>JAQOWZ010000019.1:0-5000000 GCA_035578165.1 Stenolophus ochropezus | reverse complement strand
TAACATTTCGATTTTCATTAAATTTCACTATAAATTTCCATGATGATTGCATTTATTTGTATTATTTTACTTTATATTATTGTAACACTATTGTATAATTTCGCATGAAGTTGATGATAGATTAATTATAATCTGAAACGTCCAATTGTACACCAGTTTTCGGATAAATAGAACACATGAGCCCAAGATCAACAACTTATTATTTATATGTAAGAAAATAATTTGTATAATGTTTTATAATGCGTGTTCGAAACATAAAATTTATTTGATTCTTTTTCTTATATATAGAGTTGGCTGGATTGTTATATGTTTTGCCACCTTAATTACTGCAGTAAATAATAGTTCTGGCACCTATTTAGAACTGTTAATTGCTCCTGTAAGATTAGTCACGAAATTGGTACCTGTGGTATTTGTTACGTTGGTTCGTCTAGTTTATTTTGCAAAGGAAAATAATAATTACATTCATATATAAATATATCATTCATGGCTTATTACCCATATCTGGATGTGCCAATAATTTATATAAGATATCGGCAAGGATGTAGAGTTTGTGTGGATCATTTTTATGTGAGAAATAGTAAATTTTCTCAGCGGGATTCAAATTCGGAATATCAAAACCACTAGTTTGTTTACTCACTAAATCACTTTCCTATTTACATTATACAGTAAAGTTTCATTTCTACCGTATGTGTGAATGCTTAAGAACAATGTTTAATAACTAAGGCGAATAGTATAGTACGTATGTTTATCATACGATAAATTATATAAAGACGAAAACACATTTTGAGATCAAATGTCAAAAAAAATCTAAAAATTCAACAACAAATAATATAATTTTTAAAAAAGCTTTAACAAATGAAATGGTTAATAAATATGAGTTAAGATGTGATAATTGAAATTACCTATTCGCTCCATTAGCAAAATAATTAAATACACAATCCGCGACAAAGATTTGACTTCTTCATATTCTATTTTAAGAATAACTAATGAAGCAAATCTTTCTTGTCCAGCAGAATTCTTCAGATATAATTAAGTTGGCTTTAGTCATCTATTGCTACAAAGTATATCTAAGTGTGACACGACAGAAAAGAATAAAACATATTCATATTTCTTATCACGTTTTTATTTTTGGTTACACAATTTTCACATTTTTCTTAGTTTGAAACTTTTACCAGGCGCTCAACGAAATTTTGGGGGCACTCGAGAGTTCTAGTTATGCCATTAGCAATACGGCATTTTAAAACTATGTAGGTTCATTTGAAATGCTATAAAGTTCCTGAGGTAAACTGCAAATAATTGGAGAAGTAAAAAAACATTGGGTCTGGAATACTATCGCTCACTTAAATTACTATTTGACAAGACAATAATTAAACATTTTGACAGCAGATGGAAATTCCTTTGAATTTGTTACTAAGGTAAATAGCTGGAAATGGTGAATCTTGTACGAATTTTCGTAATGTATTGTCTTTTGCACTAAACATTATGTATTGAGTATTAATCCTTCAGTCAACTCGGTGGAAACCAGCTTTTACAAAGTCACATTTTTTCTTCAAATAAATTACAATAAAACGTAGATATTTTAAAAAATAATTTACTACTTGTCATGAAATTTGTAGGTTATCAAATTAAATCTGTCAATTGCAGGTGGGTAGTAACATTATTCTTGGGTTATCTAGTTTTATAGTGACATTTAGTCTATATTATCAATTTGTACAAGTTATTTTTTATTGGATTATATATTATTATTATTATCTCTTCAAAATGACAAGAGTAAGATGTCATTTCCTGTTGACCAATATACATATACCAGAAGTTAATCAACTCGTGGCATTAATGTCAAAAGTTTAATATTAATAAATTAATTAAATTCAAATTTGTTACCATGCTAAAAATAATCGAAATGTATTGCGAAGATCTTAATTGGTGGATATCCGTTAAAATCTGTATCAATATCTCCCAAGTTATATGTGATTATAAAATCGTATATTTAGAAACATCGTTGATAAGAATGTATCACTGTGGTATTAAGAAGTAATAAACGTTAGTCACTTGTATAAAGACAGTAAATTGTAGTTTAAATGATGAACCAAATAAACATGTAATAATTGAACCATTTATTTGCCTGTACAATACAATATTCTTCGAGAAGTGTCACTACTTCGATAACAAATCTCTGCAATAAAATATGAATTTTATGGTCTTTCGAAGACCACCCAACAGATATACATATTTATAAGTCCAGTGCAGTGTATTCTGGATATTTGCTAGGCAGTTACCCTTGCTAATGGTACAATGGCTGGATTTATGCAAGTAGTATTTCCTAGGGTGTTACTTATGCGGTAGTAGAGGTAAGATTGGATAAATCGTTGGGATGATTACGTGTTGTACACTCCCACATGCAGATATTTATACTCGGGACAGACTGCCAGCTAGACGCTCAAATTCTACAGGATTATTATACGAGTTTACTGGCTATATTTCATGGGAAATGGTTTATGCCGCTTTGGATATTTGCTCTCATTCGATAATAGAATTTAAATGCGAAATAAACATAAACATAAACAAGAAACTCGGCGAAAGAAATAAGAATTCGCATTATTCTCATTACAATTATTAATCTTTTAAGACCTCAATTATTTTTAATTGTACATGTACTTATAATTAGGTATATTTTTCACTTGCACAGTTTTAAATAAATTTGGAATCATTTTTTAGTACATTTATACTATATAATAAAAATGTGGCAAGGCTCTTAATGAAAAGAAGATTTTAATATTGATGATAACAAACATTTTGACGTTAATATATTCTTCATATTTACAAAAATAAAGTACACTGCCTTTTTATTTCTGACGTTACAATTTGTTAACCTCACATTTGATTATTAATTTTTATTTGAAAAACTTGTTTCACTTAGAGGAAAAGTTTAAATTGTGAATCCATAGTTTACACTTTTCTTTAGTTTTTTGAATTTGGAGACTTGAATATTTTTTAAAAATAATAGTTTGCGTTATTCACCTAAGTCATTAATATGTTATTATTAATTAAATAATGGTAAATAATAAATAATGTGAGTAGTACCGATTTTTTTAAAAATTTAACAAGTTTATTTAAAATAGATAACGAAACGTTAAGCAAACGCGATTATGATTTCGCTAGAGAAAAATTTCGTAAATGAAGAATAACATGATTTCGAAAAGTGATTTCTAGGGAAATAGACACTTGTACAATGACTTGTATTATTTGTATTATAAAAAATATTTCATATTTCTTGGAATAATTTCTTAATAAAATTATTACAATATAAATTTCAAGAACTCTAATGTGGACATCAAATGACTTATTTGTAACGCTGTTATACACATTTTCTGCTTTACTTTATTTAAACTTATTTTACTATTTCTAATTGTGCTACTCACACGAAATTATTTTAATCGCTGAAAAACTTGCGAAGAAAGAGATATTATTTTAATTTATTTTGTATGTATTTGTCAGGAATATATTCTGATTCATTGTCAATTTATTAACAAGAAATCAAATGTTTGCTATAAAAATTAAAAGCCAACTAAATTATTTTTTTGTTAAGTTTCTGCCAAAAGTAATATGCCTTTTTAAGAAGGCCGATTGGAACAAAAAATGGAGCTGCATAAATAGATGTCATAGCAATCCCATAAACAATATTTCTATAATCTACGGCTAACCTTTTTTTTAAATAAATTTTAACTTTAATTATATTGTGGATTAATTTATAATGAAAAATTATATTTATTTGAACATAAAACCACACAAAAAATGCTTTATAAATTCAAGGATATTTTGTGTGAATGATCATTATTCTATTGATATGACATCTGTTAACTTTTTATGACAACAGCTATAAAATAAATCATTTCTAGTGGTTTCCAATTGTCAAATTAATAGAAAGTTTTATTTCCTTCCCACGTCCTGTTAATTTTGTACTTTAATAACTTAGTATAACATTCTCAAAGAATCAAAACTTATCATTATCTTATCGTTCGGTAATAAAATTTAGTTTTAAAATGCAGCGTCCATATTTGGTGAGGTATAAGGAACGATGATATCTAATACAATCTACATACCAAATGTCCACCCGTATCATCAAAATTACACGTACAAATATTCGATGTTATCGCTCGTAGCATCCAATTGTACTTCCAAATTACCAAAAGTAAAAGTGCTATTGAATCCATTGTATTGTAAAAAGTAAAAGCTGAGTATTCAACACACCCTATCAAAATTTCCCTATCTGATCCTCCTCATCTTTAATACTCACTTTTCACTGATTAGTGAGTGAGAGAAAAAATTGAAACTTGATGAAACGTAACATCTGGCGGTTGATATGATGAAACGAGGATGCTGAGCAAATGATGAAATGTTAGTATCTTTGAAGAACCAAATGGTGCCCTTAGCTATGTCAGAAGATACATTAAGTAGAAGAGGAACACATGGAGAAGTGGGGCCACCGCAGTGACTGATTACAAATGATTAGTAAATATGAGTGAGGAAATATGCTGACGTGACGGGTGATTGATATTCGTATATGGGAAAATTGGGTGCTGATATACCAACAGCAAGTTTCACATGTTTGAAATATGATATGATGGATGAAGGTACCTAAAAAATCAGCACGTCATTTGGCACAGGAAGTTTCAGACACATATCTATCAATTTATAATTTGCAATTTTGAATAGACAATGGTTCTTTCAAAAAAAATGTTACAAGTTTTCTACAGCAAGGGGAGTAAGGGGGATCGTTTGCCCCCCCCCCCTTGGTTTTAAAAGTATTTAAAAAATTATTACTCATACAAAAATATTGGTCTTAATGCGGCATCGCTCAAGTAATTAACAACTACTAATTTTGAAGAAGCGATAAATAATTCTTGGTTAGCATGTTTACAAAATATCGTCAATTATTATACAGTACATAAATAGTTAAAGTTTAACAAGAAAGTAATAAAACATTTAATTGCAATATAAAATCATCACGCTCTTATACTTAATAGAGAATTTGTAGAATTATATTTTAATTAAATATATTATCATTTTCTTGTTAAACATTAACAAGAAATGTCAAATAGGACGAACTATAATGACGAGTGATCATATTTATTCATTTTTTTTTTTAATTTTTCTGAATCGAACCATTTCAGTATATTTTTCTTAAATTGAACCATACATGAGGTTCTAAAAAAAAATATGTACTACGTTATACCATAATGCATAGGTATAGAAAAATATAATAATTTCATCTAATTACAGTGTTCACTTTAACCTGACTTTGGATATCTTTTTCGAAGATAAATAATTCAATAAAAATTATCAAGAACAGTGAGAGAATGAAGCTAGATTAATAAAAACTTCAAAAATATAGTAATTACGATTTGGACATTGGCAACCACAAATATTACTTAACTAAAACCTCTAAGTGATTTTTTAAGATACAGATTTAAATAGATTTATTATTTGGTAACAATATACTTGCATCAGTTACTCATATGTTTCTTAAAATCATAAATGTGATTGTCCTAGTTTGGTGACTCGAACACCCGAACATTATAATAAAAATAAACTAACGCAGCTAACTGGACAGATAAACTGTTAAACATTTGTTCATTTATGTCCCAGTTGCATGCCTACCGCTTTGTTTGGGTTAATTTACGTCGTTTTCGAACCTAATTTCGTAATTTCTGACCTTATAAGACACGTAAAATTAGGTTTTTCACCTAACATGGTACATCCCTATGTTCGGTTATTCGAGTCACCATCCTGTATATTCATAATACAAAAGTTTAATGATAGTAAAATGAACAAGTACAGTGCCAATTCAATTAACACTAAGGGTTCTTAAAATGGAATCAAATTTTTATACTTGTAATTATTTGGAGAATTATGACAATTCTTAAAAACATTTTGACAAATAAAGTGTTGATGGCATAAGTACTTGTTTCAAATGCATGAAGAATGTGAAATTATGCGTTAATGAAAGTGGTCCGTAACAATTTAATTACATTTGCTTGTATTAGTAAGTTGGCTTTCGGTCAACTATTCCTCGCAACTTGTTTATGTTTATAATCTGTCTGTTGCAGAAAGACTTCAACGACGAATGTGTGTTCAACGAGATGATCGAAGCACACAACTACAACACGTACTCCTCCGCTAAGTACTCGAACGCGCGCCGCACGATGTACCTGGCGCTGAACCGCCGGGGGCAGCCTCGGCGAGTGCAGGTGCGCGCGCAGCAAGCGCTGGGGAAGCTGTCCACGTACGCGCGCGTGCTCACCAAGTGGGTGAGCGTGGAGCGAGTGGACGCGCTGCTGTCCCAGGCGCACCCACTGCGCCACCACGGCGGCGGTCACGTGTGCCCGGCCGCCCCCGCCTCCACGCCGCCCCCCGACCCCGCCGGCGGCGACCGCCTCAAGTGCCGCCGCCGCAAGAAGCGCAAGAAGAAGCGGAGAAAGTGCAACGACAACTGCGGGAAGAAGAAAGTCACCGCCAAGAGAAGAAAGTTGTGTGAGAAAGAACCTAGTAGGAAAATATGCCAAAGATTATTTAAAAGTGACTTAGTGAAAAATAAAAAACTTAAACTCAAAAAAAAGACTTTAAAAAGTGTGAAATCAGTATTGCCTACGGAGAGCGAAGAGTACGCGTATACCACGTTAGCTTCGGAGGAGCTGTCCACGCCCTCGGTGGAGGAGACAGGCTCGAGTGCGACGGAGGAGGTGTACGACGACCTCGACGCGGCGGAGATGACGTCGGCGTCCCCGCACAGTGTAGAGACAGACTGACTGATCATGTGTGCAATCTGTGTATTGTGTAATCCTCGGAGACCCGCAATCTCATTCATTGTTGTATTTATTTTAATTATTTATTGTAATATACATCTTGTATATAGTTATTTACGTCATAACAGATAAAGTACACGCACATTTCTCAATTAGTATTAGTTTTTATTGTGTTTACCTATTTTCTAGAAGGAGGTTTACAAGTTTAGTTCAAAATCTACCCAGATCCGGCAATAAAATGCATTCTCATGTTTTTAAACATAAGCCAACTATCTTAATTTCAAACTGGCAGATTCAGAAAACGGATTAGTCACTAAAACTTAACTTTTAAGACAAATTTTAATTCCATCAATATAAGACTACATTCGGAAGTTATTAGATGATTAACTTGTATAAATAATTTACTTGAAAAAAAAACCTATAAGTTGTACAATGATAGCTATTTACATTAGTAGTCGTACAATAAGCAATTATGTTTCGATTATTTATTCAACATTTTTAAATACACTCCAAGTGCAAAAATCCCGAATAAAATTTTATTTTTATTTAAATTGACAATAAAAATGTATGACTATTCCTTTTTATGAATCTACAAATAAGCATGGAAAACCATTTTAATTTAATGATAATATGTATCGAAAACTATTTTTACTAAACTAATTGATTAATATTGTTGGTCTCTGATAAGAGTGAATTTATGTCAAAAGTTGATAATCATCAAAATCATTTTTATTTTTCTTACAATATCTAATTCCTATTTTGTAGAATTGTAATAAATAATTTTATTTTTAAAAGTACTTCTGTTGGTAGATATTGCTGACTGTAAATTTACATCGTCATGTCTGTTATAGACAAATTTACTATAACAATATATAAACCGATCCAATTCTTATATAAATAAAGTAAAGATAAATTCATTAAGTTCTTGATGTCATGAATTCACTGTTATCGTTGAACAATGAAATGTAAAATACTGTTTAACACTTTTATGTTGTTACATCTGGACCGATTTTGAATTGATCTTGTTTAATATTGTTTATCCCACATAGAATTTTATTATTCTTGTTGAGACTTGAGTGATATCCAGAAAATACGTATGTAAATTTTTAATTTTATAGATAAAGATAAAAAGTAGTAAAATGGAAATAAAACTGTAACTGTATCAGAAAAGATTCAAATGTAATAGAAAAATAGTAAAATCCTTATTTTGAGTATTAAAAACTAGTAAAAGAGAAATCCAAAATGTAACTGATTTTTAATGTGCCATCTTTGTTGGTTAGAACTTTAGACTTAAACTTGTTAGCATTTTATCTGATTTGTTTAAAATGTTAATAAATAAACATAAAAAAACATCATTCCATTATAACGGAAAATGACTAAATATAGTTTTATATTCACAGATACGTCACAGTGCATATATTTGTTTTCGAATTGCTGAATTAATATTTATATATTCAAAGTAAATATTTGCTAATAATAAATAATATGTGAATACGAGTATTTTGAGTTGAAATTAATTTGATCTTGTAAAGAAATATCAAATTTCCATATTTAATGACCAAGATTAATTGCTTCAAAATTTTAATTAAACACTAACGAATATGTCTAAGTGAACATATCTATTTCGATGTTCGTTAACGATTCATTACAGAAAATTTCAATTAAAAAAATGAAAGTTAACTCCGCCGCCTTCATTTCTTCATAAAAGGTAAGTATGAAGATTCATGTCTTTTAAATTAAATTGTGTTATCAAATTTTTTATCTAATATAAGTACGGTAATTAAGTTTACAACAGATTTCAATTATAGATAATTGAGACTGCTCTCATTTCAAAAAGAACAAGGGTACGCCCACGGTAACAACATTTTTCAATATTTTGAAAATTGTTAATTATATATTTTTTTAATTAAATAATAATAGATTCATTAGTAATATTTTTTTCCTAAAATTGTCAAAAAAACTTGACATTTCTTCATTGTTTTCGATGTGCAAAACATGTCATTTCTAAACTACACAAATGTTTCCATGGCAACCACGTGCGGTAATGTAGTTTCCCTAGCAACCACGTGCGATAAAGTAGTTTCCCTAGCAACCACGTGCGGTAATGTATTTAGCAACCTGGCAACTGGCAAACACTATAGAATGCTTAAAAGTGGTATTTTGTAAATATAACACACAACTGCAACTGATGTACTGTTGACAATCGCCATTAACTTTATATATAAATTATGAAATAACACATATTAGAATGATTAGAATATTACACTTATGTTATTAATTCCTTTTTTTAATTTTAAAACAGTTGTAGGAAAAATAATGTGTGTACCATGAGTGCAAAATAACATTGCCGCTCTAGCAAATTTGAAGCTCTTAGCTGCGCTTCGAGTTCAAACTTTATGCACGTGTTGTGTAAAGTTAAAAAAAAACAAACAACAGTGTTAAATCAAAATTGTGTTGAAAAACGCGAAATATCCAAAAATACTCATTTTTGTGCGCAAAATTTTGATATTTGGTTACTTAGTAACTTTAAAACTCTGCTGTGTTTTAATCAGGGCATGTAACCGGTTAAAAAAACCGGTTAATAAAAACCGGTAACCGATATTTTTAACGAAAATTGCGAACTTTAACCGTAATTTTAACCGATATTTTTCAGGCCGAAAATACCGGTAACCGTTAACCAAAAAAAAGAAACCGGTTTTAGCGAACATTAACCTTTATTATTATAACGTTCTCTATAAGGGTTAACCGTTAACCAGTATTTATTTCGGTTACATTCCCTGTTTGTAACTAACTTTTAGTAATTTCTAATTACAGTTGAATATAAAAAGTTACAATTTTTAGGTTTTTACTGTAAAATTTTTCATATACAGCTGAAATATTCCAAAAATACCCATGTATGAGTCCAAAATTTTGATTTTTGATTGTTGACACCCTTTAAACCCAATTTTAGGTCAGGTTTGGGTTCCTTTTTACCCATTTTAAGGTGTGACAAATTTCCAAATGTACTATACAATATGTTTAGACACTTCAACTCATTTTTGGGTATAAAATGCAACACATAATTGTGTTAAATTTATTTTTTTAATTATGAACACCTAAATCATTGTTAAGCACTTTAAACCCATTCCAGGATGTGAAATAACCCAAATAAACCCATTTTTAGGTAATATTTATTGATTTTTTTGAAAAAACCAAATTGATAGTCGCCGATGCGCTGATTTCAAATTTTCAAACTGAATTTAATTATCTCTTCCCATTCCTGAGATATTTGGCCTCAAAGCTGCACCTCAAAAAAGTGTGTTTTGAACATATCTCTAAAATGGGTAGAGATACAGTATCAACGATTACACCAGTCGATTCTACGCGCAAAGTTACATAAAGAAATGTTTTCTCCGCATATACGATCTTTGGAACGATTTGGTGAAAAATGAGAAAAACGAAAAAAACCTGAATTTAAATTTTTCGCTTGGAAACTTTTTGTCACCAAAATTTTTTATATTCTGGACTTAAGTAAATACAGATGCGCTGATTCCAAATTTTCAAACCGATTTCAATTATCTTTTACCGTTCTCGAGATATTTGTGTTCAAAGTTAGACCTGAAAAAATCAGTTTTTCAGGAATAATTCTGAAATGGGTTCAGATACGACTTTGGCGACCTCACCAATCGATTCTACGGACAAAATTACATTTTTGTACCAATTTTCAGATTTTTATTCCAATGGATACAAATTTTATAGAGGAAAAACGAAAATCGTCAAAAATCGAAAAAAATCGCAAGGGGTTCATCAGGCGATTTTTCGATTTTCGCGATTTTCGTTTTTTCGCTCTAAAAATTGTATCCATTGGAATATTGATCTGAAAATTGGTACACTTATGTAATTTTGCCCGTAGAATCGATTGGTGAAGTCGTCGAGATCGTATCTTGACCCATTTCAGGGATATTCCTGAAAAACGATTTTTTTCAGTTCCAACTTTGAACCCAAATATCTCGAGAACGGTAAGAGATAATTGAAATCGGTTTGAAAATTTGAAATCAGCGCATCTGTATTTACTTAAGTCTGAAAAATGAAAAGATTTGGACCCAAAAAGTTCTCCAGCGAAAAACTGAAATTCCGGTTTTTTTCTTTTTTCTCATTTTACACCAAATCGTTCCAAAGAACATATATGCGAAGAAAACATTTCTTTATGTAACTTTGTGCGTAGAATCGACTGGTATAATCGTTGAGACTGTATCTCTACCCATTTTAGAGATATAGTCAAAAAACACACTTTTTTGAGGTGCAACTTTGAAGCCTAATATCTCAGGAATGGGAAGAGATAATTAAATTCGGTTTGAAAATTTAGAATCAGCTCATCGGCGACTATCAATTTGGACTATTTTAAAAAACCAAAATTTTTGACCAAAAAATGGGTCATTTCGGATTTTTTCGACTGTAAAACCAAAATTTTAAGGTGCAAATCTAAATATTGTTAGTTTTCATGATTAACTATGATTGTAAATTACTTGGAGATGAGAAAAGATATTAATTTTTATTTGGATATGGTTTGGAATATATTTGCGAATATAGATAACAATTATCAAAACAAAATTTCCAAATATAAGTACTTCCGGTCATCATTTCCGTTGTAGGCCAAGGTTCGTGGTCCAATTAACAACTATCAATTGTTTTACAAACATCCTTTTGTTTAGTTCATTTGTCCTAATTATTTGTTTATTAACTGTTTCTTATATTATTATTTCCATCTTCTATATGCCGGTGGCTCAATGAAAATTATCAGCGCAATTTTTGGCCACTTATCATCAATTTTGCAAAAAACGCTCGAACACGTCATTTTTAGTATAAAGGGGAAACACCTGAATGGATTAGTTCCAATGGCATAACTTCAACCCTAAAATGGGGATGGACTGCACCTCAAAAATTTTAAATGGAAAAGAATGTCAAACATGACACAGTTCGAAAGGCCTTTCAATTCTCTTCTCAACAGTTTTTTTATTTTTCAAATCCGATCTTTAGTTCCAGAGAAATATCGTTTCAAACAAATTTTATCAGGTGTTTAAAATTGCAATCAAGTAGGCTTAAACAAATGACAAAATCGAATATCAGTATTTTTCCCGTAATGTAGAGGGCCGAAATAATAGGATAATATACTTTTATAATCTCGTAAATAATATAGTCACAGATGTAAAAGACACAAACTAATAGCACTTTAAAAGTACACAACTTAAGTGTACTATTACTCAAAATCACGCCCGTTGTATTCTTCAAAATGTTCCATGTCGATTATCTTTTGTTAGAAGTAACTCGTGTTTGGTATCAAATGAAAGGATTATTTGATGAGGGCTGGCGTGTAGAAATGACAAACAATTTTTTTGTCGATTGTCTTTTCTTTTCAGCTAAAATATTTCAAAAGTAAGTCTTGCTTGGTATCAAATGTAAGTACTCGATTATGTTTGGCGTGCAAAAATGTCAAAAATCATGTCAACAGGCTTTTGTTTCTGGAGAAAAGTTGTCAGAAGTACGTCGTACTTGGTATTAAATGTAAATAAAAAATGACAAATAATTACCATGTTAATCAGCTTTTGTTTTTGGCAAAAAGTTGTCAGAAGTATGCAGGGCATGTAACCGGTTAAAAAACCGGTTAATAAAAACCGGTAACCGATATTTTGAACAAAAATTGCGAACTTTAACCGTAATTTTAACCGATATTTTTCAGGTCGAAAATACCGGTAACCGTTAACCAAAAAAAAATAAACCGGTTTTAGCGAACATTAACCTTTATTTTAATATCATTTAGCGAGGAAAAATTTTAATATATTTTTTTTATATCTGTGTTTTCTATTTGTATTTGAACATGAGTCATCACAGTTTTTACAATTAACATTTTATTGGAGAGTCATAAATGTAGGTAGTTTCTTTGGCCGTTAAGGTTACTTAAAAAGTCCAAATAAATACGGCCTTTGTCAACACAGGCAAGTTTAAAATTGAAGTGACCTGCGTTTTTCTGAATAAATTATGGGAATTTTTGTGAATATTTATTAATTAAATTGTTTTTTTTAATTGTTATATTTTCTCAGATGGTAATTTTTTATTATTTTTTTAAATTATTTATTCTATAATTTTTTTTAATCAAATATTTATAATTACTTTTTTTTTAATTAATGTTAATAATATTTTAAACCGATATATATATATAGTTCGAAAACCGGTTTCCAAGTTTCAAAAACCGGTTTTCGAACTAAAACCGTTATTATTATAACGTTCTCTATAAGGGTTAACCGTTAACCAGTATTTTTTTCGGTTACATGTCCTGGTTTTAATCTTGAGATTTTGCACGCTCTTTATTTTGGCAATTAATGATTATGGTACAGGTAAAAAAACTATAATTGTGCCAAAATAATTACGTTATTGTTGACATCCTGCTCGTTCTATAAAATATTGAATTATAAATACCAATAGTAACAAATTTAAGTAAATAGATATTTGATCTGACCCTGAAATCTATCTACAATTATAATGCCAATAATCGAATATAATTAATTGAATCAGCATAAAAAAAATTAAGATTTGTCAGATTTTTTATAAAATGTACAAATAATAAATTAAGTGTTGTTTAGAGAAGTAAAACTATAAGTACCTTAATATAATAGTATGGACTTGATTTCAGAAAATATATACTATAAATTTAATATGTTATATACCTTTAATAAACCTTGCAACATGTCGTTTAGAAAAAAAAAACAATAGAGTTTTGACATAGTTATTTTTTACCTGTTAACTCCAGTTTATATTATATTTGTATTCATATTTGTTAAAACTGAGTTTGTTGAGTTATATATTGTTTTAAGTGGCACCCAACTTTAAAAATGTACCATGACTAAGAATGTTTAAAAACTTTACTATTGCCACTTAGTAGTGGACCGCAATTCCACCAATAAAATAAAATGCTTTACTTTTATGTTCAACAAATTACATAAGCTACATGAGCGACACCACTAAACATCCCTGATAAACAGATTCATTGATAATTTGCAATACTACAATGCAAGTAAGATTATCACACTTAATCTACTTGATAGTCTGGTATCTGAAAAGATAATTAATTTTAAAATTATTGTAGTAAAGATCCTACTTCGTTGTTACTTTAAATACAAAATTTATCATGAAATATTCTACAAATTAAAGATTTTAATGATAAAAAACGAATAACAGGCCAGTCTCGGAACGAATAAATATGGTACTTTGGATTTTGAGGAAACTGACATAACTATAATTCTTTTAATCCAATTTTCTCGTCGTTGTCCTTTAAATTTTTCCTTTTTTATATAATCATCAGCAACTTTATGTTCCTATAAGCTACCCCCGTGAATAAATTCTCCTTAATCTAGGTCTAATCCTGTAGTGAGACTTCATTAGAGCTAATTTACGATATTGTGGTATCTTTAGCCGTGTTCTGATTATGAATAACGTGATAATAGCCGCATTAGAATATATTTCTTCCTCGGTGATAAGCTACGGCGTGTAGTATTGTTGTACGTATCAACGGTTCACCCTCGTCTTTTATTTTCAGAAAGAAAAAAACTAGACGCGAAGAGGTGTGTACTCACCTTACATTATTACCAGCGCAGCATTTAGAGATATATGGCGGTGACAGACGACAGGATGAATTTTGTTTTTTACATATTATTTTATTATTAACTACATATGGAAATTATTAAAATAATATTTAAAAATATGTATTAGGTTAAGTAAATTGATAATAATAATTCACATTTGATAAAGGAAATTTGGAACTCGAAAAGTTTAATATGTTGATAATACAGGATGTTCATTTTAAATGAGCCACAATTGCTATTTCGAGAACTACAAGAGCTACGAGGTCGGGTAAATAGCAAATAATTTTTATTTTACAAAACTATCAAAATGTGCCGCACAATTTCTTTTAACCAGTGGTTCTCACGATATGGAGTTTAATTTTTTTATTGTAAATAGTACACCCTATATTTTTTTACATATTTGGAATCTATATAAAATACCAAAATCAATTATATGTTTTGAATTAATTTTTTGTTAAATATATAAAAAACAAAATGCTACATTATTATCAAGCTAATTCTATCTTTAAATTAAAAAATCAAGTTAAAGAACACAGAATTTGATAAGTATACAAAATTAATGCCAACGTAGGAATTCTACCTTGTAACTAAAATATATAAAAATATATAGGGCATTACATACAAAATAAGATATCACTGGTTTAAAAAAAATATTTGTCACGTTTTAATAGTTTCGCAGTTGTTACATTTTTCGAAATAGCAATGGTGGCCCATTTAAAATGAATACTATGTATATAGTAATCAATTTAAAATACATATAGGAATCTATCAATGCATTATTTAAACAGAGCAACTATTTACATGTATTTTATAATGCATTTGTGGCTCATATTTTACGACATACAAATTAATAACCATGACACAATATCACACCTAAACTATTTAATAAATATGACCTGATTTTAATCATTTTATTTCGTCATCTAATAAATCAATTAATGTATTACTTTCCTGTAATAAAAAATTGAACTAGCACATCACAATCGCCTTGCAATTTAATATCTTGAACAAATTTTTTATATATACTTTTTTAGTAAAAAACTGGTGACCAATACACGATCATTCATATTATAAATTAACATTTGTGTATTGTGTTACTCGTAAAATTGTATTTCTGACATTAAATATTCCAAATATTTTTGGCCCAAAAATTTAATTTACATTATAATATATACTGGCTTGATATTTGAAGTAACAAATGATAAATGATAATTAAATCAGATGAAATGTAAAGTAACTCAACGAGTAATTAAATATGTAGACTGGAACCATTTATTGAATATACTAATTTATTTTATGCTGACGTAATTGTACCATACAGAATGGAATCAAATGTTATCTCAATAGCACTTACATCTTCTATGGAGAATGGATAATAGAAATTATAGCTGAATTATTAATTTATAGTGTGTCTAATTAAATTCGTTGTGAGAGTATCAACTATAGAAATTTGATGATGTGTGAGATTTGTACTTGACTTGTCATCCCCTTATAGCTTTCACCGATATTTCATCCTACATAGCACATACATTTACATTTAACTAACATCACCTTATTTAAAGTACGAATCACATAATTCATAACATTGCAAGAGTATTCAACATTCATATGTGATGTGTGGAACAAGCTTTTAAGTACCAGAAGTAGGAAATTGATTCGTTTACAATTTCTGCAAGATCTTGAGTTAAACAAAAAACATATATCTTTTTTGATAGGTATGTACTAGGTGTATAAATTGAGTAATAAGATTGACAACGTAGCAATGTATCTGGTAACACTTGAAACGCGTGACTTGGAGAGGCAGATGAACATGTTTTATGTCTTGAGTATGAGTTTGAACTCGTTAGTGTCATTTGTTTGTCCGTAGCGATTTTAAAAATGAGTAACGTCAATTTCAAACAACGGTGTGCTATCAGATTTTGTTTCAAAGTTAGGCACAGTACAATGAAAACTTTTACACAAAAGACCTTCGGAGACAGTATTATTTTAAAGAGGCAGGTTTTTCAGTGATTTTAGGCGTTTTCAGAAGGAAGAAGATAAAAAAAGCAGTAGAAGGACTTCATCTTTAAGAACTGATCAAAAAGACAGAATCTGGTATTGAGATCGTCGATCGACAGTACTAATTATTGAAGAATTTTAACTAATTCATTGGTTTAAAATGGTAAAAAAATGTGATTTTGGCGAGTAAAAACATTCCTGTGGCTCCTCAGCCTCCTTATTCGCCTGACTTGTGTTTTTGTAACTTTTTTCTCTTCTCGAAATTAAACAATCACCTCAAAGGAACTTATTTTGAGGCACTCTAAAACATTAAACCGATCGCCATGACAGTAGGAAGAATCGTCTCCAGCACTAAGTGGTTTCCCACGGAAGTTATTTTGAGTGAGACAATATTGAATTGTAATTTTATTCAAACACGTTTTTGAAAAAAACGTCAGTCGTATTACTTAATTTACACACCTCGTATGTACGATACGAGTACTCAAGTTGCTATATTTAAATAAATTAAATTGAACTAACTTACAGTGCACTAAACCGTAATTAGCACACTAATTTGATTGTCATTATGAATTATTTATTTTGTAAGACAAATAGTAACAGATCAAAATTTTCAATGTCCTATCGAACATAGGAAGGAATCTTCTTGACTGGTGGATGGAATATGGAAAAATTAAGTTTTAAGAATACTGTCGAAACCGGTAGGAGACGTGGACCACAAAATAAACTGACTGAATTATGAAAACTTTATTACTCTATAGGTCTGAGGTAAAATATACGCTGTTTTAAACAATTGGACACAACTAAAAGATTTTTTCTTCAAACAAACAAACATAGTAATCATAGTAATGAAAAAGAACATTTCTCATTATGTCAAAAATTAAATGGAAAATGTAGTTTAAGATCAATTTAAACTGTCGTAGATAAAATATTGAAGGATGCACATTTATTTTAGCCTCTTTACGTTCAGCTCATCGTCTCGAGATATAACATCGCATTTGTTTCATTAGAAGCACTATATCAATTTTATAACCTTAATATCTATATCATCACCCTATTAAAAATAATAAATCACAATAAAATTAATTATGGGAATTTCAAGGGGTAGGATTCTATAACTCATAACAACTTCAAATACTAACTGCACTTGGTAAAATATCAATCACAAACGTCAAATTTCAAATGTCACAATGACCAAAATTGAAATTTGCAATGAATTTAAGACATTGCCACATCAGTGTAGACTTGTAGAGCAGTCTTTATATATGTATGATAATATGTAAGATGTATCAATCATAAATGACCATCACTGTTACAGAATAGCAAGTATACTTTGTTGTTGATATTTTAAATTGATATCATATCATTAAGTCCAAATGATAGTAACCAAAGTAATGGAATCCCATTCCATATACCTGATATAGTAGAGATTTGTACTGTTCGTGTCATTCCCTTATACCGCCTTCCCATCCTACATATTACATACCTTTACACGTAGTCAATATCACCATATTGAAAATAAAAGAGCCCGTGTTCATGTCAGGTCAGCGACCGACCCTTGCAGGGCCTGCTCGATCTAAGATAGGGTGACAGCCCCGCCCACACGTAACAACTCAGTCCTTCCCCTTTCTAATCACCGAAACCGAAAACGAAACCAGATACCCACACCAGTAAACGACGAGGTGGACGGATTCTTCCCTTGTGCATCGCCGACAGCAATTAACAAGAGGAAATAAAGCGCATGAATGATTGAAGATGGAGATTGAATTATAAATGAGAAAATTGAATGGTGCTTACCTTTGCAGAATTTCGGGGGAGTGGAACTGCATTCGCCAGTCTGAAAATAAATGAAAAATTACATATAACTGTTGAATTATATTGCAGGTTATTGGTAAAGAAGGAACTAACATCTGTCGATTATGCGAAGAGATCTTCGGAACATATTATAAGTGAATATCCTGCTGAGTATATTAACTAGTGATAAACGAAACTACTACTTTTGAAAATTTTTATATTTATTTAACAGTCTTGTAATGTAATGTACATGTTATTATCTTAAGGATCAAGAAGACCATTTTTTTTCTAAGTCTTTCACTTCATTGAGTTTAAATATTTTCATATAAATAATGGATCAGTAAAAAGATATAAATTCACATTTCCAATTAATAATAAAAATATTTTTTCTCTGTTTCGGAATTAGAATATCATATTCCAGCACGCTTATTAATGTTAGAAGGAGCTTCATTCTTAAACGATTTTTGGTTATATTTTGTTATTTGAGATTGGCATGACTGCATTAAATACACAAAATATATAGGCAACTGACAAAGTAATTCTAATTTACCTAGGCAACAGACGAAACAGAAATCACTGTCACCAACCTAACTATTCTATCAAAAAAATCCCTTAATGGAAATTGTCAAATATTATTATAAAATACAATGTAAATAAAAGCCGAAACAGAGAAAATAGTATAAAACATTCGTTATAGAAGGCAATTCAAGCACTCGTTCGTTCGGGCACTCGCTGCTTCGCGCTCGTTCCCGAAATTCAAACTCGTGCTTGAAAAGGTTGCCTTCTACAACTTATGTTTTAATATACTATTCTAATTTTGATATATAAAGTGTCACTATTCAAAACTGACTGACGTTTGAAACGAAAAATTTGTCATAACCAGTTAGGAAAGAATAATTAATTAAAATAATTTTTCATATATAGTCGAAATAATCCAACATTACTAATTTACGGGTCTAAAGTTTTTGTTTTTAAAAAGTAACCATATTCGTAAACTTCAAGGTTCTGATTTTAAATTTATAAGCAAATAAATTATTATTGAGACCCTGGTACAACATATATGTAATTAAAAAATGCGCAGAACAAATGTAAAATCCATTTAGATTTTATATACATATGTTTATATACATCAGGTTTCAATATGAACAAACGTGAACAATATGCAGTACCCACAAGTCAACTGAAGCTATCTACTATTCCTTCTACTTCCAAGGAATGCATTTATAAACTCTAAGGTAAAGTTAAATATACGATGTATTTATTTTACAACTACTGCACTCAAATAAAAAGCTTTATGTATAAGAATGTTACCAATCAGTTGTATGATCAAGTAAATATAGTATTTATTATTATCATCATACATTGTAAGCAAATATCAATGCTTAGCTATTAAACTGGTTTAAATATGCCGAATTTAACATAAATTCGACATATTTAACCGGCTTAAGAAGTAAGCTTGTTTTGTGAATCTGGCTGTTAATAATATAAATTGTCATAAAATAATGACCGTATTATCACGTTTTGTGTTACTAGGGATTCAAGATATACGTTGCAATGTTACATAAATATATGTACGGTAGAATGACCATTTATCATTTATTTTTTTGATAAAATCAGTACGAAGCTTATGTTCTACATAGTTATTATTAGGTCATATGTTAAGGCAAACGTGGAAAATTGTAGCATACTATTAATATAATTTTTTTATTATTGTTACAGTTGTTAGTTCTTTTCAAAAGCAAACCAGGTAATTAGTTAAACGTTAAATCTTTTTTTTTATTACTGAAATCAGTAAATTATTTAAATTTTAGTAAAATATTTAAATTCTAATTCAAATCATTTATTAGTATAAGGATCTGAAAATCTGTACTGACAAAATCATTAATTAAGGTACATTGAAAATTATGGAAATTACTTTAAATGAATAGCGTGCTTTCAATTTTAAAAACAAATATTAAATTTATTTTAATACAAAATTGTTTTAAACATTTTATACAGGGTGTTCCATAACAAAAGATTAAAGGGTATATATTGTACGACGTGCTGATTATAAAACAAAAATATTTTTTTTAAATTTTGTTTAGTTAAGGGTAATTTACTTGAAGTACTTATATATTTTTTGGACCACTGACTATTAATTACACAATATTAGACATTTATTATTATTATTTATTATGTAAACAATTAATTCATTGACACAGATTTGAAAAAAAAATAAAAATAATTACCGACCTGTGGCAAAAAATATTTGCTTGAAATAAGATGCAATTTTTTTGCTTTTTTTTATTTATAATCAGCACATAGTTCTTTTTATACCCTTTAATTTTTTGTCCAAAGTTGTGGAACACCCAGTATAATATCTAAATAATCTACACAATGACTTTCTTTATACATTGCCAGTAACAATACTGTCAACAGCATGATACTTGACCTATTTTTAATTTCAAAAGTACCTACTCGTTATTAAATGCAGGTATTGTATTATTTTGGTCTTTTTATAATATTCTTTTAAATATACTGACATTTTTATTATACTCAATAAGATTCTTGACCTAATTTTATAGATTAGTTGTTATCAGTCGAATATCAGATTTGAAATATTTCGATAGCATTACAGACAATGGATTAAAAACTATTTATTTGTATTGTAATCTTCAAATTATACTGTAGGTAAACAAACAAGCGTCTGTCGTCTGTGTACATGTTCATAATTTCTAATCGCTATATTATAATAATTCTTGTATTAAGAGTTAATATTTTAAGAGATAACCAGCAGGGTAACATCAAATATTAATAAAACTTTCAGTAATTACCAATGAAATTCAATCCTGTATCCTGTACATTTCTTCATTTGAATATGAATACTGAGAATTCCAATCTCTTAATCTTGTGAGGAACAAAACTTTCTATCAGTAGTGTAATTAACAGCTGTGGTTGTTGGGAATCAGAGGTTTTAGAAGCTAATGGAGCGAATGACATGCATTGCTTACTCAGACTTCGTATGCAAATGAGAATGGAAGAAAACAAGTTGAATGATAGAGGATCTCAGATGTCGAAGAAGAAATATTATTTACAATTAACGGAGATGTTCCGTGGAAATAGGAGTGTATTTATTTTTATTAAATTGATTTGACCCATACATGACCTCCAGCCTCTAGCTGTTCTTACAATTCTTTTTCAATTTATAATAAATGATTGATGCTAAAAATTTTGTCGTTCAAATTATATAGTAATTATTGCACTATATGTCTACTGTTCACAAACAAATGTCAAAATGATAAAGTATGCACCTTTTTCAATTTTTAGGGTCATACAAAAACAAAAATCATCAGGTCAAAATCATCATTATGGTCATATAATCACTTCATATGTAGTATATTCACTTAGATTATCTATTCTTTATTTACTCATTAGCTTATTTTCTGTTTTTTTACATTAATAATAAATATTTATTTTGAATTTTTAAGTAGTGTCGATTACTTTAAACGTTAGTTAATAGAAAAATGTGGCATCGAAAAACTGACGTAAGTAATCAAAAATATAGGTTTTATACTATTTCAATGCTTAGCGATGGTTAAGGTAACCGGAACTTTAATCTGAGGTAAAAAAATTGGCCGTTATTTTATGTCTGTCAAGTTGGAGTGCCTAGCATAAAAAGAAAATAAAAAAATATACCATTAGTTTGTGCTAGGTTTGTGCTGGTTTATTTCAGAATATAGAAGTTTGTTCTATTTACATAATAGAAATATCAACAATTTGAGTTGGCACCATAACTTAACACTACCAAATTTGTAAATAATAGAGAAAATTAAAAATGACTGTACCATCAGTTAGTGCCAGGTTTGTGTTGGTTTGTATCAGAATATGAAAGTTTGTTCTATTTAAATAACACAAATATTAACAATATTTTAGTGGGAACCTCAAGTTACCACTACCAAATTTCTAAATACTACAGAAAATTTAAAAGTGACTATACCACCAGTTAGTGACTTTCATATTCTGGAACAAACTAGCGCAAAACTAGCACTATTATATTTTTTACAGGGTATTTCTAAGAACTTGAGTACGAATCCCATCAAGTCAAAATGTGTCTGGTAAATATACTCTATATACACGATATACATACATAATTATCGATATTTGTGTTCTACCTAGCAATAGTTTAAAAGAGTGGCATATTTCAGTGAAAAAAAATAAAAAAAAAATAATTAAAGTGCGCAAAATTATAGCAGGATTTCCTCAAAAACAAAAATTAATGTGGTTTTCTAGAAATAAAAATCCATAAGACTACTTAAATTGTATCAATATTTACTAAGATTACTACTGCATTAAAGTCCTATAAATCAAAACATAAATCAGGTTTATCGCGAGAATTTCTTTGGCGTTACAAGAAATATTTTCGTGTGATAATTCATTTTAAACAGAATTCATTTCCTATCATACAAACAGACACATAAATGATAACGAATTTATTACTAATTTATGTATTCACGTGCCGTATGTGGCCTTATAAATAAAGCAATCAAAACAAAAATAATTATTATTAAGTTTCACCTCGACGACCATGTGTAAAGATTTTAGAACTAAATATTTATTTAATCTTTAATTGTGAAATTTAGATAACTGTGTTTGATGGTACTGAGATGTAGATAGGAAATTTAATAGATTAGAATAATTTAACGAATGTACTAGTGTGAATGAATCTGGAATAAATACAAACGTAAGTTAATTAATTTTACGATTATTAGAACTAGTTCACTAATTTAGATTAGATACTATAAATTTACATACTGATGGTAAGTACATTGCTTTCAAAAAAACGAACCAATATATGTATATGTGATTGATAACTATTTAACTTCAGTAAATTTTCTATTAAAAGTAAAACCTTTTTGAAATTTACTATGTACAATACGTAATTAAATTTTACCCAAAATTTTTATCAGTGGCAACGCATATATTGAAAATATACTTATGTTAGATTTGTGGATTGTTATTTTCGTTTATTTTATAAATTATAACCTAAGGTCTGCTATTTTAATTAAATTTAATTGTAAAATTCATACTATACTATTTTTAAAATTTTAGTGTTTTTGAAATACAATTAATACATTTTTTTTTTAAAAAGTATAAATAAATAAAGACGAAATAACTAATATAACAAAAGCATTTATAAATTTAAAGTAAAATATTATAACAACCCCTATGTTTAATAAATTCTTCTACAATATTATCAATATTAACAGCGATATCGTTAAGTACATTTCGAATTGCTATGTTGTTCAACCTTTCTTGAACCATAGTTAATTTTAAATAAGATTTTATTCTATTTAAAGGTTATATTATTTTATAAAATAATGTTTAAAAATGAGTGTATTTTTTTATTTTTTGTCGATATAAAAATTTTCGTCTGGGGGCAGACTCTCCTCAGATTTTTTCGTGTGAGGCTCGTGTAGGCGCCTGTTAGCACAACTGATATAATTAAATTTTCACGGTTGCACAAAAATTCGATTTAAAAAAAATAGAAAAACAATTTTTTTATTTAAATCAGTTTTTTTTTATTTTTAAAAAAAGATATAGTATAATTTTAAAAACATGTTTCACAAAATAGTATTTATTATGAATAAAAAAAACATATTTTAAGGAGTAAGAAAAAATTTAAAGAAACAATAAAGAAATACAGTGAAATCCATTTTTATCATTGTTTGAAAGCCCACATAAGCTATCATTGTTTTACTTTTATCGGTTGTAGCAACTTCCGGCTATAACGATGATTTTTTTTTTATTCCTTCGATGTATATTTTTGATGCATATATCAAACTTAATTGAACAAAGAATGTCACATTAGTACAAAAAAAAATCTGCGTTATAAATTCAAAATAATATGCGAGTCGTTTTAGCGACGCAGATACACAGATTAAGTAGTTCTTGAAAGTATTGCCACATGGTAACATTACCCATACGCGTTCTCCCCAAATTTTAGTAAATCTGGAATGTTAAATAACAATTGCGAAACAAGTATGCAACCCTGCTATTTTCCAATCATATCTTACAATTGTTCAAAGATAAACATTTTTTATAGAACGGTTTATTATTATCGAAAGTACTCCCAGGAACAATTATTTGTACCTTATTTATACAAAATGAAAACAAATATAGATTTTTTGTATAATTCAAAATAAATAAGAATCGGATTTGAATAATTGTAAACGTAATTCAGTAAATGCTTTATTAATTCTGAAGTAATATACAAGGAAATAAATTCATCCAGATAATCTACATCTCCTTCAAGTTAAATGATCTTACTACTTCATTAATTTCATTCTGTCGTGTCTATATAAATCAAATAATTAATTGAATGAGTTATCTGCCGCATATCTCAAAGTGTTCAATAAATTATACCATTCCTGCTATCCTTTATCAGTGATTAATTATCATTTAAGTGAAAGTGTAATTAACACTGCAAATATTAATATTAATTATGACAAATTAAGTGCTGGATATTATTCTAAGCTGGAACTCTTCCAGATTGTATCTTGACAAAAGAATATCGTTTCTAGATACAAAACTTAATTTTAAAATTGTGAATAATATTTACCTAACTAAAATTTAATGGATGTTTTCTGACAACATATATTTACTATAACAATTTTATGTTTTAATAGCATGTTATTGTTTATTAATGACTTAAGTATTTACGATGTAAATTGTAAGATATTATAATACCCGTGTGGATATTATGAGTTGCTATGGTAATACTGATAACAAACCCATGTTAATATTAGGTAAAGAGTAAAATAGCTATTACGTAACCAGTTAGAAAATGCCTCATTTTGTATATTGGTGGGATATTTGCGGAGCGAGTGAAGTGAGGCAATACAAACTCACACAATTTTGAGGCAATGCTTTTAATTTCAATTTTTTTTTCTAATTTTGACATAGAATCTGTCACTTTTCAAAATTGACTAACGTTTTGAACCGACACACCATAGATTAAGAAAAACAAATTTCAATTTTACATTGATTACAAATCAAAATTTGTTTCAAACGTGAAAGAAAATAGGGCAAATAGGAAATAAAAGAATATCATGTAATACTTGATGATAAAACAAACATTTTTAAATAAATTGCACAAAAAAAAAATCTAATATTACGAAAAAAATTACTAAATTTTGGAATTACTTGTGACACCTGTGCTTGGTTTCGGAAAAGTTTTTCAAAGGCTTCTAGATAGAACCTGTGGCACACTTTTCATAACCCGTAAAAAAAAACAATTCAGTTTTCTTCATTCAGTGATGCAAATTTTTTTTCCTAACTGCTTTTGAATAGTTTGGCGTTTCAAAACGATGCTCAATTTTGAAAAGTGATACATTATAAATTTTATTAACAATTTCTGATTTATTTATTACTTTTTATTTTTTTTTATTATTTAAGAAATTATAATACAAAATAAACTACTAGAAATCCTCAAGACAAATGTCTTTCACCATAGTTTATCATTTATCAGACGGGCATAAACATCTTCTTGATATAAAAATAAATATTTCGCATTTTTTCTTACAGCGTCAATGTCATTATTTATTAAATAAATTTCGCCTAAATCCTGTAATTAAAACAAACTCGATAATTAAATTTTGAAGGTCAAAATGATAAAATTTTTCCATTTCTAAATCCATAAACTTTTCCAAAATTTATAGTAATTTTAATCAATATTTGCATATAACATCTATCATCAATTAATTTAGAGTATCACTTATGCTAATCAAACAACACATTTTTGATTATATTGGTATATATTGGTAAACGATTTTCAATGTCACCAGATTGGAACCATGGATCGAAAAGTGTCACTAACCGGAAAGCTTTCCGCAGTCAACGACGATGATCGTTTTGATAGAGTCATGGAAAAAGTGGGATTCAGAGGAAAATTCCAAAAAAGATACAACTTTATATTTAATTTCGTTCTAGTGCTTTTTGTTTCTATGGCATATTTAAATATAATATTGGCACTTAGTGTACCTGATCATTGGTGTTTTGTACCTGGAAGGGAGAATACCAACTATTCTATAGAAGAATGGAAAGCTTTGACATTACCCAAGTAAGTTTAATAGTATTGTAGACAATAGGTTATATTTTATTTAGTTAGAAAATTTATTACTAACAAATATTTAAATTAATTAAGCTATAAGTTTTAACAATAATTTCTCCCTGCTTTGACTCTGTTAGTACTTTACAAATTTCTTTAATGTCAAGTATCATGAAACAATACCACCACTATATTGAATTTATGGCCCAAAGCATAGAGACCATAATCAAAACAAAACTAAACAAAACAGTCGATATACTAGATGACTAGAGAAATGATTTAGTTACGGTTTTATCTATTGACATCAAAGAAATATGTAAAATACGAATGCATTAAATGTTGAGGAGGTTTGAAAGAATTGCCAAAGAAAAGAAAAGATAAATATTACAAGAAAATCTTGTAATTAAATTAAATAATAAATTTGTAAAAATAAATCCTGTCAAGAAACAAGTACTTCAGATACAGGTACTTTGAGGACTTGTTCAACATAGGAATGTTGTGCCATAAATGAAATTACTTTGTTACTAGAGAAATAAAATATTATTACTTGCTGTTGTAAACTTAGCCTGTGATTGGTTTAAATTTCGGCTGTATTTTTATAAAAAGTAGATTGCACATTGTTAGTGAGTCACTCAAAGTATTGATTTAGGATATCGCAATTATGATATTATATTTTATAGTCATCTATTAAATTACGAATTGGGTACTTATTTAGTTCTAGATATGTTTAGTACGTGACGAAAAAGAAAATAATATGCACCTCAGAAAAGTGATTATAATAATCTCGCCTATTTGCTTGCCTTGGCTAGTAATCTCAGGCTTGATTATAATATATACTGTTTTATCTTCCTTCTATAAATAACTATTTTATTATATTAATACGGTTTTAGATTTTACAGAAGCTATAAAAGCAAAGCAAAATTTGTTACGAAACGAGTAACCTTAGGTACTTGAGGTTCTGTTCCATCTAAGAGTACTCAATAACAAATGAATATTATTGTTGTGCATATTTGTTGGATGAAATAGATTAGTCCTTTTGGTTCTTTTATAATTCATAAATCATAAGTCGTTTTGTACCAAATACAGAAATAAATAAGTTCTTAGAATTTGTCCTTTTTGCGATGAATGTTGTGGTTTCATGCCCCAGTTCCTTCCCAGAAGCCAAAACGACATTTGTTGCATGTTTGCAAGTGAAACAACTACGTTCCAGTCAAAATAATCGTGCGTAACATTTCGACAGGTTTTACGTTTCAATACTCGTACAGATTTAGATGCCAACTATGCAAGTTTACCACATGTCATTTGAAAGTGTGTCAGTGTGTGTTTTGAGAACCTACATTTTAAATGAGTTTATTTTTAGGGAGTCTGATATTAAAGGGAAAGAATCTCCGAGTAAATGCATGATGTACAACATTTCTTTGGAAAATATTACTTCGCGAGAAATGGAACATAATTTTTCGACATTCGACGTAGTTGGTGAGTTTTTTGAAGATCTTTTTGTCCTTCCAGACATTATCAAATTCAGATGCAATCAGGTGATATCCGAAAGAATGAAAAGATCTTAATTATATTTCTAAAAATAAATGTAAATAAATTTTTATCATTTCAATAAATAATAAGTTGCACCAAATGCCGACTACGAATTCTCGTCCCATTATTTTCCAAATGAATATTGAAAAGTTGATCTCTAGATTTTTAATAATAATATTACAAAATAGTACAGAAACGAAATTAAAAAAAAAACTAAGATTGATTTTATTCCATTGGTAGTATCTTCTTTTTAAACAAATAACTTTTTTAGGATGTCAAAACGGATGGGAGTTTGACAAAACATGGTACAAAGAAACTGCACCTTCTCAAGGTGTTTGGGTATGCGAAAAAGAATTGTTTGTATCAAACGCTTTCGCTTTTGGAAGAATTGGAGACGTCGTAGGAACTTGTATTTTTGGACAACTAGGAGATACGTAAGTTTAAGATAATAGCTATTTAAGATACAGGTCGGTGGCAAAACATTTATTGCTGAATCCGTACGGCGAAATTTAACGCAACGCAATGCGTAAAATCGGAACTGCTGTAGACATCAACGATGCGTAATTGTTATGTTTACACTTCAGAACAGGGACAAAAAATGCGGAACAGAAACAGAAACAAAATGAATTTATAAATCTTATTTCTGGAATGAGATATGGATATAACTGAAATAAAAATACCAATTAATAACGTTATTATTGTGTTCCTATTACACACTTTATTTTTATAAAATTTCAATATTATATGTCTCATGTTGGTAGTTATTTACAGAATTAAGATAATTCGGCTACTTGACATAATTAAAATTATTAAAAACAGTCAAAAACCCATCATTTTTATTGTTCTGTTCTTTTCGATTGTATCCAGATTTTATATTTAGTGGCAATGAATGTTATTGCTATTCCAACTACTCAAGTCACAGTTTAGGCGTTGATTGAAAATTATATACTTTTCTATCAACGGTTTAGGGAACAATTTAGCCCTTAAATTTATTTTATCCCCTAATAGAACTACTATTACCAAAAAAAAAAATATTTGAATTATAATTACTAAATCTTTATGTATTAATTCTATGAACATAATATTTTTTTTCGCTTTTTATGTAGTACAATTATATTTTAATTTTTAATTATTGTATTGATATAAATAAAATAGTTAAAAATAAGTGTATAAAAATCAAAAATCTCTGAAATAAAATAACCGGTTCAGAACAAAAGTTATTTTTCATTCGAATGGAAATGAAATTCTAATTAAGAAGGAACGATCTTAACCAAAACTAAATTGTATTTACCGAAACTGAATCGAAACGAAACATCATTTAGTTCCAGGTCCCTGCTTCAAAAGGCCAATAAATATTACTTTCTTAATTAGAAATCATATTTTAGTCTAGTTATAGTTAAACCAGAAGGCATCTGACAAAACGTCTATGGTTCTTTTCGCAATTTCCACCAATAACCGGGAATACATTTTCCTACTACATACACAATATACTATTATCTTTCACAATAGGTACATGTTTTGTTATTCTACAATTTTTTTTCCAGAATTGGTCGGCGTCCAGTTTTCTTCATCACCCTATCACTTCTTATCATCGGCAGAACTATGTGTGCATTCACTGCGAACAATTACCATTTATTCTTTTTCGCAACTCTGGTAGGATCGTTACCAAGTACTGCAGTATTTCAGGCACCTCTTATAGTAGCCATGGAGATCTCGGAAGAAAGTAGAAGGACTCATATAGCCATGATGCAATGCATGGGGTGGACTTTAGGAATATGTTTCATGCCTTTTATTTTGTGGGCTTATGGACACTGGTTTCATTTCATGCTAGCCACTACTTTGCCCAGCATCATTTTCTTGTTTTCTTCAAGGTATATTACTATAACTTTTTATCTAGTAGATTTTTTTAAAAGTTGTATTAATCTATTGTCAAGTTAAACATTTTTTTACTACTGTATGTATCTTTTTAGTGACTTATTCTTAAAATTAAGATATTAAGCAAAAATAAATTAAACTTATTAATAAGTTATTTTTCCAAAAAATTTGAAATAAAACAATTTGGCAGTAATATTAGATCAAGTTAATTCATTTATTATATAGTGATAGTATATATCCAGAGGCGTCTCGTGTATAGGCACTGCGGAAATATTTAACTCCCAAAATTTCTCCATATATAATATAATATAATATTTATTCATTTATTTATAATTAATTATAATAATTAATTTTATCATGAACAGTTGCATATAATTCTCTTAATTGGTATAAAAGAATTTAAAAAATACCCCTAGCAACACTAATTAAGAAGGGCGAAGATCACTAGTAGCACTGTGTTTATCGCAAGCTTTTACATTTACCTTGAGAAGCGTAATTCGGCACTGCAAAATAAGCAGTTTCTTTGCTAAATCAAATCAGTAATGTAGCAATGTGCTCATAATATTTATAATGTTCATTCCATATCTTTACATAGTTGGACTTTACAATTAAAAACATAAATGATTTCATAGTATATATTTTAGAGAGCATTATTAGAATTATTCAGAATTATCACCTCAGAAATGTAACCTGAATAAATAACAAAACAAAACAATATATTTGTTTTCATATTTATTTGTTTTGTGTTTTATTTTTGCGATAATATTGATATTTTATTGAAACGCACATTTACAATGTCTGAAAATTTCGAAAGTTGCAGCACCCCCATGATTTAAAGCCACGATCCGTCACTGTGTATATTGTACTTATATAAATAAATATGTTTCGTAAAAATATTGAGCCAATAATGTTGGCTAATTAAAATTTAGTTCATTTATTATTATTTGCCTAGATGGATGATAGAATCTCCTCGCTGGTTAGCTAGTCAAGGAAAAACAGCCAGATGCATTCGAGAATTGGAACACATCGCCGAAGTCAATTGCACCAAAGTACCTGCAGATGCTATGGTAACGCTTGCCAAACATAAAGGAGAACATTCAGAAAAATCCTTCGGAATGATAAGCTTGTTTAGTAACTGGAGGCTTGCAAAGAATACAATCAAACTACTGGTTTGTTGGTAAGAATTAAATAAAACTTGTATAAAATTATAAACATTAAGACTTGGTTTATTGATATTCATCATTTAAGAATTCTCTTAACGTTTTTTACTTATTAGCTTTTTCTTGATTATATGATTAAAAAAAAGTCAAGAAAAGACAGTAAGAAAATAAAATTCTTAAATTAATTCAAAATAATTGGATTCGAACTCAACAACTTGTAAAAACGAAATTATAAAAAACCGGTCACTATAAATTGTGTTTTCGAAATAAGATTTTTAAGTTTCTATTAGCGTCTATAAATTTGATAAGTTAAACGTTGATATTTATAACTTCCTCAACAAATTATAAACAAATAAAATGTGTGTATGTTTACATGAATATTTTATCCAGGAAAAATGTAAAAATTGTACCACACACAAAGCTATTGCTCTATTTAAACTGTTTACGTAGTAAATAATATTTCAAACACTGGGTATTTATACTTATTTCAAAATTTGTTTAGGTATCTAAATTTCACTCAATGCAAAATTTACTCTTTGCTTTCACTGTTTTTATTTTATTAGTATTTATTAATTTTACTTTGTTACTAGAGAATTTTATACATTGCTTAAATATAAAATTTCAATGAGTGTTATAGAAAATATTAGTCTTACTACTAGTAGTAGGGTAATTACGGAAATCATAGTAATTTATTGTTATTTGGATCGCCTAGCAATAAATCTGAACTGGCAAGTGCTTCATGTGTTACAAATACTAACATTATTTGAAATTAATTGCTGCTATTGGCCTGAAAAATATTGTATCGAGCGTGACTCTCTGCCGATGAGTCATCGCGGCTGATCTGTCTGGTCTCCAGAAGTTTCGAGATTAATAACCTGCAGATATAAAAGTGTTGCGGTTCATTTTCTGTTATTTTCGTTTAAATATAACTGTTTATTATTTTTGTCGCTATTTAATAAACTTATTATATAAATATTCGTGTTTTGTGACTTGTTTCAATTTAGTCATATAAATAAACGTTACAATGTAATAAGTGGTTATTTTCCCTTAATTGTCATTTAAGCTAGAAAGAACCTAATATTATAAAGTACTTACATTAATTGTAGTTTAGACAACTATTAGCCGAAAGTAATCAAAACGTACTATAAAGCTTTAATTCGTAGATATTAAATAGAAAATCGAAATATCAAAATCAGTAATATCACAATATCTGCCATGTTATATGTAAAAATGCATATGTAACATACTTATTTAAAAATAGAAAATTACTTTATGAAAAAATAAAAAAATCTTAGAAAACACAGTTGGCACGCCCAGAATTATATATCAACCATTACTTTTCAGCATCTAATTCAATTTGTGTTCTTTCACAGGGTGAATGGTTCGTTAATGTACTACGTAATAATCCTAAACGTGAGTTCTTTAGATGGCAACCCCTTTATGAATTTCTTCTGGCAAGGCTTGGCCGAGTTTCCGGCTTATGTCCTGGCCAAATACTCCTGCGACTTGATTGGCAGGAGGTGGACACAGACCATCATGTTCCTAATGGGTGCTATCTGCTGCACAGTCTCTGCGATATTGATAACATGTAAGAGTAGATAATGAATTTTAACAGAACGAAATGTTATGCATTTGTTGTTATAGATCCTGAAACGGATAAAATAATAGTTCTGCTGACGACATTTCTAAAGTTCTGTATCGCGTTTGTGTTCTACGGAACAAGTTTGCAGACTTTAGAGATATACCCCACATGCGTAAGACAAAGTGGACTGTCTTTGTGTGTCATTGCAGGAAGTGCTTTTGGGATTTTTGGACCCTACATCGTATATTTGGTAAGACAAATTCACACATCATAATTTTTTCTTCCCTTCACTTAATTAAACTCGTATTAAAAAGATTTTACACAATGAGAAGTATATGCAGATGATTACCAAAAACCTAGATGTAGGAAATTAACATGGGAAAACTGTTTTTTCTACGACCACTATGGAAAGTCATTTTGTTATATGGTTTTTAAAAGACTTTCGTATTTTAATTACTTACATTAGTCCAGCAATAGTATTTACTAATAGGAATACTGGAATTCCAAATGGATTTATAAATTTAGTAATTCAGATATTTCATTTGATTAGAAGATGAAAATTTCTAGTTAATGTAAGATTGGATTCGGATCATCAACTTTTAAATGTTGGAATGTAATAGGATACAGGTGATCTAATTAAATCAAATTCTAGAATTTTAAATATGTGATTTATAGAATTAATTTTATCATTTTTTATATTATTATTTATTTTGTTTTTATAAAGAGCAGTGGCGGATGTATACTTATAACGACTATGGGCTAGCGTCAACTTGCCAACCCCCCCCTCATTTACGCTTTATCCTCTTATGTTTTTAATATTACAAAATTATTAGTACTACCCTAATTGTAACGAAAAGTGGTTTAGAATTAATTAAAAACCAGATTCACATATTTGTGATTATTGTTGTTACATGTTCCTATAACATTTTTTTTTAATTGTCGTGAATATATTGTGTTAGCTAGTTTTAATTTTATTTAGAAACATAGTTAAAAGGACAATTTATAACCATTTAAAAATTTATTGTAAATTAAATGAAGATTTACAATATACTGACATTTTTTTTTATTTACTTGAGTTCGCAGAAATAGTAGGTATATTTTTAAAGATAGTTCTGAAATTGACCACAATTGTTGTTCTTTTTATTTCTTTTCCCTCTGGGAAATTATATATTATTTACTATAATTTTAATTAATTAATATTTTTACAAAGAATACATTTTTCACAATATTGAAATTGATTTTGTTTTATAATTTATAAAATCTAAATTAGGAACTGTGATTTTGATATTCACTAATACAAGACGGGTGCAACTTAGTTTAAATAAGCAATCTATAAATTGCGAGGAAAATACTTCTAATACTTAGGAGCGCCGCTATTGTTCGGAAATATTATAGAGTTCGGAAAGCTCTGGAATGTTCGAGATTAGCAGCCTGCAGGTGACATAAATATCGTGTAAATAAATATTGCGTAGTATTAAGTATTTAAAAAAATGTTCTTAGTGTTTAAATCTTTATTAATAACTATATACTACTACAATAATATTTAAATTTAATACTTTGAATAAACATTTATTTTCATTATCTTTTTATATAAATATTCGTATTTCAAATATTTTACAGTTCACCCAAATAAATAAATGTCACAATATATTGGCCAGATTGAGAAATTAAACAAAATATAAACTATTAACAAATACACAGACGTCCGAAAAACATTATGATTATTCATATTTATGGTTATTAAAATATTTCATAAAATGTCAGTTCCATTAAAATTATTTTAAATAAATATAAATGAGTAATATCTCTCGTATTATATATGGCAGTGGATAAAAAGCACCAAATATCTTTAAAATAAAGACATGAATTTTTCGTGTTATTAACTGCACGTTAATTTGCAAACTTCTCATTCTTTCAAAACTTTATGAAATTGCGATTACTTCCTCTTTCTAACAAGTTTTTAGCATTAAATCACCCTTTATGACAGTCATTTTTGCTGACTTTAACCGTTCATTTCGCTACTTCTTGGTTTCCGTAGGGCACTTCGTACAATGCGTGTTACACGCCTGTAGTGTTGGCCCTCCTGGCGCTGGTGGGGGCGCTAGCGGCCTCCTTCCTGCCGGAAACGCTCCACGAGAAGCTTCCGGAAACACTCAGCGACGCCCAGCAGTTCGGGAAGGATCAGCGGTTCTGGAGTCTACCCAGGCCGAAAATTCAGCAGCCAGAGGATTTGTAAGATGAGATAGGTTAGGTTTTGTAATATTTATATATTGTTGAAATTAATAAAAATGTTTTATTATTACATGTTGTTTAAATATTTTTCATACAACCCAAGTAATTCGGAGTGGAAATTAATTTAGGGTTCAATAGAGTATCATTGACAAAAAAATATTATAAAATGTTTAATATTTATTAACAATTTTCTTTTCTTCTATTAAATAGTTCACTAATCCGATGGGATGGGATTCTTTAACTTTGGTTGCTATCGTTTGGACTTATATTATAATATCAATTGAAAATATCAACTAAAAAGTATACTTGCTATTCTTTAACAGTAATGGTTATTTATGGTTGATACGTACTTACATATACTCATTCATATATAAAGAATACTATACATGTCTACATTAATAAGAGAATGTCTTAAATTCATTGCAAAACTGAATCCCCGCTATAATGACATTTGACGTTTGACGTTTGTAATTCTATAATAACAAGAATAATTGTTATTTGTAGTTATTATGTATTATGGAATCCTACCTCTAAGGAATCTGTTAATAACGTTAAAATTTTCCGACGTTAAATTGGGAAGAAAATATTATTTAGCGCTATGGAAACCAATCATATTTTCTTAACACGATTAGTAATAAATAACTGATACTATTAGCAGCTGACCATGAGGAATTAGTATTTAATCACTAACAGATTTATTCTGAAAACAGGATTAGTTCTTAAACAGATTAAAATATGTCAAATTCAAGCTAAATTCGACATATTTAAGCTAGTTTTTAGGTAATCTTATTTTGTGAATCTGGGTATAGGTAACAAATTATCATAATTAGACGCAGCTGAATCAATTTTAAAACAATGCCTTTTATATTTTTATAGAGTAAAATTTATAAATAAAAGACCGTACGACGATTTAATATTATATACAGGGCCTGCTGTAGGTCATGTGACGCTCTTCCGCAATTTATAAAGGGACGCCCTTTTTTAGATTTTTTTTTTATCTTGTTTCGTATTTCGAACTGTTTTATTAAAAGAAAAATATATATGCTTCGAATGCTTTTATTTATTTTTAAAACCTAGTGTACATTAATAGGTCTCACAGCGCTGATTTCAAAATTTTAAACAGAATTTAATTATCTCTTTTCGTTCACGAGATATTTTCTGTCAAGGTTGCAGCTCAAAAAATTATGTTTTCTGGCTATATCTCTAAAATGGGTAGAGATACAATCTCTACGATTATGCCAGTTGATTCTACGGGAAAAGTTACATAAAGAAATGTTTTCTCCGCATATACGTTCTTTGGAACGATTAGGTAAAAAATAAGAAAATCGAAAAAACCTAAATTTCAAAATTTTTCTGAGGAACTTTTTTTCTCCAAAACTTTTCATTTTCTAGACTTAAGTAAATATTGATGTGCTGATATCAACTTTTTAAACCGAATTGAATTATCTCTTACCGTTCTCGAGATATTAATGTTCAAAGTTCAGTTTTAGCAATACCTAAAAAAATAGGTTTTTTAGGTATACCTCTTCAACGGTTAGGTTTACAACTTCGGCGACCTCACCAATAGATTCTACGGACAAAACTACATAAGTATACCAATTTTTAGATTTCTATTCCAAAGAATACAGTTTATAGAAAGGAAAAACCGAAATAACCAAAGTCTAAAAAAAATGCCTGATGAACCCCTGACGATTTTTCTCGATATTCGGCCATTTTCAGTTTTTTCCTTGTAGAAATTTTATCTGTGAAGATAAAAATATGAAAATTGGTACACTTATGTAATTTTGCCCGTAGAATCGATTGGTGAGGTCGCCGAAGTCGTAAACCTAACCATTTAAGGGGTATACCTAAAAAACCTATTTTTTTAGGTATAACTTTGAACGTAAATATCTCAAGAACGGGAAGAGATAATTAAATTCGGTTTGAAAATTTGAAATCAGCGCATCGATATCTACTTAAGTCCAAAAAATGAAAAATTTTACAGACAAAAAGTTTCGAAGCGAAAAATTGAAATTTAGGTTTTTGGTTTTTCATATTTTTCATCTAATCGTTCCAAAGAACGTATATGTGGGCAAAACATTTCTTTGTATAATTTTTTCCGTAGAATCGAATAGTCAAGTAGTTGAAATAATATATGTTCTCATTTTTGAAATATATTAAAAAAACACACTTTTTTGAGGTACAACTTTGAGAGCAAATATCTCCAAAACGAAAAGAGGTATTTTAATTTTGTTTGTAAATTTGATATCACCGTAGATAATTCTTTAAAAAATATTACAAACAAAATTATGAAAAATTTGATAATTTTCGAGCTAAAAATTATATATTTATAAATATTTTCTGGTTTACGGAAAATACACAATCATAATCTGCTTTGGGAATTACTTCCCCTGTTGTTACTACATACACAAACTATTTTTCCAAATAATATATGACCGCCACTTTTTAGACATTTTTTTAAAACTATCCAGTTTCATTGGTAAATTTAATTTATTTTTGGTAAACCTATTATAATCGGGGGCGCCGAAATTATATAAACAGATATAACATATGTAACTCTTAAAAAGGTTTTATTAATAATGCACCCTGCCTAAAGATCTCAAACAAATTAGACAAAAATAGACAAAGATAATTTTATGTACATAATCACCGTGTAAACGCCAATAAATAAATCGATAAATATAGGAGAAAATATGTAAAATTTACATTTTTTAATTTTTACAAACAATTTTCAAGCTTTATTTCTATTTTCATTCGTTTATTTTTTAGGCAGGCACCCCTTACATTTTGGCGCCCCTCAGCCAAACATACCTTACTTACCGTAAAACAACTTATAAGAAATGGGAAGATCCTGGATACAAACCCCAGTAAGAATCAAAGATTTTTCAAAAATTAATACTAGACTCAAAATATTTTATTTACTAAACAGTAGAAACAATATTTATACCATAGAAACTTGGCATTTAAGCACAAAATACGTTAGGGTCATTAACATATGACCACTCCTAGCTACAAACTGCTGTTTACTGTTTACAATTCGGCTGTAATGAAGCCATTACGTCATAGAGTGATTGCTCTTCTTTACGAACTGCAAAGTGAACGTGTGTTTAAGACGAGGCAGGAAGCAGGACATTAACATTCTTATTTCGTAGTAATGATACAGTGTGCAGTAGGCACAGGTACATCTAATTAATTAGGCCGTTATTTATAGACAAACAACAACTTACAACATTGAGCAACGACCAACGATTTCAACAGCCAACACACATGGGAATTTTATCGGAGAAATACATTTCTATATCTCCCATAGATAATAACGCTGCAACTAAAATTTTGATTATATGTATACGTGTATTTCGTGAAGGGTCAATGACTAATTTAGATGTTTAGTAATAAAAGGTCGTGAGAACGTATACTGCATTAAAAAATTTTAATACTAAAATTATTTTAAACTTAACTTGTACAGCTACAGTCGTATACATTCTACATTTTTATATGGATCTATGGTTTCAGGTACCGCTCGTTCTTATTTCGTAACAAGCTTTACTTGCATTTTAGATGGGGTATTTTTGTCAGTCTACACTTTGGAGGGGACTTACAGTTTATAGTGGATTCCAAACCTCTCCTACAGGGTGGTATTGTTATTTGGTTAATATAACAACAAATTTTAGTCAATAAAAACAGAAATTCTTATATAACATTTATAGTTTAAAATGTTATTACTATTATTACTGTATTGATTAAAAAATTTGTAGGTTTTTAATAAACTAGAGTGAAAATAGTTATTTATGCAACTAGTGAGTAAAGTAAGTGTTCTTTTAGTAGAGTGCGGAAATTATAACACGAGATAAAATACACTATTTTACACACGTGCATACAACCTTTTTCCTACTAATCGAAATATTAATAAAAATTAATTAAAAAAAAATAAAACCAATGAAAAAGTTAATAGTTGCCATGTAAATATAAACTTTTCGTGACAGTGTTCGAAAAAGAGTTTTTTTAATATTGAGAAAATAGTGTTGTTATATTCAAAATAGCGCAAAGCGAAATATGATCATATAATTATAAATTTCTCTAAACATAGAATGCAAATTTTCAAACAGAATTTATTTTTTTTCCTTTTTGGTTTATTTTAATTTTTGCCAGAAAACTAGAGTCATGATACACATTGTTTGGTCATAGTCTACAACAGAACACGTATACAACTTTTATCGTTTGATTAAAAAAGTAAAACCAAGTGATATACTAATTTTCACAATTATTTAACAATGAAGACTATTTCTAAAAATTTCTTAATTTTTCGAGTAATTTCTATTTTCAATCCTAAATATATATGATTTTCTATATGAAACATTTGTACATTGGTAAAAAAAATGTGGAATTTTTTGCACATAAATTGTTATGGGAATGATGTAATGAAATATAATTCTAGGATCCTTCTCTCAAAAAATCTACTAAAAACCTCATTTTCCATATTCTCGTATCATCTATATGCTTCGGTTATCATCCATTTCACCATTTCGCTTAAATTAGAATAATTTTACATTTATTTTCCAATTTCTTTTTCTCGCTTGTCATATTTTTTGTCCCTATTCATAAATGCAAATGTTCTGCAACTGTTGAAATTCTTGTTGTATGGAATTTGATTATCATGTTGCATATTGTTCGAGCATGCGTAGCTTTTGTTTAAGACGCTGAACATCGCGACGCTTGCGACGCATCCTGACGCAAAGCGACGACGTCGCCGACTTGATTTTCATTTGATTAAGTTCGTTTGTTCTGTGCAGTTTCGGAATTTTGCAGAGAAGGTACGGCGATGCTTTTTTTGCTGTATTTTTAGACGTTTTTGCATTTTAAAAGCACTTTAGATAAAGTAGAATTGCCTACATTACAGCTTTAACACAAACCCATTTCTTCTTTGCTTTTACAAAAAAAATTAAAACGTGATATAAAAAACTACAATTTATATATTCGTCGCATGACATCATGATTCTTTTTAAAAGGAATAATATTTTATTTTAAAACAACAATACTTTTTTAAGTTTTTTTTTGTATATTTGAAAATAATGAAAATATATATACCTACCTATGTGCAAATTAGTGACTTAAAATTCCTGGATAATTTTAGGGTAAATACCCAAATTATATTTACCTACCCATTAGGTATTTCATTCATATCATTATAATTTATAAGTAACATAGGTATTTATTACATTTTCAAGAGTTTCGAAAAAAATAAAATAAATTTCTTGTAAAAACATTTTAAAACTGTAATAATTATTATAAGTGTATGTTGTATTCAAATTTAAAATAATATTAAATTTATTTAAATTAATCTCAATACTAATAGTTTATATAAAAAAAAACAGTTGTATCCACTAAGAAATTTAACGGCACAGCTAAATTAAGGTTATTACTTTCTAGATAATTTTCTGCAAGTTTAATTATTATAATTATAACCATACTTTTAGTTGTTCAATACATGCTGTAAATGACGGATGCTCAAATAAACACTTTCGTTAAAATCATTGCAAAAATTAGTCTATACTTAATTCTTAATTGCCAGACAACTGTTAAAATTAATGACTGGTAGTATGATTAAATGATTATCAAATTAGTCATAGTGATTAACAAGTGACTGGAACTTCATTATCTTATAATTCAAATTGTCTAGTATGAGTATATGATTAATCTTTAGTCACTTGCTATTTTTTTAAACAAACCTAGGGAGTTAATTAGCACGTTATTAAAAGGTCACTAAATATGACCGCCATACTTCACTATCGACACACTCGTACACACCGAAAGATTATCGGCCAAAAAAATTAGTTCGTTCATTGTATTAGAAGAAACTTAATTTAAAATAAAATACATAGGAATCAATAAAGTAGCAAGATATATAATAATTTTAGTGAAACATAACCTACAAAATCTTAGAGAGAAATGAAAAGATATTAGATCAAATATTACATAGACATATCATACATAATATACGTACAATAAAAGATCAATGTCTTTATAAGTTTCTGGTAAATTTCTGCTAAATTAATTTTCACAGTAATCATGAATTTCGGATTTTAATATCTTATTAGTGTTACCAAGAGGATAAGTGTTAGATGACAGGAGAATATACTAACAGCTAGTTTATGCTGCGGATAAAATTTTGCCAGTAGGATAAATTTACGAAGTTGGTCCGAATATGCCCGACTGTAAAATATTCTGTAGCATTTGCCAAATTTTTGACAGTTTTTGATAATTTTGTCGCAATATGGAATTAGTATAATTTATTTTTGAAAGTGACGACAGAAAACATTAATAGATTTTATCAATGTGGTGAAATCATTTAAATTTCTGGAATGAATATGATATTTTTTAAAAGATTTAGATTTAGTGAAAACACTGCAATATATTTAATACAAAATGTAGAAAATGTTATTCAGTTTTCTACTAGCAGGTGGGTAAATAAAACTATAAGTAGCATATAAATTTCGTAAATATATTTAAAACTAAATACAACTGTTAATCATTGATATTTTTTTATTCAAAATTAATACAATATTCATAATTTGTTAAAAATGACATTTTTTTACATAAGAATATAGAAAATATAAATTAAAATTATTACCAACTTGAGAATTGACAATTAAATCTGGTTGTTACTTATTAGCCAGATAAATTCATATTGAAAAACGCATTTCCATTACCATGGAGTTTACCAGCCAGTCTGTAGTTAACAGGAATTGTTTCAGAAAATAAGAGAAATACAAATTAATAACTGAAGTGAAGAGTGCACCACACGGGTTATTTTTATGTGAAAAATATTGTTGTGCTCCAACAAATTATTTTTAGTAAGTATTATACAAATAATAACAGATATTATATTCCAAGTTATTTCAACAAAAAAACTAAATATTACGTACAGTTTATTTTGAAATAAAATGACCTGATTTAAAATAGTAACATTGACATGACAGTTTTTAAATAACAACCATAATTTACATTTCAAACCTAGAAACGAATAACCTAATTTACTTTCTAGAAATTTATTTAATTACAAGCATTAATTCAATGAACTCCGAATATATCATCAAACTTCGCACCCGAATTCTGTGTTTTAATTAAATTACTTCTTCCGTCTGCAGTGCAGATTTCGTGCAGATTATTAATTCCCGAAGTTAATGAATCTGGGGATATGGGACTGAGTATGGTGGTGTATTTATTAAATGATTTATGCGGCATTTATCCGCCGTACCAGCGCACGAACGGAGGTCCGTGATGCGATGTTGGAACACGGAAGTCACCTTTGTCTTGCGACGCCCAGCGACGCTCAGCGACGCTGAGTGACATCGCGGCGTACCAGCCAGAGTACAGTAAATACACAAACTAAAGCAACGTGTACACAACAACGGAGATATGCCAAATATAATATTACATATGAGGGAAGTCAATAAGAAATAGGAAGTAAAATACTGTTACTTCTTGCCATGTGAAAAATTGAAAATGAAGAAAATGTTAAAAACTTTTTTTATGTAAAAATCATTATAGTTAACGAGTAATATCTACATTGATAGTATATTGTGTAACAAATATACGAAGTCGCCTATTTCCCTTGAGGTTTAAAAATTTCGGTACGAGGCTGTCGAGTGCTAAAATCAAATAAGATGGAAAATAAGGAATTCTGAGTGGCACACTATAAAACCATATTTGTCGACATGACTAAATCAATAATTTATTTTAGCGTACAACAGAATTTTTGTATTAATAAAACACAATAATTTTTATAAATTCATTTACTTAACTTACCATTTGTAGGTAAACACACGACGCGCAAGTGCAGTAACTACTTGAGAAATAATATTTTTTACACTGCACATGCACAATGTTAACAAATATTGAGTTCTCAAACACACGATTGTGGGAAATATGCAACTTTGAAGCTTTATATAGTATGAGAAATGTGCGAGTTTTAATAGTGGTCGTAGAAAATATAATTTTCATGACTTAGCTATACGTATAGATAATGTACGAAAGTGAGACACCTATTTATATCTTTTACTAAACAGAAGAAATAATAACAAATTGCCAATTTAAAAAAAAATACACATTGAATATTTTTTTTTCTAATATTCTAAAATACTTTTTCCAATTGCAATAAGCTCATTTCACATTTTTTTTGTTTTTCAAAAATAGAAGTTTGTGATTGAATACTCATATTTTTATTTCTGTTTTAAGACAAATATGCAAGAAATAAATTGTTATCAATTCTCCACATATTCAAATTAGCTTGTGTCGTTGTACTGCCTTTGACGTTTCGTCAGCGTTACAGAATTCATCTGTGGTATTACTAAACATGAAAATGAGAACTATTTTGTTCAAATATATAACATACACAAAAAAAAAATGAGTACAATTATATGTAAAAATGACAACGAAAACCAAATATTTTTGTGTGTTTACAAATGAAACGTCAAATTACATGAACCATGTTATATGATTGTCTCTCCCACTTCATATGTCCTTTTCTATCGAGGCACTGATACGTCACAGCGAAATAGCGGGAATACTTTATAATTTATTATAAGTAAATTATATACTTTTTAAGTGAAATTATATATTTATTAACAGTGTTTTGTAACAAATTATTGAAAACATATTCAAACTATGATGAATTTAAATATGCAGAAAAAGCACACATATGGATTTATGCAAACACACATATTTTGTATATTTTGAGATTTTAACGCCTATCCACGAATTAAAGTTTTCACATTGTGTTTTTATTATTTATTTACTGTACATAAATGTTTAACATACAAGATTATGTAGAAATCTGTAGAATAAATCTATCTGAACAGATTTATGAATAGCACTTTAAAATTGTTATGACGAAGAAATTTTCTGCAATATGCAAAAGTAAAATGTAGATAAAACATCATACATCATTTAACAAAATTAAATTTATCCTCAACTAATTCTTGACCTACTCCAGAAATAAATTCCCAAAATATGAGTTAGTTCAGGGCCTAAAAATAACTTCAATTTAATTTATTTCATAGCTTAATTCATTTCTTACAAAAAACCGTTAAGTAATGACGTATAATATGAAAATATAAGGAATGTTTTCTATAATGGAAAAAATAATCTTTTATACATATTTAATACCAATATAACACAAATTTTTGTGAATTAAATTTATTAGAAGAAGTCATATTTTAATCATATCTATGTAGAGAATCAGTTTACATAATATAAAATATGTATGATATGAAATTTATATAAAATAAAATATATATAATATAAAATATACAAAATAACCACTCAAATTTTGGATACCTTGGAAATTCAATCTCTTGTATGTTATAAATTTTTACAAAATCTAACATAAACTGACTTTAAGATATTATTCCTAAAAATACCCGTATTGTCACAATTTCAATTGTCATACAAAAATAAAGTTTTACTAACACGCTTTTCTTTTTCCTAATACAAAAGCGCAGTGATATTGTAAAAGGAGCTTTATGGAAAGTTCGCCATTCATCATAACTTGTAGTTGCGGTTAAGCGGCACGCATTTGGTTACGGTACGGATTATTATATATGGATTTTTCTATAAATTAGTTTTACTGCACGTAATCATATAAATCACAGTCAGCAAATATTTGCAGATTGAAACGCTAACCCACATTCTACTTTATTATCACGAAAAAATGCTTTATAAAAATGGCACAATTTTTTACAAAGATTAATTGGAAGATAAAATAATAAATTTGTACAATTATCAATCACCATGAATTGCAATTATTCTTTTTAATATTGACAATAGTAATTGTGTTATTAAGAGTAAAAGCGAGTCGGCTCATAAAGACATTTTTGATCTGAATAACATATTCTATTTTTTCTTGAAACGAAGATATTTAAAAAAATATTATACTACTTGACGTTCAATTTGTATTTATTATTTCTTATTCCCTGATTTTACATAATTCCTATGGATACTTATTTATTTCGCTTTTACTTCGGCGGCGTAAAAGTAAAATTTTTTACTCCGACGGCGAATAAATTAAACTTCAACATTGTCACTTTTACGACGTTTGAAGAAAATATAAATTTATTGCTTCTCTTCCATGAATTTGCTTTTATTTTACTGATTGTTTACCTAAATCCTTGTTCTAGGTATCTGTAGTTTATAGTAGATATACCCATTTATATATATCTTTTTCTTTAGGTTTCGATATGTGTCCAGGCAATTTAAATTGTTGTTGCTTTATTTTCTTCACTATGTCTTTTCCTTCTAATTCTTCTTTAGTTTCATGATTCATTTTAAGACCTATATTCGTTTCCTGCAATTTTTACTGGTACTACTATTATTCGCATTATTTTTCTTTCTGCTATTCTTCAATCTTCTTCGTCTTTTTTGACATAGTCATTTTTTCTACAGAGTATAATACACCTTATAAAAAATTTTATTTAGTCTTAAAATAAGTTTATTTTGTAGTAAGTTTTTATTTGCATGAAATGCCCTGTTTAACGCGATTTTTTTTTCCTTATTTGATAACACTGATAACAAAAGACTAGTATCCTGATAAAATCATTCTGTATCTTTCTCAATTCTCATAAGTTTTATTTTATCTTCGTTTATTTTTTGTCCTATCTTTAATTTTTCAGTAAACGGAATAAAAATGGAGGCACCACCAACGGATCCCCGAATGGATTTTCTGGGCGCTTTTGTTCAAAAAACTTTGAAAATGAAGCCGGAAAAATGGGCCAGAATGATCAATACAGAAGAACATAAAGCTTTAGTAATGAAATTTTTAGAGAGACCTAGTCCAGTATTATTAGTTATAGTGTTAACCCATACAGCACAATTAGTTGCTTCCAATGGGTTTCCCCTTGCTCAACTCAAAACTAAAGGTAAGAGGAAGTAACAAAATATAATCTAAATACAACCATCATCGTTATTATTATCATTTAAAGCTGATTCGATCTGATAGAATTTAATTATTATTAGTAAACGTAATGAAAGAAACAAATGTTATATCTTTTCTTTTCCAGGAAGACAAAGAACTTCAAAATTCAAAAAAATATATTATGTTTTTATTTTTTTGTATTTTGAGACAACTCTTAGTTCGCGGAGAATATAATATAGATATATAATAATTATTTACATTGGCAATAAGTTTTTCAATAAACAGAAGCATCATCATTAATATTATCATTTAAAGCCGGTTTGAACTCAAAGTATTTAGGCATTTTCTTTCAAAAGATGCAACTCTGATCTTGATATACAACCAGCACTACAGTTAAGATGGACAACTGTCTAATCATGCATTTAAATCTATATACTCCGAATTCAAAAAAATATTATCTTTACACTTAATATTTTACTACAAAAAATCTAATATTGTCTTCTTAAAAGACAGAATTATTTTAATATTTTTTGTATGTAAAATTTTTTAGAAGTGCAAAAATTCTTGAAAAAAATTAATAACTTTTTCATATTTTTTCATGTGAATTATTAACTTTTTAGTTATTCATTTATTTGTTTATATATTATCAGATAAATTCTTTATATTTATATCAAATTTCTATTTAATACTAAATATATAAAAATTTAATTCAAGTACATTCCTAAAATCTCGACATGTGTTTTAGCACGAATATAATACAACTTATTAACTAAGATAAAAAATGGTAATATTTTGTTACCAAAGATAGATAACTAATTTCATAATTTATTTTAATACGATATTGTCTATTTATTGGAAACTTAAAATTTTCATGGTGTACTTGGTCATTAATTTTACATGAATATTAAATAACTTTAAAATTTTATACATTTTAAATGAATTTTTATTAAATATTGATCTATTTTAGGGACATTTTTCATAAAGAAAACCCCAATAGCAATTCCAAAAACCGATTTCCAGCAATATATCATCATGGGCGATTTAGCTTGTAAAATAATAGACCAATTAGCTACTATAGTAGACGAAGTATGTACGAGTACCATTCATATTTTAAATGTCAAAAAACAAGTCTTATATTTTAGGTCTTCGTCCCTCTTCTTTCAAACCCCGTTAACCATGACCGCTGGCCTGCTGTCATAGCCCAAGACGTCCAAAAACACGTCCACAGCTTAAAAAGCACAGTGTACCAGGTCAAAGGTCAGGTCAACGGTCAAACTGTCCTGCCAATGCCTGTTGGTGTGGAAAAAGTCGAACAGGCCGAGAAGGAATTAATCGAAAGGTAGGAAAGAAATATAAAATATTTAAGAATAAAATATGAAGGTATTTAATCTTTCAGTAATGGAGAAATGTGTGATTTATATCTTAAAAGTGCTATAGAGGGCGTAGTGATTAAATGGGCTTCCCAAATACACGATGTTTTAGGCAACGATTCTAGTGAGTTGACTTCAGGACCGAATCCTTTGCCTGCTGTAGGTAAATGTCAAATTTAATAATTATTATTTTTGCACCTTATTTATAAATCTTTGCATTTCTGGGAGTAGTTTTTACATAGTTTAAACATTTTTAGGACTAAAATAACAGACATACCTATAAACAGTGGCGCCTTAAGGCAGGAGCCATTTAGGCACTGGCTAGGGCGCCTGGCTTGTTGGGGCGCCCAAAATTTAAAAACTAAAAATATAAATATAAAAATAAACAAAGAAAATCAGTGAATAGAATATGTATCTGTATTATTTAATTTTGGAGCCCTTCAAAGTTAGTTTTGTGTAAATAGACACTTACAGAGAAATTGCTTAGAAGTAATGGTTGTTGTGGTACAAACAACTCTGAATTATTTTGAATTCTTAAATAGAATAGAATATATTTAGGAAAGAATGCAAAAGAATTGTTAATGAAGTATTTTTAAATTTGCAATAAAATCCAAATAGGTCTATTACTTTGCTTTTGTTTTATTTGGTAGAACCTTGTTAAAATGTATCGAAAAAATAAACTCTCTGATGGATCAGAAAAAAATCATGTTTGATTTTTTAAGGAAAAATACTTGTGTTTGTATTTTTATTTCATTGTATTGTTATTCCTGATTATAATTCGTATGTATATATTCAAGTTTGTTTTATTATTTCAAATCAGAAATAATATTTGTAACGAGGGGTGATTGAGCGCTGAATATAATTTGGCTCAGGGCGCTACATGTATTAAGCCGGCCCTGCATATAAAATTACTTTAAAAAAAATACAATATCAAACAAATTTAAATAAAGCTGTTATTGTTGTAAAAGTCAGCAATTTTGTTAAAAATATATGGTTAACGTTACAAAAAATAATATGCCTTCATTTAATGAAATAACAATAACAAATAATTACAATAAGAAAATGTTTGATATTATATACTTTTGCTTATTATGTATGTCATATAAAGTATGTTAGTATTGAAATGTAAACATAGATATTCTATGTTTGATTTTATAATTAATGTTCATTTAAAGAAAAATAATACAGGAGAAAAAAATCTTTACAAGCATTATTTATATTACTTCCTTTTTACAAAAAATAGCGAATTTTTTACATTAATGCAATTTGCTTCTTCAAATTATAATTTTCGTGTGTTATTTTCTTATTTCAAATTTCTTGTATTAAACTACGTTTTGCCAAATAATAAAGAAGTTCTAGAATTTATCTATAGTATATAGTAATTTCATAGAATATGAATTGTAAGACAGAACTATAGCATAAATACCACAAGACTAAAGTATCTTTAAATGTTTGAATACAATTGAAAACAATTTACTTTATCTTGGTATATAAAAATTCTTTCGTAGCCCTTTAATATAATAAGCTTTTAAGTAAAATGAGTTTAATTTGACTTAGCCAGTGTATCTACAAAGATGAAAGTATTGCTCCTGTTGGGTGGTATATATAAAAACAAATTTATTTAAAGCCGATTACAGCGGATTACAAGGGTATTTCACCCTTTTCTATTTCCAATTATTAAAATCTCACATTAACATAATAATAAAACATAAATTAACATTTTTTAATGTTTTTTCACTTTCAGAAATTCAGTTCTGGAACTGGCGACTAAGAAATCTGCAATTTATCTACGAACAATTAAGAGAAACAAGAGTTCGAAGCATGGCAGTAATTCTGGAAAAATCCGACAGTGCTTACTTTGCTTGTTTCAGAGATCTATTTAGAAGCGTAGTTGTTGGTAATTTATTTAATTCTAATATTTATAGCATAAATATATTAAAATGTCTTTTAGTTAATGTGTTTGTGGCGCCACTATTCAATACTCATATGTCTTAATGTATGATGCAAATAAAATGCATTTAATGTTGTCAAGATGATTAAATTATTACTTGTTACAATTCAATTTGTCACATTTGGAAAACGATACTCACGCATATCACTTTAATAATAATAAAGCGGAAAGAAAATAACAATTACTTGATTCAATTTAAATTTACATGCACTTATTTAATTTAGATACACATTATTTATAAATAAAATTATTATTAAACTTATCGAAAGAATCTTGCATTTTGGTAATTTTCATAATTCCTGAAAAAATAATATAGAGATACGATAATAATATGCTATGAAAATAAGTGTAAATTTTTATGAAAAGAAATGTGTTTTTTAATACATGTATCTTGTTTTTAAGAATAATATAACGAGGCATTAATTGTATGTCATTTTCTAATAAAAATGAAATAAAGTGTGACAAGATAAATAAAGCTTGAAATCAAGTAATTTCCGCACGTTTTTCTTTTTAAGATTAGTTTCTATCTTTCAAGATATAAATAGATTGTGTAAGAAAGTTTAATATGAATGGAAATAAATAATTCAGAATTTGCTAATTTATAGTCTAGAATGTACTTTTTGAGAATTTATATGGGATCCAATTTATAATATTTTATAGTCTATATTTTATACATAAATATTTTATAACATTATAAAATATCGAGAACATTTCAATAAAATAAATGATACAATTATAACAATAGGGTATTTGACCCATTATGGGCAGCGAATTCAGCGGAGTCTGAGATTTGTAATTTAAATTCCGGCTTTGCCAATTCTTATTCAAATAAAAATGTCATTTCTCAAATATGCAAGTAAATTTTTTCACGAAACAAGTATCATAGATATATGAAGACCTGTTCTACTTAAGAATTTTGTGCCGTAGATGATAACGATGATCTTACGCATTATAATTTTAATAATTATTTTTTAATAATGATACCTCAGATGTCACTACATTCTAGCATATTTACTTTGCATGAACTTTATTTTATAGGGTTGCTGAAGAATTGTTACTTTAAATATTCTGTATTATTCTTAAATTATTAATAATTAATAACGTTGGGAAAACTACTTGTTGTGGATTCGAATACCAGGAAAGAGTTAATGCATATGTATTAATTAGTATTTTTTTCTTTATTTCGTATCATCCACATTGTACCAAAAAGGCTGAATTTTTAAGCAACACTAAATAAAAAAAATGCTACTCGAAATATTGACAGCAATGTTGAATAGTTCATTTAACATTTTATTTCGATATGATACTGTCCATTTAAGGAAAACTTAAAATTTAAATAATATTTGTACAAGCGGCCGTTTTCAACAATAATTTCCTTCGCAGCTCTTTCGGAAGCCCAAGACATCTGCCTATACCTAAAACCTTTAGAAAAGCACCTCCGCCATTTGGAAGAGATCGATTTCTCCGACAGCAAGCCTCTTCTAGCGCCTCTGATGCACGTGGTAGGCCTCATCTGGTGCAACTCCCAGCACTACTGCCAGGTCAAGTTCATCGTCCTGCTCAAGCAGATCGCCAACCTCCTCATCCACCAAGTGAGCTCTTTAATATCACCCCTCGAACGTAATCGACGAGAAAAGGATAATGGGGATAATTAAAAAGGGATTAAAGGAGGTTGACCCTCAAGGAATATGAATGATTCCGGAAGTGCCAAATTGGGGGTTTAGGGTTTATTAACCGTTAAGTTACACCGGAGTTTTGCTGATTATAGGGAAATTAATTCTGAAACGTTATTTTGCTTTGGAGCTATAAAACAATAATTAATTTTATACAGCCGTGTCAGCAGTAAAAAGACTATATTAGTTATGACGATTTTTACCTAATTGATATAAAAAATATCGATTTATTTAGACATACAAATAAGGGGCAGCAATGAGAGACATAGGCGCACGCTAATATTTTAGCTTATATTTTGTATAATATATCTGAGTTATAAATTAATTTAAAATATAACCCATTTTTATAAAAGGAATTAACTCACATTAGTTTATTTTTATAAAATATATTTTAGAAAACTAGTAAAAAATTATAAAACTAAAAAAAATATTTGTCAATCTTTATAAAAATAAAAATACTGCTGTATTCGAGTGATTCAAAATTCACCATAAGCTGTACCTAGTTTCCTAGCAAAGGCTGACCACCAATAACACTGAAATGAAAATAAAACTTCTCATGAAACATGTACCTTAGGTACTTGGGGTCTTATTTCATCTAAGAACGTTGTGCCATAAATGAAGGAAAATTGTTAAGAAATATAATATATTACTTGTATAAATTTTAATTTTAAAGGATAAAAAAATGGGCAATGGTGGCTCACTAAACTAATGTAGTCTAAATCGAACGAGCGTAAGACCTAAGGTTTGAATCCAGCTTCGGCAAATATTAATAACCATATAAAAATACCGCTTCGTCCGACAGAACACACTATAAAATGTAAATAAATATGTTAGACTAAAATCTAAAAAGAAAGTAACATTTTCTTGAAATGGATGAAGTACAATTCTCAATTTTACCTGTGGTCAAAAATTTTAAAGTTGTAATACCAATGATTAATTATAAATTAATAAGATTAAAAATATATATTATCAATAATATATGTTTACGTCGTTAATTTGCTCGCGACTGTATTTCCCACATTTCTTTGTATTTACATTTTTTTTTAGGCAAAACGGTACCTGGATCCAACTTCTATATTCCACTCTGATATAGATGAAGCAATGTTACGAATAAATTTATCTATAGGTATTCTAAAAAAATTCCTGAGAATATTCACAAAATATAAAGAAGATCTCTTAAAAATATTTGCTAGTAAAAATCCAAAACCATGGACATTTCATGTCAACACTGTCTTCGACAGATATAATACATTCTTAGAGAGATTATTTACCATACAAGTATGTATTAAATGAAAATTCATTGTGTTAAATAATTTTAATTTATTAACATAAACAGAATAGTAGTATAGTGAAATAATTACTTATTATTTTCTTTCAGTGGTTTTTCCATACAGTAGTAGAGTTTACAAAATTAGAAAAAATAGAAATTGGTGGCCTAAAAGGACGAGTTTTAAGTATGAGAATCAGGGATGTTTCAGCAGAATTTCAAACTTGTTTCTCTACATTTGGAGGCAAAACCTACGATGTTCTAGATCCAGACGATACTTGCTTCACTCAAGATTATGAAGAATTTCAGAGAAAGATACACGAAATGGATTTGAAACTAGCTGCAGTGTTATGCCAAGCGTTTGAAGATTGCAGCAATTTAGATAGTATATTTAAAGTAAGATTAAAAAAAAAAACTATATTCAACACACTCCTACACATTTTTATTATTTCGGTTATATACTAAATACTGAAAGATTGTTATTTTAAGATTCCGTCTTGGTCTCCTGTATTTATTTTTTTTTGACTCATCAAAATATCAAAAATCTAAATTTATATTTGACATTTATATTGATAACATTTATTATTTAAGACAACCAGGCTATATATTTCATCCACCAACGTACTTCGTATCTGGGCACCTACTAACCTCAGTCCGGACCTGTATATTTCGATATTACCTCTCCAAATTTTTTTTTAATCCCGCCACTGTTAGCTGGAGGGGAGAATGCTTAAAGAGATCATATTTATGTAGAAATTAGTATCACAATAAATAAAAAACTTTCCATCCATCATAAAATGAGACACGCCAAACTTCTGTTTTTATCTGTTCTGCAATCTATCTTGATTATAATATAATCTTTTTAGCTAATTAGTATAGTGGGCAGCGTATTAGATCGCCCACTAATCAAAGACGAATTCACGAGCAAATACTCTAAAATCCTAACATTGTTAGATGAAGAACTGGCTACTAGTCAGGTACAAAAAACTAATTAACATAATGATGAAGTCTAGAAAATGACTACCTAATATTTATAGGTTCTTTTCAACGAACAAATGAACAACTACAAAAAGTTCGGGACGCTCAAAGTTGACAAATATCTTCCGCCTATCGCTGGTTCATTAATGTGGACGAATCAATTAAGAGAGAGGATTTCTATGCCCGTCAATTGCTTCAAGGCCTTGCCACATCCGTAAGAAAAAACTATTCTTAATATATTACTTAAATAAAAAGACTTCTATCTATTTGATGAATAATTTTATTTATTTGGTCTGAATTTTTAAACATTTTTGTTCATTATAACTACTAAAAGAACAATTAAAAATTGTTTTTTGATGAGTAGGAATAATAAAATCAGTAATATGTCAGATTAGGTTATGTATACTTTACCACAGAATAGTTACATATACATAAACCTATTCTGTGTCTTTACTATAAATAATGACCCGCTAAATATCAGCCAAATAAAAATAATTACTCTTTAACCTTTTGAATAAATATTTGTTTATAAATTTATCCAATCTTTTTTACAATAACAGACTCAAATATTTATGGAAATGTATACAAATAATTATTTATGGTGTAAGTGTGTTATAGTGCCTATAATTCATGCAAAAAAATAGAAAATGTGAATCTTTAATATTTTACAGAACAGTTAGTTTAACAGATAATGATTGTGTACTTTACATAAACACATTTTAAACTTAAGCAGTGAAACAATATATAAATTTTTTGTTCTTCTTTAACCTTATGGTAATAAAATTTTTACTGTGGCTTGGGACAATTTTTCAATGGCTTGTGCCACTGTAAAAAAGCCTGACGCTTTTAAATATAAATAAACAGACTTTTTTGAAATTTTTGGTGTGAATATTAGAAAATTTAGAGATACTACGGTATTTTTTTTTCTAGGAAAATAGTTATCTTCAAATAAAAATTCCGATTAAACAATTGTAGGTAGCTAAAATCTAATAATTTATTTTATTGTAAGAAAATATAATTTAGCGCAACAGTGAGGAAAAAAAATATTTTTGTTTACTAAAAACATACAGAACAGAAATGAAATTTATTATAAAATGTACAAGAAATGTTAAAGAAAAATTATTGTACTCAAATATTTGTTATACATTATGGAAAATTTCTCTTATAAGCTTACTTTAAAAGTATTTTTATCACATAAATTTATTATCTATAAAATTTACAATCCGTGATTTAGATCATTATTATTTTAAGAATGCAAAAATGCACATTGCCAAATTTGTTGGCATGATTCTAAAAATGATTTGCCAAATATTTCTATTGACCTAAAATTTCCATTTGAAAACTCGTGTAATGATGAATCACTACTTATTTTGAAGGCAATAATTGTATTAATCTTTGTTGTAATATTTTTGTTACAGTATTGTACAAAGTCCTGAAGCTCTAAAAATACTTGAAACATATGATGGTATAATGGATCAAATATCTGAATTTGATAAGAAGATATTTATGAATTGGTCGGAGGCTGTACCAAAACAAATAGAAGATAATTTAGATCAACCCTTATATTACAGAAATATTAAATCGCAAGAATTATATTTAAATTTTCACCCACAAGTATATTTTATTAATAAATAATTTTCTTTTACATTAAACAATTATTTGTAGCTTTCAGCAATACTGCGTGAAGTGCATTATCTTAAACTTATAAACCATACAGATCTTCCGGAATGTGCACTCCAAATGGAAGAGAAAAGTGAAGTTTTTAGAAAGTATATCACTAATTTAAACATCACTATAGATTGGTACAATAAAATTAGAAGAACTACTAAAGATGTAGAATTTAAACTAATAGAAATTAAAGTCTATAACATTGATAAGCTTGTTGAACAAGGGCAAACTCAATTAAATTGGAACTCTGACAGTAAGTAAAAAATATAATATATTCCAACCCAAACGTTATAGCTACTAACATACCTAGGATTGTTATGAGTATCATAACAGCCACAAATGTCTGTTTGAAATCCTCACTACAGTGGTTTGTTCAATAGTTTATCAGTTTCAAAAAATGAAGAGATTATTAATAAATATTGTTTATTTATTATTTTTTTAATCGGTATACAAAGTGTTCATTTTATTTTGTCCACTATTGCTACCTCAAAATCTACGATATCAGTTAAATTAGCAAACAATTTTTATTTTACAAGACTATAAAATGAGCCAAACATTTTTTTAAACCAGTATTTCTCTAGTTATGGGGCCCAAACTTCTTATTTTAAATGGAACACCGTATATATTTTTATATATTTTTTATCTATATAAAATTACAAATTTTTAGTTAAAAAATAAAATCCCTGTGTTTGCATAATTTTATTTCAAAATAAATCTGCCAAAAAATTATTAATCCTATGTATGTTTGAAGTTAAATTTTAGTTAAATAATAAAATCTTTACTTTGGCATTAATTCTGTATACTTTTATCTGAAAATAGCAGTTGCCATGAATAAATAGAAAACAAATATCAAATTCTGCTTTCTTTTAACTAGATTTTTTTAATTTAAAGATAAAATTAGCGTGGTAAGAACGCAGATTAATGCCAAAATAATGATTTTATTATTTAACTAAAATTTAACTTCAAACATATCATTAGATAGAATAATATTTTTGCAGATTCCATATATCTAAAAATATGTAGTTGTTCCATTTAAAATAAGGAAGTTAGGCTACATATCTCGAGAACCACTGGTTAAAAAAAATAATGTGTTTGGTTCATTTTAACAGTCTTGTTAAATAGAAATTGTTTGCTCATTTTACCGACCTCGTAGCTCTTATAGTTCTCGAGATTGCAATAGAGGACAAAATAAAATGAACACATTGTATATTTATGAGTTCATATTTTACTTTTAGATCTATGGGATTACGTTTCGAAAATCCTCTCCTTGGTAAACTCCCTTCAAGAGCATGTCCAGAGAACTCAAGACAATCTAAACGAAATTCAAGCAGTTCTGTTCGCCTTCTCTAGGCGTCCTTTATTTGAGCGTCGGGACGGGCGTCGAGACTCAGTCTTAGCCTTGGAAGAACGAGCAGAAAGAGCTCAAAAAAGATATACTCAAATAGAAGACGCTGCGAAGAGAGTAAGAGAACTTCTAGATGATAATTTAGATGTCTTTGAGATGAAAGAAAGAAAAGATGATGATCTTTGGAAGAAATACGTGAAGCATATTGATGGGATTGTTATGGAAAATCTCTTCAAAGCAGTTGGATGCAGGTGAGAAAAAAGAGAAAGAAAAACTGAACATAAAATAAGAAATAAAAAAGGTTTTTTTTTATAAAGAGTTAATAGAAAATTTTATTTTAACCATTTCAATACCTATTTTTTTTATATGCAAGTGTTTCATTACCTATACATTTTTATTTTCTAAAATTAAGTTTTATGTTTTAAAATAAAAAATAATTAATATCTCTACATTGGCAAGGTTGCAATAGATTCACAGTTATTGGTAACGTACTTTAAAACTGAGTAAACATTTTGAACCATTCAATTACATATCACAATACGAAGTCAATAAAAATATCCCCTATTATATAATCTCCACTTTAGTAGTAGTACCTGAGAAAGGCGGACAACGGTATAAATATATAATTGAAGATAAAGTAGATGGAACAGACAGCCAGTGGGATTTCCATATAATATTCTCAGAGGGGATAAAAATAATGACATTTAATGAAATTTAATAACAGAAACACGAACATATGAAAATGAAATCACATGTAAAATGAAACAGTTAATGTGACACAAAAAATACAAATAAAATAAAACTGTTTTAGTTATAAAACAATAAATATAGACATATTTAAACATATAATCATATCCTAGATTTATAAACGAAATTCCATCTTTCTAGAATTATTTTTAGCGAATTTGGTTATAACATATTCTGCATTAATATCTATATTGCGATATATACGCAAAAAGGCAAGGAATCCAATTAACTTCCCCTTGTATCCGCGCCTGCAGACAACCAACTTAAAAATAAATGAAATACTAAATTATTCTCTTGACATTGCCCTCCAATGCGACATTATCTATTTAAACTTATGGAACATTTAAATTGTGTTGAATGTACTAACCTGCAAATGACCCAATAATAATCCATAAATTACCATTCGAAACCACATTACAGGATGCATGCATTACTTTTATTACCTCATAACTTTCAGAACAATAATTTTACGTCAAATTAAATAGCAGGTTTACTTCATATTAGTGTTACAGTTTACTTTAATTAGTTCTCGATACTCTAATTACTTTTCAGAATATATAACACAGTAACCACAAATTATTGCTTTAAGCTATAAAACTTTCTATACCAATTAGTCTTGTTTGACATGAGAACCCTTATGGATAACGCCTCAAGTACAACTTGTAAGTACTTGTTTCCAAACCAGTTCATATTGGTGCAGTCAAAATCCTAATTAATTTGACAAATTTTGATGAATATATTGTAAGATAACAGAAAAACTAATGAAGAAATTTTTGTGCTACCACAATAAATGTATGGACAAAAATAGGTCATACATATATAGTTAATGATGAATAATAACACTATACTTGATTTTCCACAAATTTATTCTATATTAAAAATATCAATAAATATAACGACGTTTTGGCTTCGTAGCCATCATCAGACCCAGTAGTGTCATTATTCATCATTAATTTCTAATTATGTTCCACCAAGAACCGACTACACGTACATTTTCAATATATTTCAAGTATTGAATATTATCAGGGCCGGCGGTATACGGTAAGCAAAATAAACGTTCGTACATAAAATAATGTTAATCTATCTAAGATTAGGCGTCTGTATTAGCTTCTATTAATAATGGAAATAGAAAAAAAATAGTACATAATAATTTGCAAATCATTCATAATTTCATGTTGCACTTATAATTTATTTGACGGTGGATTGTACTTGCTACCTCGCCCTTTAAACTTCCAAAACCTTAGATAATTTAAAATTGGCAGTGAACCCTCTTTAGTTACAAATCTCTTAATAACAAAAGCAATCTTTGAATGGCTGTCAAAATTGTACAGATTGAAACATCCAGTTATATGTTCCTACAATATATATTCTTGCAATTGGAGATTATGGATGTTTCTTGGCTGGGTAATTTATTCAATAGACGATAGTTTCTGGAAATCAGCCAACTTTATTCTTTCAATCTCGACAGTTTCGAAGAATAAAGTTGGCTGATTTCCAGAAAATATCGTCTATTGAATTCTTGCAATTAATTGGAAAATTTAAAAATTTTCATTCTGAATATTTCTCAGGTCAACTGATTTGTGCTCGACAAGCAATTATACCATAAGTATATCTGAGTATTATTGATCTAATGTGAGGAATGTAAAAGTAAAAAAAAAGTGACGAAAAATATAAAATATAAAATTTTAATAACGTTCACACATTTCTCTGTTTTAGCTTGGGGTACATCTCGGAACACATGGACTCTTCCAACAACCTATCACCCCTATTCGAAGCTCAATTGTTTCTTCGAGAACCTCACTTAATATTCATCCCCTCATTAGACCCTGACGCAGAAGACGGCTTTCAGGTCCTCGTCACCAACCTTATAGAAGACATCTTGAAGATGGCATCCATTTTCCCGAGACTAGACGAAGACACAATTTCCTACAGAGAAGAAATCGAAACACATGATGATATCGAGGAAATGAGGCAGGATATCCTAACGAACATCGATCATGTTATAAGGGAATCCACTGATTTTTGCGATAGCTTCCAAACTTACGCGTATCTTTGGTTGGAGGATAGGAATGTGTTCCTAAAGCAGTTTTTGACGTACGGAAGACCGCTAACACCAGATGAAATTGATTTAGTGCACGCGAAGGATTCGTTAGCTCCGAAACAATGTGCACCGAAAATGGAAATGTTTAGAGAACAAGTACGAATTTTGACAAATTTTAGCGAAATCGCATTAATCTGAACTCAACTTTAACTTATGAATTCTGCAGTGGCGTGCGGTGGTATTTTGTAACGGGTGTAACAAAATTAAATAAATTATAAATAAGAGTAATATAATTTTTATTTTGCCATTTTTCCAGGGTGTGCACCTTGCACATATGGACTGCACGCCACTGGAATTCTGTAATTTGATTAATCGATTCTGGTATTAAATTATTACATACCAGTACAGACATATTTTTTTAAGAAAACATTTAAGTGCTTAACATTTTTTGTATTAATTTGTTTTATTTAATGTCTTTATGTTTTCTTTCTGTATTTCAATTTGCTTTCTTATTAATTTTTTAATTATTTTCTATATATATATATATATATATATATATATATATATATATATATATATAATTTTTTGTATCATATGGAAACAAACATTGCAATTGTATATTTTTTAGGAAACATTAAACTGCATGACATTTTTTTTTGTATTATTTTGTTTTATTTATTGTCCTTTGTATATATATTACATTTCATTTCTGTATTTAAATTTGTTTTTTATTTATTAATTGTTACTTCTGGTATTAACTATTTATAAACAAATTACTAATATTTAAAATAAGTAAGAACAAAATTACTTGAAACATTTTTTCTAATTTGACTTAAAATATCTTTATTACATAGAAATAGTAGCAAAAATTTAAAGAAACTTTAAATAATATATTAATAACATTTTTATAAAAATATAAAACAAAACATTGATATTTGCAATAAATTTTTAATTACAATTTTTTGATTGTTTTTCTTCAAGACCATATATATTTCTTTAGAAATTGTTAACAAAATATGTAAAAGAAGAAAATTTAATCAATGGGAACAATATTATACGGATAAAATTCCGTTACCCTGACAAATTTTTGATACCAAGTAAATAAACAATTGTTATTGTTTATAACTGTCATAATAATAACTAGTAAATACTTTTATTTTGCATTGTTTTTAGAATTTATTTCACCAAGTACCACACAAACTCTTTAATTTTCTCAGATAAGTTTTTATTTTTAAGCACTTATTTTTTTCAGGAAAGAGATAGTAGTAAAATTTTACCGATAAAATCAAAAGGTCTTGAAATATTACTTCTGATTAAAACATCATATTTTTTAAATCACGACATGCATTGTATAATACGAATACTCTAATACCTTTCAACCCTCATTTATTAGCTTTTAGAAAAAAAAACGCAGTTACGCAGAATATGTAATTATGAATTTATAGTAGTTTCTAAACTCATCCATTTAATTTGTATTTAGATAGATCAATTCGAAGTACTGTACACTGAAGTAGAAGGCATCAAAACTGAACAAATCTTCCGCTCGTGGTTCAAAGTAGACATCAAACCATTCAAGCAAGCCCTACTCAACACCGTTCGCAAATGGGGCAACATGTTCAAAGAGCATCTGGTCAACAACGTCACCAACAAGTAGCTATTTCTTCCACTCATTTGCTCTTCTCTATTGATATTCCTTGCAGACTTACCGACCTCGCCAACTTCATACGAAAGGCGGACGAAGGCCTGCAACAAACTGTGTCGGAGGGAGACTACAACGCCCTCATAAATGTCATGGGGTACCTTCTGCAAGTGAAAGAAAGGCAGGAGGAAACCGATGACATGTTCGGACCGCTCAGAGACACGATAGAGTTGCTTAAGTACTATGATCAGGATATACCTGAGGAAGTCAATGTTTATTTGCAAGTAAATATGAAAATAGCTCTTATCATTTTCTAAAAATTGAATATTACAAATTAATTTTTAACAATAATCAAATAAACGCTCACACAACAAAAGTTCAACATGCTCGATATTTTATTTTTTGCATGACACAATTTTCGATGAAGATAAATCATGCTCGGTAGAAATTGTGAAGGTAGACTAAAAAATAAAATCTATTCCTTGTTTGTTTCTTCCACTTTTTTGTATTTTGACAACAGCGTCGGCTGAATTAAATAAATAAACTTTATTTTTAATAATAAGGTAACTTGTGAAAAAAGGTATTTAGATGCATCTTTTTAGGAAAAACGGTTTAATACTTTATGTAAAGTAGTATTTCCGGTTAACCAATTGTAATCAAAATCTAATCAGTTAATATTTCAATATATCTCTTAAATACCAAATATTTTTTTTTACATGGTGGACGATAAATCGTCTCAGACACACACAGGCACATATAAAAAGTAAAATTTTGGAATAGATATTCCTATATTATTTTATAAAATTTGATTTAAACCAAATGATTTACATCCTGCCTACTTTGATAAATATAATAAATCCTAATAAAAATTATAATTATACCAGAATAAAATTTAATGATTATCCTTAAAAAATAGAGAAAAAACGTTTTACTTGAAATTATAAAATCTTTAAAAAACAAATATAAAGTTTGATGTTCACTATATTTTCTTTCATATTTTTATTTTTTCCAATATTCTATTTACATTTATTGATACATATGTACATATTTCCTCGAGCCGATTTTTTGCTTCTGGTTAAAATACACGTTACCTTAAACGTTGATTAATTCATTTCAGAAAATATTATAATCTAAATTCTCAATGTGTTCTTGTTGATCTACTAGTACTGTTTTGTACTTCTAGTTTTACATTCCTTTATTATACAGTACAACAACACTCGTATTTACATTATAGTGACTTTACTTTTTAATTAAACATTTTTTTTTGTAGGAACTTCCTGAGCAATGGGCCAACACCAAAAAAATCGCGGTAACCATCAAACAACAAGTAGCTCCATTACAAGCTGCAGAAGTCACATGTATTAGAAAACGCATCGCAGATTTCGAAGCTCATGTTTTATACTTCAGAGAAGTTTTTAAGAGGACTGAGTTCTTTACCTATGTTTGCAAACATCCTTACATGCTCTTAGATAGATCTGACCAGGATATAAAACGATTTGAAAAAAAAATGAGGGCAATACAGGAATCTGGATCGTTGTTTGAGGTGTCTGTACCTGATTTTAAATTGTTGAAGCAGTGCAGAAAGGAATTGCGAATGCTCAAAGTTAGTAAACAAATCTTACCTTATTGCATTTTCTTGAAAAGAGGAAAAACCTGAAACAGAGAAATAATTATTATTTTTAAACACTGTTAACAAATAATTAGTATATTGTGCAACAAGTGCAGAAAAAAAATTTCGGCACGAGACTAAGTCGAGGGTTGGACATGAGTAGAAACTAAATTATTCTACTCAAGTAACACTTTATACTTCTTTACTTCAAATATTATAAAACAGACGTACACATTGAGAGCTATTTAAAAAACCGGTACACACAAATTTTATAAGAGTTGGCAATTACCGTAAAATCGAGGGAACAGCGTAGCTTTCAAGCTTTCCAATATATAAAAAAAAAGTTTTCATAATAGTATAAATTTTTTTTTTTTTGCTCATTGTATTACTCTTGTAAAATGGTGGTTCTTTGCTAATTTAACCAACCTCGTAGCTCTTATAGTTCTCGAGATAGCAATGATGGCACACTTAAATGGAACATCCTGTATAGTACATTAGAAAACAATTACACATATGATTTTTTTAATTTCCTTGTATTTCTGCATAAATTGAAATTTTCTATCTTTTTCCTAACTTTTCTGCAATCACCTTTCTTGGCAGCAACTATGGGACTACATCTTCATAGTCCGCACCTGCGTGGATGATTGGAAGAAAACACCTTGGCGTAAAATCGATGTAGAGAACATGGACATCGAGTGTAAGAAATTCGCTAAGGAAATCCGTATGCTGGATAAAGAAATGCGTGGTTGGGACACTTATATTCAGCTTGAAGCTACAGTGAAGAACACTTTAACCTCCTTCAGAGCAGTAGGCGAGCTGCAGAATCCGGCCATCCGGGAGAGGCACTGGAATCAGCTCATGAAGTCCACCAAGGTAAGGGAAGAAAGAAGATTTAGAGGGTAGAGTACAATAGCTGAATGGGTGAACGAATGTTGGTGTTAATGTACAGTTAGATAGATAAACAGTCCAAAAAAAGAAAATAAAAATAAAACTTATTGGTGTATTAAAAAAGTGCTGGAATATTATCCCGGCTAGAAAGAATAAAATTGTAGATCTTGCAATTAACATCGCAATTCATTTATAAAAAAAAAATTCTATTATTTGTACAAGTACCTGAAAATCTGTCTATTATGAATGAATAAAAATAATTAATGAGTTGTTTTCCTAATACAATAAAAACAAGAGATTAGAACTTTAAAATAACCACAATTTTAATTACCAACTGCAACATATAATAATGGAAGCATTGTAATCATGCGGATTTTGACATCGAGGTTTTAACAGAATTAAGGTTTTGAATACTTTTTGACTTCCGTTTGACGGTCAGTATGGGTTTAGAGCAAATTTATCTGAACAGATTTAAATAAAGCGTCAATTTCATGGTGGCTTCGACGGCTTGGATTAAGCACGTCAACCATTTTTTAAAATTATTTTACAATTCAATGTAGAACGTAATAAACGGTATATATTTTCAAGTAATACAACAACTTACGGACTGATGCTTAAAGTCGCAAATCGTGTATATATCGGATGCTTTTGTGTGCTGCATATACAACATGTAAATATTATAACACTATAAGTAATCTGTTACAGAGCTTAGCAGCACTTCCTCAAGAATATACAGTAAGTATTCGCACATTAGACTTAAGTGTAAATAATGTACATAGCTTCTTTATACTTCATTGTCATTATGTATGATTCATTTCAGCAATAATTGTTTACAATTGTTACCATCAAAATATAAACTTTGTCTTCATTTCATTACTATTTTTTCTATTTAGCCATCATATTGATATTCATAATACTACTAATAATTAGTACTCCGTCTTGAATTGAATGTAGTTTAAAATCTGGGGTTCATATCCCAGATTCGCCAATATTTTTCCAAATAAAAATACCCTAACTTGTCACGAAACAAGCCTTAGATATTTGAGACCTTGTTCCACATAGGAATCTTGTGCCTCAGATGATGATGACTAATAATAACGATTGAAAGAAATATTGTCCTAAACTGTAAAATAGAATACATGTAATTTGTCTCGACATTTAGTAGACTTGTTTTCTCACATCCCCATGTACATAGGCCTCACAATTTTTTAAACATATTTTATTTATTTCCTTACAACAAATTTAAACAAAATACAATGAACTATAAAAAATATTTTTCTCTAGACAAGAATAGTAATGGATCAAAGTACCACTCTAGCAGATTTACTCGAACTAAACTTGCACGAATGCGAGGAAGAAGTTAAAAACATCGTCGACAAAGCAGTTAAAGAAATGTCCATGGAAAAAACACTTCGAGAACTCAACTCCACGTGGTCTACCATGGCATTCGAACAAGAGACTCATCAACGTACTGGTTGCACTTTACTCAAAGCAAGCGAAGAACTTATCGAGACTCTTGAAGAAAACCAAGTAAAAGAAGAAAAATAAATAAAGATAATATATAAATGTTGGTATTTTAGGTACAATTACAAAATTTAATAACTTCCAAATTCATTGCTTACTTTTTGGAAGAAGTATCAACATGGCAAACTAAATTAAGTAATGCTGATCAAGTTATTACTGTTTGGTTTGAAGTACAAAGAACTTGGTTACATTTGGAATCTATTTTTATGAGTTCCGAAGATATTCGAAAACAGCTGCCTGAAGATTCAACCCGATTTGACATCATTGACAGAGATTTTAGAGTAAATATTAACTTTTTATAATTATTCCAAAAAAATATTTGTTTTCTTTTTTTTTAAATAATGTTTTTAGGAACTGATGAAAGAAATGGCTGTGGAACTTAACGTAATAAAATCCACTAACAAAGAAGGTTTAATAGAACGTCTTGAAGAACTACAAAAGAAATTAATACTGTGCGAAAAAGCTCTCGCTGTTTATCTAGAAACTAAACGTTTAGCATTTCCCAGATTCTATTTCGTATCTTCTGCTGATCTTCTAGATATATTGTCTAGTGGAAATCAACCCGAACTAGTATCGAAACACTTGACCAAACTGTTTGATTCAATGGCTAGAATGAAATTTGAAACTGACGAAGCCGGAAATATAACGAAGAAAGTAGTGGGTATGACGGCAAAAGATGGAGAATATGTAGAATTTAACGAAAAGTGCGACTGTACTGGCCCCGTAAGTTAAATATTTTATTTAATATTAGTTTAATAATGACAAAAATATGAAGTATGGTAAAACTGACAACAAACTGATTGACCTTCGGATGAAATGTAGAAAAGAAGCAATTGTAAAATTATAATTTGGCAAGTATCGTTCTCCTTCCTAAATATTATTAGGACAAGTGCAAAAAATTATCAAAAGGAATAATTGTCTGCTCTATTATAAATATAAATACCTCTGCTTTTTTTAAGACTCTTACAATGTAAAACTTATGTAGTATAATATTTTAGGTGGAAATATGGTTGAACCGCTTGCAAGCAGCAATGAGAACAACTATTAGACTATCTCTAGGAGAGTCAGCCTCAGCATATGAAGAAAAACCAAGAGACCAGTGGTTATTTGATTATCCAGCACAAGTTTCTTTGTGTGGCACTCAAATCTGGTGGACCACTGAAGTAAAAATTTTATCTTTATAGATTTTTTAATTTTTCTCTTTTGTAATTTTGTCGCTTACACATTTTATTTTGTTTCTGGTCTTCTCTATTACACTCTTATTTTAAATCCCTTTCTAATAAAATTTCCTTCCTTTCTTTTCAACATGGTCCTCAGAAATTGTTTCATTCTGCACAGATATCCTCTGTAACAAAATTTCTGCATTTATTTTTTGCAGTCGTTTTCTTTTTTTTTTGCTTATGATCACGATCTTCAGTAGTTTTGTTTTTCTTCTCTTTTCTTATAAATCAATAAGGCCTTCATCATTTCTTCCATTTTGCTTTGTTGTTCCACACATGTTCTAGAAAATAAAATTTCCTTAACCTTCTATTTCTGCTTTAATCTTCTTTCTTTTGTAGGCCAAAATTGATTTCAGCTTTTCTATTTTCCACAATTATTTTAGAACGCTCTCTTATAAATTTTGCTTTATTTCCCTTTTCTATATTTTCTTCATTCTCATATTCTCTTTCATTTTTCTTTCTTCTTCCATAAAGGTCAATATGGCATTTGGTCGTCTGGAAGAAGGCTACGACAATTCCATCCGAGATTACTACAAGAAGCAAGTCTACCAATTAAGTACCCTTATTTCGCTTCTTCTTGGTGATTTGACTCGTCAAGATCGTCAGAAGATCATGACAATATGTACAATTGATGTACATTCTAGAGATGTTGTAGGGAAACTTATTCAAGCTAAAGTAGAAACAGCAGCCACATTTCAATGGGTTTCTCAACTCAGACATAGGTGGTGCGATACAGAAAAGGATTGTTTTGCGAATATATGTGACGCTCAATTTAGATACAGTTATGAGTATTTGGGAAACACGCCACGATTGGTTATTACGCCATTAACTGATAGGTGCTATATTACTTTAACGCAAGTAAGAAATAATTTTCCATTATTTATTTAATTATAAATCAAATGTATTTTTTCTGTTTTAGTCTCTTCATTTAGTAATGGGTGGTGCACCTTCGGGACCAGCTGGTACAGGAAAAACTGAAACTACTAAAGATTTAGGAAAAGCCCTTGGAATAATGGTATATGTATTCAATTGCTCCGAACAGATGGATTACAAGGTAATAAAACAACAGGCATTAACATATAATGGAATGTTTTCCAGAAAATACACCTGTTAGTTTTTGATAATAAAGATTAAAATTTATCACCTAATTCTCATTCTGGATTCGTGAGAACGTGCCCAAAAGTGAATAAGTTTCTACAAAATATGGTAAGGAGGGAAGAAGGTGCATCCACTCAGCCCTCGAAAATTTATCATGTTTTGTAAGAGTCGCGTTCCATCGGCTGATAAAGTTAGACGCACGCAGTGGCGTAACTACCGATGTTCTACGTATTCTATGGAATACGGGCCCAGTGATTCAAAGGACCCGACTTGCTCAGACATGCGTCAAAAAATATTTTAATTTTAAACCAATCACATTCAATTTTATTATAAACTATGGGTTAAAAGCTCATTGCAGACAATCATATCACTTGTAAATCGGGTTGATTTCCCATTCTCAAACGACAACCAATTCGACGCCCTGTCTTTTGAATAATGTGTGTGATCTTGTAGACAAATTATAAAGTACGCGACGACAGAACGAGTCAGCGTCATGTTTTGATGAAATTTATAATAATTTTTAAATTGAACCAATGTAAATACTAAAAACCGGAAGTCTTGAATTAAATGAAATAGAACTTTTCTCGTTCATTCTCCAAATATTTTATTTAATGCTATGATGTCTGACGATGAATTACACCAAATGGGTCAGGAGGTACATTCCGCAGATATTTCGGATTAGATTTCGTCCCAGTTCCTCTCATTTAGAAATTGTTTTTAAAAAGATTTATCCAAAATTAATACCATTAAAAAATTAACCGATTTACGAAAAAAAATCTTCATGTAGTAGTTTCAATATAAAATTACTTTCAATACTGACAATGAGATTGTATTCAAAATAATGAAAATCGTACACTAACTATTTTTAAGGACTTACCGCACTTAATCAGTTGTATTTTTTTAGTCCTGCGGTAACATTTACAAGGGCCTGGCTCAAACCGGAGCATGGGGATGTTTTGATGAATTCAACCGAATTTCAGTCGAAGTTTTATCCGTAGTAGCAGTCCAAGTTAAGTCTGTACAAGACGCAATAAGAAATAAGAAAAAATTGTTTGATTTTATGGGAGACGAAATTGCTCTGACACCCACCGTTGGAATATTTATTACTATGAATCCTGGATACGCCGGAAGAACTGAATTACCCGAAAACTTGAAAGCTTTATTCCGGTAAAAATAAATGTATCTTAATATCATCTGCTTAGAAAATAAGAATATATTTTGAAAATGAACCACGATGCGGTTTTAGTTTAACCATGGTTACAATTTCACCATACCACAGTTGAGAAAAAGACTGCTTGTCAAGCGACATTTTGAAAGTTGCCAAAAATTTAAAAGGTAGTTGATGCTATTAGGTAGTAAATTATTTTTCTTGATATACAAGGTGTGTAAATTAAGTAATAATAAATAATAACGTAGCGTTTGATCTGGTAATACCTTGGATGCAGGTGAACATGTTATATGACTTCAGTATGAGTTTGAACTCGCTAGAGTCATTTTCTTGAAACAATTTTTATTAGTTTGTTCTGAAAATGAGTAACGTCAATTTCAAACAACAATGTGCTATTAGGTTTTGCCTCAGATTTGGGCAAAGTGCAATGGAAAATTTTACAAAACTTAAGTAGACCTACGGAGACAGTGTTATTTCAAAGGGTCAGGTTTTTTCATGATTTTGGGCATTTCCAGAAAGAAAAGAGTCGATTGAAGATGAAACATGCAACGGAAGGCCTTCATTTTCAAGAACTGATGAAAATGTCGACAGAATGAATCTTGTGCGTTCAGATCATCAGTTGACAGTTCGAAATGATTGGGGTAGAGTTAAGTTTGACGCACACCACCGTTCATCAGATTTTGACTAATTTATAGTGGATGAGAAAAATCTGTGCAAAAATGTTTAAAAAACATAAGATTTTGTCCATTACTGTGACTCCTCAGCCTTCTTATTCACCTGACTAGAGTTGTTACTTTTACTTATTTCCGAGCTTGAAAATTCACTTCATGGGAACTCATTCTGGGACACTCCAAAACATTTTAAAAAAAATTAGTAAATAATAGTACCTCAGAGTGCGCCAATTTATCGCAGTTAGTTTGTTCACCAAAAAGTAACCGAGCAACTGTGTTTCTTTAATGTACCTGGTTACTAAAAAAGTAGCCGTGATTACTCTGGTCCAATTTCGGAATATACCATAAATCTGTGTGTGCAAAAATACTACATAATTCTTTCTTCTTTTAGACCATGTGCAATGGTGGTTCCAGATTTTGAACTAATTTGCGAAATTATGTTGGTAGCTGAAGGTTTTCAAGAGGCTAAAATATTAGCTAGAAAGTTCATAACTCTTTATACTTTATGCAAAGAACTTTTATCTAAACAGGATCATTACGACTGGGGTCTCCGAGCAATTAAATCAGTTTTGGTCGTAGCTGGATCTTTAAAAGTAACTATAAATAACTCAAACCCATTTCTGGGTATAGCAACTATTTATTTCAGCGTGGAGATCCAGGGAGACCTGAAGAAGAAGTTCTGATGAGGGCTTTACGAGATTTCAATATTCCGAAGATTGTAACAGATGATACTCCGGTGTTTATGGGTTTGATAGGGGATTTATTTCCAGCTTTGGATGTTCCAAGGAAAAGAGACGCTGATTTTGAAAAGACAGTTAAGCAAGCTGCTATGGATTTACTACTACAGCCAGAAGACAATTTTATACTTAAGGTGAAAATATAGAGCACCTATTATTTCTTTTTTTTTATTGTTAATAATAATAAAAATATGCACTTATATTTATTTTATTCCTCTACACTCCTTTTTATTATTTGGTACATAATTTTGTAATCAACTAAACTACATACTTTAAGTAAAGCTGGATTTGAACAATATTAATCATTCCATTTCTCATTTCTGGAATTTGTTCTTTACTAAAATACATGGATTAAAGTTTAAAGCAGGGCATGTAACCGGTTAAAAAAACCGGTTAATAAAAACCGGTAACCGATATTTTTAACGAAAATTGCGAACTTTAACCGTAATTTTAACCGATATTTTTCAGGCCGAAAATACCGGTAACCGTTAACCAAAAAAAAATAAACCGGTTTTAGCGAACATTAACCTTTATTTTAATATCATTTAGCGAGAAAAAAATTTAATATTTTTTTTATCTCTGTGTTTTCTATTAGTATTTGAACATGAGTCATGACAGTTTTTACAATTAACATTTTATCGGAGAGTCATAAATGTAGGTCTCTTTGGCCGTTAAGGTTACTTAAAAAGTCCAAATAAATACGGCCTTTGTCAACACAGGCAAGTTTAAAATTGAAAAGTGACCTGCGTTTTTCTGAATAAATTACGGGAATTTTTGTGAATATTTATTAATTAAATTGTTTTTTTTTAATTGTTATATTTTCTCAGATGGTAATTTTTTATTATTTTTTTAAATTATTTATTCTATAATTTTTTTAATCAAATATTTATAATTACTTTTTTTTTATTTAATGTTAATAATTTTTTAAACCGATATATTAACCGGTTTAAACCGGTTTCCAATTTTTAAAAACCGGTTTTCGAACTAAAACCTTTATTATTATAACGTTATCTATAAGGGTTAACCGTTAACCAGTATTTATTTCGGTTACATTCCCTGTTTGTAACTAACTTTTAGTAATTTCTTATTACAGTATATAAAACGTTACAATTTTTAGGTTTTTACTGTAAAATTTTTCATATACAGCTGAAATATTCCAAAAATACCCATGTATGAGTCCAAAATTTTGGTTTTTGATTGTTGACACCCTTTAAACCCAATTTTAGGTCAGGTTTGGGTTCCTTTTTACCCATGTGACAAATTTCCAAATGTACTGTACAAAATGTTTAGACACTTTTCAACTCATTTTTGGGTATAAAATGCAACACATAATCGTGTTAAACTTATTTTTTTAATTATGAACACCTAAATCATTGTTAAGCACTTTAAACCCATTCCAGGGTGTGAAATAACCCAAATAAACCCATTTTTAGGTAAAATTTATTGATTTTTTTGAAAAAACCAAATTGATAGTCGCCGATGCGCTGATTTCAAATTTTCAAACCGAATTTAATTATCTCTTCTCATTCCTGAGATATTTGGCCTCAAAGTTGCACCTCAAAAAAGTGTGTTTTTTGAATATATCTCTAAAATGGATAGAGATACAGTATCAACGATTACACCAGTCGATTCTACGCGCAAAGTTACATAAAGAAATGTTTTCTCCGCATATACGATCTTTGGAACGATTTAGTGAAAAATGAGAAAAACGAAAAAAACCTGAATTTCAATTTTTCGCTTGGAAACTTTTTGTCTCCAAAATTTTTTATATTCTGGACTTAAGTAAAGAAGAATGTGCTGATTCCAAATTTTCAAACCGATTTCAATTATCTCCTACCGTTCTCGAGATAATTGTGTTCAAAGTTAGACCTGAAAAAATCAGTTTTTCAGGAATAATTCTGAAATGCGTTCAGATACGACTTTGGCGACTTCACCAATCGATTCTACGGGCAAAATTACATTTTTGTACCAATTTTCAGATTTTTATTCCAATGGATACAAATTTTATAGAGGAAAAACGAAAATCGTCAAAAATCGAAAAAAATCGCAAGGGGTTCATCAGGCGAATTTTCCATTTTCGCGATTTTCGTTTTTTGCTCTAAAAATTGTATCCATTGGAATATTTCTCTGAAAATTGGTAAACTTATGTAATTTTGCCCGTAGAATCGATTGGTGAAGTTGTCGAGATCGTATCTTGACCCATTTCAGGGATATTCCTGAAAAACGATTTTTTTCAGTTCCAACTTTGAACCCAAATATCTCGAGAACGGTAAAAGATAATTGAAATCGGTTTGAAAATTTGAAATCAGCGCATCTGTATTTATTTAAGTCTGAAAAATGAAAAGATTTGGAGCCAAAAAGTTCTCCAGCGAAAAACTGAAATTCCGGTTTTTTTCTTTTTTCTCATTTTACACCAAATCGTTCCAAAGAACATATATGCGAAGAAAACATTTCTTTATGTAACTTTGTGCGTAGAATCGACTGGTATAATCGTTGAGACTGTATCTCTACCCATTTTAGAGATATAGTAAAAAAACACACTTTTTTGAGGTGCAACTTTGAAGCCTAATATCTCAGGAATGGGAAGAGATAATTAAATTCGGTTTGAAAATTTAGAATCAGCTCATCGGCGACTATCAATTTGGACTATTTTAAAAAACCAAAATTTTTGACCGAAAAATGGGTCATTTTGGATTTTTTCGGCTGTAAAACTAAATTTTTAAGGTGCAAATCTAAATATTGTTAGTTTTCATGATTAACTATGATTGTAAATTACTTGGAGATGAGAAAAGATATTAATTTTTATTTGGATATGGTTTGGAATATATTTGCGAATATAGATAACAATTATCAAAACAAAATTTCCAAATATAAGTACTTCCGGTCATCATTTCCGTTGTAGGCCAAGGTTCGTGGTCCAATTAACAACTATCAATTGTTTTACAGACATCCTTTTGTTTAGATAAAGTTCATTTGTCCTAATTATTTGTTTATTAACTGTTTCTTATATTATTATTTCCACCTTCTATATGCCGGTGGCTCAATGAAAATTATCAGCGCAATTTTTGGCCACTTAACATCAATTTTGCAAAAAACGCGTCATTTTTAGTATAAAGGGGGAACACCTGAAGGGATTAGTTCCAATGGCATAACTTCAACCCTAAAATGGGGGTGGACTGCACCTCAAAAATTTTAAATGGAAAAGAGTGTCAAACATGACACAGTTCGAAAGGCCTTTCAATTCTCTTCTCACAGTTTTTTTATTTTTCAAATCCGATCATTAGTTCCAGAGAAATATCGTTTAAAACAAATTTTATCAGTTGTTTAAAATTGCAATCAAGTAGGCTTAAACAAATGGCAAAGTCGAATATCAGTATTTTTCCCGTAACGTAGAGGGCCGAAATAATAGGATAATATACTTTTATAATCTCGTAAATAATACAGTCACAGATGTAAAAGGAATAATAAAAGTTAATATATAAGACACAAACTAATAGCACTTTAAAAGTACACAACTTAAGTGTACTATTACTCAAGATCACGCCCGTTGTATTCTTCAAAATGTTCCATGTCGATTATCTTTTGTTTTCTGCTAAAATATTTTAGAAGTAACTCGTGTTTGGTATCAAATAAAAGGATTATTTGATGAGGGTTGGCGTGTAGAAATGACAAAAAAATTCCTTGTCGAATGTCTTTTGTTTTCAGCTAAAATATTTTAAAAGTAAGTCGTGCTTGGTATCAAATGTAAGTACTCGACTATGTTTGGCGTGCAAAAATGTGAAAAATCATGTCAACAGGCTTTTGTTTCTGGAGAAAAGTTGTCAGAAGTACGTCGTATTTGGTATTAAATGTAAATAAAAAATGACAAATAATTACCATGTCAATCAGCTTTTGTTTTTGGCAAAAAGTTGTCACAAGTATGCAGGGCATGTAACCGGTTAAAAAAACCGGTTAATAAAAACCGGTAACCGATATTTTGAACAAAAATTGCGAACTTTAACCGTAATTTTAATCGATATTTTTCAGGTCGAAAATATCGGTAATCGTTAATCAAAAAAAAAAAAAAAAACCGGTTTTAGCAAACATTAACCTTTATTTTAATATCATTTAGCGAGGAAAAATTTTAATATTTTTTTTTATATCTGTGTTTTCTATTTGTATTTGAACATGAGTGATCACAGTTTTTACAATTAACATTTTATTGGAGAGTCATAAATGTAGGTAGTTTCTTTGGCCGTTAAGGTTATTTAAAAAGTCCCAAATAAATACGGCCTTTGTCAACACAGGCAAGTTTAAAATTGAAAAGTGACCTGCGTTTTTCTGAATATATTACGGGAATTTTTGTAAATATTCATTAATTAAATTGCTTTTTTTTAATTGTGATATTTTTCTCAGATGATATTAAAAAAAAAAAAATTAAATTAATTATTCTCTATTTTTTTAATCAAATTTTTATAATTAATTTGTTTTAATTAATTTTAATTATTTTTTTAACCGATATATTAACCGGTTTAAACCGGTTTCCAATTTTCAAAAACCGGTTTTCGAACTAAAACCGTTATTATTATAACGTTCTCTGTAAGGGTTAACCGTTAACCAGTATTTTTTTCGGTTACATGCCCTGGTTTAAAGTATATTGATTTCAAAGATTTAAACGAATGGTTTTTTTTGTGTGTACATATAATATTTATTTATCTATTAAGGGCATAATCAAAAGATTATAGTCAGAGGGAATTTTCTGAGGGGCTATAATCTTGATTATGCCCGTGGCATACACAACGTTTTATTTTATTTTGGTACTTGACATGAAAAAAAATCTGTAGATATATATTTCATGCTTTTCTTTAGAGATAGTTGGCATTGTTAGATTGTTTGCTCTTAAATAAATTTGATGTAATCGAAGTGTCCCTGTCATTATCAAATATATACACGTATTTATTATTCTGGCAAAATATTGATGGAATTTGAGGCTGCACAGAACAAGTATATTTCTTAAAATTCATTTTTTTTAATATTTATTCATTAATCACAATTTTATTTTGTTTAAATAACTATTGCTAAAAAACTTTATATGGCCTCGAGCGATAAAAGCCAAATTACATCCGAAAATTCAGGGGGTATAAACAAGTTTATGATTCCAAAGTGAAATAAAGTAAATAAAATACATAATACCGACAAGTATATTCTTCAACAATTCAAATATTTTTATTAGAATATAATTTAAGGAAATCTTATAAACTTTACTATCAACCAGCGAGTCAGTAGAATTTTAGAAATTCTCATTGCAATTTATTTTGTTTTACACTACAAAGAGCATTGTGGCTTTGAAGATAATTTACTTCTGTTCGTAACAATTACGAAAGCTCAAGCGTGAAACTGGAGAAAAAGAAAACGCTCCAACTTTCCGGAACATTTAACAGCAAGCTGTGGTCAGCATCTTAAACACACGCCCCCACATTTACTTCAGAGGATTTCCTTTATTTCTTTTTTATTACGAGCGAAGACTACTAACTTGCAAACCGAAATACTACTCGTAGATCAGTGACCCACAAACATTTCTCTCATTCTTTCAAATACAGATGACGTCAACCTTAATAATCATTATATGCACATAAGATATGATAGTTATTAAATATAAATATTAATATATTTGAATAAATGAAATTTTTAAACTTACCGGTAAAATATTTCACCATTTATCTGAAACAAAAATAAAAAGGTTATTAATGGTTAAAAAAATTAAATTTTTGTTATCATTAAAAGCCGACCAGCGGTGACTCTTGATTGGCGCGCCCCAACTCAAAATGTAGGGGGTTTAAGATCTGAGGTTCAAATCCCAGCTTCGACAAAATTCATCAAATTAAAAATACCGTTGTGTCTAAGTGGTTCGCGACCCAGTACAAGCAATAGGTTAATAATTTGCAAGTAGAAAAATATAATTTGCGAGTATGCTGATAAAAAGCATTTTATTTAAATTTATTACACATTATTTTATTTTTTATTAAATGATAATTGTGTTATTTATTATACAATTAGGTTTTTTTTATATTATTTTTTTTCCTTTTTTTACACTTCACTGGATCTTAATCGTTTTCCGTAAATCTATAAGAGATGTGTCGCCATTTTTTTATTTACTTGAAGTATAGTCCAAAATATATCTAATTAGTTGGAGATCCAAGCCTTCATTACTCGCTGATTTTTAATTTTATCATGGCCTTACATGAAATTTTCCGACGGATCTAATAGTGGTGGGTGCGACATTTCATCTCATTGGGAGCATTCAAAAATCCATATTTTACCAAATAATCACATTTTCTTGATGTTCACATTTTTTAACTTTAACACGTTATAAGTTACTTGGAATATTCCAATGTTCCAATATTTGAATGTTCACCATTAGATGGAATGTCGTACCGACCACCTTGAGATCCGTCGGAAAATTTCCCATAAGACCATGTAAAAATTATTTGTTTGAAAAAAAGTCTCGAATCTTTGAATAAATGCACTATTCAAAAAAATCTTCAGCAGATATTCCACACTCTCCGAAGTGCGTCGAATTTAAATCTTTTTAAAATTAAATTATAAAATTTTCGGATGTCGAATCGAATTAAATTTAATTCTATTTTCTAATTAAAAAGGATAAAAAAATGAATGTCTTGTATTTATTTTTTAAAAACCTAGGTGGTGCAACTAGAAGAACTTCTAGAAGTTCGTCACTCAGTCTTCGTAGTCGGAAACGCAGGAACCGGAAAGACCCAAGTATGGAAAACACTCTTCAAAACCTACCAGAACATCAAACGCAAACCCGTCTACAACGACCTCAACCCTAAAGCTGTCACTAACGATGAACTGTTTGGCATTATCAACCCTGCCACTCGAGAATGGAAAGATGGTCTTCTTAGCGTCCTCATGAGAGAGCAAGCCAACTTACAAGGAGACCATCCGAAGTGGATTGTACTAGACGGGGATATAGATCCAATGTGGATTGAGTCGTTAAATACTGTTATGGATGACAATAAGGTATGGAAGAGTTATTTAAGTACTAAGGGAAGTAAGTTTTTCTTACCGACTGAGTATAATATTGAAGCTTTCGACTTTATCTCGAATTTCTATAATCCGAAACTAGTAGAATACTTATTACCCATTATATTTATTATGTTTTCTTGATTAATCATTTACCTATTAGAAGGGGCGTCGTTAAGGTTTTAAGACAGGGAGGGCGCAAATTTTTATCTTCCAAATATCTCATATTTTGTTAATGACAACTAATTAATTATTATTGTTATGGCAGCATAATTGAGGAATATATTTATATATAAATATAATGTACCTATGAAAGAGAGGGGGTAGAAATCCAAATAGAGGAGGATGCGTAAACCCCCCCTCTCTCTCACAAACAATCAGACGACGCTACTGAAGATTAGTATTTTGTAATATATTGAAGAATCAAATTTTTAAAAATTCATATACCTCACTGGGATTTGAATTCAGGGCACAGAAAAGATTTATACAGAAGCAACAGTAAGATAGAGAAACGAAAATTAGAGATAAATGGGGAAAGCCAACAAATTTAAAGGGCTCATTGTTTAAAATCGGAAAGTTTCGTCACATCTTAGGGAAAGATAGGGGAAGCCAACAAATTTAAAGGTCTGCACAATGCTGCAAGGTCATAAAACTGAATAGGGTAACATGAGAGACACGGAGTGTCGCTTCTGTATGTAACTATTCTGTGCTCAGGGTCCACCTACTGCTAGTAGGATGATCTACTAAGTGAGTTACAAAGTCACATGAAGTACATGAATCTTTCACAATCTTCGACGCTCAGTTGATAGAGCATCGTACTAGCTATGGGTAGGCCCTGGATTCAAATCCCTAAGATCCATGAATTTTGCGAAAATTGAATTTTTCATCATTAAATGTTGAATCGTTGTACGGGTCATTAATATTAAAACTTTACTGTGTAGAAACAATTTCATAGTTACTAAAAAATATCTAATCATACAAAAACTAAAATAATAAATAGTAATAAATAAACTATAACAACTGGTCGAACAATTACAAATACGTTATATACTTTTATTGTCATCTTCTGTTTGTTTAGATTTTAACATTGGCTAGCAACGAACGAATAGCTTTAACACCAGGTATGCGTCTTCTTTTCGAAATATCTAACCTAAGAACAGCAACCCCTGCTACCGTGTCCAGAGCTGGTATTTTGTATATTAATCCTCAAGATTTGGGATGGAATCCGTAAGTACTAACAGTACCATATTCTTTTCAATATTTATGAAATTCCAATATTTTCTTTTAGTTATGTGACAAGCTGGATCGAAACCAGAAAACTGGCATCAGAAAAATCAAACTTAATAATTTTATTTGATAAATACATCCCCATTTGTCTTGAAAATGTCCGTACCAGATTCAAAAAGATAACACCCATACCAGAAACATCGCATGTGCAAATGCTATGCCATTTGCTCGAATGCCTTCTTGTGCCATCCAACACTCCACCTGATTGTCCCAAAGAATGGCACGAGTTGTACTTTGTTTTCAGTTGCGTTTGGGCATTTGGCTCCGCCATGTTCCAAGAACAAGTAAGAAAGAATAGATTTGTAGATCTTAAAGAAATTTACATGCTTTTAATTTATAATTTCATTTATTATACCGATTTTTTTTGAAAATACATTATACTTATACGTGTTATGAATAAATTACACATACATTTATTTTTTTACGTTTTTCCTTCCTTCTTTCTATTATTCCTACAATTCTTTCTTCTTTAGCATCTTTTGTTCTTATTTACTTTCGTATAATTTCGTCATCATGAACACATGGTATATATTTATATTTCTTTTTCTCGTTTACAATGGAATTTTTTAAGATGATGATTTTTAGAAATTTCCTTTCAAAGTTAATTTTAAAGCAAAATAGAATATAATAAAGTAAAAAAAATTATGAGATGTAAAATAATTAGAAACAAATTTTAAAAAAGTAAAAAAGTAGTGATCTTGTAAAATCGAAGTCTCTGTTGCACTTATTTTTTGTTCGTAGTGGCGTCACAAAAATTTCATTAATTTATTTCACGGATTGTGTTTATTATAAAACAAAAATCATGTATATAATATTCTTATTTGGAAAATCCAATTGGCTGATATTTGTTTTAGAACACCGACTACAGAGTTGAATTTACAAAATGGTGGGTAAATGAATTCAAAACTGTTAAGTTCCCTTCAGGTGGAACTGTTTTTGATTATTACATCGATTCAGAAACTAAACAGTTTGCTCCTTGGACAGATTCATTACCGAAATTTGAGTTAGATCCAGACGTTCCTTTACAGGTAGGGGAAATATCTTTCTCCCATTATTAAAATAAAACAACGCACTAGTTTACACGACGCTTGTATTTTAGTCACAACTTCATAAGCTGTGGCTTTGGCACGTTTTACACACCGCTTGATAATATAAAAAAAATAACTAACCTTCAAATATAATATATTAAAAAAAATATATTTTATCAAACTTTTTACATAATATAATATTATCATATTTCCTCGCATTTGATAAATTGTCATTTAAAATTAGCTATAAAAATTTGGCAATAAAATGAAAAATGGGAGTGAAAGCACTTAATATTTTTTAGACTGCTTTTTTCATAGAAAAAGGTACTTCTTTATTTCTTATTTTTTATGTTTCTTACAGGCAGTACTAGTCCACACCTCAGAATCTATTCGAATACGTTATTTCATTAATATTTTGATGGCCAAAAAACATCCCGTAATGTTAGTTGGAAATGCAGGTTGTGGAAAATCAGTTCTTATATACGAAAAATTAGCTTCGTTGTCAGAGAATTATGCAGTGGCTAATATACCTTTCAACTTTTACACATCATCTGAAATGTTGCAAAAAATTATGGAAAAACCTCTGGAGAAAAAAGCTGGAAGAAATTACGGACCACCAGGAAGCAAAACTTTGGTGTATTTCATAGACGATATGAATATGCCTGAGGTAAATATAAATACATCACCTAATCACTAGTTTTGGTAACCACAGTGCAACAAAATTTTATATTTCATTTATTTTGTACAGGTTTATAATAATAATTATAATTTATTTAAGTGCGATTTGTAAAATCTGTACCAAAATATCAGTGATAAATTATTTTATAGGAATATGTATTCCAATTTTTCTTAACTTTTTCAAATTTTTTTTGCCTATTTCTAGAAATTTATTGCCTAAAATAGATATAGAACTGGCATTTTTGCCTACTTATTTTTAATGTTTTTAGTGCCTAAAAATCCGATCCTTACTTATTTCCTATGTTTGGATTTACTAGGCTAGCTTTATATTAGTAATAGTATATTTATATTATCATAATCTCCAAACCATTTTATGTCGATTCTCACATACCTAGTCGCCTTGTATATATGTTATTTTGCTTACACTACTGTATTCCTGATATCGATTGTGTTCTTGTAAAAATAATTGAAAATCACTACACTAAGTACTTTTTATATTAGTTTTATAAATACATAGTTCTCTAAAGGAGGACATCAAAACTTTTGGTTATTTTTGTCATTTTTGTCATAAACAAAATGATAACATCTTGAAAACTTCTTTGGACAATATGTATTCTCCACAATATACTCCACAAATCAGTGAAGACCATAGAAGTAAAACATTAATCTAAGTTAATTCATGTTCTTGAAACATATTATTTTATTTTTGTTTAAATTTACATTTTTCCGATAGCTCATTACTTTTTTATTACAGTAGTAGTTCTACTTCTAACAATAATAATTTTAGGTGGACACCTATGGTACTGTCCAACCTCATACCCTAATTCGTCAACATTTGGACTATGGTCACTGGTATGACCGAAACCGTCTATCTTTAAAAGAAATCCACAACTGCCAGTATATTGCAGCAATGAATCCTACTGCTGGAAGTTTTACCATCAATCCTCGTCTTCAAAGGCACTTCCATGTATTTGCCGTTAGGTACATCATCATTTTAATGTTCCTATTTTCTGATTTTTGAGTTTGGGATTAGTTTTCCAGGCGCAGATGCACTAGCATCAATCTATACTCAAATTCTGAGTCAGCATTTGAATAATCCCGAACACAAATTTCCGCAAATTGTTGTAAGATTATGCGAAAATGTAGTAGCAGCAACGGTGCTACTTCACGCCAAAGTAGCCCAGATTTATTTGCCAACTGCAGTGAAGTTTCACTATATATTTAATTTAAGAGATATATCCAATATATTTCAGGTACAGTATATATCAGCTAATCATACTTTGCCTTATAACTTTGCTTCAGTGTGGAATTTGGAAGAATAAAGGGAAGGCAGTTACCTCCCTTAAATTTGGAGCATATTATTGTGGAAGATAATTTAACTATTATTCATTTTTGCCTGTGGACAATATATTTTTTTTACGGATGAATTATTTATTATAATTAAAATATGTACACAGTGGGTGCAACGAAAAACGAAACATAGAACTTTAACATGGGATTTCAAAAAAATTGTGGATACTTTCTGTCCTTATAGATTTTGAGCAAAACTACAACAGTACAAAATTGTTCAGCATTTAATTCTCTATACGATAAAATTATAATTGATAAAAAAAGCACGTCTGCAGAAATAAAAGAAAAAATCTAGTTTCATGAACGCATAGAAAATAATAGTAATTTGCCTCTATTACAAATTGTTTCAGGGTGTTCTATTTAGTGGCAATGATTGCTTAACACAACCTTCTGATCTTGTTCGTCTCTGGTTACATGAAAGTCAAAGAGTTTATGGAGACAAACTAGTAGAAGAAAAAGATATAGATGCTTTCTTCAAACTACAATTAGATATTTATAAAAAGAATTTTGAAGTAAGTAAATAAGCAATTATTTTTTATATATTGTTAGATATCACATTGTATCTATCTACCTTTTTTCGAATGTACTTGCCAAGAACAATATTAATTAATTTATACATACACACAAATACAGGCCACCAGTAAATTGAAACAGCAGCTTTTATGAGTCAAATCTCAAAGAAAGGAAATCAAACTGAGACTAATATAAACTTAAATGCTGTATTGACAGGGCCTTTTTATTAAGTTTTCGGGCTCTAGACAGGAAATAATTTTCACTTTCACTGTACTCGTACATTATGGATCTCCAGTGGCTTTAATCGAAAACTAGTTGACAGACAAGACATCCACGTAGGGGTTGAATTAATTTATTATTTACACAGTTTTCTGTAACGTTATTGATTGAATTGTGTAATTTAGAATTTTTCGAATAATGTTATTAGGGTGAATGGTAAGGTTGGTTTGGTCATTAAGTAGGTACACTTTGTTTTTCTTATTTCTATATTCCAGTAGATTTAGTTTGGATCCTTACTTATGTTTATCTAAGGAGTTATATTACAACAATGTAAATTCTGCGTAATATAAAATATAAAAAATATTCCGTTATCGCCAGGTACAGCTGGTCAATTATGCAGTGTACCGCACGCTCGGTTTTAGTTTAAGGCAAAATCTTCACAGAATTTGTTTTGATAAAGTCCCTCTTCACATTGGTCACATTGGTTATAAGGGAAATGAAGTCTAATGAATTGTAGATTGTATTGGTAATGTTAGAATCAAAGTAGATACTTTATATTTAAAAATAATAAGAAATCAAAATTGAACGAACATTTAGTTTCATTTAATTACATTAGGGAATAATTTAGGGTACTTCACAGGTTTTAAACATTAAGGTAATTCTTTGCGGAGGGTGATTTTGAACTAATGACATTAGCTCGGACATTAGGGCAAGAATTAGAGTACTTCACAATAAGTAAGCACCTTTCTCTGAGGGAGTAAAATTATGATGACTTTGTTTTTGCGGATGGTGATTTTAATCTGCTTACATTAGAGCAAAAATTAAAGTAATTCACAGTAAGTGATTACCCTTCTTTTAGGCAGTAAACTTTACGGTGACTTGTTTTACCGGAAGGTGATTTTGATCTCACTATAAGTATTATGACAGGAATGAACACCCAATTCTCAGTTAGTCAACATTAAAATGATTGATTTTTACGAGAGAATTATTTTGAACAAGTTACTAGAATATTTCAAAGTTTTCTTTTAGTATTTATTATTAGTTTGATTAATTGGATCAGCCGCTTAATTGGACTAAACCTAACATCAACCGCGACCCAATGAGGTGTTATCAACTGTTTATCAAACATTGCTTATACCTATACTGGGTGTGCCAATCTTCTTCAGTGCAGATAATATTAGTAGTTTATTTACACCACTAGATGGCATTTCCCGGGCACTCTAAATGATAGAAAAGTGCACCACATGTGGAATTTTTATGTGGGAATATATAATATTGACCATTTTATAACATACATTAATAATTAAATATTTTCTTTTAATAAATTGGAGCGACAAATTTAAGATGTAATTATTTTTCTTAGGAAATAGAAGAAGTGGTGGTTTTCGAGCGTCCCAACATCTACTGCCATTTTGCGGGAGGTATAGGCGAACCCCGTTACATGCCCATAACAGATTGGACTAAACTCAATCAGCTCTTAACCGATGCCATGGTCAGCTACAATGACTTAGTGTCTGCTATGAACCTAGTGCTCTTCGAGGATGCTATGATGCATGTGTGTAGGATTAACCGTATCCTGGAATCACCAAGGGGTAGTGCCCTTCTTGTAGGGGTTGGTGGGAGTGGAAAACAGTCTTTGTCAAGACTTGCAGCGTTTATTTCCAGTTTGGAAGTCAGTCAGATCCAACTCAAGAAGGGATATGGTAAGGAAGATAATACCAAATTGTAAAAAATGTTATATGGACACCACACGTCTTCCTTGTACGCAAAATTGTATACATTTTTGTACAAGTGATATTATTCTACGGCTAATCGTTCTTTGCTTTGAAATGGATAATCTTTAAGAGTTATGGGAAAAATTTAAAAAAAAAACACCCTTTTGGCACTGCCGATTGCATTAACAAAAGAAAGATGCACGACTAAATGTTATACAAAATTCCAAAATTTTACAGCTAATCATTTTTGAGTTATGCAAGCTACATATGTAGAGACGTCAAGACGAAACTAGTCAAAATGGATTTAGGGATGGTCAAAACGGATAAAAGTCGAAATTTTTCGCGAATACAATACTTCCTTTACTTTTTACAAGAAAGTAAAAAAGAGTATGTTTTATGTGACTGATATGTATGTATATGTGGCCAATTACGTCGACAAATTAAGCATATTCCCAGGACGTCGAATTTTATCCTCTCATTCAATCAAATTCCAATTCAACAATTTTTGTGCTGACAAAGTGATAATTGATGTAAAGGTCGATTCCCATTTCTTCTAATAGTTCAGTATACCAATAGGTATTCAGCCGAAATTCACTCCATCAATCTTTGTCCTAACGAAATTATAATTAATCCCAAATTTTAGCACTTTTGCTAATAATTAATAAATTGTCTGTTTAAGTCAATAGAAAATCAATATCAATCAATATCATTTTTATGATGATGCGTAGGCTAGAATGAAATCAGTATAAAAGGAAATAATGAAAGTAAAATTCAACGACATGTTAGTATTATTTGATGAAATGAAAATTCGGCCTCATTGGGTTTCAATTGCAACAAAGTATAAGAAAAAATACCATAACAGAACAAATTACAGCAGCATACATCGTTGGGCTAATGATTAGCTCTGAGATTAGGTAACCCAGATATTTCAGGTTCGAATCCCACGGAGACATTTCATCCTATCGTCCTCCTTCGAATGCATATGACCTTATTAGTATTATCACATTTTATTAACTGTTGGTTTTAACAAACAATACTGTTTTTATATTAATATTTTCTTTTCAGGAATAGGCGACTTGAAGAACGAACTTTCAAACCTCTACCTCAAAACTGGTTTGAAAAACGTAGGTATCATGTTCCTGATGACCGACGCTCAAGTATCCAACGAACACTTCCTAGTTATGATCAACGACATGTTGGCTTCTGGCGAGGTGCCAGACATGTTCCCCGACGATGAAGTCGAGAATATTATCGGAGGAGTGAGGAATGAAGTGAAAGGTGCCGGCTTATTGGACACAAGAGAAAATTGCTGGAAATTCTTCATAGACAGAGTCAGAAAGCAATTGAAGATAGTATTGTGCTTTTCTCCTGTGGGGTCTACTTTGAGAGTTAGAGCTAGAAAGTTTCCAGCGATTATAAACAACACTGCGATAAATTGGTTCCACGAATGGCCACAAGAAGCGCTGATGTCTGTGTCGAAGAAGTTTTTGGAAGAATTAGAAGTTTTACCGGTACGACATATATTTTCCTAAATGTTTCTCGAAGAATCATTAATTAGTGTTGTCGTCTATACAAGAAATCAAAACCTTTACCGAAATTTAGAACATTTCTTTGAGTTCCGGAGATCCTAACAAACAAAGTTGAACATTTTTAAATTTCCAAAATAAAACTAAGTTTAAAAGACAGAAATATTCCAAAAATACCTTTCTAGAAATGAAAAATTTAATTTTAGAAAATAATATTTATTGATAGAATTTGATGCGCTGATTTACAAATTTTAAACTGATTTCTTTTATTTCTTTAATAGCTGATATATTTTATCTTCAAAGTTGCGCCTTAAAAAAGTTTTTTTTAATTCCTTACTGACTCATCATTTAAATAAAGAAATATATTCTAAAAAAGCTTGTAAATTAAAAAATATGTAAAATAATAACAACAGTACAATGGAAGGTTAAATGCTAACATCATATTTTACTATAATAAGTTAATTTAGGAGACAAAATTATTAAAAACTAAATTTTCGTAGGAAAGTGTCGTTGAATCAGTGTCTCGTTTTATGGCCTACGTTCACACTTCCGTCAACCAAAGTTCCAAAATTTATCTTCAAAACGAAAGAAGATACAACTATACTACACCTAAGTCCTATTTGGAACAAATTAGTCTGTACTCTAAACTACTCCGACAAAAATCTGTTGAATTAAATGGAAAAATTCTTCGTCTAGAAAATGGTTTAGAAAAACTGAAATCTACTGCAGACCAAGTAGCCGATCTGAAGCTGAAATTAGCTGTTCAAGAAATAGAACTTAAAGAAAAGAATGACGCAGCTGATGCGCTTATAGAAATAGTCGGGGTAGAAACAGAAAAAGTGTCTATTGAAAAAGCTTTGGGTAAAATATATTTTGTATTACTTTTCTTCAATAATAATCTTTGTTTTTTTCATCCCAGCTGACGAAGAAGAACTAAAGGTTGCCTTAATTGCCGACGAAGTCAGCAAGAAACAAAAAGACTGCGAAGAAGATCTTCTTAAAGCAGAACCAGCTTTGCTAGCTGCTCAAGAAGCGTTGAACACTTTAAACAAAGCAAATTTAACAGAATTGAAGTCTTTCGGATCACCACCAGGTGCTGTTACGAACGTCACAGCCGCTGTCATGGTCTTGTTAGCACCAGGAGGAAAAATACCCAAAGATAGAACATGGAAGGCTGCCAAAGTAAAGATTTTTTTAAGTAACAATTACGAATGACGATGGGTACCCGGGTACTCGGATCCTACCCGATAATAATGTACTCGGATATTAAAAATAGTACCCGATTACCCGAAATGTCCCCGTTACCCAAAATCTACCCGTTCTTCACTTATTACCCATATAATCTCCATTTTCTCCAGTAGATCCTCACATGATCAATTTCTGCCAAAAGAATTATTAAACTGTTATCTTGCATCTTTGTCGTATACGCGTAGCATAGACGATACTTTTATCTCATTATCGTACTGTTACAGAGATGTATATAGGCTCTCTATGTCTAACCAACGACGAAAATAGGAACAGTAGTGTAATGGATATTTTCAAAAAATTTAAAAACTTGAATATAACATTCATGTCATTCCTTTCATTGATGACGGTGATTTTGGCGTGAATAGTTTTTGCTTCATTGTGTGTTGGTAGTTTCGTTAGTTTGTTCTACAGCTCTTTGCGTATATTTCATCCATTTTTATATTTATATATTATACTGCTAGTTTTAGCATTTATTTATTTCGGAAATCACATGATTTTACTCGACAACGTGAATCCCCCTTCAACCCCAACGATTTGAATCACATGGTTACAATTGATGACGTGAAGATCAACTGCGGGAAATAAAATTTACTCGTATATTATATAAAATAACATTTTTTTTATTCCCATACTAGAACAAAAATGTGATTTGTAATTTTAGAGATTACTTGTTCATTTCATAAATTTATATACAAAGAACAAAAATTTGAATTAAAACAATAAACTACTGTATATGTAAGAGGTATTTTAAGGGTATTAGGTAATTACGGGTATCGGGTAATAATCGAGTATCGGGTAGTTATCGGATATCCGGTACTACCCAAATATTCATGTCGGGTACCTGAGTACCAAAATTTTCACGTTTCGTCTTTCCTAGTAACAATCCTCTTCATTAATGTGTTTTTAGATTGTGATGGCAAAAGTAGACACCTTTCTGGATATGCTGATAAACTACGACAAAGAAAACATCCACCCAGAAATTATAAAAGCAATTCAGCCATATTTAAAGGACGCAGAATTCGAACCTGAATTCGTCCGATCGAAATCAGGCGCTGCTGCTGGACTTTGTGCTTGGGTCATTAACATTATTAAATTTTATGAAGTATATTGTGATGTTGAGCCTAAAAGAAAGGCTTTAGAAGCTGCTAATCTTGAATTGGCCGCTGCTCAAGACAAATTGAGCGTCATCAAGAAGAAAGTTTCCGTAAGTAGAAAAACATTACCTTTTTTTAAAATAGAGATTCAGATAATTAATAAATTTTAAGTAAATATGGCATTTACAAAGAAGAATTGTAATCCAATGGATATTGGAATTTTGAGATTTCAACAGGAATCCTCGAATCGAGATCATTAAGTATAATGATACATGTAGAATCAATTTCGTTGATCTGATTTAATAAAATTTAATAATTAGATTTAAAAACTGTGGTATGTAATTCTTAGTAAATTGTATTTCAGGAAACATCAAATTTAATTCAAAATAGTCAATTGTATATACAGGGTTTTCATTTTAAATGGGCAAATATTGTAGTACTCGAGAACTATAAGATCTACAAAAACGCTTAAATGGGCAAAAAATTCTATTTTACAAGACAAATTTAAAGAACAAAAAACATATTTTTTCAACTAGTGGTTCTCAAAATACGGAACCCTATTTTTCTATTTGAAATGAGAACATATATTTTTTGTTCACTTACTCGATAGGGAAATTAATTCTAAATTCAATTATTGTATTTCTCAAAGCATCGAATGTATTTCAGTACAGTCAGTTGTAATTCAGAAACCAATGAGTATAATTCAAAAATGTTAATTACAATACCTATTGTACTTATTCCAATGACGTTCTGGAAATATGAAATTGATATAGTCTTGCATTTTTTGAATTGCAGTTGACACTCTCTGAATTATATTTGACTGTTCCCTATTACATTTGACACTTTCGGAATCACAACTGATTAAAAATTGAAAAGATGTAATAATCAAATTGTTGAATCTAAAGTACAACTTTATTAAGCTAAAAAATAATGCAGTGATTAAGTATCGCAAAGCGTATTCGATTTTATAGAGTCTCGAAGAACAATTAGCAAAATTAACAGCAGATTTTGAACAAGCAACATCTGAGAAATTAAAATGCCAACAAGAAGCTGATGCAACCAATGCCACCATTCAATTGGCTAATAGATTAGTTGGTGGTTTAGCCAGTGAAAATGTCCGTTGGGCTGAAGCAGTAGCTAAGTACTAATATCTTCAATCACTATTACTTTTACTTATTTCTCATTATTTAATAGTTTCAAGGTACAAGGAACCACTCTTCCAGGTGACGTGTTATTAATTACTGCATTTATATCGTATGTTGGATGTTTCACCAAAACATACCGTTTGGATTTGCTTCACAAAATGTGGTTACCTAATGTGAAGAATATGGATGTAAGTGTAATAAATATTTTTGTTAAATTATTGAAATATCTACTTTTTATGCAGCCTCCAATACCAATAACAGCAGATTTAGATCCATTGTCCTTACTGACAGATGATACCCAAATAGCGAAATGGCAAAATGAGGGTTTACCAAGCGATAGAATGTCTACAGAAAATGCTACCATTTTAACCAATTCAGAACGATGGCCTTTAATGATTGACCCGCAGGTAATGTCATTATTTTTCAGTATTGTCCGACCGAAACACGATTTTTAGCCGAAAACGAAACCAACCGTATATTCGGCTCGTAATGTAGCCAAAATCAAAATTATTTAGTACAGTTAAAAATTAGTTACATTTTTATTAAACACGAGTTTTTCTTATAGGATTTTTATTGTAAATAAAAGACTTCAGTGTATTAAAAAAAAACACTTAATTTTATAGAGATACTATCTTTACTAAAGAAATAAAGATTTTAGTTACCTATCACCACCTCACAAATCACAATTAAATAAGCAGTCTTTTCAAGAAGTATTTGTTACTAACAAGTTCTTTTATAAATGTATGCCATTCTCTTAAAAAAATAAATCTTTGTATTAATTCTACGAATTAAATTATTGAGGTCTTCCCTCGTCTTGCATTTGGCACCTTTATACTAACAGCCTCAGAATAATGATATTAAAATAATAATCATATATTTGAAAGGAAGAAAACTGAAATAACGTACAAAACAAAACTATTAACAATAATAATTGCATAAGGGAGTTATTAGAATCATGCCGATATTTCCAGTTTGAAATTTGCTATTTTTAGCGAGATTTCTGTCGGTTTACTCTTTAAAAATTCGCTGTAAAATAAGAAAGTAGTGAATGTACTTAGAACTACTGAACTGGTAGTAACTATGAACCTTTACAACTCAAGGCAGTAAATTTATTCATAAATAATACAATAAGACTACAAATTTATCAGTAAAATTTACGAATAGTTATTGCACAGTAAAAGACAAACGAGTCATAAAAAGAATTTAGAATTATTTTTACCCGAGGCAGAAATTATGAGTAAATTTTAATGTTTTTAAGTTAATTTTTCATATTAAAAAAATTATAACCTGGGTAATTTTACTGCGGTTTTAAAAAATGATTTCGATGAAAAGAGTGTGACATAATAAAATTAAAAACAACAAAAACTTGTCCCAAATTATTTTCTTCTTAAATAATAATAATAAATATACATACAAATGTTGTAGTTGCAAGGAATGAAGTGGATCAAACAAAAATATGGAGACGACTTAACAGTTTTACGTTTAGGCCAAAAAGGTTTCCTCGATATTATGGAAAAATCAATTATATCAGGATCTACTGTTCTTGTGGAAAGTATAGGAGAATCTCTTGACCCAGTTTTAGATACAATTTTAGGCCGAAGTTTGATCAAAAAGGGAAAGTAATGCCTTTTAACACTTCTTTTAATTTTATTTTACTATAACTGAATTTCAGAGCCATAAAAATCTGTGATAAAGAAGTGGAATACAATTCAAATTTCCGTCTAATTCTCCAAACAAAACTAGCCAATCCACATTACAAACCGGAAATGCAAGCCCAAACAACTCTGATCAACTTTACCGTAACAAGAGACGGTCTGGAAGATCAACTACTTGCAGAAGTAGTAAAAGCAGAACGACCTGATTTAGAAGAGCTAAAAGCAGAACTTACTAAACAGCAGAATGACTTTAAGATCATGCTGAAGTCATTAGAAGATGATCTTCTTTCTAGATTATCTTCAGCAGGGGGTAATCTTCTAGGAGATACTACTTTAGTGGAGAATCTAGAAACTACGAAGAAAACTGCGGCAGAAATTGAACGAAAAGTAGCTGAAGCAAAGATAACTTCACAGCAAATAGATCAAGCTAGGGAGTTCTATAGACCAGCTTCTGCAAGAGCCAGTTTGTTATATTTTATTCTCAATGATCTTAATATGATTAATCCTATCTATCAGTTTTCTTTAAAGGTATTTTTAATACATGCGCTATATAAGATCATTTAATTTTATATTTCTTTCAGGCTTTTAGTGTTGTATTTCAAAAAGCAATAGCTAAAGCTGATCCAGCAGAGACTGTAGCACTTAGAGTTAATAATTTAATAGATTGTATCACTCATTCAGTGTTTCAATATACAACACGAGGTCTTTTCGAATGTGATAAACTAATATTTGCTTCACAAATGACATTCCAGGTAAATAATTCAAATATTTATATAAATGGGACAAGGGTGTTATTACAAAACTAGTAAGAAATTTGAAATACGAGCCAAGCTAGTTATGGTTTCATTATTACCAACTAAATTATTATTTTTATTAAGTTTTACCAAAAGTAAAGTGCCCTTTTAAAGAGTCCGATTGAAACCAAAAATGGAGGTGTGTAGTATAACTAGATGTTATAGCAATTCTATAAACATAATTTCATAATTTTACAACTAATCATTTTTGAGTTATGCGAGATACGTACGTACAGACGTCACGCCTAAACTAGTAAAAATGAATTCAGTGATAGCCAAACATATATTTCTTTTGAAATCTGAAAACCGAAATTTTTCGCGATTACAATACTTCCTTTACTTCGTACAAGGAAGTAAAGATTAAATTTTCCGTAACTGAAACTAAATATGGTTTCCGAAGAAAATTATATTGCCTCAAAAATTGTGGTAATACTCCATTTTAATTAATCCTAACATTATCTTCATAACAGGATAAAATATAATATTTTCTTACTTTCCCTAAATTATTTTAAAACTTCAGTTATTTGAAAATGCATCAAGATCTTTCATAATCCGGCAAAATTACCGAACTGAATATTGCTAAGAAATATTTTCTCCAGTCAATTTGAATTAATATTTTGACTACGTTTGTAGAAAAAGAAGTGTATTATAATTGAAATCGATAATAAAGTGGCACCATAAGGCTTATTTCTTATCAAAAGTAATCTAGTAAAGAACTACTTTCATTAGTAACAATTTAAATATTATTTCCAGATTCTCCTCATGAACGAAGAAATATCGTCGGCAGAAGTTGATTTCTTCCTTCGATTCCCTACCAAACCACACGTAACAAGTCCTGTAGATTTCCTTTCAAATAATAGTTGGGGAGGTATATGTAGTTTGGCAGGAAAAGACGAATTTCGAAACCTGGATAGAGATATAGAAGTTTCTTCAAAACGATGGAAGAAACTAATAGAAACTGATTGTCCAGAAAGAGAAAAGTTTCCTCAAGAATGGAAGAACAAAACTTCTATACAAAGACTGTGCATGATGAGGGCCTTAAGACCTGATAGAATGACCTACGCTATGATGTAAGAAAAAAATAGATAAACATACAAAAGTTTTTACAATTTGCTTTTAGTGCCTTCATAGAAGAAAAACTAGGACCAAAATACGTGGAAAGTAAAATTATGGAGTTTGAAAAATCGTTTGAAGAAACAAGTCCTTCTACACCAATTTTCTTCATTTTATCACCTGGAGTTAATCCGTTAAAAGTATTCCCAAAAACCCTTTCTTCAACAAAATCTACATTATCTTCTTTTAGGATGTGGAAGAACTCGGAGAAAAATTAGGTTTTACAGCTGATCTTCAAAACTTCCATAATGTTTCTTTAGGGCAAGGTCAAGAAATTGTTGCAGAAAGTGCAATGGACACAGCGGCACAGCACGGGCATTGGGTAATTTTACAAAATGTTCATTTAGTAAAGAAATGGTTGCCCACTTTGGAGAAAAAGTTGGAATATTACGCAGAAGGATCAAATGAGAAATATAGAGTGTTTATGAGCGCTGAACCTGCGAATACACCTTCAGCTCATATCATTCCACAAGTAAGAAACCGAAAAATAAATCTCCTAAAAAATAAATCTCCTAACATTGACTTATCATTTTCTTAGGGCATATTGGAATCTTCTATCAAGATCACTAACGAACCTCCAACTGGTATGCAAGCAAATCTACATAAAGCATTGTCCAATTTCAATCAAGAAACTTTAGAACAATGTGGCAAAGAAGCAGAATTTAAAGTGATACTATTTGCGTTGTGTTATTTTCATGCTGTAGTAGCAGAACGAAGAAAGTTTGGTGCACAAGGGTGGAACAAAGTCTATCCTTTCAATGTAGGGGACTTAAATATCAGTGTTTTTGTTTTATATAACTATCTGGAAGCTAATTCGAAAGTTCCTTGGGAAGATCTCAGGTGAGAAAAAAGTCATATCAAACGAGAAATACTTCTTACGGTAAGCAAATATATACAATATATATACATTATAACAAATTATGAAATAAAATAAAATTACATGTCTAAATTCAGATTACTATACTTTAGCCTCCTCCAGGAATATTATAATTTTACACGATCCAAAAAACGACTACTTTTCTTAATTTTTTTTTGGAAAAACCCACTCAAAACAACCAATAAAACCCAGTTTTAATAATATTGTAGTTACAATTGAATAATATTTTTTTTCTTTTAAATGAACCTCTTTTATTCAAATAAAAAATTAGAAAATGAAATAAAAACGTATATGTATATAATGATTGGTTAAACAGTTTTAGTTAGTTTAAGTAGCTATAGATAAGTTTCAATCTTCTTCTTCTGTTGTCATATTTTCGCTTCTTAAATATCAATATACTTTTTTACAACTACCATGATACAAGAGAAATAAAACAATATATTCTAGTTCATAACATTATAACCCAAAAAAAAAAAACAAAAACAGGAGGATTGGGGTTTTTATATAAAACCCTAGTCTTCACAATACAGGTCTTTAAATTTTTAAATACACAAGATTGAAAAAAGTTTTATGATTAAACAATGTATTGTCTCACCTCTTTTGAGAGAGCTTTTCTTTAAAAAATTAAAAAATCGTTTCCTCTCAAAAGTTTATGAAAAAATTAAGACTTATTTTATGTAATTTTGTTTTATTTTTTGGTATAATACCATAATAATCTTTTTAATTCTGCTAAAATAATTTAATAATGCCCATACTTTTCTTGGGAGTTCAATTCCTTCCCAAGTTTTTGTGGAGTTCTTTATTTAGGGCACCATACCAGCATGTTTGCTGTTGCCCAACTATAATAAAGTGCCTATCCCATTCTGCGCCTTTTACCAGGAATGTTTTTCTAGATTTAAGTCTATTTGATGACATAAAATAGGAATGTACAGGTAGTCCTGGATTATCAAAAATTTTATTGTAGAATGTCTTCTTAAATTTGAACGTGCGAAACTTTATTAACTTTATTGTATCCATTAAAATATATTTATTATTTTATTATAATCTTTAGAAAGGAAGAATTTAACATAGTTTGCTGTCTTTTTCTGTAGATATCTATTCGGCGAAATCATGTACGGAGGTCATATCACAGACGACTGGGATCGTCGATTATGCATCTCTTACCTAGAAGAGCTTCTCCAACCAGACTTAGTCGACGGGGAATTGAACCTAGCTCCAGGCTTTCCCGCTCCTCCCAATACTGACTATTGTGGTTACCACTCCTACATAGACGACAATATGCCACCAGAGTCACCTTACTTGTACGGCTTGCACCCTAATGCAGAAATAGGGTTCTTGACTACCACAGCGGAAAATCTGTTCAAGACTGTATTTGAAATGCAGCCTAGAGATGCTGGATCTAGTGGAGGTGCTACCGTCACCAGGGAAGACAAGGTAAGGGAGATGATCAATGACTTCTAGCCAATTTTAAACGGGTAATAAAATAGTCAAGTCAATGAAATGTTGTGAAGTAGAAAGAGATGGAACAACATGGTGGTACGATGTGTATGCGACAAACAAGGAGACTTAATAATTGAAAGAGTTTTAGTAGTTGGTTCTTGATGGAACATTTTATTATTAAATAATTTTATAAACACTTGATTATTCCACAAACTTTATTATCGATGTGACGATCGTTTCATCTTTCATCTTCATCAAAAAGAAAAAGAGAAAATTAATAAGACAAGAAATTTATTGTAATTTCAAAGAGCTTGAACTTAATCCCAAATAGCATTAATTAATCTACATACCAGGAATCACAGAAAAAGTTTCAACAATCTTTACAAAAGAACACAATATCAAATTTATCACAGTCAATAAAACTAATTTTAGTTTAAGCCTACTTGATTGCAGTTTTGCAAACCTGGTAATTTTTTTTAACGATATTTCTCTGGGGCTAATGATCGGATTTGAAAAATAAAAAAACTGTTGAAAAGAGAATTGTGTCATGTTTGACACCCTTTTCCATTTAAAATTTTTGAGGTGCAGTCCACCCCCATTTTAGGATTGAAGTTATACCATTGCTACTAATCCATTCAGGTGCCCCCTTTATACTAAAATTGACGTGTTCGAGCGTTTTTTGCAAAATTAATGTTAAGTGGCCAAAAAGTGCGCTGATAATTTTCACTAGGCCACCCTGTATATTAAAATCAGATATTGGCATGTCGTTTGACTTTGCACTAATTTATACAAAAGATATATTTTCTTCTTTTTAAAAGTGAGTTTATAAAATTAATAATTAATAGTATAATACTTTATATATGGCATAATAACAGGGGAAGTAAATACAAAAATCCCTGAGGCTGTATTTTTGCATAAACCGGAAAATATTTGAAAATATCGAATTTTTAGCTCAAAAATTTTAAACTTTTACAAAATTTTGGTTGTAATATTTTTTAAAGAATTAGCTATGCTGATATCAAATTTACAAACAGAATTAAATTATCTCTTTTCGTTTCGAAGATATTTGCTGTCAAAGTTGTACCACAAAAAAGTGTGTTTTTTGAGAATATTTCAAAAATGAGTTAAGATACAATCTCAACTACTTTATCATTCGATTCTATGGGAAAAGTTATATAAAGAAATGTTTTGTCCACATATACGTTCTTTGGAACCATTAGGTGAAAAATAAGGAAAACTAAAAAACCTAAATTTAAATTTTTCGCTTAGAAACTTTTTGTATCCAAAATTTTTCGTTTCCTGGACTTAAGTAAACATCAATACGCTGATTTCAAATTTTCAAACAGAATTCAATTATCTCTTACCGTTCTCGAGATATTCGAGTTCAAATTTATACCTAAAAAATTAGGTTTTTTAGGTATATACCTTAAATGGTTAGGTTTACGACTTCGGCGACGTGAACAATCGATTCTACGGGAAAAATTACATAAGTGTACCAATTTTCAGATTTTTATCTCAACAGATAAAATTTCTACAAGGAAAAAACTGGAAATGGCCAAAAATCGAGAAAAATCGTAAGGGGTTCATCAGGCAATTTTTTCGATTTTGCCGATTTTCGTTTTTTTTGCTCTAAAAATTGTATCCATTGGAATAAAAATCTAAAAATTGGTATACTTATGTAATTTTGCCTGTAGAATCGATTAATGAGATCGCCGAAGTCGTAAACCTAACCCTTAAAGGGGTATACCTAAAAAACCTGTTTTTTTAGGTATTGCCAAAACTCAACTTTGAATACGAATATCTCGAGAACGGTAAGAGATAATTCAATTCGGTTTGAAAATTTGAAATCAACGCATCGATATTTACTTAAGTCTGGAAAATGAAAAGTTTTGAAGTAAAAAAGTTCCAATGAGAAATTTTGAAATTTAGGTTTCTTCGATTTTCTCATTTTTCACCCAATCGTTCCAAAGAACGTATATGCAGAGAAAACATTTCTTTATGTAATTTTTCCCGTAGAATGGAGTGGTATAATCGGAAAGATTGTATCTCTATCCATTTTAGAGATATAGCCAAAAAACACACTTTTTTGAGATGCAACTTTAAGAGCAAATATCTCAGGAACGAAAAAAGATAATTAAATTCCGTTTGAAATTTTGAAATCAGCACGTTGAGATCTATCAATGTACCCTATTTACCAAAATCAAAATTTTGGACACAAAAATTAGTATTTTCGGGGTATTTACAGTTTGTCAACATAATTTTTAGTTTAATACTGTTATTTAGTTTGTTTTAACTCTACACAACTTTGATATGGGGTCATAGATTTTGTGAATAAATAAAAGTTATATAACAAAACGACAGAATAAAGTCGAAAAGGTCTAATAGGATCGCAGGTTTTGAAATCAGCGCAACTATATTTACGACACAGATTTATCCACCGCTCCAATAAGTTATTTCGTCTCTTCTCTCCTTCTACTTCACGACAAAAGGCGTTATACGGTGTCTAAATGATTAGAAGTCGTTGGAGTTAATAGTGTATTATGATGATGGGAGAATTATAAATTTGAATAGGTGAAGCAAATGATAGACGAAATGATGGAAAAACTACCCGAAGATTTCAATATGTTGGAAATAATGGGCAAAGTAGAAGAACGAACTCCATATGTTATCGTTGCTTTCCAAGAATGTGAACGTATGAATTACTTGACCGGAGAAATCAAAAGATCTTTGAAGGAACTAGATCTTGGCTTAAAGGTAAGAATCATTTCTATTTATAGAAAAATAAAATACGGAACTGGGATGCACTCAAGTTTATTAAAAACAATTAATCTACCCCGTCTAGTTTCGTCTCCAATTGAGTCTTCTAATTTTTAATTTCTTAATTTATTTTCATTTTAATCTGCTTGTGTTTTATATCATTGATTAATGTTAACCGTTGTCAATTCCTCGTAAAAAATGTCTGTAGAACGTGCAAACTAGAAACTTGTATGAATTGAATCAAGAAAGTTATAAGTCAAAAAGTAAATTGGCCATTTTTTTTCTCATATCTAGTAACGTACACATTTTTTCGGGTGAACAAATATTTGATTAAAATTGCCAGGTAATAAGGCAACCTTTCCCCAATTTAACCGACTTACGGTTTTCGAAATCCCAATTGTTAGCTTCTTAAAAAATATTTTTTACTAAAAAAAAAATCAATAATATGTTTCTTACAGGGTGAATTGACAATCACTTCTGATATGGAAGACCTGGAAAACGCCCTCTTCTTGGATCAAGTACCTCCTGTGTGGAGCGCAAGAGCTTACCCTTCCCTTTTAGGGTTAACATCCTGGTTTGTGGATCTTCTTTTAAGAATTCGAGAGCTAGAAACCTGGTCTACAGATTTTGTGGTACGAATTTTATATTACATTAAATGTAAATATAAACGAAATTAATAATTAACAAATATATTTTGTCATATTATTGAAGTAAAATAAAAGTACACTAATTACTAATTGGCAAAGCGGTCAATCGTTATAGCACCGTTAATTTTTAGACTAGAAATAAAAATACAATTTTTGACTATTTTGTATTTAGTTGCCGTCTTCAGTGTGGCTTGGAGGTTTCTTCAATCCCCAATCATTGTTAACGGCTATAATGCAAAGTACAGCAAGAAGAAATGAACTACCGTTGGACAAAATGTGCTTGCAATGCGATGTGACAAAAAAGCAGAAAGAAGAATTCACGTAAGTCAAACTTATACTTAAACCATGGGCGCTGACTACATGAGAGCATCAGAGCTCACAGCCTCAAGGAAAATTCCCTTAGCGCAACATTTTTTTATATCAGAAATAAAGCTTTGAATTGTTATTATTTTAAAGAATTATTATACATCATTCATTTTTTAAGTAACTGACTACTACCCTAAAATGGGTGTGAGTTACACCCTTAAAAATATTACCAGTGAATTCCTCGCCTCAAAGTACCTACGTATACAACTTTTCATTTAAAAATTCCCACTATTACAACCACAATTACAGATTGAATATCAGCCAATAGGAATCCGTATGACTAGTAATGATACGCGTCTAAAGATATACCGAAGATCCTGAGACACTAGTACTCAGTCCCGATCTGCGGGGTGCCGGGGTGGTAGTGGGCCTTCGGGCCTTCGCCCTACCTAGTGGTCTGGCCAGACCGCCTTCCAGGGCATCTTGCGCTCTGAAGGTGATCTAGTTCTGCCGCCCGGGAATTGAAGCACGCTTCGGCGTATGTTCTAATTCTTGGTCTGCTGAAACCAGAGCACATCCTGGAGCAGATTTAGCTGCTCTGGATTGTGCTCTGGTTTCAGTGGGTCAGGAATTGGAGCACTCGGAATTATTTGCTCTAATTCTAGGTCTGCTGAAACAAGAGTACATTCTGGAGTAGATTTAGCTGCTCTGAATTGTGTTCTGGTTTCAGTGGGTCAGGAATTAGAGCACTTGGAAGTGTTTGTTCTAATTCTAGGTCTGTTGATACTAGAGCACACTGTGGAGCAGATTTACCTGTTCTGGATTGTGCTCTGGTTTCAGTGGGTCAGGAAATAGAGCACTCAGAAGTGTTTTCTCTAATTCTAGGTCTGCTGAAACCAGAGCACATTCTGAAGCAGATTTACCTGTTCTGGATTGTGCTCTGGTTTCAGTAGGTTAGGAAGTAGAGTACTTGGGATTATTTGCTCTAATTCTAGGTCTACTGGAACCAGAGCACATTCTGGAGTAAATTTAACTGCTCTGAATTGTGCTCCGGTTTCACTGAGTCAGAAATTAAAGGACTTTCAAGTGTTTGCTCTAATTCTAGAGCAGTTTTGGCTGCTCTGGAGTGTGCACTGGTTTCAATGGGTCAAGCATTACAGCACTCAGAAGTGTTTGCTCTATTACTTACCCTACTAAATCCAGAGCAGCCAAAACTGCACCAGTATATGCTCTGGTTTCAATGTGTCAAGAATTACAGCATTCTAAATTGTTTGCTCCAGTATTTCTTTTTTCTTGTAATTTTATGTTTTTATTTTGGTACTATAAAAAAATTTTCTCCAAGGAAATCTTAACAAGACGATGCCCATGACTTAAACTACCATAAATTTTATCATGAATCTTCCAGGTCTGCACCCCGTGATGGGGCCTACATCCATGGTCTATTTATGGAAGGCGCCCGTTGGGATATTCAATCCGGGATCATCATGGACTCTCGACTAAAGGAACTGTTTCCTTCTATGCCAGTCGTGAATATCAGAGCCATTACGCAAGACAAACAAGACCTCAGAAACATGTACGAGTGTCCCGTATACAAAACCAGAACTAGGGGCCCTACATATGTTTGGACTTTTAACTTAAAAAGTAAAGATAAGCCAGCCAAATGGACATTAGCTGGTGTTGCTTTGTTGTTGCAGATTTAAATAAGTACAAAGTTATACTTACATTTGTTGTTCACGTCTGGGAAATATTGGTAGGCTTGGAATAATTTTAACACACTAATGTTCACGTAATATCACACAGTTTAACACAAAACTATTAGTTCAAATTTATTATTAAAAGTTACTTATCACAAATAGTTCACAATAATACTAAAAAACAACACAAGAGCTACTACACGCGTTTACCGACACGACATTTTGTTTACTAACTGGAAAGTCTAAAATCTACCCGAACTTGTTACATTTGGTGCAAATTTGTACGATAGATGGCTTGTTCGTTTTAGTTGGTTTATTGTTGATTTATGCAAAGTTTTATTTTGAATATTTTGTTTTCACATATGTTTATATTAAAATATATTTTAAAACACAGTTTTAAATCATTTTACAAAATGTTATTTTATTATTTGAATGATTCTTTTAAAATAAATGTACCCACAGAAAAATTATATTATTATAAATAAAAATGTAGTTTTGTAAGAATATTAATTATTTTCTTTAAAACCAATCAATCTATAATTAAAGATCAGAGGTAAGTAGCTACAACGTGTAATAGAGAATTTATAACAAATGTTTTTAATATACAAAATAATTTGCTTTATAAATAAATATTTAAATAGTCTTATATATTTTTATTATAATATAGTTTTTCTTTATATATTTGTAGTTGGAATATTTAATATATTATTATATTTATTGAAACAATCTAGATAAAATTTTATATATTTCTGGTTATTAGAACTTGTTTTAATAACTAGAGCAGAATTATAAACTGGTTTGGTGCATCAAAACTGGTTTACTAACTCGTCAAGCCGGTTTTTGTTCTCAAACAAGTTTTAATATTTATTTGTATATCCGCTTGTAAATAAACCCCACCCATTCTGTAGATCGATGTGAGTATTGATTTTCTCCGATTTACACAACTTAATTTTAATAAATTCACACATTTTTTAAACTTGTTTAAACAAATATTTTTAGCTGTACATAAATATGTATTTATTAATTTTCAATGTTTCAAACTTAATAATATATAAATATAACTTTTTGGTATTGTGTAAAGTATTATTATAATTTTTATATAAAATTATTAATTCATGGAATTTAACACAGATGACTCTACGGTTATTAAAATAAGCTTATTTGATATAAAAATAACAATAAATAAACCAATAACATACGAATATAAACTTTTTTTGTATTTATAAACTATTTTAGAATTTTTAAATTTCACGATAATATTTTCAAGAACATAATACATAGTTTAAAATTATTTTAGTAATAATAATTACAGTATTATTGTAAAAAATAAATTCTTTCCAGAAGTATAGAAGGATTTACATTACTAACATGAGTTCAGTAGTATAAATTATGATTTCGCAGGATGATTTATTTTAAGTATCAAGAAATTTGAATGATTTACAATAGTAATATTTAAAAACTTTAAATTCCTCTATTAACTGTGTTGGAAACTACTTATAAGTAAAATAAATATTTTTCTAATACGAATTTATTGCCATTCATATAATTTTTGTAATTAATAATTTTTTGTGTACATATTATTTTTAAAAAAGTACCGAAATGTAGAAACAAACATTAAGATCGGAATTTATTTTTGACAAATTTATTTCAATATAATAAATATATTTTTAAATAATTTGTATAATAAGACACATAATAATAAATGACAGTAGGTAGCTATTGAATTTTGTATTCAAAATTAGGCTTTATACAGCCATATATGATAAATATTTTGTACTATATATAAACAGTAAAAGTGAAATGTTTATATTTAAATTAATTTTTATTTAATCAAAATTAAGAAAAAAAAAAGAAAATTACAAACATCATTTTGTTTTCAATAATAAGAATAACAATTCTTCTATAATTTTCCTCCGTTGTGTATATTGATTATTTAGACGTCGCGACGACTGTGACGCCTGAAAACATTGGCGTCGAAATTGCAAACTACTATCAAAAGTGGTCGACAGATGTCTATAGTATGTAATATAGGGATATGATAAAAAACAAAATTTGATTTTAAAAACTAATATACTTTTATCTCTAATATATTTTATAAATAAATTTATGCATATGTACTTAAAACCAACAATAAATCTTTATTTTACAATAAAGCATGATTATAATTTACATGGTATGAATAAATTATTTATTACTAAGCTTCTACTGAAATTATAAATTACAATAAATATTTTTAATATAAAATGTTTGCTATAATGTTAATATTAACAACCATTAACAATTCCTGAAGCATAAGTTTTAACAATGTTTAACAATACTAGCTACAATAAACTATTTTATAAAATTTGGTAAAAATACATTTATGTGTAGTTTTAAAGAAAATAAAAATTCGGCGATAAAAATAATTGGCAGTAATTTATATAAAATAATAATCTGAATACGCTTTCACAGTGTGCTATAGGATATATCTGGAACCATAGGCTTTCATAAAAATAGGGGCACATTTAGATTCTAAAAATATCATAGTATTCCAAGTATAAAATGTGCTACATTTAGAATATCCGTGCTATTTGATATATGTTCAACAGTAGTAACAATTGAGCTTCAACAATGGTATACTGAACATCTACGGAAACAAGAAATCAACAATAATCATAAGATTTGATCACGTTATGATGTAGAAAACATTGTTGCTAATAACAGTATCTTATTTTAGTCTATAAGGTCTTAGATTGCACAATATACAAAACAAAATTCGATAAATCATAATATAAAACAGAGTAATTGAAATATAAATTTATAACATGAAGTTTTCTAATATTAATCCCTAATTATACTAAATAGTACTAAGTTCTAAGTTTAGCAATTAATTTTAATATAAATGGATCGTATTTTTTGTTCAATATATCGTGCATTGTATTTATTCGTATTTTCTAAAAAATGTATATTTTGTCAGGACATGAAACCGATTAGAAATTGTATTATTAATCATAATTTCGACGAATAAAAAAATAACGGTAAGTTGTATTAAAATTAACACTGAAATTAAAATTAAAACGAAAACATGCAGGGAATGATTACGCAGAGAAGCATATGATGTACTTTTCTTGCGATTATTAAAACATAAAATTAAAACTAAAACTATGAATGAGCCTTTAGTTTATTTTAACGTGAAACATAGGGTTTGCCATATGCTTGGTTAATACTTCTGTCAAATTCGTTCACTATATTTCATTTTAAATGAGACAGGCAAATAAATGTTGTCAATCAAATTTAAAGTCGTAACCAGGGTAATGGACACCGTTAAAAAATAAATATTTTTACCGGTTTCAGCATATTAAGCCTTCTGAATTGTGTACGGTAATATCGTTACCGTATTGATCAAAATAACATGGGCCAATTGTAACGTTATTGACAAGAGAATATGATAAAATAATATATATTAATAAAGTTCTAATTTTCAGAAACCGGTAATCTATTGAACAAACCAAGGATGTTTTGAATCATAAGGTTTTAGATATCTTAAAATCCTCGCTCTAAGAACTAATACAAAAATGGTGCTACTATTTTTTTATTTGCTGTATTTTTTTAAGTTTAAAATATGATTTGTTAATTGAATATATTTATTTACAGTTTTAACAGAAAAATTATAACTTTTTTATGTTGGTAATAGTCAACAAAAAAAATAAAATAAAGATATTTATGTTGTAGCAAATATGCATGAAAAATGTAAATAAAATAATGTATGTAGTGAGTGTAGAGGTAGTATAAAATGTACGTATGAATTTGGCACTATTTTAATTGTGCTGTAGTATATATTCTACATGATTTGTATACAGAGTTGCCTTGTTTCAAGCAGTTTATTTTACTTTAAATAAATAGTTGGTTTAACATTTTTACTTGTTTAACAGTTGTTTTAATAAGTAACTATTTCTATTTAAAATTTAGATTTCTTTGTATTTTTTCAATACTTTTTTTAAAAGGCAGTATTACATATAAAGAATTTCAATTTCAATTAATAGTGACATCATGAACTATAAAGAAAATATTTATTTCATATTGTAAAATATATTTTTACCCCTTAAATCGATTGTCCTGAGTGATGTCAAAATTAATTATAATTTGAAATACTGTATTTAAACTAATTTGCCACATTAATTTGTTTTTTTATTCGCATATATTGTTGTTTTTCTGTCCTTTTCCTGTTGTGCACAGACCTGCCGCCTAGTGGCAGGCCTGTGGACTATATCAGCAATAGCAGGGCGGAGGTTGTGAGTTGAGGTCCTGACTGTCAGAGTTTCGAGGACGCCCGCCTCGTCCTGGAAGTAAAGCTTTGTCCACAGCGCATTCCATTCGGCTCATTACTCGGTCTAGGAGGGTTTCCACGGCTCGGGCGACGTTTTGGCCCGTTGCTGCACTTGTTTCAATGTAAACCAGCCTTTATAAAAACAAACAAAAAAATTTAAATGTAACAAAATTGATCATAAAAAAATATTAAAAATAAATTGTTTTTATTTAGAACTATAGTTGTTGATAAAAAATATGTGATAAAACAAATAGTGTTTTATTGTCACGGTAGTTTTGTCCTTTTGGATTCCATGTAATTGTAACATAATTATAAAATTAACTAAATAGACGATGATTTTTGAAAATCTGCTAAATTTTTCTTTCAACCTCAACAGTTTCTATCCCACACGGGCCTTCTTTAGAAGATGAAATACTAATAAAAATAATTAAATAAATAACACAATTGCTGTAAGTTTCACAAATAAGTTTATTAATTACTTTATCGATTTCGATTTCTTAGGGCTTCTTCAGAAGATGTACAGGATTACATTGATCCTGTACATTTAATCCTGTACACCTTCTGAAGATGGTCTAAGAAGCCGAAATCGATAAAGTAATCAATAAACTTATTTGTGAAACTTACATCAAGTGAGTTATTTATTTAATTATTTTGTATAATGTTTCACCAAATGCCTACAGCTAATTCTATAAATTTTATTAAAAACTATTCACATTGTTGTAATATTTTTTTATAAATTTCATACTGAAGAAGATCCATATGGGTTCGAAACTGCCAGTAGCATAGCTAGGGGGGGAGGGACGTTCCGGGCGCCACATTTTAAGGGACGACAAAATCAGATTTAAATGATCAGACCAAATAGTATATATATTGTGCCCGTTATAAAATTAAAATTTATGCGTCTGTTTTGCCTGCCAAATTTCTTTATAATTTAGATCAAAAAGGAATTGTCGAAATTTGGACAGGAGTCAAAAGAAATCAATTTTCCATTGTCTATCGTTTTAACTATATTATAGTCATCTCCAGAGAGTTATAAAAGGTCCTACAAAATTATTACAATTTAGGAAACTATATTACAATGTAAAGTCAAAAAAAGACCCTTAACAATGTAATATTTTCGTTACAGTATCTGAAATGTTTCTCTTTAATCGTAAATTAAATAATAAATAAACATGACTTATTAAAGTACAAGTACCTACTCTGTACTATAATATTAAAAACAAAGAAAAATGTCACAATAGATATCATTAAATCTTCACATCCTTTCAATTGGTCGGAAGTTTTTTCGTCTATAGATTACTAAAATATAATTACCAACTTTGCAACAGTTTAAACAGGACAGATTAAATTATAAAGAATGTATTATTTCAAAGTTTCAATGTAAACTTTTTAGTAAGAAAAAGTTATTTATTTTTTAACAAAACAGCAAATGTTTTGCCCTGGGCGCTAAAAAAAGTTAACTACGCTACTGGAAACTGCCTAGGTTGATAGAATAAAGTTGGCTGATTTTCAGATACCATCACCATCGTCTATTTAAACTACCCCGCATAGAAATATCCTAATTCTAATAAAACTGTTTATTATTTACTTTTACATTAACCAACTATAATGTCTTTCGAGATTTTTTTTTAATTTCCTAAAAAGTTTCCTCTGATGAACTAGGTATAAGGAACTGAGATTATTTTTACTTATTGGTTGATTAAAATATAAACGAAAGGTTTTTTTCTATATTAGATGAACTGTAGTTTTCTCATTTTTATTTTTATATACCATTTCTCTTATTATTCTACTACTTCGAAAATTTAGTCTAAAGTAGGATGAGATCTGACATCAACCAATTATTAATTGAAACAATTTATAATCGATACTATAGATTTTTTCTTACCCGTGCTTTTCTGCAAGATCCCTGGCTCTGTATTCTAACACAATTCGTCTGTCTTCTAAATCTGCTTTATTTCCACATAAAACAATATCAGGATTATCACAGTATGCATGAACCTGTAACAAATATAATAAATGTAAATATAAAGTTTGATGGACGAATTAGATATTAATTGCTTCTTACTTTTAATTGTTCAATCCAATTTCTAATTTCCAAAAATGATTGTTCATTTGTAAGGTCAAAAAGGAGAAGAAATCCCATTGCGTCTCGGTAAAAAGCGGTCGTTAGGCTTCTAAACCTATACAAAAATAAAAAAAATAAAATAAATAATTCGAGATATACTGACTACCGATTGTTATTCGGTAAATTAATTATTTATATCAAGATTATAATATATTGTTTAAATCCTAAATTAAACAAAGTTTATTTTTCTAAAAATTATTATGATTATCAGCTGAAGACTTTTTTCTGTTTTATGTCTGTAACAATCATGGCCAACTTATAAAATGACGCCCCTTTTTAGAACTTTTTTTAGATCTTGTTTTGTATTTCAAACTTTATTTATTAAAAGAAAAAAATTAAGCTTCGAATATGATACATTTATTTAACTAAATTGTAAAGACATACAAAATTGATTGTCAATAAGGTCGCTATTATATCGTATAACAATTATTAATTTTATAAACTCACTATTAAAAAGAAGAAAAGAAATGTTTTCTCCGCATATTCGTTCTTTGGAAGGATTAGGTGAAAATGAAAATTTTAATATAAATACCTTATTGCCGAGTTATGGTATAAAAGAAAAACGCTTTTGGTACTTTTTAAAATACAAAATTAAGTTTAAACTTTTGCGATGTCACATAAATTAAAACTGTCCAGTTTTTGATGAACCCTCTATATTCTGGGGCGGCGAAATTATATAGCCAAATATAACTCTCGAAAAGGTTTTATAAATACTCCACCCTACATAAGGATCTCTAACAAATGCCCATACGCTAAGTATGTAAATCGATAAATATAGATGAAAATATAAATTTTACAGTTTTTATTTTCATTTATTTATCTTGAAGGTACAGCGCCCCTCACATTTTTGCGTCCTTCTGCTTACCTTGCTTACCGTATAGCGCCGGCCCTTATAATACTTAAGCAATATATTTATGAATCATTGCAATGCGTGTTAATATCCTAACATATTTTTTAAGGTCAATGGCTTTGATGAAATAAATGAAATAATAATGTTAAAAAATATCTGACGTAAAACGTTGCTAAATATAAATACACGTTTAACCTTTTTTGCTTCCGTTTAATAAGAGTTTCTTTATTTCACTTATTTGAGTTATGTTATTAATTCCATTATTTCTCTAGAGAAATCAAAATGGAAAGAAGGCATACATATATTGAAAAATTAACAGCTACAAAATGAAAATTTATTCTTATTCTCTTTTCAAATTTTAATAACACAGTTTAAAATAATTTTCCCTTCTCATAAAAAAAAATAGTTCGTTGTCTTATAAACTATCATAATTCAAAATTTAACAATTATTTCTGATATTTAATCTTAAATTAGGACAAGTAATTAATGAAATAAAGTATGTTCCTTGCCTTTCTTGGCCGGCGGTGTCCCAGAGCTGTAGATGAACGCGATGACTCCTGCCTTTGGATTTGTAAAGCTGGAAGGAAAACAATATAAAACATCCTACAATACTTTTCCTTTCACTTACCAGCTTTTTCTCTCTGAAGTCAATACCTACTGTGGAGATAAAGCGAGAGTTGAATGTTCCATCGGTGTATTGATATAGAAAACTCGTTTTTCCTACTCCGGAATCGCCCAATGCCAGGAACTTTAGAAGGTAGTCATATTCCATATTCTACATTGGGACGGGACCAAATGGAACAGGCATCATTGACAATCAATGGAAAAGCAATAAATATCAATGATAATACTATCATTCCATCAATAATAATAAAAAATTAAATATATTAATAAAACATAAAATATTTTAAAAAATTTGTATTAACTATATATTAAAGCAATAAAAAACAACATTGCCATTATTTAATTTTGTACTTCAGTATCAGTCTTCAGTATTTTATTGTGCTGCATTTTTTGAAAAAGTTATTTTTAATTTTTGTGACATTATTAAAATCTGTTTCTTCAAGAGCCTAATTATTCGAAATTAATGGTCAATATTTCTAAAAATGTTCAATATATAAATAAACAGTAGGGCCCTTTTAGGCTAGCCTATAAATTGTACAAGATCTTGCACTATTTTTGGTACAATTTAAATTGGCTAGTAACAAACAGCAAAATGATTTCAACATTGTATACTATCGCAGATGTGTTGAAAAAAACACGTTCTATTTTTCATTCAATCTGTCAGCCAATTCGACTGTGAGCAAGCGCATATATGAATTTTGTGATCTCACGCGTTTCTAATGTTTATTTGTTTTTATTGTATAGTATTTTTAATTGTACCATTTCTTGTACTATTCATTGTTCCATATAAAGGCTAGTAAAACTGGCTTTAGGAATGTTTTTTTTTTATATCAGAATTAAAGGTTTAATTTTTTGTCTATTTCATTATTAAAATAACAGATTTTTAAAATTTTATTTGAATAACAATTATAAAATTACAATAAAAGTAATACGTATTATTTTCATATTAAAAAAATAGTATATTGTGCAATAAGCGAGTTGTACACTATACATTTTCTACGACCACGATATTTCTGTTTTAATTTCCTAATTCATTTATATTTTAATAATAAATATGTTATCATTTTAGTACTTCCTATAGCAACTAGCTACAAAACAAAAATTAAACTACGATTTTTAACAGACCGTTGTCTATGGTTACCACGGAAAATGAAAATGTGTTTACAATATACTATATATCCGTCAACAATGTCAAATAAACAATAAGTATGTATCATAATGGTCGTAGAATAAAAATTTTACTTTTCCCTTGTGTCATATACTATATAAGTTTAATAATACTAAAACCTTACATTACGGCCCATATTTTAGATTTTATTACGGATCTGTGCGGAACTGAGCAACTGGTACATATGTGAATAAATATGTTACCAAATATGCAAATTGTCTTACATTATCCATGCAAATTTTAAAGTATATAAATTTAGACAATTTTAATATATGAAAAATAAAACTAGAGTCTTTCAATATATATCGTATGTTATAATGTTTATATTATTCTACTTTTTTTCTGTTAGATTTAGGTCAAATCATGTAAGATTTGTTTCAATTTTAATTTTTAAGGGTGCAATAAAAAATATGTATGTCTTACAAGTATCCAATGAAGGTAAGAAATAACAACTTACAATTTAAGTGTAGGAGTAACACGGAACAACCTGTTGCCTGTGGGCTGACTTCACTTTTGCCGTCTGTCAAAAATAACTGTGCTTAAAAAGCGCAAGCGCGCCAAAATAATCCATACTACAATCAGCCGAGAGCTTTTACAGAGCAGGACTTGGAAAACATCGACAATTTCCTGCTACACTTCAAATCTCAATTGTAGCCACAAAAGTGACAGCTACACGTATATGTTAAATAATGAAAAAAAGGTTTTTTGCATTTAATTTTAATGTATAATCAAAATATAATGAAAATACTTTAGTTTAATTAATTATAAATAACTATAAATCATTACTATTTGGTGGATATATAGAAATTAATAGAAAATAATCATAAGAAACCATTAAATTCTGTATTTTTACCTTTCTTCATCGTAATAAGGAAAGTCGAGGAATGGTGCTAAGAATCACAATCAGTTTTTTGATAAATAAACACGTACGCTAGTAGCAAGTTTGGTACAATCAAATTTTAATAATAAAGTTTTTCCATTGCATTAAGAATGTTTAATAAACGGTATATAGGTACATACATTTATTATTTTCAAATTGAAAATATCTAAAAAGAAGTAATTAATAAAAATTTTTATTTTTTACATGTACATATAGGTAACTGTAATCTTTTATCTTAAACTATTTTAAAAATATTATCTAATATCCTATTAAACAAAATAATAATAAAAATCTAAAATACAACTGTGAAGAACTGTATTCATCCCTTAAAACAAGTTATCGTAATGTTTACTACCTGTGACAGAGGTGGACATTTTCCGTGAAACTTTGCTAATGTAATTAGATCGAAATCACCCTACGTAAAAACTACTCACCATAATATTTACTACCTGAGCGATCACTCACTGTGAAATACTCTAATTCTTTCCCTAATCTAATCAGATCGAAATCACTCTACGTAAAAACTACTCACCATAATATTTACTACCTGAGCGATCACTCACTGTGAAATAATCTAATTCTTTCCCTAATCTAATTAGATCGAAATCACCCTACGTAAAAACTACTTACCGTAATATTTACTACTTGAGCGATCACTCACTGTGAAATACTCTAATTCTTCCCCTAATCTAATTAGATCGAAATCACCCTACGTAAAAACTAGTCACCGTAATGTTTACTACCTGTAGAAAGTTGGTCACTTACCAAGAAATACTCTAAATCTTGTCCAGCTGTAATTAGATCGAAATTATTCAACGTAAAAACTAGGCACCATAATGATTACTACCTGAAGAGGGATGTGAACTACTTGCAGAAATGTAATTAGATCATTATCACCCTACGCTAGTCAACTTAATGTTTCTATCTGAGAGAGGGGTGCTCGCTAACTTTCAATTACTCTAATTCATGCCCCAATGTAAATAGATGAAAATCACTCTTCTTAAAATCTAGTCTAATTCTTTATGTTTTGTTTACTACTTGAGCACAGAATAGTTACATGCAGAAGCAGCACTCCGTGTCGGTACCTATCATGTTCCCCTATTCAGTTCTATGACCTTGAAACATTGTGTAGAAATTTATGCCCTTCCCCTATCTCTCCCTAAGATGCGAGGAAACTTTCCGATTTCAAACAATGAGTCCTTCAAATTTGTGCACATTCTCCATCTTTCTCTAATTTTCGTTTCTGTCTTACTGTCGCTTGTGTATAAACCTATTCTGTGACTTGAGACAGTGGTGCTCACTCGTAAGGAAATAGTCGTGACTTAATATAATACCTTTCTTAGGATTTAGACCGAAAAAGCTGTTGCCCCAACTAACCAATGACCCATTTAAATGTAATCTATTACATAACATAACTCTTGCAAGCGGTTGTTGAATGAAACAATAATGAATATTTATCTGTTCTGAAACCGTCCCTGCTTTGAATGTACTTGGCCAACTTTTCCTACTTGCGGTACTGCGATATAACGTTCGCCCTACTTTAGTTTCAAACAGATAAAATTCACACATATCATGACATGTGCGATATGGGACATATTCGGTTTGCAGCATAATAAATGAGGAAATTACATACCCAGCCAGCAGTGTCTTATTGTCAAATGTTTAAACAGATATCGATTTGTTTTTCATCGTTTTAATTGTCCAACTTCGAATGTGAAGTGACAGAGATAACGAATTAATTACATAGAGAGATAACATTTGCAGTTTCAGATATTTATAGATAAATTGCGATTTACTTTTATTTATTTATTGTAGATAATTGAACCATTTATTCATTTTATATAAAATATTTATTAAATAGAAGAAATTTAAGAAAACAAACAATAATTTTAAAGAGATGATTTAAAATTTTTAAAAGTATATACAGTGGCTCACAGAATTATTCGTACACCTAAGATTTCTATATAAAAAGTGAAAAATAGAGTACTTTCAAATATAATATTGACGTATTACTGACAGGATCATATTCTCATTTCTTCCAGAAATAAAATTCAATAGCTAGCTATGAAAAAAGTATTTTTTTTCTTACGTTAATTAAATAAAAACAAAATGTATACAAGAAATAGGTACACAAAATTATTCGTACACTTATGAAATCTTACATAAAACGAGTCAATATTTATATTTATAAATATAAAACATCTATGATTGCGTAATTGTTGCACTAATAAGGCTTAAATTTTAAGCGACACTTGTTCTATGTTGAATATCTCATTTGATATTTTAATCCGATCAGGGCCGGATTATCCACTACGTAAACATTAAATAAATATTAACAGGTGGGGGAACGCACATAAGATTTTTTTGTCTACGGGCGCATTCAAAATTATTCCGGCACTGAATCCGATGTGATATTGTCCAGTTAGGAGAATTTTAAAATTAAGAATTATTGGTGCAACCGGCCATAAAATTAATAAAATAAAAAATCCGAAATAGAACAGCATAATTTCTAGTCGACTATATAAAACGCAAAGAAAAACAAAGTAATTTTTTATTACCGACATTTGTTTTATCAATATAAAATCATTTCCCTGTTTTTAAATATTTTTTACTTAATAAATTTATAATAAATAGGTTTATTATCTTATTGTATTTTGTTTAGACAAATTTAAAATAAATTATATTTCGATAACGAATACATAATATAGTAATAATATTCACTATCTCATCGGTTAAAAATAATTACAAAAATTATTTATTTTTTATTCTAAATACTTTTTATATCGCGGTATTTTATTTAAATTTATGCTGCAATTCTGTGCGTATCTGTAAGACCTGTAAGAAAATCTGTAAGACCTGTAAGTTGTTACGGTTAGAATGCAATTCTATGCATAACTCGTAGCTTATAGTTTCTCGTAACTCTCTTACGATTTGTAAAACATTTACAGTGACAGTTTTCTTCCCTGTAAGGTCTGAATACTACAATATTATATGTTAAATAGTGCAACAAACTATTTTTTTTGTATTTTAAACTGAATAATCAGATCAGAATTTTATTTATTGGAGTGCTTGTAGAAAAGGATCGTAATATGAAATAATTTTGTTAAATGCGTTAACCTAAAAAAATTGTACAATAGAAATTTTATGATTTAAGGAATTTGATAGCGTCAAATACATTTCATATCTGTCTTTAGTGGTATTTTTGGTTGTTTTTATTTTTTAATAACTTGCTTAAAAACTGCTTGTATGTGTTCAGCACTAAAAATAAAAAACCTTACAAACAAAATTTATTTAATAAAATAAATATAATATCGTTATGAGTATAATAATTTATAATACGTCATGTTAAAATTTGACACTGACACTACACGTATTTGAAAATATAACCTATAAATTCTTCAAAAAACAAGTAGGTAGTTATTTTTATAAAAATGAGTAAGGTACCAACTTAATTCAATTTAAAGAAAAAAAAAATATTCAGTTTATCTGAATATTTTTTGCTTTTACTTTGTACAAGGAGAAATAATTAAAAATATATATTACTATTATTTAATATAACTATCCTTGATACTATTATAATAGTATTCACGAAGAAATTCAATACCAATAAAAAGCATGAATATATAGCTGGCAACATTCGAGAAATGTCAAAATATATGTAGCAACCGTGAACAAACCTTTTTCATAAGAAATAATCTGTAACTTCAAGTGTTATAGATGTGCACACAGAATTGCATTTTTCATAAATCTATAGGGAACTCTTTTACGGTTTTTCTGTAAGCTATAGATTTATGAATTTACAAATTTATAAGTTGTGACACAGAATTGCAGCATTAAGGAATTTGTTAGCGTCAAATACATTTCATATCTGTCTTTAGTGGTATTTTTTGTTGTTTTTATTTTGTAATAACTTGCTTAAAAACTGCTTGTATGTGTTCAGCACTAAAAATAGAAAACGTTACAAACAAAATTTATTTAATAAAATAAATATAACATTATAAGTATAATAATTTATAATACGTCATGTTAAAATTTGACACTGACACTACACGTATTTGAAAATATAACCTATAAATTCTTCAAAAAACAAGTAGGTAGTTATTTTTATAAAAATGAGTAAGGTACCAACTTAATTCAATTTAAAGAAAAAAAAATATGCAGTTTATCTGAATATTTTTTGCATTTACTTTGTACAAGGAGAAATAATTAATAATATATATTACTATTATATAAAATAAGTATCCTTGATACTATTATAATAGTATTCACGAAGAAACTCAATACCAATAAAAAGCATGAATATATAGTTGGCAACATTTAAGAAATGTCAAAATATATGTAGCAACCGTGAACAAACCTTTTTCATAAGAAATAATCTGTAACTTCAAGTGTTATAGATGTGCACACAGAATTGCATTTTTCATAAATCTGTAAAGAACACTTTTACGAATTTTCTGTAAGTTACAGATTTATGAATTTACAAATTTATAGGTTGTGGCACAGAATTGCACCATTAGTTGGCTAATGTGATTCGAGCGCTCCTCTGGTTTATTTATCAATTATAATTGTCAGTTGATTCAAGTTTCGTCCGGAAACATGGGTAAACTAGCAAATATTGTTAAAATGAGTGAAGTGTTGGTGAAATACGGAAGTGTTAGTGGACTATTCACATTTTGGGTTGAAGAATTTTATACTTTTTGGACAAATATTCAGGTAAATATATTTTAATACTTTTAAAACAACAGGTACCTTTATTTAAATTCAAATAAACAGTTATTTAAGTAACAAATATGTGAGAATAAATTAATATTGATGAATCAAAAGTTTAAAAATTAGGAAAATGTAATACATTTTAATTTATTCTTTTGGAATTTTGTTACGTATAGTGCTTTTTATGTAAAATAATATATTTAATATATTTATTTTGCTTTCGAAATTAAATAAAATGAAGTTATGTTGCATCAAAATATTAATTTAAAGTAATCTTGTGTATGTATAGAAATTATAACAAAATAGGGAAAATGAAATACACTTGTACGGGGTACAATTTTATTTGAAAATGTAAATAACAATATCAATATAATAACATTTTAGAATAACTTTAATAAACAAATTACTACTATTAGGTATAGAGTAACATAGAAACTAGAAAAATAAAAATAAATAACCCATTTAGGGTAGAAGAAAGTAATATAAATAATAAATCCCTTTAACTTTTACAATAATATCGGCGATGTTTTATTAAAAATAATTCATTCGAAATAATATTACACAAGAGAGGCAGAATCTTGAAAGGAGTACAAAATTGTTTACAATAAGTTACAGATCTGAAGTGAAAAATGCTTAGGATGCATACATTATAAGTTTAGACCTTAATTGTTTAATTAGTGTTAATTAGAGTTGCATTCACACTTGATTCTGTGCTTGCCTTGCCCAAGGCGAGGCGGTTACAGGTATGCTATATGATACGCGGGTCCTGGGATCGAGACCCGGTGATGACATTTAGTGACGCGTAGACTAACAGTGCAGTACAATAAGCTGTCGCCATTATCGAGACACAAAACAAATCACTGTGAAAAAGAAAAACAAAAATAAACTTAAAATAAAATTACAAATCGGTACGCTGCTATTATCTCGAGAACTATAAGAGCTACGAATTCGATTAAATTAACAAATAATTTCTCTTTTACAAGACTATTTCGATTAACTTAAAACTGGTCGTTCTCAAAGTAATAGGAACAACTGTGTTATTTTAATTATTAAGTGGACGATAATTTGAATAGAATTAGTAAATTTATGTGTTTGTTGGTTTTTGTTCTAAAATTATAAATTTTTAGATTCCCTTTTAACCAGGGTTATTAATAATTTTTCATAAATACATTTTCATTATAATTTGTATTTTTTTATCTTTGATAAAATAAATAATTTTTGTTAAAAAAATCAATTAATTAAATCATGTTTTGAATCAGGCCAACCCTGCGTGTAACGTTTGTACCACACTTACTTTAGCCATATTTAAATAAAAGTGATATAAATATAACATGCATTTTTCTAAAAAAAAAAAAAGTTATCTAAGGATATGCAAATATTATATCACTGAATTCAGAATAAAATTCTCTATCGAATAAGCAAAAAATATATAAATATAGCTCCATTTAAAATAACATAGTCAAAATCAGTGATTAAAAATGTATGCTCATTGAGAAATTCTTGTAAAATAGAAATTATTTGCAATTTCAACCGATTTCGTATCTCTTTTATTTCTCGAGATTGCACTTAAAAGAAACACCTGCAGATTTAAGAAAAATATTATTTTGCTTAAAATTATTTTTTGTAACTATGTTTTTTTTTAATTAAAATTATAATCAAAATACATGACCTAATGTTTTGAAATAATTTTTATCTTCACTATCTAACTAACTCTAAATTTTTATTGAAAGCATATCGATTATGATATTTCGAAATTTTAATGGATTTTAATCAATTTTAATGTGATGTTTGTCGATCTGTTCGACTATATAGGTTTGTATGTATATTTGTGTACGAAAAAATCAGTATTTTTTCTCGAGATAATGGCGACGAAAAATAAATTTTGGAAAAAGTATAACTGTTTGGCAAACGCTTACAAAGTCAAGTGATCTAACTGTAAATGAGTTGCTATTTACACACAACCTTAATTGAAATTTTAATCATTCAAAATTCATAAATACAAGATCATAGATAAAAATCTTACATGACGATGATGATGAAAAATCAAAATAGTATTCACCTGGTAACATTGAAGTAAGCACTATACATTAAAAATCATACTGCATCCAAGAAAATTTGGAATTTTATTATATTCTTGGATGAAAAGTTCATAAATATGAATTTTGAAATAAAATTGAACGTCTACGGGTAGATATTTTTAAATCAAATAAAATAACCGAACATTTTAAAGGTAGGATCTGAAATGTTAAATTTTAACGTCTGTTCTACTTTTCTGATCCTTTTAAAGAAAATATACTCTGTACAGTTACGAATGAATCAACACAACAAAATCCATAATCTTATTAATGGCAGTTCTTTTTAGCTGATCGTTCTCGTAACTATATCAGACTATATACACATATAGTTTGTACAAACAGGTATGACCCTGTACAGTACTTACTATAAAATTGAAAGAGTAAAATATGTAAAAGGTCATACTTGCTTGGCTGTACTGTATCTTCTACAATTTATATATTCATACATCACAACAGATACACTGTATTCAGTACATTTTAGACCACATTTCATTGATTACTTAGTAAAATAAGGCGACACTCTCAGAAAAAAATGACAAAATAATAAATAAAAGTTTATGGACAGAAATGAACCAGGAAATGTACCAATTTTTGGACATGGTAAAATTTCCAGATATATTTTTGTTCTTGTTATTTTATGTACATTGCCATATTTCCAAAATTTACAAAATATTTTTCATCAATAATAAATAAATATATTTTTCTATTAAATGTAAAAATGAATATATTTAATAATCAAAACTATAAATAGTGGGTCCACAAAGTTATTTAAGTCAAAAAGCATAAATTAGGTGTCAAAATTTTATGTATTTATTCATTGCATATATTGATATCAATTGTTTTTTGGGAATGATTTAATTTCAAAATGTCCTATTTCCCAAACATATATATTTTTATTAATTTTTACTTCTGAATGTATTGAAATAATTAATAACTAATCTTTTTGGTTTTTAAATAAACTATTATATCCATTTTTCGCTCATATTTTATTTTTAAACATTGTTTGTTTCGGTGATGAGATTTTTGCATTACATAATTAAGAGATTTTTCAAAATTTTTCTAATACACATACATAATTTTTAAATTTACACAACTTTCGTTCGTAAAATTACTTACATATCATACAAACTTGCGTCATCTTATCACCTCCAATTTTGAAGAAATTTGGCAAAAAGTTCCTAATCTTGAAATCGCTGTTTATTGGTTTTTAAAGCTATTTTATATTAAATGTGGGTACACATATACACACACTTTACCTAATTTAACACAACCTAACGTAATCTAACCTAACCTAAACCAACCTAATGTAATTTAATCTAACCCAATCTACCCTAACCTAACCTAATCTGATTAGTTTAGATTAGGTTAAGTTAGATTGAGTTAGGTTAGGTTTAGTTAAGCTCGATTTGGTTAGGTTGGGTTAGTTTAAATTAGATTAGGTTAAGTTAGGTAGTTGGATTATATTAGGTTGTTTAGGTTAAGTTAGGTGCGTGTGTGTGTACACTTCTCTTGTATTAAATATCTTTAAAAACCAATAAATGCGATTTTAAAATTAAGGCCACCTGACACAGGACTTAATAACCAAGAGAATATATTTAAATTACCATATAAAAATTAAAAATATTTCTTAAAATGTAAGAATGGAATATATTCGTTCTTTCCAAGAGTGTCGCGGTGAATATATTTCTGTTAATACTCTATTTCAAGCATGGACATTGCAAAGCAACATGAATACAGTGTTACAACCAGGTACCTTTAAATAAATATCCATATTTATATATCTCTATTTCATTATTTAAATTATATGCGGACAGGTACACATAATGATAAATAAGTATCACATCGACAGGTTGAAACTTAATAAGGTACACGTAGTAAGCGTAAAGAAAAACTATTCATAACCTCAAATTTAGAGACAGTGACGTCAAAAATTCGATTAGAATATGGCATAACAATTTTACTTGCATTAAGCAAGGGAACTAGTTTATAGTGAACCCCAAATCACTTGAATACTACAATATCTATTTTCTGTACTAGGCAGGTTTTTAACGATTGTCGTGACGTCACTCTCTCTAAATTCTGGACTATTATTCGTTGATAAGGGTCAAAATGATATAAAAATTATAGGTAACTATTTATGTAAATATATTCTTAAATAATAAATATCTCATTTTTCGCCTGCGAAAAATATATAAATCTTTAACATATTTTATATGGCACACTTTTCACGTATTAAATAAACTCTTAAAATAATAACTAACTAGGGCACAGATCATTAAAGTTGGGCTTTATTAAAATATTTTTCATTTGCAAAATAAGTTGTAAAAAAGGTATTTCAAATAAGAGAATATTTCATTACGACGTTCAAATTATGTCTTATAGATGTAAAAAAATATTATTTAAATGTTTCGGTAAAAAATAAATATTTTTTTACATCTATAAGACATAATTTTACTTAATTTTTGTTTAAAAGAAGATTACATTTTAATTTACTGGTGAACCAGAAAACAACGATTTTATATGTTCTAATATTTATTTCTAAACCCAAATAAAATGAACTGTAACCCTCAAGCATCTTTACAAGTGCTTACTGAACGTAAGTTTACAGGTGAATTGAATAATAATGTATTTATACATATATTGCATGCATGTAATTCTATAAAGGTAACAAATGTATGATTCTAAGTTTAGTACATACAATGGCAGAAATTCCGTGGCTTGCAGATAGAAAGTCAAATTATTTCGTGAAAAACATTTAAATTACGAATTTATACCTCACAGAAAATTCGATAGGGAATAATATTATATAGCACATCGCGAAAATCTACGTATTTCGCTACTATATACAGTAGTTATAAAGTATATAAATGTTAAATTCCTATGTATACGACGATTCTGCGAAATGCTGTATAATACACAAAGAATTGTTGCAATATTTTTATATATTTTTTATTTTCAGTGTTAGTGTAAGTGCGTGTTAATGACTTTTTGTGGACCCTGGACCAAATATCAGCTTCAAAAATTAAAGGTAAGAATTATTCATATTTATACATTTATATACAAATTTTGAAATAGTCAATTCCTGCATTTAAGTTTCGGCAATATTTATAGTAATTTTGTTGTAGAAGAATAGAATATTATGTAGTTAAGATAGGAATAAATATAAGGCGAATTCTTAAATATATGATATAGGCAAAGTTAAAAAAATAGCATTAAGTAGGTTTCAAAGTTTATAGCATAAATAATGTTTGGTCATTTACAACATTCATTTCAATTACCATCTTTCCTTGCTTTTTAGCTCTTTCAGTCTATTCGGGATGATTACAGTCTATAGCAGTTTTTTTGTTGATTGTTCTCTTTTGCTTGTCAAAGAAAAATTAAAAGAAATTGCTAATTATTCTTTAATATTGATGTCACAATGTAAAAAAACGACATTGTAGTACCAGTGAAATAATGTTAACTTTTTTGGACTAGTATAATAAAACTACTATTGTTGTACTCGTGTAAAAATTTTACCATTATTATACTAGTATAATAATATTACTACTAATATTACTATTATTGTACTAGTGTAAAAATGTTACCATTATTATACGAGTATGTAATGGTCATAGCAATTTTTAAATACCAGTTAGCTTAGCCACAAAAAAATATATATGATGAGTATATGTCATTTAAAAGGTTTATTTTTATATTTTATTCAATTTGTCTGGCTATGATACGCGTTGGTCTTTAATATTTAACAAGTCGACAAGAAATATAACTTTTTTTTACAACTAGAACCAAAATAAAAAAATTGTTGTACATAGAAGGGATAAGTTTGAAAATTTATAATGAATTTATTGCATTAAAATTTGTTTTGAAGGAAAATACAATTTGGTCACAAATATATTTTTTAATGTTGTGTCGTCAGTGTTTTGTTAGTAATATTAAGTGGAAATTGAATGTGTCATTCATAGCATTTTTCGTGTTGAACACAAAAATATGTCTTTTTATTATTACAGATTACAAAATACATTATTGTTGTATAGAGGTTATTTATAATTATTTGAAGAACATTGCAACGAAATAGCAAATTATTTGTTTTTATATTCCCTGGCGAATTTTCTGTGAAGAGAGTAGACTGTGTCAATCACTGATGAGATGCTAACTGTCCTATACCTTAGTGATACATCAAAAACTTTAGTCATACAAATATTGCAAAAATTTAGACTTATTTGGCCCATCGTGCAATAGTCATCACACACTTAACGCACTTCGTCTCCTAAACACAAACCTATCTACAGTGTCTTTCGTATATGCAAAAATATTTAACTTGCGTTTGAATCGTGAAGAAGTCGTACGTATTAGGTAATTGTTAATATCTAATATATGCTCTGTAGTGTAAGATTGTGAAATATTATATACAGCGCAATAATGCTACACGTATTACGAACTTTCAACTTTATTGGAATAAATATGAATGAGAAACAGCGACGCGCAACTAAGTCGGGTATAGCGGCTATCTAACATGCTTAGTTGCCCGTCGGTGTCTCGAACGTAACTAAAAAGCTGGTTTGCCATCAAGGAGATGCTACCAAATACCAACATCACTCTATCATTCATCAAACACTCTATTTCACAATCAATTTCTTTATTTTTCTTTTAGCTCTTTCTATAAGGCCTCTCAAATTTTAAGATTGGTCTTTCTTTACTGCACTCTTTAATATTTCTGTCTGTATTAGTGTTTTCTAACGTTTTTTACCATACCAAGTTTTTTATATCCAAAAATTGAATTATTTTCTAAATCCTAATTACACTTGGGGAACACAGACAGAATTTATATTTCATTTACGTTTACAACTTTTCTATCTACATTTTCAATGTTTTTTAATCACTAATAATTGGTTTGGTGGCAAAATTTTATTATGTTTACTACTGTACGCTATTACAACACAATATATTCCGTAAAGTTCAAAGCTCGAATAGCATTACTATTTGTCATGAATACTTCAATTTCAAATTATCAAATTATTTATTTTGTTTTTACCACAGTAATCAAAATCATGTAATTTTTATACATCGCTACATTTGTTTGCTATCAACATTATTAAAAGCAGTCTTTTAAAGTTATTTATAAGAGTTAAAAATGTTGTTTTATGACACTAGTGTTTTGTTACTGAACAAAAAAATTTCCAAGTGTTGCATATAATGTAGTAATTGAACATTAGTAGTAGTAATATTAATTCTATTTCTATATCAGAATGAATACAAAATTATTCTCCCGACTTTTAAACTTTTCTTCAAACGTCATAAAAGTTATATCTTCTGAGACGTGATTGACAAGGTTGAAGTTTAATTTCTATGCCGCTGGAGTAAAAGTAAAGTAAATTAATATCCATAAAATCTTTATAGAATAAGCCAATAAGAAATATCTTGTACAATAGACACCTGTCATATATCCCTAAATATCACTAAAACCAAATAACTTAAGAATGAAGTTACTAATAACCGTCAACAAGTGACAGATTTAAATTGATAATTTACAAATTGAACGTCAAGTAGAAAATAATTTTTTATAATATCTACATTTGAAGAAAAATAGTATGTGTCATTCAGAGTGAAAGTCTCTTTGTGTGCATAAAGTATCACTTTTCACAATTCGTATGCGCTCAAGTATTAAGTAATTAGATTTGTTATTTATTTTTTACTTTATTCCGTAGGAAACAAAGTAGTCCAGTTTGTGTCAATTCTCAAACATAAATTAACAGTCGGGAGAAAATTCATACTGTTAACCCTTACATTATAAATTTTTGTAATTAACTTTTATTTTTGAAAATATTGCAATTAATTTTAAAATTTTAGAATTATTAAATTTATTTGGTTGTAGAAAAATTGTATGGTGTGTATTATAAAATGACATTTGTAACAATTATAATATAAGTAGCATGTTGATAGAATGAATAAGTTGATAATTTGAGTTGGTAGTAGGTGATGATTGGTGAAGAATCTCCCGTATGGCAAACAGTAACCTCATAACCTATGTACCATATTGATTAGGTGTCCGTGTACACAACTAAACCTTGTCTTGTTCCCGTGGCACCTCGCAGGCTAGCGACCCTTGGTCACAGAGCGTCCAGATTGATATGTTTGGTGTGTGGTGTATATGTACAAGTCCGTCCTCACACTCCACTTTGCCTAGTTGAAACTCTTGTAGTGCGCGAAGAAGAAGATGAGGAATATAGCAAAGGCGGTGGGGAAGGTGATGCGCGCGATCACGTCGATGGTCTTGGCCACTCGGATCGGGTGAGGCGGCTCGCGCTTACGCACCTGCACAAAGGAAGGCTACTCCGGGTTAGACCTCAAGAGGGCGCTACTCACTAACAGCAAACAAAACATTATATACACAATGGACCACGCTACTTATAACAAGTTACACTAGTAATCGGCCTTTATTCATTGGTCTAGGAATATTTTGATTTTATAAAGTATAGTTGTGGCAAGGAAAGTTGAGCTGTGTGGAAGGGGACAGGTTTATTTTTTTATCGGATAAAAGCATAGTTGAAAATAATAAATATTTTTGACATTAAAAGAAATTTAAATCTAGTAAATTTTGCTTCTTCTTCACTTGCCCCAATGTCATGAGCAATAATTTTACTTGCATCATTTTAATAGTCTATTCTTTACGATTCAATTGCGTCATAAAAATAATGAAGCATACAGGTAAATTCATTGAACTAATAAAACGTATAGAAGGAGTTTAGACGGAGGTAGTTGTAATGAACATAGTGCGAGAGAGATAGCGCGCATTGAGTGGCAAGAACTGGTGAAATCTCATTAATTTGCATATGATTTTCACTATTTTTGTTGCATAGTTTTATTTTAATAAATTGTTATTGTAATAAACAATAAAATGGTTAAATTCTGTTTTGTTTACAATTGTATTAAACTAGCTAAGAAAGGTGTTGCATTTCACAGATAAATAAATCTACAATTAAAAAAGATATATGTAATATTTTAAAGGATTTAGAAATATTCGTAAAGTTAATGTCATTACTAAATGAATTATTTTCTCAACAAGAAAAAGTAATTGTAAATTTGAAAATTTAAATGATCATATTTTGGATCAAGTTTCTATAAATAATCACATAATTCAAAACATCTGTAATGTGTTGCAAATTTATTTTATTTCCACCTTCTATATAATTGTCACTTTACAGGCTTCTTGGTAGCTAAGTAAATAAACAATTACAGTAACTAACTGTAAAAATTGTAGTAAATTATTACCCTTGATTTGATAAAATTATAAAGTACTTCAATATAATAGTGACAAACAATACATTGTTTCGGCATTTCTTCTTTCCTTGCCAAAACTATACAGGTTTATGTTCAACAGAAGCACTGACTTGTGGAGGGCATCCGTGGATAAAATACCGGTAACCTTAACTATCGATTAATAGAAAAGAATCGCATCGAAGTAAGTAAGTAACGTACATTATTTTCGATGCAATATTTTTCTATTAACCGATGTTTAAGATAAATGGCTCTTTATTCAGAGGAGAAAAAACTGCCTTGAAATATGTTTCTAGGTAAAATCAGGTAATACTCATATACTTCGTGATGAGTAGAGTAATTCTTTTTTTCAACGGGGCGAAAATTTGGTAATAACGAAATGCTTTTCGAATACGTAAAATTTATAAGTTTTATCAATTCCTGTATCTTCTTATATATCATTTAGTATATTAAGATACTTTAAAAATTTAAGATTAAATATGATTAAGAAGAATATTAATAATATTGCTATTTGAAACATCCACAAAGAAAAAAAAAACTATACACTATATGTGTACATATCTGTGTTTGCTTCTGTTCCTCCACAATATTTTTTATAGTATTTTTCATTAAAACGCAGCTGAAATCATATTACATTTGTATAACATTCTTTATGAATTTTTTCGTGGTCCATTCTGTATACGTAAAAATGTTTAGCATATTCTATGTAAATAGGAAGGTAGTGGTACTCGTAAAAGGACTGAACTTTATTTAAAAATATTTTTAAAAATGACAAATTTAACCTTATGTTTAAAATATTTTGTCAAGAATCATACAATTTACTTAATAAGACATCTTATTTGAATTGCTTTCTTTAAAAAAATTGAGAACACTTCAAAAACACAAAGTCATCCAATTATCTGTTTTCTTTTAAACACAATTCTTGCAGTTATTATTTTCAATGAACACTTACATTTAAATTATAATATTGTGCACTTCTGAGAAAGACTTGGAAATTTTTAATTGAGGCCTTATATATGTGGTAATGTATAATAGAGGATTTTTAAAAACGGAATGATATTTCTCTAACATATTCCTGTTACAGAATAATATTTTGTACCAGACAAACAAAGGCCACTAGTTTTTTCAACAAAATACTTAATAGTGTTAGAGAAAGTATAATCTAAAACTTGTATGGAATAGCATTTCTGTCGTTCGCGAAAGCATAGACTTTGCCAACGTCTCGGCCTACAAACTTTTTATTGGTACGCAGTGGCGTAGCTAGCATTTTTAGCGCCCAGGGCAAACATTTGTAGGTCGCCTCCTAGATTTTACTAAAAAAAAATACTTTGAAACTTTGAAATAATACATGACTAAATCAATCTACAATTTAATTTTTCTAGTTTTAACTGCTACAAAGTCAGATTGGTCCACTGAAATCTGATTTTGCCGCTCCCTAAATTGCGCCCCCACCTAGCTACGCTATTGTATGTAAGGAAATTATCTATTCCATATAAGTTATAAAAAGTTCATTACTTTACTAGAGAGAGAAGTAGGAACTTATGCATAGAAGCCCGTACTTCTCCTAAGAATTAAGTACTATATGTTTTCTCACAAGTACGGCAGGTGTGCTTAAATTTATTTATTAATTGAATACTAAGAACTACTTAGTTCATTTATTTGAACTGTCTTTTTTTATTTGAATTAAAACAAATTTAAATAGTATTTATATTAAATAGTTATTTATGCAACTAGTGTGTAAAGTAAGTGTTTTTTAATCGAGTGCTGTTTAACTAATGGGGCGAAGCCTAATGCGGAAATTGTCACACAAGATAAAAAACAATATTTACACTTACATTTTTCCTACAACTGAAATATTAATAAAAATTAATTTCAAAAGTAAATAAAACAATTAATAAATATGCCGTCATACTTTATGTTCTTTTCTGGTTCTCAAGAAGTATCCAGCTTTGACTGCATCGCGGCATATATCCTTCGAACCAGGAAAGAACAACTATCCTACCTTGCAGCACAAATAACTATTCATTAATATTTCGATTGGAGGAAAAATGTTGTATACAACACGTGTGAAACCTAGTGTTTTTTATCTCGTGCTATAATTTCCGCATTCAGCTATGCCTCGACTCGACTAAAAAACACTTACTTTATACAGTAGTTGCATAAATAACTATTTTGTGAATATTTTACTATTTTATACACATTTTCATAATTTATTTAAGTATTTCATTTGGCACTTCACTTTCACTTCTAATTGCCACGAATTTCAAATTTCAAATAGCTTCAAAATAAAAGAATGTCAAATAAAGTCAGCACACTGCTGTAAAATAAAGTAAGTCGAAAGAATAGTGGGAGAAACACGTACTTCTCCCACTGTGTTTATTTCTCCCACAGTTGGAAAACACTACCGTACGTGTAAGAAAAACACTATTATTGAAAGTGAACTTAGTCAACTAGGGTGAAGACTACATGTAGTTGGAAGTCTATTTTACCTCATTCGCACATCCATTGTTAGCCGTGTGCGTGCAAGGGTTCGGGCTGCATCCAGCACACGTCATCACCTCGTTGGCGATGGGCGCGTCGGTGTCCCGCTTCTTGTCCCCCTACAAACAACCAATCACGTCACTTTCCCCACCAACAACAGCCAATCACCGCGCACTATGGTACAGTCTCATGCGGGGGTATGTACACTCACTTTACAACCCGCAACGGAGAATGTTCAGTAGGGTGCAATAGCCAATGTTTATACAGTTCAATTACAATGTAGGTACAGTCTACAGTATATACTTACTTAGTCCTTACTTTCAATACTAATCATTATGATATCTGTACATATATAACTTATTATCTATACTTGACGTACTCCAGGTCAACTCATACAGAGCAGTTAAAATTTAATTAGGTACCTATTGCTCTCTACATTGCTTACTAATATTCACAATTAAATACGCAATGTTACGTACTGTCAAAATTAGTTGATATGTACCATTTACAATAATATGTATGTCGGGTATAAAGAATCACAAAATTCAAAGGAATATAGTATTTCAAAATGTCCTAATAAACATAGATTCACAAACAATCAATTTACAAACAATAATATGATTTTATTTCATTGATTTCATTACTAGATTAGAAACCTACCATTATTTACCTTTATTTGACATGAGAATTTTTTCTATATGGTAAGCAAGGCAAGCATGGCAGAAGGGCGCCAAAATGTAAGGAGCGCCGTGCCTCCAAAATAAATAAATGAAAAAAAATCAGAAAATAAAAAAATTGTAAAAATATTTTCTCCTACATTTGTCGGTTTATTTATTTAACGTATGGCATTTACATGTGATTATATACATATATATCTATGTCTATTTTTGTCCAATTTTTTTGAGATCCCTATTGCAGGTGGATTATTTATAAAAACATTTCAAGAATTATACGCGTTATACATTTATATTTAATTTTGGCGCCCTCGAATAAATAAGCTTTACTAAAAATAAATTAAATTTACCAATGAAACTGGACAGTTTTAATTTTTGTTTTGTCACTTCCAGATTTCGCAAACGTCTAAACTGTTTTTTGTATTTTAAACAGCACCAAAATAGTTTTACTTTCTTGTTACACGCGGTAATGAGGTGTTTGTATTAAAAAGTAAAATAATGGATAGGTACTTGTATATTAAAATCAGATCTTTTAAAAGTGAGTTTATATTAATAATTAATAATATAATTATTTATGTACGTAGTAATAACAGAGGAAGTAATTCCCAAAGCCGCTGATGCTGTATTTTTGTGTAAACCCGGAAATATTTGAAAAAATCGAATTTTTATCTCGAAAATTTTCAAATTTTATAAAATTTTGTTTGTTATAATTTTTAAAGAATTAACTACGCTGAATTCAAATTTGCAAACAGAATTTAATTATTTTTTTTTGTTTCGAAGATATTTGCTGTCAAAGTTATACCTCAAAAAAGTATGTTTTTTGAGTATATTTCAAAAATGAGAAGAGATACAATTTTAACTACTTTAGCATTCGATTCTACGGAAAAAATTATATAAAGAAATGTTTTGTCCACATATACGTTCTTTGGAACGATTAGATGAAAAATATGAAAAACCAAAAAACCTAAATTTCAATTTTTTGCCTCGAAACTTTTTGTCTCTATTTTTTTTTATTTTTTAGACTTAAGTAGAAATCGATACGCTGATTTCAAATTTTCAAACCGAATTCAATTATCTCTTCCCGTTCTTGAGATATTTACGTTCAAAGTTATACCTAAAAAATTAGGTTTTTTAGGTATACTCCTTAAATGGTTAGGTTTACGACTTCGGCGACCTCACCAATCGATTCTACGGGCAAAATTACATAAGTGTACCAATTTTCATATTTTTGTCTTAACATAAAATTTCTACAAGGAAAAAACTGAAAATGGCAAAAATCGAGAAAAATCGCAAGGGGTTCATCAGGCATTTTTTTCGATTTTGGCCATTTTCGTTTTTCTTTTCTATAACTTGTATCCTTTGGAATAAAAATCTAAAAATTGGTATACTTATGTAATTTTGCCCGTAGAATCCATTGGTGAGGTCACGGAAGTCGTAAACCTAACCATTAAAGGGGTATACCTAAAAAACCTGTTTTTTTAGGTATTGCCAAAACTCAACTTTGAACGCAAATATCTCAAGAACGGGAAGAGATAATTAAATTCTGTTTGAAAATTTAGAATCAGCGCATCGTTGTCTACTTAAGTCCAGAAAATGAAATGATTTGGAGACAAAAAGTTTCTTGCAGAAATTTTGAAATTTAGGTTTTTTCGATTTTCTTATTTTTCACCAAATCGGCCCAAAGAACGTATACGCGGAGAAAACATTTCTTTATGTAACTTTTCTCGTAGAATCGTCTGGTATAATCGTTAAGGTTGTATCTCTACCCATTTTAGAGATATAGCCAAAAAACACACTTTTTTGAGGTGCAACTTTGACACCATATATCTCAGAAACGAAAAGAGATAATTAAATTCCGTTTAAAAATTTGAAATTAGCGCATCGAGGTCTATCAATGTACACTATTTCCCAAAATCAAAATTTTGGGCATAAAAATGAGTATTTTTGGGATATTTTGCATTTGTGAACACAATTTTTGGTTTAATACCGTTGATTGGTTTGTTTTATCTTTACACAACTTTGATATGATAAATAAAAGATAGATAATAAAGCGACAGAATAAAATCGAAAAGGTGTAATAGGATTGCAGGTTTTGAAATCGTTATTTACTTAAGTATGGAAAATGAAATGTTTTTGAGAAAAAAAGTTTCTGGGAGGAATTTGAAATTCAGGTTCCAAAGAATTTATATGCAGATATATTGTTTATTCTTTTTCAAAATTAGTTTAAAAATTTAATAAGTATTTTATAATAGCAATCTTACTGACAACCAATTTTAAATGTCTTAAAAATTTTGTTAAATAAATGTGTACTATTCGAAGCATACATTTTTCCTTTTAATATAACAGTTAGAAATACGAAACTTGTAAAAAAAATCTTAAAAGGGGCTTCATCACAGTAACCTAGAACAATAGTAATAATTTATTATTAAATCAGATAACACCAAATCAAGAATCGAAAATGAAGATAATAAACTGAAACGGTCAAATATAAAAACGAATTCAGCTTAGGTGTTTGTGTGAATATTAAGAAACAAGCAAATATTTATGTCAAAATGTTTATTATTATCGATAATCTTTAAGTAAGGTAGGATTTCAGTGCTAGAAGTGAAACAATGTTATACCACGATTAAGACCATTATTGACCAACGCCTTGTATTCCTCGGTTGTTTTGTATGTCAGGATACAGTATTGACGTCATGTCAATAATGATAATCTTCTCAAGTACATTTTTATTGAATGGTGATTTTCAAAAAAACATATCTCAATTCAATAAATCAAATGCTTATAAAGCATTTTTACTACCAAAAATTGAAATTGTCAAATTAATTGTATTATTGTTATTCTGTAAATGGCTCATATGTGAATCCATGTTTAAGGCCTTTGTAACGTATATTTTGTTATAATATATGTCCTTAAAATATAGAATGTGTTTATAACATTTTGTACATTTGCATTTTTAGATATTTTTAATTTGCACACTTTGATCGTTCGAATGCATTTAGACTGTACCCATAGCAATACCATATACCTAACAATTAAATCTATTATACGAATATTTTCTACTGATGATAATATTTAATATGCCTACATCAGTAACTGATATCCTAGGTTTGTTTACTAAGCGCATATAGTTCTATCTATGGATGTGGTTAATAGCAAAGTCGTTCACACGTTAGTTTCTGGCCATGAACAGATACGACAGAGACTTACAGAATGTTGCGGGCTTTCGCAGAATGCCGAGTAATACTCTTGTTCTACAGATTCCTTAAAACGAAACAAAATAGTCAAGTACCTATACCTAACTCCGTGCGGTTCCCAATTGCACCTCAATCACGACTGACTTACATCAACCCTAGTTGTGCCGTTCGCAACACGAGACAGAAACTTCGCTTGTATCGATCGTGGATAACAATTACAAATATTTACTCACGCATCTATCACTTGTTAAAGGTTATACATGTTATTTTAGTAAATGATGTTTATGAATACTAATTAAAATATTTTTTGCACTTCTGGGTACAAAGCCTGCTTTTAATTTTCATTTTCGAAGACTGGGTGATTATAGCTCGAATAGTTATGAGCAGTGTTGTGAGAGATCATCTTCATGTCTTAAATGTTCTAGATCAAATCAAAGATCAAAATTTGTGTTGAAATCTCTTTTATTAGATCAGATCAGGAACTAGTAATCTTTGTTTCAAGATCATAAAAAAGATCACAAAAAAGATCACACACCATTCTGCTGTTTTGTACATAGAAACTGTGAAAATATTTATGGTATTGTTGCAGTGGTAATTTTAATAAAAAACGAACAGAACAAAAAGAAACATAGACCAACCAACCAATACCATGTTCAAATGGGATATTTTAATAATATCATTCAAGCAATTAAATAAAATGAACACGAAAAATTAAAACACAACAAGAAACAGCACATATGTAGTGCAATTAAAACATAAAATTAAAAAACTATAACTTAAAATTAAAACAGTAGTTTTGAATGACCCTTTACCAGACCAGAATACTTCATTTTTCAGAATGAACATAAGAAAATCTTCGATCGTTTCTTACGACCCGCGAAAAATAAAATTACGTAGGTAGAAATCTTGTGATACTTAAACTTGAGCCAAGGTAAATGTATAACATTACTTAGTATATTTTTCTATCAGATTTATGTGACAATTAAAATATTTATCTGATTTTATATAAAAATGCAAAGTACGTATAAATTTTATTATTATTATACAAATATATGATTATATGATAATTTGAATGCTGACAAATTCATTTTTTTGTTTTATTTGTATATAAAATATTTGAAAATTACGATACATAAAAATTATTGTTTTTATTTGATCAATATAAATAATTACGTGTTAACATTAAAATGCAATGAGAATTCAAAGTCATCATTAGAAAATTTGAAAATAACAACATAAGGTAATCCAAATTTAGTGTAAATTCCATTTTTTATTATTTACTCGTTTTCATTTCTCATAACTACCTATTTATTGTTTTGATTAGTTCAAATTTTAAAAATGTTGATATTTTATTGGTTATATTAGATGATGAGGGAACTAGTCGCATATAGTTTTAGGAAGTATTATTAATATATTTTAATATCCTACATTATTTTTATTGTTTTATGAAATTGAAATTATATTGAAAACACTAAGGAATGCAAAAGAACATGTTTTTATAGAAACAAATATAAAATATAAATGTTCCAAGGTCCGGTCGCAACTGAACTGCGCAATTGGGAACGACACAACTAGGCTCCTAAACTAAACTTTAATTGATATTTAGTCAAATCAATGGAATTATTATGACATGATAGTGTTCGTAGAGTTTCATGTGTATTGGAACCCTTATATTCTGTACATATACCCATTTATATACATGTGAGAGTTTGGAAAAGTTTCCAAGCAATGCTCTATAAAACTCGAATCCACTTACATATTTATTTAGGAGCATTTTCTGAAATCATAAAATAGTTTTTAGAATTTGGTTACAGTCGTTCTAGTGTTGAAGAACAGAGCGAAGCAACTAGGCTGTTCCTTCTCTAGAAGCCGTTACAGTATACAAGCGTGATTTTTATATCTTCGTGGAACATGATGTTCATATCGACAAGTACATACTGGTATAAGCCTGCATAAGATTAAGAAGTTTTACATTTTTACTGATTCGCAGAAGATTTTAAAAACCTGGTTGCTAATATATTTTATGTTTCAGAATATATTCTAATAATTATATTTAGTAGAATTAGTCATGTAGCACTAGCACAAAGTTTAAGAAATATTTTTAGGGATAAATATAATGAAGTAAAAATATTGTAGAACATAAAAAAATCAATCCGGCACCTAAATATAAACCAGAACGAACCAGTTTAATAATAATGAACTACAAACACGACCTGATCAGTGAATGAAAAAATTTTAACAACCCTGAAACAAATATAAACAAATTTGAACATTTTACGTCAAAAATATCCGATAAACCTGTAGTTTGTAGTTATGACATTACAATGTTAAGTGTGGTTACTACTTCTCACGGAAAAATATATGATTTGGTGTAGTTATCTTTAGCGTGCGTAACTTCCAAAATGGAATTATCAAATAATAAGAATATTATTTTACAAGTAAAACGAAATTGTTACAAATGTACCACAAAAAACCTAGAAAGAAATTATTTTTTTTTCGTTTAGACAAAATCAAATATAATAACCTCTTCTGTACAAGTTAGATAGTTACAGTTCGTCTCATATAGAAATAAACTGGCACGAAAGACGCATTTTACTACATATTTTGATGTAACTAATAAAAGAAGGTACCCTTCGTTGAGTTTTTTATCTGTGGTGTACAAGATTTAAAAAACATAAATTTGTAGGTTTTAATCATTCTTTGCAGTGGTGATACAAAATTTTACTTGTAGCAGAAAAAGGATTAATAATGAATTGGCTCAAAAATCTAGAGATTAAGGAAACCCTTACTAAAAAGAAAAATATTTCAATGACCAAACCGATGTAACCCATTTCCTTCTAGTTAATTTGAAAAATAGTAAATATACTGTTCATTTGTACATCAATGCACAGACTGATAAAATAATTCCTCACCATTGGTAAAATGCTTTCCCAGTTATGGTTTACGCCTTGAGACGACCTATAGACTAGCTATACTTAATATAGTTAATCACGTTAGGTAAACAACATATGAATTTCGTCGCGAAAATATCAAGCCATAGTAAATCAAATAAAATTATAATTAGGTACCTTCTTCTCGACAAAATTCGTAACAAGAAAATTGTATTATTTATTATACTCGTACGATTGTGTTAATAATATGTGCATAATATAATTTTATTCTTATTATTTTCATCAATAAAAATAAAAAATAATATGTGTGAACCTATAATTATAATTGATTCATTAAATATATATTTTTTAAGTACTTACTGTCTGTTCAGTATAGTTCTTGTGAAGTACATTTCTTTGATTTTTAAATCTCTCATATTACATTCTACATGTTAAAATGTCTTGCGTGAATATTCATAATAAAAATATATATCTGAATGATTCAGTCTTCATATATCTAAATGAAAAAAAAAATCAACTTGAGAAATATTTTGTTCATATTTATAATTATGAATAAATATGCTATTTATAAAATTATTTATTCTTTTATTCTGCATTAAAATATTTCGGCTACTGAATTTTTAAAATCTTCGTTAATATTCCATTCCTTCGTATTCTTAATACAGACTATTTAGTGTAGGTAGTCCGTGTGTTTGTAAGTGTATCGTGGATTTAATGATCTTATGCACTGTTAGTCATGCAGTGGCTCAAGCATATGTAAAAATACTTACTGAATTTTGCGACTGTCTTATATACATTTGCTTGTTCGATTCAAGAAAAAAATTACAAAAATTTCATTTTATTTTCGGTGGATATTAAATTTTATAAGTGTTTAATATTTAGTTACTATATTACTACAACTACGTACAAAACTATACAATATACATCAATGTGAATAAGCAATGTTACTATAAGCAAGTGATAGTTATTCCTATAATATGGTAGATACGTAGATTATTGTAAAAGTAAATTTGAATATAAAAATTTGTATATAAAATTTAAAAATAGTGTGCTTTGGATGTGAAAGCATGTTTAGATGAATATACTGAAGAGTGCTAATATAAGAGAGACATTAAGACAATAGTACCTATAATTTCTCCGGAAACAAATGCATCACAAACAAAATAGTCACACAGCATTTTCTCTAGTTTCACATATATGATTTTAAATTCAATATTTCAAAACTAGGATAAGTTATAAGATCATTAACTTTATATTCCATGGCTGAATGTAACAAAGAATAAAATAAATTATTTAAACTCTTATAACTTATTGATCCTGTAAATATTGATTGGTAAGTGATTTCTACCATTACTCTCCAATAAATAAAAATATTCAAATATTTCGTGGAAAAAAGTTATGATTACTGCGGTTTCGAATTATTGGAGATTGAGACGAAGATGAGATCTCAAAATCACACTCATTCATTAGGAAGCCTTACTGTTCTTTGTACTTAAATAGGTATTACATAATACAGTTTACTTTTATTTAGAATCGTAGGATATTGTTATAAACATATATAATTTTATTTTGAAAAAAGATGAAATTGGAATTTGTAATATTTAAACTGTTTTATTTAGAAAAAAGTGAGTACACATTGTTAATCTCTTGACAGGCATTTGATTCATCAAGTATAATCATATTATAGTCGCCATCTAGTACACTGTTGATAAAATATTTATAATGCTAGTCAATAGGTTTTTTTGTATCTTGGTCGAAATGGGTCGTAAGATTTTAGCATTTAGAGTATGAAAAATATACATTTTTTCTTTTTCAGCCAATTATAGTTTGCCTCTCAGCTGTCACTTTAAAGGCGAATGGTTCAATTTACTACCGTTTTTGTATTTGTTTTTTTTTTTTTTAATATTACTGTTCAATATCACTATACTTAAACATTAAATTACTAATAAGTGTTTCTTAGTAAAATGTAAATTTAAAGTTTCATGCTCAATTTGGCAGACATAAAAAAGTACTTGATGTTTAAAATCTGAAGAACTACTTACAAGTCCCGACAAAAATTATCTTTAGTTAAGTAAATAGAAGAGAAACTAGAGTACTTGTGTGATATGTAGCTAGATTATAAAGATGCATTTGTTCTATCGTAGAATTATAGGTGCATAAAGATTATATAGTAAGTACATATATTTATTAGACATATACTGCTGATTATTGTAGTATATTAGAGGACAGACTTTATGTGTTTTGTGTACGCATGCGCATTAGTTTGTGTAGAGATAGAAATGGAAAGACCATCAGCCTGGTCTGTCCTCTAGTGGTAGCGGTATATACCTGATAGATATACGATACACTGAATCTACAACATGGAAGAACTATTCTAAGTTAATGCATACAGTCATGCCATGCTGTGCAGTTAGCTGGCAGGGTAGGGAACAGTCGCCGAGCGTGGTAAGAGGGCAAATGGCAAGGGGTCGGGCATTGGCAATGGCAAATGGCAAGCTAACGTAACCTGGAGAGAGCAACTGAGGCTTTAGGCTTACCAACGGACTGGCCAAGATAATGCCTATCCTGCTGAGAACAGCTGGCAATCGCTGTAACATGAACAGATCAAACAAAATGGAGGTCTTCACAGCAGCAGAGCATAGTACACGTAGTGTGCTAGTGTCACTGTCAGCCCAGACAAAACCTAACCATGGGGACACATCTCTAGTCAACTCTAGTCTAACAGTACGAGAACAACATTCATACAATTTTGAAAACGTTTTTAGTAAAACATTACTATTCTATTCTTCTAGAAACTAGAACGCTACAAATATCTATTCTTCGAACAAACACATCGTTTATCGTAACATATTTTCTTTACAAGAAAAAAAAATTGATAGATAGTACACAACCACTTCTTCTACATTTGTATTTGTGAAGGTATACTACATGGAATCATTTTTTTTTCTTTTCTTTAAAAGGAAAATAGTTATTATTATTTTTTTATTATTAATTGTTTGTCTTCGTATACAATCTTTAACACTCAGATTCATTCAGGGTTAGTTATACCCCTTGTTAACATCCTGAAATGTCAAACTAACTCTAGTTCCAATTCATACTCCACTAGTTTAGTGGAATTAGCAATACCTACTTGTACATTTCTAAATGATACGGAGCAAGATTTGTGGTGATTTTTGTAACTAAGAAGTAAAATACTTTGATTACACGCATGCTTAAAGTATTCATAAAAGTATGGTTATGCTCATTTTTTTTTTAAATATATATTTTAAGTTCATATTACCTGGAACAGAAACGTTAAAGTTATTCTTCATTATTTTATAATTTAGTAATTAAATAAATGTATTTATTTATTTTAGTTCAAAACTATTTAATTTTCACAATGTCTAGTGGAACATCGAGAAGAGCATTAAAAATAAAAAATTAAAAAATAACTACTATATTATAAAAAAAAACAAAGATTAACTACGTTCCTGTTCCATGTAATACCGAATTTAATATGATAAATGATTATAATCATACTTCAATAAATGTATTGCGTATGCGTGTAATCAAAGTATTTTACTTCTACGTTGTAAAATATCTTCCTCCATATCATTTAGAAATGCTTATAATGATCTACAAATATTGTTAATTCCACCAAACTATTGTAGTTATCTTTGGTACTAAATAATATACGTTATTCTTTTATAAATTGAGACTGGAGTTAGTTTGACATTTCAGGATTTTAACAAGGGGTATAACTAATCCGGGTTGGTGGTTAATTTTATGAATCTAAGTGTAACTGTTGAGCTTCGTCAATTTATATGTAGAGATGGCAAAGTTCACAAAATATAAAGATTTTTACTTGTGTGTCTACACACTACTTGTTTACAAGATATGCCCTGTTTTTGTTTCAATGGTAATGTTTACCGTTTAAGTTTTAAAATGTTATGTTCATAAATTATTAACCGGTAAATCAGTATGTAAATGTACCAATCAAAGTTTAATATTAAATAAAAACTTTCAGTAAATAAAAATTTAAAGAAATATAATAAGCATTGCTGGTTTGAGATCAAAAGATCTCCAAATTATAAATCGAAAGAAAACATTTACTGTTCTTAACACTTAAATAAAGTCAATAAAAGTTGCACGTACATTTAAAATTTATGTGTCAGAGTGTGCTATTTTTTATTATTAATAATAAAATAACCGATCTTATATTCATATCCAAATTTTAAAACGATCGACGCACCTTTTCTGACATTACCGAATTAAACAAAAATATAAAAATTTTGATAAGAAACTCTAAAATAAATTAGACGGAATTGTATAAAATTAAAAACAAATGATAACTTGTAAACTAGTTGTTAATTGATTATTTTGAACTTTCTTTTTTGGGAAATGATCTTTAATTTTGTGACCTTAACACTCTATGTTACTAATATTTAAGGAAAATTTGTTAATGTGTCAATAATTAATAAATATATTTCTTGGAACGAATAAACTGTTAAATACTGATCCATTAAATTCCATCAATAATCTGTCGTATTTAATTAGTAAAAGAAACATTTATTCTCTAGGTTTACTAATTGAATGTAATTTTATCCCCAATGGTTAGATTTTGCAAAACCAAACTATCTTTCTACTTGTTATATATTCTACTTTAGAAAACTGGAATTGTACCGAATAATCCATTTTTGCAAATGGTTTGGTTAGGATAACATTCATATTTTCGTACGAACTTGTTTTGTTGTGCTTATTCCGTAAACATAAAACTAAATAAACGGAAACAATTTAAAAGGTTTTTCGGAAAAAATTCTATTGTTCATATTTTTATGAAAAGTTCACAGCTTTTTTATTTCACACTTTTTTGTCAATTGTAGTGTTTGACCACCACACACCTACAAGTTAATTCCTGTTTATACTTGTAAAATATATATAAAATCATATTTCCATTACTGCTAAAATATTAATTTAATTTTCGTTGTGAAAACTTTTTGATATAATATGATAATGTTTCTCCTTGTGTTTCTGGGAAAAGATATGTTCCTGTTCATATCAAGTTCCATGTTAGTTTGAGTGCGACGCGAAACAATTAAGCTAATAGGAAGAACTCGAGATAAAGTGCTCCTCGTACGTAAAGAAGATTTTCTTACAGGATCATAATCTCATAAACATGATAGCAAGAGACGAGATCGCTTTTGTTTAAGCTGCTTATGTTATTTTTATCTGAATTTATAATTATACGCGGAGAGTATGAACATTACAAAAACTTTTATATTATCAAGAGATTGTTGTTCTAACTTGTAGTTAACTTTTTTAATAATGATAACAACTTTTAGAACGTAAAATTAATTGGAAAGTATTTTTAACTCATATTTTTTCTATAAACTACAATGTTATTCACATCTACATATTTAACTTTTAATATTGTATCTTTTTCATTTTATAATGAATGAGTAAATAAAATATGACTAGCTTTCTAGGTTATAATGAAAGCATTTGTTTCAGCCAGTGAACTTTTCATTTAATAAAGAAATTTATTAAAAACTTTGGTGGAATTAAAGTAACGAAATAATTGTAATTCTCGTCTGCGAACTTGTTATTAAATTTAGACTTTGTATCGTTTGCTTAAATTAAAACAATTCACCTACTTTCAACATTGAGATAAAAAAGAAGTACTGTATACGAGTACAAAAAGTGTTATGTAGTTTAAAATTCATAGTGAAAACATATGCAAGCATAACACAGAAAAATGTGTTTGTAAAATAATTATATAGAAACGCAAGAAATGGACTTAAAGCAACAGAAATGAACTTTGTTTTTTTAATAAATTCATCCTTAATTTAATGTTTTCTCTATACTAGCTGAGAAACATGACGATGTCTGATTTTTAATCTTCCTTTTATAACAAATATTTGAATAAATATTACCAATAAATATTTTTTGTTTTTATTATTATTTGCTTTCGGAATAACTTTTGTCAGTATTCAAAGAAATAAGAGCCTTACTGGCTCGGCCCAATATATACCAGCTCGAGTGTAAATGTTTTTTTTTTTTCATCATCTTGATGCTTTGGTAACATAATTACGTTTACACGTACAATAAAATTTACTTGACTTGACTTTGAGAAGGCGTCTTTTATAAAGTAAAAAACAACTGTGTTCTTACACTGTTAAGAAATGTATTTTACTTAAGAATTGTAACTTGTATGTATCCTTTGTATCAATTTATTTAATATTTTTCAAAAGTCAAGCTTGATAAATTTTAGATTTGACTTACTATACAAAAGTCAAGTTAAACAGAAGTATGGTTTAAAAAGGAACAAAATGTGCCTTTCCAAAGTGAAAGCCAAGCCAAATTATTTTTTAATCGTACGTGTATAATTTGTCTCATGGATACAAAAGAGCAATTTAACGCGGTATATTGAAAATTGTTTTGGGTTCGTCAAAATACTTGCAATTTTTAGGGATGATTAAAGAAAAAAAATAAACATATTTGAGACAAGATTGTGCAAACTTAAATTTAGGTTTTTTTTTGTGAAGTTTAAGTGTTTTATTACTATTCTTCAATATTCCATGAGACAAACTATAAACGTAGTTCACATTTACGACATTAAGCATTAGTACAGCATGTATGGCTGAGCTATATATGACGAATTGGGCCTGTTTGAACTAGTGATGAGCGAAACTGCTACTCCAGTAACTATAATTTTAATGTGCGATTGTGATCATAGTTCTTTTATATCTGTGTATTTACACCGTCACTGCGATCACAGTTTACTGTATGGTTAAAGTCAGGAATCTTCGTCACTGATCGAAATTTTTTAGTGAGGGGTAAAACTGCTACTTTGAATCACAGTATGATTTGGGATTGCTATTTTCATATATATGTGAAATTAAAGTGTAATTACGATCACAGTTTATTGTACGGCAATTTTTTTTGTTGTTTTTGTATTGCATTGTGTATTGTAATAGCTGCTTGCATATTCATGATTTTGATTGTACGGTTAAAACCGGGAATTTTTGATACTAAGTAATTAGAATTGTTACTTCGTAAAACGTTTAACGTATATAATAGCGAATGGTGACTGTGATCACGAATCACAGGTTTAAAAAATATTGGGTAGCAATCTTGACCTGTGATTTTTCAATATCAGTTAGTAAATTACAGTTCGTGAAATATCGCTCATCACTAGTTTGAACATGTTTAGGCAACCTGGGCAATAATTCAATGAAATATATTAATCTGCTCCTTTAAAACCAAATCATTTTCTTAGATGTTTTCTTTTTTCAGCAATTTATCAAATAAAAATAAATTATTTTATAAAATAATAAAGCAAACATTAAGATTTGGACTGTTTTTGGAAATATGAATCGTTTATTTTATTAACTGCATAAGAAAAATTTTGATGCCAGTTTTAATTTAATAGAGATTTACTTTTAAATTAGTAGAAATAGCTGTATTGTATTTTTTTTTGTTTAGGTTATTTCGGATCTCTTTTGTAAAATGATTTGATATTGATCCAAACGCAGAAATTTTTAATTTTTGTTAAAAGAAAATAACATTAAATTGTAAATGAATTCAGAAAATTTAAACTACATCATTTTTGTTGCATCTGAGACATTTCTTGTAGTCGGAGATGTCCTGCTAAAAGATCATTGAAAAGAAGAACTGAAAATCCGGGATTCGAACCCTGTACCTCCACACGAACAGAACAATTAGAATTTGATTGAACACTCTAAAAGAAAACGTCGTCACAAGCACATTAGTTTTGAGCTACAACACCAAAAGATGTGACAAAAACACTAAACATCGTGTATCTCCCATGCACTCACTATACAAAATGTCCATGCAAAGAGAAAAGAAGAGAGAAACTGTGTAGCCAACTCAACAACACAATATGTACCTTGTCTCGTGTTAGTGTCACTTGTCTATGTCTGTGTGGATTCAGAAAGATGAAGACGCACGCGAGATACACCTAACCTATTCTTATCCTTCACATTCGCAAACAAAAATACACGCAATATTATATTATCAACGTACAAACATAAAATTCATCTCCGCTAACATATATGAACTATAAACCCTAATATTTTACCTAAAATAAAAATATTATTAATGTGGTAACTTCAGAACTTATAGAAAAGGATAGTAATATGTTTATTTATAAGATTAAAAAATATTTATTGTCGGGAGAAAACTAGAAATATTGTATCACTAACTGTTTTATGTATACTAATATAATAATTTCAGAAAAATTAATGGAAAAAGATATAATTGCTTTTTCAGAGAAAATATATATGAACCATAAATTTTAATTTACCTACCTAAAATTCATAATTAATAATATTATAAGATCAAAATATAAACTATAGAATAATACAAAACTATAATATTAATGTAGAAATATAAAAAAAAACTGTGAAAATACTTTTCACTAAAATAAAATAATTATTTGGGATTTTTAAAAACCAATTAACTTTAAGTTTAAGTATAGCAAAATGATGTAAATGTTATTATAAAATGTTCAATATTTGTATGTAATAGTAAAAAGAAAAGTGTCTCTGTGACGTCGAATCCCTGGATAGAGTTTGTCATTTTTTCTGATTTTTTTTTTCACATATTGTGCTGATCATTAAAAAAAATATGTGTTAATCGTGTGTTATATTTTTTATACTTTGCGTTAATAATTGTTCTATTGTTATATTGACAACGGATTAATAATATCGGATATTGTTAAACTGTTTTTGGTAATTTTTTTGTTGTAACATTGGTACTCCTAAATATTGGACTCCAAGGTAAATGTCAAATTGATAACTTAAAACGTATTAAAAAGTTTTTTTTAATACAATTTGGAGTTAATATAAATATGAAAACCAAATAAACAATGTTTAGATTTTTGCATTTTTTTCACAATATCTAACCTCATTCAACAGGGTTACCATATTTTATTTTGTAATTATAAAATAAGTGTCGCAAAGTATAAAAAGTATTCTAACTCATAGAAAAATGTACCTGATAAAATTCGTATAGTAATAAACCATAAAATAAAAAATATCCCTCTGCAGAAAAACAGAATGGTCTATTACACAAATGCCAAATACTAAATATGAGTTTTATTTTCTAAAAAAAAAAGATTAATACCATTAGAAATGTTAATGAAAAAGGTATATAAATTATAATGAATATGTGAAACAAATGAATAATTATTATGTTCGTAAAATTAATTTATATAAATGTATAAATTTTAAAAAATGTAGAAAATAATAATGATCTATATATTAAATAGGTACTTTAAAAATGAATAAATAATTTTAAAGGCTCTTTTTATATTACGAATATTTTTAATATATTTACGAAAACAAAAGAAAATAAACTAATTATAAATGTTCTGCATTTTTTTTGCCAATAAAAAATAATGAAAATTCTATTAAAAATATTTTTTGTACCAGTTTGAAATATCATTGTCCCATTTAATTAATTTTAATTAAATGGTTTTCACTTGATCATCGTATTAATTTGCCAATTGATGTATTTTAATTGCAATTGAAATATTGAATTTTGAATATCCAAATAATCTTTGGTGTATAAATTCGATCTGTCTACATACATATGTAAACATCTAATTATGACTGCATATTACAAATTAATTCTCTTTCTCCAAATTTCCAATATCGGTTAAAATTTAATCATCCCCTGAGGCAAATTCCAGCTGATATATTCTGTTTGTTGACTTCGGGACATTCGGAGTCTGGTTCAACTCAACTCATTACTCGAAACTAAAAATTAAATTTGCAACTTTCAGTCAACTCGGGAAGTATTTGCTTTGCAACTGCAGTTAAATATTTCTAGTTAAATTCAATTTGCTACTTGTAGTTGTAATCTCATAAAAGAGAGATACTTACGAAAATGTTTGCCAAAAGTTACAGAAAAAAAGAAGTTGTTTTATTACATGGAATGAAAAGTGTAATTAATGAAAAACAAAAGAAGGTCGTAATGATAACCTATATTATATTAAAAAAATATTGAAAACAAATATATTTCTTTGTTCTCTAAATTAGAATGTGTATTATTATGAATAAAATATTTTTATTCTTCAGGAAAAAATTGTGGATTTGGATGTAGATGGTGTGCAACGAAACGCGAGACATAAGACTTTAAAATGGAATTTCAAAAAATTGCGGATACTCTCTCCTGATAGATTTAGAACAAAACTACACTGTACGTTGTTCAGAATAAAATTCTACTTCAGGGAAGAACATAATTGATGTAACAGCACGCCTGCAATACGAGATTTATTAAATATTAAATGTAACACTATCGTTAGAAATAAGACAGCCTTGGAAATAAAAGAAAATATATGTGACAGTTTAGTGTACTATCACGATTACATACAATTCTTTTTGTTAGTATTTTAATATTAGTTTAATTTAGATTATTTTTCTTTAACAGTATACCATAATTAGAAAAATATAAACTAAAAGAAAATACTAAATAAAAAGTAAAGTAAGAACATCAAACAAAACAAAATTTAATTATATTTATAGAAAAACATCCATTCTTAAAGTAAATTAACTATATAATGACATGCCATTAACGGTCACAATTGACGCATGGATATTTTCTTTTATTTCCATGGCTGTTAAGAAATTTCGTACTGTTATTGTGCTGTTGCATGACTTATGATCTTACCTGATGTAGTTTTTAATTTTGAACAACTTTGTACTGTTATAGTTTTGCTCTAAATCTAACAGGAGACAGAGTATCTCTTTTTTTTTGAAATCCCACGTTAAAGTCCTACTTTGGGCGTTTCGTTCCACACACTGTATGTGTATTACAGATCACATAAAATGTTTTTTTTTAATATTGGCAAAATTAAGGGTGCTTAATATATAAACATACCTATATATTTTCTTTATATTTCAATTGAGCCACCTTCAATTTAGCAAATTTAAAAAAAAATCCTTTTATTCTATTATCGATACGATATATAGGTACTATATAAGATACATATATATATATATATATATATATATATATATATATATATATATCATATAATTATTTTTCCGAAGTATGAAAATTTAAATGATACTATTTATATTTGCAATAAAAATATATAAAATGTGTTCTTAAAAGTTTAAGGTGTAGAAAAATATTAGCTAGGTTTCATGAACTTAATACAGCATTGATATGTCTAAAGCAAATTAATATGGTCATATATCTATATGTGTTGAAAATGAAATATGCCTTACAAATATTTAAATTGTGGTTAAAAAAAACAGGAAAGCTCTTTATTTATTATACATTGTCGGTCCACGATAAGAGTGAATTTATGCCATCGCTTTTGCAAAGTATGATAAACTGAAAATCACTAAATCATTTTCGTTTTTATTTGAAAATAAAATTTATTTTAAAGGTTTGGCAATAAAAGCATATAGAACTAATTAAAAAATTAATCAAGCAAAATAATAAAAAAAAACATTTATAATCTATTAATTTGCAAATGCTAATTCAGTTTTTATGACATGAATTCATTTCCATCGTGAAACGACAGTATGTATATATGTAGGTAGGCACCTAAAATAAAAATAATTTTTTTTTTACTAAAATTGAAGTTAGGTAAGAATTGATACAGCATAATACAGAACATAAAATTTGGAGGAAACTTGTTATATTGAATAAATTCATTGTTTCAATTACCTAAATATCATTTTAAGCAGTATTTTTATATTATTTTACTAATTTTATGAACATTGCACTACTTAATAATCATTAGAAATAAAAATAGGCAAAAATCAAAATATTGTATGTATCCATATTAGAATTTATAAGGACGTTCCATATAAATAATAATGAAAATTAATATTCGACTGAATGATGATGGATCATTAAAACCGGTTATTCACATATTCTAACATCTACAGAAGACACTAGTCTTGTAGATAATAAAGATTTTTGATTGAATATCCGATTAATACGATTCATATCATATAAATAATATTTATTCATAAATAATAATAAGAAACACTAAAATATTGTATGTTATTATTTTGTATTCCATTTGTATTAGAAAATATGATAATTTGAAAAAAGTTCTATGTGAAGTATATATGAATGTAATGATTACATAAATTTTATATTAAATATAAGAGGAAGCTATAGTGTGTACTTAGCATATAATGAGAAACACCGCAATTAACAGAAAAACTAATGAAAGAATTAAATGAATCCGAATCTATATTTACAAAAATTTTGCAAATGAAAAAAAATATTATATATAATCGTTTAGCTACATATTCTTAAATAATATATAAAATAACAAAAAAAAAAACTATAATGTGTACTTAGTATACAATGAGAAATACCGCAATTAACTGAAAAACTAATGAAAATATTAAATGAAACTAAATTTCAAATTTTTATTATATGTAATCGTTTAACTACGCACATTTGTGTGTATAACACCGCAATGTAAGTATAAAGTTCCACATGATAGCAAGATGTCGATCCTGAAGAGTTCGTACCCACAGGAAGAAAGAACATCCATACACACAGGAGGAAAGCTACTCACTTGGGTGACGGGGTTCTCCCCGGGGCGGTACACCACGTTGTGCAGAGGCCGCTTGCGCCCCACGTAGTTGACGCACACGAACTCCAGCAGCGACGCGTAGATGAAGCACATGCACACGCCGTCCCACACGTTCATCGCCGTGAGGTTCGACACCACGGGCAGCGTCGAACGGAAGCCGTTCGATGTTGTGAAAAAGTTGAGCATTGTTGTTACACCTGGAGGTAGAACAGGGGGTGAGTACAGAGAAAAAAGGGGCTAAAAGGGGGAGGGGCAGTTTAAGATAGAAAGGGGTTACAAAATAAGAAAACTAGAACAGAACAAAAGTGAAAAGCATTGTTGAGATATCTGGCAACAGAACAGGGAGTGAGATACAGAGAAAAGGAGGAGGGACAATTGAATACAGAAAGGTATTACAAGATAAGAAAAGTAGAACAGAACAGAAGAAAGTAAAAAACATTGTTGTTACACCTGGCGACAGAACAGGACTTGAAATAGAAAGAAAAGAGAGCAAAAAGGAGGAGGGACAATTCAATATAGAAAGGGGTTACAAAATCAGAATAGAATGATGACAGAACAGGAGGTAAGATACAGAGAAAAACGGAGCAAAAAGGAGGAGGGACAATTGAATATAGAAAGGGGTTACAAAATAAGAATAGTTCAAGAGAACAGGAGAAAGTGAAAAAATAAAAGACAAAATAAATTAAATATCATAGGCGTAAATTAATAAAGTTTGTTGTGCAAAAGTTAAGCATTGTTGTTACACCTGGCGACAGAACACGGGGTTAGGTCACAGAATAGGTTTATACAGAAGCGACAGTAAGATAGAGAAATGAAAATTAGAGAGAGATGGGGAAAGGCAACAAATTTAAAGGGCTCATTGTTTAAAATCGGAAAGTGTCTACACAATGCTCCAAGGTCATAGAACTGAATAGGGTAACATGAAAGGTACCGACATGGAGTGTCACTTCTGTATGTAACTAGTCTGTGATTAGATATAGAGAAAAGATGACAAAAGGAGGAGGGAAAAGAATTACAAAATAAGAAAAGTATAACAGAACAGAAAAAAATAAAAAACTATTGTTGTTACACCTGGCGACAGAAATGGAGGTGAGATACAGAGAAAAGGAAGCAAAAAGAAGAGGGATAATTTAATGTAGAAAGATGTAACAAAATAAGAAAAGTAGAATAGAACAAAAGAAAATGAAAAGAATTGTTACAACTGGTGACAGAACAGGGGGTGAGATGCAGAGAAAAAGGGAGGAAATGAAGGAGGGACAATTCAATATAGAAAAGGTTTACAAAATTAGAATAGAAGAGGACAGAAGAAAGTGAAAAAATAAAAGACAAAATAAATTAAATATTATAGGCGTAAATTAATAATAGTTATTTATGATATAAGTGTTAAAAGTGACATTTTATGAGTGAGTGGGGAAGTTTGAAACGAGGCGAAGCCGAGTGTAACAAACCTCACGAACGAAATAAAATCACTTTTAACACAAATATCATACACTATTTTTCCTACGACCCAAGTTATATATTAGTAAATAAAAAATATAGAATGACATTTATGACAGGTCATGATGTATTTGTTATGAACAACTGAACATAAGTGCTGTTAATAGTATTTTACAATATTAGCCAGGTAAAACAGTTTTTACTGGTGATAGGAGGAATTGACTGGCGAGCCGTTTAGGCGAGCCTGTCATCTCTTTAAACCAGTAAAAACTGTTACCTGGCGTATAATGTACAGTTTACTTGTTATTGACTTGTAAATAAAATTAAAATTAAAACCAAATTTTGACAGTTACTAATTTTGTGTCAAAAATTGTTTTAAATGATATATCGTAAGCCTTGGAAGACATTAGATTTTAATAAACAATGGAACTACTAGCCAGTAAATCTGACAGGTGTCATCTTAACATGCTAGGTACTGGTAAATCTGACAGCTGTCATTTTTACAATGTAGTAGCTTGTAAAAATTAATTTACCTGGCAACAAAGAGTTAAGATAAATGATAGTTTACAAGTCAGTAACAAGTAAAAGTATTTACTGTGTTATAAACTGTTATTTTTAACTTGCTAAGCAACCGTTAAAAAGACTATTTTTAACAGTGGTCGTAGGAAAAATATTTTTCAGAACAAATAATAATAAATTTTTTGGTTATAGTTTTGTATAATTTATTAAACCCAACGTTTCGGCAGCATAAACTGCTGCCTTGTTCAGCGTAATTACATATTTAATAGAAACCCATGCATTTCTAAACCATAGTTCTGATTGAGTTTAATATTCTTAGTTTTAAAAATCCCAATGGCTTCTCTAAATGGAATTATATTAAATTTGTATAAGAACAAATAATCTAACACTGCTGTCTACTGCGAGTTTATTTTAACATGAAACATGGGATTTCTTATAGTTATGGTTACGACTTGATATTTTAATGACAGCAATGTATCAGTTCAATTTAAAATGAAACATAGCAAATATAATATTGAGGTTAAACGTTAAAACTTTGTACTCGTATAAATTTTGTTTCTTGCATATAGGTACCTCTAAAGAAAATTTTCACAGCTATTAATCCCATAATATTTAAATCTCTTTTCAATTTACAAATTCAATTATATTTAAAATGCATTTGTATTGCATATACTACATTTAAAAGAACATAATTAGTTTATATCTTAAAAAACAATTTTGGATACTGTCCAATAAAACAGATAAAAATTCCTATCTAAAAGAACCTTACCGTAAAACTTTAGAAGGGGCAATTGAATTATTTTGTAATGATTTTTAAATATCTCTTACAAGAACTGTAAGGTAAAAACGAAAATTGCATGAAATAGAAGAGAAAGAAAATAAAAGGAAACTAATTTAAGAAAACACATTAATGTTGTGGTTTATGCAGAGAAGATACAAAAACAAATAGAAAAAATATACGAGTTAAGATAAACTAAGAAAAACAGAAAATAACGAGTGCAAGATAAAGTAAATTTAAAAATAAACAAAAGAGTGAGTGTTGTTTTAATTATAGAGAAGAAATAATACAAACCAGCGGAAAGCACAAATAAATACGCTGTAAGAATTTTGTGAAACATAAGCAAGTATTGTTTCAAAAACCTTATTAAAAATGTTTCACCGAGAGCCAACAGGCACTCAATCAACTTTACAAAAAATACAGAAAAAATACACAAAATAGATAGAAAAATGTAAAAAGAAATATTAATTAAGGATTAAATAGAAACTATTTGTGGAAAGATAAAAGAGAAAAATTATACACATAGACAAGTGGAACAGAGAATATATTGAATAAAAGAGAGAATAAATTTAAGAAACATCTTATTTTATTTTATTTAAGGGGAAGGGTTTCAGGCACACAAACAAAGAATTAATATAAGTACTCGTATAAGTAAAAGAAGTAGAGGAAAATAGAAAACCAGAATTGTTGTTGCAATCAAGAGAAAAATAAAGAGAAAGAAAGAAACAAAAAAAAACTGAATAAAAAAAGGAGAAGACAAATAGAAATTATTAATGAATAGAAAAGGTATATATTGTTAAAATTAAGAAAAATATTTGCTTTAATTAAAGGAAAGGGAAACTTTATGCACACAATCAGAAATAATATATGAGCAAAAGTAGACAAAATAGAAAAAAAATTGTTCTTGCTATTAAGGGAAAAAAATGAAGAGAAACAAAATGGAATAGAATGAGAAAAAAACAAGTTTATAAGACAAAAAAATTATTATTAAATAGATAAAGTATAAGTTAAATCAAGTCTTCTACGGTATTACTACTTTTGAAAATGATGTAAATAATCATTTGAATTTTGACAGTTGAACATTTAAATAATCCAGATGATTGTAAACATAATACCGTGAGTTTTTTTAATATGAAACATGGAATTTATTATATCCATAGATACGACTTGATATTTGGTTGACAGCAATGTACATTTGCTTGTCTTATTTAAAATAAAACATCAGAAATGAATTTGACAAATGCTTTTGTGACAGGCCTGCATCAAGTGCAACAATAATTTTAAGAATCATTACTAACTTTAAAGGAAATGGCAGAATAGTAGAATGGACTGCTACACATGAAGAAAATATAATAACGAACAATTAAATAATAATTACAATAAATTTTCAGAAATCCATCTATTAATTGCTGACCAATGACTTAATCTGCTATAAAACTTTTGAATTACATACGATGATATATGGGCATTTATAATATTTTGTGAAATATTTTGAATTTGAATTAAATATTTGAGATTTCCCTCAGTACAAATTTAAAGGTCACCAATAAAAAAAATTTAGTTGTGTAAGATGGATTAATCTAGCAGATCATTCTACTGTTCTACCCTTTCTTCTAATGTTATTAATATTCTTAACATTGTTGTTGCTATAAAACTTTTAAATTACTTGGGATGATATTTGGGCAATTAAAATATTTCCCCAATACAAACTTTTGATTTTAAAGGTCACCAATAAAAGAATTCTGGATATGTAAGATCAAGTGATCTAGCAGATCTGTCTACCATTCTACCATATCCTCTAACGTTACTAATGATTTTTAAAATTGATGTTGCACTTGTTGTAGGCTTGTCAGAAAATTTTATAACACAAAAAATAAATGTTAAATTCGTTCCTTATGTTTCATTTTAAAAGAGTAGTATTGGTATTGTTTATAATCATCTGGATTATTTTCATGTATAAATGTTCAAGAGTCAAAATTCAAACGATTATTTATACCATTTTCAAAGGTAGTAACATCGTAGAATATTTTTAATTTTAACAACTTATACTTTATCTATTTATTAATTATTTTTTTTGTCTTATAATCTTGGATTTTTATACATTGCTATCAATCAAATATCAAGTCTTAACCAAGTTAGCAATATAAGAAGAAAACTGAGAAAATAAAGAATTATAGAAATGTAAGGAAGAACAAAACATAATGACACAAATAATCTTACACTAAAAGGGAAGAATGTGATTCCTTACCGATCATGACCCGAGCAGGCACCGCGTTCCACTCCAACCAGAACGTAATGAAGGAAGAAGTGACTAGTATAATACCGGGTATAAAAACAGTGGTAAAATAGAACGCTCTATCCCTTGTGAATATCAGGTCCACCTTGAGACAGCTGTAGTTCCCTATAATCAAACAACAGCCTCGGTTATCCAGTGCCGCACACTGCTTCACAGTCCTTTGTCCCTCCGCCAGAATATGACAAGTGCTCGTCTACCCGTGAGACCAGTGTTAGCAAGCGTTAGACCGAAACACACTTTTGGTATCGTGAAGTGTCGTTAGTGTCGTGTTTCGTGATGTACCAACATTGTTATCACTACATATACAGTTAGTTACCATATTTTATTTCGTTTATTAAATACACATTATTAACTTGAATTTCAAAATAAATTTTATTACATTGTTGTAATTGTTATACATATCTAAAAATTTATATTTCGTTACCTAATTTATTTAAAATTGTTTCATATATTTTTCTTATTCATAGAATATAGATTAATAAATATTTTATATGTGCATTAATAGTAAATTTTACAGTACTGTTTGTATGTAATTACCAATTATATCTAAAAATATACCTATACTGTTTTATCTAATTTTTTATTTGTCCAAAAATTATTTTAATATGTAAATTTCCACTGGTATTATTATATAATTTTTTAAAAATAAATCGTAGTTAAAAACTTTGACACATTAATTTTCGTACTATAATATGCAAAATTCATGTTCAAAATTTATGCACTATATTTAAATGTGCTATTAAAATGCTTTTAACGTTTTTATATGTAATCGTTAAATATTAATACTTAATAAAAATAGTGTATTTTTTCCAAAATTATTATTTATAAATGTTAATTTAAATATTTTCTGTAATATAATAATAAAACAATTGATATTTTATTTTGCAGGTTTATTTATCACAAGCTTAAATTTATTATTTAAATCATTAAATATTGTAATAATTTTATTTCTAATTAACAAAAGGAGTAGGAAAATTTCATAATTATTAATACATAAAATACTGTTCTTAAAATATATAGTAATGTAATATATGGCAACCACATTAATTTTAATTAAAAATTTTTTATACCAATTTTACATCTTTCTGTAAAAGTTTTAGAACGAATTAGTTCTTACTCAGTGCCACCTTCCACATTTTTTTTATTTAATATATAAATAATATTTCATAAAGTACCAATATTATACCTTGTGGTAACTATTACCAAGTATTTTATGTCTAATGTATCTTTTTTCTTCAATACCTACTTGCATGTAAGATTCACCAGACTTGACAAGTATTTCTTATTGCATCTAGTGCATATAATTAAAGAGTTAAAATATTTACCGGTTTCAGGATATTAACCCTTTGTTTACATAGACAAAAGTAAGCACACATACACACATTTAATTGACAGCAATTTATCAAAGGGTTCGCTTTAAAACCTATGTTTCATTTTAAAGTGAACGCTTTCATACATTGCTGTCAATCAAATATGAAATCGTAACCTTGGATTTGGCAAATACTATGTTTCATGTTAAAATAAACTCACAGTATAGCTGTCATATCAACCCATATAGATTTTATTACAAATAAGTTACTCACAAGAAAATTTTATAATGTAGTATTTATTAATAAGGTGAAACCGGTAAACTTTAGAACAAACCATGGAGGTTATGTATCATATCAGGCCTTAGTTATGATACTTATAACTACCCTAGGTATGTTAATAGCTATAACATGCATGTATCCACTCGCCAAGTGTGGTGAATCTTGTTGCATACCGTCCAATGTAAATTAATTATCCTTCTTTATTTATTTTTCTGTTTTCATGTTTATTTTTGGTATTAATAGTAAAATGTTAGGTTTGCGTGAGACAAGTACTGTGTTGTTAGTATCAAATAGAAGTTTTGAAGTTAGATTTTGCAAGCTCGTGTTTGCTTAGCGTTACTCATGTAATTAATAATGAAATTACGTACACAAATGACATGATAGTGAATCGTATCTATCTAAGTGATTGAACATTTCATTCCAACTGTGCCTTACGAAACTTGTACTTACTGTCAACTATAGAAGTGAAGGAGCAGTTGCTTTACATTGAATTTTAGCCTTTCTGCATTTTTCTTTCTTTCTCAAATGTTGTATGTTGAAACAGAACATTTATGAAAGATAAAGGGATACGAAAAGTGTGTTTGGGTGAAACCATTCATTCATCACGTACAATTTGGACTACATGCACCGATTGTAAATCTTGAGCACTTGTAATATTGAGAAAACAGTTATAGAAAGATTAAGATATATTGTTGGCTGTAAATATAAGAAATCAGTGCTAAAGTAGCTGCAAGATAATTTAGGTAGCTCGGGTGCATTGCAGTGCTAGAAACTCAAACCAGCTTCAAAAAGCCAGGCACAAATAAATTCGCACAGAATTTAAAATAACAGCTGAAAAATGACAGCATCATACGCCGTATCATTTTCCAACTGCTCGTAAAATTTCAGATTCTCATTTAGATTCAATTCAAGTATATCAGAGATTCAATCATGTCTAAGAAGAGTAGTTGTACGATCAGTTTGTTGGTTTAAGTAAGACCTCTCTCAAAAATAGATTGACTAGTTCAAACACTCAAAGACAAACTTTAGTATTAACCTCCTTTCATTTTTGTTTCTGATTTTTCATGATTATTTGATGACAATGAGTATAAACACTTAATGGTAATGAAGATACGCACATACATACATTTATAATACATATATTACTTATGAGATATGAATATGGTAATGACTTTTTATATACATATAATGAAAGTTGTTATTTGTTAAATAACAAGAAAGTACAGAAAAGAAGAAAAATATCTATGTTAATGTTTTTATAACTACAGAAAATAAATTAGTTTATAAAAATAGAAATGGTTCAAAATTCAATTATTTTAGAGATGATTTAATTATAAGTCGATATTTGTCTGTTGGTTATGTATAATAGTCTGGAAATTAGTGCAATACAAAAACAAACTATGAACTAGTAATACATTATGTGAAAATGGATGGATTATGATGTCTCCCTGTAAATGGTATATTACAATGTTAATATCAAATTCTACTACTTTAATAGTACGAGGGAAATTCTAAAATTAACCTCCGATTAGTCACTATGAATAATTAATTTTTTAGTTTGCTTATATTTTATTATATTGTAAACAACAATATAAAGAAAATGAGAAAAGTAATAAAATTTGTAAATTTTAAAAAAAATTGAGTATTTTTTTAAGTAAATGTTCTTTAATTGTAACTTTTTTGTTTCGTCTGTCGGAATACTCTGTTGCAGAATATTTACAGAAAAGAAAACAAAAATAAATTCCATTGTAATTTTTATTCAATTTTATCAAACCACGCTTTCAAAAGGTAAAAATAAATATTTAGGATTAAAGAAGTTAAAATATAAAGTTACCCCTTTCACTTATACCTTTAAGTGGGGACATACATATATCCCATTAGGGTTTTCCAGTAGAAAAATCTTAATTCATGTGCATTCGTCAATATCAATAGAAATATCAAACTTAGTATGAATTAAAGGTACGGATCTCTACTATTATCATTTTTACAGACTTTTTTTTATAAAGAAATGCACCGTATTTGTAGTATCTCCTTTTTTAGTTCGGCTCCTTGAAAGTACATGTTTGAACTAGTTGATATAAAACAGTACATTGCTTTTCAAATGAGCACCTTTATAATAATTTTCATTTGTTTGTATAATTAACGTGTACCTAATTAATATTTACGAATAAATCATAAAATATATGTATTATCTAGAACAAGTTACTACATTTATTAAAAATTATTCCATTTTATTAATCAGAAGTTAAATTTGGTATAGAACAATACAATTATGCTAAAACATTGTATAGTAATGACATAATTACGACACCTTTAAAATGGTATATCGAAGAAGAGTATACAATATAGGGATTATGTTAGAACAAGCTACATATTTGTAAAAGATTATTCCTTTGTATTATTTGGAAGTTAATTTTGGAATAGAACCATATAAACATGCTAAAACATTATATGGTAATGACATTATTAAGAAAAACATTTAAAATGGTATTCTGAAGAAGAATATAGAATATAGGGATCATGCTATAATAAGTTATTACAGTTATTAAAGATGACCTCTTTTTATTCATCGGACGTTCATTTTGGAGTAGAACAATACAATACATCGTATGATAATGATTTTCCGAAGAAGAGTATAGAACATAGGGATCATGATAGAACACGTTCACAGTTATTAAAAATGATTCCTTTTTATTAATCGGGTGTTAAATTTGGAATAGAACAATACAATCACGTTGTATGATAATGACAATTAGGACAACTTTAAAATGGTATATCGACGAAAAGTGAACATAGCAATTATGTTAGAACAAGTTAATTAATATTGGAACAATATAATCATGCTTAAACATTATATGGTAATAACATATTTACGACAACTTTAAAATGGTATTTTGAAGAAGAATATAGAATATAGTGATCATGCTACAACAAGTTATTAAAGTCATTAAAGCTGATCACTTTTTATAGGTAATAATCGGAAGATAATTTTGGAGTAGAACAATATAATCATGCTCAAACATTATTTGGTAATGATATAATTACGACATCTATAAAATGGTATTCCGGAGAAGAGTATACCTACATATAGAACATAGGGATCATGGTAGAACAAATTGCACAATTATTAAATATGATCCCTTTTATAGTTACTAATCGGAAGTTAATTTTGGAATACAATACAATCATGCTTAAACATTGAATGGTAATGATAATTACAACACCTTAAAAATGGTATTAATGTAGTTCGAAGACTTGGGATCATAATAGAACAAGTTACACAGTTATTAAAGTTGATCACTTTTATAGTTACTAATCGGAAGTTAATTTTGGAATAGAGTACAAACATGCTTAAACATTGTATGGTAATGATAATTACAACACCTTAAAAATGGCATTAATGTAGTTCGAAGACTTGGAATCATAGAACAAGTTACACAATTATTAAAGTTGATACCTTTTAAAGTTACTAATCGGAAATTAATTTTGGAATACATTACAATCATGCTTAAACATTGTATGATAATGATAATTACAACACCTTAAAAATGGTATTAATGTTATTCGAAGAGTTGGGATCCTAGTAGAACAAGATACACAATTATTAAAGATGGTCCGTTTTTGTAGTTACTAATCAGAAGTTAATTTTGGAATACAATATAATCATGCTTAAACATTGTATGGTAATGACAGTTACAACGTCTTAAAAATGGTATTAATGTAGTTCGAAGACTTGGAATTATAGTAGAACAAGTTACACAATTATTAAAGATGATCCACTTTATAGTTACTAATCGGAAGTTAATTTTGGAATAGAATACAATCATGCTTAAACATTGTATGGTAATGATCTTAGACGAGGTACAACATAGAGATATGGCACACTCCTATAGCTACGTACTACTGAGCAAGCAAAAGATGTATGGTCGAGAAGCCTAACAGTTAGCTGCGTGAGAACAATCCGCCAGCTGAGTTAGTTAGACGAACGAAATATTGGTCATAGTGTTAGTCACCTATCCTCATTATTTGTTTGGTTGAGTTTTCCATATAACTACTCCACTGGTCCACTGTTCTCAAACAGGGGGCTGCAAGCGATTTTAAACCTTAGATCTTTCGACAATATATTTGGGCAATGCCATATCTCTATGTTATACCTCATCTAAGGTAATGACAATTACAACACCTTAAAATGGTATGAATGTAGTTGGAAGACTTTGGATCATGCTAGACCATATTGGTTGAAACAAAAATGAAAGTGAGTTGAGAGATATTACTTGTGGTCTTGACTTTACATCCATGTAACTATCCCTAGTCATGCGCACGTTGGTGCAGAGGTGCGCACATGGGATGCAGGACGGGGCTACCTTGTTCCTCAAAGCGCCTCTGGCAGAGGTTGCACATGAAGACCTCGTCATCGCCCTCCTCGTACGCCGATGTGATGCCATTGGCTGCAACACACACCATGCGCCATGGTCCACATACCACACACCCACGAGTAAAGCCAAGACCATGCGACGCACACGAGTGTTTCTCAAAGAAGACCAGTGTCTTATTATCACACATATCACACCGCTCTATACCAATACAGTATAATACTAAAGGCCGTCTTAAATTAACCTATGAATTGTATAAGATCTTGCGCCAATTTTGGTACAATTTAAATTGGCTAGTATCAATAAATAATATACCGGGTGTCCCAGCTCGACCGACACATAGGAGTTTTACATGGGAAATCAGTTAATTATAAATAGTATCTCCCCAGTGCTAGATATTAACTTGAAATTTAGCATGCTTATTGGGGAATATTACTTCTACGGATTACAGTTATTTGAAATATGCAATTTCGTCTGCAGGGCGAGATTTATTAAATTTAAAATCTAATATTTTCTATCAAAATCAGTCAGCCATGAAAAAAAAAAATATTTATCTGACAATTTAGTAAAGTATCACTGGTTTTAATTCTTATTCCCTGTATTTTAATGTTATTTAAGTTGATTTAGTTTCTTTTTGTTAAATAATATACCAATATTACAAAAATATAAATATCTACAATGGCATGTCATTAATTGTCAGAACTGTCACATAGATATTTTCTTTTATTTCCATAGCTGACTGATTTTGAACGAAAATGTTAGATTTTATAATTTAATAAATCTCGCCTTGCAGCCGAAATTACATAGGTATTTCAAATAACTGTAATCCATAGAAATAATATTCCCCAAAAAGCATACAAAATTTTCAATTTAATATCTAGCACTGGGGAGATACTATTCATAATTAACTGATTTCCTATGTAAATCTCTCATGTGTCGGTCGAGCTGGGACAACCGGTATATGATCGTAAATGTGTTGAAAAAACCGAACAAGTTCTATTTGGCTGTAACATGAGCACATATGGATTTTGTGATCTCACGCGTTTTTGACGTTTATTTGTTTTTACTGTATGTAGTGTTGTTATAGAGAACTTATTATTACTACTGGTAAATTTATAAGTATTGCAAACTTTAAATGTAAATGAACTTATAGTTAATTTTGCTTGTCACATTCGTATATTTAAAGAAGTGCGAAGAATCAGAGCCAATATATTATACAAGAAATTACCATATATAGACTAGTCTAAAACTATTACAAATAAAGATATTCCTGATCTTCTATTTTGCTTGTTCTAGCCTCAATACGTATTAAAGACGAATGGTATTTGGCATGACAATTCCTTGAAATTTTTATATTTTTTTAATTTATTAAAAAAAATCACAATTTTGTCGGACGTTGTACCTAAGCAAAGCTTATTTAGTTGTAAAATTTTTAACCACTAGTGATAATTGTCATTGAAATTTGAATGTAATAGATTTAATTCACCAAAATAATGAGATTTAATTGGATGACAAATTATCAGTGGAATTGTCGTGTTAATTTTTTTTAAATACTTTATGATTGAAATAAAAAAAATTAAAATATTTAATAATCGAGTAGAGCAAATTAAGAAATTTGACTAAAAACATCACTTACAGACCACTTTTGAGAACATAAAAGATTGGTTAATATTTTTTTGTATCTACATATTATAGTATTACCAGTTTTATAAGATTAATCTCTGTTAATCATACATATCTTCCAATATAAACTGCATTGTACTCGTACTACTATCTTCAATTACTACAGTGGTCTTGCAAAAAAGACAAGAAACGAAACTTAAACAACTTTGTTATCTGAATCTTTATTTGCATATTACAGGTTAGTTATATGAACTCGTGTGATAACGACAATACAACTAAAAAAGAGAGTAAAGGTGCTAATAATAGATTCCTTCAATTCTAAATTAATTCTTATTGAATTAGGTTATTGTTTTGTGTTTCATTTTTGTAACCTATATCTGTAGAATTATTATCAATATTCATCTCAATTAATACTGATTGGTATCAATGATGAAAGAAAAGAATGTTTGCAAACACATTCAATCGATGTTTGTCAAGAAATTTTTTTATCAAATATTATATTACTTCATTCTTTATAAAAGTTGACTGAAGAAAACATAGTACTATTACATATAAAAATTTATTTTATTAATTTTATTTATGATTAGTTGTAACTAACTAGTTAGTGAGGTTCAATGTCGATACCAGTAAATTATTAAGCAAATAAATAAATGATTGCATTCGATTGATAAAAAACCACAATAAGTTGTAGGTACTTACAGTGGCAAAAAGGCTGACACTCTGATGCTGATAATATGAAAATAAAATTATTAGAGATCAATAGAATTCTAATATGTGTTTTACCTATAACTAAATTCTATATAACTAAGTAAAAGGTTCAAGGAAGAAAATTTTTGCATATTTCCAAATATTGATTCTTTCCTATCAAACAATTTGCTAGGGGGGAGGTCTTTCTGAAGACCGGGGGAGCAAAAGAAAATAAACTTAAACTTATGAAAACTATTAATTAAATTTGCAGTGTACTAAGTCTATTTTTTATAATAATATCTAAAATGCTTGATATTGTTTTTTTGATTGGATAATGTTAGGATATTATCCAATCAGAAAACAAAATCAAACTACTCCTATCTTTTCAGCAAATCGTTCTTATAGAAAATAGATTACAGTGATGGCGTCAAAATAGACACACCAAGATATTTTGTGTGACATGCATCGTTAATGGACAGTCTTCGCGTTTTCTTCTACGTTCTTTTGTAAGACCTTATGTTTCTCGATAATAGTAATAAGAATACCGACTGACTTATGAAGTTAGTAGCGCTTGCTTGTGTTAAAATCTTACGACATACCAACTCCAACCATCAACTGTAGATATAATATATTCGATTTAGCAACAAAGCGATCACTAATGAAAATGTGTTTGTATTTATTAATGAATACATAAAAAATATACCTCTTTTATATTAAGATGCAAATATGACAAAATTATAGATATTTCTAGATGCGACACCCGACATTCGAGTCAAGATAATATGTTCTTTCCTAATTTTGACAAATCGAGCTCAAAGATTTGGTATCACTGCAATACTCCTAGAAAATGGAGTGTAATATCATATTCAACCATGTTTGAAAGAAACACTATTCCCAATGCATAAACAGCTTATGTATTTTGGAATCTCTTCGATACAGCTAATATGGTAGAATTTTTGATTTAAATAAATATTAAAGCAAATCGTATTACTTTTCACATATTTATATTTTGGGAAATGGCCAAATATTGAGCTACCTAATGTTTATTTATTGCTCTTCAATTCATAATAACTTTCCGTCCGTATGACAAATAAATCCCTAAATTTTAAATACACTTTTCCTGTCCATTAAAATTTTATGTCCTGTATCCAGATCCACCCCATGTCTTTACTTAATACTTTAATTCCATTCAATTTCCCTTTTTGCTGCAAACTTTTCTTTCGGAAAAATTCTTTCCGTAATTTCTCGTTGAATGTTTCATTGGGTAGGTCTGTATTAGCCCTTAAATAATCCTCGAGGGTTAGATTCTTGTAACTGGAGTGTAAATAGTTGATGATTTGTCTCAGGTAGGCAGGGTGGCCACTTGTGGACTTTCATGCTGAAGGAAACAAATGCCACGGATTAAGCTTATTGCTGTAATATTTTTGATATACCGTAGGGGAGTTTAACTAAATTTCACACATTCCGGCTATTTGTTACGTGAAAACACATTGTATGGGTCTTAGAGTACGAAGATTGGATCAAAAATTCATAAGCTGATTTTTCTCACAATATTCTTTTTATATATTTGAATTTCTTTGCAAGGAAATCGCGTATACTAAGCTTATACAAAGAAAAACTTAAAATTTATATAAAATTATAGTACACCAAGTGGTCACATGTAAAACATATGCAATGACACAAAAGAATAGAATAAAATTAGAAACATTTGAAAGAATAATCTGAAGTAAGATTTATAGAGGTGAGCAAAAAAAAAGAATTATAGACAATAAAATCAGAAAGATCTGATTTAAGAACAAGACATCATAAGATTCATAAAGTGACAAAGAATAAGATGGACAGCACTAGTGTTGCCGCGACACAAGACGAGACGAGACGAGATGAGACGATACTTGTCTCGTCTTGTCTCGATATAGCGAGACAAAATTTTCGAGAAGAGAAACGACCCGAGATGAGATGAAAGTCAATGTCTCGTCTCGTCTGGATTATTATTATAATGATAAAAATAGTTAAATATACTACTAGATGTCTAGGTAAATGCGAGTACGTCTAATTCTACTTTACAGGATGTAATAAAATAAGTACATTAAATTTAACCTGTGATAGAACTCGTCCTGAGCATCAATATTTTTTCGAAATCTCAACATTTTTAGCATTTTACCACTCCATAAATTAACGAGTCGTTTAAGTTCTTTCATAATACTTTGATCAAGTAGCAGATATTTATCTCGTCTCGACTCGAAAAACGAGACAAAATTTTATCGATACGAGATAAAACAGTGGCTACACTAGACGAGACATTTGTTTCGTCTCGTGGCGACATTAGACAGAACACATACTGGTGATGACGATGATAGAAGAAAGAATACCGTTTGTAATTCTGAGAATAAAATTGAGTTCTAGTGGAAGAAAAGGACGACCAAAATTTGCAAAACGATATAGTCAAGATAGTCGTGAAAATATGGAGAAATAAGGCGCTGGATATACAATTAACAATTGGTGGTTTCAAAACACTTCAAAAGAAAAGTGGAGAGTATTGTTAGCGATCTAGAGTTTACCTTTCTTTTTTCAATATTAAATTAAATACTTAAAAAAAAGTAATGGTAAATATACGGATCAAGAATTTTAATTTAAAAATGTGAATTCGATCAAATGAGAGAAGTTATTAAAGTTGAAGAATTTCGCCATTTGAATTTTAATACATACATACATAAATTTTTATGACCTGTTTTTATGTCACTAGCCCTAGCTTACATGAATGAGATGACTTCACAAGAATTAAAAGCGAAGCTCCTCGAAATGACCCGATTTGCTACTTGTGAAATGTATTCTTATATTAGTAGTATATATGTATTCCGTTTTTCGATATGAAATTCATAATATAGAAAATTCAAGATTAGGTAGAAGTTATATATGAAAGTCGAATAAATTTTTTTCAATAATAATAATTTTTTTAAAGTAATCAAACTTTTTTTAACACCCTAAATAAAATAAATTAAATAATTTGATCCTTTTAACATATATAGATATATCTAATAAAACCCAATGAATTTTAATTTGGTTTATTCATATTTATTATAAAACGTAGTGACAAAAGTTTGTCTTTTTTATTAGTTTGAAATTGTCCAAAAGAAGAAATGATTACAACAATATGATATTAAAAATGGTTAAAACAAGTGTAAATTTGTTTTATTAAAAAAGTTTTTCTAATTTTGACATATAAAGTGTCCCTTTTCAAAACTGACTGACGTTTTGAAACGTTAAACCTTTCATAACCAATTAGAAAATAAAATAACTGATGATGATATATGTACACGGAGAACCATATAATTTTATGTTGAATCGAATTTTAGCAGTAATTTTATTTCAATATATTTATAATTATAACTTTATTTTTGAAGAGCATCGTAAAACTATGAAATGAAACTGAAGAGCGTACTAGTCTATGATTAAAACAGTGTCTTTTTTTACACAAAATGCAGCTTATTTCATATTACTAATATCTACCTTCATATATATTTTGAAAGAGATAGCAGTTTTTAAGTACAAAAGAGAGAAGTATGTTCTTCAGTATTACTGTGAAGTTTTCAATAAGTGTTACATGCTTTAGAAATCGTGGAATAAATTATAAATTAATTATTATTTAAATTATTTGTATTTTATTGTAAATTATTTATTTCAATCAGTCTTGTTTATTGGCTGATATGTGTGATAATAGTAAATGCTCGGTTTTACATTCCACAAAATTTATTTGCCATTTATTTTTTTATATCCTCTAATTAACCAAACATAAAAACTAAAATTTGGCTCTACAGCTCTACTGAACTAAATTGTGTCACATTGTGTTGAAGCTTATTCTGCGTGTCATTTCGTTTTAAAAATTAAAAACGTATCTTGCCTGGAAACAGGGCGTGGTAAAAAATGACACGAGTTAAATAAAGTAAAACGGTTCATTTCTAAGCCAGACAATTACGTCGCCGCAACTTATTTGAGAAACACTGCATATTACATCAAAACAACGAATAGAATTAAACAAAGTATGAGGATTAAGATGAGGCTACGAACATTTAAATGGGACTACTTATGCACTCATGCAAAACTCTGAAATAATTTGTAACAAATTTTAATTTAAAAATCGGAATCGGATCGCCAAATTCAAAGCTAGATACAGAACAATAAAATATCATTGCTGCAAATTTCAAATACATAATTATGTACCAATATATTAAACACAAATAATAATAAATTGTTATTAACCTATATCATCCCTTTGTAATTTGTAATTGCTATATCTCTTTGAATTTATTACTCTTTCTCCACAAAATATTATATGTCAATAAATTACCACGTTTCATCAAAATTTTAATGTAGTAAATATGGGACCGAAGCTGAATAATTATTCGGTATATGGCCTACTCAACATATTTTAATACTGAATATTCGGATATAAGAAATAAGTGAAGTAAAACACTGTTTTGTTATTTTAAAATATATAAATTTATAGATAATAAATTTTAAACAAAACATATACATATGTTTAGTTATTATTAATGTATATACAATAAGAGTAAATAATTTATCAAGTTATATTGTTTGGCAGCAAATTTCTTGAAACTGAAATAATTAAATTTAATAATAATCAAACAAGAAATAACCTTAAAAAATAGGGCGAGCATTTCAGAATAAACACACCCCTATCCGTAACGAGAACCACCAATCACGCTTTCTGATTGTACAAAAATATATTATTCGGTAATGCAGACTATTAAGCCGAGTATTCGGTTAAGATTTCGCCGAATATTCGTTATTCGGTTATTAGTTGTAGACAAACTTTCCCAGTATTAAATAAATTTTATTTATTATAGTAAAAAAAGGATATATTTAGTTTGTTGTAATGTTTGGACCAAAATATAAACTGTATTAATATTTTAGAAAATGAACACAAAACATGAACAATAAAAACTATCCGACAGTCGTAGAAATGGTGATCTACAGCATGGCAGATTAAAAAAAAACCGAAAATAATTGATTTCTGTTTCTGTGATTGGCGGAGAAAATTGAATTATGAGTTCATATTACATTTGCAAACAAAAAAAAAATGACAAAACTGTACTATCACTTCCAATAAATCTATGTTTTATTAAATGTAAATTATCTTGTATCGTTTATCATAGAAATTTAAAAATAAAATTTGAAATGTGAGCAAATTCTCGAAATATCATAATTAATTCGAAACCCTTTTACGAGACATGAATTACATTTTTCTTTAAATTGATGAAAAATTAGTGAAATTTAAAAACTATTTTATCAAAAAAAGTGAAAAATTGCAATCTAAATTTATATTATACCTAGCGATAGAGAAAATACAATAGGTTATATTTATTTAATTAATTACAATTTGAGATATAAATACATATATTTGTGGGATGATATAGATTAATATAAATTATATGTAAATATGTACGGGTCGATAAATTTTTAGAATAATTGCTGCAAATTGAAAAAAAATATATACAAATAATTCTATCGTAATTTCTGTATATTAAGGACTGCAGTATATTTCAAATTACGTCTTTATTCCTCATTTTTTATTTCAAATTCCGGTGACAAAAGAAAACAAATAACAATATCTATAAAAGAAAAATGGCACTACACGCATCTAACAGTGGACCTACAATGAAACTGATTCGTTTGGTCTAATTTAACATTAGATACAACTGCCTTTGAACAATAGCTCTAATTCTCGACTAACTCAGTTGTATCGTATCATTCTATAAAATAAACACTGCACATAGAAATTAGAAGCATGGAGCTAGAACGAATAACGTATAACGATAACGTTTATGACTATGTTGTTACTCTTGTGTGTGTCGTGTGGAGTGTATTGTCCCGGTGATATTGTGTCAACTACAAATTACAAAAATACATTAGTCGGGATATTCCACGAGTTCATACCACAGACATGACGTATACTAACATAAAAGAGACTTTCTATGTTATGCAGTATAGTAAATGCACACATCACAGAATATGGATACTTTTATTAATATTTACTTCATTGCGGAAACCAACATTTTAAAAGTCTCCATATAAAATTTGCTTCGTAAACATAACCTCTCATTATTGTTTTATAAAATAAAGAGCAAGTTTATATGTAAAATTATTTTACTAACGACTTTAATAGGAAAACCTAAAAATGTCATGAGCAAAAAATTTCTTTATCTACAACTATTGAAATATGGGTACATTATACGTGTGATACTACATATAATATACTACTCATATTACACAAGTGTAATATGAAAAGTTATATTACACGCTACACTTTTCTGTAATAAATAGAGCATGTAATGTTAACATATAGCATTTTAATAAACTGGTAATTTATTAATAATATATTTTTTACCATAAATATCAATATAAATGATTATAAAAGTATAATAAATACAATTTGAATAGTTATTTTGACATTTAAGTGCTACTGTGGCGCCATCTGTTAAGCTATATAAGAACTACTCACACCTAACTGAATATTTAACAAATAATATCAGACTTTTTATATGCCTGATAGTTGTAGATAAAGTATAGTATTTGACTCGCATAATATGGCTACATTACACGCGAATGATTAAAAATACTCGCTACCGCTCGTATTTTTAATTACATCCTCGTGTAATATAGCCCACATATTATGCTTGTTAAATAATATACTATTTACTAACGATTTTAATAGGAAAACCTAAAAATGTCATGAGCAAAATATTACTTTAATAAATAGACCAGTGATTATACTCGTATAAAATGGATATAATTTTGAGAGAAGTATAACAGCAATTTCAATGAATTAACATAAAAACTAGCTTAAGAATGTGGAACAACATGTTATATCTGTAATTAGAGAAATTGGAAAACATTTCAGGGTTAATAAATAAACATAAAAATTGTGTAACTGCAAATATCTTATAAATATTTTCAAGGTACAACAAGAAGAATATTTATTTTATTATCGATTTTAATGTGTCAATTTAAGTAACATATAATAATGAAGAAGTGGAATGACATAGAAAAATATTAGAGCAATAATGTTGGTCAATAATTTGAAATAATTGTAAGGCAAATATTGCAAAAATTATCAATTAAGTATATCCGGAGTGAGATCAATTAAAGAACATTTTGAAATTAATAAAGAATGCTGTAAATGAAGCATAGACATTCAAACCAATTAGTCTCCGTATTCTTTTAACGTTTATTAAATATTTATATACACGAAATAAATTTTGTGTTATAACTTACTAAGGTAAAAATAAAATAATGTATTAACTTCCTATTTTTTCTTAATGAAATCGAGGGAAAAAATATTTATTATAACAACTACTATTACACCTGTAAATTATATAGAATCAATTATCTTTTGGAAAGCCAATTATTTCCTTTAAACGATTTGTCATTCTTTCCACTAATTTTCTTGTAGTTTGAGAGTCAATTTTACCCCATTCTTCTACCATAAATGTAGTAGTTATTTTATATAGTTTGAGTGTCTTGCTTTATAAATTTTTTAAAACAAAGATGTTCAATGGGATGTCTGCAATTGTACAATATCTATTCCAGCAGTTTACGTGTAGTATGTATAAGTTTATTATCTTGTTGAAAGATTTAACAATCCCTTGATGTTTCTAAATTCTCTTTTAAAATAATCAAATAACCCACTTTCCCATCAATAAAAATTAAGTTTCCCACCAATTCTGTACTCATTCAGCTCAATACAAGCACAGGTCCTCCACCATATTTCACTGATGAGCATATTTTTTTTTGTTTTCATTTGTTCATTCTTTCTTTTTTCAAACAATAATCCAAAAAGGTTTATGTTGGTTCATCTGAAACAATTACTGAGTTCTATAAGGTTTCAGGATGGTTTATATATTTCAAAAACAAACCGTAAAGATGTGGGTACGGAGATAAGTTGGTTTGAGTGTAAATGCAATATAATATAAAAGTTTTAAAAAATATTGACCTACAATTTTAATTATATGAATATCGATTTTAATACAAAAAATAAACAATAAAACTGGAATTTAAGAAGAAATTATGAAATAATGAAATACACTGGAAAAAACACTGATACGATTAATCAATGTTTCAATTATTGTAAACTCAAGACAGGGCAATAATAGTGATTATTTAATTGTATTTCTTATGAATATTTACTCAATGATAATAAATAGAAGGAATTAGAGAAACTGGAAGAAATAAATAAATCAAACATAGGTCAATACAGCAATTCGGTTAAAAATAAGTTGATATTTCTGATCTCGTTTCGAGAGTATTTGAATTACCGATATTATTTGATCCAGAAAGCTCTAATGTATATATTATACATGTTTTACCACAAATTAATAATATATAAAATATATGTTTCTCACTATTAATAATTATGTGTTCTACTAACATATATAACATCAAAAGCGAATAAATATATACATGTATAAAACTTACCATAAAATGTTTTATATTAGTTTACACAGATTTATATTTTATTAATTAATGTGTAGAATATATATACAATATTGCAAAATCGATGTATGGAAACTTTTAAAATGATTTTTTAGTATAAAAGTAAAATATTAAAAGAAAAGTATTTGCGTCAACATATTCTTGTAATGTGTTTACTATGTATAATATATTGTTATTTACCACATGAATAACTTTTCATTCAACGTGTTTGTTGTGAATTGAATGTTATTTCGAAGCAAATCTAATGTTTCCTGTTAATATAACATGAACCTACGAATCGAGTCACATTATTTGTTAGTACCTAACAAAAACAGCAAATAAAATACAGCAATTTCCTAAATCCGATTGGTATTTTACCTGAAATTTTCATAAAGCCAATTGTATATTTCACAGGAATTGTAAAAGTCAAAGAGCAGTGCTTTTCATAGAATATTGCAGGGATACCAACAATCCAACAGAAAATACTAAATTTATTTTTTAGTTCAATTACTTTGTAGGCATATTTAAGATACTGTAAAATCAATTTGTTCTGATGCCTGTTGCAATCACAATGAACTAGAAATATTTATTGAATAATTTTTATTCTAATTTAGTATTGAAATATAATATTGAAATTAAACTGATAATATAATTAAATAATGATTTTCTTGCTTTTAGAAACTTATTTTTAATAGTTAAATCCATCAAGTATAAGACAAATTTAATAAATTTGAATATTTCCCTCGAATAATTTTAACAAATCAGGTTACAGTATTATTTTTTTTTAATTTCGATCAATAAAAATCGAATATCAGTGAATATACTGCAACTGTGCATAAGCTGAGTACATTAGACGTTTATCGAGTAAAATCCTTCAAAAAACTGTTTCAGAGCATAAAATTCTGCATTAAAATCAATAAGCATAATTAATTGTACGTTCCTTGTAAACTCAGAAATTGGATATGAAAATGATAAATCACCCCAAAATAGTAATAGTAATGTTTAATCGTTTATCTGTCAACTATCGTTGCATTAGTTTTTTTTTATTATTAACTGTAATTACTATTGAAGTGAATAATATTATATAAATTAATTTTGAATTCAAAAATAAAAATAAAAATAAAATTATTATAATTTTTAGCTTTTTTTTAATTGACACTTGTTATTAGCACCGCTATTTTTGGGGTGATTTACTTTATTTTCATACCTAATTTCTGTGGTTACAAGGGTACAAGGCAAAATTAATATTGCTTATTGATTAAGATGCAGAATTTTATGCTCTAAAACTGTTTTTTTGAAGCTTTTTTTTATCTAAAATAATTACGGAAGCAAGAAGTTACGAAAATATGATTTTACATATTAAGGCTTTATATCTACCAGAATATAATTTATTTAATTTTTATTCTGACCGAAAATGAAGCCGAAGTTTTTTTTTTTTTTTTTTAAACAAGAAAAACTGGAACTAAGTAGGTAATTTAAATGTTCAAAATGGGTTGGTTTTCGAATATTCTATTATTATTATTATTATTATTATATAGAATTCATTTCGTCTAAAAAGTAAAACAGAAACTAAAACCAGAATCTATTTTAGTAGTACTTGATAATGAAATCAAAAACTGAACCTTTCACTGCAGAAGAATCTGTAACTAGGAACATTCAGTAATTTTCAAATTACATTTCTTTTGTAAAATAGGTAAAATTTCCTTTTGATTAATAATTAGAATTAGATTGCATCAAGTATAATTAGAAGGTAGTTGTAGCCTGTTGGATTGTCGCCCCAGAGTGAACACACAACACAAGACGACATGGTAAGCAAGACACACGTGAGGCGGTGGAGGCAGTACTTACCACGCCAGCTGTCCTTGATGGGACACGTGATGGTCTGGTTCTGGATGAGGTAGGCGTTCAGCGCAGACAGGCTGGGCGACTTGCGCAGCGTGTCCTCGTCGTTCTTCCACACGTACGTGATCGCCGACGATTCATACGAAACTACAAAACCAAACAATACAGTCAAAATCATGTACAACACCGTCGATTATAATATAACGCATGGTAATGATAATAATGACAGGTCTTCGGTATGAATTAATATAAATAATTCGGATTAGCGTAGCACGGTTTAGCGAACAAATGTCACATAACGTTTGAATATATACGGTCTTTAACCAAAGAATAGGTTTATACAGAAGCGACAGTAAGACAGAGAAAGAAGAAGAAAATCGGAAAGTATCGCCCACGATTCATACGAAACTAAGCAACCAAACACGCAGGATACAGTCACGCTTATAATGAAATACAGGGTAATGATACTAATGATAGGTCTTCGGTATTACTTAATATAAATAATTCGGATTAGCGTAGCACGGTTTAGCGAACAAATGTCACATAACGTTTGAATTTATACGGTCTTTAACCACAGAATAGGTTTATACAGAAGCGACAGTAAGACAGAGAAACGAAAATTAGAGAGAGACGGAGACTGTGCACAAATTTAAAGGGCTCATTGTTTACAATCGGAAACTATCACCGACGATTCATACGAAACTAAGCAACCAAACACGCAGAATACAGTCAAAGTCATTTATATCATCGTCGGTTATAATAAAATGCAAGGTAATGATACTAATGACAGGTCTTCGGTATGACTTAATATAAGTAATTTGGATTTAGCGTAGCCGGTTTTAGCGACGAAATTTAACACAACGTTTGGATTTATGCGATCTTTAACCACAGAATAGGTTTATACAGAAGCGACAGTAAGACAGAGAAACGAAAATTAGAGAGAGACGGAGACTGTGCACAAATTTAAAGGGCTCATTGTTTACAATCGGAAACTATCGCCGACGATTCATACGAAACTAAGCAACCAAACACGCAGAATACAGTCAAAGTCATTTATATCATCGTCAATTATAATAAAATGCAAGGTAATGATTCTAATGACAGGTCTTCGGTATGACTTAATATAAATAATTCGGATTTAGCGTAGCCGGGTTTAGCGACCAAATATCACACAACGTTTGGATTTATGTGATCACTGCACAACCAAACGCACAGAATGCAGTCAAAGTCATTTATATCACCGTCGCATATAATGAAATACAGGGTAATGATAGGTCTTCGATATGAATTAATACAATCAATCCAGATTTAGCGTAGCCGGGTTTAGCGACCAAATATCACACAACGTTTGGATTTATGTGATCACTGCACAACCAAACACACAGAATGTAGTCAAAGTCACTTATATCACCGTCGCTTATAATGAAATACAGGGTAATGATAGGTCTTCGGTATGAATTAATACAAACAATTCGGATTTAGAGTAACCGGGTTTAGTGACCAAATATCACATAACGTTTGGATTTAAGCGATCTTTAACCACAGAATAGTTACATACAGAAGCAACACTCCGTGTCGGTACCTTTCATGGCACCTTATACAGTTCTATGACCTTGGAGCATTATGTAGACCTTTAAATTTGTTGACTCCCCTATCTCTCCCTAAGATGTGACGAAACTTTCCGATTTTAAACAATGAGCCCTTTAAATTTGTTAACTTTCCCCATCTCTCTCTAATTTTCGTTTCTCTATCTTACTACCGCTTTGGTGCTAAAGGCACCGACCCGCACAGACTAGTAGTCGACTCGGCTACAGGGGGGAACCGGAACTCATTTTTATTTTTGCGTAAACCCGAAAATATTTAAAATTATTGAATTTTTAACTCGAAAATTTTCAATTTTATTCGTTTTGAGTATATTTCAAAAACTAGTAGAGGTACAATCTCAACTACTTTACCATTCGATTCTACGGTAAAAGTTATATAAAGAAATGTTTTATCCACATATACGTTCTTTGGAACGATTAGATGAAAAATATGAAAAACGAGAAACCCTAAATTTCAAGTTTTCACCTAGAAACTTTTTGTCTCTAAAATTTTTCATTTTTTGGACTTAAGTAGATATCGATGCGCTGATTTCAAATTTTCAAACTAAATTCAATTATCTCTTCCCGTTCTTGAGATATTCACGTTCAAAGTTATACCTAAAAAATTAGGTTTTATAGGTATACCGCTTAAATGGTTAGGTTTACGACTTCCTCACCTCACCAATCGATTCTACAGGCAAAAATACATAAGTGTACCAATTTTCAAATTTTTATCTCAACAGATAAAATTTCTACAAGGAAAAAACTGAAAATGGCCAAAAATCGAGAAAAATCGTCAGGGGTTCATCAGGCATTTTTTTCGATTTTGGTCATTTTCGTTTTTCCTTTCTATAAATTATATCCTTTGGAATAAAAATCTAAAAATTGGTATACTTATGTAATTTTGCCCGTAGAATCCATTGGTGAGGTCACGGAAGTCGTAAACCTAACCCTTAAAGGGGTATACCTAAAAAACCTGTTTTTTTAGGTATTGCCAAAACTCAACTTTGAACACGAATATCTCCAGAACAGGACAAGATAATTGAATTCTGTTTGAAAATTTGGAATCAGCGCATCGATATTTACTTAAGTCTAGAAAATGAAAAGATTTGGAGACAAAAAGTTTCTCGGAGAAATTTAGAAATTTAGGTTTTTTCACTTTTCTCATTTTTCACCAAATCGGCCCAAAGAACGTATATGCGGAGAAAACATTTCTTTATGTAACTTTTCTCGTAGAGTCGACTGGCATAATCGTTGAGATTGTATCTCTACCCATTTTAAAGATATAGCCAAAAAATATACTTTTTTGAGGTGCAACTTTGAGAGCAAATATCTGAGAAACGAAAAGAGATAATTAAATTCCATTTGAAAATTTGATATCAGCGCGTCGAGATCTATCAACGTGTACTATTTCCCAAAAACAAAATTTTGGGCACAAAAATGAGTATTTTTTTTAATGAAGAATAAATTTTTGAAAAATTCATGGACTTCCCTGGGATTTGAACCCAGGGCCTTCCATGAGTTGTTAGCTCCAAAAACATGGAACAATACGTCTTATAAAACGAGTATTATATATTAGTTTTTATACTTTGCTTCACTTATTTAATAAAAATCTTAAAATTTTCAATTAAAAAAATAACAAATTGTAATCTAGGAATATATAAATGTGAAATGTGATAACTGTGTTAAATGAAACTGAGCACATTTATCTATCAATATGCATTTAAATATTATGAAAATATTTATAAATCTATACATTATGAGTTATGAAGTTTTAATATCATTCTAATTAGTTTGTTTATTCGGTTTTCCTGCTCAAAAATAATATAGATTTTATTAATAATCATTTAAAAATATTTGAAGTGGTGGAGTTGTTAGAAGTACCAATTTTACAACAACAAAAATACAAACAACAATATTTTATATTATTAAACTGTTTTCAATATAATAATAGGAGAATTGTTAACACAAAGTATAAAATGTCATTTTTTACACTCATTTGTCTGTTACTACGCAACAACTATTCGTAATTATTTCCAAAAAATTCATCGCTCTTATTGCATTACTTATGATAAAATAACTATTTTAGTATTACTTTCCTTATACTTTTAGTTCAATTATTTACATTGAGAATACATTCGTAATCCATCTCGCACCTCATATGTCTGCACCTGTCACAATTATCTCATACATCACATATTCTCCATTTGTTGATGAAATTCAACAACTAACTCGCCGTTATGCATTGTCAGAAGCAAACGCTAAAACTTCCCATGTACGTATCTCTTATTTCCCTCAAGGTAGGATCAACAAGTTAATTACTCGTGAGAGTTGGTGTTGGTGTTGCCATCGTAAACATGTAATGCAATAAGAGTTACTTATGTTACACATACGCAGAGCCACAAATTGCTGCACAACAAAATCCGATTACATTAAGGTATTATGTGTTTATGCTACAATAAAATAAGTATGTAGCTAATTATTTAAGACTGATTGTAATTATAATATAATATTGTTGCTTACATACTGGGAGTTTATTTTATCAGTAAACATAAAATTATATCCTTAACATAGTTACAGAATGATAACAATGTAGTGAAGCGTTTATTTTATGAGTAAACATAGGGAATATTTCTCAGACTCATCACATTTCAAAATCAATTGGACAAAGCGATTAGTAGTTTGATCATTTTTATTTTATGATGTAGTAATTAATTCTTTTCTGATTTTTAACATTTATCTAGATCTTTCACTGGACATTGTAAAAATCAAATCATTTTGAAATAATATAATAAATACATACATATTTAATTATTACATTATAAAAGAAGAAAGATTAACTTCAATGTTTCTGTTCTATATACGAATTAAATATATTATTTTTAAATTGATTATAATCATACTGCAAAGAATTCGTATAATCTTCTGTATCATTTAGAAATGCTGATAATCATCTACAAATATTGCTAATTCTACCAAATTAGAAACTTAGAAACTTAGAAACGAAATAATATACTTAACTTTTTATATGAATTGGGATTGGAGTTAGTTTGACATTTCAGGATGTTAACAAGGGGTATAACTAATTAATCGGGGTAGTGGCTAAGCCCTTTTATAAATCTGACTGTTTAAATAAAAATAAATAATTTGTAATTGTATTAATTATCATTTAATATTTTTCTGGTTTATGTTAATTATCCCTAGTTTTATATATAAAATAAACGCTTTAATACATTCCTATCAATCAATGTACGACGTAACTATAATAATGATATACGCTATGTTTACTGATAAAATAAATTTCCGGTATACTCTATTTCCCGCAGTTGATCCTCACGTAATCAATTTCTGTGGCAAAAATTATTAAACTTTTATCTTTCATCTTTGTCGGATACACATAGCATAAATGAAACTTTATTCGCTATCTCATTATCGTACTTGTTACACAGGTTATTATACTATATGCCTCTAACTAACGACAAAATGGAATAGAAACAGTTTTGTAATCGCGATAATACACATTTTCAAATACTACAAAAAATGAGTACATCATTTATGTCATATAACATACCTATTATGAAATTGATTTTGGCGTTTTTGTATGTTTTATCCATTATTATATATGTATACAATACTGTCAGTATGTACAGTTCACTACATCTGAGAAAAAACAACCCTCTATACTGAAATTCGATTATTTCACATACCCCAATAGTCTGTAATTAGCAAAATAATGGTATTCTTTTCAAAACCAGATTTTTTTTCTTGTAGAAATAATCCGAATCTATGAGACATTTATAATTTAAAGAGAATTAAAACAGTAAATGCTTCTTACCGTTTAATTGTTCTCCAAAATTCAAATCCATTTGCTGCAATAATTTATAAATGTAACTTATTGTTTTAAAAATGAATTATACCAAAGAGCAAAATAAAATATGATACTTTTACTTTTCACCAATTAAAGTGAATGACGTTATGTCCAAAATGAAATATAGATGCGGTATCCTTTTAGTTTTTGTAGGCACGAGTGTTGACATTTGATGTAAGTCGAGGTAATGTTCACATTAAATAAATGTGGTTTTTATTATGTCATTACTTGTTTCATGTATGCATTAGAAGCATTACTCATAATATTCTCAGAGAATTTAGGGTTCATACAAGTTCATAGTAATTAGTCCTGTAACATATGTGCCACTTATATGACAGACATAATGAACAAAAAATATGCACTGTACCTACACTTTTTTGCCATTTTATAATCTAAAAAATTGCAGGAAATATGAGAACATACATTTTATTTTAATGTATTTAGTAATGTCTATAAAATATAAGTGCTGTGAACTCTTCAACATCTAAATATTGAATTAGGACACACTTTCTATTACCTATTTTGTAAATTCCCAGTGGGGTACTTTTCACTTTTCATACGTGAGTATCTTCAAAATGTCAAGTCGTAAATATTTCAAGGCTGTAATGCATCATCTTTTCAGAATTCATAAAATACACTGTCGTAGCAAATATAGTATAATGTAAGTCATGTGCTTCTATATCAATTAATTTTAAACAATATATGTAACATTCAAAATACATTCCAATTTAAAATGTAAACCTAAAAATAAAGCAATAAAAGTTCACGAATTAAACACTATACTTGTTATTGCAGTGGAGAAGCAATGCTTCCAAAGGCTTGTGTGCCTCTTTTGAGTTTATAAAGAGTTACTTTTCACGCACTAGCCGTTGCTAGGCAAGAAAACACATTTATCAATGGTTTAATTTACTTTTGAAATATATATTTTTTATAATATTTCGGTTGTAGGAACAATGTTGTATGCATCACTTGTGTAAAAGAGTTTTTTATCTCGTGCTATAATTTCCGTATTTGGCTACGCCTCATGCATTAATCAGCACTCAACTAAAAAACACTTACTTTACACACTAGTTGCATATATAAATATTTTCTCGCTTTAAAATTTGTAACCTAACTTAACCTACTCTAACCTAACCTAACCTGATCTAACCTAACCTGACCTAACCTTACTTAACCTAACATAACCTGACCTAACCTAACTTAACCTAACATAACCTTACCAAACATAACTTGACCTAACCATCTTATAATTTCCGACATTTTCTATCAAGGAGAATAACGAACTGCTGGCTAACATGAAACGAATTAAATTTGAAAGAATTTGAGTCGTGGATTTAGATTTAGACCTTTTGGTCATAGGCCGATACAGACAGGTGTCCGGATCAACCGGGCCCCTTGAGTTATCGCGGAATACCGGTAGTTACGCCACTGTGTTATTGGATGTCGTAAAGGCATTTTTTAACTATGAATACGTATAATGACATATTTACCTCAACTTAGGTTTATAGAGTATTATTAGGTTCTAAAACTTAAAAATTGAGCAAGAAAGAAATCATGACTTACTGCTTTCCATGGCGAATGAACACAATGGATCATCAAACGGAAAAATGTTGAGTCTACCTTGGCAGGATAAAATTAGATGCCTCCTGTAACACAAAATACAATAGAAAATACACTGCATATATTCACTACACAAATATCCATCGATTCGATAAATATTGACATGAATGGATTACATTTAATATTAATAATCATATGAAATATGAATTGCAATACACGTCAAAACATTTTAAAATAATTTCAAAATGTTTAACAATACACAAGGATCGTCATATTTCATTTCAAAATCAATATTCGGATAAATAACATTTTAACATTGCGTAAATAAATTCTGGGCATATTTTTTTAATTTGCTCTTTTATTCTCAGAGTACCTACATTCGTCATATTTATTTTACCGTTGCTAAATCTACCAGAACAGCTGTAATTATGTAAGTTACAGTATAGCAAGGTATGAAAGTAGGTCTTTGCTTATTGAAGCTAGAGATCAAATGAAATGAAAGATGCAAGTTGATGTGTAAATTTTCTTTCAATCAGAGGTATACTCAAAATTTTGTATACGATCGAACAGTAATTTTAAACGGTTTTATTATTAAAATACCTTATTTTACATTATTGATTTGGGTTGTTACAGTAATTCTTGAAAATATTAAAAGGTTATTGTCATGAGCACAGTTTTCATGTCAGCGACATTCATTTTTACCTATCGCCACTCAGTAAGAGAGGCAATGGAATCATGCTAAAAATCGACACTCTCCATTAGATCTGATAAGTTTTTCTGAAATATCTTAATAAATTATGAATATAGGAGAATTTTTGTAAATAATAATTTAATATTATGTCGTAAGCTAAAATTTTACAGTTCAAATTTATTTCATCCTAGCCCTATTTAACTATTTCAAATTAATGATTCGGTAAATTTGTTACAATTGCGGTTAATCTGTTTATCTAAAGAAATAAATGTTTTATATTTGATAGTAATAATTATTATAATTAACAGTGAAAATATTATAAAAATAATTATTGAACACTCTAAAAGGAATTGTACTAATACTGTAAATACTATTTATTTTAATAATTCATTATACCTTATCAGCAGTCAACACATGTATATTCATATATATAAAATATAAGTATTAATAAAAATTGTAAAAAGCGAGAGGTTATGTGCTGGCCAGAACAGATTTTATTAAAAAAAGGGGTATACAAACATTACCGACTATTACTTATCGTCAACAAAAATAATTGAGCTATAATATTTTTTCTCTTTTCTATTCATGTAAAATACATGGGTACAGGAACACGTAATTAGAGAAATTCTTATTGTCTCTATTTTAATATTACTTAAATTAAGTTTTGATTTAGTAATAACTATTAATATTCGTTGAATAATGACATAAAAACTGCAATAAACTCTCACACAAATATTTTCTTTTATTTCGTTGAATGAGTTCATTTAACTTAATTCGCTAAAATATTTAATATAATTTTGAAATTGATACTCTAGGATTGTCGTATTTCAATTTCAAAACAATATTCGTGTAAATAACATTTTAAAATTGCGTAAATATATTTCCCTGACATATTTTTGCAATTTAGTATTTTGCTCCCGGTATACGTTCGTGATTTTATCGCGGAAAAAGCGAGGAAAATAAAATTGAGATCTGATGAGCGCTGCGAAGGATGAAGGGAGATTATCAGTTCCTCCCTTTGTTTCCCGAAGGCTGCTTATTTACCGCAACATGCTATTTCTGAATTAGCGACATTCATCGCCCGAACATCCGAAATAAAAATATCCAAAGTTTCCACAAAAGAACAAGAATAATGCTCGATTATTTGTCATTTTGTGCAGAACGAACAGAGCAGGAAAATGGATTGAGAAAAAGTTTACGAGTCATAAAAAGAAATCAGATAAAATATCTGCAGAGGAAATTACTAAAGAATTATTACGCTAATTACAGAAATCTAACATTTGATAAAGTAAATTGCACTTAGGTACATATAATAAGAAGGTATGACGGAATAAGTTAACAGATTGTTTTCAATGATTTTTTCAAATGTAACTACGTTTATAATGTATGTAATTTTTTTTCCTATTACGCATATACAGCTAAAAATTAAAATAGTACCAATATTTACAGCATTTAAGGAAAGTAGAGTCACCACATTTATTATACAGTAATTGATCAAATTTATTTAATTTATATATTGTGCTATATTTTTACTGATCGTCAGATGTTTCGAGATTTTTCTAGTTTCTGTTTATGTAGTTTTATCTCAGAATTTGTTTTATGTAATTAATTTTTGGGTAACATATGTCTTTCTTTCCAAATAATGATCTACATATTTAATCAATTAAACACTGTACTCTAATTTTTTCAGTAATTGCTGCATTTATTGCTCTAGACTTTACTTCTGTTTTTCTAACTTTTGCTATATATAATTGTCCGACATTTTTGGGCTAGTATATGTCCGACATTAATTTAATAATATGTATATGAGAGTTACTCGGCTTGATTTAATTCTTTTTCTCGGGCAATTTTTGTATTCATCTTTCTTAGAGCAAAAATTTGCTTCAGTCTATTTAAATTCCAACCTTTTCACTTCCTTACATTTTTGCTCTTGTATTTGTTTTAGTTTCTAATTTTTAAATTTATCGGGTAATTTTTCTAGTTCTTTTTTCCAATTTAATTACTGTTTTATTTGTACATTACTCTATATTTACTCTTGAATGTGTCATACGCCATTCTTTCTTTTCTTTTACATCTTATACCGGTCCGTTCTTAAATTACGTAACGCAACAGTAGACAATTTTTGTATCCCCTCCTGTAATGCACTCGTAAACCAAACATGAAACCCTTTTGAATATTATGTAACACAATACTCTGGTACTCCGGCCCTCCGTTTTTACAAAATGTTATCATTTTTTCCAAATGGATGTGGCGAAAATCAGAATTTTAAAGTAAATGATGGGGAAATCCAGAATAATAGAATCTAGAATGATACAATAAGGGAGATGGTACAAGTGATTGAGGTTTCCAAGAATGTACAGAAATAAGGATTGAAATGGTTTGAGAATGTTACGAATAGGAGAAAGGTGTATATGCGGAACATACAAAGAAACTTAGAAGTGGAAGGGAGAAGACCAAGAGGGAGACCTGAGAAAAGATTGGGAGATTGTACGGCGGATGACCTGATGGAGAAATGAGAAGAACTAACACATTAACCACCCTTCTACCCATCCAACACTGTATACCGCTACTGTGCATCCCCTCCCTCTTGAATCCAACATAACTTAAGAACAACCCCTACTATAGAAGGGTATATGGTTAGACTTACCTCATGAGGTAATTGACCGTGCCGTTGCGGAAGATGCGCAGCGCGAAGTGCACGGGGATGAGCGGGTCCTTGAAGTCCCCGTGCATGATGAAGTACGTGTCCGGCAGCCAGATGTCCTCGTGGTGGTGGATGGCGTTCAGGTAGTCGTACTTGGACTGGTTCGAGTACTTCAGCCGCGGGTCGTACCACTGCTGCTGCAGGAGGAACTCCACCTCGTATTTCTACGCACAACAAACACCATAACATAAGTTACTTGGTCCATAATATAGTTTAATTATGAAGTAAAATCAAATAACTTTGTAGATTGGTGAAACCCAAGTGTGTTGAGTAATAGGATGGATGGGGAAGAAAGGTAAAACCTTACGTCTTAAACACACTGTTCTCTAAAAAAAATTTATTGTTACCGGTTTCGGTTACTGAGTAACCATCTTCAACAAACATGTTTTCTATTTTATATTTTGACAATGTTTCTACTTCTCTTTTGTAGTCTCGCCGATCTGAGGATGGTTATTCAGTAACCAAAACCGGTAACAATAAAATATTTTTAGAGAACAGTATGTTTAAGACGTTAGGTTTTACCTTTCTTCCCCATCCATTCTCAAATAACTTTATTAACCAATGAACGGCCAAAGGATCCTCTTCCACTCAACCAGTACAATTTAGTTACAAAAAAATAAAAAAACGTCAATATAAGTACTAGCATAAAAGTATAGATATAGCACAATGAGAAGAAGAGCAGATTAATTTCAACTATAATAATTTCTTGAAAAAGATTATAAATTTTCTACATGAGTTTTGAAAGAATGTAAAGGCAGAGATTTTAATTCGTCTAGAAGATTATTATACCATTTGGGTGCAATATAAGAAAATGTATTTTTTTGATTTATTACTTCGTTGTACAAAGAACGAAATATTGTAATCGCGACAAAATTAGGGTTTTAGGTTTCAACAGATATAACCACTTTGACCATCACTGAATCCAGTTCTAGTTCTAGTTTCGCTCTGAATTTTTGCTTCCAATCAGTTTTTTCAAAAGGTATTTTACTTTTGGCAGAAACTTGATAAAAATAACTGTGAGAGTATATTTCGTGAGAAATATGTAGGAAATAAATTAAAACCCTATCTTATTTTTTGCAAATTTTCATAGGATGATCCATTTCGAAGGATAGTTCAAAAATATGAAACGAATGGAAGTTGACGAATGATTAGCTGTAGAATGATCTCACTTTCAAGTGAAATAAGTATAAATGAAATGCAGAAAAAATTGTATATAATTTAGCATACAAGGAAGTCATATGGTGTCAACATCAGATTTTTTTATATTTGAAGGTACGATAAACGAATTATTATTACGTACCTAATTGATAATGCTGTTCTTATAATTTATGTTTTTCATGTAGATATTCTAAATTTAGGGGATAAAATTAAAAAAAATTAATGTATCTAGTACATGACCTGCTTTCAAATTTAATTATTCATACTTCTTTTCTGTAAGTTTAAAAATTTTTGGTCTGTTTGTGTTCAGTGTTGCGAAAATCAAGAATGTGTATCCAACTTCAGGTCATTTGGGAATACAAATACAAGTTGGTTAAGAATTTATTAATGCTACATTCTGTCTTCCACATCATTAAGCATTCATTCGAATAGCGTAATATTATTTTCCTTTCTTAATTTTAATTTGAAAATAGCTGCTTTTTCTAAAAATGATTTCCATTTGTAACCTATTTTCTATCATAGTTTATTCGTAAGATTAGAATTATGAAGTTTTAAGTGTACCAAAAATGACAAATTTTGGAGAAAATGTGCCACGGAAATATATTGAAATTTCGTTTTTTACCTGTTCGAAAGAATTATATGATGAAAACATTTCATTATGTAATATTTCCGGTAAAAAATACACAAAGCTGTTGAGATTGTATCTCTACCCATTTTTTAAATTAAATACTTACAAAATACACATTTTAAAAGCAATGTTGACATTATAATATCAGAAATGAAAAAAGATAATTAAACAATGTTTTGCTATATTTTCAAAAACAAACAAGTATGTTTTAAAAATTTCAGTTCAGTTCTATATTTAAATATTTATAATATTTCATTTTTTCCATTTTAAATATACTTATATGTAAAAGGAATAAGGATTCAGCATATTTCCTTTATATTGTGCTAGTTTATTTCAAATTAGAAGAATATTCAATAGAATAACTCGTACAATATTAAAACAGAAAAGTCTATATGTTTTCTTGAAGTAAGGAATGATGGGTAAGAATATTTAACTAATTTTCATATCAACAATAGATAAGTTAGTTAATGTAACAAAAATCTTGTTAAATAAAATAGGAAACGACAAGTTGATATGACGGATATCAACACTTATCTAGTTTTTTGATGAAAAACATCAACAAAAGATTAAGAAAAATAGTGTCGATAAAACAGGGAACGACTTGTCGATGTGTCCTTTCGAATTAGCGAATGAGGGATATAAACAGGGACTAGTTGGCCGATGCAACTACAGTGTAAACGAAGTAATCTCGGTGTAAAGTAACAATTTATGAGAGTATTTAGGGAGATTGCGTTTCATTTAGGTTTATCCGAGTTGGCGCATTGTACGAAGTTGCACGCCAGCAGATAAATGCACAAGTTGCTACCATTGTTGCTAAACTAACATGCAACCACTATCGCCATTGTTCTTTCTAACACCCACACAAAACGATATCTCTTCCCAAATTTAGAAACGGCCTTTATTTATAATCTACATAAAAGGAATTCATTTCTATACAGTTTTATCATGTTTTAAACTCAAACAAAAAATATTTACAATATCTATTGTATTCTAGTAGCTATTAGAACATTTTGACAATAATAATTATTGTAAAATCTAAGAATGAAAACGTTTTGTTATGGAAAAGAACAGGACCGTAGCTAAACTCTTTTCTAAAAAGGGGCTAAAGTATTGTTAGGGGAGGGGGCTGTAAAATTAAAATAATAGTATTAGTTACTCAGCAGGAATTATAAGCAAATTTTGCCGAATTATATTTACTTGATTATTCTCCGAATGACAACAGTTCAAACATCAAATATGATACTGTGAAACTGTGATACTGTGATTTTATCAAATTTCTTCACTAAAAACTACCTATGGCCATCAACTGAAGAATTCTGATTAGGTAAAAATGACGTGTGCATAATAATTTAAAATAATTTCGTAAATCATATTCAGTATCATTTCAATTTTTAAATCAATTGTAATATTATGAACATAAGCTTTTTTTTATTTTATAGACAAGAATTTACTACAAACTTAAACTTAGATTAAAGTATTTTAGTACGTAGTTAATTAAAAAACTTTCAGGGTTGCATTTAAATTTTTCTGAGTTGCATTTATTTTTGGCAGAGATCTAATAAGAGCCATAGCCTTAAAGTTTCGAACAAACTATACCTATACCTCGTATATAATTAAAAAAAAATTATAATTTACAATAATTCAACAAATTTTAAAAAGAAAATTTATGTAACTTTTTTTTAATAAGAGAAATAGATAGCATGTTGATACAAATATAATTAGGCTAGTTATTAAAAATATATTTAAAAATGGATTGAATATTTTTATCTCGTAATTGGTGTTTAAAAATTTGAAAGCTGAACAAAGTTAATGTATCTTTCCAAAAATTTCATGAATAAACTTAGCATTTCAACAAACTTATTGTAAACTGTAAGTATCCCTAAGGAGCTTTATCATCAGCTGTAATTTCTAAATTTCTGAAGTTTAGTAACTTTGTTTTACAGTCGAGTAAAACTGCACACCAATGTGAATCAGACAATTCGGCTTCGAATGCATATTTTCAGAGGGTAATTTTTAAATTGGTATAAACTTCTGTAAGTTTACTCTTGGGGTAAACAAATAATTTTATATTTAAATTGCTTCGCTTTGTTATATTACTTCGCTAGTAAATATTTTTATTTGATTATTTATTTGTATAAAAATTGGCTCAATTTATCCATTTATTTACATTGCAAATATGTTCAAATTTTTATATATGTATAAATACCTGTCTCATTTTCTATTATATCCTCTACTCAATTGATCCAAAATGTTCACTAATTTTATTACACTTGTTTCTTTTTAATAAAACGACGTAACTGTGATTTTCTTCAAAATTCATGTATCATCTTACAGGATTATTACATTTTTTTAAAATAGTGCATATTGATAGACGTCGAAGCGTTTACTTAAAATTTAAAAACAAAATTTAATTATCTGTTTTTGTTCTTGAAAAAAGTGTGTATTTTAGATATTTCTCTAAAATGAATAGCGATACAATCTCAACGATTACACCAGCTGATTCTAAGTGCAAAGTAGTGTAGTAAAAAATAAATAACATAATACATATATGTTTCTTGGAATGATTCGGTGAAAAATGAGAACTGTTTTTATTCCAAATTCCTGGAATTCAAAAAATATTGATGCGCTGATATCAAATTTCCACACAGATTTTTATTATCTCTCACTGTTTTCGAAATACAACCTCGGTAAAAAAACTTATTTCTTCAAAAATCGAGAAAAATTATAAAAATCTTGGATTTTGCCTATTTTCAATTATTCCTTTCTAAAAATTATATCTGAATATTTACGTAATTTTGCTTTATAGAATCGATTGGGTTGTAGTTGAAAAAACTTCTTTTTTATTTATGTACTATATTAAAAGCTGAGCCACTGGTCAAGATGTTACTCCTAAACTATAGTATTTTATTTAACTAATTATAATAACAACGTAAAATTTAACGAATATTTTAATAAGTATTGTAGCGATTCCAAGGTCACGTCGCTAGCGGACATATCTCGACAGGACCGCTTGCTTCCCATTGTTCTGTTTTCCAGAGGGTTGGCGAATATTCCAGAAGTTAATTGTTCTACCATAAATACCCCGAGCTGGAGATCATTTAGTTAGTGACCTAAATATTGTGGAAATAAATATTGCGTAGTTTTAAGTGTTTAAATTTTTATTAATAATTGTTAGTTTTAAAATAGTGTTTATGTTTGTTTATTCATAGTGTTACTTATTTTAATTTTCTTTTATAATTCATATTTTGTTTATTAAACTTAGTTATATAAATATTAGTGTTTTTTTTTTAATTTTTTACATGTCGCTAAATAAATAAAATGTTACAGAATATTTGAAGAAAAATGTTCGAATAAAACAAATATTTTTTTCTGTTGAATTCGTTATTAAAATAATATGTTCTGTAAAAGTGTAAATAGTTAGATAATTTATTCTGTACTTACCAAGCTGGACTCATCAGGAGAAGCAAGACTGAGCAGCAGTACACTGACGTTCACCGTCAACGTTCCTGCAAGCAAAACATCCTTACAGGTCCTGCCCTCATCCTTCCAACAACAATCATGTATTCCTCGTAGCTTAATTGTTTAATGGAGAACAACACACTAGCAAGTCTCAGTGTTTATCTTACGTACAACGTACAGGATTACAACTACAAGAAGAAGAACAAGAATAGAAATAGACAGTTCATTGTGATGAGAAGATATGGAACAGCGAGCAAATGAGGCAAGCAAAATTCAAAACGTCAAACAAAATGCAAGAAAATTAACAAGAAAAACACTTACAACTATGTTTCTAATGATATATTTTCGTTAATATTAAAATATAATACATAATCTTAATTTTTTTCTGTAAAACGATTTAAGCATTACCCTCATAGGTCTACCAGTATGATCTCAGAAACATTTACGTCTTACAGGGCCGTACTACAATTTTTAAGCTTAGATATACACATATACCGCTCATTTGAAATGTCATTATCATTATTTATTTTTTAGTACGGTAACGGTATGGTATTATTTCCTAGGAATACAAATGAAATTATTAAATTAAAAAATGTCGTACCTAAGTATGAAATATATAATTACAATATAAGTAACACGAAAAAAAGTATTGTGAACATGATACGCTATGAACTTATTCTTTAAGTTATAACATTCGTGTAGACAAACTGAAATATTTAATAACTTATGTGTAGCCAAATGTTTCAATGTCGCAGTCAATCTGTATTAAAATATACAAATTGTTCTAAAATATTTTTTTTACGAAAACGAATTCTAGTTATTGAAGATATTTACTGTTATAATCTTTAAAAAAATACTTAAATCGTTTTAAGACCAAGAGCTTACTTTAAATTTTAGATGAAACGTCCTTTTCTTTAATTCAATGTATGTATAATGATTGTGCATTATAAAGAATAATAAATTATTGACTATCTACTAAAATTATATTAGTCTACATAAAAATCAACTTAAAAATTCTGAAAAACCTGAACCAATCAAAAACTAATTAGTGAGTTGTGAAGCTATTTACGTTTAGAAATTTCTATGAGTTTGTAACAATGTCCTGTTCTTTTATTTGTTGATGATGTTCACAACAAAACCCTGTGATTATAAAAACCTTTTTACTCTGTAATCTAAATAACCCAACTTTTCCCATTATCGATCATCTGAATAAAAACAACGTCGTGATTGTTTAATGATAAAATATCCCGTTGTCAATTTGACAGGGCATTAAGCATGAGATGTATAAGTTCTGGGAAGAAAGCAAAGTATGTCGGTGGTTCCCAGAGGAAATTAGGTTCTCAATAGCCGGGCTCAGTCCTTTTGTTTCCCTAAACAAAACTCTGCTCAACTTTACACGCTCAAATCAACTCTGGGGGGACGCTACGCAAATCAAAACCAAAGCAGCTACCAGATTTAACGCACAACTTTGCTATTTTACGCCGAAAATTTTGAGGGGAAGGATTTATAATAAATTTGAAATGAATTCAAAAAGTAATGTAAATTATAAGTTGTGAAGCTGTTGTACAACTTATAGGTTATCTAAGTGTCACATTATGGAAGACCGTGTGTAAAGTACGACAATCGTACAGTTTGGAATTTTTTATTTATCAAAATTATGTTAGCAATATAAATAAGTCAAGATTAATTTTAAATAATTTTATCCAACACCATGTAATTATAACGCTGTAGGTCATAAAACACCTTTGGGTTAGAAATTAAAACTCACTGTTTCTCGGTTCGTATCATAGTAACTACGTTATGAAACCTTCTTTACTCTATTTTTTTTTTATTAAATGCCATTTTGAAATGTTACCTGCCAATTTTTATTTTATTTATTTTATATCAATGATTAAAAGGTACATTTCTTACATGACTTATTTGTTTTGTAACACACTTGTATCATAAATAACTACAAAACAATACGACGAATAAAAAATAAACAAGTAATGTTCTACATAGCACTGTTTTATTATTTATAGGTTCACAATTTGACATAGTGGGACCAAAAAATTGTCAAATAATGGTCGTAGAAAAAGTATAGTACATAATTCGAGATGTAAGGCAATTAAGCACTTTGCGGCTGTTATGTAACTTTTCCATTTCGTGCGTAATATGCAATATCATATTTTAAAAACTATTTTATTGTGCGTGAAATAAGAAATGAGCTGTATTATATATTTGTATGTTTACATTATTAGCAAGATAAACAGATTTTACTGCAGTAGGATACAGAGTCTGGTAAGCAGTTTAGGTGAAGCTACATCCTGCTGAAAATTTAAACTGTTACCTTGCTTTCATTGAACAATGTAACCAAATCCAATCAGTTACTAATACTATGTCAAAACAATAACAAAAGACAATAATGTAAACAATGTAACTACTAACTTGAAAAATGAACCTTTAAATTAGTTGTCAATGAAAATTATTTTCTTTTTAGAATGTTTGTCAACATTTTGATTGGTGGAAAGGTACTCTTTATGAAACAGAAACTTTCATACCTCGTGAAAAATAGGCGACTTTCTGCACTTGTTGCACAATATACTATCGTACCATTTCTGTTATATTAAAAAAGGATTTCCGTAGGCGGTAGTTGCTGTACTTTGTAGTATATTTTACTGATTACAGTGATTTATTTTTGATTACATTAAATCATTAAGTCATCAAGTAATTTTATCTTCCTATATGTAAATTCGTATGATTGAATGGAATAGTTCACAAATAATATTAATTTAACGTTTTAATAGTTTGTGGGTTTATTTAATAAAGGTTACAATAATCCTTATTATTGCAATATTCTATAAATTTTAATTTATGTATTGTTTGGAAAATAAAAAGTTTTTCCATTTTGTACAGCTTTGAAAACATTTAAACACAGATTATAACAAATTCGGTTATTAAATGTCAATAAATAATCCGATTATAAATAGAGTCGTCTAAAGCTCAACGTGAACAAATTGCTCGCCCATAAAAGTTTAATTTTTTCCAAACTCATTATCTGATTAAAATTTTATTAATCGAAAACAAACCAATCTATCTCTGCAAACAAAATGTGTGCAACGCGAATGACAAAGTTGAAAACACAAAGAATTATTCTGCATATTAATGCAGAATTTTCAATCCATCATTTGTGATTGACAACAAATGTGTACTAAAATTTTTGATGCTTTTCAACACAAACAGGCTTACAAAGCCGATGGATGCATAATACATGTTCGTTTGCATAATTTTTAAAGAGAAGGAGATTTTCTTTGAGAATTTGTGATTTATTCTCTTTAAATAAAAGGCAAGTTTACAAAAACGAATAAAATTTTAATAAGGTAATTTTCTTTTTCTTTTTTACCAAACACGAAACGGAAATAAATTGATTTAAAATACTACTTTATTTGCTTTATTTTCTCGCAAATATTTAATATTTTAACTCTAGAACTTTTTTCTCTAAAATTTTAATTCAATTATTTCTTACGGTTTTCGGGATATTTACGTTCAAATTTACACCCAAAATAAGAGGTTTTCAATTTGTACCGCCACCTTTGTGTTATATATTTAAGATCATATAGTCTATGATATATTTTTAAGATCAAGTATTTTTGTAAAAACAGTCAAATTTGTTGTAGATACGATTATTCATTGTTATTTTAAAATCTGTAGCAAACGCACGTTTGAAATATAACTCTATTAATTGTCTTGATCATTATTTCAGAATTCTTTAAATCTTTTTTTTGAAATTATTTTAAACATTTTGAAGTAAGATAAATGTTACAGATATTCTACAAGAAAATAACATAAGTATTCCAATTTTCAGATTTTTATTTTGATGGAAAAAGCGAAAAATAAAATTTAAGCTTTTTTTTCGATTCTGGTCATTTTCAGTTTTTCTGTCTTTATATGCTTGAAAACCCATTTCTGGGTCCAATTTTGACCTGAAATATTTTGAGAACGCTAAGAAATAATTGAATCATATTTGAAAATTTGGAAACAGTACATAGTAATTTGTTTTCTTCCAGAAAAGAAAAATTTATGGAGAAAAAAATGAAAACATGAGCTATTTTTTATTATTATTTCAGTTGTATGTGATAAATTTTTGTGTTTGGAACTTACTTGGAGATGTAAAAATATAGTAATTTTTATTTAGAAATGTGAAATTTATTCCCAACATAAAAATGAAAATAATTAAAATTATATATATTTATATATTCTTCTGTTTTCTATGGTACAATATTATTTTGAGAATATAGCCCTAAGTACATGAGAAACGTACTAGTTTTGTGACATTTTACTTGCATTTTAAAGTGAAATAAATTGTCACTATAACCACTGCAATATATAGACATTCGGACTTAGCGGAAGTTATTATTTTTGGAGAAAAATTTTAATGCTAGGATTCTTAGCGAATTTTATAAGAAAAATAATAATTTGTTGAATTATTTTTAATGCTCTTTCATAGTAAGTTTTTTGTATTAATGCTTGGAAGAAATGGATCGAGAGTGTCCTTCTTGTGATATCTCCAAATTGTCCGCTAACATGTCATATCTGGAAAAATGCAGTTTCAACTCAATTCATTTGTGCAAATATTTCATGGAAGTCTTTTCAAGGGACGTCACGCTTCAAATGGCTTTTCGCTCAACAACAAAAACTTTTTGATTTATGTTTCTTTTTTCCTGAATCTCAAATAACGAAAACAAAATAAATTTGGCCATAAAAAACCCGTAGACAACTGTATATAAATTGTTTGTGTCTATTTAAAAAAAAATTCGATTATGAATATTTTATTCAGGTTGTTAGCGAATTATATTTATTTTAATTTAAGCAGAAGTGACTATTGGGTACATTTACAGATAACGTCTCAGATATTTCTTAGTCATTTAGTATATAAAAAATGCATTAGTTTGTAGTAATATTTTAGTAGGCAAGTATACTACTTGTATAAACATACGAGAAAAATGTTACGCCTTCAAAGATACAAATTATTTTCTTTTTGACTTACTGGGACCAAAAATTTTACAAAATATTATTCTTATGATTATTTTACCATATTAGATATGAAAGGTAAATATTGATTATTGCTTATTAAGTTTTTGTATGATAGAGGCAATAACAAAATTAAAATTTCTATTTATTTGGAATATTTTATTTGATAAGCGTTGTAATTTTTAAATTAAATTTTGAAGTTACTAAGTTGTCGTTTACTTACCGATTCTCCGTTCAATAAGAAATTACTTACCCATCAATAATTGAAATCCTAATTGGTAAATATTCAAAAATATCAGACAATGAAAACGTTATTATTTAGATATTTAAGTACAACCGTAATTTGTTGCAATAAAATTTTTATATTAAAAATGAAATCATTAAATTTTAAATATAAACAGTGTTATAATGAGTGAAAAAAATGTTTATATGGATATTATCAAATGTTTTTATATAATTTTATTCGTAAATATTAAAAAATTTGAAGGAATGGAGAAGAAAAAATTGTTGAGACAGAAAAAATGATATTATTCTTATGTCTTTATTATAGTGAGTTCTCGTATTCGATATACAAATTTTGTTTGTTTATTTCCGTTGAATAAAGTATAATATAATTTGTATTCTTATATCTCGCTCAAAACTCGTCTATTTTCACAATTTTCTTTGTATCTTGAAATACGTCTAACAAATTTTCTCTACAGTCTAACACTATTCTGTACTTTTCAAGTTTATCTCGCGTCTGCATATTATTTGTATGCTGAAGTTAAATAACGTCTGTCAGGTGAGATAAAAGAACAAAATGTGCAAAACATTGAAGTGCGCTGTACAAACAGAACTTGCAAGCATGCGGTGACATACACAACCAATACAGGGCTACAAGAGAATTACTACAAATTAGAAAAGCGAAGCGAAATAAATATTACAACGTTGTCTCTGTCACGGTACAAGAAAAATATTTTCTCTCTAAAATTACACTCTTAAATATATCATATTCTTCACTAAATAAATCCCTTTTAATAGTTTGTTACCGATTTTCACATTATAAGAATTAAAGGTGTGTTTAAGGTATTACAATATGTACTGAATATTTTTGGTATATCCGTAAGACATAAATAATACAAGTTAAAATACATGGTACTTTTAGCTAAATTAATCCTTATATCATGGATTTCAGCTAAGATACAATATTTTGTAATCTGTCATTAGTCATTACCTACTATGGAATATGTTAGGTTTGTTTCAACTAGATTTTCCTAACGATTTGTGATTATTTCATATATTAGTCCATATACCGTGTTTTGCGCATACGCGAACTATGGATACTTCGGGACCGTATTTTTGTTAGAATGATTTTCGGACTGATTCTGAACCGTCAATGTCATTACTGTCAATTGTGTGTTACGTTAGTTTTACTTTTTCCTGAAAATAAATCTACCGTGAGTATTTTTTAACGTGAAACATGAGGACTTATCATATTCATGGTTACGACTTGATATTTGATTGACAGCAATGTATACTTGCTTGTCTCATTTAAAATTAAACATAAAATATAAAAAATAAATAAAAAACACTGACTCCTTTACAAACTTGTCTTTTTTAAAATTTAATATAATTTTGAGGTTAATTGCAATAAATTGTCAGAAGTTCTTCCTAACAGTATATGCTCTGATCCCCTGACTGTTTTGATCGTCAGAGAACTGGACCGGTCAGAAATCCGTAGGAACAGACAACTAACGGTCAGAGTTTGGGTTTAAGAAAGTTCCGAACTAATTTGTGGGTTAGTTAGAACAAACCTATATTTTCTTGATTTTTTTACTGATTAAAAATCGGTCAATCTGAAATTGATAGTATACTAAAATAAATAAAAATAAAATATATATCCAATAAATTTTATTTTTAAAAGAATAGTGGTGGCTGGAGCTGATTTTTATTTTATGAATTCAATTTTGTTTTGATATTTTTTGGTATTTTATATTGTTAAATAAGCGCATTATATGTCATGGCTGCATAAATATTTGAACCATATTTTCTTTGTAAAAAAAATAATAATATATTAAAATATTTTTCTCTGTTTTAGGTACAGTGAATTATTTCTTCTACATAAGATTGTAAGTTTTTTACAACCCATTATTATTTTATAATATTTGTTATCCTTATATCCTTTATAAAATATTCACAAAGAAAAATATTCTTTTAATGCAAATAATATTCCAACTACATATTTTAGAAAAGATTTTAATATTTGGAAGTTGAAATCTCTGGTTATTAATAGCTATTGTCATTTATTATGAATTATTTATAAATTTAGAAAATCTAAGCATTCCTTGTCGAATTTTCCTGACATTCGCTAAAAGTTCCATCGTGGCTAATAGAAAATTCGATAGCTGACGAGTTCTCAGCGTTATTTATAAGTAGCACAGTAACCGTTTTTACTTACTTAATAGAAAATTGTCGCTTCATAAATTCCAAATATCTACAGACATCTCAATTACAGAATGATAATAACCAGAGCTGTTAAAAAAAAAACACTTTTTTGATTTTGAGGAGTAATATATTAGGGTAGCCAGTAAACTTGTACAGTGTCACAAAATATTAAACACATCTATTTATTGATAACTCTTCTATAGGTGAATATTAGCATTATAGCTTTTATTTTTATTTTGTATAATGTGACTGTGACTTATATTTTTCCGTTACATTATGTAGTTTGTTCAATCAATATTAATTCATTGTTATCCAATTAACTGATTTATTTTTTCCGTTTGATATAAATGTAGAGTAGAAATATTTTTTCACTTTCCACTGTTTTTGTCGAGGACTATTAAAACCGGTTAAAGCCAGTTTGTTAAAAGTATCCAAAATACTACAACCCTGAAAATCACCTAGCAAAATTTCTTAATTAGGTAATTGCTTGGAGGTTAATTTATTAGGAAAACAAAAGGTGTTTATTGTTTCTAAAAATAAACAACTAGTTCTCTATAGTTGTTTCACAGAAATTATGTTTCCCTAAAAATTTTCTGTAAAAAATTAAAAATTATTAAACACATAGGTAAATGTCCTCTTTAAAAAGTACAAGTTCATTTACAGACATTATTTAAAAATATATTTGCTTACTAAATAGAATTTTCAGATTTATTTTCGTATCCAACCCTAATTATTTTTGAGAAAAGGAGTACAAACATTTTTTTATTATTCCTATTTTACTAATAGTATTGAAAGAAAAAACCGACTCTTTTTCATTTCTTTTTCAAATGAATGAGGTAAAACTAAGATACATATATAAATTATTTATTGTGCTTGAAGTTTATTCATTTTTAAATTATAATGTGTAATAACTGTTTGTATCATAAATATAAAATTAATAAACTATCTTTATCAAATAGCTGATACGTAAATTGAAAGTTCCAATTTGATTTTAAAAATATTTGTTCAGTATTCAGTAATTGGTGAATGTAGGATTTGAATCAATTCTTTTTGTAAAAATTTATTGAACCGCAACTGTCAATACTCTATTGAAAGAGTCGAATACAAAGAAACTCTTGTTTTCTTTCCAATAAAAATGTTCATTTCTACAATTTCACGTTTCGATGACATTTATAAATTACCCTCTCTAAAAATACGGCAAAGAAATGCCTTAAATTTTAATAGAATTTCCAAATTAGTATTCACTTCTTTTAAAGTTAAAACGCGGAAGTAATACAGGAATTAATGAGACGAATTAATTAAATTTTCCTAAATACCTCGGGAGACCTGGACTTGCAAAACAATTTTACATTTTTTTATGTTTTTATTTCTGTTACCATAAAGTTCACAGTTTTACAAGACGGAGGTACTAAGTAAATTTTAAAACCACAACCAAAACAAATTTGCTTCTCGAAAATTTTAGATGTAATGAAAATAACTGTATGTAAAATTTACTTGTTTTAATGCTGATATTTTTCACACTTATTCAACAATTTAATAATTAAAATCTACTTAATGTTGATATGTTGATATTAATTTAAGAACTCACAAATCTAGGTTTTGAATATTTTATTGTGACGTCTTTTGTTTACTCTGTTTACTCATTTCTGAATTAGAGCAACTATTAAAAATTAGTCCGAATAATTTGGACACATACAACCCTAGAAGTGTTTTACCCGTATGTGGTCCATGACAATTTTTACTTGTGTTTTTGGTGGAATAAATTGTCAACCTAATGCCGAGGCCACACAGAGCGCTATGTTCGCAATGCATTAAAAAGAAAGCTCTCAGTATTTTTAATATATCCGACCACATAGACACTAGTACGCCATGTTCGCTACGTTCGCGATGTAAGTCATGTCACATCGTGTTTTATTGTCGGCTAGATTTTTATAATGTAACTAACGTGTTTACTGCCTTTGCAGACTTTCAATGTCATTTTCAATAATTACTAAGAGTTAATTAAACTTTTCTGGCCTCATTTATCTTTTCGCAACTGGTCTATGAGATGATAAAATTCGCCAGAAGCATTCCTCATCATATTGAAATCGTTGACCCATTCCTTTTTACATTTATTTTTGCACATTGATAACAATAAAAGTAATTCATCCTGCTATCACTGTCATTCTTCCAGGTAACCTCCTTGGTATCCTTGGTATCTCATACCTAGTTATGGGTCACTGGGAATTCCTCGTCAGGAAAATTTTTACTTCCCGGAAAAATTCCCGGGAATTTTCCCGGAAGAAAATGAGGGAATTCCATTTTGAAAATTTCCGGAAATATATAGGAAAATTTCCGGAAATTAGTAGGGAAATTCCCGAGAATAAGGGAAGTTCCCGAGAATAAGAAGGAAAGTCCCGATAATAAATTTAATGCGGGCGCAGCTTTACCGACGTGTTCTAACCAGTCCCGACTAATTTCTAACAGTGTTAATAGTCTAATAACTTTATAACTATGAGTGGAAAAAGGGAAAAAAATTATATTACTTCTTAATAATTTTACTACAGCAAAATCACCATTTGTAATATTTTTAGTGTTAGTAAATATGTCATAAACTTTACTAACACTAAAAATATTACAAATGGTGATTATGTCATAAACATCGGTATTTAACTTTCTATAATTTTTATGAAATAGTGATTTTTATGAGGAAATTTATCGTTAATTTTTCCCCAGGAATTTCCCGGAATATATCCCCAGAAATTTCTCAGAAAATTCCCCATTGCTGTACAAATTTTCCGAAATATTCATTCCTGAGAATTTACCCGTCACTACTCATACCTAGCGAACATAGCATATATAAGAAATATAGCATAGCGCTCTGTGAAGCCTCGGTATACTACAGCTTATAGTGATTCCGAACCACTCGGACACAGCGGTATTTGTATTTGGTTAATAGTTAATGACGCTGGAAATCTCACACTCGGCTCAGTTCAGTAATCAAATGAGCCACCGCTGCCCGGGATATCAACATCCATTAATTATTGAAATAAGTTAGTTTATGAACTATTGAATATTGACAACTATTGACCGATTTGTCGTCGTCAGTATTAGTTTCATAGTTTGTGTTTACTAGCCATAGTACCATGACAGATTCTACTCATGCTATTGTTCCCGTTTCTCTTTGCAACCCTGTAGAGGGTAGATCTAGAACAACATGGATAGAGAACACAGACAGCACGGACCACGCGTTAGGTTGAATCTGCCGCCATCTTCTTTATTCCCGTCGCTCGGGGCCGTCATACAACAGAACGACGCATCTGTAACACCAGCACCAGATTATCACCACTCTACACCAGGCGCTAACAGCCTAGCTACAGCTAGAAAGTAGATCTGCCTAATCTACAACAATAAACAGTTAGTATATCTAGGCTAGGAGTCTAGTAGAGAGAAGATAGCCTAAAATGGATACTGGTACAAATACCCTAAGTAAAATACAGGAGAAAATACAATATGGTCCACGATAAAAGTCATTCAAGTCATTGCCTTGTGTGAAAATTACTACTACATCCTTGTGCATATGAATGTGATCAAAATGTAATATCTGGTTTTAAGCTAATTTATTACCTAACAGGCAGATTGATAAAAAGATTAAATTTGGAGTACCCTAACTCCATATTTAACCCGAATTATATTAAAAAAAATAAAGTCGGAGTTAAATTTGGAGTTACTCTTATTCTCCAAACGTCATATTTCACAATTACAATTTTTATCGCTTCAACTCTTTTCGCTACATATCAATAACTTACAAAACGCTAACAAGTGAGGAAAAGACAAAGTTTTTTCTGATTTTTAAAATTTCTCTTGATCTTCCACTGAACATTGTAAAAATAAAATAAAAAAACATACATATAGGTAATTAATTACTACTTGTGTCCATGTGATACACGATTTTCTGCCGAAACCGAAACCGAAACCGAATATTCGGCTCCTCTTCTAGTTTCGGCCGAAAACATAACCGAAACCGAAACATATGTAGTTAAGTTAAAATTTAGTTTTTTTAGTTATTTTTATTAAATACGGAAATCTAATGTTTTTACTAACAGCCTCAGAATAATGATTATAAATTAATAATTAATTCTTCGAAATGAAGAAAAATGAAATATCCTACAAAACAAAACTGTTACCAAACAAAAAAAAAAATAGGCAAGTGATACTGTTCCGAAAAAACCCGAAAGCGCCAGATACGATACGAATATTAGTGTTGGTGAAAAATTAACCGAAACTAACCAAAATCGAAAATGAAATGGAAATTTCAGTCGGACACTAATTACTACATTATATAATTATCAACATATATTACTACCTCTATAAGTCCTGAAATCTGGCTACAAAAATTAATGAAAATAATTTAAATACTGGGGATATATTTATATAAAAGTAGAATTACTATCATATTGTTATATAAACTTTTATACATCAAGTACAATTATTTTGCTTTTCTAGAGAAAGAATAACGAACTTATTTATGATAACTTATTTATTATAACTCTATTACAAACAGTAAATAAAATGGATAAATAAATTAAAGTGCATGTTGAATTTATTTAACGCTAAAGTAAATTAATCCTACAATAATTACTGCATTTATTTGCATGGGAATTTTATTAAATATTTCAAACATAATAACAAAGCTTATTTTGTGTTTATATAAATATTGCAAAAAATATACACGGGAAAATAACAATTTTAAAATATTTGTTTCTCATTTTTTAAAGCAAAATATACTATAGTATTCGTTTCATTTTTCATCCAATTGTTAAAATATTCAGGGAACTCCTTTTTTATTTATCTGTAAAACATTTTTTAAAACAAATTTAAAAACTTCAAAAACAAATTTTATTTATTTCGCGAATATTTATTTTTCAGTTGAACAATGAAAACTTTTTCATATTTTGTGTTCGTTGTCATAAAATATATCTAATGTTCAATAAATACGAGTAGACAATCTTATAAAAATGTAGTTGTAAAACGTAAGTAGGTCGTCTGTTGCTTGCAACGTACGCAATGAAAAATATTTTACTGGCGTGCGTAGGATATCTTAGATTTCAGCTTGAAATCGGATCCGACTCGTAAAATATTTATCGTATTATAAAACTTTATTCGAATGCAATCCTTATAAATTATATCCCAGACGACGTCAAGATATGAATAAGCATATTTGGATTAACGTCTAGTATAAATATTCCAATAATCGTTAAATTTTTATACGTAATATACGCGTTGTACGTTGAAGTTCTACAGCAAAGTATTAAGTAAATTAAGTATGCTTTCAAAATTTTTACATCTTTCCCTACATGTTTTATTAAAATAATTTAAAATAAAATTTTATTATCTACCATCAAGAAAATGCTGTTAAAAATATATTATTATTAAACTACGTATAATGATAACATGATCATTATTATTCTTTACCAAATTATTATGGAAAATGTATTCATTAGTAAATCTAATAAAATTAATCATTTCTATCATTAATGCTAAATTTAGGTCAACATAATATACGTACATTCTATTTTTGATGTTTTAATAACTATTATAATGGAACCTACAATTTCTGTTTAACGGTTTGATCAGTAAAGGATTAAAAATATCATAGTTTTTTAAATGCTTCTGTCGGTAAATGCATTCAGATCCTCCACCATAGTAGCAAATTAGAAAATTGGTAACTTATAGTTAATTCAACTTTTACTTCTGTATGATAGAAACTATTACAATTAAAAAAAATATTCCTGTTTAAATTATTCTAGTTTTTAATATTCTTAACATCTACGTCACAATCATAGCCATGTTAAATTACCGTAATTTATCACTTTGGTAAATTTCCCCCGTAATATACCATTATTTATTACCATTTTAAATTTTCTTGCATTTTATTACTTTGGTAAACTACTACGGTATTTAACTTTTTTTAGTTCCATTTAAAATTTGTTGAAAAATTGTTTTTAAAATGTAAGTATTACAAATTTAAAAATAAAAATTAAAAACCTTTTATTGAAAATAAGAAAATATAGTTAAAAAGTAACCTACAATTTAAGAAGATTAATAACTATTACAAAAAAATATTAAATTAATTTGGTACAATTATTACAAAAGAAAATAAACATAGACAATATAAAGTAAGTGTATGTATGTGAAAACTTTTGTCAGGTATTACGAAACCACATTCAGATTCGAATTCACTGATTGTCACTAAATCTATCTAAGTCTTTTGGTTTCTTAGAACCATACACAAATTTTGCAAAATACTTTTGAATTCGCATAATTTTAAATTACAATAAACAAGTATTAACTGTCGTTTTTTGTTTTGAATATTTCCAAAATATGTGATTTGGTAATTAATGGTAATTTAAAATTGTAAATTACGGATAAATTACAGTAATTAATTATAATTTACCGCGTAAATTACGACTAACATCACTGGATTTAATTTACATTTTTACGATAGATGTTCGATTTCACGCACAATTTCTCCAGTCCAGTGAATATTCCTCAAAGATAAAAGCAATGAAAACATTTAGAATTGAGTCAATAATCCAATTCCTTTTATGTTTTTCAAACCTGCCAATTTTGCAACATCACAAACACACTTCTAAACCGTTGCTTTTAAACTTGATCTTTCCAAATTCCGCTGTAAAATTCTCCGCAGCTGTAAAGTGTTGACACACTATAACCCTCGAGCAGAGTAGGAGTTTGTCTACTTTGTATATTCTGCTGATCGATCGCGTTCTGCGAACGACATGTCAAACACAAATACACGAAGCCAAGCCACTCATTCCCGAAACAAAGCGTTCCATGTCATCGCTAATCCTCTTCGCCTGAGCCTCGTCCTGATCCTGATCCTGATCCTTGATCGGGAATACCGGATAGAGAATACCAAACAGGATCCCGCAAGGAAAGGAATATCAATTAAGCGGAGATGGGAATTTTCATTTCTTGATTACGGTTGCAATTTGCATATGCAATTATGGAATATAATTGCCACGAATTGCTAAACAAATAGAGAATATGGCAATGTTAAAACCACCGTTAAAACTAACTTTAATTCATAAATATACTTTGTACTGCTTTTGGAACCTTTTTATGTAAATGCCACGCAACTGTTGTAAGCATTTTAATGTTAAAATTTTTACTTTAAACTTCCACGAGTTCTGTAATTTCACTAAGATTTAATCTTTTGTAATTTGCTGTTATTTTGCAAATTTCAAATGTACGAGTGTTGTATGTAATAATTTCTTTCTCTTAATACGAACTCAAAATTATAATTGATTTAAATAAACTCGCTCTCGCAAAAGTTCAGTTTCTGGACTAGTGATACAAATAACTATTTTATTACACCCTTTAACGAATATTTTTTTTATATAAAAATTTATAACTATCCCATAAATTCTTATGCCTGTTATATAATGATTGGTGACGTTTTCTTTTAGTTATAATTTACAATTTAATAAATATAAAATATGAAATTAGAAAAATACTAACTATAAAAGATTACAAAAATATAAATGTAGTTTGTTAAATATGATTTAATACGAAATTAAAAATGTATGATACTATACATGTAGTTTATTTTATCAGTAAATGTAGGGTACATAATTGTTATAGTTACGGTGTAAATTGATTGACAGCAATGTATTAAAGCGTTTATTTTGTGAGTAAACACAGAGATAATTAACATAGAGTAAAAAATTATTAAATCATAATTAAAGAAACTATATATTATTTTTTTTGTTTAACTCTTACACCCATATTCAAAAAAGGGTTTAACCACTAACCTAATGTCAAACTAACTCAAATCCCAATTCATAAAAATGATTAAGTATATTATTTGGTTCCAAAGATACAACATACATCACTAAAATGCAAGTAAAACATGTCCTGAAACAAGTACCTTAGTATTTGAGTCCCTATTCCTATTAGGAATATAATGCCAGAGATGATTATGAATATTTGTCAAACTCAAAAGGGTTATGTTGTTTTGTTATGTATCTGAGTAATTAGAGCAAATGTTAATTATCTCCAATGGTTACGGCTGGTCTAATTTTGCTCCTAGGAGGGTTAAGCATCCAATGAATCATCCAGGTCTATTTGCGGTTACTAATCGTCGCTGTTGTTGAGAGTTTACTATCCCACATTGGAATGACCCGTAATAAACCTACTGCATACCAAACAAACTGCAATCAATCGATATTCCATTTACGGCGGCTATTTTTATAACAGCCTTGATGATTTTCATATTTGATCAAGACTAGGTGTTTTCCAACCGAATATTATTCTGTTTCTCACGAAGCCGCCGCTAGTATGAATATTTCAGCTTGGTCGATGTGGAGTTTGGCTCACGATCTACTTCATCGTGAGCCAAACAACTTGACACACATTTGGGGGAATTTTATTTCCTCGAGTTTCAACTTTAAACTGCGATGGAGAATGAAACGTCGCGCATTTCATAACACAACTTCCATACTTGGATAAATAAAATTTCTATGGAAGCAAATCTACTAAACTTTTAAACCTTATTTGAAGTTCTGTGATACTTGCACAACTGTCATCAATACAAGGCACAGCATTCCTCGAAGGAACAGGGGCTTAAATTCCAAGGGTACTTGTTTAGTAACAAATAAATGGATTTTCAAGAAATATTCTTTGCAGGGATATCAGTCAGGTTAGCAAATGTACAAACGATCTTATTTCGTTGTTTGTTTGTCCAAAATATTATAAAATTATTCATGATTTCAAAATCAACGTTCAATCGTTGCTTGGTTTTAATGGAAAAAATTGCAAAATAGTGCACATACCAATTTGCTATAATATAATATATGGACGAAAATAAATACTAAGAATACAATATTACAAACAGAAAATACGAACCAAAAGATTCCAAGTAACTATTCCACTGAATGATATTACAGAAAACTAAATTGTGAGCTGTAAGGGACTACCAATATAACGTTCCATATAATTGGTGACCGATTATAAAAAGGACCGACGCTAAATTGCGGCACAATAAAAACTGTTTATCTGATGATCATAAAACAGAACGAGAATAGAGTAAGAATTTGTAATGTAATAAGAACAGCATTGAACAATATACTTTATTATTTTTTTAAATAATTTTCCCTCTCGTATTCTTCTTCATTATCGTAACCCATTTAACAACAGTTCTTCACAACTCATGGAATAACAACTATATCGTCTACCTTTCTATGTGCCCATAATTTTTTCCTGTTTACCGGTTAAATTGATTTTTTTAAGGTTACGTTAAGTCTTATGAACATTTTCCTACCGGTCAAATAATATACCTACAATTCAATAGTTTTTAATCAATTAATGACTTACGTTACTGTTGCTAATTGAATATAATTATGTGAAATTATTGCGATTTTGTGTACCTACTGTAAGAAGCAAAAATATAATATACCTATCTATATTACCTTAAAACTTTTCAAAAATCGTTATAAAAGATGTCTGAATAATGTACTTCTGCTTTATTTACGATGTTTCAATAGTATTTAATAACTTTTCTGTAATGATGTGTTCTAGAATATGGAGGTTGTAATTTGTTATTGTTCTACCCCTTAATGATATTAACTGAAATAATCTATTATCCGTGTTATCTACACTATAAGTAGTACACATGTAAATAAATAATGTTCAGGAAAGCCGTAAATAAATCAATATGTCCAACATAGTTATTTCACTGGAGAAATGTTACGCTTTTTGTTCTATTTCCATAAATATTCTAAATGGAACAGAAATTACTACCTACACTAAAACTGAACAAAATAATGGTAGAGTTGTTTAATAATAATTAGTATGTACAAATGTAAACTTTGTATAAATGAAATGTATTTATTTTAATTTGCATAATAAATAATGTTTGTTTCATATTTGGAAGCTTTGTATAAATTAATTATTTCAGTACAAGTGAATTTATTTCAAATATTTCAAAAATAAAATTGATATGCTGTACATGACAGAAAATAATATAGGTATTTCAAAATTAGGGGTCAGAGATAATTTTTCAAAATTTGAAAAGCTTAATTTAAATACGAATCCATTTTTGTTTATTATCAAATTATTATTACGGATACACATATAATAATACAACCTACAACATCAATAAAATGATGATAATTAATAATGAAGTATTAAGTGAAGGAAATTTTGAGATCAGATATTGTTCTTACAAATTGTTTAACCGATTAATGAGGATAATGAATATAAGTCATTATTAAAATTATTAATGATGTACTTATAGGTACTATTTATTTAATTTTCTCTTTAATCTTTTTATTAATTTCCACAAATTGAAATCTGTATATTATTGACCAGCGCCTTATATCCCTCGATTTCTTCGCACACAACTTGGCGCTACGTCAATAATGATAGTCTTCTTAAGTTTGGTGTATAATATACTATTACTATATAGTAGCGGATTTTAAAGTATATTATACAATTTAGTGAGTAAAAAAAATTATTCTTAAAAATTTCAATTAAAAAATAATAGACTGTAATCTTGGAATACATATGTGCAATATGGTAACTCTGTTGAAAGAAGTTGGACTGTTAGGACAATTGTTATATATATATATATATATATATATATATATATATATATATATATATATAAAAATATATTTAGTTCTGTGGTGACCACATTTTGTGTAACCAGAAAAAATAATAGTTCATACTTATTCATTTTGATAATATGACACTATTTAATGTGTATTACTTTAAACAAAATATTTTGTAGTGAGAAGTAATTTAAAAACTAATCTAAAATTGAGTTTGAATGCAAAACAATTAAGTTTACTACTTTTTTACTAATGAAGTTTCACTGCTGTTGAAACTACAGAAAAATAAGTATATTATGTTTTGTTGTGCTACTCGCAATTTTATCGTGTCGCTGATAATAAAAGTATTTCCGTTAATTCAAAACAACCCATATATTTCGTGTGGAAAATTTTCTGTCATTAAATAATGAAAACAATATATCTTATTAAAAGAACAAAGAAAATTCCATTGAAATGCATTAAATAATCTACATAAAGATACTATCACAGTTTGATTGCTACAATTTAATTAATTTTATTTAAATATGTCCTTGCTCTCTTTCCGAAGTAGAACAATGAACATTGCAAACCATACACCACTTTAAATAGTAAAGTATGGCGTGGAATTTCCAAGTACGACTACAATCCCCAAATTTATCCTCCTTAATAAGCAGGCCACAAGCAATTAAAATTTCAGAATTAATTATCATTGTTAGCATTAAATTCACCCAGAGCAAATGAATTAATGAAATGCATATCTCCCTCAAGATCTAGAGTACTTGGAAGGCAAGAGGAAAACAGAAAAACGAGAAGAGATGAAATATTTAAGCGAAAACTTGTGGGTTTACTCTCGCATTCAACAACTATTAATCAACAAATTTTGTCTAAGTTTTGAATGTACTGCAGACACTATGAATTATGTTGCAAAAACAAACAATCAATAAAATTTATACTTCTTCCCATACATTGAAGATTTAATAGTAGTGTAAACTTTAGTTATTTATTTTAAACAATAGTTTCACAATTTTTTAAAGTAAATTTATTTACTTTTCTTTCTTCCTTTTTGCAGTACTTTTAAGCAAATTAAATATAAATTATGCACAAAAGAAATAAAATGAAAATGTATGTAGATATATTATTTTTTACATATTATTCCTTATTTTTAGAAGTGACTCTTTTTCGGTAGTAAACTTGAAAATATATATTTCGGCAACTGAGATTTCCTAAATATGGTTTTTAACATCAGCTATTTTTTTTCAACTGGAAATTTTACTAACACTCTGTCTTTAACATTGATAGTTAATATTAGGAATTTCACAGTTTTTTTAATAAAGTCTTAAGTTTTGTTCCATTCTTCGATCAAAATTCTATATACCTCGTCCTACGGTCTATCATTTATTTGTAATACAAAAAAGGAGAATAATAACATTGTATCGAAAATATAAATAACAAAAAATAATGATTTTTTTGTGTTTTACTGTTTTATATTTTGTCTTTAAAATTGTATTTTTCATTAAAAATTCACGATTATTCATTATAAATGTTTGTTATTTACATGAAAAAGATATAATGTGTAGTCATAATAATAATGACATATAAAGCATGATACATTGTCTCTTTTATTGTACTCATAAATAGAGTAATACATTACAAAATGCAATTATAATCATTCCACTATAACACTGAAGTAATATCAGAAATATGAAGCTGGTGAAATAATAATTTCATCTTCGCCTAATTTATCTGAAATGGAACATACTAATTTATAGTTTACGCTGAAAATATGTTTACCATTATAAGAAGCATTTAAAAAAGAATGTCATAAAATTTGTATTTAATTTAATTTTCACGCCACCAAGGCCGTAAGTATACATCTTCCAGGCATCCTAAGTCGAAAGTTTTTGAAAACATTTATTATATAATAATATAATAAAAATTACAATCAAGTTTATCTGATGGCCCACATTTTACGAATATACATATTTGAAGTTCATTGCTGCTGGTGACGCGGACAATATAATAAGCAACTCGGAATGTAAGTACGTAATACAACTATTCTCGTACGGTAACAATCTTCGGCTCTGCAAGCTCCCCCTCAGCTTATATCTCCTAGAAGGTTATAATGAACATACATTGCTTGCAGCTTAATGGACACTTATAATTTTGACTTCACACGCTCAGATAAATCCGTCTTCCAAAGTAAAAAACAACAAGCTAGTAGAGAGAAGTCCTATTAGATCAATCCTTGTCAAAATGGTCTTGGTATACCGTCCCCTTCACTGCATTATCGTTGTCAAAAAATCTCTTTTGAGTTGTTATCATAAATACAATTTGCACTATTTATCTATTTAATAAACATGTGAAAATCGTCTCGTCTTTTCGAACATTAATGGAAAAGATTAATCGATTGTCAAAAATTATTAATATTTTCAGTTCGCATAATACAATGGACAATGACATGAATGTACTCTTTCCGTGTAGACGAACTATAATTACGACATTTAAGGTGCGTTTATGCTCACTAGATTTAAGAATACGAAATAAGAATAAGAATATTCTTAATGTTAAAACAGTTATAACTCTGCAGGAAAAATAATAAGGAATAAAGAATAAAAATTAGGCATAACCAAAAGTTGGTCAACTTTTAACTTTACGCCTTATTCTTAAAACTATTAGTGAAAAGCGCATGCGTGACAAACCTTAAAGTCGGACATAACCTGTAAATTTATATTATACTTACAAATAACGGAATAACAATACAAACTCTTCAAATAAAAACCGTAGATGTCAATTATAAAAGTTGGTAACAATACAAGAATAAATATAACGACTTTTGACTAACCTATATAATATCACTATTTTTATTCATTAAAACTGGCAGCATAAACACCTTTGTCGTTACGCTTAAAATTACGTTTATACTTATTCCTTATTCCTAAATTTTTGAGCATAAAGCCACCTAGTTTTTTTTTAAATAATTAATATATGCCTTTATGTTTTAGCGTTATTGATTTACATTCCGTCCCAATGACAGAATTTTAACTTATATAGTTTTTACTAACAGTAATAAAGACCTAAATGTACAATTGCACCAACAAATATTAAATTTTAAAACCAGATTTAAAATACATTTTGGTGTAAGCGACCAAAGTACTTAACGTTTGGAAAATGCCATTATTTAATCAATTTATTTCTGCTATTTTCTTACCATGACAGAGCCAACGCTATATCACAACTTTTACACCCTACCTTATCTACCTTACTTTTTACACTATCTATCCTACCCTATCCTAGTCTACTGCAGCTGAGATGGCATATGGCATATGGCACATGCAGCGTATGGCACAAGCGTGCCAGATACAGACCTTGCACGGGAGGCAGCAGCCGCTTGTCGTACCGAGTGGCCAGCAGAAGGTTGTCCAGAATCTCCTTGTCCGACTTGCCCTCTTCGAAACTGCAACAGAGTACATAGTATTGATTCCTTGCAGACGAGAAGTAGTTGTTCTGGGGTGAAATACTAGTGGAGATAAATTCTTTGAATTAACAATGTTGCCAAGAGTAGTGGATTTAAGGTTGGCGATACAGGAGGATATATAGGAGTATTGATTTGTAATACTAGAAATAGTCAGACAGAATATGAGTATGTACAATTTTTTTTAAAAAAGTATTCTCTTGATAATAAAAACACTAGTTCTTTTCTTCACAGAGTTTATTATATAGTTTTAATTATTATATTAATTTCCATTACGGTAACTCAACTAATAACTAGTCTCTTGATATGGAAACTGTTTGCTTATTTGATGAAACACAGAATATTACAAAAGATTTCAACAAAGAAATCATAATATAGTATTATATTAAACGATAAGCCAAATTTTAGAATGCAATTGTTCGGATCTACCCCAATATTATCCAATCAAAATAAATACATCAAACTGCTCCTACCTTCACCACACTTTATTCTTATACAAAATTAACTACAGGGTGATCCAGGATGAATGAAACTGTTTAAGAATGGGGATCTCGAGAACGATAAGAGATACAAAACCGGTTAAATTAAACAAAAATTGCCACATGTGGGGGTCATTTTATACTTGTTTCTGTTTTTCCCAAAAAATGCATAGGTGACTAGATAAACAAAAGTGTAATTTTCTCAATTTTCGTTTTTTGCTTATAACTTTTTTATTTCAATACAAAAAATATTGCACATTACTCAGACACTTTTTAAGGACGAATTCATTGCGGTACTTTATTTCTCATACCGTTTTCGAGAAATTGACACCAACTTTCAATTTTCATAAGGGCCTCAAATTTGGATGTGAGACTGATAAATATTGTTCTTTTTTTCTCTTTTGAACGATAAAAATTATATGCATATTAAAAATAAAATATGTTTATTATATTTAATATTGATTAAAATTATTGTTTTATGACTTTTTTTCTTTCATTAATTTTTATTTTTTTGTAGTCTTGATGAAAATTATTGTTTTTGTTTAATTTACGTAAATTGTTTTTAATATTTTTTAACGCATGATTTAAATAATTTGAAATTAACGCAAATTCACCAGTGTATTAATATTCAGTTTTTACGAATTAATTGCAAATAAAAATGAATAAATTTCAATAAAATGACATGATTCAAGAATGTCCGATTTTTAATAAACATTCAGACATTTAGATATATTTGTATAAATTTAAACTATTTTCATTTGAATTTGCGGAAATGGATATAAACATTTCTATTTATACACATTTGAAAAATAATACTTGTATTATCTATCTACATTTGTCAAATTTATTTAATTAAATAAAAAAGAAAGGAACCCATGAAAAAACATTGTGATCTGACCTATTGATGGAATATTTTAAGAACTTTGAATTTCAGACACGATCTTGTAAATTAGAAATTTTATGTATCTAATTATTGATTTGCTACATCCGCACAAAACACAGATATAGAAAGAATCATTTCTGAATTTATAATCAGAGGTCGGACAGAAAAATGTTTGAAAAATTTCTTTTTGGTGATTTATAAATCTCATCGTCTTAGATAAAATAGATATTGAAATTACCAAAAGAAGTCTGAAAGCACTGAATCTATAGCACATAAGTAAAACATGTAAACTATAAACCACGAAACCAAAATATCATCATGAGTAATTACCATAGATGTACTATACTAGAGATACTAAAGGATAATGAATCATGGTCTTAGATGGAAAAACATAAGCAAGATTTGAAACTAAAAACATACATTTAGTAGGAAGAATAAATGGAAAGACTAAAATGGATAGCATAACTAGAACCAATAAGCAATAACGACGAAACAAAAACAGATAAATGATTTAAAACAACAAAGAAAAACTAGAGGTAAACTAAGAAAGACCTGAATAAATAGAATAACGTAATAGAAACGAAAAGGAGAAAAACAGGGTTGATTTCTTTCATCTTTATTAAAGTCACTCATAAAAAATCGGAATTTACTAATATAAAGTCAAATAAGAGTTAAAAAAAAAGCAATGATGAAAGGCAAGAGGTAATGTATTAACCACTTTGGTTGGAGATGCCTTATCATAGGAATAAGTATATAAAACACGAATACAGAAATTTGTGGTGTGTAATCAAAAATGTAGAAGTTACGAAATTACAAACATTATAAATATATTATCATGAGTTCAGTGGTAAAATTTGTTTACTACTTTGTTTATTAAAAATTTATGACTTCGCCGAATACAAGACCTGTTGTCTCGTATATTTCTGTCGAAATATAGTTCGAATGAAAACGTTTCTAATCGATAACTACACATTTTTAACAACAGTAGATCTACACTGTAGTTAGAACTGTCGCCATTTGTTACCACTCGCATCATTTGTTTACCCAATGACTACGAATTCGGCAAAACAAATAGGCTAATTATAAAATGATAGTGCTAATTCGCACAACACTACATTCATTGTCTATGATTTTAAATGCCTTTGATGTGACATCTGATAAACTCATGTTTCATATATATTGGTTACTTTTAATTAAATCATAAAATAATAATGGTACGAGTATAATATTTTTTTACTACTAGTCCAGACATCCACTGTCATTAATTACACTGGTCAACAAATTTTTTACATCAGACATGATTTTAGGCGAACTGGATAGGTTTTTGAATCGCGATTTCAAAACTGTTTCTAGTATTTTTAGTTGCACGTCTAGTTTTTGTGATGAGCTGCATTTTGTTTCAGCACTATTTGTCATTTTGTTGCAGCCGAAATAATATTACTTCTCATTTCTGATTTAATTTTATTTAATATAAATTTACTTAAAATGCAACAATCACCCTAACACGTTTTGCTACGTATGCGGTTTATTTACAACTTCAGCTTAGCGAAATAGTATTACCAAGATCTCGTGAAAATTTACAAATTGTACTTCGGGTGCCCGCTAGGAGATCAGGATAAAGCATGGGCGCTCCATATTATTTGTACATCATGTTCCAATGGATTATTTTATTGGCTTCACAATCGGAAAAGTTCTCTTCCATTTACAATACCCATGATATGGAGAGTGCCAAAGAATCATCATAGTAATTGCTACTTTTACACCGTTAAAAATATCGGTTTCTCGACTAGATATAGTGTACAAAAAATATATTCACAACGATTTTGATGTTTAATTTGCAAATTATGTATGATAAATTTATTTATTATTTCTTTTTAAACTTTTTTTTATCATTTCTTTCCATTCTTTTTTGTTCTTCGCTATTATTTTTTTTCGTGGCAACCAATGTTGTTTTATGTAATATTACACTGTTCTCTCCCGTTTTCATTGGTCTTCCAGCTTTTTTTGTTATTCTTGTATTCTATACTTGTTTTTCTTCTGGCATTCTTATTAGATGTCCGTACCATCCCATTTGTTTTTTATTCTTAGTTTGGTATATTTTACGTGTAACTTTATTAAATTGTTGACAAAAGATTATGAAATAAGTTGTAACAATAAAATATATTTCTTTGCAATGATTCAATTTTGAAAAATATGTCAAATCTATGAAACCCAACGTATGGCTATATTTCTAAAACCAGACGTGATGCAACAAAACTGAACACATATTGAGAATCAGCATGAAAAGTTGAACTGACAAATTGGGTTTTCGTTTTTTATGATAGAAAATAGTTTTATTTTTCGACAAGTGTAATTTTACAAAAAAAAAACATCGCTTTGTATATACAATCTTGGTGCTAGGTCAATAATGTCAGTCTTCAGTCTTCTCAACCACAGCTGATTTTTTTGTTTATTATTATCGGATGATAGTCAATGGTCGCTCACTTGATTAGCGAGTTTTAGCTTCAATAGAGCTGAGTATAAGATCTTAGCTTCATCTTAATGAACATGAAAATACCGCTGTGTCCAAGTGGTTCCAACTGTTTCACTAATATGGAAGTAAAACTTCTTACGAAATAAATAACATAGGTATTTAAGGTGATATTCCATCTAGGAATGTAATAGTGCCACATGTAAAGATTATCCGATGAACATTGGACTAGTGGACATCAAGTCAATGTCCGATATTCGACTGAATAATAGAAAAGCTTTCGATTAAGCCAAAAAAACTTTATATCCATTGAATCTTTCTTGATTAATTCGCATTAAACTCCTATTTTTTAACCATTTGATTCCAACACTCGACTTTATCTCGTGCACAAACTTCCACAAAACTGATAAACCTTATTGCACATTCTATTCTCTTGATGTTTTTAATATGTGTCCAATAGTTCCAATAGTTTCGTTACAGTTATGTTCGATTTTCTGGACACAATCACTGGAAAATTAATTAATTATTAAATATCCAGAATGCTCTTTATATTCATTTTTAATGAGTAGGTAATTTTAACTAAATCAGTTTAATCTCTTTTATAATTTATTTACAGCCTAAATTATCCCCATGCTCTGCAAAATTAAAATAATACAAATTTGATTCGTTGGAAATAATTCCCAGTAGTCTGTCATCAGGGTTAATTTACCTCGTACAGAGACGTCAGCCTGTAATCATGTATATTTTATTCATTCTATAAAATATTCCATTGACTTTCTGTCCATAAGCATACGGAATATCTAGTGGCTCTAAAAATAAACTCGCTGCTTACAAGCTATTGATTCTGTCACTGACGAATACATCTTCATCAGATAACGAAATGAGACACAAGGCGCGCCCCTTCAAAAATTACAGACTCGAGCGTATTCCAATAGTTTCAATAGATTTTTTTTCTAGTATCATCAAAATAAATATAATAATCTTAATCACAGCTTGTTACGTCAAATCTGATTTATAGCAGACATCAGTAAAAATATATTTATACCGTAAATGGCGTTTATCATCTCTTTTCTGGAAGGTAGAGTGTATAGTACGACAAGAGATCTCAAGTTGACGTTTAAATTATTTTATGGTTGTGGTATCTATTCAAAGTTTTGCTACAGGTACCCAGCTAAGCACTGGATTTGGAAATCCCAAAGTAATATTAGCATGCCTAACTTAATATAGATATTACTGTATGACATGGAAATAACTAGACAGAGATGTATTTAAAATTTTAATACCGTTAATTTCTTAGCAATTATCATTATCTTCGTGGATGTCTTGAAGCGAAGGTATCTATTAATTTGTCCAAGTTCATTTTTTTGCATGTAAAATCCTAAATACTACTAAAAATCAAATAAGTGATAAGATAAAAAATACGGGGTGACCAATGAAATTGTTTAAGCATGGGGATATCGAGAACTATAAAATATAAGAACTAGGTTAAATTGGACAAAAGTTGTCTATATGGGGGTCATTTTATTATTCTACACATTTTCTGGGAAAAACAAAAAATGACTAGACTAGATATAAAGAAAAATCTAAACTATTTAATTTTTGTTTTTTGCTTATATTTTCTAACAACAAATTCACTGCATTACCTACTCAAAATTTTTATTTCTCATACTGTTTTCGAGAAATTGATACTAACTTTCAACTTTCATATGGACCTCAAAGTAGGCTGTCAGATCGTTAAATAGACTTTTTATCTCTTTAATGCATAATAAAGAGAGAAATGATATAATTAATTTTTTTAAGTACCTGTTTTATACGGAAAAAAATATTAAAATTTATAGAAATTAAACACGGGCAATTATTTTCATCGAAAACTACAAAAAAAATATAAGTTAAAAAAAACTAATTTTAATCAATGTTAAATAAGTATTACTGACATATATATTTTTAGTGTTATTAAAATATTTTGTCGGCTATTATTTTCATTTTTCGTTATGCTAAACACTAAACAACCATTTCATTGTATACAAATAACTATTACGGAAAATTTGTCACAAATTGAAAATAGCAACTTGACAAATATTTTGGTAGACAAAACCTTCATTCTCAATTAAAAGTGACAAGTCTTCTCGAAAGTGCACTTCAGAATGTTCTTTTTATTCTTCTTTGCTATTTATAGTAAAGTTTGTTGGGATAATTTCTACTTACTAGCTTCCTTTAATTGATACTTTTTTCTTGTTAACAACTTAAAGAGTTTGCATCAACGCAATGAAAGTAATTTCAGCGTTTCTTATCCGTGTCACTTAAAGCTGGAATGACATAATTGGAACTGCATTTATTTAAGTCTCTAATGATCACCTTCAAGAATCGGAAGAAAATAAAAGAATTTCCAATAGCAAAACTTTATATAAAATTTAGTTTGAAACTGTCGAAAGTTGGAAAATAAATTTTAAATTTAAATTCTCTGTAAATTAATTGCTTGCGATAACTATCCACTCAATTTTATCTATTGTAGCGTATGAAATATTCTCTTTACAAATATTAAATGAAAACGATAAAATCTAATAAATAAATTCTGTTCAATATCACATGTTGCCTTTCACATGAGGTAATTTTACGCTGTAAAATTTAATATATGTATTAATATTTGCACGGTACAATAGTTAGAATAAACTACATGTATGAATCATGTACTTTCGAATTGTTAAAATACAGAATGTATACAATCATGTACTTTATAGTAAAAAATTGATTGCTTTGTATGGATTCTAAAATTATTTCAAATTAATACGAATATCCAGACTGTGCATATATTGAATGTTTCATTGGTAAAATTAATTTTAGTGGAGCACTTGATTATTACCAATTTTTGCCATTTTGTATCTATTAATTCTATTAGGTTTATTATCTAATTTTTATTTATTTTCGAAACCTATAACCTCATATCAAAGTTGCGTAAAGTTAAAACAAACTATACAACAGTATTAAATCAAAAATTGTGTTGACAAACGCGAAATATCCCAAAAATACTCAATTTTGTGCCCAAAATTCTGATTTTGGGAAACAGTGTCCTTTGATTGACTCGTTGATTTCAAAATTTCAAACAGAATTTAATTATCTCTTTTCTTCCCAGCGATATTTGCTGTCAAAGTTTCACCTCAAAAAAGTGTGTTTTCTGGCTATATCTCTAAAATGGGTAGAGATACAATCTCAAAGTTTATACCAGTCGATTCTATGGCAAAATTTACATAAAGAAATGTTTTCTCCGCATATACGTTCTTTGGAACGATTAGGTGAAAAATGAGAAAATCGAGAAAACCTAAATTTTAAAATTTCGCTGAAGAACTTTTTATCTCCAAAGCTTTTCATTTTCTATACTTAAGTAAATATCGATGCGCTGATTTCAAATTTTCAAACCGAATTGAATTATCTCTTACCGTTCTCGAGATATTCGTATTCAAAGTTGAGTTTTGGCAGTACCTAAAAAATCAGGTTTTTTAGGTATACTCCTTTAAGGGTTAGGTTTACGACTTCGGCGACCTCACCAATCGATTCTACGGGCAAAAATACATAAGTAAACCAATTTTTAGATTTTTATTGCAAAGAATACAATTTGTAGAAAGGAAAAACGAAAATGGCCAAAATCGAAAAAAATGCCTGATGGACCCCTTGCGATTTTTCTCGATTTTTGCCTATTTTCAGCTTTTTCCTTCTAGAAATTCTATCTGTCGATATAAAAATCTGAAAATTGGAGCACTTATGTAATTTTGCCCGTAGAATCGAATGGTGAGGTCGCCGAAACCTAAAACCTAACTAATTAAAGAGTATACCTAAAAAACCTGATTTTTTTAGGTATAACTTTGAACTCAAATATCTCGAGAACGGGAAGAGATAATTGAATTCGGTTTGAAAATTTGAAATCAGCACATCGATATCTACTAAAGTCTGAAAAATGAAAAAAATTAAAGACAAAAAGTTTCCAGACGAAAAATTTAAATTTAGGTTTTTTCGTTTTTCTTATTTTTCACCTAATAGTTCTAAAGAATGTATATGTGGGTAAAGCATTTCATTATATAACTTTTCCCGTAGAATCGAATGGTAAAGTAGTTGAAATTGTATCTCTACTCATTTTTGAAACATACTCAAAAAACAGACTTTTTTGATGTGCAACTTTAACATCAAATATCTTCGAAACAAAAAGAAATAATTAAATTCTGTTTGACATGATGTCAGCGTAGCTAATTCTTAAAAAAATATTTCGAGCTAAAAATTAGGCCTGAATATACCCCTTACAGAATAATTCATTGGAGGTTATATATGAAGAGCGATCCAGAAAAACGCATTGTTCTTTTTAAAGTTAACACTTTGTAAACCTTGTTCAATTTCCTTTATTTTTATATTTTTCTGTATATGTTGCTTGTGTCTCATTTTAAAACAAAACCTATTAAAACCAATCTACCACCTTCCACATGTGCAACATGGATTGTACCTCCCCCCTCCCCTGTTTACCCCGAGGTGGTTAGAGCAAATTGGCGCTGCGGTGCGGCAGATTGACAGCAGACAATCACCGGCTGATGAAGTGGCTTACGGGAGAAAGAGGAAGACGTGCGAGGACCGAGTGCAGGATCTAGTTGCCTATGGCAAATACTCACATGTCCGAGGTGATTGCATGTGCTTGCCACGACGCTAACAAGATGGCGGCCACACTCAATAGCATCCAGGGTAGATCCATATTAGGACATCTGCAAAACAAACACTTATTAACAAACGCACTTGTAAAGAAATAGATGGAGCAGTTAAAAAACTGTTATTTAAATTATGTAAGAAAAATATATTTTTCTACGACCATTAAGATACTTGCTTGTTCTATGTTTGTTATTGCTAAGCATATAACGTGTGTCCCAAAAAGGTGTTGTCATTGGCATTTAACATGGAAAAACAGTTTTTGGTAATTAAAAACTGTCCTGCTAATAACTAAGTCACCATGTTGTCCAGGACGATACTACTTGTATTTATACATCTTATTTAATACAAATTACTTCATTTTAACAACATTATTCAGTAAAATTTACAAAAAGGGAATATCGTGATTGTAAAAAAGTATAGTGTACAACTCGCTTGACATATCCATTTCATAATTGTGTGATGACAATCTGTCATAATCGTGTGGTATGAGTACCATTCCATTCTTGTCGTACAATATACTAATTGAATTTAAATCTTTGTTGATAATTTGTACTAAGGAACTTGAGCGATGAGCGAATAGAATAGATAAAGGTCCAAAAAAAATAATCGAACACTAGAATAGATAACACTAAGAAAAATACAATTAATTGTGTTCCAATGATATATATATATATATATATATATATATATATATATATATATATATATATATATATATACAATTAACGTACAAATACTTTCAGAAAAGGTTGATTATATTCAGGGCATGTAACCGAAAAATACTGGTTAACGTTTAACCCATATCGAGAATGTTAAAAAAATAACGGTTTTATTATTATTATTTATCGAAATCTGTTTAAATCGATTACTATATCGGTTAATACTTACAAGATCAAATAAAAATAATAACAAAATTCTCATAATACCTTCATAGAAACACACGTTCTTTTTCAGCTGATGTCTACACCTGACAAAGAGACTACCTACTTTTATGAATCTCCAATAGAATATAAATTGTAGAAACTGTCATGACTCATATACAAATACAAATATAATAGACATAATTTTTTTTGCGCTAAATAACAAACATAATCAGACTTTTTTCTAAGGGTTTGTACATTAATTGTAATACAAATTTTAATTCCCTCCTTACCTCATTTGTACATAATTAATTGTATTTTTCTTGGTAACCTGATGAAGAGTAATGTATTAATCGAAACGTCAGTGTTGAAATAAATTTTTCACATAAGACTGCCTGTCCGATTATTTTCCTCTGACCTTTATTATTCATGCTGTTTAATTAACTGTAATGAGGCTTTCTAGAATGAAAATTTATTTTAGGATTACATAGACTTTGATAATACCCATATTATTATAAAATGTGCAATAGTTATAATTAAATAAAAAAAAGTTTGTCTCTGTGACCTCAAATTTCCTGTTATACAGCAGGTTTATGTAGAATGCCTATATATATTATTTCACGAATGACAACAATTCAAACATAAAAGTTTTCATATAAACAAAACGAAATCATGATGATCCTATTATGGTTTTAGCAAATTTTGTCGCTAGAAAACTAATAAACATCGATTTTCTGTTCTTACTGAAACAGATTTTTAGATATTTCATGAATAAGAATTTTGACTTTAATCGAAATAGTAATATGGTGATAATTATTTGAATTTTCTATTAAAAGAACTGATAGAAGTTTGTTATGAATATGGGTAAATAAATATTTTTTCCTTGTAGTTAGAAAACAAAAGGTTGCAGTTTCTTGTTGAGGAAAGCAAATTTACACTGTGTTTAAATTCTGCTGCTCTTTTCTTGAACTTTTATTTAACTTGCAAAGTCCACAAATTCCCTTTCTAACTCAAAATACAAAGTTAAAGACCAATACAAACAATACTAACGACATTACTTTCATTCATCTATTTACAATCGTTCAATGTGCCGATTTGAGGAAAGCTAAAAATATTTGAAGAATTCGCGTAAAATAAATGAAGAAGAAAAAAGTATTTCCGGTGTTCGCAAAGATATCTGAAGGCGCATCCGACGACGTCAGATGCTGAGCGCCGACGGAAATATGACGAGCGACCGTGAAAATGTATTCTCGGCGTCACCAGACCAGAAAAACACCAATTCTTAAACAGAATCAAGGACTTATTCCATTTTCTCAAGGGACGCATCTTTCACGAATAACTTGCTAATACCAATCACCAATCCAATGCGATTTTCACAAGATGAAAGGACATTTGAGGTTCCTGAGTAAAGGAATTCATATTGACCATAACGAGTTTCTTTTGTTTTAGATAATGGAAAAGTTTCAAGGGTAATAGTATTACTAAATTATTAACAACAATTCATTGAAATTATTAATATTATCGATCTTTCAATAGTATTTACTCAATGATGTAATATAATAATGGTAGAAAAAAAGGTCTGTAGTTTAGTCTAGTGTTTCACGAGAGTCTTTTATTTTTCTTGGTCTTGCATCAGTCTTGCACAAAATTTAAGACAAGAGCTACAAATTTCAAAGCAAGAAAAGTGCAAGTATTGCATGATTATCTTCAATTCTTGTACTGTTGCTGTTTTTCTTTTTTTTGTTAAATCTATATTTATTATAGGAATCTACCTACAAATACATGATACTGATTATGGGCTCAATAATATAATTATTCTTTAAAATTATATAATAGAAAGTAAAGGCCTAAAATTTTTTCATAACCAGGGATCATTTAAAAAAAGCATTTTTGCTTGTACAGATGTCGAGGTTGTACTGAAAAATACTTAAAATAGTGTAACTATGCAATTTTTTGTTTTAATGATATTCATTTAATAATAATAATTGCATTACAAGATACAAATTTTCATATTTTACATTGATATTTTTAAAATAAATGAAAAATTACATGTGATTCAAACAAATTACATATTCATTTGCAAAAAGGAAATCCCTGACTATACGTTATAATCTGCAAAACAAGAAATAAAAAAGAAAATGGCAATCAAGACCAGATTTTTATATACAAGAGTAATGAAAAAAAGCTATACTTAAATTTCTTGTCTTGTTATTTCAGACAAGAAATCGTGTCTTATGAAACACTAGTTTAGTCCTAGTGAGTTGGATGATTGGCTCTTGAGTTTATCGTTTACTCTCCACATAAAATGCTTTCTGTGATGCACCCTCTATGTCAGACAAAGTACTTTTCCTGATATTTTCTATAACACAGATCACATCGGACAATGTGTAATAAGCTGTGAATGATATATTTATTTATTTTGTTTATCAATGATATTTCAGTGCCTTCCAGGTCAGCAGATCTTTCAGAATATTTAATATGATCATTTGTACGGAATATTTTAAGTTAAGTGAATTCTGCATGATTTATTTTGTAACGAATTATAACACAGTAGGATTTTGTTTGGTTAAAAGATGACGACACAAAGTCATTTTGAATCTGGGAATGTTAATCAATCAGATGTCACTGTCTTTAAAAATAGGACATTGCAATTGTAGTAGCTACAAGAAATGTAAGTACATTATAACTTTTGAGAAGGTTTGAACTGATATGGAGCCTGCGGAACCGAATTCATATTACCGTACGAAAATAATTGTTTTGTTACTTACATCCCGAGTTGCTTATTATATTTTTTGCGCCACCAGCTTCAAATAATGTTAAAGTATTTGTAAAATGTGAAAGTTAATTTTATAGTTTAGATTTATTTATTTGATTTTTTTATAGTTGGTTTTACCCAGTGATAGATGACCAAATATATATGAAATTATGTTTTTCATAATTACCCTGCTAGGAGGACAGTTATTTCTATAACTTCCCGTTGAAAATGGTAACCGAATAAGGGAAGTAGATAATAAGATTTAAATATTTTATATTTGTACCTGTTAATGTTTCTGTATATGCCTACTTATCAATTTGATTTCGCGTGAAATAATATAATAATAACCTCATTAAATAATAGAATCAATACCCTAACTAAAGTTAGGAAAATAAAGAGTCTTTTATTAAACGGAAGTAGAAATAGTATATTATTTAACAAGCATAATATGTAGGCTATATTACACGAGGATGTAATTATAAAATACGAGCGGTAGCGAGTATTTTTAATCATCCGCGTGTAATGTAGCCATATTATGCGAGTCAAATACTATACTTTATCTACAACTATCAGGCATATAAAAAATCTGATATTATTTGTTAAATATTCAGTTAGGTGTGAGTAGTTCATATACAGCTCAACAGATGGCGCCACAGTAGCCTTAAATGTCAAAATCACTTTTCAAATTGTATTTATTATACTTTTATAAGCATATATATTGATATTTATAATAAAAAATGTGTTATTAATAAATTAACAGTTTAATAAAATATTATGTGTTAAATTATATGCCCTATTTATTACAGAAAAGTGTAGCGTGTATCATGACATTTCATATTACACTTGTGTAATATGAGTAGTATATTATATGTAGTATCACACGCATAATGTACAGATATTTCAATAGTTGTAGATAAAAATATTTAATATGCTAAATTTTTAAAAATGTACAAATAAACAATGGCATTGATATTGCGATTAACTTGGAAAATAACTCAGTAATAATTTTAAGCATTTAATTAGAGAATATTATTATCGGATTAAACTAAAAATATACATTGAACAGAATAACTATAATCAAACCAAAAGACGGCTTTTCCTCGATGCGAATCGTATTAAAATTTTCTTCGGATCCAACTTATTTTGATGCAATTGTAAAAATGTAAGCCCCAATAGTCTCACCTCCGACACTTGGTTTCTTTTCGCTACGGAAGCCACGGTAGTCACAAAATGGCTATTAGTAAATTCTGTTATTCAATTACTCTAATTAATAAAGAAAAACATTGTCAAAGGGGGAGTGATCGTCCCATCATCTCTTTGCTAGATCCACCTGACTCTTATACTATATCTAATATTCGAAACATTACTATTTGGGAGAGAGTCGGTTCAACAAAACCATTTGAATAAGTTAAAAATGTTTGGGACGAAACAAAGTTGTCTCGCCTGGCACTGTCAATTAGCGATTCTCCCATGCTGATGGACTTTGGAAGTCTGTAACCTGTGCAGGTACAAAACACGTCGAAAAGGTCAAGTGGAAATAATTAGGCGGCATTGGAATCGATACGGGGTAATGCGTTAGCGCCATTCCACCCCATCGCGCTACGACGTATTGACCAACAGACACTGGGCCTCACACCTACAGTCGACAACGTGGGAAAACACAAGTGAGCCTCCAGTTTACACCATCATTTGAAACCGAAGAAGAGGTATTGAATATTTAGGCCGGGGAATAATACACTTCCGTGTTCTTCAGAAATTGGAACAAAGATTTCTTGCTAGCTTAATAAATTGGACATTTACCCCACAAATCAAAATTCTTCATAACAATGTTATTTATAATTCAATATGGTAATAAATCAGTCGAAAAATAAAATGAATATATCAAAACGGCTTATTACCTGCCTGTGTCAATTTTCTCTACCACTTCCTTAATGACGACATTTTTACCTAAAACCTTTATATAGAGGATGTCACTTCCCTGTATTTATAACTGTTTTCTCATGAAATGTGTTTAACGTGTATTTCTGTGTGTCTCTCTGTGGCACCGTAGCTCCCAAAAAAAGAACAGATTTTGATTTAATATTTTTTTGTTTGAGTTGAGCGAGAGTGTTCTTAGGTTACGATTCAAGAAAATATGTTCAGCCGTTAAAAATCATAATCTCTTTTCTAATTGTTGAGAAAATGAGAGCAACGTCTACAGATCTGATTTATTTAAAATTTGGTAACAAATTTTTTTGTGTCGCGGTTTTTTAATGATAAATTATACATGTGTGCAACAAAACGTAGAACATAGAACTTTAACATGGTATTTAAAAAATCGGGGATACTCTCTGTCTCCTGATAGATTTTGAGCAAAACTACTAGAGTTGTTCAAAACTAAATTCTACATCAGATAAGATCATAATAATTGATACAACAGCACGTCTGCAGTACGAGATGTATTAAATATAAAATGTAACAGTTTCATTCTAAATCAGGTCCATTCCGCACAAAATTTTGCTCTAAATCTATTAGAAGAGAGAGTACCTATCCCTAATTTTTTGAAATCTCGTATTAAAGTCCTATGTTGCGCGTTTCGTTACACACGCTGTATAATTACGTCTACTAAAATGAACATAGCAAAAATACAAAATAAATTCCGAATACAAGTATTTTCAATTTAATTCATAACGTATTTCGATCAATATTACATTGCTACAACTTGATTTTAAATTTTAATATTTTGTTGTAATTCTCACATGTTAAACTTATTCTTGTATCGGTTTTATTAATTTATTTAGTAAAACAGTATTTTTCAAAAAAAAATTGTTTTGAATCTTTAATACAAATTATTACTTGTAAAACTTTTTGTCCCTTCAATTTATTATTAAAGTAGCTACAATACTGAAAACAAATGTTATTAAATCTGACTTTGCTTATCGTCAGATACATTATCGTTGCCTTTGATCTATTGCTGGGTGTGCCAATCAATTTAACGCCGATTTAGTGATTTAGATAATGGCTATATATTTGTATCACAGGAGTCGTTTATCAGAGACATAAATTTAATTGAACTAGCCTGATTAGAGTTGGATTAAAAGTTTGGGTTAATTGTAAATTCTGATCGGGTTGATATGCTTCGTTACTAATCTATCGGTCGATGATTATACAATAAAATACACCATAATAAATATTATTGAGTTGGATACTATAAAGACCTACATATAGTTTTACAAAACCTTCATCGATATTTATAGTGTCCTACAACAAGATTATAATTGATGTATATTGGTATTCTAAAAGAAAAGTTGCAGTGAAATACATGGATTACAATTCAACAGCTCTGTGTTATCGTACAATTGTTAAAACTTTAAGTAAAATTATCACGAAACAGAACAAGAAGCACAAATTCCGGATTTTTCTCTACAGAATATTAATACTTAGTATATACCAGCCAATATTATTGACTAATGGTTAGCACTGAGACTTCGCAAAACAACTCAGGTGTTGTGAGTCTTTCATTCCATCGTTTTTCCTCATTCGATCAAATATTAGATAAATATAAACTCATACTCTATCTTCACAAAGTGGCAGATGAAATAAGTAAGTACGTAGTATTTACATCGTACAGTAGATTCCGAGCTACTCAAACACAATGCTTTTTTATTTGTGTAACTGCTGAAAATATTAAGAATTGAACTTTAGATCTCAAATTTCGCTCAGTTCAAATCACAATAGTTTTTTTAATTGGTGAATAGTGGCATGCGGTGAGCTTCAAATTTGGGTAACCACAAATAATAAATGCAAACTTAATCTTTAAATGTTCTTCTTCAAATGTTGTTCTTTAAATGAACAGAAAGTAGGCAAATAAGCAATTCTTTTGTTTTTTTCATCAATGAAGGAAATGGGATAATATGAAATAAAGTTATATGAATATTTTAACTTTAAGTACATGATTCAAAGTAAAAATTAGTCTTTCTGTAGACTTGATTTATTTTTACCTGTTTCAACTCAGTAATAGAGGTATTGGAATCATGCTAAAAATCGGATATGAAAAGTTTTAAGTATTTTAATATACAGCCTATTGACATTATCTTGTTTTATTGTTTCTTGTTCAAATAATTATAAGATTGATACCTAATGCACTTAGTTTCAGTTGCGCAAGCAGAGATATTTCTGCTTATACCGCAGCTTAACATAAGGTTCTGATCTCTCTAAATTACACGCCGAATATACTATATTTATATAACTTTGCGTTGATAATAGACGAATCACACTTTATCACTGGCGAAAGCTGAGTTATTTCTGTCTACTTTGGCTCGTTTTCATGTGATGATTAAATTTACACCTTACGTTAAATTTAATAGAAATAAGAAAATATGAAAACTTTATTCTACAAAGAGTAATTTTATATTTATTGGCTTAAATAAAAAAAAAACATAAAATTAAATCATATTTTCCGTAACTCATGGGTAAGCATGTCTACCCTGTTGTTGCACGCCACAGTTAGTGAATAATTATCGACACTGTAAATTTATCTCAGGTCTCACAATTCGTTCAGTTCCAAACACAGTACCGGAAAAAGTTTACCACCGCTGCTAGTTGTTATAAAAGAATATAATTTAAAGTGAGAATAAATTAAAGCTATATCTACGCCTGTTTTTATTTTTGTGCAATAATCCATCAAGTATCGCGGTGTTTTTATTCGGTGGGAAGCATATGTGAGATGGTTCATTAATCTGTCGTTTTTCCAGCTCGGTATTTACTGCACGTTCGGCTCACCAAATCCAGCTTTGTGGAAAACAGTTCTAATGACGTCTGTTCCACACCGAATGCTACTTTTCTTCTTCGTTCGCTGCACAGCGCAGTTTTATCCTTCTTATTGCAGGGAAATACTTCGCAAGTAAAAAAACTAAACAGACATACATTCCTTATATTAAAATACATATTTTCCGAGCAAAATGCTGTAAGCAGCAACAATGCCTTTTCGCAACGCAAATGCAGCGAATTTATGTTTATCGTAAAATGTGGGTTAATCACTCATTTTTTTATTATTTAACAACGTTGCACTATTATCGCAGCAGACTGAGAAACCATGGATTCTGAAGCAGGAATAGTAAAATATTTACTTTTCTTATAAAATATAAATTTTGGTGTACGGACTATAACTTATAAATTCAGCACCAAATGTCAAAATAAAAGACACATTAGGTTCTTGGAACCACATCCAACGCAAAATTGAATAGGTATCCATGGCGTCATATCAACCAGGGCCGGTTTATTCACTAGGCAAACTAAGCAAACTCGTAGGGGCTTTGTAACGCAAAGGGGCACTTTAGAATTTTTGAGACATTATAAAATTTAATTTAATATACAGTGAACATATTTATAAGATTATTGTATGGAAATGGCAGGAAATATTTATTTGGTTACGTTTATTAAATTAGAAAAAACTGAAAGAAAAGTTGAGTGTTTATAGTAAAATTGAAAATAAATTTGGATTTTTGAATAACTGAAATAAAATTCATGATGAAATTATATGTAAGAATTTATAAAAGCTTCGAGATATTGACTATAAGAAGAATTGTTTCCTGACGAATGTGTTCATTGTGAATATTTATTTTAAAACATTGAAGTGCAGAATATAAGGTAACTTTCAAGTTTTAATAGAGAGAAAAATATAATTACGATGTTTCCTAACGTAGAGAGAGCTTGTATAATTTTTTAACATTGCCAAGTACAAACGCCAGTGGCGAGAGGTCTTGTTCAACATTAAAATGGACGAGTATATATATTTATGCACTTCTACTAGCCAGAAAGGACTTACAAATTTTGCAATTCTATCTATAAAAAATGATATAAGCAACACTCTGGATTTCGAAAATACAATTTCCGAGTTCGCGAGAAAACATTAAGAAAAAGAGAGTTTAATTTATAAATTATGATTTTTTAATGTATTTAGTAGTGCTGTATTTAGCAGTATGCATGGGCACTGATATTAACTCATACATACTTAATTACGAAAACGTTATTGATAAGGAAATTTTATAAAATAACGTCTTTAGTATCTAAAACCGGTGAACTACTGAATTATACCAGGCCTTAGATTACTTAAAAACTACGAGCTCAGATTTCAAACTTACATCCTCGGTATGTTCTATAAAAATACTTTAAAAAAATTGAGATTTCGAAAAAAGTTACTAATACACATTGTTGCTGTGGATAAGTCTATCACTTGCTAAATTTAGTGTTCTTAAGTATTTCTGTTGCACTTTTTATGTCTCTTATAATGAATGCATCTTTTATGGTACAACATTTCTATAAGAAACAAAGCTTTAAGTTCTTGACGTTCTTATTCGACAAGTTTTATATTGAATCCGAATCACCTAGAAGTATTTTATTTGATATTCCACTCAGTTCGAATCAGAGATCTAAGCACTGCCATCACTGCCACCATTGCCTATAATTCCAAATCTAGCGATTTTCAGATTTGATCCACACATATACAATTATCCATTTACAACACAATAAAGACAGTGATCTAATTTCATATAGTGAATATAGGGAATCTCTCTCCCGCAAGCTCTTGCATTATTGCATATGTTTGGCTGATCCAAGGATTAGGCGGTGTTCGCCAGGCACAAAGGCTTGACTTTGACATCGCATCCCGGAATCCAGTGCCAAGGCACGTGCGATTGGCTGGAGCAAATTAGACACTTCGCTCATACCTAATTAACAAACATAACATACCGTGCCGTACGGCTAGACTAATACGAGCTGTTTGCCAATAGCGCCCAGATGGTTTCGTCAGATTACGACAGCCCATTCCTCACAGACACATCTTCCGCGAGAATCCAAATATTTAAATTTGTTTGGCAACTCTCTTCATAGATATGTCAACGTAAAAATATATAGGCGTGGATACTTATTAATCTAACTAGCCAAATGCAAATTCCATTAAATATTATTTACTGGTTTCAGGATATTAAACTTTTGTTTACATAGACAAAAGTAAGCGAAGTAACTAAGTCTTAATTATATATCATGTAATTTTGACAAGTCAGTATTGTAAAAATATTGAATTGTTAAAATAACGTGGGACAATTGGATACAGCTGTCATATCAACACATACAGACTTGAAAACTATTCGACACATAGAGAACGATATGGCTCAGATTAATTTACAAAAACTAGCTTCACGCATGCGCAGTGTTGGCAGTTAAAGTGAGAAATTATATTTCTCACACTACATATGCACAGTATTAGCAAATACTGTGAGGAATGATTTCTTACACTATCCCACGACTGTGAGAAATACGCAACTTTGAAGCTTTATATAGTATGAAAAAAGAGATAGATTCCATAGTGATCGTAGAAAAAAGTTATTTAAGCTACAAGAAATATAAGTACTACTACTTCTACTATAATTTTCATAACTACCCTACTAGTAGGAGTGATATTTTTATAACACTCAGTTGACAATGATAACCATAATTATTTTTCGAAAATCGATTTATTCGGATAAAAGACGGAGCAACATGATAAACTAGAATATTGTAAACTTTGACGTTTAGCAGTGCAATTGTAATAGTATTGCCAATATGGCAATTCAAGTTCAAGTTGTCATATTATGAAGTAATGTGAAAAAAGAAAAGAACAAGGCAAAAGTACCATAACTTTTTTAAAAGAATATCATTATTAAATATCGATTTTTAATATAATAATTAATTTTTCCAATATTTCATTTTATAATAACATCCATGTTATACTATTGGTAACATTGTACATTTTCCTCTCTAGAGAGGGAAAAATAGTTTTCCTCATTATTTCTCGAGAATAAAGTAGAGCTTTCTATGCATATCATGAAAAAAACAATAAATACTTCATTTAATGACTTATATTGCTATGGAATTAAGTTATACTATGTCAATAGTGGCGTAAAAAGCTACAGACAGTTGTAGCTAACTGACGAGTATCTCTAATTCGAACTGAACTGAATGTGGTATTTGAGGTTCGTTTGCCAGCTATTACCGAAATGAAATTTTGAAGTACGTGAGTAGTTCAAAACCACTATAATCTATTGTTCAATGTAAAGGCTTTGGAATGTTAATCTACAGTATTAAACTGAAAATAAATTGACATTGGTATTATCATCTGGATTTAACTGTGGCGGCAACTCATTTAGGGTTTTAGAACCGAGGAAAAAGTCAACAGTGGTCACCATAGAATCGATCGGCACTACAGAACGTGTATACTATGTGATGAAACAAATTACCAAATTAACCTTTTTTCAAACAACGTTGTATGACAGAAAAAAATTTTTCACTGCCTAGTTGTTCAGTTTTTACTTAACGGTGACTAAAAAGAACCTTTAATGACAACAGCTTATATATGAAGTTCACCTCAATTCGTTTAGGAAAATTTGTTTTACAAATTACAGACAGAATTCATGGAAAACCATTTAAATTTTGAAATATCTAATCAGTTTCTGTACAATACCCTACTTATGGGAGTAAAATAAAAATAAAGTAATTGACACAGTCCAAGTACGAAACAAGGAGGAAGATGATATATGATTAAAGAGCGGTTTATATGCACTAAAAAGTATCACAGTAACAATGTGCATTAAAAATCATCAAAATATGCATGATATATGTAAAAAATTGTAAATAAGCAACTTTAAAATAAAGCAATAAATGCAAAAAAACATAATGTCTGGTACGTTATATTAAAATCATATATTTATATGCGGTGTTTTATATAGATCATTTCATGAAATATATAAATACAACAAATAACATAATTAATTTTAACAAAAATGAAAAAATATACCTACAGTGTGAAATTAAATATGCATCATCGAATAACATATTATTGTTTCAAATTCATAAATAGTTCAAGCTCTATATTGCAACTATCTCAAAAATAAGATGTTTTACGTGAAAGGTGTTGTATGCTATTGTTTATCTTTTTAATAATTTTTTTTTTGGCATTACTAATTTTTATTACAGTTTCAAGTATACGAATTTCTATGACACGCGGCAGCTACTATTTACTTACATTACTTACAAAATAAGAATTACTTGAGCTCTATAGTTCTAAAATACTGATACAAACACTTTTTGTTTTGACGAGAAATTAAATACAGTTGTAATGGTTTCATTGTGTATATTTTATAAATATAAAGGCTCATTTTTTAAAAGTTCGATCAAATTGAGATTTGCTTTAATGTATTTAAAATAAAACCAAATTTGTCAAAAAAATTCTCTTTTTTCTTTTGAAAAAATTAAAATATGCACTAATATGCAAAAAATTTAAATACATTCAGTAATTATTAAATGCAAAATATAGATTATTGTTTTTTTTTTTATATTTGACATTAACTTATGATGAAACGAGAACATATGACAAGAGTTTGTTGATATGTTTAATAAAAACATGAAATGCATAGAATCCGCTCTTTACATATGATAAATACTATTTAAAGTGAAAATATTTAAATATGAATGTCTGTTCTGAAACCAATCATACTACTTGAAAATTGATGTAATTATTTATTCATTTTATTGTTTTGAAAGTAAAAGTGCATATCTTGTTCACAATCGTCCCTTCTTAATTAAAAAGATATTGCTTGCATTTAGGTACTCTGCGTTAGATCATCTCAAATCTTGTTAACTGAAAGTGCTCGTAAATCTAATTTGCAACATTTTATGATCTATATTTAGAAATTCTTTGTAATTTGCGTAGTAGGTCTTATTAAATAATTAGAGCTAATTTCGTAGCAGAAACTTTAGTATGAAAATTCAATCAGTTGAGTCCCGTGTTAGTTATCACATTAACAATAACTTGGTTAGAGCCAGCAAAATCTTATGATGGAGTAAAATATTCATATCGTAGCTACATTTCATAAACATAATACGCTATCTTGCATTTCGAATAATGCAACTGTAAAATAAGTATTAAATATTACACACATTAATTTATCGTCTAGTAATTGTAGTTATATCTAAGCATAACAGAAGAATTGATATTCAGAATTGGCAATATTTAACCATAAAAATATCATTGCTATCGAATGATTCAATGTCGAGTATATAGTTTAAAATCTTTACGGAGTTCCTAAGGAAATAGTTACACCACAAGTAAAATTGTGAACTGTCATTTCGATTTTATGTTTCTCATGTTTTGGAATTAATATACAGAGTGTGAACGAAATGCGAAACATACGACTTTAATATGGGATTTCAAAAGAACTACTACATTTCTGGTAGAAGAATAGGGTAAAATTAACTCCAAGAAAATTTGTAGAAAATATAACAAACCGTCTAAGGGAAGCAATTCTAATAAATGCCGATTCAAACAAAAATAGATAATATATTTTTTCTCGATTTCATTACAAAAAATTTAGGAAGCCAATATATTATTTTATTTATTAATATAGAAAGTTATAATATTAAATTTATTTCGTGCATATATATTTAATAAAAAACTTTAAAAGAATAGAAAAAAAATCCCTTTACTGGTGTACTGAGACTAATTGGTTTGAGTGTATTAATATATACTCTTCACTTTTATTGAGAAAATCATTATTAAGATTATTTATACTACAAAATTATTTTATTTCTTTCCGGGAAACTAGGTGATAAATTTTGTAAGAGGAGCTTTTGAGAATCCATGTATTTTAACTTATATTTTATAGTATTACATGTCCTTAAATTTTACTACAATTTTTCATAATATATCGAATATTGGAATTTACAATATACATAATAAATTATTATAATAAATAATATTAAAGATTTAAAAATAGTATGTATACAGTGATTTCTAATAAGAATTTTTTTATATTTCCACAACGTTGTTCTAAAACATAATCATCACTTTTTCTATGTTGGCAACAAAAATTTAATTGTGCCTATGAATACATGCTGTAACTTAATAAGGAACTATATTTTATTTTTTAATTTTGAGACCGAGGAATCGAACTAAATTTTAGTCCTAAGGGACCACGGTTGTGTTTGCAGTCATATGCATGTTACTTGACTGGGCGTAACGTGGTACATGACAGTATATGCAACTCGTAATTCATTCTAAATTATTGCTTGTTACCATAACCCATGTTTTGTTCTATTGACAACCCTGTTTTGAAATCTGTCAAAATGTGTTCGTGTGAATTTAAAAATCCTAATACCTGCACAGTACCTATGTAGAACACTTGTACTGATCGACTTACATCAGTATGTCGATTTTTAAACATAATTTTAAAATTTTAAATTTTTTTTAAGACCTTGTTTTGTATTTCGAATTGTTTTATTAAAATAAAAAATATATATGCTTCCAATATTAAACATTTTTTTAACTAAATTGTAAAGACATCTTAAATTGGTTGTCAGTAAGGTCGCTATTAGATAACAATTATTAATTTTATAAATTCAATTTTAAACAGAAGAAAATAAATCTTTTGTAAAGAATTTTTTTTCGCATACACGTTCTTTAAAACGATTAGGTGAAAAATAAGAAAATCAAACAACAGTATTGAACCAAAAATTGTGATGACAAAAGCGAAATATTCTAAAAATGTTCATTTCTGTGCCCAAAATGTTGCTTTTGGGAAGTAGTGTACATTGATAGATCTCGACGCGCTGATTATAACATTTCAAACTGAATTTATTTATCTCTTTCATTCCTGAGATATTTGCTGTCAAAGTTGCAGTTTAAAAAAGTATGATTCCTGGCTATATTTCTATAATGGGTGGAGTTACAATCTCAATGATTATCCCATCTACGGATAAAGTTACATAAAGAAATATTCCCTCCGAATATACGTTCTTTGGAAGGATTAGGTGAAAAAGGAGGAAATCGAAAAAACCTAAATTTCAAAATTTCTCCGAGAAACTTTTTGTCTCCAAATCTTTTCGTTTTCTGGACTTAAGTAGACATCGATGAGCTGATTCCAAATTTTCAAACAGAATTCAATTATCTCTTCCCGTTCTTGAGATATTTGCATTCAAATTTGAGTTCTGGCTATACCTAAAAAAACAGGTTTTTAGGTATATCCCCTTAATTGTTAGGTTTACGACTTCGGCGACCTCAGCAATCGATTCTACGGGCAAAATTACGTAAGTGTACCAATTTTTAGATTTTTATTGCAAAGGATACAATTTGTAGAAAGGAAAAACAAAAATGGCCAAAATCGAAAAAAATGCCTGATGAACCCCTTACGATTTTTTTCGATTTTTGGTCATTTTCAGTTTTTTCCGTGTAAAAATTCTATCTGTTAAGATAAAAATCTAAAAATTTGTACACTTATGTAATTTTTTCTGTAGAATCGATTGGTGAGGTCGCCGAAGTCGTAAACCTAACCATTTAAGGTATATACCTAAAAAACCTAATTTTTTAGGTATAACTTTGAACTCAAATATCTCGAGAACGGGAAGAGATAATTGAATTCGGTTTGAAAATTTGAAATTCGAGATCTACTTAAGTGCAAAGAAAGAAAAATTTTGGAGACAAAAAGTTTCGAGGTCAAAAATTGAAATTTAGGTATTTTCGTTTTTCTTATTTTCTTCTTTATCGTCCCAAAGAACATATATGCAGGCAACACAGTTCTTTATATAACTTTTCCCGTAGAATCGAATAGTAAAGTAGTTGAGAATGTATCTCTACTAATTTTTGAAATATACCCAAAAAACACAATTTTTTGAGGTGCAACTTTGGCAGCAAATATCTACGAAACGAAAAGAGATAATTAAATTCTGTTTATAAATTTGGTGTCATCGTAGATAATTCTTTAAAAAATATTACAAATAAAATTTTGTGTAATTTAAAAATTTTCGAGTTAAAAATTCAATATTTTGAAATATTTTCGGATTTACGCAAAAATACAGTAACAGTAGCTCTGGGAAATACTTCCCCTGTTATTACTACATACATAAACTATTACGTTATTAATTATTTACTTTATAAATTCACTTTTGAAAAGTAGAAAATATAAAAATTACATTTCCATTTACTTATTGTATTTTTGTAAATATTAAAAAAGAAGTAAATAATAGGTAAGGTGAACATTTTTGTTATTATCAATATAATTTTTTAAGTTGGATTAAGACTTAAATGCTAGTAGTGAAAAAAGTATATATACCACGGTTGAGAAAACCATTATTGACTAGCGCCTTATATTCCTCGGTTGCTTCATACCTCTGGACACAACTAAGCGTTAGGTGAATAATGATAGTTTTTTTAACCTTGGTGTATAATATAATATTACACTTTGCGCCTTAATTATTAAAAAATGTTCTTAAGAATAAGAAATGAGGTGTTAGTTTTCATCATTAATGAGAACAAATAAATCATGTATTGAAATTAGACAAAATAATGAAACAATTGCTTGTTGTTTTCGTATTAAACAACCGATTCCTGATCCCTCAATCATTCTTTTTGAATTTTTGTCGTTATTGTGACACGGTGTAAAACACCCCACAATTAAAGCCTCCCCGTAATGAGTTGATTGTCAGCACTCTCCAACAAATTGAATTTGAAAAACAAAGCAATAAAGGGAGAATGAAGTTATCGAAGCAGCATCGGCACACGTGAACATTAACCTCCAAACCTCCATGTGTGCCACCCTCCGTATTGATCAGCTAGTTCACGCGGACGGAATCTTTCAACAAAGCAGTTAATTTCCACAAAGGAACTGCACCCATTTACTTCTCTTTTACTTTTCAAATATTTTAGTGTAGAGTAAAAGATAAAATGTTGGTATACTTATCTATTTTGAATTGAATAAATTGTATTGAATAAATGAGATTAAAAATAATATATACAATAATTTTACAAAGATACCTATATAGTGACAGAATTTGGGGAATGTAAAGTGTGGCAGTTACCATCCCAAAATTTAGACAACCAACAGACAATTTTAGGGGAAGTTTATACTAATTTTAAGTTTTGGTCACTCTTCTGTGGGCTAAATTTCATTTTTTTGTTAATGTATCTACCTGACTTAGTAACAAATTTATTACAATAAAAAAAATTATATTTTAAAGTTGGTATAAAGCCTCTATTATTGCTCCTCAAATAAAATTACTGAAATCCCGCCGCTGAACATACACATATTCTATAAGAATGTTTTTATATAAACTAATAATTCATTTCATTATTTATGTCACAATAAATAATTGTATCAGTAAAATATTAAGCTACTATAAAAAATACAAAACCTACGTTATATATCATCTATTCAAATTACTAAAATTTGATTTCCATTATGGGAAATAACTTATTCATATAACATTTTTGTTGCTACACATTTTATGCAGCTCACCTTAAATAATTCCAAGGTAATAAAAGTCGTAAGGTTCTGATAACATTTTCTACTAAGTTGCCATAGTCATCGGAGTGTTATAGAAAATAACAGTCATACTAGAAGGGTTATTATAAGAATCCAACTAATTTCATATACGTTTAGTCTAAAAAAGGGCAAAATTACCTATACAAAGTTGCAAATAAATAAGTTGATGTGGATGTCGTGAAACATATAATAATAGGATAAAAAAAAATAATTCAATATGTAGTAATACCGCTAATGACTAGAATTTTACCGACAATTTTTGCAGCCATGATCACTATTTCCTAAAGCAACAAGCAAGCAGAAGAGAACTAGATAAAAGACTAAGTAAAATTCTAGTCACGAATGGTACTCGGCATGACAATTTCTCGAAATATATATTTTCACTTGTCACGTTGTTGCTTGAATACAACATCCGTGAAAATTTTTAAGCAACGACTGTTTAGTTTTGTTATTTCCACGCAATTACCACTAGTGATAATTGTCAGTATAAATTATATATGATTGGCTCAATCCGTGAAAATATTGTAATTTAATTGAAATTACGAAAAACCCTATTGTAACGTTACATCTACTTTCTATGAATTACAATTGAATGATTTATCCTTTAATAATAAAATCGTTAATTAATAAGTGCTCGGAAAAGATGCATTATTGTTCCCATTAAATTACATATTATCGACTGAATTGAAACTACTTCATTTAAAATATGATCGAAAAATATATCCTAAAATTGCCCCTTGAGGAGAACTAAACCAATCAACAAAATTTAAAGTTCTCCTGTGCCTGTAAAAATTAACTCTAAATCCGGTTTTTGTTATTCGTCGTATGAAGTTCAACTCATTCTCTCAAAATTCATTTCAGAATTTCCATTTTTTGCGGCTACCTCGTTGCCAAGCAGATAACATGCCTGTAAATCATGGCCCATTCTAAGCGTTATCTTTGTGCAAGCTTGCTTATTGTATTTTGGAATTTAATAGAAAATTTTGGCAGTAACATTCCTTTGTGCTATGCTAGTATATTATCCAGGGAAGCAATCATCAGCAGTCAGATGCAGCAGGAGGGAATTTACATCACAAAGTGTCCTTCGCTGTTATTGTTGCTAACTGCTATTATTTTAACAAATTAGAATGTGCCAGACAATGATACACTTGATTTAATTAATTATATAGTTGTGGTACAAAGGGACAGAGGGAATTGGCCAAGGACGAACATGGAATTCATCAAACGCATTTTACAAAATGTCGGGGTTCTAGTCTAGTACACTTAACCAGCTTTTACAGTGATTAATTTAATTGTACCAGTTACATATATGTGTAGTTTTAACAGAAATATACCTATACATTATTTATTCTGTTCTGCAAACTATGACTTCCAGAATCATTGGGCTAAAAATTTTTCATTTTGTACATAGTATTACTTTAGATCATTTCAACTAAGTATCAGTCAATAATTGGTATACTAGGAGTTTATTTTATCAGTAAATATAGAGTAGTTTTACTACCATAGTTACAGAATGACAACATTGTATTGATGGGTTTATTGTATGTGCAAACATAGGAATACTTATCAGACTCGTCACATTTCCAAATCAATCGGACAGAACGACTAATAGGTTGACCTTTTATACTTTATAATGTGGTAATTAATCTTTTCTTTTTTTTAAGTTCATCTCAATCTTCCGCTGGACGTTGTAAAAAATAAATAATTTTGAAATAAATTAAGTAAATACATATATTTAATTACTACAGTATAAAAAGAGATTCTAGTTTGTTTGACATTTCAGGATGTTAACAAGGGGTATAATTTTAGGACTAACAATGGTCATAAAATGATTGGTATGAAAAACATCACAAGTGAAAGATTCACTGCTTCCATTTCACAGGTAAATTAGAAAATGTGTTGTAGGATGTGTTTATTTCCAAGTTTCCGTAAGTATTTTTCTGAGATGTCTATATGTCCGTAAGGAGCCTGTAAGATAATGAAAATTTTAAGGGAGGAACTATAATGTATAACTAAAGAAATTTGTCCCACAGGGCTCAATAATGAGTCCAGTCCTTTGGAACAAATATCATGATGGAATGTTTTGTACCAAACCACATGACATATACAGACGATGTCGCTATCAATTCTAAATTTATGAAGTTCTTGTAATGACAGACTGTTAAATTTAGCGCATTGTTTCGAAGTTGTATCAAAAGGTGATTGCAAGTGAGAACACTATAGATAGATGTACAGCTCAAACAAAGAGAACGCATCAGAGACTCTTTATTTTGAAATAATTTGTCGAAGTTATTTTGGAAAGTGATAGTAAGTGAGATAACATCATTGGTATTTTTATACTTCAGACAAAGACAATGCTTCAAAGTATGTCGTTGCTATGAAGACAACAAACATTTTAGTATTGTTGGTATCTAGAAAAGTATAAAATCACTGTTCTACCCTGTCTTAACTTAAACAAAAAAATATTTGGAAGATGGATTTGAAACTGGCTTCCTATTTATCTTGATGATGTTGATTGATTATTTATTAATAACAAATCCTGTTTTGCTTAAAGTCGTACCATAAGTTATGCGTAATGTGTGGATATAGAACAGCTGTCATATTTCGCAAAGGATATGACCGTGGAATCCATTTGTAAAAAGGAATGCTGAATGGAGAAAACCCTTCCGTGAAAGGGGTAAATAGCGTCGCAATGCTTAATTATTTATTTAGCAGCAAACCACTGAATAAACTAAGTACAAAGTGAGGAAACTGTGCGTTGTGCGTTGAATTATATTTAGGAGGAAAAAGCTTGGCAAGCAAAGCACAGCTAGCGCTTTAGTAAACATACATGCACAACACAATGCTCCATGCAAATTTATATAACACTAAATCTACATGCAGCTGAATTAAGTGGACAATGCTATTTACATGCCAGACACTGCATATGCCAACTTACTGCAATATGCACTACAGCAAAAATTAACCATTGGAAATTACTGCTTCCATAACAATGCTGACTTTGTTCCAAATTGCATTTTTGGGTATTTTTTAAATGTTTCACGACCACTCAACAACAGTGGTTTTATGCAGTTGAATGCGGGTGATAAAATCTGAAACTGGCCAAATACTTACTACACGTGATGATTATTATGCTTTTTTACGATCGACCTAATAATATAGTTAAAAAAATTTAAAAAGAAGATATTTTTTTGAGTTGCAGTTATTTAATAAAATCCACTTCATCAGGATGATAAATGGTAATAATATGTAATCAAGTAAAACATGTAAATTATTCTACAAAAATCTTTCGACAAACCAACTCAATTTCAGGATAATTCAACTAGGTAATTATATTCTTAAACAGTTATTTCGCAGTTATTAAAAAAAAACTATAAATGATGAGTCTTTCAAAATAATTGTAAAATTGAACGAATGATTTTCGTTTTTCATTAATGAATTTTGAATAAAACTCAGGTCAAATAATTTTGTTTACTTATGTTGAGGGGAATTGTAATCGTGCAAAAGAAATTTTTATATGTATTACAAACGGTAAAGAATGATGATCTCAGACAATAATTGGAGTCGTCAATTCGCTCATCTTTAAAGCAATTGTCTTAAATCGGTGAAATGTCCATATCGTTCTTAATATTTAATATACTATATAGTAATATAATATTAAATATTAAGATTAAGAGTAGTAATATCTGTATACCGGTTGAGAATCCAATAATCCGAAATTGATCAAACACTCGCAATACTTATTACGTTTTTTGAACGATCGACGTAATAAAAAAATTAAAATAAATACATATTTGTATAATTTATTTGACAAGAGTCGTCATTTTTAAATTAAACTTTGATCGTTTCTAAATTACCATTTACTTACTGTTTCTCTTACTGCCTTATTAATACATAATAAATTAAATTGTGAGTAACTTTGGATTCGTCAACCATGTGTTTTCCTTACATGAGTATATGTGAATGTAATTGCAATTTAATATTTTAGTGAGTTTATAAGAAAATTATACCTAACTTTGTTCCTTCTATAGATTCAATCAATTACAGAGATTGGGTGAAGTGTAAAATCGAAGGTATTGAATAATTGAATGATGGAGTATTTCGTTTAAAATAAAAAATGTAAAAAGAAAATTAGTAATGACGTTTAATGTAATACAAAATTATTTTCAAAAATAAATATTTGAAAAATCCATTAGGATATTTGCTCTTTTATAAAAGTAGGTTAGATATTTAATCATATTTTTGGGTTATTTTGTTTAGACATTAGTGCTAAACGTTTTTGTTTTAATTTTCCTTAAATACGAAATTAGATTTTATCATCCCAAAATTGTTGTAACAATTTCATTTGATAAAGCTAAAACACAGGTACAAGCTTTTTTTGTAAAAATAAAATTCGTTACTTAAAGAAAAAACAAAATGGATTAACGAAAAGGTTTGTAGACTCGCTTAGTGTATCCTTCTTTATCTAGAGAAATGAAAGGCCTGTCTAAGTATATTACTTTAGTAAAATCAATACGAACATTTCTCCTTCGAGTATAAGGAATCCATTATTAATATGCAGTTCCTAAGAAGTCGTTCTTGACTAAATGAGAACAAGAGCAATAATGACACGTTTGTTTTCACACAGATCGATATGAGCCGGCAATAAAACAATGAAACATTCATCAGCTGCCATTGTAGAGTCGCAGCCTACTGAGGGCAATATTCTTTCTCTCTTGACATTTGTGACGAAAATAACCTGGTTTTTCGATAATGCGATTTTCGTCAATAAGATTACTGGATTACGATTCGTATGGGTTCCAATTAAGCTAATCATTCATATTGGGCATTAATTTTTACTTAACGCTCATTTACGAACATAACATATCATGTTTGATCATTTTACTCGTAATTATACTACGTACCTAAAATAAAATATCTTGGTTTTTGTTTTATTCAAAGTTTCAAAACACTTTTATATTATTTATCATATTAATAAATAAATAAATAAACATTATTCAAATAGTATGTAAGTTTAAAATCGCATTTTAATTCAAACACAAATATATGTCAAATAGACTCAAGCAATCGGTAGTGTAAATGGAGGTAAGACGGATTACTTTTTGGAAACATAATTGTTACTCTGTAATATTGAATATTATATATAAAAAAAACAAAATTTTTTTAAACTTGTAATCTAGACTTACTTATAAGAATAAAGAAAAAAATTAAACTATGTTATGAAAACCACAAAAAAAGATTTAATTCGGATTAAAAAAGGCCAGCTTTCCTTCTCTATATAGATAAGACGGACCAAGACTATGACGAGATGAACTGGTTAACCAGTTATTGTCATTTGTCATTTTATTCAATCATCCTTCTTTAACGTTAATTAAAAATAATTTTCCTTGCATCCCGTATATTAATTTTCATAATCGTCAGCTTCTTTATTATCATTAGTCTTTGATTAACCATTTAACAACAGTTCTTCAGAAGTCGTCGAATAGCAACTAGATCTTGTATCTTTCTATATGCGAATCATTTTTCCTTGTTTACCGGTTGAATTGATCTTTTTAACAATAGAAATCCTCTAGTCCATCTCTCCTCAGCATTAGGTAGTCCATTTGTCCTCAGAGTAGAGATAAGTTAACATTTTTTGAGTAATTCTTGGATTATTTAGTTTTCACTGCATTCATTTTCAAACAGCTACTTACACTGTTTCTAAATAATAAAATGAACATTTAACCGATTTATCTGTCCCCCTTTTATTTTATACAGGATTTCTGGTAGTAACAATGACGGTATTTGGGGAAGCCAAGGATAAACAGTTACAATAAAAAAAAACATAATCGTTGAGATTGTATCTCTACCCATTTTTAGATAAGCTAACAAAAACACTTTTTTGAGGTGCAACTTTAAAAGCAAAAATCTCTGAAACGAAAAGAAATAATTAAGTTCCTTTTATACTCGCAAAATTTGGACTGTATTTTACATTATTTCGGTTGTTAGGTGTATAAGCACAATTTTAAGATAAAAACGTAATGATTGTTTATGTATCGGCAGCACAAAAAAATAAATATTAGAATCCTTGAAATTGTAAATATTAACAATGTTAATATGAGTAAATTAATTGCTGTATGGTTAGAATAATATATTTTTCATATCTGAGCAAAATATCCTCTCTCATATATTATATGCAAGGTTTCTGGAATCTGGAACTGTAATACCTCAAGAATTATTTTATCTTTTCTGACATCATTATAATATTTTATTACACTGTGTATATTACATTAAAATAATCTAGGAATATTATTTTACTTGCGCATGCAATAAAGTAATAATTTCTTGCAAAAAATAATCTTTCTACTCTAGTTACTGGCGAAATCCAACACCTATACTTGTTATTTTTTCTTTGATCCGAAAAAGGTAGGCCAAACAGCCAAAGCCTTTGAGTTAAACTTCAAACACGTACTAGTGCGATTCTTACGGATTTGATATTGTGTTTTTTATAGGATATGTCGAGAGATCCGACAGTTCGGGTAAATTCCTGCAAAAAATAAATTTGAGAAGAGAAATTATATGAGGACTCTACATAAATTCATCAGGTCTTCCTACAATTAAATGATTTGCATAGTAAAAATAATGGAAACTTTTTCTAGTTCTCATTAAATTAGAATTATACATACACTATATCAAAAGATTACTTTAACAAATGACATTTCATTTCCCTGGCGAATATTAATTAATAACACTGTGAAAATTCATATTAGTATTTCAATATTAATTATGAGTTTTTAATAGTTATTTATATATTAAGGGCATAATCAACAGATCAACACGAGGGAACTTTGGTACTTCAAATGAAAAAAAATGTAGATATACAGTCCATATTGTGGTTTCTTTATATTTTTTCCACAGACCAAATTGGTTTCTAAAAATTCGAAGGTTTATATTAAATGGAATTTGAATAGTTCTGTGAATGCTAAGTACTTACTTAATCACAATTAAATTTATTCTATTATTTGAAATTTACTCAATAGCCACAACTCTAATGTGATTAGCAATACAACCTCGGGCGATAAAAGCCAAATTACGCCCTCATTTGAGGGCGTACAAACAAGTTTTTGATTCAAATATTAAATAAAAAAAATGATTAATTGTTTTTATATATCATTTTATATATGTTTTTCAAGAGAACTCTATAAGTTGAATTATTATTTTTTGAACAGCGGTTTATTATTCTAAAAACAATATAATGATTAACAAACTTGTATGGCTCTTAACTAGTAGACTTTAAGTAATAAAGACAAGCGAAAATATTTATAATTAATAGAATTGTAAGAAACGTAAATAACAAGCAAAGTTACTAATCTTGTATTTAATCTTTTACTCCATTCTTAACAGAACGAAGAATAAAAAAATTTTAGTAATTGGGGAGTAGTGCTATCTATAGAATAATTACTAGCAATATGGTGTGTAAACTAATAATAATTAGTTATAATTAGGTTTGAACATTAAGAAATTGTCTTTTGTTCATTAAATATGAATGATGTACTTTAGGTAATTATTAGTAAATACATGCTAATGTACTGAAAACGAAGAAAGAATTAACGTGCGTTAAAATAATGAATTACCCACTTAAATGGGGAGCTAAAAGATATAATGGTGTACGCTTTAGATCTAACGATCTATTTATATTGCGTTGAATGAATTTGTAGTTGGCTAGCACAGAGCTAATTTAGTTTAGCTTTGAAGAAATGTTTGGAAAAAGAAAGTAGAATCCATTTTGAAATGTCTATGGTTGAATGACTAAAGTGACATATTGGGGTTAGACAAATCGGACCTTTTCAAGATCTTAATGTCGGAGAGATATCACTAGAAAACTATTCACTGGGAAATGTGTCATTCTTTTTTACATAAAATCTCTTTTCCGATAAGGAATATGAATTTCCTTTCTTTTATTGGAATATGATAGAAATTTGTTATTTAGAAGCAAATAAATAAAAATCTTGCACAGAAAATTTGTTGACAAGGCGATATGAAGGAATATTCATTATTGATAAATGTATATAAATTTGCCTCTTCATCCTTAGTCAAATGCTCATAATGCTCATAATTGGTTAATGGCCGTTAAACAATAATATCGTGAGAGTTTATTACATGTTGTTATATTAGCTTTGCACTAATAATATTATAGCAACAAGCATTCATAATTGGCCAACTGATTCTAGTCGCTTAATGGTATGGCTTATGCTTCGTAGTGCTTACAATACTTTACGTCTTACTATAATTTCTTAAGAACCTTATTAATACAGTAGAATTTTTTAATAAAATTTGGAAAATACTTGTAACTAAATAAAAATACCACTAGAAGTTGTAGATTCCCTGTCATATTACTGGACTTTTGTTGGACAATATTAATTAAATATAACGAAAAAAATTAAATCTCTCAATATACGCATATATCGTACTCATGACTTTAATAAATAATAATAAACTCGATGATATTGGTTGTATTATCGAATACGAACTTAAAATTATAATATGAATACAAATAAATACATACTGTGTGTCCCAGAAAAATGTGCAGCTAATAATAAATTCACCATTTGCACAGGACAATAATGTTTGAATTCTTACATTTGATTTAATACAGATTACTTCACTGCATAATTCAACGAAATTATTCCAACTGTGTGTATTGCAGAAAAATACTAATTCCGTTTGATTGGACTATTAGTAGTAAAATTACAAATAAATAATTCAAATTTGGAAAGTGAGCAAATCCCTTTGATCTCGAATCCCGGGCTAAAAAGTGATTACATAATTTATTTTACCTATTTTATTGGTCAATGCGTTATACAAATATTATTAAATTAGGTATTACTTATTCGAGGTGTGTAAACTAAGTAATAACACTGATTTTTTTAAATGTTCGAATAGAATTACGATTCAATATTGTCTCCCTCAAAATAACTTCTTTGGGAAGCCATACAGTGCTGGATACGTTCTTCCTACTCTCATATGGCAGTGCTGGAACTAATATACAGGAGTTACCTTCAGCTGGTCGATTTCAGCAGCTCAAATGTTTTGGAGTGTCTCAAACGTGTTCCCTTGAGGTGATTTTATAATCTCAAAAAGAGGAAAAAGTTACAAAAACTCAAGACAGCCGAATAATTTTTGCGCAGATTTTTTTCATCCCCAATGAATTAGTCAAAATCTGATGAACGGTGGTGTTAAATGTAACTATTCCTCAATCATTCAGTACTATCAACCGACGATCTGAACGCACAAGATCCCAAATTTTTTCGACATTTTCGTTAGATTTTTAAGATGAAGGCCTTTCGTTACGTGTTATATCTTCAATCGAAGGATATCATTTGGTCACAAAAAATTAAGCTATTAACTTTACTGTGTAAGGCTATTTATTTTAATTACAACCGCATGTAATGCAATAAAATACTCATTACTGCGCTTACTCGCATTTGCTTCACCTTACAAAGAAAAAAATAAAAAGTAGATTTTTAGAGAAACCGCTGCATCGAGAATTTTTAACAAAAACTATATCTACTTTATATATAGGTCCGGAAAATAAATATTTGAATTTTTGATAATAAATATCACATTGTAGATTTTAGGTAATATGGTTTTTAATGTGCATCGACAAAGCGCTGTTAAATTATGAACTATTCAATAATGAGTTTTATCAAAATAATGTGGTGATCGATAACACAGAGTATCCCTTTATTACAAAAGCTATAACGGGATGAAATATTAACTTATATTCAGTCATATTTCAAATTCAGTAACCATTTTAAAAATTAAAAATTTGAAGCGAGTCCGCGTGCTATTTTTTGCCTTTGCTAACAGGTTATCCTTAAATAATTAATGCAGCATACGGCCATGTTTAAGGGTTGTTAAATATTCATGCTTTGTTAGATGTTCTAGGAAGGATATCTTTGTATGCTGCCATTTTTTCACTCGCTTCTGTGATTAAATCATTTCGGATGAGGGCGTTTGAATAGACTCTCATAGTTACTTAGCGGAGCTATGCACTCCTAGTTGAAATAAATCGCGATGAAGTTTTTCGCAATTAAATCGTTTAAAAGCTCTGGAAAAAAACAGGATTTATGCTGAAACAGGGAAATTTCTAGAAAACATAAAACATCCTTGTTGATTTGTCTACGTGGTATTTTTCAAGATTATTGATAAGAAAATTTGAATAAATTTGTATGATTTGTATCACGGAATATCCACAATCTGTATTTTCTTTGTTTGGATCAAGAATATATTTGAGTAAAGCATTTTTTTAACAATTGCTCTTTAAAAATACAAGTACCCTACAGTTTTTCTTTGCAGTTTTAAAATTAGACATTCCGAACCAAATGGAAATAATATACCTACAATTTTCTCCATTTGCACAATGTACTGTCTACTAACTAAATATTATTTAAAAAAAACATTGAACCAGCCTTAGAAATCGTCGTTTAAACGATTCGGATGATGTGGAATTTTACCGAAGGTTTCGTTTATAGAAACGTTCAGTGGTATATTTATTAGAACTGATTGATGAAGTATCTTGTCCAAAAGATAGATATGTATAACAATTGTAAATTTATTAATATTTCTTCTAGAAATAATGCTGTTCCACCTATGAAATAGGCCATAAGATATTTTCATATTAAGTTCTTCTATATATGTAGGTACGCCTACATAGGTAATTGTAATTTTCTCCCAGCATTAATATTCCTTGTTTTTAATTAATAATATTAAGATGTCGTTACATTTATTTATTTTGCACTCTATAATTTTATTATGTTGTTAACAAAATGACCATAATAATGTATTCGTTTTCAGAAAAGTTTGCACTTCTGCTATATTTTTTTTTTCTAGAATTATTCTATATTGTATTATAATAACCTTAAAATATAACTAAACAACTTATGAACTCACAGATATCTAGTAATATGAAGAGAGCAGTCGTATATTTTTCTTGCCATTCTAAAGTAGAATCTAAAAGATAACCAGGGTTAATTTAACAGGACATGTCTACATGATTGAAAAACTCTCTTTGCTTTAACCATTATTAACTTATACTGGTCAAATATAATCATGGTAAACTTAACCGTAACATAACCAGCTAATAAAAAGATAAAAACTATCAATGTGCAAATTATTGCTTCTGTTTAACATTTCTGATTAATCATTCTCACACAATAAACATGGTCCACCAGTTTCTTCGCAAATTTTTTTGTGTATTTATTCACTGTGAAAACATTTCCCCAAACAATCCTTATCTTCTTATTGTCCGAAACCCATTTTCGAAAGGAAATAAAAGTAAAAAATTAAACGAATTTGTTTGGTAATGTACGGCTGCAAAAAACTAGGTCAGGAGACGTGAAACAAATTTCCTAACGAAAAAAATATTCCCCGCGTTCTGATCTATGATAAAAAAGGAAAAATGCGATGAATGGTTACGCATAATTAAGTTAGGGACTGAAACCGCGAAATTGCTTTACGCTGGTCGCCGACCCTGGATCGGATACACGTAGGGAATCATATGTCACTCCTCGGAATATAGAGGATGGAGGTAATGGCTTGGGTTTAATCTTTACCACTATCATTTATCTTAAACCAGATTACCTTCATTTCAACAGATTTGCTTCTATATTTAGACGTACTACCCCTTGTAATTTCATACGACATAACACGTCATATCGCTGTCATTGATATTAAATTAGAGTGTTAAATGCGCAATGAATAAATTTCATCCCGAATTATGTCTCATCTTTCCCCAGTTACTGATTCTATATTTCAATAATTTATCATGACGGTTATGTATCTATAAATTTCATAGTTTCTTATACCTACAAAGATATTTAAAAATATATGTTTAATACTAAATTTTACCGTATCAAAAGGGACAGGAAACCTGTTTTATTTATAAATTTTGTATTCATTGTAAGAATAATACGGTCCTAAACCAATATCAAAATATTACCATTTTGCATTAGAATATGAAAATATGCATTAATTAATGAGTATTAGTGAAAATATTCAGGATTACATTGATATAATCACTTGATTTAAATCACATTGATTTGTTTTTAATCCTTGATGTAAATCACTTGTTCTGCAATTGTTATTTAATATTCCAGATTTACGTAAATACGGCGAAAAAGCGTGTGGGTAATGTTACCATATGGCAATACTTGCAAGAACTACTAAATCTGTTTCGTCGCTAGAATCGGAAGTCGCTATTATTGATAAAAATAAAATAACATTAGCGTATTTCGACGTTATAACCAGTTTGTCGCTATAAGCGGTGTCATTATTATAGTTTTTTTATTGTGCCTAAAGATTTTTACTTACTCTTCAAAATTATTTTTTTCTTAATAAATGATATACCTTTTGTCAAACACGTTTTTGAAATTATTATATACCTTTTTAATAAACGTCTTTCGTTGTTTCATTCGTTGCCTGATTTTAAAAAGATAACCACACGCTTCCCTTTTTTAGAAATAGCGGAAGGGAGAGCTGCGTATGGTCAGGCAGTGACTAAATGTTACTGGTATTCTTGTATACAAATATTTTATTTTTGGAAATTTGCTGAAATTTTATATAAAAATGGTCATTTTTTAAAATTAAATAGATTATGCATAAATTTTATTTTTATTCTTTAATACTCATGAATCTCCAATGTTATAATTAGACTCTATAGGTTTTCTCTCTTTAGGTCAATATTCGTAGCTACATTTGAATTTAAGCGCCCTCTCCTACTATATTGTACTTCATGATTCAGTCATATTTTTCGTTGATTATCTCTACTATTTTGATTGCAACAATTCTTTATGTAAAAAATAACTCTGAAATTGATCTACTTTTGCAGAAACGAATAAATATTAATAAAAAACTAATAGTCAAATTGAGAAAATATTATTAGCTACAAGCTACAACGATCATTTGAAAAAATAGTTGGACTAAAAATATGACGATCACTATCCGTTATTATGTTTATGTTTGATATGTAAGTTTCGAGTTACAAATTCATTGCAACGTTATCCCCAAAATCTGTTCATTCTTCCGTGATTGACATTAAAAATCCGCGGGTATTAAAAGCCATTCATCAATATGCTGCGAAGCGCAGCGCGCGTAGATTCCATCAATGTGCTCGACATACTCATTTCGCTCGCTTCATGTACTGTACCAGTTCCTTCTGATAAGCGTAATGGCGCTACACTTTTTACTCTGATTGTGAGATACTGGGCTTTAATTCTGCGGAATTATGGAGCGAAATTATAGGGAATTACATTCTGGAAAGATGGAGAGGTCATTATGGACGTAATGGAGATTTTAACACACAAGGAACATAATAAGGACACGAGTTTAAACCAGTATATGCATTTGTGGCAATTCATGACAAAACTTGACGTAACTTTTTTTCTTCGTTGATATTTGTAACACTTTTCCAACTTCTTATTAAAATAAGACACCACTGCGGCTTTAATTACACTAAATAACAGTATATTTACAACTTACAATCATTGTGTAAATACAATTGACCTATAATGTTATTACTACCTTAATTTGTATATATGAAATAATTTTTTTGTACGACCAGTATGGACAGTGGCACTTTTCTCACACTATATAAAGCTTCAAAGGTGCATATTTCCCATAATCGTGGGTTAAAGTGTGAGAAATCATTTCTTACATTATTTGCACTAACAGTGTGGGAATAGTTATTTGTCAAACTAGAGAGGAAAGCGTATCTTTTTACCACTCGAGCTCGTGTGTGAGGCATTCGAGTGAGAGTGGAAAAAGTGCTTTCCTTTCGTGTTAGACACAACATTTTTTTCACGACATATTTCATAAATCCATTTATTTGAATGAATAGGCGCAGCAATATGATAAGTTTGACGTTTACCGATGCTGTTGTTTATTTCCAATATGTCAATTTAAGTTGTTAAATTGCGAAATAATGTAAAAAAAGAAAAGAACAAGACATAATTGCCATAATTTTATTGAAGAATATCATTATTAAATAAAAAAAATTAATATAACTATGAATTTTTCCAATATTACGTACTATACTGTTGGTAACACTGTACATTTTCCTCTCGAGAGAGGGAAAAGTAACTTTCCTCTCTATATCGCGAGAAGAAAGTAGAGCTTTCTATGCATGTCGTGAAAAAATGTCATTTCTCACAAAAGGTATATAATCTTTATGAGACTAGGTGTGCTATATTATTCTGTATGTCAAATAGCTTTTGTGCATATATTTTTATTGTACAACGTTTCGCAGTATGGTCGTAGAAAAAGTATAGAGTGCCTTTCGTGCAGAAACATCTATTTCTCATCTTGTGTGATTCCACTCTACTAGTGTCGAAACATTCTAACCTCTTGGGAAATAGGCCACTTTCGGCACTTGTTGCATAATATACTATTAAACTATTACAATGACTATATGGAAGTAATCCAATAAGAAAAATTTCTGTTATTCTTCGTCAAGAAGTCAGATTATTTATTTTAAAAATAGAATATATTTCTCTCATATTCGGGCAGTCATCATATAGAAACCATAATAATCTTAGCATTGTCTCGAAGTTTTTAATTATCCATCCAAAATTGAATGTAAAGGATAATTAGAATTTTTCTCGACTTATATTGAATGTAGATTTAATATGCAGGATATACTGTCAATTTATTTTCTGGAAGGAAGTTAAATTCAAGGAAATCTCAGGAAAAATTGGCATTTTCCAATTTGTGTCTCTGGAGAAAATTAATATTTATAAATGCACGGTCACTCTTGAAGGATTTTTCTTTAATATTTCGCATGAAAAATTAATATTTAAAGCTTATAAATACATGATCAGGTATGATGAGGAGCTGAAGTGGAAATTTCCATTTTACCGAGTGAATTTGTATGAAGTACCATTTCACTGGATTCCTCTTATATTCTACACTATTCTCTTTAGTTGTTACTTAGCAAGAGTAAAAAGTGAGAATAAAAATGAAACATTATCATCATTATTAAATATGTAAAAGAAGAGATGCATTTTAGAAGAAAGCAAAGTTTAAAAATATTAATATATAAATTATATATTTTTATAAAACGAACTTTCAGTTTTAATGGACACCTATTTCCAGTTGTAACCTGTAACCTTGTAACCCTTTGTATTTATTTATGTTCTACTGTATTTAGTTTTCAGAGTATTTTAGTTCAATCTATAAAATTAAGGATCTGATATTTCTTATAAATTGTGTTTCGGTAAATATTCCTGATAATTTATTTTTTTTGTACTAAAAGATATATTAATGTGGCAAAAAATACGTATCTCTGCAGTGGCGGATCCAAAATTTTCTTAGGAAAGAAAGAATTACCGTTTTTAAAATTTTTTTAGGTACTCATAAATAATAAAGAATGTATATAACAATGTTAACCACTTATTAATTAGAACAAAAATCATTAAATTAGAAAAAATTGTCAAAAATTAAAATTAAAAATAGAAAAGAATAATTAAAACTTATAATCAAATCAGTCAAAGCCTTTTTCGGATCCAACTTCTTTAAAGAGTTTAAATTTCCTTAATATAGAAAAGTTGTACGTTCAGCCGTAGTCATATTTGCAGGTACTGGTAGCATTATTAATAATTCACATATTAACGCATAAATATTAAACAAAATTGTTTCAGAACTTCATTTACACAGTCCGAAATATCAGATTCATTACAAATTAGGTATTTGTGTTTCCACAACATTTCGGAAAATAATTTTTGTTATTAAAATTCTATTCTAAATCGAACAAATCTTTATAATGTCTTTGTATAAGGTCCATATTTATTTATTATTATTTTTTAAATGTTAAAACTGAGCTCTCCAAGAGGGGCAATCGCCCTGTCGCCCCTCCTTTAAATCCACTACTATATCTTACGAAATCCAAAAATGGTTACTAGAATATTAAGATATTAAATGAATTTTACTTTAGTAATCAATTTTGATATTTTCACAAAAACATTAAAATTGCGTTACCAAGATACAAAGACTTTTATATTCAAATGTCAAAATACGTGTGTACAAAAAATAATTGATATCCATGAGTTTGTATATATTCCCATTTGCGATCTATGCCATCTATTATGACGCTGAATTTAAACTGAGTGAAATCGTTGAACCACGCCACATTTACATTACCGTATCTATTAAATTAAAAACATTTGCATGTCAGGCCGAATTCAGCGATGATAAAGGAAACAGTGTTTTTTGCTTGCAGTGTATAGGGATAATTTGCATGAACGCATTTGTTGTTGTATCGTGTGCATGTGGAGGAATGCGTACCTTGCGCAGTCGCGGGCGGTGCTGAGTGCTCAAGCTCAGCCCACTTGATCGCCGGTCATCGGTCACCACCTCATTGTCCTAGAGGGACTGGCCCTTCGACGAACACTGTGGACAAATAAATATGAATTATGTTCAAGTTAATAGAATGCATGGAAATAGTCAAAAGATAGCATAGGTGATTGTGCTTCCTTACTTGGATGGACCTTTCAAATAAGGAAGCATAATCATATCCCTTTAACCTGTGGTAAAGTACGAAAATCCACAAGCGGATTTTTATCAGTAAAAAGGCGCCATAATAATATAATAGGAAAAATAAAATGAAATCATCGAGTTATTTTTTACAATTAAAAATATTTATATTAAAGTTACTATTTACCAATATAATGAGAACTAATATACTATTAATTTCAGGTAGGTCACACATAAACATTTTTGTGTTTTAATTAAAGTGAGCGCTGTCCTTGAATGACAGAGATCCCGGGTTCGAGTCCCAGTGGCGACTGAAAATTTTTCTCAGAAAAAAAAAACATATTTCCCTTTACTATTTTTGTGTTTGTCCGTGGTTATTATTAAAATAATAAATGATTATTACACGCGAAATCAAAACGAAAGGTAAGTGCAAATAGAAACATTAACAGTTACAAAAATAAGACATTTAATTCTTATTCTCGTTATAGATATGAACAACACAGGTATTATATTGAATGACAACTTTCTTTATCTATAACTTATAACCATCAATTTTGTTATAGTAACTTAGCAACGCAGAAAATTAATGTTAAATATAATCAAAATGTGAAAAACTCATAATTTCAAATAAATTTTTGTACCTATTCAAACGGAACTAGAAAAAATATTGTATAAAACACGTAAGGAAACTGGGTGGTTATTTAACATTTGCTCTTACAAAACTCGCCTGCATTTCGTTTTGGAATTTTCGCATATGTTAAAATTAAAATTAAAATTATCACCGTTATTTCCTTACTTATTATACAAATAGCTATTATTAATAGCTTTTTGTATTGAAATATTTTTTCAATAAGTTATTAATATGTGTAATTAAACTAATGAAAAGGCGACTAAACTTTGAAAATCTTGACAGGAGGGTAAGCACTCACACATGAAGATAAAACTGATACATCGGATGGTTTAATTCATTTATTCAGTGTAAATTGTAGTAAATTTAATTTTATTATTACTATTTTTTATATAGCTAAATAGACAAAACAGCAACAATATTATTCCATTCAATGAAACACAGTTTTATAGTAAAGAGAGAAATTAACAAAAAGAAAAACGGTTTACAAAACGTTATACAGATCTATACTAACACTTGCTTGATAAATATTGGTAATAATAATATTTAAGAAAGAAAAGTAAAATGCAGGCACTGGAAATGAAATATCTGGAAGAGCACAGGGTAACATTCTTAGTCACAATAAGAAACCATACAATAAGAGAACACTTGCAATGTAAACCAATCCTAGACTTCATAGAAATGCGCCAATAAGCATGGTATGGCCATATGATCAGGATAAACAAATCGAGACCTGTACGACAAGTATGGATAGCAAAAGTAAAAGAAAAGAGGAACCATGGGAGATCAAGGGTCACCTGGGAGACCATCATCAACAACCTGCAACAACGTCACACTACACGATCCTCAGCGGACGGCAACGAAGAAGAAGTAGTGGATGAAATTCGTGTAAAACTAAGAGACTTATTACACCCAACACCTAATTTTGCAGTGTCATCTCCGATGGTAATTGCAAAATATAATTTTTTTTTACAATATTCAAAAGTTCAACAAAATTACGTAATAAACTTAACTGGTCTTTCTGATCTACCTCAGCGAAGAGATTAAGGATTACTTAGGATCAGTACATTTAGTAGAGTAGATAAACTGAACCATTTAAATAAAATAAAATATAAGAAAGCCGGATTCAAAAGAGTATGTTATATCAGATCCAAGTGACAAATGGAATATATTTAAAGAATTTATTTTGTATAAACCTTATTACAAAACGAATTTATAGGAAAATCTAAGTTAGAAGAAGAAGAAAGAGGTATAGAATTACAAAGATCGATTAAATAATAGGAAATTCAAAATAGTCTATATTTTTGAGTTTTGCTAAATAAATAAACTTAACCTGAAATTATTTTCGTGTATCGGCAATTTCTGTTTGGGAAAAATATTTGAATGTGATAACAAAGACATTATTGACACAGGTTTGCGGTTTACCTCCGTATTTGTGTTGCGCACGCGAAAGTAAATATTTATCCAAATACCTACAAACACTCATACCGTGGCCTAGAACCAGACGGAGTGTTCTATTCATTACTGCCATTTGAATAATTGTGTCTGCACTTCTAAATGCAATACAATCAAATTCAATTTCCTGCTAATTCCTATTGATCATCAACATTATATTATCAGAGGATATGATTTGAATTACGTTAACTCTCAAATTATGTACCTGTCATTCTAAATACAATTATAATACTTTTTTTTGCTTAAATTAATAAAACTATTAATGGTTGTCGAAATTAATTTGCTGGACATATAGATGTTTGGGAAAAGATTATTACAAAAACAATGATAAATTGTTTTCAGATCTTTCTGCAATAATTTATTATGTCCTTAGATTAATTGTACCCTCAAAATAAATTATTTTTCATTTTAAGATCATTTTATCTATCTTAAAATATTACTGTTAGATGTAAATTGTAATACTCGGGTATTCAGTCAAAAGTCTTTATTATATACAATGCCGTCGTTTCGATACCATTGAGACTTCCTTCGGGCTAATAGATATTTTATATGGTAATGTTAGAAAAGTATAAACTAGTGGTGTCGAAAAGACGGCTTTATAGATAATAAATTACATTCTGTAACGCTAGTCATCGTATAAGTGATGAAATTAAAAATTAAACTATGAAAAATTTGTACAAAATATTTTATTATTTACAAATATATTTGTAAATATGTATTATACAATAATAATTTCTTGTTAAACTTAAAAATATAAAATATAGTTTGCTAAATCAAAAAACAATCCAAATAACTCCCTACGAGTTACGAGTGGCTAATGAATAGAATCAATTGAAGCGCTATGCGATATTTTGTAGTGTAGCATCCGCAAACTCAACTACGTGTGGGTTGGTGCTCTCTAAAGTATACGTATGATTTGTCTATTTTACATAATTTATTATTTTCTTCGAGAAGCTACCTTTCACAGAACTTCCATTAAGAGTAGTCATATAAGAATTTATATTCGAATATAAAACATAATCTGTTGAGCTAAATATGCTCCTTAAAATTTTAACGTTCATCTTTAATTAATTTTTTTAAGTTTGTTAGTACACATGATTTGTAATTAAATATAAATTTTAAGTAATTCAAAGTACGTTAAAATATAAAAACAATCGCATAATATGTATTTATGTTTGGAACAGACAAGGTAAGCAGAGCTTCCAAAGCTTCTATGGACTTCCATGGTATGTAGATAACTACATAAAAAGACCCTGTACTGTTTGTACTGTTTGATAGGAATGTGAAGATGGTGTCATTATTTTAGTGACTTTTTATTAATGGATGAATTTACTGTTATTTTGGAATGATCATTCAACTGTTATTATTAATTTTCCTCGATCTCTATGTAGCGTAGCAACCACATACTTCATTTCAACGCTGAACTTTCTAGAAGCCTTCTCATGTTCTGCTATTCTAGAATGTGTTGCATCTAGCTCGCAAGCACAATATTTTCTGTATAATGAACAAGCAAATGTCTTTGTTAGTTGCTGGCCCGTTTTTAGCTAATATTTGCAGAGCAAATTGGCGATACATTCCGTTATGAAATAATTCGGCAAGGCTAACTCTGTAGCTGTAGTAGAGCGTCGCGACGCGAGCGACGCCATGCATGCATAATTCGCGTTATTGAGCGCGAGGACCTCGCCACTAACTCCCTCACATAAAACTTAACTAACATTTGTCTTTGTGATTACCCTGCACTCCTACACAAAGGGACGAAAACTATCCTGGTAATTAAGTCACAACTAAAGATTATGACTTCAAAAGCGCACTTATTCAAAACTGCTATTGTGAATACCGCACATTTTTCCGCAATTTTTAATTTAGTTTATTCCATTATCTTTCATTGTAATGTTTTTTATCTTAAAATAATTAACTTCATTACTTAACATATTTGCTACATTAATAATTTCATTTATAATCTTTATTAGCTTTAATCGCATGTTTTTAAAATCATCTAACATTCCAACCTATTTATATTTTGATAATTCATAATTAAATTTTCACATTTCCATAAAATTTTAATATTTCTATGAATTTCCGAACTATTTTTATTCTCCAGTTGAAACTAAAACTATTATATAAATTTTTAAAAAAATTAAATTTGTTCATTTGTAATATTCCTAAAATACCTATTTTTAGATCAAAGTTGCAGTATTAGAAATTTAAACAAAATATAATTATCTCTTCTTCTCCTGAAATGTTTCTGAAGTATATTCCAAAAAAGGGAGTAGATTGCATCATTGGATTCTACGAAACATAAGAAAATTGAGAACACATAAACTTCAATTTTTCACAGGAAATCTTTGTGTTTCCAAATTTTATTATGAAATTAAATACATATCGATGCGCTGATTTAAAATTTAAAACAGTATTTAATTTTTTTCATTTTCGAAATATCTATTTTTAAAGTTAAATCCGAAAAAATAGGTATTTTAGATTTAAATCTAACAGGTTTGAATACGACCTAAACTTTTATTCAATTTCACGGACAAACATTTTAAAATTTTAATTTCTAAGATTCTTTATTATAAGAACTAGCTTCGATACTTAAAGAATGATTCAAATTTTATTTTTTAATGTAAAATATCAATTCCTTAGTGGAAAATAAGAAATGATTCTGTACCAAACTTTTATTTTTGAAGGTATTATATTAAATCGATTCAATAACAATTAAATTATTTATAACAAAGTTCAACAATTTATAAATAGCTATTAATATACCTATGAAAGTTAAGAGTATCATAACCGCCGCAGATGTCAATTGAATTTTAAGACATCTAACAACATAACATCCGTGGTTTATTCGATAGTTTACCGGTTTCTCATTATTAAATATTATTTTATAAAATTTTCTTGTGAGAAACCTTTTTATAATGAAGTCTGTATGAGTATTTTAAATATCACAAAATGAGTAGTATTATTGAACTATAGTCCTTATAGCCCTTTTCTAAATCCTCCATCACTGTGTCTATGTAAACAAACGCTTAATATCCTGAAACTTTTTGTTTGCTTTTTACAATGATTTCAAAACAGTTTATTCATGTAAGGTTTATTATTATTATTAGCATTATTTGTACATCCAATGTACGAAAAAAAATTGCCTGCTTGACGATTTATTAATTTATTCACCACCTCCCCCTCATTCGAAATTCAAAATCTCGTTGTGTAAATGATTGAGGATGTTTCCCTGGCCGTCAATGTGGTTCAGGAAGAAATATTTTTCCGTGAAGCGATTCTGGATGTGGATGTGGAGCGTGGCTGTTCCAGTGTCGGCACGCCATAATGCCTGACCCAGTTCCGTGTAAATAATTTAAATAATGTGGTGAAGCGAGCGACGCCAAACGTCCCGACGCCGAGAAGGAAACGGCACGGAGGGCGGCGGTATTATATACGGTTATAGTTATATGCAGAATCACTTCGCGATTGAGTTATACCGAACATAACACTACTAACAAGTGCCAATGACTTTCGCATACGATCGGATTCGATTGCTTTGAATTCATAAATTTATTGCAGTAATATTCTTAGTTTTTCAATTCTATTTTTCTTATAACCTCAAACTATAAATGTAGGAATTGAACTCTTTTCAAAGTTTTCTATTTTCAACAATCATGCTTTTCATACTCAAACTTTTATCAGCGGTGGCATAAAAAGAGCCATGAATTTATCAGACGTAATACCACAGGACCTCTTGATGTTCTCAATTTTTTCTTTCTGACTGAATTGAATCATTATTGCAAGATAATGTCCTCACAAATAATTTATTCTAATGCTATCTTTAATTTTACACTATTCACTCACCGCAGTTGAGTCATCCCAACCAACTTGTCTGGCTATTGTTCGGGAATTTTAAACAGACTGAAAGGCTCTGGAATGTTCGAGAAATTTATTGGCAGCAGGTATATAAGGGTCGCGTTGTGTGGTTGAAGGAAGCCAGTATCGATCAGTGTGTGCAAAGAGTCACTGAAGAAAGTCAGTATTGGTCAGTGAATTTTGAGTGACATGTAAAGTAGAAATAAATAAATAGTTTGTGAAATAAATGAATAGCTGTTGATATAAATATTGTATAAATAAATACTGCGTCGTAGTAAGGGTTTAAATAAATGTTCTTAGTGTTTAAGTCCTTATTAATAATTATTATTCTTAAATGAAGCTGTATTATCATTATATATTTGTTTATTTATATGTTTATTAAACTTACCTACATAAATAAGTGTTACAATATACATACAATTAAACAAGCAATAAATCCTGGAATGTCAAAATCGGTGTGAATACAATTATTATTATATGTGGCAGTTTGTAAATAAATTTGAGACATGAGAAATTGTTTTTCAATACGGCTTACTTGCTAATCATGGTCACCTAGGTCAATAATAAATTATTATTAACTATGATCGATAATCAAAACTGTCACTTGTTAAAAAAAATTAAGTCTCCAAATCCAAATTTTGTTTTGAATCATTTAACTCGAGAAAACTGTAAATTATGAATTTACAATTTAATTATGCCATCTAAATGAAATAAACAATTATAGAAAAACAAATGAAAAATCAAAAGCGAGGTTAACAAACTGAAACGTCAAATATAAAAACAAAGACAGCCTACTTTATTTTTATAAATATTAAGAAAAAAGTTAATGTTTATGTCAAAATATTTGGTATTGTCAATATATTTTTTTTTAGTAGGATTAGGATTGAAATGCTAGTAGTGAAAAAATAATATTTGCACCACGGTAGAGGAGACCATTATTTACCAGCGCCTTATGTTTCTCGATTGCTTCGCATCTCGGGTCGTTGGGACATAATTTTGCACTAAGTCAATAGTAATAGTCTTCTCAACCTCAATGTATAATATACTATTAAAAAGTTAATTTCCAAATCTGAATTACATTAACCCTTTTATGTTTCAGGTAGAAAGGACACAGTAATCAATCTTCTTATGCTTGTCTCCAAAATGTAAGTTTTCTTTTCTTTCCTAAGCTCTGCGAAATATAATTAATAATTACAAATAAAAGTTATCCCAAACCGAAAAGAAAATTTTGCTAAAGAAATCTGCACGAAACTTTTGAGATTAAGCTTAGAAACTTTTGATTACGTTATGAAAATATCTGAAAAGAACATTAGTTCTAAGGAAAATTATGTTTTTTGTATTCTAATTGGATGTCAACTTAAAAAAATTGCAGTTCCGAAAAACGTGCTAAAGTGTTTCGTTTTATCTTGATTATGACATTCAGCAAAAAAGGGACAAATATTAGTCATTAGATATCAGTGGCGTGCGGTCAGGGTAACAATGAATTCTGATAAACACTACTTACTTAATTTCATATTTTTTAATACAAGTCAATAAATATAGAATAATTTTCTGCAGACTCAAATTTCTTAAATTTCAAATTTGTATTAAATATAAAAGTAAATTTGATAAGAAAGTGAGCCAAAGTATGCAGAAATAACTCTGCTTCAGCCAGCGGTGAAGTGTGATTCCCATACATTCATTATTGATTAAGATATTTCAGCGGGTGTTAGCCGCTACACAAAGTAAAAACGTTTGGGAAATTTAAATTGTAAAAATGAAAATATAACAACTAATAATTTACAAATTTATTTGACTAGCAAAAACTAAGTTGACAAGACAAGTGATGGGAATTGAATTAATTATTTTTTGTTGTTATTTATCAAAAAATCAAGAAAACACTAACAATGGTAGCAAATTGACCCAGCTACTCGATATACAAATTACTCATGGGTAGCTGAGATGCTACAAATGCTACAGATCCTCATGAAAACACCACTTCTGGTTACACGATTAACACCAAAATCAAATCAGATCTAATCTAGGGTGCCTGAATGTTATAACCAATATTTTTTAATTCACTAGTATTTGAGAAATCGTTACAACTACTTCCATTCCTCCATCCATCCACCCATCTATCCATCTATCCCTCCACATACACGGACAGTCATCGTAAAAATATTAAAATCTTGTTTTAGGGACTTCAAAACTTGCTTATCCATTGAAAACTCATCCGATTTTAGCATGATTATAACACCTCTCTTACTGAGTGGCGACAGATAAAAACAGAAGAATTGATCTTAATTTTCAAATAATTGAATAAAGTTGTTTGTTTTTGATCATTTTAAAAATAATATGATTGCTTTAATTTTTGTGCTTACCCAAATTTGAAACACTGCACGCCACTGGTAGAAATTGTAAAATACAACATCAAAATAGAGTTTAGGAAACAATACTATATATATGTATTTAAATGTCTGAAAATAGTTTTCGATTTGCTGTGGCATTTTCCGAATTCTGATCACACGACTAATAAATTTCCCATTGATCTTCGCAATTATGGAAAGTATATGTTCTTCTGCTGTCTGATGATACAGTAATCAAATACAGATTGAAATTCTGAGCATCGAGACGATTGAATGAAAGAAGGAAAATATGAAGAGCGTCGCTTCTTGTTTGATTTCGATGTGTTCCATCTGTATTCCGTCGGAGTGTGGTTAATGGCGTTTGCTGGGTTTAAGAGCTATTTCCTCTGATGTAGTTATAATTGAGCGATCGAATTCCCGAAGAGTTTTTGATCTGCGAACGTAGACAATACGGAGAAAGACAAAGCGGTGATGTATAGCAGCTTAAACACAGCTGATTAAAGCCTCGCTGACAAATTGAGGCCAATTTATTTTACATTACAACGCGATGTCTTTTGTGATTTATTATCAGGTGTAGATGAATTAATATAACGCATTGTTTTGGGTAATTAATACAGGTAATACAACGCTATAAATAAAATACTGCAATATTAAAACAATGAAATAATTATTAGCAATAATTATTTCTCAAACTAGACAGGAAAGCGTAAATTTTTTCAGTTGAAGTCGAGTTTAACTCAAGACGGTAGCAAGTGGGGCATTCGAGTATGAGTGGAAAAGTGCTTTCCTTTCGTATTAGACACATTTTTTTCACGATATGTTTCAAAAATTGATTTATTCAGAAGCAGCAACATGGTAAGCTTATTATATAATTAGGTTATGTAAACTTTGACGTTTAGCAGTACAATTGTTACAGTATTGCCAATATGCCAATTATAATTCAAGTTTTCAAATCATGAAATTATGTGAAGAAAGAATAGAACAAGACATAATAGCCACATATATATATATATATATATATATATATATATATATATATATATATAAATATATATATATATATATATATATATATATAAATATATATATATATATATATATATATATATATATATATATATATATATATATATATTATACTGTTGGTAACTCTGTACATTTATCTCACTATTTCGCGAGAAGAAAGTAGAGTTTTCTATGCATGTCGCATAGAAACATTTATTGCAAGGGTCCACAATTTGAAGTGAATTATGAACCATTCGATTCAGCGACTTTTTTATTCGATAAAAGATTGACGAAACTGGAATTTAAACTCCAGACCTTATACTAAATGAGTGCACTAACCAAATGAACCATCGCTATCCATAGAATACTTGATACATACACAAAGGTAAATATTTCTAGGGCAATTATTTTCTGGAATTATATCGAAGGCTTTATTTCTGTTGCGAACGTTTTCGACCCCGTATGGGAACAGAAATAAAGCCTTCGAAATATTTACTGAATTCATCGGCCAGTCAAAAAATCCTCTAATCATAAACAAGGCTCTTGAGGAAAGTTGAATAATATGCAGAAGATACTGCATCCTTGTTACAAAAATAACTATTTTTTTATACTAATTTTTTTTCTCATATGTTTATTTAATTTAATTATAAAGAAGTAATCATGTAAAAGAAAAACTCCCACAGTTAAAATTAAACTGTAGACCTTCAATCCCGTAGGTACTTGTTTTAATCCCACCATTTTCAATTCTTTTTATTCTTTTTTATAACATCCAGTAATCTTTTCGAAATATGATGTAGGAATACGAATACATACAGTAATATCCTATGCAATATGGTAACTTAGTTATTAGCCGAAATTTTTAATTTACAAATAACTGTTTTCCCTGGTTAAACGTATACGCCAACCTTTATCTGGAATGGCACACAGCACATATATAGAATTTTTAATAGTATTCTTCCTTTTCCACTATTCCTCAGGGGTTGTGTCTTGAAACTGAAATCAAGAAATGCATTCACCTAAGAAAATCCAAAGCTTCTACGAAGTGGCTTGCGACGCTCTCGGAAACAATGAGATTTTGTTCACAGTTCATGTTTTATTACCATATTTTATTTAAAATTATTCTTTATTGGTACAACATCATACCAGTACAATATTTAAATAACACAGTAAAATATGAAACAGGTAATACAAAGCTATATATAGAATACTGCAATATATTGAGATCATTATACTATAGGTAAGTCTAAAATACACAATTGGTTTTTCTTGTTTACGTGACTGACTAAATATAGACACATGCAAGTAAAGCCCTTGACACTAATTTGACCTAATTACGATATTCTACTTTGTTTTCATGTTTTCTTTCATTTGTGTCAAACAAAAATCATAAAATTATTAGTTTATACAACTTTATAAATAAATAAATAACACTAATAAGTTGGGGTCCTTGGTTTAATAACGTAATCGCCGTAAGAATTTAAATTTGAGTTCTGTTGATATTATTTATAATCACTATATATTTTCCAAACAAAAAAACATGCTAGTGTACTCTCTTCACTAATTATGAGTGCCTTTAATGTAATATCTGGTAAACATATTGATTGGTGAATTATTTTATTATTACTAGTCAGAAGAAAAATAAAACGTCGTCGTATACTCGTATAATTTTATAATAATTTTTAGTCGATATTGTACATTTAATGACTATATATGACCGTAGTAGCTAAACGGTCGTTAAATAATAGAGAAAAAATCAATGAGGTTATTACAAAAATATTTTCGTAATGTTGTGTTTAAATTCTTCTAATACCATTCTACGAACTCTGTTCTAGAAAATCCAAATTCTGAACAATTTATTTGCAATTTGAACATTAACTTTATGATAATCAGTAAGCAAATGTGGCACGAAACACGATATTTTTACGCGTAAATTTTTATGCAAATGTTTCTACTGCTGACGATTTAATCAATGCATTCTGCATATGTTATTTTTTATTTTTAACAATTAGTGTTTCAGCATTCAGTACATTTTTTTGTAAAATTTATTCTGCGTAATTTTACAAATTCTTTTTCACACTAATTTAAAAATAGCATATTCTCATATTCTTCAAAAAAAAAAATAGTGATATAATTTTGATAAAACTTACGCATAAAACGCTAATAACTTTGCCGTATGATAACTTGACTCGTACTCTTGTAGATGATAAATAATTAATTGATTACGAATATTTTTAACTTCAAAATGTGGTTTTATCTGTAATTTAGTGCTTCATTAACTTCTAGTAGATGATCTAGTTGCTATTTCAACAGTTCTGAAGAAATGATTATTCAAAGGATGATGATCATGAAGACGTTGAAGATTATGAAAACATGTGGGATGCAAAGAAAATTATTTAAAAAAAAAAGATTATGAAAGATGACTTACCCTAAACTAAGTATAAATAATAGCATTACTTATGTTCATTGTTTGAAGTTACATTTTATAATTGAACTATATTTTTAGTTTGTAATTTCATATAGAATTACAACGGTGGACATAGCGTGAAGATATTTTTATGTAGATAATTATAAAGATAAACTATCTACCCTTGAAAACAAATGCAATGTCAACAAATGAATTATCATGTAACAGTTCCCCAAACATGTGAAATACGCTCACATTAATAGAATTACATCCACGCAACAGTTCAAAGCAGATAGCATGAAACGAATGATATTCCCGCGAAATTTTTCATTTTTTCAATACCACAAGTGATGTGTCAAAGTCAACAATATCCATCACGAAGTCTGCAGATATTATGAAGCGACTATTTATAACCGTATGCCACAAATTCGTCATGTCAGATTCATGCATGCTCTACTGCTCGTACGTGACATGTAACTCAGCAAAGATCGCAAACACAAAGTGATTGTATCTCGCTTAAAATTCATGAAATGGAAAAAGGGTTGGCTGTGCACGATTGATAATGATGAGTTTTTAATTTTAATCAATTTTGATGCCTCAACAACATCATAAGGAATTTACATAAATTCTCTTTTTGTATTTATTATAAATTCATTTATTTGCCAATAAAAAGTTAAAAATAACATGCTCTACGTCCGCTTGCATAACAAAAAAAAAACGCTAATATTTATTTTTTATCACGTTTTCCTTAAGCGATGACATGATTATATCATATTTTTTAGTACTTCATGTATTGAAAGTTACAACTTTATTTAAAAATAGCGACAAATTTTTTTTCCCTTTAACAGGAAAACAACAGCTGTTGAAAATAAAACAAAATAAAAGGTTGATTCATTTTTTTTTTAAAGAGACATAGGGTGTATGTTGAAAAACTGATTCAATATGATCAGATTGATTGTAGAGGTTTTTTTTCCAGCTATTTTCGAAATATTAATCAAATCAAATACCACTATTCCCGAGTGCTATAGAAGCTGTAGAATTTTTGTTGTTCCCTGACAATATAAACCGCTAAAATGCATGTAAAACTAGTTTGTATAACCGAAAAAAGCATCTGTTTTTGGTGTTACTAAAACCGGAACCAAACTTCGAAATTCGAAGGAACACCTTCTTAAATTTTACAATGAAACTACAGCATATTTTCTTATATTATAACAGCATATGCAAATTTTGTGAACTTATGAATAGCTCATCTGTTTTATAAAATGTAAAATATTACTTCCGGTTAACCAATTTTAGTCATATTTGAATATAATATTATATTTTTTGCATGTATCGTATTCTTGTTATCGTGGACGAAAAAACTCTAGGGATCCTAATTTGTGCTCGTATGTTGAAAACACACTCGAGAAATTTGACCAAAAACAATACCACCCTTCTCTACATATTGATAGGTGGGAGCTAAAAGCGATGTCCTTTCACTTGTTTGTTGCAATAGATGCAAATGATTAACAGATCCATTTCTATTTGAGACGACCTGTAATCAATACATTCATCGGAAGTTGTGGTTTAGTTGATTAGCGCGGTTTGACTCGCTGAGCGGAGTGAGATCTGAGATCTTTGGTTCAAATCCCACTGACGACAAACCTGTAACTAAAAATAAATACCGCTGGGTCCGAGTGGTTCGCAACCGAATATAAGCTGTAGGTCCTCTATATTGTTGGAGAGTGTAACTTAAATAAAATAAAAAAAAAAACGTCATTGTTATTACTTATTATTATAAAATCTTTTAACTTTAAATGTATTGTATATTGTTAGGAGATGCCGCTATATGCACAATGTAAGTTATTGTGTGAAATACAGCATAAAAATTGCTTTTGAGTAATAAATTACACAGTTTGGCCAGATTTAGCGTTGATGCATGTTGTACACAACCGGTTATTTAGTACTGGGCTACGCATGTCATAAAACTTTAACATGAACATTATTACATTTTTCCTGTAGCAGTTCTTGCTGGAGCTGCATTATGGCAGCTATAAACTTTGCTTTTTTCATGATGAAATAACAAAACAAGTGTAAAGTGTAACTCTGCGTGCTGATTTCTCACAGCTCGTCAATTTGTATCGGAATTGTTTACAAGGAGAAAAAGCCAGCCACAAGAAGATAAATGGAAGCTCCGTACAATATAAAACGCTGAGTTTCCTTTGTTGGCTTTGCCATAAAGAAATGCGAAGCCGTCGGACGTTGAAATGCTAGCAGCGCCAATCCATATAAGCCAATAACAAATACGTTCGCCCACAATTTGATAATTTCTCACAACACATCAAACTGCAGATCATACTTGATCCTTAACAGAAATAGAAAAGCAAATAGCAGTATTACAGTTCTGACCTTATTTTTTTTTGCTATTGGCACGTTAAAAACAAAAACACAATTTCCAAACCGTTTATAAGAAAGTACTGAAATGAGTATCTAAAATATTTTTTTCTACGACCACTATGAAAAATAGCACTTTTCTCACTATATAAAGCTTAAAAGTTGCGTATTTTTCACAATCATGGGTTAAAGTGTGAGTATTTGCCAACACTGCACATGTGCAATGTGGAAAATATCATTTCTCGCAGTAATTGCCAACACTGTGCATGCACTACACTTTTTGAGGTTAGCTTTCGTACATGTCAGAATCACCTATTTCCCACCTAGTGTGACTTCATCTTGTGCCGAAACTTTCACACCTTGTGGAAAATAAGCGACTTTTTGCACTTGTTGCACAATGTACTATTTTTATTTCTAATTTTTGTATTCGTATTCTATATATCTATAATTAAAAATAGGAGTTAAAAAGATAATCATTATAATGAGAAAATTTTGATATTTAAGATTAATTAATGTGACTACGTTTTCGTGCAACACATTTATCTAATATGATTGCTATCAAATTCAATATTTTCTAACTAGCAACTAACTGATGACAACTGTCAGCAGAAACGAAAGTAACTTTACTAAGAGGGGGGTTAGCTAACCTAACTTAATCTGACCTAACCTTATTTTATTCCATCATTGAGTATATAGTTACATGAAATTTACTAATATCTGAACATCAATTATACAGACACTGGTGCACTTAAGTAACTTGGTGCGCTTTTGTAACAAAAAATACCTTTTGTTGTACTTTTGTCATACGCCTTATTTTATAGCACCTTTTTGGATGTATCTAACACGTAAGCATGTTATATTTTAATGACTCATTTGATATTACATACTCGTCTAGCGCCTCGTCTGAAACATCTAAATTTATTCGCTAAAATTATATTTTGCGTACTTGTTACATAAATAAACACAAACTCTAAATAGCTGCGAATAAACGAAATACAAATTTAATTGTTTTATAAATATTTCATTAACCTTTCTGAACCTTGAATGAAAAGAAAAATGAAAAAGCAATTTTATTGAAATGTTTATTTTCAGTTATAATAAATTTCGTTCTTCTGGTTTGTGATGATTACATTACTTGTCATTGGTTCGTGAAACATAGCAATTCTTCTCTTGACAACGGTACATTCCTTTAGGATTTGGTGTTTTCTGTGCGGATCGCGAGATACATTCGAGTTATCTCACCATTCTATCCTTCCCTAAACGTCTGAATTTCAATGTGTTTCCTTTTCGTATGTGTATTGTTTGTACATCGCTGCCAGCGCAAATTAAATGCTGGTAAATTTAGCTTTGAAATGAGATTTCAGAAATGAAATGAAATTTTGTGATGAAATTGTATGTTCACATATGTTTGAAATGGGCTAATTTTAAAAGCATATATACTTTGCATGCTATCCTTTATCATATTTCACTATGAGCTGTGATAGTGTATATGAGGATGTACATTTTCATAAAGCTACATATTCCATGGAATGATGTACTCTAACTTTACAAAACAATTCAACAACTAACTAATCTAGAATCTGCTAGCTGCTACCGCTGTTTATCTTGTATTAGAGCTTTCAGGTTCAAATCCCGTTAGGGATTGTAATAATATTGTTTTTATAATAAACATTTCATATAACTTTAACACATTATTATTATATATTCTTTACTTTATTGAATTTAAATTCAAACTATCAAAACAAAGTTTTTTGTAAATAATATACAATCATTTTTTCTTCGGTGTTCTTAAAAATAAAATTAATACAATATAACAACAAAAATTGACCGAAACTTCGGCCCTATCGAAACTACTGTCCGTGTCGTGTCTGGTGTTTTCGGATTTATTCAAAACGGATTCACTCGCCTATTTTTTTGTTTGTTAGTTAATAGTTTTGTTTTGTACATTATTTTATTTTTATTCCTTTCGAAGATATAATTATTATTTATTATTTTTATTCTGAGGCTGTTAGAATAAAGGTGCAAAATGCAAGATGAGGCAAGATCTTACTAATTTAATTCGTAGAATAAGAAAAAAAAACAGTAACGTTATTTTAAGATAATAGCATACATTATAAAACAAATACTTCTTGAAGACTACTTATTTGATTGTGATTGAGTGATAGATAACTAAAGTCTTTACTTCTTTAATAAATATAGTTTCTCTATAAAAATAAAATGATTTTGTATTAAATTAAAAAATCAAATAATTCTTTAAATGGTAAAAAAGACACTAGATTTCCATGTTTAATAGATATTTAACAAAATTTGAACTAACTACATAAGTTGTAAATAAAGATTTTAATAAATTAAAAGTTTCGTATTAAATTGTTTCAAATATTGATTATCTGTAAATAAGTATTATCAATAACAAGCAACTATTTCTATTGTATGGAATAGAATTTAGCATAAAATACTAAATGAAAATAATACGAACATAATGTAAATGTACAATTTTCATTAAACATTTCTTCTGTAGACAATTAGATTCCATACATAAGCAACTAACATTCTTTATTTTATTCTCTGCAAGATAATATTTCCTTTATATAAAGTCGTTGAATAAACGGGGTAAAATTCAATACATCGTCCATTTGCCCTACATTCGAAAAAATATGTCGACTGTGCATTGGTAAATTCCGTAGAAATATCGTTGTAGTTTTGCCAAAATGTAAAATGAGTAAAATAAATCTCTTGGAATGGTATCACTGGAAGCTAGAAATGTAGACACTGCAGCATAGCAACACCTATCCCTACAGCATCGCGAGCGTTGCTTATATCGTATATTCCTCGCTCGTTTCTTTGTACGTGGAATAACACTTTTGTTTCTTCTTTGAGGACATCGGGTTTTTATTGATCCGATTGTTTGAGTTGCTGTATAATGTATTAATTCCACAAACATAACTGTAGCTTGCTTTTGGTAATGTGACAGTTATTGAACTTTCTTAAGACGGCTACAATTTAATTAAAGAAAACAAATTACAAGAAATAGTCGTTTGGGTCTTTATTCAAAATGAAAGTCATTTGCTTTCATTGTTGGAGCAGTGTATGAATATTTATGATTCTGCATTTGAAATTGAGATTATATTGTCGCAAAACACATTATTAAATGGAAATACATATTTATTTATAGGAACAACAACAAGCATTTGTATTCATTTTCTTTGCATCATTACTTTCGTTTTTATAATTCACATGCGGAATTTTAATTCTTATTATATCAATACATAAATCAACTTTTTCTAATTTAAAACAAATCTTTACAATTTTCTCGGAATTAACCGATAAAACAAATATAAAGAAAGTTTACTTTTTAAAAAATTTATCAGACGAATACTTTCTTCGTAGATTATTTTCGTTGCTTTGCCAGTATGTGATATATTAATAAAATTTTAGATCATAGAAATAGTACTCGCAAATGAGTATCAGATTTTATATAAGGTTCGATCCTCAATATCGAAAGATATTATCTAAAAACTAACGCTGATTCAAGTAGTTTGAAGTCCACTAAAAATTTAGATCCCTTGGAAAATTTTCTGGTTGATTATATCATTAAAATTCTATAAAACTATTAATGTAAATAACGTAATTCAAATATAAACTTTATAAGCCCATATAATTTCACATAGGATTTCAATATTTGATATTAACAAATTTTCAATTACATACCATTTGATAATAAACTTAACAAGCTATAAAAATTTATAACTCATTAGTACATTATAAAAATGTTATGGGAATTTTTCACATTAAAAAATTCCATTAATAAATTCATTCAAAAAGAAGAAAACAACACTTTATCTAATGAGTTTTTTATATCGTTAGCTACAGTACAGTACAGAAGGTATTGTACAACTTTCACGTTTCAAGACAAATATCCATTTCTTAAGGTATTTACAATATCTTATTTGATTATTTCCACCGAAATTTTTAATGGTCTTTCCTTCCGTATGTACATATACCGGGTGTTTTTTTAAGGTACTCTGACAATAATAGTTATGGTATCGATATCAAAAAGTTAAAAAATCTGCATCAAATAACACCAAATACGCATCCATTATATCGTTTTTAATCGTATAAATTATTTTTAAATTTCTTTAATTTTTTAATAATAGTGATAATCAAAAAAATCATAGCTACCGAATTCTGAATCGTTATCGCTATTATTGAGAAATTGAAGAAATATAAAAATTAATTATACAATTAAAGTACGACATAATATATTTATATTTTGTTTGGTGTCATTTGATGCAGAATTTTTATATCTTCATTTTGATACCACAACTATTATTGTCAAATGAAACAGGGGGTAACAGCCTGCAAAAAACTAATTTCCTATGTTAATCCCATATGTAAACCTTGGAGAAAAAAACACTCGGTAGAGCAAATTCACATGAAAGTTTAGTTGGTTAGCGTACTCTCGTTGAGCGGAGTGTGAGATCTGGGTTCAATTCCCAGTGACCAAGAAGACAGTGTAAATTTAATAAATAAATAAAAATCACAATTTTTAAATTTAAATTTTGTTATATTTAATACAATATTACACCGACCAAAATGTAAATATAAAACGAATTGTCATTAACAAAATAAATTTCATATTTAATTCCAAGCAATTTTCAAAGCAAATATGTATATTTCTTAATCAAATAAAGTCCACCTGCTCGATTTTCTACGCTCCAACCACAACGATAACACAGTTATCACGTTTGATATTTAATTAAAAACTGAATACATGAGACTCTTCTCTTTGTCCGCGGAGAAGGCTTGGGATTGAGAATTCATTCGGCGTCACTTCATAAATATAGAAGTTTATTTGTATATGAATAAAATCATGAATGTTCGATATATTATGGAGGAATTTGAATGAAATCTCCGGGTGGAAGGAGAAAGTGAACCGAGTCGGCATTACGTCCACGGCAACAAAAAGGTAATAAATATTTCAACACCCAACAGACGGGGTTTAATATATTCATCTCGCGGTTGGCGAGACATAAGACTTCTTTTTATGTACAGGAACGCCGTTCGGGATTGCCCGATTTAGCCACGCCCATTTCAAACCTCACTGATAATTCCTCTACTAATACACTGCAGAAGAAAAGTCGACAGGTGACGAGGCTTAATAGTACTATATCTTTCTATTCCCTGGCTACGTATGGAAGAAAAAATACATGTTCAGTGATCAATCAAAAATATTTTTTTCTTGAGGTTATATGAGAGATACGAATTTTTTTACGACTTATGTTTCAAATACAGAAGCTGTTTAGATTCGATACATTATCATAAAACAACAAAAATTTTATAAAACAGCTTTTTAGTTATAGTTCTTTAAAACTAAAAATATTAATCTTAATCACAAAAATGGTTTGGAAATTACTAATCTGTATAACATGGCTTTCTATATCAAATATGTTATAATTCGTTTATTAGTTACTTTTTACTTGCTTTGTTGTTTTTGTCATTACCCTGAAGAAGGCATTGGTTTATGGTTCTGAAACGTTGAGTTTAATAAATTTTACAGAACTATATTTTGATTCGGTTCTAAAAAATAATTTAATTATTTAGCAAAAATTTTTATTATCAAATTTATAAACCAAATTTGCTACAACCCAAAGTTAAATGCTTATATAATGGATTTGCATTCAATTTGGCGCCCGTCTATAGCGTATTGTTACATCCAGAAAAGTTGAGCTGACTTCATTAGGTTCGAATCCCGCAAAAATATGGATGTGTACAAATCAATAAATGTTGTTCAGTTAATGTAAATACTACAATTAAATTCGCTATCATTAAATTACATTTTGAGGTTATATACACAACAATGTTCATCCATCAGCAAATCTCTTTTTCTGCACCAATTTGTCTCTTTAATTATTGAATGACCCTGATATATTTGTATCTTAACGGTGGCCGTTAATCAGAAGAAAATAATGAAAACATTTAATATAATATAACATGCCGGAACTAGGTTTAATATTATAAATCGTATTACATTATTTTTGTATTTATCTATACGTTTCATAATCTTTTAATTTTTGAAGTTTTAAAATGATAATGTTTCTGCTTTAGGATGTATGTATGCACGGTAATCAGTTTTCAGATTTACATGGAATGAATACATTTTGACTAGTTTCAATGTGACCTGTGTACGTACGTAAAATTTTTGTTTATGGATTTGCTATAATAACTAGTTAAACACCTCCATTGATGTTTCCAATCGGCCTTTTTTCTGTACAAAGATTAAAATCTTATAAACTACCAAACGATTTGTGTCAAGAAAAATAGCTGGCATCTTTAAAGAACAGTTTCTGCAATGTAAGCGCAAATTGTTCTCTAAAAATATGAAGAAACCTCTTACATTTCTGCATTTGGAATTCGTTGCACTTAGTCTCTACAAACATATAAATCACCTGTTCTGCCCATACATCATGGCCTTCTGTCTCTCGCATTTTTACTGCAAGCCAATTCTCGTCGGTCGGAGATCGAGGTAAATTATACAGAGCGGGTGAATGCTTGCAGCTCTGAGAATCACTGGTGAATAGATGGCGCTGCTATCGCACCCAAACAGAGTTACACCCTGCAGGAGTACAGTAGGCATAGGCGTGCAACTCTAGCGATAAATTACAAGTTGTAGATAGTGGGGAAGTGTCATCATTACGTTATGACTCTATAAGTGAGGTGAAATCTTTATCGTAATGAGTGACCAAGAGGTGATATGTAAATAGGAAACATCTTTATGATGTGTGCTATTTTTATGTTTCAAATAGTCAGTCACGACTTGGTTCTACTTATAAAGTAAAGGACATTTACCTGAGTTTGTATCTCTGATACTGGAGTACCATCAAGGCATATTTTTATTTGAATAATAGAATTTGATTCGGAGACTTTCTTAGATCTATAAACATTTAGTAACCTTTGATTATATTAAATTAGACACTCTCTGTGGATAGGAAAGTTTAACGATTTTTTTAAAGAAAATATTGTCTTCAAAGGTGCTATTCTACATTTTATTTAAGTCAAAATTGCCTATATTTTTCAAAAAATGAAATTTTATACAAAAAATACAAATCACAGAAGTTCATGGAGAACGTATCGTCTACTTAAGGCAGTGAACTGGGTAACGACTTACGTTCAAAAAGTTAGGTCTCATCATCTCTTCTAGGCAAGCATATAACTCTCTTGTAACGTCACATAAGTTCCATGATATTATTATTAATATAATTACGATTAAAAAATATTTCACTTGTAATTTCAATAACACTAAAATTCTCTATTACTCTAATTATTACCCTAATATAATTATCTTAAAATCATCCTCCATGAAAACCGTTATTTTTATTAAAAGAGAGAAGAGTGCTCACTGCTCACTCACTGTGAAGTACTCTAACTCTTGCCCTAATGTAATTAGATCTAAATCACTCTCAGTAAAGAAACCAGTCACAGTAATATTGATTATCTTTGGAAAGGGTGCTCATTCATGTAAAATACTCTAATTTTTAATTCTTATCTTAATAATAAACAGGTCATAATCAACCCCAAAAAAACCAATCAGCGTAATGTTGACTATCTGGAAGACGTGTACTCACTTACTGTGAGGTACTTCAATTCTTGCTTTAATGTAATTAAATCAGAGTAATTTTCAAATGAAGAGACACCTGAACGAAGCACGAAATTTTGTCTTAGAATGAGAGGTAGATCAGTAGATCAGTAACAAGGAAAACTAAGCTTTGTTTTTATTAAAAAATAATAATTAAATGCATATATCTCAGGAAGAAGAAAAGCCGGCCTGTTCTAAACAGGTGAATTGCAGTATAGGTAGAATGCACCATTTTTATAAATTGTATAGTACATCATTTAAGCTCCGTCCTTACGCGCACCCGAGGTATCTCTTCAGTTGAAAATTTCTCTAGCTGAGAGAAGGGTGCTTACACACTCTAAATTAGGTACTCTAATTCTTGCTCTCATGTAATTAGACTAAAATTACCCTTCGTAAAAACCAGTAACTTCAATCTGAGAGGAAGGTACTTACTATAAAGTAGGTAGTCTCATTCTTCTACTTATGTAATTACGTCAAAATAACCTAGTGAATCATATCTATAATGTATATTATTTTGTATATGCTATCATAGGACATAGATATAAACAACTAATACTCATCCTTAAATTATAACACATAGTTCAAACAAAAATACATTTGAATATTTATTTATAGAATATAAGATATAAACCTTTGTTTCTTATTGTTCATTCTCCATAAAAAATGGGATAAGAAGCAATATCATTATATTAAATGATAAAATTTGTATACTGCCGCGTTAAACTAAAGAATAAAGCTTGGCTTAATTCAATCCTTGATTCCCTTCTCCTTTGTTGGCTGATCCTTCGACGCCACTGAAGACGGCTGCGCCCCATCCCAACGCAATTAGAGCAGGAATTAATAATATAATAATATCCGTAATTAAGCGTGGATGAGGCTATTTTGATTTACATTCACACTGGCAAGAGTTGAGGCTGTTTCTTAATTTAGTTTGTGTTTACGCGACCGCGCCAGTGAGGGATAATCTGCTTCGGCTTTTCCTGCTTTTCGGATTTATTCAACTTTCTCATCATTACAACCCGAGGATAAGACATTAACCGGGTATTCACTTGTTGAGAAGAAAAGAGGATTGACTTAACGGGATATGATAACAGAATAAAAGTGAGGAAGGTAACATAAGAAAACATAATTTTTTTTATATTAAACATTTTTTTAATAAAAAAGTAAAAAACTTTATCTAATTTTCATGTGTTACATTCTTATTTTATTTTTTGAGTACTTAGGAGATCCAAAAGTTAATTATAAAATCAATAAAAGGTTTCTAAGGTTGACACATACTAGTATATGTACGTAAATATATTGTCATGACAGAATAACAAATTACAAACAATAACAAAAATAGTAAATTGTGTTATTAAGAGTAAAAGTGATACTTTGTGCAGCGAGCATGGAAATTCGCTTGAAGAACGAAGCGAGTCGGACAATTACATACGAGGCACATAAACCCACTTTTACTCTGAATGGCACATTCTATTTTTTCTTCAAAAGTTGATATTTTAAAAATAATATACTACTTGACGTTTAATTTGTAGGTTATCAGTTTAAATTTGTCGGTTGTTGACAGTTTTTTAGTACAATTTAGGGCGATAGTACAGATTTCTATTGTATATTTATTTCTTATTCACAGATTTTACGTAGTTTCTATAGATATTTATCTATTTTACTTGTTAAATAACCATTGTGAACCTCGGTCTTTAATTCTTTTTCTATTATAATCTACATAAAATTTATAATAATTAATTATGCGTTCTTCGCATTTTTCTTTGCCCGTTGACAGTTTATATTATTTTTTAATAATTTTTGTTTATTAAATACTAATGAGTTTCTTACACTAACAATCGTTAATTAAGTGATTAGTTAAAAATAATAATGTAGAAAATGTTATTAAATGAAATAGGAAGCTTAATCAAATTATATCAATTGACTAAAAATATATTCAAAGAGAGATTGTCAAGAATGGATTTAAATAATTCTTAATGCAGATATGATATTCCACAACACACACAAAGTATATATAAATGTAAAATATGAAAATAAGAATAGAATTTCTAGTTTGATATGTTTCTAACGTTGGTAATTAAAATGACAAGTAAAAGAGAAAAAGAATATTTAAATGTATGTAACAAGAACGCTAGGTACTTTAAGAAAGGAACGGATTTTTTTTCTCTAAAACAATTAAATTTACATGCAATTTTATAGTCCATAAAATGTTGCACAAACTCTTACAAAGCAAGTAATGCAGCAATGTTTTTGCAACTGCTTTCTTCTACAAAGGAAACGTACAACAAAAATGTACAAAATTTGGTACACAGATAAGAAGGGGATATGTACTCAGCGCACAATAGACTCTTGTAACGAGAATATCTCTTAACTCTTAAGCATTTCAAAGTGGATACTTCAGACTGGAGTGCTTAGATACATGTCTTTCATTTTAAAGGAATGCTTATAGCGTATATGATACTCCCTCTATACATTCGTGTAGTTGTTTTGTTTTACACAACACTCCAGCACAACGCATCATTTCACAAATGCGAATAAAGCTGCAAACATTTGTAATATATTTACTCCAATCCTATAAGGAAGTTACTAGCTCTTAGCAACGTTACTAACATCATTAGCCAATAAAAATAGTAGACACTAAATAAAATATGAAAATGAAAGCTTTTACAAACATTTCTATTGGTTAAAATTTTTAGTAACTGTTTTACACAACGCTCTAGCACAACGCATCATTTCACAAATACGAGTAAAACTGTAAACATTTGTAATATATTTACTCCAATTCTGTAAGGAAGTTACTAGCTCTTAGCAATGTTACGAACATCATTAGCCAATAAAAATAGTAAACACTAAATAAAATATGAAAATGAAAGCTTTTACAAACATTTCTATTGGTTAAAATTTTTAGTATGTTACTAAGAGCTAGCAACTTCTTTACAGAATTGGGGTAATTGTCCTCTAACCAAAGCACTTTGATAAACTTATAAATTTTGATAGACAAAAAAACAAAATAGCATATTGTGTATCTATAGTAGGACAAGCGATATATTCCAAGATTCATGACGAAGATGGACCAGGAGTCCGGTAAATTACTTTTTATGTGATACTCGTACTATTTTTTCCATTGGTTTGTATTCAATAATTTGTTTTTTTTTTATATTTCATTTATAAATGTCAAAGAAGCAACAGAATATAAGACTGTATGGGAATACTTTGTCACATGTCGGAAATAGTTATTTACTTATTAAGTATGGGAACGCCATTTTCCCGGATGATTATTTTGAGAGCGCTGCAATAAAACGAATCCGGAACAAAAGTTTATTGTACAAAAAACAAAAAATCAATAATTAGATTTTATTTTTATTTGAATATTTTATATCCTATGTTACGCACACTGATTTGTGGTTATATGATTCGATATTGTCAAGTGTTGTCAATTTGTCAATATGACAGCAGTTGTTAGTGTTGTATACGAAATGCATAAAATTTATTATTCTAAATTATATATACTATTAAACTAAAAATAATAATATTTTTAAGTTCTGACTTTTCTGAAATTCTTTCTTTGTTTGTGTAACAAAAAAAAACGACAAAAAATTATAAAAAATAATTTGAATCCAAGATGAATTACAACAATTTAGAAAACACAAACGCAAACCATTTCCGTTTGTATATTTTCTTTCCTCTGTAAATTAATTGTAATTCAAATTAAGTGAAACAAAACAGTTTTTTAATTTAAAATTCCATTAAAACATTTATACTTTAATTTTATAGAATTCTTTTGGAAAACAAAGGCGTAATTATGTTCCAGTTCCACTGTTCCAAAAATAAACATGATGTTTTGCAAATACTTTAAAGTGCAAAGAAAAAAGGAAATCCATTTGAGAGGATTCACTTCTTGCTAGAAATCTGAGCTTAGCCATCGATCGAAGAGAAAAAGTTGCTGGGTATTTGTAACGGTTTGAATACAACGACGTATGATTGAAACTTACAAAAAGTTACCCCATTCAGACGGAAATCAGTTTTATTATAGCTGGACGCTTACGTTACTTCCTGATCTATTCTCCTCGACTTTACAAATCGACTTGATATCGTCGTTACCTTGTCTGCCTGTCCCAAACTTAATATACTTTTCACTGACCAACATTCGATAAAAATTACATTTAACCTTTTTTTTTCAACATACTTAAAGCTTATCGAAGTGTCATATTACATAAGGTTGTGTGTAAAGTACTCAATCGCGGAATTTTTGATTTATTGAAATTATGTTAGCCAGTTTAAATAAGACAAACTCAATTAAAATTAATTTAAAATGTTATGACTAATGAATAAATAAACAACAAATGTTCTACAAAGTATTGTTTCATTTCAACAGTCAAAATTCCATCGTAAAAAAGTTATTAAAGTTATTTTTTAATTTATTTTATTTTGTTAATGCAAAATTCAAATTTTTTGCTTCACTAGTGAAGTAATGTTCTTATTTCGGTTCTTATTACTTTGTTAGCCTTGAACATAAATAGTGCTATATTTTTCAATAACAATACACGATTTCAATACTTGTTTTTTCAATATGTTATATTCATACAGGTTATAGGTAAATTCTTAATGAAACGAAATATCAAATTGGTTATTAAATAGCATTTGTAGTAAATACTTGAATTACTGTTTAGTAGTTGTATTGTTTCATTGTTGAAAACTGTGTTTTGTTTCTGTCATACAAGTATTTAACATAACATTAGTAACTGTCAGAATTTGGTTTTAATTTTATTTACAAGTCAATAACAAACAAAACTATTGTACAATATATGCAAGGTAACAGTTTTTACTGCGTCTAGGAGGTGGCAGGATTGCCAGACATTTCCTCCTGTCACCAGTAAAAATCTTTTTACCTCGCTAATACTATGAAATACTATAACTACAAGTACTTAAGTGAATGTTTGACATAGACAGTCAGAAAAGTGACAGTTTGTATGCCAAAATTAAAAAGAAAAGTTTGTTATGTTTTATTTATACAGGTCGTATCAGTCGCAAACTTAACGAGGAAACTTTATCTGCTACAGATTGCATAAATTATATATGAAAATTTAATGTTCTTTGTAAAAACCACCAGTCATGTACTTCTCCCTCTAAAAAGCACATTTATGTTGATTTAATCACGTTAATTATACTATATAAAGTAATTTGAATACGCAGAAAAAAACGGTAATTACAAAGGCTGCACTGTGGTGAATATTTCACAGAGGTAACTATTCTAATTAAATTTGCGTTATTTTACACATCATCAGCAGCAGGTCATATTAGCGAATTATCGCGATGCAATTCAATTCAAACAAATAAGTGAGCAGGAGGTGGTCATTTCACTGATTATGAATATAATTATTCAATTATAATTAACTAAAACAGTGATTCATTGCTAAATAATTATTTATTTTTCAATTTGTCATTGTTGTGACTAACACAGATGCAAATTTTAATAACAAATCACTAACTGAATTTGCATTTGTCAATGAATTCAACTGTCCAATTAGGGACGGATTTTGAAACATGCATATGTCTGTTGTATACACAGTGTTTATTTTATTCTGTTCACTATTGCTATATCGAGAACTATAAGAGCTACGAGGTCGGTTAAATTAGCCAACTATTTCTATGTTACAAGACTATTAAATTGAGACACATTTTTTAAACCAAGCCACTGGTATTTTTTTTATTTATGGTTTACGCCCCTAACTTTTTGGATCAGTGCAGTTTTGAACTTCGTAAGGGAACGTGCGGCGAAAGAATTGGCCTGTGGCGGAAAATATACAATCTAATTCAATGAGGATAAGCTAGTTTTTAGTATATGCTTGTGTGTTGTTTTAATGAAAATAAATAGCGAATACTATTGTTTAAAATATTATTTTATTAAGGCAAAATGGTAATGGTAACATGAAGATATTTTTCTGTAGCCCAGTGTAAGAGCTACGGAGCCAACATATAAGTTTACAATACTTTTTAGAAAAACCTCACGGAAGCAATAACAAATAGCTCTTGAAATCTGGGAACAGAGTAAATAAATACGTGGCTGTCTGCTTATATTTTAAAGACAGTGATATCATGTACTCATAAAATGAACATAATACAGCAAAATCACTAACTAAATTAATTTCTTCTCAATTATCTACATATTAGCATAGACTATAGAAGCAATATATATTGCTAAATGTTTGATATTAGCTAGCTACTAGAATAATTTTGTTTTTCTACTACTTTCAAATGTACAAGATCAGTAAAAGTAAACTAACATACCATATATAAAAATACAGAATCAATATGAGGTAACATTATAGTTGTGAAGTATGAAAATTTGTTCTCACATTGTGATATATTTAAAATGCAATTTTCTTATCAAGTAATATCAAATAGCTTAAAATTGCTTGATATCAAGTGAAGTAACTAAGATAGAAAATAAAGTCAAGTCAAGTAAACAATAAATCCCTACTCAAAACAGCAAGTGGAATAGAACCTCAAGTACCAAAAATTTTGACACGATTGTCAATCATTTTATTCGGTCTGTTGTCAGCCTATAGAAATTGTAATGGACCTTCAGCTTATAGTTGATTTCGAACCAATTTTATACGGCGGTATTTTTATTTGGAAAAAGATTGGCAAAGCTGAGATTTAAACCCCAGATCTCATAATCTACCCAATTCGACCATATTAACCACAGACTTTTTATTGGAATACATGTCATTAAATTTTGACTATTTTTTCCACCTGTGTTTATTTACAAAAGCCAATTTCATCTAATTGAAATCATGAACTATTTCCCTGTATTTAGAGTTGGTATGTGACGAAAAAGGTTTCATTTTGCATAGAAAATCCTGCTTAAGTAGATGAAAGATTCAGCTTATAGTTGATGTCGAACTACTTTGATACGACAGTGTTTTTATCCAGATTAGCGACTCTGGGATTTGAACCTCAGATCTCACATTCCACTCATTTCGAGCACATTAACCACTGACATTTTATTGGAATACATGTCATTAAACTTTCACTAATTTTTTCACCTATGTTTATTTACTAAAACTAATTTCATCTGATTGAAACCATAAACTATTTCCCTGTATTTACAGTTGATATGTGACGAAAGAGGTTTCATTTTGCATAGAACATCCTGCCCAAGTAGATGAAAGAATGAAGTAAGTAATTTATCCACCGCGATTTACATCATTTTAGTCGTTCTATTGTCAGCCTAAGGAACTGTTATGGACCTTCAGCTTATAGTTGATTTCGAACCACTTTGATACGGCGGTGTTTTTATCCAGATTGGCGACTCTGGGAATTGTACCCCCAGATCTCAAACACCACTCAATTCGAGTACATTAACCTTGTTTTATACTGGAATACATGTCAGTAAATTTTGAGTATTTTTTTATCTAACCTGTGTTTGTTTACAACAGCCAATTTTATCTGATTGAAACTATAAACCAGGACATGTAACCGAAAAAAATACTGGTTAACCCTTATAGAGAACGTTATAATAATAACGGTTTTAGTTCGAAAACCGGTTTTTGTAAATTAGAAACCGGTTTAAACCGGTTAATATATCGGTTAAAAAAATAATTAAATTAATTAAAAGAAATTAATTATAAAAATTTCATTAAAAAAAATTACAGAATAATTAATTTAAAAAAAAATACCATCTGAGAAAAATATAACTATTAAAAAAAAGCAAATTAATTAATGAATATTCACAAAAATTCCCGTAATATCTTCAGAAAAACGCAGGTCACTTTTCAATTTTAAACTTGCCTGTGTTGACAAAGGCCGTATATATTTGGGACTTTTTAAGTAACCTTAACGGCCAAAGAAACTACCGACATTTATGACTCTCCAATAAAATGTTAATTGTAAAAACTGTCATGATTCATGTTCAAATACAAATAGAAAACACAGATATAAAAAAAAATAATAAAATTTTTTGTCGCTAAATGATATTAAAATAAAGGTTAAAGTTCGCTAAAACCGGTTTATTTTTTTTCTTGGTTAACGGTTACCGGTATTTTCGGCCTGAAAAATATCGGTTAAAATTACGGTTAAAGTTCACAATTTTCGTTGAAAATATCGGTTACCGGTTTTTATTAACCGGTTACATGATCTGATTTTAAGACTATATCTTTAATAGTTTTTGAGTTACAAGCTTATAAAACTTAATTTTATTAATTTTGCATATTGTTTTATTTTGGTTAGCCTGTTCCGTACAAGTTAAAGTAAAAATATAAAAAATATGTCTTATAAAAAAAAACAGAGAAATCCATTAAAAAAATTCAAAAAAGCTTTTAGTTTAGTATTTACTTTAAAGTCAAATGTAGACGATGTCTCTGTTTCAAACTTGGAAAAGTAAGAAACAAGCTTTTTCCAAAGCTTCTATTTTTAAGCTCACATAATTCTGTATAATGTTCATACCCATTATTGGGATAACAGTCTTCACAAATAAACCCTCCTTTTTTAAGGGGAGTGCAAGTTGAACCACTCTTACAAATATCTCTTTTACATGCGTCTTTAGTTAAAGTTATGTCACAATTTGAACCGGTAAAACCAGCAGTACAAACACAGGAATAACCACCTTCTTTCCGAAAACAAGTTAAACCTTGTTGAACTATCTAGAACATTGTTAAACCCTGTAGAACTGTCTCATCTTACTCCCAATTATCTTGGAACAGTGTTGAACCTAGTACATTTATGTTACACCCTAAACAAGTGCCTTAACTTTGTCCCAAACAATTTGGAACAAAGTGAAACATAGTGCAAGTCTCTCTACTTATTTCAGAACACTTGGAACATCTTTCTGCCTTCTAAAACTTTCTTTTTAAGTCTTCCTAGTAATTTCCAATAATAGACATACATGAAAAGTTACAATTTATTGTTTTTCACTCTAAAATTTTTCATATACAGCCAAAAAAATTTAAAAATGCCCATTTTTGGGTCCAAAATTTTGATTTTTGGAATTAGTCTAACTTGATAGTCGTCGATGCGCTGATTTCAAATTTTCAAACCGAATTCAATTATCTCTTTCCATTCCTGAGATATTTGCTCTCAAAGTTGCTCCTCAAAAAAGGGTGTTTTTTGACCATATCTCTAAAATGGGTAGAGATACATTCTCAACGATTATACCAGTCGATTCTACGCGGAAAGTTACATAAAGAAATGTTTTCTCCTCATATACGTTCTTTGGAACGATTTGGTGAAAAATGAGAAAAACGAAAAAACCGGAATTTCAGTTTTTCGCTCGGAAACTTTTTGTCTCCAAAATTTTTTATATTCTAGACTTAAGTAAAGAAGAATGTGCTGATTCTAAATTTTCAAACCGATTTCAATTATCTCCTACCGTTCTCGAGATATTTGAGTTCAAAGTTGGACCTGAAAAATTCAGTTTTTCAGGAATAGTCCTGAAATGGGTTGAGATACGACCTCGGCAACCTCACCAATCGATTCTACGGACAAAATTACATTTTTGTACCAATTTTCAGATTTATATTCTAATGGATACAATTTTTACAGCGAAAAAACGAAAATGGCCAAAAATCGGAAAAAATCGTAAGGGGTTCATCAGGCGATTTTTCAATTTTTGCGATTTTCGTTTTTTCGCTCTAAAAATTGCATCCGCCTGAATAAATATCTGAAAATTGGTATACTTATGTAATTTTGCCCGCAGAATCGATTGGTGAGGTCTCCGAGGTCGTATCTCGACCCATTTCAGGACTATTCCTGAAAAACATTTTTTTTCAGGTCTGACTTTGAACGCAAATATCTCCAGAACGGTAAGAGATAATTGAAATCGGTTTGAAAATTTGGAATCAGCGCATCTGTATTTACTTAAGTCTAGAAAATGAAAAGATTTGGTGACAAAAAGTTCCCAAGCGAAAAACTGAAATTCCGGTTTTTTTCGTTTTTCTCATTTTTCACAAAATCGTTCCAAAGAACGTATATGCGGAGAAAACATTTCTTTATGTAACTTTGCCTGTAGAATCCACTGGTATAGTCGTTGAGATTGTGTCTCTACCCGTTTTAGAGATATATCCAAAAAACCCACTTTTTTGAGGTGCAACTTTGAGGTCAAATATCTCAGGAACGGAAAGAGATAATTGAATTCGGTTTGAAAATTTGAAATCAGCGCATCGGCGACTATCAATTTGGAATTATTTCAAAAATCAAAATTTTGGACCTAAAAATGGGTCTTTTTGGATTTTTTTGGCTGTATATGAAAAATTTTAGAGTGAAAAACTATAAATTATAAGTTTTAATGTATAACTATTATTGGAAATTACTAGGAAGACTTAAAAAGATAGTTGTAGAAGGCAGAAAGATGTTCCAAGTGTTCTAGAGTAAGTAGAAACAGTTGCACTATGTTTCACTTTGTTCCAAATTGTTTGGGACAAAGTTAGAAACTTGTTTAGGGTGTAACATAGATGTATCAGGTTCAACACTGTTCCAAGATAATTGGGATTCAGATGAGACAGTTGTACAGGGTTTAACAATGTTCTAGATAGTTCTACAAGTTTACACATTATTCCAAATTGTATGAGATTAATTTCAGGCAGTTTTGGAAGGGTTAACATTGTTCCAAATTGTTTGGGACAAAGTTACGACAATTGTTTACGGTTTAAAATTGTTATATAAGGGTCAACACTGTTCCAATTTGTTTGAGATTAATTTCAGAATTCCAAATTGTTTGGGACAAAGTTAATATAATTATTTAGGGTTTAACATTGTTATATAAGGTTCAACACTGTTCCAAGTTAATTGGGATTAAGTTAAGAAAGTTATACTAATTTAACAATGTTCTACATAGTTCTATAAGGTTTAACACTGTTCCACATTGTTTGGGATTAATTTCAGAATGTTGTGGAAGGTTTAACATTGTTTCAAACTGTTTGGGACAAAGTTAATATAATTATTTAGGGTTTAACATTGTTATATAAGGGTCAACACTGTTCTAAGTCAATTGGGATTAATTTCAGACAGTTGTGTAAGGTTTCACATTGTCCCAAATTGTTTTGGAATAAATTAAATCAGTTTCATTGGGTTTAACATTGTGGAATATCAATATAGACTTTTAAAAAATCAAAATTTTTGACTCAAATTGAGGTAATTTAACATTGTACTAGATCTTCTGTATTTTTTTAGTAGTTTTATAATTCATAATTTGTCAAACTAATTGAAAAATTATCTTATCAGATTTAAATCTTTTAATCACAGACTTACAGACCGACTCAAATAGTTGTCAATTTACGAAAAAAATATTTTAAGTGTTAAAATAAGAAAAATATAACAATTAAAAAAAAAGCAATTTAATTAATGAACATTCACAAAAATTCCCGTAATATATTCAGAAAAACGCAGGTCACTTTTCAATTTTAAACTTGCCTGTGTTGACAAAGGCTGTATTTATTTGGGACTTTTTAAGTAACCTTAACGGCCAAAGAGACTACCTACATTTATGACTCTCCAATAAAATGTTAATTGTAAAATCTGTCATGACTCATGTTCAAATACAAATAGAAAACATAGATATAAAAAAATATTATTTTTTTCTCGCTAAATGATATTAAATAAAGGTTAATGTTCGCTAAAACCGGTTTATTTTTTTTTTGGATACGGTTACCGGTATTTTCGGCCTAAAAAATATCGGTTAAAATTACGGTTAAAGTTCGCAATTTTCGTTGAAAATATCGGTTACCGGTTTTTATTAACCGGTTTTTTTAACCGGTTACATGCCCTGCCATAAACTATTTCCCAGTATTTAGAGTTGGTATATGCTGAAACAGGTTTCATTTTGCATAGAAAATCCTGCTTAAGTAGATGAAAGAATGAAGTAAGTAATTTACCCACCGCGACAGCTGATCTAATTAACTCTCCGTGAATTCCTGCCGGCTGTGTCATCCAACTTCAAACTCCCGTCTGCCGTGTAATATCCTGCACGTATTTCTCTTTCGTCGCTCCAGACGCCGAGCAGTTGTTTGTCTTTGTAGCTCCCGATGAGTTCGATCAACTCACGTGGAAACAAACGTCTCTATTAGGAATTGTCTCGAAACCTCGGACGGAACTAATCTCATTATGATGTGCTTATTTCTCACAGACAAATCAAATTTATATTGGATTCAGAAAAATAAATCTGTAATCCACAAATAATGGCAAAATAAGAATCATTTCAAATCTATTGTTATATAAATGGTCTTATAAACAACTAAATTATTAGGGTATTTGTGTGATAGTCTGTAATACATGTATAATCATTTCTACAGCAAATAAAATTAATTGTGATATGAAAACGTGATAATTCCTCTTAATGGTAATATTATGATGACATTACATGGGTAATTTTCCTCGAAATTTACAGACCAAAGAGGACTAATAATGCCATAATACTTGTAACTAAATATTAAATTTCATACGAGCATTTGTTATTAATAGTAATAACGAAAGAATTATATTGCTCATTTAAAAGAAATTTACACATGATTAAAAAAATTCTCGTCATTTGTAAACTAAAAAACGTAAGACATATAATTTGAAAAAAGGAGGATTGTTTAATTTTCACTAAATATATATTTTTACTTCACACGTCGCCAACTGAACTGGACTGGACTGACTGTTCGACTAGTCTCAATTCTCCAGGCCGCGAGTAATCAATCTCGAACCTTCTAGAGTTTTTCGGATTCTGTAAAATTTCAGAATAATAGTAGCGTCTATTTTATCTAGACAAGTCGCCCGCGATGAGTCATCGACAATCAGTCATGGTCGTTATAATATTATTTTACAACAGTATGCATAGTTATTCTTTTATTGCGAGTTGTACAATATAATATACTAATAATAGTCTACTATTAACATGTTATAATTGACATGTATAAGACAATCAAATTTTCAAAGTAAATAATCACTGTCAAACGACAAACATAGGTATATCTAGAAACTCTATCCCAAACTAACTACAACGACAGATATGATTTTAAAAACTTAAAGGTATGATGCAAAAGCTGATTGAATAATATTGATCGGAAATGAAAACAAAATCACATCAGGGGCCTGATTCACAAAACTACAAGTCTTGTAATATTGAAAATTTGACAAGTGTATCACTTGGCTAATAGAATTTATAACTAGCCTGTTTCACAAAAGTACAAGTCTTGTAATACAAGTGTATCACTTGGCAACGATTGTCAAATTTTCAATATATGACAATAGAATTTATAACTTGACAAGCGTTGCCTAGTGATACACTTGTATAACAAGACTTGTAGTTTTGTGAAACAAGCCCCTGATTGTGAATTTTTGAGGCTACATACTATTGTCATGACGAACTACTTTCTTTTTCAAGTACTTGAAATATTAGACTTAATACTTGGGTATTGTGGTAATGATCTAATGAAACCCTAAAAACAGTTAATAATGAGTGCAATTAAAAATCGAACTCAAAATATCTCTTTCTAACCGTAGTACGCTGTTCAGCGCACCGCCGAAAGGGATATATTAAGGTTCAAACTCTGCGTCGCTATAAATCTCTCGGCAACCACTGGGCATCCTAATTTATCTTAAATCTTCCCATCTTGCCTCGGGACAAATTCCAATCCTTTCCTATTTCCTGCCGTTAATCTGAGAATTCCGGGTCCGGAGCGTTACCCTGTGACGTCACCAGGGGCGTTAGGCGGCCGACGAACCGACGCCTAACGGCGGCGGCCGGCGCCAAGACGGCGACGTCCTTGCGACTCCTTCTGTGTTTGCTCAGGGTATGAAGCCCGAGCTTTTCAAAAGAAATGAGGTTAATGGGGAAAAGATCATTTTAAGGAATGGATTGAGAAACAAAGTTTTCAGTTTCGGATATATATCACAAACAATGAGACGACACTACAAGTTTCACCAATAAAAAACAAATCGAATTTTCACCACTTTTTATTCATTTTCTTTTAACCACTATAAATTTTTTGGGTGGCTATTAGATAAATAGTTGTTTTACTATTCTTTAACAACCATAAATTTTATCACTTTTTACTTCCTTGTAAAAAATAAAGGAAGTATTTTAATCGCGAGATATATCCAATTTAGACCACCCCACACATTTAAAACTTTTTCAGCTGAAACAAGCATTGTGAAAATGGATTCTTTTTATTATTACTAAGGCCAAGTTGGAAAATCTCTCTTGAATAATATTTGATATTAGCAATATTTAATACGAATTACATACATGGTGTTTATTTGATATTAATTTAAAATAAATAAACATTTCATTCCAAACCCTACGATACGAATACGATATTATGATACTTTCAGGGTGGTGACCAAAACACCCTAACATAGGGATTTAATATATAAAATAATATATTCGTAATTTCCTGCTTTCCTAATTAGATTAAATAAACACGCTTCAAATAATAATCTGCATCTGAGTCAATAAGCAAAATTATCTGACTTGTAACCTCTGAAATTAGGTATGAAATAATAATATTGTTCCTTCAACAGTAATACAATTATTAATAAAATAAAGTAATGCAGCGTAGCTTGACAGTCAGGCATCATTTCAGACGCTCAAAACATAACAAAACTACATTAAATTACATTAAGACTATACTACAAAATATAAACAACAACTGCACTACCACTAAGACTACCTAAGACTGCTTACAAAAATTGAGAGGCAAATCTACCCTCAAATTCTTAAAATATATAACTTTGTCTGTGAAATATGATCTCATAATTTTTAATTTTTATGACAAAAATATCAACGTCCTATATGCCGAAGACAGAATCGTATTCCTCAGGAGAAATGCAAAACCACAAAGACGTTAGAAAGCAGGATCGTATTTTCCATGACAAACCGCTTTATTGTCAAGGATTCAACGTCACGGGAATAAGCGCATTCTTTTAATTTTAATGATTTTCTTATAAATATTGAACATTTTATATCCATATACATATATACAGGGTAGTCACTCGAACATCCGAACATAGGGATTTAGCATGTAAAATCATATTTTCGTGATTTCCTTTTTCCCTAATTTTTTAAGCTAAAAAAGCTTCAAAGCTTCAAACATATTTGCAGGAAGAAAATAAATTTAAATTAATTAAAAATCATACAAGCAAAAGGCGGTAGCTTTAAAAAGTTCAGTTTGAAGTATGCTAACAATTCAGCCACGACTTGCTATATTTTTTGTTATACCCAATTACTTATCGTGTTAAAGTATTGGTGTTGCAAATTGTACAGAAGTTTTTTCTGTAAGTAACTGCATTTCTCTTTTTGGAACTTTGTATCTACCCCTATTGAATTTTTCGTTCTGTATTCTGCTTCATTGAGGGTATTGGGTAATAAGATAAAAAATTCGGCTGCAGTACTGATTAATTTAATTTAGCGAACAAGTTGCCGGATCATAAAACACGGCGGAAATAAATTTCCCACTAGGCTCTATACTGCAGCAGGAAACCCGGAGTTCGATAACCTGGAGTACCGGAAAATTTACTTTTGTTTTTTGTATCGATTCCGAAAATAGAAATTATCTTTAACGACAGGAAAGAAATTAGGTTTCTTTTCTCGTACGCGCAACAAAAAACCCATTTACAATTTGTTCTTTTGTTCCATTTGTTTAGAGTAATTGCCTACTTCGGTCAAAACGTACAAGCTTAATTTTATTATTATTACAATTCTCTGCTATAGAGATCGTGCTAAAAATAACATATCGAGATTTGTCAATTTTACATCGATATTCGTGGGTATATGTGTATGCAGAAAATTATTAAAATTAGAATTTATTATATATTATCATTACACGCAGAAGAGAGTTGAATAAATTTGAACCACAACACTAAAAGCAGTACCTATTTTACTTCAAATCCTAAACTGCATATAATACGTCACAAATTGTATTATTACCTTATTTTTCGTGTTTTTCTGTGGTTCTTTATTATATTTTTTACATATATCTTCTGGTTTAGTAGATAAAATTATGAACAAAAACAACAAGCAAATTTGATTAATATAAATTACATGCGAGAAATAACTACCAATGAAGTTCTTTCAGTTTTGTGTTGTTTGGTCTTTATAATTTAGATGCTAAAATTTTACAATATACTGCTAATAGAAATATAAAGCAATTTTATTTTAAAAAAGAAAATAAAATAAAAATATATAATGGATAGTAAATTCAACGTTTAATATTGGAAGGTAAAATGCTGTATACTGAGTGTACCATTACTTAAGGTTCATATTATAATTGTATGTAGTTATAAAACTTAACGTACTAATCACGAAATAAATATTTTTTGAAATTTGCACACTAAACATTTTTGTGCCACTGGTTTGATAGATGTTTTTAATATTTCATGAACATTGATATGAACAATACAAGCAATCTGATATATATCTGCTTTTAATTAATTAATTTTAATTTTTTTATTTTTTATGATAGAAACTATACTATTATAATGTATATTATAATTAAACCAACATAATTTTGCAAATGTTTTAAAAATTATCTTTGTTTAGTGATCAGTACGTTAAATAATATATGCCATCACAATATGTACCTCAATTTATGGTACACCAGTATATCAGATTTATTTGTATTAACGGATTAAAAACTAGGAAAGCACAAATTATTTTAAGTTATTTTCTGTTAACATCCATAATCTTGTTTATTTAAATTTGAAATTTCGTGCAAGGGAATGTTGTTATACTTGTGTGTAATTAATCCCACGTAAAACAGTTGAAAGGTATAATTCTGCTGGTCTATTCGTAGTAGTTTTGCTAGCATTGAAGTAGTTTACTCAGTTGACAGGTTTGGAAAATCAAAGTTTCGCTACAACATCAGAACTGTAATTTATCTCTCGTTGTTCCAAACTCCAAGCTTTTATATGATTAATAGGAAAATTTATTTCTACTAAAATCCTTCGTTGCTAGAAATAAATCATACAAAATGTAATAGTCAGAAATTAATTCTGCAGAACATTTCTCTACGAAAGCCATTTTGTTCTTTCAACATTCGTTATTGGTAATCAGTTACATTTATATTAATTTTTAAGCAAAGGGCAATAGTGCTCCCGTATTTAGCGAGTTTATATTAATTAATAACGTAGCGAGAGATTTTCTCTTTGATTAATCATCATTGTTGGCGTCTATTAAGTCAAAAACTACCGTTTTATATCATTAGATTTGTTTCCACAATTGACTGGAAATTCCTTATACGCAAAGTTTAATATATTTTAATTACGAGTATTTGACGGCACTAGTGCTGTAAACACGATTTTACGCCTGTGTATTTAAAAAATATTTTTATTATTATTTGAAAATAAAGCTGGAAAACACCATTTTGATTTTAATTTATTTCGTATTTTAAATGTTTCATGTGTCGCATTATTATTTCATGAAGACTGATTAACATTTGTTATTTACGTTACTAAGTAAAATCGTTATTTAATAATTAGTTGTGATGAAAATTTTATTGTTGCTTAGCAACTTTAAAGCACTGCGTGTTTAATGTCCGATTACAGAAGCTAACTAATCAATTAAATAATCTGACGTTCTTACTATGGAAATTTATTATAAATACATTGCTTCATAGCTGATTATTTTTTTATTCACTATCTCATTATAGTACGTTTCACAGAGAAGTGGGTATATATGTTATTTGCGAACTAACAAATTTAACCAAAATGAAGTGGAATTAGGGGTGTAACAGCGGTAAGGAATATTTTCTAATATTTAAAAAAATTGAATACGTCATTCCTATCATTCGTGTCATTTAATAAGGTGATTTTGACGTCAACAGTTTTTGCTTCAGTGTGTGTTGGAAATTCTTCTTGTTTGTTTCTTCTATTATAATATTTGCATAAAATACTTTGCTGTCGTAATGCCATATGTTTCTAATAAGCAATAACTATGGTTCATGACTTAGTGCAAGAAGATTCACATCTGGTATTAATTTAAATAATATGCATATCACAGTAAATAATAAATAAATTATTTTGATTTCGTCGTTTTTCATTAATAACACTACAATTTTACAACTTTTAGTAAAGTGTACAAAAAAATTTTTATACGTTTTTCAAAAATTAATATGTTTCGAATGACGTTCAAAAAACAGTAACTTTACATTTCTAGTGACAATTTCAAAATATCAACATTTTAATTGACATGTTACACAATAGTTATTTCTCTAAAACAATGCATAAAGTATTATCCAGTTATTAGGTTACTTGGCGAGCGCAGAGTATTTAGGAAAACCTTTTTTCCCAGTTTTGGAAAATGGTTTTTCATATGGAAAATAAAGCAGTGTTTAGGCATTCTTCTTGTGTTTAATTAATGAGTTGATAAAGCTTGGCTTGTTGATACGTAACCTAATCTGTAATAATCTGGTTATTAGGGTTTTTCTGAATTTCAGCCTCAGTGGATTCATTAATTTGGCGAGAGGACGAGCTGACATAATGTGCCGCAAAACAACACCAGCACCATACATGCGGCCTCTTAATCTCATAGTCGGGTGGCTTGTCAAAAACGCCCGCAAGCGACGCACGAGTTGATAAAATGGAGCAAAAAATTAAACGAATAGGAGACTGTCGGACGGTGTCAGCTGATTTAAATACCGGTCGATGGTGACGTGACAATCTAATTTCCAATTTGATAGAGATTTAACTGTTGCAAAATAAAAACAAATTTGCAGAAGTACTTTAGCTGTTTAGACAATGTCAGCTGATATTTTACATCAGTACACTTCGAACTTAAACCACAAGATATTGCAACATATTTATATATATATATATATATATATATATATATATATATATATATATATATATATTAATAATTGTACAATTTTCTTAAAAATTGAATTTAGAAATATATACATACATACATACATTATGTATCAGTGGCGGATCTAAGGAAGGGACAATTGAGCGAGAATTACTTCTTTAAAAATTTAAGAAATCGTTGCCTAACAAATAATAAATAAATACTAAAACCTGGGGATGGTCAGTTTGTGACAATGTAACTTCCTGTGGAGAAGAAACCGAATTTGGGAAGAAAGACTTGATATCTAGACAAGACTTTTATTCTAGACTTAGACTTACTCAAGTATTGTCTTGTCTAAACAGAAACACTAACCAGAACAAAATGTCCCATTACCGCGCTGATTTTAAATTTTTGACGAAATTTTGACCATCTCTTTATGTTACAAAGATATTTGTTTCACTACAAAAAGTGCTCTTTTTCAACGACTTTTCTCTTAGGTACATGTATTAATGTTTTCTGTACTTATACATTATTTGGACCAATTATGTAATAATAGGAATATTGAAAAACTTCTTCTCATTTTTCGAATATTTACCTTGAAATTCGTACCTTAAAAATTATAGTTTTTAATCTTAATATTATTTATGTATTGTCATCAATAAGTATTTATATTCGTAATTTGAATCTATATTAATCTATATTATAAATATGGTAGCTGGACAAATAAAAGCAAAAATAAGAGCGAATAGAATTTAAAAATTCTACTTTCTGAGCGAATGTATAGAATAATCTCGAATGAACAATTTGCAGTTCCAAACTTTGCAGCAATGAACGTATGTACGTTCTGTCAAAATGTTCTCATTGCGTTCTATGTGCTCGTTTAATTTAACGGCTGCAATACCGTAACACGTTCAGGTGCGACCGTTTTAATTTGCTGGGTTCACTGACATAAGTTCATTACCGATTTATGATTAAAAACTAATATTGACCGTTGGAATTCACAGAATTCATCGTTCGATTTGTCTGCGTTACTTGCCACGCTATCCAGACATATTTCATCCATAAATATTAATTATTACGTAGATTTTATTGATCTTCTAATTAAAGCAATGATATATAAAAAATATTACTTTATGATGTACGCTTTAATGTAATTACTTATGACATGTATACAGTATGAATAAATAAATAAATTAAAACACATATATTATGGTATTCCGAATGCTTTAATATTTTCTTGAATTTCTCAATTTATTTCAAATTTATTTTCTTGTTGACAATATATTTTTATTTATCACCTTGTGCATCACACGAGAATATAACTTATAAAATACATCATCCTTAAAAGTAATACCCTACTTTATTAAAAAATGAAGAAATATATGTGCCATATTTTCATAGTTATTAAATATATATCTACAAAGAATGAACTCATCTCACCGTACTAAACAAAGTCGTAATTTATAACTTTTGATAATAATTTTGTAGGGTATGAATTTCATGAAATTAATAACTGAAGGAGGTTTTGTAGTCGGATATTTCTGTGAATATTTTAATAATAAAACTAATGCAATATGTACAAATTATAGTCTGATGATGTCCGAGGAAACAGTCCTGTAATGTAAGTGCATTATAACTTTCGAGAAGGTAGGAAATGAGGTGGAGCTTACGGATCTGCAGCTCATATTACCGTAGGAGCCACCATCAGCAATTTATTTCAAATAATGTTAAAGTATTTATAAAATGTTGGCCACTTGACAGTAAGTTTTATTAATTTGTAAATTTTATACGAAATTAATACGATTTTCATAATTACTGTACTATACTTGGGACGATGAACAGATGCACTAATTATATTAACGGGCAGGCCTTATACTGTGCATTACAGTGTACGCAGAAGCAGCTTTAATGTTACAAATTACGAAATATGAAACTGTTCTGTTTATATTTCAAATGAAGTTAATACTTGAAGTATTTTAATAAATACTATTTATAATATTAATTTCAAATAAAACAACAAATCTTTTTGACAGATATACGAATGCAAACAGCAAATGAAACGTTTGTAAAAACGATTTACCAATATCTATGTTCTATTCAAATTTGGCACTCGTTAGTCGGAGAAGTTTCTTGTGCACCTGTTTGGCGCCCCAAGTATAGTAGGACAGTTATATTCATTATGTTATTTTTTTTATTTATATATTTGATTATATGTTTTCACATCTTTGACAAGTGCATTAAAAACAAAATATAAAACAATTCTCCCTTATGTCACTAAATTATTTTTGAACAGTTTATAATTAACATTACTAAGAATAAAGAAATATCAGCAATTACAAAGATTTTCTCATTGTGCTAACTTTAAAAAATATAAAATGGCAACCTTTACCTTCAAAATATAAGTAAAACACACTGAAACAAAAGTAACGACAGTCCTGTGATCCATATAACAGAGAAGGAAATTTTACAAAGATGAAAGACAAAAGAATAAAGAAAAAGCTGACACAGTCGGACTTAGTGTAAAGTGTAAATAAAACCCAAAAGTTTAGGGTTCAAATGTTTGTACCTTTCATTTCATTGTAACACCCTTATTCGTATGTAGATGAGTATATGACCCTTAGTACTTCAGCGGACGGTAAATTTTAGAGAAAAAACTTTTAATCATCAAGTTTGCACCAACATTGTTATAAAAGAAAAAAGATAAAAGAAGGCACCGAAATATGAATTGATAAACGAGAAAATTAATTTTTCTCCGTCAGGTAAAACGGCAATTAGAGCGTTATGGATTTCTATTAAACTTGCATAGCTTAATAACAAACCAAACTAATGAAACTTTTAAAGTTATATGTGTAGAAAGTAAGTAAAAGTAGAGATAAATGTAAAATATGAGCTTTAACCATTTAGGAAAATTTAATTTTGACGTGTGGCGTGAGTTATACGCACGCGATACGATATGGCGTAATTTAATCTGGACATTTACCCGGCAACATATGGAGGACACACACTCGTACACACACGTCCAGAAATGGAATTAATCTCGTAAGATATGGGTGAGCAATTAATTGTTTCAGCTGTTACCCTCTATGAATTCTGAACATTTAGCAAAGAGTTGTATCACCAAAAGCTAAACCTTTAACCCTATAAACCATAAACTTTAAGCCTATTTTTTATAAGTAACATAATAAGATTCCTGAATTTAACGAATAGTAGCGAAACTATAGTGAATCCGTTAATTATGAACCAAAATTATCGCTGTCAAAATTCTATTGATTACTACAAAAAAAACTGACAAAATCAATTCTGGCTACTAAAGAACCGACCATCAGACCATTACTGAAGAATTTGTACTCTAAAATGATAATGTAGGATATAGAAATATCATTAAATTGTTTTTCATACTCTGCGTTAACAATTGCTTTGCTCTATTGATATATACATAAATGGTTTAATAATATCGTTAATTGTTAAATTCTTTTCGGTTTTTTTTTTGTTGTAAAATTGATACTTCTAAGTACTGCGTCCAACGGTAAATATATTGATAACCTCAAATATTATAAATATTATTATAAAATGTTTTTTTAAAACAATTTGGAAATATTGTAAATATGGAAACCAAATAAACAAAGCTAATTTAGAAGAACATTAAAATTTCATAAGTTTTAACGTATAGATTTAAATTACAATTTATTAATTTATGTATTTAAATGTTTGAGTATTTTATAAAATAAGTGACGAAAAGTATAAAAATATTATATTATACTCGTTTTGTACGACGTATTGTTCCATACTCTCTGAGCTTCTCGTGTCCCAAACAACTCATGGAACAATGCACCTTCTTATAAAATTCGTATAATATTATAATATTTTTTTCAAATGTTTAAAAAAACTAGAGTAAATTGTCACTTCCTGTTATCAAAAGTTGATCATGTCGTAACTGTAATGTCAGAAACTGAAATAAGTACGTGTTCAAAATAATCAAAACTCATTGTGTAGATATCCGTGAAATCCCCGAAATATCAAATTCGATACAACTACCAATCTACAATACATTTTCTGATTCGAAGAAAGTAACTTCATTCCTTATTGAGAATTTGTCTAGTATTTCAAACTACATTTAGAAATATTACCTCGAACATAGATGTGTATTCTAGTAACTAGTTAATAGTAGAATTTATTAAAAAAGATAATTTAATAAAATGCACGTGCAATTAAAAACTAATTCTTAACAAGCTTTAGTACCTTATAGAGGTTGTAATGTGAAAACATACCACCTAAATGAAATTAAAAATAAAGAAATAAAGTTCCATGAAAGAACAGTAAAAGAACTAATGATGATTATATGACTTGGCAAATGAAACCAAATTAAAGTAATATATCTTACTACGTTTTTAGATGAATATTGTAGCTCCTATAAATCTAACTATAGAACAACACTAGTTTATAGAGATAAAAGCAAAAGGAACATGTACTGCAAATATTTGGCAAGTAATATTAAAACAAAACTAACGTTTCTTATTACTTTCTGTAAAATATATAGGACAAAATGCAGTATTCTTCCTTTTGTAAGTATTAAGACTGTGCAAATGACATCTAATTATTTAGAATTTATTTATGGCACAAAAATAGTGTGCTCATTACAATAATTATGTCGTCATTAGAATAAAATTTTAAAGGTACATCTTTTAGAGACGCCTTTACATAAGTGTAATGTTTTACGAAACAATTACCTCAAGTAATCGAGATACAGGTAAATAATGGTCGTAGAAACAGTATAGTACATAATTCGAGTTGTAATGCAATTACAACTACAAACTCTCTTAATATGTAATACACTATTAAATGAAATGCAGCAAAAAGTGTGTATAATTTAGCTTACAAAGAATTCTCAAAGTATCAAACAGTTTTTCATTTTAATATTGACGATTTATATAACATAAATCAAAGTAGGTTGAAATTTTTAGTTTCACATTTGATACTAGAAAATTCATAATTCCTTTCAGTTAATTACAATTGGTTCAACTTAGCAATTCCAAACAAAAGCAAATTCCATTTATGCTTTATTGATATTAATATCTCACAAAAGGTGTCCTGAATAGGAGATTCAATAAAGAACAAATGAGTTTGTAATTGCTCAGCGGCGACACTACTAAGTGGTGTGTTCATTACGCAATTAACACTGAGTGCCTTTGTGTCTGTCTGTTCATACTAGAGCCCCGGCTTCTTGTAGCAAAGTGATATTACCTTCCCTTCACAAAATATTCTTCTTATTTTGTAAAAATAGTTGGCTTTGGTTTGCTTTCACACCATCAATATTCATTTGTCATTCATTCTATAACACTATAATATTTTCATCGATAAATCAAAAACAATTTATTCACAATAAAACAACAACTTATTAGGGTCTAACGGGTGATGGTAACAAAATAACTACTTTGATTAAATTCGCGACTAATCTCGGGTTCAGTTGATACTGCTATCAACATTTACAATCTTACTACAAAGTTCTATGTTGCAATGTTAGTACCTTAAGTAACTAAGATTGGTAAATGTAATAGTCGGCAATGTTTCACAAAATTACAGTCTAAGAATCAACTGATCGATCGTCAAAATGCGGTCAGTAACCACAAACACATGTTTCGTCCTTATTGGGGCACACTAGTGTGGTGTATACTGCCCAATGTCATAGTTCATGTGTGGACAGGGCCACGCCCCTTTTTAGATATTTTTTAAATCTTGTGCTTCGAACGATTTTATTAAAAGCGAAATATGTATGCTTCAAATGCATTGGTTGTTAGTAAGATCTCTATAACATTACTATTATTGATGTTATAAACTAGCATTTAAAAAAAAAACATATCTTTTGTTAAGAAATGTTTTCTCCGCAAATAATGTTCCCTGAAACGATTAGGTGAAAAATGAGAAAATTGAAAAAAAATACTTAAGTAAATATCGATGTGCTGATTTAAAAACCTGCAATACTTTTCTATATTATTCTGTTGTTTTATTATCTATCTTTTATTTATTTTTAAAATCCGTAGCCCTTTATCAAAAATTATATAGAGTTAAAACAAACCAAACAACAGTAATAAACTAAAAATTGTGTTGACAAATGCAAAATATCCAAAAAATACTAATTTTTGCGCCCAAAATTTTGATTTTGGGACACAGTGTACATTGATAGACCTCGACACGCTGATTTCAAAATTTCAAACAGAATATAATTATCTCTTTTCGTTTCTGAGATATTTGCTGTCAAAGTTGCACCTCAAAAAAGTGTATTTTTTAGCTATATCTCTAAAATGGATTGAGATACAACCTTAACGATTATACTAGTCGATTCTACGGGAAAAGTTACATAAAGAAATGTTATCTCCGCATATACGTTCTTTGGAACGATTAAGTGAAAAATGAAAAAATCGAAAAAACCTAAATTTTAAAATTTCTCCGAGGAACTTTTTGTCTCCAAAACTTTTCATTTTCTATACTTAAGTAAATATCGATGCGCTGATTTCAAATTTTCAAACCGAATTGCATTATCTCTTACCGTTCTTGAGATATTCGTATTCAAAGTTGAGATTTGGCAATTTCCTAAAAAAACAGGTTTTTTAGGTATATCCCTTTAAGGGTTACGTTTACGACTTCGGCGACCTCACAAATCGATTCTACGGGCAAAATTACATAAGTATGCCAATTTTTAGATTTTTATTCCTAGGGATACAATTTGTAGAAAGGAAAAACGAAAATGCCCAAAATCGAAAAAAATGCCTGATGAACCCCTTACGATTTTTTCGATTTTTGGCCATTTTCAGTTTTTTCCTTCTAGAAATTATATCTGTTGAGATAAAAATCTGAAAATTGGTACACTTATGTAATTTTACCCGTAGAATCCAATGGTTAGGTCGCCGAAACCGTAAACCTAACCATTTAAGGAGTATACCTGAAAAACCTAATTTTTTAGGTATAACTTTGAACTCAAATATCTCGAGAACGAAAAGAGATAATTGAATTTGGTTTGAAAATTTGTAATCAGCGCATCAATATTTACTTAACTGCAAAAAAATTAAAAAAATTGGAGGCAAAAAGTTTCGAGGCGAAAAATTGAAATTTAGGTTTTTTCGTTTTTCCTATTTTTCACATAATCGTTCCAAAGAACGTATATGCGGACAAACCATTTCTTTATATAACTTTTTCCGTAGAATCGAATGGTAAAGTAGTTTATAATGTATCTCTAATCGTTTTTAAAATATACTCAAAAAACACAGTTTTTTGGGCTACAACTTTGAGAGCAAATATCTCCGAAACGAAAGAAGATAATTAAATTCTGTTTGTAAATTTGGAATAAGCGTAGCTAATTCTTTAAAAAATATTACAAACAAAATTTTGTAAAATTAGAAAATTTTCATGCTAAAAATTCGATATTTTTAAATAATTTCGAATTTACGCACAAATACAGCATCAGCGGCTTTGGGAATTACTTCCCCTGTTGTTATTACATATGTAAACTATTTTTCCAGGCAATATTCATGTGTAGACACTTTTAAATCAAATTCGGTTAAATTGATTTTTAAGAAACTTTATGTCAGCTTTTTGGAAAAAATGTTGAAACAAAAGTTAATATTCACTATTATTATTTTTAATTTTGTAAATTCTACTGAACAGATCTTTTAAAAACAACAAGTTGAACAACTCTTGGTATTGATTTTCTTTCAAATAATATTCTAATTAAGAAATACTTTTAAAAAATTGCTATAAATCTCTTTAATTTATGACGCCCAAAGCTGATTATTTTTTGAAATTTTGTTTTACTAAGAGCTATAATTCATTTGTATTTACTTTACTAGGGTTAGGTTAAACAGCGGTGAGTAAACAATTAAAAAAAAAACCAGAGCAAAGAAAAAATTCTTAAGCTGCTTAACAGCAAATAATAATCTTGTTTACTAATATAATTTGTGAGGTTTCATGTTAGAGTTTATTCTTATAAATATTCAAACAAGAAAGAAATTTATGCCTGGATAATGCTAGCAAAAATTATTACAAATTCTTGGCTACAAGATTGGTTGAATGACCGCTGCTGAAAATATAATAACATGATAATATTGAAGATAAAATAAACGTGACATCACTGTTTATTATTAATTGCAGGAGCGTTTAGAAAACGTCATTTTATAGGCAATCGCACCTATATGAGAGAATTAACCACACATTAATTCCGTTTTTAAAAATCCGAGTATAACTTCGATAGAAAAGCAAATAATATTCATAAAAAATATAGTAAATATTCATAATTCGTTCTGTATCCATAGATTAGTTTTGTTGTCAAGGTTGACAATGGTAAAATGTTTTCGGAAATTCTACATTCAGAAGGTCAGATCACTAGTTATATAAAGTTATAATTATTTTCCACAGCTAACAAATCGATAAATTCGTACAAAACCATTTTAGTTATATTTATATTATTTTAAAGATATATTTTGATTATTAATAATAACAGTATTAAAAATAATTGAAAAACACATTTCAATATTTTTATTCTCTAATAATATTTCCTAAAAACAAAACCAATTGTTTTACTAAACTTAAATAATCCTCAATAAAGTTTTCGTTCTTATACGGTATCATAAATCGTCTTTCTAAAAATGTACCAGTAATCTATGCACTCTAGAGTAAATGACCTATAAATTGTAAGTGAATAGTTAGGTTTTTCTTGTTTCTAAAATAAACAGTTCTAATCTCAGATAAACTTTTCTAAATTTAAATAACGATCAAAATTAGTAACTAGAACACGAACATTCGTTATCTACAGCTGTTCACCTAAAATGCTATAATATCTGAAAAGTTTCGAACTCGCTGTAAAGTGTAAGACAATATGTGTCACTAGTTTTTTAGAAATAACAATGTACTTTCTACGATAACAGTAATGTAATCAATAAAGGCTCATAATATTAATAACTTCGTCATCATCTAATTTTTATATGAGATATAACAAGAACCTTTTTATATTTTGTTTACGGACTGGTTTAGTTTTGAGTGTATAGGCGATTAAATTAAATTAAAAATAGAGATTTTTTTTCAAATAAAATTTATTAGGTAGTATGTTTTTTATATAATAGCATTAAATTTTTAAATTTAAATGGCTGTAACCGGTTAGCTGAAAGCTATTCCAATATCCGAATTCTGCTCTAAGGATTCGGAAAATCGTCTCCAGCTCTGGATGGAAAATATTAAATTGTAATTGGGAATTCTATTTAAAAAAATGAGGTCTTGAAAAAAAAGTAAACAACAATGTCTAATTTGTTTCTCCATATATGATGTCATTCTTTTTTATTTATATTTTATGTTATATAATATCGTTTTAAGGCAGCAGACTAAAAAAGTCTCACAAATTGTGATGTCCGTTGATTCTGGTGTGAAGTTATCCAAGTGTGAATGTCAGATCCCAAATATTGTGGTTTGACTCGTTTGAAAGTTGGTAAAGTGGACAGTGTGTAATTTAAAACATTGTAAGTCTTTTGTGTGCCACTGTATTTACAGAAGATTATTCTAGCTGGGTAACAACCTTGATAGATCACTGGACGAGGGATAATTCAACCGCGTTTTGAAGGATATTATTTTTAATAGCAGTTTTTCCATTATTAAAATTCAATTTGGGAAAAAATAAAAATACGAGTCTAATATTTTTATTATTATTATTGACTAAAGCTGAAAATGACAAATCATGCAAAACCCCATTGAAAAAATCAGTCTCATTACTTAATTTACACACCTTGTATATATAAAATTTAAAATTGGTCACCTACTCATTGTTTGCAATATATCTCTTTATCTTTATATCTCTTATAATTCTACTGATAGCATAGTGTGTCACTTAAAATAAACACCTTTTTATGTGTGTATTTTCATAAACAAATATTTTTTGTAAAAAACAAGCAACGTTTTGTTGCAAAGGCGACAATAAATGTCTTTAAAGAGGCAATTTGCTTGTGGTGAAAAGTGAACTCGTCACAGTTCTCATGTTGTTGTTATAGGAGAAATAAGTTGGTCGTGGTCATTAAATCAACACGGCTATTGATCGGGTAGCGCGGGTCACGCGTTCACTCCGCGACGCTGATGCGGATTGCGGTTCAAGCAAATGAGGGAAACCAATACGAGTTATTAGCTGCCCTACTCCAGACCACACCGACCTGATAAGCACAACATCCATTTTATTAGCCTTCAATGGATCATTCCCTGCTTGATTGATAACCAAACAAAGTTACTTATTGATGTTCCAATTCGATTGCGCAACTGGCTACTATCATGCAGTCCACCAATGGGTAGGGGCTTCTCAAGCTGGTATTGTTACTCATCTATAGGTTTGTTCCTACTGCCAATATGGATCATTCCCTGCTTGATTGATAACAAAACAAAGTTACTTATTGATGTTCCAATTCGATTGCGCAACTGGCTATTATCAGCAGTCCACCAATGGGTTTGGTGTACTAAGGCTAGAATTGTTACTCATCTGTAGGTTTGTTCATACAGCCAATATGCATCATTCGCCGCTTGATTGATAACCAAAACAAAGTTACTTATTGATGTTCCAATTCTGTTGCGCAACTGGCTACTATCATGAACGCAGTTCACCAATGGGTTCGGTGTTCTAAGGCTAGAATTGTTACTCATCTGTAGGTTTGTTCCTATAGCCAATATGGATCATTCCTTGCTTGATTGATAAGGAAACAAACTTACTTATTGATGTTCCAATTCGATTGTGCAACTGGCTACTATCATGCAGTCCACCAATGGGTAGGAGCTTCTAAGGCTAGAATTGTTACTCATCTATAGGTTTGTTCCTACTGCCAATATGGATCATTCGCCGCTTGATTGATAAGGAAACAAAGTTACTTATTGATGTTACAATTCGATTGCGCAATGGGTTCGATGTTCTAAGGCTAGAATAGTTACTCATCTGTAGATTTCTTCCAACGGCAAAACTTTGAGTAATTATCGTACCAATTCCATGAAGGCATGTGCGAATTGAGACTGGTTTGAACCAGTCAGTGAACCTTTGTTAAAACCAGGACGCGGTACACCAATTGCTTCGGTGTTCTAAGGCTATAATTGTTACTCATCTATAGGTTTGTTCCTAAAGCAAATTATTGAGTAATTATTGTACTAATTTCATGAACGCATGTACGAATTTAAACTGGTTTGAACCAGTAAGTGATCCTTTGTTAAAACCGGGTAGTAACTCTGACCGATACAGACTTCTCGAGCTTCTAGTCGCGACCCTTTTATATATGTGGGCAGCTAATCTCGAATATTCCGGAGGCAATACTACAGTTTTTGTAATGAATGCAATGAAAAATGGTAAAAAAGTGTTTGTTTACAGGAAACAAAGTTACTTATTGATGTTCCAATTCGATTGCGCAACTGGCTACTATTATGCAGTCCACCAATGGGTAGGGGTTTTTTCAAGCTGGTGTTGTTACTCATTTATAGGTTTGTTCCTAAAGCAAATTATTGAGTAATTATTGTACTAATTTCATGAACGCCTGCACGAATTTAAACTGGTATGAACCAGTCAGTGATCCTTTGTTAAAACCGGGTAGTAACTTTGACCGATACTGACTTCTCGAGCTGCTAGTCGCGACCTTTTTATATTTGTGGGCAGCTAATCTCGATCATTCCGGAGGCAATACTATAGTTTATGTAATGAGTGCAAAGAAAAATGGTAAAAAAGTGTTTGTTTAGAGGAAACAAAGTTACTTATTGATGTTCCAATTCGATTGCGCAACTGGCTACTATTATGCAGTCCACCAATGGGTAGGGGTTTTTTCAAGCTGGTGTTGTTACTCATCTATAGGTTTGTTCCTAAAGCAAATTATTGAGTAATTATTGTACTAATTTCATGAACGCCTGCACGAATTTAAACTGGTATGAACCAGTCAGTGATCCTTTGTTAAAACCGGGTAGTAACTTTGACCGATACTGACTTCTCGAGCTGCTAGTCGCGACCTTTTTATATTTGTGGGCAGCTAATCTCGATCATTCCGGAGGCAATACTATAGTTTATGTAATGAGTGCAAAGAAAAATGGTAAAAAAGTGTTTGTTTAGAGGAAACAAAGTTACTTATTGATGTTCCAATTCGATTGCGCAACTGGCTACTATTATGCAGTCCACCAATGGGTAGGGGTTTTTTCAAGCTGGTGTTGTTACTCATCTATAGGTTTGTTCCTAAAGCAAATTATTGAGTAATTATTGTACTAATTTCATGAACGCCTGCACGAATTTAAACTGGTATGAACCAGTCAGTGATCCTTTGTTAAAACCGGGTAGTAACTTTGACCGATACTGACTTCTCGAGCTGCTAGTCGCGACCTTTTTATATTTGTGGGCAGCTAATTTCGATCATTCCGGAGGCAATACTATAGTTTATGTAATGAGTGCAAAGAAAAATGGTAAAAAAGTGTTTGTTTAGAGGAAACAAAGATACTTATTGATGTTCCAATTCGATTGCGTAACTGGCTACTATTATGCAGTCCACCAATGGGTAGCTGGTGTTGTTACTCATCTATAGGTTTGTTCCCAAAGCAAATTATTGAGTAATTATTGTACTAATTTCATGAACGCATGTACGAATTTAAACTGGTTTGAACCAGTCAGTGATCCTTTGTTAAAACCGGGTATAACTCTGACCGATACTGACTTCTCGTGCTGCTAGTCGCAACCCTTTTATATTTGTGGGCAGCTAATCTCGAACATTCCGGAGGCAATACTATAGTTTTTGTAATGAGTGCAAAAAAATAGTCCAAAAAAGTGTTTGTTTAGAGGGAGCAAAACTTTTATTTGCTTTTTTTGGTATATTTTTGCTAGCGATAATTTTCTCTCCCCTACCCCTAGAACACAATTTTAATATTTTTACGATGATATCTGTCCAAGTGAGTGGATAGATGGATAGATGGATGTTGAAACGATTATTTAAATACTAATGAATAAAAAAATTTTTGGTTTTAATATTCTGACAAATTACATCTGATTACATTTTGGTGTTAATCGTGCAACGGAAGTGGTGTTTTCAGGAAGATCTGAAGTGTTTTTCTGAAATATCTTAATTAATTATGAATATATGAGAATTTTTTTAAATAATAATTTAATATTATATTATTAGCTAAAATTTTATAGATTCAATTTGTTACAGTAAATTTGTTACAATTGCGGTTAATCTGTATATCTATGGAAATAAATTATTTATATTTGCTATTGACAATTTATTATAATTGGATATATTATAAAAATATTTTCCGAATACTTTAAAATAATATAAATAATTTATTTTCTGTATAAGCAGTCAACACACGGATACTTATACATATATATATATATATATATATATATATATATATATATATATATATATATATATATAAAATACAAATATTAATAAGAGGTATAAAGAGGAGAGACTCCAATAGTTTATCTTAGAATATATATCTAAGGAGCTAATGCTTTATGCCTAAGGGCCTCAGAGGAGCTTAATTTGTTCCTGTGCACATGAAACGTTAAACAAAAAGTTGATAAGAAACAAAAGCAGATAATAACAATTTCCATCCAATGATCCAACGGCCCATTCTAGACTACTGTCTAGACTCATTAAAGTTTTACTTGCAATCACATTTGCTTCAAGCTCATTTTGAGAAAAGTTCAAATATTGCAAAAAAGAAAAATAGTCATAATATATTGATGTTGCACTTTGAGTGCACAAATGGGTTGCAATTTATTCCTAGTTCTCATTTTGTTATATATGTGTCATCAATTATTCCCAAGTTTGTGTTTAGTAAACATAAAGTATTTATAAGGTACATGAAACTGCTATTTACTACAATACTACAAATAAGCACAGAAAAGTACATTTAATATTTTAAGAAAATTCGACGATTGTTGGATTATCTTTTATAAAATTCTTTTAAGAATATTAATTAAGTTTATTTTTAAATTGTTTTTAAGTAATATTTCATTGTAGGAATTAATATGCGTTCTGAAAAAAAACATTTTCAGCGAATAATATTCATAATGCACATGTAGCTACGTCAATTATTATGAGGTAGCTAGAATACATACGTTAGTAATATTTTTAAAATTAAATTATCTTTTTTTGAAATGAGAGTTGATAACAATGAAGTATTCAACAATTAAGGTTGTCTGAGAACTTATTAAAACAAAACAATGATAGAAGATTTAATATCTTAAACTTCTCATAAAATAAACTAACGTCTTTAACAATGATATCATAAAAAGTTATTGTGTTCAATTTATCATCTAAATAATTTCGATTAGCAACGTAGTTTCCAAGTAGAAATAGATAAAAATATTGAAGCAGTACTGCCGCATACATAATTTTGTTATTAGTATTATTAGGGATAATCGCTACACTATATATTAAATATTTTACAACTGTACGATATGAGACCGTAAATATTTATTTATTGTTTAGTCTAGAGCAGGTCAAAAAACTACATTTCCTAGATGGTGCGTCACCATACGCGTGAACTGTTTAAAAAAATCTAAACCAGAACTCAATTGCAGTTGTGATCAACAATATCAGTCTTGATCTCAATCATACAATTTTACCAAATATTTAAAATAAATTATTAGGAAAACTTTTCTGAATTAAATATTATTGTCAATTTGTATTTTGGTCTCTCTACCTGAGGTTTTGGCTGTGGTTTCCCTCAGGTTAATAAGGTGAATACCGCAGAAAATAATATGACACAGCACTTTACGAATTTCTTTAATTATAAATAAATGCGTAAGACCTGATATATTATCTATCTGTCTTTAATTTTATCAAATATCTCTTCAGATTCCTCTACGTTTGACAGCCACTCTGTATTACGACGATGAAGAGTTCTTATTTAACAAAGCACAACGTAGGGTCAGTTAAACCTTCCACTATACGATTTTTGCCGAAGGATATGAGTACCGTTTCAGTATCAAATTTTGAAATATCGTTTTCTATATATATATCGTTTTTGATGTTAGATTGTGCTTTTTTATATTAAACAATGCTTGAAGTATATACAAAACTTTATTACTAATAGTACTAAAATATTGTTTTTAATAAAACAAAATAATCTTTATGGTGTTTGTAGTGATATAAGATATTCTAACTCTGAAAGAGTACACGCCTAAAGTTCTTCCCCATAAAACCACAAGATTGGACATAAAAGAATAAAATATACTTTTATTTCTCGATAATAAATCAAACGGCTCTTATAGAAATAAAACAATGATTCGTAGCCTACTCCAGCAATAACATTAATGATTCATATACCTACATAAATAATACCCAGGGATCTACAGACGGTTATGCAGGCAATGATCCATACTAAACTTTGTATCACTCCCTTGATTTTTGTGAAGAAAAATACAAAGTGATACATGTAGTAGATGTAACAAATATTTGGCTTACAAATTATTTTCTCAAAATAAATAAAAACTTTATTATTATTCTCGAAGTAAGGAACTAAAAAAGTTATCTGGTAATCATTTTGGTGTAACTGTAAACTTTTATTACGAAACTTATTTCTATATAAAAGTTGAATACAATGAAAATTAAATATACTTGCATTAATATGTGAGATCAAGACATCGTTCAATCTCCGTAAAAGTAAGCTACTGCAGATTATTTCGATGTATAACTAATCTTTCATAAACAATAATCTAACATATTAAACTAAGGAATTGTAATTAAAATTATCAGGAAACAAATATCTCGAGTACTTAAAACCCCGTTCCTTCTGGGAGTGTTGTTAAGCGTATGATAATGTTATCACTTAAATATAATATTTAATAGAAGAACTATGAAATATATAGTTTAGTAACTGCGTTATACTATAACGCAACCAACATTACATTCATTTAAAACTTATAACTGATCAATTTATTGTGCTTACTTGTACAGAACTACATTGTATCTTACTACTTTAAAAGTTTACGTAAAATTACATTTACAATTTTAATTAAAGGAGAATCTACGACAACTTGTAGGATTTTATTTACAAAATTTAAAATTATTAGCTTTTAAAATTTCAGCTGAATTCGACTAGTTAGAGACTACAGAAGCTGTAAATACTTCATGCATTATTGAAAGAAATTAGTCACAAAACAAGTGCCATGGGTGTCGCGAGAGAGGGGCCTGCCCTCCCCTGAAAAGATATACATTACTAAAATTTTACTTAATTAATATTTTAACATACAATATATTTTTCTAAATTATTAAAATTAATTATATTTTATAATTTAAAAAAATGTAAAATGGGAACTATGATTTTCATATTCATAATAGATAACTGTCGCAATGTAATTTAAACAAACTGGCTTATTTGAATATTCAATATTCTTAATTCTACTGGTCAATATGAATCTAGGAAAACAATCATTGTTAATTTACCTAATGAAGCAGGCGAGAAGGATAAAGTATTGTCCAGATTGAGAATTTCGGTATAATATACTCTATTAGCAATATGTGAACGTCTGAAAAAGATTATGATTATACATTATTATGGTTATTAAAATTTTTTGGTGATGGGAAAACTGTAATAATTTTTGCCCCTCTCCCCCGAGAAAAAATCCTGGCTACACCCATGACATATACCTATATAATATACTCCCGTTTAATTTCTTCTAGGATTGTCAGATAGAAAAAAAATCTTAACATAGTCAGAATGTTGTTTATATTGTTACAATATTTGTCATTAAAATAAAATTAATATTTTTCGCGCCACCGTTGACGTCAGGAAAACTTACTTCCATAGCAACATAATTTAGATTAAATTTATTATAAGGTTATCATTGTTAACGAAGTATTATTAAAAATAACAGTTCTACTATCCGGATAATTATGAAAATCATAATCATAATTTTCATATAAATTTAGTCTTCTAGTAACGGTCGATGTAACCATAAAAAGTTACAAATAAATAAATCTGATCTGTCATATGACTCACATTTTACAAATACTTTAACATTCGGAATTTAAGTACTACAACTATTCTCGTATGTTAACAGAACTCCGAATTAGTTCATGCTTCCTTGAATATTACAATGTACTTACATTCCTTGTATCTCAAATAATTATAAGACACCTTTTATAGATCATTAAATTAAATGACTTGTGTTGGTAAATATTTGTTAAAAACTTTGCTGGCAGCAAAGGATGATATAATTACGCGCATGTTTTTAACTTCATTAAAGTTGGTTGTACTAAAAGTTTCAACATTAAATATGTTGGTATATTTTTATCTTAATATTTTTACTGGAAATATATGATGCACTTCCCGGGTAGTTTATAGAGAAATATTATGCAAATATTTTTATTTTCTTTAGCAAGGTATGCAAAAAGCAGCGTGGCATATTGTCATATACCTCGGTCGACATTTGAATTTCCTGAGAGAAAGCGGGCTTCCGCTGCCAAAACTCGTGCTAGGGAATGTGGGACAGAATGCAGACATTCTGGTGCCAGGACTGGAGAAAAAACCAGCGATGTCTCATGTGATGTTTCTCCAAACGACGCGACGCTTCCAAGTGGGACGAACAAGGATTTAAAGGAAGTCGATTTGCAATTCATGCAGTTATTTCCTCATCCGCATAAAGAACTGTCGTTTGTATTTAAATCCCAGAAATAAAAATCATCGTCGTAACAATTTTGTTGCTTATGATCCGGGATCGCAACAGCTAAAGATAATTTTTTACTTGGAACATTTGTTGAAACGGTCTTATCTTATATCTTAGAATCAGCAAGGGTATGCTCCGAATCAGTACCAGACAATGTTCTGGCAATACTAGGCAAATAAACTACTGTTCCGAATCCAAAAAATTGTAACAGCGTAAACGTACCAGACTTTTTTTTACCTCGATGTTAAGAGCGTTGTTGCCAATTTGGTGATTTCATCATTAATTCCAATGTTTTTAAAATGACAATTTGAGACAAAATTTGTTGATTTGAGACATGTTTGAATCTAGTGTTTTTACTAATTTGTCATCGCCGGTTATTTTGTTGTTAATTTAATAATAAATCAAATAATAAAATTGTTGTTATCAAGTTCATAAGTTCATTGTTCGTTGAGAACCTCGCTTTCTTGGTTCAGAGCACGGCAGTGGTAGTAAGTTTAGACAACTTTTCTTTTATTTAAGGTGAGAATGTATTTAATTTAATAGAGATTTTTTACATAAATTTTATTTATGAAAAATCCAAGTATTTTTTATAATAATGTTCTAAATAACAAATGTTCCCTGTTCCATTTCCCTCGAAAATATTTAACTCCATAATTCATCATAAAGTTAGTTCTTTCTAGTGATTTTTGTAGAATCAAATACAGATATTCGTCTACCTACTATTGGCAACATTAAGATGGTGAAACAGTTTTTATAATTTGAGAGAAATTGAAAAATGCAACTCTACATTGAATTTTTATACAAACGTCCACTTCTGTATGTTTTATTTCATATCAAATATACAGACATACATTCAACAAATTTACTTAAATGGTATTAAAATATTAATAAGTAAAACATGTAAATTATTTAAAAGAAATCTTTCATCAAATATAAATAAAACACACACGAACATATACTATATCAGGTGCAAGGAACATACAGCTTGTAGTAGACAAAGGAGAATTATAATTTGATTAATAGTTCATAATGAAATAATGATGAAAATTGTACCCTACATCTCATACTCGGCTCACTTCGAATCAGAGCTGTCTATACAATGAATACTGTATAATAAGCTGTGATGACAAATGTATCGCATATATTTCATTAAGACCTAAATCTCTTTCTGCCTTTTATGTTGATGGCCCTCATTTTTATTTAGTTTGAATTTTAATTAATTTTACGGACTTTGATACTTGTGGTTTGTTAAAATTACAATTTATAAGCAAATAGTAGAATGTAGTAGACCAGCTGTTCTGAACTGTAATGTTGGTTGCAAAGCTGTTTTGGTTATTACTGTAGTACTTAATGCTTTTTTTAGAAAGGTATATATTATGGATTTTCGATTATCGTTTAAATATTTACGTGCTCTGCTTTGCCTGACTCCATTAACATGCAAATGATATACTTAAGGTTATTGACATACAAGCTGTTCAAAAATTTCGTAGAATTTCTTGCAAATTATCTAAACTAAGTAAACAACAATGAAGCAGGTATTATGTCATTTAATTATTTGTAATTTCTGGTCCAAATCAAAACATAAAATTTTAAGAAGAATGAAATAGAAAACGATGAAGGGAAACTAAAAACCATATTTTCAATTCAAAATATTTAGCTTTAATTAATTGGTATCCTTGAGTAAATATTAACACATTTCATAACTGTTCGATCCACTGAAATCAGAACACAATCCAGAGCAGTCAAATTGCTCTAGAATGTGCTTTTGTTTCAACAGGTCAAGAATTGGAGCAAACACTTCAAAATGCTCTATTTTCTGACCCACTGAAACCAAAGCACAATCCATAGCAGCTAAAACTGCTCCAGAATTTGCTCTGGTTTCAGCAGGTCAAAAATTAGAGCAAACACTTCAGAATGCTCCAATTCTTGACCCACTGAAACCAGAGCAGATCAAGAATTAGAGCACACGCTGAAGCGTATTCCAATACCCGGCTGGTTGAACTAGATCTCCTTTAGGGCATAAGATGCCCTAGCCAGACCACCAGGTAGGGCGGAGCATAGAGGGCCCATTACCGCCCGGCGCTCCGCAGAGCTGGACTAAGTACTGTCGTCCTACGGAATTTTATCCTGAGACGCGCATTATTACCGGTCATCTGGATTCTTATTGGCTAATATTCAATCTGTAATTGTTGCTGTACTAGTGGGAATTTTCAAAGGAAAATTTGTATACATTGATAATTTGATGTGAGGAATTCACTGGTAATATTTTTAGGAGTGTAACTGACACACCCATTTTAGGGTAGTAGTTAGTGTTCGATTCAACGATCATTAAAACATAATTGTACGTCTGACTAAAAATATTTCTTCATCCTGTTTCATATTGGAAAAAGTTTACTAGATGTCCTAGTAAAGATTTTAATAAATTGAGTAATATATCTATATAACATATATATATATATATATATATATATATATATATATATATATATATAACATAAGTCCCATTGCCCCCATTTAGATGGCGCTCTTGATAAAAGATTATTTTTTTTAATTAAAAATCATTACTTTTTTATTTATTTAGATACAGAGCTAACTAACCTTAATTTGCAAAATATATTTGGAATTTGCCGAAACTCGAAAATATGGTGCAGATGAAATTGAAATGAGCATTACATTAGTTAAAATGATCAGATACTATTTCCAATTGTTTAAATAATAGTATTTTATACACAATATTATATAAATTAAACCGTTTTTATTTCAGATTATTCTCTTTTTCGTCGATAAATAATTCAATCAAATGATTTCTTTTAATCCATTTTAAACCATCTACGACGCACAAACACCATAAAGTCAATAATAATGATAATATACATGTCATTTTAATATTTTTCTGATTGCTTCCACCTTCAAATCCTTGAAGTTTATCAACCCTGGGGTACGGTTTGCTATTCCCCTTTTGATTTCATTCTCATAATGAACTTGCGCGACCTTGCATGTTCCATGCACCGCAGTGATTGGGTCACGACGTGCACGGTGACCCACATCCCGCGCCAACCTGCCGCCGCGACGCTGGCGCCGTCGTAAAAACCACCCGCCGCCCTTTGTTACCCACCGTGTTTTATTCCTTCTCATATCGGACTTTGTGGTCAACTGCAGCACCGACGTTATAATTGAATAAAGGAAATAAATGCTGTATTATGAGGTTTATTTGGAGCAGAAATGTGACTGATGCACTCCTCCAAAGTTATTATCAAATGTTGAATTAATCAGCATTCTTCTTCGCATTTGTTTTACTTCACTTATGTTTGAAATAGTGAACGGAAGTTATTTTTTTTATCTAGAAAAAGAACAAGAATTATCGTGAATGCTCCAAGGAGCATGCCGGCCCGTAAGTTTTTTTTATTATTGGCAATTATATGAGTTAAAATATGAAAGATAAAATAGTTTTTGGCTTACATAAGAATTTTATATAATCATGAATCTACTGGTTTCTTAAAAATGACGTTTTTAATAATAAAATATTTGAAACTATAATTAAACAAAAATTATAGTTTGTAAATGTTATTTAGGAAATATATCAAATAATAACTTATAGGAAGCAAAGCTACTATCTCCTATTTGTATATTTATTGTCATATTAGTCAGATTTGAATGCAAACAATCTTGATTCATTATTTTAGTCCAAAATATTATAAACTTATTCTTAATTTAAAAATCAGCGTTCAAACGTTGCTTGGTTTTAATGTAAAAAAATGGAAAATAGCGTACTTGCTAAAATATAATATGTGGACGAAAATAAATAATAAGACCTTGTATGATTTCAGCACTCGACTTCGTCTCGTGCCGCAAATTTCACATCTCGTGGGAAATAAGCGACATTTTGAATTTGTTGCACAATATACTTGTAATTCGTTTTACAATTAAATCATTTGATTATTCCACTATTAATATTTAATAGAACATACGTTTCTTCTTTTCGGGCATCATTAAAAGACGAGATACTTTAATGATAATATTGAAATTAAGTATTCAATAGAATAAACAATGTATCAGTTTATTTTATGGTGATTATTATACTTGAATTAGTATTAATTGCAATGTTTGAAATGGGATGATCCAAATTGAATTTTAATATTTCATTGTGTAAGCCATTTCCCCTTTATTTGACGTTGTTATTTTGCGATTTCTTATTATTATTTCTTATTTTCTTGTTGTAATATTTTACATGTGTCGTAGTGAAAAGTGTGAACTATAAACTTTTCCGCGAAGTAATGGCAACATTCGGTACAAATTATTCTTTCGTTTATCAATATTGAATCTAGCTCCGCTGAGAATATCGTGTTTTGAAAATTACTTCAGTATCAGCGTCATCGGGGACCAATGTAATCTATACGATTTTTCTATTTCGAAACTTCAAATCTTTTTGTGATCTTTTTCTGTTGCAAACTTTGCCTTTTACCAAATTAAAAACCTCGACAACACGCTTAAATATTTAATTTTATGTCTTACTTACATAAAAGAAGGTTGGCATTATTTTGAAGTTAAAAAGAGTATCTGCAATATTATTATACTCATTTATATTTATAGCATAATTTGTAAATGTGAATTCATTATTTATTATATAATTTGTTTGCAAACATTATTGATGCATTTGAAACTTTGTGTCCATATGTATTTTAATTGATATATTAATAATCAATTCAAACTGCGTTATTTATTACCATAATTATGACAAATACAGACAGTTGCATAAACTAATTGTAATGCATTCGTTTATATCTATCATGTTTGCAATTGAATGACTGAATTTAAATATCGTTCATTCATAGAAAAAAGCCTGACTTGTTCGAAGGTATGGAAATGTTTACAAGTTCTCAGGCATATCGATTTCTTCATTTCTTTGTTGCAGTATTGTAGTAGAAAATAAGCGCATTTGTTCTTTTTATTACTTGACAATTGTCGACCCACAGATTTAAAAGAGCAGATATGACAGAATACCATTTGTTTATTATAACATAAAAAGAAAATTCTTCCTCATATTTATTCCAGTTTATTATCTACATTTCTATGTGTACTTATGAAAATGTCATGATTCTTTCCTTTCTATTCTTTTATTACTGGTTTTACAAATATTTTCATTTCATTTGACATCTAAATATAGTCAACTAGTTTTATGATATTAGCTAGAAATATTTTGCATTCAAAATGATCTAAATTCATAAGTTAAATTTAAATATATTTTAACTAATTCTTTGACAAATAAACTTTTTAACGTTTCTTCTTAATGATAAAATTTTATGTTTAGAGTTAAAAAAACTGATGTGTCCAACACAGTACCTACCTCCTGCCGCTGTAGTACATAAAATTACATTAAATATTTAGTTTTAAAATTAGTTTGTTTAGAATATTTTTAATTCAATTCCTACTTGAAATTTCCTTCCATCAAATTTCTAATACTGTATCGGAAACCGAAGAAAACAGTTATTTTTGACGTAACCAAAATATATTCCTTGTATATTTATTCCATTTTTTTGTATTTTACAATAAAAAACTTCATATTGGCTTATTCTATCTTTGAACGTGAGAATTTCTTATTTGTTTTATAGAAATTTCTCAGCTTGAGCGATGTGTAAAGTTAATATAATAATGTTTTTTTTTCTGTTTAACAAGAAGTTATATTTATATATAAAATTACAGGCGTCTAAAATTTAATCAGTTCAACATATTTGAATGTAACTCTTTAATACCAAATATTATTTTTTTACATTATCTTATTGGCGTTATCGTGGACGAAAAATCATTACAGACATATACACACAACCGGACATACAGACATCATGGCAAAAATAGTAAAATCATATTCTAGGGACCAAAATTCGTGCTTATATGTTGAAAAGTCACACTCGAGAAATTTGACCAAAAACAATACCCACGGTACCTATATATTGATAGTCGGGAGGTAAAAAACAGTTCTACTGTTCTACAATTAGACCTAATAAATAATAATAAAAACTATCTTAAGAGATTTCTTATTAATGTTTCTATCTTTTGCTTTTTCATCTTAGTAAAGATTCAAGTTTTTTTTTTGTTTACACATATTATACACACATCAATTAATGAGTCATTCAATATTTATATTAATTATTGTTTTTGTTTTTGTCAAGTTTATTTCTTTATCTACCACCAACCATGCTTATAAAAAGGTTATTATTTTTGTGGTAAGATTTTTAAAAACCTTTATTCAAAAGGCCTATATTGTATTCATTATAATTTAAAAATTATTGAAAGCAACATACCCAAAAGGATTTTCTTTAGATCGTAAAACGCTATAGAATTAATTAGAAAATAAATGGCTGTTAATTTTAATAAAACATAAACAGTAATCCATTAGCATTTTCTTTTTCTTTGAGCCCGGCTTGTAGGTTTACGAGAAATTACCCTCGAAAGCGAAGTTAACCCTGTTATTACGCTATTGATTTTCTCCCACGAATTAAAATTCCCTCCACAAACGTGTTACACTAATTACTGGAATAATTTTTGCCGGCGTTGTCCTTGCATCGTATTACCTTTGGAAACAACTCTACGAGATCTGACTGAGGAATAATGCATGCAAATATGATTAGTTCACTGCGACCGTTGAACGAAGTTCATAAATTATTTAGATGAAAAGCAGTTGCTGCATTATCTGTAATTTTGTAATTAACACTAAATTACATTTCGATTTAAAGCGAGCCTCTGCGATCATATTTCATCAAAGAGCTACTGAAGCTTAATTGATACCCATTCATTATTGCTTAAAGACTCGGCTTTTTGTAGCGCTTAAATCATGACACTGAGAAGGACAATTATTTCTACAATGTTTAATTTTTTTACGACTTTACGGACAGTAGAAACTTTTAATACATATTTAGAATTGTTTCAATCAAATTTAACATAACAATTTATTAAAAATTCTGTTTTCAACATGTAACTTTCATTTATTGTATTTTTATAGTATTTTACATATACGGTATTAGTGCTCTACATATTTTTTAAAGATGTCGATGAAACTTGGTAAATATGAGAAACAGCAATAGTCACAATATCCACATGACACAGAATTATAAAGTTGTGTTTTTATATTGTTATGTTTATGTATCCAGGGCGAATACTAGAAACCTTGATATATGGAATTAACTCTTGAAAACAGTTTTTGCTGTTTCCATCTGTTCTGCTAAATATAATATGGTGTACTAGTAATAACAATTTTTTTAACAAAATATTTCATAGCCGAGAGGATACGGATAATAGAAAACGCATCGACAACATTGTTTTTATTTAAAATGTAAATCATATACTATTAATTGAGACTCTTTTAACATTTACTTAAAAGATTACAACAAACGGATTTTTTGTTATATCTACAACTTGTGTCTAAAACATTTAAAGTATTATTTTATAATTATTTATTCCTATGTCAACGTTTCTAGTATGCACCCTGTATATATAAATTTGGTTTCTCATAACTTATCTGAATAACAAATAATAATAGTAATAATTCACAAATTTTTCAAAAATGAATTTATTTATGAGTATGAAATAAACACTAAACGCTAACTACAATATATTGATTCAACGAAATAAAAGTGAAATTTCCTTTAATCATGTGACTATTAAAATTTTAATTGAAATGTAATAAGCAAGCAATAGAACAACCATTAATCCTTTGAACAGGGCATACATAAATTGGATAATCAAATTCTTGCCACACATATTGCTTCATAACCTCAGTTATAATTTAATATCTAATATGTACCTACTTTATATTGACATACGGATCAATTTAGTACAATATTGCTACACATAACCTCCGACATTATTACCTATTTGCAACGATCAAAATTATTTTGCTTTTTGTGGAAAACAAAAACCAAATATTAAATGAATATTTAAAAAGAATTACTTTAGATTTTTTTTTGTTTTTAAAAATGCATTTACTGATCAAGTTAGTGTGGTCATATGCGATATGCAATCAAAAGAGAGTAATGAGATGCAGCAGTAGCAATTATAAAAGGACGACACACCCAGAACAGAGAATATTCCCTACTATAACATTCGAATCAGTCATTTTGTTATTAATTATAATTAATAATAGTTAATGCACATTAACCTACTTTGTATTATAATCGGCTCGTAAGTTGTTCAATGAAAAGTTTTGGATTCAATTAAATTTTTTTCAAATTAAAACTTCACTTTTAGGTCCAGTTTAGGTTTTTGGAAAAAAAAATCAATATTTTTAGGTATATTGAAAATGTTTCATAAATATGAAATTATTGTCAAAATACTTGTCAATTATCGATAGTAAAGTATAGTATTTATATAATTTACTTCGTTGACATCAAGAAATCAAGTGTGAATATTTATAAATAAAAAATATTCCGCGTTTAAAATCAAACCTCGAAAGATATTTATTTGTCAAGATAATTCCATGATTAAATAGCATTTGAACAAATTGTATAGTATTAAACTGAATTGAAAATTTTTTTTCTACGACCATTAAGATATTTGCTTGCATTGTTTATGTTTACAAAAGAAAGACACCACTTTTTTTCTTTGAGCTATTGTGTAAAAATTCACTAAAATTACATTAAATTATTATTCATTTGGAATTTCAATAAAGTATACGTGTATGATATTTTTATTTGTTTAATATACCTACAGGCTATACACAGAAAAAATTATAAAGTTATCTAAATGAAAATTTATATGCATGAATATGTGGCATATTTTTGTTTGTCAGTTTCGTAATTCAAATAAATTTCGGTTATGACTTTATATTGCGATTCAGTTTTTACAGTTTATATTTATATTACATTTTTTTTTATAATGAAAATAATGTTTTGGAAAACATTGTCCTTAGTACAGGTATACCAATAAGTTTTTCAAAAGTGGTCTTATGTTACTAATATTTATAAAGTTCAACTAATCAGTGTTAAAGTTTTTTTATTCCGCACTTTTAAACTATAATCAAAATCAAATTTGGACGGTAAGGTACCAAAGTGGCACCATGGTGTGATAAATTTGAATTTTCATAATCTAAACGAACTGCTTCCGTAGGAAACTCGATGCTCCAGTTTTGAGATGGAGTTTAATCTTTGAGGAAACTGTTGAAAACTGTTATTAAAGTATATGAATAACGAGATAAAACAAGAACGAATATTAAGACCTTATTTTTAAATAACCAGTTTATAAAAACTTGCTTTGCACTTCTTTACAAATTAGATCCTCGTTTAGAAAATGACTAATCTTAAAAGCATGTTAATATGAAAAACAAAATATTCACTAAAATCAATAAGGCACGTTCCGATGTTCAACAAAATATAAAATGTTTAATATAGAATGATGGAAGACTGAACATTGAATAATTTCATTAAAAATAAATTAACTTCATCAGGTTTTGGCTACGACATATATTTTTTCCTCTAATTAAACAATAATTAATCGAAATGTGCTGTGAGAGCCGAATATTTAATTATTTCACTAATTAATGCCATGACATATGGGCATTTGTAAAAAAATTCACATTAATTTGATTCGTATATGAAAGTTCACTTATCTTGAAATATGCCAGAATATTAATTTAACTACATATTTTAATATTAAAATATTTGAAAAAAAACTCCTGTATATATGTTTCTTATTCCATCGTATCATGGAATATTCGACTGTTTATGAGTTTAGATGTTGATCGATCGTTATAAGATTATAACATACACTAATCAATTTACCCTCATTTTCATAACTCATCTTTTCATAAACATACCCTCCTGTAATCCTCAAAGTCCAGTAAGAGTGGAAAAGTTCAAATCTGGATTTAGACTTACCTAAAACAGACAAATAATTTTAATTAAAAAAGATTCATAATTCGTTGTTTCCAAAGAAATATCAAGCAAGATAATCATTAAATAATAAATATAAAATTATATATTTGCTTCTGTTAGTTCACTAGATCTATATATTACGAGCTATGTATATGCAAAACAAGCAGTGGTAATTCATTTGGTCAGTTTCGAACTGAAAAGAGTGTGAGATCTCGGGTTCAAATTCTAAGGTGTCCAAATAATTCGGAACCCACTCCAATCTGTAGATTCCTTGCAAACGTTACAGGCTGACAACCTAAATGATTAAATAAAACTATTTTTTTCAGTAATGCCTTGAGAGAATATGTCAGCCGACGTGATAAGAACAGCCATACTGAGCCCTAGCTTAAAGGGTAGAACGACATCCCGGAAAGATGTACACTATATATCCCGCAGTTGATCCTCACGTCATCAGTTTTTTGTTGCAAGAATTTTTAAACTTTTATCTTGTATCTTTGTCATATACACATAGCATAGGTGCGAATTTCATTAGCTATTACATTATCGTCGCCAATTGTTACAAAAGGGTACATTTTCTTTCTGCGTCTAACCAACGACAAAAATGAAATATAAATAGTAGCAGATTTCTGTAAAATAAGTTACATGTTATACTCGATATTTTAAAACCATTTATGTAAGTCTGTTACCTGAGTCGAATGTATGTATGTTTATCTTATAGTATGTTTTGTATTTTATCAGCACCCTGATGAAGACTGAATTACAGTCGAAACGTTGGTGTATCAGTGGATTTTATTAAATGACTGCAACTCCAAAAACAACTTTCCTTTTATAAACAGTAGTGTAACAGACATTTTCAAATATTATAAAAAAGTAAATATATATCATTCATGTCATTAATGTCAACTATGAAGGTCATTTTGGCATTGTCAATTTGTGCTTCATTTTTTGTTGGTAGTTCTGTTTAGTTTATTTCTATAACTCTTCGTACGTTTCATCAATTTTCATGTTTGCATGTAATACTGATAGATTTGACATTTATTTACTTCGAAAAACACACGATTTCACCTGACATGACGATGTCATCAATACCCTTGCCCCCAATGATTTGAATCCCATGGTTACAATTAAAGACGTGAGGATCAACAGCGGGAAATAAGTGTAGGTCTCAGGTTCAAATCTCGACGTTTGATATATACTTTTCACAATTTATTTCTTCTTCAATTGTTAAATTAATCCTTATTTATGTGTGTGTAAACATGGCCGAGATATAGGTCTGATTAAACTATAACGCATCATCAAATGTTTAATGCAATGGTACATCAAACCCACATCTAACATGTGACTAGTAAAGCCCTAATAGAAAATAGTACTCGTTAGCAGTAGCGTCTTCAGACAATATGTCAACCGACGTGGTAAGAACAGCCATAGTCCTGTGGTCACAATGAGCCATACTCAGATGGTAGGGTGACAACCCGGTAAGATGTAAGTCTCGAATTCAAATCCCGGCGGTTGACATATTCTTTGATAAATAAATTTGATCACAATTTCTTTTATTTAATTTAAAATTCTAGAATCTTTTAAACTAAATCATCCTCAAACAGCAGACATCGATCCATTTTCGTGTTTAATAGTAAAAACCAAATATTCCTCAACAAGTCTTTCTTCTGTTTCAAACTTTCTGTCTTCCATTTATATATTTATAAATAATACAACATTTACCAATACAGAATTATTAGTTAGTTAGAAATGTTGTGGCCACTGTTTTCTTGTTGGTTTCTTGGTGTCCTTTGTTTGGTTTGGCATGTAAATTTCATGCAAATAATGATTAAGCTGGAAATGTACACTGTGGAACTATAAACGAGTTGAAGAGCAAAACCTAATTTGCAGCTTCTTGCAAGTTTGGCGAAGGTGTTATTAATGAATGGTGTCCTCTTGAAGGTGTGAGGTTCGAAGGAAAGTCTAGTCTGACAGCTTATCCATCATACACTTGATGAATTATTAAAATGTGATCTCCCGCAAAATACCACTTTCTTAAATAATATACACTGCCATCTGGTAATTATTCTTACAGTCTGATAAGAATATCATAGGCCATTTGTAATAGTTAATGGATCATAATTCAAGTTAATAGGTCGTTCGCGGAGAACCATTCATTATATTTTACATTCAATTCAAATGCAGTTTAACAAATTCTGTTCTTTATAAAACAACCAAATTTTATAAAATTCTTATATGAAACAATGATATACGTTACAATATTAAACCAATCATATTACCTGTGGCCAATACAATAATATAATACAATTATCTCTTTCCGTTCTTGAGATATTTGTTGTAGAGTTATACCTAAAGCAAGTTTTTTCGTTCAGAAAATAAAAAAAAATTAGAAAAAAAGTCTAGTTTTACATACATTTTCCCAAAGAACGTATACCTGTCTGTACAAAACATTTCTCCATGTGATCTTTTCTACAGAAGGGAATAGTAAAGTTATTGAAATATACTCTAAAAAAAAACTTTTTTGAGGTGCAACTTGAAAAGCATATGTATCAAGAACAATTCCGTTTGAAATTTTGAAACCTGTGCTAGTTAAAAGTATTCCTGAAACATTTAGGACGTGTCACATTAAGAACTTAATCATCCTAATTAAAAAGTTTCAACTGTGATTAACCAAAAAGTTTAAATTACCTGACCCAGGAGTAAATAACTGTACAATGTACCTTTACCGCTATATTGGATGAATATATTTGATCAAGTACAAGAAAGTTAATATACTGGCAGATAATGGTGTCCGAATTGATGAAATTCTTAGACCCTCACTGAATGTGATTGTCCCGGCGTATATTAAATTCCAGTCCATTTGTCCATCAGATAAGTATTACCGCCAATATTCCAAATCTGCGCAAGTGTATTACATCCATCAAACAATGAAATTCCGTGGAGTCGGGTCCCCAATAACTCCCGATTTGGCGGAATGTTTAGGCCGGGTATAAATCCTGTGCTGGGTACGTGGAAGAACCACGGTGAGAGTCTACGGAGCGTCTACCAACCAGATCGATATTAACATGAGAGGTCACGCAACTTGGGTGCCGCATTGCCCAACTAAACTTTAACCTCACGGGTGGAGGACAAAGTCGTAACAAAGAATCAATCACGGTCAAATTGCCGGCTTTACAAATTTACAGAGGTGCACTATCGCACCTTGTAATTATTTATCAAAAATAGTGTTAAGTCAACATCTCATCAATCGCACACATGTGATTCAAATCGCTAAGAGGGATTAATGACATCTTGTCGGATAAAATCGTGTAATTTCTGAAGTAAATAAATGCCAAATTGAACGTATTACATACATTATATAATAAAAGATGAAAAGTATTATAGACTAAACTAAGGAAAGTACCAACACATTGTCCAAGCCAAAATCACTTTAATAAAAACATGAATGTAGTATATTGTGTTATTAAAAGTATTAAACTTTAACATCACGGGGTGGAGGACAAAGTCGTAACAAAGAATCAATCACGGTCAAATTGCCGGCTTTACAAATTTACAGAGTTGCACTATCGCACCGTGTAATTATTTATCAAAAATAGTGGTAAGTCATCACGTCATCAATCGTATCCATTTGATCAAATCGCTAAGGGGAAATGGGGATTGATGGACATGATCTTGTCTTGAAATCTTGTGATTTCCAAAGTAAATAAATGCTAATCTAACCGTATTACATACATTATTTAATAATAGATGAAAAGGATTATAGATTAAACTAACGAAACTACTAACACATAATTAAGCACAAATTGTGGATGCCAAAATCAGTTTAATAAGTGACATGAATATAGAATATTGTGTTATTAAAAGTAAAAGTGTTACAAAGGCACTTTTACCCTGAATAACACATTCTACTTTTATCTTCAACCGTAGATATTTAAAATAATATATTACTTAACGTTCGATTTGAAGGTTATCAACTTAAATCTGTCAGTTGTTGACAGTTTTATAGTGACATTTTGGGCGAAATTATAGGTTTCTATTGCACAAGTTATTTCTTATTCGCTGATTCTACATAGTTGCTTATTTAATTAACGGCAGAGTGAAACTAAAAAAAAATATATTCTGGCGACGTAGAAATTAAACTTCAACCTTGCGTATCACGTCACAAAATGACGTTGAAAAAAATATTCTTTTAATATTTGAAAATATCCATTATTGCAGTCACTTCTGTTTTTATCGTTAGTTGGACATAGATAGTAAATCAAAGTCTTATCAATGGCATCCGTATGAAAATGATGCTAGATAAAAGTTTAATAATTCTTGTAGCAAAAATTGATGACAGCAATATTCTTCTTACTCTGTTGACAGTTTGACATAGTTGTTTATATGTTTTTTAGTTAATGCTATTTACTAGTGATGTGCAAAGTAATTGCGCACTTGTGGAATTACAAACTCTTGTGTAACTTTTTCACTTCGTTCGTAATATGCATCTTACAACTCTGAATATGTAATATACCGTTATTTGTTCCTCACTTGTTAATTTTTTTAAAATGTTTTGTTGCATTGTTTATATTACAAAAAATAGTGTTTTGTTATTTTTTAATAAGTTAGTAACTGATAGGATTTTGTTATAATTTTATTAAAATATTTACAAAAATTTCTTATATCCATACATTTCATTTCAAAAATGTCCCGCATTTGTAATTTATATATTTGGTCACCCTGTATTAAGAAAACAATAGTGGCTTTCGCTAAATTTGTGTTTTGTTCTTGTTAAGAAAGTGTTTCTTATTGATTAATAAAGTGGAAAGAAAAGAAATAATAGAATTAAAGTAAGTTTTTGTATGGAATAAATGTCGGTTTCCTATATATCCAGAACGTAGAAAAAAATGATTGCATTTATTTTAAAAACTATCTTCATAAATAGGTATAAATCATAAATAACGAAAAATGTGTTTACCGAAAATCATCCGCAAGATATTTATCAAAAAAGGTATTGAAAATTAATATAAAAATTAAACAATAATGAGCATTAAGGTATAATACATCCCTGCATTATTAAAAATGAGAATACTTTTGCAATGTTTTAGGGAACTGTTACTTATTTTCCCAGTTTTCATATTTTATCTAGATTATAAATATTAATTTTGTTTGATCGAAAATAAAATTATTTGATATTTCAATATTCGGTGTATAGACCTTTTCGTTTTAATCGGTTCCGAGATTCAATTATAATTTAATAGCTCAAAAAATTTATACTCGTATCGATGTAACATTTAGAATTGGAAAAATCTAAATTCAATTTCCAATACTTCCAGTGATTTGGAAAATTAAAAATACTGTTTTATTTCAACAAAAAAAATATTTCCACTTTTTGATTCTGCTCGAACGGCGTCCAAACTTCATTATCTGTATTAAATTCCGCGGTTTTCTTTCTAGAACGGGCGCAAACCGGCATGATGACGCGATAATTCGTGATGGTCACCAATTTAAGCGGCAGGGCAGGTAGACACCACGAGCACTAAAACCAAAAGTTTAATTAACTGAGAAATTAACCGAACGAGAGTAATTATATATAATACAATGTTCACTCGCAAATTAGTTTCTGCTGGGTACACAGAGAATAGCACATTTCCTCTGGATTAGACAAGAGCTTTCTCCTTTCACCTTGACTTCGGGATTACAACAAGAAATATTATCCTACCTACAAAAGAAAGGGAGCGATTGTTGGCGATATAATACCATTCAGGCGATAAATACATCTTCTCAAACGTAATTTAACATAAAAGAAGTCTTGTAACAATTGTCTCTGATCTTTAACAACTTTGTAACTTACAATTACGGTTGCGAACTTTGTCGGAACTGAAATAATATGTAAAGGCTCGTCTACTTCCTTTTTAGATGTTTACCATATGCGATTCAGAAAAACGTTATGATTTGGTATTTATTAATAAATATTATCACTCCGATTCGTAAAAAAGATTAGCCAGTAACCCAGATTAGTTATACCCATTGCTAACATTCTGAAATATCTAACTAGCTCCATTCCCAGTTCTTAGAAAAGAATTAAGTATATTATTTAGTTCTAAAGATAACTCCACTAATTTTGTATTGGCATATAATTCTTTTCATCATATATTCCTCAGAATATAACGACACTGCAAAGTTTTTATAATAGTATACACCTAAATTCGTAAACAGATTAGTCACCAACCCGGATTACTTGTACCCCTTGTTAACATCCTGAAATGTCACACTACTCTAGCCCCAATTCATAAAAACAATTTAGTTCCAAATATAAACACACTAAATTGGTAGAAATAGCAATATTTGTAGATGATTATCAGCATTTCTAAATGATACAGAGGAAGATTTGTAGTATTATTATATGTAAAGCATTCATTGAAGTATGGTTATAATAACTTTTTTAACTATTTTTCTATTAAACTCAGTCTGCATAGAACAGAAACATAAAAATCGCAGCTCATGCAGTAATTAATAAAGAATATAGAGAAAATAACATCATCAATTCTAATTTTTTGTAATAATTGACAAAAAGTGTACAAAATATGTTTAATACTGTATTAAATATAACTCGGACTACACTTGAAATATTACAAAAAATAACGTAGAATATTCGAAAAAAGTGCTAAGTGAAAATTTATATTGTTTTATTAAATAATGGGAAAAGTAATTTTAAATGTAGAATACTGTTGATTAATAAAACTATAAATTTCCTAGAAACATTATTGTGATAAGTCTGTAATTTTATATTATAGTAAAATAAAATTACAGTATTTCATTTCCAAGTCAAACATCATACTATTTTATGCGTAATAAATTCAAACCAGTAAAATTTCTACAGAATGCAATTTTAAAACATGTATAAAGTTATTGTTAATATATTCATATTTCCAAGGGCAAAACTAGTTGTGACTAAATTCTACAATAATCTAATTTCTTCCATTCTGTAAAGAGTTATTTAAACAGGCATGTATGAAGCTGTAGCCATAAAACAAATCTTTTCTCAACGAGATTACGTTGAAATCCAGAAGAGATCCGCGAGTTCGAATGAATTTATACCGCGGAAGCAAATTACAAACACTTGGTTGCGAACGACCATTGTTTTGTGTGTTATCACAGCGGTAATAGAGTAATTCTAGTTAACAGCGCTTCCGAATCCGAATCGAGTTGTAGAAATGACAACCGGTTCGACGCTTCCCTCTTTATCCCGTGTCCCCAACACAAACCGGAAATGCCGGACTAGATAACCCACTTCCGGGTAGCCGTTCACTTACTCCAATAACACAGGCAGATTTGTAAGGGATGCGAACATAAATTGCCTCGAGGGTGAGACAAATTTGGTTTATGTGAACAACAGTAAAAAACAAACATTTACAAAACAACGTCCTTTATTCTATTTATCTGTACTAGCGATTTCGTACGCCCAAATGTAGAAATATGTGTTTCAAAACCATTTCATTGTGTGGATATTTTTCATTCGCAGAACATCCTTCGATTGCTATTGACAAATAAATATTAAAAAGATATATTACTTAATGACAGTAACGTGGCCAGCCATTTTTAAATACATGTTAAATGTTATTTAACAAAAAATAAATATAAGAAAATTACACTATAAACAACTTTGAGGGGATGCTTCTTTCACCTTTGGTTAAAGAGCCAGTTACTTTGACCATCGATTAATAGAAAAACATCGCCTTGGAAAACTGTCGTAAGTTGTCAAAAGTATACCTACGTTATGTACTCTACTATTTCGATGCGATATTTTTCTATTAACCGATGGTTAAGGTATCCGGAACAATATTTTAATTATTTTTAATTTAGAATCATCCCAGTGACGTCCATGAATTTCCGGAACAATACGTTAAATTATTTTTAATTTAGAATTATCCCAGTGAAGTCCATGAATTTTTCAAAAACTTGTTTCTTCATTATTAAATGTTGAATTATCATGCGGTTCTAAAAGTTATAACTCTACTATGTAAAAACAGTGTCTCAGTTAGTTAGAATTATCCGTCTAGGATGTCTTGAAGTTCAATTGCCAGTTACCTTTCAATATTTTTAACACTAAATTTGCAAGTCTTTTGAGTCATGGTATTTCTTAACTACGTATTTATTCTTTTGCACCCCTGTCCATGAAATTAGAATAAGAATATATGATATATAAGGTACTTTAGAAAAAGCGACTTTGTATCTCTAATAAATATTTAAAATTTTATTATATTTTCTATTTTAATTTACACAAAGTCGTCCTCGTATTTTTAAATGGTTTTTAGTAAAATTTGTATCAATAAATTTGTGTCCACCCTGGCCCATTTCTCGCGAAGGTCCTGTGCAACGACATATATGAAGTAGCTGTTGTACTCGTAATAGTTTTGGTATCAAATTTCACATTTTGAAATTTACCGGATGATCACAAATTGACATCACTTCATTTCGTCTAGCGAGAACTATATTACCTAGCACCACACAACTCCCTTGTACGCCTATTAAATTATGAAGATTTTTTCTGTACTTCATATAAACTTATTTCTACTATTTACAAAATTTCAATATTCTACGCAAAAAATTAAAATATCCTTCCCACAAAGTGCTCTTTGGGCACTGCCGATTATCATAAAACGAGACATAAGTAGATACGCCGAAAGTAGTCAAAATAGATTCAAGGATGGTAAAAATAGATATTTTCGTTGAAATCGAAAACCCGAAATTTTTCATGATTACAATAGTTCCTTTACTTCGTACGTGGAAGTAAAAATACCAAAATGTTATTTCAGCTACAATTACGCAAACATATTTTAATAGTTCTACTGAATATTTCTTAAGCGTTCGTGCTTCCTTGTCCCAAATTCGTCTTCTTGACTTCCCTCGTCGTTTCCCTCGGCGAATCTTTAATCTCCGATAATTGTGTAATGGCGAGTGAAGTGTCGGACGCATTATGTGTATATTACTCCACCAACAAGTAGAGCAACAAGCAGCTGGAGATGAAATGATAAGTGTGACGCCCGTTTTACACTCAGTGGCCTGGATGATTCTCTTTGCTGGCTCCGCCGCCTTCGTCCAAGGCTTACCTGATGCTGATGAGGATCACTGCATGAATATTAAACATCCAAATTTACTCACCAGGTGGAGAAGTTTATTTATTTATGAGGTTTAGTGAGATATTAATGTATTCAAGATAAATAAGTTGCTTTGTAAAAGTTTACTTACAAAAGGTCACATGGCTATTTCACTTTAATGAAATTCGCATTTACTGCAGACGGAAGGATAATTGAAGAATGTCATTTTTTATTATTATCTTATTAGGACTGTTATTTACTATAACAATCCGTTCACATTGGTAACCAAATAATAGTGGCGTAATAATGCAGGCACGGGTCTGTGTTCTATGAATAACCCCATATTAGAACACTACTTTTTAACGAGAGAATAAAATTTTGAATTAACTCATTGGACAGAGCTTGTGACAAAATTAAAAATAAGAACCCAATTTACAAAATAAACAATATTACAAAAAAAAACAAATCGGGAATACTGAAGAACTAACAGCTTTTCTTAAAATTGTTATTTGTGCTGCTAGGTAGGAAAGTTGTTGTTTTCTGATCCGAAGGATGGGATTCTTCTCGATATTTAACTTTTAAGCTCAATGAAATATGTGAAATTGATCACCAACATTAGTAATAGAATAAGAACAAAAAACAAACATTTTATTTTGATATAAATAACTTTAGCAATTCTGTTATATTATTTACAGAGTATATAATAAAAATAAATAGAAACAAATGTAAGTATTATCTAAAGTTACAATATTTTGAAAGCATGTTGACGTATTTTATTCTGGTTATTATTTCTAATGCCTTAAACGCCATCTGTTAGTCCGTACACCATTTTTTTTCCTAGGGAATAGTGAGATTTTGTAGGTCTGGACCGGCAAAGTCTACTTTCTTGCGCACGCACACACAAGAAAATCTTATTTTCAATATGTGTAGGATATTTTTTTTTGCCTTAAGACGTACAAAATATCGAGTCGTCTCTGTTGAGAGAATTTTAATTAATTAATTAATCATTTTAAAAACAGTTTCTAAATGAGAGGAATTAGGACAAAATCAAATCCGAAATATCTGCGAATACATTATATGCAGACTTTGTTCGACTCTATTTAAAAATGATATGAATTTCATCAAAACCTGACGCTGACTCGTCCCACCGCGTACTTTGTAATTGGTCTACAAAATCGCACAAATCATTCAAAAGGCAGCGCGTCGAGTCGGTCGTTGTCTGAGATTGAGAAATCCGCCCGATTTACTCACGATCTGATTGTCTGCAATTAGCTGATTGCATATAATTTATAATGAAATTGCATGTGGTTGGATTAAAAATAAATAATAAAAGATTTAAGTAATTCTATCACTTACAACTTATGTTTCTTTGAAAGTAAGTTACGCTTATGACAATGGTGATGCGTTAAATTTATTAACAATTTTTTTTCAGTTACGCCAAGATTATTGTAATAACATGCAGTTTTCCTTGATATTTCTGCGCAATATCTAAGGATGATATATTTAGAATGCGCTTTATTCCAGATTCCTTTTTTCTAATAAGGACGTCACAGAAAGTTATTCTTACTGAACAAATACGTTAACGAGAAGCGCTCTTGCTTCCAAATCTCGAATCGTTCTCAATTAAAAATAAACAGAAAGTTCTGGGCGAGAACAAATGCCATAATGTCGTGATAAAACCGCATTGGTCTTGCAGCGAAGTTTGTTTTAAAGAAGGAAATTTATAATAGCGTTTGCCATCGCTGATACCAGTTTAGAATGTGAAATGTTTGCCAAGCCATCGATCTCTACTTCTCTACTTCTTTGCTTATTCTGCACAGTCTCATGACGTCCTCACAATTTCAACCAGCCATAATATTTACATTCCAAAAGCGCACATGATAGCTTGGATTAAAATTATAATACCAAACGAAAAGAATGGCAAAGGGGTTTCTTATTAGAAATTTAAATCTGGCACATTAACTAAGTGCTTAGTCGGGAGCTTTCAGTCAAAACCCAAGACAATTATTTCTTGCTAAAAGTAAACTTTAGCTGCATATTTAAACTATGAGATAATGTTTTGTTGACTTAAGCTTGGTCAGAGATAAACGAATAAAAGACAAAGAACATTAAATAAATTCTACGAATTTGCTGAGGTTCTTTTGTTAAATAGTGTTTGTATTAATTGTATTTCCTTCCATTTACTTCTTTATTTTAATTTGACATTTCTAAATAAAATAATGAGGAGGAGGATACACCCTGCAAAATTTAGCAAATATTTTAGCCTTCTAAAGAATTTAGAACAATTTTTATTTATAAAGTACGAGTACTTAAGTTACATTTTGTTTTTAAAATATGTAAAAAATATACCTATATTTCATTATAACTTCTCCACTATTTTTTTCACCCATCAAAACAGAGAAGAACATATTAAAAATCTCAAGTCGAGATTTTAATGAATAAATATATTTCAAGATACCTAAACTTTAAATCCTTTTTACGTATGAATATGGAAATATGAGCGTATGTGTAAAAAAAATACCTAATTGATTTTAATAATATTTATAATTCTCAACTTAATATACTCAATACTTTAAAATGATTTTCCATAACAATTATCACATCATTGTAAAATAAATTAATGATATTTTTTATTACAAAAATACCGATTTAAACTATATATTATACCAATAGTTTCATTAAATTTTAACTTAAATTTGTTTTATTTGTCAAATAAAAATAGCATTTAATAATATTTCGTGTCCATAGCTTTCCAAAAAAAGGGTAAGATGCAAATCAACTAATCATACATATTAATAGAAGGGCGATAAAATTTATTAACTTAAATGATGAATGCAAATTTGGATGATGAGGAAATGCAATGTATCCACATATGTGCAATCTCCCAGTAAATTAAAATGGACGCTTAGTTGGGAATGTACAACGGCCTACTCTCTTCTAATTATAAGTTCTTGAATTAAACAATGAACCGCAATTGCTAATAAAGTGCAATCAATAGTGTCTCCGTTCCGAGAACAATAGCACAATTATTGATTTCTTAACAATGTTTGAATCAATGGCAACATTGTTACCTTAGTTTATATTCCACTGGCGTTTACTCTTCTAGAACAAATAGAGGAGTAGACTTAACGAATTGAAAATAAATTCTCAAATTTACAAGACATTTTCTATGATTTACACATACGCATTTTGCAAGTAGACTTAAATTATTAATCTAATGACATACCAAAAATAGTTTTTCGCTTAAACAAAGAACACTTCAGTATTCTTAAATTTAAAGCGGTAGAGAAATCGATATTAAAAATTTATTAGTTTATTATCTTTCTGTTGTTCTTTGGTACATAATAAAGTACAATTTAAAGTAATTCTGTATATGATTTTTTTTATAAAATACATTTTGAGGAATTACACTGAAATTGTTTATTGTACTCCTATTTGCGAATTTGATTCGCTTTATTAAACATCCTGTATAATTACATTTAAAAAAATATGTAGGAACATAGAGTATAATTACAGTTGTACACAAAAATAATCTTTAAGTTTTACTATTATAATAACTTCAGTACATTTTTATAAAGCAATGCGTATATTTGATCATTTTTAGAGAATAAACGGAATAACTTGGCAACGTCGCGGAAAACTAAAACAAAATTCAAATTTCCGTATAGGATAATAAAATACAATTAAAAATATAAAAAATATATAGGGTGTTCCATTTATAAAAGGCAATCAATTCTCGCCGAGCCGTAATGCAATACCGTGTATATGTGAAAATAATTTTACTTTATGCTCCTTGAGTAAACGTACAAATTCTGTTAATAAATTGATGCTGTATTTTTAACAAGGGATACATCGAAGAAGAGCATTTCGAAGTCGCACCTTTATAATAATAAACTTGGTATTTTATTTTTTGATTATTTAGTCTTGATTAAAAAAGGACATAGTCTACGTAGTAAAAAAAAGACGAATACTTTTAATTTCTGAAAAGATGATTAATTACTGGACTTTCCAGTACCATGTATTATAGTCTATTTTATATAAGAACTTAATAGATGGCGAATCTGTGAAGTTTTATACTGTGTATTTACTATTAATACTATTATTTTGTTACTGCGAAAATGAAATATTATTGGATGAGTTATTTATTATATTAATAGAATTTTTTATTCCTGAAAAAACACTCCAAACATTACACTACTGCTGTATACTTGTCTTGGATTCTCTGTACTATGATTGATTAAATTTCAGTCCTATCTTCGTCAACACTACGTTCTTATACAAAATAGACTATCGTACAACAACTAACAACAAGAGATTAACTAAATGATTTTTTTTTTGTATTGTGTCGTTGTTTGAAGTAAATATGATTTGTGTGCAGTATGATGGATCGGGAGTAAATGGCGAATATATTCCCTGCACCTGTCACGTTTATCTCATTGAAGGAATATGACAGAAGATGAGTTGCAACCAGTCATTCGTGCTGACACTGCTGCGAGCATTTCGATCACATGATCGCAAATTGAAGGCAGAATATACACTGCAATATGCATGTGGTAATGCCACACTTTGCATACATTTCAATAATTTTATCCTGCATGTAATTTCGCATGTATTTTTCACTACGGAATGAAGCACATAGGGCGTAAATCTTGACAGATGATATATTTTGAACGCACAACCTTTCGCGGAAATGTTAACGCTTTAACCCCGCTCAATTTATCATAAAGATCGATCAGATTTCATCTCTCGTTGTTTTAGCACAGTTTAACTCATCACTCATGTCCTACGGTAATGATGAGTTTCGTGAATTTTCTCCTTATGATATACGGAACAGGAATTATATTTGTTGTCATAATTTTAACTCACTTTTATTTAATACATTGCTAATCTACAAAATATCCATCTTAAATATGTGTAAGTTCCAATACAATCATTATTTATATGGACTATTATTAAAATTAAATTGTATTTCTTTACATATTATTTTCATACAGAACTTTATTCAAAAGCTTTAATAGAACATAATTCGTAAATTCTCGTAGATATCCTACAATTTTTAGTGGACAGTAACTGGCAGTTATTTTGACAACAATTTTATTCTACAAGGAATTCTTATTCCTTGAACATTCTTTCATAACTTTCAAGCGATTCATATATCTTCACGCGGTAGAGTTTACAATTCAAACTTCGCGATTTTATTTCCAATCCAGTGTTTCAGTTGTCAGACATATTGAGCTTTCATAAACATGAAAGATGAATTGAGCTTTTAAAATATCTTTCAAAAACAAAGGTTTTTCTAATTTTCACCTTATCTACTAATAATAATGAATACGAAAAAAATATTCTGATGTATTCATGTAAGACTTAAATGTTAGTAGAATATTTATAGAGAATTGTATTTAATATTTATTTTAAACTCTGAAATAAACGTCATTTACGTGATTAAAATACTCATAAATGTAAAATTCAGTTTGCGTACATGTGCAATATGTTCACTAGTATTCGATTTTCATAGGCCGAAATTCAATCTAAATATTCAGTATTATATTATGTTTCATTACCACATCTTTAAACACTATTGAGTAAAATAAGAATATCTCCATATATTATAAAAGAGTTACTTGCTATTTTTTTTAGTTATTTTTACACTCATAATTATTTGGTTCCTATGTAATAAAATTATCTGTTACTGATAGCTGGATTCATAAGTGTCATATCATGTATAAAATATTCCGAAGCCACAGCTTGTAAAATCGTAGGTAACATATTATCTATATTGAAGTCATATTTTAATAACGGGAAAAAAAAAATAATTAAAAGTACAATCAAGTACGAATAACTATTAATTCTTCGTGTACCTCTTAACAAGGATCTTTTTAATAAAAATATAATTGTGTGCAAGTCTTTTAGAATTGTAAGATTCTGTTAATTGTATAAATTATTTATGAAATGATCAAAAAAATCAGACAACAGTCTTACGAATTAAAAGTATATTTAAAAAAAAAACAACGTTTCGCCTTAGTAGTACTGTAGATTTTTGAATTCGAAATCCAGATTCTAAATTCTAAAATTCATTGGAAAATATTTGTTGATGACAGTCGTTTAGATTTTTAGACTTAGCTCGTTTAGCATATTTATTAAATTTAATTTTTTTATTCTTCGAAAAATGTTTCTTCAAGTTTTACATTGATGTTCTGAGTCTATAGTAAAATATTTCATTTTAAAATATACCATTAAAGTACTTTATTTAAATTCTGTAACAAATCCTTGTCTTTATCATGAAATGGCTCCCAACTTTTCCGTTTGCGTTTATAGTCCAAGATTAGTCCCAGCCCTGTATACACCAGTAATTCTCTTCGGTGTTTATACCGTATATTGTGCATCGCGCTATTAAACTAATTCAATGTAAAACGAAGGAAATCACATCTTTGTTGGCCACGTGACAGGAAAGTAAAAACACGGAAGTAGGACAAGCATGTAAGGAATTCACAAGGAGGAACTGACGCCGGAGCCGCAGACACGGCAAATCCGACATGCGTCGCGACGGGGGGCGTCGCAGGCGTCGATCTGGCGGGCCGGGACAGTTACGCGGCTTTTCTTCCCTGCTTGTAATCACACCGGGATATGAAACAGAGAATGAGGATTCACACGCAAAAAGCTCAAATAAAACTTTACTGGAAAAAGATGTGCTGCAATAGTTTGAAATACGCTACTGTAATATCTTAAAGAAACTTTTTCCGTAACATACAAGCAATATTACAAGGAAAATGCACAGCATGAAGAATGTTTATATCTATACAAGAATAAGATATATTTTTATTACAATGAAATAGTACTAATTTCCGTTAAAATGTAGAACCCCGGTTTTCTACGAAATAGTTAAATATATTTAACTCGTAAAAGTATTTTGTAAATCATATAATATTTTATACCAGGTATTGATGTCCACTATAAATCTAGTTTGACAATATTTTCATACTTTAATTTTAGCCCTTATATATAATGGCTAATACGGAATGTAACTGTGAAATTGAAAATTTATTTAAAAGAGGTTTTATCTAGAGAAAATAATGAACAATGAAAATTCTAACGAGCAAGACTCACCGAGGTCAAATGAGGTAGGAGCAATGCAGCTATTGTTCGGTAAATTTTATAGAGCCCGGAGGCTCTAGAATGTTCGAGAGATTAATTGGCGGCAAATATATAAGAGTCGCAAAATTTCTTTGATTATCTTGATAGCGATTACACGTGTTTTTTAAACGTTTTTAAACATTGTTATATTTATTATCATCTGTGCTGTATTGTTAATTTCTTGTTAATTTTATCTGACGACTAATGATTGTTATGTGTATCGATCATTTTTATTTTAATATGTTTCCATTACACCCACATCGCATATATATTTATAATTCATCACATTGACTTTCACTCCCTGAAGAAGGTCTAAGAGAGGCAGAAACCGGTTGGTGTCGAAATAAACTTTAACCCTGATTGACTTCCATTATTCTTCCTTATATCATCATTTATCCAGTCAAGAAATAATTCATAAAAAAAATGTTTGCTATTTTCACAATAAAATTTTTGTTAATATTTTATTATTAAAATAAATAAACTCTTTATTTTTGTAAATTCCAGTATTTGTTTCTAATTTATTAAAAAAAAACAGCTTCCCAATCATCAAATGTCACAAGCTACTTCTAAATAAATCATACTGAAGTATATATTATTAAAATAACTTTTATTGTTCTGTTTTGTTCGGTGATGCACATTCTAGATCAAATGACAACTTTTAAGCGTCCACGCTAAAATCTCACCATTATTGAAATATGAAATAGTACATATAATTAATTAGGCTTTAATATTATTTTATTATTTTTTTTTACATTTACATATTGAGCGTTACCTCAGAACATGTACATCTTTTTGATAGAATATAACTTTAAGTAATATTAAAATTAAATCGAATTTATGAAGCCATATATAACTACAATTTCTGTCTTATTTCATATTGAACTGTTAAACACCATCTACTACTACATTTGTCAATTTACCATATCTTGAGAGTATATTTTATAAAAAGAAAAGAAGTAGAGATCGAAATGAGCATGGCAACAACGCGCTGTTTGGTCTGCGCCAACAAGAATTTTATATGGCAGGTTTTATGAGATATATGCAATAGTCCAAATAATTAATTAGGATTCAATATTATTTTATTATTTTTTTTAACATTTAATTATTGATCTTTATCTCAGAACTTGTACATCCCTTGGATTGAAGATAACTTTAAGTAATATTAAAATCAAATCGAATTTATGAAACCATATATAACTACAATTTCTGTCTTGTTTCATATTGAACTGTTAAACACCATCTACTACTACATTTGTCAATTTACCATATCTTGAGAGTATATTTTATAAAAAGACTACTACTAGTCCTAGAGCTCGAAATGGGCGTGGCAAAAACGCGTCTGTTCGGTCTGCGCCAACTAGAATTTTATACGGCAGGTTTTATGAGATATATGCAATAATACAAGTAATTAATTAGGATTCAATTTATTTTATTACATTTTTTACATTTCGATAATGATCAGAACTTGTACTTCCCTTAGATAAGATATAACTTTAAGTAATATTAAAATTAAATCGAATTTATGAAACCATATATAACTTCAATTTCTGTCTTGTTTCATATTGAACTGTTAAACACCATCTACTACTACATTTGTCAATTTACCATATCTTGAGAGCATATTTTATAAAAAGACTACTACTACTCCTAGAGCTCGAAATGGGCATGGCAAAAACGCGTCTGTTCGGTCTGCGCCAACTAGAATTTTATATGGCAGGTTTTATGAGATATCTGCAGATGTAACACCGGCCGGGCGTAGTGCTGAAGGAGATATATCCATATAAACAACGCGGGATCCGCCGCTCTCTCAAATGATTTATTAATGCCGTACGCGATAGTGACGCGGAATCCGGATAAAACTGAGAAAGGGTAGTTTTGTTTCACTCCCGCCAATAAAACGCTTACACCGAATAATAAACAGGAAACGGAATATATTACTCCAAGGATATCCTAACTATAAACATTATATTTTATTACAAAACTTCACGCTTTATAAAAATATTTTCTCGTCATTTTTCCACGTTTCACAAAACAATCGCAAAAACGGAAATATTCAAAAAGTCTATTTAAAATCGTTAAAAATTCATACGTTAATTTAGCAAATTCAAAATTAAATTGTTTGCTTGCTTCACAAAAGGATATGATTGGTACATTTTGTAAATACATTATTCATCTCAAATTTCCTTTGAGTACTTTTCTTTGTGCCTTTTGTTAAACAGACGACTTTATAAAAGTATTATCACTGTCTCATCTACCATGCAACAGATGGCTGTTGTTAAACAAGAGAGTAAGAACAGAAACATCACAAAATCTGATAAATTGAATATCACTTACCAACATGTGTAAAGTAAATTGATAAAAGGTTATTCTTTAATTTTTATAAGCGAAGTTTTTAACTTTCCTCTGTGTGTACTAACATCGGATTTTTATCTTTCGCCACTCAATAAGAGAGGTATTGAAATCATGCTAAAAATCTAGTAGTGAATTTTCAATGGAGAAGTACAATTTTGAAGTCCCTAGAACACGATTTTAATATTTTTACGATGATATCTGTTGTAACGATTACTCAAATACTAGTGTAGAACAAAAAATTGAAATTTTGGACGTAACATTCTAACTTACAAGATTAGATGTGATTAGATTTTAGTGTTAATCGTGCAACCGGAAGTAGTGTTTTCACTAAGATCTGGAGCGTTTCTTTGAAATATCTTAATAAGTTATGAATATATGATAATTTTTGTAAATTATAATATACTATCATGTCATTAGATAAACTTTTATAAATGAAATTTGTTTCTCCCTAGTCCCATTTAATTATCACAAGTATGGATCTAAATATTTTATATTTGACAGTGACAGTTAAGACAATTGACTATGAAAATAATATAAAAATAATTATCGAATACTCTAAAAGGAATTGTACTAATACAGTAAGTACTAGTTACATTAATAATTCATTTTACAGTGTCAGCAATCAATGAACAGACACTCATATATATAAAATATAAATATTAATAAAAAGTTTAAGGAGGACATGCGAGAGATTATGTGCTGGCCACATCAGATTTTTTAAATAAAGAAAGCAGTTGATAATAGTCGAATAGACCTTCATCAGGTTCATGTTGACTGTTAGCTCTTCATTATTCACTCCGTTCTCACGTAATTCAAATTAAACATTTACAATCTTTGATTCGTGATAGAAATTAAAATAAACACAGGCAGCTGCGATTCTTCTCAGTCTCAAATCTAAATCTCACATTCAACAAAGTTAAATTAAGTCAACAAAAATGTGAAACTCGCTGGATCAAAATATTAACTCAGGAGGCCATATATTTTTTCACATCTCTAGGGACTAACGAATTCGCAAATGGAACAGCTGTGAATAAATAAAAACGAAAAGAGATGTTTTATATACGTAAACGTTTTTAAATTTATATGCATATATACAAAGTAAAATTTATATTCCTGTTTCTCTTTTACATTACTAAATTTTTGTGCATTTCTTTGCATTTTACTTGCACTCAGTAATTCATTATTATTTTTTCTTTTTCAAAATTTAAAATTATCATTTATTATTGTTTGTGTTTCAATATTTTTGGTAAAAACAATAATTTCTTTCTCTTTATTATCTCAATAAAAAAACCGAATAACACAATTAATATTCACGAAATCTTGCTATAGTTACTTAATTAGTATTTACTAAGGGTAGTAGTGTTCACACCACAGATCATACACATCGATCACCGATCACTTAGTGCTTACAATGCTTATTATGTTTTTTTGCAAGATCGATTCATTAGTAATCTTAAAATTAAATTAAATTTTGAACGTTACCATTTACTAACCGATTAACCAGTGAAACCAGAGCAAAATCCAGAGCAATTATCTTTTCCAGAATGTGCTCTAATTTGAGCAGACCAAGAACCTGAGCAATCTTCGGCTTGCACTAATTCCTGACCCAGTGAAACCAGAACACTACCCAAAGAAGTTATCTAAATACTCTAGAATGTGCTCTGATTTGAGCAAGCCAAGAATCAGAGCAATCTTTAACCAGAAAACAATCTAGAGCAATAATCTGCTCCAAAATGTGCTTTGTTTATAGCTGAGCCAAGAATCAAAGCAGTCTTCAGATTGCTCTAATTCCTGACCCAGTAAAACCAGAACACAACCCAATTCCCGACGTTGCCGAAGTGATGCGAATCAATATATTTTATTTTAAGAATACAAAATTAGTTTTTTATAATGTAATAGATCACATCTGTAAAATCTTAAATATTTTAGTATGATTTACGTATATTGGGCACTTTGTCGAAAATAAATAAATAATAGTTTCAAAACATTTAAAAAAAAAATTTTGCTTGTTTATCTAGTCTCATGAAAACTCTGAATTGCTAGTTGTTCATAAATAATAAATTTAAGAATTTTAGTTATGTTTTTCTTAGAATACTGACCACAATGTTATATTTAGGTATTTTTATAGTTATTTTGAAAATACTTAAACAGTTTTACGAAAACGTCACTAATTCTGGACAATTAATAAATCGAAGTTAGAAAGAATTTTCTTTAAAAGGTTCTTTTAACAAAGAATTTGTGACAAAGAGCAGTATTTCCTATAGGTTTTTCATCCGTTGTATATAGGTTTAAGATACATTGTCCGAAACCTCAGTAAATAAAACGTTTTCAAGAAAAAGAAGAAAGGACATCCAGTATTATTTTCAGCTTTTCGCCACTTACCTTCTCCAACTCTTATTACAAGTACATTACCAATACATCTGCATCTTGAAGCATCTTTGGTTCTTTTCGCGTTAGTGGGCATTATCCTTTACACGGTTCGATAAGGGTGTATCCGCTTAGAGTGATGTCAGTGTTCTCCCTCGCTTGTCCTGTATCCTGCCCGAGGATCACGGAACCCAGACGTGTTCCGGAGACAAACAGCCCGACGCGTCGTGTTGACATCATATCGACATGTCGGGCAGGGACGGGCGAGGGTGTCAACACCGATCAATTACCACAGAATGTGGTAATTATAGACACCGGGAATTGATTTCTGCTTTTTCATATGTCTTTCATCAACTTTGTTCAATGCTACTTAATGTAAGTTTGAGTTAAATTATCATTATTCAATTAAATAATATGTTTTTCCTAACAAAATACGTATTTTAGTTTCGGTCATAATTTGATCTTTTTCAGGCTAAAATCCTGTCAACATTTATAAAAAATACACAAATATATATAAAAGTTGACAAGATTTTACCCCGAAGAAGATCATAGTATTATCGAAATGTTGGTTTAATCGACAAAATAAAAACCTTACGACTGCGTCCCGATTATTATTTTTTCCCTACATCTATTGTCCAAGTCGATCATCGTTTCACATCAAAATAAATAGAGTTAGATGTTCTGGAAAATAAATAACAGAATAGTTCATATTTATAACATTTTCTGAAATATTACGTCATATATACAAGGATCTAATAGATATAAAAAAAAAACAGGATGTAACTCGCGTACCAGTTGTAACACTGTTTACGTATAAGTATTTTTTTCACTACCAGCCTAGATATCTACTATTATTAACCTATATTAGACACGAGAAATTGTTTTTTACTACCATTTATTTAATAATTATGGCCAAGTCAATAATAAATTATTATTAATTATGGTCGATAATTAAATGCTACAAAACTATTAATAATAACGAAAATATGTTCTGTATATAATAATATCGTAATAATTACTTTATTTGTCATATGACTCAAGAAAAATTTTTTTAATTTGTAACTAAAAGTAAAAATAGACAATTATTGTTTCAAAAACTAAGTTGTCATCTTTAGTAAACCACAATTAATGCAGAGTGTTAAGATTTCTTGTGATTTGCTGATGATGAGAACTTAATTGTTAAAACAATTGTTTATTTTTTACAGATATACTTTTTTTTCTTCTTTTTCTACGAAAATTACTCTGGTGAACGGTTTACAAATATTTTGTAATGTCAACTTGACAAGTTCAATACAAAATCTCTAACAAATCAAACAATTGTATTGACAATTGCAGTACATAATACACCCTAACATTAAGTGTATTTGTTCTTCGGTAACATACTCGGTTTCCTCCCGACAAAAACGCAGTGGTGTGCTATCTGTATCCGCGGTAACCTTCTTATCGTGTTTGTAACCCGAGTAAGAAGCAAGTTGCTCTCGATTCCATCGGATTCGTATCTAGTTCCATCAGAGATTCGTCAGTAATGGCGGCCAACAGTCCCGAAGTCCTGAGTGGAAACTTCAGATCTGTACGAGCAGAATCTAACTCAACTCAAACAATGAGGTATTATAACCCGGAAACCAAGGTGCTGGCATTTCACAAGACATGGGTAGAGAAATAGTTACTAACTTCATATCATCGCGCGGAATAACATCATGTGGTAACAAGTATATGACGGTTGCATGCAAAACTATGTAGGAATTCTAAATTACGATGTTGTGCATTCTCTTTTATGTCTAACAGAATTTTGTAGAAAAATGCCGACTGCTGAAAGGTTATCCGAGAGAACAAATATTAAAGAAAATTATAGTCAATAGTACCTATATTATTATAAGAATTTTATAACACGATAAATTATTCCATAAGCTCGACCGCAGCGAATAATGTTCCAAAAACAGGAATGAAACAGTACGTTGTATTAAACGAGTATATTTAATATACAATTTTTTGTATTTTCTTCAATTATTTAATAAATATCTTAAAAATTTCAATTAAGAATACAATAGAAAGTAATCTAGAGAAATGATTGTGAAATATGGTATTTATCTGTCAAAATGCATATAAATACTATGAAAATATTTACAAATCTATAGGTTATGACTTACAAAATTAAAATATCGTTGTAAATTAGTTTTGTTTATTCGGCTTTTATATTCATAAATAATTTAAATTGTATTGAAAACCATGTTAAAATATTTGAGGTTATCAATTTGACATTTAAAGTAGGGTGCAGTTCATAGAAATACCAATTATACAACAAAAATACCAAAAACAGTTTATCAGTATCTTATATTATTAAACCATTTTCGATATAACAATAGAGCAATTGTTAAGGCAAAGGAAGAGTAAACTAATATATTAATTATTTTGTTTATTACTTACTTGGAATATATCCTTTAAGTGTATTTATTTATTTTGAAAATTTGTCACCCGAAACTTTGTCGCCCCAAGGCAAGTGCCCACAATGTCCATACTTGAACCCACGGCTGATTTGCTGATAACTACGTCGCCAAATTTAATAACAATGTTATAAATTTTATTTTAATAAATAATGTAAAATATCAAGTTGTCTAGTTCAAGTTAAAATTTGAATAAATAAAAATGATTGTAGGTACCCGGTTTTACAAATTCATAGAAATAAATTGTTAAATACATTATTCATAAATACTATAAATGTTTTTGTTATGTAGTTTAAAATTTAAACGATAATGGTTCAATCTAATGGAAAAGGAATGAGTTTTATTTTTATTGCTCAAAACTAGGAAATAAATTAAAACTTTTGAATTTTTATTCAGATTGAAGTATATTTCATATTCAACGAAAGTATTTATTAGTAATGAACTTGTCAAAAACAAAGTAATACTATTCATCTTCTGCAAATAAATACGTCGGATATAAATTTATTATCAAATAAATCTGTCAATAATGTTTATAGAACTTTTATAGAAACGTAAATAACTTTCCTCAGAAATTGAAATTTATGTCATTGAAAAAACATTAGGTATTAGTGCCGAAAATGTAATAATGATAAAACATGACCATGTTTCCATGTTCATATTCCGGGAACTCTAACTGTTTCTATTTCTAGCGAATTTCGTCCATAAACAACATTGCAGACATTTTTGCGTGTATTACTCTGCATTTAGACACGAAATATAATTAAAGCATACTCACAAACATTCCCTTTGCACATTGTCCATGGAGACGAAACACAAATAAATGCTGAGTTGCGTTATTACTATTGATTTGCCACACTTTATATTCATTTGTTCGTTTATTTAGTTGCGTTTTTGTTTGTTGACCATTAATGATGTCTACGATAGCTGTTTTATACAAAAATAGTCATTGTAAATATAAACTTGTAAACAGATTCGTTTGTTGATGGAGTTTTATATTTATTTTTATTTAATCTACGCGTTTGCAACTGATTCTGTAATGTTATTTGCCCTTTATTACATGATTACTTTGATATTTATAGTATAGAGTAAAATGGTTTCAATTTGCTTATTTACTATAATTGATTTCCTTATTTGTCAATTATTATATTTTAGTTTATTTACATTTTTATGTTATACTAATATGTTATTATTTATTAACGATATAAATATGAGATATAGTATATGTGGTATACAATACCCAACCGGAAATGATCATTGATTTTATACTCATCTAGATACCAACACTACTGAAATATATATTGTCATCATAGCAACGGCAAACTTTGAAGCATTGTCTTTTTTATACTTCAGTTTCCTCACTTGCTATTACTTTTCGAAATAAGTAAAAAAGTATGACACCATAGACAGTCTCTAACATCTTTTGAAATAACCTTGAAAAAATGCGTTGAATTCAAAATTCTGTCATTATAATAACTTCAGAAATTTAGTATTGCCAGCCACGTCGTCTGTGAATACATAAAAGCCCATCGTAATATTTATTCCATAGGTCTGGATCTAATATGGAGCCCTGTGGAACATATGTTCTTTGGTACTTCGTTTCCACTTCTGTCCTCAAAATTTCGATTATCTTACGGGCACTTTACGGACATGTGCAATTTTAGTACGATGGTTAACTTAATGTTAGGAATGTAAATATCATAGATATAGATATTTTGTTTTGTTCGTTATTTCATTTTTCTTCCTTTCGAAGATATAATTATTATTTTATTATTATTATTCTGAGGCTGTTACTACAAAGGTGCCAAGTACAAGATAAGGCAAGATCTCATTAATATAAATTATACAATTATGACAAAGACTTATGGTAGTATTTAGAAACAAAGTAACGTTATTGTAAACAATAGCACACATTATAAAAGAAACTGTAAGTAACAAATACTTCTTGGCAAGAATACTTATTTGATTGTGATTATTTATGTCGTAAGATGGAGACAGATAAATATTGTTTTTACTTCTTTAATAAAGTTAGTAACTCTACAAAAATAAAGTATTTTCAAATAAATTAATAAATAAATTAAAAGATAAAAAAAAATCCGTATTTAATAAAAATTTACCTAATTTTAACCCAACTACATAAGTTTCGGTTTCGGTTACGTTTTCGACCGAAACTAGAAAAGGAGCCAAATATTCGGTTACGGTTTCGGTTTCCCTGAAAATCATGTTTCGGTCGGACTCTACCTATTGTCGTTTCATTCAAATATTTATGTAGGTTATTACAATATGGCTGTAATGTAAATACCGAGTATTCAAGGAAGTTATAATAGACCGCGATTGTAAATTAAAACCCTAAAAACTTCCCAGGATATTAAGACGTATGTACATTCCTTGTTGCTTTATATTTCCTTATAATTTAATATTTTTATGCTTGATAAATTAAATATTAAAATATTGATTCATCGTACAGAAAACATAATAAACAATTATTATGAACTGCTTTCCTGCCTAGTAAGTATGGATAAAATAAATATGTATTTAAATTTAACAAAAATTAATGTAACTCCCAAATTGTCATCTGCCCAATAGTTTGCAATAAAAACAAAACATAAACTGAATCACTTATGAAATGATGCGAATCAAAAATGTGTTTTTCTAACTTATTAATAAATCGACCAACTGTACGCATGCGAAAATTCGTCGCCAATTAAATACGCCAAAATAATTGCATGAAAAATTAGCTACAATTTTTTCGCTCGTTTGCCAAAAGTCGTTGACTGACTTAATCCTATTTAAAAATCTCTAATCTTATATAATACAAAGCGAAAAAATAGCTTTTTAATCCAGTTTTTAAAATAGGTTGGCGATTGTGAAGTAATTTTTAGATCAGGTCAGTAATATTGAGGCATAAATATTGTTTCTGGGTTGTATTTGGCAGATAAGTCAGTAATTGAGTAAATATCAAGGTTATGTATAAGTGTTGGTATTTTTATAAGTGTATTATTATTAGCGGTCTACTACAGCTTGTGCTTGAAGCATTGGTCTCGTGTCTAGGTTAAGCGTCTATTTCTAGATCTACAGGAATAAACAGCTTCACTGACAATTGTTTGGCTTTTTACTTATTCATTTTGTTGAAAGATGAGAGACACGAAAAACAGACATTATTTAACACAATCATCAATATCTCTTTACAAAGTTGTTAGACAATTTAAGAGGCACGACATTCATACGAGGAACAGGATGTAAATATAATTTAATTCCTGCAATTTATACAGCTAGCTAAAATGTTCCAATTTAAGATGAATAAATAATAAATACTTAAACATTAAGAACATTAATTTAAACACTTAATACTAAGCAATATTATTTATATGATATTTATATTTATTTATATCACCAATTATTTATTTATTTCTACTTTACATGTCGCTGACATGCACTGACCGACACTGACTTTCTTCACTTTCACACTCTGACCGATACTAATTTCCTTCAGTGACTCTGCACATGCTAAGCGATACTAACGTCCATGAACCGTTCGATGCGACCCTTATATCTTGCCGTCAATTTATCTCCAGAACAGTCCGGAGATACCTTTATTATATTGAATTTACAGGGGTTCTCAAATTTTATAGTAGGTTGGGATAATTTTGAATAAAGATTTTTTTCTCTTCAACTGTATAAAAAAGTTCTTAATATGAAAATATTGATCTTAATTGTATTCCTTTCTTCCGCTATCCATATATTACCAAGCCATCTCATTATTTTTTAATTTGTTTTTATCACAGTATTATCTTCTTCTAATTCATGTAGTATTTCATGATTTATTTTTATTCTATATTCACTGTGATATGTTGATTGGTCCTAATATTATCCGTATTATTTTTAAGTCATCTTCATCTTTTTTTAAATATTAATAATTCAACAACAATCTGACTCTAAACGTAACATATTTTTTCATTACGAGTTATAAAATTTATTCACAAGTAAACATGAATTATTGTATTGTAAACAAAATAAATTTGCGGATACATAGGGAATAAATAGATCATTAAATTTTCTTCAAAAGAAAGTGCTTAGAAATTAAAATTCGTTATACATTGTAAACATATTTTACGAGATGTCAGTTCATTACGACTGCTCTATATTTCAGTGACGCAAAGTCTTTATTGCGAAATACATCTAAGATTTGCATATTTTCATAATAGCCGTCTCTTCTTAATATCATGTTTATGTAGTCGCAAACACCGTTACTTTTTATGTTATTGTCTCGGAATATTCTGAAGACAGTGTAAATACTGGATCATGTAGACAAGTGTCATAATATTTTGCATCGTTTGTTTAGTTTAATACTCTGAAAGCTGGAGATTTTTGGTGGTATTTATTTATCCCTGAAAGATATTTCAGTTGTACGTGTCTATTTTCGTATTTAAACAAAGCTATAACGATAAACGAACATTGAATTTGTAGTATTTAGATGGATTTCGATTGGTAGACGAACAATCTTCTTTAAGTTCTCGTAAATTCAACTGTTTTTATTGCACGTTTTATTTAAATTTTACGGGAAAATTTTATTTCGATTTGAAACGCTAAACATATTGGGCAAATAAGTTTTTTTTTGCTGTAAATATTTTGAACACATTTTCCAACAGTTGTACTCACAGGCAGTTGAAACAGCAAGCATATTAGTGTTTATTGATCAATAATGGAACAGTAATCACGTACTAGGAATGGACACCAAATTTGAATGCATTGCATAATGCTCCATAAATTGAATACGAATAATGTTATTATGAATTGTTGAGCTATAAATTTAGTACGTTTCCAATTAGAAGGTCGTTCTGTTCTGTAAGACATATATTGAACCAACAAACAGTAGAAATAAATAATAGTATATTTTTTCGATTGGACGAAAACTCATACCTTTACAATGTATTTTCGAAATAGAAAGTACATTATTCTGATATTTTAGTGTAGTTCCTAGGCTAAGAAGAACAACAATCCGGGAATATATTTTTCGGCCGCTAACAACGAATTCCCGCACAGTACACAGTCCATTGTTTACCGTAAATAAAAATACACTCATATTTATTTCATTATTATTGAATATAAATCGATCGAGAAAAAAAGGTATGTGTATCACGTAAAAAAAGTGTCAGACTGCTGGTTTTTTTTTTGCCTCGCCTACGGCTCGTTCCGTAATATTCACCATCGTCCGGGAATGTATCACTTTTTCTACTTGCTACACAATATACAATTATTACGCTTTCCTACTGCGTATGATATATTAAGCGATGATATTTAATGGGACGACAATTCATACATTTTGTACAATATTTTAGTTTGCTTTCTTTCTGTAGCACGACATTCTTACTAGGAACAAGACTTCAAGGCCTCAAGTACCAAGGTACTGGCTCCTTGACAAATTTTACTTGCATTTTAGTGATACAGATTTGCAACCTACATTTTTTACAAGGTCAGCAAGTGCGGTAACCCATCCAGTTAGACAGGGCGGACTATGTTGGTTATCTACACGATCAGAAAAAATAATAGGGGTGAAACATGAAGTGACATTAACAATAACCATGCCTCACCTGGGATACAAACCCAGAAGTTTGTTAATTGTTCTAATTTATTATCAATGCTGTTACATTGCACCATTAAATTCAAGAAAAGTATTTCAATTCTTTGACAAAATACTTAATATTGTATTTCAAATACTTTTAAGTAATTCAAATATTTTTAAGTATTTCAAATATTATTAAGTATTTCAAAAACCTACATATAAGTATTTCAAATACTTTTAATTATTTCACATAAAATTAATAAAAAAATTTAATTAAAATAAAAAAACGGACTTTACTATGCATCCAATTGTAATGAGGTGTTTGCATTTGAAAAAGTAATCTATATTCTTCAAATTATAGCATTATGTAGCTGATAAAAGAACACAAAAACTAATTATAACGATTGGTATTTCATATACTAATATATATTTCAAATACTAATATGTATTTCAAATACCAATATGTATTTCAAATATTAACATGTATTTCATATATTAATATGTAAATCAAATACTTGTTCATAGATATTTAAAATACAAAATATATTTCAAATATTGAAAATCAGTATTTTGTATTAATAAAAGTATTTTAATGTATTCAAATATAAAATACTTTGAGGAAAAGATGGCAAAGAATTTTTTGGTGAGTCTTGAACCTTGAGATCTCAGAATCGCAGATAGTTATTTCCATCATACTTTAATTATTTTCTGAGATCAGTACCGTTCATAACATCTTTACTTATTTTTGCACAAGCAAAATAAATTTTCCCCAACATCAATCAAAAAGTATTCAAAATGAGTTGTATTTAAATTCATGCATGAAAAACGTTCTATTCTGCAATTTTTCAAGTCTTGTCATTTGTGGTTGTGTTTTTGTATAATAAATAACTGTGAAAAAAATGTTAAGTACCATTATCAGAAACAGAAAATAGGCAAAAATAGTGCAAAAATGTATAGTAACTGTGAAGCAATTGTCCAAATTCATTTATCAGGTTACTCTTTTTGACCTTTGTTTCGTTGGAAAAAGTAATATATCTGATATTAGTAGACGTTGTAGAGCCAGTAAAAGGCTGTAATGAAAAAGGTTTTCATTTTCGTCTTAATATATCACTTGTGACGTATCCCTCGGACAACTGTTAATATCCTACAAAGAAATGACGTTGATGACATGGAGGCAAAAATTAAAGGTCGAAACGATATTTTTAATGAAGCTCGTAAATTTGAATTATGCTTCCGGAATTCAGAAACAGAACTCAGCCAGATTTGCGGAAAATTCCCATGATTTATGCTGCAGGTAATTGTGTTTTTGATTTGCGCTCTGCTAATTTCGCTGCAAAGTTAAGTTCCCAAATAAATAACCACTATTTATATTATTTCCTTTCGTGCTGTCAACGTCCAGAAAAATCTGACGCTCGAGAAAAATATGGCGGAGTATTCACCAGCTGCACGAGAATTTCCTGCATAGGTTTTAGACTTTTTTGTAATCTGTAAAGCAAATTCTGCGCAATTATTCATACGAGCATATATCCATATTTTAACGAAAATACACATACACATCTCTGACATGCGTATCTACTAAATTCTACATGTTTTTCAAAAAGGTATCACAGATGTGTTTTTCATTTTTTGCCACAATAATGGACATAATATTTAAATATGTTACTGTTTATTTATTTTATTAACCGCACAAAAGTCTCTCTTTATGTAATCATCATCGATCTAATAATATATATGGATAGAGCATTACCTATACTGATAAGTAGCACACGGTGTAATGAACACAAGAGAGAGATAAACATATCTGAAAGTAAGAAGTGGGAAAAGGAAAAGTATATACAGACCACATGACGAGTGGCAAAAGAGATCAATTTAATAGGCATTTATATCAGAGTTTAAAGGAAAAATCATGTTTTGTAACAATTTTTTGTATTACACATATAAATCTGAGATGAAGATAGGTGAAATAAATGGTTTTAAGTTGTTATACATATTTTATTTAGCAAACTTTTATGTTATAATACTAATACCTACAGAACAACACAAAATAGACTAATCACAATTTATATAATTAACATAATGAAACATTTATAAGCTTAACACAAAGTAAAAAAAACTATTCCTAAATTATTCTTCAGTATAATTAATTTATTGTATGTATTCTAAATTTTGTCCTTAATTTCCTTCGAAGATTATTTTACGATGTAATCGGATGGTAAAATATATTTTCGACACATTGTACATTATCTATAGAATCTTGATCCAAAATAAGATTATTTAAATTTTCAAACAATTATTTTTACAATTAATTATTTATTATTACAATTAATTTAGTAATGACATTACCACTACGAATATTTTTAAATCCTTTAAAAACTGGTTCTCCAATTTTTCATATCTCTACATCATGTTTGATTTATTTAGTTGTGAAACATAACACCTTTCTTAGTTCGTTCAACACAACTATTGTAAGCAGAACAGGATTTAATCATTTTAATATTTAGAACTCATTCAACGCGCGCTATTTCTCTCGTACTGTGTTCATTACAATTACAACTATCTAATCATCTTCATATCATCATCTATTTGGAACGAGGCTTTATGTGCCTAGGCTGTTTCAATACAAGTTTTACTTGCACTTTATGAAATGGATTCCAATACCTTTTATTATTAGATAGCGAGTTAGTGTTGGAAAAACTTATTTATTACTTTTTAGTAGTTACATGCATAATTTAAAAGGTTATTAATGAAAATACAATATAAAGAAAATGTTATAATAAAAGTTATAAAAAGATTTATACTAAAGAAATAAAACATATTATTCATCTTTAACATTTTTTTGTTTCAGATCCTAAACTTCCACCTTCATCTACATTTATGGTGTGCTTAAATCAGTGAGTCAGATTTTTTTATTACATTTTTATTTATCGTTAAAAATATTACAAAATTATTTTTCTGCGATTACTCGTATTTAAAAATATAAGATAGTATTTAAAGAAAATTTATGAGTTTTCTATTTTTAGTTTGAGTTCATATATTTTCATACTAAACACGTCAAAAGTGACAGCTTTCAAGTTTAAGTTTAATCATGTCTTACGTACGGATCTGTGTGCTATATTTAAAATACTTGTAAACTGTAACATAAATAAATGCATAACAATGCAAAGTTCAAGAATTATGCCAAACTGTTGGTAATTCTTTAACAAACGCTAAACAGTCCATATTTATCATACAAGAATGTTTGGTTACTAAAAATTAAATAGTAATTAGATTATAGTTTATATTGTAACTTTATATTTTTTTTTTAATTAAGGTATTATGATTGTTTTATATAGATTAAAAAATTGTTAAAGTAATTTAGGACAAAAATAAATTAGGTTAGATTATATTTCAGAATATACAATGTACTTTCTGTTTGTTACTGTATAGTTTTATTTTGTTTTAACTTATTAATTCAAAAGTTTAGTTATATTTTAATTTAAATAATTATTACTGTACAGTTTTTTTTCGATACAGAATATTATTTGAGAAATTACTGAGATTGCTGACTTAGAATTTTTGTTTTACATTGTATATTTTTTTGCGTTTATCATTTTTCGTAGATTCAAACATTGATAACAGAATATGTTTTGAGACAAAAATTAATTACTTAGATTAGATTGGAACTAAATAATTCTTGGCTACAAGAATTTATGCAGTGTTACAGTATTTGTAGTATGTAATTTATTACTGTATAATTTCTTTTTGCATTCATTTGTTTTCTTTATTTTACATAGATTTAAAAGTTGATAATATACTTAGATTATATTTGAATATAGTAATTTTTGGCTACAAAAATTTGTATAATAATTATATTTGTGTTTTCAACAATTCCTTTAGATTGTACGTAGATTCGATCAACATGAATTTATTTTGCAGCAAAAATAAACAACTAAGGATGGATTTGAATTTAATAACCATGAAAAATATGCCTCATCTATCTAAATATACGGAAATTGTTATTATGAATACCTATTACTCAATCAAAAGATACCTGCAGTGGCATAGTAAATAGTAGTATGTCGCGTTCTATTTTTATACCTCGTTTACAAACAGACTTCAGCTGTCCCACTCTAAATGACGTCACGAATCGGTGCTAGACGGCTCGAGGTACCAGAGAACTTCATGCCAAAATTTCAGGGCCGGCGAATGTATTCGTGGATGTTTTTCAGGTGCTAACTTCAGTAGCAGGAAATTAATAAGATTTATATATTGACCCTGGAAAAAATACAGCAACAAGTTTGGGTGTACTCATCTAGCCTTAATTAGGATAATGATCCCTTTGGATAGTAAGTTACATTTTCATACATTTTTCGTAAACTACTATTGAGTGCTTCATTACACTTTTTCTTGTATGATCTGCAAACTAATAAATCAGAGAATTTATTTATTATTTAAAAATGAATTATTCGTTATTTCAATTGGTCCGTTGCGTATGGATAATAAAATTTTACAGCAGTAATAATTTCAAAACTGTGTATATTTCACATCATTGTTTTGGTCCTTTAAAATTAATTTTTTAGCAGGTAACTTGATTTATAACAGGCTGCAATCCTACTGCATTGATACAAAAAATTATTTTGTCATATGTGTCTCGTTTCCTTGTTTACAATAATTATGATTTCACTCCTGAAATGAAACTTTAAGATATTATTATTCCGTACCGGTTTCAGGTTTCAGGATATTAAACTTTTGATTACATAGACAAGAGTAAGCAGGGTAACTAAATCATAATTGTATACGATAGAATTTTGACAATATGGTAATAATATTACCGCACAGAATTATCAAAATAACATGGGACAATTTGTCATATCATATCAAACCATACAGATTTGATCAAGAAAACGATAATCACAAGTGAATTTTATAAAGTAATATTTATTAATAACGTGAAACAGGTAAACTATTGAATAAACCACAGATGTTATGTATCATACTAGGCCTTAGATGTCTTAAAATCCTCGTTCTCCGAGCTTGGAATTCAATTAACATCTTCGATGGTTATGATACTTGTAACTATTCTACGTACATTATAGCTGAACCATAGACCTCGCTTACAAACTTTTCCTTTATACGGAAATGATCTATTCTATACTAGTTATAGTAATGGAATTATGTAAGTACTATTTTAATTCACGTTTTTAAATTAATTTAATTTGTAGTAATAATAATAAAAAAGTTATTAAATGAAAATAGTCATAATATTATCGGTATAAAACTTAAAACATGAAAAAACCTTTTATCAATATTAAACACAAACTTTAATAAAATATATAAGAAAAGGTGATTTTCTACAATGTGTGATATCTAAATCTAAATATTACAAAATTAAAAACATTAGGCATCGTTAAATTAGCAGATCACGTTCCGTAATTACAATCATTACTAGTGCAATAAAGAAACGTGTTCTCATTGGTTAATTGTAAAGGGCAAAATAAAAAGAAACTCAACGTATACTTACGTAAGAACATTCATAATTAATTAATTGTTAGATACAGTGGGATTGCTGCACTATACTCATAGTAGGTATACCATGTGACATGATTGATAAAATCTTTAAACACAAGATTGAATCAAATCGCGAATTTTAAAAGTTTATGATTGAATCATTTTTGGAAAGACAGTAGAAATAAATATAAAGAATATAGTAGCTAGTAGGTTAGATATTTTTCAGCAATGACCAATGAGAGTTATTCATCTCGTAATAATTTATCTATATGTAAAATATTTCGAAATAGCTTGTCAAGTAATGAATAAAATCTTATTTAGTAACGTGAATACCAGTGCATTATATCTTGTTTTAAGGGGGAGGAGGTGTATTTTATAACTATTAAGAAGATAACACTTATTTCTGGTCCGTTCAATTTCACGACGATTGGTTGGGAACAAATACAATAAATAATTATTTGTTTTTAATGTCACATATAACAATTAGTTGATTAGAAGTGCTTTGATTAAAGAAATATAAAATAAAACCAGCATAAAAAATAATTTAAATCTAACAAAGCCTATAAAATTTCTTTAATTTAAGTGTCTTGTCCTAATGGTCTAAACCACTAAACCATAAATGCAATCGGTCGGACAATGACCGATCTAAGGGCCGAAAGGTACCCTTGAGAGAATTTTTTCTTTAAAAATTTAGGAAATCGTTGCGTGATAAATTATAAATTTGTGACAACGTGGCTTCCTTAGTTGAAAAGAAACCGAATGTCACAGGAAAGACTTTCTTGCCATTTTTGCATTTGCATTAAGATAAGGAATTGGATAAAAAAAAATTGATCCAATTCGCATCAACTTTTGAATGTATAACCTACGCGATCAGATGACAGACAACACACGACGGTTTATATTTCAAATATTAATACGTATTTATACAAAAGTATTACAAAAAATGATTCAAAATACTTAATCTATTTCATATAGTTATTTCAAATACAAATATTTCAGATACTATACAACACTTTCTGTTTAAAATAAGAAAATTGGGCTCCTTATCTTGTGAACCACAGATTTAAAAAATTGTTTGGCTCATTTTAATAATCTTGTAAAATATAAATTGTTTTCTAATTTAACTAATCTCGTAGCTCTTATAGTTCTCGAGATAGCAATAGTGGACAAAATAAATTGAACACTCAGTATAGCTAGACTGTTGTATGTTTCTTTCTGTTCTCTTTAACCTATTAATAAGCCAATGATACTGTGAAAATTAATACATTTTTGCTTTACATTATTATTTACGATTTCTTATAACAAAAAGTCGTCCCTCCGTAAGAGAGTTTCTGAATCTATCGTACGGCTAAATATAAACAGTGCTTTAAATATACATATTATCAGTTTCTCAATTTCACACATTAATTCATAAACATAGTGATTGCTGCGATTGACGTAAATCCCAATTGTAATTTAAAATACTATACTCATTGTTTGATACTTTGAGTATTGCCCACATTCAAACTTTCCGAGTTAATTTCAGTCTATTTATAATTCGTCAATTTGTAAACAAAGTGCTAAACTTTAGTTAATTGATTGAATTGTTTTGTATTTGGATTGAGTTTTTCCTGTGAGTATACTCGAATTCAGCGGCTGATTGGCGTCCCACATCGCTCTGTTTCAACCGCTGAAATATTCAAAATTTCAGGCCGTGTCGTAGACGGGTCACTACACGATCGATATCGTGCATGGACAGAAAAATGCAAATGTCATGTCAGTTGGGATAGGTTTGTGGAATTTGCATTTTTTCCCAATTTATTTTCAGGGAATTAAATGTATTATAAAATTTTACATATTTCTCCCAAAAATTTTAATATTTTACAGCAAATTTTTTTCAGAAATAAAAACATTTCTATACACTTTCATATACATTATAACAAACCGTTAAATTAATATGTATTTGTTATTAATAATATCAGATTGCGTTTTATGAAAACGCATGAAATAATATTAATCATATGCACACATTGTTTACAATACTCTAATATAAATTATATGTAAACATTTATATTATTTTAATAATGTACCAAATACAATTCATTATTTAATATTTATATTATAAAATATATGTACTAATTTATATTCAACAATAACAAAATCGTATATATTAATTAAAAGCACATTTATTCCTAAATATAAATAACACTGCATGCGACTGGTTCGGAACCCACTATAAACTGTAGTAAATTAGCTTTAAATTCTTACATAAATTAAAATTTACATAAAAATTATTAATGTCAAAAAGGTGTATTCCGTAATTGTTCCAATAAATTTTAAAGCTCGTTAAAAATTTAACAGGCTTTAAAATTATTTTTCGCGCGCCATTATGACTAATATTACAAAACTCAAAATCGTCCAGACCTAGGTTGGCAAAATGTAGGGAGGCCAACTTAAATATTTTATCATTATTTTTACTTTCTGGATTAGTGATACAAATACCTATTTTAGCGCACCTTTAATTTTTAATGAAATAGTGAACAAAATATTATATATGTATAATCTATGTTTGACCTTAAAAATGCAGTTCTACACTAAAAATTTTAAAGGCCCGCTAAAGTATTATTTTTATCTCTAGGAAGTTTCATACAGAATACACCTCAAAGTCACTTCAAATATTTACTTAGGGCGGTGATCTTTATAGTGGGGTCGCGACCCCGAAGGTGTGAAATATTTTTTGGATATCGCAAAAAGATAATAGGATAATTTTTAAACAAATATAATATTTGCCACCCATACAGTTTTTTTTTTGTTTGTTAATTATATAAGGTAAAATATAAAAAATTGAAATCTGACTGAAATAAGAATTTCATATAATCATGAATCTACTGTATGAAGGTAGACGGATTTTTCTTGACTGGTCAATTGATGAAAGGAAAGAAAACTACTGGAATTCAGTCAATGGGATAAAATTATATATAAATAAAAAAAAAAAATTTATCCCATTGACTGAATTCCAGTAGTTTTCTTTCCTTTCATCTACTGTATGAAAATAAAATACTTCTTTAATAATAAAATATTTGGAACTGTAATTAAATATAAATTATAACTTTTAGGTATTATTCATAAAATTTATTAAGTTAGTAATAGAATGTACAAGAAAAGTTACTATCTACTATTTGTAAATTAATTGTCACAGCAGACAGGTATAGATGCAAACAAACAAACGATCTTGTGAACATTACACTTCTAAATTAAAGTAAGAGAAATTAATTCATTCATTGGAGGAATTGTGTTGCAGGTAGCACATCAAACAAAATTAAATATATGTTGAATAGTAAAATTATTTTATATTATTTGATGATATGAAAATGACGTTTTAATACAATACCCTTAAGTACCTACTAAGGAAACGTCAATTCTCGTTTGCTTTGTTTATGCTATTTAAAAAATGAATTGTGAATGAAAATTTTTGTTATACTGTACTGTGTATAATGAAGACTTTTACTCATTTGTGAATAATAATTGTTTTTACTCAGTAAAAATAAAAGCATAAATACCTCAAAAACCACTACCGTAAGATATTAAAATTTGAACAAAACGTTTAAAACATATTTCAAATTATGTCAAGTTAAAATATGATAATAATAACAAGTATAGTATTCGGAGAAAGTATGAATATATTTACCCCGAGTTTATTCCCATCGCGAGAATTTTGGTGGAGGCGCCTTCAAAATACTACATTAAAAACATACGAATTTCATATATATATTTAGTTGTCAAGCAATGGTTAAAATGAACTATAAAAAACTGCAAATAAATAAATCTGAACTGTCTAGTGAATTGTCACATTTTGCAAATACTTTAATATTATTTGAAATTAATAGCTGCTAGCGGCGCTAAAATTATAATAAGCGAGTCGGCATGTAAGTACCAAAACAACTATTCTCGTACGGTAACATGAACTGTGGTGGAGTCTGCGGAATATATATTCTCGAAAGTTATAATATATTTACATTCCTTGTAGCTTAAATAACTATTATTTTCATATTTATTTTATTTATTCAAATAATTTGTTTCGGACTTTTTGCCCATACGAAGGGTTTGAAAACACATGACATGAAGATTATAAATTTTATTTTAGTAAATAATTTATTCCACTGAATAAGAAATCAAATTTAAAGCATTGTTTCTTATATTATTTAATACCAGTATAATAGCTTTCTAAGTAAATGAATGTAACAATGTCTTAACATTCAAGGAAGTTGTAATAAGCTGCGTCAGGAAGTATTGGTCTTAGTACATTTTAATGATGTTTAAAATATATGTGTACAGTACGGGTTATAAATATTTATAAAATACAATCCCTTGGACAAATAGGTTCATCGTTAAATAAAATAATAAACAAATGTTAAAAACCAGTAATTATTTTTTTAATTTTAATAATTTTTTTTGATGTCACTACCCCCTTTGATATTTATAAATATGAATTAAATTAGTTATAAAAAATTACTACTAGAAAATAATAGAAAATAAAAATTATCATTAGGTAGTCAGTCGATTTGAAATGTAAAGTTGAATTATTATCCTAAATTTAATTAAGAAGTGAATAAATATGAAAAGTTCAAAAAATACATTTTCATTGTCATTCGTGAAATAATCAAGCAAATATAATTCAAGCTATGAATTTAATTGGTAAAATTTACTTATAATTCCTGCGAAGTAACGACAACTCGGATCAAAACTGACTCTTAAATGTCATTTTTAACACTCGTTTGTTTGTTGTTATGCAACAACTATTCGTAATTTCGTAATTCATGGCTCTTATTATTTTACTTAAGAAAATGTTTCCTGGAGTTGCGATCACTTATATGTATAGTAACTATGGATAAAAAATATATTTATAAGTACAGTAAAAACAAATTTATTTACAATTTTATTTTAGCTTACAAACACGTGATCCATTCGGCGACTTTTGCACTACTACAGTTTATATTTATGTTTTGATTTCCATCATCTTTTGTCCACAGAGTAGTAACTCACGTCTCCACCACTGCAGTGCGGCGCTAGGATCGTGACGCGAGGTGTGAGGCACACCGGTAACGGTAACCGAACCGGTAACCGGACCGGGTACTCGTAAGCCAGTTAGCGATATAGAGCAGCTATTGCTGCAGATAGGTCACGCGGGGTAGTTAACACGTGGTCAGGGTTAACCCGGTTATTTTTAGCTTATGGATTTTTAATGTAGTATTTTGAAGGCGCCTCCACCAAAATTCTCGCGATGGGAATAAACTCGGGGTAAATATATTCATACTTTCTCCGAATACTATACTTGTTATTATTATCATATTTTAACTTGATATAATTTGAAATATGTTTTAAACGTTCTGTTGACAATGGTAACCGAATAACGGAAATTATCAGGATTACGACGTATGTTGCTGTGGAAGTAAGGTAAACTTACGTGAACAGTAGCGCGAAAAAATATAAGTGCCAATAAAAATGTGCAGTAAAATACGATTATAGTTTTACTTTTGAGATTGAATTAAATCTTTTATGATGATACACCAAGCTAGTTGCGCAGTTCTATAATAGACGTTAGAACTAAAGAAAAAGAATAACAATGGTAAAAAGTGTTCTAATTTGAAGATCTCAATTACGAATTTATCTTACAAAAGTAGCCCCTGTAGTACACTTTCAGTAACATATTGATAGCTTTAAATTTCTTTAAACGGACATCTGGTAAACGCCTTTTACTACACGTAGAATATATTGTTAGATACCTTAATTTAAGTAAATCAAATTGATATACACGAAATCAAATTAAAAAAATTATAATAATAAATATGAAAACCTAAAAGACATAAAATATAAACTTATCCCTAACCTTAAATATAGATAGGTACCTTTAAAAAATAGACAATTGTTTCGAGTTTATAGTATGTTCTCAACATGTTAGGGATAATTTTTTAAGTTTTATTTTATAATATCAAAAATCTTAGATTCAATCGTATTAATTATGCATATGTAAAATTGAAGAAAGCTATCATATCAATTATTTTTAGTAGGACAGTATAAAATTATAAATTATTCATAGTTTTAATTTTTTTGAAAATAAAACTCATTTCTAACTTCTGACAATAATATTTGCATATCATAAAATAAACTAGTAGACAAATACTATTTTATGTCACCTTGGCAAATTATTTTATATTTTAAAATTTTTCTTCTGGTACTATCAGATGTTGTTGATTGTATGTTTACATCTTTATATACTGTCCTATCGACGTTGCCAACTGCATAGGTAAATAGCACAACAAGTACAACATAATGTAAAACAAATTCTGTTCTGTCTCATAATAATTTACTGTTATCGTGGAACGAGTATTGTAAGCAAAATATAAGATTTACTACAGAAAGAATATAAGTTTAAAACGTATTGTTTTATTTTTCCTTAACCCTAGATTAATATTTTACCTCGACGCTTTCCTGATTTGTGGAATAAAAATATGATGTAGTTACTAGTTGTCCAAAAATGTTACCACTTTATAAGAATCACATATTTGGATAATTTTAAAATAAAACCAATCAAACATTGTCAACAATTATCATCATACCATTGATTGGTAATGTTTTATGACTTATTCAACAACCATTCTCTCATGTTGCACTGCTCAACTGTTATTTCACAAAGAATATATACACATAAACCGTGAGTTTTAACTAACAATAATTCCAATGCGATACATGTAAAAAATATAATATTTGGTATTTTACATTTATTTAAATATGATGAACTGATAACATTTTTTAGAACATTATGTTATTGGTAAATATAAAGATTTTTATTTTTCTAGCGATATGCGTAATTACATTAGATATAAATTGTATTAACAATATTTACAATATTTGATACATGCTGTTGTAAAATTGGACGTAAGTAATTTTAAAAGATAAAATAAGTAAATATGAAGTAGTTTTATTGTAATTAAGAAAGGTGGAAGAAATGTATAAGGAATATACCTATGTATTTGCATGCGCGAATAATGTCAAAATAGCTGTTTTATCCGGTTATACAAATTTGATGATGGAAATTTTAGATATGAAATGTATTGAAAATATTCTGAACTGTCATAACAAACAAATTTTAAAACTACAAATGAATGTACAAAAACACATACAGTGGCTGGAGGAAATATGTTGGACACATCCTATTTTTTATGATTTATGTTTAAATATCCATCACTTTTAAATTTTGTGAATATTTTCGAAACTGTGCAACGTGTAAATTAGCAACTATATCACAACATTTCTCAAACTATAAATAAATTGTAATAAGTAACCATTGGATTTTTTTTGTAAACAGCTTTAAATTATACAACCGATGTATGTTGCATTTTATCTGCATCAATACGATGGTATATGTAATTGGTTTCCATAATAATGAATATTGACAGATTAGAAAATATTGCATTTTATCTGAAAGCTGAAACTCATGGTACATAATATATTGCACGAGAGATCTTATGTTCTGATATACGATACATTGATACTTTACAAATATTTTAAAATAAACTCAATAATACCAAATACGCTTCTGTTTTTACAATTGGTATATATCTTGTTATTTGTATTTTTTTATTAATACATATTCTATTTTCTTTGCAAGTAACCGACAAAGTTTATTTCATTATCGATTATCAAAAAGGTAGCGCACTATAAACATGTATATCTACTCCGTGTTCAATGATACACAACCATCACGCATACACATTGTCTATATTTAGCACAAAAATGCCACTGAAACATTGCTTTATATGCAGTAAAAAGAAAGCGGAAAATTAAATAAATAATAGGGGTGAATGCAGACAGGTTACATCCTGTGCCAACCAAAACAACATGACACAACAAGAAGAACACACCAAATTATTCACATCATAAAATCAGCAATTATGAAACATTTATACAAGTTGTCAAAAAAGTTTTTGATGTACTGCATTACCAAAATTCATGCATACTTTTTTCTTTGGTAAATTTACTTGAAGATTAAATATGGTCACTATGGAAAGTGGCACTTTTCTCACACTATATCATGCTTCCAACTTGCATATTTCCCACAATCGTGGGTTAAAGTTTGCAAAATCATTCCTCACAGTATTTGCGTACACTTTGCAAGTGTAGTAATTGCCAACACTGCGCGTACGTGAAGGTACTATTTATGAGGTTACGTACGCCATACTGTTCTTTATGTCAAATAGCTTTCGTGCTTGTATTTTTGTTCTGTAACGTTCAGCAGTGTGGTCGTAGAAAAAGTCACCTATTTCCCACCTTGTACGATTCCAACAATCGACACCTTGTGGAAATAGGCGACTTTCTGCATATGTCGCACAATATACTATTTTTTCACTTCCGGTTAATAAGAGACTCTTTATTTTATTAACTACAATTAGGTTATTCATTCCATTACTTCACGCAAAATAAAAAGGAAAGTAGGCATATATAGAAACATTAACAGCTACAAAAATAGAAAATTTGGTTCTTATTCTCTTTTTAGATATTAATAACACAGGTAATACAATTACTAGATTCACATTGACTCATGTTTACATTTAAAAAATCTCCTTGCTATTGTTTTTTTTTGTTTATTTTATAAATGACATCAAAATGCCAAAAAAACACAATTTCAAATGCATTTTTGTACATATTCAAACGAAAGTAGAAAAATATTGTATGAAATACGTAAGGAAACTAGGTGGTTATTTTACTTTTACAACCTTTGTTTCCTTACTTATTACATATATAGCCATTGTAATACTTCGAAAAACAATATACATTTAAGAAAGAATAACTAGTACAACATATTTAAAAGTTATGGTTTTATGAACCCGGAGTTTTTTCCATGCTAGCTAGAGTGTCCAAGAAAAGTATTTTTCAATCACTAGTGCGTGTACAGTAACCGTTGCAAGGCAACGACCACACATTTATCATAGTTTAATTTGCTTTGGAAATTAATTTTTATTTATATTTCGGATGTTGGAAAAATGTTGTATGCAACATGTGTGTAACATAGAGAAAATTTCCGCCCCTTGCTTTAAACAGCACTCTACTAAAAAACACTTACTTTACATACTAGTTGCATAAATAACTAATTTATTCTATTGTATTTTTTTATACACATAAGCTGTAGACGTTAAAGAACATATTTGAGAAAAACGAAAATGTCTACTTTCTGAATAGTTCATAACGAAAATTAATAGACGAGTATATTAATCTATAAGATTTTCTTTTATTCACAACCACTATTGTAATATGTCAATTCCTAACCTATCAAAGGTTGGAAACGTATGTCATTTTTAACTGTTTAATATGGTTGCCTGTAGTAATACTGTTATAAATCTCTAAAAGTAAGGTGATCAGTGCAGTCAAACATATTGAAATAAATTTAAACATTTGTTTTCATAGACTACTACCGTACATTAATTTAGTTTATTGGAAAAAGGCGATATACGAGTAGAAGTTAATTTGGATAATTGTGAATAAAATAGTATACATAGTTCGGTGGGAGTTTCATTACAGACTTGCGCTATATCTGAGCCTCTCGGTCATATAATAAGCCCTCGGCTGTAATGAAACATTTCCCACCTCACATGTAATATACTATTATTTTTGAATTATTTCATATGAATTTTGATTTAGTAAATACTTATTTTATTTTCGATTGCAACGTGGTAGCTACAAATCGGCATTTACTGAAAAACAAAACTAAATAAAATTCTAACTGAATCGCTGAAAAAGCTCTAACCGCATCCGCTGAAATGTCCCGTGCTTTCAATTCAAATTTCCTGCCGGCCTGTTTCAGGCTACGGACTGGAAGCTTCAGGCTTCAGACGACCACTCTGCGAGAAATTACATTAAAATGATATGAGAGAACGCCACGCTACTATCATCGCGGCAAAATCAATAGTGCTGTCCGCATACAATCATAAATATATTAATAGAACTGTATTTTCGGAGGGTTATAATAAGACCACTGTGAACAATAGTTTCCGTATAATAAAATACAAGATTAAGGTATTTATTTAATTATATAAAATTCTAAGCAAATAATATAACAAAGAAATCGATACTGGTGACATAAAATTAAATAGTATAGGAATATTAAAAAAATATGGACAATATTTGACGAATCCATCATCTTGAAGACAATAAAAAATTCTATTTTCTACGACCACTGGTAAAAATAGTCTTTTTAACGGTTACTTAGCAAGTTAAAAATAACACTTTATAACACAGATAATACTTTTAAATCGTTGTCATTGACACATTGTCCACGAATCTAAATCATGTTTATAATTTCTTTAATCACGTTTCGTAGACAACTGTTATAATATATTTTAAATGTAAAGCTGCATTCACACTGAAATAATTAACAAACTCTATTTTAGTTATTACATAAAAATTATACGTTAGACACAGTTCACAATAAAATTATTTAACAAATTATGTTAATTACCGGTAATATAGATCCATTTTTTGTATTTTATTAAAATGCTTTTTATTTTTTCATATTTCCAAGTATGGAACACAATAATTATTTAAAACATTCTTATATATTTTTACAATATGTAATTGAAATTTTAGCGAACTTCCCTGTTTGAGAACCGAATTGCCTTAATATCTACTTCACAGAACACTTAAAAAAATATTACTGCTTAATAAATAACAATTAAGACTTTCTGAAACTACACCTTGCTTTCAAATTAAAAAAATAAATCATAAAAAATATAGTTGGAGACCCCATTAAAGGTATAATAGTTTTTTGTATCAAGAGCGAGAAAAACATGTTTTTAGTACGTGAGAATGTTACTTTTTCTGTCATTCAAACTTACTGAAAACACAGTTGACATTCGAAATATAAACAATATCTTTCTATAAGAATTTTTCCCGAAATTTTAATTGAAATAAAGGAAAAAATAATGAAATTATGCTGGTATTTTAAGAAAATATGATAGTTTCCTTTATAACTAAAGGAAAAATAAAGTTATTTATAAATATTATAATTTTTGAAAAAAAGTATGTCAAAACCATGACAAAAAAATTTACGGCCTTTCGTGGCAGTTATAGTAATTTATTAAAAACATAATACATAAAAATGACATACTTTACACCTAAAAATGAATGCACAAATTTCAACATTTTTTGACAGTTGCAGAAAAAATATTATATAGATTAAATTTTAAAACTTTATTAGAATGAAAACAAAACAATGTAGGTACTTTCATGTTTATATTTTTATTAATGTTTACAATAATTTTGATTTTTATCGAAGTTGCAGCACCTCCATGATTTTGAGCCAAGAACCACCATTGTTTTTTAAACTGTTAGAATTGTTCTATTCCGCATATAAAGATACAAACTTATATTAATTTTACTTGTTCAAAATATGTTTCTGTTTGCCAACTAATTACAGTAATAAATTTTTCACATTTTAATTAATTTTCCAACTATAAACCGACAAAACAAAATTAATTTAACTCTACACAACAATTCAAAACTAGATTACTGTTCCATTAAAATCGTTTCTTATTCACCACACAAAAATATTTCACTTCCTAATCATAAAAAATTCACGACATTTTCAACATGTCCGACTTTTAACCCAATTACACGAGCGGATTTTTATGAATGACGAAGAATTCAAGTGTCAAATATGCGTCTTTTTATTTTTACGAATCGAAATTTGGCTTGGTATAGTGGAAGTGGGCCAAAATTTAGGCTTTAGTTAATTTTATCACAACATACTTGCTTACTTTATTGCATGTGTACAATCATTGAAATAAATAAAATCTAATTGGGAAGAGAAATAAACAATGGAATAATGCTGGACTAAAAAATAATTAATTCAATTTATTGCATTGATTTATATTTTTCATTATTTATTCCATCCGCAATTTTAATATCTCATTGCTTACTTAATTGATTAATACATTGCATCGATATGTCATCATCAAAATTGTTATTAGTATTAACGCTAATTACTTATTGATAAATAATTTAGGTTATATTTTAATATTCCTAGAAATAACTACAATACAACTTGTTAAAAAGCTTTTAGTAAATTTGTTTTTGAAGAAATTTAATCGATTGATATTTGCTAGACATAACAAACAAAGAAAATATTTAGTTTAGGGGAATTTAAATGTGTAAACAAGTATTTAAATTTTTATGAGAAAAGCGTATAATTTTGTTTGACAAATATTTAATTTGTGGTTAATTGTATTTACTTATAATTTAAATGAAAATTAAAAATTTTGATGCTTCCTAATTTATAAAAGTAAAAAATCGTGTCATTCTTATATTAAAACTCAAACAAAATTTATTGTTTTTAAAACAAAAGGATTACAAACTTTTAAAATGCACATATATTTCTAGACGAAACCATTTTCTATATTCACTCCCATATTTTATTTATTGCTATTGATATATTTAAATCGATATTTTATACATTTAAGTTTAGTGTATGCATTTATTATTTATTATTACAAAAATAGGTTATTGCTTTTTTATATGTCAGTTATTTGTATATTTTATTTGTAAAATTCAAAATAGTTATTGATTATTTAGGTATTTTATATTTTCGTTATAATAAAATATGTAGTTATATTTTTATTTTTACAATTCCATTTTATATTTTAACAGTTTATTAAGTACGTGTATATATGTATTAAATTTTGGTTTTTACTGTCAATTTTATTACATATTTTAGTTTTTAAACACTGTACTTACCTTGGGTATTTTATATAACATTATTTCACAATATTTATTTATATATATATTGCTCTTTAATTTGCATTTAAGCGTTTTTCTTATTTTTGATAAAGACAAAAACTTTTTTTAAAAATATGTCAATTTTTGACTAATTTCAATTCAAAATATATTTAATGTAAATTTTGAGTATATTTTTCATATTTTCGCAGTTTCCTTTCTGTGTTTTGAAATGCAGGGACTTCAAACTGAATTTGAAGTAAGTTTTGAGTTTAATTTTTAACTTTTTTTAAGAAACATGTCGGTTTTTGACTAATTTCAACCAAATTTCAATTGTTAATTTATGTTTAAAATTAGTTTCAGGTTTATTTTTAGTAATTTTTATGAAGTTTATAATACTTAGTTGATTTGAAATGCAGGTCTGTTTTAACAAATTTCAATTAAAATTGATTGTAAGTTTTAAGTATATTTTTCAAATTTTTGATGTTTCCTTTTTTGAGTTTTGAAATGTAGGGCCTTCAAAGTGAATTTGAAGTAAGTTTAGAGTTTAATTTTGAACTTTTTGTTGATTTTCGTAAGTTTGTGCCAATGTTTGCGTTTGGAAAGCTGAGGTACTTACCTAACTGCACGTAGTGAAGCACTCCATTTGTGGACACCCGCGGTAACTTAGTTCCGGCCCGAGAGCGAGAAGCTCGTTTCCGGTTCGTGGCGTGCAGGTGCGGAGAACCGACCCGGTGGAAAGCACGCAGAGCACTAACAGTTTCCACTCTCGCCGCTTCTGCAGTGGCGCTGCGAGCGTTGCGACGCATTGCATCCATTGCCATGCCATTGTCATGAGGAATTCATACACACTACCATTATTCTTATTCATCATTCAATAATCATATATAGATATTATTTGTGTAAATGTATTCCTAAATTATCTTATTTTCAATACAACGTAAACACAAACTAAAATAACTTGAAAATTTTATTTATTTATTTAGCTATTTTCAACAGAGCTTGCACTTCAGTTACAGAAAACCATTATTTACAATAAATTGTACACCTATTTGTAAGTAGTATTACAGTATATATATAAATACACAAGTTGATCTTTAGTACAGAGCATACCTATAAGAAAAAATAATCAGTATAATTCTTCTAAACTACATTTGAAACCAACAAATTAAAAGTATATAGATTTAAATGTACTTATTTAATAGTATTTATTAATCTAAATAAATAACAATAAAAAAAGTTTAATGGCAAATATATGAGGTGTTGTATAATTATTAAGTATGTGTTTTATAAGGGATATTAAAGAACATTATTATTATAAAATATTTTATTTAAACATTACTTAAAATTGTTAAAAAAAATAGTTTTTACAATAAATATTACAAAAAATACCTATTTCAGTTTAACACTTACATACATTTCACTATGTAAAGTATTTTAGATTAACATATTTTGACCACAACTTTCCTCTGGCCGAAGTTTTATGTTAGTTCTGTGTTCATTGTATGTACAGGAAATAATATGACTCTTTTTGCTTCTTCGTTCACGTTTTTCTTAATAAATTTTTAAAATATACCAAGTTCATCTTACCTGGAAATAAGAAGAATCTTACGTGAACAAAGAAGAAGAAAAAAATTATTTAAATATTTGTTTACAATTAATCTTATAATTTTTAAAAATAATTCAAACAAGTGTTGAAAATATTCGAAAAATTTTCAGTGTTAAAAATTCCTTTAGCAAATGAAAATAACAAAATTGATTGCTGAATTTGTTTTTAAAAAATCTAAAGCAAAGATTTCATTCGATCTTATGAAATGATGAGAGCTTCAATTGTCACTAGTTATATCACAAGTGCATGGGAAATATTCTGATGTATTTGCCATGCAAGAGTGATATATTAGTAGAATAGTTCTAATTAAATATACACAAATTATTGCTATAAATATTTCATATTTATTTTAAATTGTCATATAAACGTTATTTATGACATTAAAATACTCGATAAACGTAAAATATATTCAGATTATGCACATGTGCAGTATATTCACTGATATTCGAGGGAAATATTCACATATATATTTAATTAGGTTTAATTTTTTTCCAAAATTACTAGTATGTATCATATTTTGAGTATAACAATAAATTTATAGATATATAAAAATAATATATTATAGGATGTATGTACTTGCTTACGTATTCAATGAAATTCAATTTCTTGGTCATCTTAAACCGTAATTGCTTGAAGGATTCATGAAAGTGACTCTTAATAGTCATTATAATAACTGTAGAAACTGACAATCACAATGATTTAGGTTTATTACTTTAGGAGACAACATGTATTAACGTAAACAAAAGTGTGTAATCTTTGATTTACTAGAATAATAATTTCAAAATATTTCAATATTTTCCAAATTTTTAGTAACACATACATAAATAATATTCAAAATAATAAAAGTCAACTAAACAACAAACATCAAAGCTGTGATTTATTTGTCTTTCCATAATTTTTATTACTTCTTTTAATTTTTTTAGATTTTATATGACTATAATAATAAAATGACTCATAATTACTTAAATATAACTAACATGTACTGAAGATATACAACTAAAAAAAATATTTTTTAAAATAAATATTTCGGGATATAAATTTTCATCATTTCTAGAAATAATAATAATAAATTTATCACAGAGCGGTAATGAGGTATTTTTATTAGAATACAAAATTATATTAGAATTAGAGTATTGCTTTTAAAAATATCAAATTCAAATAAATGGAAATGGATTAGATAAATATAGTAAAATCAGATCTTGGCGTATCGTTTGACTTTATAATAAATTAAATAAAAGGTATATTTTCTTCTTTTTAAAAGTGAGTTTATAAAATTAATAATTAATAACATAATTGTTTATGTATGTAGTAATAATAAGGGGAAGTAATTCTCAAAGCCGCTGATGCTCCATTTTTGTAAAAACTCGAAATTATTTGAAAATATCGAATTTTTTTCGAGAAAATTTTCAAATTTTATAAAATTTTGTTTGTAACTTTTTTTAAAGAATTAGACACGCTAATACCAAATTTACAAACAGAATTTAATTATCTCTTTTTGTTTTGGAGATATTAGCTCTCAAAATTGTGCCTCAAAAAAGTGTATTTTTTTAGTATATTTCAAAAATGAGTAAAGCTACAGTCTCAACTACTTTACTATTCGATTCTACGGAAAAAGTTATGTAAGGAAATGTTTTGTTCAGATATATGTCCTTAGGAACTATTAGATGAAAAATACGAAAAACGAAAAAACCTAAATTTAAATTTTATGCCTCGAAACTTTTTGTCTCCAAAATGTTCTGAGCTTAAATAGATATCGTTGCGCTGATTTCAAATTTTCAAACAGAATTCAATTATCTCTCCTCATTCTCGAGATATTTGAGTTCGAAGTTATACCTAAAAAATTAGGTTTTTTAGGTATACCCCTTAAACGGTTAGGTTTAAGGTTTCGACGACTTCACCATTCGATTCTACGGGCAAAATTACATAAGAGTACCAATTTTCAGATTTTTATCTCCACAAATAAAATTTCTAGAACGAAAAAACTGAAAATGGCCAAAAATCGAAAAAAATCAGGCATTTTTTTCGATTTTGGCCATATTCGTTTTTCCTTTATTTAAATTGTATCCTTTGCAATAAAAATGTAAAAATTGGTATACTTATGTAATTTTGCCCGAAGAATCGATTGGTAAGGTCGCCGATTTCATAAACTTAACCCTTAAAGAAGTAAACCTAAAAAACCTGTTTTTTTAGGTATTGCCAAAACTCAACTTTGAATACAAATATCTCGAGAACGGTAAGAGATAATTCAAATCGGTTTGAAAATTTGAAATCAGCTCATTAATATTTACTTAAGTCCAGTGTCGCATTTACGTTACCGGAGGCCCGAGGCGCAACATCTACATGAGGCCCCTATATATACATATATATGTACATATATATATATATATATATATATATATATATATATATATATCCCTATCATCCATATTAGATTGTTTAAAAGACATTGATGTTGAAGCTTCATTTACAGTCTCAGTAGGTTTAGCAGAAATATTTCCTTTTTGTCGTTTTCTTTTACTAGCACCAGATTCAAATTTCCTTGGCATTTTATTTAGAAAAATTATATGAATATACAGCAAGAATAGGAATCATTCACAGGAGTGGTAAAAAATTCTTCGTCAAATGTGACACGTTGTCTTCATGCTGCTTTTTTTAAAAAATAGATTACTAAAAAATCTGAAAGTTCACAAATGAGAAAAAAATCTTTTGTCGCCATTTGAAGGAGTTATTATTTTTGAAAGTAGTTTTTTCATTTTTTACTTTAAAAATTTACAGCACTAATATTATAATTAAATTCATGTAGGTAGATAACCTTATATTTGAGTAGAGGTAGGTTTTGAGGCCCCTGACGAAAAATGTTAAGAGCCCCGTCCCTAAATAAAGTATTTTCGATAGTTTTCTAATTTAACGACCTAACCATAATAAATGATTACCAAATAGGGATTAAAATCGTTATTTTTGTTACATTTCTCGACATACAATATATTAGAAATTTTTCTTCTCGAAGGTATAATAAAAAATATTCGTTATTAATTATTACAAAACAAAACACGCTAAATATAATAAAATATTCAAAATGTTTAGAAAATATATATGTATATATGAATTGTAGAGTTCAAAAACTAAACTGAATAACTCCTTAAAATGGAAAATTTTGGATACCGAAATATATGTTTTTAATTTTATCAATTTTACTCCAATAATTTAAAAAGTATTTAGTTCTATATTTCACAATAGAATTTATTTCTTTTGTATTAGTTTTATAAAAAATATTAAATAGCAATCTGTACTCACCCAGTATATGGATGGAAAAAACAACGTACAAAAACCGAAAAAAAGTAAAAATACTGAAATAGGTACTTAAATATTTTCGTCACAGAAATAAAGAACGCATGCGACACTTGTCGCATTATACAAAGAATATAACAATAAGAAACATTTACTATAGTTATATTATCGGATTAGCATCATCAGGAAATACAGTGAGTACAGTATGAGTATATATACGTAGAATGAAATAGACGGAAACAGACCGTATAATTGTAGGAAAAACTAAAAGTGATTAAAGCGAAGGAAAAATCAACGGAGGTTCGACGAAATCAAGTTGTTCGTTCGTAGAATTTTTTTTTTTTTCATTGATTTCTTTGGATTTAAAATGTTTCTAATAGATCCACCTTTAATCTCTTTTTGCCCAACTGGTTTATATTTAAATTATTAATATCACCAGAATTGGTACGAACAATAGTTAAACAGTTTAGCAACGTTAGATTGCTATTTATTTAAACCCAGAGGCTCGTGTGTTCTTTAAATCAAAGGTACGACCTGTTTTGTCCGACATATAAATGGCTTCGCAATTGGAACATTTAATTTAATAAATTTCACTTTTATTGAAATTGAAATTATCTTTCTGTTTTAGTTTATTATTTATAGAACACTACACATATATGACTTATAAATTATTCCAACTTCAAGAGACGGCCATACTAAAGAAATTAATTTTCAATTACTGTTTGTATTTAAAATTTACTAATGAATTTATATTTATCTCTATAATAATACATATAATCTCTTTTCTACATATATATTATATATATGGCGAGTTTGTTACAGCGCTGTCGGCCGTTTCTCGCATCCTAAACGCCACAACTCCCTGTTGTCGTGGTTTTCGTCTTCCATTCCTCTTTTTTGTAGGTCTTCCTGGACTTGTTTGTACCATTCCGCTGCCGGTCTTCCTCTTTTCCTTCTTCCGGGCGGTGTCCAGCCCCAGATCTTCTTAGGCCATCTTTCCTCCTCCATACGTCGGACGTGTCCGTACCATTTGAGTCTTTTTGTCTCCTGATTTTCAACTACTGTTTTGTCGATCTTCATGATTTGTTTTACTTCGTCATTCGTACGTCTTTCTAATTTAGATATTCTGCAACTTCTTCTTAATGCATCCATTTCTACAGCTGCTATTCTGCTTTTGTCTTTTTTTGTTATTTCCCACGTTTCTGCTCAGTATAGCAGGATACTCTGGACAATTGTCTCATATAATCTTTTTTTTAGTTTCTTTGTTTATTCCGTTGGACCACAAGATACTATTTAATTTTTGTGTTGCTTGCTTAGCTTGTATAATTCTGTTGTTAATTTCTTGCTTGCTATTGCCCTCTGTTGTGATTAACGTTCCCAGATACTTATAGTTAGAGCAGGATTTTATCAAATTTCCTTCTATGCTCAAATCTTCCCCCTGCCCTCCTACTACTAAGTATTTTATTTTGTCAAAATTAATTTTAAGTCCTGCATCTTCGTAGGTTTCATATAATTTCCTCATCATGTAGTGAATGTCGTAGTCGTCTGAGGCTAAAATGACTTGATCATCAGCGAATAAGAGTGTATGCAGACAGTCTTCGTTTATTTGGATCCCCATTTCTTTACATTTACTTTGCCATGGTTTTAGTACATGGTTTATATAAATTTTAAATAGAAGCGGGGAAAGGCAGCATCCTTGTAGTAGCCCTTTTGTTGTTTTAAATGGCGTCGATATTTCTTTGCCTTGTTTAATGACGCTTTCATGATCTTGGTATAGTCTCTTTACTGCTGATATGTATGTTTTATTTATATTTGTTTGTTCCAAAACTTTATATAATTCGATTCGGGGGACAATATCGTACGCCTTTTCTAGGTCAATAAATATGCAGTGTACCTCTTTATTCCTTGCTTTTAGTTTCTCTATAACTTGTCTGATAGTAAATATATTATCTACGCAAGATCTTCCAGCAGTGAAACCACTTTGTTCCTCGTTAATATGCACCCGTTCTTCTATTATTTTTTTAGAATACGGCCGTACAGTCTCCCTGTAGTGCTAGTTATGCTTATGCCTCTATAATTTTTACATTCCATTTTCGAGCCCTTTTTATGTATTGGAGTTATATAGCCTAGTTTCCATTCTTTTGGTAAGTCCTCGGTGTTTAGACATTTGTTGAAAATATTAGCTAATATTTCCATTACAACTTCTGGGGCATTTTTATATAACTCTACCGGAATACCTCCAGGCCCTGCTGATTTACCATTCTTCATTTTTTTAATTGTCATCGATATTTTTGCGCTGTTATTGGTGGTACCGTGTCCATTAGGTAAGTTTCTGTTCCCCGTTGCTTGTATTTATCTCTTTCCTCCATTAGTAAATGTTTATAGTATTTTACCCAGTCATTCATTTTTATAAGAGATATTTTTGTTTTATTTTTATCGTTTTTTTTGTATGTTCTTAATAAGATTCCATGCCTCTTTAGTTCTAGTCCCTCCTATATATCTTTCTACTTCCTCGCATGTTCTTTCCTACTTACAAATTGAAATTAGAAAAAGTACATATAAATTGCATTATTTGAATACTTTAGATTTAAAAGTACATAGTTAGGAAACAACTTGAAAGCAAGTTTCTGGTACGGTCTATAATATTATATGACAGAAGAAACTACCTGCATAAAGGAACCTTTACCGCTAGACCCGAAAAACTTTATAACGGGGACGGCAAATCAGATTATTCTGTAATGAGATTCAAATATTTGTGCGGCATGGGGCCTACTATATAAGCGTGTATTTAAAAAAAAAACAAACTATTTTTTACAGTATAAAATAGTTGAATGTTTATACGATGGGGCAATATATTTTTTTCTATTATTTTCTTTGTACTCAAGGGTGGAGGCTGGAGGCCCCCCACAAAGCGAGGCCCCCAGCATGCGCCTCATGCGCCTAATGGTAAATGCGACCCTGCTTAAGTCTAGAAATTGAAAAGTTTTGGTGGAAAAAAGTTTATCGGAAAAATTTTGAAATTTAGGTTTTTCGATTTTTTTATTTTTCACCTAATCGTTCCAAAGAACGTATATGCGAAGAAAACATTTCTTTATGTAACTTTTCCTGTAGAATCGACTGGTATAATTGTTGAGATTGTATCTCAACCCGTTTTAGAGATATAGCCAAAAAACACACTTTTTTGAGGTGCAACTTTGAGAGCAAATATCTAACGATTGATAATTAAAATCCGTTTAAAAAATTAAATCAGCGTGTCGAGATCTATCAACATACATTATTTCCCAAAAACAAAATTTTGGGCACAAAATCGGATATTTTTAGGATATTTCGCGTCTAAAAAGTCGAAAAAATAAAAAGTTTTCAATTTAATGCGGCTTGAATTTAGCTATTAATAGCTATAATATTATAAACATATTGGAAAAAGAAATACAGGATACAGTACACCAAAAACGCATCTTAAACCCAAACCTTTTATGTGAATTTAATCAAAAAATAATTTTCTGTTTACATTTTCAAACACCAAAATTTTAATTCAAAAATTGTTATTTTTGGTTTATATTGATTCTATATGAAAAATTTTATAGTATAAAACAATAAATTGTAACCTTTTATTTTTAAATATGATTGAAAATAACTTTTAAAAGATTTTAATTTTTAATTGAAAATGTGAATTTTTAATTTTTTATTGACCTATCAGATAAACAGACAATGATTGTATACGGTGCATCCACTTTTTACTAAAAACGTGAAAGATTTTGTACAATTTTTGTAACCTTTTAATCTTGGTAATGAAATGAACAATGCATACGTGGAAAACTGGAGTAAATAAATTTGTTAAATAAATATTGACGAAGATTCCGGTAAAGAACTGATTGCGGTTATGAAAAACCTGGTATAAAATAAAATTTTAAAAATATTTTTACTGGTTCAAAATCTGTAAATTAATATCTATTATTCACAGTACTGGGTTTTAATAAAACAATAACACAAATAACAACAACAGGATTCAAATAATATTGGTTTTATTAAATATTGAAATTCTTGTTTTACATTAAGTTATCATTGACAAAATCAGGAAGCATTTTATTTTGCAGGATGGTGCGATGATTTCCTCGCAGAACCTTGTATCGAATTTGCTCGCAGTGCTGCAACAAAATAAAAAATTTATCACGTTTACAAATAGTTTACGTAGTGCGGTATTTTTATGCTTTTACAAGTTTAGCGTATTTATAAATGATGTATGAAATAAAATAGAAAAATGAGGAAAATATTAACATATAAAATGACATGCATGACGAAAAGTAACATTTTTTCCCGTACATATTTTATACCATAATTATTACTAAACATGTTTTGATTAGCCATAGATAAACTATATAAATAAATGTAGTAAAAATAATCTCACTAACTGTATCAATTAGGTACATAATAATATAATAAAATTGATTTGCAAAATTTAAAAACAGTATTTGTTTAAATTAAAATATACACATAATAATGTAATTAAGATAAATATATAGTTGCTTTTTTAAACTTATTAATATTTATAAAAACGAAATTCCCAAATTATTATTTGATGATCAATGCGACCGCAAATGCAGAGAAATTAAAAATTTACATTATTTACATTAATTCCGTGAATCACTTAAGATTATGTACCTAAACAAATTGTATGTATACTAGTCTGTATACCCACTATTATTAACTTTTTTTTTGACAAGAGAAATTGTTTTTCATCACTTACTTGGTAACCATGGTCACCTAGGTCAATAATAAATTATTATGTACCGTGGTCGATAAAGAAAATTGTTACTTTTTAAAGAAACTCAAGTCTCCAAATCCAAATATCAAATCATTTAACTCAAAAAAAGTGTAAAGTATGGAATAACAATTTAAATATGCCATCTAAATTAAATAAGTAAATCAAGTAAAAATCAAAACAAGTTAATGTCCATGGCAAAACATTTGTTATTGTATATATATATATATGTTTTTAGCAGGATTACATAGAAATGCTAGTACAGAAAATAGCTATTTACGCAACAAGTAAGCAAATAAAGGTGATTATTTAATGCATGCGAAATTTGTAAAATATGAGTCTCTGTGAATCTAATATATTTAATAACAATATTATTCATATTTATATAGATAATAAGAACTAAATATTCTATAAGCCTAATTTCCGATTTGATTTCACGTGAAATAATAATTGAAATTAGGGAAATAAAGACTCTTATTAATCGGAAATAGAAAAAAATTATATGTATACCACGGTTGAGAAGATCATTATTGACCAGCGCCTTTTATCCTTCGGTTGCTTCGCACAAAACTTGGCAATAATGATAGTATTCTCAATGTTCGTGTATAAAATATTATTGTATAGTTATTGACGTGAAACCAAACTATATCTGATTGTATCAATCTAATTTCACAATAATTTTCATTGTTTTTAATTGCACAATAACGACAATTTACGGTGGTTTTTTTTACAAAACAGAATTTCCGGTTAAAAGTTGTCGGGTTAGAATTTGAGTTCCTGTTTGCATAAAAAAATGAGCGATCCATTAGCCCGCAATGTTTTATGCTAACACTTTAAACAATATATTATTCATGGCGTATAATGACACAGTGTAACGATTGGCCTCCTTACATTTATTTTTAAACCATAATTTCATTTTCATAAAAGTTGAAGTGAATTTTTAAAATCAATAACGTATTACGGGAATAGGAAATTCGGAGACTATGGAGGCATTACCTGAAACTGTTGGATTTTGTTTGTGTTGTGTGAAAGTTATGTACGCTATTTTATACCGCATCATTGAACACCAATCAATAACTTGTTACACATGCCAAATACAATTTCAAACGAATTTACTTCATTTTGATATTTGATCCCAAAATTGACAACACATCGGAATTTTTCACAGTTGAATCCACATTCCTACAATGCCTGCGTATGAAATCGCAACTGATATTTCAAATTAAAGTCAAACTATAAAATATTTGCTTTGTTCTATATTTTAAATGTATGTTAAAATATGTAGTTATTTAATTGGAATATGTTGAAAGTTACTAAGGAATACAAAATTAGCGAAAAAATCTTTAGCCACCACCAAACCGATCGCCACCGATTATGTACGTTACAACGACAAAAAAAAAACACTTTATCAAATTTGTTACTTGTATATTATAAGGCATATTTATTTTTATTTATTTTTTTATTTTTTTTTTTAGACCGATTTTTACTAAAATCTCAGGTTAATGTGAATTGAATTTAAAGAAAGCTAAGCTGAGATTTTTAAGGAGTAAAAAGAACGACAATTCGAGTATTTATTAACGAAGAGTGATGACGCTGATAAAATCAGCTTTAGATTTATATTCGAAAATCTGTACTATCCTTCGAACTAGATGTAAGTAGTAGGATAAGTGGGGGAGAAATGGACCGATAAGAGAGATAGACTTTTTGGTCTTAAAAGTACATTAGAGAGATATGGGAAACCATAAGATATGATATGTTATATGAATTAATAATCACAAACCGACAGGAATATCTAATTGACACAAACTTATTGTAAATATATTTTTTTGCTGATCTATTAGATTTTTTTACTTTTATGTACTTTATGGTGCGAATGAAGATGGATAGTTTGACCATGTTGAGAAAATGACGTACGAACGCTCAGTGAAGCAATAGGTAGGAAAGGTTGATGCCGGTGTAGGGTAGACATCCGGAGTGTAAGTGGAGGTTTGAAGTTGTTTCCGAGTGAAAAGATTAGGCGCGCGTGTATGCAAGCGATTATGAATGTTGTAAAAATTTACAAGAGTATTATCGGACTACTTTTAGTACAATGTGATTTAAAAATGCTGCATTAAAATTAATGAAAAAAATGTAACACCATTATTTTTCCAATCTTTCATATGTGCATAATTTAAAAATTGACAAAGTGAATGTCGAACAAAAAGAATAGTTCTAAAAAGAAAAAAAAGATAATAAATTTAAATAAAATTTCAAAAGAGTTTTTAGTTTTATTTTATAAATTCTACAATAACAATTTTTGTAAAGTATGTTTGCAATATTTATGCCGCAATCCAAAAAATGAAACTAGTAAATTAAACTTGTTTTTGAATTTGTTAGATAATGATTCGATCATAAATGAAAGTCTATATGTCTAATAATAATAAGATAATGGTAGTTCAGAAATTAATTCCATTTATAAATTTAAATTGTACTTACCTCTGATAATCCTAAATTTTCTTCAGGATTTTCCGAATCTGGTAAAGTCACATAAGTCTGCCCCTGTATTTTGAATTGTAATGGTTTATATGAATTAGTGTATTCAATTAAGTTCTTCAAAATAGTAAGGGATCTTACGATGTCTTTATAATCAAATTTGGATAATTTGTCATTTGACAAAATTTGTTCTATGCTCTGAAAATACAAATATTAAGTGAGTAAACGTACATCGTACATACATAAGTAATAAAAATTATTTTAGTAGTTATTTTATCATACCTTTCCGTCTATTTTTAAGACCTGTTTCAAACGAGAAGTGTTAAATACTCCAGATTTATTAAAGGTATTAGTAAAACTGTAAATAATTTTGGGTAGTCCATCAATTAAATGCAATTCAGTTTTATAACCCAAACTCTGCAATTTTTTAGCGAGTTCTATTGCCAATAGTCCGCCCCATGACACTCCGATAAATCTGTATGTCGACATTTTTCTCACGCTGCGAATTTGCTGCAAAAAAATAATAAAAAAAAACATTATCCACTCATAATAATTCTCATGATTATTGCAGGATATTGTATAGTTTTATTCATTCTAGAATATTTTAGCGTGGGTTGTTAAATACATATTATATTTTAATATTCTCAATAGCATTTTCAAATATTTTTTATGTGAGACAGCACAGAAAACATACGATTTAAGCTATATTCAATTGATGTACTAATTTATAAAAAACATAAAAGACCAAACAAAGACACTGTCTTCGGTGCAGTTCGGTATAATTCGTGATAGTACAAATAAGTTCTAGCCCCCTAGGCTGAAAAAAACGTGTTTCTATTTTTTAAATTACAAAGGTTAGATAAAAGTTTTCATTTTTACAGAAGATGCTTTTTCTTGTTACGGCCCTGTCAGGATAAATGTCGCGAAGAAATATTTATTTTAAAAATTGTTATGATCTTACTTGTGCTAAATCGTCGAGTAGATCGTCGGGAATGGCATTACTCGGCAGTTGAACACAGAACACGGGGTGCATGAGCTGAGAGACAAATTGCCTCAACAGAGGGCAATGGGGCCCGGCCAACCCTGGCACCAGGAACACGGGAGGGCAATCCCGCAACTCCTGAGGGATGTGGGAGACTAATTGTGTGAGGCAAGGGGACCTCACTTCGCACTGCCCCATATGTTTCAAGGTTTTTAGGTTGTTTGGCAGGAACATAGAATCGTCTACGACAAATTAATTTCACCCACATTAAAATATAATCCTTGTAAGAAAGAAAATTTTACAACAAAGAATATTCATAATTAATCAAATATAAAATACAGTGGAATTACATATACCATTAAAAATAGAATACAGTTTCAAAGAAAATAGTTTTAGAAATGGCTTGCATTAATTATGGAAAATTTATATTCCATTCTACTTTAATAACCAATTCATACAAGAGAAAAATGTTTAAAGGATACTAATAATGAAATAACAAAAATATTATACCAAAAGTAAAATTCTTTAAAATTTCGAAAGAAATAACAAATCAATAAAATAGTTATAGTATTTTTTATGCAGTTCATAAAACAAAAAATTTATATTTCCAGTTTCTTAATAGAAATTATATTTTTTGAAAAATTAACAAAATTTTTAATAATGCAAATGCAAAAATGTAGTTTTTAAATTTTAATTAAATACAACAATTTTAAGATTTTTTTAAAATAAAAGTGTATATAGTGTATTTTCGTTTTCCTTTCTTGTATTATTTTGTTTTAAAATTAATATATAAAAAAACAATGTAATCCGTAAATTCAGGATAAATATATTTCAAAATAGAATTCATTTGTAATACCTTTTCCAATTTCATTGTTGTTTTGATCTTTTTCATCAACATCATCTTTAAGGTAAACAACATCATTATCTTCTTTACTTAAAATAACATCCAAATTTCTGACTACATCTTGAAAATCGTAAGTAGTCCCCCAACTAATATTGCAAACAGGTAACCCACTCTTTCTGAAGAAAGCTCTTTCTTTATTATTTCCAAAAATGCAGACCATTCTTCCCTCCTGCTTATTTTGATTTAGAGCGGTGTCTAGATTTCCAAAGATCTTCAAATTATCTTCAGGGTTAGCGAAGATGAACATATCAGACAGGTTTCCGTAGGATGCTATTTCTTTAACTAACAGTTTAGCACTTTCAACGGAAGAAGCATTATGTTTTGAAATAATGATGTCTATATCGTAATTTTGTTTGATTGAAGAAATAAATCGGTTGACAAAATCGAGATTTTTATTAGGTACATTTGAAATTATAATGCTTTTTCCTCCTTGTTTGATAAGATATTGAATTATGGAGAATATGGAATCGTTCGAATTTGCTAAAACAATACAAATAAATAAACAATAAAATTAAAATAACTATTTATTTATAATAATTGACTAGAATAGTACCGCAGCCAAGTTCACAACAACAATAATTTTGAATGTATTTTTCAGGAATACATAATTACGATTAATTTACTGCCATACCTATTAATATGATGAATATTTCATCCAATAATATTTAATTTCACCAGTAACAAAGTAATATGTAGTATTTACTATGTACATATAAGATTTCCATTAAAATTTAAAAATTCATATTTAAATTTAATGCATCTACTACGTTTTTATAAAAATAAAATATAGTTTCCAAAATAACACAAAAAGAGAACACACCCAAAACTTGGTCTAGATAAAGTTTTAATATCTTGATTTGAAGATTAAAATTTAGAGGAAATAGATAATTACTGTCAATTATTTTTGGATATAGCACGAAATTTGACATCTATGAACAATGATCATAATTAAAAAGACTAATATTTTTAAAATATTGTTTCAAGTGAATTTTTTTCAAAACAACACTTACATTTTAATTCCGAACAAACATTTTTTCTACATAATATTCTCGAAAATGCTTAGTTCCGAAAATAAGATCTAAAAATTGCTTACACGCAAAATGGAGTAAATATTTAATTTTATGATTATGCTAGTCAGTAAGATATTAAATTATTATTTGTAATAGAAAAATAAAATTAGCTACATACCATAAACTAAATAAGTATCTTGATTTTGTATTTTATTGCACATACTTTTTCGACCTTTATATATTTCATTATTAATTTTTATTACTGCTGTTCCCATAACGGTACTGCTTCTTAAATATCTGAAAATATTTTATAATTTTTGAATAACACAAAATAAATAAATTAAATTCTTCTTACCTTAATGTTTCATCACCTCTGTTTTCCGTTACGATTTTCCTAGGCAAGGGTACAATTTTGTCATTTCCAGCCATATCTTTTAACATCATGTCATGAAGCTCTTTTTTAGTCTCTTGGGGCAGTTGTAGTAACCCCTGGCCAGAAACGGCATATAAAGTCATACAATTTAAGAAGTTCTTCATGCCAATGGTATTGTACGACTTAAGATCGTGGCTACCAAGTTGGATAAACTTTCCAAAGGTGTTCATCAGGTTTAAGGAAACTTTGAAACGGTCCCCAGGTAGGCAGTTGAGGACGATGTTCACACCATTACCATAGGTTTTTAGGAGGATTTCACTTTCGAAATTAGTGGATTCTGAATCGAGAATATATTCTTCTGGAATCTAGGAAAAAAAAATATAATTTAAAAGTTTTATTCAAAGTTAGCAATAGGTACTAATTTTTATAATATAATAGTTATTTGTGTATCAAGAGAGTAAAGTGAATCTTTATTGCACGTGCTCGTAAATTGAAACATTTTTTCTACGACCACCATGAAAAGTTGATATTAATGCTCTTTTTTGTCATCGTAATGTCAATGATTACTGAGGTACGAGCAAATAAATATTTTACGGCGCGTCTCCATAGCAACGAGCGGTAAAGTACTTAATTTGCTCGCTTAGATTATTTATTTACTCATGTGGTCATGGTTACAGCAATACAAAAGAGGAAATTGATTAAGAATGAATTGATCTTACTAAATAGGTATTATTTATTTTTTATTCCGTTAGTAAAGACGTAGAAAAAATTATGTGTGCATCTCTAGCGTAAAGTATCTTTATTGCTCTAGCTCGATTGAAGCGCTACGCTCGCGTTTCAATTTACGAGCACGAGCAATAAAGATTCACTTTACACTCTTGATACACAAATAACTATTATTTTATATATTTCTAGACTCGAATTTCGTTATCGTATCGAACATCCAAAAAAATAAACATTGTAGTAAGTAAGTGTTCTACTATTATTGAAGTATTTTGTTTCGATCTTCATAATCATATTCAGTTAAGAAATATTTGCTGAACAACTGAACTTAATAGTTAAATAACTATTATTAAGAAAATAAATAATAATCATTATTCATTTCATGAACGTCAATTATTGTATTATTTTTTTTTCCCATTAGCTTTTCCTACAATAAATCATTCAGATGAAATAATAGAGAAACAAATTTTATTCGTTTAATTATACCATCCACATTAAAGCGCAATAACAATATGTATTTAGTATTTAGTGCGCACGCAATAATGTTCTAATCTCGTATCTCAATTAATATATGTTTGGGTCTATTCATTGACTTTATTTCACCTTAGAGACCAATTTATTAACGTACACAAACACATTTACAATATCATTTATATTATTTCTCATTTTGAACAAAATTTGGCAAAAATATTTAAACATATGTATATATTACGGTGATAATTTTATGATTTCTTTCTATATAATTTTGAAATAACAATATTACCGACTTATATATAATAAGGCACGTATTATAATCTTATTGATTTTGACATTTCAAGATTTTAATGGTGTTCGCGAATTAAGGTCTTTACAAAAAGTTTTTGACAATTTTTAACGTAAGGTCTGTTTTAAACTTCTGAAATTAATGGTCAGGTTGAAAAGCATTTGTAAATTCTTCTATACTTATATATTAATAACAGTGGCAAGCGATCAGGGTAAGCAAAATTAGATCTGCTTACCCATGAGTTCTGGCATATATGATATAACTTCATCCTTTTTACTATAAGCCAATAATATAAAATTATTTTGTGTAGAATCAAATTCCCTTAATTTCTAATTTATATTAAATGAAAATGAATGAGTAAACCATCGCATGAAAGCAAGCCAAGGTGAGCAGAAATAATTCTGCTTCAGCCAATGGTGCAGTATGATTCGCCTGTTTTCAAAATCATGCAAAGATGGCATAAGCGGCGCGTAAATTAGAGAGAAAAGTACTCGTTAAGTTTCGCTATAAGCAGAAAAATCTCTGCTTGCGTAGGTCAAACTTAACTGCAATGAAGCGTATTAACTATCACTGTATATTATTCCAACTGAAAACTATATAACAAGGTAACGTGTGAAAATTTATTAAATTCACTTATTTAAATACATTCTTTTAAAAATAAATCATGTCTAAAAAAAGATTGATCTTCACTTAGACTTTTAAACAAGTAACCAAGTTAAAAGTAAATAAACAGCAAATTATTTTCAGGTATTTACTTTATATAAACTTCTTTTCCTTTATTATGAAAAAACATGGAAGAATTGAAATTATTTTCTAATAATTGAATGAAGATGTTTTTTGTTCATTTAAAAATAGATTATTTTTTGTGAATACCCATATTTGAACCAGAAATTCACCGCACGCTACTGATTAATAATCTAAATTCTCTTTTTAAAAAAAGTATTTATTGTTCATTACTATAAATAAATTAGATAGGTATTGTATGTTGTACGATGCTATTCTTTGATAACCCGGAAAATAGTAAACTAGTAAAACTTAATTATTGTATTCTAATATCTCGTATTGATTTTAACATTAGGGAAGAGTTCCAAGAATATATTGTCGTTTATGTGATACAAGCCTTGCTGTTGCAATAAGTAATTAAAGATAAAGTCGTTTCTAGGACATAACTCACCAGTGGTAGCCACTTTTTCATAAGACATCGTTGTTTATCGTTTGCAACTGTAGTGTAAACAGTACAACCGTAGTTGTACGCTATATGAGTGGCTGCTAAGCCGATTTGCGTACTACCAGCGTGCACCAGGACAACGTCGTTTTCGGAGAGGCTTCCCACGGTGAACAAAGTGTAATAAGCCTGAAAAAAATAGAAAATCTAAACATATTGTTCAAAACAATACAAAAGATTTGTGAAATTAACAAAAATGTATTTTTATAAGTTTAACTAGTTAAATATTTAACTAATATTTTTTTATTATGCAGGCAATAAAAGTAAACTTCACAGTTTTTAGTAAAAAAAAAGTAAATTTCTATTTTAAAAATATTTACTTCACTTTTTAAGTTCCACTTTATTTAAAACAATTGAAATGGTACAGATTTTTTATTAAAACTAATATTTTTTTGAATTTCAATCTTAAAAAGTCAAATTTTATTGAATATTAAAAAAATATAATTAAAAAAATTTAAACAGTTTCACAATTAAATTAGTTTAAAACTTATAACAAAGAACCTTTCTTTAATAAATTATGTTGGTAAATTTACTATTCATCCAGTAGTTAATAATTATTGTTAAATTATTTCTGGATTCAGAACCGCTTGTTATAAATTTTAATTTTGTATGCTTTCTTCCATTTAATACTCATAAGTTTTTCTCGAAAAGTGAGCGTTTTCAAGTACAATTACAAAAATAGTGAAAACTTTTACAACAAACCAAATCTTATTTTCTTACTTTGCGACATTTAATAATGAATAAAGTTAGATACCATAATTTTGTACATTGTATTTTTTAACAAAACACAATCATTTAAATAGTATAAAAATAATTTAACCCAGCTAGGTACCAGTATTGTTATTGTATAATTATTTTTCTCTTACCATTGTAAAGGCATAAGGCATAGTTGCAGCATCAGTCAAAGACCAGGTTTTGGGTACGGTCCATACGAATTCAGGATCAATTTCTAGTTTGGATTCATTTAAATATGTCTGAGCAAATCCCATAATTCGTTCACCTGACTCTGTCGTACCCGAAAAATCTATAACTCCCATTTCACAAGGAATGGAATCATCATCAATACGAGTTAAATCTTTAGGGTGGAGACCAATATATGATAGATTATATTTATTGGAAATCACACTGAAAGAAAATTATTTTTGAAATCACATGGAAAATTTTCAAATTATTTCTTACTTAGAGTTTAAGGCCCTCATAAGAGAGCTATTATTTCCCACTTTTCCAATTTCCGAAGTTTCAATTGCATCGACATAACTTCCCCAGTTCCGGTTTTTGAACACTTGAACAACGAGGTCTTGTTCAAACACGCGCTTGTAAAACTCCTCTTCCGGTCTGCACACCGGAGCTTTGGGGTCTAAAATAAACAGGAACCTGCAAAGGAAACCTATTTATTATTCATATAAATTTACATATGTGTTGTATTCATATTAGAACATTGTTACTAGCAAGTGTAAAAAAGAAAAACATCTTTGGTTGTAATTCCCAAACTATTAATTTCACAAACATACACAAAGCAAGTATGAAACTTAGTTTACATGTTTGAGGGCATAACGAGAGAACAATAAAGTTATTTTATTAAATGGCAATACAATTTATTTCCTTTAATTGGGCCACCAACACTTGGTAGTAAACATTGCATTGCTCGTTTCTAAGAAGGGTGATTTTAATCTAATCACATTAGGGCAAAAATTTGAGTACCTACTTCTCAATAAGTGAGTACCCTTTTACAAAGAAGTGATGTTGACTAGTTTTAACGATGGGTGATTTTGATATAATTACATTAGGGCAATAATTACACAATTACGAGCACCTCTCACAAAGGTGGTAAACAATGATTTTACGGAAGGTGATAGTTTTACTTTAATATTAATTTGCCCTAAATAGACGTGTGCTAATTTATCGGAATCGACTGAATATATATATTTTTTAAATGAATATTATTTTTAATCGTTGTTATTAATTACAAAAATTAACATATTTTACCTCAATTTGGCTCCACCGTAAGTATTATTCCTCATTTGAGTAACAAATTCTGGAATTCCCTCAAGAGGCATCACTGAAGAAACTAAAAAGATTCTTTTCTCATTGAGCAAAGAAGTATTTAACTCTTGGGTCCAGGGATTTGAATTATTTTGCATGTTTTTATACGAAAGATTATCATCTTTAATGTTAATAACCTTTACTGGCATTTTGTTTACCTAGGAAATCAATAACTTTAATAATTGAATTCCTAAATGAAGAAAATAGAATTACCTCTTTTATTAAAATGAATTTATTTTTTCCAGACGAGAATTGGGCAAACGTAGTATATTTATTTGGAAGAGAAACGACATAATTAACTGGAAAACATAATAAAACATACGAAGAAATATTTGTAATAATTTGCGAAATTATATTGATATATTTTCCACTAATTATTGTTAGAGATGATTCTCGTAATAGTGAATAGTCGATATCATTTAACTCAATTGTTTTTGCCTGGAAAATAATAAATTATTATTTTATATTTTAATGAATTATTTATACTTACTTCTATTTCTTTTTGATTTAAATAATTTTTAACATATGGCAAATATTTTGGACTGTATTTTTCTTTTAATTCAATAATCGTCAAATTTTTGTTTTCTGTTTCCATTACAAGTTTTGTGAGCATATTGAAGTTAATACGAATGTCTTCATTGTTATCAATATGATTAACAAAGTGTAAGTTTTCTATATTAACTGCCTTATTATTAATTTTAAATCTTTCATAATTGAGTCCAGTTATTTGAACTCCAATATTTGATTCTATTGTTCCTATTTGATTATTGTACCACGCAACTGGTTCTGAAATTATAAATAGTTTTAATTAATATTTTCAATTATAATAAATAATTACCTTTTTCTTTGTCAAATTCTCCGAACGTAATATGTACTCGTTGGACATATTTCGGCAGAATTAAATGTTGACTATTTTCTAAATTATAAAACAAGTGGGCTTGGAAAGCACCCCCAATAAAATCTTTCCAATTTTCACATGGTTTAATATATCCGCTGAATCCTAAACAAAAATAATTATTTATTGTTGACAAATATTTTAATAAAAACTGTACCATTTTCTTTTACATCAATTGAGGACACCATTTTTAATTCATCGGCATATTTATATCCTTTAATTTCTAATTCCTTGTAGAAATTATTTTCTTTAATACTGGCCAAATTTTTATTATTTTCAACATTTAATGTCGTTATTTTTTCTTTGTTGTTGGTAACAATTTTACCAGTTGCAATAATCTTTTGCTCGTTAGTAATTTCAAATGCTCTCGTACCAGGTTGTAGAGAAATAGTTATTGTTACGGTAGCTAAACAAAATATAAATAAAAATTAAAACAATATTTTCTACGCACAATAAAAGAGAGATATTGTAAACACTCCAATTTTGCTGAATCTGTACAATTCTTTTTCATTCTTTTTAGCGTGATGTCTATAATTTCGTTCTAGGTGTAAGAATGCATATGTAAATAAATTCAACTGAACGAATTTCAATGAATCTTTATTATGTATGAAAACTTCTGACAACAATAGCACGAATTGATTAACGTTTGATTGACAGTTCTTGTCTTATTTGCAGCTATTGATATATCTAGGATAGTTATGAGTATCACAACCATCGCAGATGTCAATGAAATTCCTAGTTCGTAGAGCTGAGATTTTAAGACATCTAAAGACTGGTATGATTCTTAACATCCGTGGTTTGTTCAATAGTTCACCGGCTTCAGAAAATGAAGACATTATTAATAAATATTATTTTATTAAATTCTCTTGTCAATAATGTTTTCGTGATCAAGTCTGTATGGGTTGATATGACACCATGGTTGCCCATATATAATTAAATTGTCCTATGTTATTTTGACAAGTCAGTACGGAAATAATATTACCATACAGTTAGAGTTATGACTTGTTACCAGCTTACTTTTGTCTTCGTAAACCAAAACTTAATATCCTGAAATTGGTAAAGTATTTTAATCGTATGGTGTAATTGTTGATACTCGTAATATTTATGTCAGAAGCTTCTTTAAAATCCATTTAGCTGAATATGTTCTTCAAGTGTTCATTTATATCCAGACGAAAAGACAAAATTGTTTACAATAGTTCGTCTTTATAAAATGTAATCGTTATTTACATATTATTTACTTACCGCCCTCATTTACTTCAATATGATTTTTAAACAGAATATCTTCAAATGTTATACTACTTAAATCATCATTTTTGACCATTTCGCTGATTAAACCCTTTGAAAGAAGAAAACTTGATTTATTTCTAACGTATAACTTAAAATAATTATTTACTTACGAAGTAAATGGCATGAGGCAAAAATATTCTGTTATCTATTCTACATTTATTGAAATGTTGAAATTTAGTGCTGTTGAAATTCATAACAAAATCTCTTTCAGAACTAATTAAATATTCATCAGCCTTTACCATACTCCATTCTATACTGTGTTCCCATTGGACCAAATTACAAAGGCTGGGTGTTCCTGTAGGAACAGGTAAAGGAATTGAAGGATACAAGGTCGTCAGATTGGTGTCTACACCGTTCAAGTATAACCTGAAAGAAAAATTTAATATTGTAAATTAATCATCATCATTTCTAGATGAATCTGCGATTCAAGTAAAAGTTAATAGTTAACGACGATGAAATTTGAACCCCAAATCTCAAATTCCACTAAATTCGAATCGCAGAAAATAAACAATCGAGCCATCACTACCAAAATTACAAATTAATAATAAATTCTCTTACTGTCCCAGGGCGTTGAAGAGGAAGTCCAAGTTATTGGTGTCCCTCTTAGTCAGAGGGATGTTAACAGCCGTCTTCGGAAGGGCTCTTCGGAGGATGGCTTGCAGGAGTCCATGAGGAGCGATTTCTATTGTTACGGCATTGTTAGGGACGAAAGGTAGCCCTTCTTCGAACAGCACGGAACTCAGTAAGTTGTTCGTTAGGTACTCAGGGGACACCGTTTTCGCTAAATCTGTATTCCATTTGGATTGGGGTACAGACGTGCAGATCCATTTGGAAGATCGAGGTTTGGGATTAGGAATCACCTTGAGAGAAACAACACAATCATTAATTACTTTTGTCCTCACAAACGCGCAATCAAAATTAGGTATTTCAAATTATTAGTAGAACAAAACTAACTCTAACAGTGTTTCAGTTATTACAATAGTTACGAATTCTTTGGTCCATATGTATTATCATTATTAAAATCTACTTCGTACAAACTGACATCCCATCAAAATTTAATAACCGTAGATTTTCACAAAATATTAAACATTCAGCTTTTCTAAAACCAAACTTTAAAAGTTCATAATTCTTAAATCATTTTAAATTTTAGTTTCATTCAAATCCTGACATCCTGACTCATAGTATAGTAATTCAATCCATTTAAATATGACAATTGTTGGTGGGTTATCTGCGATAGGAGTCAAAAATCAAGAACAACACATGAAAAAGTTTTTTTAATTAAATTTGAAGTATAGTTTATCTGGAATATTTTTTTCTCTAAGTGTCTCTATTATCGAGGTGCCGTATTATTTTACATAGAATATCCATCAGATCTATTCTACATTTAGAAATAAATTTGAAAAATGTTTTTTTTCTCTGTATTATGAGGAGGATTAGTATTAAGATTTTTCTCAAATTTTGTCGTTGAAAGAAATCGAGGTTCACAAAAAATAGAAAACAAAATCAAACATTAAAATTTCACCTATGCATATTATTTCATTTAAGTTACATTTACAAATTTATACAATACTCACTTCTTTCAAATAAGAAAGTAGATGTGGGGCAGCAGGTTTGATGTACCTACTATGGTAAGCAATATTGGATACATTGACCAACTTAGCGAAAACTCTTTTCGATTTTAAAATTTCTACAAACTTGGTAACTTCTTGTGCAGGTCCAGAAATGGTACAACTATCTTCAGAGTTATGGCAAGCGATGTCAATTTTTTCAGGACAGAAATGTTTTAATTTCGAATGACCCATTCCTAAAATAGATAATAAGATTATTAGAACACTGAACAAATTGAAAACTTAACTGTATAAAAAATTATATATTATTCACAACTGATTTATTAACTTTTTTTTGTTCAGATAGTCAAATATTTTAGAGTAAATGTTCATATTAGATAAATTATATTTAATTAAATAATTATTTTATTGTAATATTTCTTACCTACTGCTGCCATCATTCCTGGAACTAGATCGGCATCTAATGAAGCTTTTCCTCTATAGTAAGCACTGAGAATCATTTGTTCAGCTGTTAAACAGTTATCAGCATAAGCGCATCCCAGTTCACCTACAGAGTGTCCTATTAAACCATCAGGATAGATTCCAACAGAATTTAGTACATCCGTAAGGCCGATCTACCAAGAGAAACAACATAATTTCTTTATCAATAAAATTATTATATTTTTTTACCTGTACAGCAGCAATACCAACAAACGAATTCAAAATATTTTCGAAAATATTATCATCATCTTCAGTAATAATTCTGAGTAAATCGACACCTTTGGGCTGTAATGCGTTATGACATTTATAGACAGCGTTTGCAAAAACGGGTAGTTTTAGCAAATCTCTACCCATGGTTTTCCACTGACTACCCATTCCAGAGTAGACGAACCAAATTGGTGGTTTTTCTCCGGAATAATGCTGCAAGAAAGAATAATTATCTAATGAAAAATAAAATACAATGAAAGTGATTAAGCATGAGAATATTGAGAACTATAAGAGATAGGAAGTTGGTTAAATTAGGCAAAAGTTGCCTCATGTCTTTCAATTTTCGTTTTTGTTTAATTTATACAACTCATATATCAAACATCAAACAGGCAGTGCTGCCGTTCTAGTACAAATGTACTATTTACAGTACATTTTGGCTTGAAAAGTACAACAGTACATCTACATTAAAATAATTTAATTTCTAGTACATTTCATTAAATTTCCCAAATCTAGTACATTTATGGTACATTACAGTCCTAAAGAAAATATGAGCCTGAAAATATCAATAGATGTACGGATAGATGACGCTGCATACCGTTTCATATTTGATAACTTCGTCAATAGGTAGCGTTAGAATCTGAATCTAAATAAAGTGTGAATCCCCGACTGCGACTTCATTCTATTCTATTTATGTAGAACCGAGTACCTGACGTGTTATTATTTTAAATAATATAATTCTCTTATTTAAATTTTAATATCTCTTTTTGGCATAGAAAATACGTTCCCTATTTCCATATTTTTCTACTCCGCAAACTAATAAGAGACAGCAAATCAATCACTAGTTCTAGTACATTTACAGTACATTTTTACTGAAGTGAATAGTACATTCGAATGAAAGCTCGCGGCAGCACTGCAAACAGGAAACTTTAAATTTGGATAATTATATTATTTAATGGCGCTTGAAGATTTATTTATATATTGATTGCATCAGTTGCTAATTCAAATTGTAGGGTAATTTCAGAAAAATATTTCCTTATATTTTAAATTACTTTTTTTTTAATATCTTACATATTATACCTTGTAGGTGGTAGTTTGTTTTGTAGCTCTAAGATCGTAGGCGCGGTACAAATGTCCATTTATATTTTTTGAAAAAACATCATGAACTAATCTGTTGTAGTAAAGATCAGATGGCTGTGCAGATACCTATAAAAGAAAAAAAAAATTATATTGTTATTTTTAAAAATTGTAAAATTTCTAAGAGTTACTAGAATATTTTTATTGCTAAATTGTTGTGTTTACTTGAACAGAATATTAATACTTACACTTTCATTAATTTTTTGTATTCCTTCTTCAGTTCTAGTAGAATAAGTAATGAGCAATGGAAGATCAGTAGTGATATTAGCTCTTGGTTGCTTATTACCACGAATGATTATATGACCATAAGAACTAGCAAAACCTATACAGTTTATTGCTGCAAGGCTACCATTCCATTCTCTGTTTTCGGTAACAACCTACAGCAGAACAAACCAAGTAAATTTCATATAATTTAATAAAAAAGGGTCAATTGTTTTGGTAAATTAATTGTAACTTGGAAGCATAAAATGTATTTCAGCTTTGTCATTTGTAAGTCGGAATTCGTATAATAATCAATTGATCAATGTTAATTCTAAAACCACTACATGTAATTCAGAATTTACTAATCTAAAATACATTTGATGCTTTCTGAATTACAATTGATTATTCTGAATTATATTTCATGATTTTTGATTTCTGACTATTCTGATTGTTTTCTGAACTACAATTTACTAATATGAATTAAATTTATATTTACTCCAGTACATATCACAGTTTCTCAGTTAGAAGTGGAAAAGGGATAGTTTTGACGATTTAAAAAAGATTTTTATTATAATGAAAAGGCATTAGATTTTTTCAAATAAATATAATGCAGTACAAACAAGGCATCCTTTTGTAATTTAAAGATTATAAAATAAGCAAATATATATTTAAAAATATTTAATTAATTTAATCTTTTTATTTTAAAATTTTTATAAAATTGCGGCAAACACGTCGTATACTCGCAAGGAAATGAATGCTTTTTTGCACTTGATTCACAATATGGTAGTTAATTTATTTAAAATAATTTTATTAGTTATTCTTGCCAAATAAAATTTGTTATTTAGTTTAGTGATCCTGTAATATTATAAGTATTTTTCATTTTTTTCAAGTTTCCTATATTCTATCGTAGATAAAATATTCAATACATATAACTACCTAAAGCAAATATATTTTTTTAGTTTTTCTTTACGTACTGTTATTGTAAATAACTATTAAGGTATTTCTGTTAATATTCATCCTCTAATAAAAAAAATATAAACCACCGTCCTTACTTCTAATTTTCCATTGAGTAGAGCAGGAATTTTGGTTTGACTCTTGTCGAAATTGAGATGTGCAGGCAATGTTCCGGTTTCCATTGCTATAATAATTTTAATTAAACTCATAAGAGCCGATGCGGGTTCTGTGTGGCCTATGTTGGTTTTTACGGAGCCAATCTGAAGCGGTCCGCTGCGATTCCTGCAAAAAACTCTCTCCACTGCCACCAACTCGTTCTCGTCGATTTCCTGCGGGGACAAAAAATAGCTACATATTCGCACAATAAAACCACAGATAATTATACAGACACAGAGAATCAGGATCAAAAAAATTACCGTCAAGAAGAGAAAATAAAAATCTGCTTGTTCAGTATGCATTTTTTCATCTCTCTATGTAACATATTTTCTTTATAATTAAAAATTTTTACATTGCATGCAAATTATGCATGTATTGCATTCACTGTAAATTAATATATGTTTATTTTTAACTATGACAGCAATTTTTTTTTTAATAAAATTTAAATTTAACTTTGTCTTAAGTGTATAAAAAATTTGCAATCTAACTCATTGATTTAAAATTCCCACAAAAGGCAAAAATAATTCATACAATAAAACTGTCTAAGATTCGACATCTGAAAACTTTTGGTTTTATATTTAAAATTTATGATAAAGCATATAAAAATATCAAAACTAGGGAGATTGCTTTGCCCCGTCATGTATTTTTTATTTGCTTAATTTTCTTAAATATAATAATCAGAAATGACCATTAATTTAATTAAAAGTAATTGAAATACTAATTAAATTATTTTACGATAAAAGTATGTGGAATTCAATTACTTTTCAAATTTCTTTCAAACATTTGGTAATTACGAGTTTCGATACCAAGTAATTGTAATTGGTAATTAATTCTGATAATTCAAATATGTGCAGTAATTGAATTTGTAATTCAATTAATTTTAAATTAAATATAAATTTTCTATGCTATTTCTGTTTATTCCCTGAAAAAGTAATACAAATATAATGTAAATGTTTAAAAAATAATTGTAGTTAGGAATTGATTCTTTTCAATTAAAGTAATTACAGTAATTGCATTTTGAAATATTTGGAGGTCGTAAAGGAAATTGTATTTGAACTCCTTTTTTCACATTAAAATAATTGGTAATTGGTATTTCAATTACTTTTGTCGGTAATTTTCTCTACTGCTAATAATATTTTTTTATTAATATATATACAATTAAGTTTTCAACTGATAATTTATAGTGATTTTCTCTTTTCAAGAATCAGTTTTAAACAAAAATAATTATTTTTATAACAAGATTTATTCTTAAAATTTACTATATTTGGCAGTAAGTCTTTTTAAATCTAATAAGTAATGTATCGTGCAGAAAGTATTTATTTGTAATAATTAATATTAATTTTGAATATGAAAATAAAATATGCTATTGTTTTAGTTTGCTTAACAAAGTGACATTTTTTGTTCGTATAAGTTCAACAAGTTATTTGGGGCATTGGAGCAAATTGCTAGTTTCTCGTATAGGCCAATAATTACCGCGAATAAATATTTATCCTATTGAGTTTAATGAAATAAGTTTGTTATCCCTGAGCCCAAACCTAATTGCTCGTGATTGACATTTCCAGATTAGGATCTACTTGTGTATTTATCTTCCTGAAGGCCCATTTCCTCACTGTTTAACTAATCCTCATTTAATATTAACCCGAGTTCAAATCCCACCATCCTTGAAATTCGATTTTAGCTTTTTTGCTTCCTTGTACAAAGTAAAGAAAGTATTGTAATCGCGAAAAAATCGGCTTTCAAATTTCAACTGAAATACCGTTTTGATTATCCCTGAAATAATTTTCCCTAGTTTAGTCGTTACAGCTGTATGTAAATATGTACGTATCTCGCATAACTCAAAAATAATTAGTCGTAAAATTTTGAAATTTTGTATATAGACTTTAACGTCTAGTTGTAAATCTCCCTTTTCTATTGCAATTGGCAGTGCTAAAAGGCCTTTTTACTGTTTTTTATTTAATTTTTCGCATAACTCAAAAACGATTACAATAGAATGTTGAAATTTTGTTTATGGAATTGCTATAACATCTAGTTATACATCTCCATTTTTTATTCTAATCGGACTCTTCAAAAGAACATTTTACTTTTGGTAGAAACTTTGTAAAAATAATAATTAAGTTGACTTTTAATTTTTGAAGGAACATCTGATTTCTTGTTAGTGGCATTTTTTTCACATTATATAAAGCTTGAAATTTTTCTATTTCCCATAACCGTGGGTTAAAGTGTGAGAAATCATTTCTTACAGTATTTGCCAATAATTCACATGTAAAATGTGGGAAATACCATTTCTTACAGTAATTGCCAACACTGCGTATGCGTGAAGGTACACTTTTAGAGGTTGTGGTCGTAGATAAAGTACAGTGTGCCACTCGTGCAGAACCACATATTTCCCACCTTGTGTGATTCCAACACTCGACTTCGTCTCGTGCCGAAACTCTCATACCTCGTGGGATATAAGCGACTTTCTGCACTTATTACATAATATGCTATTATGTAATGCAAGAATAATATTGATAAACAATGTAAAATGTCGTAGAATGATCTCATCTTCAAGTGAAATAAGTTTAAATGAAGTGCAGCAAAAAATGTGTAAAATTTAGGGTACAAGGAAGTCATGTGGTTTTCACATCAGATTTTTTCCATAATGATACTGGATGTAAATTATATTTAAATTTACCTTCAAGCCACAGCCGTAGGTTTCTAAGTAGGCGACGTCCTTGGGATCAACGCCGCTCTTTTTGTAGCATTCTTCGAGGAAGTCAGAAAATTTGTCTGGGTTACAATGGCTTAGTTCACCAGGACTGATACCATCGAAGATGGCATGGGAATATAGCAATGTTGCATAGGTGCGCTTAGCGACGTCGCTACGTTGGAGGTACATCACTACTAGACCGTCTCCACGGCTGTACCCTTTAGCTGAAAAATAATTTAGTGCCACTTTTTTATATACTCATTTTCGTAAGTAATATAAACGAAAGCCATGAATTATTCGGTAAACTTTACTAATAATAATGGTGATGAATATTCGACTGTAGAGGATGATGAGGATAGTAATATTCGGGTATTCAGTACAAAATCTTTATTATCTACGAAGCCGACGTTTCGACACCTCTTGTGTCTTCTTCATCTATTAGCCCTGAAGAAGAAACAAGTGGTGTCGAAACGTCGGTTTCGTAGATAGTAAATATTTTTGACTGAATACCCGAATATTAATATTACTATCCTCATTTACTAATAATTGTTGTGTAGTAATAGACAAACCAGTATTAAAAAATTTAGGCATCACGACAGCGAAGCTCGAATGATTTAAGACTCATTTTTGACCTGAGGAATACCTACCTCCTTCGACATATGGTCTAGTAACCCCATCTTTACAAAGAAGTCCACTTTGATCCATATGCCACTGAACACAAGGAGTGATGGACAAAGAAGAAGCACTGACGATCGCAGAGTCGTAACCTCCGTCTTGGATGTACTGCATAGCCAGCTCCAGGACCTGGATGCCTGAGTTCCAGGTGTTGTCCAAGCAGATACTCGGCCCTAAATAGAGCATTTTATTTTATAAATAAATTATAATTTTAATAAAAAAAATAATTTTGTGCAATGCGGTACTAATAATACAAGTAGAATCAGCAGCCCAATAAAGAACAAAAAAAGATTTTCGGTTCAGTTCCAGAGTCATTCCGAACCCCAAAGTAGATTAAATTTTTTTATTTAAGGTATTTTCATTTAAAATACTAAAAGACAAATAATATTATAAAAAAATATTCGTGCATTATGAAGAAAATCAACTTTTCCTAAAAAATATTTTTTCTCGCTTTAAGACGTGCAAAAATTGATACAATGTTTGATACTTATAATGTTCTGACAATTCCGTTTTCTATTATTACATATCTATGATTATTTTGTTTTAAACAATATGACAGTAACTGTTTGGTATTAATTCATCGTCATAAAATGCAGCATTTAGATATGTGACAGGCATCAATCACGAATAAATTATATTAATGTGGGTCGGTTTTTCAATGTCCTACTAAGTCTCTGTTAAATTAATCTTTATGGCTCATTATGGTAACCACGAATTTCGGTTTTTCAATATTTTGTTAGCGTTACCAAAAGGATAAGTCTTAGATGACTAACAGCTTCTTTATGCTGCTGATAAAATTTTGCCATCAGGATAAATTTACGAAGTTGGTTCGAATATGGTGGAATGTAAAATATTTTTTAGCATTTGTCATATATTTGACTGTTTTTGATGTTGTTAAAATATGTAATTAATACAATGTATTTTCTGAAAGTGACGACGAAGAAGAATTAACAGGTTTTATTCATTTGGTGTGATCATTTTAAATTCTGAAGTGAGAATGATTTTTTCGAAAAATTTAGATTTAGCAAAAATACAACAATGTATTTATTACAAAATAATTAAATTAAAATAACCTATAATATGTAAGTTATGAAAAGAATAAAGCACTGTTGTTTTCTTCAAAATACATACCATTTACATTAAGCCAATAAGAAACACGATTAGCTACCATGCCTCTGGCTTGTCCGGTAATACCAAATCCCTTTTTCACTGGTTCAAATATGGAAACATCAGTTTCAGAAATACAGGCACCGGATATAATAGGGATATTCTTTCCACGTAGTTCAATTGGGTTCACACCTAATAAAAAATAATATTGTTTCAAATCAAATAGAAAATAGAAAAAATATTTTAATTAAATAAAAAGACATTTTTTGTAAATATTCATGATTTTTTTATTTAATTACTTAAACATATATTGAAAGTAAATGCAAAATTAAAAAGTACTAAATTTCAAATAAAAATTTAAATTTTAACTGAAATCAATTAATTGATGAATATTCATTTTTCTTGTATTAAAATTTTTAATTTACATATTAAATATTTCAATAGAAATTTAATTCCTTTATTCCATTGTTCCATTTAGGAACCAATTGTTTCACCTCTGGTTAAATGTCGGTTTCTTTAAACCTCGGTTAATAGAAAAATATCGTATCGAAAAAGTAACGAAAATTGTAAAAAAAAATATTTATTATTTCGATTATTTTATGTTAATCGATAGATTGTGTAACCGACACTTTAACCAAAGGTACAAAAATCGGCCCTTAAAATGATTTCTGGAAAATTCCGGATTTTAAATTTATATTTTTTATTACTTTTTCTTACCTGCATCTAAAAGAGCTTCGAAAGTCTTTTCCAAAAGAACTCGAGTAATAGGGTCCAAATATAGAGCTTGAGAAGAATGTACAGAAAAGAACGTAGCGTCGAAATAAGAATGACGGTTATTGGGAATATGGTTGTAATATGGGATCCCATCGACTTCCACTATACTAGCTAAAATTAAAATAAATACATACTTTTAAAAGTAATAAACAGAAAATATATATTACGTTTATAAGAAAAATTATATTTGAATTTTAAAAGATAGTCTAAATAACTAATTATTCAACGGAAATATCCATTTTTTTTTAAATTACAATTAAATACTTTTAATTTTATTTTATCTGTACTCAAAAACATTATGTTATTAGATTACTTGTATTTCTATTTAAATACATTTAGTGTACTTAAAATTTGTACGTGAATTAACGATTTAATTTACATTCAAAAGTACTTAAATATTTTTTATGCATTTAACTACTTCCTTATATATATATATATATATATATATATATATATATATATATATATATATATATATATATATATGTACTTTTAAAGCTTATGAAGAATTTTGCCGAGACATTGCTGAAACAGGAGCAAAATTTTGAAAACTTCAATGAAGAAAACTCACTTTACCCAAAGAATTCAAATTTAGAAATTGAATTAAAGGTTCGTAAATAACTCGAAGATTCTAGAAAACATGTTTTAAAAGCCAACAAGTTGGACAATTATAATCAATTTGATATTATTTTTTGTATCAACCAGATCAATAATTATTTCTATTTTTGTCTTTTTAAATAAAGCTATTGTTTTTTATATTTTACATGTACATATGTAGTGCTGTGAATTTGTCGTTAAAAAATGCCTGATAAAGTGCAAGTTAAAATATTTATTGTATTCTATGTAATGTTTATGTCTAATCACCTACGCATGTTTTGGGAAAAACAAAACATGTATAAAATGACTCCCACAACTTTTGTCTTATTTAACCGACTTCGTATCTTTTAAAGTTTTCGAGAAATCAATAATGATTGAAAATTCCATTATTTAAAACAAAAAAGTGCAATACTTGTTCATTTTATTTTAATATGTTTTACTTACAGCCAACCCATCGTCCTTGATCCACGGTGTTTTTATTCTCCAACAAAATATCCTTAAAATCATTAAGATCTACAGAATTTGGGAAAACTCCTCCAATTCCAGAAATTACAACTTCCGGTTTAGAACTCATATTATATTTTTTTAAACGACTTCACTGTACAGTAAGACACAACTGTACTAAATTCAAAATTTCATGGAATTTATATATAAAAAAATTGTATTGAATTCATTAAAGTTCGGTGATCTTTTGTCCCAAAACAAAAGAAAGAAATAATTAATTCTAAATCATTAATACTATATTTGAATACAGTGAATTAGAATGATTGTTTTTACTTCCTATTTAGTTAATATGCATACTGTAGTAGTAAATTTCATATTGAATTCTAATAACTGATTTTTGTTGCAGGCGGACGCGGATCGAGAATCTTGTCGGGTCACGATAGGTCACGAGTCACAACTACCTAGATTTTTTTATTATGGATCGTTATTGGACGTGAGCGTGTGGACAAGTAGTGAGTGAAATTTTATCTATTAAATAAGGGTCGAATTGTACTAGTGGTAGCCACCATAGAACAAAATATCTAGTGAAAATTTTTTAATATAGAATGAGATCTTGCAAAAAATTAAGTGAACCTTTTTTTGTTTAAATCGAACTTACAATACCTAAGTTGTTGTTCTATATTTTATAATACATAATAACGTTTTAAAGTATCATACTAAGAAAAGTCGTAAAAATTGTGACGTCCGTAAGTTCTGGTGTGAAGTTATCTACGTGTGGATCCCAGATCCCAAATATTGAGGTTTGGCGCGTTTAAAAGTTGGTAAAATGGACAGTCTGTGATTTAAAGCATTGTATATATTTACAGAAGATTATTCAATTTGTCAATTTGGATGTTAAAACATTATATTTGACGTTTAAAACGGAGTGAAGTTGAGTAAGAACCTTGATACGTCACTGGACAAGGAGTGAAGTGGGGTAATTAAGCCTCATTTTGAAGGATATCATTTTTAATAGCAGTTTTTTCATTATTAAAAGTCAATTTGGGGAAAAATTAAAAATACGGGTCTAATATTTTTTATTATTCGGGTGATTGGGTGTGAATATCAAAATAATTTCATGATCGTGAGTGATCTTGAGTTAAGTGTAAAATTTCATGCGTAATCGATCGTGTTTTTAATTTCGTGCGTGTGTCTGATAATAAAAAAAAAGCTACGACCAAATAACGGGTTTTTCATGCAGAAAATAAACAGTAAGTTAAAAATTACATTTTATTTCATACATGAAATGATATTTTATTGAAATAAATAAATGAGAAATTGTGTAGATAAGCACTTACTTACCTTCTCATTTTTCGATTTGGTAAAATCAAACTCCTAAAATTGCATTTGAAAATTTCATACATAATTTTATTCAAAATGTTTATCAATTGAGTTTATTTGAAAACTTGTGAAATTGAAAAAGTTTTAAAGCTGTGTTGGTTATTGTCCAAGTTAAATATTTTGAAGAAATGATAAAACTAAAAAACTGAAATACGTACTTCATAGATATTGGATAAGAGCAATAAAATATACATAGATAAACATTTATAAGTATACACTTTATTTAACAAAACAAACAAAATACATTTTATTTTTTAATAATTTAATACTTATTATTCTTTTATATTAGATCTATTAAATAGCAGAAGATTACAATTCATTTCACAATTCTATTAAAATCAATGAGGAATTATACATCGTGGAACGTAATTATACTAATTCTAATTATAGAAATATGTAACGATATTAATAATAAAATGAGCAATTAAAATCGTTGGAGGATTTTACCATTTCGAGAAGACTTTTTCATAAAAGCGTTTAGAAAATTTGGCATTTTAAAAAACAATAATATTCAAATAGGAGAGATACAACGAGTTTCAGGAACAAAAGAAAAATTCAAGACCAAATATTCCTAGTTAGGCAGATGAGTGAGAAAGAAATTCGTACAAACAGGTAGATACACATACGCTTCATCGATATGGAGAAAGCCTTCGACGAGATAAGAAGAAAAGAATTGTGGAATATTCTAAAACATAGAGACATGCAACAAGATCTTATAGTTTACAGAGGATGTTGAAAGTATGTACGAAAATACGAAAAGTTATGTTCGATTAAGAAACGAAAGCTCTGAATTGTTCACAGCAAAAATGGTATTAAACAGGGATGCATTCTAAGCCTACTACGATATGGAAATCATAGGGGAAAACGAAGAAAAACTATAGCATAAGGTAAATATATGTAACGATAAATTGAAAAAAATATAACGTGAAAAAAAATATAGGAAAAACGAAGACAATAGCAATAGGAAATAAATGGGAATGGATTATATACTTATTTATTACTTAGCGTATTGTTTGAATTTACATCAAATTATACAAAAGATATATTAGTTAGATATAATAGTTTATGTAAGTAGTAATATCAGGAGAAGTAATTCCCAAAGCCGCTAATGATACATTTTTGCGTAACCCCGAAAATATTTGAAAATATCGAATTTTTATCTCGAAAATTATTAAATTTTACAAAATTTGAGTGAGTAAAGATTTACGAGAATAATAATTTCAAAATGTTTAGATTATAGCCATTTTCAGTTTTTCCTGAAGGTTTAAAATTTGTAAATAAATATCTATCGTTAGTAATATTGGGTTTTAATAAAAAAAATAACATAAACTAGCAGTCAAATAATATTGCTTTTATTAAAAATTTTTTTTTACATTAAGTTTTCATTGACCAAATCAGGAAGCATTTCATTTTGCAGGATGGTGCGGTGATTTCCTCGCAGGACCTTGTATCGAATTTGCTCGCAGTGCTGCAACAAAATAAAAAAATGAACACCTTATTACAAAAAATATACATATTGCGGATTTTTATGCTTTTACAAGATTAGTGTAGGAAAATGGTGAAATAAAATAGAAAAATGAGGAAAATATTAACTTATAAAATGACATGCGTGACACATGGATGATAAACTTCTTGACTAGATGGTTACGTACGGGTAAATGGCTGACCAGTAGTTTGTAGGTCTAATAATAATAAGATTATAGAAGTCCAGGAATTAGTTTTATTTGTAAATTTAAATTGTACTTACCTCTGATAATCCTAAATTATCTTCATGATTTTCTGAATCTGGTAAAGTCACATAAGTCTGCCCCTGTATTTTGAATTGTAATGGTTTATATGAATTGGTATATTCAATTAAATTCTTCAAAATAGTAAGAGATCTCACGATGTCTTTATAATCAAATTTAGATAATTTTTCATTTGACAAAATTTGTTCTATGCTCTGAAAATATAAATATTAAGTGAACATACAAGTAATACAAATTATTTCAAAGTTTATCATACCTTTCCGTCTATTTTTAAGACCTGTTTCAAACGTGCGGTGTTAAATACTCCAGATTTATTAAAGGTATTAGTAAAATTGTAAATAATTTTGGGTAGTCCATCAATTAAATGCAGTTCAGTTTTATAACCCAAACTTTGCAGTTTTTTAGCCAGTTCTATTGCCAATAGTCCTCCCCATGACACTCCGATGAATCTGTATGTCGACATTTTTCTCACGTTGCGAATTTGCTGTAAATATAATAAAAAACAACATATAAAAATAATGAGAGAATAATGCTAAAAATATATTTAGGCTGATTTATAAGTAACACAGAACAAAAAACATAATTTAGCACAGAAAACATACGATTTAAGTCATAAGAAATTGATGTATCCATTTATAGCAAACACAGAGCATATAATATAGCTCCGTACAGTTCGAATTTTCTATGTTCGTGCATGTCCGGCGCCCTTCGGTGTACTTCGTGGTAGTACAAATAAATTTTTCTAGAGGGATGGAAAAACGAGGTTCTTTTTATTGCATGACGCCGTGTTTGAAGGAGAAAATGGACGATATAATATTAACCAGTTTAGTAGGAAACCAACCAATTTTGTATAAAAAGAAGGCTGATTGTAAAAAAAGAATGAAACAGCATACCGTCGACCACTGAGGAATGTTTTCTGTAGAGTTGGGACAACGTTAACATAAGGTTACGTTTTTTAATAATGTTATAAAAAAAGCTATAAGACAAGAAATAGTAATTAGCTTGTAAACAAAACAAAACACATGTGCAATCGAATTGGCATTAGAATATTAGAAGGTTTGTGATTGGTGCTTTTAAAACAATCTTCAAACACTACTAGTGAACAGAAAACATATGAAAAATATCTTACTTGTGCTAAATCGTCGAGTAGATTGTCGGGAATGGCATTACTCGGCAGTTGAACGCAGAACACAGGGTGCATGAGCTGAGAGACAAATTGCCTCAACAAAGGGCAATGGGGCCCGGCCAGCCCTGGCACCAGGAACACGGGAGGGCAATCCCGCAACTCCTGAGGGATGTGGGAGACTAATTGTGTGAGGCAAGGGGACCTCACTTCGCACTGCCCCATATGTTTCAAGGTTTTTAGGTTATTTGGCAGGAACATAGAATCGTCTACGACAAATTAATTTCACCTACATTATCACACAATACTTGTAAGAAGAATACTTTACAAACAGGAAAATTCAGTATGAATAAAATACAAAGTACAGTGAAATTACATATATACAGTGCGTGCAAGGAAATGCGAAACATAAGACTTTAACATGGGATTTCAAAAAATTTCAGATACTCTCTTCCTTAATAAATTTAGGGCAAAACTACAAAAGTACAAAGTTGAGCAAATTAAATTCTACGTCAGATATGATCGTTATTGTATATTAAAATAATATGTAATATTTTCCTTAAAATCAGACATCCATGAAAATAAAAGAAAATATCTATATTAATATTTCATTTTAGTTTAATATTCAAGTATAAGAGAAAAGTTTAAAGAATATTACCTAATGATAAAATAATAAAAAAGTATATATGAAATATCTAGAAGTAGAATTCTTTAAAACTTCGAAGATAAGAACAAATTTAACAAAATAGTTTTAGTATTTTTTATGGAGTTAATAAAACGAATCATTTATGTTTTCAGTAAAATATTAATTATTAATATTTGCTAAAATGTCTTTTTTTTACTTGTGGTATAGTTCTAATGCTCTGAAATGTAAACTCTCTTCTACAAATATCTAATTTTGATGATGATTAGAAATTATATATTATATATTTTAAAATATAAATACGAAATAAAATTTAGTTCGATATTATGAAAATTTCATCTGTAGTACTTTTTTTCTTTAATAAATTCATATTACCTCGACACAATAAAAATAATAACATATTGTAAATAATTTAAATAAACACTGCAAAACATAAATTAAAATAATTAATAAAATCTGTAGTGTAATGAGTTTTGTTTTTCTCTTTGTATTATTATTTTAAAATTAATTAAAAAAAAAAAATTAAAAATAATGTAAATCTACATTTGCTGAATAAATTTATATTTAAATAAAACAATAATACCTTCTCTAATTTTATTGTTGTCTCGTTTATTTTTATCTGCATCATCTTTAAGGTAAACAACATCATTGTCTTCTTTACTTAAAATAACATCCAAATTTCTGACTACATCTTGAAAATCGTAAGTAGTCCCCCAACTAATATTGCAAACAGGTAACCCACTCTTCCTGAAGAAAGCTCTTTCTTTATTATTTCCAAAAATGCAGACCATTCTTCCCTCCTGCTTATTTTGACTTAGAGCGGTGTCTAGATTTCCAAAGATCTTTAAATTATCTTCAGGGCCAGCGAAGATGAACGTTTCAGACAGGTTTCCGTAGGATGAGATTTCTTTAACTAACAGCTTAGTACTTTCAAGAGAAGAAGCATTATGTTTTGAAAGAATTATATTAATATCGTAGTTTTGTCTGATTGAGGAAATAAATCTGTTGACAAAATCAAGGTTTTCAGCAGGTGCATTTGAAATTATTATGCGTTTTCCTCCTTGTTTGACAAGATATTGAATTATGGATAATATCGAATCGTTGGAATTTGCTAAAACATTAAAAATACATAAATAATAAACTAATACTAGCGATATATAATAATAATAATTTAGGAAAATAAATTCGCGGTCAAATAAATTATAACTGTTATGAAATTATAAATGATTTCTAAATTATTATGGTATTCAATTATTCTATGTAGATATTGCAGAGGTAGAATCTTAGACAGATCAACGTCAATTATTCCAAATTTACGTTCGAATGAAATAATGAACTTTTCTGCGTTATTGTACAGAGGATGAACATAGCAGTTTGCTGTAGATGACAATAGTTCTACAACCAGGTATCCGAAAAATTCTACTAGATATGATGTTTCGTAATATCATTAAGAGTGCAATAAAATTTATAATAATTGATACAAAATTGGCATTTTCTTGATGGAAAATGATAAAACTTTGTCTGTCTATTAATATATTTTTTGAAATTTTGTTTTAAACATATAGTACAGTATGCCTAATATAAGCAAACTTTAAATGAATAAAATAATAAAACTGAGCAAAAATTTAAAAATCAATCATTAGAGAGACATAGTACAAAGTTTTAACAATTCGATAGAGTTTTATATATTTTGAAAATGTTAAGTTTTAAGACGATTTTAATGGTATTACTAAACCGCATTTTGGCGAATTTCAAAGGCTAGTAGTGAACCAACTTAATTGCTAATAATTATATTATTGAAAACTGAGTAAAGATATAATTTATGGTTAATAGTCAGTAAAATATTATATTATTATAGGTAACATAAAATTAAAATTAGCTACTTACCATATACCAGATAAGTATCGTGATTTTGTATTTTATTACAGAAACTATTTGGACCTTTACATATTTCACTATTAATTTTTAATAATGCAGATCCTACAACGGAACTGCTTCTTAAATATCTGAAAATATTTTATAATTTTGTATCACACAAAATAATTAAATTTTAAACTCTTACCTTAACGTTTCGTCAACTCTGTTCTCCGTTACGATTTTCCTTGTCAAAGATGTAATTATACCATTCCCTATATCTGTGGCAATCATATCATGAAGCTCTTTTTTAACCTCTTGGGGCAGTTTTAGTAAACCCTGGCCTGTAACGGGATAAAAACTGATACCCTTTAAGAAGTTCTTCATACCAATGGTATTGTACGACACCAGATCATGGCTGCCAAGTTGGATAAACTTTCCGTGGGAGGCCACCAGGTTAAAGGAAGCTTGGATACGATCTCCAGGTAAGCAGTTGAGGACGATGTCCACACCACGGCCTTTGGTTTGTAGAAGGATGTTATATTCGAAAGCAGTGGATTCTGAATCGAGAATGTTTTCGTCGAAAATCTAGAAAAAAAGAAATATTTTTTTTAAATTCCATGAATATATTATAATAGGTATTTAAAGCCGGTTTTAAGACATAACGTACCTGTGGAAGCCAGTTTTTTATAATAAAACGTTGTTTTTCGTTTGCAACTGTAGTGTAAATTGTGCAACCAGTATTGTATGCTAAGTAGGTAGCTGCTAAGCCAATGTCTGAGCTACCGGCGTGCACCAGGACAACATCGCCTTTGGAGATGCCTCCCACAGTGAACAAAGTGTAATAAGCCTGAAAGACATAAACAAAATACATCCGGAAGTTAATAATATTGTTAAATTACTTAAAATACTTATAACTCTTTCTCGAAAAATGCTTAATACAATAGCAAAAATTATTATAACTTTTATGACAAATCAAACAGCAATACTTTGTGACAATCAACTAAGAATAAATTTACTTAGGTACCATAATTTTGTATTTCACATTTTTTTATGGAAAGACAACTATTACAAAAATGCTTTAATATACCTTGTATCAGTATTGGTATTATATAATTATTTACTTACCATTGTATAAGCATAAGGTATAGTTGCAGCATCAATCAAAGACAAAGTTTTGGGTATGGTCCATACGAATTCAGGATCAATTTCTAGTTTGGATTCATTTAAAAATGTCTGAGCAAATCCCATAATTCGTTCACCTGACTGTGTCGTACCCGAAAAATCTATAACTCCCATTTCACAAGGAATGGAATCATCATCAATACGAGTTAAATCTTTAGGGTGGAGACCAATATATGATAGATTATATTTATTGGAAATCACACTGTAACAAAATTATTTTTTAAATTACATGGAAAAATCTTCAAATCATTTCTTACTTAGAGTTTAAGGCCCTCATAAGAGAGCTATTTCTCACTTTTCCAATTTCCGAAGTTTCAATTGCATCGACATAACTTCCCCAGTTCCGGTTTTTGAACACTTGAACAACGAGGTCTTGTTCAAACACGTGCTTGTAAAACTCCTCTTCCGGTCTGCAGACCGGAGCTTTGGGGTCTAAAATAAACAGGAACCTGCGAAGGAAACCTATTTATTATTCATATAAATATACATATGTGTTGTATTCATATTAGAACATTGTTACTAGCAAGTGTAGAAAAGGAGAACACCTTTGGTTGCAATTCTCAAACTATTAATTTCATAAACATACACAAAACAAATATGGGACTTAATTTGAAAACTATGTTTGAGGGTATAACGAGAGAACAATCAAGTTATTTTATTAAATGGCAATACAGTTTATTCCCTTTAATTGCGCCACCAACACTTGGTAGTAAACATTGCATTGACTGGTATCTACGAAGGGTGATTTTAATCTAATTACATTTTACAGTGAGTGAGCACCCCTTTACAATGTAGTACCAATTATGTTGACTAGTTTTAACGTTGGATGATATTGATCTAATTATATTAGGGCAAGAATTAAGAGTACCTCACCATTCACAAACACTAACGCCGCCTTTTTAAAATTTCCCTTGGGGCAAAATTTCTTATAATGTCTAAAATTAGAACAAAATTGCAAGAAAAAAATACTAGAAAGGTATGAAGGGAAACTAAATATTAATTTTATTGGGTTTCGGCAGAACTAGAATTAGAGCAAACACTTTAGAATACTCTAATTCCTAACCCATTGAAACCGGAGCACAATCCAGAGAAGCTAGATCTGCTCTAAAATGAGTTCTGATTTCAGCAGACCTAGAATCAGAGCAAATCTTTTAAGTGCTCTAATTCCTGACCCACTGAAAACAAAGCACAATCCAGAGCACCTAGTTTCAGTACGCACAAAAATTAGAGCACACGCTAAAACGTGTTCCAATTCCCGACTAGCTGAACTACATAGATCATCTTCAGGGCATCAGATGCCCTGGAAGGGGGTCTAACCAAACAAATGCCTGCTGCTTTCCCAACGTCCCGTATAGCGGGACTGAGTGCTAACGTCTCAGGATCCCCGATATACCCTAAGACGTACATTTTTACCGGGCGTATGGATTCCTATAGGCTGATATTCAATCTGTAATTGTATCTGTACTACTAGTATTTTTAAAATGAAAATTTGTAGACATAGGTCCTTTGATGCGAGGAATTCAATGGTAATTTTTTTAGAGTGTATCTTACACTCATTTTTGGGTAGTACTCAGTTATTAAAAATGGAAAGAGGCACAATATTTCTTTAAAATAATAACAATTCTGGACTACTAATAAAAGAAATGCGAGCTACGAGAAGTGTCTCCTTGGGTGTAGTCGGTACCTATGGTCACACAGGTGATAATATTATTTTAAAATTTAATATTACTTTGTTAAATAATAGGCCGGTCGATTAATTTGGCCCAAATGGATGGATATTAATATTACTTTTAATTATTATTATTAATTACAAAAAAAAGAAAATATTATGTTTAATATTTTTTTAATATTATACCTCAATTTAATTCCACCGTAGGTAATATTCCTCATTTGAGTAACAAATTCTGGAATTCCCTCAAGAGGCATCACTGAAGAAACTAAAAAGATTCTTTTCTCATTGAGTAAAGACATATTTAACTCTTTGGTCCAGGGATTTGAATTATTTTGCATGTTTTTATACGAAAGATTATCATCTTTAATATTAATAACCTTTACTGGCATTTTGTTTACCTAGGAAATCAATAACTTTTATAATTGAATCCATAAATGAAAAAAATAGAATTACCTCTTTTATTAAAAGGAATTTATTTTTTCCAGAAGAGAATTGAGCAAACATAGCATATTTATTTGGAAGAGACACAACATAATTAACTGGAAAACATAATAAAACATATGAAGAAATATTTGTAATAATTTGCGAAATTATATTGATATATTTTCCACTAATTATTGTTAGAGATGATTCTCGTAATTGAGAATAGTCGATATCATTTAACTCAATTGTTTTTGCCTGGAAAATAATAAATTATTATTTTATATTTTAATGAATTATTTATACTTACTTCTATTTCTTTTTGAGTTAAATAATTTTTAACATACGGCAAATATTTTGGACTGTATTTTTCTTTTAATTCAATAAACGTCAAATTTTTGTTTTCTTTTTCTATTACAAATTTTGTGAGCATATTAAAGTTAATACGGATGTCTTCATTGTTATCAATATGATTAACAAATTGTAAGTTTTCTATATTAACTGCTTTATTATTAATTTTGAATTTTTCATAATTAAGTCCAGTTATTTGAACTCCAATATTTGATTCTATTATTCTTATTTGATTATGATACCACGCAACTGGTTCTGAAATTAGAAATAATTTTAATAAATATTTTCATGAGAATAAATAAATACCTTTTTCTTTGTCAAATTCTTCGAATATAATATGTACTCGTTGAACATATTTCGGTAGAATTAAATGTTGACTATTTTCTAAATTATAAAACAAGTGGGCTTGGAAAGCACCCCTCATAAAATCTTCCCAATTTTCACATGGTTTAATATATCCTCTGAATCCTAAACAAAAATATTTATTTATTGCTGATAAATATTTTAATAAAAGCTTTACCATTTTCTTTTACATCAATTGAAGACACCATTTTTAATTCATCGGCATATTTATATCCTTTAATTTCTAATTCCTTGTAGAAATTATTTTCATTAATCCTGACTAAATTTTTATTATTTTCAACATTTAACGTTGTTAATTTTCCTTTAATGTTGGTAAAAATTTTACCAGTAGCAATAATCTTATTTTCGTTAGAAATTTCAAATACTCCCGTACCAGGTTGTAGAGAAATAGTTATTGTTACGGTACCTAAAACAAAATATAAATAAACATAAAATCATTTTTGAACTCACCATCGGTTATAAAAGAGAGATATTGTAAACCTACCATGTTTTTGAATGTTGAACAGATAACACAAATTAGTTTAAAAGTATTATAAAAACTATCTCTATATCTCAGAACAGTAACTCTCTTATACAAATAAGTAATTGTTATTTACATATTATTTTTCACTTACCGCCCTCATTTACTTCAATATGATTTTTAAACAGAATATCTTGAAATGTTATGGTACTTAAATTGTCATCTTTCTTGACCATTTCGCTGATCAAACCCTTTGAAAAAAGAAAACTTGATTTATTTCTAACATACAACTTAAAATAATTATTTACTTACGAAGTAAATGGCATGAGGCAAAAATATTCTATTATCTATTCTACATTTATTGAAATGTTGAAATTTTGTTTTATTGAAATTAATAACAAAATTTCTTTCTGAACTAAATAAACAATCATCAGCCTTTAACAAATCCCATTCTGTACTGTGTTCCCATTGGACCAAATTACACAGACTGGGTGTTCCTGTTGGAACAGGTAAAGGAATTGAAGGATATAAGGTTGTCAGATTCATGTCTACTCCGTTCAAGTATAACCTGAAAGAAAAATTCAATATTACAAATTAATCATCAACATTTTTAGATGGATTCAAGTGTTTGTTACGTTACAAGTTTAATTTGTTTTTTAATGATGTAGGTTGTTAATTTGTTTAATAGTTAACGACGATGAAATTTGAACCAAAAATCTCGAACTTCACTTAATTCAAGTCGCATCAAATAAACAAATAAACCATCACTATCAGAATTACAAAATAATAATAGATTCTCTTACTGTCCGAGGGCGATAAAGAGGAAGTCTAAGTTATTGGTGTCCCTCTTAGTCAGAGGGATGTTAACAGCAGTCTTCGGAAGTGCTCTTCGGAGGATGGCTTGTAAAAGTCCATGAGGAGCGATTTCTATTGTTACGGCATTGTTAGGGATGAAATGTAGCCCTTCTTCGAAATATACGGAACTCAGTAAGTTGTTCGTTAGGTACTCACAGGACACCGTTTTCGCTAAATCTGTATTCCATTCGGATTGGGGTAAAGATGTACAGATCCATTTTGAAGATCGAGATTTGGGATCAAAAATCACCTTGAGAGAAACAACACAATCATTAATTACTATCATTCTCACAAAGTTACAATCAAAATTAGTTACGTCAAATTGTTAGTGGAACAAAAGTGACTAACGGAATTTTATTTAATACAATAGTTACAAATTCTTAATATTATTAGCATCAAAATTTACTTCAAACAAATTGATATCTCATCACAATCTAGTAATCGTAGAATTTCGCAAAATGTGAAAAATCTAACTGTCCTAAAATCATTCTTTAAAAATTCACATTGGTGTATTTATTATTTTTGAAGCATTATATTTTTGTCTTCTTAATATTCTGACATACCGACTCATAAAATAAAAAATCTCAACGCCAAACCTTCTTTTCATCCCAATTTTGGAGATATCTGCGAAACGAGACAAAAATCAAGAAAAACTTATAAAAAAGTTATTTCACATTAAATTTTAAATAGAGTTTCTTTTACATTTTATTTTATATTTTCTACAGATCAGATCTATTATCTACATTCAGAAATAATTTACAAAAGTTATCTTTTTTCGTACCAATGATAGTAAAAGGTATTTAAAAAAGTTTTTCTTTTAAAACATCAGGAGAGTTGATATTTATAAGTTTTTTTTCCAAATTTTGTCGTTGAAAGAAATCAAAGTTCACTAAAAATGGAAAACAAATGAAACATTAAAAATTCACGTCTATTTTTATTAAATAAAGAAATATATGCATATTATTTCAATTAAGTTACATTTACTACTTCATATACTCACTTCTTTCGAATAAGAAAGTAGGAGAGGGGCAGCAGGTTTAATGTACCTACTATGGTAAGCAATATTGGCAACATTGACCAACTTACAGAAAATTCTTTTCTTTTTTAAGATGTCTACAAACTTAGTAACTTCTTCTGTAGGTCCAGAAATAGTACAATTATCTCCAGAGTTATGACAAGCGATGTCTATTTTTTCAGGACAGAGATGTTTTAATTGCGACTGGCCCATTCCTAAAATAAATCATAAGACAATTAGAATACTCAAAAATAGAAAACCAAACTGTTATACAAAATATATATATTATTCTCGATTGATTTATTAACTATTCTCTTGCTCCGATAGTCAAAATCACAGAAAATGTTCATATTAGATAAATTATATTTAATTAAATAATTATTTTATTATAATTTTTCTTACCTACTGCTGCCATCATTCCTGGAATTAGATCGGCATCTAATGAAGCTTTTCCTCTATAGTAAGCACTGAGAATCATTTCTTCGGCTGACAAACAATTATCGCCATAAGCGCACCCCAGTTCACCTAAAGAGTGACCTATTATACCATCAGGATAAATTCCAACAGAATGTAATACATCCGTAAGGCCGATCTACCAAAAGAAACAACATAATTTCTTTATCATCAAAATTATTCTATGTTTTTACCTGCAGAGCAGCTATACCAACAAACGAATTCAAAATATTTTCGAAAATATCATCGTCATCTTCAGTAATAATTCTGAGTAAATCGACACCTTTGGGCTGTAATGCGTTATGACATTTATAGACAGCGTTTGCAAAAACAGGTAGTTTAAGCAAATCTCTACCCATGGTTTTCCACTGGCTACCCATTCCAGAGTAGACGAACCAAATTGGTGGCTTTTCTCCAGAATAGTGCTGCAAGAAAGAATATTATCTAATTTAAAATAAAATATACATATTTTTCTTCATTACTAGTCTAGGTACAAGATACCGTCTACTTGGTAATCTTGGTAATCTAAGTCAATAATAAATTATTATCAACCTACGTCAATAGTGCAGAATATCACTTTTTAAAGAAACACAAGTCTTGGACCCATTAAAGTAAGGAAAATTATTAATTTTCAGTGTGAATTTGGCCATTAAATTAAATCAAATAAACACAATTCAAAAGTCAAATGTGCAGAAAATAAAATAAAAACATTATTATTGACCAGCGCATTGTATCCATTAGTTACTTCGCACCTCAGGACACATTATTGGCGCTAGAGGTCAATAATAATAGTCTTCAGAATGAGCTCTATTTTGAGTGCTCTAATTCTTGACTCACTAAAATCAGAGTACAATACAGAGCAGCAAAATATGCTCTGGTTTCAGCAGAACACGATTTCAGCCGCCTGAAGTAGATGATCTTCAGGGCATGAGGTGCCCTAGAAGGCGGTCTAGCCAGACCACCAGGCAGGGAGGAGACCCACTACCGCCCCGGCGCCCCGCAGAACAGGACTGAGTGCTAGCGTCTCAGAATCTTCGGTATATCCTGAGACGCGCATTATTATAGGTCATATTATAGATTCTTATTAGCTGATATTCAATCTGTAATTGTAGATGTACTAGTGGGAATTTTTAAATAAAAAAATTGTAAATTGTACTTTAATGTGATTAATTCAATGCGAATATTTTAAATGTTATAACAGCTACTTAAAAAATGGAAGCAAATAAAATAATTATTTAAAATAATAGGAATTCAAGCTTTATTACAGCTGTAAAAAAATGCTGTGCTAAGAGAAATGTTTCCTTGGGGATATGAGCCCCGATGCCTCAATGAAGTCTTCACCCATGCAAAGTATAGGATAATTTCAGAAAAATATTTATTATATTATAAATTATTTATATATTTCACATAGTATACCTTGTAGGTGGTAGTTTGTTTCGTAGCTCTAAGATCGTAGGCGCGGTACAAATGTCCATTAATATTTTTAGAAAAAACATCATGAACAAATCTGTTGTAGTAAAGATCAGATGGCTGTGCAGAAACCTGAAAAGAAAAAATACTAAATATTATTTTGCACATATTTTTGAATATACGTATTGTCATTGTTAAAATTTATAAAATTTAAGTTACTAGAATAGTTTTATACCTTAAACGTTGTGCTTACTTGAAATGAGAAACTTCTCATAGTATTATTTTAATACTTACACTTTTATTAATTTCTTGTATTCCTTCTTCGGTTCTAGTAGAATAAGTAATAAGCAATGGAAGATCAGTAGTGATATTAGCTCTGGGTTGTTTCTTACCACGAATAATTATATGACCAAAAGAACTAGCAAAACCTATAACATTTATTGCTGCAAGGCCTCCATTCCATTCTCGGTTTTCGGTAACAACCTATAATAGTAAATTTCATATAATTTCATAAAATTATTAAGACTCACATATTATAAACTATATCTTTCACGGTCTTATTTTAGAAAGTTTCTTTATTTTGTTAAATTTGATTTAACTTAGAAGCAATAAATGTGTTTCAGCTCTGTCATTTGTAATTCGGATATCACCAAAAGAAATTAATAGATCAATTTTAATTCTGCAAATATCAAATATAATTCAGTGTCAAATTAAAAGAGGGGGAAAGGGTGCAATAGTTCTGTTTAGAAGATATTATCAGACGAAGGAGGCAGGAGTAAGCTGGAACTCGGTAATAGAAAAGGCAAAAAAAAGAAATAGAGGAACTTCGAATACAATGAAAAACTTAAACAAGTGGAAAAAGAAACCTCAACATTCTAAAATCCAAAAGGATCCGGATTTTGTAGGCATTTTTATCTACGATAATCAGTGGCGGCTTGTGCCTTTAAGGAATGAGGAGGCAAATTATTTACTTAAAACTTTAAACTCTGCTTAGTTAAAAAATTATGGAATATATTGCTAGCTAGTAGCTCCGCTCCTGATAAAAACAACTATACTTAAATAATAATACTAATACTCCTACTCGGATTGAAGACCGCATCATACGCATGGAAACTACATACTGAATTTTACATTGAGCCACAGCCAGACCCCCAATCCAAACATTTCTGGCAGAGCTGCTGCACCGATACCGAGAGTTGCTAATGATCGGAGCTCATGCCACCCTTGCTAAGTTTTCTCTCTGTTCAACTCATATATTTCATCTTTTTTCTTGAATTGATTCAAGGTCAAAACTAGCTTTCTCTTCGCTTTAAAGGTGGATAGGTGGAGACAAATTTTAAGTTTGTCTAAGGCTCATTAAAGTATATTTATTTTTCTCTTTAAATAATCCATAAAATTGAAAGAATGTCTACTAATATATTTTTTTAATATAATAAATAAGTCATCATAATATTCCATTTATTATTTGTAGAAAAATTTTAAAATATTTATTAAACGTTTACATTTTCTTTATTTTTTGACAGGAGGCAGTGCCTTCCTTGCCTCCTCTGACGAGCCGCCACTAACGATAATGTGTAAAACTGAAATTAATTTCCAGTTATTTAATTTATCACACATAAAAAAATTTACTGTACATATACATAAAGCATACATTTTTACTTTACATACTGATCATTGTTTGATAATAAAAAACACCAGCCTTACCTCCAACTTTCCATTGAGTAGAGCAGGAATTTTGGTTTGACTCTTGTCGAAATTGAGATGTGCAGGCAATGTTCCTGTTTCCATTGCTATAATAATTTTAATTAAACTCATAAGAGCCGATGCGGGTTCTGTGTGGCCTATGTTGGTTTTTACGGAGCCAATCTGAAGCGGTCCGCTGCGATTCCTGCAAAAAACTCTCTCCACCGCCACCAACTCGTTCTCGTCGATTTCCTGCGGGGACAAAAAAATACCTACATATTCGCACAATAAAAAAAAAACAGATAATTATATAGACACAGAGACTCAGGATCAAAATATTTACTATCAGGAAGATTGAAAATTCATAAATTAAATCCGTCATAAACCAGCCTTTCTACCAGTGTTTCAAAAAATTTTAACTCTAACTTCTAAAATATACTATACTTTGACCATAACTAATATAAGTAAAAAATGTAATATAGATATATATGATTTCTCATATAAGATAAAAAAAGGTTCGTACAATACAATAACGCTTTTTAAAAGCTATCAATAGGAGTTAAATTTTAATTATTGATCAGAGTTAAAAAAAACCGGTTAATAAAAACCGGTAACCGATATTTTCAACGAAAATTGCGAACTTTAACCGTAATTTTAACCGATATTTTTCAGGCCGAAAATACCGGTAACCGTTAACCAAAAAAAAAAAATAAACCGGTTTTAGCGAACATTAACCTTTATTTAATATCATTTAGCGAGAAAAAAAAAATTATATCTGTGTTTTCTATTTGTATTTGAACATGAGTCATGACAATTTTTACAATTAACATTTTATTGGAGAGTCATAAATGTAGGTAGTCTCTTTGGCCGTTAAGGTTACTTAAAAAGTCCCAAATAAATACAGCCTTTGTCAACACAGGCAAGTTTAAAATTGAAAAGTGACCTGCGTTTTTCTGAAGATATTACGGGAATTTTTGTGAATGTTCATTAATTAAATTGCTTTTTTTAATTGTTATATTTTTTTTGATTTTTTTGACACCCTTTTCCATTTAAAATTAGGTGCAACCCCCATTTTAGGGTTGAAATGCCATTGGAAATCCATTCAAGTGTCCCCCTTTATACTAAAATTGCCGTGTTCAAGCGTTTTTTGCTTTAAGTGACCAGAAATTGCGCTGATAATTTTCATTGGACCACTCATAATCCGTCTGAAGGTCGATGACTAAAACTCGTTTTTTCTAGGAGGAGATGACTCTAACAGCTTTTCTCTAGTGACTAGACCTGGCTCGTCTAGTGCAGAACTATTGACTATAACTGAACTAGACTACGAGAGTCCTAGGAAAAAATATGATTTAAGAGTTAGAGCAACCAGTCCTCCTCTAAGAAGCGATGTTCATGTTGAAGTTATTGTCACAGACGTAAATGACAATGCCCCTGTTTTAAAAGATTTTCAGGTAAGAATTTGAATCCGTGTGGCGGTCGTAAAATAAAAAAATGTTCCTGGTTATTTTTATTTACTTTTTATATATTTATATCACTTTTTGATTATCTAGAATAGATCTGAATCCTTGTGGCAGTCAAAACATTTTTTGGAAATGAGTTTTGTCTTTACAGGCTTGTAACTCGTAAATTAGTTGAGATACAATAAAAATTCTTACACCAATCGATTCCTTGGGTTTTTTTCTATAAGATACACATTTTTTTATATATTTTTCTTTCATTTTTATGGCACAGCCGATGAAATATATAAAAAATTGTACAATTTGGCACTTACAATTTTCAAATTTTAAGTTTATGGCCGCGTATCTCAAAAACAAGTTGTGCTATAACAAAAATTCTTGCACTAATCGATTCCTTCGAGATTTCTCTACAATATTCATGTTACTTTATATTTTTTCTTGCATTTTTATGGCTCAGCTAATGCAATATATAAAGAATGGTATAATGTGACACATAAAAATCTGATCAATTTGGAATATGGGACGACATAAGAGCTTTACTGTCGATATTAAGGAATGTTCTGTCATAATATTCATTTTCTTGACATAAAGCAGTCCACAAATATTCTTTAGAGATAAAATCACCTTCTAAATTTTGTTTCTGAAATATTTTAACACTTAAAATATTTTTTTCGTAAATTGACAACTATTTGAGTCGGTCTGTAAGTCTGTGATTAAAAGATTTAAATCTGATAAGATAATTTTTCAATTAGTTTGACAAATTATGAATTATAAACCTACTAAAAAAATACAGAATATCTAGTACAATGTTAAATTACCTCAATTTGAGTCAAATATTTTGATTTTTTAAAAGTCTATATTGATATTCCACAATGTTAAACCCAATGAAACTGATTTAATTTATTCCAAAACAATTTGAGACAATGTGAAACCTTACACAACTGTCTGAAATTAATCCCAATTGACTTAGAACAGTGTTGACCCTTATATAACGATGTTAAACCCTAAATAATTATATTAACTTTGTCCCAAACAGTTTGAAACAATGTTAAACCTTCCACAACATTCTGAAATTAATCCCAAACAATGTGGAACAGTGTTAAACCTTATAGAACTACGTAGAACATTGTTAAATTAGTATAACTTTCTTAACTTAATCCCAATTAACTTGGAACAGTGTTGAACCTTATATAACAATGTTAAACCCTAAATAATTATATTAACTTTGTCCCAAACAGTTTGAAACAATGTAAAACCTTCCACAACATTCTGAAATTAATCCCAAACAATGTGGAACAGTGTTAAACCTTATAGAACTATGTAGAACATTGTTAAATTAGTATAACTTTCTTAACTTAATCCCAATTAACTTGGAACAGTGTTGAACCTTATATAACAATATTAAACCCTAAATAATTATATTAACTTTGTCCCAAACAATTTGGAATTCTGAAATTAATCTCAAACAAATTGGAACAGTGTTGACCCTTATATAACAATGTTAAACCGTAAACAATTGTCGTAATTTTGTCCCAAACAATTTGGAACAATGTTAAACCTTCCAAAACTGCCTGAAATTAATCTCATACAATTTGGGATAATGTGTCACCTTCTAGAACTATCTAGAACATTGTTAAACCCTGTACAACTGTCTCATCTGAATCCCAATTATCTTGGAACAGTGTTGAACCTGATACATCTGTGTTACACCCTAAACAAGTTTCTAACTTTGTCCCAAACAATTTGGAACAAAGTGAAACATAGTGCAACTGTTTCTACTTACTCTAGAACACTTGGAACATCTTTTTGCCTTCTACAACTGTCTTTTTAAGTCTTCCTAGTAATTTCCAATAATAGTTATACATTAAAACTTACAATTTATAGTTTTTCACTCTAAAATTTTTCATATACAGCCAAAAAAATCCAAAAAGACCCATTTTTAGGTCCAAAATTTTGATTTTTGAATTAATTCCAAATTGATAGTCGCCGATGCGCTGATTTCAAATTTTCAAACCGAATTCAATTATCTCTTTCCGTTCCTGAGATATTTGACCTCAAAGATGCACCTCAAAAAAGTGGGTTTTTTGGATATAACTCTAAAACGGGTAGGGACACAATCTCAACGCCTATACCAGTGAATTCTACAGGCAAAGTTACATAAAGAAATGTTTTCTCCGCATATACGTTCTTTGGAACGATTTTGTGAAAAATGAGAAAAACGAAAAAAACCGTAATTTCAGTTTTTCGCTTGGGAACTTTTTGTCACCAAATCTTTTCATTTTCTAGACTTAAGTAAATACAGATGCGCTGATTCCAAATTTTCAAACCGATTTCAATTATCTCTTACCGTTCTGAAGATATTTGTGTTCAAAGTCAGACCTGAAAAAAATTGTTTTTCAGGAATAGTCCTGAAATGGGTCGAGAAACGACCTAGGCGACCTCACCAATCGATTCTGCGGGCAAAATTACATAAGTATACCAATTTTCAGATATTTATTCAGGCGGATACAATTTTTAGAACGAAAAAACGAAAATCGCAAAAATTGAAAAATCGCCTGATGAACCCCTTACGATTTTTTCCGATTTTTGGCCATTTTCGTTTTTTCGCTGTAAAAATTGTATCCATTAGAATATAAATCTGAAAATTGGTACAAAAATGTAATTTTGTCCGTAGAATCGATTGGTGAGGTCGCCGAGGTCGTATCTCAACCCATTTCAGGACTATTCCTGAAAAACTGAATTTTTCAGGTCCAACTTTGAACTCAAATATCTGGAGAACGGTAGGAGATAATTGAAATCGGTTTGAAAATTTGGAATCAGCACATTCTTCTTTACTTAAGTCCAGAATATAAAAAATTTTGGAGACAAAAAGTTTCCGAGCGAAAAACTGAAATTCCGGTTTTTTCGTTTTTCTCATTTTTCACCAAATCGTTCCAAAGAACGTATATGAGGAGAAAACATTTCTTTATGTAACTTTCTGCGTAGAATCGACTGGTATAATCGTTGAGAATGTATCTCTACCCATTTTAGAGATATGGTCAAAAAACACCCTTTTTTGAGGTGCAACTTTGAGAGCAAATATCTCAGGAATGGAAAGAGATAATTGAATTCGGTTTGAAAATTTGAAATCAGCGCATCGACGACTATCAAGTTAGACTAATTCCAAAAATTAAAATTTTGGACCTAAATTTTTTTGGCTGTATATGAAAAATTTTAGAATGAAAAACAATAAATTGTAACTTTTCATGTATGTCTATTATTGGAAATTACTAGGAAGACTTAAAAAGAAAGTTTTAGAAGGCAGAAAGATGTTCCAAGTGTTCTGAAATAAGTAGAGAGACTTGCACTATGTTTCACTTTGTTCCAAATTGTTTGGGACAAAGTTAAGGCACTTGTTTAGGGTGTAACATAAATGTACTAGGTTCAACACTGTTCCAAGATAATTGGGAGTAAGATGAGACAGTTCTACAGGGTTTAACAATGTTCTAGATAGTTCAACAAGGTTTAACTTGTTTTCGGAAAGAAGGTGGTTATTCCTGTGTTTGTACTGCTGGTTTTACCGGTTCAAATTGTGACATAACTTTAACTAAAGACGCATGTAAAAGAGATATTTGTAAGAGTGGTTCAACTTGCACTCCCCTTAAAAAAAGAGGGTTTATTTGTGAAGACTGTTATCCCAATAATGGGTATGAACATTATACAGAATTATGTGAGCTTAAAAGTAGAAGCTTTGGAAAAAGCTCGTTTCTTACTTTTCCAAGTTTGAAACAGAGACATCGTCTACATTTGACTTTAAAGTAAGTACTAAACTAAAAGCTTTTTTGAATTTTTTTTTTTACTTTAACTTGTACGGAACAGGTTTACCAAAATAAAACAACATGCAAAATTAATAAAATTAAGTTTTATAAGCTTGTAACTCAAAAACTATTAAAGATATAGTCTTAAAATCAGAGCATGTAACCGGTTAATAAAAACCGGTAACCGATATTTTCAACGAAAATTGCGAACTTTAACCGTAATTTTAACCGATATTTTTCAGGCCGAAAATACCGGTAACCGTTAACCAAGAAAAAAAATAAACCGGTTTTAGCGAACTTTAACCTTTATTTTAATATCATTTAGCGACAAAAAAAATTAATATTTTTTTTTATATCTGTGTTTTCTATTTGTATTTGAACATGAGTCATGACAGTTTTTACAATTAACATTTTATTGGAGAGTCATAAATGTAGGTACTCTCTTTGGCCGTTAAGGTTACTTAAAAAGTAATATTACGTGAATTTTTGTGAATATTCATTAATTAAATTGCTTTTTTTTAATTGTTATATTTTTCTCAGATAATAATTTTTAATTTTTTTTTAATTAATTATTCTGTAATTTTTTATTATGTTTAAATGTGTAATTAAATTTACCTTCAGCCCACAGCCGTAAGTTTCTAAGTAGGTGACATCTTTGGGATCGACGCCGCTCTTTTTGTAGCATTCTTCGAGGAAGTCAGTAAATTTGTCTGGGCTACAATGGATCAGTTCACCAGGACTATTACCATCGAAGATGGTTTGCGAATGTAGCAAACTTACATATGAACGCTTAGCGAGATCGCTACGTTGGAGGTACAGTACTACTATACCGTCTCCCCGGCTGTATCCTTCAGCTAAAAAAATAAATAATTTAGTGCCACTTTCTTCATATTTATTTCAGGATAGGACAATCATTTCTGGAATTCAGACAATGTTTTACAAGGCTTTATTGCCGCTTCGATCGATTTCGCCACACATGGATCTTCTTCAGCGAATAGAAGTAAAAAAAATGTCAGCATGCAATAAATGGCAAACCAGAAAAATTCAGAGTGTTATTAAAAAGGTTTTTACAAAACAAAAACAATCATATAAAGACATAAAAACTTATGCGACAATTTTGAATTTTATAAATTTTATTTAAATTGTTTAAGGTCAAGAACCAACACAATTTTTATTTTTGACTTTTCCTTTTTTACCTCTCGCCGTACATTAAGAGAGGTATTGGAATCAAGCTAAAAGTCGGGTACTGAGTTTTCAATGCATAAACATATTTTGAAGTCCTTAACCACGATTTTAATATTTTTACCAAAATAACTGTTTGTGTGTGGATGGATGAATGGATGTTGTCGTAACGAGTACTAAAGTACTAGTAATTAAAAAGTTGAAATATTGGATATAACATTCCGACATCCTAGATTAGATCTAATTAGATTTTGGTTTTAATCGTGCAACCGAAAATGGTGTTTTTATGAAGATCTGAAGTATTTTTCTGAAATATCTTAATTAATTATGAATGTATGAGAATTTTTATAAATAATAATTTAATATTATGTCATTAGCTACAATTTTATAGTTCAAAAAGTAATTCTTATTTTGTAAGTAAGGTTAATAAATAGTAAATGCTCCGGAAATCCGAATGCTTCAAACTACAACAAAAATTAGTAATGCCGAAAAAAATGTATTAAAAAAATTAAGCATACAGCCACCTTTCACGTAAAAGATGATTCTGTTTTTTTTTCCTGTTTGTTCCAAGAAAGAGCTTGAAATTTGAGACAATAATATGTTATTTGATTCACCTAATTTGATGTTTTTTTTTATTCTTAATAAATTATCTGTATTTATTGTATTTATACATTTCACGAAATGTTCTAAATGAAACACTGCATATAAAAATGGAAAAAATAAAATAAAAAGTACATGACATTATTTTTATTTGAAAGTGCATATTTACAATTTTTTGCATCTGTAATGCTTAATAACATTTTATGCATAGTGCATGCATATTTTGACACGGTTTTAGTGCATATAATCCGCTCTTTAACGATAATATTAACGAAATAAATAAATCTAAATGGCAATCAACCAGAAATGAAGAAGACTTACCTCCCTCGACATACGGTTTAGTGACTCCATCTTTACAAAGATATCCCCTTTGATTCATTTGCCACTGAATCCAAGGAGTGACGGACAAAGAAGAAGCACTGACGATCGCAGCTTCGTAACCTCCTTCCTGGATATACTGCATAGCTAGCTCCAGGACCTGTACCCCTGAGTTCCAGGTGCTATCCAAGTAGAAACTCGGTCCTATCAAGGACATTTTATTTTTATAAATAAATTATAATTCTAATAAAAAAATTTAACTTTGTAAAATACGATTACTAAAAAAAAATTGCCATGTCGATCGGCTTTTGTTTTTTGTGAAAAGTTGTCAGAAGTGTATCGTGTGTAGTATCAAATGAAAGCACTCGATAAGGGCTGGTGTGTAGAAATGACAAAAATGTTCAATGACGATTACTTTTTGTTCTCAAGTCCTCGAAGAGAAAAAAATCGAGCATTACATCTCCACATAATGTCAATTTAATAATATGACATCATGTATTATTAAAATTTATAATAAATAAATAATTATTAATTTCTCAAATTATTCTAGATTCAAGCACCAAATAATATTGAAATTAGAATCGAAAAGATGTCATTCTTAAATGAATGTATTCAAATATATTATAAAAACGCTAAGATATGAAAAGGATAACGCACTGGTGTTTTATGTAAAATACATACCATTCAAATTAAGCCAATAAGAAACACGATTTGCAGTCATAGTTCTAGCATGCCCAGTAACACTAAAACCCCCATTCAATGGATAAAACATACAAATATCATTTTCGAAAAAACAGCAAGTGGATATAACTGGGATATTCTTTCCACGGACATCAATTGGGTTTACACCTAATAAAAAAATATTGTTTTGATACCTATTGTGAAACTGCACCCACCTCATCTACATATGTAGAATCAGCCAAAGGTTGTCTAGCGGAAGGTTTAACTTACCCTACTTTGTGATTATTTAAGGAAGTAATTATAGGTATGGGGGAGGGGGTACGTACCGTTTCAATTGTTATACAAAATTAAACTCAAAATAGAAAAAAATACATTAATTACAGAAAAGATATTTCTGTGGTAAACTTTAAATATGAATAACTTTGTAATAGAAGTATTCATATTTTTTTTCATTTAATTGCTTAAAATATATTGCAAGTAAATGCGAAATTAAAAATTGCTAAATTTCAGATAAAAGCATACATTTTAATAGAAATCAATTAATTGATGAATATTCATTTTCCTTGTATTAAAAATTTTAATTTACATATTAAATATTTCAATAGAAATCTCATTGTTCCATTTAAACTGATTTCTGGAAAATTTTGGTTTTACAATTTATATTTATTATTACTTTTTCTTACCTGCATCTAAAAGAGCTTCAAAAGTCTTTTCCAGAATAACTCTTGTAGAAGGATCCAAATGAATACTTTGGGATGAATGTACAGAAAAAAACGTAGCGTCAAAATAATTTTGACGGTTATTGGGAATATGGTTGTAATATGGGTTCCCATCGACTTCCACTATACCAGCTAAAATTTAATTAAATACACATATAGTTGATTTTTGAAATTTTTATTTAAAAATTCCCATTATTACAGCGACAATTACAGATTAAATAGGTATCCACATGACCGGTAATAATGCGCGTTTAAAGATATACCGGGGATCCTCAGAAGAAGTGGGCCTCTGGGCCTCTTCCCCGAGTGGTTGTCTGGCTAGACCACCTTCCAGGGCATCTGATGCCCTGAAGGTGATTTAGTTCAGCCAACCAGGAATTGGAGCACGCTTCAGCGTGTGCTCTAATTCTTGACCTGCTGAAACCAGAGCACATTCTGGAGCAGATTTAGCTGCTCTGGATTGGGTCTGGTTTCACTGGGTGAGGAATTGGAGAACTCAGAAGTGTTTGCTCTAATTCTAGGTCTGCTAAAACTAAACCATGTGTGGAACAATGAAGATTTGTGTTCTAATTTTAATGAATCAAAAATCAGAATAAGTACCTTTTCAAATAGTCTGATTAAACCATAGCGCATTCTAGAGCACTAATCTGTGGTTCCAGTAGATTAAAAAGTAGACAAAGTACTTCAGAAATCAGAATATTCTGATTCTTGACCTACTGAAACCAAAGAAAATTCTAAACCTATTAATCAAGGGCGTCGCGAATCTGAGACCCCTTCCCCACCCTAGAGATTCGAAAACCGAAAATTTTAATAATAATAAAGTAATCGAAAAATTTACAAAGAACGCAAGATGATTATATTTTAATTAAGATTTTTTTAATTTTCCTTGGCGTAGCATTTTTTTATATCATTGTAGGATTGATATTAATTTAAAGATGAGTTCCCTAATTCACCTAAAATACTGGGCGATTGATGTGCAAGCGATTTTAAACCTTAGATTTTTCGACAATATATTTGGGCAATGGCCGCAATGCCATATCTCTATGTTATACCTCATCTAAGGACGCCACTGTTACTAATTCAACCACTATACGTGAATATGTACAATATTACAGGTATTCTTATTTGATGCTACAATATTTCACGTTTCAATTCGTACCCCGTTATGATACGGCGTGGCACTGAAGTAGTGGGGATAACATTTATACGACATGGCATTCATATGGGGTGGAATTTAACAAGGAGGACATTTATACGGCGAATTTAATTTTGCTTACATTGCATAATTTATTTCCAAACTCTTCTTTAATTTAATATATTTTATATTATATATTTTAATTATTGACATTTTTTTTTTACTTACAGCCGACCCATTGCCCTTGATCTACGGTATTTTTATTCTCCAACAAAATATCCTTAAAATCATTAAGATCTACAGAATTCGGAAATACTCCTCCAATTCCAGAAATTACAACTTCCGGTTTAGAACTCATTTCACAAAATTTTTATTAAAACGGCTTCACGGTAAACAACTGAACTAAATTCAAAATTTCATAGAATTTATATGTCAGGCACTGAAAATTTTGTAATTAGTTCATTAAAATTCGATGACCTATAAACCTAGGAAAAAAAATTCATTCAGAAGCATTGTTATTGCTTTAATGCATATTGTTAATTCATAAGAGTTAATAAGATAAATAATTCAGTAGGTACTGCAGTGTTGTTTAGTACTTGAAAAATATGTTTCATTCAGTTATTGTGATATATTTTTGTAGTATTTTATTATTTTTATTTTTATTAATTTTTTTAGTTTTTCGAAATGACTGTGAATTTGTGAGATATTTTAAAATACATTTTTAAATTAGGTACATTTTATCAGTGGCGTCGCCAGAATTGGAGTTTTACAAGCGCTCAGCATTTTAGACAAAACTTTTTTATTATATATACTCTAAATATATACTAGGCTCAAAAAAAAACAAATGAATTGTAAAATAAAATAAGTACTAGTGCTATACAACAAACAATAAATAATTCTTAAATAATTAAAATTATTTTCTAAATAACTTTGGGTCTATAAAAAGCAAAAACACATTTTAAGATCAGATGTCAAAAAAAAAACTAATAATTCAACAGCAAACTCAAAATACTATAAAAAACTAGCTTTAATAAATTAAGCAGCTAATGCAAATTTATTTATGGAACAATCCGAGAATGAAAATAAGGCTTCTTTATTCTTTTTAAGAATTACCAATGAAGGAAGTCTTTTGTGTCCGGCAGAATTTCATACATATGAATTAATTCGCTTTAGTCATCTTTTGATAAAATGTGTACCTAACTGTGACATGACAGAAAACAACAAAAAAACAAAAAACAAACAAAATATATTTATTTTTCTTACTATCACTTTTAGTTTTGGTTACATAATGTTTAATTTTTTTTTAGTTTCCAAATTTTTGCAGGCGCTCAACGGAATTTTGGGGGGGGGGGGCTCAAGCCACTGCATTTTATTTTACACAAGGAACAATATTTTATTTTATTAAAAAAAAATAAACTAAATGAATGAGAAATTCTATAGTTAAGCACTTACCTTCTCGTTTTTCGATTTGATAAAATCAATCTCCTAAAATTGTATTTGATAATTTCATTGAAAGTGTTTGTCAATTGAGTTTATTTGAATACTTGTGAAATTGAAAAAGGTTTTAAAGCTGTGTTGGTTGTTGTCCAAGTTAAATATTTTGCTCAAATGATGAAACTAAAAATCTGAAATATGTAGTTCACTGATATTGGGTAAAAGCAATAAAATATAGATAAACATTTCTATGTACACACTTTATTAAACAAAACAAACAAAATACATTTTATTTTCTAATAATTTAATATACTTAACATCTGTGAATATCGGAAAGAACAACAGACATGTGCAATATCTAAAATTGTCTTTTTAATAGTATTATACATTTTTATAATTTAATACTTATTGCCCTTATATATTAGAACTATTAAATAGCAAAAGATTAAAATTCATTTGACAATTTTATTACAATCAATAACAAAATATACATCGTAGATCGTGGTTATACTCATTCTAATTATCGAGATATGTAACGATATGTTAGTAAAAAATTTTGAGCAATTCAAACCGTTGGAGGATTGTACCGATTCGAGAAGACTTTTTCATAAAAGCGTTTAGAGAATTTGGCATTTTAAAAGACAACAATATTCATAATTATTGTACAAGCGAATATGTTTATATGATATGCAATAAATAATAGTGCTTACGTTTGGCACTTATTGTTGTCTGATAAAAAGTTAAAAATGTAAAGCAATTGAGCGATTTGGATATGGTTTAGGCCCAAAAAGGGAGATTAAAATGAGTAACCACGTTCATTTACACACTACGTGCTACAAGTCGTGTTGTGTTTTTAAAAGCTAAAAGCACTATCGTATAGCAACATGAAATCTTGCCTTAACGTAATCAAAACAAAGAATAGAGTAAATGATATTGCACAGCAAGAACTGTGAGGTGAACATTCAGATTGAAAACATTAATGTTACCCTGAAACAACAATTGATAGTGCTTAACCCCATCCCTCTTGGGTAGTAGCTACCCTAAGATGAAACAGATTCATTTCGATTGTAATAAAAATGTTTATTGCTCTGTTTCACCTTCCATACAATTTATTCGAGGGTCACCGCAATGAATAACAAACGTACTTTTGAATAATACAAAGTTTCCTTTAAATTATCATATTATTAACAATTCCAACAACTTTTTTCGCAAAATATCCATTCAAAATATCAAAACCTAACAAATGTCTCAATGCCCATTATATGGGTATATGTACATTTTCAAACTAATGAAGCTGTTTCTTTAGAATTCAGACTTTATATACAAAATAAGTAGGGTTACACTATAAGTACGTTTGTAGTGTCATTGCATACGCCCCCTTGATACCTATATTAAAATTATAAATATGACTAGATCTTATGATTTGTCTTGATTTAATTGTAAAAGCTTCAAAGTGAATATATAAAATATTTGTAATTTCAAATGACACAGTCAAAGATGAATTACAAAAATCGGTACAAAGTTAGAGTTTTTCATTTATAAATAAAATCTTTTGCACTTAAATAGCAGTCCGTATTCACAGATTTGGTTACAAGATCAAATGTGAATATGGATTTCTATTAGAATAAATATGGTACATACAGGGTTGCTAATACTAAGCAATTTAATTAAAATGAAAAACCCACTTTCGTAATTAAAATCACAGCTTAAAGAAAACAATTAAAAGTAATAAAGTGGGTTAGTCACAACCCTGTTTACAAGATATGTGAGCGTGCACAACAAATTATTTACAATGAACTCCTCTATCCTCTATCGTACATTCCTTACGTGCAATATGTATGTTTTTCTTTCACAATTAAGTAAATAATCTAATACATCTTCACAATAATCTTTAATACATTTACAAATATTTTGGCACCTTATTAACATACTTAAAACTTTTAAAAGCATCTTACAATAACGCAATACTGTTTGTCATGCATGTATGAAAGACAGTCGCATTACAAATAACTACTAATTTATGTAACTTACAAATCTTATGTAATTATGACCCTGTTTTATTAAAGGCTAGTAAAAAGATTTGTTTTTTTACAATTTCAATAAGAAATGAGTTAGCTTTCTGATTGTAGAACTACTGAGGGTGAAGTGAGGATGCAGCTTAGTTAGGTATAGTCTATTCACAATTAATATGGACACATTGCTCTACAATTATTTGTGAATACACCTAGCAGAACTATTATTGTAAAATTATATTGTAAGAGCAAAAATTTCTATCGCATACCTAGAAAAAATATATATTTCTGAACACATTGTTTACATGATTCAAAAGACAATTAAACTAAATGCATTGTTAAATAGTTAATAAGGTCTATCCGAAATCTACTTTTAACAATGGGTCCATATTTCTTGTAAAGTTCTGTAAGCTAATTCCAATGATGATTCAATCTTGAACAGGTAACACAATAAGATATAGAGTAAGATATGGTTAGTCTTCAACACGTTCTTCTTTACAATGCCACATGCTTTTTACAACAGAACGTGTCAAATTCAAAAGTGGAGGAAACAACAAGAAAGTTGATATTAAAGATACAAATGGTAGATTTGTACTTTCACATTTATTGCAATATTACAATAGCGTACTATTGCTGAGCCTTACGATTTCTATATATTTAAAGGATAAATACCTATAAGAATAATATTTTTATATGAGTTTGAAAGTTTGAACAATTTTTCAATATTATTATTAAATAACAATTTTATTTACAACAGAACTACGCACAATATATAAATATTGGGACACTGACAGAATTTTTTAAAATGTTGAAAGTTGTTCTACAAAAATTTTGAAATGTTCCCTTCAATTTTTTCTGTGATATGCAGTTCAAGGTATAACATTTATACAAAAATAATAATAATTATCTTAAAACTACTGTAGTTTTTTAAATAGATATGTGTAACAACGGCTCAAAATATAACCGTACGTCTTCTTTACATTACATATTGTTATTCTTTCAATTTATCCCAATATTTATTGGTCCTATTGCACATTGAAGTAAAGCAATGCAATATTATACATTAGATTATATTTCTTGTTGTTTCCGCGATGGTTAGTAAAGCAAACGAAGTTGTAAAGCAGGTAAAGTATTAAGTACAAAAGAGAAGAAAAGTAAATCGTGTGGCACATCAACCTCAGCGCAACACTAGTACAATAAGCTAACCGTTGATTGCCTCGCACAACACGACAAACTACGTGAATATCTGACATTAAGGCCCCTGCTAATCCTCAAGTCTACGGGAGCCAGGAAGGTAGAGGGATGGGCTAGCAGAGAAACGACTACGAGATCCCTAGAGGAACTAGTCAAATCATCCACATCAAAATACTCGACTTGGTCAGAGGTCGAGTAGAGTAACAAATACTAAATGTCTCATACATCTGGTTTCCAATAGATAATCAAATACCGCATCCAGAAAACATATCAGTCTCAATCTCACATTGCATGTTACTCCCAAATTATTTATAGAAGAAGAGAAATTTTCATGAGCTGTAATTTGAACCCAAAAGGCTACAAAGCACCGAAGAAAAACAGCATTCTCTCTCACATAAGACGCACATTTAAAAAATTAGTAAATGGGTATTTACTAATTTTAAAATATTTACTAGACACATCTTATGTTACTTCCATATTACTCATAGAAGAGAAAATTATTTTCAGGTGTAATTTGAACCCAAAAGGCTACAAAGCACCGAAGAAAAACAGCAATCTCTCCCACATAAGACGAACATTTAAAAAGTTAGTAAATGGACATTTACTAATTTTAAAATATTTAATAGCCAATAAACAAATTCAATAATACTGGTCCATTCTGTGGCAGCCCTATGTTTCTATTTAAAAAGAAACCAATTGATGTCTGATTAAAAAAATTTAAAGAGAGAAGAGATATGTAATTTATTTTTTTTATAAATCATGAAATAAACAATCTGATGTGGCCATCAGCTAACACATTACCTTCCTTGTCTTATTGTATTTTCAATATTTTAATTTCTTGTTTCTATTCGCTATTCATTAATAATTATCACATTTACTCACATTTATCGATATTTAGAGATTTATCGATAATATCCACATTTATCGATAATATGGACATTTATTGATAAATCTATATATCGAAAAATCTCGATATTGAAATTCGAATATCGTCTAAAAACCCAAATATTATAACTGAATATATTAATTTCACATATTGTAAAAATGTAACATTTAATTTTGCTGAATAAATAAATGAGATTTTCCTCAAAAAACGAACGAAAATACTTTGTGAAAAAAATTACTTATTCATTTCACTTATAGTACATTCGAAATTTTCGACAAGCGATTTCAAATTCAAACAAAGTTCTTGAAAAGTGTAAAGTTGCATAAGCACAGCAACCGTTGGCTATTACAAGCTTAAGTTGATCAAAGCTGAAGCATATTCGTGCGCCAATGAAACTAGGACTGAACCGTGATTGTTTTTTCGAATATACTATTACTATAAACTTCTTTCTTTCTGTAACATGACAAGTTTTGCAATCATTTTTTAAAGTCACACTTGTCAGACTAGTGAACTATTCTAATATTAATTATAGCATACATATTTTAAATAATACTGGTTTGTTTGAATGTAATTATACGTTAAGTCCTTTTGATCATTTATAATCATTTAATGAAAAAGATCAAAGATAAAGTCCATATTTTACAAAGGAGAAAGGAATATTTTTCTGATTGTTAATATAATTTTTAGTACATTCCTTGATATATTTGTTTTAGTTTTGTAACCGTCTTTAGATATTTTATTAAATTTTAACGTGTGTTGTAAATTGATATGTTTTCTGGATTACTGGTAAGAAATAGAATTGCTATGGCTCATATGAGTAAAGAATATATAGGGAAAAGCTCTTTTGAAAAACTACAAAAGACAGACAAACCTACACAAATAGTGATAATATTACTGTTATCTTAACGATGAGTAAGATTAAATCATAGAGTATAGGTGCACACTAATATGACAAGACGATTACGGAATATTTAGCACTGAATCGAAATAGAATTAGAAAAACACCAATTATTGAAACACGGAACGACAACAGAAAGAAACGTCGATTGTCCCCATTATAGTCAACGTTAAATTTGTTTCCGATAATATAGTTTGTATTAATATATATTCTCGTATTTTTATTATTTCTTGTTTATATATTATTCAAAATAAGTCCAAATTATTACTTATGTAAAAAGCGTTATTTAGTGTATGTGAACTAACTGTACAGTCAATGTGCTTTATTTAATTAGAGGTATGTAAATATTTCTCTTTTCTATTGACATGAAATAGATGGGCTTAATTTTGTAATTGTTCAAATGTACATTGAGCCCCATACGTTTCATATGTAAAAATCAGGCACTTATGTACAAAATAAACAAAATGTTTATGTGTAAATTTCATTTGGCACATAACACAAGCATAAATACATATTGCACATACCCCTAATTAAAATACATATACAAGTACTTCAAAATCGCTAATAGTATATAGAAATTAATTTAAATGTGCCAATTTTAGGCTGTGCGATAAAAATTTTGCATGTGAATCTACTAAGTAACATTTATATATAGAAAATTTTAATAAATTATCACAAAACAAATTTAAATTCAGAAAGCGTTTAAAGGATTGAATTACCGAATTCATGTCTACGTCAACACAACTTTAGAAGCATAATATTGTCAAATTTCCTATTCTTTTCTACCATGAATTCGGTACTATAAAATATATACATAAATAGATCAGATTAAGTCGTTTAAAAGGAAGATTCAGGAAGAATTTGGCACAAGGGTTACAGGAATGGGCAGTAAGAACTGAACAGTATTGAATTACTGTTAATTACTTTCAAACACACAGCCAAAGATGTTAGTAAAATATAATATCAAAATTTTGCAATTAAATAAATAAATAAATACGCAAAATAATCTCATACAAAAGAGCACTATGATATTGCTCTTTTGCTGAAGTATGACACGGAAAATTTCCTATTATAAAATTACATAGAAACTTATAGTATCTTTGCAATTTTAAAATCAATTTTCCATGTCCCACCTTAGAAATATTAAAATAAAATGGCAATTTAAGCGAAAACACTAAACTTGCCAAATGAAAGCATTAAAAAAGATCTTAATATGTATCAGTCTAAGACAGGTATTCGTCAATGATGACTCGTTTCCAAATACCCATTTTACGAACCCTACAATTATATATACTATCACTTGTATGCACGATTTAAAATAACTGTTCATTCAAACAGTAATGAATTGATTATGATAAAAACAGTCAACAATAACAAGAATAACAGTTTCATGAATTTAAAATAATAACTAAAATACTCAGTGCTGTAAAGCACATTTAGAGCACACTGCATCGCAGTTCTGCTTCTAATGATTTGGCACCTTATTTAATCATTTTCATTATTTGTACATTTTTTTTCAAATTTCAAGGGAAATGTACTATGGATTGAGACTATTATTACGTCCTAAATATTTAAAAAGTATAAAAAGAAACAAATTAAATCGTACTAAACTTAAATATCAAACGATGAAACAGTAATTTCATTACAACTTCTAACTCTAATATATATTTTATATATGTATATATTCATATAAAAAAAATTAAAATTAATAAATCTTTGGCTTGTTCCCCAGTACCATTCAACGTACGGTGCGCAAGTAACTCTACTACTGCACATAAACAAATTACATTTCGGATCATGTATTCATCATACGTATTGACTAGATTTGTTCCAACAGCTTGACTAGTACCTAGATGTTCCAATCCAAATGGAACAAACAGCTAGGTTTATTTTATTATTATTAGTTTATGCTCCAACAAATTACAAACATTCAAACCAGATTTGTTCCAACATGAAGCTCTAAAGCAATTTGACCTATTTATTTCTTGGAACAAATCTACTCTATCCATTCTACTCTATTGAATATACGATCTTGTTGTATGTAGCAGTATGTTATCAGGGCACCCGCGTATAATCATCGTATGGTGACATATTGTCATGTTCACCCGCCGTTGTGTTGCGGGCATTACCTGAAGTACCACAGCAGGGCTTCGGGCGGGTAGACGCTGGCGCTAAGCCAGGGGAAGTCCAGTTAGTGGATCGGGGACTTGACGATGTGGTTGGGAGCGATGTAGTGGTAGCCCGGCATTGGCAGGCCTGCTGTTTCCATTGATATCCTACAAAACAACAGCTGGTCAGTACGCAGAAGGGGAAACGAATTATGTATTGGGGAATGATTGTTAGTATTGATTTCAATTTGGTACCATTGCAATGGTCGTCGGACATTTTTAATGTTATACAAAATATTGTATACCAATTTTATATAGTGTGTTCAGATTCATATTTCGCCATAAAACAATTTTTTGGTACCATAAATTCTGTTTGAACTTTAAATGTGGCATTTAAACATTTTTGTCTATAAAATTATGAGAACATTAACATCAAAATAATAATTCTGACTCATTTTAAAATTATATTTGTAAAACAGAACTTACAGTACCATTCAATTCAGAAATATTGGAAATTAAATTGCAAAACTATTCAAGTAAATTAAGTACATATATCACATCTTTATTTACATAATGTAATGAGTAGGATTTTTCATCTTTTTAATTTTAATCGAAAGTAGTTGATATCAAGGTTGGCCAAATCAAATAATTTAAATCAACTGATATTTTTTTTTAATAAAAATCATTGATTTTTATCATAGATAAAAACAAATTATAATAAAAATTTAATTATTTAACTATTATTAATAACCAAAATAGGTTGTGTATATAATTATATATTATAATTAAATGATATTTTATTACTTTAATTGTCATATAATACAAGAAAAATATATATGTGTACTAAAAGTAATTTTTTTTTGTTACTCTTTCTAATTTTATTTACATTGCTTTTGAAAAACTTAAAAAATGCAGTAACACTATCATTAAAATTTAAAATCAATGATTTCTGATTTATTAATTAAGTAATATTTTTTGCCAACCCTGATTGGTATATAAACATTTTTCATATTTTCATTATTGCTTCAACACAAATGAACAAGTTGTAAATTTCCATACAAAATTTGTGCTGTGACGTATTAACACATGACTTTGTTTTTATTGTTCTTCTGTCACTAAAATTAAAATCTTTTTCTAAGGCGTTAATACGTCACACAGTTGAGACTGTAGAATAACGGGGAAAATCTTGTACATTTAATAACATTGTTTTAAAGCAAAGTATTGAAAATATTTTCAAATTTTAATTAAATATAGTGAAAGTGCCTTTTGACAGAGATGGCTATGTATTATTTTGTTATTTCTTGTCAGATTATTAAATCTATTTTAGTCTCATTTAAATTTCTGCTTACAATAAAGTACGAAATATGTACACACCAAAATAATGTTTTAAAATTTCTATAAAAATACAGAAGAAATTAGTTTAGTTTTGTATAACTTTACATACGTATAAATAAATTATACAAAACTATATCATATATAAATATGAAATGAAATAAAAGAACAATATTAACAATCATTGTATATGTACAATATTACTACAGCAAAATCATGAAAAATCGTCTACTATTTATATTAATTAATTATCATATAATTTATATTAATGACTATGCTCTAATTAGTCTGGAAATTAGTTGAAAGTTTACTTTGATAGGCGAATAGAAGGCATTGAAGGGAAAATACGGAAGGTAAAGCTTACCAGGAAGTTCTTCTCGTCTTCTGGAAACTGGATGGGTAGTCAGTGGGAACTGACAATATTATATAACCAACTAAACTCAAAGCACCAAACGTTACACATAAGTAACAAATACTGATTTATTATCCTCAGTCTAGCACATTTCAAATACGACATTACGTTACAAGACTCGTCTAAAAATAGTTCAATTTCAAACTCTGTGCCCGAAAATATCCACCATCTTTCCGGGAAATAATCTCCACATAAATAAAAATATCAGTTAAACAATCCGAATCCACAGATTGCGAAAGAATATTTTTGGGAAAGATGATTAAAAGATGGACTATGTATTACGGGCTTATATTTTGAGAAGTTTAAATTTGAACTCAAACAGAGTAAGACAAACTTCTAATATGTATGTACAATTCAAAAGAAACTGAAAATAAAATTCTATGTACAGTTCCTTTTGAATTTAATATACCCTGTTTTGATAGACGTTTAGATTATGTATTAATATGAAAATATTAACAAGGCGAAAACGCCAAAAACATTTTAAAACACTGAGCAAATGTTTTTCTATTTGGTTTATTGAAATAATTGTTTAAGAATAAAATTTTATTTCTTAATAAAATATTGTACCTAATATAAAGAAAAAAAGGGAATTAATATTTTTCTGCACTCGTTTCGAAATGAAATTCTTAAAAGATTTGTATATAATATTGCAACACATAGTACGGTAATATTATATTAAAATATTTTGTGATAGCAACCAAATAAAAATATATTTTATTTATCTACTAATTATTTTAATTCTAGTATGTAGGGATTAAGCTCATACAATTCAACAATATATTTTCCCCAAATTACTGTAACTTTCGCAAAGACATCTGTAATCACAATAACATACTAGCTTTCGATATTACAGATTACTAATTTTTAATATAATATTGAATAAACGTATTACTTCTTTGTACTTATTTATAACAGTTGGAATGAAAACAATATCTAATTTTCGAAATAAATATTCGAGAAAAGTCTGTAATAGGAGCCTCAACGCAAAGCTAAAAGTAGATGGCATGGCAGGGCGAGTTTCTTAAGCACGCTTCACACGATGAAAGTTATATTAAGAAAAAGAAGAATTACATATCATTTTAAGCTGTGAAAATAAAGTTTGTGAACCTTTTTTCTTTTTCGTTCTGGCACGTAATACTTTTTTAAATTTTAGTTTTAAAGAGTTTACATATGAAGATTATAAAAATACGAAAAAGAATTACTTCCTCCTTTTTAAATAAATATTATTTCTGCCATAATCATTTATCCACATATCTTTAACTTCCAGTGAAAATTTTAAAACGATGTTTATTTTTACATTATTAATTTTTAACACAATATCTACGTATCCTGACTGTTTATATTTAAGAAATCCATCAAGGACCAAGAATCAAACATTCAAGAACTTTCATTCCAGTCATTGAACAAGATGAAAAAGTGACTCGCTCAGCAACGCCTCTATCGGAACAAAATTGCGCTAAGGCTCCCCTAAGTTTTTTTTTCATTTGAGCAAAATATGCTTTATTCCGCACTTGTTACAGAATATCCATTAATGAAAATAATTGATATGTAGCGTAGAATTTTAAAAATTACGATATGAACAGTATTTAATGATATAGTAAAAATATCGTGCTTTAAATAGTACAGAAGTACATTTTAATATTTAGTATTAAAAAGATGTGTTTGACGTTTTCGCTAGACTGAAATGTAGAAAGCATCTTGCAGGTTAGATTAACAATACCAGTTAATATATTACAGTGCCCTTAAAACACATGAGTTTATTTACTAAATATTTGAAGACATACACAAATCTATCGTAGCTTATTGTATATATTTAAGCATAACGCTATCCATACTTAATCTATATTATTATCATCAGTGTATTTCACAGCAGCTACCCTCAGCTGATATGTGTCGCAACGACAATAATTTACATGATCCCTTGCTCGTGCAACGTGTAAAATGAACACCATGGCACAAACTAGTGAAATTCGCACTTGTTCAGTCAAATACCACTTCCAAAATAAACACACTCATTATATTTCTTGTAATTAGTTACAGAATATAGAAAACATGTACAAAATAACACTACATATCCGAAAAATACGTGTCAATAAATCATTAAAATACTACTCTGCTTTAAAGCTACGAATGGGTTCATTTCTTCGCGGATAACAATTTCGATGAGATCAACTTCAAATTTTCATACTTCCACAAAGAAATGAACGAATTGTATATGAGTGAATAAAAAATTGTATATATATGTATATGAACGAGTTTAAATGTATAAACGATTATTATTGTTTATTATTTAGAATAACAAGAGCCATATTTGTATGCATAAATTATATGTAAATAGCTGTTTTCTTTCGTTGCTTCTCTATCTAGTAACCTCGTTACTAATTCCTGTAAACCCGAACTCTATCTACGAATCCTATATCACAAAAGAAAACGATTTATATAGTCGAGTGTATAAAATAAATAAAATGCGAACGAATATGGCTAAAGCAATTGTTTTCTTAATTCAATAATAAGTGTATAACGAAAATTAAACTACTCCTAGCATAATATATAAAAAAGATATAATTATGTTCATTTTAACTCGGTAAAAATGAACTTAAAAAGAAATAAATGTATAAGAAATGCACGAGGGCCACAGTATAAGAAAATATAACTTGTAAGTATAATATATCATAATAATAATAACGATTAGGCTTTATATACACAACACCAGATGTAAAATAGAAAATATACAAATAAAGACAATTCGAAACATATATAAACAATACGTAAATAATTATTAACAAAAAAATTCATTTACCTTAAACCTTCTGTATAAATTTGATTAAATTATTGGGACACTTTTGCTTCAAAATAAATACAGTAAACTTTAAACTTCCAAAAAGACAGACGAGATTTTTTGCTTCAGTGTATGTTTTCGCAAACCGTGTACATTATTTGGTCAAAAAAAAAAATTGGGGAGTATATGAAGTTAATTAAACATTATTTGTACACATGTGCAAAAAATAAGAAAAAAGCTTTAACGTTTACATTGTTTTTTGATGTGTAAAAACTATTAAGCAGTTTTTCACAACCGTGTAAGTAGTTGATATTACATTTTATATTAAGTTTTTGTTTCAATTTTACAAAGCTATTATAATTTTCGAGGCGGAAAGTAAATGAATCGCCATATGTAATTGTAAGGTTTAAATGAAATGAATATATGTATAAGGTGGGTGGTCTACATGTGTGTATAAAGCCATACCGTGTGGTATACGTGGTCCTGATACATTTACAGATTGAGTTTAGTAAGGACTAAACTTGTTGCGTTCGCTCTTGAGCTTGGAGGTCTCTGCGGGCCCGCCGCTGCCGCCGGGACTGCGCAGGCGGGGGGCGTAGGTCTTGTGCGTGCGGTGGACGCCCGTGGTCTGCACGGGCGGAGCGCCGGCTTGCGCCCCCAGCAGCTCGCTGAGGCCCCCGAGCGCGCTCAGCGACGACAGCGCGTTCAGCGCGCCCGGCTTGGCCAGAAGCTGCGCGAGGGGAATGGCACTTGCCAGGGGGGAGGCGGCTGCAGGAGTCGGACCAGGACCGGATCCGCCGGTACTAGGAGAGTTTTGGGCCTCAAGGTTAGCTTTCTGCAGCTCAACACTAGGGAACAGAACACATCCACAGGATTCAGTTAGCTGATCTGGGATAGGGACTACCGACTAAGCCTTGACGAACGAGATTCACAATCCAAACCCGGCAATATTGTAGTATTCATTTCCACACTGATTCACTATGCAACAACAATTCACGTTATCTTTAGACCCAAAACAATCTGATCGAACAATCCCAATCCGATTGGTACTCGCTATTTTGCTATGTGATCACTTGCCCCCAACCCCAACATGACTGATTCAGTAAGCTACAAGGACTCTATCCATTTCAACAATAATTCACGTTAGGCGCTTTCTTTCGACTCAAAAAAATTAGATCGAATAATCCCAATCCGATTGGTGCCCATTTTTTTTGCTTTGTGATCACTTGTCGCCAACCCCAACAATTATTGCAATCCTTGTTTACATATCTTAGCCATCTGATCGTAAAAACGTGATGACAGCGGTTTGTTTAAATAAAACATCCTTCTGTTTTGCGATACAAATAATAAAATGTACTTTAATAAAGACATTATTATCAATTTAAATGAAATTATATTACAATAAAAATTATACTACTCAACTATATTCACTTTCCAAATCCGGCAATATTGTAGTATTCATTTCTAGACTGATTCAAATATGCTACAAATATCCATTTCAACAACAATTCACGTTAGGAGCTTTCTTTCGACTCAAAAAATCGGAACGAACAATCACATTCCCATTGATGTCTTTTTTTTTTGCTTTGTGACACTTGCACCAACCTCCATTAATTATTGTAATACTTGTTTAGTTTTCAAATCTTAACGATCCTATCGTGAAAACGTTTTGTTAGTTAAAACATCCGTCTGTTCTGTGATACAAATAATAAAATTTACTTTTATAAAGACATTATTATTAATTTAATTGAAATTGTATTACGGAACTATTAAATTACTTAGCTATAAATACTTTCTACATATCTACAATAATTGTCACGAAATATTTTTTGCACTTTCAATATAACTTTATATTTAGGTAGCAACATGAAAATTTGTAGCTGACTGTAATTCTTATTGGTTACCCTGTAGTGATTGTTATTATATCTATGAAGGATTACAAATCATCCAGAGTTGTTCTTTCGAGTGGCATTCGTGACGTCGCGTGATCAGATCGTACCAATCCTATTGGGATTGCTTGAACCGATTGTTTCGGGTCGAAAGGTAGCGCCTATTATTAGTACAATGAAAATTTACATAAAAATCTGCCGAAGTAATACGTACTTTAATAAATTGTAATAAATAATAAGCAATTACTTGATTTTGACGTTTCATGATTTTAACAGATGCCCACGAATTAAACTTTTTGCAAAAGGTTTTCACTATTTAAAGCGAGATTCTAATTATATCTGTTGTTCTATCTGTCCTTCAATCTGTTCGATTTTATTTGTACACGTGTAGAGCAAAATCAATTCCACGGATTTTAATGATATATCATATTTAAATTCTGACATCGAAAGCACGATCATTTCTTGTAAAAACGATCAACCGAAATTCATTCATATTTTTATGTTTTTTTTTGCGAATATTTCATTACAAATAAATACTTAAAAAAAAAATTTGCAGATTATTATCGTTTTAGTGCAATATTCTTAAGTGGCGGTCAGTTAATAAAAACAAATATCTTGATATTAAATTTTTTGTGAACTTTAACATACGAGAATCAACAGCAGATGATACGAGTATATTAACGGTATTTATTTTGGAAAAGCTACTACAATAAATTTGAAAAAGTTGACTTTAACAATTTCTTTTTACGAAACCTTCCATTAGTCACGAAGATCGTAATTTGTCGTCGGTAGGTGGACTCAACCGGGCATGGCATTGGCTTTGGGGAGCAGAGAGAATGGTAGCTATGGTGACCCACGTGGCCAATGGAAGGAGACCGGTCAAGGCGCAGTGGTAGGACTCGAGGAGCGGCATTAGTTGACATTGTACAATTAAAATAAAACCAAACAGCAGGAACATTACCTAGGCATCTAGTCACTTCAATAAATCCAGCCAAAGTGCTCAGGGCTTCAACCGGGAAACTAATTATTATACATAACCGAAAAGTTAAATAAAAGTAATTAAAGTGAAATGCGAAAACTGAAAATAAAATTCGTTCCACACAATAGTACTTTATTACGATAAGAAATATAAATATTAGAAAAGATATAAATTAAGAATTACTTCCTCCACCCCCAACTAATACTTAAATAATTTTATATTTACATATTGACAAACCAGAATGTTAATGTTAGATGCTATTAATAAATTTAAGTAAAAATTATGTAAAAAAAATGTACATAAATCAAAATGAATAATCATGAATTGTGGATAGGAAATGAATTGAAAATATTACAATTTAAACAACAAATCAAACCTGCACCGATTTTTAGTAGAAAAATTATGGGAAAATAAGAAGATATATTTTCAAAGCAATTTAGTGAATGTACTATAGTGTGAAACAATATAAATATTTTTTGTCAAATTCGTAATTTACTTTTCGCGCGGTTGACCCTGTGTAAAAAATAAAAAGTGCTCAGAAAGGCTGTTAGAAGGACTCATGGACCAGCGGAGCAGAGCACTGGGATAAAGGACCTCAAGGATTCCATCCTGGCGTCTTCTCTCTTCGTGAAGTCTTCAACCTACTAGCCTGGACAATCTACCTCTAGGACTAACCTCATGTTGATGAGATACTGCGCGAGGGCGACGGCGTCGGGGTTGCCGGTGATGGTGATGGTGCGGTCCGTGCTGCCGGACTCGCGGTCGTCGCAGTTGGAGATGCGGATCATGGCGCCGGAGATCTGCCGGATCTCCGCGATCTTGGTGCCTCCCTTGCCGATGATGCACCCGATCAACTCATTCGGCACCGTCATTTCGTGGGTCTGTTGGTTGGAGTTCTGTTGGTTGCGGGAATTGCTGGTACGAAGTTGCGAACCCGCCAAAGCTGCCAAAGCTGAAATGGAACGCCTGTTAGGGAAAATTCAGGGAGGAAAAACTGGCACTCATCTCAAATCTCAAAACCAGTCACAATAGGCCTGTTTCACTATCCTGCTTTTTTAAAAAAACATGTTGCATCTTAATTTTAGTTGCGAATAGAATATAATAAAATAGAAAAATGTTAAATTATTGACATTTTAATATTACTAATTATCAATTAAAAATTCACTGTGTTCAAAACGAACACTATTTTGCTGACGAAAGCCGTACGACTAACGCATGCGCACAACAGTCGTAAACAAGTAGTTGTGAAGAACGTTTGTCTTTTCATACATCATTCGAATGTTTGTGTTTGACGCCGCTGATTTTGAAGAAGTTATTGTGTATTCAGAAAGAAACGAAATACGCCAGGTATTATCACTACGCCTGTTTCACTCATTCCAGACTTCTCTTTCTAAGCAGTGAACGTGACGTCACTTTATACTACTGTTTCTCGCGAGAGTATATTTTTGGAACTTTGTGAATTTTTTGTGGCTATATGCAATATTTTTTTGCGAAATAAAAAAATACGTATGTCATATTTTTAAATATAGATTAACATATAAAAAAAACAGAAAAGCATAAACAACCCTATTGAGCCTGGTTGAGAGATTTTTGGTATGAGTGTCCAGTTTTTTCCACCCTGGGCGTAAAACACGAAATCCTGCAAACCTGCGGGATTAAGTCCTCCGGTGTTTGCTGGTGCCAGACCTCCGAGCCCTAAAGCTGCAAGACCTGCCAAAGGACTTTTGCCAATACCTCCAATCTGTAACAACGACTCAAGCTGCAACGCAAATAACAAAGTACATTAATATGGCTCCTGTATCTCTGCAAAACGAATGCTCGTAGGCCACACACCTCTGCCTAATGCAGCCTTCCCTTAACGGCTTTCTTCTGGCATTCAACAGCTCAGTTCATTAGAAATGCAAACCCCTCAGCCACCACGCAGAATCTACTCTAAACGGGGAACGGACAAGGGGCAGATTTTAATATCTGATAAAAAAGGAAAAACAATTTTGCCTCAATGATGGCTTCTCCGATTTAGGGCACTTCATGACAAAAAATACGGTGTTAGACATTGCATTGCGCAAAGATATATAATTTACCAAATTCTATCTACTTCAGAAAAAGATTTTCTTCAAAGCAGTAAAATTAGAAGCAATAAAACCATACATCTTTTTGGAATTCAGTTTAACACCGTGCAAAAACTAAACGCAATGAAGTGCCAGAAGAAATAAAACATATCCACACGAACCATGCAACCGTCAAGAAAATTTTAGTTTTTCTTGAAGACATCAATCTTATGAATAATTTTGTTAATTTCACTAAAACAATAGGATGGTTCTACCAATGTGAACTACGGTTCGGATAGGGACAAGACAATTAAACATACAATGATTTGGAGACACTTGATGACAAAACGATGTTATGAACGATCACGACGCTTCTACAAAATCAACATTTCTAATATTTAAATACTGTCATTGTCCACCTAATAATTTTTATGAAAAGTATTATTTTTACTCATGGTTTGTCTGATTTTTCAAATAAAAATAATTGATTTTTATCATATTAAATAAAAATAATACAAATTATAATAAAAATGTAGTTATTTGCTACAAAATTGTTAACAACAACCAAAATATGTTATTTTATCACTTTTATTAACATGTAATAGAAGAAAAAATAAGTTATTTAAAACAAAAAAGTAAAAATTGTTATTATCTTTCCTAATTTATAGATGACTCGTTTTCATTATAATATTTGAATAAGAAAACCAATTTCTCCGCTTTTTCAGTTTTATTACAGATTTCGTTTTCGTTTAGGAAATTTTATAACGTTTTTAAAACAATTAAAAAAGTTCACTAACTCTAACGATATCTTTAAAAATTAAAAAAATCACAATTTATTTTTAAAAACATATCACGATTTTGGCCAAATTGTTTTTACAATAATCTTTTACATATTCTCAAAATAAATTGGAAATATCATTTTTTAAATATTAGATTTGTAAAATATGTTTGATTTTTTAAATACGGATTGATTACATTTTTCCTTCAAATATAAATTTGGTTTGACTAGAGTGCAGTAGTTGATTTGAATTTCGTAGTAGGTGTTACGACGCGTCGTTAAGGTTACTGTATTTCTATTTTGTGATCGTCGATTGTTTCAATTTGAATTATATATAAATTACACGTATTTTGTGTATTATCCTAGTAAATATTGTATGGACATTTGATACAGACAATAGATAATATTTTCAAGAGTGTAAGTGTTTGTTATATTAGGCTGTGAACAGCTAACCTCCAAAGAGTGTACGAACATTTGATATAGACAACAGATAATATTTTCAAGAGTGTAAGTGTTTGTTCTTATTGCTGTTAACAGCTAACCTCTAAAGAGTGAAGTGTAGTTATCGGTGGACCAAATGGCAGTATTTGAATATAGTGTTGTGAAGTTGCAGAGATGGTAAGTAAGAGTACTACGGGTGGTAGTGGTGAAAGACATATAATAGACGTAGTAGTGTGGGGGGTGGTGTCAACTTACATCTTGCATGTGAGCGAGATGTGGGGGCGGCAGAGCAGCCGGCAAGTGTCCGTTCGCCTTGAGCGGGTCGAGCGCCACGAGGGGCGGCGGCGCGGCGGGCGCGGGAGCCACGAGGGGCGGTGGCAGGGGGGCAAGGGCAGAGACTGACGAGGCGGAGGCAGGAGGCGGAGCGTGAGCGTGAAACAGGGGGGCCATTACCGTGCTACTTACATCCGAGTGAGCGGGCACGGCGTAGTTGCCCTGGATGGTATAGGCTTGTCCGCCGGCCAGGATCACGGGGCCACCCACTTGGGGTTTGGGGCGGTATGGGATGGTTGCGCCTTTGGGAGGGGACTGAAACACACAAACATAACAACTTATCTACCTTTCCTAAACTCTACTTAACAGCATTGTGTACAGTGATCATAAAATTCAAGAACATGGTTTTTGTCGATACTGCGTTAGCCGATATATAAAATACCTACTAAGTGGAACAAAAGTATCGCAATCTTTGAATAAATCGCAATCCATAGAGCCAATAAATTACAGAGAAATAACCTTAGATGAGGTATAACACAGAGATATGGCATTGCCCAAATATATTGTCGAAAGATCTAAGGTTTAAAATCGCTTGCAGCCAGCTGTATGAGAACAGTGGACCAGTGGAGTAGTTATATGGAAAACTCAACCAAACAAATAATGAGGATGCGTCCTAAACACTATGACCAATATTTCGTTTATCTAACTGTAAGTGTGCACTACTCAGCTGGCGGATTGTTCTCACACAGCTGACTGTTAGGCGATTCTCAACCATACATCTTTTGCTTGCTCAGTAGTACGTTGCTATAGGAGTGTGGCATATCTCTCTGTTATACCATATCTAAGGAGATAACTATAAGGGTATGAGGGCGCTGCTGTCGCTTGGGCTCAAGCACCTCAGTGGCCTTGCTCCATGAAAGAGCGGGAGCTTTAAATAGACAACTTGGAAAGAGATAGCGATAAATTTAATAAGGGAAAAAATGAATTGGCAATAATATGGTGTTTTAAAATAGTTATAGCATAGAAAACTAAACACTATCTACAGAATGTGTTCTCTTTTTTACTGCTACCCCTTTCCATGTTATTTACTTCAAGTTCCCGCTCTTTTCTTGACTACGACCAGTGTGAAGTTGGTGTGAAGTCGCGTTTGGACCCCTAGTAGAACAAGCATTCTGTAGATAGTTTATTAGTTTTGTATGATATAAGTATTTTCACTATATTATTGCTAATATATCTTTTCCTTTATTAAATTTATCGCTATCCCCGTTCATGTCGTCTATTTAAAGTTCCCATCTTTTCTGGACCACGGCCACTGAGGGGCTTGGCCCCAAGCGACAGCAGCGCGCTCATGCCCTATATTTTTGCCCAAAAATGACAGTAATTTATGTAACCAGCCATATTTGAAATGACAGTCGTTTGACTTATGATAAAAGTAATCTAACATGCGTTATCAATTGCATTTTAAAAAAAAATACAAAACAATATGTGAAAATGCTTGATTGATGCTGCCTCTAGCGGAATATTTAGAAAGTATTATTCTGTCACACGCTTTTGCATTAAACCAAATAATTACAGGTACTGAACTGCCGGTTCCTTTAATTCAATCATAAGCAATATTTTCTTGTTCTTTTGGATCAAATTACCCAAGTAGTTCAGCCTATTACAACCACGTAGTTTGTCTCCCTCCTATAAGCGGTACCTTTGCAGAAAGTGTACATAGTGCTCTTAACTGTGTTTTTGGAAGAATTAAAGTTGAATAGGAAACCTAAAGAAACATATTTTTTCCGAAACCGCATCAGAATGAACCGAAACTTTTTATTCATTAAATACACCGAATCTAAATATTGTTATGGTTATTGATAGTTTTTATACATTGTTAATAAATGGCAATATGTTTTTTAACATTATCGTAAAGAAGAAAATGAAAGTTGTGGATTGCCTGGAATCCAACTGCATTCTAATAAGAAGTCTTGCTCGCAAATGCTAGTAAAAGTGTGGTTCCCTACCTCGAGCATAACGCAGCAGATGTGATAAATACACTGCGTAATGGCCTCCCCGGTGCCAGAGATAGTGACTGCTCGCTCAGTAGAGTTGGGCAGCATCTCTGAAGCAACTTGGATGCTCGCCCCAGTAACTTCACGGATCTCCTTGATTTTGCTGCCGCCCTTACCGATCAAAGAGCCACACTGAGATGCGGGAACTATTAATCGCAGTGTAATTGGGGGCCGTGGAACTCCGCTACCGCCGCCGCTGTTCATGTCCTGGAACTGGGAACACCACTGATGGGTGCCACACAAAGGTTAACAACTCGTAGAACGACAAGCGAACATGCAAGGGAGGAAAATAGAAATGAAAAATAGTAGCTAGAATTACTTAACAAAATCCAAACCCATCATTTTCTTGTTTGTCTGTAGTAAAAATAAAAATATACGCTGTGGTAAATTAATATACTCACAAGAAATATTATGAAAAAAACAATAAACAAATTTATTTACAAATTGAATATCAATGAGTTTTTCAAAGAAAACTGTTTATAATGAAATAAAAATTATCACAAAATATGAAATATTTATAAACAAAACAAAACGAAGTAGGCTCTCTTTTTGATATCACAATCCTTGCTTGACAGTGGTTTGATGTAAATTTAAAGCTGTTATGAAGTCTGTCACTAAGTTTGCAATATTATTATTTTAAAATCCCATTTAAATATAATATAACAAAATATAAAAATAAAAGAGGACGCTCCCTATTAGCAAAGAAATAGTAATAAAGAAACAAAAAGTGCATCATACTTACTTCTTCGAATTTCTTGCAAATAAGTGTAAATGCTTTGAAAATAGCATTTGTTGGTCCCGTTACTGTGACAATACGTTCTGGGCAGGAGCCATCTGATATATTTATTTTCGCTCCAGACTAAAACACAAAGCATTAATTAATTCGTTGTTAAAATAAAATGCATTGCAACCTTCAATGCACATTAATGTAATATAAATAAAACATAATTATTTAAATCTGTAAACAGACCTCCAAACCAAACAGCATAGAAATGTGATATTTTCCTTACCTCTTCTCTGAAACGTTTAACAATTTCTCCTTTTTTCCCAATTATACTTCCAACTTCCTGAAAAAATTAGAACAATTTTAGTGCATTTCCTTAATTTGTTATTACAATAAATTTATTCAAATCAAAGTAAAAATAAGTAATTAAATCCAGTAAACAATACTGTATATTTTCTTTTTTTCTCAAAATAAAAACACGAAAGATTTTTTCAAAATATTCAGTGTAAAGCAGATTTATTATTTTTTTTTTCTAGATATACAAACAAAAGTTGTTGAAGTAATTTATTTATTTATATATTGTTAGTAAAAGCCATCCTAAATATATCAACAAATAAAATTGTTGATCAAAGGACAGATAAAGAATTTGTTGGCACATAAACGGCAAGATTGACCCGACCTGGATGTAATGCTGAGGCCTCAAACACTATTTATAAGTAGTTGTTATATACGATCTAAATAGCGAGCTAAATCATTTGAGCCCAATTTTAAATAGATCAAACAATGGATATTAATTAACTCATTTACAGCATCATAATTCGCATACTTGAGATTATTTTAAAGTGCTATTTAGTAGTTTCTATTATTTTAATGTGTTTCATCAACATAATTTATTATCTTCCATAAAACCAGCATTATTAAGCAGCTATCTGTTTATATCGAAAATAAAGAAAATAAAAACGCAAATGGTGCAAGATAACTGGCTCTTGTCCAGGTACTTCACTGGCAGCATTTCAAATAGGAGCACTAAAGTGTAAATAGACATGCTTTAGTTCAGGAAACATTTACAAATAGAATGCGTCTTTGTAAAAATGCACCCATATACGACAAAATAAATTCCTTTTACAAATTAATCTATTTTATACAACACTTGCCTTGGAAAGCTTCTAGTTTAACAAGCTATAGAAGTTAAAATAGGGAGAGAATTAATTACATTATTTTCAATTGAATTTCCCGTTTCAAGCACGTAACATATCCCATGAACATTAATAAACCCTACTCTAGCTCAGGAAATAAGTTACATAATATATCATCAACACTGCTTTGAATTTGTAAACAAAAACAGTTAACTACAATTTAACCAACCATTTCGAGCAATATTTCAAAAAAATATGCGAAGTAGATGAAAGAAGTTTAGCACTCATGATAAATATTACATATAGCGATTTTGATGAATATTCATGTTTCAAGGTCATTCAAAATTTATTTTTTACGATGTTTGTGGGCGTGTCTGTGAGAATGTAGCATCTTGTAACCATTCTAATCCAATTAAAAAAAAATAGGAAATTTGTATTTAATTTGTTTTTTAATAGGTATTGGGATGAATTGCAAAAAAAATAATCAATTTTATTAGTAAAAAATAACAAAACTTTTGGGTCCAGTAATACTTATTGATAAATATTTACCTGAAAATAATAAAAAAAAAGTAAATGAATAATTATTAATTTTGAAGTTTATTTATGGCTTACAATAAAAATAAATTAAAACCAGAAAATAACATTGATATTTGACGGGCTTCTAGTAATCCAATTAGGAAACCAAAAGCATTACAAGGTTTCTTGTATTGAATTAGGTTACAAACATTATATGGATTACATTTCAAAAATAAATAGAAGAAATATATTAAAGGAAATAATAACAATACAAGTAAAACAGAAGAATATTTACCTTTCCTTGCATAATTAATCTGATAGTAAGTGTGACGTTGGGATCATCGTTAAGCATTGGTTTATCCATATCCATTTTAAGTTACAAAAGGGGTTCCGGAAGGGTGGAAAGGGTTCAATTCTGAAACAGAAAAAACATTTTAATATTTCATTACATCATTATCGAAATTACATTAATTATAATTAAATTAATATCATTATTTGTATATTACGCGTCAATGTTTTATGCAATTCATTAATATCAATTTTCATCTATCATAATCATAATACCAAAGTAATAACATAAAATAATAATAATTAGTAAGCAAAATCAATTGTTTTAAATAGATTAAATAGAATATTCGTGTTAATGATAATAACAAAAGAATAATTACATAAAAATAAAAGAAAAACAAATTAATATATAATTTTTTATTAAAAACATAACATAACCCAAAATTCATGCCTTAACTTGTTAAATATTATTTATATAACTACAAGCAAACACATAACCAATGTTTTGTAAACTTAACAATGGATGGACGCAAATACCGCTGATGCACAGCATCATAATCAATTATTCATTTACATCAGTGCATTTACACATTTTTACAACACGCAAACAACATTAATGAATACTCTACAGACTAAGCAAGCTTTTAATACTATATAGAAACATACATAATAACAATTACACTGATATTTAAATAAATAAACTGAACAATAACCCGGACCCAAACGCAAAATTAACTGACTGAACACGTGGTGTTTCACGCCACAAGATTACAACGCTGCAGAAGTGAAAATCCCCATTTAGTGCCAAGCTGGCGCGCGCAAAATCCCTAGATTCAAACACGCGCTGGTACGTTGCGCATTAAATATATTCATCTGTTATATTTATTTTACTGATCGTATTAAATAAACTCACATATTCAGAAAGATACTGTTAGAACAACACACACTAAGTAATGTTAGAAACCGACTGACCAATCGATAGCAGGTAATATTGACCTACAACATAACCAGCTAAATTTAATTATTATTTGTATGGGTATCATGTGACACATATTTACTTACGTATGAATAACTTTGCTACTATTCATTACTTTAATGCGTCTAGTTTTACATTATGTAAATTATGCCAACAAACTATAAAGATAAACAACAATAAAAAAAAGTATAAAGATTATGCAACGGAATTTTTACCAGATAAAACATGAAAATTTGTGTTGTTTTTTGTTTGTATGAGTTAGTAAATTGTAAAATGGAAGTAGCAGTTCAAGTTTAATTTTATGAACGACTGTGAACGCATTACATAAATGAATTAAAATGTATTTTGCTAAAGGTTTGAAAATAACGAAAAATGTGTATTTAAAAATCAGGTTTTCGTGTGTTTATCGATTCTACAAAAGTACAAATTAGGTATTATCGCAACAATTTAATATATTTTAACAAAATAATATTCAATTAATGACAAAATATGTACTTTAATAGAAAAATATATATTTTTAACGGCAAAAAAGAAGATGAATATCAAAATAAATATTAAAATCAAAAACTGTACAGTATTTGTAGTATTTTTTACCCGATAAATTTTGGATTTTTGCTTTAAATGAAATGTTCGTAACAATAAAAAATATTAATAAATTTTAAAGTGCTAGAGTGTACTTTAATTTTGTTTTATATTAACAAATATAAATATTTTTATTGTATATATTAAAGTGAAGCTGTTTTCTAAATTTATTTATAGAATTTTTTTGAAAGTAAAATATAAATAGAGACATGATGTTTTATTTTTTACCAGTCTTTGGACAAATTTGCCATTCTGGTTTTATTTTACTTTCTTGTACTAATTGAAGGAAGTATTGTAATCGCGAAAAAATGATTTTCAGATTTCAACAAAATATCCATTTTGACTCCTTGAATCCATTTTGACTAGTTCGGCGTGATTGTGTGTACGTATGTACGAAGTTACGTACTTATGTACGTATCTCGCATAACTCAAAAATGATAAGCCGTAAAATATTAAAATAATGTATGTGGGACTGCTATAATATCTTTTTTATTGCAATCGGCAATGCTTTTTTCTCGTAGTGTGTTTTTTGAATTTTTCATATAACTCAAGAACGATTAGACGTAAAATGTTGAAATTTTTATTATAGAATTGCTATAATATCTAGTATTTTGAAAAGGCCACTTTATTTGATCAATTTATTAACAAGAAATAGAAGTTAAAACAACATTGACTATTGTCAGGATATATTCCCTGAGAAACAATGAGAAATATGTAGGAAATAAATGAAAATAATACGAGTATCACTATTTTTGCAAGTTTTTGAGCAACTTTTTAATAAAATTTTCAATAGATAATCCATATTTCGAAGGGAAGTTCGAAGATATAAAAAGGAAAGGAAGGTGAGGAATGATTATCCATAGAATGATCTCACTTTCAATCGAAATAAGTTTAAATGATATGTATTAAAAAATCAGTATAATTTAGCGTACAACAAGCGTTGTCCACATCAGATTTTTTTTGCAATCACATAAATAAGTACTGTACGTCCATTCCATGAAAATGACCTACATTACCTTTATGTTTGATTTTGACTGGAATCGAACCAGAAACTAGAATAGTAAAAGATAAAACCGGAGTATAAAAATAAAATTTTATTTTCAATTTAACTGGATATTTACTCGAGTTTCACTAAAAAGACTCAACCATTGCCCTCCTCTTGAATTCCAGAGCAACAAAACATTTCCCTCAAGTATCTTTATTTCCCGAGGACAGAACTAGTAAAAAACTTGTCACATTTGATCATCCCCATTTAATTAGATCCAGAGTGTGCAAGTAGCAAGCGCCTGTCTACATAACGACGCCCAGCGTCTGTGTATTATTTACCGCCCTTTCGGCGTCGCCCGCCGCCGCCGATTTAGAATGAAATAAAGATCCGAGCAGTAAGCTGTGAAAATTGCATGAAATCCTAGCGGCGATGTCAGTGGTAGCAAAAATGTACTACTTGGGGACGCGTAGTAAATATTTACTAAGCTAATATTAAGACATAGAGATAATATTGACCTACAATGGCAAATAGACGAGATATGCTGTTGGTTTGCTCTATATTTGAAGATATTTGTATGGAAATCATTTTACTGGGGACATTTTCTGGTTACTACTGAATTGATCAAGAATTAGAACAACTTTTATTTATCTTGGATGATAAAATGATCAAGTACAACGTACAATGTACAATATAGATTATTACATTCAATCTCTTTCAACGAAGTTTCTATACTTATATGAAACAGATAAGGGGGACCAATCCGAGACTCAATGTAAATTTAAAAAAAAGTATTTAATGACCCAAGAAGTGGGCACTTCTCAAAATACTTTTTTAAATTAAATTTAATGTTATTTATGGTTAATTCTCGTTTGAGAGAGAATAGTTTTGTAGTAGCAAAATAAAAAATTAACATTGATTAATTTGGTAAGCAAGGTAAGCGTGGCAGAAGGGCGCCAAAATGTGAGGGGCGCCGGGCTTCCGAAATAAATAAATGAAAAAACAAATCGAAAAAAGAAATACTTGGAAGTTATTTGTAAAAATTAAAAATTGTAAATTTTATATTTTCTCCTATAGTTATAGATTTATTTATTTAGGTATGGCATTTTTTTGAGATCCTTATGCATGCAGGGTGGATTTTTTATAAAACCTTTTCAAGAGTTACACATGGTATTCCTGTATATATAAATTCGGTGCTCCCGAATATATAGGCTTTACGATAATTTAATTAACCAATGAAACTGGACAATTTTAATTTATGTTTTGTCACTTCGAGACTTCGACATCGCAAATGTCCAACTTAGTTCTGTACTTTAAAAAGCACCAAAAGCGTTTTTCTTTTATACACACAACGCGGTAATGCAAAATTACGCTAGATTTAGAATATTTCAATTAAAAATATCAAATTCAAATAAATGGAAATGGAATATATATTAGGTACTTATATATATTAAAATCAGATCTTGGCGCATCGTTTGACTTTACATAAATTATACAAAATATATATTTTCTTCCTTTTAAAAGTAAGTTTATAAAATGAATAATATAATTCCAAGAAGCGCTGATTCTGAATTTTTGCGTAAACCCGAAAATATTTGAAAAAAAACGAATTTTAAGCTTGAAAATTTTCAAATTTTACAAAATTTTATTTGCATTTTTTTTTAAGAATTAGACACGCTGATACTAAATTTACATACAGAATTTAATTACCTCTTTTTGTTTCGGAGATAGTTGCTCTTAAAGTTGTACCTCAAAAAAGTGTGTTTTTTGAGTATATTTAAAAAATAAGCAAAGATACACTTTCAACTACTTTACCATTCGATTCTACGGGAAAAGTTATATAAAGAAATGTTTTGCCTACATATACGTCCTTTGGAACGATTAGGTGAAAAATAAGAAAAACGAAAAAACCTAAATTTCAATTTTTCGCCTCAAAACTTTTTGTCTTCAAAATTTTTCATTTTTTGGACTTAAATACACGTCGATGCGCTGATTCCAAATTTTCAAACCGAATTCAATTATCTCTATCCGTTCTCGAGATATTTGAGTTCAAAGTTAAACCTAAAAATTCAGGTTTTTTAGGTATACCTCCTAAATGGTTAGGTTTACGGGTTCGGCGTCTTCACCATTCGATTCTACGGGCAAAATTACATAAGTGTACCAATTTTCAGATTTTTATCTCAACAGATAGAATTTCTAGAAGGAAAAAACTAAAAATGGCCAAAAATCGAAAAAAATCGTAAGGGGTTCATCAGGCATTTTTTTCGATTTTGGTCATTTTCGTTTTTCCTTTCTACAAATTGTACCCTTTGGAATAAAAATCTGAAAATTGGTATACTTATGTAATTTTGCCCGTTTGGTGAGGTCGTCGAAGACGTAAACCTAACCCTTAAAGAGGTAAAAAAAAGGTAAAAAACCTGGTTTTTTAGGTATGGCCAAATCTCAACTTTGAATACGAATATCTCGAGAACGGTAAGAGATAATTCAATTCGGTTTGAAAATTTGAAATCAGCGCTTTGATGTTTATTTAAGTCTAGAAAATGAAAAGTTTTGAAGAAAAAAAGTTCCTCTGAGAAATTTTGAAATTTAGGTTTTTTCGATTTTCTCATTTTTCATCCAATCGTTCCAAAGAACGTATATGCGAAGAAAACATTTCTTTATGTAACTTTTCCCGTAGAATCGACTGGTGTAATCGTTGAGATTGTATCTGTACCCATTTTTGAGATATAGCAAAAAAACACAGTTTTTTGAGGTGCAACTTTAACAGCAAATATCTCAAGAACGAAAAAAGATAATTAAATTCCGTTTGAAAATTTAAAATCAGCGCGTCGTAATCTAGCAATGTACATTATTTCGCGAAATCAAAATTTTGGAAACCAAACTGAATATTTTTGGGGGATTTTGTGTTTGTCAACACAATTTTTGGTTTAATACTGTTTAATTTGTTTTAACTCTACCCAACTTTGATATTGGGTTATAGGTTATAGAAATTAATAGATGTTAGATAACAAAAAGACAGAATAAAATCAAAAAGGCAGATTTTGAAATCAGTGCAATGATATTTACTACGTTTAGTAAGTTTTTGAGAAAAAAAGTTCCTCGGAGAAATTTTATTCTCATTTTTCACGTAATCGTTCCACCGAAAGTATGAGCGGAGAAAACATTTCTTTTCAAAAGATGTAATTTCTTCTTTATAGCGATCTTACTGATAACCAATTTTTATGTCTTATACAATTTAGTTAAATAAACGTTTAATATACGAAGTACACATTATTTCCTTTCAATAAAATAGTTCGAAATAAGAAACAAGATTTTAAAAAACGTCTACTCTTTCTAAAGTCACATACTTCATAATTGAACCACACATACAACATTCAAAAGGCAGAGCATCGAGTCGGTCCTCTCGAGTTACAACTGCCCACAAATTTGTAAAGAGTATGAACACATGAGGCGATAAATTGTCTAATGTATTATAATTCGAACAATGTGTGAATTACTCATTGGATTCAAATTGATTAAAACGAATTGAAAAATAAGTTACCCACAACACGATCAGAACAAGTAAATATAATTTGTCTCTCATGTTGTCCACAAAGCCGGCGTCTTATACGCGTGAAATAGTTTTTCCAATTGTGTTGTATATTGAATTAATTTGGGCGATGGGGGCATTGTTGAGAGTTGCTGTGCGAGGCTATCGGTAACCGTGGGCGGTGGTGGAACTGGGATGGGGCGCAGCATCCAGTCGGCCGTGACGCGGACAAAAGAGCGGACATGCTATAAGAGATGGAGCTGCTTTCGAGAACGCAGGAAATCGGAAAGATGTCACGTCACTTCCGTAAGCCACAGGAGCGGATTCCAAACATTCAGCAAAACAAAAACCAACACGTGGACTAAATACTGAATCTATCATTAATATATTTTAATTAAAAAAAATGCGAATTTAGCGAACTGATTAAAATGAAATCAGAATTAGAAGAAAGAAAAGGATGATTTATTTCATTATATGTGTTAGAGATGGGACCGAAACACCGAAGCCTAATAATTATTCGGTATGCGGCCGAATATTTTATTTTAATACCGATTATTCGATTCTATGAACTAAGCGAAGTACAACGCTGTTTTTTCGATAAACTATAAAAAACCGGAGAATTGGTTGATACAAGGATAATATTTTTGGAGTCAGTCAGTATTTAATTTTTTTTTCAATTCCGACCAGTTTTCACTCAGGCCTTTACCATAGAGTTTGTAGTTAATTAATATTAAACAAAAGATACATGCTTAATTATTATTGAGTAAAAAATAGCTATTTTTATTGTTTAACATATTTTTTATTTTTTTTCTAAAAATGAAATAATTAAATTTAATAATAAACAACAAAGTACCTTAACAAAGAAAAGAGATTGATATGCATGACGAGCATTTTAGCATAGACAAAACCCACTTTGCAACAAGGACCAAGAATCACACTTTCAGATTGAAAAAATATACCAACTATTCATTATTCGGTTATTCGGCTGTACTGCTATTCGTCACAACAGTAATACGAGGTGTGTAAATTAAGTAAGAAGGCTGTTTCCATCAGATAACATTTGGGACGCGAGACTTCCAATGCGTTCTAAAAATGAGTAACGTCAATTTCAAACAACGATGTGCTATCAGATTTTGCTTCAGGCTTGTATATAGTGCATTGGAAACTTTTACAAAACTTTAGCAGACTGACGGAGACAGTGTTATTTCAAGGGGCCAGTTTTTTCGGTGGTTTTAGCCATTTTCAGAAGAATAAAATTCGATTGAAGATGAAACACGCACACCAAAAATCTGTAGAAAATCTAGCAGGAACCAGGGGTTATGATGTCACAAGGATACACTTTTAAAATTCGTTTGTAAATATGTAACATGATATAATCATTTTTACTTCATGCTAATCTCAATAGAATTGGAAATGAGAATGAAGTATATTTAAATCAATCCGATTTTCTTTTGGTTTGTTTTTGTTTTCGAAAAGAAAAAATAAACGGGTTTTTCAGATCAATTTCGATTTGATTGTCATTTGCTTAATAAAAGTTAGTTATTTTATTTATAAGTATGTAGTCATTGTGGTTGTTACAATGAAATATATATTCGTCTTTATGACCAACAATACGATACTACAGTTCATATTAGATAAGGATTACCATATGTTTCTCGATGAAAATATGGAAGAAGTGCAGAAAAGAAGAAGATAAAAAGAGGAGAACTGAATAATTGTGGCTTATATAACAGCCAAAAGATTGACTGCTTCGTTCTATGTGGGTGATATTTATGCCGCCTACATCCAAATGGAAGGTATCGGAAAAGAATCTGGCTCTTTCCAAAGGGATAAGATATTGAATCTGGAATAATCTGTGCATAATACAGCCACTTCTGACGGGTGTACACTTTCTGTGTGCTTATGATAAATGCGCTGTCATAGGGGACGACTTTCATGAATTTTGTTATAGTTATCCCTGGATACATATAGTAACTCTGAACTGAGGGGTATAATTATGTCAAAACATATTCATACCCATATGGAAATTCATTAGGAAAAGTGAATATAATATCTATATTAATTAATTATAAATAATTATCTATATTTTGATGGGAGTCGAATGGTAGAATAATTAGTGCATGGGCGCCCACAGGATATTTTCCAAGTGGGGGCAAACATTTTTCCATTATTACAGAAATGTTTAATTTTATATTTCACTCTTTACAATTTCTAAGGCCCAGATAAAACTGGATTTGTGATTAAATGTATTATGGAAGTAATTGAAAAATTGATGAAATGAACTTGACAAGAACTGTAACGATAATGATAATGGATTAGGAAACAATTATTCAATGTTATGATTTAGTGCGCATCGTAGATGAAACGTTGGTTGCATTAAGTAAAATCATTCTGCAATTACTTGAATTCCAATTCTCAATTAAAGGCACTAAATTAGTACTTTCACCTCCATGAGGTAGGATATGGTGAAAAAAATTTTTGAAAATAGTCCATATTGATAGACATTGGTGCATTGATATCAATTTACAAATAATATATCTCCAAAATTGGAAGAGAAATTGCAATTTTTTCGTTTTCCTCATTTTTCACCGAATCTTTCCAAAGAATGTGTATGCGGAGAAAACATTTATTTTACAGAACTGATAATAATTGTTGAGATACTATTTCTACCTATATTTGAGCTGCACCAAAAAATCATACTTTTTTGAAGTACAATTTTTTCTTCTATTACATGGGTTCCACTCAAAAGTTTTTCTAGGTATTCTATCTTCGTACATTCGTTTCATGTGAACATACCATATTAGCTCTTTCCTTTGAATTGTCTCTAATATGAGTAATATGTCTTACTCTATATTCATTATTTCTTTTACTGTTTTGTTTTATGTGTTGAATTCGAGATATACTTGTACTTCTTCTACAAAAATCCATTTCTAGGGAAGTCAGTCGATTCTGAAGAGTCTTATTTAGTACACGTACTTTCGATCCGTAGGTGATACAGCTTTCGAAGATCGTTGAATATATCTGCTTTTTGGTTTTTACAGTTTTCGTATTCCCAAATTCTTGCATTTTCTCATCCATTTTTCCAGTGCTTGGTTTAAATATAACTTGAATAAAGTAGGTGATATGAGACATCCTTGTTTAAGGCCTTTATTTGTTTTCAATGAGGGTGATGGCGAGTTCCTAATTTAATATAATTTTCTGGTTCCATGTATATTTTTTAGACAGTTCTTATATCTGTACGTTTATTCAAGCCTTTTTTTTACTGCGATATTGTCCGTCCAATAAAATTGCTTAAATTCAACCATTAATAAAAATACAATTGAACCTTGATATTCTTGTATAATCTTCTTGATTTCAAACGTCAGTGTTGCATTTATGATCGGTGACACTTGGATTTAAACATGTGTAACATTAATAGGATTTTAAAATATTTTTCACATATGACAGGATCTTTTGTTTGTTATGTTATGTTATGTCATTTTCACTTTATTTTCATTTTATTTTCACTGATGAAATTTTGGTTTTAAAGTATTTTATACCATGCGACGATATCTCTGTTTTTGATACCATCTCCATCTTGTAGAAGTTTAAGTAATTAAAATTGGAAGTTGTTGGATACTTGTGTTGTCAGTCTGATGTTGAAAGTAATGGAAATACAGTCCACTCAATCATGGCTCCATCTTGTAAAGCGGGGAAATTCGTAAAATGTCAGCGGGAACGATTCTCCGAGTGAATCTTGTTTAGCCGCAGGTGTTCTCGCACAGCCTAAATTACTCCGATGTTGTTCATTGTTTGGATAATCAGAAGATGAGATGACATTCTTCAAGGACGAAATTCCGATAAGTGCCAAGTTGGTCGAGAGTATTTCTTACAACAAAGAACTAAATTACATTACTGGATAAATTACAACGCGAATCTAGGAACATACAATTTATTAACTATTTTTTTAGTTACATTTTTTGTTGTTATACCCGAGGCAAAATCTGAATCTGGCATCCTTACGAAATTGTAAATTATGACAAATATTGACCTACATTTAAGCTAAGTTGAAATTTTGGATGTAACATTGTGACATTCTAGGTTACAACTGATTAGATTTTGGTGTTAATCGTGCAACCGGAAGTGGTGTTTTCATGAGGATCTGAAGTTTTTTCCGAAATATCTTAATTAACAACGAATATACGACAATTTTTTTAAATAATAATTTAATATTATGTCATTACCTAAAATTTTATAGTTCAAGTTTATTTCTACCTAGCCCCATTTAACTATTACAAGTAATTAATGATTCGGTAAATTTGTTACAATTGCGTTTAATCGGTTTACCTTCAGAAATAAGTGTTTTATACTTGACAGTGACAATTATTATAATTGTCAGTATAAATATTATACACATAGTTCTAACAAGAAATTGTCCTGACACTGTAAGTTCTTAAAAATAAAATTAAAATAAATTAAAATAAAATAAAATTTTATTATTTAACTGTAAGTTCTTATTTATGAACAAGAAAACACTACGGCGAGTGTTAGGTTTCGACACCCAGATTTTGAGGGTTCGAATGCCATTCTATTGTATCACTCTCATTCGAATGCAATTGATCTTATTACATATACTTGGGACGCCGAACAGATGCACAAGAAACTCCTCTCACTAATGAGCGCTAAATTTGAATACTTCTACCTAAACTGTACTGCGTAATTTAGGTCGTATACATTAATTTAATTGGTGCATCTGTTCCACGACCCAAGTATAGTTAAATTGAGGTTAAAGAAAAAAATATTTGTTAATTTTTTAAACCTAATAACGAATTTACAAGATAAATACTTGTTTTAAAATATAACATTGTGTTTCAAACAACATAATGAAAAAGTTTATTAATTATTTTTTTTTATTTCAGGCCAATGGATTCTCTTCCAAACATTCATCAATTGTAAGTTACCTTATATTATTATTATTACTCTCTACCTCTATACTCGTACGATATTTTCCGAGTTTCATTTTCTTGTTAAAAATATTGACTTGACAAATGAATCGTGTCGTATCAACAAGAAACCGTGCGTATTTAAATCGCTAGTCTGCGAATCGAAACGTCGAAATAAAAATGGAGTAAACAGCGTGGCATCGCTGTCAACAAGATGACAAAGAAGCGTAGCTTAGCAACAATCCGAATGAAATCTCAAGACGCTTAATGCCGCGGAGCAGTGCCTTGTGCGTTAATCCCGAACTTGGCGTTGGGAACACGTATCAGAAATGGAATAGTAAGCCGACGTCATTGGTATTCTACCTGCACCACGCCGCTGAATATTTCAACGGTGGAAAATGAATAAGTGATTCTGTTTTTGTCTTCATTAATTCTGAAACATTTCCCATTGAAATTTATCCTTCGATTTCTTTCTTTTTCCTGTTTGAACGCCGAGCATGATTAGTTCACCGTTTTGCATCCCTTTTATGTCTTCTTTATTTTGCGCTCTCGCGTATTAAGCATTCAGGCCATTGGTTTCTGACTATTTAAAAGGCTTGAAGATTATGCACTATTCAACCTACTAGAATTCACAGCCCCCCCGCAAGAATATACTTGAGGCCCCCATATTTTCCAAAAAAAAATAAAGGGAGACAGGAATTTATTAAATTTTCTATAGTTTTAAAGCAAATTTGTTTTAACCCTGGAGTGGAGGCGCTCTTTAGAATAACAATATAAGTGGTAGCTCCGATTTTTTTTTGCGAGTATGCAGTTCCTTATATTCCTTATCTTTTCGTAAATATTATAAACATATGGAAAACATATTTTTAGAAGGAACACTTTATAAGTAATATTAATAGTTATTTATGGTACAAGTGTGTTACATTACAGATAAGTCACGTGGGAAAAGTTTAGCTCACGAGGCCGTTAGGACGAGTATGGTATTTTTTCATGTGACTTAGGTAATTAACACACGTGTGCCATACAACATTTTATCCAACACATTTTAATCATTGATATAAAATACATATAAGATTTTTGACAGATGGAATTTCGAAATGACATTTAGGAACAAAATAGTGTAGAGAAGGTTTTATAGCGTAGTTACTATGATACGAACCAAAAAACAGTGAGCTAATATATTTAGCTCACTACTGACTTATGACCTACTTTATTTATCTAAAAAGAGCATACTTATATCGTTATAATTACACGGTGTTGGATAAAATTATTTAACTGTACTACACATACAATATACAATACATCGAAATTCTGCATGCTTCAAAAACGAAAAACATATAATTGATAGAGTGTTAAGTCTTGGAAGGCTGTAAAATATTTTCTATACTATTGGCACTATTGTCACTGCATAGATCAGTGTATTATTAAGTTTTACGAAACTACTAAAGAATGCTATCCCCAAATTTTCATCTCTAACCGAAGTTAATAATTAAATTATTTTCATGTTCTATCATTAACAATATTATATATTTTAATCTATCTCACTTGGAATATATATAATTTGTAATTTTGAATGATTTTTAATTTGACGAAAGATTGTTCAGTTTAAAAATGTCAAGAAATAAAAGGAGTATAATTGAGTTACTCAAACGCAACGTAAATCCAACATGAATAATACAATTGACAAGAAATAATTTTTACTTGTTTGGGTATTATAATTATTAATAAAATATCAATGATGCCTACATAGTGATGCTACTTCTTATTTACCTATTTATTTTTGTGTAGTTTTGTAGAAGCACAGTGAGGCCCCCTTACCTGTGAGGCCCTCCCCGTAGTTACGCCACTGGCGCTCGCGTATTAAGCATTCAGGCTATTGGTTTCTGACTATTTAAAAGACTTGAGATTATGCACTATTCAGCCACTCCGGATATCTCGTTAGACCACCTGCTTTCGTTATCGCATTAAATGCCACTAATGATGTGGATGCTCTCTACAAATATGGGAATTGCGGCCACAATACCATTTAAAAGCCAAGAGGAAATATTCATTATACAAAAATAAAAATATTTCTCAACGTTCGTAAAATATAACATGGTACGGATGCAGTTTTGTGCAAAACGAAAATAGCACAAAATGAATAGAAAAATTTTATGTGGAGTTTCATAATTTCCAACAATTTCTACGAAAAACTGGACGCAAAATTTCATTTAATTCTTAATAAGCCAATTTCAAAATTACACTACTTTAAACTAAAACGAGCAAAATAAAGCAGAATTTTTTATTTAACATTCAAACATTTGGCTTAAAAAAATTTCATATTTAATAACATAAAAATTAAGAGATAAATTCAAACTACTTTATCGGATCGATTGGAATTATTTCTAAACAAGACAAAGTTTCAACGTAACTTCAAAGAATCATTGAATTAGATTATAATAAAGGAATAAATAAGATTTGTAAGATAAATAGAAACTGGAGCGTTTATGCCATAATATAAAATTTTATTATTGTTTTATTAAATTATAAACTTCCCTGACATTTAGTTTGAAGGAACTGATGTTTAAACTATTTATTGTTTAGGTCTTTTTGAATCTCTTTCTGTGATGGAGATGGACAATAGGTAAATTTTTATTCTCCTATTTAAAAAAAAAAATATTAGGCATTTTATTAAAATCTGACAAATCTAGCAAATTATGTTTTTATAAATTGCGTTAACAATTTCTCTATTGTTATTTTGAAAATGGTTTAATAATATCGGATATTGATAAAATATTTTTGGATTTTTTTTTGCAAAATTGGTACTTCTAAATACTGCGTTCCACGGTAAATGTCCACTTGATAACCTCAAATGTTTTTAAATATTTTTAAATACAATTTGGAATTATTATAAATATGAAAACCAAATATACAAAGAATTTAAAAAATTTAAAAGAACATAAGTCATAAGTAGAAATTTATTAGTATATTATACACTGAGGGGCTAAAGCATGATTTAATCCTGAGAGTGAGGTTTATTAATTTTAATAATCGCTTGAATGATTAAAGAGAATTAAATATAAATTTAATACTACTTCAGTCATCGAAAATGATGAGTAAAATAGGCTTTTACTACCGGAAGTGCAAATTTTTTTTCACAATATTATAAATGAATTATGAATGACAGTTATAAGTTATAATTATTTTGACCATTAGAGATTTTAACGAATAACCATACATTAAAGTTTTTACCATAAATAAGGCGAATTTTATGTTACTTATTTTATTAAATAAAAACTGAAATTCGTTGAGTGTATATCAGACATTTTTTTTTTTATTCTTATCAAATAATATATTTAATATAATAAAACTTTTATATACGAGTAAATAAATTTTTCTATTTCTTATAGTAAAAAAATTAAGGGCGATTCGTATTCGCAGATACATCCAGTATATACCTAAGATCTATAAATATTACAGAAAACTTTTAACTTTTTTAAGAAAAATTTAATCTAATAGAAATCTGGAAGAAGCTGTAATACTGCATTTTAGTGCATTGGAATATTATGGTGATGAAATAATAAAATTCAATCACCGATTTATGAAACTATTCGTCGTTTATAGATTCAATAAAAATGAACGTTCCTCTCTATGACTATTACAATCATAAACATCTTAATCCTCCCCTGGAATTCTTGCGGAAACTTTTCTTTGTTGAATTCAAACTAGGGTTTAAAATATTGAAGTGGGGCGATTCTTGAAACAGTCCAATTTAAATGTGTGATGCCTTTCCGAAATAGATTCACGTAATTGTCCTCTCGACCATCGGCCGAGTCCGAACGACCTGAACAAATGTCACCCGAGGAGGCATGAAAATTCCATCCAGTTTGAAAATTCAACATGGAGGCAAATAAACACACGATAACAAGGACGGACCCTTATAAAACTTTCACACAAATTATACGGGGGATATATAAACTCAAAAATAAACTAATACATAAATATATTACCACAGTTTATTATTTATTTATTTTATATGGGAAGTGGGAGTACCAATTTGTTTTCGCAGATTTTGATTTCGTCCTGTGTGTGCGGTAGGGAAAATTTAAATATTATCAAAATATTAAATTTCGCTTTTTTACCTTACTTACTACGTGTCTTACGTGGGAGATATCTACGGATCGTATTAAAATTTGTTTACGTATATTTATATTTTGATGAATAAGTACGTTTCAAGAGCAACTCTAGAGCCCTTTAATCTAATTTTAAAAATTTTGCAATGTAGTTCGCTGGTATTTGTAGGAGGATCGTGAAATGTGCGATTCATAATGTAAGTACTACAATTACTCTCATCGAATGTTACAGGGTACTTACGTACCTTGAAGAGCTGGAAGTATCTTACAAAAAAAATACTCCATCTGAGATATCAATATCTGAGATACAAAAGTATCTAAGATATTTTTTATTTTATTTAAAATGTATCTTCTATTTAAATACTTTTTAAAAGAATCTTTTGTCTTGAAAAGTATTTTTGATCTTAAAAAAAGTATCTTATTTACCTATATAATAGGTACTTTAATAAATACAGCCGGAGAATATTGAAAAAAATAGTCAGCGTGCTGCGTACATTGTATTTCTGTTCATTTTATCTGACTGCTGTTTATTAAGTTCATTTGTTATTTTTGTTAATTCTCACCCAAGACAAGAGAAGCTTTAAAATATAAACAAGCTATTTGCTTCCGATGCATTTAGCCGAAGCCCATTGAGGGTTACCAAGTGGACATATTTTAAATAAAATTATATTGCCAATGAAAATTTGAGTTAAATAGAATGTAATGATATACAAATTATTATAAAACGTTGCTTATGTGCAAAATTTATCAGGGAAATTCGAAAATTAAAAAAGGGGGTGTCTCTCTTAATGTATCTCTAAAGAACAAAATTAACATTCCCTATGAGAGATATCACTTGTACTTGTAAGACCAAAATTCCATCTGTTTTACCAGTCCATTTCTCCCCCACTTACCCTGTAATAAACAACACGGAATCTAAGACCTACAATTATTCTCGTACATTAACATGAACTTCCTTGCATGTTGTAATGTATTTACATTGATTGTAGTGAAAAATAAGTAAAAACATGTAGACGACAGCTACCATTAACCTTTCTGATGGTATAACTATAAATCGCAAGATTCTGATCCAAGACGTGATGAATTTAGTAATATTTTACTAATTAACACGGGATAACTATTTTTTATCATCCAGGAGTTAACTATACTCTTATAAGCTTGTCATAAAACAATGTTTATTGTCATTTTAATGTGCGAACCAAGTAGAAGAAGAAGTACTTTATGTTTTAGTGGCAGTATTTCAGCCTTTTGAAAGTTGTAGTATATTTCACAAGAAAACAAGACATATAACTGTACAACATACTTAGTTGTTATAACAAATGAGAAGACAGCAATTTAAAGTTGCAACTAGCATTTGTTTAGGCAGTGCAGCGTATAATTTTGACACGTATTCTTCCCATAACATCATTTTAATTCTCGCCACATGCGCTGGGTGTTCGCACGTGTAACTTCGGTATTTAAATGTAAATTAAATTACACTTCCAACTTGTGTAGCGAGGATTACTAGAAAAGAGCTTCAGGATTCCATCTCTAAGATTTTACATATTGTTCTAACTTTCAAAAGATTCCTCTAAACTCTTCTCGACATGAGGATGGAAATTTTCACAAGGAGTTCATATTGATGAACAAACTCAAGTCACTCACTGCAATATCACAATATTAAATTTTACAGGAGATGATTCATCCTTTTTATCTCTTGTTACGCTATATAAATTATATAACGTCGACGTTTAACCGACTAAGGCCATCGCTGTATGAATATTACTTGTATTCTTACAACGTGCAAGATATTTTAATAATATTTAATATTATTATATACATTACCTTGCAATATTAAAATTCACGTCCAATATTATTAGAAATTAAATTCCTTACACCATGTTGTCGATTACAGGGTTGCAAAAAAATCCAATTAAAAATAAAAAAAACATTTTTTTTAAAGGTGCAGTATAATTTCAAAATCTTTTTTTACAAAATAGCATTTATTATGAAAAAGAAAACATATTGTTAAGACTCAAGGTAGGTGCTATACATACGGTAAGCAAGGGAAATGTGGCAGAAGGGCGCCAAAATATGAGAGGCGCTGTGCCTCCAAAATAAATAAATGAAAATAGAAAATTAAAAAGAAACTACTTGCAAGTTATTTATAATAACTAAAACCGGAAATTTTACATTTTCTTCTATATTTATCGATTTATTTATTAAGTGATCATGTACATATAATTATCTACGTTTAATTTTGTCTAAATTGTTTGAGATTCTCATGCAGGGTAGCAGGGTGAATTAATTATAAAACCTTTTCAAGAATTACACGTGTTATACCTGTTTGTATAATTTCGGCGCCCTCAAATATACAGGTTGTACCAAGAATAAATTAAATTTACCAATGAAACTGGAAAGTTTAAAAAAATGTTTAAAAAGGGGCGGTCATATATTACTTGGGAAAATAGTTTATGTATGTAGTATCAACATGGGAAGAAATTCCCTAAGCTGCTGATGCTGTAGTTTTGCGTAACCAGAAAATATTTTAAAATATTGAATTTTTATTTCGAAAACTTTCAAATTTTACAAAATTTTGTTTGTAATATTTTTTAAAGTATTAGCTACGCTGATTCCAAATTTCCAATCCGACTTTAGTTATCTTTTTTCGTTTTGGAGATATTTGCTGTCAAAGTTACACTTGGAAAAAGTATGTTTTTCTAGAATATTTTAAAAATGATAAGAGATACACTCTAAACTACTTTACCATTCGATTTTACGAGAAAAGTTATATAAAGAAATGTTTTGCCCACATATACGTTCTTTGGAACGATTACGTGAAAAATAAAGAAAAATAAAAAACCTAAATTTCAATTTTTCGCCTCGAAACTTTTTGTCTCCAAAATTTTTCATACTTAAGTAGATATCGATGCTCTAATTCCAAATTTTCAAACAGAATTCAATTATCTCTTTCCGTTCTCGAGATATTTCAGTTCAAAGTTATACCTAAAAAATCAGGTTTTTTAGGTTTATACCTTAAATGGTTAGGTTTATGGTTTCGGCGACCTCACCATTCGATTCTGCTGGCAAAATTACATAAGAGTACCAATTTTCAGATTTTTATTTCAACAGATAGAATTTCTAGAAGGAAAAAACTGAAAATGGCCAAAAATCGAAAAAAATCGTAAGGGGGTCATCAGGCAATTTTTTCGATTTTGCCGATTTTCGTTTTTCCTTTCTACAAATTGTATCCTTTGGATTAAAAATCTAAAAATTGGTATACCTATGTAATTTTGCCCGTAGAATCGATTGGTGAAGTCACCGAAGTCGTAAACCTAAACCTTAAAGGGGTATACCTAAAAAACCAGTTTTTTTAGGTATTGCCAAAACTGAGGTTTGCACAGGAATATCTCGAGAACGGTAAGAGATAATTCAATTCGGTTTGAAAATTTGGAATCAACTCATCGATAACTATTTAAGTCTAGAAAATGAAAAGTTTCAGAGAAAAAAAATTCCTCAGAGAAATTTTGAAATTTAGGTTTTTTCAATTTTTTCATTTTTCTCGTAATCGTTCTAAAGAACGAATATGCGGAGAAAACATTTCTTTATATAACTTTTCCCGTAGAATCGACTGGAATAAACGCTCAGATCGTATCTCTACCCATTTTAGAGATATAGCCAAAAGACACACTTTTTTTAGGTGCAATTTTGACAGCAAATATCTCAGAAACGAAAAGAGATAATTAAATTCCGATATAAATTTTAAATCAGCTCATCGAGATCTATCAATGTAAACTAGTTCCCAAAATTAAAATTTTGGGCACAAAAATGAGGATATTGCGCGTTTGACAACACAATTTTCGGTTTAATATTTTTGAAATTAATAAAAGTTAGATACTAAATCAACAGAATAAAATCAGTTTGAAATTTATAAATCACATTAAACAATACCAAAAGGGATGCGGTAGCTCATTGGAGTAGCGCGCTCTGACTAGAATTGAGCAGACCATTAAAATGCAAGTAAATTTTGCCAGGAAACAAATACATTAGGTAGTATTCTAACAAGGTGTATTATGCCAAATGTGATGAGGTGAGTTCATTATAAATGAAATTATCCTATAATTTAAAAAATAAGAGAAATAATGAACTAAAAGAGAATTCAGTAAGTAACGTTTCGGATGCCTCTCGTTTTGTAAGAGAATTTAAAGAAATGGGGTATTTAATTTTTTGTTGGACGAGACTTAAATTGTTCGATTTGGAAGAAAATTAATTCGATTGTCGTCCACCCACATAATCTTACCCGACGTCGCCGGATTCGGATTTAATTAAAGGCTATTGAAATATTTTTAAAGCAATCAAGAAAATGTAAATACAACACTTTTGTATTGGAGACAATTTTCCATTATTGTGGTAAAAAATATTTAAATATGAATAATAGGTGTCTGGCTTCTCATTAATATAATGTAAATCCGTTTTCGGCTGAGCGCTCATTCTAAATGTAAACAATTAATTGAATTGCTAATGGCTTATTGAAATCCGTGCACACGAACAAAAACTGAATAGTGTTTGTTGACCTTTCAACAATGAGTTTTAATTATAAATGAATATTTCGCTGTTTGCTTTGCTTTGCGCTCGCGGACCAAACAGTGGCTCCCAACACAAAACACTACATGTAAAAACAAGTTGTGCTCAACATCACATTCCCAAAAACCTCTCATTCATAGCAAGAATAGAAATAGGAAGACCATTTTTAAATATAGTAAAGTATTAGTTTTGCAAGTATAGTCTTGTCGCACTTATATTGCAATATACTCGTACTATAATTTTTTAGCAATTTCGAAAAATAATACTTTATTAATATATCATAAATACAATATGAAAGTAATTCATTGTCATTCTAAATTTCAATAGGTTTTTTCTTCTCGCCACTCAGTAAGAGAGGTATTGGAATCACGCTAAAAATCGGATGGTGAGTTTTCAATGGATAAGCACGTTTTGAAGTCTTTAAAACACGATTTTAATATTTTTATGATGATGTCTGCTTGTGTGTGTGGATTACTCAAATACAATTTAACAAAAAAAGTTTAAATTTTGGATATAAAATTGTGACATCCTAGATTAGATCTGGTGTTATTTATTTTGGTGTTAATCGTGCAATCTGAAGTGTTTTTCTGAAATATCTGAATTAATTACAAATATATGAGAATTTTTGTAAACAATAATTTAATATTATGTTGTTAGTTAAAATTATATAGTCCAATTTGTTTCTACCTAGCTCCATTTAACTACTACAAATAATTAATGATTCGGTCAATTTGTTACAATTGCGGTTAATCTGTTTACCGGTTTCAGGATATTAAACCTTTGTTTACGTAGAGAAAAGTAAGCAGGGTAACTATGTCATAATTGTATACCATGTAATTTTAATAAATCAGTATGGTAATACATTTACCGCAGCTATAAAATTATCAACATTACATGGAACAATTGTCATATCATATCAACCCGTACAGACGTGATCACGAATACATTACTCACAAGATAATTTTATAAAATAATATTTATTAATAACGTGAAACAGATAAACTATTAAGCAAACCACGGAGCTTATGAATAATACCAGACCATAGATTTAGATATCTTAAAATACTCGCTTTCCGAGCTCGGAATTCAATTGACATCTGCGGCGGTTATGATATTCATAACTATCCTAGGTATATTAATAGCTATTACTCGATGAAAACAAATGTTTTTCATTTATGTGTCAAATGAGTATTGTGCTTTGACTGCTGACATGGTGAAATGAATTACCTATTAAAATAATTATACTTACAGTATTAGTACAATTTCTGTTAGAATATTCGATTTTTTTATACTTTAAATGTCAATTTTAAAAATTGGCATTGTCAAATATAAAACATTTATTTCCATAGAGTAATAACCACTAGCATTCCTAGGATAGTGAAGAGAGTACAACTTTGACAAATATATTTCGTGAGATATATGAAGGGAAATAACGGAAAACAAACTTCTTTCTTCGCAAGTTTATATATATATATATATATATATATATATATATATATATATATATATCTTTGAAACGGTTCATATTTGGACACATGTTGTATAATACTTTTTAACTTGTACTCTATGTCCTATAAATCTTGAACACTAATTTTTTACACCCTGTATAAATTAAATAAAAGATGGCAGGCGAGCGGTATCAGATTTTTTGAATTGTAGTTGTATTTTAAAGTAAATTTACTTGAAGTATTAAAGTCTGAAGTACAAATTGATTGCTTTAGAATGAATCGGACCTGAAACAAGTAGTTGAATACTCGAGCAGCATCCGTACAACAGACGCTGTTTGGAATGAAGGAAATATAACAATAATATTTTGCCTGGAGTACGGTTTGCGGCAAATAACAGCATAAGGCCGTAATATTCAAATCTTTCTTGTGGGTGATTTGTTGGGCTTCACTGGCTGGTGGTAGAAGCGAACGAATTCGATTATTCGAATGATTTATCTGGCATAGAGGCGGCACTGGTCTGCTCATAATTCGCGCAAATGCGATATAGATGTTTGGCGCATTGTGTGTACCGGGAACGTGTTGTTTCGCTTTATTCTGCTGCTGAATATCTCAAGCCAACGATTTATTGATGTGTTTCTAAAGACGTGTCTTTAGCGCTCGTTGTTGCTGTTGTCAGTCCGGCAATTGTTCAACTGCGAAAGAGCACAAGTATTTTAAATTTGTTGCTACATTTATTTATTTATTTATTTTTATATTTGATAACCGATGAACAAAATTCTTTTACCCACTCGCAACTTCTGAAGTTGCAAAGTGCTTCACGTCAAACAACGTTAGTCCTTTGTCACAAGATCATACATGTACACTCTATTTCCCGTAGTTGATCCTCACATTATCTTTTCCAAGAATTATTAAACTTTTATTTTACATCTTTGTCTTATATGCATGAAGTAGATGATACTTTTATTCGCTATCTCATTATCGTACGTGTTACAGAGAGGTATATATTATAACGTTTATTTATTTAATATCACCAGCTATTTATTTATATCACCAACTATTTATTATTTCTACTTTACAAGTCGCTGAAATGCACTGACCGACACTGATTTTCTTCAGTGACCCTTTGCACAGCCTGACTCATACCACAGAATAGTTACATACAGAAGCGACACTCCGTGTCGGTACCTTTCATGTTCCCCTTTTCAGTTCTATGACCTTGAAGCATTGTGTAGACCTTTAAATTTGTACTCTTCCCCTATCTCTCTCTAAGATGTTAGGAAACTTTCCGATATTAAACAATGAGCCCTTTAAATTTGTACACATTCTCCATCTCTCTCTAATTTTCGTTTTTCTGTTTTACTCTCGCTTCTGTATAAACCTATTCTGTGCCTATACTAACTTCCTCAAGCCGCCAGCAGCAATTCTTTTATACCTGTGGACAACTAATCTTGAACATTCCAGACTATAAATTCTCGAACAATAGCGGCGTCGCTGCTATCCCACTTGACCTTTAACGCGTGTACTTGATCTGACAGGTCAGCCGTAATTAAATAAAACAATATTAATAAAATGGCGTTAGTGACTATAAGATTAGTAAGCCAGGATTACTAATAATGCGGAATTTCATTTCTCTCTGTCGCCTACTCAAATGTTGTATCGTTGTTTCAAAATCCAATGTAAATGCTGAATCCCTTACAGATAACAAGTTTGCAACTTATACAATTAAAACATAATTAATATTGTCGTGAATCAGACACCTAAACCTAAGGTACTTAATACCTGCTTATTGTTTAAAATAACATTTCTAAATAAAATGTAGTACTAATTAAATTTATTTACAAAATGCTTATGATTATCCTTATAAAATCTAGACGTAATACATTATCCAGAACAAATTTAAAAATACTTTTCTAGTGAGGAAGGTTTCTTTTCAAGATTCATTCATAGTTATTTACCTACGCCTACGCCTACGCCAATAATTTATTCTGCTAAGCTAAGGCTCAAGAAAGATAGAGTTATATAAAAAAACCATATTTTTTAAATGGATTATTTCAAAGTTTCAGTCTACTACGTCATTATGAGCACGAGCTCTTTTTTTTATTTTGTAGACAAGAATTTATTAAAAATTTAAACCTATAACTTTTAATGAACGCCAAGGCAGTCGGTCAACATACTTAGATACCTACAAATATGAGGTGTATAAAAAAGTAATAAGACAGGCAACGTAGCGTTCGATCTGGGTAACACTTCGGACGTGGGACTTGAAAATGGGGCAGGTGAACATGTTATATGCCTTCAATACGAATTTGAACTCACTACAGTCTTCCGGTTATCCGTTTTTTTTTCAGACTTGGACACAGTACAATGGAAACTTTTGACAAATTTAAGCAGATCTACGGAGACAATGTTATTTTCAGGGGCTAGATTTTTCAGTGGTTTTAGGCATTTACAGTAGGAAAAGAGAGGATTTGAAGATGAAACATGCAGCGGAAGGCCTTCATTTTCAAGAACTGATAAAAATGTCAACAGAATCTGGGATCTTCTGCATTCAGATCATCGGTTGACAGTACTGAATGATTGGGGAAGAGTTAAATTTGATTCATCAGTTTTTAATTAATTCATTAGTAGAAATGTTTTAAAAAAATATGAAATTTTGGCTAGTAAAAACATTCATGTGACTTCTTGACTTTTTCCATTTCCCAATATTCAAAAATCATTTCAAAGTAATTCATTTTGGGACACTTCAAAACATTTAAACGGCTGTAACCGACCAGCTGAAGGTGATTCCAAAATCAGACTTCCAGCACTGCTATGAGCATAGGAAGAACTGTCTTCAGAACTGGGAGGCTTTACAAGGAAGTATTGAGGGAGACATTATTGAATTGTAATTCTATTCGAACAATTTAAAAATGTGGTTTTCCAAGAAAATTATATTGAGGGAGAACAATTTTTAAAAAATCAGTCTTATTACTTAATTTACACACCTCGTATGTACATAATAAGGAACTTTCATAATTTTCAATAATTTTATAAATTTTAAAAACAATTATTTAACTTTCTTCTGATAATGTAGATAGATTGATAAAATGTTTTATTTTGCCCCCTCCCCCCCTGGCTTCGGCCCAGCATGTATTTGCAAGGAATGAGAAAAAGAGAAAGGAATTTTGTTGGGAATAATTAGGGATATACAGCATGTTCCGTCAGGTGTGTAGTAGGCTTTTAGGCTTGTGTTTTTCGTGAGTAATTTATTCCCGTCAGAAGGTATGAAATATTCGTTTTAAAGCCATCAATGCGCCTTGCTGAAGACAGTGAGTTCCCGGAGTTGTTGCACATACATCTGGAATTGTTCCGCAGCGACAGAGCGAATGGTAATATTTCCATGTCATCCCGCATACATATTTTATACCGCACGACATGAAACACATCTCCACTCTAAACTCCAACACCCACCCGGAAATGGTTATTCCGAACCAACAGGGACATTTGTTGCGCGAGATAAATTCCCCACACACTGGGCTTACTTATTTACTTCACTTCGGTTTAAACTTTAAAAAGGGACCGACCCTAAACAACGAATAATTAACTCTACAAAGACAAGGGATGCCAACCCAAGATCGAGATGAATATTTCACTCGACATCATCCACCAACATATTTTTAATGGAAAATTTAATGATGACCATTGCTGAATTCTGTAACGTTTATCAATATTTTATGCTGCCAATAATATTAAATATGTATGCAATGGGTTTTTTGAAATGTTCTTTGACTTTTGAAAATCAAAAAGTAAAAGGTGATAAAAAAATACACGACTACAGGCTTCATCTCATATCATCTTAGTGATAAATAATATCACTCACATTACAAGCTATTGTGTATTGTTGTGACTAGCATCAAATGAAAGAAGTGATATTTGGTTAAATTTTCCATTTATTTGGTTTGTGGTGATAATGAGAGGAGGGCCTTATTTAAAAAAATGCTTTCTAATATTGAATAATATTTAAAAAATAACTTATAAGAATAACTATGTACTGAAAACATAAAAAAAAATTATTCTGGTTTAAAAAATTCCAACTCTTCTCTACTATATATGTAGGTGAGATGGACCAAGGCTATGAGGAGATTACTGGTTAACATATTGTTGTTATTTGTCATATGTGGTATAATCTTCGTGCAAGCATCGACCACAAATTACATATTTTACCTAATCATCCTTCTTTAACGGTTTTTTTGTTAAATAATTTTCCTTGCATCCCGCATATAAGTTTTCGTGATGTTCAGCTTTTTCATTATCATCACCCTCTGATTAACCATTTAGCAACAGTTCTTCATAACTCATGGAATAGGAACTATATCATCTACCTTTCTATGCACGAATGATTTTTTCCTGTTTACCGGTTGAATTGATCTTTTTAACAATAAAAAACCTCTGGTCCATCTCTCATCAGCATAGGTCCTCAATTAAATATGATCTATAATTAACGCTTATTATCGAGAAAATGTAATTTAGAAGTAACTCACGGAAGTTGTTCAACAAGGGAATAATTTTCTAGCTTGCAGCAAAATAAAAAATAAACATCCAATTTAATAAATATTTAATTAAAATACTAAAAAATGAATAATATTACAAAAAAAGAACAAAGAAAAACAGAACCAAGTTGATATAACGTTTGATAAATCTATTGTTCTGACAGTTGTCTGTTGTTATTGTTGTGTTTCTTACATTTTTTTAAATTTTAATTTCAAAAAGGATCTCTCTATTAAGGCAACTGAAACAGGTGTCGAAAAAAATGTAACAGTCAGTTAAATTGAATTCGATTAAATTCTATAATGTCATTAATTATTAACTTTGGATAAATCTTTTTGAAAACATTTTCTAAATAAGGGCTATGTTCTTACAACATTTATACTCGAGGTGGCCGACGTCGACTCTTCCTATCGTGATTTACTTCATAATTGGACCACACACAATATTCAAAAGGCAGCGCGTCGAATCGGTCAATGTAATCAGTCCATGCCAAATCGTCAGCTTATGGTAATGAAACTTAAAACATTCGGAAGCTCGAGATTGTCAAGTTGTAAATAAATTATTATTAATATATATTTTTTAAACGCCAGAGAAAAACTATTAATAGAATCATTTACAAATGTAGGATTAACAGAGAATAAAGTATTCTCTTAAAATTTTTATTTGAAATATAAAGAGTTCTGAGATGTTGCAGTCAGAAAAGTAAAACATGTAGTACCTACTCTAGGAATTATAAAATTTTATAAAGTCGCCACTTGTCACAAATCCTTTAAGATTCTGTACGCTCTTTTAAACAAATGTCTCCCTTATTAAAAATGTCCATTATCGTTGTGTTCGGTTTTTAATATTCCTCATCTGCGTAAATTTGGCAGTTCTTAATTTTATTGGGTAATTTGGGCGAAAATGAGGGAAAAATAGAAAATTGGGAAGTCTTGGCAAAGTGGAAGTGTTGGTCTCGTACCCGCAACACTAATTACGCCTGTGTTTCCATTATAAGACGCTACACAGAATTAATCTGTGCGTTATATCTTATGGTTAATTAAGATATTAATCAAAGTTAAAGCTCTTTTAGTAACCGAGATTAAAATATCTTATTTATAACTGGCTTTGGCATTTATGACAACAAACTTTGTGGCGCGCTATTTTGTTAAAGTGTCACTTTAATTGTAATTAATTCATGTAGTCGTTATTGTTATTTATTAGGGCCTCATGCTACATAAATCTTTATTAAAATTCACCCATTTTTCATAATTTATCACTAAATTAAAAATTCTGACGTAATGAGGCATATATTTGCCTAATGTCCCCAGCTTTCAAAATACTTTCTTAACATAAAATTTTTTTGAGGTAAGAAATATATTAATAATTGATTAAATGCGATGCATTTTATAATCGATAAATTTTTAAAAGCATAATAAAAAGGGAATTTACTTACAGGAAATTAATTGAACATTTAATATGTGCTGTCAAAACAAAATTAATGTGATAATAAAATGAAAATGTTATTAATGTTAAAAAATACACCGATTTTTACATATGAATCAATAAAATTTGAATGTTTGATGTTTAATGATTTCATCAAATAATTCAGTCCCAAATTTCAATTTACTTAAAATTTTAAAATTTTTGGTTTCATATATAGATTTATAAAGGCTGTCTTAAACGTGTAATGCAATATAAAATTATACATAAGTTCTCCGATTAGTAGAAGATACATATTACCAAATATGTAAATTATGCGAATTATTTATTTTTACATATAATTTCCAAATACGAAACAACCCACAATTTAGAGTTTCACATACTTAAGGAACTTTTTTATTACCTTTTGAATAACGATTTATATTTTTTTATCATTGACAGTTTTTCAAGTGTTACAGCACGTTTTTAATGGTTTCAAAAGCAATATTAGTATTTTATTTCACAAACCAAATAGAAATCTGTAATAAAACCAAAACTATTCATTTGAAGAAATCTGAGAAGAGTAACAAAGAATTTTTACTTTTTGTTACACATTTAAATACTTATTTTTCTATTTTCTATTATGACAATGAAAGAGAAAAATATCGTTTAATTTTAAGCATTATTAAATACAGAACTTATTTCGGTTGTTATTAATAATTTTGTAGCAAATTACCTAATACATTTTCATTACAATTTTTATGTTTTTTTTTTTATCCTTGATCAAAATCAATGATTTTTATTTAAAAACCCTGTTTACAATATATTAATTTTTTTAGTTTTTTTGCTGATTTAAAGTACCTATCTGTATTATATTTTATTTCCAATTTCTATTTTAAAAATAAAAAATACTATTATTTATCTATTTCTGCAAGAGAATTACATCATTATATTCTATCTAAAAGATTTTCTAAGACGAGCAACAATACGCCTCCATATTCCATATTAACCCAGTTTTTAGATACATTCTTTATACCTCATTGCCTTTTTCCAGCATGTGCATCTACGTTCATCTGTTACTCTCCTGTTTGTTGAATAATGAACGCCGGTTGCTCGGGCAGTATTTCCTACGCACGCGACCTGTGTGCACGCTACGGCTACCTGTTCCTGCAGGTCTCCGGAGACCACGCAACGCTCCGTACAAAAGGTTTCGTGCCGCAATGTATTCCACTTGGAGAAAACTACAATGTAATGGATATCGCGAGGGGATAGTTGTAGATTACAAGTGGGGACAAGAAATGAACACTAATGCGCGGGGACACTAACTTAAGAAGATACTAAATAAGATGGACTTGAGAGAGTTGGTTTTGTAGGGGAGTTTGGTGTGGTAATCATAATAAATAGATGTTGTTATGAGGACGGGTGTACTTTTATAAGGTTTTGTATTTTCGAATTTGCAAGCGGTCACAAACATGAAAGATTTTTATAAAATATTATAGGGCCAAATGTACAAAAGAGGATTAGCTCTTAAACCGGTTTAAATATGTCGAATTTTGTTTGAATTTAACAAATTTAAACCAGTTTAAGAGCTAAGTCTGTTTTGTGAATCTGGCTGATAATATTTAGTAAAATATAAAAAATATTGAATTATGGATAAATTCATACAAAAACAAAAACCACTCATACAGAGGCGACAGTTTTAAATTACAGAAAGTCACTTAATGCTTGACCGTTGGTGCAGTATATAGATTTGTGACATATTTTTTATTATTCTATTATTCACTTTATTAATATAATATATCATTTTAAATTTAGATCTGTTTTTATTTTTGCTAAAACCATTTTAATAACACTTTGCATGAATTACTATGGTTCTGCTTTACCATTTTTACATGCTGACACGTGACATGTTTTTAATTTTGATTTTCAATCTCTGAGGAAAACCCATTTAATATTGAAATCGGTCAGAGAATAAATAAAGTCTTCAAAATATAAACTGAAATCCAAAAATTATTACCGTGTCCTATTCCTCAACTAGCCAAGAAAAAAATAAACTCTCTTTATATATCTACCAAATTCATAAAATAGCCACTAACCGTGATTAGTTGGAACCATTGTAAACATCATGAAATGTCAAACTAACTATAGTCCCAAAATTCATAAAAAGAATTAAGTATCTTATTTATATAGTTCCAAAGATAACTAGTTTGTTGGAATTAGCAATTTTCATAAAATACTTTGATTACACGGATGCGCAAAGCATTCATTGAAGTATGGTTGTAATCAATTTTTTTTAATAAATTTTTTTTATTAAATTCTTATTATATGGAACAGAAAAGATATGATTACTACATTATAAAATAAAATTTAACATTTCTGTTCCATGTAATACGAATTTAAGAAAAAAATATTTAAAAAAATTGATTATAATCATGCTTCAATGAATGCTTTACTGTGTTTTATTTCTAGGTTGTTAAATGTCATCACAAATCTTTCTTCGTAACATTTAGAAATGCTGATAAACATCAAAAAATATTGCTAATTCCACCAAACTATTGCAGTTAACTTTGGAACTAAAAAATATACTTCATTTTATTTATGAATTGGAACTGAAGTTAATTTGATATTGCAGGATGTTAACAAGGGGTATAAATAATTTAAGTTAGTGGTAATCTTTTTTAAATATCTGTTTCTATAAATGTCCACAGATTTTTTTTCCTAAATGTGAAAAGCAAGTTAAGATATCAACGTACATTTAATTTTACGTTGTGTATACCGAACAATTTAATTAAAAAATAAGGTGTACTAAGCTATAATAGGACTCTATAATAGGGCTATAAACGAACATGATCGGATGATATTAAAGCACTTTAACAGACGCGATATAGAGGAAGATATATTTTAGAGATAAAGCATTAAATGCATTTCTTAACAATACATTTTTTTGCACATTAATTATTAAACACTAAGATGTAGTATTTCTCATGCACATATTAATTCATAATTATACATACATACCTAACTAAACATGCAAATTGAAGTAAAAGTTCTAATTTTCTATTTAACTTACATTAAAGTGAAAGATGTTGCGATTTTGGGATAAGTGATCCAATTTTCTTGTTATACTCGTAGTTGTAATTTGCAAGTGTTTTATCTGTAACAAAATAAAATATCCATTAGTTATTTAATTCCATATTTCATTTTCCACGAATCCATTAGCTGGGAAAATATACTCATAATTTTATTTTTATAAAAAATTAACAAACAAATTCATAACTCCATAAAGCGTTATTGTATTTTATTAGTTCATTTTTTATTAACTAACTTTTTAAAATTTATGGACTAAAAGTATTTTAATACATTTATTTTTTGAAATATGATATGATTATGAAATTCTCATATACGAGTACAAAAATTGTTATAAATAAATAATTAAATTTTATTAAAATATGTCAAATCATAAAGTTGCAAAACAAAATTTAATGTACAGAGATTTGAAATTTGACTGATATAGTCATGTCATAGAATATTGATGTATCTATTTATAAGAATCGCAGAGCATAAAATATAGACCTGTACACTGTACACTGTATAGTTTAAGAATTGACTGATGATATTCGGTACGATTCGGTAAGTTTCGGGGTAGTACAAATAAATTCTACTAGAGGGATGGGAAAAATATGTTTCAAAAGAATGAAGCATTTTTTAAAAGATTACAAATTACGCTTACCATGTATGTCCTTTCAATTAATTAATTTGGGCTTGTGAATTGTGATATTGATTAAACTGCAACTTAATTCTTTTTTGTGGACTTAATCTTTTTACTTGGGCTTCATTCCTTTTTCGTGCGCTGTAGTCTTTTTTTCTGAACAACTATATGATTACTAGTACTAAAATATACGATCTTGGTCATAAATGTGTTGGCGATGTATGATTTGAGACACTAGTCTCTATATAATACCTGGATAAAGCATAGCACATGAAAAAGTGAGGCCTGTGGCTGCCATTTTCCTGAGGTCTAATCTAATCCAATTGGCGCGAAAAATGAATAAAGTCGTTAGTATCTACAACGAAATATGAGAAATCTTTAAATTTTATTTGTTTTAGGTAATAAATTTTGAATTGTTTCAGGTATCTATTTATATAGTAAAATATGAAAAAACGCATTGCGCAAAAATATTATAGAAATTTTAATATTCCTTAATAGAGGAATATATTTTCATTTTTTACATAAGAATAATAAAGAGAAAAATTTAGTGTTGCCAACATATCAGGAAAATTTTTTAAAAAAAGTTTGTCATTCTGGCTTTTTTATTTTATATATTTGCCAGGTGAGATGCTGTAATAAATAATGTGGTCTATTTACAGAAATCTTATGATTTGTATTTTATGTACCAAAATTACAATTCATTTTGAATTATAGATTAATTCGCTTAGAAAATAATTAAGAATTTAATAATTTGTGAATTGTGAATTACTTCTTTTTATGAGTGATTTTACCCAGCTTTGATCATAAGGTTGTTAATTTATTTAATTTATATTGAATTTAAATATAAAATTAAATTATGTTTTTTTAACATGTCCTTGCAAAACAATAGAAGCTTTGTTTTCCTTGTATCTACGATTTCTTCATTCGGGTCTGGACGAATCCGATTTAAAAAATTTTGATGGACACTAGACCCCACACTATTAAGTTGCGACTACAGCTCACTGATAAATCATCCACAAATCATAATCTGAAATTCCATGAAAAGTTTATCCGGATTTGACAATAATCCACGGTGATAAATTTATTGATATTTATTTATCGGGTGAAAAGTGGGAAAAGCGCTATAAATAAATAAGTGAATATTTATCGTCTGTGACAATTGGGGTTGAAAGCGATCGTCCCCTGCGAGAGGAGCTTTTAATCCAGACGGCTGTGCTCACCGGAGCCTGTCCGGAGTGGCCGGAAACGCCTAACCTAACCTAACACAATGTTCCGGGCCGCGGCCGCGCTCTTGTTAATGCTTATGTATATTCGGGGAATTTGTTTAGCGCAGGAATTCGCTATAATTTGATGGATGTGTTGTTTTCTAAAAGAATTTAATAGAAAATTGGAAGAATTTTTCCATGAGCGATGGATTTCAGAAGAAATTGATTTATAAAACAAATTTCTTTTAGACTTGTAGTATGTACCGTAAATATAAGTAACCAAAATTTTGTGTGTTTGTTTAGTTTTGGTTAACCATTGGTTATTTTGAATATTATTTGTAGAACGGTTTGACCTCGAGTTTAGACATATAAATAATAGAAAAATTATAATTTTCATTCGATTCGTCTGATGATGAATATATATATACCTAAATAATAATTTTAATTAATGATGAGTGGTTTATGGCTATATATTGTAAATATTCTAAATTCCCTATCTTCATACACTCATTTAATCATCAATATCAAAAATAATACATATAGCCTGTTTCCAGGAGTTGATCCTCACGTCATTAATTTCTACTGTAGGAATTATTAAACTTTATCTAACATCTTTGTATTATATGCCTAGCATAGATGAGACATTCATTCTCTATTTCAATATCATATCTGTTACAAAGATACAATGTTGGTAATAGTAGGTTGATGAATATTTGAATTTGATGCAACAAAAGTCACTAGAAATCAATAACTTAAAAAAATTATTTATGTATATAAAACTTATGGAGGAAAATGGAAAAGGGAACATTTATATTTAAAATGTTAATATAAAAAATGTATTGGATTATTCAAAAAAATATAAGTTATCTGAATAAATCTGTATTAAATTAAATACATTCTGTCCATAAATAAAAAAGGTCTCTCAACTACTACCACTGTAGTGCTCTGAACCTAGGAAGCGAGGTTCTCAAAGAACAACAAACTTATGAATTCGATAACTTCTACTTCACTAGCTGATTTAATATTAATTTAACAATAAAATAACCGGCGATGACAAATTAGTAAAGTAAGTAGTAAGTATCTATACAGAACAATAAAATCCTTCCATACTTATAGAATGACAATGTAATCTTTTCCTCTGTAAACCGAAATAGTTATTTATGTATTAAAGGCATAATCAAAAGATTATAGCATGAGGATATGTTTAAAGCTCTATGCGGAGTGTACTTTAAAGTTGAACTAAGGCTATGTATTTGCGGTACACAATACTACATATTTACGAGTGATTTTTTTAATTTATAAGCAATTGTAGTTTGGCTCCCAATTGTCACATTGAGCGACATCATTTGAGTACTGATACTAATAACAACACGACAAATCATTATTTTTACATATGTGCTTTTAACATATAAGAATTTTTAAATAAGAAAAATTCTTTGTTATATTTTTCGTTCCAATATACCTAATATAAAAACCGACTTTGAATTGACCTAATGAGGTTAATACCAGAATAATGATGGTAAAAATCTTCCTATTCAATTTCAGTTTCGACGTTGTCTGTTTGAATACGAGTACATAGATTTGAATAAATAGTTCCCGACTTCCTAATTAGAAACCCGATCCAGACATTATTTTACTTGTAATTAAATAACGAAATACAATATTCTCTTTTCATATCTTACAGCAGCGCCAAACAATGTAATTTGGTAGTATTCATGGATAGAATAACGAACATGAATATGAAATATGAAATTCGAAGAGTTTTACATATTCTTTTGATTATAATAAAGAAAATTACTCTTACATTTAAAATACCAATAGGTAACTTAAATATCCTTCCGTAAATTTTACAGATAGTTTTTAGCTTACAAAATATCTCATCAAATCACTGTACTTCTGATCATTTAATATCATGAGGTTGCTAGGTAAAAACAATTGTTGTCATATTTCAAACATTAATTGTTTTATTGTTTTACTTTCAAAATGTCATATTTACGTTATGAAAATAACAGAATAGGACTTTTTTTCATTTTTACTTCCTCGTACAAAGTAAAACAAGCATTGTAATCGCGAAAAATTTCAGTTTTTTCAACGGAAATATCCATTTTGACTACCCCTAAATCTATTTTGACTAGTTTCGACATGACGCCTGTACGTACGTATGTATCTCGTACAACTCAAAAATGATTAGCCTTATAATATTGAAATTTTGTATATGGGACTGGTATAATATCTAATTGTGCACATCCCCTTTTTATTGTAATCAGCAATGGCAAAAGAGCATTTTTCTCGTAGTGCTTTATTGAAATTTTCACATAACTCAATTAGCCGTAGAATGTTGAATTTTGTTTATGGAATTGCTCCTCCATTTTTGGTTCCAATCATCCTTTTAAAAAGGGAAGTTTATTTTTGGCAGGAACTTAATAAACATTTGATTTCTGAAATTATATGTCACTAAAAATAGTGAGGCCCCATTGTCGTATTTGTAATAAATATAAACTTCATAATGCTTTTCGTACATAAATAATTAATTTCAAAGTTCCAATATATTGATAATTATTGTAAAATTTTGTAGAGAAATTTTTAATTGTATGTTAATATTCTGTTCAAAATTTTCATGATATTTTAACGAATAAAGTTTTAATTGGGAGTGTTATATTTTTCCAATCATCTTGGTATAATTGTTGTCATATCAAAATGCAAATTTGTAATTAACTTGCAATGTCTAGATATCATCATTGTAGTTTAATCACATTAAAACTCATTTAAAAATATTGGAAAAGCCTTTGATATGATCAATGGTTAATTACGTAATCCATTCCACCATGCTGGCTCATGGCATATCACACACTGTATCGTCCACATTTAACGTTATAATTTCCCAAACGGAAAGACGTGACATTTCGATCAAAAATATAATTTCCGTAAAATTTTCAATCTCTCTGCTGGCCGGATGCGACGGCAGCGCCGCCCGCGACGCGTCGGCGTACGCACGCGTCTTGCAGCGTCGGTTTCAACCAGTAACCAACTCCAACTTGCGGTTATTTGTTGTATGGTTGAAATGTCAGCCTGTTGGCCATTGTAAGTTAAATGAAATTTTATGTTACAAGCACATGAAAGGGACTGAAAGTTTCGCTGGTAATGAGACATGTTTCAGTTATTGCACATGAAGTTGGAAAGTTGACAACTCATTGTGATAAATCTGCTATTTAACCGTTATTCAAAACTTGTTAAAATATTATCAAATTCCCAACAGCTGCTATCAATTTATAACAATTGCCATTATTTTCATGTTAACTGGTCTTGTCAGCTTGTATGTTCAGAAACAACAATTACCAATGTTTTCACGTCTGTACTCATATCTGCTCTGTATTATATAACTAACAGTTCGTATATAAACCAGTTATTTCCTTAAAATGTCAGATATTTTGTCTAGTATTATTTTTAAGTTTCTGTTTCGTTTTCGGTTTTGGCCAGTTTCGACTAAGAATGCTGATTTCGGCCGCAGTTTCGGTTTCGATCAAAAATTGTGAACGGAACGGTTTCACTCGCTTATTTTTTTTGTTTATTAATTAATAGTTTTGACTGTACGTTATTTCATTTTTCTTCGTTTCAAAGATATAAATATTATTTTATTATCGTTATTCTGGGGCTATTAGTATAAATGTGCCAAGTGCACGATGAGGCAAGATCTCATTAATTTAATTTGTAGAATTAATGCAATGAATAAGTAACGTTATTTTAAGAACATAGCACACATTATAAAAGAACCTGTCAGCTAGTAACAAATACTTCTCAAACAGACTATTTATTTAATTGTGATTATTTATAAGGTCGTGATAGATAACTAAAGTCTGTACTTCTTTAGTAATGATAGTGGCCCTTATTCCGACCTCATTTTTGAGTGCTTTTTGTTAAAAGTGAGGTTTGGTCTCATTTTTTTTACACCTGAAATATTTTAAATATATTTATTTTTAGATCGAAAATGTTGTTTATAGAAAATAGTATAGAAGTAAAAGTAATAAAAATTTTGTCTGCATTGATTCTGAATTTCCAGACAAAATTAAATTATCTCTTTTCCTTTCTGATCAGTAGCGTAAGTTTTAGATGTAGCCTCCCGTGACAATTTTTTTTACCGTATATAACCTTCTTTCAAACTAGTGAAAAATGAGAATTTTAAAAGGGTCTCAATTTTGTCGCGCTAATATGTTTTTTAAACAAATTGTAATTAAGTCGTTTTGTTCTATATTAAGAATGTTCTTTAAATCATTATGTCTACAGCATTTTCAATCTGACAATTTAATGCTAAGAAAAAAAAAGTAAGCATATCAATTTTCAAATTATTATCTCAATGGATAAAAGTTTTAAAAAGGAGAAACGAAAATTGGGGAAAAAGGCAAGATTTTTTACGATTGTCACCGTTATTCGTCTTTCCTTTTTAAAAATTGCATCCTTTAGAGGAAAAATCAGAAAATTGGTAAACTTAAGTAAGTACATATTGTTTTTAAATCAGGGTTTCGATATAAATTATTTCTCTATCATGTCTAGTCACCAAATCAGAATCTTTCATTTAATGGAAATAGGCAGTTCTTTAGTGAAGGTTAACAATAAAAACTGAAACACATGCACCCGTATGCTCACATACATTGAAGTAGCGCTTCAAGTTGTCACTATTTCAAGTGTCAAATATCAACTTTCAATAAGTTTCAATTATATCGTGAATTACATTTTAAGTAGGTATTACCTATTTACTTGGACTAATACATATTTCAAGAACTGACATCTCGAAATTTGGCATTTCTGAAGTCGATCAGTTGTGTTCATAATGCTTCTGTTCGAATCTAAACCAGGTCTATCTCGGGTCTAACTTAAAACAGCGCAAATAGTTATTCATAGAAAGAGTTTAGCGCTAGTACCGTATTAAACCTAGGCTAAAATTTAAACCTTCTAACACCCTAGTCTATTGCCGGTTTAAGCCAATTGATATTTGTTGAAAAAATTTTTTGTGTGTCTTCACCACTTAAACCAGATCCATCTTAACTACTATGAATACGGCTGGATGTGTTTAACTTTTTGATTTACTGGAATAATATACTTTGTACAAAAATTAATAAATACGGTTTTTATTATTTGTATTTGCTGAAAAGTTGGAAAACAGCTACTTTCCAGTTACAAGTACACTATAACACTAAAGTACAATACTTTACAATGCAGATAAACCTATATACCGGCGTGTGATTTAGGAATTTAGGGAAGAATGTCCGGGTGAAAGACAAACAACATAATTAGCAATGCGGCCGCGGGTAAACAGCGTCCACACATCATGTGATATTGTTATTTAGGCTGGGTTAGCGGCGGCACGTTCCGCCATAACGCATAGCACCCACACCCATCCAGGAATGCAAGCAAATATGTTCCCATTCCTAAATTCACATACTTCCTCTAATTATCTTTTGCATGCTGCAGCTTATTGTTTCTACAATCAAAAATGGAACAGAATTCCATGGATTTCGTTTCATTTTTATATAATCTGAATGAGAGCTATACTTTTAGTGGTATTATGCCTGAGCATCTTATGTTTGAGTGTCAGTATCAGTGTACGAAATGTACAGAGGGAAAGTTGTCAAATGCGTACTTGTCAGCTAAATCATTCCTGATAATATTTTCATTAGTGTGAGCCATAATATAAGGCTTGTTCGAACCTACAGTTCTAAGAAGTTCTGGAAGTAGCGCATTTGGAACAAGATTCACAAGATATATTTATATTTCGAATTTTTTATTTTTTTATTAATCTAGCCTTTAATTTCTGTAGTAAGAAAATCTTGTCTTGTTTTAAAATTTCAAGACAAAACTTTGGCCAGTCTTGTCATATTAATATAGAGAAGACAAGACAAGAGTCTAGAAACTCTATTTCTAGACGGTAACACTTTCTGCAATTGTTATTTAATATTCTAGATTTACGAAAATTCGGAGAAAACGCGTGTGATTAATGTTACCATGTGGTAATACTTTCAACAACTAGTAAAATTGTTTAACTTCGTCTGCAAATTTCTGTTAAATTTACTATAAAATCTATTTATGACGACAAAAATTTCTATATTCTATTTCGCTATAACCGATAAAAGTAAAATAACATTAGAGAATTTGCAGCTTTCAAACCAGTGTTACAATTTCGACGTTATAACTAGTTTGGCATTCTAAGCGGTGTCAATATAAACGGATTTTACAGTATGCTACTTTTTTCATTATAAATGCTATTTTGTAAAATTATACTATAATTTTTAAAAAGATTCAAAAAATCTGATTTAAAATTTCAAAAAACCCATTTTAATTAGATTTTTATGCAACCCTGGTTTTTATACACATATTTTTCCACCATCCAATTTCTAATTCAGTAAATAACTTGATATTGCGACCTAAAATAAAATGTACCGCGACCAAGTTTTAGATCGTGCCCTTTCGTTTAAGGATCTGTGTTTTGGGTATATCCTGTATAGTCACAATTTTCTGTAACGAAATTTTTGGTGATTTCTATCTTCGACATTAATACGATGCGACATATATATTTTCATCCGACTCCAAATTGTTACATTTCTATTTTCGACGTAAATTCAAAATAGAAATATAATAAAATTTTCCATTTCGCAATTCAAAATTATAAACTAGGAATGTTAATTAGAATTTGTTATCTCCGTTTTAAAATAAACATTGTACAGTTAAAAACGAGAAGCAAATAACAGTAGCGCACGTTGTAATTGTACTTTACTTGTTTCTGATTAATTCTGAAGTTAATTAGTACGCGATTTGAATTGCAGATGTCAGGTGCATTTATACACCTGCTGACGCGCAGTTCAGTTTACGAATAAACAGATTTGATATAATTAACTTTGAATTTCGCACTACAACAAATTCTGTCTCAAACAAATCATTTCCTCAATGTCAGTTTGTCTTTTTATTACTTGTTGATGTTAGTTTATTGTTTATTTAATATAAACATGAAAATTGTCCTCAGTGGAGGCAAATCGTAACTGCATATGTATTTTTTTTTTGATGTGAGATATAAATATAAAATTAGTATTTAGGTGGCAGTGTGGAAAATATGGGTGTATATTTTTTTGCTTGTTATTGTGAGTTATAATAATTGACGTCTTCTTTCTAGTATGTAAAGAATGCCTAACAATGGATACAATTGCGATCAAGTAACAAGCTTCTCCAGAAGGGAAATATAGGATTGGGAGAATTGAACAAGTATCTGAATACCGCGGAGAATGTTGGATATTCCACCGTATATTCCTGATATTCCAATACTTCCATTACATTCCTAAATACGTCTTTTTGGAAACAGACTCATTTTTGCATTTTTTGTTAATCAAATTGATACGCTACGTATTGGAAAATATCAGGAATTTTCTGACATTATTATATTTTAAATTTCAACGTCGTAATTTTGTACGGAGACATGCAAATTTTTTATATAAAATTGTATAGCTATTTTTAAATTAACTAAATTATTAAGTAAGTACATTATCACTAGTGAAATTATATACAATACAATTGCGGGACTGTGTTAGCGTATTAGTGCATTATTACCTGTCATATGGATTATTTTTGGTTGATATTTAATCTGTAATTGTGGCTAAAATAGTGGAAATTTTAAAATGTAAATTTCTTTACATAGGTGTTTTGATGGGAGGAATTCAATGGTCATATTTTTAAGGATGTAACCACACCCATTTTTGGGTAGTAGTCAGTTACAAAAAAACTAAAAGAGATACAGTAATTTATTAAAATAATAACAATTCAGAACTTCCTTGTGAGATCATTCTACGGCTAATCCTTCTTCAACTTCCATTCGTTTAATATCTTCGAATTTCCCTTAGAAATGGATCATCTTTTTTAATATTTTATTATCACTATTCCTTATTGTATTACATAAAATTATTTTAATTGTTTAAAAACATGTAAAGAAAGATATATTGTTTTCTTTTATTTGGTACATATTTCTCATGAAATGTATTCTGACAGTTTGTTGTCAATGTCAAATTATTAACAAGAAATCAAATGTTTCCTACAAAAACTAAGAGCCAACTAAATTATTATTTTTATTAAGTTTTTGTCAAAAGTAAAGTGCTCTTTTGAAGAGTCCGATTGCAACAAAAAATGGTGTCAAAACATATATTTCTGTTGAAATCTGAAAAGCGAAATTTTTCGCGATTACTAATTATTTGTTATAGGTATATATTAAATAAGCAAAATAAGATTAAATATTTTCGTTATATGAAAGTCCATTTATTATTAATTAAATTAAATAATAGCAAAGATTTAAATTGCTGTACTTTTGTGTTGGTAATTTTGACGATTAATAGAATTAAATTGGGTATGTGTGAAAGTTTATGGGACAGAGCTCGTATCATCCTAAAAAGAAATCAGTATTTTTAATAGTTATGCAGCCAGATTCACTAAACAGTATTAATTATTAAACAGGTTTAAATATGTCTAATTTAGCTTAAATTTGACATATTTAAACCCGTTTAAGAACTAATCCTGTTTTGTGAATCTGGCTGTTTAAGTTTAAATTTGCAAATAAGTAAGGGTTGTTCCGCATTGTGGCGGAAAAAGTGTATTTTCCCTTATTTGGAAAGAAGGCAACGTACCGGCGACAATGGGAAAAAGCGTCCCCGTTTGCTGATGACGAATTGATTGTTGGCGGAAGAATGATTGTGGTTGTTTTTTGGCTGTTTTAATATTCAGTGGCGGCGGCGCGGTGCGTCGAGGGCCTGTCCGTCACACTTGTCAATGTTGAAATGGGAAAACGCTATCGCCTCTTATGATGAATGATGGCGAGCGGAAAGAAAAGCCTTTTTATCGCGCCCCGAAACACTGACGCGCACGAATTATTCTATAAACGGATAATGTGGATAAATGAATGTTTCATTTGTTACATTCAACTCAAAAGACTTCTTTCCAACATGAAATTTGCACAAGTTTACGGCATTAATTCTACTCACTTCCTGAGCATTAAGTCTTACATCAAACTATCCATTCTCATTAAAACTATATCACATTTTATTTGTTGCACTCATTTATATAAGTAATGTTTTGTATAGTATAATACAGTATGTTACTTATAAAATTAGCAGCTATATTCGATTTCTTATTCAGTTGTTAGTAGCAATTGAGATCGGTCTGAAAAATGTAGATGTAGACTACATTTATTGATAGAAAATTGACATTTGTAGATCAAAAATATTATCAGACTGTTTTATGAAGCATTTAGCAAATTTACCGTTCACATATAAACATAACTTAGTACCACAACACAGCATAAGTCGTACGCATTGGCGTATTTACGGAGGGGGAGACGTGGATAATATATCCCCTCACGATATTGAGTAAGAGTAAAACTAAATATGTAAAATAATAAATCTATACGCATAATTTTAAAGCATTAAATTGTTGGAATGTAAATGTAGAATAAAGTTTTAGATATCAATGAAATGAATGGATATGTTTTGCGGAAATCCAAGACGTTTAAATTTAATATTATATTAAAAATTATATTACGAGAATAATATTAATGTTAAAAGAATAGTCACAAGTTTAGAATTTTGAGAAATATGTGAAATAAGAAAAAGCAGTTTTGCTTCATTTCAAAATTATCGTTTCCAGAATAGGCCAGTTTTCATATACAGGATGTGTACATTAAGTATTAAGACTGAATTCGAATAGAACTACAATGCAAAAATATCTCCTTCAAAATAACTTCCTTGGGAAGCCACACATTGCTGGACACGGTTCTTCCTATCCTTATGGCAGTACTGAAAATCAGTTAAACCGGTTAAATATTATGAAGTTACCTTGAAGTGATTTTTCAATCTCGAGAAAAGGAAAAAGTCACAAGAACTCAAGTCAAGCAAATAAGGAGGCTGAGGAGTCACAGGAATGGTTTTACTGGCCAAAATCTTATATTTTTTTATCATTTTTGCTTTAACTGAAAGGGTCGTTGTTTTTTGATGTCTCACACATCCATAGAGGTGATTTTTCAATTTCGGGAAAAGGAAAAAAGTCAGAAGAACTCAAGTCAGGAAATAAGGAGGCTGAGGAGCCAGAGGAATGTTTATACTGGCCAAAATCTCATATTTCTTTTAAACCATGTTTGCACACATTTTTCTCATCCCCAATGAATTAGTCAAAATCTTATGAACGGTGGTGTGAATCAAATTTTTCTCTTCCCCAATCATTCAGTACTGTCCACCGACGATCTGAATGTACAAGATCCTAGATTCTGTCGACATTTTTATCAGTTATTAAATATAAAGTCCTTCTGCAGCGTGTTTCTTATTCAATCGACTCTTTTTCTTCTGAAAACACCTAAAACGAACGAAAAACCTGGCCCCTTTTTCTTAGAAGTTTCTATTGCACTGGGCCCAAGTCTGAAGCAAAATCTGATAGCACACCTTTGTTTGAAATTGACATTACTCATTTTTTTAACGTACAAAGAAACTGATTTATGAAAAAAAATCGATATGGACAACCAAATGACTCTAGCGAGTTCAAAATCGTACTGAAGGCCTATAACATGTTCACCTGCCTCCTCTCAAATTTCCGCGTCCCAAGTGTTACCAGATCGAACCCTACGTTGCCAGTCTTATTATTTAATTTGCACTAAGAATTATTTGATTTTTTCGTCCGAATTTATTGGAATCTACAATTTCTAATGTTAGACTTCTGTAAAAACGAAAAGTGAACACTTCTGGAATATACCTAAAGATAAATCCGGTATAACATGAAGAACGCTTGCATTGATTTTGGAAAAACAGGGTAATGTTTTGCATGGCGTATACAGTATCTCCCATATTGTTTCGATTGAGGATTGATATGATTGAAGTCCAGCTGAGTGCGATTTGAATGTTCACAATGGTTATTGAACCCTGAGTAATGTGTCCCGTTCCGAAGCTTTAACTGAAAGGATCGTTGTTTTTTGATGTCTCGCACATCCAAACCTACCATTGTCCATCATCCTAACAATGGAAACTTTGCGTACAATGGCAAATAGATAGAAAAGCGCTTTAATTGTATTGAAAAAAGTTTTATTTGTTCAAGTTATTCTATAGGAAGATAAGGATATCAACGAATTCATTCTCTGCAACCCATTATTTAATTTTTTTCGAGGCTTTATAAGTTATTCATTATGTATTGATATTTGAGTCTGGGATTTTTTGTTGGTATATGTGTCAATCAAATATAATTGAATTTTTTCATTTGGTTGCTTGAGTAACTGTAATATATAAGGGTTGGTTTTTATTGGGTCAGTATAAAATTATTAGTATTTATACTTGTTCCTTAATATTGACAGTTCCAGTTTTTCAACCTCACTTTTGATTCCTGATTTATTTTATTTGACTTACTTATTTAAATTAGATGCCAAATTGTGAGTCCATAATTTACACAGTTCTTGAGTTTAATGAGTTAAATAATATTTGGATTTGGAGGGTTCAGTTTCGTTTAAACAGTGACAGTTTGCATTATTGACCTAGGTTATTATGGTTACAACCAAGCTGGAGAAGTCCATCATTATTGACCTAGCGCCAAGTTTTTTTTCCACTAGCATTTCAATACCAATCCTACTAAAAAAATATATCGACATTTTGATGTGCACATTAACATATTTTTAAATATTCACAAAAAGAAAGAAGGCGGTTTTTGTTTTTATATTTCATGTTTCAGTTTACCAACCTTACTTTTGATTTTTAATTTGGTTTTATTTGATTTACTTATTTAATTTAGACGGCACTTTTCTTGAGTTAAAAAGTGACTGTTTTAATTATCGACCATGGTTAATAATAATTTATTATTGACCTAGGGGACCATGGTTATTAACTAAGCGGTAGTGAAAAACAATTTCTTATGTGAAATAAAAGTTAATAAATAGCGGATGTCTGTTAGTAGTAAAAAAAAAACGTGTTGTACTGTTACTAGAATCTTGTGATGAAGTTTTTTAATATCTAGCTCTATTTATGTAGTGTAAAATGTTTTCTAGTACTTTGATATGATTCTGGAAAAGTTGTGATACTGTTTTATTAAGTCGTAGATATATTTTGTAACGTTCGGATTTCAAATTCTAGTTTTCTGATATTTAAATTGTATGCCGCTGATGCTACTTGTTATAAACTTTTTAAAACTTTTATTTTAAATTTATCCTCTAACTATCTATTAAACTGTTTAAAATTATAAAACTTTAAATTACTCTGTAAAGCAATCTATAAAAATTGTAATGCAATTTCTTTTTTAAATTAAGACAGGTAGAAGTGGTGCAAGAAAATATTGAATGTAGTTTTTCTTGAGTTTATAAAGAAATTTAATATTTCCGTGCAAATTTGTAACAAGTGTAGAACAAAAAAAAGGTAATTAAAAATGCTTTACCGGGAAAAACATACAGTTTATTTTTATCTTTCCGCACCGTGATAATTTAATTATTTTCATTTATGCAAAATATGCTGGCAGTTATTTATAATATTTTTTGGAGTACGCACTTTCTAATTGTTTTAAAATGACGAAACTGAATTCATTATTATATTTTAATGGGCGCAGTTATCATTTTACCAATAAAGAAACATTTCATTAATTGTAAAAAATATATGCAAAATTTGTATTTTATTAGAAAAACCAAAAAATGCTATGTTATTATCCGTATACAAAATTTAACTCCAAATATAATACAATGAAAGTTGCATATACATTCCGTCAAGATATTAAAAAATACGGACGTGCTTCTGGATGTTATATAGGGTGGTTTACTATCGAGTGTACAGACGATATTTCCTAAATTTAAAATATTAGATAAAATTGTACATCACTAATTAACAGCCAATAGAAACATTGTGTTAAGCATGGTAATATAAATAAATAAAACTAATATAATATTTTTTTCCTGTAAAACAGGAATTAATTTTTACTTTTTTTTATTTTATAAATAATGCGAATGAAAATTTATTTCATTATTTAAAATTGATATAACAAAGAATGCTGGATTTTGTGAACCCGAATAAAATATGTTTTGCAGTTTTCAGAACATATTTTTTTCCTTATTCTTATAAGTAAGCTTAGACTAAAGTTGTGATAAATACATCTTATTTTTTAATATTATTAATTATTACAGAGTGATAATTATTTTTCCAAGTTGTGCTTTTAAAATTGTAATGTTTTCATTTTTTTTTTTGTTTCAGGGCAAGGATTACTACAAGCACCAGTATTTACCAATTGTAAGTTAATTTATATTATTATTATATTATATTATATTAAAATTTTGGCAGCAGTAGTTAATATGTATAGCGAAAACTGTTTCAAAAAAAAAATTAATATGTACTACTGTTATAACAACACGACGTTAATACAAGTACTTTACTTTGTTTTATGATAAATATTATTATGCGCCAAAAAAATTATAAAACACAAAAAAGTTTATTGAAAGAGTATGAAATGAAATAAAAAAGTCTTAAAAGTCGTTATATTTATTAATATTTTTTACGTATCGTTTCTAAAGTTAAGTTTGTAATTCAAGATTTATTTTTCGATTGTATTTGTTATAAAATATGTCTGTAATTGGTAATTTCAAGAGTTTATCTTTTAGAAAAGTAAAATACGTAAAAAATCTATATTTTTTAATCTAACTGAATTATGGAAAAATTTAATATCCTACTATAAAAATTTTCTTTTAACGAATTTTTTGTAGTAAGCAAATTAAATTTTCATTATTATACAAAATATACATAAAATAATTTGATACAGCCCGTAAATTTAATATCAATTATGGATTATCTATAAACCGAAAGCTAATAAAAGTTTTATTTTCATGCATAATAATAAAATTTTAATTTAATCTAAACATGTATAATAAATTAAAAAAATGAATTGGTTTAGGATAAGTTAATTATTTCCATTGTTTGACAGATACATTCGGTTACTTTGTTTCAAACTCGCAGAAACTTTTTCAATTTGTTTTCTTAGTTGAAAATTAATCAATAGATTCAAAGTTGCGGAAAATTTTTAATCTTGTTAGTAAGTTCAGTGCAGCAGTAATTAATGGAAAATTGCATGAAGCTAAGATATGGATAAAAGATGAGCCGGTTAATCACTCAGCTTTGGCTTAACCTGGAATCAACCGTATTGTTTCACGCCTGATTTAGAAAGAAACTTCTTGCGGATTAGACAAGACAAATTGTACTTCGAGTTTATAAAAATTGCTTGATGATTTACTCGCTGTATAAAGTTTTCTAACTGTCATAACGACAATGAATTAATATGTTTTCTAATGGCTTCTTATCCGTAAGAAAAAGATATTTATTCACCGTTGAATTAGCCATGCGTTTTGCAAGACTTCCTAATTTTTTTAAAAAAGTTGTTTCAAGTATAAATGGATCCTCATTTAGAAAAAGAAGCTCGTTTTCTGATACCACCTGTAGTAAGAAGAAAATATAGTAATTCGTATTAAAAATCGCATATTTAGTTTTTTTTTTATAAACACCTCATAAATATGTCTTCTAATTTAAAATAAACGGTACTCCTAGAAACATCAATTGAAGTTGTGAAACCTACCGAGTGTTTTCTCTTTTTTTTTACTTCTAGTAATGAGTAGATGAACTTGAATGATGATTTAATCGTTAAATAAGCTATAACAACGTTTTTCTCGACATTATCAGTCAGAGTAAATTTTAAATATATCGAATTTAGCTTTAATTTGACGACATATTTAAATCGGTTAATAGCTAATCCTGTTTTGTGAATATAGCTCTACATGTGTTTTAATTCGTACTTACTGAAAATTTTAATTTATAATAGACCGATTAAATTTATTGTAGGTACTTACACTTACTAATACTTACTGTTTTCTGTGAACTCTTTCGTTGTTAAAAAAAAGATAACGTTTCGAAATATATACATATTTCCATATTTTTATTTATTGAATTTTCCTGCTGAATCATTGGATTAAATAAACTCTACCGGTTTCAGCATATTAAGCTATTGTATATGTATTATATAATAACATTTATTAATAACGTGAAACCTTAAAAACCTCACTCTCCGAGCTCGAAATTCAATTGACGATTATGCTACTCATAACTATCCTAAGATGTTAATAGCTATTACAGAACTAAAACTAAAAAGTGGTTTTATTCTATTTCAATTTTCAATTTCACCCGCTTTTTTCTTATTTAATATGCTTGTTAATTTTATTGTATAATCTTTCCTTTTTCGACTACATATAGCCTTTATAGTAGAACGGTTGGTGTTCCTAATAAAAACACAACGAAAAACGGTGGCTCACTAGGTTAGCGCGCTGCCACTTAAATTTACCAGAGGTATGAGGTTACAGATTTAAATACCATCGTCGATAACAATTAATCTTTAGACTGACGATGCTTCCATCAAAATTCAAGTAAAACTGTCATTCTCACCTGCGGCTAAAATATCCAGATTTATATTGCTAATGATGAATGAATGAATGTGAGTACAAAAATGATTTTAAATATTGTCCTATTACAATATTCACAAAACAAGATTAGCTCTTAAACTTGTTTAAATATGCCGAATGTATTTGACATATTTAAACCGGTTTAAAAGCTAACCTGTTTTGTGAATCTGGTTCCTAATTTTAACTTGTACTTCAAATGTAGTTTTGTGAGGTTTAACAAAAGTTCTATATACCATATAAGTTGGGCAGTTGTTTTGAGTAGGAAAAAATAATTTTGGTGAGCATTGGACTAAATCTGTCCTAATCCCGAGAGCAAAGTTTTAATTATAAACATCTTTGACAAAACATATTCCAATCTAGTGTGATTTTTTCTTGTTTAGCCTTCTGTTTACTCCAAGTTTCACAACTTCATCCTACTCTCAAAATATATTATATCGGGATTAGTAGTTGGGTGTTGTTGTTACATTTACACAATCGAGCTTATAGAACGTCGTTGACGAAGGTATAAGCCGTTAATGCCTGATGAAGTTTGGGCCGGGTGCCCTCGCATCATTATAAAACCATCACGGACCAAGACGAACTAAGCCCGGACATGTGACAGCGTTGACAACAGGACTACAAATTATTTAATACGAGCTTGACACTTTTTGGATTGACGGAATTGTTGCCAGAGAACAACAGATACCAAAAGTTTAGGCGGCTCTTGTTTTAAACATACAACATAACATTGTTCTAAATTTTATTGCGTTATGAATACGCAGAGCTGGATTAATGATTTTGGGACCCCTTCTTTTCCCCTAGTTTAGGATATTGTAATACGTTAAAATTCAATTAGACGTCTGGGAATAATCACATATGTATTTATACTCTATTCGCGTTAAGTTAAGAGTGAAGGTTAGTATAGGAAACATGATTCCAGCTTGTAGTTGGTAGAAATACAAACCAATTTTACATACGGATAATTTTAACTATAAAGGATAGCTTAGAAAAACAATAGTTTTTATTAAATTTTTGACATTTATTTTCACAATGGGTGATAACCGTGAGAATTTTCATAAAAATACGTGAGGGAAGCCCATTGCAAGTGGTAACTCCTTAATCATTTAAAAGCGTGTCAATCTAAATTTCATGTCTTGGTTCGATGAAATATTTACTCTTATCATAACGTAAACAGGAAGCATGGAATGGTACTCATTTCATACGAGTATGACAGTTTGCAAATCTTACGAGTATGAAATGGACATTCCAAGCGAGTTGTACACAATATTTTCTATGACCAGGACATTTTTTCCGAACTAATTTATATTTTAATAATAAATATCTCTTCATTTCACTACAAAAATTATACAATGCGATTTTTGACAGAACTCTGGGATATGAATTTATACCATTACTTTGTGTCTCATTATCGTGGGAAATGAAAATAACGAACATACAACAAGCAAAAAATCTAATGGTTGTATATTTTTTTTTCTTCGAACTTCATAACAGAGACATCTTTTGCGACATGATTCACAAAGTTGAAATTTAATTTCTACGCCGACGGAGTAGAAATAAAATAAATAAGTATCCATATGGACTAGGAACTACGTAGAATCAGCGAATAAGAAGTAATTTATAATAAATAGTCTCTATAAAACTACATAAGAATAAAGTTACTAAAAACTAAAAGCAGTAAAAATTGTTACCTCGCATATATTATTCAATATTTTATTTTTTATTCAAATGTAAATAAAATTAAAATTGAATGCAAATTCTGACAGTTACTATTGTTATGTTAAAAATTCGTATGACAGGGACAAAACAAAGTCTTCAACAATCAAACAACGCAACTACTAACCAGTAAAACTGATAGATACTTTTACACATTAGTTCAAATAAATTACGGTTTACAAGTGAGTACCAAGTAAAAACATGTTTGTTATTCATTTGTTTTAAAAATCAAACACAAATTTTCTTGGTTACCTTAATTTTATAAACCATTTTCATAAAATATTGATATATTTATGTATAGCACATAGTCCATTTGTCCATTCAATTGTCATGTACTGGAATCTGTTGATAGAGTAATTAGTTGTAATTTGCGTAGTAAACAGACAATAAATCTGCCTTTTAGAACATTAGAGCGAATGGAGCATCGAGGTCCAATGGATATCCAGACAGACAGATTAGTGTTTAGTGTTTGGACAGCTTCAGAACAGTCGGGTCTCTAAACTCCCGCCATTATCTAGATTAGTTAATTAACTGCGAATGTGGAATTAAATACCAGGAAGACCTAATACACTACGTATATTTTATTGTTCGAGATAGGAACACGTGTTCAACAACTTCATTGACAATGGAGAAACGTTTGCAAATTAGGTTAGAAGTTAGCTACAATAAAATGAGTGTGTTTTAATTAATGAAATAGTTCACTATGTTTAATAAAATTTTAATATCCGTGTCCTTCCAAGTACTGAAGTAATCTGTTGTCCTGTTTCAAATTATATTAGCATATTATTAATTTGTGGTTGCTACGATATTCAAAACAGTAATATGATACTCCTGTGTAATCAGTACTAGTTTCCAATCAAATAATTAACCAGGAAATCGCGACCTAATATTAAATGTAATAGTTATATTAGTATACTCTTTTGTCGGTCTATTATGGTTCAACTCTTTAAAAATTATTGGTAACGAAAATCTGAACCAAAACTGTAAAATAATAAAAAAAAATTAACAATATTTTATCAAATTTTAGAATAGATAGGAAATTAAAATCGAAATCAAAACTTTTATGACTTATTGCTTAGTAGTATGAGTTACCTAACTTTTTACCAGTTGTCATATACAGGTGTGTTCTAAGATCTAAAAGCCGTTTTAGACTAGCCAATATATGGGGACAATATATAGTATAATAAATAGTACAATATCTTGTACCAAAAATTGTTAGATTTTGATGAAGTTTTGTACGATACTACTGCAATTTCTTGTACAGTATATTGGCTCTGATTCTGCGCACTTTCCTTGAATATGTCAATTTATTATTCATAAATTAATTAAGATTTAAAGTTTACAATACTTACAACTTTACCAATAGTAAATATGTTTGTCACTACTAGCCTAGACACACACTTTTATTAACATTTATTTGACATGAGTAATTGTTTTTTTTTTAATACTAACGTAGAAAACCACTAATATTAACTTTTATTTTACATGAGAAATTATTATTCACTACCTCTTACTTTGTAACAGTGGTCACCTAGGTCAATAATAAATTATTATTAACTTCAATAATGGGAACTGTCACTTTTTAAAGAAATTCAAGTCTCCAAATCCAAATATTATTTGAATCATTTGACTCGAGAAAAATGTAAAGTATACATTTAAAATTCAACCAAAATCAAATTAAAAATCAGAAATGAGGTTGACAATCTGAAACGTCAATTATGGGAAATACTTTAATTTCTAGCTATATATGGCATGATAAAACTGTGAGTTTCTATTGAGTAAAAAATATTTTATCCTTAATCGTATTGATTCGATTCCCATATGTGCTTCGTTAGATAGGGTTAAATATTGATCAGAACGACTTTACGGTGTCCATTGGTCCAGTCCGAACATTGCCTTTCGCAGCGGGGAAGTAAATGTGTATAAAATTCTATATCTAGTATATTTCTAAAAATAAAAATAATACCTCTACTTCTGTTTCGCGTTACAAGCGGCTATCTTTAACTCTCTCATTCCTTATTCATACAATGGGAGATCTCCCGTATACATTACTACAAATACTCGCTGATATTTTATTAACGCGAGAGATATGTTTGCAATGATGTGAAAATGCTCGTACAAAGGGATCGTATAATCTTCCACGGAAATGCAGTAAATATTAACAACAATAAACGACGCAGAAATTTGGAAATTATATCTATAGTGTCTATATTGCTAATAATTATTACTTTTCGCTACGTTAGGAAAGGAGGTATAGTATTCGATAAATACACACGATTCAAGATCCATGCGATCTGATTTTAATATACAACCAACCTCGGATTTCGATCGAAATAAATTTTATTCAAAAAAAAAAAAACAAAACTTTTACTTATATGAGTATTATTGTAAAATATTTCTGTTCATAATATGTTTTTTATTATAATGGTTTCGATTTTTCGAAATAATTAAATATAATTTTAATTCATAACAGGACTCACCTGGAGTAGTTTATTTTTAAATATAAACCAGTTTTCCTACACCTCAATATATTTCAAAAATATACCCATTTTTGGGTACAAATTTTGATTTTGGCTCTTAGTTGAACAATAAAAATTATAATTTTTAGGATTCCACTGTAAAATAGTTTATATACGAAATTATAAAAAAAATAGCCATTTTTGATCCAAAATTTTGTGTTTTGAACATGATCCATATTGACAGATCTTATTGCGCTAATGTCAAATTTACATTGTTCTCTTTTCTTTCCTGAGATCTTATGTCTCAAAGTTCCCAAACGAAAAACTGAAATTCCAGTTTAATTGTTTACCTCATTTTTCACTCAATTGATCCAAAGAATGTAAATGTGCAGAAAAAAATCATTATATAACTCGTAGAATCGACTGGTAAAATTGTTGAGATTTTATCTTTATAAATTTGTAGAATATGCCCAAAAAAAATCTTTTTTTTTTGAGGTGCAACTTTGACAAAAAAATCTCAGGAAAGGAAAGAATACGGTTTGTAAATTTGAAATCAGTGAAGATCTATTAAAATGGACCATTTTCAAAATACAATATTTTGGACATTTATGAACAATTTCACAGCAGAACAAGTACAATCCTTAATTCTAATGTTCACATATGAATATATGTAATCAAACATTAATTTAATGTTATTAAATTATTCTGTTTTATCCACGTGTCCATCTATACATATCCAATATCATAAATGTCGCCCACCTAACCAATTCACCAAAATGAAATTTGCAATAACATTGAGTGTTGCTATTTTTGCCTACATGTGCATGAGTGCAATTAATTAAACGATTGTGTTATTGCTAAGACTGAATAGGACATGCCATCCATTCTGTGCATTCCAGGAACCATTTATAATGATATGATTATAATAAAATGATTAATGAATTGTTAAAATTGCGGAGTCGTGGAACAGAATTATCTGTATTAAAATATAATTGATTTAATATAATGCAGGGGTATTAGGGCTGTGGTAATCAGAAGGGCTTACCTGTGCAGATACAATGCGGGGAATAGAGACCTTGGATTAAAAGCTTTTGTGTTGCGCTCCCATATGATGAGTTGTTGTTTTAAATTAACGATTAATGGTAAATTAATTATAGACTGACATTGAATGGTGCTAAAGGGATTAGGCATTGTAATCATTTTTTGTAATTACTTTTTGCAATTGGACTCGTTTTCTCAACAATTATTAATTAACTTTCATAATAGTTCGCTAACAAATGTCTGAAATAGAATATCAACTGAAATTTAATATGAAAATTGTGTCACAATTAAATGCATATAATTATGTATGAAGATTTTTTTTTATTTAAATTAAAACACTCAGCTCATCGACTCGTGATTCAACATCACTCACATTTCGTTATGACCGTTATAACAAACTTGTATCCTTAATATCTATTATCTTTGTTATCTGAAAAAAATGAATTACTTTTTAGGAAAATCATTTGTGATATGTCCTTGCGAGGACATGGAAATATTTGAATTCAAGTTAGCTCATATTTCATGTAACCGAACATCAATATTTGTCTTTCATCGTAAAAATATTATTTTATTAGTTATTATAATAATGTAGGACAGTAACTTAATCGACTAATGGTATAGTACATTTGAACATTAAATAAGCGATTTATAAGAAAAAATAAAAAAGGTTTCTTATCGAACTACACAATAAAAGCGTCATTAATTAGAAAATAATTTTCACTTATTAAAAAAAAACACTTTTTTTCTTTATTTGTATGTAAATGAAATGAAAACTAATATAAGAATAATAATTATTAATAAAGACTTAAACACTAAGAGAATTTATTTAAACTTGAACACTACGCAATCTTTTATTTCCACGTTATTTTATCATCAACTTTACATGTCGCTGACATGCACTGATAGACTCTGACTTTCTTCAGTGACTCTCTGCACACTCTGATTGATATTGACTTACTGACTTCCTTATATACCTGGCTCCAATTAATTTCTAGAACATTCCAGAGTCTTTGGTCTACTTAAATTTCTCGAACAATAGCGGCATCGTTCTTATCCCACTTGACCTTGCGACTACCTGACCAGACAGGTCAGGCGTAATGACACATCTGCAGTGACTCTCACTCATTACAATAATTAACTTAACCTACTGAAAAATTAGTTATTTGTGTCATATCTAATAGGAAGTAGAGACTTAATTAAAAAGTGTTTGGATCTTTAGGATTGGAACAATGGGAAATTATCTGCGGCGAGTATTTCGGCAACAAATGATTATTCTATTAAGTGTCGGATGCGTTGGTCCGACCCAACCGCCCCCGTTATTGATTTATACGAGTCGACGTCTGCCAATACGCGACGCACCGATCAACCATTCGGAAATGGGATTTGGACGAGATTTGCCAAAAGGTAAACACATTCCCCACAATACTTGCTGTTGGAGGAGAATTTGTAGCAAAACGACGTTTTCTTTCATAACAATTTTCTATTTATACTGCGTTTACCTATTTGTACAGAAATGAGATATGAATTATTTGACTCACGATTTCGTATTCTATTATTTTTTATAGGGGGTGTAAAACACGAATTTCATCTCTTTCATTGACAGTTTTTATTGAGGTTATAATGATGTCGTTTTTGGTTATCATAATACATTGTTACGTACACTGAATTTTGCATTGGGGATGTGCATATATACACAATTATATTAGATTTAATATAATTCTGAGTATAAAAATAAATTTCATATTCCCTTCAAATTAGAGTGATTGATCTGTAGTGAAGCCTAGTGGATTTTTAGATGTGTACCTACTTAAAACCCTTTTGAATTTGAAAAATAAAAATGTGTCATCAGTGCGATATACAGAAACAGTAACAATGGGTATCGAAACATTTCTTTTGCAAATTCCTATAAGTCTATCATTAAACGTTTTTAACATTGAAAAAGAAAAAAACATTTATGGAACGTTACAGGAAAAAAGTACCCACCTTATTCCTTCTAGGAAACATTACATCATTAAAAAAAGTAGTCCTATTCTTTATACAATACAAAAGAAAATACAATTTTACTGCTTATATTGGCGGAAGAAAATAAACATTTGCTGGTTATACCTAAAAAATAATCCCAAAACAGCATATCCCAAATGGCTTCCAATGCATGTAGGTATAAATAAAAATAAATACTTTTTTCTGTTAATTTAACTTAAATTTTCAAAACTTTGTGATGTTTATATTACTTTGGTATTTACCTATTTTCAAATATCATTTAAATTTTATTGATTTATTATTAAATAACGCAATTTAACATGGAAAATAATGGTCACAACAATAAAAATACCGCAAAGGAAATAACATAAACAGTGTTATTGAATAAATCGAGAAATAAATATGACCATTGTTATTTCGTACTTTAAGATAATAATATATGAAGAGTATGAATATGAGCTTTTTTTGACGAGTTGCACATGCAGTTTTTAGGCGACCACATAAAATACTAATGTATTTGGCACTCATTTCAATAATTTACTCAAAAACATTTGTTTGTTATCGAACATCAATAGTGGTAACACTAGCAACAACAAAGAGAGGAGGAAACATTAGCTCATGGCTTGTTAATTGACTTTGGACAGAATGGAAATAATTTTGCTTAAATGTGATTGGCTGTGGTCAAGACGGAAATATCCATCGTGTGCAATTGTTCTTTTTGACATATGATATATTAAATGGAAATGAATAATTTTCTGTAGGGGTCGCCTAAAAAAAATATTGTATACTAGAGAGCTACTTTACAATCTAGCTACAGAAATAGTTATTGTTGATCACATTATCTTAACAAATTTCTGATTTAATCAGGGATAGTTTGAATTCAAATTTTCTGCTTGACACCATTTGTCTTTCCTTGTAAACATACAGTTCTAAGATTTGTTCATTGACCGGTTTATTTGTCTTAAAATTTAGTTTTATTTGTTTAACAATGCCTCATCTCACCATTTCACTTGGACATTGCAGGGATTGGGATTAAAGGGATGTTATTGATGTGAAGCCAATTAATTGGGTTGGAATACATACGAGCAGTGATAGCTGTTCTACCTGTTTGAGCAGACTAATAAATTTGGTATTAGAGTAGACAATTGTGAAACAAATAAAATTGGTCTATTTCCAGTTTGATACCTACTGCAAGCTGTAATTAATTCTCTTGTAAATATACCCAGCCTATTTAAAATATATGTTAAATTGTCAAAAATAAGACGCCTGGAATTAAAGATGCAACGGATACAAGGTTAGATACTATCTGGAATTTGGCATATTAAGCAATAAGTTATCTCTATAAAAATAAATTATCACATTTAATTATTCAACTATATACTGTTTATTGCTACAAACAAACAAACAATAGTAAAATAATTAAGCATTTTTTAAAATATAGATACAAAATTAATACTTACAAATTATTAAGTGCACTCCATTTTTTGTTCCTTAGCAAACTCCATTTGTTTATTCTATTTAACGGTGGCCCTAAGCACATGCTTAGTTTACTTATGCATATATCAAAGCAAAGGAGAGTAAATTGCGCTAATTTTGTAGAATGGTACGTAATAAATGTTAGCCGGAATAGGGAAGCTGATTGAAGTTGGAAGGTATTTGGTTAGTTTTATTGTGCGAGTATAATAAAGGGAATTGTACGGTGTTTATTTGCCGGATTGAATGTCATTTTCCATAAAACATTTCATCGGCGTTGAGTAGTGAGCAGAATGAATCCGTAACATTATTGAAGTCTGATATTTGATTAAATTTCCTTTCAATTCCCGGGCTGATTCGTTCGATGTGTACTTACACGTTTCCTGCTCGTTTTTTATTTCTGCGCTCCTTGGGTGTAGTACAATGAACACACTTACTTTTAAAAGCGTCTAAATTGGAAACATTTTATGTTATTAGCATGTGCTTTCAACTTCAAAAGGTCTGCTGTGCGCTAAGTTGATCAGTGCACAAAGGGCACTAATGTAGGTAGTGCGAGGGCGACACGCCGCCAATCAGTTTATACGTAAAGCAATTAATGCCGCTGTATCAGCGCGTCAACCGCATCAGCGGAGCGACGCAAGACGGACACTGATACTGTTATGGCGCAACGATTACACGCACAATAAACATCTACTTTTATACCAAGCACCACAATTCAATCTAATATGCTCGAATATTGTTCACATCAATGGTAGCTCAGTTTTAGGTAAGATGAGACAAGGCGAGATTTTTAAGTAGTAAAAGAACGACAATTGTGGTCACCTTCAGTACTATTATACTGTGTTTTTAAACTTTAGACAGTAACTAGAAATTCTAGTGAGAAAATCAAAGCCTATGATTGGCTGCTGCGCCATTTCATGAAGCCGCATTTAACCAGACAAAATTTCAGGTTAACCTTTTCAAACGTAATTGAAACGTCAAACTCTCAGTAGTTGTTGTCAAATAACTTGTTGAATTTGCACGTGTCTTTCGTTTCATTTCTCTTTTTGTGATATTTCACGATTAAAACCAGTTTATTTCCGAACTACTAGTATTTCATTAACGCTGTGGTGTAAATGTGACTTCGTCTAGTGCTGTCTATAGTTAAAAAACGGTGTATAGTAATGCAATTAATGCCGCTGTATCAGCGCGTCAACCGCATCAGCGGAGCAAAGCAAGACGGACACTGATACTGTTATGGCGCAACGATTACACGCACAATAAACATCCACTTTTCTACTACAGGCACCACGTTTCAATCTCTCAGGTGCTAATATGATGTCTTCTTGCTCGAATCTTGTTGACATCAATAGTAGCCTTCTTTTTTTCTCTCAGTTTAAGGTGAGATGAGACAAGGTGAGATTTTTAAGTAGTAAAAGAACGACAATTGTGGACACCTTCAGTACTACTAGTAAAGCAATTAATGCTGCTGTATCAGCGCGTCAACCGCATCAGCGGAGCGACGCAAGACGGACACTGATACTGTTATGGCGCAACGATTACACGCACAATAAACATCTACTTTTATACCAAGCACCACTTTTCAATCTAATATGATGTCTCCTTTCTCGAATCTTATTAGCATCAATAGTAGCCTTCTTTTTTTACCTCAGGTTAAGGTGAGATGAGACAAGGTGAGATTTTTAAGTAGTAAAAGAACGACAATTGAGGACACCTCTAGTACTACTAGTAAAGCAATTAATGCCGCTGTATCAGCGCGTCAACCGCATCAGCGGAGCGACGCAAGACGGACACTGATACTGTTATGGCACAATGATTACACGCACAATAAACATCTACTTTTATACCAAGCACCACATTTCAATCTAATATGATGTTTCCCTGCTCGAATCTTGTTGACATCTATAGTAGCCTTCTTTTTACCTCAGTTTAAAGTGCAATGAGACGAGGTGAGATTTTTAAGTAGTAAAACAACGACAATTGTGGACACCTTCAGTACTACTAGTAAAGCAAGTAATGCCGCTGTACCAGCGCGTCAACCGCATCAGCGGAGCGACGCAAGACGGACACTGATACTGTTATGGCGCAACGATTACACGCACAATAAACATCTACGTTTATACCTAGCAACACATTTCAATCTAATATGATGTCTCCTTGATCAAATCTTGTTGACATCAATAGTAGCCTTCTTTTTTACCTCAGTTTAAAGTGCAATGAGTCAAGGTGAGGTTTTTAAGTAGTAAAACAACAACAATTGTGGACACCTTCAGTACTACTAGTAAAGCAATTAATGTCGCTGTATCAGCGCGTCAACCGCATCAGCGGAGCGACGCAAGACGGACACTGATACTGTTATGGCGCAACGATTACACGCACAATAAACATCTACTTTTATACTACAGGCACCACAGTTCAATCTTTCTGGCGCTAATATGACGTTTCCTTGCTCGAATCTTGTTAACTAGTAGCCTTCCTTTTTTTACCTCAGTTTAAAGTGAAATGAAATTAGGTGAGATTTTTAAGTAGTAAAAGAACGACATTTGCGGACAGCTACAGTACTCTCTCTGAAAAACTGCAGTACTCTTCGAACAAGACAGTATTGTCATACGTATGATAATTATCATTTTTTATGATAATTTTATAAACTGAACGATAAAAGTAATCTAGTCGAAAATACGATCATTGTCCATCGATTGTCTTTTTTTATTTAAATTTTTATTTAGAACTGGTTAGGAAAAACAATCAATAAGCAAATGTAATTAATTATAATAACGTACGAGAAATAACTCCCATTGGAGTTCTTTCAATTGTATGTTGTTTTTACTTCATAATTTAGAGGTTTAGTTTTTTCAATCTTCTTGTTTCTGAGGAATTATCAAATTTAGAGCGAATTTTGTTGACATCAATAGTAGCCTTCTTTTTTACCTCAATTTAAAGTGAAATGAGACGAGGTGAGATTTTTAAGAGTAGTAACAGAACGACACTTGTGGACAACGTCAGTACTCAACATCTGTACTATCCTTCAATCTTCTTTTTTCTGAGGATTTATTAAATTTAGTGCTAAATTTTTAGTGTACACTACATTTTCCGTAACTGAATTTCTGGTGCAAGAATTATTCATTTTTAATCGTGCATCTTTGACGTATACGCATGGCATACACGAGACTTTTTTCGCTATCTCATTATCGTATGTATCGAGGGGTATATAAGCCATCTGCGTGTAAACAACGACAATAATGAAATTGAAACAGTATTGTAACCGCGGTAACGGATATTTTCAAATATATCTTGAATATGTCATTAATGTCATTCCTGTCATTTAATAAGATTATTTTGGCGCCGACAATTTGTGCTTTATTGTATGTTGGTAGTTTTGTTAGTTTACTATACAAATCTTTTCGAACGTTTCATCCATTATTATATTTGTTTATAATACTGTCAGTTCTGATATTTAATTACTTCGGAAATCACTCGATTTCACCCGACAAGATGATGTCATCAATTGTTAATTCCACCAAACTAGTAGGTTTATCTTTGGAGTTAAGTTTGTTATTTCAGGATGTTAACAAGGAGTATAAGTAATCCGGGTTAGTGGCTAATCTTTTTATGAATATGGGTGATAATGATTAAACAATTATATCTCTCACAAAATCAGCCAAAAATAAAACATCATTCTTAATTATTATTCAAAAATAGTAGTAGTTCAAGTAGGTACATATATATATATATATATATATATATATATATATATATATATATATATATTTGTCATATATTCATCCATGTTTTGGTAATAAGCGGGAAATAAATTATTTGAAAATCCCTACAAATTCAAATTAGATCGTGATATATTTTTCATTTTTACTCAAGTTACTAGATATATAAAATATTGCAATCCTTTGTCATTTTCGAACAAAACAATCAGTGAAATAAGAAATATAAACTTTTTTATCATTTTTATCCTATTTCATTACTAGCTTTACAGTTCAAAATCTTTCAAACTTTATCAATCCTGAATTGAAAAATTAAAGGTTATCGTATGAATTATCTATGAAAAGGTCAGCAGAAAAATAACTTTTTACTATTTTAATAATTACAAAAGTTGCTATTTTCTTTATGGCTTTAAAGTTTAACAATAAATTGACCAATTTCTTTGAAAAATCGTTAACATTTTTCTTGTTCCAACTTTCTACTTGTTTATTTGTCGAGCGTACAATTTCAAACTTAAAATTAGCAAAGAAGCATATTTTATTACCAACAACGTAAACGTTATATAATTCAAATATTATTTGTAATCATTCATTCAAATCCTATCGTCATAAAAGAAATGTCATTATAAAGTTGGAACGAGTAAAGAAAATTCCGGAAAAGTAATCAGGTAGTAATTTCAATAAATTAAAGATCACGAACTAATTTATTTATTAGATCTACCTAAAGGAAACACTAATTTAATATATTACAAATATTTTCTTTGTATATACGAATTTAACAAGCTGCGTTGCCTTTTTTCAGTAAAATTGTCTGATCTTACTTCAAACGAAAATATAAATGAAAAATAACGTTGAAGTCAAAGTCGTAGCAAGCTGTAGTTTTTGTGTAAGCTGAAGTCTAACAACATGTATTAGAACGGAAATTTTTCAGATTTCTTAAAAATATAATATCTTTAACTAAACAATATAAGTATATTCGTTCTGAAATCAAAGAATTGTTTGAAAAATTGACGAATGTATAAAATAAAATCCAAAAGCCAAAAACCCTTTGATCTTATCACATATTTTAAGAAAAAAAGGTCAAGAACTTTTGGTTTTGGGAGAAGACGGAAAATATAGTTATTTATCAAACTAGAGAGGAAAGCGTAACTTTTTATCATTTGAGTTCGAGTTTGACATTTGGCATTCTAGTAAGAGTGGAAAAGGTACTTTCCTTTCGTGTTAACCTTAATATTTTTTCAAAAATATATACAAAAATGTTTATTCGGACGAAAAGGCGCAGCAACATGATAAGCTAGAAAATTAGGTTATATAAACTTTGACGTTTAGCAGTGCAATTGTTACAGTATTGCCAATATGCCAATGCAAGACATAATTACCATAATTTTTTTTAAAAGAATATCACTATTAAATAAGAGTTTTTAATATAATAATGAATTTCTCCAATATTTCATTCTATAATATCCATATTACACTGTTGGTAATACTACATTTTCCTCTCTAGAGAGGTAATTGCTATTTATGTAACAAGTAAGGAAACAAAGGTGGTTAAAACGCATGCGTTTAAGTGCTTCATATAATATTTTTTCTATCTCCTTTTCAATAAGTACAAAAATATATTTCAAATGAATAATGTTCTTCGCTATTTTGCGAGAAGAAAGTAGAGTTCTCTATCTATGTTGTAAAATAAGTTATTTCAAATTAATATCGATTTGACACATTGTGAGATTCTCTTGTTAGACGTTTTGTGTTTAGACAACGATAAAGTTGTCAGTGAAATATGAGAAACATATTTTTTGTGCCGCTAAAGGAATTTATTCGGGATTACGGTTTTTGTATATATTGTCCAAATTTTCAATCTTCATTTTACCAGTGCAAAATATGTCAAATATTAAAGCGGAAAATATAAAATGTCTCCGAAAAAGGTTATATGAATAAATAATACGCAATATCCAAATGTAGTAGGCTTGTCAGGGTACGGACATTTCTTAGATGAAAAACGGAAATTCATATCGCAAAAATACCTTTCATTCTGACGTATCATTTATTCAGAGGCCTGACTTTGCGCATATATTGGATTGAATTATTTAATGACTTCGTATCTAAATTGTGTCGAGATAATGTCAACAGAGAACGAAGCCATGATATATTGGAGTGGGAATTCGTTTCAGCAGGAAAAACACAAAGAAAAAAGATATTCCCAAACGGACAGTAATGATAATTAGTTCTTTTTTGGTCTGCTAAATGCTGCTCGATCATTCTGATGGTGTTAGCCATTAGTCTACAAACTTTCCAAAGAGCCTTCATCTTTTCGCTGTTTCTACCTTCATATAAGATATAAAGGTTACAAAAAACATGATGTGACCGGCATATTGCTTTCTTCTTGTACTATTTGAGTATATAAACTGTTTTTCTAGGGATTTTTATGCCACTTTGAACCGGTTAATGAAAACCAGTACCTAACTGATATTTTGAACGAAAAATGCGAACTATAACTGTAATTTTAAGAAAACAAAAAAAAAATATTAAATAAAAAATCAGAGCGAAAACAAATTTAATATATTTTTATCTGTATTATTATTTATATATATGTATATTCGAATATGAGTCATAAGACTAGTAAAAGTAGGTACTCTCTTATCTGAAGTTGCTATGTCAGTTCTATTAACTCATATAAAGAGATGTTTCTCACATCCTAACTAATTTTTCAATGAAAGAAGAAAATATATTTATCAAAGGCAATCCGCAATAAAATTATGCAAATTGACTGAATAATATGTGCATTAACTTTTTTTAATTTTAAAAGAAAGTAATATTTTTCAAATTAAGAAATATTTTTTGTTTTGTATTAAATAGAGATCTTTTCATTTTTGGTATACAGGGTATCTGTTTTAAGAAGCTAACCATTGGAATCTCGAGAACTGTAAGAAATACGAAGTCGGTTAAATTGGGGGAAAGTTGCCTAGTGTATTTTTTTCACTGACATTAAATTGATATAAATTACAATAAATAGATAAAAAAATATTCTTGTATTTGCTCTTCCTGGTAATTTAATTTAAATCTTATATATACGAAGGAAAAATCTCAATTTAATCTGCAACATCTAGAAAAACCGTATCGTTGAGAAAGTTAATTACACGAACTAGTTTTTTTGCAGTTATACAAAACCAGAAATAACAAACATGTAGTTGTTAAAATCAAGATCGCTCTAAGACGCTATTTTTTTATTGTTTATAGTAAGGTAAAATATAACAAAAAAAGTTTATGCTTAAATAAGAATTTTATATAATTATGAATATATTGGCTTCTCTAAAAATTACCTTTTTAATAATAGATATAATATTTTAAACTGTAATTCAATATAAATTATAATTTTTGGCTATTATTTAGGAAATATTATTAAAATTTACATGAAAAGCTAGTATCTACTATTTATAAATTTAATTTAATATCAGTCAGATGTAAGTGGAAATGAACAAACGATCTTATTTCATTGTTTCTTAGTCGAAAATATTATACAGTTATTCATAATTTGAAAATCATTGTTCAAACATCGCTTAGTTATGAAAACCCAATTTAGTTTTTTGTAATATTAATCAGTGGAATAGTTACTTGGAATCTTTTGGATCTTATTTTCTGTTCATAATATAGTTATTTTTGTCCACATATTATATTATAGCAAGTTAAGACGTATACTATTTTGCAATATTTTTCATTGCTGCGAGGAATCACCAACGAAGCGTTTCATATAATTGTTGACTTTGATAAAAGGAACCGACGCCAAATTGTGGCACAATAAAAACTGTTTATCTAATAAACATAAAAGAGAACGAAAATAGGGCACGAATTGAAAATGTAATGAAAACGGCATTAAACTTTGTCTAAATTATCTCTACATTTTTACTAATTTTCGGATATAGTTTTGAAAAAAATGTTGTTTATTAAATAAAAAAAATGTTGTTTGATATTTGATTGTGAAATGCTTTTGCATTCGAAAATTAAAAATAACTATTTTATATTCTTAAAATTTTTTTATTGAAAATTGTATTATATTTACTGGCAGAGAAAAAACGTCTATTTTAAGGTAGGCAAAAAATAAAAATACACTGGAAAGCTACGATAAAAATAACAGTATTAACAAATTTCTCTTTGGAAAAATAAAACACGAATATGAAGCGCGGAGCCGTCGATCTAACTAAATCAGAATAGCGTGCTGCGACTTAGTCTGAAGTCTGAAGTCTGAAGCGAGTTGTGCAGCTCAAACACAAAAGAAAACTTCACGTCGTCCTCCATCAAAATGTAAATGGAGTCAAACAGTTTATACGGACTTACTGTACGCCGAACGTTCGCGGCATAGACGGGGCGGGAACCCGACATTCAATTAAATAAACATTATTAGGCACGCATTTTAACCAGCAGTGGAAAGGTAGACGCCAAGAATTGCAACCAAGAGGATTTTAAATGCGACTCATTCCAAATGTTATTACTCAGCCTTTTAATACAAAAAGATCGCTTTACTGTTTACTGCGCACTAAACAATTAACCGTGAAATATTTAGCAATGAATAGGTACATTTGGGATGAAAACGTTATTGTGTTTTACAAATTGAATAAAACTTTGCAAATATACTGTGGGTGTACCAACCTACAATTGAATATATTTATTTTTTCTCAACTATATACATGCAGGGTGGGATTCTGTAACTAAATAACGAAATCAAAAAACTAAGTGATCATATTGCTTAGGACAATACTACATGTATTCCTACATTTTATTGTATACATATTATTTTATTGAATAGCAGTCATCATTTCATGATTATGAATTTATTTAAGACAATATCCTACTGAGATTCGATTCCGGTTGGGGAATTTCTTTTTTATAATGTTTTCTGTTTTTTAATGTTAATACAAAATTACGAATGTTTTGTAAAAAATATTTTATGATATAAAGAAAAAGCTGAACGAATTTATTAATAAATAACTTCTTAACACGATTAATCAAGAAATATTTTTTTTTAAATGAAAAAAAAAGAAACTACATCAGTTGAAATTGAACAGATATATACTTTACGTATAAAGCAATAATATCATCACGTGGAAAAAAGTAATTATTTTATGTAAATTGAATTGAATTATATTATTAAAATGAAGTAATCTGTATTAAATAAAATATAGCAATACATTATGTATTGTCCCGGGCAAAATGATGACTCAGTTGTTACCCGGACAGTTTTTATTTACCAAAAACTCTTTTTCCATGTTAAATGCCTATGACAACACATTTTTGGATATATATTTCCCATGGTAAATGAGCAAAGTTTATACGAACCCAATCGCATTTGAATTGGACTAAAGAAATGTGCTAAAGGAAAAATTATTTTTAAATTAGTATCGTTGCAAGATAACAAAGAGTATCTTTCGTTTACATTTTTTAATTTTAATTTTTCAACTATTTTGTACAATGTGTTTAAAAAAGTGGAGACACCCTTATTATTTCATATACTCATGACATTTATTACAAGTCTCAATTACAAATTTTGCACTGATTAAATAATGTCCGGTAAGTAAGATACGTTTATGAAATAATAAGCAAGGTAAATGGGTGTCTCCATTATTTGAAACTCACATTTTTATATTTGACCCGACAGTTCTATCCCCTTATTATTATCATCTTTGGTACAACATTCCCAAAGGTAAGAGGGCCTCAAATATATAAATTACATTTTTTATTTCTGTACCGACCATTAACATTTTTTTATAAATATTCTAGTCTTTTATTTTGTGAAAAATGGAAAATTTTATGGCAAATTAAATTTAAACTTTTCTAGCTGACCGCATTACAAATTTCAAATTATCTTTCTCAGTTATATCCTCTGTTATTAAGAGTCGCTATTGTAATATTTTCTGGATGATAGTTTGTAATTTTTATGGTGTAGTCTCTGCAAATGATTTACAGGTTATTGTGTACTCCAAACCAATAAGACAGAGCAATATTTTTATTTGATTACTAGTTGAATCGAACATTCCACTCAATTCCGTTGTAACCAAGTGAGCCACCGCTGCCCGTGTGCATTTATCTATAATATTCACATTTTCAATTGTTTTTATTACTAATAAATAACCATATATATCTTTCTCTTTTTGGTTTTTACTCTTTGTACCCCAGATCTCATACTTCACCAATTCTAGTGGAAGTACGTTAACTAGTTGACCCACCGCTGCCCGTTTCAAATATTGAGTCATTCAGCCAAAATTAATTCACACAAAATTTTGGTTTAGATGTATGGCGTTGATGTATGAATAGCCACACATAAAATGAAGTTGGAGGATTCCGTTTTTAATTTGGAAGATATATTGAAATTGTTTTGAAAGTGCGAACGTTTTTGGCGTAATTAAAAATGTGTAGAAACTTTGTCCCAATTGAAAGTAATCCCCAGTTTATCCCGAATTCCCGTCGGCGACGGCACTGGGTTGTTTGTAGCGTCTGTTCCTCTTCGCTACATTCCCACGGTCTTTCCAATCAATATTTACGCCTTTCAAAATACTATAGGTTTTAAATATTCCCTGTAAACATCACACGAGGTCGCGTATGCCCCGGTGCTCGCGGATTATTTATTGAGTTGCTGTAGCTGCGAGAGTCGCACTCATGTGAATACCAGGATATTGTTATGTATGGCATTGTGGAGTAGGTGAAATGGGATGTTTGGTCAACTGGAAAACTAAATAACGATGATAAAAACGCTTTCGTATATACAAACAAATATAATACCTTTTAAATGTACTTTACAATCCAGTAGTTTCAGCCATTACCCAAACCAGAGTTTCGCAATACCAATAACTATAAAAACTCTATACTGATGTTGTTCATAGAACTACTAATGACAAAAAGTCAAGGTTCATTTGCTACATTTAATAATAATACACCAACACTAGAAGGGCGCCCCCCAAAAAGGTGGAAAGACAGTTGGACATCTGCTTCACAAGAGGTCCAATAAGCGAAATAGAACAGGCTAAAGTAATATTAAAAATAAAATTAGAACAATATTACATACAGCCGCTAGATTTTGTTATTGTTTTACATCCATAACCTACTACACATTAATTTTAAAAATAATAATTTACTTAAATTTCTGTCGCATTTTTTTCAATATTTTTATGATGTATGGATATGAAACTATAATGTAGTAATAACCTATCGAATTGACATAAAAATATGTATAATCCCATTTAAAAAAAAATAACTTTTTGCTGTAACTTTAGAACCACCGGTTTAAAAAAATATTTTACTCTTTAATCAAATGCCCGCCTTGGTATCCTACAACTTTCTTATTTAGTATATTTTTGTATCTATAATATCTTCCGTATAAAACCATGTGCCCAACTTTCAATTCCATCTTATATAATAAATAATAATATATAAATCAATTTAATAGTACCTATATTATACTCCAAGATTGAGAAGACTATCATTATTGCCCTAGCGCCAAGTTGTGTATCGAGGTGCGAAGCAACCGAGGAACATATTTAAATTCTAATCCGACTTAAAAAAATATTTTTATAATTACAAAGATTTTGACGTGAATATGTATTTGTTTCTAAATATTCACAAAAATGAAGTAGCGGCATTTATTTTTATATCTGACATTTCAGTTTGTTAACCTTACTTTTGATTTTTGATTTGTTTTTATTTGATTTGCTTATTTAAATTAAATGGGAAATATAAATTGTACATCCTTAACTTACCCTTTTCGTGAGTTTAAGAAGTAACAGTATTTATTATCGACCTAGGTTCAATAATAAATTATTATTGACCTAGATGCCATTGTACGTAAGCGGTAGTAAAAAACAATTTCTCCTGTCAAATAAAGGTTAATAATAATGGATGTCTAGACTTGTAGAGAAAAAAATTATGATATTCGCAAGGATCTTTGTAATGAGTGACAATTGGAATTACGATAACGTTCTGACCAATTTAAGATTCAAGTTCTAAAGAACACTATAATTTGTTTACAATTTTATTTCTTTTACTCTTCATTCTTCTGTCCTCCAACTCATAATAGGCGAAAGACACGAAGACATACGTTTTGCTGTAAATGTTTTTATAAACTCTAGTTTACAAAAAGAACGTTTAGAACTTCAAACATAAGATGTATCGGTCTACAGGATTAAAAGATTCAACAAAAGAAGTTGTTGAGACAGTACGTTAATCCACTCTTAATCCAAACTGCCGTTTACAATTAAATAAATTTGAGAGATAAAAATAAAGGTTCTTTAATTTATCTCAGAGTATTGGAAATGTAAATAGTTTTTAAATATAGATAAAATGCCTACTCGTAGATTTTAGAAATAGAAGTTCTTTCTTTGCCATAAAAGTAGGTATATACCTACTAAATGTTTCGCACAATACAGCATTATGGTATTTGATTGTCACCTAAATGTACGTGTAATAACGATTGAATTCTTAGGTTTATCTAATTTACAATAATAACTGGGAGATCAAAAAAAGGAATTTGTAAATTTTAGACATTTTACATTTTTTAGGTATTAGAGAATCTAACTAGAAGTGAGATTTGGAATTTTATTCTTGGAGTATATGTGTGATTGTGTTTTGGTACTCACTATAAACTGTAGGTTTTTACCATTTGTAGTTAATTGAAAACCATAAAATTTAAATGTAAGTTAAAATATACAGAGACTTTCCAAACATCGTTGCTTAATACTTAAAAGAATATACATGAAGAAATGATACATAAGCAATCACAATGTAGAATGTAGCGATTTCAAGGTCACGTCTTGGGTGACGGCCGCTAACAAACTTGTCAAGACTCCTTTCCTGCCCTCCTGTTGTATCGATGAGTCGAAGATACGAGAATATTCTAGAAATTAATTGCTCTACTATTTAAGCCTGAGCAGAATACACCGCGATAACAGTCTGATATTAATAAGCGTAGTGAACATAAATAATTGGTGGAAATAAATATCGTGTAAATAAATAATGCGTAGTGTTAAACGTTAAATAAATAATCTTACTGTTTAAGTTTTTATTAATAATTTTTATTCTGAAATTAGTGTCAATATTTTTTTATTCATAGTGTTACTTATTTTTGTTATTCATCTTTGGATTATTAAACTTAGTTATATAAATACTCGTGTTTCAACTATTTTTACACTTCACTTAAATAAGTAAACGGTACAATACTATATGCCATTATATTTAAATCAGTCTCAAGAAATATTAAAAATTTTGGAACATAATTTCCTGTATGCAACTAATTTCTATAACAGTGTTAAAGATAACCGAAATTCTGGGACCGTCGGCAGAAACCAGATCCCGATTTGACTATCCATCTTGTTGGGAAGAATCCATCATCATCCGAATCCCGTTGTCATCTGGGATTCAGTGCTTAACACTGATGTCCTGGACTGCTTTTGTACTAAATCTCCGGCTAAAATTAAATTAAACCTGGCACTTGAGATCGGGCCGGTCCACAAACACAATATATCATCACGCGATCTGTAATCTCCGCGATAACAGCCAACAAATGGAGGGTTCCGTAGATAATTCACAGCTGGAATTTGCAAACCCGAATCATATTTTTATTAGAATGACTCAATAAGGAAAAATCTATGCGAACAATAAACGTTAGATAATCATGTTGTGCTTGGATTCGAATGTTGGTCCTTCATTTAACATTTCACTCAGTTTTTTATTTGAGGCGTATACATTTTATCCTCTTCACATGTTATATTGCTAGACATTGTATATTGCACACCTTTTATCGTGTGTAAGATAATTTTTTTCGCAGATTAAAAGTGTGCACGATAAAAGGTGTGCAGTGCAAAATTGAATGTTTGAAAGATACAAAGTCGAACAATATAACATATGTGGAGGATAAAATGTATACGCCTCTTTTATTTAATATGTATTGAACTTTTATTTTCTATTTTCTATTTTTGTCTGCAATTGTAAACATGATTATTGGACAAGCACTGTCAATACATTAAGCGAATATAAAAAGACATTAAAGATAAACACAGAAATAAAAAAATGTGGTATGATAGCCGGAAAAATTATCTTTCTAGATTTCAGTCAGTAAAATCTTCATTGGAGCAGAAGTGGCTCAAAGAATATTACAGGCGTAAATGGTTGAAAACAAATAATGTGTATTATTTCAATGAATTTAAAAGACTGAGGGTTTTAGTAAAATCGCAAATTAATAACGCTTATAACTGTTATGTTAATAACATAGAAAAAAATGTAAAATCGAACCCAAATGAGCTATGGAAATATGTAAATCTAAAGCAAGGTACCACTCGTATACCAGGTATTCTTCATGATGACAGTTGTGAATATGATTCTCCACAGGATATTGTTAATGCATTTGCTTCTTTCTTTTCTAGTTTTTTCTCAGAAAGTTCATCTGACACTTTTGTAGATGAAAATAATAACTCTCAGCCTTTCAATTTTCTAAAAGTTAGTGAAAATGAACTTAGTGTTTTAATGTCATCCTTTTCTACCAAATGTACTGCTGGAGAAGACCAAATTCCCAGTTTTCTTATTAAAGACTGTCGATCAGTACTTACAAAACCACTCTGTACTATTATTAATCTCGCAATTAGCACTTGTACCTTTCCCGAACGTTGGAAAAAAACTAGAATAACACCAGTCTTCAAAAAAGGTGATAAATCTTATATTAATAATTATAGACCCATCTCCATTTTGAATAATTTTGCTAAGCTACTCGAGATGGTAATGTATAAGAATATTTATACTAATACTCGTTGCTTAATATCTCCAGATCAACATGGTTTTATGGTTGGAAGATCAACTATTACTAATCTCGCATCGTTTTCACAATTCGTCTGTGAGGTGTTGGATGAAAGAGGTCAAGTAGACACTGTTTACACTGATTTAACGCGTGCCTTTGATTCCATTGACCACAATCTGTTACTACATAAAATAAGTAACTTTGGGGCAGCTCCCTCTGTCATTAAATTATTAAAATCTTATTTACATAATCGCACATGTTGTGTTTTCTATAATGGTTTTGAATCTTTTAAATTTGTTGCTATATCAGGTGTACCGCAAGGATCTAACCTAGGGCCGCTCTTATTTATATTGTTCATAAATGATCTAATATCATCCTTTAACTGCAAAGTTCTTGCCTATGCTGATGACATCAAATTATATTCAAATATTAATACTCCAGCAGAAACAATTAATTTACAAACCAATATAAATTTAATGGTCAACTGGTGCATTAGAAATAAATTAAAATTAAATACAGACAAATGTTGTATAGTTACGTATACACGTAAAAAGTGCCCATTACAGATGGAATACAATATGCAGAATAATTCTTTAGCGAGAAAAAATTCCATCAAAGATCTTGGAGTTACATTCTGTAGCAATTTCATGTTCACAGAACACATAAATAATACTTGCAAATCAGCTAGCAAGACACTGGGTTTTCTAATGAGAATTTCTAATATGTTTACTGACATCAATGTTCTTAAATCTTTATATATAGCATTCATTATGAGTAAATTTGAGTATGGTTGCTTAATTTGGTATCCGTTTTATCATTATCAAAGTCTTGCTCTTGATCAAATCCATCGTAGATTTTTAAAATATCTCTCGTTTAAACTAGATAGGTCCTATCCAGTAAGAGGTACAGACCAGGATTCCCTATTACAACGCCATTCCATGCAGTCCCTGGCCGAGAGGAGAGAATGGTCCTGTGCTCGATTTCTTAATCGCCTGATAAACAACCAAATTGATGCTTCATATCTCCTGTCCCGTGCGTCATTCCACGTACCTCGACTGCAGTCCAGATATGCCAGGTCCTTTCATCTGTCGACCTCGCGAACTGATATTTTAAAACGATCTCCAATTTATATAGCTTCCCATGCAGCCAATCTTCTGTACCCAGATATTTGTATTTAATATATTTTTGTATTATGTATCTCAATACATGTATTATGTTATGATTATTATTTTATATTTTGTCCTGTTATCGGATTACTGTTGGGCAATAAATTATTATTATTATTATTATTATTATTATTATTATTATTTGGTTAACGCGCTCTGATTTCAACTCAGCAGAGAATGAGATCTATGTTAATAAAAATACTGTAGTAGTGAAGCAAGTGAAGTTCACTTTTCAATTTTCCTTTCGGCCAATACTTTGTTGTAGGTTGTAGCGCTAGTGCTTATTATTCATTAAAATCTTAATTTTTAACATTGGAGCATTTCGTCGTTACGACCATTTCGATTGTTTTTAATGTAAATATTTATTTTGTCTATTTTTCACTTTCTGAAAAAGGCGCTCAAAGAGCGGAAACCAATCGAGGCAGAAAATAGCGGTTAATTAATAATCTATATTTAATTGTATATTATACACTAAGTTTGAGAAGACTATTATTATTGACCTAGCGCCAATTTGTTTTCTGAAGTGCGAAGTAAACGAGGGACATAAGGCGTAGGTCAATAATGGTGTTCTCAACCGTGGCATACATATTATTTTTTTTACTACTAGCATTTCAATTCCAGTACTACTTAAAAAAAATATTTTGACAATAACAAACACTTAGATGAACATTAACTTGTTTCTTAATACACTCTGTTTTTATATTTTACGTTCTATTTTGTAAACTTAAATTTTGATTATTAATTTGGTTTTACTTGATTTACTTAGTTAATTTAGTCGGCATATTTGAATTGAGAACCATACTTTATACTTTTCTAGAGTTAAATAATCCAAACAATATTTTGATTTGGAGACTATAGTTTCTTTAAACAGTGACGGTTTTCAATATTGCCCTATGTCAATAATAAATTATTATTTACCTAGGTGACCAAGGTTACTAAGTAAGGGTATTGAAAAACAATTTTTTCACTGCTAGCCTACGAAGATATCATTATTAACCTGTTACTGAGTTGTGAAATTGTTTTTCTCTACCGCTTCCTTAGCAACGCTTAACAACGGTCAATAATGGATTATTATTAACCATGGTCAATTATGCGAACTGTCACTTTTTAAAGAAATTCACGCTTCTGAATTTATTTAACTCACTGAACGCAAGGAAAATATTATATTTAAATTTGCCGCCTAATTTCAAGTTGGCAATAGTTAAATTTCAGATTAAAAATTAACTATCTTATTCTGTGATCTTATTTCTTGTCAAATTTTTCATGCGTTCACATTATATTCACAATGCAAAATGTTAATTTATGTATTTATTTATTTATTGCAATATTTGAAAAGGTAAGTGTTAATTGTTATATCATTTTAATTATCTTACTTTGTACATTTTTTTTAGGGTTATAATTACATTTCTATGTAAAAACACAAAACGGGTAACATTTATTTGTTATTTATAGTTGAAATTGATAGTGCAATTGTGACAAGTCAAATTTATTGCTGCAGAACCAGTATTCAATGAGGTTTGAGTGTTTCCTATATTTATTGTCGCATTTTAAATTTCTGGCATCATTGACTGAGGTATGGGGCTTGTTGAAGGGTTCGTAGCTAGTAGTGAAAAAAATAGTATATAAACCACAGTTGAGAAGATCATTATTGACCAGGCGCCTTGTATCACTCGGGCTTCGCCCTCGTGTTACAATCCTGACGCTGGGTCAATAATGATTATCTTCTCAACCTTGGCGTATAATATACTATTTCTTGTCAAATTAAGGTTAATAATAATGCGTGTCTAGGCTATTAGTAAAAAATAGTATATTATACGCCAAGGTTGAGAAGATAATCATTATTGACCCAGCGTCAGGATTGTAACATGAGGGCAAAGCCCGAGTGATACAAGGCGCCTGGTCAATAATGATCTTCTCAACCGTGGTTTATATACTATTTTTTTCACTACTAGCTACGAACCCTTCAACAAGCCCCATACCTCAGTCAATGATGCCAGAAATTCAAAATGCGACAATAAATATAGGAAACACTCAAACCTCATTGAATACGGGTTCTGCAGCAATAAATTTGACTTGTCACAATTGCACTATCAATTTGAACCATAAATAACAAATAAATGTTACCCGTTTTGTGTTTTTACATAGAAATGTAATTATAACCCTAAAAAAAATGTACAAAGTAAGATAATTAAAATGATATAACAATTAACACTTACCTTTTCAAAGATTTAACAATAAATATTGCAATAAATAAATAAATACATAAATTAACATTTTGCATTGTGAATATAATGTGAACGCACGAAAAATTTGACAAGAAATAAGATCACAGAATAAGATAGTTAATTTTTAATCTGAAATTAAACTATTGCCAACTTGAAATTAGGCGGCAAATTTAAATATAATATTTTCCTTGCGTTCAGTGAGTTAGATAAATTCAGAAGCGTGAATTTCTTTAAAAAGTGACAGTTCGCATAATTGACCATGGTCAATAATAATCCATTATTGACCGTTGTTAAGCGTTGCTAAGGAAGCGGTAGAGAAAAACAATTTCACAACTCAGTAACAGGTTAATAATGATATCGTCCTAGGCTAGTAGTGAAAAAACAATTTTATTATTTTACTTTGTTTTCTCTAATATTGAATATGAACTATGTTGAATAAGATAAATTGAAATGGATTTGAACCCAAAACACTTAGATTGTAAAAACTCCATTATTTTTGTAATGCATTTAATTTCATAATTCGTGCCTTCTCCTTAAAATCTACATCTAAAACACCATTATGAAATACAATTATAACAATGCGAAATGTGAAATTTCATTCATTATGCGCAGAAATTATGACAAAGACAAACCATTTGCAAACTATAATATTAAAGCATAAATGGATTCATACCAGTAACTTATAATAAGTTGAAAACAGTAGTGTTAATATAGGTAATGGTAATTGCACGATACAAAAGAGATAAGGAAAATATGTGGAACGGTTTAATAGAATAGAATAAAAGGAAGAGAGGAATGGTATTTAATGCGAACTAGATGAACGGTCATCAAAAGCAAAGTTTAATTGAAATAAACCCGTTGAATCCCATACGAGATTCAGCTATTCAATTTCGAAATCACATACCAGATCTAAATTAATTATTCTGCTTGTTTGCCTCGTGGCTTTGCTATTAATATCCTTAACAACCGACATCTTCTATTGTTAGGTAGTCAGTTGGCTCTATTTATACGTCGTACCTTCGCTGCATCTTGCATCTTGCATCTTGGTTATTTATAAAAATCCGTGGCGAGTACTCGACATTAACTGCATTAGCTTCTTCATTTAACTCTCTGATAACTGAATCTAGATCACGGTGCGTTGTATGCTAGCGACGTTCTAATGTTGTTAATTTGCGAACTTAGACAAGGTGGCTTCGCACTTTAGCAAAATGCCAAACTATTGCACGGATTGTAAAGTTGAGGTAAATGGATAGTGCTGCAATATCGCCGTAGAAACGCTGGACAAAGGCTTCTCTTACCTACTTTCCAAACAAAAGAAAACATACGGATGATTATAGTATCGTAAATACTATTAATTAACATAGAAAACTACATTTTCAGCATATTTCAATACCTATGTTATTTACTGCTTTTTCAAAAAAATATTCTGCTTGATAAAGGTTTTCTTTTGTTCAACAAATAAGATGCAAATTTCATTGTGAATATTATAATAAACTAAGTTATACCGCCAGTTTATTTTATCAGTAAACATAGAGTATGTTATTACTACAGTTACGGTGTAAATTGATTGACAGCAATGTATTATAGTAATTTATAGTACAAGTGTATTAAATTACAAATAAATCACGTGAGAAATGTTTTGCTCACGAGACCGTTGGGTGACTTAGGTAACACACGTGTGCCATACAACATTTTATCCAACACCTTTAATCATTGATATAAAATATATAATAGAATATTATTCAATGGGCATGCAATGTGTGCTATTACTCATGAGAATGGAGTTTGCCAACAAGAGCGAAATCATGTGTTGTAAATCATTCGAATTAATAATTGCCATTACATGCGAATAAAATACTATACTTTATCCACAACTATAACGTGAAAAATATATGTTTATTATAACCAAATATGTCATTAAACTTTGACAAATAAATAATAATAGCTCGCGTCATTGTTTCACAGCATACTTTATAGTTTATTTTAACGTGAAACAAAAGATTTGCCATATTCATGATTACGACTTCAAATGTGACAGCAATGTATTAAAGCGTTCATTTTAAAATGAAACATAGGTTGTCAAATTGACGTCATTATTAACTAACAAATTGTGATTTTTTTTAAATACTACATTTCCACATCGTTGGAATGAACGCGGTGGACAAATAGAATGGCCCGCTAGGTCGCTTTATTTCACAGTACTTTATTTTATTAAACTGGGGAACATTAAAAACGAAATTATTTACTAACAATATGTATAATAATTGAAGAATTTAAATATAACATTTAAAATCACTCTAGTCACATCAAACTTTCACAAATTACAAATATTATATCTGCTATGTTTCATATTAAATTGAACGCTCTAATACATTGCTGTTAATGAAATGTCAAGTCGTAAACATAGCTATAAGAAATTGTATGTTTCACGTTAAAATAAACTGACGTTATAGGACGTATATTTCATATTGGTATGTAGATAAGTATATAAACACTGGTCAGTAGATTAGATATATTTAAACATATGAATAACTATTTATTTATTTGTTGATTTGATTTACTTTGGTCCAATCAATACTTAATAATAAATTGTTAGGAGACTGATATATCGATTGTGAAGGTACAGCAAATAATGACATGTTTTTGTAATGTTTGGCAAACAACCGGCAATATTTCGCTTTAGCGGAAGGTAAGATTTGTTAGTATTCCGCCTCTGTTGGCGTGTGATTTCGCCGACTGTCAGTTTCCCGATGCACAATTGATTTCGCGACTTGCGCACGTTGCGTCCTCAAGCCGCTACAAGTCCTCGTTCTCGTCCTTCGCCGGCCTCAAGTGAGGGAACGAGCACCGTTACTCCTTCCTTCCTCTTTCCATGTGCCAGGCATAGACGGAGGAACGGGGATTCTCTGCCCCGAATGGTGGATTACCAACATTAATATTATTGAAGGGAAATATGTTTTTATCAACAATGTTCAACACTTAACACTTTAATTAATATTATTAGCAATCATACATTTTTATTTATCGGCATTTGTGGGACAAAATACTTAAGGTACTTGTTTCGTGATAAGTTTTGATTGTATTTTCGTTGAGTAGGTTGTTTGTTAGCCATGAGCGTCGACTACATAGGGGCATTGGGATTCATGGTCCTAAGGAGACATTTCCCGTAGCGAAACATTTTTTTACATTGGTAATACATCCCTGACGGTCAAAGTAGTCAGAAAATAAAACCATACTTTGACCTCAAAATCGTATTTAAGTTAATAATAATAGAAAATAATTTGGAAAAAGTCAGTTATTTTTATATTCACTGTTATAGATTTGTTTTCATATCAAGGTAAGATAATATATATATATATATATATATATATATATATATATATATATATATATATAGAGAGAGAGAGAGAGTATATAACTGACAGTAATGACATGGACAGTTCGGAAGTAATCAAAATTCGCTTCAACAAGTACATGACATGGACTAACCATCTCTTGCGCAAGCGTGTACGACGATATTTGTATCTGTATTCATATTTTTTGTTATACTTTGCGTTAACAATTGTTCAATTGTTATATTAAAAATGGTTTAATAATGTCTGCTAATGTTTAACTGTTTTTGGTATATTTTTTTTTTTGTAAAATTAGAACTTCCAAGAAATGGGCCCAACGCTATATGTTAAATTAATAACCTAAAACATTTTAAAATGTTTTTTAATGCAATTTGGAATTATTATAAATATGAAAACTAAATACACAATCTAAACGCATAGACTTGATTTTGTCTCACAATATTATAAATGAATTATGTCAGTTATAAGTGTTACACTTATAATTAATTTTTGTCATTTAATTTTTGGAGATTTTTATTAGAAAAGTGATGCAAACTATAAAAAATAGTACATTATACTCGTTTTATACGATATACTGTTCCACTCTTCACTGGAACTCATGGAACAAAGTACCGTCTTATAAAACTTGTATAATTTTTTTTTAATCTATCAAAATTATATCGTATTTCAGTTTTCTTCACTGAATTAGGTATACATCTATTATCAAATACAATATTACATATGAAATAGTATTTATTTAAATTCGAAGACCATTCGATTCAGCCAATGTTATATATGTCCTATACCTATTCTATAAATAGGTAGCCAACTTTACCCATTCCCACAATTGTATTAACGCCTGTACGCCTGAAGGATAACGTTTGATAACCGGTGTAATTGTCTTTAGGGTAAATATATTGTAATCCTCTTAGGGTAAACTGCTGTATCTAATTCGTCAATTGCAAATATATTTACATGCGTAATTATTGTTTATTATTGTCAACAAATTATGTATCTATACTAATACAAATACAAATTCTTGTACATCAATAACTATTATTTTGATTTTGAACTAATTCAAATAAAATATAATGAATTAAATATAAAAAGCCTAGTACAGGTGTTTCGTTATTCGATCTTCGATGTTTGAAAATTAGAAGACAATTTTGTAAAGATTTTTTTTTAATTTATTATTTTAGAGAAAGTGAATTCTCTCTTTTGAGGCGTCGCGACGCCACTGTTTTCGACGCTGGCTTCAGCGTCGACTTGGTCCTGGCGGTGTGCGGATCTAAACGGTCAAATTACCATTTGGAAGCGCGACACCAATTAAATTTATGCGTATCGCTTTCGCACTTTCCCGAACTCTTGCCACGTAATTCTGTCAGATTCTAAATGCCCCACCTCGCCAAGACGGGAATTGTCTGTTTGTAACGTCTCATCTGCATACTGACATCACGCTATTTTTCCCTAAACGTAAGACTTGGTGAATGAAGATCATATTAGTGGAAAACTAGATAACATTAAAGGCTAACCATAAAATAAAGTAGAAGACAAAAATAAATAAACAAGTTTTTTAATTTAGAGAATTAATAAAAGAAGCTAATTGAATAAAATAATATAAGTAATAAGAAAATGTAATTCATAGAAATGCTTATAAAACATCAAAAGTTCTGTCCTCCTTTGAAGAGCAACAGCAATAAGTAAACGACCATTCAGTGGAAAATATATTTCAGTCTTAATAAATTTACTATTTCTTATTAATATTAGTGCTGCAATCTTAACATCTAGTATAAAGTAATACAAATGTTTCATTAAAGAAATTTTCTATAAGTAAATTGGATAAAGCAAGAAATATTATAAATATGATAAAAAATTAATTAACGTAAAACAGTGGCGCACCCAGATATTTTTTTCGGAGGGTGTTTGAAATACAGGATGTTAATTTTAAGTAGTACACTATGCTTATTTTGAAAACTTTAAGAAGTACAGTAAGTACATATTATGGTTGAGCCCCCAAAACCCCTTCTCACTGGGTGCGTCACTTACGTGAAGGAACTAAAACTGAATAGAATATTTTTTTTAAATTTTGTAAGCAGCGTTTAACTGGTAATGGCTAATGTATATTTTGATAATGATATTGACATTGGGATAAAGTATAAAAAAATATAAATTAAGAATGATTGTAAATACCAAAAAAATATTATGTTACATTTATAATTATTATGATCATTTCAACATTATGCATTAAATACACTCAAAACGCTTGTGTAATAGCAATTAACGTAACTAGGATTGTTATAGTATCGTAACCGCAGCAAATGTTGGTTTAAAATCCGAGCTCGTAGAGCGAAAATTTGAAGACATGTAAGACCTGGTTTAATTCATAACATCGTGGTTTGTTCAATAGTTTATCGGTTTCAGAAAATGCGATTGTTATTAATAAATATTATTTTGTTTTATTTTATCAATATTTTTTTCGTGATCAAGTCTGTATGAGTTATATTGTCTCATTCGTAAATTTCCATTTACATCATTAAGTGTTAAATTGGTATTATTACAATATCTCTCTTATGGCGCTCGATACAAAAACAAAATGTGCTTTTAGAAGTAGAATATTTTTCATCTTCATTGTAAAAGTTTAAGTTTATATCTAGTGACAATGAATGTTCCACTATTTTACGAAAGAAAACAATTTTCTTACGTTTATTCCGAAGTATAAATTTCATCTTTTTAAATGGAATTTTCAACATTCTTTCTACATCAAAATTTTAATGAAATTTTATTAAATCTAAGGTGGAATTTAAGGGCTAGACATTAATATCAGAAATAGTTCTTAGACAGTTCACTTCTTGTTCACTTTTTTCAAAACAATGTCATTTGACGAGATTGCCACAAAAACAAATTGTTTCATTTGACAAGTTCATAATATTTTGTGATATATTTTTAGTGCATTATTTTCATAACATGCAGTATGTTAATTAATACACGAGTTAATTGGCTTGTCATGTATAAACAGTATGTGGTTAAAACATAATTTAAACTTCATTCAATATTTGTTAACTTTAAAAATAAATCGGCGTCATACCATGTTTGACGTGAATATTACTATTTAATTATTAAATAGGCAAAGTTGATGTTTATTTCGTTAATTAGTTTCTTTACATGGAAAACCTTTACAGCAAAAAATTAAATTTAATAAACACATGACATACATAGAAAAATATAAAATGTTTAAAATTCATGTATATTTCATGCTATTTTAAGTACAAAATAATTAGTCCTTCATATCTAGAAACACTAAATATATGAGAAGTACAATTAATGTTTTCTTGTTATTTAAAACCAAACCTGAACAGAATATAATTTTCTAAAACTTGGAAAATAAATAAATTTTAAATTTTTCTGCCTGTGCAAGAAATGATGCATAGAAAATATATCAGTATCGATATCTGCAATAAAGAAGATAGACACACCCAAAAATGGGTAATAGTTTCAGTAATAAATTCAAATAAATGGGAATGGATTAGATACTTGTATATCAAAATCAGATCATATCGTTTCACTTATAAAATAAATTGTACAAAGTATATATTTTCTTCTTTTTATAAGTGAGTTTATAAATTTAATAATTAATAATATAATAGTTTATGTATGTAGTAATAACATGGAAACTAATTGCCATAGCCGCTGATGCTGTATTTTTGTCAAAACCTGAAAATATTTGAAAATATCGATTTTTTAGCTCGAAAATTTTCAAATTTTACAAAATTTTATTTGCAATATATTTTAAAGAATTAGCAACGCTGATTCCAAATTTGCAAACATAATTTAATTATCTCTTTTCGTTTCGGAAATATTTGTTGTCAAAGTTGCTTCTCAAAAAAGTGTATTTTTTGAGTATATTTCAAAAATGAGTAGAGATACAATCTCAAGTACTTTACCATCCGATTCTACGGGAAAAGTTATATAAAGAAATGTTTTCTCCATACATACGTTCTTTGGAACGATTTGATCAAAAATAAGAAAAACGAAAAAAACCTAAATTTCAGTTTTTCACTTCGAAACTTTTTGTCTCCATAATTTTTCATATTTTGAACTTAAGTAGATATCAATGCGCTGATTTCAAATTTTCAAACAGAATTTAATTATCTCTTTTCGTTCTCGAGATATTTGAGTTCAAAGTTATACCTAAAAAATCAGGTTTTTTAGGTTTATACCTTAAATGGTTAGGTTTACGGTTTCGGCGTCTTCACCATTCGATTCTACGGGTAAAAGTACATAAGTGTACCAATTTTCAGATTTTTATCCCAACAGATAGAATTTCTAGAAGGAAAAAACTGAATATGGCCAGAAATCGAAAAAAATCGTAAGGGGTTCATCAGGCATTTTTTCCGATTTTGGCCATTTTCGTTTTTCCTCTCTACAAATTGTATCCTTTGCAATAAAAATCTAAAAATTGGTATACTTATGTAATTTTGCCCGTAGAATCGATTGGTGAGGTTGTCGAAGTCGTAGACCTAATCCTTAAAGGAGTACACCTAAAAAACCTATTTTTTTAGGTATTGCCAAAACTCAACTTTGAACGCGAATATCTCAAGAACGGAAAGAGATAATTGAATTCGGTTTGAAAATTTGAAATCAGCGTATCAATATTCACTTAAGACTGGAAAATGAAAAGTTTTGGAGAAAAAAAATTCATCGATGAAATTTTGAAATTTAGGTTTTTTCGATTTTCTCATTTTTCACGTAATCGTTCCATAGAAGGTATATGCGGAGAAAACATTTCTTTATGTAACTTTTTCCGTAGAATCGACTGGTATAATCGTTGAGATTGTATCGCTACCCATTTTAGAGATATAGCCAAAAAACATACTTTTTTGAGGTACAACTTTGACAGCAAATATCTCAGGAACGAAAAGAAATAATTAAATTCCGTTTAAAAATTTGAAATCAGCGCGTCGAGATCTATCAATGAACAATATTTCCCAAAATCTAAATTTTGGGCACAAAAATGAATATTTCGCGTTTGTCAACACAATTTTTGATTTAGCTGTTGTATGGTTTGTTTTAACTCTACACAACTTTGATATGGGGTTATCGGTTTTGAAAATAAATAAAAGTCAGATAATAAAGCGATAGAATAAAATCGAAAAGGCTTAATGTGATTGCAAATTTTGAAATTAGTGCATGGATATTTACTTAAGTCTAGAAAATGAAAAGATTTTGAGTAAAAAGTTCCTCGGACAAATTTTAAAATTAGATCTTTTCGATTTTCTCATTTTCACCTAATCATTCCAAAGGACGTATATGCGCTGAATATAATTTGGCTCAGGGCGCTATATTCCTTGAACCGGCCCTGCGTGTTTCAGGATACTGGTTTCTTCCAGATTTAATATTTATTTCATCGTAGAGGAAAAAGAGTAAATTAATTCAATTATGTATTTTGATTGAAAATATTTTCATAATAAAACACCATGAAAAGAAATCAGTAAGACACAACGTTCCTGAAAGGAAATTTAATTTAAATCTGAATTACGTTTCATACAATGCTTTCTCTGTGCAAATAAGATTTGTTAGCTATACGAGAAGTCATAGCTTATATTTCATATTTTTTCTCGTGCAGCGGACGGAATGTAAGTTTGATTTTATTTACTTACAATCGTAATATCTTTAGAAATAGCAATATTTCATTTAAAACTGTTTGTTTTGACTAGGAAATTTTGGAATATTTCCAAATCAGTAGAGATTCTTGTGATTTTGTTTGTATCTAGGAAGGTCATGGTTTGTGTTATTTTGAGGCATGTTAAATTCAATAAACAATAATAATCCTGTAATATTAATCCGCATATTCAAACGGAATAAATCCCACACTACAAATATTTGTATTATAATTCACTGCATAAACAATAATTTTATTATTAAATAAACTCTTCATGTATTAGTTATTATTGTTCAGAATCAGGATCATATTATTTGGAATTATTTACTTTTACAGCGAATAATTGTAAAACGTTTATAATATGTTGCAAAATAATATCGCAAAATTGTTATTTACTACGTTATATTTATATTTTTAATATTGCAAATTAAATGTTCAATATGCATTAAACCTATCGAATAAAAGTAATAAATAAAACGGAAATTTATTCCACAAATATATTTAATATTCATACATAAAAGTATGTAATAAAATATAAACACTTTTATTATATCTGTATCATAGTTCTTGCTTCCTAAGACAACTAGGGAGAAATTAATTCTCTACAATCGGAAAACATTGTTAAGTAAAAACTATAAATTTATGTTTCGTATTCATATATTGAAAATTTATTTTTATTTGTGTGCTTCACCGAAATGGGAATAAAAAAGTAAAGCCTGGAAGTGTGCATGCGAGGCACACAATAGTATATTGTGCAACAAGTGTAGAAAGTCGTCTATTTCCCACGTGGTGTGGTTGACTCGCATAAGGTGAAAATAGGTGATTCGGCACTAGTGGCACACTATACTTTTTCTACGACCACACTGCATTAGAGAACAAAAGGAAACCTCACAAAAAGTACCTTCACGCATGCGCAGAGTTGGCAATTACTGTAAGAATGATAATTCCTACACTGCAAATTCTCTCACTTTAACCTACGATTTTGGGAAATACGCTTTCATTTTCAAGCTTTGTGTAGTGTGAGAAAAGTGCCTCTTTCCATACTGGTCGTAGAAAAATACACTTTTACTCCGAAATTTAAAAAAATAATGTACTGTTTAAAAATGGTATTAATTTCTACAAAATATGCCACTTTTGTGACGTTTGAAGAAAATAGTATTTTTTGTATCTAGTAGGAAAAATGATATATTCTTGGACGGTGGTGGAAATTGCGGGACGAACCGTAGGCGATGCCACCAACAACAGGAGTCCGGAAAGTCACTTTTCCTACGTGGAATACATACAATTTTTTCATTTAATGAAATAAATATAACTGTATTTTTATTTATGAATAACAATAGACTGCATCCTGTAGGGAAATGCTTTGCCACCGACCGGAATAATGCATTTTTCTGTTAGAAAACACACCGGAAAGGTGTCAGTTTTAGTTTGATAAAAAAAAAATCGTTTTTTTTTTAATTTTGGATTTAATTAGCTTTAAATACTTGCACTTTTGAAGGAGATTATAATTAATTATGTTAAAAATTATCAAGTCACTGTAATTATAAAGTTAGGGTATTGTAATTATGGAATTATTTTTTTAAATTTGTTTAGTAGTCGACGAAGAATTGTAATGTCTAGAGAAAAATTGATTTAATTTGCCTTACCTTACATGAGCGCAAGTTATTTAGAATAAACACCTTTTCATCCTCGATGCATTAACTATTATTTTATTTAAAATAACATAAATTTAAGCTCATGTAATTATTTTATTCAGCTTATTAATTCGGTGTTGTGCTTTTGACAAATATGTTAAACAATGAAACATTTAGCTAGCCATGATCCTTCAGCTTCCGTGATTTACGTCCCTGGGAAGCTAATTAACCCTTATCAAACTATTAAGTCGGAAGACAAATAGAACAGCACGTGGAAGAAGGCTCCGGTATGCCAGCACTTGGAAGTTTATTCAGATCGTCTGGGGTTTAATATACACCAGTGTCAACACTATCACACATAACTCCGCGATCCGCCGTACGACATTGTGGTTTCGCCAACTTCAAAGCGGATGTCTACTGTTGTATTGCAGGAGGAAATACTATGATAAACATACCAGGCGTACCCTCCAGTCAAACGCCAACTTGATATAGCGGATTACTGGGGGTGCTCTCATCACAAAATAAAATGCAACGTATTGTAATTATAATAGCGGTTTGTCAGGGTAAGCAAGGTAAGTTCTGCTTACCCGTCAGTTCTCGCAAATATTATTTAATTTAATTTCCCTAATTTCAGTTAGATTATTGATTCCATTATTTCGCTAGTGAAATAATGAGAGCATTATTTTACGTGAAATCAAATTGGAAAGAATACATATTTAGAAACATTGACAGCTACAAAAATAGAATATTTAGATATTATCTTTACAAATATTAATAGTATAGTTATTACATGTATTCGGCTCTCAGAGATTTGTATTTTACAATTCAAAAATACCTTTTTGTTCTTACCCAAACAGAAGTAATAAAAATGTATGAAACAATTAAGGAAATTGGGTGGTTATTTAACTTCTGCTCTTATTTTTGTACGCGTAAAATAAAATTTTCGGGTCAAAATTTTTTGATTAATGTCGACGCGCTATTTCCCTTCCTGAGATTTTTGCACCTCAAAAAAAGTTACTTTTTATTTTGGTATATCTCAAAAATTATTGATTATACCAGTCGATTCTACTTAGCAACATTTCAGTGAAAACTGAGGAACTTTTGTTTTTCAAAAATTTTCATTGTCTGTAATTTTGGGGAGCTACTTTCTCTAGCCCTAAATTTATCTTAATTTATTCGTAATTGGCCTACATTTTATTGGTTCTTACTTGTTATAATTATTGTTATAAAAAGGAATAATAACTCAAATGATATATTTGTATATCATTATTAAATACTGAACTAAATCATGTCATTACGAAAATTGTTTGGTTTTGTTGTCAAAGAATTTTAATGTAAAAAGATTTAAAAACAAAAAGGTTTAACCAAGAGATAAAAAAGTAGAACCTGTTGCTTTAAGTTTCGGAAGTTAAAATTGAAAATAAAATTGTGCAAAGATTCTATACTTTATGTAATCTGCGAAAAAGGGTGAAGTTTTGTTATGTCTTGCTAAAATAAATGCGCATGGCACATGTACCTATATTATTACACTACTATTACTTATTATAATTATACAAATATGGTATAAATATATACTTGTTAATGTAATAATTATTTTCGTTAGAAATTGCAAGGACTATAGTAGCACAACTATTAGACAGAATAACTTCAACTTCAACTTCAAAATAGTTTTTTATACTCTGCGTTAACAATTGCTCTATTGTTATATCTAAAATGGTTTAATAATACTGGATATTGTTAAACTGTTTTTGATAACTTTTGTTGTAAAATTGGTACTTTAAATTACTGTGTCAACAGGGTTACCATATTTTACAGAAATTCATAGATTACACTTCTTTAATTTTTGTAATTTAAATTTTTGACTTTTTTTTAATAAGTAACGCAATCTACAAAAATAGGATATTATACTCGTTTTATACGACATATTGTTCCATATGTGTTTTTGGAGCACTCATCGCTGCATCCTTGAAACATGTACCGTCTTATAAAATGCTTATAATAATATAGTATTAACTTACTTTTGAATGCAGCTTTAGTTTATTCTTGAAGTTTAAAGTATCAGTAAGGTACCAAACCAAAATTGGCTAGATTAATATTTTTTTCCTACGACCACTGTTAAAAATAGTATTTTTAACGGTTGCTTAGCAAGTTAAAAATAACAGTTTATAACACAGTAAATACTTTTAAAACGTTGCCATTGACAACGTGTTAAAAGTAAAAAACAAATTTACTTTTAACACGTCTTATGTTCAGTTGTTCATAACAAATACATCATGACCTGTCATAAATGTCATTCTAATGCTTAGTTTTTATTTACTAATAGGTACATAACTGTGGTCGTAGGAAAAATAGTGTATGATATTTGTGTTAAAAGTGATTTTATTTCGTTCGTGGGGTTTGTTAAACTCGGCTTCGCCTCGTTTCAAACTTCCCCACTCACTCATAAAATGTCACTTTTAACACTTATATCATAAATAACTATTAGAAATGATAATTACAAATTACATAATTACAGAACTAATCAGAGCAATATTAAAAAAAAATTATAAAGTAAATTACTTATTGATAAATAAACCATTAGTTTTATTAAGGAAACACATTCACAGAGTATGTAGAAAGAAAATAAAATACCATATCGCAAGTATATATTTTTTGTTTGTCCCTACGTTGTCTATTAGAGAAATTTCATCTCGCTAATGCTCCTGCGTGCATGATACTTGTACGTATCACGTACATCCTCGGGGCACGATTCCCCCGGGACGAAAGCGCACTTGGCATCTGCCGCGATTCCCAACTGTTTGGAGATGCTCCCGCTTGTTTACTGTGTCAATCGCGTAAAAAATGGCGCGCGCGATTCATGCCGTCGCGACGCCCCCGTCTTACGAGCGCGGAATAACAAAATCACGCCACGTCACGGGTCTCATCCGGTGTTAGGCGTTCAAGTGTTTGTGGAACACAAGGTTGATTCTCGAAATATTTATTATCGAGATCATTTATTATAATTATAAGGGCCGGTTTTTCCATCTCTGGTTAAAATGTCAATTACCTTAACCATTGGTTAATAGATAAGTATCGCATCAAAAATTTGATGTAAATTGTCAAAAATTTACGTTATTTACTATTTCGATGCGATATTTTTTTATTAACCGGCACTTTAACCAGAGATGAAAAAACCGGCCCTAAATATTTTAGTAATTCAGGATAATTTATACCTATATTGTTGAGCTCATTTATTGTAATTGTTTTAATAATGTAGAACAACTTATTCCATATTTATGGCTATCAAATAATCAAATAATTTATTATTGAGATCACTTATTTTAATGAGGTCTTGAACGATTATTCATTTTTAGCTTTAATCAATAGAATAATGAAAAATATTAGACCCGCATTTTTTATTTTTCCTCAAATAATGAAAAAAACTGCTGTTAAATATAATAAACGCTTTTGAATTACCCCACTTCCGTCTTTGTCCAGTGACGTATCAAGATTTTTACTAAACTATTTATCATTCAGATCATTTATTATAATTATAATTGTTTTAGTAATTCCGGATAATTGATTTCGCTTTTATTTATTGAATTTTAAGTTAAATAATAAAATAATTTATTGTTGAACTCATTTATTGTAATTGTTTTAGTAATGTAGAACAACTTATTCCATATTTATCACACTCAAATAATCAAATAATTTATTATTGAGTTCATTTATTAAAATGAGGTCTTGTATGATTTTTCATTTTTAGCTTTAATCAATAGAGTAATGAAGAATATTAGATCCGTGTTTCTTATTTTCCTTCAAATTGACTTGTAATAATGAAAAAACTGCTATTAAATATAATAAACGCGATTGAATTACCCCACTTCCGTCGTTGTCCAGAGACATATCAAGGTTACCCAAGTATTTATCATTGGGATCATTTATTATAATTATAATTGTTTTAGTAATACAGAACAATTTGTTTAACTATTATTTGTTGAATTTTCCGTAAATTGCCGTTAAATACTGAAATAATTTATTGTTGAGCTCATTTACTGTAATTGTTTTAGTAATGCAGAACAACTTATTCCATATTTATTGTAGTCAAATAATCAAATTTTTATTTAATACTTTAGAAGTAGGAATGCTTTCTTCGAAATTTCTTCTATGCTAATTTGGTGAAGACTTAGGAATTGAGATTTTAGACATTGCTTAGGCGACACGAAACTATGGATTTTCATTGTAAGATTAAAAATTATTTAATTTTCTTGCAGGATATCAAAAATGTTTGCAGATCACTAGGAGTATTATCATTAAAAATTTATCAAAATTTAATTATGTTTGTATATGTATGTAGCATTCATATAACAAATCGTACATTTTTACATTTGTATTCCTAGTGGGATACTTTCCATTTTAGCAAGATTTTTTATGAGGGTGGAGATTTTTGGTAATATATACCTACTGTTGATTTAATTTTCGTTGTTCATTTCCCGAGAAATATGGTTTAATTTCGCATAAATAAATATTTGTAGTTTTCTCGTACCCCTGCTAATTAAATTTGCTATTGAGCTGCGGAAATAAACAAACATTTTTAATTTGTGAAAGTTATACACGGAATTCCAATTCCGTATTGACATGTAGATATTTTACTCGTGTTTTGCTCGCTAGAAATGTTGCACTATAGTTTGACCTCACGTCCAAATTTCAAATATTCATGTCGATATTTCGCGACACGGTGACTTTATGGTTACTGAGCAAACATTTAACATTGCAAAATATTAGATACCATATCCTTGCTTCAGCATACACTACGCTTTTTCAATAATTAAAATGGACAAAATATGTTCTTTAAAATTGGCTATCTTTACACATTTTTTCTAACATACGAATATATTTTTAATATTGATCTATAAGAGTAACTTTTCAAGTAGTTGTCGATTCGGATTGCTACACTTTTTTAACGAATTTGGAAAGAATTTTATTAAAATTAGAAAAACATATTTATTTAATTTCATAGTCGTTGAAAAAATGATTTAAAACAGTCGCTCTCGCTCCAACTGAAACTTCACTCTCAAAAGTAATAGCACATATTACATGCTCAATAAATAACATATTATTGTTCAAATGGTGACTAGTTAGCATTTGTGGTATATTTTACTGATCTGTAGATCTACAATGAGGTCTTGCAAAAAAAAATAAGTGAACTTTTTTTTTGTTAAAATCGAACCTACAACGTCTAATTTGTTGCTCTATAATCTATATGATTTTAATGATGACTGTGACGTTCGTAAGTTGTGGTGTGAATTTATTCATGTGTGGATGCCAAATCCCAAATATTGTGGTTTGACGCGTTTGAAAGTTGGTAAAGTGGACAGTCTGTGATTTAAAGCATTGTAAGGCTTTTGTGTGTCACTATATTTGTAGAAGATTATTCAAATTAACAGTTTGGAACTTAAAACATTATATTTGACGTTTGAAACGAAGTGAAGTAATTCAGTCGCGTTTTGAAGGATATCATTTATAATATTAGATCCGTATTTTTCATAATTCTACTGATTGAAGTTACAAAATTACAAAAAAGGGAGAAATTACATTGATTAAATTAATCTTTTCAATCAAATTATTATGCACATAAATACATACGTCAAAACATCAAAACCGATGATCAAATCAGATGATCAAAGATTGATTTTTATGTATTTCATTTCATAATAAAAGCGTACATTAAATTTTTGGTCACAACTAAAAAACGTGATTTTCGGTTTATCATATATACATACATATATTGATCTCTTTTATCTTTAATCATTTATAAAAGGAAAATATTTATGTGAACCTGAATAAGAAGGGTATTTTCTAGGAACATTGAAAACAAACATTTTATTTTCTTTTTTCATGGAGTGCCTTACCTTATATTGATTCAGTTACAAGGAAACTCTGAAACAAAAAACATTCATTTAAGTAAACTGCGCAAAATACCTGGAGGCGAAATAATCAAAAATGGATCAAGCCTCATAGTAAATTCAGAAAATGATAAATATTTATTATTTTTTAAAATTCTGCTTTAATAAATATTCATTATATTTTTTTACATTTTATTAAAAGCACGAAGTGAATTGAAATTATTTATTTAAACTTTTAATAATCCCCATTATGTGTTGACATATTCTGAATAAAATAAATATATTACGATGCTTTTTGTCTATATTTATTTAATATATTTGTTAGTATAGGAAATATATGACATTTAATTTATTTCTGTTTATATTCTCACTGATTTTTATATAAAAATATAGGAATTAAAGAAATACGTAGAAGCTTGAATATTATTTTTCATATCCTAATAACATGAAGTATGAATATCTTTTGAAACAAAAGAATTCGTAGATATTTAACTTGTATTTAAATAGAGTTATTATCAGTCTATACAACAAACAAAAATAAACAAAATAGTGACCCACCAGTGTTTGTATATGTCACTTCTAATAATAATGGTTATTTATGATACAAGTGTTACGAGTGTCATTTTATTTTGTGAGAAGGGATGTTTCAGACATGACGCGCAGTAGGTGGTCTTTCCAACAAAATCAAATCACTTAATAGCAGCCATTGTTAGGTTGACAATAACACAAATAATTGCAATAAGTTTGAGATTTATTTCAAAATGTATAAAAATTAAATAAGGAAAATGTAGTAATAGTGAAAGTTTTTATTTTCTTAAATCTGAAACTAGAATCACATAGAATTCAGTGATTTTAAATTCCTTTTTTATATATTTTTTTCTAAATACCATGTTATAAGAGCTTCAAGAATTATATCCTAATAATGTTTGCAAAATCTTGTCTTGTCTAGAAATTTCAAGACAGACTTAACTAAGTCTAGGTCTAGATTAAAAAGTCTTGTTAAGGTAGATAAACGACACTCGGCTAAGTTTCACAGTTGATATATTTATCTTAATCGCGATTTCGGCTTTTACACCATCGTCAGAAGACTATGATGGTGTAAAAGCCGAAATCGCGATTATGATAAATATATCAATTGTGAAACTTAGCCGAGTGTTGTTTATCTACCTTAATATAATTATGTTTCACCTAGTGCCAACGATGGATTCAATCAAGTATATTAAAAAGTCTTGTCTACATATCGAGATTGTTTCAAGACTCTACATTAACCTGCGCATACGCTTTAGATAAGGACAGATAATTCTTTAGTAGCGTTAGTTTTCTATTTCAGTCTCTATTTCAGCTCGGATGGAACAAGCTTCGCATGATATATTTATATTTCGCAAATTTAAAATTTTTAATTAATATAGATTTTAGATATTCTTGAAAGTTGTCTAGAATTTTCTTATGTCTGCTGTTCTTAATAGTTTCTGTTCAGTTGCCTGCAGTCTTTATTTTTTTTTTTGACTGTATCCTTTGTAATATAATAAATGTAGTAATATGTAGGTTCTAAACTTGGATAAGCAAGGAATTAATAAATAAATACAATACCACAGAAAAAAAATCTGCTATAACTGGAAAGATAAAAAAATTCCAACAAGAGTTAACAGTTGAATAGGAACAAACTTTTGTCAAATCCATGAACCTAATGATGATCTATATTGCTTATATACACATGTTAGACTTTTCCGAATGACCTATACCCGTAGTTCTAATTCCGTTTGAATCACTATACAAACAAGCTAATGAATAGGATTGAAAAACAAGAAGTCGCTTTGGTTTGGTGAACTTGAAGCTTGTTGGTTAGAGATTCCGGGCCTTGCGGGTGCTGTAAACCCGTTACATTACATCATACGTGAGTGAGTCTGGCCGGATTCGCAGTCGGACCACGTAGCGCCAAGGTGGTTCAACCCGTACACTACACGATTCAAAACATTGTACGCGGACACGGTGCAGTACAGAAAGAATTCATCACGGCCAAAAAGTTTCCGTTCTACTCTCAATACCAACTGAATTTGTCTGTAAGCCACTAAACAGATAGACTGATAGAGGTTTGTACTGGATAAGAAAACAACTCAATTATGTAGTACTAAAAGAGTCTATTCGTTGATTTAATAGTCTATTACTGATAGAATACAATTGTTCAGATATTATTTTTTGCACGATGAAAATTAAATGTGACTTAGCTTCAGTAAATAAATATATTCCTGTCATTTGTGTTTGTGTTTTTGTGTCAGAAGTACCTGCACTTTTAATTTTAATAACAATGAATGACTATACTAAAAAATAATGTCTGCACATTTGTAGTAAATATGAATTTATTTATCAATCAGTAAACTTTTTTTGAATTATACAATCAAGTATGGTTGAAAACTCTGCAGTGTATGTGGCGCACAGATGTCAAAATAATCATTACACTTACATTTTTTTGTGCAGGTATAAAGAAATAAAATGTAGGCAGTAATTATCAAAAACTAAAGTGTCAGTTTTTTTGAAATTTGTGTTCCTTGCAAATAAAAATTAGTACCTACGATTATATTATGTATATATTATATACCAATATATTTTTTCATTTGTTGGATGAAAAGTTTATTTCTTGATGTTCCAGTATACTAATATTTTACATAATTTAAAAGTAGATATGAATTTTAGTACACATATTTCACGTGATTTTTCAATAGTTTTCACATTACTAACTAATTACATTACTTCTTTGACTTATACTACATTCGTGTTTTAAAGTTGCTAAGCAATAATATAATCTTATTTCTTATATCTATTGTACTTGTTTCTGCTTACATTATTTCTTTGTGATGCTAATCATTCTCCAAGGCAATAAAACGTCACATTAAATAAACAAAATTATAAAACGAATTGTATTTTGCTGGAAATATAATAAAATATGTGTGTTGCACATGTCTATAAAAGTCGTTTTCTACGACCATTAAGATATTAACTTGTTGTATGTTATTGCTACGGAGTCATAGTCATAATATATTGTAAACACATTTTTCCCACAGTAACCATAGACAACGTTAAGATACATATAAATTCATATCTCACAGTTTTGTCAAAAATCGTATTGTTTAATTTTTATCTTGTTGCTAGTTGCTAGGAAGTGGTGAAATGGAGACATATTTGTTATTAAAATATATATGAATTAGGAAATAATATCATGGTTGTAGGAAAAGTGCAGAGTACAACTCGCTTGGAATAGTCCATTACATAGTCGTATGAAAAGAGTACCATTATATGCTGTTTGTACAATACACTATTAAAGTACTTGGACCTTTGTCGTGTGTTTTAAAGACTTCCTTATAAAAATGAATCATAATGTATTATTAATTCTTTCTGGAGTCGGACATAGAGATAAATGTATAATACATAACCACAATTTCTAGATTCGCTAATTATTGTGATTGTAATGTTCAAATTTGTGCATTTTATAAGTATTTTCATAATTCTATTATTTAAAGTTTTTTACAAACTAATTTTGTTTGGATATGTACCTACGCTAAAACGATATTAAATTTTAGAAATGTATACTATTAATTGTTAAAATATTACAAAAAATATGCCTGCCCCGCGATGATGCCGAACCCTTTCTGCGACTGTATCATCCCTAACCCTCCCCAGATCAATCCGGAATTCGATCCCTGTGCGTCGCGTCGCATACATCAGCCAGCATCCTGTAGTACGGAGTGACGTCACGCCGTGGCGCAATCAATGCGCGGGGCGCGCGGTGGCGGGCCGCGACGCCGGTCTCCATGGCGACGCCACATCTCCCCACGTTGCCTGGTTACCTGGCCACGTCACCACGCCACGCAGGTGAAAACGCGGCGCATGCCGTCCACGAGGAGCACAACCTTGTGCTTCGACATGACAAATATCTCACAAATAACATGGGATAAATAAATCAAGCGATTGTTTATAAATGTGTAGTAGGAGTAATTAGTTGTTTGGGCGAATGGTACACAGTAATTGTAAGGCCCGGTCTTTTCAAATACGAATAAAGAATGAAATAAATATATCTGTCAAATAAACGTCAAATTAGTCCTTTCATCATAGTATAATATACAGTGTGTTTTTCCAAAAACTGTTTTCCCATGTAAATTCCCTATGAGAACACTTTCTTAAACCACACAGTATATCTAGCTTCATCTGAAAGATATGTCATTGGGAATTTGAACTTCGAAATAAACTGGTTCGGGTTGTGAATAGTTACTAAAGACCGAATTATGTTAAAAAGCCACAAGTTCTTTCTTTTTATTTATAATTGTCAACTCTAACCAGTACATAATAACATTTCAAAAAAGATATTTCCAATGATTTCACAAGAAATATCTCATAAACAAAATGGGATAAATTGTAAGGCCCGGTCTTCCCAAGTACGAATAAAGAATGAAATAAACATATCTGTCAAATAAACATCAAGTCATTCTCTCCACCACAATATAATATATATTCCTAGAATATGTAATTATTTATAAATACATCCTACGTGTAATTAGGTGAGTATATACGAAATCTAAATAAACAAAAGTCAGCAATGTTGTGCATATTTATAAGTATTTCTAGCTATCAGTTATTGTTATTAACTTACCTAGGATAGTTATGAGTATTATAACCGCCGCAGATGTCAATTGAATTTAAGACATCTAAAGCCTGGTATGGTTCATAACATCCGTTTGTTCAATAGCTTACCGGTTTTACATTATTAAAAAATATTATTTTATAAGATATTTGACTTGCAGTTGAGAAAATGACAATAGAAACCAAAAAAATGTTATAAATTATAGCAATTTTTAAATAAAATACAATACATCGTTGTTCAATACTATTAAAATGATATCAGAAAACAAAGTATTAAATTAAGTGACAGATTTTATTAAATTGTGACGTACTCCTTCAAAAAAATTGCAGTATATAAAGGTCTTTTATATTCTTTCGAGAAAAATTTCAAATGTTGATAGTTGCCATTTAATATTAACTTCTTAGGACAGTTTGTGAAAAAAATAAATTTATAGTTTTTCAATTATTTACAATTATTTTTCAAATTAAATTGATCAATCATAAAATAAACAAAATTGTGATATAAATTTCAAATTGAAATAAATTGCTTGTGAAAATGTAAATTTAAATCAAAGTTGAAAACTAAGTATGAAATTTAAATCCAATTGAATATATCATGAGCAATTGCACGGAACGACAATCATTGAAATAAAGCGATTTTATGCATTATTGAATAAAATTGTTGTCTCAAACACAAATTATTGTAACGTAATAAAAAATTACTTATTCGCAGCAAATTACATTTAAAGAAAAACTCATTTTGTAGATTTTGTAGATAGAGAAATGCGTTACAATAATTTTACATTAATGTTGAATACAACAACAATTACACCACGAACGATGTAATAATGAAAACATTAACGTAGTGCTGAAGCGAAAATCCGTGGTTTCATACAATACATCGCTTCCATTTCAATAATTCGGTGGTCTTTACAACATACGTGTAGGCATTGAACGCTGAATGTAGCTGGCATTATTATATTGTGGTATATAAACGGAATTACAGGTATTTGGAACATGTATAAATACCCTAGACACTACATTATAATATTACAATTCTACCGCATTATCAGCCTCCTAATGTTTAGGTGTATTCAATACGACGCGTTGTGTGATAGGCTGTCTTGCAGATTTATGAACTGCTGATGTTACTATATTACTTTGATATATGACGGTATCACGCATATACAGATAAATCGTAAATAAGAAAAAATCAGACATATCTTTCAATATTCTCAAATAAATCATTGTTACTTAAATATATATAAATATAGCTGCAGTAGTTCCATCGATAAAATTTAAGAAATCAATAAAAACTCACTAAGTTCAATTTTTGTCTAATTTAGATGAGAGAGATTAGAATTATTTTATACTCAGTGCTGGTTCTGTCGCCGGCACACTGGCGTAAAATATTAAGGGCGAAAAAAATTATAGATAGAAGATTGTACAGAAGAGATTGTATTGCTTTAAAACAGCACCTATTTATAAATTACCAGTTTTTATATTATTAAATTTTATATTTCTTACTATTTTTTTACGCACAACTATACCGTAATTGTTTATTTACAATTTGGTTACCATAGAAAAAGGAATTATAATAGTATATTGTGGAACAAGTGTAGAAAGTTGCCTATTTCTCACAAGGTGTGAAAGTTTCGGCACGAGACAAAGTTGACTGCTGGAATCACACAAGGTGGAAGATAAGTGATTCTGGACGAGTGGCACACTATACTTTTTCTACGAGCACACTGCTAAAGGTAACAGAACAAAAATACATGCATGAAAGCTATGTGACCTAGGAACAATTAAGCGCATGTAACCTTACAAAGAGTACCTTCAGATATTTTTGATTTAAATCAAATTTTCCATTCTTTATTTAAATTAGATTTTGTTGATTTTTTAAAAAGGTATAGTATAATCTCAAAAAGATGTTTCACAATATAGCATTTTTTACGAAAAAAAAAACATATTGTAAACAATAAGTAAAAATTTAAAGAAACAATAAAACAACTATCGTAAAATCCGTTTATACCAATACTGCTTAACTTAACTTATTAAAAAGCCCACATACGCTAACATTATTTTACTTTTATCGGTTATAGCGACTTCCAACTATAGCGACGAAAATTTTGGGAATGGAATGGCGTTATAACAGAATTTTTCTGTAACACATTTCAAAGTAAATTAACCAAAAAATCACACATTAGTGTAAAAATTTCTGCGTTATAAATTCAAAAAAATATACTACTCGTAGTAAAGAAGTTTTACCGACAAAGTTAAACAGATTTAGTAGTTCTATAAAGTAATGTCACATGGTAACATTACCCACACACTTTTTCCCCCAATTATCATAAATCTGGAATTTTAAACAACAATTACAGAACAAGTGATATAAATCACTGATTAAAAAAAAACCTGACTAAAAGTGTTTGCAAACGATTTACCTTTATCGAAATAAGTATCTCGCACTTCGAATCGTATGTCTCCTATAAGTGTTGTTTAATAGAAATAATATATTATGAATAGAAAATGAATATGAAACGTGCATTTCTCTGGAAATTAATTCTGCTGTTGTCTACATTAATATAATTAGTTTTGTGCAACATAAAGTAAAGAATTGCACAACTCGGTTGTTCTGGCAGGTCAGAAAGAAAAAAGTGTGAGCATAAAGGCTTCTCCGCCGTATTTTATTTTTGATAACAACAATCTTCTTATGTCCATCTCGGCGGGTATTATTTTAATACTGATTGTCCGCTTTTATTATGTATAGAAACAGTGCTTTTAAAAGCTTATGAATGAAGCTTTGGCAGACAAAGAATTAGAGATTAAAGGTCGAAACATAATGGAGAGCACAAACAAACTCTGAGCTAATGCATTTCATGTATTTTATTAATACCAAAAATGTACATTCATAAAAGCCATTGTATGCCAGATTACCGAAAAAATAGATCATACGCATGCGCGATTTTCAATTCTAAATGTGAAAAAAGGACCCATCACTCGATCAACACTTCACATGTCAAAAGGGAAAATTGTAATTTACCTACTTCATCAAACAAATGGGAATCCATTGCATTACCCTTTTCATTTTAACTGTTGTTATTGTTCGTAGCATTTATTTAAATGCTGTGAAAAATAAAAGGGTCGCAAAATGTAGATTAAACAATATGTTGAAAAATAAAATATCCTTGCTCCATAAAACTTAATAGTATAACACTTTTAGAATTTTTAATTATCATCATTATTGATTTTTTAAACCTTTATAGGCCTCTGGCTTTCGAAATATCGAAGGTAATTTTATTGATTCTACAACTAAAGCTCATAATGCTTTTGTGTACCATAATCCCTACTAGAATCAAAATATTAATAGGAAAAAAGTCTTTAAATATGTTTTGTCATAATTATCTATTTGATATACTTTGTCCCAGTTTATGGATTATATATTGAACCTAATTTATAGATTGTTAATAGTAAATTCTCTATTAAAATAACAGTATTCCAAATTAAAATTAAAATACTTGTTTTAGATTTAAAAACACCTTTCTTTAGTGTTCGACCGAAACACGATTTTCAGCCGAAACCGAAACCGAAATAGTAACCGTAACCGAAATAGAAATTTATACAGAGAACCGTTTTATTAATTTGGGTGAAGTATAAAAATATATGAAATTTTGAATATTTATATAAATAAGTAAGAATAAACAAATCTAAACACTATTTTAGGAGTAATAATTATTACTAACAACTTAAATACAAAAATTATTTATTTGAACATTTAACACTATGTCCTATTTATTAACACATTATTTATTTCCACGAACTATTTATGTTCACTACGTGTATTAATATCAGACTGTCCTCCGATGTTCTCTGCCCGGGGTTTATATATCAGAGCAATTAAGTTCGGCAATATTCTCGTACTTTCGATGCGACAGAACAATAAAAGCGTTGCTAATAGAAGGGTGACTAAAACGCGTCTCGACCTGCCAGTGTCAGTTAAGTTAAAATTTAGTTAATTACTTATTCCGAAAATCTTGAGATTTTCTTACCTTGAATTAATTAAAAAATCACCTAATACTTGTAGAGATAATGGCCCGTATTCTACTCCACTAGTTTGATGGAATTAGCAATATTTGTTGATGATTATCAGCATTTCTAAATGATACAGAGGAAGAATTGTGGTGATATTTGACAACCTAAAATTACTTTGATTACACGCATGCATAAAGCATTCATTCAAGTATAGTTATAATATAAAAGATATTTTTTTTTATTTTATAATGTAGTAATTTTTTTTCTGATTTTTAACGTTCATCTCGATCTTCCACTGGCAAAAATCAAATCATTAAGAACTGAAATAAATAAATACCTATATGTTATCATACCCACACTTACTTTTTGAAGTCGTTGTATCCGATTGATTTTGCAATGTGTCGTTTATGACAAGTCTGACAAGTATTTCCTATGTTTACTCATAATATAAACGCTTCAACACATTACTGTCATTCTGTAACTTTGGTTATAAAACTACTCTCTGCTTACTGATAAAATAAACTCCCGGTATAATAAAAACACTAGGAATTGAAAATTTGTATTATGAGTAAGCAGTAGTAGTGTGGATATTGAAAGTTGTAGTGGAACACACCACACGAATTCCGGGTAATATGTTTAAAAACTAAATTATCGTCGGGTAGCAATTAAAACCGTAGCAAATGTGAAAAAATCTGTTTGCCGGAAAACTGATTACAAAATAAACACGAAGTTGCTACATCGTTAAAAATCTCCAACAAAACAAGTTGAGTTGTGCTCGGTTCCCTCGTTTCCATCGTGCAATCTACTCGATATTCCGACTCTTAGGCGCAAATCTCCCGTTGGAAAATAAACAATATCGAGCTTGAGCCCGTTCATGACGCGCACGTACTGCGCCACATGTCGTGTTTTGTTGCTTGTTGCATTGTTGGGAAAATGGTTAATTTCTCATTTTATCTCCGGCACTCAGTCACCGCGAGTGGCTTTCTGCGGATCTGACGGATGATATGTGGGGCTTAGCGCTACGATGATTAAGAATGGAGGTGCTGGTGTTCGGATACACATCATACATTTCCTGCATGGAAATACCACCAAAGCTTCAATTTATCATCACCAACCGTATGTTAGCAAACGGACTCTGGCATCGTTTTATTTCCTTGTACGAGAAAAGGAAGTTTTCTAACATTAAAAAAAATCGGTTTTGAGATTTTGACTATCCCTAAATTCATTTTGGCTAGTGTTGTCTATACGTACGTATCTCGCATAACTCAAAAATGATTAGCCGTAGAATTTTGAAATTTTGTACATGCGACTGCTATAACATCTAATTGTGCACCTCCCTTTTTTATTCCAATCGGACACTTTCCTCATAGCGTTTTTTTTCTTAATTTTTTGCATAATTCAAATACGATTAGCCGTAGAACGTTGAAATTTTGTTTATGGAATTGCTATAACATCTAGTTGTGTTTGTTGTATATGCATAACATAGATGAAACTTTTATTCGCCATCCCATCGTGTTACAGGGTGGTATATATACACTATCTTCCTCCAACCTACAAAAACTAAACACTACAAAAATGAAATTGAAACAGTAGTATAATCGCGGTAATGAATATTTTCAAATATTTTTAAATTTTAACCTACATCTCTTTTTATATGTTTCATTCAACTTATATTTGTTTATAATACTGTCAGTTTGACATTTATTTACTTTGGATATTACAAGATTTCACCCGAGAAGATAATGTCATCAATCCAGAGCACATCATCCACCCCCCGCCCTCAAAACGATTTGAATCATGTGGTACAATTGATGACGTGAGGATCAACTGCGGAAAATAGAGTGTATTTATTTAGTTACTAGTTGATGAGGCTGGTATTAGAACCTTACATATTCATAGATTCAGGTGTCATAAATTATTCGAATTTGAAGCCAATACTTCAAGAGAAAGGAATGGGCCGTATAAAACAAAATTATTTTGAATTTACTTTATATTACTTTTGTAAACTGAAAAATATAATAAGAAATAAGAAACCATAAATTCAAAGATTTAGTTTATTTATAACATTATAATATTTTGATAACTTGTCCATGACTGGAAAAGATTTTTTCATACATTAATAATAATAGTCAATAATTAGGAAACATATTGAACAGAAATATTAGGTACGGTCGGATATTACACAACAGAAAAGAACTTTTACCAAAAGTATCATTAAACTTTATAAGAGTAATTGATTTGTTCTAAAATGAGTATCAAATATTGTTTCATACAACTGCAGCAAATAACTTATTCTAGAAGTGATATTAACATGTAGTACCTTACATAAATGACAATTGTATCCTGATGTGGTTGTTTCATGACAAGTTTATTTTTTGAAAAAATAATCTAATGTTATTTTAAATTCAAGTAATTTAAAAAAGCCATAATGATGAATTGTTTCTTCTATTTAAAATCGAGTACAAAACTTTCAATTCATCTTCAATTCTGAAATGATACTGTAAGTATCTGGAACAAAAATAGAATATATATTCTATTTTTCAAACAGAATGTAATTGCAAATATATTCATCGAAAAAATGTGATTATCATTTTATATATTTATTAATATTCATTATTATGCATATTCTTTATATTTTTTAAACTAATATGTCTAAATTTGATTGAGCTAGTTTCCATTATTGAAGAAGAATGTAAGTGCGAAGAATAATTTAATGTTTTGTAAAGACGTGAACGGCGTAGTTGAGTGTTTGGAATTAAGTTGAAGGGTGGTAGAGGAATCGCATTTCTGTATTTCATTTATTGTGAATTACCCGTTAGATATCTTTGTTCGCGACGTGTTCTAGTGCCAATACTTATGTTAATTTAGCATGAATAAAACAGCGTTTACTGGGTAGACAGCATTCAGAAGCTGTCAGAAAGTCCCGTTTGTGTAACAAATCAAAACAGCTAAGCCGTCGTAAGCGGCGCTTGTCAAACGAGAAGGGCTCGAAGGTTTCACCAACTCAAGCCCTTGTTACTCACGAGATTTCATTAATTAATTAGCTAGTCGAGAAGAACATCTCACTCCTTCTTTTTTCCTTTCTTCGCAAACTTATTCCAGTAGCAATGTTCATCAGTATTATCGGACTGTTTAAAAATTACAGTAATTAGTTTCCATTAACGAGGAAAACTTTCTTGTAAGTGGATCCGATCACAATGGATTTCTTTTCTTCGTCTTCCGAATTTTTCATCAATAAATAAATACACTGAAGTTTTTATTGCCTGTTTTATAACTCCAACAATAAAAGTGCCTCACTAATACACCATACTTCGTCAAATCCTCTCTCAGCGAATACTTTTTGCTTAGCGCAAGAAAACCGTAAAATTTCCAGAAAATTTAGCCAGCTTGCTTTCTCTGAAAGACTAAAATTAATTAATTAAAAAAGGATGGATTTTATACTACATAATCCTTACAATTATAGCGACTTTAGTTTTATTCTCTAACAAAAAAACTTTTATATTAAATTAGAAATCCATTCCTGGGGAAATATTATAACTTTCAAATTCCGTAATTGATATAAAATTTTGATATAACCTCGTTTTATAAGGAAGTTGTTATTTTTGACCAAATTCTTTCCTAATAGAGAATGTTTAATAAATTCATATATATTAAAATCCGTTGTAGCTTAGATGATATATTCGTGTGTGTGTAATCATACTCAACTTCATTAGTACTACATACATACCATACAGTACGAATTTTTGGTAAGATTTAAAGAACATGAAAAGTCCTTTCGTCTACAAAATGATTGATGCAAATGTCCAAATGTAGAAAAACCTGTCAGATTTTAACCTCTGTAAAACGTGGTCAGAAAAAAATACTATAGAATTATGATGTATATAAATCTGACATCTTAATTATGTATTATTTCTCAATCTTGCATTATTTTGTATTTATATTTTTTAATATAGTTTGTTGAGTTCTATATTTTTTTAGATTTTACTCAACTACGTGGTTCGAACATTTTATTGAATTTTATATGGTTTTAATTTTGATGTCGACATTTTGAAAATGTGGAGATACATTTCAAAAGACTTTCCACTTCTGGTTAAAGTGAGTTACCTTAACCATCGATTAATAGAAAAATATCTTATCAGAATAGTAAGTAATACCTATATATTTTTGAGAATTTACGACAGTTTTTAAAGCGATATTTTTCTATTAATCGATGGTTAAGGTAACTGAAACTTTAACCAAAGGTGAAAAATAACCGGTTTTCAGACTTGTTTATAATGTAATTTAATTTTTTAAAAAGAAACATGTATGTTCATATTTTGGGTGCTCAACCTAAAAAGTAACTGACCGGTCTATGCCCACTCAAATAAAATTAGGTGGCGACGTCACTTATTAGTTATGTACTGTTTGTAAGAGGAAACCGTTGGCTTCCCAAATATTGTATTAAATAAATTGTGACAAATAAACAGAATTACAGAATACCTCAGAGAATCGACATTATATTGAACCCGTATTACCCTCATTCTAATCCACATGATAGTAGTAGTTGAGCGGTCGTTAAGCATTAGAAAAAAGTAGAAAACTGCTGTTGGTTGGAACATCTTGCAGAGCACGACTTCAGCAGCTCATTCTAGTTGCATGTGCAATTAGCAACCTCAAACCCACGTATGTATCTGCATGTGATCCCGGCACACATGTGTTCTGGCGTGTATGTGTAAGCTATGCGAGGTACTCAGCACGTGTAAAGCGCTCCGTACCGGGTAATTAAATGAATCATGCCACACAAACGCTAAGCTGCCACACCAGGAAGGATTTGTGGCCCTAATAACAGGAAGGTCACAGGATATACGATAGAGCGGCGGGGTACCGGCTAGTGAGTAGTGAACGGCAAATGGACAGCGGGAGAAAACGCCCAAGGATTCCACGGATAAATTCATTCCACCAGAGAGTGTTTTAAGAAACGTAAATTATACATTACACCTTTCAACCTAATTCTCAAATCGCCGATCTGCTTTAGCCCTACTTTCACTGAATTGTTTAGACCGTGGATTAGTTTCCAAACTATCAGTACCTTCGAAGGAAAACTTAACCCTAAACCATAGAATAGGTTTATACAGAAGCAACAATAAGATAGAGAAACGAAAATTAGAGAGAGATAAGGAAAGTCAACAAATTTAAAGGGCTCATCGTTTAAAATCGAAAAGTTTTGTCACATCTTAGAGAGAGATAGGGGAAGTCAACAAATTTAAAGGTGCTCCAAGGTCATAAAACTGAATAGGGTAACATGAAAGGTACCGACACGGAGTGTCGCTTCTGTATGTAACTATTCTGTGCCTAAATTTTAAAATGTAAAATATTATGTAACTTGGTGAAACATTTTAACAAAATTGTAAAAACATAACATTTGGTTATGTCCACAAAAATAAGAAATTATTTCTACTACGAGAAGTTTCGGCTATAAGCTTTTTTCAGGGAATGGAAAGTACAAATAAATTATATTAGATGAAATACATAATTATTACAATTTTTTTTTAAATTAATTATATTATATTAAAACAAGGTGTTAAAAATTGACAATTTATTTGGAGAGTTTCATAAGTTTAAATTACTTCCATAGCAACATAAGTCGTAAGTTCTTGATAACTTCTGTTATTTACCATTGTCAACGGAAACTTATTGAAATAAGTGTCATACTGTTATGAAAAATATAGGAATTTCATATATATTTGATCGTCTAGCAACAGTTAAAATTAACTATAAAAATTGCAAATAAATAAATCTAAACTGTAAAGTGAACTGTCACATTTTACAAATACTTTAACATTATTTGGAGTCAATAGCTGCTGGCAGTGCGAATTAATTCATATCCGGATTTTTTTTTTATCATACATTGCAACAACGTAATCTGCACATGTTGCTGAGATGTATTCGAAAAAAATACTAAAAAGAATCAATGCTCTGGTGAGGTTATAAGTGAAAATAATATGTAATAATAAGGTGTCCCTGTATCTCCCAAGTGGAGCATAGGGCAACCGAACTCACCGAGCCGCAGTTCTTACTGCCGTACTGTCGGTTGTTTCATGCCGTACTGTCGGTTGTTTCATGCCGTAGGTACTGTCGGTTGTTTCATGCCAGCGCTACTTCCATTTAAGATGTATAGATGGCAAGTCTATAGCATTCGAGTATGATACACAAGTAGCTGTATTTTTTATTTTACGACAACTCACACATTGTCGGTCACTGGGACTTGAACCTACGATCTCAAGTTCGAATGACGTCACAGCAAGTTAGAAATGTGAACTAGCTCGCTCTGCCATCTAGCCGACCGAAAATAATATAAATAATAATATAATATTGTCATTTTCAAAAATCGTATTATGAATTGTAAGTTTGAACGAAATTCTTAATTTATCTTTGAAAATTCAAGTCTACATATATCACTAATCGTTCCTTTGAAAACCTACTCCGTGAGTACCAACAACCCTCTACTCATGACGTTATTTCGGCGTCAGATATAGAATAAACTAGCAGTTTGTAAGTGTATCCGTGCATTGACGTTTGCCATTGAGCCGGGTTGATTTGCCATGTATTGTCAGGTGTAGCGAGCAGCAAGTAAGTCATTGTGTCAGAGAGTCGTCCGTAATGGATGACGTGGATCCGATCCCGAGCCACGCACTTTGATAGATTAAAACCCGAGAGCGTGCTTTGCTTTCCTGATCAGCCGTCCACGACGCATCACATACGTGCGGCTCATGTTTCTGCTATTTATTTCAGCCTGCGTCAGTCAGGGAAGGAAATCAATGGATTTGTTTACATAAATTCAACCCTCTTGTAATATAAGATACAAGTTATTATTTTTATTGTTGTCTTATCTATTTTAATGTCCGATCGGGAATTATAAAATTGACGTTGTTGCTTATGAATAGAGCTCTTAAATTTTTAAAAAAACCAAACCGGGACACTTATACGACGATTAGGGTACGGTGTTGATTTAGGGTCTGTCAGTAGTAAGCTAGGAGTTTTGTTTAAGAACTATGCTGTTTTAGTTTATATTCATTGTTGATCGGTCAGTTGTCATTTATGTAAAATAAAATCATCATCAATATATTGTAATATAATAATTAAATAAAATATTAAAGTATTACATGGTGCCGAAACTCAGTTAAATAAAGAAAAAAAAATTAAAAAACATCCGGATACCGAGACATACACTTCAAATTCGGGAGAATCCCAGTTTTTCGGGACGTCTGAGTCGTCCATTTTTTATTTAGATAATATCATTTTCAATTGCCAAATATATTTCTTATAATACAATTATGTATTATTATGAAATAAATATTATAAACACAAAAATCGTACAGCTGCACATACTATACGTATATTTTAGTATAACAGCGACATCTGAACAAACAGAAAAGCTTTTTCCAAAGCATCCCTGATTATAAGAAAGCATTTTGTGTTTTAACTTTTGGTTTCATGATTTCGAAGAATAAGTATATATTTAGTTAATAATTATTACTATTATTTTAATAAATAAAAAATAGCATATTCTGAATGTGAAGATCAACAAGACATCGAGATTAACCAAAACCGGTAGATCACTTATTGCTTGAAACCATATTCTTACATTGTAAACCTAATCGGTATAAATATGAAAAAAATTCTGATTGTGCAAAAAGATATTATATATTTCAAAATTTTATTTGTTTCTAGTTAATGTATGTTGTTAAATTTGACTGATAATTCAAACAAATTTAAAATTTTAATTCAAACCAATTGTTCTCATACATTTGTTCTTGCGAAAATATATAAAAAATGCATTCAAATTGTATTGTTTAATTCTAGAACACTGTGTAACAAATCAAGTATTAAATATAAACATTAACCGGCAAATTATAGTATATAGCCCAAAGGTATTTTACGATTCAAATCAATAGATTAATTTCATTTTGCATTTGTTTAATGCAAATATTATTACGCATGAAATAAACCTTTATTAATTTTGTTGTTTTATTTAAAATTGTAGACAAATATGTAATTACAATAGAGTAGAAATATGTACATATATGTGTGTGTAGGTATACTATAAATCAGTAATAACACTTCCGTACTGTAATCATAAATGAATAGCATTTTGTATTTATATCGTAAGTTTACATTTAATTTTAAATATTTTTTAGAGTAGTACAAATGTATAAAATATATTTACTGGAACCAGAAATAAGCGCTCAAATTGATATGTATTTTAAATTATGCTAAAATTTAAATATGGATGATCCTATTTGAAAATACATTATCATAATTTGTGGCACAATATTCCTAGATAAAACAGGGCTTTAAGTACCTGAAATTTTTTGAAAATTTCAATTGTAAACATGTATGAAATGACCAAATTAGTGAAAGAGAAACGAAGTGATGACGTCCACCTTTAGTGAACCTAAGCTTTTGATAAACTGCCTTCTAACCGGGAATGCGACGTCATAGAAACATGTTCACATTTTAAAAGAATATATTTATCTATAAATGGTTAACATTTTTTGATATTTTTTTAATATTATACTTGGTGATTTCGGGAGGAAAAATATTTTTAGAATCTCGCTCGTTTCGTCTCGAAATATCTCGTCTCGGACAAGACGAGAATGATTTAAAAAACAAACCTTCGAGATTTACCGAAGTTTTAGAATTTACTTCAAACGTCATAAATGTAACGTTTTTGTGACTTGACTCACAAAGTAGAAATTAAAATTCTACGCTGCCGAATTAGAAATATACCCACTTCTATGCCGCCGGCGTAGAAGAAGAATAAACAAGTATCTATATGAACTAGGTAGAATCACCGAATAAGAAATAACTTGCAAAATATAAACCTCCAATATTGTTTTAAATATCACTGAAAAACTAAATAAACTAAGTATGAAGTTACTAAAAACCATCAACAACAGACAGATTTAAAAATACATACGTTTGAAGAAAAACTGCGCATGCGCAGTGTTGGCAAATACTGTGAGAAAAGTGCCACTTTGTCGTAGAAAAAAATAATTTTTATACTTTGCATTACCAATTGCCCTGCTGTTATATTGAAAACGGTTTAATAATATAAAATATTGTTAAAGAGTTTTTGGAATTTTTGTTGTTGTAAAATTGGTACTTCTAACAACTGCACTGCACTTTAAATGTCAAACTCGTCGAGTTCCAAACAACTCAGCGAACAAATATACCCTCTTATAAAACTTGTATTATAATAAACTATAACATACAGGTCTTAATATTTTCGAATGAAACATAAATACTGTGATTTGCATTTAATAATAGCAAAACTTCCATGTGTCAATAACAAGGCAACTAATTTTGCGTCCTATAAATGTAGCATCTGCTAATGAAAATATCTTCTTGTCCTGGTAACACATAACATCGGTCTTCCGCGGTGCCTATTTGTATTCCGGATCCATTCTGCAAATGTGTTCCCGCGTCATTTTTCACGTGGTGTGAATGTTGGTCCCGTCGATCACAAATGAATCTAATCAATTATCGACCATTCCTGTGTTCCCTCTTCTCGTTCCGGGAGCAATCCCCGTCTATCCCCGGGAAACTAAGGGGTGCAATCTATTTTGCACTCTTTGTAATGGATTAAGTTTAACGAAAGCAATGGTTGGCTAATGTTTCATAGATTGATCCAATCGAAATTTAGTTGGTTAGGAAAGTTTAAAACTAAATCTAATTACGAGGTATCGAAGGATTTGGGACATCAATGCTTCAGAAGACAATTTCTTCTTCATAAGTATTACATAAGGCTAGTTGAATAGATTAGTAATCTTCGAATTGAGAACTGAGGTTGGCATTACAGTCACTATTAACTCAAAAGTGGTTCGAAACTGTAAGCTATAGGTCTTTTCCAAACACTGTAGATAATTACTCTTATTTCAGAAGAAATAAGTAATTAATATCGTATCTATTTTTAATGAAACGAAAAATAATTATAGTTTAATGTTTTAAGTTTAATAAGTGTGGGGTTTATATGTAATTCAGTGGTTAATTTTTAACCAGTTGCTAAAATTTTAACAAATTAAAACCAACATTACAAGTGATGTTTTGATATTTTTTGATGAATATGGGAAATATCTTATCGAAAAAGGTTAATAGGTACTTTAGGCTTTACAAATTTCACAAATATACATTTTTTAGTTACGCCTAATCTAGACAAAATTAATTCAGGGATGGTCAAAATTGATATTATGTTTTCTAAACATTTTTAATATTTTGTTGCTCAATTAACTGTGTAGCGAACATTGACCGTTATAAATTTAATTATTTTTTCTTTTTTTTCAGGCCGGAGGAAAAACAAGAATCTTCAAATAAATGTAAGTGGCTTATATAACATTTTTTGTATTAGTATTAAATTGTTCTCAAATTTAATCTTTTTGAAAATTGAAAGAATTACGATCTTTTGTAGCCATCGTAATTCTTTCAAGATTAGTAGAATTTCATTGTAAAAGTAAGAATCACTGGAGCTATAAAATGAATCAATAGGTAATAAAAAAGCTGTATGTGAAATAACTGAAACAGTCCAAGTTTTATTATATATAATATTTTACGGGCTGGACGAAGGCCAAATAATAAAAATCACGCCAGTCTCAACTTCCTCCAATGCGGGTACTTGGATACTTTACATGAAAGACAAATTAAACAAAAGTTTTCCTTTGAACCGAACTTTATCCCCTTAACAAAAAACTACAATCATTGAATTATTAATTTTTTATAAAGCAAAACAGCTCATTATTGCTAACAAGATAGATAAACGACTTTGATACAAAAAGACGTTTCCAGTTATAGTAAATAAACATAAATAGTTGAATTTCTCTTTACAAATATTTCTCGTTTGCGACATCTACCACAACTGACATATCCCTTGTTAATGTAATGATATAAAAGCTAGGGAAGTTTTTCATTTTTCCTCCTTGTTGGGGGATTTAGCGAAGTAAAAAGCTTAGACATCGTCTTTAGAGGACTTTCCTATAGCAAGACGGGGCTTTTCATGCATCGCTCGGCAGATCTCGTCACTCGATGTGAAACCTACACTTAGCTGGTTTTCCTTCCTAAAGAGTACGCACTCACAGGACAAATGTATAGATATTGTATCCCTTGCTGGTATTAATAAGCTTCGTCAAACAAGAAAAATCCTGCAAGAAAGGAGGCTCGTCTAAAAATACTCCTAATCCCAAATATGACAATGAGGATTTATAAGTGCTACAAAATTCAATATTGTAGCCACATGCTGAAATAAATTAAAAGCAAGAAAAATATTTGACGGAAGTTTCTTGGGAATATAGAAATAATTAAGTTAACTCCCATTATTTATCATTTCGATTAAGAACATATTTTGGATTAGATCAGACATCTGCAAGTTAGTAGCAGTTTTTCAATGTTCTTATAAGAGACTCATAAACCATAATCGAATTACTACAAATTTATACAAAAATTTAAAATACTTACAGCCTTATTCATATTACATCAGATAAACCTAGTTTAAACTCGGTTTTCTTAGATGTTGTTTAAACCTGGTTTAATTTTGTTCCTTCATAGTTATTTTTGTTGCTAGTTTAAATTAGGTTTAACTACACTTAGTTTTAAGGGATGAATCTAACAGACCTTGGTCTGCGCAAGCATAGTTCGTGGTGATTTAAAGTAAAAAGCCATTGACATTGATAGTTGTGGCAGATTAGAAATAAATAAGAACACAAATTATATTGATATCCAAATTTGAAAAACGTGATTATTTTGGAACAGGAGGAGATCCGTGTGTGAAAATTCAGTAAATTGTGCTCATGTATTTCACAGCAGATAATATTACCTAATTTCGATTCTGATAGAGCATCTTCTTATTCAAGTTTAGAAACGTCAAATAAAATTTTGGCAAATGTACCTGAAGAAAATTGACCAATTATTGAAAATGAGAAATACTCCCCACCAGCAATACTAGAAACCGTGTCACAAATATCATCGAGAACAAAATAACACTAACACTAAAGAACAAAACACAAAACAGAAAACCGATGAGAATATAGAAAAGAACTATTATTAGGAAAAAAAAGAAGTGTTATTTAGAAATGCTGATAATCATCCACAACTACTAGAGTCACCTTTGGATTTAAATATATACTTAATTCTTTTTATGAATTGGGACTAGAGTTAATTGTAATATTTCAGGATATTAACAATGAGTATAACTAACCCGGGTTAGTGGCTAATATTTTTTATGAATCTGGGTTTTTATTTTATACGAAAATGCCCAAGAAGTTAAAGAAATACATAAGAAGCAGACAAATAAACATTTAATATCTGGATATATTAACTTGATAAAGTCGAATATTATTTTTTTTATATATATCTGTTAGACTTACTTGAACTGTTTCCTTTAATTTATAAATTTGTTATCAATGTGTACAAATTTTTGATTGCACCAAATAAAAAAAAATCGATAAATGATTAAAAAGTACAAAAGGATCCCATCATTTAGTCCAACAATGCTGGCTTTTGTAATAATTCATGTAAATAGAATTAAATTATATTTATGCACGAAATTATATTAAATTTCTGTTTTTTTTTATATTTAAAATAGTTATAGCACTTCCTGAGAATTAAACACTCACATTCGGAAAAATTAAAACTAAAACTCTAAAAAAGAAATGATAAAGTTATTTCATTTTTATGTTGAATAATTATTTGAACTGCTGCGTAGAATTAACTTTAGTCATTATAAAATTGAGTCTTTTTATTTTTGTGTTCTTTCCCGTTTTAAATAAAGTAATAAGTAATTATTTTTTTGCGTAGAAGGGAAACAAAAATATATAAAATCTAAATTAATTAAAATGAACAGTAGCAGCGTTTTTCATTTAGTTGCACGTAATCCGGCATTTCACAGTCAGGTGAATATTAATAATTAAGTGTAATTTGTTATATTTCGTGTAGAAATTAATTTTTCTCATCAAAGTCAACAAAGTTTGGGGCCTGGAGTTGACTTACCCGGCTGTAATCTGATAATTTGATGTTAAACGTAAACGTCGGTTGAGGTTGACTCAGTGACGCCCAAACTTTAACAAGATAAATTACTTCCCTTTGCCCAAAACATTTCCAAAGTAAAAAACAAGAAAATGTGCAGCGTTCATTAATATTTGGTTACAAAACAGACCGTGGCCTCGTAATAATTAACATGTTGACTTAGTATCAACTTTATGCTTTATTTACCTCAAAACAGCATAAATAATGCGTTAATGAAAATATTTAATTAAAGACTGCGTCTATTTTAATTTTAATTAATAATATACTTTGCCTTAGTTGTATATTATTAATGACTTATTAAATATGAGATATATTATTGGGTATATAGGGTATAAAAACAGAAGCATTAATTATGTGTTGCTTTTGTAATGGATATAAATGATATTCTACTACTTATCAAATTTATTAAACATTTTGTTGTCTATAAATTAGGTTATTAAGAAATAATAGTGAGACATTAAGAGTATTAATCGATGTTTATTTTATGCCTTCAAATATAAATATCTTCATATTGCTTTTGATATATAAATAACTATTCTTTATTATTAATAAATAATTTTTTCTACGACCACAATGGAAAGTGGCACATTTTTCACACTATATACACTATGAAAGTTGGGTATTTTTCATAATCGTGGATTAGAATGTGAGAAATGATTTCTCACAGTATACGCATGTACATTGTGGGATAATATTATTTTTTTAACCTGTTACATTTTGCACAGTCTGCCAATTTAATTAGTAAGTCGAGTGAGACGAAATATTTCTCAAATTTCGCTCGTCTAGGCTCAAAATTTCTCGCCTCGGGCAAAACGAGAACGATTTTAACCTTTATTTGATTTAAATACTTAAAAATCTTTTGTTATCAAAATAGGGTCTACATTAACCCACTCTTTTTTATTATTTATCGTATATAAAGTATAACGAAATATACATATTTAAATTTTTTAAATAAAGCACAGGGTTTAGCAATTAATTAAAATCTTATTTTATTAAATAAAATTTATATGAAATAACAACAGGTAAATATTATTATATTATAAATAAAAATATATAACTCTTCGTTAGGTGGAACATGGAAACAAAGAAATATGTCATAAACTATCTGTAACTATAATTTTAACTCCGATTTCATAGCTAACCTAGAACAATAAATGCAAATTATTGTTGAACTACATTAATGTTCATTGGTTTTTATTGCTTATGTTTCAACACAGCATTTTAGGACAATTCATAGAAAGAAAAAGAAATAAAGAAATATTTTCAAATTCAATAATTTCGCCGTGATTTCTCGGGATTTTCATGTTATTTTTCATAAATGTGACATCTTTTGTTACTTGATTCACATGGTAAAAGTTAAATTTCTACGCCGCTGAAATAGAAATACAGAAAAAGTATTCATAGAAACTATGTACAATCAGCGAATAAGAAATAACTTGTACAATAGAAACCTGCAACATCGTTGTAAATGTTACTATAAAACTGAGAATTAAGTTACTAAAAATCATTAACAACTGACAGATATAAATAGATAACCTAAAAATTCAATAAGCAATCTAACAGAGGTAACAGTGTACCATTAAAAAATAAAATCACTTTTTTTCATCATTTTAGTGCATTTCTATTTGACTTTGACACAAAGATAAAAAGTAGAGCAGATAATTATATTGTACTATAGTTTTACTTCGCAAAAACAATAAAGCGTACAGGTAAATCTAGTCTTGGTTTAACATAAATAACAAGCACATTCTTTCGGTAGCTCTTCTCTTATTGCTAGCATATACTAAATTTCTTATTCGGTCCTAGTATGGTTTCTGTTTCTGTACTTTGATTTCAAAATCATTTAGTTTTATCTCTTCTCCTCTTCGTAATGCAATTATATTAAATTAAAGAAAAAAAAATTAAAAGTGCACCAGATTTAGTTGGAAAACTGGTTTTAAAATTTATAAATGAATAAGTGGATATACATGTGCATCAATTCATTTTTAAAAATACGTTCGCAAATTTTTCTCTTTCCTCTTATGAAATCAAAAGCCGCAGTAGGAGTACCTCTTCTCCGTAGAGGAATTAGGGAAATTAAATTTAAAATCTTGTCAGAATTTCTAACTATTCTGCAATGTACAAGCACTAGTGTGGTTTTCTGACGGAACGTTGAGAATCTCTGATACAGGTACATCATTGTCTAAATGCTGTAACAAGGCAGACAACTAATTAATGTGGAACTAAGGGCTCTTGCTTATAAATCAATACATATACTAAGACTCTGTTTATCATACCGAGTAATAGCAGGTATTACTTTAATGTGTACTGTAATTTACCGCAATGAATTTATTAATTAATCCCTCAACTACAACGAAATTATTACTGGAAAACAAATTTTTTACTTTTTACTCAAATCTAGATTATAGGTATTTCCAATTACAACCTTAATTCTTGAAATAATCCGTTTTTATTTAATTATCTCTATGCCGAATAACAGAGTTCTGGGATAAAATATATCTTCAAAAACGATTTATAAGAACAATGTAACATACCTGTATAGTTTAGAAGTAGCGTCTCAACGAAATAATGGGTTCGGTCCCAGCAACTGGAAGAAATAAAAAATATTTCAGGCGGATAATTACAAAGGCTTCAGTTTAAAATGTATGTTGATAAATGTGCTTTATAGTAATTGCGATACCTAATAATAATGTAGCAAACAAACTGTGCATGTAGTGGAGTAAATAAATACAGCAATTAAAAAGAAATAACCTAAAAATTGTGGGACACTAAATAGATTAGAAGTTGAACTCAAGGCAATTCTTGTTCAAATAATTTTTAGGATTTGCACACAGAACTAGATCAATAATTTAGTGTACTACATAGATTAGATATTAGTTTAATTAGAATCAATTTTGAAAGAAATAACCAGTGAAATTTGAGCTTATATTGGTGCAAATATGTATAGTCTAATAGTCTATTAAGATTATTGCTTCCCCTGCCTGAAAACAAACTAAAAAACAACAAAATAAAAATAAACTTAATAACTTCAGTCAACTATATGTAAATACATAGTTCATATTGTGAAGTAAAAAAAATAAATTAAGAGGTGTTTTGAAAAAAAAAGATAACAACGCATTCTTTCACATTATTCAAATAAAAAAATTATTTAATTGATAATATTCTTCCACAATCCAAAAATAAGTTTTTTTCAATTAAAAAGAATAACAAATGGAGCTGGGAAAATAAGTAACTTTTTGTATCCGCTCTTGTCGAATCATATCACATCAGTGAAGACGTTTATCAATGAAAATAAACAGATTTAGTAGTTTTTGAAATTGTTGTCGCTTCTTTCCTAATTTTTATACCTGGTTTGGTTTTCATAATCTTAGCTTCTTCATTATCGTCATCCTCTGATTAATCATTTAACAACAGTTCTTCAGAATTGGAATAGTAACTAGAGCGTTTACCTTTCTACGTGTAAATGATTTGAAATTAAAAATTAACATTCCTAATGGAAAGATATCACCCTTATCTACTTTTAAAAAAGTTCATCATTTTATCACTTACCCTACGAACGCATTTTTTTATAATAGCGGTTTTAGGAAGCATTATAATCTTATAAGGCCAGACGTCAATTTTAACAAAAGGGCTCTTTAAAAGTGAGTTCATAATGCATTAATCCTTTTTTTAATCACCAATGTTAATTCTGGCTATGGTATCTTTTACTGGTAAATAATATTGTTTGAGTTGACGGTTAATGTTTCCAATGATTTTTCACAGCACCAATAGATACTGCCCCATAAAAAACCACATCCCTATTTAAATTTAAGTATTGTTATGATACACAGAACAAGATGCAATTTATCACTTGAGTAATAAATTGTTGGTGCTTTTGGAATGTGAGTAATAACGTAGTAAGTCTGCCCCTATTGAATAGCAAGCACACCCCGTTGTGTGATATACGTTGCAATGATAATCATCGTTAGTGCTCGGCGCGACAGCTGACGTCGCGCGCTGATATACGCCCGGCACCGCGACGCATGAGACAAGACGCCGAGGCGCAAGACGTGTGACAGACGGCCCCGTTACTCACCGTTCAGGCGCGTTGGTTTCGCTAATGAAAATTACCACAGGGGGAAATATTCCGGCAAGACTTAATCGAAAAATTAATAAAAATGAGCTTCCAATGTGTCATCATCATCGTAACCCTCTGTGGAATGCACGGCACGTGGAAATTCCTTTAGCTTCGGATGCCCACATAAGGGAGGTGTTATCGACAGTAAATTGGATTGAAAGACCTTAGGTGTGCTGAATAATCAATGTATTAACAACTTATCTAGACAGCAAGAGTAAAATAATATATTAAGAACTCGTCCGGTGGATCAAGGTAGTAACTGATAAAAACTTTTTTTTACAGAATATCAGGTTTAAAGTACAATACTAACAAGAGAACCTCATCATCTGTAACCTCGATATTAATCTGGAATAAAATTAAAATAAGTCGCTTGGTGAAATATTCAAAATATAGACAAATTAAAAATTTCAAAATCACATATCTTGAAAAAAAAAAGATCGAGGGTTCTTGGGTTTGGAACATTTCACTAGGTAACAAAAGAAGTAAAAAAAATCCAGATTAATATCAATTGAACATGATGTGAGATTCCCTTGTAAAACTTTTTATTTGGTTTGGTTCTGATAAATATTTAAAACAAATTTAAGTGTATTTTAAATAGAATATTTTAAATTTGATTAGTTCTGTTCGATTACAGGGAACCAGAAATTTTGAAGAAACAGTTAGTTACCTCATTCTAAGGAAAACGCACTATTTTTTTTAAATTTCAAACAACAAACAAAAAATAACTTTTATTCAAGGTATGTTTATGTTAATTTTACAAACAAAATTGTAAACAATTTTAATTTTCATTTATGACCTGTTGGTAGAACTATTGATGTTGAGCATTCGCGAATGACAACAAAATTTGTTACTTTATGGATAAAGGAAATAAGTGACTCATTATAAGAATAAAAATGATAAATGATGTAAATTACCACTTTCTTCCATTACAATTAATTTATACCGTGTTATTTTACCTCCTTTATCCACAAATTACTGCCTTTGTTTACGCAGTTTTTAAACTAAAATGAGATTTATCAAATTGATCATGAAAAGTAAAAAATTATTTTCATGGTATTTTTCCAACTCTAGTTTTATTTTACAATTTTTCAAATTCAGATCATTTGTAGTTGCCTTTGTATGTACGAAATAACTGCGAAAATAATTCGCTAAGTAAGTTTATTTACCAATAACTACAGTGTTGGTAACTGCACTTTTAATGCCCGATCTTGTTTACTAGTATGTTTTTCTTTTAGTTATTATTTTATAGGAATATAAAGGCACTTAATCAAAATCAAATTTCCCTGTGACAAATTTAAAAACATGTATTTAAAGATAAAATGTTAAACTTTATTTAAGTGTAGCTTGTTTACTTTGCAAAAAAAAAACATTTATTGTCCATTTATAAATTATATTATTGTAAGACGGAAAAATGATTTATTATTCTTTCTTGTATACGTAATGTATGAAAAAAGAATAATACTCATGTTGTAACTAGTTTTTATAAATGTATGTTTACAAATATGAAAGTATTAAGCGGAGAAAATTCAGCATTAGAGTTGGCTTTGTAGCGTGTAGACTCGAAGTTGAAGTTGACATAGGAATTTAATAAGGGAAATCCTTAATAACTGTGGGTTTACTCATTTTATGAAATAATACTTCAAATAACAGTTGTAGAAAAGTAATTTCTCTGCTCGTACAAGAGCTTTAAGTAGTCTTAAAGTAACTTGTCCTCACAAAAGTACATGAAACTTTTGCTTTCGTGCAGTACTGAGATTAACAAAAGCAAAGAAAACCTGGCTGTATTTAGGTAAGGACCTATTCTTCTTTAAAATTGTTAAGAAAACATTGTTCGCATCATTACTGTTTATTTTTAATTAAAAATATTACCATAGTCAAAATCTCAATTATTTTTGCTCCAGTATTAAAAGGAAATGTCAATCCAATCGTTTAACTAGAACAAAAGATTGTAGATGATATCGTTCTGGTATTCGTACGGTTTCGTAGTGCTGCTTTCGACATCAAAGGTATCGGATAGTAGCTGAACTGCTATCTCTATTAGTTGCTTCTTGTGTTAAACATAGCAAAACATGAACCAATTTCAACATTTTATTTAGTATGTAGGACGAAATTTTATCTATATTTACAAAAGAGCTTTTTATTTTGCCGGATAAATTTCTGTTGATCACGAATCCTTCTTACCTGGCAATTTTATAAGAAAATTGTTTTAATAAAATTGATATCGTGGATTTTTTTTATCGGGTTGTTAGGAGAAAGGTAAATAACGTTTTATCACTTCCAAAAAGTTATCTGCTTATTGTTTATGACTTACTTTATACTGGAGTTGAATTATCTTTGTTAATCTAAGTCTAGACGATTAATTTAATTATTATTGCTATATTTTTTAATGTAACTTGACAAAACAGTAATTAAAAAGAAATTGAATATGATTAAATCGCTAGGTTCGGGTGTTCGAGTCACCACCTTGTATATTTATTAGAATCAAATATGTCTTCAAACTTTGAGAGATAAATACCAATAACTCGCGTCATTGTTTTACAAGATACTTAACGCAAGACAATTATTTCTAATATTACTTAGCTACAGTTAAAGTTAGAAAGAAAGGAAAACTATGTAAAATGACAAAAGTAGTGTAACTTTAGCTTTCTTTTATACTCTTTTGAAAGGTAAGATTCGAAATTGATATAACGATGGAATAACACTATTCCATCGCACTGTCAATATTATTCTTTTACCATCAGTAACGAAGGTCATTAATTGATAAAAAACGATTGAATTATAGGTATTTTATTTGACAGTTGTGTATAAAATAAATTCTTATCTCGAGTATGTCTGTGCTATGCTCTCAAATGGGATGATACTATACATAATACGTATTAGGTATTCTTATAATCAATGGCAAAATGTCTTATAATAGAGCTTACTAATAATGCTTACTTGGTCAAATGCACAATTGTAAATAAAATGTTTTCCTTCTCCAAAATAAGGCAACAAAAATTATGACTGAATTATCAGTTTCAGCGTGTTCTCCCCGTCGTAATTAATTTATAATCTCTTCCTGAAATGTTTGTGTAACAAATTTTCAGTTATATTTATCTACTGAAAGATCTCGCCAAGATTTATACGTTCAGTGCTCAATTTATCATTAAAGAAAAGCTTTTAGGATATTTGTAAAAAGTCTTTACAACAAAAAAGTAAAAGGATTGACCTCCGGAAATTTCTGCTGCCATCAGGTTTTCAATTTTATTTCTTCTCAGAGCATTTGTTAGACCACACTCATCAATCAGACCTGGCTTGAAATTTGTCCAACTTTGTTCACACAGATAAGAGATCGCCTGTACTTCATTTATCAGTTAACTTCATAAACATACGATGGAATACAACTTTGTAATAGGGAAGAATGGTCGAGTTTAATATCTACGTACTTACGGCAACCATTAAAATTAATTTCATGCGAAGTACTACAAACCGCAATACCAATTAGTATTGTTAATTAACTTAATTAGTGGTGCTTCTAAAATACCAGCAGCCCTCATATTAACATCTTAACTGATTTTACTCCGGTAATAACCAGACCAGAATCAACATATTATTTGCTAAACAAATTGCCCGAAGTGTGGGCGTAGATAATTAAAATTATACTAATACGACTTATTAGTTTCCAATACTTCATTTCTTTAGATGCATTTATTTATCGGCTTTCCACTATTATATTGAATAATCTTTTTTTTTTATTATTATTTTTTTGTATTTATTTTTTTTAAATACTATGTTTTAATGTCGCTAATATTATGTGTTTAAAAGTATAATAATGAACAGTTTTGCACTTTCAAGTTGTCTACATTTTGACGGTTGATCTTCAAACAAATAAATGACATCAACGTCCAAAATACATTATCCGTGTTAAATATTTACAACAAATGTACATTACTGAAGGAAAGTTTTAGCTAGACTGTAAAATTCTTTAAATAAAATAGTTTATGATTAAAAATTTAAGCTTGTCAAGCCAAATCTTCTAATTTATGATCGAAGATATTCTGCAGAAAGATATGCTGAGGAATATTTGATGTCTACTGTTAAATACGGAGATGGATCGGTAATTGTTTGGAGATGTTTTGTCTTAGAAACGTTGGAACTTTAGATGAAATAATAGATATTTTATTTACCAAAATTATTTTGGAATATCCAGCATTACCATCTCATGAGAAGTTATTTCAGAAGTTAGTCAGTATATAGGTGTTTGACATTGATTTAATAAATATACATGGATGGAGCTATACGTATAGCTGTACACAGTGAACGTGTGGCTAACATAAGAGAGAGATAGTTATATATAAAGTTTTGCGGTGGGAGAGAGATAGATGATTTGTACCACGTGACTTGTGGCAAATGGGGTTGTGCCAGCTTAACCGTTAAGCTAGCACAACCCAAAAAAAAGTAAATATAACAAATACCTTAATATTCATTGATTACAAATTTATTACTAATTAATTACTACATATTTACTAATTAATTGATAATTAATTACTTATAAATTACTCCAGTAATGAACTTGGATGTTGTATCTACTATTCTTCCATTGCCATATTGGCACAATTAAAAAAAAACTATCCTATTATTTAGTACTAATTAATAACTAATTAATTACCGCAAAAATAAAATTATTACCCTTGCCGTTTAAAAAAAAATAGTGGCTGTGCCAGCTTCTCAGTGAAGCTAGCACACCAGCAAAAAAAAGAGTAATTTATATGTTATTATTTAGTACTAATTAATTACTACAAGCAAAAATTACTTACCATTATCATTCACGAGAAAATGCAACTTTTCCAAATTTCCAAACGAAGCTAGCGCACGAACACATATTCCTATGTGAAAATGCTTCGAAAATAAAATAAATGAAGTTGACAACTGTACCTAACAACAATAATTGTAGAAATAAACTATTTAGAAGAGATTGTGTTGGAGTAATAAATGGTCAAATAATGTTTAGCGAACTGTTTAGATTGAAAGATAGATTTTCGAATAGGTTTTAATCTGGAACTACATTTTGGCAATAGTAATTTTTATAAATCAAGTTGCTAAATATACCCAACAATAATAATTCTCGATATAAACAATTTATGAGAAATTGTGCTGGACTAATAAATTGTTAAATATAGTTTAGAGAACGATTTCCTTGGAAAGATAAATTTTCGAAGAGATTTTAATCTCAAACTAAATTTTGGCAATGGTAATTTTTATAAACTAAGTTGCTAAATATACCTAACAATAATAACTGTCGATATAAACTATTTACGAGAGATTAAGCAAAATATTTTAAAATTCGACAGCGTAATGACTGAAGATAATACGTTTCTTGCCACAAGTCACGTGGTTTTCTCTCTGTCTTTGTTGCACTATGCTAACCACAGACTGTCTCTCTTTAAGCCCCTTCCATTTACGAAGTATATAAGTTCTATGGTGTTTGATAACGTCAGTATTAAAAAATTTGATTTCGCCACCACATGACTTTCTTGTACGCCAAATTATACTATGGTTTTGCTACACTTTTTTTAAAACTTATTTCACTTGAAAATGAGATAATTTTACGACTAATTATTCTTCAACTTCCATTCGTTTCATATTTTCGAACTTTTAAAAATTTTGTAGATAAATGTAGGCTTTGAAAATCCGAAGAAACATGTTTATTTGAACAAATTTACATGTATAAAAGATGTTTCGGATATCTGATAACATACATCATCAGTTCAATAAAAAGTGATTAAATTTACATATAGTTGTTTAAATTTTTGTTACAATATCGAAAATTATATAAATACACATCCATTATTGGTTCAGAATTTTTTTTATTCTTGTTGTTTAAAAGAAGTTTAAAAAAAAAATGACGAATGTATAAATATAAGATGCACGTTCTTATAATATATATTTTAAGAAATAGTTTTCTTTGTTGCAATTGGTGTTTCACATTTGTGCCTAGGTAAAATGTAGATGAAATATGATTTCCGGGTGTAATCTGCTAACAAAGGAATTTGTATTAAGTGCAGAATAAAACAATATGTAGCAAGGTATAATACGAAGACGTTGCAGGCTGCTGGTGAAAATAGAAGAAATTAGAGCGTTGGAAGCCAAACCTTTCAGCTCTGCTCGCTTCGCAACATCGCAACCGCACAACGGCTAACTTCCGCGTACCGAGTACGTACAGCGACTCAGAGTAAATTTAAATTCATCTTGAATTGTGTTGACTTGCACTATTTATAGATACCAGTAGCGGACATCCAAAATTGTTACATTTAAAATTTTATATTTAGTCAACAAAACTTATTTTAACTTTTGTGTTATTAATGCAACGATTATTAATTAGACAAACTTATTTTATTTTAATCTAGACCCTTTCCAGTGGCGTATCCAGATATGAAAAAAATGAGAGGGGGATATAAAAAAATAATTGAAAACATCATTCATATGTACCTTTTTAATTGTAGCATTTTTTCTCAGTTGTCTAAATATTAATATCACTCGGTTATTTTACTTTATTTTGTATGTTTTTTCTTCAGTCCTTAATAGCTATTAACATACCTAGGATAGTCATAAGTCTCAAAATCAATGCCAAAATTATTAATTGGACTTATGAGCCAAGGGAGAGGGGATTGGTTTAAATTCTTGTTTTGTCCATTGTATATTTCGTAGCATTGAAGCTTATTTGACTTTTTCATTCCATGATTTATTTGGACCTCCTGTTTTTCTTTTTCCAATTTTTTTGGCCTCGAAATTTTTTTAATCTCTTTAGTTGACCTAGCCATCTACGTTGTTTTTCATAAATTGTCTGTTCTATTGCCCTTATTTTTAAGTTGTTTCTGAAGACATCGTTTTTTGTGCAAACTCTTTGTTTTTTATTTTCTATCTTACATTAATAGGACATGATTTGATTACTATATACATATTTCAGTTTTTTACCAAAAATTCCCAATTATAGACATATTTTTATAATTCTTTCTCAATACATTTAAAATTTTAAAATGTAAACAGTGCCTTATTAAAAAAAACTGAATTTGGCAGTTTCAATAAAAATTTTAAAATATGAATAGTGAAAGTTTATTTAAAGGAATCCATATCTAGATACCTTCTTTTTTAACTCAAATATTATTACGATTAATATAATGCCATCAAAATTACGGTCCAATATGATCACTATTCAGTCAAAGTCGAAAAAGAAGTACATCTATTACCGTTCGATTTCTCGAAAAAAAATTAAGAATAAATTTGATTTCAAACTTGCTATTTGATTCTGTGAACACAAAGTTACGTAAGTACCTACCTTCATATTTTTAAAATGTTAAAAGGGAAATCTGAAAATAGATTTTTTGAGGATAATTGGTATTTAGGGCATATTTTGTTTATATTTAATGTTGAATATTCTAAAAATGTAATATGTATCTTTCTATTTTTGATTATTAGAGTGTTAAAATATCCGAATGAAAATTCTGCTTTAAAATTGGAAATGTGTCAGTGACACAAATATTTTACCCGAACACCCAGTCATCATAAAATAAAGAATTTCATTTAAATAAGTGTCACCTGTCAAAATTCGTCACGCTCTTAAGGAAAAATTTGTAATTTGGCATTCGAAACAAAACAAATATTTGGCACTATTTTAAATAAGTATTAGTTTTATTGCTAAAACAATATTTACGCTATAAAACCAAATTGTTTCAGCTCTTAATAATAATTAAGAGTACATCTGTTGTCTTAAATAACGGGAAGAAATTTCACTTATTTTTAATTATAGAAATTTTTGTCAAATCTTTGCTTGTGTTTTCAACATGTGTAACATACTTTTTTAATTGAATTGATGCATTATAATAATTAGAGACAATAGTTAGAAAATGATTGATATGTAAAACATCACAAGTGAAGAATTCAACGCTTTTATTTCAAAGGTAAATTATAAAATATTTTCTAGGATGTGTTTATTCTCAGGGAAAGTTTCTGTAAGTGTTTTTCTGAGATAACTAGAAGTCCGTAAGGTAAATGTAACGTACAACCAAAGAATATATGTCCCACAGGGTTCCATATTAGGTCCAGGCCTTTGGAATAAATATTATAATGGACTCTTCTATATCCTCAACCACATGACATTAGCTATCAATACTAAATTTATGAAGATATTATAATGACAGAACTTTTTATTTAGCGAATTTTTTCGTGCTTATGTCGAAAGGTGATTGCAAAGACAAAGACAGTGCATTAGAGACTGTCTATTTTGGCATGCTAATTCGAGGTTATTTTGAAAAGTGGTAATTCTGTACGTCAGACAAAGACAATGCTTCAAAGTATGTTGTTAGTATGATGACAACAAACATTTTAGTAGTCTTGGTATCTAGATAAGTACAAAATCAATGTAGTATAGTATAAGATTCAAAGATTTTCACCAAAATTTAAGATTCGTATTTAGTACAAATTATTGCATCCGATAAAAATACTATATATTATTGCCGGTATATTTGTCATTTAGAGGTTAAGTGATTCTGACAAATACAATTTAAATAACAGTTTATCAAAACTGACTAATAAGTGGCGAGTCAAGTTACGTTAACCACCATGTGTGCACCATCATTTTGAGCATCGCTGTTACGCAGTCATAAAACTTGTAAAAAACTGAACGTGGAAAATATGTTTGTGATTATTTTCGCATTACGTCTTTCCCAACTGGCTAAATATTCCATCCATCTCGCGAAGTGTTTCTGGTTGGATGCGATTCGGCATCTTGTTGTGTGAAGGATTTTCCGAACATTAAGCAACAATTTATAAGTTGAGAGCATCTGTTGGCGGCTTGTCGGCTGAAATTATGAACGCCAATCCTCGATTCCGATTCTAATGGCAATGGCAATGGCAGGACTTCAGCCGACGTGTTCCCAGCACTCGCTCTAGAACCTCCGATCACGGATTTATTTATGGCTATTTTCAACCAGGAATCTGTCCAACTACAAAGGTGCTATGTTTTATTTTCAACCAGAGCAGTAGTACTTCATATTTTATTCTTGGAAGCATTACAGAATTAACGGTAATAGTAAATAGAAGTAAGTGGCAACGGCCAATACAAATTTCTTATAATTTTGCATCGTTTTTTTAAAGAGGTATATTTACACGAATACTAAGATCGGTAATAAGAAATTGGCAATAAACCCGCAATTATCTGTGTTAAATATTTTTGTTATTTCTATAAAATTATGTTATTTTAAATTAATATTATAAATATTATTTATTAAAATTCGTCAAGTATTAACTTCATTTCAAATATAAACAGAATTGTTTCACATGTTTCAGTGTAGTGCACAAATTAGACCCTGCCCATTAATTTAACTAGTGTATCTGTTCGGCGTCCCTAGTACAATAATATTCAGTGTAACAAGATTCTTGCCACACTTTCAAAAAAACTTTTTGAAATAATGTGTTGGCGCTAAAATAATTTATATTTTTTATTTTTTTAATTAATAAAAGAACTGCTAGAGAATATAACAAAACATAAACTGACGTTTCGTTTTTACCTGTCGCCACTCAGTAAAAGAGATATTATTGGAATCATGCTAAAAATCATATAATGAGTTTTCAATGGATAATCATGTTTTGACGTCCCTAAAACACGATTTTAATATTTTTACGATGATGTCTGTCCGTGTGTGTGGATGGATGGATGGATGTGGTCGTAATAATTACTCAAATTGTAGTGAATAAATAAATTGAAATTTTGGACTTAATATTTTGACACGCTCTATTAGATCTGATTAGATTTTGGTGTTAATCGTTAAACCGGAAGGGGTGTTTAATTTAATATTCTTACAAAAAGTATGTATTCTATTCACATGAATTACATACTTACTAAATAATATGTAATTATTTGAGCAATTTGATGATTATTTATCACATAGCAACTATTATTAAAGTTCTTACTTTCTTCTCTGATTGTCTTAAATACTAATAGAAAATATTCAGATTGCAATAAGTTGTGCTAATTTCCTTATAGTGAACGTTGTTAGTATTAACGTATAAGGCAAACATTTTGTTCTAGATATAACTATCAAGAAGAACTAATTTATTTTCCCAGAGAAATTAAAGTTTCATTGTATGAGAAACAATTTATTATCTCAAATCATGTTTAATTTTATTTTTATTTCTTCCGTTTAGTCTTCAGATCAGTTAACGATGTCTTCTTGAAATAATTGAATTCATTAGCTTATTCATAGTCTTTTTCTTTGCCCCAAAAAGACCTAGTAAATGAAAAACTTTAAGTGGCGGTATTTGTATCCGTAATGTAAACATCGTTAAAAGAAAATTCAAAGTTCGTAACGGAGGGAAAGTTATCTACGACTACGAGGACAAGGGACACCTACTTAAATATGTAAAATATTCCCCCAGATTGTGGAAATGTTTTAAATATTTTCACAAAAATTCATATATGCTGGAAATATAATAACACGTTCTACATTTTCTGAATTTTTATAATGTGAAAAGATTAAAGAGAGAATTTGGCTTGTTTTTATAAAAGAGACATTTAAAAAAATATGTATGTGTTTTTTCTTGAAATATTACGTTACATGTAGCAGAATTCAAACTTATATGTAGTTTGTTTTACTAAACAAATAGTTGAAAACATTTTTGCTTTGACATCAAGTTGATTTATTTCATGATTTTGCAGCAATATTTATACCAATTTTATTTTTTATTATAGTACTGTAGTACTAATACAAATATAAATTGAATCATTGGTGATATACACTTTGAATGACAAGAATTAAACACATAAACGAAACGATAATAAATCCTAAAGCAATTTGTACTCTTGCCAAGATCCACCTACAACTATAAAACCCAGTTTTATTAGTGATTCTACACTGATTTGTATACATTTTAATAGTTTAATTTATTGGTAATTATTATCTACACAATAGGTATTTAAAAACAAAATAGGTATAAAGTTTTTCGCTTTTGTATATATATATATTTTTTATTTTTTAAATTATCCTAATAATATCAAAAAATTAATCTCTATAACACGAACAATAATGAGATAGCAAATAAAAGTCTAATCTATTCTATGCGAATACAACAAAGATACAAAATAAAAGTTTAATTATTCTTGTAACAAATTGATGCGAAAAAAAAGTGTATGTATTTTTTCCTTTTAAATTACTTAATATTAAAGCCGTGAAGCCATCTAATAAATTAGATTTTCATTAGAAATTAAGTGGAACACGAAATCTAGATTTTTTTAGTCCTTAATTAAGGATTTTTTCATCGTTAGGTAACCCATGTGTTCCATATGAATATTGAATCATTGTTTTATATTATTTGAAAAATGAACTGTGGGTGTCCGTTCATAGCGTTGAAAATAATTGACCAAATAAAAATAAAATACCGTTGTCCCATATAGAAGCTGTTTGCTGACACACATTTCATTAAAATACAGGCAGAAACGACCAGCGAATTTTCAAATTGCGACTCTTAATAACCTAATTTATAGTTTCTCAATATTTTTAGAATTAAAATAAACCACCAAAGATAATCTGGTCAACATAAAAATAAGAAATTTAATTGAACAATATGACAATCTTCTTTCAATTTAAAATCAGGTAATTAGTTAGCAATCACTATCTGATAATAAAATAATTGCACAGTATATTTTCGCAAATACTTAAAAGTAAATAAGACAAATGAGAAAATAACAATGTGTTATGATCGTTAGTCCAATAAACAGAGTAGGTCGATGTCGCAACATTCATTATTTTCCACTCCGCGTAAGTAAATAGTTTAGTTATTTTTTCTACCACCAAGTGTAATAGTATGGCGAATGACGTGTGCAATTTATATAAAAAAAAAATTCTTTATACGTCGACGACAACTACATGGTTGAACTATATTTTTTATATTTAGTGACACAATATATATTCTTTTAGTCTTTGCCCTGAAGAAGCTGCAATAGGCAGCGAGACGTTGGCCTAGACTAGCCAAATAAATTATTTCCGACTGCAGTCCTGTTTATTTATTTATCCAACACCGTGTAATTATAACGATATAAGTATGCTGTTTTTAGATAAATAAAGTAGGTCATAAGTCACTAGTGAGCTAAATATATTAGCTCACTGTTTTTTGGTTCGTATCATAGTAACTACGTTATAAAACCTTCTCTACACTATTTTGTTCCTAAATGTCATTTCGAAATTCCATCTGTCAAAAATCTTATATGTATTTTATATCAATGATTAAAATGTGTTGGATAAAATGTTGTATGGCACACATGTGTTAATTACCTAAGTCACTTGAAAATATACCACTCTCGGCCTAACAGCCTCGTGAGCTCAACTTTTCCCACGTGACTTATCTGTAATGTAACACACTTGTACCAAAAATAACTAGAATTAGTTAGCAATCACTATTTGATAATAAAATAATTACACAATATATTTTCGCAAATACTTAACAGTAAATAAGATAAATGAGAAAATAACAATGTGTTTTGATCGTTAGTCCAATAACCGGTAGGTCGTATGTCGCAACATTCATTATTTTCCAGTCCGCGTAAGTAAATAGTTTAGTGTTCGATACAATCTTGGATGTACGGTATCGAAGCAGCAGCCAACACTAAGTTGTAAGTGGTGTAATGGCATGTTGTCCATCCCGTCGCGTTGTATTTAGCCCATCGGAGATGCTGGGCATACTTCTCTCCCCGGTATTCACACGTGATTATGCGTCCATCCGACCGAAATACCCCCAGACAAAAGCTGCTGATTAATCCTCGCCGAAATAACTCTTCACAAGTAAAAACATGGGATTAATAGGTTATGTGTCCGTAGTCCAAACAGGTTATGAAATCTATGAATCAATGGAATTAGTGAGGTCTAGGATACGATTATTAGTCAAATAAAATACTTCTGTGACCGAATGGTTCTAGAAAATGTTGTATGCTAAAAACCATTTACGTAGTAAAAGTCCGGACAATCTACCAATTTCGACGTTTTACAGCAAAAGAAAAAACGAGATCTAGTGTTCTAGAGTGCCAGGGATGACGTCTACGAAATATTTCTTAAAAATATTTTGTTTCCTCACTGTTCTCTGTCTTACTTTGATCTAAACACCTGTTTATTTTTTCATATATTAATTTTACTTTTAGGTTTTGTCCGTAAATATAGTTATATATAAGAATTAAGTTTAAGGATGATTCCAATTAGGGTTTCACGTGATATTCAAGCTACTTGATTTGACTTGAATCAAGTCAATCTTAAGTAAACGCTATTACTACTTTACTTCAAGTTTCAAATCAAATCAAATAGTAATATTTCAAGGTCTTGAAAATCAAGTAGTTCTTCAAAATTACTTGATTTTTCATTAAGTTTTTATTAAGTTGTTTAAATAAATCACAATCAAAAAAAAATCTAATCTGCAACTTATTAATAAACAATAATATAATAAACATGAGACTTCGAAATAAAGTTATCCAAACTATTACTGGATTTTGTAGTAGTTAGAGCAGCCCTGGAAAATTGTCTGATGATTGAGCTGATGATGCTGGTATTAATTTTGAATATATAAGAGTATTACATATACAAAGATACTAATAAAACATTGGTCATTTACAAATGGAGTTTGCGGAACTTCAATAAGTGGTTAACACAATATAATCAAATATACCCCTTGCTCTTGTTTACTTCAAGTAATTTTTTTTCTATTTCACCCTGCACTTCATTTCAGTTCTAATGATAAATTTAAAGTTCAGTCTACTTATCAAGTAATATAAAGTAGTCAATTGTAGTCAATTCTAGTCAAGTAATTCACAAATACTTCAAACTACTTGAATTGAAGAGATTTAATTCCAATAATCCGAAATCATTACTTTTTTGCGTGATCTACGGAATAACAATATAAAATTTAGAGCTATATGAATTATTTTATTTTATTAGAGTGAGCAATTTCTTAGCTATAGACAAACATGATTATAAATTGTCATCTATTTAGAACTACAACTAGATGCAACTAAAAAATAAATATTTTGACATTTACCTATGTCTTGTGTAAATGTTTCTGTTTTCAAGTATTTGAAAACAGACAATTTTTCCTGAAAACGTGACAGATGACAGATGCTTCCAAACTTATCAAAAAGAATACAACTGTAGATGAGAATTTGCTACAAGACGTGTCGATATACTTATATTTCTTTTTCTAATGATGAAAATCAAGATAAATTATTTTTTTTAATACAAAATTAAAAAAAAAAATACAATTATTAACGATTTTCAACTTATATTTTGATACATGAGATTAGATTTGTTAGATTACATTAGAGTACAGTTCACAAATAAATTCAAATAACCAAACAAAGACTATTAATCCTAGCAAAAATAACTCTTCTTGGTTTGAAAAGGAAAGCATTACACATGGCAGACGAAAGAGGGAATTAATTATTTGGTATTTACGCATTTAGCAGACACTATATCATCTTACCAGCACAATTTGTTAGTCTGTTTAGTCTAGCATGTTTGGAGAGGAATAATGCAATGAATAAATAGCGAAGCATTAGTTATGAGTAGATCTACAAATAGGGAAAAGCCGCAAATGAATAGACCAGATTTAAATACGTCTGCTACCAAATTCTAATCATAAAATGTGCATACATTTGTTAAAGCTTGCATTACTTACTGCTGCAAAATAAATTACTGCTTTTACAAATATTTGATATGAAAAACAGTTTAGAATTTTAAGTAATGAACTGCTGATTGAATGAGTGAAAATCTAATTAAATATTTCCAAAGTAAATGTAAATAGTTAAATGGATTTATAACTACTTTATAAAATGTAATGTTCTCTTAAAATCAATATTTGTCAAGAATATTTTTTTATGAAGCGTCAATACATCCTTATTCCATATTTTACTAATCAATATAAAGAGCTTAATGTTCATGCTTTTTATGAAGTTTGACGTCAAACAAAAAAGCTACTCACGTATTTATCTTTTACAACAAAGTATGCTATTTTAAGCAAAGAATTCAAAAAAAATTACAGGTGACAATATTAAAAAGTGTACAGGGTGTCCGTTTTAAGTAGCTAACCATTGGGTTCTCGAGAACGGTTAAATAGGAACCAAGTTGCAGCATTAGTTGGCCATTTTAATCACGTTTTTGTTTTTCCAAAAAATGCATAGATCACTAGATATAAACAAAAAAAATGATTTTAACCAATTCACTTTTTCATTTAAAACTTGTTGTTTCAATTCATACAAGTTTCTATTTTTCACATTCTACTGGCAATCTTTTACTGGGTATTGACAAGGATCCTCAAATTTTTTGTAGTTCAAACATTTTTCGAGAATTTTATAGTAACTTTCAATTTGCAGATGAGGCTAAAAGTTGTCTTTAGTACTGTTAAATAGATATTTTTTTCTTTCCAAAGATATAAAACATATATATATATATATATATATTAAAATGAAAATAAATAAGTAAATATTTTTCTAATTCCTTAGTTTATTTTCATTGTAATGTGCATGTGTTTTATATCGTTGGACAGAGAAAAAAATGAAAATTGAAAATTAGTATGAATTTCTCAATAAGTGTCCGAGTTACAAAAATTTTGAGGACCACTGCAAGTTCCTAGGAAAAAAAAGTGTTTTTAGAATGTGTAAACTAGAATCTTGTATGAAATGAAATAAAAAAGTTATAAGTCAAAAAGCAAATTGGCCAAAAAACCTCATTGAAATGGTCAACAATTTTTTAACGTTCTCGAGATCCCAATGGTTAGGCTCTGAAAACGGAAAAACTGTATAACAAAATATGAATTTATTAATCTGACAAATAATAATATCAATTAGTTTCTTTCCTTTTCTTGTAAGTACCCACAAGAAATTTATAATTCTTAAGAACGTACTTTTAAGGTTATGACTGCAGTTATACTAAAAAGGTCTTATAAACAGTTACATTTGTTCGGTGACATTTAATTTTTATTGCGTTTTTATGGGTTGTCAGTACATGAAACGTACTGTTTATTGTATGTTTTGAAACAGTTAAATACAATGTAATGTTTGTAATTAGTTGTTCATGATTGCAACATTTGAATTTGAAATTCTAGGGATAAAATTCAAAGATTCAATACATGTTGTTTAATAAACAAGTGTTCAACTCTTAACGCCATTATGCAAACGAATATAGGTAAGATCAAGAAATAAATAGACAACACAGAATCATGCCTCCATGGAATTCAAACCCAAATCAATTGGTTTATTAAGCATCAATAATAAACACTAGCTCCACGATCTCGTTTTCTTCCTCTAATATCTCTAGGAATGATGTACCACAGTTAATAATTATTCATATTAACAAGCTCGTTTAGCTGAATACAATAGCGACTCGTGACCTTGTTGCAAACCGGGGCCAAAATTAAAAACCATTAATATACAATACAATACAATATACACATAATGTAACTTTGGTTCAATAGTTATTTAAACTCCAAGTAATGTAAATACATTATAACTTTCGAGAAGATATGAACTGAGGTGGAGTTTACGGAACCGAAGTCATGTTACCGTACTAAAATAGTTGTATTGGTTACTTAAATTTAAAGTCGATTATTATATTTTTCGCAGCACCAGCAGCTATTTACTTCTAATTCTTTAACCAACCTTTCTTCTTCCCTTCTTACCATATTTTGGTAAGGAAACTGTTGTTGGACACTTTCTCACGAATCCAGAATGGCATGAAGGCTATAATTTTTAATTTTGACTTTCACATCCTGAGGCAAACCAATGGGGGCGAAATCGTTCGGAGCTGAAATAAAGCCATCGAAAAACGACTGAATTTCAGTACTTTATTACCTCTCCCATTCATCTACCAGTCGAGAAAATTCTTTGATCATAATTTAAACTTTATTAACGAACACTAAAAATATATCGATTACAAAAATTCCATATTGTTATAATTTGGTAATGGTTGACGATGGTATGAATCGAACCCCAAAACTCACATTTCACTTATTTTGAGTCGGAGCCAAGCTAAGTGAGACACCGCTGCCCGATAATTATTATTATTATCATTATTTTTAGTATTGGAAATTAGCAGATTGAAATAAATATTTATAATTCGATGTTCTATCGTTTTTTAATTATATATTTTGTTCTACGTAACACACTTTTCTTTCTTTCGACAAAAATATTTTCCCTTTTTGTTGTTTGACGTATTGTGTAGAAGTCAGTCCAAAGTAGAAAGTGAAAATATATGTGCAAATGTTTCCTGAACTTCTGCTAACTTTTTGATGTGATTTTATTTGGAACATGAGAAAGAAAAACTCAATTTTGAACAGTAAACACCTGCAGTTCAAATACAATAATAATTTGATTTTGAACAAGCGAAGTAGAAAATGATTTCGCGCTGGTATATTTATATAATTTCGTCCGTTCTAAATCTAGTAATTCATAGTCACAGTGAGATATCTCATTCAATCTGAAATAAATTTACTCTGCGCTATTTCTGGACGGGCGGCATGTTTTCTAAATCGACTGAAAGAATTTAATTTTAGGTAGATGCTTATCTTACTGGCATGCATTTCTCGGGACGATTTTCACCAAATAAAAAACGTCTTATCTCTCACAAATTCAGTCCAGTAGCTTAACAGTAAATAAATATGTCATCGGATCTTTTTTATTTTGAAAATATAGCTATTTTCTTAACGGATCAATTTATCATAAACATCTTTCAAAACTTATTCATGGAAACATAAAAATGTTATGAATTTAAGATTTTGTGTGATTAGAAGAAACGAAAGCAATAAATATTTAATAATATTTATTTCACACATGTCATTTTTTCTCAATCGTAATTCTTCTTTTGAACAGGGACAATTTCACTTATAATCTGTCATCTATTAAAATCATAGTATATCGGAGAGTTGAACAATCATACACTGACAATTTTCACTAATGAAAATTGTCGCGATAATTTTACAACTAACTTGGCATCACTTAGATATAACGTCTGTCAAAATTTTTAAGTCATAAGTTTGTCGTTTAATATTTAACTAAATTTTACGGACAATTCCTCTCATAATTTGTCATCTAATTAAATCACAGTATTCAGATTCAAATTGTCTGTCAAAATTGTGACAAGTAACTATATAGTAGTAATAATAATTGGTGCTACAATTTTGACTAGTAACAAATTTTACTTGTATTTGTGTTTGTCTTCCAAAAGCCTCTACAAGAAACCTGCAGTTTATAGTGGGTTCCTATTGATTAGGACACATCGGTATTTTTATTTGATTAATAGTTGGCAATGTTCAGAATTGAACACCAGATCTCACATTCCACTCAATTCGAGTCGGAGAGCTCTAATCAAATGAGCCACCACAGCCCATAGTAAATATATAAGAAACAAAAACTAATTTAATGTATAATGATATGTAATGGTGAAAGGTCATGCTAGGCACGTTAGATTTATAATATTTAGGTTACCAAAATAGAATACGAAATATTTAGGTCAATAATTACCATTTTTATATATTTAATCTGATAAGAACTCATAACAGAAATATAAGGTCAAATAATTTACTAACGAATTTTCCCTTAAAATTGATCTATGGTGCACTCTCTATGTCAGTTAGCGAATCAGTGGTGCGACATTAGCAAAATTCTTATATCGGGTCCAAATATAAAATTACAATTATTCCATTTTGAATTTTTTTGATGTAGTATGATTCTATTTAAATTGTTTTTCATAAGACAACTTAAGATGTGCATACGAAGGAGAAACCCTATTGACAATAATAATTATGTTAAAAATTCAAACAAAACTTGTCAAAATTGTCCAAAGTTATTCGCTGAAAAGTTAAATTGATGTTCAGGAACTGTCACTTCCGGTAAACTTTGCCTTCAAATGTCAAAATGGAGATTTTTTCAAAGTTTCAGGCATTGTTTGTCTTTCGATCTTTCAGGAATAGAAAAGAATAGCTGAAATAATTGTCTAGAAAGAAAAACAGAAAATACAATTTTATTGTTTAGATTCCAAACTTTTCCTCCGACGGAAAACATATTAGAATTGTTTTTTCCCTAAATATAAAGAAGAGAGAGACTTCATATTTTTGTTATGAATGATCACACAAAAGGAAAACGAAATCTTTTTATTGATCGCTTAATAAAATATTAATCGATGTCAAGAGGTTCAAAATAGATTAAACAGTCGGATAATTGATGTATTAATTTTTTTGTGATAAAAAGTTCATAAAATAAATAGCACAAATTATATTTATTGTAATAATGATTTGACATTTAAATAAAGACTGTTTTAGTTCTTAACAAATTCATCTTTAAAATAATTCTTAACATTAGATCAACAATGCTACCACAGACGTGTTCTTAGTATATAACTTTTTAATCGATATGGGTGAACAATTGTATATCTAAATATACTTGGATATTATTAACCTTTTATTAAGGACTTTCAAAACCAAAGAAATGAACTTGATTATATCTGACGTCATCAATTTGAAACCATGTGATTTAAATCATCTTGTCGGTTGAAACCGTTAGATTTCCGAAATAAATAAATTCCAAAACTGACACTATTATATACAAATATAAAAATGGATGAAACAAACGCAAAGAGTTGTAGAAAAAACTAACGAAACTACCAAAACACAATAAAGCACAAACTATCTACAAGAAAATCACCGTCATTCATGATAGGAACAATATGAATGACATATTCAAGTTTTTTAAATATTTGACAATATCCGTTACCGTGGTTACACTACTGTTGCTATTTCATTTTTGTCGTTGGTTAGACACAGATAGCATATATACCGCTCTGTAACATTTACGATTATGAGATAGCAAATAAAAGTATCATTTATGCTAAGCGTATACGACAAAGACGCAAGATAAAAGTTTAATCATTCTTAAGGCAGAAGTTGATATCGTGAGGATAAATGCGAAAAATAGAGTATATACTGGAATATGTAAAAGCATTTTATATCATATATTTTTTTAATAATTCTGTTCTTCAGGTTCACTGATTTATATCAAAAGTTAATCAATTCGAACCCTTGATGTCTGAAGCTGAAATATAATGTTTTAATAAAATCCGTTTAACCCAATTCGCTACACACGTGCACAAATACATTCGAACTGAAGGACACTAAAAATACTCATAAATATTGTAAAAATTGTAGATATCAGATAAAATTCGACATATTCGGACATGTTTGTATCCCCTATTAACATCCTAAATTTAGTTCCAAATATGACTCCACTAGTTTGCAGGAATTAGCAATATTTGTAGGTGATTATCAGCATTTCTAAATGATACAAAGGAAAATTTGTGGTGATATTTGACAACATACATGTAAAATACTTTGATTACACGTATTCCAAAAGTATTCATTGAAGTATGGTAATAATCTTTTTTTTAATATATTTTTATTAAATTCGTATAATATGCAGCAGAAACGTTATAGTTATTTGTGTCACTAGTCCAGAAACTAAACTTTTGCGAGAGTGAGTTTATTTTGACTGGCCGAATTGAAAGCAATACACAAGGTTTTTTTTTGCGCCTATGACACTTTTAATTTATTAAAGAAATAATTATTAATACTTCAAAATTTATACATTTGTTTTATTTAAAAAAATGAATGACATTTGTTTTAAACTAAAAAATTAAATGGATGTGAAAAATAGTAGTTTTAAATAGCGTTGTACGTTTCCAATAAAATAAAATTAGAAATTTTGACGGAATGTAATGCTAAAATATTTTAGTTGGCATTCCTATATTTTGCCTAGTCTGGCAAACAGAGAGTTTCTGGATGATTTTGAGTTCTGTAATACTAGTCACAATGGGACGGAGGCATGGAAAAGTTATTTTTTATTCCATAATGTAGTAATTTTTATTCGGATTTTTAACGTTAATTTCGATCTTCCACTGGACATTATAAATATGATTTTTATTAAAAAAGGGAACCAACAGACGCTAAATGTAGTGAAAACATATTGTAAAGACTGTAATTGTGAGAACATTTATTAAAACCCCGAATTGTCAAAACAGGCATGATTAATTCCTTCCTTATTTTATGTGGCGGTTAGAAACAAATGTTTGTATTGTAATCTAAAACTACTTTCAGCTCGTCGATTACTAAGATGAAAAAATCCTTGTTCCTAGAGCTTCTTTTGCTGAAAAGTACAATGTTTTAATCACTGGAAACGTCTTCTTCAAACGGCGTGGTGTAAACCCTTTCAGTTGATCAGTCTCCGTCTATGTGAACAATATAAATAGCGAAAGAAGTGGCAGTAACTGCAAGGCGCATAGAAACACCAAGCGGAAAATAATAGCTCTCTAGGGACCAGCAAATCGAATAAATAAATAAATCGAACGCGAATCAAATCTATTTTGTCAGAGACCTATTTACATTTAAATCATATTAGAGAACACTTTACTGTACACACGGATTTTATGTTTGCTTTTAATTATTTACGGTACGGGGAAAGTTTTATAAATAAATTCTAGGAATTGTCTAGTTGTGTAACACATTATTAATAAAATATGGAAATGGGTTTCTCCACCATTTTTTTTTTAAATTTTTAATATGAAACTTTACCTAATTTGAAAGCGAGATGTAGTTTCAGAAAATTTTAATTATTATTTTTTAAGCCGTTAATTTTTTTTAAATTAATAATGCTATAATTCGTTACTTTGTTACTTGTTTAATTGCTTCGTTGTATTTGTCATTACCCTGAAGAAAGTAGCAGTTTATGCTGCTGAAACGTTGGGTTTAATAAATAAAATAAATTACAGAACTAAAACTAAAAAAGTTATTTTATTATATTACTATTATTTCTGTAAAAAAAATTTCGAATCCATGAAGTTAATCAAAATAGTAGCTAAAGTAAAACTTTACAGACTCTTATGTTAAAATTTAGCTTTACGGACTCATGTGTCAAACTGAATTAACCTATATTTTAATAGTATTGTATTTTGGCAGTTTATTTTAGTACTACCTAAAAACATATCGTTCTATAATATTATTGGTGGATTTATTTATTATTTACCTTTGATAATAATTTATCTGATTTCATGCATACGACGTGTAAACATGTGTAAACATAAATGAAAATTATAAAGATATATTTGATACTTTTACAATACGTTTGTTGTACAAACACATCACGCTATTTATTTATGATTTTTAATTAATAATTTAACGATTTCAGAAAAAATATATTGTTTATCGAAGGACTAAAGTATTTTTTATTACTTACATGGTTTATTCGCCTTGGCTATCGACTTAGAATAAATTACATATTCATAATAAAATTATACTTTAGTCCCTTGATATACAAATAACTATAATTAACATAATTTTATAGTCAACTTAATAAATATTTTTACAAAAAGGTAGAAAGAAGTTCTGCTCTGGTGTTAGTTTTAGTTCATACATTACTTGATATTCTGCAAATTTGATTATAAACAATTGATTAATGCTTTTCAAATCTTTTCTACGTGCAAATATGATTCTTATATTTCACTTTCCTTCAAAAATTATTTATTGCCCCAAAAATTATACGTTTCCAAAAATACCGAACAATATATCATTCCCCCATCAATATGTTTCGCTTTTGGAGATTTATTCCCTATATCCGAGTAGTTCGTAAGCTCGCCGCTTGGAGCGTGCGCGTGACGCGTGAGTCGCCGTCGCTCACGCACGTCATCACGCTACGTTCACGCTACGGCGCTAAAAATCCAAGTGCTGCGGTAATGTTTTTGTTATACTAACTTTTAATTTGAAAGCAAGTGGCTAAGTTTAAAGTTTAGTTCAAGTAAGTTTTATTTTTGATGGAGACGAAGTTTGGAGCGCGCAGTAAATAGAAATATTTGCAGTGAAGCATTAATTAATATTTGTTTATTTCTTAAAAAGTAGAATAGAACCGGATTTTTAATTATTAAATATTTATCGATGTATCTTTCATGTCCTTCGCATACACATAAAATTGAAACTCATTTTAAAATGTACCAGCATTTTATATCAATAAAATTTATATGTACGTATTTAATCATTTTATTTGCTATAATTATTCTCATAAAAATAATTACTTATATATGTAGTACAGTGACATTATAAATTATATATTTATAGTTTTATTTATTAATTAAACTTAATCAAATTTATTCTTACAAATTCATATCTACAAAGCCTTGATATTTTCGTAAACATACTTTTGGTTGCAAGTTAAATATCCTATGAATTTATAATTAGAAATGAAAATTTATTAATAGTACCTATAACATGAATATAAAAATTTTGCTTTTAGTAAAATGTACAACTATAAACTGTAACTTGTATATTATGTTCAAAGCCGGCAGAATTTTGTAATGAAACTCATTTATTATAAAAAAAAAATAACTTGTAAAGTATGGAAGCTATGGAAAATTAGGTATTTTAAATAACCATTAAAGGGCGCCTGACTTTTTAGGGCACCCAAAATCTAAAAACTAAATATATAAATAAAGAAAAGTATAGAATATGTATCTATATTATTTAATTTTAGAGCACTTCAAAGTTAGTTTTGTGTAAATAAATTATATTTACGCGTCACCTCACCTGCTAGTATTACTGCGGACCACTTATCTTACTAACTACGAATCAAATAAACATTTACACAAGTGCAATTTTTACATAGCGCATCTAAAGAAACTGCTTAGAAGTAATGGTTGTTATAATTACGGCATTAGGCACATTACAAACAACTCTGAATTATTTTTAATTCTAAGGTAGAAGACCTAGGAAAGAACGCAAAAGAATTGATACCGAAGTACTTTTAAATTTGCAATAAAATTCAAATATGTCTAGTACTTTATTTGTGTTTCATTAGGTAGAACTTTGTTAAAGTGTTTTCGAAAAATAAAACGTTCTGGATCAGAAAAAAAAATATGTTGATTTGGTAAGGAGTGTAATATTTGTGACTGTATTTTTATTTTATTATATTATTATTATTATTATTATATACTTACATGTATATATTAAATATAAAAATCATTATTAATTTTTGTAACGAAAGGGGAGGGGAATCTGAATATAATTTGTCTCAGGACGCTATATGTCTTGAGCCGGTCCTGAATACCGGCATTTATAACAGGCATGATGTTTCAGAAAAACTTATGATTGTAGTTGTTGTTACAGAATAATGAATGATTTTAGAACATCTAATTTATTATTAATTTGAATATTTAGTTACAAAATGCATATTATACGCTTTATCTTGATTTAAATGTCTGTATAAATGAAAAATCGAAACATAACCTCTAAAATGTCGGAAATTATGAGGTTAGGTATCATCTACTAGAAATGTTTGCTGAAGATGATGTAACAAATAATGATTTGAGCTTTGTATTAGTAGATTTAGTTTTAAGTTCTATCTACAAATAAATTAATGGTATTTTATTGTGCAGTGTCAATTATATAAAGAAGAGTAAAAAAAAATAAAACTCATACTGAGGTTTAACAAAAACCTAATAATAAAAACGTGTTCATTTTTTTTAACTAATTAAATGGTTTATAAGCTATTATAATATGTATATCTAAATTAAAAACTAAGAAATAACAAAAAATAACACAATTGAAAAAAAAAAATTGAAATAATTGCTGTACCATACATGTAGTTTATTTTTTTACTACTAAACATTTATACAGAAACACTGTTTCACAGTACGGTTTCGTTTAACCTGCTCTGACGTCTATGTACAAGGTTAAGTTAGCATTTGTTGACTCACCTGGAGTAAGTTTGGGAAGCACTACACTACACGCACTCGGTTCGCGAGGGGTAGACGAGAAGACGCCGAGAGAGAGTGTCGAGAGCTCGTGGAAGGGTTATGGGTAGCGGGTCAGCTGGCAGGTCGCGTCGATACGGCTGCCCACAGAGGACTGCGAGACGCGCGCGCCGCGCGACGCTCCACGGATGCTGCGTCGGCGTACCGACGCCGGGAAGGGATGCTATATGGATTGTTATTAATTATATACATACACTTACCAATAACGTAAAAACACTGGCAAATCGGTTTATTAACACAACCTCTGTGATTCAGTACAAAAATATGACTTAAATTATATACATTTTTGATACACTTTATTTAAACTTATTTCACTTGAACGCGAGATCATTCTACGGATAACCGTTCTTCAATTTCTACTCGGTGTTTCTACATATTTACAAACAGTGTCAAATCGTTTTATTAACATGGCCTCGGTGATCCATTAAAAAATCTGACTTATCTGTATGTTAAATTATACACATTTTTGTTTCACTTCATTTAAACTTATTTCACTTGAAATTTAGATCATTCTACAGATAACCGTTCTTAAATTTCCACTCGGTGTTTCTACATATTTACAAACAGTGTCAAATCGTTTTATTAACATGGCCTCGGTGATCCATTAAAAAATCTGACTTATCTGTATGTTAAATTATACACATTTTTGCTTAACTTCATTTAAACTTATTTCACTTAAAAGTGAGATCATTTTACGCATAATTGTTCTTCAATTTCCATTCGTTTCATATCTTCTAACCTCCCTTCGAAATGGATCATCTTTTGTAAAAGTTTATTAAAATATTTATCACTATTCTTTATTGAATGGGGTCGGTAACCAATTTTTGATTTTCACATATATGATATTAGACAAAAAATAAAATACCTACTGCATTTTTAAATCGTTTCATTATTTGTAGTTTTCAAGAAAATTATTATTAAAGATTTAGGGAAGGGATGCTGTTACGTCATCGTGGTAGAATTGTAAAATAAAAGAGGTAGACTGGGAGCTTTTTTAGCTGCCCTTTTTCCACGATCCTACCATACTGAGGTCACGCGTGCCTTCTCCGGAATATTAAAATGCTAATAACTTTACTATTGCAAGCAAATGTTTAGTTTTTATTATTGTAATGTAAAGCTATAGTGGTTACTTTTTATATTTTATGACTTATATACTGGAATTCGATTATAGTCACATTCCCCATTACATAAAATATTTTTTTTACAAGGCCACTACAGAATATTATTCATTTCCATTGAATACATCATCTATCAAAAGAAACAATTGCCCACGACTTATGATTAGGCAATGGAGATAAATATTTCCTTTCACATTTAAGCAAAATTATTTCCAATCCTTTCAAAGCCAATTAGCAAGTCATGAGCCGATGTTCTCTCGTCTCTTTATCATTGCTATGTTTACCACTCTCGACTACGTCTCGTTCCACTAAAATTGTATTCACATCTATATAAATGCTTTTCTAAACTCGATACAAACTATATTACAATCGGCGAAAGACTTGCGAAGAAAGATATAGTTTTAATTTATTTCCTTTATATTTTCATAAAATATATTCTGACAATTGTCAAAGTTGTCAATCATATATTCAATTTATTAACAAGAAATCAAACGTTTTAAACAAAAATTAGAGGCCAAATAAATAATTATTTTTATTAAGCTTCTGCCCGAAGTAAAGTGCCTTTTTGAAAAGACCGATAAACACAAGAAGCAAAGTGCCCTTTCGGCACTGCTGATTTCAATAAAAAAGGATTTTTAAGAAGGGAGGGGGGGGTTGTTTAGTTGCCCCCTTCTATCCCAGCATGACTACGGCTTTGATATTTTATAGGTATGATCTATTGATTGTAAAACATTTGATTGAGAATTTGAAAAATTTGATTGACGCATATTAGAATTTTTCACAAAGGTTTTGTAATGAAGACGGAGATTACACCGTTGTAAATGAATCCAGGAAGGAATTTTTAAGTACTTACATAAGCTATAGAAGAATATGAATACTTCGTAAGCTAGCGGCATGTTTATTATAAAATTCAGTGCAACAAAAGCAATCTCATCTGAGAAATTTTAATATCGCGTGAGATTTTAATTGTTTTCTTTTTCATTCTTGACGGCGTTGGCAAGCTTCAAATTATTTTTAATTCGTTTAGCGCGAGCAAAAAGGATGATATATCGTTTATCATTCGGCGAATTTTCAACCTTTATTAATATCGATGCCAGAGCTATTAATCATATATCATAATTAATGACACAGTGACATCCGATACAATCAATGGATCAATTATAATCAAATTCTCATGCTGAATTTCACTTTATTTCCACTACCATGCCGGTCTACGTTATTTCATTTTTGCAACGAACTAATTTCAGATAGGCCTGAATTCATTTAGTTTCGGCCAAACATGAACGAATCAACACGGTGTAGAGCTTTCTGAACATCAAATACATGCCATCGACCTAACTACGTTCACAATATTTTACGAACACAATTATTGACAACGCTAATTCAGAGGACTAATAATTCATACAAATGTTGTTTGGAAATCTGAACTATAAAATTGAAAATAATTCAGTTATAATTATTTACAAAATTAATTTTGAAAATTGCACTTCATAATCATAATTATTGAATGACGAACGATTCATTTATTGTGTTTAACTATTTATACCCAGATTCATAAAAGGGATTATCCACTTACCCGGATTAGTTATGAATCTGGATGTTCGATTTTTTTTTTAATAAACCACTATTATTCTTATGGAAACCTTTAAATTACATAAGAAAGAAAAATTGAATTGATCAATATAAAAAAATAAATTAAAATGAAATGTTCATTAATGAAAGATGTTATTTTCACAATTTTTGGTACTTGTAGGTATATATTAAATTTATTTAATTTTGAATTATTTTTTATTTATTTAAATCTTTATTTACAACTAGTTAAGAAAAAAACAACAACCACATAACTCTCAATGAAGGTTTTCCAGTTTTATGTTGTTGTTACTTCATAATTTAGATGCCAAATCTAGAAGTTTGGAATTTTCAAGCTTCTTATTTCTGAGGAATTAGCTAATAAATTTAGTGCTAAATTATTAATAAGGTTATTTAAGCGATTTTCATATTGACTAGAGTATGTTTCTATTAGTCCCTTAATATCTTTAATTTTTAAATCCGGAGAATTAGTCGTAGACATTTATTTTGAAATCTTCGTATAATTTTTAAATATGATTTCTTAACGCATCCCCATAATTGTATTCCATATGTCAATATGGCAATAATTGCAGGTTTATATAATAGAATTCTGTGTATTGATAATTTTGAATTTCTGCCTAGAATCCAATAGAGTTTTTTAATTTTTAAATCCACCTGTTTTCTTTTGCATGTTATATGTTTCTTGCATGTGAGGCTTTTATCAGATACTCACGTATCTTGCTTCTGTCTGTTGTTGTATTATTTCATTGCTAATTATTACTGCGGTACAGATGACGTCTTCTTGTAAATGTCACGTGAACAGTTTTATTTCTATTAATTTTGAAGCCCATTCTATCACATCATTTAATGCCGATTGAAGATTTCTTGAAGCTTTCACTGGGTCTTTATGACAGTTTTTGCAGTATCATCTGCATATGTAGCTACTGTAATCTTCTCCGGACAAGGTAGATCAGTCGTGTATATTAAGTATAAGATTGGGCCCAGTATACTACCTTGCGGTACCCCAGCTTTTACATGGTAATACTTGGAGTAGCCGCCTTGATGCATATTGCATAGTTATTTAAAAAATCACTCCATTGAGGGCTCGACTAACTTTCTAAGCGATTGTTTGTCTCTTTAGACTCGCATTTTTAACATCAGTTAGTGTTCCAGTATTACTATATTTCAGTGGTTTCAAGGAATTAAGAGTGGGAATAAATTTACGATTAGCAGTACTCAGAAGTAGGAAATAATACCTTTTATGAATTCGAATCAGAGTTAAAACGGAACTAAATAAGAAGCTAGTGACAAATCCCTATTACGTTCATTTTCCTTACTTCAGCTGTTTAGTTATGTCAGATAGAAGATTTTCTGTTCTAAATATTGGCATACTAGAAGCAGCAGTTTTTCCGCATTAGAGTAAAACTCCGGTAGATATAACTCTTGGGCTATTGGCTAACTGGCGAATCTGACGAACGAGATAATAAAAATCAAAACAGTTTAAACTAAAATGTTTTTGTACTGTGTGGTATGAATCGAATAAAAAAATTTAAAAAAATATATATTATAAACATACGTCAATCTTCAAGGCAGTCAAATATCACCACAAACCTTCCCTTGTAACACTTGTAAACTAGTAGAGTTATCTTTGAAACTAAATAACTTATTTAATGCTGTTATATTAACTGACACTTGAGTTAATTTGACATTTCAAAGAATTACGAGTGGGATTAAACTTAAATTTAGTTAATCAAAGATTGGGACTAGTTTCTTTTATGATTTCGAAGCAGAGTTAAATCGGGACTAATAAGAAGCTAGTGGTTAATTCCTATTACGTTCATTTTCCATACTTCAGCTGTTTAGTTCCATCTGATGGAAGATGTTTTTCCTGTTCTAAATCATGTAGTTTTCACATTGCCATATTGGAAGCAGCAGTTTTTATTAAATAAGAAGCTAGTGACTAATCCCTATTAGATTCATTTTTTTTACTTCAGCTGTTTAGTTAAGTAAGATATTTGAAATCATTTCCATTGGCATATTGCAATCAGCAGTTTTTGGGCATTAGTATAAAACCCCGGTAGATATAACTCTGGGGCAATTGGCCAACTGGCGAATCTGACGAGCGAGATGATAGTCGCAGTTAATTAACACCTCGTCCGGGGCGCCAGGGACGCGGGATAATCACTCCATTGGCCGTCGGTAGCTATCGCTCCGCACAGGACGACCGCTGCCGACACCGACGCATATTGCATCGATACTGCACTCGGCCTGTATCGCTACATGTTTGCACCAGGACAATAATGCTGCATATTGCTCTGCTGCAGAAAGAGCGCAATGACAGCACAGCATTTCATCAGCGGATTCTCCATTTAAAATCATCGAACTAATTTATTTTTATGCCTATATAAATATTTTATTGTTTCGTATTTAATTTACATGAACAATCCCCAATATAGGAACTTAGCAACAGTTCTAAAATTTCTTGTTTCTCATAAGCTATTTCTTGACTTCATTAGTATAAATTAGTAATAACTTGCAATTTGTTAATTAATTTATTAACATTTGCAATTAACTTTTATTTTATTTCAATTAATTACATTTATACAAATTTTCAAATATTTTTTTAAACTTTTGTGTTGGTATTATAACGTTATGTATATGGGTGAAGTGTAAAAATAATTAAAATACAGATATTTATGTAACTAAGTTCATTAAACGAAATATGAATAATAAAAGATAATAAAAATAAATAACACTATCAGTGAACAAATATAAATAATTGTTAATAAAGACTTAAACATTAAGATTATTCATTTAAACATGAAACACTACGCACTATTTACTTACATTATATCTATTTCCACAAACGATTAATGTTCACTACGAGTATTAATATCAGACTGTCCTCGCGGTCTTTTCTGCTCAGGCTTAAATAGTCGAGCAAATAAGTTCTAGAATATTCTCGTATCTTCGACGCACCGGTACAATAGACTTTAAGACTTTAAAAAAACAATTTTCAGTAAGTTTACTCTAAATAGTTTATTTTACATAGAACTAATAAAATACTGTATTATATATTATAAAACCAACAATGAACATAGGTATACATTTCAATTCCAATATGTACAATCAATGTACGCGAAACAGTAGGTTATTTTGACATTGTTTAAACAGTTAATTAACTTTATATAAATTTAATTCAGTTGTTTAGGGTAGAAAAGTTGTTCGAAGTAAATAAATGAATAACATAAAGGATATTTGAAGCATTGATAGCTCTTTGAACAATATGTAATAATAATGTACGTCTATGATCTACGAGAACTACGCATGTCGCGTGATTATCACTTCCGATTGATCACTGTCTATTGATACAGTGAATATCAAATATAATGTCCTTTAAGAGACTTCAAAATACGGACGTTACATGGAACTTAATATTATATATGGGGACAAACAAACATTTTAATTCAGAAAAACTACATTAGTGTACAAAACATACCTACATGACATGGATTATAAAGTTAATCGACAAAAATTCATAAAAAGTAAACATAAACATATATTTATAGAAAAATAACTTAATATACATTCGCCATTATAAAAAAATTTTCGTTATAAGGGACGTTGTTATTTATAACTTTCACTGTATTTTGTTATCTGTTGATACTTTTGAATTTCGGCCTAGTAACTAATAATATTTAATTGATTTCATTTATTTTTAAGATGCATTTTCCTTATTTATCTTCTATCAGTTATTATGCTAAGTAGTTGACTTCAATTATATTGACGAGTATTTTTCTTTTGTAGTTGTAAAAGTTTTATCCGCATATTTATGTTCATTTACTTATAAGTATACTTTTATTTATTTATACATTTTTATAGCCAATTTTTGTTTAGGAAATTAAAATAATCGGGCACTCACGTGACTTATTCATTTTGTTTGGAGCCGAACAGCCAGATTGAACTTGACAACTTAAGCTAGTTTACATTGTACTGTTGAATGCATCACGTTGGTTTTCACTTTCTTGAAGTATTTAGTGATAAAATGTGATATTTACGTAAAATAAATAAAAGACGGTAGTTACAATTTAATTCAATGTGACGATAGGGAACAGAAGCATGATAGACTGTGCAGTGTAGCGGGGAGTGTTTAAAATCTAATATCTTGTGAATATTCATCTACAGCACAACAGTCACACATGGAACAAGGCGTCATGTACCGAAGGTAATTGTTTTAATTTTCCTTGCACTTTAGTGATATAAGTTGTCAGCCCATAAAACCTTTGAACGGGGCATATAGGTATCGTTTAAAACTAAATATGTACTTAAATATTTCTTGGTACCTAGTTAAAGAAAGAATTCATATAAATATTATTTTATAGATCGACGAAACAAAAAAATATATTAAACTGCTATAATTTTTAATGATTCTCAGAAATTAAATTGTGTAGTGTATAAATGATTAATCGTATTTGAATTCCTTTTCAATACAAATTTTCAATAAAATTAATGAACCCAGAAATATTACATTACTTCGCTCAAAATGATTTTATGTAAACTTACATATATTTTACTAAATTTACCTTTGATGATCCTAATAACAGAATATTGTATATTATTTATACTTATACTACAAAGAATACTATAGTAGCCCTGGGATTCGTAAAAAATAATCGACTATTATGAAATAAATTTGAGTTACCTAATCTAAAATTTGAATAGCCCGCTCTAAAATTTCGACATGATTACGGACCTGTAATATGTAAAAAATTGTAACGATATCCATATTTTAATTATATTGTATTATAAATTTTATAACTTTTTGCAAACACCTGTATTCGTTTTCCTAGGGGCCTCATTTATTGAATAAATGCGTGTAGTTTTATAAGTACTCACGTGTTCAAATTAATTATTGTAATCCAGATAAATTTCATGAAAACACTGAAAAATGAGATATGTAAATTTATACTGTCCATTTATAATGGACTCATTTATAAAATACATATTTTTAATATATCTAGCTTTGTTTTGGATTTCATGTGACAAGAAAAATGAGACTGGAGCAAATATAAAATATCTCTCAAATAGTGACAAAAAATTACCTCAGCATCAAAAAGTGCAGGTAAAAAATGTCACAAACTTATTACGTCTCAAGTATTTTAAAATCCTCTTATTAAAAATACATAAGCTTAATATGTCGGCTTATAAATATTAATTAAGGGACTGGCATATTTTATGTACATAAGTAAACATGTGTCTAATGTACGATGATGTTTACGCGTAGCAAATAGGTGGTCATACATTTTGAGAACGGTTGCTAGATAATTTAATCATTTAGTTTACTTATCTTGTTGGTTGATACAAACATAATTTGAATATACATTAGAACCTCAATAGAATCGACTAATACTAGAGTAAGTTTAGGAGAAAAGTACACTTTTTTTATAGTATAATAACTCTTATCTAAACAACAGTAAAAATTTATTGCAATATTGTATGGATGCAGTAGTGTTTGTAGTTTGTTATTGAGTATTGCAAATTACCTAGTTCTAAAAAGCCTTAACAAAAAAGTATATGAAAATGTGCAAAATGTCATCTATCCCAATAACGTAGGATTAGATGACACGGTTTATTAGGATAAGGTGGTGTCAGTGCCTATAGACAAAATAATATTATGCCCTCCTCCCCTTCTGATAATCACGAAAATAATAAATGATATTCAGACAATAATAGATTATATTATTAGGAGTAGAAGTGGTACTTTATGTGGTGAATGTGGAAGTTTAGACAATGTCATACGAGGCACACAACGAAATTTTCTCTTCGAAAGACATATTCTATTTTTTCTTCAAACAAAAATATTTTACAAATTTTTTTATTATCTGACGTTGTTGTAATTAAATTTTCTTTGAACGTCATTAAAGTGGCATTAATTTCTACTATAATCAAGTCACAAAACATGCTACTTTTCTTGAAGTTTGTAAAAAACTACGTGCTATATAAATTAAAAAAACATAATTTTTAAGTTATTTTTTGCTTTCGAACGTCTAGTAAAATCAGTAATATTCTAATTTCTTAATATTTTTTTCAAAGTGCCGACAACATTTTCAATTAATACTATAATTTCTTTATATATTTTAATTTTAATTTAATTTTATATCATTGGAAAGAGAAAGAAATCTCTATTTAACAGTACTAAAGATAACTTTGAGCCCCTTATGAAAAAATGAAAGTAGCTATGAATTTCTTGAAAAATGTGAGCTACAAGAATTTTGAAGATCTTAGTCAATTCCTCGTAAAAAAGTGTCTGTAGAATGTGCAAACTAGAAATTTATATGAATTGAAACAAGAAAGTTATAAGTGAAATTGTCCAAAATTAGTTTTTTGTTCATCTAGAGAGCTAAGCATTTTTTTTGGGAAAACAAAATTTAACCGACTTCGTATCTCTTACTATTCTCGAGATCCCATTGGTTAGCCATTTAAACGGACACCCTGTATACTTTAAAAATGTCATTGTAAAAGTGTTAAAAATTGTGAATATATAATATGTAAAGTGAAATCATTTTATGGTACACATAAAAAAATATTATATCAATAACGATTTTATTGTTTAATAAAAATTTATATAAATAATTTTCATGATTCGTAATAAATTAAAAAACAAATAATACATTTAATACACTTGTAATTTATTTAATGCAACTACATACAACTATAAGATTAATTATTTTATAAAAAATATTAGCCAACAAATTTTGAATTGTAAAGAACTGAAGCAAAATGTTTAACAAATAATAAAATAAATGTTATTTTCACTATCGCAAAATGATTTTATTTTTATACAATTGGAAATAAATTATTTTAAAGGTTTGTATTTAAATTATTATACTCTCACTATATTGACTACGAGTGCACTGTTAATTTTTGCGCGAAAATAAATATTAAGTCCATGTGAATGGATATAAATATCAGCCTAAAATGAATATAAACTAAATTGAATAATTTAATGAATTAATTTATTTAAAACAGTAATGGAGTTATTTGAGCTGTGGTTCTGTGTACTAAACAGATCAATTTTAATTTAAAGTAGATTAACATGAAATTACATTAAAAATATTGCGCGAAACTGTTGCACTTGTGTTCGCATTTAACTTGGAGGAGAGATCTAGGAGGCTAGTAGAAAAAGATCATTTGTTTGTCCTGCGCAGAGGCTGCTGTTATGTTTCCTCTACATGTTATTCGCTCGTTAGTGGTTTTTGCTTTACTTTTTACTTGGTCTTCCCTCTAGCCTTACATCATTACTGTAGACAAACAGAAAAATAACGCAAATTCAGCCAGACTTTCTGACGGTATTTTTTAAAACAGAAACGACTAGTAACAACAGCGAAAGATAACGTTAACGTCAACTCATGTGTCATATTACGTTTCATAGTTTAAGCTTCGTTTCATCTGCTGCTCGTATTTTTAAACTAATCTAAAAATTAACCTCGTATTTTGAATATAATGTAGCAGATTTAATAAACTAAGTGATGTATAATTTCGTGGCCAAATTGTAATTTAATTTACTGCGTATAATAATAATTTGTAAATGAAATGTTCCAAAATTTATAGTAACCTCAAATTTACCTAATTAATATTTAACAATACCTAAAATTTATTCAAGTGAAATTTGTACATTATTTGTGACAATACCAATAATAGTTTAATTAATAGTTATTTGTATCACTAGTCCTGAAACTAAACTTTTGATAGAACAATTTTACTTTATTTTTAGCAAATCATGCGAGATCTTGCAAAAGAGTTTCTGGGCGTGTGATACACAAGATTTTTTGCGCCGATGACATTATTAATTTATTAAAGAGATATTATTACAAGATATTTATATCACCAACTATTTATTTATTTCTATTTTACATGTCGCTGATATGCACTGACCGACATTGACTTTCTTCAGTGTCTCTCTGCACACTCTAAACGATACTGACTTCCTCGAGTCGCCAGTCGCGGTCGTTTTATACCTGCGGGCAACTAATCTCGAACATTCTAGAGCTTTCTGGACTATAAAATTTCCGAACAATACCGGCATCGCTCCTATCCCACTTGACTTTTAGCGAGACTACCTGGCAGACAGATCAGCCGCGATGACTCATCTGCGATGTGTCACGTTCGTTACAATATTGTACGCATATATTTTTGCTTTTGTGCAACCGAAGTTATTTAGGAAGTATATAATTTAAATTATTTAAGAGTAATTTATGATTTATTGTACGGTACAAGTATTTAATTTTTTTATATTATTCAAGTTTGTTTCCTTTATTTACTGTGTTCAGTATATAATTAGATATTATACGTAAGTTTTGTCTAAAATGCTGAGCGCCTGTAATTCTCCAATACTGTTCACTGCTTTTGCCTTTTGTGTAAGGATAAAGAACTGGATTAGAAGAAAGTTTTAACTTGAATCGCATCGATTATTGTTTAAGATTACTTTTACTTAAAAAAAGTTAATTCGTCCATCCTTACAGTGTTTCTAGATCCGATACTGAAACAGAAACGGTATAACAATTTCATTCTCAAGAATGATATGACATCATTTTTTTTAATTATGAAAAATGTTACTTAATACGCCATTATTATAGAGAATTTGTTATGTTTTCATGACATTTTAAAACTGGAATTTTTGGACATACATATTTTTAGGATTAATTTAAAATGAAATATTGTCTGTGACCTGATAAACATAATAAGTTTGACAAATTGAATAATTACAGCGATGTTGACATATTAACGACCAACGACCAGTTTTTACGTTATTAATCAAACCGTTTATGTTTGATAAATATGTAGAGCATATTTTTACGTTACTTTGCTATTAGTTTTATTTATGCGTTTGGAATGTGGAAAAACTTCCCATAGTAATTGATAGGAAATCAATAATTTGGTTTAATTGTTCATGTCGTGTAGTGCAGTACATACTGCTGCCCGCGGGACCAGGCGGTTTCCACAGAAACCAGCGGCAACAGCGGCCACCGCAGGAAAAACAGCTACCCGGATCGCTCAATCAGCGGTACAACGGAATGTTTAGCTGTCCAACGCGAGCTTCTCTCGCTTGTGCTTGATGGCTACATCATAACTTTGTCAGTTTATGAACTAACTACTAATAGTTAAACTAAAATAAATATACCACTTTTGGTGAATTGTTTGTTGCTTTTCTGCTGGATGTAAATTTTAGTAATAAATGTATGTGTAGTCCACAGGGCGTTTAGTAGAAAGCAATTTTCGGGTAGTCATTTTTGGAGAGTACGACCAACGTATATGTGCAGTCCAAAAGGTGTTTAGTATAAAGCAATTTTTGGGTACTCATTTGTGTATAGTACTCGTACATCGTAGGGAAAAGTATTGTAAAAATACTTGACTTCCATTATGGTACAAAGGTATTTGTGCTTCTAATTTAATTTTCATATTTTGGCGCTCTTTAAGTAAGATTAAGAAATAGAGTAATTCCTATAAAGGCCGGCTCTATACGGTAAGCAAAGAAAGCTTCACAGAAGAGCGCATCTGTGCTTGATGGCTACTTCATAACTTTGTCAGTTTGTAAACTACGAACTACTAATAGTTAAACTAAAATAAATATACCACTTTTGACTTGTTGCTATTCTGCTTTATATAAATTTTAGTAACCTACGAAATAAATTTTGGCGCCCTTTTTATTAGATAACATTATCTATAGTAGTGGGTAGGAATGACGATGGGTACCCGGGTACCCGGAACCTACCCGATAATAATGTACCCGAGTATCAAAAATAGTACCCAATTACCCGAAATGTACCCGTTACACTTTTATTACCCGTTACCCGAAATCTACCCATTACCTAAAATCTGTTGTTGCCAGTTAAAGACAAATTTCAGCTGCCGGAAACATTGTAACAAAACGAAGATCAAGAGTGAGTGCAGATACATCATCCATGCTGATATTTGCGAGTAGAAATATGAGATATTCCTAAGTAATAAAATCAAATGTACTTCTTTAATTTTGTAATTTTATATTGCTGATATACTCGTATATTATAAAAAATAACAATATTTTTTTTAATTTCCATATCAGAAAATAATATTATTTTGTTCATTTAATAAATTTATATGCAAATAACAAAAAATTGTATTAAAAAGATGAGCATGAAAGAATAACGGATATTTTAAAGGTATCAAGTAATTATCGGGCATCAAGTTATTATCGGGTATCGGGTAATTATCGGGTAACGGGTAATTATCGAGTATCCGGTACTATCCGGGTATTCATATCGGGTACCCGGGTACCAAAATTTTCAGGTTTCGTCATTCTTAGTAGTGGGCACCATACTTGGAAATTATTTGTAAAAATTATAAGCAGTAAATTTTATATTTCCTCTTATATTTATCAACTTATTTATTTAGCGTATGGCATTTGTTTGAGATCATGTATCTTATATTTATCGACAGGGTGGGTATACCTATATGCTTTACCAAAAATAAATTAAATTTACCAATGGAATTGGACAGTTTTAACTAATGTTTGTCACTTCGAGACTTCGACATCGCAAACATCTAAACTTAGCTTTGTATATTAAAAAGCAACAAAGGGCTTTTCTTTTATACCACAGTGAGGTAATAAGGTATTTTCTATTAAATAGCTAAAATATGTTAGAATTAAAATATATAATATATAATAATTACTAACACAATATTTTATGTATGTAGTAACAATAGAAGAAGTAATTCTCGAAACCGCTGATGCTGTATTTTTGCGTAAACATGAAAATATTTGAAAATATCTAATTTTTTGCTCGAAAATTTTCAAATTTTACAAAATTTTATTTGTATTATTTTTTAAAGAATTAACTACCCTGATACCAAATTGAAAAACAGAATTTAGTTATCTTTATTCAATTCGGAGATATTTTCTCTCAAAGTTATACTTCAAAAAAGTGTGTTTTTTTAGTATATTCCAAAAATGAGTAGAGTTACGATCTCAACTACTTTACCATTCGATTCTACGGAAAAAGTTATATAAAGAAATGTTTTGCCCACATATACGTTCTTTGGAACGATTAGGTGAAAATTAAGAAAAATGAAAAAACCTAATTTCAATTTTTCGCCTAGAAACTTTTTGTTTCCAAAATTTTTCATTTTGTGGACGTAAGTAGATATCGATACGCTGATTCCAAATTTTCAAACAGAATTTAATTATCTCTTCCCGTTCTCGAGATATTTGAGTTCAAAGTTATACCTAAAAAATCAGGTTTTTTAGGTATATTCGCTAAACGGTTAGGTTTACGGTTTTCGTAACATCACCATTCGATTCTACGGGCAAAATTACATAAGTGTACCAATTTTCAGATTTTTATCTCAACAGATAAAACTTTTACAAGGAAATAACTGAAAATGGCCAAAAATCGAAAAAAATGCCTGATGAACCCCTTACGATTTTTTCGGATTTTGCCATTTTCGTTTTTTCTTTCTACAAATTGTATCCTTCGGAATAAAAATACAAAAATTGGTGTACTTATGTAAATTTGCCCGTAGAATCGATTGGTGATGTTGTCGAAGTCGTAAACCTAACCCTTAAAGGGTTTTACCAAAAAAACCTATTTTGTTAGGTATTGCCAAAACTCAACTTTGAATACGAATATCTCGAGAACGGTAAGAGATATTTAAATTCGGTTTGAAAATTTGAGATCAGCGCATCGATGGTTACTTAAGTTTAGAAAATGAAAAGTTTTGGAGAAAAAAAGTTCCTCGGAGAAATTTTGAAATTTAGGTTTTTTTCGATTTTCTCATTTTTCACCTAATCGTTCCAAAGAACGTATATCCGGAGAAAACATTTCTTTATGTAACTTTTCCCGTAGAATCAACTGGTATAAACGTTGAGATTGTATCTGTAACCATTTGAGAGATATAACCAAAAAACATACTTTTTTTATGTGCAACTTTGACAAAAAATATCTCAAGAACGAAAAGAGTTAATTAAATTCCGTTTGAAAATTTGAAATCAGCATATCGAGATCTATCAAACTGCACTATTTCCAAAAATCATAATTTTGGACACAAAAATGAGTATTTTTTAGATATTCCGTGTTTGTCAACACAATTTCTGGTTCTGTTCTCAACACAACATTGATATAGGGTTATAGGATTTGGAAATAAATAAAAGATATATATTAAAGCAACAAAATAAAATCCAATAGGCATAATAGGATACAGGTTTTGAAATCATTGGTATCAATATTTATTTGTCTAGAAAATAAAAAGCTTATGAGAAAAAAATTGCTTTATTTTCCAAGGTTAACTTAACATCTAATATCAAGTTTTCATAATTTTTTGTAAGAAAACCATACCATCCTCACACAAAGCCATAGGGGTAACTGTAAAATTGTTAAAATCATTATAGAGATCTTAAAATATGGTTATTTTTTAAAAACTCGATGTACAATTTTTAGCAGATTTATGTACTATCCTTATCAATGTGATGGAAAATAAAAGTTATTTCTTGTTGTAGTTGCGAACACTTATTTTCAATTGACTTCGTCCCGAGCCAAAACTTTCGCTATTTCAATCTAGTAGGAAATAGGTAAATTTCTGCACATGTAACACAATATACTACCAACATGATTCATTAATTTTCTTTGTTGTGGTAAAGACATAAACAATGACATGTAATTACAATTTGTATTTTTCGTTTTATGTAGATGAAGTGTGCATTTTAATAATGGAATTTAATTGAAACTTTGCTATTAGTGTCGCTAGGAGTATATGAAATATTAATTTCCATTCTCAGTGGCAGTGCCCTGTAGTATCTATCGATCACCTATGCGCTCGGTGGCCCATCGGCTTAATAGTTTGAAGTGGACTTGGCTAACTGAATACAACAAGCTTCGTAATCAAAATTTATACCTCGCTCAGGCTGCGATCAAGCGTGCCATGCTGATCAATATCCCCATCAGAAGGACGTGGAGTACAGGTGAACCACGCCGCATTAAACACTGAATTGCTGCTGGATTCATCTCCGCACTCTCTATCTATTATTTAATATCTCTATTTAGATCAATACCTAAAGGACGTTTCAAATGTAATTGTTCATAAACCTATGATAACCTACATACCAGCAATATAAGCGATCATGCACATCAAATAAATCACCGTACTCGTAATACAGGTGTCCGTTTTAAGAGGCTAATAATTGGGATCTCGAGAAGCATAGAGATACAAAGTTGGTTAAATTGAAGCAAAGTTGTCGCAGTAGTTGGCTATTTTAATCATGTATTTGTTTTTCCGAAAAAATTCATAGCTCATTAGATATGAGTAAGAAACTGATTTGGACAAAAGATATTTGATTTTGTTTCTAAATCAATAATTTTCTAATTTCTTATATTATTTTCATTTTGAGTACCTTATGAAAATGGAAAGTTAATATGAATTTTTAGAAAAGTATTCGAGCTACAAAAATTTTGAAGACCGCTGTCAATTCCTCGTAAAAAAAATAGATCGAACTCAAAAATTACATTGTATATCAGCAGCGATTAACGAAAAATCACCAAGAAACTTACAATGTACAAAATAAGTAAAAATAAGTACGTAAAAACCCAATCAGACAGTCTGCCAAAAGTCACAGTCGATATTGTGACTGAGTTTTTTGCATCATCCGAATTTTTCAATGCAGCAGAAATAAGAAATTCAAAAATAAGTACAATTAATAAAATTTATCCAACACCGTGTAATTATAACTATATAACTTTGGGTAACTAACGGCCTAGTGAGCATTTCTCACGTGATTTATTTGTAATGTAACATATTTGTACCATAAATAATTATAAATATGATACACAAATATATTTATTATTTAGATATTGGTGATACCACCAAATTATGTCGCTTTAACATAAAAAAATTTATATTGCAAAGCATTCAATATATTTTATTTGATTACAACTTACAACAAACGGTTCACATTTTATGTTAATTCCACACCTTCGCTTAATAGTAATCATTTTAGTGCACCCCAATAATTTCAGTTAATTAATTAATTGTTATTCATATTTTTTATCTCGTTCGTACATTTTTTTACATGCATTTTCAAAATTAAAGAAAAGAGCTATGATACCTCATCTCCCGAATTTATTTTGTGTTAATTTTTCAACAACTTTCTTAAATAATTTCGAAATATTTGCCTCTTTCAAAATAAACTTCAAATTGACAAGAGTGAACTATTAATCTTGGTTTTAGATAAAGCAATATTTATGGTTAATTATTTTTTAAAAATGAATTAAATACAAGATTCCATATTGATAGTAATGTAATTGACAGAATCTCATTAAATATAATAAAATAAATATTTTTTTTGAAATGTTGTACAGGTATTAAGTGTATATGTGCTATATTTAGATGGAATAAAGAAAATACAACGATGAAATAATTGTGTATGATTAGATATTTCTACATATAATACCAAACAACATCCAACCAAATTCTTATTTGGTTCACAATTCGGTCACCAGCACTCAATAGTAATTTATTGTTTATATGACGGAACATTTGGAAGAGGAAAGCAGCACAGTGAATAAAGCTTTGTTGATGGTCCATTTTATCTGTCATTCCTCATCATCTTCCCGCTGTTTTGCTCGCGAGCAAATCTAAAACCCGGTATATTAAATCAGAAGCTGTCAAATTCGCCGGGCCTTGGTGGGCAGCAGGTATGAGTGCATTTCTGTGTTTCCCAACTAAGTGATATATTATCTTCGATCGTTGTCAGGCAGACGCACAAATCTCCCACTACAAATATTATTCCACCAAATTTGGTAAACAAATTCTGTGGGAAGGATGTGGATAGTGTTTTTTCAGAATATTAAAGTCAAATATTTCTTGTAACACAGCGTAATGTGTAGGTGAAGGCGTATCGATTATGAATTGGAAATGCGGATGCTTCGGTAATGTTCATTTACAAATCAATGAACCAAATATGAGATAAAAATGACAGGCTGATATGGATGATGACATTAAATTTCATGTAGTGTAATGAAATTTGCGCACGTGAAGTTATTACAAATATATAAAACGCAGGTGATATTTCAATCATTCAATTATAAATGGCATATTATTAAAAATTTCATGTCAGAAATATATTATGACTGTTTGATTGACCGTAAATTGTTGAAAATTACCAATTTTATAAATACATATTTATAAATTATAAAATTGACTGTAATATACTCCAAGAGATTTTTAATAAAAAATTACTAATTTATTTCCTATAAATTCAATTCAATCCATTTGAACTAAATCTTGGTAAATATTTTTTCTCCGATCTTAGGAAAAATGTTAACTTTTTGACTTATATTCATTGGAAAAAATGTCTTATTTCGATGTGTTAAATCAGTGACCCACTATGGGCTATATGACCACTCTAGAATTAAAGGAAAAAAAGTATAATAAATAAAAATTAACCATTGTGACTATCTACAATAATGAAAAAATCTATATGTTGCCATATTATTTCATTGATATTAGCATTTAAAATTAAAATTTATATAACGCCGCCATATCACTTAGGAGAATGCTAAAAGTGGGAACATAATGAAACTATTTTTTTAACTTAATGATAAATGTTGTTAATGATAAATTAGTCATAACTATTAATGAAACAACAAAAACAAAGATATCAATATAGGCAATTCGTAGAATAAAATAAAATATATTTTGAAATTACACAACAGATTGTTTTGGTGTAAATTCGGTGGGTATTGAAATATCAACTGATGTGAACATTGTCAATGTCATGATTTTCGAGTACTGTTTGTCGTCTAGATATTATCTACATAAATTAAATTAATAAAAAAATTTAAATAAGTTTAATGATAAAAATTACAAAATAATGGAGGTAGACATAGAATGATTATTATTATTGGTTTTCTTATATCCTTTTATGTAACTGAAATGATTTTTACATTAGACTTACTAAAGCTCTCAATTTCCAAGTAGGTGGAAAATAACACAATTTCCTTTTCCTATTGTACTACTTATTTTACCAGGTATTTTTATATATAAATATCAGGTTTCTATAAAATAATATTTCACCAACCAATGTAATATTAAATAGTCATTTATGTGGTACTAAAATGGATGCACTTTTTATATTCAAACAACATATTTTAAAAAGATATTATTAGGTATCCTTTGTAGGATTTATGATGCTAGTAATTACATTTCCTATAACTTTAAAAGGTTGTAAATTTTCCATTATTTTTAGTTTTACGGTTTTTATAAGCAAATTATTCTCATATATTTTATGCATTAAGTTTTAAAATATAAAATTTCCTCTAAAATGAAATCTAGTAATTCCCGGAAATTCAATATCGTTTCTGGATGGTGCAGTGGTTTCAGTGGGCGAAGAATCAGAATAATCATTAAAGAATAATCCAATTTTTCATTGCTGTGTACAAAAATCACTGTCTAAGACAAACTATTACATTAAATTTAATTTCTGATTCTAGAAAGTTTGAGACAATACTTTAAGAAAATGTTTTCATATCTATAATCTTTTCAGTTCGTTTCAAACATCTAATATAATGTATTAATTTTCTTACTGATGAATTGAAGAATCTTCTGCAAATATAGCGGCACACAAATGCTTTATAAAGCTTTAAATCACTTTAATATATATATATATATATATATATATATATATATATATATATATATATATATATATATATATATACAGGGTGAATACTGAAAACCTTGACATAGGGAAATAACATGGGAAAACAGTTTTTTGCTGTTTCCATCTGTCCCGCTAAATAAAATCGGGTGTATATGGTATCGTCAGTTAGATTACTTAATTTTGCATTTACCAAATGTCGTGTAATATGGCCTTTTCTAACTGAAATATTTGATAAAATAAATTGTATTTTGAAGGTTATCCTTCATATTTTCGAATAAGAAACGTCTAAAACAAAATGCTCCATAGCCGAGCGGATAAGAGGGCGGATTCATGTATCCATTCTAAAGGTAGACTAAATGTAATGCGATATTTATTAATGTTTATTTTTTACTACCGATCTTTTGTTAAAATAATTTAAGAAATTTATTGTATATCTGCGAAAAAAATTTTGAAGGAAATTCTCTGGCTCCCCTATTTAACAAAGGTCTTAAGTACGTTCTTAGTTTGCTTACCCGGCCCTATTTGATCCAAATAAAGTGTTAATTTTAAAAATATAGTATGTATGTTTTATAAAATCTTTGGTAAACAAAACAATAACTCCATGGCCTACATATGCAAATAGCTATTACCTTTCCAATCCTTTGTATTTTTTCATATTTGTAGAGTTTCCCGGCAGCTGTCGTAGGTGTCCAACACATATTTATGACGAAGTAAAGTAAATAAAGCCCGCAATCTCCTTAGTGTTGGTTTTGTTGTATTGGCGAAACGCGATCTGGTGTCTAGTGCCATGTTCTTGGAAAACAATTGTATCTTCAGTGAACTGAAAATCCGACTTAACTCGACAAACGCTCACACGCCACTGTTCCCAGACAACTATGTTTGTTCTCAAAATCGCACTTCACACCAAAGACTTCGTTAACTGTTAACATATTACACAAAAACAAAACAATATTTAATATATGGCAAGGAATATGTCGAAGTACATAAAAAAATCAGTGTTAATTTTTTTTACTTACATTGCAAAAGCAAGAAAATATTGTATCCCTCAACCAATATCGTGTTTTTAAATAACATATCTACTATCTTCATTTGATTCTCCTTATAATTTGTTTATATTGCTTCAGAAACATATATTTTAACTCCAAAATTTTGAACAGGTTTATTATTCTTCTTCTTTAAAATAAAAAATCAGATTTGTACTCCAGATCAGCGGTCGACAACAATGGACTAAAAGAGTGTCACATTTTATAAACTTTTAAATTTCAGACTGTAGACGGATTTTACTTCACTGGTCAATTGATGAAGGAAAAGAAAACTACTGGAATTCAGTCAATGGGATAAAATTTAGAGGAAACAAAATTTTATCCCATTGACTGAATTCCAGTAGTTTTCTTTCCCTTTTAAATTTCAATCATGTCGCGTGCCACTAAAGGAAAAGGCAGTAAAAAAATTGTAATAAAATAAACTGTACTCTTTAGGGATGTAAAATTAAATATCATTTAGTAGCACAAAAGATTACCTTTAACCAGGTTAACTGGAGAGGAATAACCTTGCTCAGTAATTCTAGCAAATACTATCAAAAATTTTACTCGACAGAATAAAGGAAAAGTTTGAGCGTAAATGAAGTAGAGAATAAGGTTTTCGGGAAGAAAGATCTTGTACAGAACCCAAACACAAACAGGATTGCTATTCAGCATATGATGGAAATCTAAAATATGATTCATGTAATGTTTATAGAAATGAAATCTTTTAGGATACCTAAGTCAAATATCCATAAAAATATTTACTGTAAATCTTTTTCCCAAATGGACTTAGCAAGTTCTTAAAATTTTAAGGGAATTGCTAGAATCTGACAACATTGATTTGAGCTAAACTCTTAGCGTGCCATTACAAATTTTATCTCGTTCCGTTGGTTGCCGACCGCTGCTTCAGATAATTTTTTTGTACGCCTATCAAGTTATGTACATTTTTTGCTTCACTTTATTTAATCTTATTTTATTTGCCAATGAATACGATCAAACAAAACCTTTGAGAAAATGTGCCCACCGAGATGTTATAGCAGTACAGAATTTAGTTATGAGAAAAATTTAAAAAAAAACTCTTCGAGCAAGGTACACTTTCTGCACTGACAAATGCAATATAAAAGGGAGATACACTACTAGATGTTACAGCAGTTTCATATAAAAAAAATTCAACTTTGTACGGCTAATCATTTTTGAGTGTTGCTAGATACACACGTACGTAAAGACGTCACTACGAAACTAGTCAAAATGCATTCAGGGATAGTCAAAATGGATATTTCCGTTGAAATCGCGATTACAATACTTCTTTTACTTCGTACAAGGAAGTAAAAATGTATTGATTATAAATTGAATACACAGAGGCAACTTTTATTAACAAAAGCATACTATTTGTTATTGTTATTTATTCAATCCACAATAGCAGTTGACATACATTGCATGAAAAATAAGGAATAACATAATAAAACAAACCGCTGCTTCAGAAGGTGTACATATAATAGTTATTTATGTATTAAGGGCATAATCAAAAGATTATAGCACGAGGGATTGTTTAAAGTTCCATGCTTTGGTTTCTTTATTTGTTCTTAAACAAATTTAATATAATTCATTCACACATAAATTTCTCTTTTCGGTAAAATAAAAAATACATTTGATTATATATGGTGCTGATGTGAATTCACTCTTATCGTGAGCTAAAGACCATCTAATACATTTTTAATATATTGCATACATACAAAGTGGTTAGAAACAAAAATACAATCCTGGCAACAAGAGTTGAGCTACCGACAAAATGTAAACAAAATTGCACATGCCATTGGGGCATGAGAATAAGCAGAATATAATGTCTAAAGATAAAATATTCATTATTTACTAAACTTTTATCAGAAAATATTCGCCATCTGTGTTACATGATGTATTCGATAAAACACTCCCCTGCCCCATAACTCAACTTTGGTTGCCAGCCCTATATTTAATTTTACGACTGAAATTATATAATATATATATACGCACTATAATATATTTCTATAAAACCAGTTTTAGAAAAAAAACTATCATAATTATTAATGAACAAATGAATTTTCTTATCATTAATAATTAAATCCCTTTTTATTAATATTGTCGGCTGGATGGCTGAGCGAGCTAGCACACATCTCTAACTTGCTGTGACGTCATTCGAACTTGAGATCGTAGGTTCAAGTCCCAGCGACCGACAATGTGTGATTTGTCGCAAATAAAAAACACAGTTACTTGTGTATCACATTCGGATGCTATAGACTTGCCATCTATACATCTTAAATAGAAATAGCGCTGGCATGAAACAACCGACAGTACGGTAGTTAGAACTGCGGCTCGGTGAGATCGGTTGCCCTATGCTCCGCTTGGGAGATACAGGGACACACATTATTATTAATAATACTAACATTTATGAATCAATCAAATAAAAGATTAAATTATTTGTGTGCATATCTAATTTTATATTTATAAACAGTTATCTCAAACAAAAACACAATTGTAGAAAGTATCAATCCACTAACTAATAATATGAATGCCCCCGCAAGTTCATACAAGTTTAATCCAGTTATTTCATCTTCTTCTACTTTACATCTGTCTGTGAAATCGACATCTTTTAACCATTTACCAAACAAACCATTTGATAACATCAATAAAATCAATTCATTAAATCTGTCCAGAAATGGATGTCCCCTTCTAAAATACAATCCAACATGCACAGAGAGTATGGGATCAACTATAGTGTACACATAACAATTTTGAGAGTAGTATTTCGCTCTAACAAGGCTACCAACATAAGCGATGTTAGGGTTAAAAGTAGCTGATCGAATTTTGTCCATTTGTGTTGAGGAATATAAAGTTGATCTTTCCATAAGCTTGATTGTATTCTTAGCGCCTATTTTTAAAAGCTTCATTTTTAATTCAACTATTAATCCGAATATATATTTTGATTCTAGAAGTTCTTGTTCATTGGATACTTGTTTTTCTCGAATAGGTATTGTCATTATAGATAATAATCTTGATTGATAAGCTACGGCCGTTATCAGTGTGAAGAGAACCCAAAAAATAATAATAATTCGTAATGAATTTTGTTTTGGTAAAACAACAGAACCTTGTAGGAAAATATACCATATTTCTAACCCACATTCTATTAAACTCAAACCATCTATATCGTCAAATAACCACAATATAATCACCATAATTAATACAGTGACAAATAAAATTAACCAAACACTATAATTGAAAACTGAAAATAAATTTTTCCATTGTTCAATAAATGTAGCTTTAGGAACAAACCAATTTATTGGATCTGAGTAGTATATGAAACTTAGATCAAAATCCCAATAGATTGAGTTGTTTAAGTACATTCGACCATATCCCATTTCGCAATTACCATTTATTATATCGTATAAAGTACTAGGTTTGGTATAACTACCATTTAATAATTTATATCCATAAGTAAAATACTGTGGTCTAACTATTTGTGTCAAGTTCATTTTTTTCAATATATTCCTTACTAGAATTCCTTCAAATCCTTGTTTTTTCGCATCTTCTTTTGTCATATTCACAGGATCAATTACTGATGGTGAAATCATTTCGCTATTAATAACTATCGCACAATCAGTAAATTTTTTCGGTACTTTATTAGGAAACATGTTTTCTAAGCTAATATTCTTGCATTTTCCTATTGATTCTGCTGTTATATATTGCTCACAAATTCCATTTTTGTATGGAAAATAAGTATAAATATCTACCTCGTTATTGCTCTGATGTAAAACTGCTATGTTTATAATATATTTGTACCAGGCTATCATAAATAAATTATCTATTTCTTCTTCACCTTCGTAAAGTATTAAATACCTTTTTCTGGGTTCCCAACATGGTTGAAGGTAAATTTTTTGTAGTAACTGTTTAAATTCATTTACGTCTTCTATATGAATAATATAATACGAATATTTTCGCATATCTTTTTGTATTGATGTAATATCCTTATTCAAATTTAATATGGTTCGAAGAGACGAGGCATTTTGCAAAAAGTTGTTTAAATATTTTGAATTAGAATGGATAAATAATACTTCTTTATTCTTGTTTAATACATTTAAGCTTTGCAAACATTCAGAAAAAGTATATTTTATATTTGGTATTAAATTTATATTTGCTTTCCTTTCATTTAAACAAGATATACTTAATAGTTTCAATAAAAAACTAGAGAACAAAATACACAATTTCATTTTGTTTGTGCATGTACTGTACTACGAGTGATATTAATATTTTCTCTTCTGTTATATTGCTACTCGTTTAGTATAAACAATTATTTTGATTTATGCATTCATTATTTGAACTAGAAACTGTAATAATGTACGCATGTTCGTAATTTCTTCTCTATAATTATTTATTACTACATATTATATTTAATAAATCATACATTTTTTTCTTCAATCTAAACGTTATTATAGGTACCTATTATATTTGCACGGAATATCGAAATTATTATGTGTGTTGATACATATTTTTCCTCATCATTATAACATATTATGAAACTTTCAAAAGCCATGCTTTGATTTTTCCAGTTTATTTTTGTAATAATTTTTATTTGAATTTGACAAAAAATATATGACTATAACTATAAATAGTCAAAGGCTAATAATTAGTTTTACCTGATTTTACGAATGTGTTTTTCCAAGTTATCTGATTTTTATTCGCATTTCCAATTAAAAATATTTTTTTTGTCTCCATGCTATTTCCACATATATTTCATAGTTAACATGAAAAGTTATAATTTTTAGTAGTTTTCAGTCCAAAATCGTGGTTTTTGAAAATAGTGCATAATTATATTGTACTTACATATTTATACTAATAATTATAGTCAGAAAAAAATAATTAGATTTTTCCGTAAATATATATTTTCTTCCAAATTTCCCAAAAAAATGTTCAATTTCCCTAGATCTAGATAAATTTCTCTAAGAATGAAAGCACTGTGCACTGATGGCGTGCGTGACAAAACCTGCAATATTCGACCTTGAAAACTTGAGAAATCTCGGCGAAATTTGAGACCGAGACGAGATAAAATAATTTAAATTAAAAAAAATCTCGTCTCGTCTCGTCTCGTCTCACAAAATCACTAACGAGAACTATCAGTATGTAATATTAATTTATCGTCTTTATATTTATGTAAGTTAAATGTATATATACTAAGATGTATCCCTTATTTTTTTAAGTTTGTAATTTTTTTAAAATTATAATTGCCTAAATAAAACAAATTTTAGACATTATTTGCTTGTAGCACCAAGCGAAAATGTGGAAAGTCTGGCCTCATCTAGTAATATCGCTACGCAGGTGACAAATTTGCCCACATTTTCCAATATTATTGTATCATACGGAGTTGCATATGGCTGATTCATAAACGTCTATTTTTGAAGAAAAATAATTGTAAAAATTATGGGAAGAACCTATTGCTTAATCTGTAATTCTTAAACTGATTGGAACAGTTAAGCAATGATATAAATGGGCCAATGATGAAGGATATCGCAGTTAATTCGCAACGACGTAATCGGATGCGTGTAGTGTTTCGGTGGTAAATGACGGCAATTAAAGGGAAGTAAATCTGATTTCAATTATCACGTATCCAATTATCGGAATGCGCGCTGCAAATTTTCTTTCCGTGGGATCGAATGGCGCTGGATCAACTTACTAACTTTTATCAAGTTTGTGCATCGGTTCCCGGCAAACTGAATTATACACTACGTGTTCACAGATTTCAAACTGCTATTCTCACAACACACGCCCAAACACTTGATGGCAAAAACGAAACAGATAAACTTCACTGTCATTATTTACTTTCCAAATTAACTACTTTCAAATGCACAGCTTCATTTATTTCAACTAACACTCTTTAAATTTATTCTGTTTAGTGGAATCATTACGTACACTAATACCACGAATCAGGGACCCGAACCGAAAAATTTTGAGGTTCGGTTACGGTTAACGGTTTTTACATTAATAAAAATTCAGTTTCAGTTATCGGTGACGGTTTTTTTAAAAAAGGTTATAGCGGTTTCGTTACGGTTTCGGTTTCGGTTAAAATTGTGAGTTGTATTAAGTAAAAAGTATAGTCACTTTTTAAGTTGTGATCTGAAAATGAAAATTAAATAATTATTATATAATATATTATTATATTATAAATTAAATTTATATTTATACTGGTTTTAGTATCGATATTTTTCGGTTCGGTTACGTTTTCGGTTACGTTTTCGGTTGCAAAATATATTTATTTTTCGTATCGGTTTTCGGTTTCCATATTTGATGAAATAAAATATAAGTTTCGGTTTTCGGTTACGGTTTGATAAAAAGTCAAATAGCAGTGCGGTTTTCGGTTACGGTTTCATTACGGTTCGGGTTCTTGCCAGCAACCTTCAAAACTAAAACAATTGTAGACAATCGAATAGATTTTGCAATTCTGTTGATCAGAGACGCACCCATATATTTTTTTCAGGCGGTGTTCTCAAACACAGATTGTTCATTTTAAGTTGTACACTATTACTATTTCGTACTATAAAAATAAACAAAATAATAAATAAAAAAAATTATCGCAGTACGAAGGGCCACTGTATTCTACCTTACCGTCTCGGAACTCATCATTTTCATAATATTTTTCTCTTATTTTTTTGATAGTTTACAGGCTAATACTCTTTTTTGAGTAATATTTGCATGCTTTTCCCTTTGTAGGTAATTTGAGCAACTCATCGTAAAGATCAATGACTTAAACAAGGCTCACATCGATTTTCTGTAGTTTTATCCTCTAAATGGAACCTGAAAAAAAAATCCCATATTATTTTCATAAACAAAGTTAATATACATTCCATTTGACTCCAAATTTTTTTTTAGCTGTGTAATTTTCAATCTTCAATAATGACTTTTTAGTTCAAATAGTTTCTTAAAATCCTATGTTAGGAATCTATGTATTTGAGCCGCACATTTTTCTCTTTGTAGTTGAATATCAAACAAATTTAAGATCGTCCAATCAATTCTTCTCTACTTACAATTTAAATATTATTCTGAATCAGGAGAATAAAAAAATAAGTTCATTTCATAGAGATAATATATTAACGATAACATAAAATTGAATACAGCAATACAGTTTTTTTTTTACTTTAATAAATACCTAATTAATTGCGATGGATGTTTGAATCCCAAAAACGCCCTGTCTTAGCCGCACCACTGCTGGTAATGATGATCTTCGACTGGTTTGATGTAACTTTTAAAGTTGTATTGAAAAGATTAATGAAGAAATATTTTATTTAAAGGCAATAAATTGTAAAAATTAAACAACATATAAAAACTGTATTGAATTTAATAATTTGAAACAGCCAAAGGAAAACACGTCTTTCTGTTTGTATACTTAATAAATTAATAATAAAACTAATTTTCAATAGAAAACTAATTAATATACAGTTTATGGTTTTTTTTTAGGAAAAGAAAGAAATTACTTTTCAATAAAATATAAACACTTGAAATACTAACAATACAAACAAAATACATCCAGATATTATGAAAACAGAATATGTTTTCATTTATCAATGCATTGACATTGAAATGGAAACCAATGAAAATCGAAACCGATTAACCTGTTTTTTGTTCCAATTGCCCAAAACTAAAAATTGGTTTTCTTCTGAAAAACCGAAAATCTTCAATATATTTTTTTGTTATTAAAGAATTGATGTTTAAATTTTTTTCTTTACGAAATTAATTAAAATCGTAAAATATAATTTTATGGATTTGTTTTTGATTTTTTTACATAAATATCTTGCATATATTGAAACTTAAGGCAATAGCTTTGAAAATTTATTAAAATTTTATTAAACTAAGAAAACATTACCGTAAATTGATAAAATTTATTTGTCAAAATATTTTGTTTGTTTCTTATTCACTTTGAGCGCCAGCTCTTGTTTTAATATATGTATTTTTTTCATTTCTTAATAATAAATCATGAATGTCTAATTTTTTATACATTATGTTAAACATGCCTATATTTTTATTCAATAGGTTGAAAAGCTATATTAATATTATTGTAAATGTATGTAATTTATAATTGAAAAAATAATGGTAGGACAAAAAATAACATTTCGCACAAATATGTCATGTGTAAAATTTCCATGGATTTCCCATAATTCAATAGAATATAAAACTGATATTAATGAAGTATTTTAATTACGAGTTAATTGTATTTTCGCGTTGGTGCATATGGATATGAATAAAATATAAGCAATTATCTCGTCTCATAACATATAATCGACAACGCATATTGTTAATTATCTACTAATTTAGCCAATATTAATTTAAAGGGTCGTACTCGTACATATGTGAAAGATTATATCTATATGTACAAATGATGCATCATTATTTACTGTTTGTTAAAAATATTAAATTATAAACATATTGAAAATCAGATACGCACATTAATTAGAACTGTGGTTATTGTTATTTTCAAAAATATTGATAACAAAAGAGCACTGATATGTTTTTACGAATAATAATTATTTATTTCATTAATCTTGTTACAGTTAATAATTTACAATAGTATATATAAATGTGTATAGTATAATACTCTAAATTTTTTTATTACTCTAAATAATCTATCCATCAAACAAAGACCTTAAAGAAGGTACCTATATAATTTTTAATGAATGTATTGTGTAATAAAAATCCGTTATTATTAATCCCATAAAAAATAGAAGTTCCAGTAAACAGTTAAATAAATGGCAAAACTCTTTTTATGAATAAACAATTATATTTAAAAAAAACATATATATAGTCCATCTACCCTGTTTAGTTTTAAACTAGACGGATCATATAATGATATTTATTTGATTTTTCATTATCCATCTTACCCAATGATTTTTGGTTTAACTCTGTCAAAAATCACAAATGTTTTCTTTATAATGTACGAAAAATGAGAGAAAATTAGATTATAAATAATAATAATGTATAATTTTAAATGCACATAACATTTAAATTACGAATACAAGAACAAAGTATAATTGCTGAATTTATTGTGCTCAAAATTGAAGGACTGTAAAAATACTCAATCATGATTCTTCTTATCTGCATATATCTATTTCAAGTAGGTTGCAGCTAAATTAGACTGCATCTTGTGTAGTTATTAGCTACGTTTTATGAACTATATTTCAGACAGTAATTAATTAAGTAGTCAAGTTTGTGTCAGGGCAGTTACATATAGGATGGGGGACCGTTTTTCAGAGATAACTTTGCTTGTATTTCAAGTAGGTTCAGTCAAGCTTGTGTCAGAGCAGTTTCATGTAGGATGGGACACCGTTTTTCAAAGAAAACTATCTGCATAAAGCAGTTGTTTTTGACATTTTGTTAATCTAATTGTAAGATGATTCAATAACTACATGAACGTTAAAAACTTTGTTTCGAACCAGCATTGTCTTTATTAAGAAATAACGTATAAATACACGACGTTTGGGATAATAGTTGTCTTCAGCCGTTATTAAGTGTATACACTATCATCCGAAACGTCGTGTATTTATACGTTATTTCTTAATAAAGACAATGTTAGTTCGACACAAAGTTTTTAACGTGAATCATCCATTGTCTACGAATTTCAAAGAAACTACATGAAGTCTAGTTCTATCTAGTGATTTGTAACAGAAACTATGGAAATGGTTCCTAGACTAAAGTTCTCATTGAGGGATATGTTCGAATTGTGGAATCTTCAGCTTTTTTAACAAAAAAAACTGCTAGCAATGGTATTGTATTGTATTGTATGTAGTCGAGGGCTTAAGCGTTTTGTCGCTTTTTGTCAACGCGACCTAGAAGATCTATTGTGACACAGCCCTTACTTAGTTTTCCGGAAGTAGATCCAGATTTTTGATGAAGCCGATTATGGTCCCAGGAGTCAAGTTCTTGATCTCATCTGCCGTAAGATACCTCTTACCTAGTTGATTGAGTCTCTGCGCAGTTACGGCTGGGCATTCACACAGTATGTGTTCCGACGATTCGTCGTCCTCTTCACAGAATCGCTTTCATTTTCAGCTATACCAATTTTGTGCAAATGGTACTTTAAAGGACAGTGGCCAGTGAGAATTCCTGTCATTATGTTAAGGTCCTTTTTGCTGAGAGCTAGTAACTCTTTGGCGTTTGTCGAAGCTGGGGAAATTAATTTCCGAGCTTGATTGAGGCCTGGAATAGTTTTCCAATATGAGGATATGGCAGATTCCTCCCAGTTTTTGACCACCTAGCAATGGTACTAAAAGTTTAGTAAGAATATTTACATATATTACTCGTATTTACTATATTACTATATTACTGTATTCTTCTATAAAAGTTGTTTTAAAATTCTGATTTAAAATAAACGTGAATCTGTTAATGGACTACGCAACTTCAATTCCGATATAGTCGTGCGTTGAAAAAGTAAAATGAACGTGTCGTATGAATTCTATTTGGCAGTTTGTTTGATGGCATTGTTTGCAAAGTTTCCTATATTGCAAGCTAGCAGCTGCAGTTTGCAACGCTCATACAACAGGTAATCACATTCCTACGCATTATTGTTCCTATAGGGAATTGTGAGTGCATAGCCATTGTGCAAATACTTGTATTAACAAACATACATGCACACAAATCATGCATATTGACAGTCCATTTCACTCTGTAAGATAATTATTTCATTTTCAAATCAAATCCTAGGAACGCTAACTGGTGATGTATCAACACAATGAATAAGCAATCCTTTACATTAAATGTGACTTTATACGGTAAATTTATCAGTTATAACTAATAGAAGTACGTTCACATATTTATATAATTTTTTCTATTTACGTAGCTATTTAACGCACTATTTCCATAGAACTGAATACCAGTTTATCCACAACTTCAAAAGCTCTTGCTTCGGTAGGTTTTACATAACGCTTGAAAGTGGCTGTTTCGTTGTAGATCTTTAAAAGTTGCTCTCGTAGTAGCACCTAAAAAATATGTGATTTTCTTTTTTTTTAAATCAGATTTTTAAATTTTTTTAAAAAAAAGGTATAATACAATTTCTTCAAAAACATGTGTCATAAAACAGCATTTATTACAAAAAAAATGTTCTAAGAATAAGTAAAAATTTAAAAAAACAATAAAAAAACTACAGTAATATCTGTTTATAATGATACCGCTTATGGCGATAAACTAGTTATTACGTCGAAATTATGACCACCAGTTAGAAAGAACACATAGGCTAACGTTATTTTACTTTTATCAGACTTCCGACTATAGCGACGAAATTTTTAGGATCCCTTCGATGTCATATACCATTGTAACTAACTTTTAGTAATTTCTAATTACAGTTGAATATAAAAAGTTACAATTTTTAGGTTTTTACTGTAAAATTTTTCATATACAGCTGAAATATTCCAAAAATACCCATGCATGAGTCCAAAATTTTGGATTTTGATTGTTGACACCCTTTAAACCCAATTTTAGGTCAGGTTTGGGTTCCTTTTTACCCATTTTAAGGTGTGACAAATTTCCAAATGTACTATACAATATGTTTAGATATTTTTCAACTCATTTTTGGGTATAAAATGCAACACATAATCGTGTTAAACTTATTTTTTTAATTATGAACATCTAAATCATTGTTAAGCACTTTAAACCCATTCCAGGGTGTGACATAACCCAAATAAACCCATTTTTAGGTAAAATTTATTGATTTTTTTGAAAAAAACCAAATTGATAGTCGCCGATGCGCTGATTTCAAATTTTCAAACCGAATTTAATTATCTCTTCCCATTCCTGAGATATTTGGCCTCAAAGATGCACCTCAAAAAAGTGTGTTTTTTTAACATTTCTCTAAAATGGGTAGAGATACAGTATCAACGATTACACGAGTCGATTCTACGCGCAAAGTTACATAAAGAAATGTTTTCTCCGCATATACGATCTTTGGAACGATTTGGTGAAAAATGAGAAAAAGGAAAAAAACCTGAATTTCAATTTTTCGCTGGGAAACTTTTTGTCACCAAAATTTTTTATATTCTGGACTTAAGTAAATACAAATGCGCTGATTCCAAATTTTCAAACCGATTTCAATTATCTTTTATCGTTCTCGAGATATTTGTGTTCAAAGTTAGACCTGAAAAAATCAGTTTTTCAGGAATAATTCTGAAATGGGTTCAGATACGACTTTGGCAACCTCACCAATCGATTCTACGGGCAAAATTACATTTTTGTACCAATTTTCAGATTTTTATTCCAATGGATACAAATTTTATAGAGGAAAAACGAAAATAGTCAAAAATCGAAAAAAATCGCAAGGGGTTCATCAGGCGATTTTTCGATTTTCGCGATTTTCGTTTTTTCGCTCTAAAAATTGTATCCATCGGAATATTAATCTGAAAATTGGTACACTTATGTAATTTTGCCCGTAGAATCGATTGGTGAAGTCGTCGAGATCGTATCTTGACCCATTTCAGGGATATTCCTGAAAAACGATTTTTTTCAGTTTCAACTTTGAACCCAAATATCTCGAGAACGGTAAGAGATAATTGAAATCGGTTTGAAAATTTGAAATCAGCGCATCTGTATTTACTTAAGTCTGAAAAATGAAAAGATTTGGAGCCAAAAAGTTCTCCAGCGAAAAACTGAAATTCCGGTTTTTTTCTTTTTTCTCATTTTACACCAAATCGTTCCAAAGAACATATATGCGAAGAAAACATTTCTTTATGTAACTTTGTGCGTAGAATCGACTGGTATAATCGTTGAGACTGTATCTCTATCCATTTTAGAGATATAGTCAAAAAACACACTTTTTTGAGGTGCAACTTTGAAGCCTAATATCTCAGGAATGGAAAGAGATAATTAAATTCGGTTTGAAAATTTAGAATCAGCTCATCGGCGACTATCAATTTGGACTATTTTAAAAAAACAAAATTTTTGACCGGAAAATGGGTCATTTTGGATTTTTTCGACTGTAAAATCAAAATTTTAAGGTGCAAATCTAAATATTGTTAGTTTTCATGATTAACTATGATTGTAAATTGTCAGCCAGTACGGTTGTGTGGTCGTGGCGTGTCTTGTCTGATCGTGCAGATAAGCAACATAGCCCGCCCTGTCCAATTGGATGGGTTGCCGCACAACGGCTCGGTGTGTGCTGGCCTTGCAGAGACTGTAGGCTGACAACCTGCATCACTAAAATGCAAGTAAAACATGTCACGAAACAAGTACTTCAGGTACTTGAGGCCTAATCGGCTTCATCAAAAAATCTGGATCTACTTCCGGAAAACTAAGTAAGGGCTGTGTCACAATAGATCTTCTAGGTCGCGTTGACAAAAAGCGACAAAACGCTTAAAACCCTCATATACATACAACAATACAATGATTGTAAATTACTTGGAGATGAGAAAAGATATTAATTTTTATTTGAATATGGTTTGGAATATATTTGCGAATATAGATAACAATTATCAAAACAAAATTTCCAAATATAAGTACTTCCGGTCATCATTTCCGTTGTAGGCCAAGGTTCGTGGTCCAATTAACAACTATCAATTGTTTTACAAACATCCTTTTGTTTAGATAAAGAATATAAGAAAAATATTCATAAACAAACATCTATTATTGAAAAAAGATGATTTTAAAAATTATGGAAGAGCCTATCATCAGTCAATCAATCATATAGTCGAAGAATCGGTCAAAATCATACTTTATTAAAATTAATTGTCTAAATTTAGATAAGGAAACAAAAAAACCAAATAAAAATATTAAATTTACTATACCTATATGAAAAAGTAAAAAATGATTCTGATTATATTGATTTGACTGAAAGATTTTAAATATTTAAGCTTATTCTGTGACAAACAGTTTTCGCAATAAATGATTTACAGTTATGGTTGAAAAAATATGTTTATTCAAACCAGCATCAGAGTAAATAAGTGCGAAATAAATATAAAATACCACTGTAGATTTATGTAAATAGAAATCCATTTATATTATGCTAATTATTTATTCAAACTTTACACAATTCATGAAAATCATGTTAAGCTCATAAACTGAAACATTTTTAAATTTTATTGATTTCCGCTTGTTGTCATGGCAACATTGGTTCCAGGTATTTCGATGTTTTTATTATAAAAATAAACATTTATTTTATAATACGCACTCAGCAATTATTTATAAATATGGAAAGAGAGGCATATTGCAGTGATATCACTATTTATTTATTTATCATATGCAGACAATCCCCAATTATAAATTAGTTGCGTTGATTTTTAGTTTTGTGGAAACTGACATTCAACCGCATATTTGACAGTTTATGGATTTTATGTTATTAATCTTAATAAAATGATATTGCTTTTCCAGGAAATTCGTTTGGTTAACCACTCTATTATTACCTGGAATAAGGTATTAGATTTTTGTTAATTAGAGCGAATACTAGAACGCCCAACTCTGCGACGTGGTCTGTTAATTGCAAACATGGCGGACAGTGCGTAGGTATAATAATAGCCACTCACTCTGAACTACCTGATAAAAACCTGATTTGGATAACACAAAACCTCCCACCTTACAATTTATAGTAGCATATGTCATAGTAGCATATACATTCAAATTTACATATTTTTCAACAAAAATGTACTTGTACCCATAATAAGGTCTTGCAAAAACATAATTAAATAATTTTTTTTTTATTTAAATCGAATATATAATTTCTAATTTGCTGCTCTACTAAGAAAAAATAACAAATATGGGTCTAATATTTTTCAATATTCTATTGATTTAGCTTTACTAAAAATGTAAAATCGTGCAATACCTCATTGTGTTGTATAACTAAAAGAGGTCAGGCAATATTTTCAATTAATATTTTGAACATTTATTTGTGTACACTGATTATTTACAATCACAATTGTAACTTAAAATTTAGAATTAAAGGTAAATCTCTGTCTACATTCTTGAAACACTCCTATTTTCAGTAAAAATATTTAAATTTAAAGTTAATATAAATATATTGATTTCCATGCGCTAAATTCAAATATTAAAATAGTTTTTAATTATTTAAAAATAACAAGTTTTAAAAATTACCAGAGATAAAATTTCAGTAGTTTTAGAAATCGACACTACGAACACATATAAATTTTTCAGTTTGCACCTTTTTTCCTTCCAAAACATTTTCTGTGTTGAAGAAATGTCGTTGCACTGATCCCAAATTTTCATTTTCAAATAAATGAGAATGGATTAGAAATTAGATACTTGTATATTAAAATCAGATCTTGGCGTATTGCTTAATAATTATTTAATAATTAATAATTTACTAGATTATGTATGTATACTAATAACAGGGGAAGTAATTCCCAAAGCCGCCGATGCTGTATTTTTGCGTAAACTCTAAAATATTTGTAAATATCGAATTTTTGGTTCGAAAATTTTCAAATTTTACAAAATTTTGTTTGTAATATTTTTTAAAGAATTAACTACACTGATGCCAAATTTACAAACAAAATTTACTATTCTCTTTTCTTTTCGGAGATATTTGCCGTCAAAGTTGCACTTCAGAAAATTGTGTTTTTTGAGTATATTTCAAAAATTAGTTGAGATACAATTTCAACTACTTTACCATTTGATTCTACGGGAAAAGTTACATAAAGAACCGTGTTCCCCGCATATATGTTCTTTGGAACGATTAGGTGAAAAATAAGAAAAACGAAAAAACCTAAATTTAAATTTTTCGAGTCGAAACTTTTTGTATCCAAAATTTTTCATTTTCTAGACTTAAGTAGATATTGATACGTTGATTCCAAATTATCAAACAGAATTCAGGTTTTTTAGGTATATACCTCAAACGGTTAGGTTTACGATTTCGGCGACCTCACCAATCGATTCTACGGGCAAAATTACTTAAGTGTACCAATTTTCAATTTTTTATCTCAAGAGATAGAATTTCTAGATGGAAAAAACTGAAAATGGCCAAAAATCGAGAAAAATCGTAAGGGGGTCATCAGGCATTTTTTTCGATTTTGGCCATTTTCGTTTTTCCTTTCTACATATTGTATCTTTTGCAATAAAAATCTAAAAATTGGTATACTTATGTAATTTTGCCCGTAGAATTGATTGGTGAGGTCGCCGAAATCGTAAACCTAACACTTAAAGGGTTATACCTAAAAAACCTGTTTTTTTAGGTATTGCCAAAACTCAACTTTGAATACGAATATCTCAAGAACGGTAAGAGATAATTAAATTCTGTTTAAAAATTCGGAATCAGCGTATTGATATCTACTTAAGTCTACAAAATGAAAAGTTTTGGACACAAAAAGTTCATCGGAGAAATTTTGAAATTTAGGTTTATTCGATTTTATCATTTTTCACCAAATCGTTCCAAAGAAGGTATAAGCGGAGAAAACATTTCATTATGTAACTTTTTCCGTAGAATCAATTGGTATATACGCTGAAATCGTATTTCTACCCATTTTAGAAATATAGCCAAAAAACTCACTTTTTTGAGGTGCAACTTTGACAGCAAATATCTCATGAACGAAAAGAGATAATTGAAATCCGTTTGAAAATTTGAAATCAGCGCATCGAGATCTATCAATCAAGACTATTTCCCAAAATTAAAATTTTGGCACGAAAATGAGTATTTTTAATATATTTCCCTCTTAACACAACTTTGATATGGGGTTATAGGTTTTGAAAATAAATAAAAGTTAGATAATAAAGCTACAGAATAAAATCGAAAATGCGTAATAGAATTGCAGGTTTTGAAATAAGCGCATCGATATTTACTGAAGTCTGGAAAATGTAAGGTTTCTTCGAAGAAATTTTGAAAGTTAGGTTTCTTTCACCTAATGTTCCCAAAGAACATATGCGGAGAAAACATTTCTTTACAAAAGACATATCTTCTAATTTTTGAAAGTGATTTTATAAAATTAATAATATATAATAATCACCTTACTGACAACCAATTTCAAATGTCTTTATAATTTAGTTTAATAAATGTTTAATATTAGAAGCATATTTTTTTACCTTTTAATAATAAAACAGTTCGAAATACGAAACAAGATAAATAAAAAATCTAAAATGGGGCGTTATTTTATAAGTTGCGGAAGGGAGCCACATACCCTATCGACGGCCCTGGCTTAAAATGGAAAAAATAGTTATTTTTAAGGTTTATGGTAATTGTAATTTGAAAAGAAAATCTAAATAAATAAGCTTTACTGCCCTGCCTTATTCACAATCCTTTGGACAAAGTTTTCTTCGCACGTCCTTGCCAACATGATTCACGGAGAAGCAAAGTGAAAAAAGTACCCGAATGTGTTTTAGTACTAAATATTCTCAACAGAAAAAATATAGTCACCCCTGAGCAACAATTTTCGTCGCTAGTAAATCACCACGGCATATAATTTTTAATAAACCATACGTGGATGTATAGTAATGTGTCTCTGACTCCCATATCGCCGTGAAAATCTAACATTATTTTCTTCTGGAAAGAATGGACCTTTCGAAACAATGGCTGGAGTAAAATATGTGCACATCGACCTTCGAGCCGAACGGGGAATATTCCTCAAGTTGCTGACATCGTACGCTAGCTCTCACCTTCCCCGTTCACCTTACAAGTGCCCGTTATGTTTGCGGAATGCAGGAAGTAATCCGTGTTTTTTGTTTCCTCAAATGGGGTGCCTTCACAGTCATTTGTACTGTTCACTTCCGGACGTTTTATTTAGTATAAAATCCCGCTTGAGTTAATGAATTTTACATGTTAACATGGACAAAATTTCAATTTCTTCCTGATGGTTTAATTAATTTCGACGAGGTCCCACGATCGTGAAGAATTTGCTCCAATAAGGCTATCGTGGATCTAAACGGAGAAAAAAGCCATTGGGATGATTTACCGAGGACTAAATTCAGGGGAGGAAATTGTTATTGTGGAGAATTATGAGGTAAGTTCGCGGAAGAAATATGTCAATGTTGTGTAGCGTTTTATTAGACTACCGCAATAAACGATACACCAATGTCGGATATGATCATACTTACGATTTTACTAACTTTCAGCTAAAGTAAAATGAAAATAGAAACTCTCATATACTTCATATCAGCAGTTATTAAGTAATTTCATATTTTTTGAGAAGAATACATACGTTTCTACTAGTATAAAACAATTTTCGCGCCACCGTTAACGTCAGAATTACTTGACTGATACCTTTTTTATTTGCGTAACGTTTAGGTTTATAGGTGAAGTATACACCAATATTTATATAACTAAGTTTAATAAACGAATAATTATAAATTATAAAAAGATAATAAATGTTAACAACATTTTAATAAACGAATTCATACAATAATTTAAAAATAATAATTATTACTAAAGACTTAAACACTAAGAACATTTATTTAAACACTAAATACTATGCAATATTTATTTATACGATATTTATATCTCCAGCTATTTATTTATATCACCAAATATTTATTTATTTCTACGTTACATATCGCTGACATGCACTGACCAACACTGACTTACTTGAGTGTCTCTCTGCTTACTCTGAACTACACAGACTTCCATGAGCCGCCCGATGCGACCCTTATATACCTGCCGCCAATTAATACCTAGAACATTCCAGAGCCTTCCGATCTCTATAAAATTCCCGAACAATAGCGGCGTCGCTCCTTTACCACCTTTAACGCGACTACCTGCCCAGATATGTCAGCCATGATGACTCATCTCCGGTGAGTATCGCTTCGCTCGCTCCGCAAAATCCTACATCAACAAAAGTTGTGATTTTTACATCAAACTTTGCTATGTTACTATTTACTTACCGTTTCCTCGTTCAATACAAAATTACTTACCAATCAGTAATTTGTGAACATTTAAAAAGAACCGATCATGTAAAAAGTGTTAAAACGTTTGATTTGAGGCTTAAAATAATCATTTTATCGGGCTAATTGCCGTATTCATAAAACGTTCGTTATAATTATAAGGTTTCATCAATTTTTTTGGCAAATTATAAAACAGTAGATAAACTATTTTTTTTTATTTTTCTTCAAAGATGAATTGTGTTATTGGAGAAAATATTTAATAGGTGTCCTGTCTATAAAGTCAAATATTTTCTTGACCATTTGTAAATGATATACTATTACAGTTTACAATTAGTATCATAATTTTAGAGAGTTTAGTAATGCAATTATGATATACGAGTCTCACATTTGTTATTTATTTATCAAGGCCGGTAAATTTTTATGACAACAGCCATAAAAAGGAAATGATGTTTGGATAAGGATCGTACTAAAAATCGAAAGTCATAAAAACATTAAAAAATAAAACTATCTCCCAGAGCTTAATGCTCTTGCTCTGAAACTTAAATTTTCTAGATCCATGAGGACAGTCTAAAATCATCCTTTTTCGTCCTCTTTCCTATTGTCCGGAATAAAATACAGTATGTTAGTCATTCCAATCTCGGAATCTGTTAAACTTAATTTCAAATTTATTCTAAAAATAATATATCCCTTGCATCGATAGCAGAAATATAGTTCTGAAAAGATCAAGCGTCAGATAATTGATGTCTTACTCTGATAAAAAAGCCCCTATACTTCATCAATTCATAATGTATAGTAATAGCTTGAAACGTGTTATACAGTTCTCCGATTTGAGTATTCTCTTTGATGACAAGTGCAGTTTTGTCCTACATTTTAACAACCTATTGAAAAGTTCACATAGAAATCTCGGCTTCATCATACGAAACACTCGTTCATTTCATAACCAACACACTTTAAAAATACTATAGTATGCACTTATCAGATCAAAGCTTGAATATTACTCGCAAAATTGGAACCCAGTCTTTAACAAATATATAATAAAATGTTATTGAACCATTACAGAAAAAAATATTTATACCTCAAAAATATACTGTACAATCACATTAAATTTGGGGTTAGCTTTGGACGATCGCAGGAACTAGGAAAATGCATTCTTGTTTATATAATTTTCTACGACCACAATGGAAAGTGGCATTTTCCTCACACTACATAAAGCTTGTAAGTTGCTTATTGCTTAACTGATTTTGGCAAATTTCCTTTTTGACATAAACTTCTTGTTACAAGTTTCAATTTTGCACATTCTGCAAACACTTTTTTAGGAGGAATTGATAGCGGTCCTCAAAGTAGTTCGAACACTTTTAGAGAAATTCATACTAACTTTCAATTTTCATATGGGGCGGCTCAAAAGAAAACGAAACGTTTCATAACCAATGATAAAAAAGACCGACGCCAAATTGCGGTACAACAAAATTGACTCGAAGGCCTACTGCCTCCCATGCGCCCCGCCGAGCGGGACTGAGTGCTAGCGTCTCAGAATCCCTGGTAAATCCTGAGACGCGCATTATTATTACCGGTCATGTAGATTCCTATTAGCTGATATTCAATGTTTTATTGTTGTTGTACTAGCAAGAATTTTAAAATGAAAATGAGTGTACAGAAGGACTTTGATACGAGGACTGATAATATTTTAAAGGGTGTAACTAATACTCCTTTTAGGATTAAGGGAAATATCACGTTGGGGGCATTGCCTCTATAAAAATTTTCTTTGGGTGCAGGAGCCCCAAAGCCCCCATGCAGTCGGCGCCCATGATAATAGTATTGAACAATAAACTTTGTCTAAAGCTATAAATTAAAATAAAAGAGATAAATTATTTATTCATTGCAGGAATTGTTTTGCAGATAATATACCCGCAAATAAAATTGAATATATGTAATATGAATTGTTGTCAGCAATAAAATAAAAATAATAAAATTATTTTATATTGTTTGCCGCCCCCTCAAAGTCTGCCGCCGAGGTTCTAAGAACCTCTAACCCCCTCTCTATCCCAAAAAAATATCAGAACTATAAACAATTAAATAAATATGGAATCAAAAGTATATTTTCCCTTGTTTTGCAGTATAATGTTACGTCATCTATTAAGCAGCTAATTAATTTGTTTGGGTTGGGTAATTCTTTAGGTGGATATATTGTGCGACAGAACAGAAGAACAAGTCAATTATTTTGTAAATGGTGTAGTAAGGACTCTTGGGAATAAAGAAGTGTAAAAGTGCAATTTGTGTGTAGTTTATTTAAAATTCCATTTTAGTGTTGTGTCTCCTTCTCTGCTAACAATAATAATCAGGTAATCATTGTGTAAGTTATATATAACTTTTATACTTAAATATCCTTTATTTGGTTATAGTAGATTAGTGTTCTCTTGTCTACATATGTTAGTAGGCATCAGATTACTATAAACAATTATATTATATAAATAGGGTGATTAGATTACATGAGTCAGTTGTAGTCTCGACTTGTAGCTGTTAGCATGAAATAAATCTTTTTAAAAATAAACATCCAACGTATCATAACTTATTTTTTCCAAAATCGGTAGCAAAATACATCATTATTCAACTTAAAACAGTGAGCAAAGTAGCATATTGAATCACAAGTGAGCAAAGTAAATAAATTTCTTCACAAGTGAGCAAAGTAAATAACATTAGTGAGCAAAATACACTAACTCTGAGCACAATGTTTTCGTGGGATTACAGACATTATAATACATTTTACATTAAATTACATTAAATTTAATTATAATTTATAAACATAATTGTACTGTTGAGATTTTCATTATTAAATAAAAAAGTACAATGTTTTGTTTTTTTTTTTAAATTATATTTTAAGATTGTGGAAAAAATTATGTTTAGCACACGTGAGCATGTCTTCTTCTCACTTGTCCAGTTGGGACACTCGCTTTGCTCGTGTGGCCAATTTCTAGACATGTGAGAAAAATACATATTTTGCTCACTTGTACTAAAAATAGCTATTGTACATCAATTTCTTTCTAATAATTTTCTTTGCGAAATTCCTGGATGTTGTTTAACAGGCGTCTACATTGTACCAATTAAATATTTCATCCGGTTGCAAATTTGCAATTTATGTCTCGGGTGTAAAATTTGAGTCCGCCATTCGCATTACAGGTACGTGAGTCGTTTATCGCCTATTGATTCGTTTTACGAGCACAGGCGACCGCCATCATTATGAACGACATTAATATTAATTACGGCCCTAACAGCGCAAACAAACGCTGACTGTCATTCGTTTAATATTCAGACATTCATACAATTTTTCTAAGATTATATTACAATTTGTAACAAAGAAAAGAGTGTATTTTTAAGCAAGAAATTTATTCATTCCAAAGGATTTACAGGGCATGATAGTAAATAAAAAGTAGTTACAGTTTTATTGCTGTTGTAATTTTTCGCTGTGTTGTGGTCAGAGATAAAATAGACATTAAACATATATTACCTTATTTTATTTGTCTAGTAACTAGCTAATTATCTTTTTTATTTCAGATTTTCCGGAGTGTACAACAGCATTTTATCGGAATTTTTCTGCACAACCAATTTTAGTAAGTTAAATTTATTTATATTTTAGTTTACCATTGGTATAAAAAGTTAAATACAACAAAAATTATGAATAATAATAATTTTTCAATTCGGCGTATGTTTGTGATTTGTTAATAAAAACGGTAGTAGAGATAAAAGGCAAGTTTACAGTATCATTAACAATTATTCTTTATATTTAATTAATTATTTGCATTTATAAACTTTTAAGTAATAATAAAAAAGCAAAGACCGAAAATAGATACGATGTCATTAACCGAAAAAAACTGAATTAAATTTGAATCAAAATAGAAGCTACAAATTAAAATTGAAATTTAAAGTAGACTTAACCAAAACCAAAACAAAATAGTTATTATCGATTTGTAGTATGTATTTTTCCTTTTCTTTATAAATTGATTAAATTTTCATAGTTTAGTAAATACAAAAAACAGGGACTCGAACCGTAATGAAACCGTAACCGAAAACCGGACCGGTACTTGACTTTTTATGAACCCATAAACGAAAAACCGAAGCCCATATTTTATTTCTTCAAATATGGAAACCGAAGAATAGGAAAAATAAATTTATATTGTAACCGAAAACATAAGCAAACCGAAAAAATATCGGTTCTAAAACAATACTAAACTGAAGATGTTAACCATAAATTTTACTTATTTTTACTTGTTTATGTTAACCGAAAAGAAAACCAATATGATATTTTCAAAACACGGTTACCGATAACCGAACCCAAATTTGTATTAATGTAAAAATCGAACAAACATTGAAAAATATGAATGTGATTGTTTATAAGTAGGTACATTAATAAAAAATCTGAAAAATAACACAGATTTTTTTTTTTAGATTTTAAAACTATCTAATTAGATGGTACTCAGTACTATTTGTAATTAACAGATAAAAAGGCTACAAGCAGATTGCTACAAAGTGTAGTGCTTAAATTATTTTGTGACTTAGGAAAAATGTATTTGTTTTAACATTACGGCTCTATTGGTCATAAAAAGTTAAACTTTCTTGCCTCGATAAATAAATAAGTAGAGTGTTTGTAATATAATAATAGCAATTCTACTAAAAGGTTTCTGAAAGTATCAAACTTAAATTATTTGAAAATAGCTTTAAACTGTAATCATTTAAATGTTGTTAATAACTCATCAGTCATCAATTACCTACTATAAATACCAAAGACTCCTGAAATTAAGAAACCTTTTAAACATTGCTCACTACAAATATGTAGTATTAATATACTATATAAGTTGCATATAATTATTAATGACTTAAAAGAATAGGTGACACAAAAACTTATTTTTAAAATTTTTTCTTTGAATTCTTTCGAGCTTTATGAACCTCTGCTATTTTTCCTGCCATAACTATGAATAACTTTGAATAACACCTTTTGCAACATTTATTTTATTTTTCCTAATTTCCATCTCGGTTACTATTCTGGTTATACATACTCTCATCCTTCATAATTGATAAGTGCCGTGTGTGCGGTGTCCCATACTGGGCATATGAACTTACTTCTCGGCACATAGAACCGGCGTCGCGTATTCAGCATCCGACGCCCCGCGCCCCGCCGCGTCCCTGATGATGGCGTCGCAATCAATAGTCCGGTCACGGCCTCATCTCGTACTCACCACAGACCTTGCAGACATGGACTCCGGGATGCTCGCTGGGTTTACCAGACCAAATATAAATAAATCTTTAATTTTATAGTAATATTAAAATAATGTAATTGTAATTCAAGATAAAATGAATGAAGAAACTACTATTATTGTTACTAAGGTAGTTCTGAAATATATTTGAATAGTGTAAACTTTAAATTACTCAACATCAATATTTTTAATTTAAACTATTATTTTGCTTAAAATAATAGTTATTTATGGTACAAGTGTGTTACATTACAGATAAGTCACGTGGGAAAAGTTTAGCTCACAAGGCCGTTAGGCCGAATGTGGTATTTTTTCAAGTGACTTAGGTAATTACCACACGTGTGCCATACAACATTTTATCCAACACATTTTAATCATTGATATAAAATACATATATGATTTTTGACAGATGGAATTTCGAAATGACATTTAGGAACAAAATAGTGCAGAGAAGGTTTTATAACGTAGTTACTATGATACGAACCAAAAAACAGTGAGCTAATATAATTAGCTCACTAGTGACTTATGACCTAGTTTATTTATCTAAAAACAGCATACTTATATCGTTATAATTACACGGTGTTGGATAAAGTAAATAATTGTTTCATTGTAATTTTTACAAACATATTTTATTAGTTATTACTTTAATGTTCTTTCAAAGAATTTATAATTTTTATAGTATTTAACACTATTAAATACAGCTAGATATATTCTACTGAAAATAATGAAATGTGTTGCATTTATAACATACAACATTACTTCGAATACTAGGTTACAACTTACAAGCAGAGTTGAAAAATTTGGGTTCTTCACAAATAACTGAACCTACCTGGATTTTATTAGAAACGTTCAAATATATTAATTATTATTGATGTTATGAATTTGATTATAAATAATACAAGCAGCTTGAATTAGAAGTTATATTGCAGTGATGTTTTGTATGTATTTTTTTTGACAACAATTACAACGACTACTACATTACAATTAACATAAACGTAACGTGTAACTATAGCTAGAACATAGCTATCTTTTATATAAAATACATTACATAAATATTTACAATGATTGACATCTGACATTTACAAGCAATCAAAAAATTATTAATTATTAAAATATTTTATCACGAAATACGTGTATTAATACGGTTACATATTTTTTTCTGTTTTATTTACGACATATAACGGCTGACTCATATAGTCTTGTTGGCTTACCTTGCATGTTATATTATATGTGTCTTATAATCGTACTTTATTTGTGTTTATGTAATTTTTTTCTTGTACCAAAAAAAATTATTTAAAAAAAATAGCTTTTTAAGGATATTTTCGAGTGGGTTTTTTTGGGTAGGTTTTTTTTAAACACTCGGGTGGGTTTTTTGGGTCGGGGAAAATTTCAACAACGCTGGTTAATTCCCAACCAATCTCCATTGGAGAGGACAGTCTTACTTTGCTTTATTTTGTCCTCCTGTTATACTTTTAATAATAATTTCCTTCTTATTTGTACAATTAATTTTTATTCTTTTATGCATGATATCAATTTCATTACTGATTAAATTTTCTTTCTCTTATATATACATTTTAATATAACGACAAAGACAGAACTATTTCTCCGAGAATATACCTATTACCTTTTAATAATTAGTAGTTAATAAGTACCTATATGTCTCCGAGAACCGAAAAAAATACTGGTGAACTAATCTATGCAAATATTAACATGACTTTTTCTGGATTTTATAATTCAGTCAAATTAAATAAAGCCTTTCTAGAAGTTGCTAAAAACGAACGAAAATGTAATTTTAAGAAGTAATTATAACCAGTGGCGTAGCTAGGGGGCGTTAGAGGAGCGCTCCGCTCCGAATGTTACCATTTTAGGGGTGACACTCGACTGTCAATTAAATTTCAAATTGAAAATTTGTAATTAAAATTAATTTTGTGTATTTAAACATTACATATTTTTTATGTTTACATAAAAGTCTATAACAATAATTGAATCTGTCTTTTTTTGTTCAATAAAATGGGACCGAAACAACAAACGTCAAATGTTATGTTATGTCACGAATTTACTTTTATAAAAATGTAGAGTATCTTTCAGGTTTTATATTTTATTTTCGTTTTGCATCAAAGGTATTTCTTGGTCTTAAATGCATTAAAAATATACTTCCAGTTGTTAGTTGAAAATGCCGTTCGTTCTTCAACTGTAAGTTCTCATTACTTTACTGCCAAAAGACCAGTTTCGTAAATTTGTAACAAAATGTGATACAACATAAAATAAAAACGTTGTACGTCGATCGTCCGTCGGTTTCATGGTACTAATTTCGAAATTTCTGACTCTTCTAAACTTATAACGTAAATTAATATTATATTCGATTAAAATAAAGGGAAGGGAGGAAGAGTGACACCATCACTATTGCCCTGGGTGACACCAACTCTAGTTACGCCACTGATTATAACAAGTTAAATCCAAGTAACTATATGATTTCTGTAGTACAAGTAATAAATGTTAGGTACTTACTAATTTAACGATTCAGGAGTAGTGTGCTATTTTGTGACATTATGATATTTTTTTTATTGTCAAATGTCCTGCTATTTCATATAACCCTAGCGAATAAATAGAGTAATAACTAAAAATAGTATACAGTGTAAGCAACGAAATGCGGAACATAGGATTTTACCATGGGATTTCAAAAAATTGCGGATACTCTCTCTCCTGATAGATTGAGAACAAAACTACGTAAGTACAAAGTTGTTCGAAATTAAATTCTATATCAGATATGCTGTTGCAACAATTATGATCTTACCTGGCGTAGAATTTAATTGTTGAAAAACTTTTAACTTAGTTTTGCTCTAAATTTATCAGGAAAGAGAGTTACCGCTATTATTTGAAATCCCATATTAAAGTCCTATGTTCCGCATTTCGTTGCACAAATCCTGTATATTGAGCACATTGAATTGTAAGAAAACTAATTAGAAAAATTACTAAATGAATTATAACATATTTTAGGCTAGCACATTAAATGGAACTATATTATGAAATATTAAATGTGCGGCAATTTTTAAACATAAAACTTTAACAGTGTACAATAACAAAATAAAAAAATTGACAAAAGGAACCTTATTTTAGAAATCTACTAAGTAAGAAATTATAGTAATTAAGCATATACGTAGGCACGTAGCTTGGTAGCTTTCATTAAAATTCAATCCTTAGTCTTATGGTTATTTTAAAGTTTTTTTTTTAAATATGAAAACTATCATGTCACTCTTAAACTTTTATTTTAAATATGTATAACATAAATCTCATACAAATTTTGTTAATTTTCTTGGTGTATAGCTTAATAAAATTTGTAGCAGAATTTACTTTCTTCCATTATATCAAAATTTCAATTTTAACAGTACATGTCGATGTTCACTTTTTATCCGTACCAGGTATAATAAAACAAAACATTTTATATTTAATATACACAAATTTAAAATTCTCGCCCTATATTATGTAGCATACAATGTCTATTGCTATTGCTATTGCTATTGCTATAGTAGTATTGGTTGCAATTCGAAGGTGTAATAAATGAATCGGAATCGATAGTCCAACTTCGCGGCTTGTCCAGCGCTGTGAGGTCTGTGTGCGAACTCGGTCGATTACCCACAGTAGCGGTATCATTCCATGTGCAGTTCCACGCGATACCAACACCGACGCTGCTAAACCTAGACAGCTTGTCTACCGCCCAATCAAAATTATGTCAATTCCGGGCCATCAGCTCATAAATGCCTAAACTATCACGGCGATCAGCTAATAAAAACATAAACAGCGCTGGATATAATTGACCAGAAATGCAGTAAATAATGAGAATGTTGTTGGGGTAAATAGTTACCAATAAAAAAAGTAATTGCAGATAATGTTATATTTGGACAGGTGAATATTTAATATAAACGAAATATTTGATTAAGTAATAGGAGTAGAAGTTTCTTGACTGAGGAACTTGTAGAAAAATAAAATACAGTACTGGGATGTAGTCAATTTGCCCAATCAAAATTATGTCAATTCGGGCCTATCAACTCATAAATGCCTACAACTATCACGAAGATCACCTAATAAAAACATAAACATCGATGGAAATAATTCACCAGAAATACAATAACAATGGTAATAGATGATAATAGCGTTGGAGTAAATAATTACCAATAAAAAGAAGCAACTGCAGATAACATTGCATTTGAATAGATGAACACATAAAATAAAAGAAATATCTGATTAAGTAATGCGGGTAGAAATTTCTTGACTGAGGAACTTGTAGAAAAATAAAATACAGTACTGGGATGTAGTCAATTTGCCCAATCAAAATTATGTCAATTCGGGCCTATCAACTCATAAATGCCTAAAACTATCACGGCGATCAGCTAATAAAAACATAATCATCGCTGGAAATAATTGACCAGAAGCAATAACAATGATAATGTGGTTGGGGTAAATAGTTACCAATAAAAAGAAGCAATTGCAGGTAATGTTATATTTGGATGGGTGAACACTTAAAATAAACGAAATATCTGATTAAGTAATACGGGTAGAAATTTCTTGACTGAGGAACTTGTAGGAAAATAAAATACTGTATTGGGATGTAGTCAGTAAAAATTTGAAATAATTTTGACTTTGTTTGAGTCATCTTCAGGATATTATTAGTCAAGGAAATAAATACACGTTTTTCATTTTTTTATATTATGACATTCTATCCAACTTGTATAAGATCTAGGCTTTCAGAGATCACCAAAAAAATTCTTACCACGAAAAAATGCGACCGGTTGCTGGAAATAAGTGTAATCTAAGTAAAATTTTCTCTCTATCGATCTATGATATTTGCAAGTCGATTTGAAATTGCAAAAGTATTGAAAATCTCAATTATTTATTTTTCTCGTTTTTTTATATTTATCTCATCAAATCTTGTTACTTGCACTCCCAACTCTTAACTTTACAATTTTTTTATTTCTGTACTGTACAACTTTTACTTACACTAAAAATAATTATGAACCTTTCTATGGATTTTGTCTGCTGACAGTTTCCTGGAATCCGAATAAAACGTAATGGTGTCTTCTGGTCATTCTTTTCACTACAGGTGTATCGGACAGTGTAGTTATTTATTTATTTACTCTATTGTTATAAACAAATCGTTTTATTTTGTATAATAAGCAAGTTTCCTAAAAGGAATAATGTCGATATGTTCAGTAGTTACAATTTTCAGTTCTATTCCTGATAACTTCTGTTATTTGGTTACCTTTGTCAATGGGAAGTTATAGAAATAAGTGTCCTACTAGCAGGGTAATTATGAAAAACAGGATTTTTTTTATATTTTTGGTGGTCTAGCAATGATTAAAATTAACTCTAAAAAGTTGCAAGTAAATAAATCTGAACTGTCAAGTGTACTATCACATTTTACAATCACTTTAACATTATTTGAAGTTGGTGGTGTCGCGAAAAATATAATAAGCGTCTCGAAATGTAAGTACCCAATGCAACTATTCTTGTATGGTAACATGAACTTCGGTTCCGCAGATTCCACCTCAGTTCGATCCTTCTCGAAAGTTATAATGCACTTACATTCCTTGCAGCTTAAATAACTATAGTTGAAGTATCGGTGTAATAAAACAATTCATTTTAAAAAAACATGTAGTTTGTAGAAATGTTCGAACATGGTTCCTGCTTGTTGAGGTTTTGATTTATCTCGTGGCATTCATCCGCAGCGGATCGAGTAAAAATCAGCGAGTCTATTAGTTATGAATGCGCACACCTCGGACCATTTATCACCCAAACTGCAACATTTTGCACGAACCTGATTAAAATTCCGGTCGCCGAATCCGTTAAAACCCTGCTCACTGAACCGAGCCGGCTTCAAATTCAAATTCCACTTGGAATCGATTATACCGCCCATTATCAATGACAACGATTGCCGAATACTCTCACTGCTGCTCAGATTATCGAATAAAAATCTCGCTAAATGTTTCATTCGTCTTCAAACTCTCAAGCCGATTACATTTTGGATTTAGAATTGGGGATAATTTAATTCCAGAAAACAATAAGACGAAATAATCCCAATCGAACAAAATACTTATCGTTGCGAAGATCTTCCTCCTAAGCCGGCCAAGAAGGGAACGTTTCTCAAATTTTAAAATTCGCCTCATATTTTTTCTACAAATATCAAAATATATTAACATTTTTATTCCAATAACAATGCATAAACTAGACAATTTTTTCAATCAAACGTGTCAATAAGAATGGACATGAGTTGTACAGTATACTTTTTCTACGACCAACACGAAGAGAAAATAATAGTATTTAGTAGATATTCACACAATAAGGTTATAATCATGTAAACGAACATTTAAAACATTTGCGTATCGTCTAGAGAATTGTGGAAAATTCAGTGGCTCTCATAGTGTCAAACAGTTTAACATTTTATGAAATAATTATTTTAAATAAATATTGTGAGGTGTGATACGACTTTAGATAATATTTTTATACATTAGGGTATAGATTTGATTAGGTATTTTAGATTTTTTCTATTTTCAAAAGAATAAAATATATTGTGACATTGCCAATAAGTCAGACGTTTTTCATATCCACTGTAGGATGTATATGAGCTATGTATCCATTCTGTCAAGCGTGTAAAAACAACATATACAGTAAGGAGTAGAAAAAAGATATTTGAACGAAACGCTATCCTACGCAATTTTATTTATTTTCAATTTATTAGATTTCATTTAATGATACCAATCACTACAATCTAATTAACACATTTGTGTAAGATACTGTATGATATACAGATGAAACGGCTCTTGTACTCCTATAATTGCCAAATTTATTTTTGCCTCATTCGGTAATATTCCATAGTCTTCCGATAAATTGCATTTTTCATCCATTCATAATTAACTTCTCTGGGACACAGGAATAAGATAAAAACGTTTATCATTAAAGGTGTAAAAATATCGTATTCTAGAATCAACCAGTTTTGATAATCGTTAATTTCATTATTTCTGCAATATGTTTTCCGCTAATCTGCAACCAGCATCTTGAAAAAGAAAATTGGTGAAACGGCGAGAAGTAATCATCTTCGTGAAGAGTGGATTTTCTGGTGAAGAACCCTTGCCTATTATCGTTATTAAAAGGGTAATTTGTAGTTCCATGGCTCGCATTTGGAGAATACATAAATTTAGTGAAGTGCTGCACTTCACGCAACGCTATGCTTCAAACTACAGCGTAATTTGTAATTTAAATCAAGTAGGCACCTACCAACTAGTTAAGAAGTATTCAACCAGATTATGTTGTAATTTTATGAATTTGCTACGGGCTTAGCAGAATTAATCGCGCTATGAATACTTCTCATACAAGTAGAATTAATATTCTGCAACTGGAACACAATAGCCACACCGCAATCAAAATCATAGCATAATCCTTTTTTTAGTATAACAAATTCAAAATCGTCCAGTAACTCTATTGTTGCTAATCTAGGCCTGCAAAATGTAAGAATGCCAAATAAAATATATTAGCAGTCTATCCTGCAAAAAACTTAATTTCACTTTATTAAATATGTAACACGTTAATTAAAACCACTATTTTTTAATTATTTATTATTCATATTCTACTCGTTTTGTACGACTACGATTATTTTAATTGATGAAAAATATCAATTCACATAAGTTTTATATTTTAGGTTAGAACAAAAATGTCATTATTTTTTTTTCAATAAAGCAAGTGATTTGTTTATATGTATATCCATATGAATCTTAAATACTATCTATATTACCACCCTATGGATTGCGGTACTTTGTATGTCTTGGGACTTTGATCTGAATATAAAAAATCTGATGAGGACACCACAGGACTTCCATGTACGCTAAATTATATAATTTTTTTGCTGCTCTTCATTTAAACTTATTTCGCTTGAAAGTGTGGCCATTCTACGACTACTTAATCGTTGTTCAATTTCCATTCGTTGTTTGAAAATTTTATTTTTTTTATGCACATAAACAAAAGTTAATAGAATAAGTATGTATACCATGTAATTTTGACAAGTCAGTAAGTATAAAATAATACCGTGCAGAATTGTCAAATTAACATGAGACAATTATCACATCATATCGAACCATACAGACTTTATCACGAAAAGGTTACTTACAAGAGAACTTTATAAAATAATGTTTATTTATAATCACCGAGCTCGAAATTAAGTTGACATCTGCGGCGGTTATGATAATCATAATTATCCTAGATATGTTAATAGCTATAAAATGTTTATCATTATTACTTATTGTACTATATAAAATTATTTTAATCGCTCAAAAACATGTAAAGAATGATGTTTCATTTATTTCGTACATTTTTCTCAGGAATATATTCTGAGAGTTGTCAATGTCTATTTATTAACAAGAAATTAAATGTTTCCTAAAAGAATGAAAAGCCTACTAAATTATTATTTTTACTAAGTTTTTGTCAAAAGTAAAGTGTCTTTTGAAAAAGTCGATTGGAATTAAAAACGGAGGTGCATAACTAGATGTTACAGTAACTACATTAATAAAATTTCAACATTCTACGGTTAATAGTTTTTGAGTTATGCTAAAAATCCAAAAAAAACACTACGAGCAAAGTGCCCTTTTAGCAATGCAGATCGCAATGAAGAGGGTGGTGCACAACATGATGTTATAGCAGTCCCATTTACAAAATTTAAAAAAATTATGGCAAATCATTTTTGAGTTATGCGAAATACATACGTACGTACAGACGTCACGCCGATACTAGTCAAAATGTATTCAGGGATGGCCAAAATAGATATTTCCGTTGAAACCTGAAAACCGAATTTTTTTGCTACATATTTCTATACTTCCTTTACTTCGTACAAGGAAATAAAAATAATTAACTATTCTACGTCGACTTTGTACAAATATACCTCCCTATTATTATAATGTATTGCTCCTTAATTAATTATGTTGTTCCCTTCTATGTTTCTTGCAAGTCGGTAAAAAAGTTCTTTCGGAAACGGTAAAGTTTGAGAGTTTTTAATTGTTGGAAGTTTTATTTCATGTCATATCAATATCACGGAAAGGCTTTCGGCATGAAAGGTAGTAACTCTTTCGATGAGCCCAGGTGAATTGTACAGCAAGCGGCTAGGGTTAGCAGTGTAAACTTGAGTCACAAATTATGAAAAGCGGGAACGAAACTCACACAAAACTTAGCGTCTGAAGCCGGATCGACGGAGCAAGTTGTGAAGGTTGGAAACTTAGGAACTTTACCCGCTTCGTGCCTCATTCGCTTTCATTTAACGAGGTATTAGAATACCTTCCACAACCGCCCCAATTATTACACAACAAATACACACCCACTCGAATTACATTATGCCAGGAAAGATACTTATTTTCAAATAACAAACTTCATCAGGTGACTGGCGTCTGAAATTGAGGAAATTATCACAAAAACATTAAAGTTTTTTCATTTTTTCTTACTACAGTTCAAATTGTTAACATGTTAATTTTCTAAAAATAAAACCGTGTAAATTATCTTCTTCTTCAATTAGACTAAAGTATGTTTATTTTAATAGTTCTTTTTTAAGGTCTTTATTCTGATATTTTTACGATCTTTCTATCCAACGTTTCTTTTTATTTCAATATTACTTTCTTCTCTTATTCTACTGATAAGATTGTCCCATTCTTTCTTTCTTATTTGCTAATTTTCACTCTAAATATTGTAATGAATATGACTCATCTGCGATGACTTGTCTGGTCAGGTAGTCTCGCTAAGGGTCAAGTGAGATAGGAACTACGCCGTTATTGTTCGGAAATTTTATAGAATCTAGAAGGCTCTGGAACGTTCGCGATTAGCTGCCAACAAGTATAAAAGGATCGTGGCTGAAGGATGGAGGAAGTCAATATCGGTCAGGGTGTGCAGAGAATCACTGAAGAAAGTCAGTATCGGCCAGTGCAAGTCAGCGACTTGTAATGTAGAAATAAATAGTTGATAATATAAATAAATAGCTGGTGATGTAAATATCGTGTAAATATATTTTATGTAGTATGAAGTGTTTAACTAAATGTTTTTTTAAGCAGAGTTTTAAAAATACCGATTATAAATAATTTTCTTATAAGTTTATTATTTAAATATCAATATAAACAAATAAAAAGAAATTGATAATAAATTCCGTTCGAACCTTACAAGTTGTAAGTAAGGACTAAACAATATAATATACTTGAAAAATCAAAGTTAGAATTCGATATCTTTATACATACATATATACCAAAAAATATTTATGTCAACAAAAAAAAATCTTCCAATTATGAATCCATATTTGCGATATGTTGGAGTATATAAGCAACGTTTTACTAAAGGAGACTTCTGCTCCTGACAAGACTTCAAAGTTTGGACTTTAACATAATTAATACACTGGTACATATCTGGGAACAAGTTAGAGTAGATAAAGAGCTTGATCAAATTCGAAAACATAAGCTGGTTAACCTATATATATATATATATATATATATATATATATATATATATATATATATATATAAATCTGCTTTTTATGCTTCTTCAATTTGACGTACATCTCATTCATTGTTTGTAAGTTTTCTATATGAAATGCAATATGATTTGAAAATGAAGATGAGTGAAATACATATTATTAAAGCGAGGTTGGGCGGATACCTAGCAAATGTCAAATAATATTAACTTTGTCATTCATATCTGCTAATGCATGCCGCACAATGGAAATTCCATATATAGCCGAGCACATCTGTCATCCGTAGATAAAAGACACGATGATATTATTTATATACGTGCAACATAGTTTCAGCGACATTCAGTCCGTAGCACGACAAAGCATTACAGCGTGTTAGAGAACATAATTCTGCTTAATCTATATCATGCATATAAACATTTTATAATGTCAGAAAACTTGTTCGTGAGGCATTATTCACTCGTAGCAGAAACTACAAACTGAGCCGTCGTTGGAGAGTTATGATATCCCTCGTGGCTCCATATAAATTATATAAACATTCTAGAACATCCTTGCATCCAGCTCGTCAAACCAACCGCCCTGGCATATAGGTTAATATGTTTTGTTTCATTAAATTGTGTAAACTTCGCTTATGGTTTTTATCAAATTAACAGAATAGTTACAAGGGGAGTTATTTTTACTTGTTGCTACATTCCACTGAACTTTACTGCACATTACCATGTTAATTATAATTGGATACAGTTCATTGTAAATTAAAATTTAAACTACATGCATACTTGAACATTATGTACATATAATCAATACAATGTTTTCAACTTTTAAAATAACAATCTTTGACGCTACAAAAGTATAGAAAAGATTTGGCTACAATTGAAATCGAAAACGACATGATATTTTTTACTTGTAATGTAGTTGAGAAGGTTGACATATATAGGTTCGAAATCACTTTAACACAATACTGTATTTTTTATTACATTAATTACTGGAGACATTGAAATTTGAACCCCGTTCGTATACTAAAGTCAAGCCTCGGTTTTTTTTAGATAATATAAATAATAGTAATTTCCAATTATGTTGTGCAAATATTGGCTCCGAAAGGTTATTTCGATATTTTTTTATGACTAAAGAACCATTCCTGTACTTGCTGAAAGATGAATAACAGAATACTGATCCGAACTATAACAAAAATCAACTGTCGCCACCAAATGCCTACTACAGGATGTTCATTTTAAGTGTTTCGCTATATCATTGTTATCCCGAGAATAATAAACGATACACATTTTGTTAAATTTGTAAAAATGTATCAAAAGATTATTTCAATGAACTAAAGTAAAATATTGGCCCTTTGTTCTAAAAAAATAAGACCCCAGGTTTTTTTTGCAACATGTATTTTTAAAAATATTTTCAAAAAGAATGCGACGGAAAACTCTAGTTATAAAATTACCTGTATTGGTATAGTGTTATAGCTATTAATATACCTTGAATTGTATGATTATCATAACCGCTGCAGATATCGATTTGAAATCGAGCTCGGATTCAAGATATCTGATGCCAGGGATGATTCATAACATCCGTGATTTGTTGAATAAATTATCAGTTTCAGAAAATGAATACGTTTTTAATAAATATTATTAAAAAAATACTAGCAATAACATTGTTCACGTTATTCAGAGTTGGGTTTATTGGTTATAATTTAATATTATTTAAGAAGGTGACAGGTTCTCCTATTCTCTTATACCTTGTTAATACTGTAGTAGTTATTTACATATCAAGTGTGGGAACGCCAGTTTCCCGATTGAGTATTTTATGGCGCGAGCTTATGAGTGGTGCAATAGAACGTATCCAGAAAAAAGAGATTTGTAGAATACTTTTTGTACGAAAAACATAAAATCAATAATTTTATTTTTCTTCAAACGTCATAAAAGTGACATCTTCTGTGACGTGATTGACAAGGTTGAAGTTTAATTTCTATGCCAACGTAATATAATTTTTTATTCTAGCCGCCGTATAATATTGTCGCCGCCGTATAATATTGTCGCCGCCGTATAGCCAATAAGAAGCGCCGTATAATATTGTCGCCGCCGTATAGCCAATAAGAAGTAACTTGTACAATAGAAATCTGTAATATCGCCCTAAATGTCACTATAAAAACTAGATAACCTAAGAATAAAGTTACTAAAAATTATGAATAACTGACAGTTAACCTACATATTAAACGTCAAATAGTAATTTATTTTTTAAAATTTCTAAGTTTGAAGAAAAAATAGCATGTGTTATTCAGAGTAAAAGTGTCTTTGTGTGCCTCGCATGCAATTGTCCGACTCGCTTCGCTCGTCGTGCAAACTTCCATGCTCGCCACACAAAGTATCACTTTTACTCTTAATAACACAATATACTATTTTCTACATATTTTTATTTATTATATAAATACATTGTTTTGTGGTTAGGTGTTTCATTCCTACTTAGTGCTGTCAACATGACAGTAAATTTATTACTCTAAATTAAATTTCATTCAATATTCCACTACTTTCTTTTAGTATTATTAGGCAAAAGGATATTTGGGCAATTGTATTATTTTATTATAAATATCATTTTTGTATAAATGCTTTAGAAATGGGAATGTTTCTTCAAAATGAATATTTTTTACATAACGAGAAGACAGTTTAAAAACTATCATTTGATCATTTAAAATAAAAAAAGTTTAGTACCGTATTTTAAGATCTATTGGTTTTTTATTGTTTGTTAAGTTTATTAAAATAATCTATTGATATAAAAATTGTTTTCTAATTGAATGTGTATGTTATATAGTCCTCGAGAGTAAAAATATAGTAAGTATAATAGCGTTATTCATTTGGCCACTTCAATTTGAAGTAGTGTAATTAACATGATTAGTCGTTTAACTGTTTTTCAAGAATGAAAAGAATAAATGTTTATGATTTTTGGAAGGCCTTTTGAAATAAATATTACGGCATGTGAAAATAAACATATAATTAATACATTAATATTAAGCATGTTTCTTGGCAAAGTAAATACTCTCTTTAATTACATTTCAGTGAAAAGCTGTGTCTGAAATTCGGCGTAAATATTTTCATTTGTGTTGGGTGTTTCCGCGGCTTGTTTTGTAGCCGATTATGTAGTATTTGAGTGTTGGCATACGATTTCTTTCGCGTTAATAAAATTAAAAACATAATGAAACGTAAACACCTCAGGACGGAACGCTTTATCCCTGTCACTTTTACGACTCGGCCTGAAATTGTTCTGGAAATATTATGCTCGAAGACTGTAAATTCTCGCGCTGTTTTCATTAGGGAACGGCCTGTAATCTTAAATTATTTCCACGGGAAGTTGAGGATATAATTTCATTCTTCTTCCGCTCCACCTTCAGATTTCTTCCAGATATTTAGAGATGACTTCGTGGTTGGCAACGCAAGAGCTTTCATCTCTGCACAGAATCTGTCTTCACTTACTCTATACATTTATATCGTGTCTATATTTTCATTAATTTTATGTATTTGACATTTAAAACCTCGTTATTTTATCCATAATAACTTCGAGTACTTTTTATGTAAATCAGAATCTCATATTTCACATTTTATATTGGCAAAATATACATATGTAGAGATAATAATATAAAATTATTTTCGCGAATATCACAAAAAGTATGTTCCTAGCTTTCTTTTTTCGAATTTAACACTATTGTTAAAATTAACTATTTATATAATAAGTAAACAATGAAAATGGTTATTTAAAGTATCTAGGCGAAAATTATAAACCGAGACGTAGGCGAATATTGTAAGAGCAAAAATTAAATATCTACTATGTTTCTTTACGTGTTTCATAAAACATTTTTTCTACTTTTATTTGAGTTAAAAAATGAATTTGAAATTATATATTTTTGACATTTTGGTTTCGAACTCAAAACCTTTGATTCTGTAGACAGTTACTCTAACCAGTTGTCATTTTGCGCCTGCAAAACAATGAAAACATCAGGCGAAATTTTTTAAATTTTAATTCTTTTTTGTAAATTTTACTGAATTGTGCTATTAAAATGAAATAATCTGTATTAAATAACGTGTACAAATACATGTAGTATTGTACAATACAATATGATACTTAGTCGTTAGCCGGACAGTTTTTATTTAACAAAAACTGTTTTCCCGTGTTAAACGCCTATCACAACATTTTTTTGGAACATTTATTATAACCGCTGATGTACCTATATAGGGATGATATAAATTGCATTAAAATTTTGTAACATTTGTCACTATTATACATTTTTTATGAAGATGTCATTTTGAAAGCAGACACAAACTTTTATGCCTTAGGCAGAATTCGAACCCACGATTTCTGGATTGTGGAACTTGTGCGCTATCCAGTTATCCAACTGGTCAGCTGAGTTGCAATGATTTAGGCACCAATAAAATGCAACTTGTCATATGTCATGAAGCAAGGATCGTAGATACTTGAGGTCCTGTTCCATCTAGAAATATTGTGCCCTTTGATGAAGGTCTAATATTTTTTTTTTCACTACTAGCCTAGACACCCACTATTATTGTCCTTTATTTGACATGAGCAATTGTTTTTCACTACCGCTTGCTTGGTAACCAAGTCTCCTAGGTCAATAATTATCTATGTGTAACCGTGGTTGATAATGAAAACATTTTAAAGAAACTCAAGTTTCCAAATTCAAATATCGTTTGAATTATTTAACTTAAAAAAAGGGTAAAGTACGGATTCATAATTTACATACGCCGTCTAATAAGTAAATATATTTTTTTAAGTATGATTGTGTTTGAAATGTTAGTAGTGAAAAAAATAATATAACATATACCATGGTTGAGAACACTATTACACAACTTGGCGCGTGGTCAATAATAATGGTCTTCTCAATCTTGGTGTATAATATACCTACTATTAATATATTGTAATTCATTACCTGTATTTTTATTGCTATAAATAATTTTATATTAGTTCGTAATTACGTGGCAATGGGAAAGAGAGCGTATTTCGCTTCTGGGAACAATTATTTTTGGTTTAGGGCGAGCCAATTTTGAAGTTCCATGTAATTCCCTTATATCTCTCCGGGAATTTTTCCTGGCTGGCTTCCCGGCGCTCGTGCGGGAAAATAATGATTAAATACGACTTGTCCGAAAATTAAAGCCATAATAGCTGGTAATAGCCGCAATAAAAGATTTTACACTCTTTCAATACTCATTAACTGTTGGATTTAACTCCGCCTTGTAAAACATGCCGCTCTATAAAACTGTTTCCTCTAAACTTTTAATTGACATTTCCACTGAAATTTTAAAATTCCTCGAAGCTGAAATTAAAACTAACTTTTGTTACAATGTGAAAATAATTTTAATTAATTTCAGGGACACAACTAACAAATTGTTTATCAGGTAGTTTTTCACTTGGGTTAATTTGAAAGCAAATGAAACTGTAAATGTGTAGCGAGTTGTCAGGGCGTTATTACCTCGATGGAACTGTAGCTTCGTATCGCTTCTAACGTGCGCGTTTATAAATAGAATAAAATTAAAATGCATTGTGTATTGTTTGCTGCGATATGAACTGCAGGACAAGTGCGAAGTTAATACGTCACACAACGCCGGCCAGAGAGGAAACGGAAGGGGTGCTTTCATTTCTCCCTCATATATTTCACCCTTTTACATTTATCCCTTGCCTACCTCTCAAATAGGGTCAGTGCCTAAATAAGTAAAATGAATGACATTCATTCCAACAACTCGAATGAGTATTCGGCTGGCGTTAAATGTTAAACCAAAAAATATCTATTCGCCCAAAAATAACCCCTCATTACATTGTAATTTTAGATCATTGTAAAATAAATTTTTAACATAACATTTCTTTAAAAATATTCTCCCTCAAAACCACCTTTTTTAAATAGTACAATTTGGATTAAGGTTTTAGCCGCCCCTAAATCTGCTTCAAATTACCTCCCTAGTGACAATGGTGATGTAGCCAGGATTAGGCTGGCAAAAATGCGATTTTTTGTTGATCGATCGATTCTTAAAAAGCATATTTTGGATTAATTGAATTTAACTTTTGATCGTCGACTTTTTTCTATTAATTAGACTTTGTTGAATTTAGTTTTGAAATAACTATCTCTACTTTTAAGTCATTATTTAATGGAACGGTAATAAATGGACTGTATATAGCAAATTAAAAAAACTTATAAATATTTCGCGCTAAATTATATTAAAATAAAGGTTAATGTTCGCTAAAACCGGTTTTTTTTTGTAACAGTTAGCGGTATTTTCGGCCTTTAAAATATCGATTAAAATTACGGATAAAGTTCGCAAATTTCTTCAATCGGTTACATGCCCTGCTGAGAATATATAATAGGAAATATACTTTTTCTACGACCACTAAGGAAAGTGACACTTTTCTCGTACTATGAATATGGAAAAATCTCTAATCGGAACTAAATTTCTTGTGGATCAGTCTACAAATTGATCCATCCACTTCCAGAGCTGAATCCTCTGGTCTAATGTACGTCTATCTATATCAGACGCTTAACTAAATTAAAATTGAAAAAATTTAACTAAACAGACCACATTATATTTGTGTCCGATCTACAGCTAACACTATTTAAGACTGCCTAACAATTTTTTGTTGAGAGACAAATATACCTTCTCAATCCTATATTTAAACACAAATTTTGTTTGTGAAATATGATCTCATCGGCATCTGGCCCCATAAATTATAATTTTTATGATCAAAATGTTAACATCTAGATGCCGAAGACGGAATCATAGTCCATAGAAGAAATGCAGTCCACAAACTTGATGGAAACCAAGGCCTATTTTCCATCTTGTTACACTAATCAAAAACGTAATATAGCGAAGTAAAAGAATATAAAATATTGTGATTGACATGTTAGCGTTATATTTATAGGCAGTTTGTAATTGGATCAATAAGATAAAAATGAAATCTGGGAAAGGTTGAAAACTACTCGCTCGAATTAACTATGTACGTTCACGTGAGAGAAATCTGCTATTGTGATGTGTTAATACCAAACGTTGAACATGGCCTATTTGAACTCTGGATAACTCTATTCCGCATGTCCGGACATTCTCACGTTTCATATTGGATTTCAATAGTCCGGCGATTTTAATTAAAAACGCCATCAATGTAACAAATCAAATTTTTATTCAGCTGCAGAAGACAGGAATATGCTGAGTCTACTACCTGATCTGCTGCCACTAGCTTACACTCGCTACCGTTTTAACTTTTCCAATACAGTCAGGAATTTATTATTACTTCAACAATGCGGAAAACACATTACACTTTAGTCGTTTTAAATACCAAAGATTCTTTGAAAGGAAATAAAAATAAAATTTATATCATTAAAATACGAAACGAAAAGGTTAAAGATCGATTCAAAACGCATTTCCTTTAGTAAATAAAATGCTTTGATGACAACATACGAGAAATTAAACACACTTAATCGCTGTTATTATCTAACAAAAATATATTTTACAAATTTGATTCTACATTGAAGTATGGTGATTTATAAAAACGAAAAGAAACTGCCTTGTCAACATTTTCTGTTCCTTATACATATAACACTTTTATTATTTACTTTATCAATTACATAGTTATTATAAATATATGAACAACTCACATATTCTGTAAAAATTGTTTTAATTTTAGTCTGAATAAGGAATGCAAGCAAAAAAATGGCAAATCTTTTTCACTGAAAGTTTTTAATAAAGGTGTTTTCACGGACCTATAGAAAACCGATCATTCTTTATTTTGAAAAACATAATGTTTCCGGAAAATCAATTTAAATCCTTAAGTAACGAGCTACTAGTTGTTCATTTGTAGCCAGAATTTACTCTTTTTTTAACAATGTAAAAAAAAAAATGGGTTATATTCTGTATGCAATCCATATAATAAAATCTACAAATATAGTATGGATTCACTATAAGTAAATCAAATAAAATCAAATTAAAAATGAAAAGTGAGGTTGACAATCTAAAACGTTAAATATAAAAACAAATACACCTATTTTATTTTTGTGAATGTAAATAAAAATGTTTGTTGTTATCAATATATTTTTTTAGTATGATTAGGATTGAAATACTAGTACTAAAAATAAATATTCTTTTATATTGCTTGAGAAGACCATAATTGACCAGCGCCTTATGTTCCTCGGTTGCTTCGCACCTCGAGACACAACTTGGCGCTTGGTCAATAATGATAATCTTCTAAACCTTGGTCTATAGGTAATATAATATTAAATGTTTTTCTTTTCTTCTAATGAATAATTATAATTCAAGTCAAATATAACATCATAAAGATTATAGGAACAAATATGTAATCATTACAGTAATTTAGACAATATTTTTTATCACACACTAGACATTCTGTAGAGTGTAGAATAACAAAATACAATGAAAATGTTAAAATTTGAATTTACCTATATGTACGAGTTTTCCTTTGATCCTTAATATTCATTATGCGTATTCAAGGATGAAATATTTTCGCTTCGTTTTATAGATTAGACTGTTGTAAGTACTTATGTTACATTGTTAAATACTTAAAATGTAAAATAGATATAGGAATAACGATGCAACTAAAAACAAGAATGATTTGTTTTCGAATTTCTATTCAATGTATATTTTAAATGCATACACTAAGAATAGCTCAACAAAGAACTAAATAAGTAAATTGGCTCTTTTGAATAGGAATAATAATAAAGAAAATATAATTCTTTCAAATGCATTGTAGAAAATAGATTTCTTTATATTTATTGACAATGGCTGCAACTGTTTAAATATCTATATTCCATTTATAAAATAATCCCTTTTACGTATATAGAAGTCAGAGAACTACTAAATTCATTTCTGTGTAAAATGAATAGCACATTTCAGTCAAATTGTGTAAATCTAGTGCAATAATTAATTCGCGAACTCAAAGGAAATGCTGCAAATACTAAACAGCAAGCAATGAGTATTCGAATTACCCATGGAATTATAAAACGTACAATGCCGTTCAAATTGTAATAACAACTCTGGATAAATCTCGTTCACTTCAAATTGTACACAGTCTAACCAAACTACATTCAATAACCGACTGAACTCTGATATTTATTAGAGTAGAGGTTAATCATTTGTGAAAAGCAAAACTGGCAACTGGTAATATTTATATAGACAGATGATGTAGCTATTATCGTTTGACAATATAGGTCAGGAATTTAATTTGCTCTTCTGATAATTGACCAATTTTAGCCAAATCAGATTTTCAACTACTTTTGTTAAAATTAAATGTTACAATTTCTTTGATACTTTCGTAAAATGAATTGATTTTATACCGTCTTCAAATTTCCAAACTAGCGAAGTTTAAACAATATCGTGTGTTTTCGTACCAGATCAGATATCTCTCGGTAGGTCTAATATAACGAAATACAAATTCGTGTCTTTATAAACTATTTATTTATATCAACAACTATTTACGTTCACTACATGTATCCATAGCAGACTGACCTCACGATCACCTGCTCGGGATTTATATAATAGAACAATTAAGTTTGGGAATGTTCTCGTACCCTCTGGATAACAGATCAATAGAAGCACGCGAACCAGTCGTGACAGTTCCGCTAGCGGCCGTCGCGTGACCTTGGGATCGCTATAATATATAAGACCAGTGCTGGAACCACGCCATATTGACCTTGACATTGCTTTGATAAGTGCCAAACGACAATGTCTTATCAAGAATTTTAAATGTCGAAAAAAAAAACAATGGCAATATTGCCTGGTACCGATATCTTGACATTGACAGAAATATTAAGAAAAGGGGATTGGTGCAGTAAGGGAAATTGTCAATGTCAATATAATATCCGTAGTTTGTTTAATAGTTTACCGATTTCATGTTATTGATAAATATTATTTCATAAAGTTCTCTTGATAGTGATTTTCGTGATCAAGTCTATATTGTTTAATATGATGTCCCATGTTATTTGGACAATTCTGTACAGTAATATTATTACCATAGGTACTAGCTTGTCAAAATTACTTGGTATACAATTATGACATAGTTACCCTATTAACTTTTGTCTATGTAAACAAAAAAAAAACAAAAGTTGATACTCCTCTGTCTGTTAGTTTGCAACAACTATTCGTAACTTTTCCAGAAAAGTCACGTCTCTCGTTATATTACTTATGTTTAATTACCCAGTTTAAAGAATAATCCACGGTCGTCTATATTCTTATGAAGTAATTAAAAACACATTATAATTTATAAAACAATTTGTTTTAAATTTAAGTTCGACATTTTATAGTCTTATAAATTTATAGAGGTACTCGGTAAAAAGAAAAACAAGATGTATCCTACATTTTCTATGCATGAAAAATTGATCAAGCGTCGTCCATATTTCATTTTGTATAAAAGTTGGTAGTTATAATCTTTTAAAATCGGATTTGTTATAAAATTTCCAATCCTATTAAAGTAAATAAAACATCTGGAGTGACAGTACTTTTCCTGGAATCGTTCATTTATTCTTAATAAAATATTAACTGTCGGAAAAGTGTTTTTCCTTGCGGATCAATCAAACGTTACTGGATGAAAAATGAACGACAAAATGCCAAAAACTTGTACACGGAGCAACTCATGAATGAATCAACGGAGAAGTTTGCTCGCTATTTGCTAAGGCGCTTATCAAACTTGCCCATTAATATATTCACTACAATGGGGTACCTGAACGCGCAAACTTCACGCAATGACAACTCCTTCCAACAAAATCAGACCTCCAGCCTCTCGGCTACAAACCCATTTCATTTTCATATTATTACATCGAATACACATTCAAACCGCAATCAAAGACGATCCAATATCAAAAGCAGTGGAAATACAAAGTTATTACTAACTATAACATGTTTTTGTAAGCTACAAGTAACTTTATTTTTTACATGATCTTGTATTAAAATCATAGGAGGCGTAATGAGGGGAGTGGGGTACTTGGGGATGCTAATCACCTCCAAATTTTGAATTAGCTCTCCCAAACAATTTCTGTAAATTTTAATAAAGGATATTTTTAACTCAACTCTATATAGTTATTTACTTATAGAATGACAAATATTCTTTTCCTGTAAACCGAAAATTGATTTATATTGCTAGATTAATTGTGTATAGGGTTCTCCACCATAATAGCAAATTGGGAAATTGATCACTTGCAATCAATCCAGATTTTAATTCCGTATGATAGGAACTATTACAGTTTAAAAAATTTATTCGTTTTTAAGTTATTCTTGTTTTAACTTTCCAAAACATCTACGTTACAATATTTACACCTTTTTCCCTTACACATCTACTCAATTCCTCTTACCTTTCTTAATACTTAATAATAGCTAATTATATAACTAGTTAGGAAATGCCTTATTTTGTGTAATGGTGTAATACCTATTTGTGGAGCGAGCGAAGCAAAACCTCACAAAATCACACAATTTACAAAAATTGCATTTTCTAATGTCTTTCTTACAATATTTTTTCTAATTTTGTTGAATTTATATTAATTTTTTGTCTTCTAATTTGGAAATATAAATTGACTGACGTTTGGAAACGGCACTCTTTTCATAACTCAGTTAAAAAAACAATTCACTTTTCGTCACTCACAGTGATATTTTTTTTTTATTTCTTAACTGGTTAAGAAAAATGTCAATCAGTTTTAAAAAGTAATACTTTATATTTTTAGCCTAAAAAATAACCAAATGAATTCCTGTATTTTTGATCAAATGTATGTTCGCTAACATTGTTCTCTTTTTGTAAAGAAGTGATTCATAATCTGCAAAACATGAATCAAATGAATTTTACTAATATATTTTTAAAATTTTCTATATTTGTAGTCCTTTAAAAATTTGAAAACAATAAAATAGTAGAACCTAATAAATGAATTCGCCCTTTGTACATGATTTGGAACAATTATCCGGGGATTTATTGTTGACTGGCCGGATCTTTTATTTTGTTTTCTTTGTAAATCCTCCACCGATCCCGTCACGGAAGGGGAATAATACGTGTGTCGTGCTTTGTTGCCGCTTCAAAGAAGCTTTTGCACCTGGAAAATTATTTCTCTCGCTGCTCTTTATGCCAGAAAAGACCTACACTTCTCAGAATTTATTTCGAAGGTTTATATCTGCAGATACATATTGAAATCCGTTACTATATTAAATTTTATCCTCAACTCTGTAAGCGTGCAGACATGACGAACACCTTCAAAAAGTGTTGTAAATGTATGCATATTTTCTCGTTTTCAAAGACGAAATGTTAAGGTTACTTCACAGAATTTATTTTGTCAAAGTACTATTTCCAGTGAATTAACTGTTATACATGCTAGTTTTATAAGGAGTTTTGAAAAAAATCATCGCATTCATGTCAATCATACAAGATAATGGTTAATGATTTTGTTGGTATTTTCGTTTGTATCCCACTTCTGACACCAATTATGGGCGTCGACTACATAGGGGCGGCTGGGCCCACGCCCCCAAGGAAAATTTTCGGAGGAGTAATATCCTCACGGAAACATTGTCCTCAGAGCAGCATTTTTCTACATCCGTAATGAAGCCTTGAATTGTTATTATTTTAAAGAATTATTTTACATTCTTCCATTTTTAAGTAACTGACGTTTACTCTAAAATATGTGTGAAATACACCTTTAAAATTATTACCCACTAGTACAGCCACAATTACAAATTGAATATCAGCCAATGGGAATCCATATGATCGGTAATAATGCGCGTCTCAGGATATACTAGAGATCATGAGACGCTAGCACTCAGTCCCGGTCTTCATTTATACTTTGGACTTTGTTAACTACGTTACAAAATACAAAAAATGTAAATAGGTATATTTTTGAAAAAAATGTAAGTCAAAAAGAGTTAATATAAATATCTATAAAAATACTGTAATAATATTTAAACCATCAATATTGATTATATTAAGTGTCCTTTTCCAAAAGAACATTTTTTTAATGAAATTTATATTAAACCTTTTAAGGTTAAATAAAAATTATTATAAAGTGATTAAAACTTTTTAGGAATAAATAAAATTTAAAATAATTAAATTGATAAATAAATTAGAAAAATGAGGAAAGCTTGTAAGTATGTATGTCATTTTGAATTTTTCAAAACATTATTGAATTAGTATATATTAATATTTAATTAATATTCTAATTTGAAAAAAATATATATTAAAAACTATTTTCGACACTAAATTCAGCTTTAGTTAAAGTTAAAAACGCTTAATATAATAGATACTTTTAGTTTTGTTTAGCGTGTTAATTTAAAATAATCAATTTACAAATTCGAGTTAAGATAAATTTGTAGTAAAACATACATAAGTATTTTATATTGTTTTTTTACGTATTAAATATTTACATTATGTTCCGACCTTAACAACGAAGGAAAAGGAAAAACAAAAAGAAAAATTTCCCTGTCAGGTTTAATTTCTACATACTGTACAAATTGTTCTGAATAATATATTTCACTTTTAAAGAAAAGAATTTGAAATGAACAATGTAGTGAACTTTTGTTTTCCCTCTTTAATTATGTGAAAAAATTGAGTCGTTTCTTTTGTGTAATTGGCTATTATTTCCTTTAGGGAATTTAAAGTACGTATTTTGTTTTGGAAAACATTATCAGCTTTCTGCTTTTGTTTCCAGGAGGTTGTTGTTTTAAACCTTTGTTTATACAGAAAACATTTTTTATTAAGAATATATTTTTAATTTGAATAATGCTAGTCATACATAATGAATTTCAAAATAATATCAAAATTTATCGAACAAATATATTTTATCTATAACTATTGAAATATGGGTACATTATATGTGTGATACTACATATAATATACTACTCATATTACACAAGTGTAATATGAAATGTCATGATACACGCTACACTTTTCTGTAATAAATAGGGCATATAATTTAACACATAATATTTTATTAAACTGTTAATTTATTAATAACATATTTTTTATTATAAATATCAATATATATGCTTATAAAAGTATAATAAATACAATTTGAAAAGTGATTTTGACATTTAAGTGCTACTGTGGCGCCATCTGTTAAGCTATATATGAACTACCCACACCTAACTGAATATTTAACAAATAATATCAGATTTGTTATATGCCTGATAGTTGTAGATAAAGTATAGTATTTGACTCGCATAATATGGCTACATTACACTCAGATGATTAAAAATACTCGCTACCGCTCGTATTTTTAATTACATCATCGTGTAATATAGCCTACATATTATGCTTGTTAAATAATATACTATTGTTGTAGGATTTACATTATTAGAACCTCTTCAGTTTTAATGACAGTAATAATAAGTTATAAATGAAGTGCACGTGTTTTGTCGAATTGTCACTATATTCTTGTTTTCATTTTCGTCTCACTTATTTGTTGCGATTGAAATAAGAACCATACTAAATTATTAATACCCACTTGTTGTAACAGTACGTACCCACCTCCTCCGTACATACAATTATATTTTAGCCAAAGATCATCTAGTGGAAGGTTTAACTTACCCTACGTTGTGTTTATTTAAATAAGTAACCCTTCATCGTCGTAATACAGAGTAGCTGTTAAGAGTGGAGGAATCGGGACAGGTATTTGATAAAATAAAAGAATGATATTCACTCCAAAAGACAGACAAAATATCTGACTTGTGCATTTATTATAATTAAGTAAAATCGGAAAGTGCTGTGGAATATTATGCTCTCTGGTATTCACCTTATGAACCTGAGGGAAACCACAGCCAAAACCTCAGGTAGAGAGACAATTTTGAACATTTAACAATCATATAAAAACATTGCATTCAATTCATAAAGAGTTGTCCCAATAATTTATTATAAGCATGTATGGTAAAATTGAGTGATTGTGACCAAACCAATATTGGAAGTCATTGACAATTGTAAGGGTGTGCGTGTTGGTTTGCGTGGGTTTTTATTATTTATTTCAGAGTCGGCATGCCGTTGCTCTGATATCTTTTGTTTCTGGGGGCGCTCGGCATTGCCTGAGGGCCGTTGTTTTGGGGTAGACACCCAGCTGAGCTGGCGAGTCTAAAGCGATTACCACTGAGTGGTCGCACGCTCCTCGTGGTACCGGTGCCGCACCACGGTTGTGTATTGTTTATTTATACCCAAGTGAACGTTCGTTCGTGCTGATACGGCACATTCTTGAGCCTGAGAGTTTGTGCAGAGCACAAAGTCTCGCAAATTACAATTGTTAGACAACCAATATTAGATCGGTTATATTTAATAAAAATATGATATCATTGTGACAACTATAAAACATTTAAAGATATTTATATAAAGAAAATAACAGACACATACCTAGCTTGTCCGAGTAGCCTCGAAGTCGATGGAAATGGAATTCCTCGGTGGATTGTTGGTGGTAGAGTGTTATAATGGAATGGAAGAATTTAGAGGATCTCGAAGGTCGTCTCGACGCCAGACATCAGGCCTACGAACGTCAAGAGACTTCCCAAGAGAAGGAGAACCTACCACGACGCCAGACGACGGCCTAATAACGTCAAGCAGCGGGTTCGTAAAGTACACTAGGTCGTCTCGACGCCAGACATCAGGCCTACGAACGTCAAGAGACTTCCCAGTGGAAAGGAGAAACCACCACGACGCCAGACAACGGCCTAATAACGTCAAGCAGCGGGTTCAGAGAGTGCACTAGGTCGTCTCGACGCCAGACATTTGGCCTACGAACGTCAAGAGACTTCCCAGTAGAAAGGAGAAACCACCACGACGCCAGACAACGGCCTAATAACGTCAAGCAGCGGGTTCGTAGAGTGCACTAGGTCGTCTCGACGCCAGACATCAGGCCTACGAACGTCAAGAGACTTCCCAGTAGAAAGGAGAAACCACCACGACGCCAGACAACGGCCTAATAACGTCAAGCAGCGGGTTCATAGGTATGGGTTGGAGAGGAGTGGAGTTACAGACACCAGGAGGCTTACCTCGGACAAGCCAAGCATAAGGGAGTCCTGGATCCGACTCCCCGAGTACAGATTTGGACTCGGGTTATATACAAAAATGTCCCTCTTCTCTCCTTCAGAATGAGGGCGTTTCGGGGGTAGTCCACGATACAAGCGCGTGATCGTCGAATCTTCTAGAAAAATGCATCTTAAAAATGCACGTGCAGGCTCAGCGTCTCGAAGTCTGACCCTTTCAAGTGGTTTTGCCGTCTGGCTTGGGCGCCAGGACGTGGAGTCCATGGGCGTGCGGGTGATCCCTTGAGTACTTTTGTACATTTCAAAAATATCTAACAAAACATAATATTCTTTGTCATATTACATATTTATTTATATCAATTAGCAACACCAGCTGGAAGGAATACATTGGGTCACCTGTCCTAGCGTGAATTAGCGAAATTTAGTTTAATTAAAATATATCCTTTTATTTATATTGGACGTATTTTACAACGGAATAACATAAATGATCTGTGTTGTACTAACACAATATGTTAGAGATTTTTACGAATGATTTTAATACATAATAATTTATCAACTTTATGTTGTTAAAACTACTTGTACTTATATGAAAATTGAAAGGACATGGTTTTTACCAATTTAATATTGAAATAGATATTTCTGTTATTTAAAATACTTCATTTCCACATCCGAGCATATTTAAACAAATAACTAATTTATATAATAATTCACGGGAGTATTAGTATCATAGAGAAATTTGTGACCTCTACGCCTATGTGTAAGTTATATTCCCACATGTGGCAAAGTGTCGTCTGCCGAGGGTATGGCTATTTGACCCATATTCTTAGCAGGTAATAATGAAACTAAGATAACAAAAATTTTGTTACACTAGGCTGCGTCTAAAAATACAAACAGATGTCTATAAAAGAAAATGTTCAAAAAATTATTGTATCTAAATAAAGATTATTATAAATATTAATAACAAAATTATACATGCTAGCAGTACTGCTTCATTGTCAAACTATTTATTATCTTAATATTCACGACAGTGTTTCTACTTTACACATCAGACATCACTGTTCTCCACGAGCAATTTATACCTGTAAGTCATTTTTCTGTAATATTCCAGATTTTTTAACATTTCCGAATAATGGCGTCGCTCTTATCTCACTTGACCTTTTTAGTGAGGCTACCTGACCAGACAGGTTAACTGCGGTGAGTCATCGAAGTGAGTCATGTTCTTTACAATATAAAAAATATTGGAAGGGTTTATTGCAAAATAAATTTTATTTAACTTTGTTATAGAGAAATTTTTATCGCTTAGCTGATTTTATATTGATAATTTTCCAAAGAAATGTACATTACATGTCCTAGTTTCTCCATAAAATTCTCTGAAAACCTTTTTATTACAAATACCTAAATATCTTTCCAAGAATGCGTACTTGTTCTATACCAGACAAATTGTTCTCAGAACTTACACTTCTAAATAATGAACAACTCACATAATAATGTCAAAGCTTTTTGACTTTTTATTTTCTGTTTTATAATAAAGGATATTTTTCACTACTAGCCTAGATATTCACTATTATTAGCCTTTATTTGACATGACAAACAGTTTTAACTACAAGTTACTTTGAAAACATGGTCACTTATGTCAATAATAAGTTATTATTAATCACGGTCGATAATGAAAACTGTCACCTTTTAAAGAAACTCAAGTCTCCAAATCCAAATATATGTAATATGTATAACACACTATTTTATTTTATTCATTAACAAACTTTAATTAATTAATGTTCATTAAAAATTCCAAGAAATCTATTCCTTTCTCTACTTGTGATGTAAAATGGAATTAAATTCTAGTTGGAATTATATTTCACGAATGCAATAATATATTCCTGATTCATTGGTTACAGCAAATTTAGTGATCAATACTCAATTATACATAGGCGGTTTATGTTATTACATGAATCAACATAAATAAAATCTGGCGGATAACTAATTTATCTGTGATATTGAAAATATATGAATATGCATTTTACAAATCGAACAGCTGTCTACAACATAACCTAAACTGTTCGCGTCAATCGAATATATTCAAACCGTTTCATTATTGAAAATATCATGTTAAATAAATAGATACAAAATAACCTCTTTCTGCCTCTGTTAGACCTTTATACGGATGTCCTTCTGTCAATAAATTTTCCAGTCAAGAAAATATACTTTTTCTACTCCTGCTTTGAAAATACAATTTTCTGGTTTGTTTTTCATGTTGAAAGTGACTCTTTGCAGCACGCAGTGCTGCAAAACTTTGTAGCACGCTAAATGTTTGTTGCATTGTTGCTGCCATGGATACGCATCACTTGCGTATCACAAATACAAAATTTGCTATAAATGTCAAAGTATGTTTAAAAAATATTTTTTTATTTCCTTATTTTTTTATCTTGTAGGAGTAGAAAAAATAGTGTGTATAACACGTGTTGAAAGTCCTTTGTCGAACACAAACGATTGCAACCTTCGCTTCGCTCAGGCTGCAACTTTCGTTTTGGTTCGACAAAGATAGACTTTCAGCACTTGATATACAAATAACTATTCATACTTATATTTTACGCACAACTGTATAGTAATTGTTTATATACAATTTTGTTATCATGGCGGAAACTATACGCTCTTGGACGGTATAAAGTAAGCTTTTGACGTTATCTCTTTTTCCAAGTTTGTAATACCTTGTATTCGTTTCTAACTAAAGTTTTATTAGCTTGTAAAAAAATTTAGTAAATAATTTTCTGAATGAAATTTGACATTTTACTTCACAATTGACAATTGCTTACCTCTAAGGCCCGGTCTTTCCAAATATGAATAATGTGATGCATAACTAACTTGTAAATAAATTTATTAAAGCTCTTATCCGGCAAATAATGTGAAAATGTCTTTCAAAGTCACATTATTCACTGGATTATTGCTCACTTCATAGATGTTTAGACAAGGTAAATATGATGTACAATTTATACACGTTAGAGAGTAATAAAAAATACATATTTGAAATGTTATGGGCCTTTTAAATTATCAAAATTTGATATGTGTGTTTGTAGTGAAAGATGCCTCAATTTTAGAGTGCTGATTGGACGTTCCAAATAAAGTGGTAGTGCTGATTACTTGCTTTTCTATACATTTCCCTTTGTAAAAGATTGTAGAGAAATAATTATTTCTCTATAGCAAAAGAAAAAAATGGATAAATGTGTTAAAGAGAATTGATATTGTTAAAATACTTCATTTTATTGGAGGTATTTTATCTATTGGTCAGATGATTAATATTTTAATTAGAATTAATGTTTAATAATCCCAAATATAGCAAGTTCTCACTTATATTCACAAGAATTAATAATTCTTCGTTATTCCATTTTTAAAGTAGTTCACTATTTTACGATATCATCTATTTATTCTAAATACACATTACTCAAGCTGATTTTTTCACCTCTGATTATGCCCGGTACCCTAAACATCGGTTAATAGAAAAATATCTCATCGAAAAACTGATCTAAGTAGTCAAAAATATAATTTCTTTAAAATTTAGATGTCACACTTTTCTATCAACCGATAGTTAGAAAAGAGGATATAAAAATTGACCCTGAATTTTTAATGCTATTCAATTTTAAATAAGGCATCATTCCAGAAACAGCATACCTACGAGTTATGATATGGGTGTATGATAAATATATTTGGTCGTGAAGATATTATGTGTAAGCAGCGTGTTGTCTGTTTACGAGCAGCGTCGGTGGACAGTGCGATAAGCAAACGAACCGCGCGTAAAGGTTTCCAGGTGAGCGGCGAGGCGCCCATGTGGATGGTGTCCGAGGCTAGCGTACGGTATATAATTTATGAAATAATCTGGGCCTCCTCATTCTGCGCCTGGCTGAGGTTCGGTTCAATTACCATGATTAATTCAGGCATAAGCCTCCGGTTGACACAATGCCTGGATGCACACCAGGACTGGCTTCGCGGAAAAACACGCAAAATACCACAACCACAATGATCTAATAACAATAATAATTGTATTTGTTACTAACTTGTAAACAGTGTTGTGATTGATCTAGAACAATTGACATAGATCGTTAATCTAAATCAATTTAGTGATCTTTGGAGCTTGTCTAGATCATTTAATATTTTTAGATCTTGATCTTGATATAAATCAAATTAATAAGATTTGTTTGTTAAAGAAGATCAGATATTTTTTCATGATTATGCAAGTTATAACTTGTGTGTGGTGTATGTGGGATATTAGTATCGAGCGAAGTGGTGGAGAAATCGAGCAACGGAGGAAATGCTTTATTTTACTGATTAAAGATACTCGTCGATTGGATAGTGGATGTCAAGGAAGTAAAAATTGAACACTAGTCTTATGTATGAGAATTTATTCCAAAAATAAAACGTTTCGACTAATTCTTAGTCTTCATCAGGGTTCTACAAAATACAAAAGGGCTTAAAAACGATAATAACAAATGAGGAAAATATGTGAACACAGAATGAAAATAAATAATTATGGACACTTACAGAAATTGACGCAAGAAAATTTGTACAACCACTTGTGATTGATAATATACATCAGGATTTGTAAATATTAAAAAATATATAAATATATGAATATAACACATTGATCACAGTTTATATTAACTTATCGTTTTACATGTACGGGTTACTAACTTCGGTAATAAAAAGTACAGGTTATGTAACATGTTTGTATTTATAGTAATATGATGAAATATTTAAGAGAGGCAGATGAAATCCATTATGGTGTTTTGATATGTTCATAGATATTTTTGACAGATTTTAGACAGTGGTTCTGAATATGCTACTGTAAAATTCACTTTGTTCTTCTTGTGTTATTGCTCTTATATTTAAATAATAATTTTTATTATTACTTGTATAACACAAAATTAAAGCGACAAGGTGAAATATAACGTTGCATATTCTACAATACTGTACTGTGATCTTTTTAATGATCTAAAAAAATCACTAATTTCTGATCTGATCTAATAAAATAGATGTTAACAAAAAAATTGATCTTTGATCTGATCTACCTACAATGTTTAAGACGTGAAGGTCTTGATCTTAGATACCTTTTAAAGTGATTTGTTACTACTCTATTGTAAACCATTATGTATTTAAACTGTTTATTCACCAGGCAAACTTACCTTTACAAGCTACCAACCTGAACAACTTTTACAAACTAGTTGTTAATTTTGTTGCATTTTTTACATTATTAAAAGTTTTGTTATTGTTTTGACACAACATTAGTAACTGGCATGATTTGATTATAATTTTAACTTTATTAAAAAATGAATAATACAAACAATTGTACAATATTCGCAAGTTAAGAGTTGAGAAAATATAAGTTTGTCCTAAATAATAAATTAAAATAAATAATAGTATATTACATACCATGAACTGTTGGTTGGTTGGGTCGACATAAGCAAGCAATTTTTTGTAATACCTGGACAAAGAGAAAATAAGAAACATTTCTATCAGATTGTTGTCGAACTAAACAAAGGAAACAATCGTAAATAAACAATTCTTGAAAAATTGATGTTTGGCGATAGAGTGTGATATATAATATTTACTTACTATCCGCCGTAGACAATAAGTAAATAATATTATAACCAATAGTAGAATAAAAGTTCTATACAGTTTTTTTAAGTTGTTATGAATGAGTAACTTACCATAAGAGAATTTCAAAATGACACACATAAAAACTTCTTATCAAAATGAATTCAACTAAGAACAGTTATATTTTTATGTGGTAGAAACTTGCAAAAGCTGCAATTTGAAAACCACTGAAATGCTGAAATACGTAAAATTTTTACCTTATGCTTTCTACAACAAAATAAAAAGAGAATTTAAAGTACATAAAGGGATATGCTATAATATAATAACGAAAAGAAAAATATACAAACAAAAGAAATCGACTTTATTTACAATATATTTACAATGAAAGTAGCATATAACGTCTATCAAGGGAATTGAAAATAGGATTGTTACTTGCAACTGGATATTTAAACTGCGGTGCCAAATTAATATTTTTAATGTCTGGTGCATTCAGGTTATTCAGAACGGTTTCATTCTGCTATTTTTTTTTTGTTAATATTATCGTTTTATTCGTTATCTTTTTTTCTCAGACAAATTGAGGCAAGATCTTGTAAGACAACGACTTATTACATAATTTAAAAAAATGTAATGTTATTTTAAAATAACAGCATATATATTGTAAAAGAACCCGTTACTTAGTAACAAATTCTTCTTGAAAGGAATTCTTGTGTTTATTTGTGACATTTGTGACTTGGTGATAGATAACTAAAGTCTTTATAGTTTCTTAATAAAGATAGTGACCCGTACTCCTAGCACACTTTTGATTGATTTTGGTAAAGTGACGTTTAGTCTCATAACGTTATAAAGAAAAATCAGGCTTCGAAAGCGATTTTATTATAAATATATATCGGAATATGCGCCATTATATCTACAGAAATAGAGTGATTTTTTAATAAATTGAAGGTAAGAAAATCATTAGATTGACGTGTTTAATAAAAATTAAACTACATAAGTTTCGGTTTCGGTTACGGTTTCGGCCGAAAGTAGAACGATTTCGGTTTCCGCTGAAATTCATGTTTCGATCGAACACTTCCTAAAATTTTTATTTTGGCTAGCTGTATTGGATGTCAAAAAATTGTTTTCATATACTTACTGTATTTGTATATATATACTGACATATTGTTAAATATAACTTTTTTTAAGTTTTTTTTTTTTAAATATAAAAATATGAACAGTAGTATATAGTTTTTCATATTTTGCTCACCCCTAAGTCCCGTCCTGTGCGTATGTGGGGGCTCGCAGCAATTGTAGCGGGTAATCAATATGCAGGCAGCGGAGCGCGTCTATCACACTCTCGCAGGCTCCCCAGGTCCGCGCCACGGCCACGTGCTCCAGGTCCCTCTCCAAGCCTATCCAAGGATAACGCCGACTAAACGACTGCTACACCACCCTATGCGTGTGGGTGGACTCAGGCGAGAGTTTAGAGTCCGGACTTAATTGCTCTAGAAACTATTTTAATGTTCATTGGAAGAGAAGAGTAGCTAAAAGCATGTGATGTTCAACTGATCGCGATTAGTCATTAAAGGCTAATTGTAATGTATTGACCAGTCCTTTTGACCTTTAAATGTGGCTAAAGTCGGCCTACAATAATATTCAATCGCCTCTTAATTACACAGTAAATAATTCATTCAAATTTAAATGAGAAAATGTATGATGATTTACCTGAGCAGTTGCAATGATAGGCAGTGACAGATTTAGCTTTTTGGGGCCTGAACTAATTTTTTTTGGTGGAGGAGGAAGATCCTAAAACAAAATTGCAAAAATTGCTGGAACTCAAATATAGTTATGTAGTATTTTAAATAAAAAATTGCCGTGGTCTCAAATATATTTATTTTAATTAAAAACATACATAAACTTAAAATAAAAATATGAAATGCAGGTAAATAAATATCTAAAATCAAAATTGGAAAAAAAATACATACATATATTATATATAATTTATTCTCTCGATGTTCTGTACAGGATGGTTTGGTTTAAAATGTCTGGACGATATTTCCTAAATTAAAAATATTAGAAAAAAGTTTTTCAAATACGAACATATACCTATGTATACAAACAGGAAATAATTTTCTGAATACAACAATGTAATACACTTACAGTCTTATATAACATAAATATTGACAAAAATTGAAATGAAAAATTATAATATTTCAATTTAAATTTGATAGAAATAAAAATGCTTTGACAGAAAGAATTAAAAAAAAATAGATTTATATTTATAATTATTTTGAACAATACACGACGTAGAAATAAATAATTTTCTTTATGGTAATGGTAAAAAAATTACGAGAGAACGTATAATAGACACAATTGAAAAATGAAAAAAATGTAACTAAAAATGGAGAAAGTAAAATAAAAGAAAATAGTGGTATTTGAGTTAAAAATCAATTAACAAATTTATTGACAATGAAACAAATTTTCAAAATATAAATAATATTCGTTCAAATAATGAATAAATTGTTCCAGGAAACGAACGGGATATTGAAACTTTGACTGTTTTGATAATTGGAATTTTGAAAAGCCTCACAAAAAAATCAAATATAAATATATTATTAATTATTACAGTAACATCTGACTACTTTGATAAGTAACATGGATTACCAATTGTAAGAGTTAATGTAAAACAGCTCATTATATATGTGTATATTAGTAAAATAGAAAAAAAGTAATAGAAACTTAATACTTTGGCGTGTTCGAGGAACATTGTACATTAAAGAGAAAAAAAAGTTAAATAATCTTGAGTTCCTGAAATGTAAAATATATAACGTCGAGTATAATTCGCAAATGTACCAAAGTGTAGCAATTTTATTCCCAGCAATGAGAAAAGAAGAAGCGGTTTTCATTTTATTGAATAAACGACAACGAAATGAGATGGTTAATTTACTGCCGCACATTTCGCAGTGCTGATAATGTCTGTTGAAGTTTTATTTTGTGTGGAGGTCTTCGTTTCATTTCCTGGTAGAAATCTCGGAAAGTTTAAATAGTAAACGCAATAATAGTGTTTGGAAGTTGTCGAACAGTGCGGTGTCATATTATTAGGCTGTCAGAAGTAGAACTAGTTGGAAACTCGGCTCCCAGGAGTTTCTGCACCTGCAGTACAAAAATCCCCCAGATTGAAAAATGCCCTCTCTTCTACCTACTCTTAAATAGTTTGATAACTTCACGCAGGAAGGTTTCCTACTTCAAAACTTTACCAAGATGTCATTAGCAATGAAAATTACCCTACAAACCTTAAAAGTATTTTTCTAATTTGCATTTGTTGTAGAGATATAACATTCATAAGCTCATAATATTATTTATTTTCTAAGGTGGATATTGTTGTTCAGTACTTATACTTCACAATAATTTGCTAAGAATGCTATTATAAATAAAGTTAATTTTGAAACAATATACAGGAAAGAGAAACCAACTGTCAAATAATAAAAACACATTCGATATAATTCAATTCAATAAAAAATATCAAAAGTGTAAAGCAGTCAGTACTTCGTACATCATTTTCATCAATTCATTCGTGGCGAATGGTGGTCCTTCGAATCAATTCATCGGAGCTACCAATTTTCTATTATTGTTATATAAAAATCTGATGTGGCCAGCACATAAACTCTCGCCTGTCCTCTTTTTTTAGAACATCTATAAAATGTAACATATGAGTATCCATGTTGATTGCTGACCCGGTAAAATAAATTATTAAAATAATTAATACTTCAGTATCAGTACAATTTCTTTTAGAGTATTCGATAATTATTTTTATAATATTTTCACTGTTTTATAATAAAAGTTACAAACAAATTTACTGAATCATTAATTACCTGCAATAGTTAAATGTAGCTAGGGAGAAACAAATTTGAACTATATAATTTTAGCTAATGATATCATATTAAAATGTTATTTACAAAAATTTTCATATATTCATAATTAATTAAGATATTTCATGAAAACACAATTTGCGGTTGGACGAATACCACCAAAATCTAATCAGATTTAATTCACTGTAAATGATAATTGTCAGAAATGAAATAAATTAATTTTCACGATCACAGTAAATAGAAAATAAAAATAACTATAATGAAAAAAAATGTAATTAATGTAATGTCAAATAGGTATGTTATTAAATGTGGTAAAACAAAATATAACAATAATAATTGTCACTGTCAAATATATTTATCAAAAATATTTTTATTTCTATAGGTAACCAGATTAACCACAATTGTAACAAATTTACCGATTAATTAATTACTTGTCATAGTTAAATGATATTAGGAACAATAAAATTTTAGATAATATTAAATTATTATTTATAAAAATTCATATATATTCATAATTAATTATGATATTTCAGAAAAATACTTCAAATTTTCATGATATCACAATTTCCAGTTGCAAAGTATAACTTTTTTTATTTACTAGTATTTGAGTAATCGTTACGACAACTTCCATTCATTCATCCATTCATCTATCCATCCATCCAGATACGAGGACAGACATCATCGTGAAATAACTTGAGTGTTGGTCGACTGTAGAATAATTGGGTACAAAGGAAAATAATCGGACAAGCAGTCTTCAATTGGAATTATTTATTTCATAACCGAGGTTTCGAAGAAGACTAACGTTTTAGTCGAAACTTCGGTTATGAAAAAAATAATTCCAAAAATAAAATCGTGTTATACGGACTTCAAAACGTGCTTATCCATTAAAAACGCACTACCCGATTTTTAGCATGATTCCAATACCTTACGAAGTGGAGATAGGTAAAAACATGATTGTTATTGTAAAGCTTATGTCATTTTTTTTTAAATAATATTTATCCCTTAGTAGCACCTAACATGTTTCAGTGATGGCGAATGGTTGTTTTATGTCTCCATGGGAGAATTTATGTGAAACTATGTTGTAGTAGATATTGATTCGATGAGTATGTTTCCGTGGGGGTGTATTGTTTGTTTATTGAATATTCTTTGAGCGCGGCGTATTTGGTGGTTATTCTTCACTGCAGCGGTGCGGCGGAAGAGTTGATGTCAGCAGGACGATAACGTCAGCTTACAAACTAGCTGCGCGTCGCTTTCGCGACAATGACAACGCGACGTGTGAATGCGATAAAAACATTGAAAGGCAGCCGAGCAGAGGAAGCTGCTCTTCAGAACAACACAGCCAGATGGGGGGCGCACCTATCAACAATTACACGCCTTCCCAAACAGTTACACACACGGCATATTTATATGGTTGTTCTACAGTAAAAATAAATTTATGCTAACCTATTTTTTGCAGTTGTAAATATGGTGTCGCCTATTTCCAATGAGGTGGGAGACGAAGTCGAGTACTGGAATCACACAAAATGAGATTCTGCACGATGACACGTTATACATAACTGCTAATAACGCGACGGAACAAATATACATGCTCGAAATCTATTTGACATAAAAAACAATGTGGCGTACGTAACCTTAAAAAAAAGTACGTTCACGCATGCGTAATGTTGGCCATTACTGTGAGAAATGATATTTCCCATACTGCACATACGCAGAGTTAGCAAATACAGTAAGAAATGATTTTTCACTCCTTAACTTACGCTTATGGAAACTACGCAACTTTCAAGCTTTACATAATGTGAGAAAAGTGTCACTTTCTATAGTGGTCGTAGAAGAAATTAATTTTAAAAATACTTTAAGTATTTGTGGCCATGTTCCACAAAGGAATGTTGTGCAACAGATGATGTTGATGATTACAGTTATTTAATTAATGTTCACAATAATATTTCTTTAAAAGTTTTGTTAGATTTATTATTATTTACTTAAGTTTGATAGTAATGTTGAATAGTTCTTTGGACATTTTATTCCGATGTGATAAAATTTAAGTCATATTGATGCAGCCGGCCTTAAATTAAATAAATATGTAAGTTCCTGCTTTTCAAACACTAAAGAGTACGTCATATAGTTATTTACTTATAAAAAGCCGAAAGAGAGTTTTACGCCTGCGGACGAAATTTGAAGCCCGAGGTATATCCAACATTTTACACCCAACTGCTATCAAATGTAATTTTTAATTACGTGTCAAACACATTAAGGACATGCGGTTGATAACCTGGTGTTTTTATGTGACCAACGTAATTTATTTTTATTTTTCCTGTTAAAAATATTAAATAATTAATTTTCAGAAATGACTATTGATATCTAAAATAATTCAAAATAAATACATAAGTACAATTCATATATTTTGACGTTTCTAATAAAATTCAATAAAATCGGTTATTTTTTAATAAACCCAGTTAGTTTGGGTTTTTGAGAAAAACCCGGGTTTTAACGTAAAAGTTAGAGGAAACATTGTCTATAAAATGAATGAAAATATATGTATATATTTCTAAATAATGAATACCTTACAATGTGTATTTTCCTGTTTAAATTTCAAAGGTGAAAATCATTAATTAATTAAATGGCGCTAACAGCTAGCTTCGAGGAACACCTACTATCTTCTTAACGTGAACAGAGTATAGAGTTTTTTTCTGAAATAATATTACATTATATAAAAAATAAAAATAAATGAAAATATTTATATTAAAAGCCTGTTGCATTGTAAAAACAAATACATGAAATATGTAATATCTTCGTATACAACTGCAGTTTGCAGAACTTGATTCAAATTGTATGTTGTTCTCATTTACTTCACAAACATATTTGAATGCAGTAAAATAGTTCGTAAACAACATAAATTCTCGTTTCCATTTATGTGCAGAAGTTTGAGATACACTGGAATCGCACATGAAATGAAATCTGAATGTATACGTATGTGAGTATTCTTTATGAATGCATATTTATAACAAAACGCGTTGTTAAAATATTCTATGTACATTTAATACCTATTTACAATTGTGTTGTTTTTCCAACGCTTATTAAAAACACTCAATTCCTAGAACAATTTTGCATTTGAAATGTATTATTGGTTGCCTAGCAATATTTATTTGTTCTACATTTAAAATGCAAACGATTATAAGGAATTTCAGAATAAATTCTCTCGAATTATGAAAAAAAATGCGTTTTATTTTTTGTCTGTTCTCTCATCAAAGCACGTATAAAGCAGTGCTTGTGAAAATAAATCATTATTCTTTTTAAATTACATATTGGAGTTGAATTCACATATATCAAAAGAATCAGGACGGCGCTATACGGTAAGCAAGGTAACTGGCAGAATGGCTCTGAGATTTGAGGGGCGTCGTGTCTCTAAAATAAATAAATGAAAAAATAATTGAAAAAGAAAATACTTGGAGGTTATTTGCAATTTTTACATTTTCTCCTATATTTATCGATTTATGTATTTATTGTATGGTATTTACACGGAAGTGATCAGATGCATATAATCATTTATGTCTATTTTTGTCTTAATTTTTTGAGATATTGATGCAGATTGGATTATTTACATGTATATATATACATACATGTATACATAATTGTATATTGTGATACATGTATATATAATTTCGGTGCTCCCGAACATATAAACTTTATCAAAAATAAATTAAATTTATCAATGAAACTGGACAGTTTTTTTATGTTTTGTCACCTCGAGACTTCGATATCGTAAACGTCTAGAGTTAGTTTGTGTATTTAAAAGCACCAAAAGAGTTTTTCTTCCACACCATAACACCATAAATGCAAGACTATGATAAAATTAGAAAATTGCTATTAAAATTATCAGTTTCGAATTAGTGGGAATCGATTAAATAATTTTAAACTAAAATAATATCTTGTTGTATCGTTCTACTTTACAATACATTATAAAAAATATATATTTTCCTCTCTTTAAAAGTGAGTTTGTAAAATGAGTAATTGTTATAAAATAGTAACCTTAGTAACAACCACTTTTAAATGTCTTTACAATTTAATTAAATAAATGTTTAATATTCGAATCATTCAAACTATAGGTTTTTTAATTTCAATAAATCTAAAAAAAATGTCTAATGTCTATATAAGTTGCAGAAGGGCGCCACATGCCCTACAGCCCTGTTGAATAATACTTGGAAAAATAGTTGGTGTATGTAGTAACAACAGGGGAAGTAATTCCCAAAGCAGCTGATGTTATATTTTTGCGTAAACCCGAAAATATTTCAAAATATCGAATTTTTAGCTCCAAAATTTTCAAATTTTACAAAATTTTCTTTGTAATATTTTTTAAAGAATGAGATACGCTGATAATAAATTTACCAACAGAATTTAATTATCTCTTTTCGTTTCGAATACATTTGCTCTCAAAGTTGTCCCTCAAAGAAGTGTGTTTTTTGAGTATATTCCAAAAATGAGTATAGATACAATCTCAACTACTTTACCATTCGATTCTACGGGAAAAGTTATATAAAGAAATGTTTTGCCCACATATACGTTCTTTGGAACGATTAGGTGAAAAATAAGAAAAACGGAAAAACCTAAATTTCAATTTTTCGCCTGAAAACTTTTTGAATTCAAAATTTTTCATTTTTTGAACTTAAGTAGATATCTATGCGCTGATCCCAATTTTTCAAACAGAATTCAATTATCTCTTTCCGTTCTCGAGATATTTGAGTTCAAAGTTATACCTAAAAAATCAGGTTTTTTAGGTATACTCCTTAAATGGTTAGGTTTCAGGTTTCGGCGACCTCACTAATTGATTCTACGGGTAAAATTACATAAGTGTACCAATTTTCAGATTTTTATCTCAACAGATAGAATTTCTAGAAAGAAAAAACTGAAAATAGCCAAAAATCGAGAAAAATCGTAAGGGGTGCATCAGGCATTTTTTTCGATTTTGGCCATTTTCGTTTTTCCTTTCTACAAATTGTATCCTGTGCAATAAAAATCTAAAAATTGGTACACTTATGTAATTTTGCCCGTAGAATCGATTGGTGATGTCGCCGAAGTCATAAACCTAACCTTTAACGGGGTATACCTAAAAAGATAGTTTTTTTAGGTATTGCCAAAACTCAACTTTGAACACGCATATCTCGAGAACGGTAAGAGATAATTCAATTCGGTTTGAAAATTTGACATCAGCGTACCGGTATTTACTTAAGTCTAGACAATGAAATGTTTTGGAGAAAAAAAGATCCTTGGAGAAATTTGAAATTTAGGTTTTTTCGATTTTCTCATTTTGCACCTAATCGTTCCAAAGAACGTATATGCGGAGAAAACATTTCTTTACGTATCTTTTCTCGAAGAATTGACTGTTATAATCGTTGAGATTGTATCTCTACCCATTTTAGAGATATAGCCAAAAAACACACTTTTTTGAGGTGCAACTTTGACCGAAAATATCTCAAGAACGAAAAGATATAATTAAATTTCGTCAGAAAATTTGAAATCAGCGTGTCGAGATCTATCAATGTACACTATTTCCCAAAATCAAAATTTTAGGCACAAAAATGAGTATTTTTGGATTATTTCTCTTTTGTCAACAAAATTTTTGGTTTAATACTGCTGTTTGGTTTGTTTTAACTTGACACAACTTTTATGTAGTATTATTAGTTTTGAAAATAAATAAAATTTAGATAATAAAGCGACAGAACAAATCGAAAAGACGTAATAGGTTTGCAGGTTTTTGAAATCAGCACAACGATATTTACTTAAATATAGAAAATTAAAAGTTTTTGAGAAAAAATTGTTATACAATAACGATCTTACTGACAACCAATTTTAAATGTCTTTACAATTTAGTTAAATAAATGTTTAATATTCGAAGTATACATTTTTTTAATTAAACTGATTGAAATACGAATGATATAAAAAAAAATTAACTTGCCCTACTGTTGGCTCTGAAAAGGTTTTACACATTAGTATCGTAAATATCTTTTTAAACTGAGTTGTAGTACCTGTAAATAACTTTTTGATTAATTTGAATGCTTTATGCAGTATTAATAGGGTTTCAGCAGCATCGAAAATAATATAAGAAACTTTATTATAATTAGTAAATTTATTTTCGCCGTCTTATTGACTGTCGTTTCAAAGGTAGCTGAAAGCAAAGTGCCTGAAAAGTTTTCAGCGTCTTGATATAAAAGAAGATAAAAATGAAATTTGAAATGAAAGAAGCTGTATTTGTTTCATTGAAAAGAATTATATCTAGAGATTATGTTCCCGACTAAATCAAAAAGGAATATGATTTGAGAAGCGAAGTGATATTTGATTTTTCCAATTCTTCATTCTGTGTCTGATCCCTTGTGATCTTCCGAGCGAGGAAATTCCATAACTCTTATTAATTAGTACAGACGCGCTAGAATGCGCCACTCTCAATTTATCCCGTCCCAATTAACAAGACGGCGGTATCAATAATACATGGAGACACCGCCAACCCATTTACCTAACTAACGATACTTGCTTCTCTACTTAATATATGACATATATAGCAATGGAACAGGCAGTGCCTTTCGGCTAAACGGAGACCACGTGCCTAGGCAAATATTGGCAAATCACACGGGAATTACGTATTTGCTATCGATACTCGCCTCTATATACATTAAACATTCTTCCTATAAACGTTTTGCCAATAAATTGGACCAATTTATTCGGAAATTGAAACGTTTTACACCTACCAATTTGTTGTAGTTATACGAGGACTGTATGAAATTTTTTCAATCTGGTAGTTCTAGTAGTGACAGCACAGCGATTTTTTAAAGTTATATCAAAGACCAAGAATCATATTCATTAAGGGCCGGTTTTTCCACCTCTGGTTAAAGTGTCGGTTACCTTAACCGTGGGTTAACAGAAAAATATCGCATCGAAATTGTAAATAACGTGTATTTTTGACAACTTACATTAGTTTTTCGATGCGATATTTTTCTATTAACCGATGGTTAAGGTAACCGGTACTTTAACCAGTGATGGAAAAACCGGCCCTAAGTGTGACAAATTGTGTATGTTGACTTGACTCGCCTCGTCTCAGCTATGATTTAACTCATTTTGACGAAATTTTGTCTCGGTTTTCCAAATGAGACTAGTCGAAATAAATATTACCATTATAGATCGACACGAGATGAGTGAAAATCGCCTAAACGAAACGTCTTGAATTTGGGGCGTCTTTAAGTTTTTTTTTTTTTTTTTAATAAAAAGTAGTCGAAAAATTTGTAAAAAAAACTTATTTTAATTAAGAAATATCCATTTTAACTATCTCTGAATCCATTTTGACTAGTTTCGGCGTGTCGTATGTACGTAAAATTTTGAAATTCTGATTGCTATAACATATACTTACCTATGTACCTCCCTTTTTTATTGCAATTGGCAATACCAAAAGGTACCTTTGCTCGTAGTGTTTTTCAGAGTTATATTTCCTATATTTTAAAAATTTAATAAATTTTCATTTTTGGTCACACATCGTTTTATTTTATATTACCTAGGAACCTCAAATATTTTTTTTACCCCGGAGACCATGAATTTTAAATATGCCACTGTTATGGATCTATATAATATTCATTTACATATTCAAATTTTATATTAAAATTAAGTAAATAAACTATTGTTTTTAAATATTAAATATATCGTAAATATTAATACAATATGAAAATATGAAAATGGACATAAAAATGTTAACGTTTTATTATTCTTATTCAAATTAAAAAAAAATCAACTGTGGCTACCATAGAATAGGTCAGTAATTTACTAGAGTTAGATACTTCCACATTTTTTTTTTAATTTTCTCTATTAATAAATATTACAGATATAATAAGAATGTCATAATTCATAAAAAAACTTCTGCTCTCTTGGACCAATTTTTAATAAATAAATTTTTACTCGTACACTTTATTTCCCGCAGTTGATCCTCACGTCACCAATTGTAACCATGTGATTCAAATCGTTGGAAAAGAAGGGGGATAGATGACATCATCTTGTCGAGTGAAATCGTGTAATTTCCGAAATGTGTCAAAACTGACAGTATTACCTATATAAAATATAAAATTGGATGAAACATACGAAAAGCGTTTTAGACCTAACTAACGAAACTACCAACACACAATGAAGCACAAAATATCTTTCCAAAATCACTGTCACCAATGACAGGATTGACAAGACAAGATGTAATAATCTCTATTAAATAAGATGTCCTGTAAAGTATGGTGGCTTAGTTAGTTGTTAGCCGGACAGTTTTTATTTACCAAAAACTAAAAAAAATAGTGAATAAAAGGCTTATCTAATGCCATGCGTATATAACAAAGATGCAAGATAAAAGTTTAATAATCCTTGCGGCAGAAATTGATGACGCGATGATCAATTGCGGGAAATAGAGAATAAGTGAAGATCTATAAAAATCCGTTCAACTGATTTTTATCTACACAGAGATATAACAGAACAGATAGACAGCCAGAAAATACACAAAATCTCGAAATGTCCAAACTAATATAATTGCAGTACAATAACAAAAATATTTATGTTCCATACAACTCGTTTCAACTGTATTTGATCTACAAATATCAATAGTATACTGTTAAAATCTTCGTAAATATTAGTAAAAATAGTCTTTTCGTTTTTACCTCATCAAGAATATCACCTTTCACATTCATTGTATTGTAAATTGTTATAAGTAATGAGCGAAATGATGATAAATCATATTATCGCTAAAATGAAAATGAAACGTATAATATTCTGCAAGATTGTAAGAATTTAGTGCCAAATACTATCCCCTATGTTGATTTAGTATTAGTTCTCGATAAGTAAACCTTCGTTTCTATTGAAAGGAATTTTGCTGACCCAATTCTAATCGTATCGAGATCAGAGCACGGAGTCGATGTCTACTTTATTTTTCAACTAATTAAGTGAACGATAAATGAACGCCAACTCTCTCTCTTTTCCAATTATACTGCTCATTTTCCTCCAAAGAAACCGTCCATTTCAATAATACAATATTTTTGCGATTTGGCTTCGCTCTTTGTATACAGACTACGACAGCGGCGGGTATTAAATCTAAGATCAATTTCATTCTTTGCAAAGGGAATGAGTAAGTACGAATATACTCCTATAGCATATTATTAGCTATACAAACTTTTTCCATTGTTCACTATCATAGTAATCTGCTCAATATACATTTCAGCAATAAAATTTAGTTTTCAATAAGATTTAGTTTATTTTGTATTATTCATCGTTGTAAATTTGTATAATATATTTTTAAAATGGGATTTAAACTATATACACTGTTACTGTGTTATGTACATCGTTAATATTTGCGACTAATTTTTAACGCATTATCATATTTCCCAGTTATTTTTCTAAGTATTAAATTTACCTCAGAATATCATGATCATGTCACCATGGCGGGTATTCAAATTTACAATGAATTTAAGATATTGTAACTTTTATTTATTTGGGTGAAGTGCAAAAATAATTGAAACACGAATATTTATACAAGTTTAACGAAAAAATAATAAATTATAAAAAGATAATAAAAATAAGTAACACTATGAATAAAAAAATATATACATTAATTTAAGAATAGTAACTATTAATGTAGACTTAAATACTAAGAATTCTATTCTATTATTCATATCACCAATTATTTATTTATTTCTACTTTACATGTCGTTGACATGCACTGACCGACACTGACTTTCTTCAGTGACTGTTTGCAAACTCTGACGATACTGACTTTCTTCAGCCGACAGCCGCGATCGCTAATCTTGAACATCCAGAACCTTCTGGACTCTATAAAATTTTTGAACAATAGCAGCGTTGCTCCTATCCCATATGACCTTTAAATCTGTGGTGTCTTGCTCGTTACAATATTCTCACATGTGTAGATTTGTAGAGTGTCCTTTATTTAGGGTAGGTACGTATCAGTTACAAATAACAATGACTGTTACGGAATTGCAAGTTTATTTTGTAGTTGATTTTTGTAACATATCATAATAAGTCCAAATGATAGCAACCGAAGTTATGGAACCCCCACAACTTTAAAGCTTAAAACAGGGTGAGTAAAGTGCCACTTTCAATAGTGGTCGTAGAAAAAATAATTTTGTGTAATGAAATAAGGAATAGTCATAAAAATTTTGATAAAATTTTCAAAAGATGGTCCTTTTCAAAGGGAAGTTCGAAGATATGAAACGAATGGAAGTTGACGAATGATTAGCCGTAGAATGATCTCACTTTCGAGTGAAATATATGGTATCTACATCAGATTTTTTTCTCTTGTGTGTATCTTATAATCAAGTTTACTTAGTTTTTTGAATGTACCGCATAAAATAATTCTGTAAAAAGATATAAAAGTTTTTTAAAGAAGTTTTTTCGAATGGGTTTTTTTAAGGTTTGTTTTAAGTGGGCTTTAAAAATCATTTGTAGGTTTTGTTGGTAGGAGAAAATTACAACAATCCTGTTCTATATTCATCAATAATTAGTATTTAAATAATTTATTAAAACTATTATACCATTATTTTGATATAAATTTTATAAATTTTTGTTAAGATTTATCAGCCTATTATAAATTAGGAAACAGTGTATTTAGCCATAATAGAGGTTGTTTTAGGAAACAGATATTTCGGATTCATGGAATTACAACACATATGTTCATTTTTAAATCACTTGAATTAAAAAAATGTAGCGCTGGTATATTAGTTTTCTATTTGTTGTTTTTGTAACAAGTGTCCATTCCACCGTCAATATTTCGCGCTATTATTGCGCACTTTACAGGTAAATCAGGATGGTGTGGTCTTCTGGTTTTCCATTTGGTTTTATGTGGTTGGTGCATCCGCATCCAACATGTCCAGTTAGCGGCTTAATTGTTATGCATTAAACACTTGAATTTAAATGCCGTCATTAATATATATTATTTTTCGGGCGACAGCACAAGCCATATATCATTTCCCTAACGACGACGTGATTCGGACGGGACAATTTTGGACAATGTTATACGTGTGATTCAAATTTAATCGGTGAAGGAAATTATGTTTGCGAAGCGAAATGATTGTGAGGTTGGTAAATGAAGAAAGTTTACATACATACATAAGCAGGGGGCTGAATTAGTTTGCTCAACAGAATTTAGATACCTTATAAAATATAATACGCTATATACCGTTTACTCACACTATATGCCATTCGCGTTATTATTAAATAATTACACTAACACTAACTTTACCACTAAAACAGAGCATTGCATTAAACAGCATTTAAGGTTTTCATGAATAAAAATAATAAACATAAAGCAGCCTATCCTATTCTTCCATAAAATGTATTATAATATTATGCAACAACTTTTATAAAAGTTAATTTAGTTAAGGATATATAAAAAGAAAGTATTTAAAGAATTTTGCGGTCAGGATATTAAGCTATTGTTTACAAAGACAAAAGTTAACAAAGTAACTAAATCATAATTGTATACCAAGTCATTACTGTAATTAATATCTACAGTACATATGTCAAAAAATTGTTTTCATTTTCCTCCAATCACATGCAACATGATTGTAAACTATGTGCTATCATCTTGTAAATAGAGCGAATTTCTCTATCTCAAACGGCAACCGATTCGACGCGTTGCCTTTTGATTTATGTATGTGGTCCTGTGAGTTATTATTTCTAATCTAAAAACACCATAGTTATAGTTATAGCGTTATAACTACTCAAGTGAATAACAAATTAATTATTGAATTCGTGTGAAAAGTGCCATTTTATTTAACTACAACTGACAATCATGACATATGACGTTTGCAGGCACTAAACTTATTTTTATTGCTTTAGTAATTGTTACTGTCGTGAAACAATATATTGGACACTAGAGTGAAATTGTTTTTCTTTTACCTAGTTAAATAATATTTTTATTTTTCTATAAAGGTAGAGAGGTAATTTTTATAATAAATTATTATTGAATTTTAGTATCACGTTTTCTATTGAAACTAGCGTTACTAAATCATGTATTAAATGCTTACAAAACTTACAAGATTTAAACCAAGAATCCCGAACAAACTTGTGATAGAAACTATGATACTTTAATAACTATTAAACCACTAGTTCTCGAACTTCTATAAAATATTAACTAATATTCATCCACATATTGCAGTTGTTTAGCTTACAAAATGAAACAGATAACAGATTACAATAATAGAAAAAAATAAAATAGGAACTCTACCATCAATTAAACTAGTCTTTCTGAATTACGGGCCCTACACGTTTCTCTTAATTGTCTAAGATATATCATAATATAAATTTCATTTATAAACTAAATTTGATAAATTTTCTTTGTACATTTCATCACTGTAAGTCATCCAAAATCCAAAAACAATAAAATTGTATAAGGTTTGGCAAGAATTATACGCGAAAATCACCCGATCTAAATAAAAAATATCATATCTATTACAAGCAAGATCAATTTATACAAAAACAAAAATCTGTTTTAGCAAAGTATATATACAATACCTTTATTAAAACGCAAGAGTTAAAGAGTTAATTAATTTTGGAAATGTACACTGATCTTATACCGTAAGGATACAGAATTTTGACATTTTCATTATAGAGCAGAACAAGAAGGCATATACAAATAGAAAATAGTTATTTTAAATGTCAATGTGTGTATGTAATATTGCAAACTTAATTTTTTGATTATTTTTTTAAGCTTTTATTATTGCATAATTCATTATACTTCCTGTATCTAGAAAAACGCATACGTATTTTATTTATATATTTGCTACAAAATTCTGGCACTTCGTGCTGAGTAGTAAGCCATTAACTTATGATTTAAATTAGTAGTAGTGACCGTGAAGAGAAATTGTAAACATAACCTACGGTAAAAATAAATTGTTATCAAAAATATGATTTGACACATGTAGCAAAGTCTGAAAGTCATAACAGTTCATTTTATATTGTTACTTTTTATGTTATCTGCTGGCTTATCTCGTATGGAACACATTGACAATGACATTTTTTGTGTACGTTACGTTTTAAATATATTAAAAAGTGTTTGTGGGATTTCCATCCACGTATAAAATGAAATACGCATCAAACATTTAAATTTAAATTTGGAAAAAAGAAGGTACATTATCTTTCATTATGTATAAAGTTATAAAAACACATTTCACATTGTGAAACATCATGAATATTCGCACACGAACAACGCAAACCATTTCCTACAAACAATTTTATATATTTCTGGTTTTATTTTCATGAACATGTGACATAGAATAACTCTCTCTGTTCATATATCATTCGCTACCATATGACAGGAACACACACGGAAGATGTAATACATAAGCGCATTGTATGTGTTCCAATTTAAATATACACTGGATCAGAGCTAATCTCTATTTTTCTACCCAACATCAAATAGAATCCAGCAAATTTTTGATTATTTACAGGCACTAATGGTTTTTAAAAAGAATAGGAATTATCTTTTTCCTGGGATATAAAAGTTCTTTCACAATATTTCCAAGAGGATTAAATTTTGTTTTTATTCTAATATGAAAAATATTAGTTGTTTTCAAAAACACGGTGAGTACTTAATAACCACAAACAAAAACATATTTCCAGACAGAAAAACAAAAAACAAAATATTTATAAGTTTAAGGTAAAGCATTAAATTGAAATATAAAAAAGAATATTAAAAAATCTAATTTATTATTTATTAATGATTTTATAAATAAATGTCTCACCGCAAAATAAGCCAAAGCCTCTATCAGAAAAATATCATCGTTTACATGTTTTGTCTTAAAATATTTTTATAAATCTAGTTAAGAAAATAGTATAAAAAAATTTAAAGTAATCACATATTTCATTTAAATTATTATTAAATCGAAATTATAATTAGCTTGTTTACTTTTTATTTGAAAATAAATAAAAAAAATAATAACATTTTGAAATAGTAATGGAAATATGAGTTTTCAATAATACTAAGGAGTCAAATAATTTTGCACAAATAGATAGTTTTGATTCTAGATTGCGAAAAAAAAAATTAACAGTTAAATTCAATATTCGCCAAAATTTCTGCAAAACAGAAGCAAATACGTCGAGTACCTTTTTGGATAAAACTGAAGATATGTTTCTAAAGTAATCTCATTATTTCATCCTAATTAGTTGAATTGTTTTGTCAAAATTGTCGATATTGTTTTTAAAGCACACTTAATCGAAATGAATAAAATCAATCAATAATCTTCTAATTTCTTACTTTATTTTCATCTTAATGTACATGTGTTTAATATCGACGGAAAGAGAAAGAAAATCTTTATTTAACAGTTTTAAAGACAACTTTGAGCCCCATATGAAAATTGAAAGTTGAAAGTATGAATTTCTTGACAAGTATTGGAGCTAGAAAAATTTTATGGATCGCTGTCAATTCCTCTTATAAAATAGTTTCTTGCTTTACAAATTAGAAACTTGTATGAATTAAAACAAGAAGTTATAAGTCAAAAATTAAATTGGCCAAAAAAAATCTAGTGAGGTATACATTTTTCCGGAAAACGAAAATATTACGAAATTAAAATGGCCAACTAATGCTGCAACTTTGCTACAATTTAACCGACTTCGAATCCCTTACGGTTCTCGAGATCCTAATGGTTAGCGTCTTAAAACGTGTACCCTGTATATATAATTTTTCGAAACTTGATATATTGATGGTTTTTTATTTTAGCCCCGTGCTCATAAATGTCACGAGCCCCTATTGGATTCACACATCCATGCTTCTGCAAGATTCGAACCCCTAATACCTAAGTTGCGAATCCTGGGCGTTAACCATAAGTTCAACGGTATCGCCTATAAATTGTTATATATTTTAATATAAGTATATATGCGAAACTACAAATATTCCCTTAACTTGTACATGACAAGCACATTAGAATCAACAAAAAACATTACAGCATAGAAATAGTTGTAAACCCACAATAAACTATGCAGACCAAAGAGAAACTATATCCTAACATCGCAGAGTAAGAAACGCATGTAATATTGTCACTGAAACAAGTAGAATTCCTGCCACGGGCTGCACATACCCGAGCGAAAGCTCTTCTTATTGTTATATTCCTTCTATATATTTTTAACTTTGTTTTGTGACAAATCAAATCAGAGGTTCCCATTCATCTTTCGATTTGAAACTACCTGTAACTTTTTGTCATCAATCTTGATTTACGGGAAGTTTATTTGATCCTTACAATCAGTATTGGAAGAGCAAAGTTATATTGAGGGCGTGAAATATATGTGTTTTAATACCGAGCGACACACGAACGCGAGAGGGTTCCCAGCGAGATTTGTTTAATTTATTAGATTAGAATGAGGTTGGAGCGAAATTTGCTTTCTTTGTCATTGAAACAAAGAATAACACTAGCGTTGTTTGTTTAGGGACCTGAGGAGACCTGAGGAGCAAGCATCACGAGGGCGGGAAAAGGTAAGAGATTTATTTCTTTTATTTATTATTTACATGCTTTATTGTTTGTTTCACATTTGTTTATATTTTCAAAATATGATACCAAGGGTCTATATCTCGACCCTTTCTCATATTAGTGTCTCAGTTTTCTGTATTGCTTATTTTTGTGGATCAATGGAACAGTTTATTGTACACGAAATAAAAGATGAGCTACCGAAAGAAAACTAATCAGTATTAGTATTCAGCGCGTGATATTTTTGTTAAACCTAAACTAATATTTAACTTTTGCATTTCACTTATTTTGCGAAGTAAAATTTTATTGTAGTTATCCATTTATAGTTTTAATTTGTTTATGACGGTTGCTTCACGATATAATTTTCGAATCATTCTTTTTATCATCCGCTTCATCTCATCTTCCTTTAAATTGAGTTGAGTTGAGTTAAAATTTTTGAGTAGTAAAAAATACAATTGTGATCAGATTTAGAATTATCTCTAAAAATCTGGTGGTACTATCCTTTGAACTACTACCGGAGAAATAATTCTATAGTAAAAATGATTTTTACATATATTATTCTTTACACAGTATACTTTTGGTTGTACATTTATAATTGTATATTTTCCATAATAATTTTTTCTTTTACATAATTTTAAATAATGTATATACGGGAAATTACTAACCAGTTTTACTTGAAATTAAAAAAAGTTATAAAAATCATCAAATATAAGACTATTTTATAAATTTCACAAAAGAAAAACACTGTTTTGGAAATATTAATAATTTACTCGGCCGTATATAGGGATATTTTTTAAATACAATTTAAGTATTGGAAAAAAGATTTACATTTAAAACTTAAATATAACGGGTTAATTTTATTATGAATTAAAATTTTATTATTTCATCTAGAAACCAATATAATAGAAATATTTTATAGTGATATTCATATATTCTTTAGTACAAGTTTTGTTCCTTCTTTGAATAATAATAATAATAATAATAATAATATATAAATTACTTATTTATTAATTATTATAATTTATGATAGTATAAATTTTTGTTTAATAATTTTATTTTTGTTTGTAAAAGTGTGATTTTTATATTAAGCTAAGATAGTTTAATAAAATATGTTAGATTTGTTTAAATTATATTATTTAATATAATTCTATTTTTGTTACTTTTTTTTATTTTATAGTAATGTTAGTTTTATTTTTTATTTTTTTATACATTATGTTATCGGATAAAAAGTGGACCCAAATTTATTTCGACCGAAGCGCTCCAAACCCTAGATCCGGGGTTGACCAGACATTTTGTACGTTTTATCCGAAATCCATTAAATCGAGGTCCGTTATAAGGAGATTCTACTGTAACTACATTTAGAGAATTTGCCAAAGTAATGTGCATTAGTAATAGTTTTTAAATGGGTTGTTTAAAAAATTAAAGATGATATTTAATAATTTATAAAATTAAAAGTTAAAATAAAATTAGAGTGTTACGAGCAAGAAATAAATGAAAGTAGATAACGAAGATTAAATATTAATGTTTAAACTTTCCGCTAATACTTTCTGAGATCAATACAAAAATGTATTCTTTTCTTGTACTTTTTATGAAAAAAGTACAAAAGTAAAGTTTGTAATCAAATTGAATCGTGCATGTCACAAAGGCTTACGTAGAGCTGGTCACGAAATTTAAAATTCGGAAAAATGACCACGATCCGACTGCCAAGTGCCATGGGAAATCTACCTTATTTGTTCAAACTTTCATATTTCTGTGTATATCACCATGGAAATGAAACTGGACAGTTGCATAAATAATTAAATACGCCATTATTTAGAAAAAATGAAAATGTATTCGCTTTAATTTATTTTTCAATTTATTCAACCCGAAATGATTTTTTATCAAGTGGAATCTTTTGCATTTGAAATAAAATGTATCAATATTTATTTTGTATATGTATAAAATTGGAGTTTTTTCTATTTACATGAAAAAACAAAATAAAAAGAAAGTAATTCAATTTTTCATACGCTTGTTGGAAATTTTTCAGTAGATTTGAAATGCAAAATACATACGTTACTGTTATTAAATAAACAATCGTTGAATATAAAACTGTAAATTCGTACGTTTCTTTTATTCTTTTTCAAAGCAATGCTTTTATTGAAGTGTTATTAGAATTTTAATATTTTGTTGCTTCATTCCATATCGAAACAGTGATCCAGGCATATAAGTTTGGATATATACTCTTCAGATATAAATTCATGGGATGAGACTTTTGAATATTTTATTCGTTATAAAATTCAATATTTCATTAACTTTTCCTGATGGAAATATCTTAATAAAAATGTACCTAAAAATAACGGGTTACATTTAATATCTATTTATATTCTCTTTCGCTCATCAACTGAATTGACAATAAAAATACATTTATTGCAAATATCTATGTTATTAAAAAAATAGCAAATAAAATTAGACAAATAAGTTCATTTTCTTATGTCTTAACTCTTATAAATTAAAAGTAGATAATCCTTCCACAGAATTAATTTTGATCGGAACAAAAAAGTAATCAATTTTTTAATGAGTGTATATTGTTGGAAATTTGAAGACAAAAGGAAAATTAAACTGAGATACAAATAAATTTGTGACAAATCTACTTGAAGAGTAGAACTTCTAAATTCAATTTTAGTTTTTCTTCTGTAAGCATTTTACATTTTTTTTATTAAAATTATCCAAATTTTTTCTCACTAGCCATCTTTCCCATGTCTTACTCTCGATATAAATACCAGGAATATAAAAAGCTATGGTTCTAGGAATAATGATAACAAAAATAATTTTGTTAATAAAGCAAAAATTTAATTAATAAACTTTATATGATGTTTTTTATTCTTTCTAAGCAAACAATTTCAGTATGCAATATAAATTTTAGTTTTATACATCTATAATTAAAATCACGAAGCAAAATAAATAAAAATGAATAAAGACCGGATGTTAAAAATGTAATGAATTTAATATGGAATGAGCAAATTCAATATGTAGAGAGGAATTCACCACCAACTGCACTCCTAATTCGCAATGTTTTTGTTATTACTTTCATTTGGAGTGAAACGCGCATGGTATTTGCTTTCCCAATTTAATTAACTTAATTGCAATATGCAATTAATTTAAAATTTATAATTCTTTTTAAGTTTGTATTTAAAACAAGCTGTGTTCTTCTCTTACAGCAAAAAATAATTTTATAATTAGTGAAATGACAAGCGAATCACAAGGAGTACTATGTCCGGTTATTTAGATTTTAATTAGGGTGGAGTTAATTACGTTTTTAATTATCTTTCGATATGTTCTCAAACGAAAAGATGATTAACAAAAAAATCAATTCATTCCATACCCTGGTATAAGAAAAGAGGTTAAAAATTCTAAAAATACACAGACTTATTCATTAATCAAAAATAACTATAGTAAGTGTCTCGAAAATAATTATTTGAAGTTTTCTTTGTAGCACCCAGAATGTCTACCTCACCTGTATAATTAAATACCAGTAAAAATAGTCCATGACATAATTTGATAATTTGCCAATACTTTTCTAAACAGAAATAATTAGCAATTATTTTAAGATATACTTGCCCAGAAATATATAGCAAATTGAAGTTGACATGACATTAATGTTACTTAAAACAATTGAAAACGGCATTACATTATGTTATTTCTTATATTTAGCACAGATGTAATTAATACAAACAAGCTATAGTAGTCGAATAATTTGGATCTAAAAAAAGAGAGTAATGTAAATAATTCATGTTAATAAAAAATCACTAAATTCATCATGTACATTTCACCTAATCTATATGAGATATGACTGCGTCGTTTTATACTTTGTTAGATTAGATTCTAATTTATTCATTTATTAATTACAGATACGACTAAATGAGAATATATAAAAATATAATAAACATTCTCAATCATAATTTGAATTACACAAATTCATAGATTCTGACCCAGGTCAATAATAATTTATTATTTACTAGTTACCATGGGTTACCTAGTAAGTAGTTGTGAAAAGCATTTTTCAGAAAAGTGAAGAAAAATCTAGTATCAAAAAGAATATAGTACACAACAATTTTAAGTATATCTCCAAATTTCTAAAAAAATATATTACACTTACTAATATATCATAAAATGTCATATATGACAATAAAATCCTTGATAAACGTAAAATATATTTAGGTTATGTACATGTGCATTATATTAACTGATATTTGATTTTCATTGGTCGAAATTCAAAAAATACTGTAATCTGATTTGTTGGAAGTATTCTAGGAAAACATTCACGCATATATGAAACACATATCCACAAAAATATGATCATAAAAATTGTGAAATTGAATTTTAGGGACCCAAAAATATCAGATATTTGACCGAAAACAAATCTGTGTATAGAACAAACAATAAAAATCAAATTTGTATTTCTACAATAGTCCACTACATCGCAAATTCCATTATCATTAAAAAACGGTATTTAACTTTTTTAAACCGTGAATATAAATTTGAAACAATGCAGTAACTTTAAGTGAGCATTAAAGAACGTTCAGTTGACGCACTAGGTTGACATTGTCATTTATTTGCATGTAAGTGAAGCAGTTTAGTGCTGTCTATAATGGGTAATAGCCGAGATGATATACGTGTTTCTTTTTAGCGTTATAAAGTTCGTAATGTGAAAATCAATTTGTGGTTTTTATACCGAGATTGATACTATGTATCCTTTGCTGTAATTGAGTAATAACGCGAAGCAACAGCTTGCACAATACTGAACTATTTTACTATGTGCATAAAAATTAATCACGTTTTCAAAACTAATATAACTTGCTTATTAGTTGTGTAAATACATGTCTCATTTCTTTGTAAAGGGGTCAACAAATAGTTTTTCAATATGTTAATATGTATGCATTCTAAAAGTCAATATGCCATTTAATTAATTTGAATAATGTTAAAGACTTCATTTTATTTTTATTAATATATAATTAACGCTTTTGAAGAATTTTTAATTATATTCTTATTAATAAAGAGCGTATTCTGTAAAATTGCATAAGCGGTTTAATAAGGCGTATATTAGCAAGCTTTTTATAAGTTCACGTTTCATAAAATAAGAAAAAAAAGCGTGCATAATTTAAATATTTTAATATTTTAAAGCATATTTTCAAATGTTTTTCAATAATATAAATTTGTAAATTAAGTAATAAGACTGGCAACCTAGCATTCGATCTTGTAATACTTGGGACGCGAGACTTGGAAGGAAGGCAGGTGAACATGTTACATGCCTTCAGTATGAGTTTGAATTCGCTGGAGTCATTTGGTTATCCGTTTTTTCTAGTGCATTCAAAAAATGAGTAACGTCAATTTTAAACGACGGTGTGCACAGTGCTATAGAAACTTTTACAAAACTTACCAGACCTACGGCCACAGGGTTATTTCAAGAGACCAAGTTTTTCGATGGTTTGAGGCATTTTCAGAAGGAAAAGAGTCGAAAGAAGATAATACATGCAGCGGAAGGGTCTTCATCTTCAAGAATTGATGAAAATGTCAACAGAATCTGAGATCTTGTGTGTTCAGATCGTCGGTTGACAGTTCTAAATGATTGGGGAAGAAATAAATTTAACTCCAACCACCGTTCATCAGGTTTTGATTAATTCATTGGGGTTGAGAAAAATCAACGCAAAAATTATTAAAAAAAAAAAGATTTTGGCGAGTACCAACATTCCTGTGGCTCCTCAGCCTCCTTATTCGCCTGACTTCTTTTTTCTTCCCGAGATTGAGAAATCATCTCAAGGAAATTCATTTTGGCACAATCCAAAACATATGAACGGGTGTAACCGACCAGCTGAAGGTGATTCCAGTATCTGAGGTCCAGCACTGTCATATAATGGTAGGAAGAACCATCTCCAGCACTGTGTGACTTCCCAAGGAAGTTGTTTTGAGGGAGACAATATTAAATTGTAATTCTCTTCAAACATTTTTTTTAATCAGTCTTTTTACTTAATTTAAACACCTCGTACGGAAAATTTAGAAGTTAGACATTTTTTAATTCCGCTTTTTCTCAAACAGCATATATTATTATATTCTATATATTATTTTGTTTACTAAAATAAAATTCCATGAAATCGTACAGTGGGAATTTGTGAAACATTAGTGCTACCATTGCAGAAAGAACAACCTGTCCTTCTAAAATTTCCTACTAGAAGTGTGATTCGAAAACTAATTTAGACAATGACTATATTGATATATTTATTTGGAAAACAAGAAGTTTTCCCAAGATGAAAATGCGGTTTGGCCGTAAATAAGTAGCATGAAGTGTCCATAACAAGCCATTACCCCTTCCCCTAATGAATCATCCCTCATCCGCGGTTCTTTCTGCGTCTTAGGCCCCTCGCGTGCCATACATCACGCCGTCTCCGGAGTGCTGGCCGGCCTCGACCGCATCCACCAAGTTTTAATTAACGGGGTAGCTGCCCAATGACCCTGACTAAATCTTGCAGAGAAACGATCATGCACAACATATGAACTATACATAAAACTATTAGAATAATTTTAAATATAATCTGCTAGAAAACATTTTTCCAAGAAGCATTTTGAAAACAGTAAAATTTCTATACTGAAACTTCTAAATCATTTTTCTACTTGTTATAAAAATATTAGATGTTTTCTGCTTTAAGTTTCTGAACGATTCTTTTTTGCACGATGGTGCATTAAAAAAGGATTATTTATTGGCTTTCCATGATAGTAAATTATGTTTACAAATTATTAATCGATAAGTTATTTATTACCGACTGGAGAATCGTTAAGTAAATAGTACCTTAGCAACTATTGCCGATGACCGATGACTTATCGCGGGCGACCTGTCAGGTCAGTTAGTCTCACTGAATAGGTCAAGTGAGATAAGAGCGACGATGCTATAGTACAGAAATTTTGTAAAGTTCGGAAGACTCTAGAAGGTTCGAGATTAATTACCCGCAGGTATAAAAGTATCGCGGCTTGGAAAATAGAGCAGAGTGGAGAACAGCGAGATGTGAAGTAGAAATAAATATTTGCTGGAAATAAATTTTGTTTTGTTAGTTTCTATAAACGTTACAGTAATACCAGTAATAAATAGAATTTTACCAGAAATTTTTGTCATCGTGACTGATTTTTGCGAAGATAATAGGAACCAATACGTAGTAGAAACAAAAAATATAAAAGAATAAAAATAAAAAAAAAATTCTGTATTCCAGATATGTTAAGATGCAGGATAATAAAATAAAATGTAACACACTTATATAATGGTTTTTAATGCACTAAAGTTCTTAAAAGCACTCTGCTCTTAACTCCGTAATTGCGTACCTTATCCAGTTGTATTATAAGTTGTATATATCCTGCTAGAGAATTCGCAATAAAAAATAATTCCTAAATTATTTCTCATCATATTCCAAATTGAAACTAGATATTGTGGTTAATTTGATTAGCTATTGACAATATGAACAAAAAATATTTAGATAAGATGCTTGGCACGGTGGGTGAGCACGTTGTGGTTTTGCGGGCCAATGTTGCGCATTAGGATTTCCATTGGAGCGAGCGACGCGTGTCCTTCACGTCCGGCGGAGGCGTCGCGACGCGAAACGCCGTCCCTTGAGGCCGAACAAACACCGGGGAAAGTGAGCATGATTGAATGACACCACACGGGCGTCCCACACAATTTCACACACCAGTGTAAACTTTACAATGCGATATTACAACCTGCATGGACACATCAATAATATATCACAAGGAATGCCAAACTGATACACTTCGAACGTCACAAACAAAGCGGAGTAGTTCTAGCAAACAATTTAAAAATAGGATACATCAAGTAGGGACTACAGCTTACATTTTTATATATTGAAGCCTGTGTTTCTTGCAACGGTGATTCACTTGGTTAACGCTCTTCGACCCAAAATTAATTTATGTCAATAAATACAAAAGAAAGATTAAAAATGACTGTACCATCAGTTGGTGCTGACTTGTTTCAGAATATGGAAGTTTGTTCTATTTAAATAACAGAAATTAAAAGCGACTATATTATTAGTCAGTGTAAAAACTTCAGTGAATATTTATTCGGGTAGGGTCGCATTTTATGAATTCCCACTTATTTAACTACTCAGATCTTAATTATAGTGCATATCTCGACTAATGTTTCACCTCTGTAAGTATATTCAAAGGAATTAATTAAAAACTTCCTTATTCTGAAACATACCAGCACAAACCTAGCACCAACTGAAAGTATAGTCATTTTAATTTTCTATATTATTTACAAATTTGGTAGTATTAAGTTGGGATACCAACTGAAATTATTGATGTTTCTGTTATTTAAATACAACAAACTTCCATATTCTGGAACAAACCAACAAAAATCTGGCACTAACTGATGGTATATTGTTTTTTTTTTATGTTGGGCACCCCAACTTGAAAGACATTTTTGTTTATTAAAAGCAATCGTATCTACATCTATGACTTCGCAAATCTTGTCTTGTCTAAATATTTCAAGACAAGACTTGACTAAGTCTAAATCTATATTAAAAAGTCTTGTCTAAATATCAAGACTTTAGACTGTTTCGAGAGATAACACAATAGTCTAGAAAGACTAGATCTAGATGACAACAATACTATCTACACATCTAGCGTTAATAAGTTTAACTTTTTCAGCATTATAATAATAATACTGATTAATATTACTATTTAAATTTTATATTAAAACTAGATAACTAGATAAATTCGAGATTTCGTTTGGAGTCGCATCTCATTTTGCCTTGGCGCGATTTAATCTCGGTGTATCGAGACAAGACGAGACAGGTGTCTATGTCATCTCGTCTTGTCTCACGGCAACATCAAACTCAAATTTTTATTAGATATTTTTCACTGAAACATGTTTTACTTTTAAATTATCAGTTAATTTAGCAATAAAACTATCACATTGAACAAGGTTATAGTAAATTACTATTGTTTTGTATTTATCTCTACTAAACACCAGACTTTAACATCACTGTCATAAAAACATATTTTTATCTGCCTTAGAATAAAATTCAACTGTCAGATTGAAAAAAGATGTTAAAATGGTATGAGGTATACTGTGAGTGTGAAGAACCAAACCAAATTTGGTTATAAATTGAAAAATCATGTAAGTAATAATAACTTATTTTATACTTTTTGTCTAAAATGAATGAAATGGCCAGAAATGTAATTAGATCAAGTAAAAGTGTTTATTTTCAAAAATATGTGTTTAGAGTTTCACGTTTAGAAATTGTGATCATTGGAAGAATATTTACAGCGAATGGAAAGCAGGAAAAAGCTGGCCTTATTTTTAGTGATTTATACGAAGGGTAATTCCTCCGGCACGCCACTGGTTGGGGTTCGGGGGTCCGGGTTCCGCAACATGTGTGCCATGAACAGGAATATCGTAGTTCGCGATCGTTTACATTTCACTCTGTGGGATTTTTATGTTTCATTCATTTGCTCAAATGTATAACCTCCCTTACGGTTCCGCTACTCAATTTACAAATTCAATATCAATTTTGCACCCAGCCAGGTATTTTAACGTATTTTCACTCATAATTTTATAAATAAAATTTTGAAAAGTCCCTCAGGATACAATATAATTTTCAGCTTTGCTACCGAATTTAAAAATTTATTGTACCTAACAAATTTCATATCTAAATTGAACAAAATATAAAATCATATTTAATGGAACTATTCATTAGTTCATTTGACTTTTTTAGATGTAAATTTTGAAATTATAATGTTGACAATCCAAGTACTCCGTTGTTAGGTAAGGTTTAATTATATCCTGATGTTATCGTACAAATTAAACACTATGGATGTATTTTTATGCAAGGGCACTGACAGAAAAATACAAGGGAGGATGCTTACACCCCCCTTGCTTTTGAAAAAAAGGATAATTTATGTTAAAAAAATAAGTATGTTATTATTGGAAATATTTTGATTTGAACAAAAGCTAAAGACGTCTTCGTTGCTGTCCAATATTATTTATCACCTTTTCAATAATTTCTGTATCGTCTGTTACACCAAGAGACTCACTTGAATTACAAGGTATGTAAATAAAGTAATAGCCTTTTTTTTAATTTCGAATAAAATTACAATACAATATTGTCTCCCTCAAAATAGCTTTCTTGTTTTCGAATATCCCAAACTGAGTTCCCTTGAGGTGATTTTACAATCTCAGGAAGAGAAAATAATCACAAGAACTCAAGTTAAGCGAATAAGGAGGCTGAGAAGCCTAAAGAATGTTTTTACACGTCACAATCTCATTTTTTAAAACCATTTTTGAATGGTGATGTGTGTAAAATTTAAGTCTTCCCCAATCATTCCGTACTGTCAACCGACGATCTGAATGCACAAGATCTCAGATTCTGTCGACATCTTCATCTTGAAGTTGAAGGCCTTCCGTTGCGTGTTTCATCTTCAATCGACTCTTTTGCTTCTGAAAAAGCCTAAAACCACAAAAAAATCTGAACCCTTAAAATAATTCCCACTCCGTATGTTCGCTTAAGTTTTGTAAAAGTTTCTATTGCATTGTATTTGCAACGTATAGCGAAGGAAATTACGTACTTCAAAAAAATATATAAGATAAAATTCAAATTAATTAACTTATCATCAAAGTCAGAGATGTAATAATTTTGACACTTGGAAACCTATATATTGTTATAAATAAATTACTAAATAAATTATTATTTTCACGAAAGTACTTTCATAATTAGTTAAGATAATATGTGTTTTTAGTTTAAACTTCATGTTTGCATGTCCACTTGCACTAGATTAGCTTGAAAACGGTGATAGAGATGGAACAATTCTGCTTATCTCAACTTTCTTATTTAATTCTTGTTAATGGTAATGGTATGATAATGATGCTATTAACATCCATACGCCAGCTGGAATTTAATTCTGAAAGTTTCAGTACTTCTACAAAATTAAATAAAGACAATATGCTTGGTACGTGAGTACACGTACATGTTCTTATTTGGTCAAACATGAAGGAAATCGATATAAAAATTGAATACATCTTGTCCTATAAATATAGTGAAACAATATAAAGAAATAACCAAGAATTTGTTACAAGACAATTTCTTTCTGCATGATAAGGACAACTATTATAATTTTTTTACTTAGGTTAGGTTACTTAGGTGTTCTAACGTTTTCGCTTTCTTTTGACCTATAGGTAGTACCACCCATTATAAAAATAAGAATATTAGTGATTCGGGCGAGACGAAATATTTCTCGAATCTCGCTCGCCTCGTTTCAAAATATCTCGACTCGGGCAAGACGAGAACTATTTTAAAAACAAAGCCTCGAGAAGAGAAAATAACATGGAAATAAATTCCATTAGTTTTTTTAATTGTTTTGTACCATCACCTAGGTTTATTTGAAATACTTTACCCCAGGAATCCAATCAAATTTCAAATGAATAAACTACCTACTACCTCCATTCCCTATCAATAACATTTCATAAATTCTCTGCAAAAATATTTAGAAAATAACTCGCTAATATGATAAACTCGAGGAAAATGTAACTTATTTTTGTCAGGGTGCAGTAACATTGAAAACTGAATGATTGAATTGTGAGGAAAGCTAATGTTAAAATAGTAAAATACCGAATCTTAATAATTCCATACGCCATCTAACAATAATGACAGTGAATCAGAAACCTACATTTTTATCGTTTTAGTGCATTTTTATTATGGTTATCTGGTACGCAGAGACAAAATATAATTTATATTAATAATAATAAACCAACTTATTTACATTTTTACAACTTAATAAAATAAACCTGAATTTAAAGCCGAACTCAATACTTTGTGGATCAGTACATAAACTGATCCATCCACTTCCAGAGCCGGTAAATTAAACAAATGTAAAAGTAATAAATTAAACAGACTACATTTTGTCTTCTGTAACGACGGAACTACATCTAACACTAACAAATTTTTGTTGAGAGACAAATATATCCTCTCAATCCCTTATCTAAAGACAACTTAAATTTTGTGTGTAAAATAATTATGATCTCATCGGTATCTGGCCCCATAATTTTTAATTTTTATTACAAAAATGTCAACGTCTAGATACCGAGAAAAGAACCATAGTTCAAAGAAGAAATGCAGTTCTCAAAGAAGATAGAAACCAGGACCATATTTTCTATCTTGTTACATCATAAACACCATGTATACCAAAAATGTACCTGAGTATTGTTTACCAATTTTTAGATATTTCATTGTCAAAGAAGTGAACGAGACGAAAATTAAAATTTTGTTTATGGTATTCCTCGATACATGGTAGCTACTATTATTATCAAATTTCTAAGTTCTACGATTGTGCATCTCAATTGCATTGCTTATGATAATTAGTGAGATTGTGGTTTCAACAATAACCAATTACCGTCACTGGACCAATATACAAACTGGTACGAATCAATCAAGCAACAAGATCCTCTGCTATGATATTATCGACTTTAGCGAATGACGACTGTATTGAAACATTAGTATAAAATGAAAGTATCGGAGCGTACCGAATGTCAGAACCGATATAAATTGCTGAAATTAATTAGAGCTTAGACCAATTTGTGATTAAATTCGTTTGCATATGATAGTAATTACAATCGCGTATGAAATATTTGTCTAAATCCAGAATACGTAGATTAATACGGCACGAGTATATCAAGTTAATATTAGTGTACGTCAGTGGAGACATAATGACACAAATTGCAGATAATACTTGAAATCCTGGGAATTATCCCTTCTATTACATTGGCAGGAATTACTCCAGTCTATATGGAATTAATTGCTTAATCTACTATTTGAGCTAACCGACATATGTATACGTCTGGAGAGCAGGGCATGTTTACGTTTTGGAAAATTAATACAATTTGTCATACGCACGAGATTATTGGAATTTTATAACTTGAACTGGAATTAATCATGCTGTAAATCATTTAATACCCAATTATTTTAATAAAGAAAAATTTCGGCCTATTCCAATGACGCCATATTGGCTTTAAGCTTATAATCCTCCATAGAAAGTATCTGATACATTATTATTATATATGTATATCCTTGTGGATAGCAAGTAAATTTATTACATACAAATACTTATGTTATTCCAAATACAAGTATTTAGTAATTACGTACTGCCCTCGTCTAAATATCAATTCAACCCTATTTGATATTGAATCTGACTTTTATAAGTTTCTTTGATGTCAAGTATCTTAAAACTATATCAACGGGGTGACAACACTCCGGTTATGGGGACGTCACTAGGTGGTCCTGTTGGAAGTTGTTCCGTCTGCCTCTCAACGGTTTCCTTTGGGCGCCATCATCAACGGTATCTGAAAGACAAACGGGTTGCCGCGGGTTGCTCTAGGTCGATGGGCCAGGGGTTAACAATAAAAGTCAGAGTTACTAACAATAAATCTTTATTCATATCCTGGTGCTCCAACTACGTTGACGCAGTGAAGTCAATACTATGGTCGCGGTTAGAGTCTAATGATGCAAACAGTAGAGCACAACCACAGAATAGTTACATACAGAAGGGACACTCCGTGTCGGTACCTTTCATGTTCCCCTTTTCAGTTCTACGACCTTGAAGCTTTGTGTAGACCTTTAAATTTGTGCTCTTTCCCTATCTCTCTCTAAGATGTGAGAAAACTTTCCGATTTTAAACAATTAGCCCTTTTAAATTTGTGCACATTCTCCATCTCTCTCTAATTTTTGTTTCTCTGTCTTACTGTCGCTTCTGTATAATCCTATTCTGTGGCACAACCAAACCGGAAGCCGGCTTGAGACTGTACCACAGAAAAGGTTTATACAGAAGCGACAGTAAGATAGAACGAAAATTAGAGAGAGATGGGGAAAGCCAACAAATTTAAAGGGCTCATTGTTTAAAATCGGAAAGTTTCGTCACTTCTTAGGGAGAGATAGGGGAAGTGAACAAATTTAAAGATCTACTCAAAGCACCAAGGTCATAGAACTGAACAGGGTAACATGAAAGGTACCAACACGGAGTGTCGCTTCTGTGTGTAACAATTCTGTGACTGTACTGTAGGAGCGGTTTAAGTCAGGAAGACGAATACGGCCAAACTGGGTACCAGCTTTAAGCGGTATCGTCGGGGCGGTCTACGGTCAGAGTCAGGAAGGCGAGTATCACTAAACTGGACACCAGCTTAAAGTTTTACTCGTCGCTCGTCGGGTTTAGCGGTCAGGACGGTAATACGGTCGGTGGAACGGTGTCTCGGAAATAATTCGTAATCGTTGCTAGAGATCTTAGATCAAATTGCTATCAGAAGCTGATACATGTTTCTGTACAAAAAATAAAAATATCTGCATTGTTTTAAATCGCTTAATTGTAAATAAATACGGAGAAATACAATAATAAAGTTTTGGAGAGGGGAGATGTGACGTCCAATAGGAGAATTAGATAGAGAATTTGAATTTATTCAATAAAAATCATCTATTATAGAATAATCTGTAGTTTGCAGATTACCCAGGTTCCATTTTTAAAACGATGTATGTAAACACTAAACAGTCTTCGAAAATCATACGGCATTGACAATGTTGACAGTTGACATTTCAATGCCAACCAAATTTACACCAAAACAATCTGTTGTGTAATTGATGTCTTACATATTGTTTCATTAATAATTATGAATAATTTGTCGTTAGCAACATTTATTCAACATTATTAAATAAAAAATTTATTTGAATACTACATTCTGTTTAATTTGGAATGATTTCAAGATACATCATGGAAATTTGTAAAACAAAAACTTATAGACAGATTTGAGGATAAATGTAGGCTTTGTAAATCCGAAGGAACATGTTTATTTGAACTGAACAAAATTACAGGTATGGAAGACGTTTCGGATATCTGATCCATCATCAGATCTACAAATATTGATAGATTGATACATATTACAGGTACGTGTGATCAGAAAGGTTATTTAATAATAAAAACTTACCAACACAAAGTGAATATTTTAATTGTAGTTGATTAAAAAATGATTAAAAAAATTTTGAATTTTCAAGGTTGAAACTAGCCGAAATAATTTATAATCGAAAGAAATTAAAAACAACTTCTAAGTTGTCGCCATTTAGATAAATGCGTAGAACGTATTCTAGTTTAGTTTAGTGTAGTGCTAAGTATTTTACGTATCTTGCAATATGCAAGGCACCTGTTTACTCCGCTTCCATATAACAATATCAGGTTTCGAATTTAGTGGCATTAAATTACAATTATGTTTGAAACAGGTGGTCTATCTACTTGACATTCTATGCGGCAGAAAATAGAACTAATTATTTACGTACATAGATGTAGTTATATTCGTAACTAACTCGGCATCATTTCATTTAAATTTCATCTCCAACATTGGGATGTTATTCATAGCTAAATTACAAATTATCCACATATGCTAATGAACTGTTTAACCATTTAATCAATTCGTATTACTCATTACAAAATTAATTACACAAAACTACAACAGCAGCGAAAAACCTAGGTTGTATTACATTACATATGATCTGACATATGAAATAATCATGTCATTTGCCATTACTGAAATTCTGTAAACGTAAATGAATATTGGGACTAAATTACCTCATTCCTCGTTTTATAAATTTTTGTATGTTCATTTAAAAGTGTATAGTACATCAAACAATAAATTAAAAAGAGTTAATAAATATGGGAACTCATTTGTCATTTGAAAATTTAAAAGGAGGTTTTGTCTATTGAGAAAAGAAATAAAAAGCAGTTCATACAATACGAACTCTGTATTCTTCCAATGTTTGAATTTATAAACCAGTTAGGTAAAAAAACAACGAACAATAGATTATGGAAAAATATAGAACTAGATGAAACTAATAATGCAAACCACAGCACGAAAAGAACGAACTGGAACGAAAACGTATAATTTACTTAAGAGATATATGTAACTGTAACATATATTTTACAATTAAATTATATAAAGGAGCATGGGCGCCGACTACATGGGGGCTTGGGGGCTCATGCCTCCAAAGAAAAATTATTCTAAGTAGACATTTTCCTTAGAGCAGCATCAGTAGTAAAGCTATGTAGTGTTATTATTTTATAGAATTATTGTACTTCCGTCTATTTTCAGTAACTGACATTCTACCCTAATGTGGGTGTAAGTTACGTCCTTAAAAATATTACCAGTGAATTCCTTGCATCAAAGTTCCTATTCATAAATTTTCATTCGAAAATTTCCACTAGTACAGCCACAATAACAGATTGAATATCAGCCAATAGGAATTCGTATGACCGGTAATAATACGCGTCTCAGAATATATCGGGGATCCTGTGGCTTTAGCACTCAGTACCGCTCTGCGGAGCGCCGGGGAGGCAGCAAGCCTCTGGGCCTCTTCCCTGCGTGGTGGTCTGGATAAGACCGCCTTCCAGGGCATCCGGTGCCCTGAAGGAGATCTAATTTTTGGATTACTGAAACCAGAGTACATTCTGAAGCAGACTTAGCTGCTTATTACTAAAGAAAATCTTGAAATTATGCACATGCACGCAGTTGACAATAAATACAATTTTGCACAATTTGAAATTTGTGCCAGGGAGGTGCCAACTTAAAAATTCAATACAAATACAAAAGTTCCTAAGATTACAACATTGTACATTTGACACATTCTGGAGGAGATTTAGTTGCTCCGAATTGTGCTTTGGTTTCAGTAGATCAGGAATTGGAGTACTCAGAGGTGTTTGTTCTAATTCTCGGTCTGCTGAAACCAGAGCACATTCTGGAGCAAATTTGGCTGCTCTGAATTGTACTTGGTTTCAATTAGTCAAGAATTGGAGCATCCTTAAAAAACTTACCTGCTTTTGGATAATTCTCAATTTTAAACTTTATTACCAAAAACTAACAGGTGTCGACTCTGGATGCAAGATCCAGTGTTTAAACGCTTAGGTCTGCAGTAACATATGGAAAACATTCCATATTATTACAATTGTAGACCTTCTAATAAAATTCAATTGAATTCGAAATAAATAACAATTTATATGTTTTGAATAATTTATTCGACATTTCTTCTTTTCATCAATCATAATAATTATAACAAAAACATCAGCCTCCTTTATTCTATTACATAAACAAATATAAACATAAACATTCATATCCTACACAATAATACTGTGTTAATTAAACTAGTATAAATAAATGTCGATTATTTTATTTATTATTGATTCCTGTTGCATGTTGCTCTTTAAGGAAAATACTAACGAAATTAATTTTCTTTATATCCCAAATATATGATCCAAGGATAAATATGTTGTGGTGGTAGACAAGTCAGTTTCAGAAAAATGGGTCGCGTAAAAATATTTCCAAATGAAAAACCACCATCCACAATCTTTCCACGGCTGGCCTATAAAATCAAATTGAAATAGCATCCATCAAAACTCCAATTAGCTCTCGTCTTTAGCAAATTAAACAATATAAAAAATCCGGTGGATGATTCGATCTCGTGCATTATCTGTCAGGGCCGTGTGTTTGACATGGCGTAATTAAAACTGCGGGAGGCGAACAAAGCCCCATATTGGAGGCCGCGTCTCCCGACCGCGCTACGTGGCCAGGTAGCTACTTTGATCACCGACTTTGTCAAACGACGTATTTATAATTTGTTTCATCTCGCTATATTCCGGGACCGCCATATTGATCCATTCCCAGTTTTGGGTTTCTTAACTAATTAAAAATTACTCTTCATCCTACATTGAAACTACAAAATGTTATTATAATTTATAAAATACACAATCATACATCAAACATTGACCTCTTATTTCTTAATAACTTCTTTCACCAATCTTGTCCTGTCGCAAATCGTATAAAAGAATCTTTTAGTTTCTCTTCAAACTTCTCTGCATAATATCCCAGGTGTCTCCAAAATTCTTCTTGTCTTCCGCAAAGCCTATAGGTACCTTATCTCATCACTTATTAGTTAGTATTTATTGTTTCTCTCTTGATTATACCATCTGAATTTAGCAATCCTTTTGATGCTTTTCATTTCGTTCAATAGATAATAAAGTAGAGAAATTGTTTATATTAGTTCTGACAAACGGTGATTTATTAAAAGTAGCTGCTTATATTAATAATGTCATCTTTACTATCAATTTTTGTCACGTATACCTAAACATAGGTTTATCATCAAAACGTAAAAATTTTCCTACAACTAAATGTTCGGACGGCACTTTTTAATAATTTAATAAGGAATAACATCTTTTTTTGCTTTTTAAAGTACCTAAATTTTTAGAAGCTTAAGGAAACAAATTTTGTTTTCTTCAACAGAAAATTTATCCCATATATCTTGTAGTTTACTCTAATTTCTGGATTGTTTCATTTTCTGCCATACTGTTTCAATAACATTTAGGTCAGAACAACAAGAAAGCCAATTCAATACATTCAAATACATCTTATAACTCGTTTGATAATTTTCCATAAAGACATTAAACTTTTGACTGATCACTGAGAATAACCTTATTTCAGTCTTCTATTCTTTAGATAACTTTTTCTTTTGCCCAAACCAGCCGTTTGGCTTGGAAGCAAGAAAATTTGAAATTAAATACTAAATAATAAATCATTTTTGAAATTGTTTTTATAATTAATTTATAAATTAATATATAATTAATTTATAAAAAATATCCCTTTTAATTTATTTTTTTTCCACATATGCACAAATGTGAATATGTAGTTTTTGAGATAAAGTTATTGCCACCAAATACAATCGTTTTGCATAACAGTTTTCGAGGTTATCGACTTTATTTTACTAGCTAAAAGGCGCTTCAAATACAATGTCCACTTTTTATCAAAGACACTTCAGCCTTTTATTGTGGCTATAACAATTTTAGTAAAAGTAGCTACCAAATGAAGCATTTTGAAACACAAATACAAATTTTTATAAATTTCCCTATTGGTGCTTTATTTTGGGTATTTCAGTTAGTGCCGTCGTTACACTGCTTGAAAGGGATAGGAGTCGTTTTCCGCCCCCTCTGTTTCATACCTAGTTATATTATTTTTATACATATTATCTGAAATAATTCCGCCATAACAATAATAATGTCGTTGTAGCCATTAACAAAATATGAGATGTTTACTAGCTGAAAATTTCAACTATATTACTTAAAGTGAAAAGTCTTTTAAATATTTTACAAATAATTTTATTATGAAAACCAACGAGCAGTCATCTTTGTGATTTATTTTAAAAATTGGACATTAAGCGTTGGAAAGTAGGTAAGGTTGTTGAGTAACAAGGTCTGCTGCTGGTGAAGATTTTTAATTCTTCCCCCTTGTGAAATTTCGATTCAAATTAGCATCTATAAATCTTGGGTGATGGATGTGTCAGGTGCATATTAGCACGCCGTGCCATCTCGTCATCTCCTTAAGTACTCGACCGGAGCCGGCACTAAACTCACTCCGGAGTCAACTTCACTAAACGGTCACGTCAGCACGCATTTTAACTAGGCGGCCCCAAGCTAACATGAACAGAAGTTTTCATTTTCATCTCCGAGAAGTGCACGAGGGTGATGATGGAGGAAATTTGTGTAATGCTGATTATCACCTAAATGGACCAACTGCTATTATCGTTCCCATTTCGTATATTACAAGCTAAACACTGAATAATACAAAACTTTAACAGTTTAATCATAAATATAGGTAAGTAAATAAAAAATGCTAACAGAATAAAAATAAAAGGTACACAAAAAATTTTTTGAAAATTTAACTATAAATTTAATGCTAGTAACAAAATTGTTGTTGCACCACCAAGTCTTAAATTTGAAGCAACACTTAAAGTAAAAATGCTAATCGAAATTTTGACAGCAATGTTGAATAGTTCCTTTGGCATTTTATTTCGATATGATATTGTCCATTTAAGGGAAATTTAAAATTTAAGTAATATTGATACAACCAGCCATCAGTGCCTTTAAGAAAGGATTTTATTTTTATCTATTATTAAAAATTTCATGATGGCATTTTCAAATAGTAATATTACTTATATATTTTTTTTCATAAGTAATAAAATAAGAGCCATAAATTTATTATATACTGGCTTTTTTTTCAAGGATATATAGGAGATTAACATGGGAAATCAGGCTTTTGCCCTCCGTTCTAACTTACAATAATAGTTGTAGTATCAATAGTGTAGGTTTTTGATATAATGATCATGACAGCTGTCAAGTCTTTCACTGAGATTAGATCTATTCGTACATTATTATTATGATTTATTCAATTGTTCAGGTACCACCTAAAAAGTGTCATATATATAAATTAAAACCAGATTATTAACTGATTGTTCGCCTCTCATTTCACTCGCCCCTTGAATAAAAAAAATCAACAATTAGGAAGATAAAAAAAACTGCATCAATTGACACCAAATACATGAACATTATGTTGCATTTTAATCGTACAAATTCATTTTTAAGTTTCTCCAATTTCTTAATAATAGCGATAGTCATGACATTTGAACAATAAAATAAAAATATTTGTCAGAAATCGATAACTATGATTTTTTGATTTTATGGCCATGGCTGTTGCTATTTTTAAAAAATAATTAAAATACGAGAGCGGTTTGCCTAGTAATTTATCGAGTGGCATTGACAAAAATATCTCGAGCTGTCAAGCGAGTGATGTTTGACTAATGTGATGAGTTAAATTAGTAAAAAGCAATCGAAAATTTGTCAGGGTGACATTTAACCACGAATGGTGTTCGGATGACTATTTTCAAAATAAAAGTAAGTGAAATTACATTTTCTTGACCTAATTTATAATACAGGTCTAGATAATATTGTTTTATATTTTGTAATATTGCGTAACGTAATACAGTTGATAATATATAACAGTATATTATTTAATGAGCATATAATGTATGCTAATTATCCAGGAGAATGAAGTTTGTCAAAACGAGCGAAATGCGAATAAAACACTCTACTATACTATAATAAAGTATGAAAAATGACAAAAATTGTGTAACTTTGATTTTTTCTATTTAAAAACTTACTAAAAGTAATTTGGTTTTTACTTTTTGACAGGTAAGATTTAAATTTGATATAACGATTGAATAATATTATTCCATCGAACTATCAATATTATTCAATTAGCAACAGAAAATTAGCTAATAAAAAGCGATTGAATTATAGGTACATTATTTGACAGTTGTGGATAAAGATGTATACAATTGTATGTTAATTTACTAGGGCTATATAGAGAAAAAAAATTGCCAAATTGACATAGATAACATTTTATTACAGTTTTATTTCCCAACAAACATTAAATAACGTAGTAATGTAGATAAAATTAACAACCAAATATGAAAGGATAAAATATGATTATATGCAGTTGATACGAATAACATGTTTTGATTTAGTCATTTCATTTTGCAATTAATGTTTATTTTCTCTGATGATGGTTCGTATCATGTTAAAATCATTTAGTTAAATACTTAAAAGATCAAAAATGGCTAAAGTGTAAAGCGACTGGTAATGAAAAATAAATGATTAATTCACGACGAACAAATTCATCAAAGGGAATGCAAAATGAAACAGAATATATCAGTTTTTTCCGCACACCTGCTGTGCACTCAATCTTTAAAAAACGATTATGTATGTTAAGAGTAGGAAATGTAAATGTGGAAAAATAAATTAATATTGCATTAGCATTAGCTGCACTGGGATGAAATGTGTTTTTATTTTGTGGGGCTTACATTGACTACTTGTTTTCTTGTTTGCCGAAGCGCATATTATTGATTCTGCCGCTAATATTGGAATATGAAATTATACATAGAAATTAATTTTCAAACCACAATTATAAAATATAAATATTTGATCGGAAGAACAGACGAAAATTAATTTAAAATTAATTATTGCATTCCACATGCAATGAAATTTCCATACATTTCTCAATTCCTTTTGTTTTTCTGAATTCTTTCAGTCATTTTATATATTTATTTTAATATTGAAATATGAAATCTGAATATATTTTTAACAAACTGAAATGTTATTTTTGTGTAGTTATCCAATTATTTTTAATTAGGCTTTTAAGATACATATATATCAAGATATATATCGTCAATAATAAAAAATATTTTTAAATTAATTACAATTGTAATATTAAAGTCGTACACAAAATAATACGGTAAAAAAATTACACATGAAAAATAATTTAAAATTTATTGTTCCGTATATATTGGAATTTTTATACATTTAATTCCTCTATTGTTTTTTGGTTGTGGAAATTTATATTTTTATTGGAATGTGACATGTAATATATGTTTCTACGGTTATTGAGATATTTGCTTGTTGCATGTTTGTTATTGCTACTGATACATAGTATATTGTAAACACATTATACATTTCTCACAACGTTAAGGTATAAATGCATATTTCAAAGTTCTGTCAAAAATTGTATTATTTATTTTTTGTTTGTAGCTAGTTGCTAGAAAGTAGTAAAATGAAGACATTTTTATTATTAATAATATAAATGAATTACAAAATAATATCGTAGTCGTAGAAAAAGTATAGTGTACAACTCACTAGGAATGTCCATTTCATAATCGTATGAAATGAGTAGCATTCCATGCTTATTGTACAGTACAATGTACTATTAACATTCCAATCTAAAGATAACAGAAATCTCATTTGATGACCAAATTTTTTAAAATTAAGATCATTTATTGTTTAGTAGCGTTGACGAAATGATTGTAAAAATAATCAGTAAATAGTAGAACTGAAACGTTATTTTTGTTTGACAAAGATTTATTATTAAAAAATCCAATTTAATAGTAACATAAATAATACTTTATTGCATTGCTTCTGTTCAAGAATTTAATTAATTATCATTCCTTTATCATTTATGTTATAAATATGAGAAAATATAATTTCCCATATTTTACAATTAAAACTTTCTTTATTTATTTTACAAACTTAGAGATAACAACAAAAGTAACACGTTTTTTTAACATCTGGTAGGTTATGATACAATTAGAATAACATTTGATATTTGATACATTCAAAACTATGTGAATTGACCTTTTAACATTTTTATTCTCCTAAAATTTATTTAAAAATTAGTTCATACATACTATATTTATGTTTCCTTGAATATTGGAATACGTAAGAAATCATATTTAATTTTTTATAATTTCGTTTCGTGTCATCTTTTCAATCCTTATTTAACTTTTCAAATGTTTGTATGAATAAATATATTTAAGCACTAGTGTGCAAAAGTAGTTATTTGAAATTATAAATACTTATGGTATATAATGTTATTTTAAGTTTTCGTGCAATATTTTACTATATTTTTGAGTGGAAATGATATTTTTCACGCAAATAATTCATGCCTTCCACTGAAGTGTCGAATTTTGACAGTTCCTTCGTGCTATAATCTTTTGAATATGTCCTTAATACATAAATAACTATTTTGTGTGATAATTTGTTCTTTGTGTATTTAAAACATTCACCATATTTTCAAAATTAGTTTAGTTTGCTGTATATCATTGAAATTTGATGAAATTTAAATATTTTGTATTCATTGCCTTGTCAATACTACAAAGGTGGGTGACAACAGTCAACAGAACATGAGAAGTTTAACACGTTAATTAAAACTAGTCGAACACAGGACGGAACTAGCAGTGGAAGTAGAGCCAACTAGAAATGTAAGCAATAGAACGGTCAACCCAATTAGATAGCAACTAATGCTTAATGGTTTACACTGCTTTGCTGGGATGAAACAACATTGTCAGACATGCTGTGAAAATCCCGGATTGCTTCAGGACACGATTTATAAACACTGGACACTATCAACACTGGCCCTGCATTCAAAATTCACACAAAAAATCCATGCAGGGAAAATAGCCAAGAGATAACATACGTTTCGATTTTATATTCAAATATTGAACAAATCTACACACACAAACACATGCGCGGAAATAATCTTGAATTTGGTAAATTTATATACCAGAGACAGGAATACCTACGCTAGGTGAAAGGTAACAAATTACTAAAATTTATTAACGTTATCTGGATGTAATGTATATGAAGTATCACTTCATATTTGATTATATGTAATTTAACCAAATTAGTACAAGTAACCGAAATACTAGGGCAAGACCAAGAAAAAAGGAAAGGTTAAAAAAATTGTAAACTCTTAGAACTATAGAAATCAAATAAAGAAAATAATAAATCGATAATATTATAATAATATTTAAGAAACTAAATAACAATATTCCTTTATAAACATTTAAACATTAAAATAAATATTTTTTTGGAAAATAAAGTAATAAAGCTATAATTTATTCCGCCTCTTCTATATTAACGGAAGCAGTAGTCTGTTATTTTGTTGCCTAGTTAATCAAATAACTATTTATTTACCATATTCCACAATATGCGTATTGTAATTTTTATAATCAAATATTTGAAAAATAGAATAGTAATATTAATTTTGTACAAGAATCTTTTTCTGGAATTATTATATTATTAATATGTGTAAAATATTATTTGTTTCGTAAATTGAAATTCATATAAAATCATCGCGATGTCCGTATCCCTTACGAAGGCCCAAAGGCAGTAGACTGGCAACATACACCAAAAAATGCAAATAGAATTTTGTTGATCAGTCACTGTTGAAATTCTCATTGTTCTATGTTCCTCAATAAAATTATGGAATTTTATTATAATTAACAGTACAAACTCATTGTACTAAACAGTACATATTCATATTCACGGGAACCGATTTTTCAAAATTTCCTTGGGGTAAAATTTTTAATAATGACCAAAATCAAAATATAAAATTTTATTTTGTGCTTAGGTTTTAGCATCTAAATCTGCTCCAGAATGTGCTGTTGTTTCAGCAGACCTAGAATTAAAGCAAACACTTCTAAGTGCTCTAATTCCTGACCTAGAAACCAGATTACAATTCAGAGCAGCCAAATCTGTTATAGACTGTGCTCTGGTTTCAGCAGGCTTAGAATGAGATGCCCTGGAATGCGGTCTAGTCAGACCACCAGGCGAGAAGGAGGCCCGAAGGCCCAGTGGTATTCCTGAGATGCGTATTATTACCGGTCATATGAATTCCTATTGGTTGATATTCAAGCTGTTATTGTAGCTATATTACTAAGAATTTTAGAATGAAAGTTTGTATACATAAGTACTTTGATACAAAGATTTCACTGGTAATAGTTTAAAGGATGTCACTAACACCAATTTTAGTGTAGCAGTCAATTAGTATTCTTTAAAATAATAACAATTCAGGGCTTTAATACTGATGCAAAACATGGTATAGTTCGACAAGAGAAATCCATAAGGATACTCTGTTTGTTCCAGGTACCCAGCTAAGCACTGAATTTGGAAATCCCAAAGTAACATTAGCATGCCTACCTTAATATAGATGGATTCCTGTCTTGTTATTTTCATGTCGTACAGTAATCCACCTATATTAAGTTAGGCATGCCAATGTTACTTTGGGATTTCCAAATCCAGTGCTTAGCTGGGTACCTGGAACAAACAGTGTATCCTTATGGATTTCGTACAATTCTATACCCCATAGCAGAATGCATAAAGGTCACATTTCTTTCAATTCTTTCACTTAAGGAAAAACTTTGAATAGATACCACAACTATAAAACAATTTAAACGTCAACTTGAGATCTCTTGTCGAACTATACGTCGAGGGAAATATATCCTTAGGGGCAGAAGCCCCGATGCCCCAATGTAGTCGACGCCCAGGTACATATTTATATACCTTTAAATCGGAAAAAGAAAGAAGTATAGCATTGGGAGGATATATCCAGTATATTTTAAGTTTAAAAAGCGTCGTAATTTGCTGGTAGTGTATGAATATAAAGTACGTGAGAGTTGATGTGGTACTAATGTAAAGTGAAGTGAATATGTAATGTGGAAGACAAATAAATTTCTTGCGAGTGATAAATAATTCTCGGTGAGGTAGTAATTTAGGCCCCGTTTCCTACATTTGACTCGCGCTCGGCACAGCTCGTTCCCCCGGGATCTCGGGACGTTTACAGTTTTTTATGTTCGCGGGAAAGTATGGAATATTCCGGATTTCAATAAAACTGAACGTTTGTTTTTATGTTACGTGGCTTCTTGCTTCTTGTACGACTGTGTAAAATCTTATGTACCTATAACTCCCGCTGACAATAATAGGATTTGCTCTTGCTTATAAATACAACCTAATGGGGAGGAGTACGCGTAGATTCCACGCGAAAGGAAATGTGATCATTAGAGACAAGCAAGAGTTAAGTTCCTTCTGCTAGTCAGAATAGATGCGATCAGTTGGATATGTTCACATATGCAGTGCAAATTGAATACCTTTGGATCATTGTAGCTTGTGTTTCTAATTTTATTTTTATTTTTATTATTTTGTGTGTTATTTCTTATTCTAATGGTAATTTTAAAATATAAGTAATATTGATTTCCACATTATAAAAGTGTAATTTCTCTAACACTACTCAAAAGTATCGCGTTAGTCAATTGGAAGTGTAAGTTAGATAGCGAAATTAACCTTTATTTTAACTTCATTTTACAATCTACATTTTATTAGAGAATCATAAAAGTAGGTAGTCTTTTTGTGAATACTCGTTAATTCAATAGCATTCTTTTATTAGTTACTTTTTTTCAGAAGGTAATTTTTTAATATTTTTTTAATTTTTTGTTTTTTAATTAAATTTTAAGAATTAATTTTCTTTAATTATTATTATGACGTTCTTTATGAGGTTTACCCGTTAACCTGTATTTTTTTCGGTTACATGCCCTGGTTAAATATCTTTTTTTTAATTTCTACTTGATTTATATAGCATGGGAAATTAAATAGCCCGTATTCAGACCTCACTTTTATGAGTGCTTTTGTTAAAAGTTACGTTGGCCTCATAAGATTATATCGATTCGTAAAAGCAATTTTATTATTAACGTCAGCTCGAAATACGGCACAATATCTTTGCACATATACCTAATTATTTGGAAATGTTACAATTAAATTTATATACATATTAGAAAATATTTATAAACCTATATAGTAACATTTGTCTATAAGTATTATTCATTTTTAAGTAATTATTTCCAAATAAACAAATACTTTAATTCCATATATTTAAATTTTGTAAAATATGTTGAAAAAATTATTTGAAAAATAACAGTATTATATTTAATATTTATAAATGGCATAATATTTTCGAAAAATATTTAAATTAAATTACTATAAAGTTTTAATAATATTTTATTCTCATTATCTTGTAGTGATCATGAAAAATAAATTAAGGGCATCTTCCAATAACAAGCTATTAATTTTTTTATGATAAACTGACAGGTTACAATCTTATATAATTTAATAATGCAATAAACTACCATTTCCGTACTGTGTTCTATGTAGTTATATCGATAAACAACTATTAGATTCCTAGAACAACTACTTAACGTTTAATAAAGAAGACGAAGTGAAAGTAATCTGTATTTATTATTTAACCTCCAGGCCACATAAATATTATCCTTGCCGTAGTATTTCCACATCAATATTGACATACAATTCCCGTAAATATATAAAATGACCCGGAGTATTTCGTAGAATTATTGATGTTTCCTTGAAAGTGAAAACGGAAACTGTTTCGGATAACCACGTTCACTGAAATTTCAGCTCTCTGAAAAATTATAACTCACACCCAAAACAGGAAATTATATTCGCAGAAGCCTTGAAAATATCACTGATATTAATACATTCCAGACAGGATAGTAATTTATTAATTATTTTGTAAACAACTAATTACTGTTTGTAGACTATATATTTAAATACGATTCTACAATCAACTACATGTAAATCTAATTATATAAATCATTGATGCTCTAAATACTGAATTAACAAATGTCGTTGGACAATTTGCTGTTCAAACAATGTTGGGTAATTAGATTCAATCTTTCTCAATTACTACTACATACTAAGCGTCAGTTTTAATTTTTTAATGTAATTTAATTTTCTTTATGAAATTATTCTAATATTAAATTTTCATATATTTAATACTTTGGAAATGTAGTCTCTTCACTGAAAATTACAGAAGCTTAATTATATAGAGAAGCTTACTGAATATTTATATATCATATAATAAATAATTAATTTCATACTTCTAACATACAACCTATCATAAGTTTATACGAGAGATATTGGTGCAAAAATATCGTTTTTTGTAGGTATGTAGTAAATTTAATTTTGGGAATATTCTTAGTTTTCAAATTAACAATGACTTTTCTAGTTAATCTTTTCTGTCACTTGTTGATCGGTTTTAGTAACTTTTTTCTTGGGTTATCTAGTTTTATAGTGACATTTAGGACGATATTACAGGTTTCTATTGAACAAGATATTTCTTATTGGATGATTCTACATAGTTTCTATGGATATTTATTTATTTTACTTTTACTATAAAAAAATATTTTATTATTACTTCTTCAATTTTATAGTAAATTATTGCAATACTTTTTATAATTTGCAATATCATGTGCTTAATCGACATTTATTAATATTAATAAAAAATAAAAGTTCCATGATTGATAGTTTAATGGATATTCTCTGCACTGATACTTATTTATTTATGAAGTTGGAATTTATATCTCTAGTACCTAAAAAATATAATTTATTTAAACGAATTTAAGACGCCAGTTACTATTAAGTTAACGGAACAATAATTCTTGTACGAATCTGGTTGTTGTTTTCTTTTTTTTAAATGTAAAACGTGTTTTACCAAAGAGAACCTCATAACAATGCTGAATTGGATTTAACTATACAAGAAAATGAATTTTGGAATATTCATGAGAACGCTCTCTTCAATGCATATGGATTCGTAGCTTGAAATAATTTTTCAGGATTTTGATCTGAATTTATTGTGGACGCAGTAACTTCATTAAAAATCTGTAGATAATGGACCAAACTTGCTTAAGAGTTAGCAATGACATAATAATTACGTTAAAATTCGATCTTAAAACCACGGAAACATAAAGCACCCTGCATTTAATCGAACATTAACTAACTTATCGACAAAGGCTGGGAAACTGTGTTTAAGGCATATTTTTAAAATTAATTAACGCTAGAAATAATGACTAGTACAAATTAGAAGAGAGTGTAGCGTAAATATAAATTAATCTAGAGCGATACTTCTAGTTTAAATTTCACTGAGCATGTAATCTTTCACTGAAATGTAAGTGGACAACATAATAAATTTTAATTAAAATGTTAATTAATCCACATTAAAATGAACTGTATCTCAAATTGTGGGAATCATTAGCGCTGTAAGAAAAACACCTGCAGATCTTCCTGTTGAACGATTTGTTTTCATTATCCATTCTACAGATTTACACATCATATGTCTGTGAAACAACCTCCTACATATGTATATTACAGTCATAACTCATGTTTACAACTTGTACAGAGTAAATACCTGTAACCCCTAAAAATTTCGTGACAAATATTTTTTCGATTCTTTCGAATGGCAGCTTTGTATGAAATTAAATAGGAATCTCCATTTTTATTGAAGATTCGGATTCTCCGGACAAAGATGCGTACCGGTTATTCTTGTCATTTAAAAAAAGCAATTTTCAAAATTTATTTTGGTTTGATGGTTATGGTGATGATGATAGCGATGTTCATGGTGACAGTGAGATGATAAACCAAGTTTATTACCCCTACTTAAGCAAAATTTTGCCGTTTCCTAAACTGATGGTGCAACAATTATATAATTAATAAAATTAGAGTAGTAGAAGCATCTTTTGATAACAATGAATAAGATAAAGGTTACTGCACAAATTAATTTCAAAATATTATTAAATACTCGAATTATAACAATCCCTGCTTTTTGTGGTTACCGGAAACCGCATAAAATTAATTTATTTTATTTTGATGTCATTATTACTGGATTTTACTGTAACACATTTCTAAGTAAATTTAACAAAAAAATACACATTAATGGAAAAAAATCTTGTGTTATAAATTTAATATAATGTAGATACCAATAAAGTCGTTTTACCAACGAAATTAAACAGATTTAGTAGTTGTTGAAAATATTACCCACATGCTTTTTCCACATCTAAAACTATGATATTAAAATAAAACTGTGTAGTCTCTCCGATTTTCTGGATGACATAACACGATTTCAAATTTCGCGATCGTTCAAGCATAATTCATAAACAGCTGTTAATCTTCAAATCAAACCTTTACTTATACAACAAAGTAAAAATCTTGCATAAATACTAGGAAAAACTAAATTATATCCAAATATGTACCATATCCCAAAAACTTTTGCACCATAAGAAAAAATGAAACAAATTACCGTAATTTATCGACAAAATTTCAACAAAACAATCCACTTGTACTTACATATTATTAGACACTACGATCTCAGCACCATCTAACTATTATTTTTAAGAAAACTAGCTCCATGTTATCTTTCCTCCCATGCCATCTCTACCAGACTTCCCCTATAATATGGACCATACAGGCCCGTAGCCAGGTCAAAATTTTAGAGTGGGCAATTCAAATTTTAGAGTGGGCAAATAAAATCTTAAGGAAAACATTTTTTAAGGAAAAAAATTGATGAAGAGTATTTTATTTTTATTAATGAAAAAATAAAATATACAATATACGTATATTATAAATAAAAAAACAAAAAACAAAATACTTCTCAAAAGTAAGTACTGAAATAAATAAAAAATAAACATTATATTAGAACAGTTGTAATGTTCTGTTTTTTGGTGAATTAATTTTTTTTAAGAGAACTTCAATATACAAGATATTGGTTTCTTTACTTTCAAAAGCTAAGAATGTTAGATTTGCCATTCTTAAAGGCTTCAAATTGCATACATGGGTAGCAAAAAGCAGCATTGCGCTCACATGAATAAAGTAACCACTTAAAACGATTATACCATTTTGCACGAAATGAACGATGATTTTTTTTAGGGTATTTGTTTTATATATTTATATAGACTTGTCTAATAGGTTCTCCATTTTATGGTAAATCTGAGAGAACAATATTTTTGTTTTTATTTTTATTTACTTGAATATGTTCTTTCTTAGTAGATGTACACGAAACACTTGTACTTGGTGAAGTCAAATTTGTATCACTATACATATATGTTTATTAGAAATTAATTCTGCTGAATCTGAATCATCAGTTTTTGGACGAAAAAACTTTCTAATATCCATGACAATAAAATAAAAACAGATTTAAAATATGTAGATTATCACTGTAAAATATAAATATAGAATACACCTTCTGTCAAAATTATCGAAGCAATAGATCAGCAGATTAATACACGTTACACCAAGCAAGTGACCAGTGTGCTAGCAGCATATGCGCATCTCAGGCTTCACCATTGAACCAATAATACGTATGAAAGGAGTTTAGAGAGATAGTTGTAAATAATGAACACAGTGCGAGAGAGATGGCGCGCGTTGAGTACCAAGAAATGGTGAAGACTCATTAACTTGCGTGTGATTTTTGTTATAAAGTTTTTTCTAATTAATTGTTATTTTAATAAACACTAGGATATTCTCCAGAGTGGGCAACTTTTTCTTTCAGAGTGGGCATTGCCCACTCTGCCCCCCCCCCCTGGCTACGGGCCTGGGACCATATCGTAGAAACAACAGATTTTATAACTATTGAAAGAAGGCTGACTTATTTAAATATGTTTATGTGATATAGTTAGTGTTGAAATTTGTAGGTATCAGTTGTGATGGTGGTACCTCCTCGTGCTAAGCAAATTACTCCGGGCACACCTAATGTGTTTGCTGGGTCCCGGTAAGTCGATTTGCTAGTTATTAATTTCATTACGCAACTTCGTGATTCAATTTGCTATGGTAAATTGTGATGTTTGATGCTGGAGTGGAGCACCGGCTACAAGGATCACTCACTGTCTCCTGCCCACTCTGTCAGCCCTAATTGTCTACTGGATACGAAGCTACGACTACATCAGATGCAGATAATAGCGCCACTATACCTACAAGTATTAACCGATATTCGCCATTAATATCGTTTACTTGTCAATATTATCAGCAATTCTACTTAAATAGTGATAACAGTGAAATTACTTCATTGAAATTTTTAACTTAAAATAATATCACGTGTGAGAGTAAGCAATCAAAACAATTTTACATTAATAAGGTTCCTATGGCACCTATCACTTATGTCATTTGATTGTCAGGTAACAATTGTAAACGTCTCGCAAACTTTAATATCCAGATTCATAAAAATGACTAGCTACTATCCCGCATTAGTTTATATCACTTTGTTAACATCCTAACAGGTCAAGCTAACTCCAGTTCCAATTCATGTAAAGATTTAAGTTCCAAGGATAACTCCACTAGTTTGGTATTAAAAAATACCTTTTATGAATCGGGGAGTAAATGTCTTACTGTTTACTTTCAAAATGTTAAGGTTATGAAAATGAAAATAATTAGAAAAAAAAATATTAAAAAATATCGTCGAATGTATAACATTGACCGGTAATCTGAGCTCACTTTTATGAGTGCTTTTATTAAAAGTAACGTGTGGTCTTATAATCACATAATATAAAATAAATAGAGTGAGATTGGAATATAATAATGAAGTCATTTTAAATTTGCATAATGAATCTAATTAGTTTTTTTTAGTTTCCAGGTTTTTTTTTCTATGAAAAATGCAAGTCCAAAAAGTATGTTTTTTTATATCTTTAATTTGGATAGAAAGTCAATCTCAACGATTATACCAGTCGATTCTATGGGCAATGGCAAATGTTTCCTTTGCATATACCCTGTTTGGAATTCGGTGAAAAATGGAAAAAATAAAAAACCGGAATTTCAGTTTTTCACTCGGAACTTAAGTAAATGTAATGGGGTATTCCAAGCCTACGGCTTTTAAAGAAATTCTTATTGGATATCATTGTTTACCATATATAAGTAATATTAAAGTGAATATAATCATTATTTTTCTGATTTTTAATACCATAATATCAAAATGAAATTGTAATGCATTTGAATCGAGTACGTAAAATTCAGTATCAGCCTTGTTGGGACGAAGAAGGCACTCGCGTCAGCCTATTGGCTCTTGTTCGAACGCGCCACGCCTCTGACTCAGACCTACGAATGATGTTCTCAGCTGATTCTCAGTGCCGGTGACGTCACACGCACGGCTCATTTTCTAGGGTGTAATTTATTGAAACTTTAAAAATTTATTTCTGGCGTGTTTGAAACCTTTCGGCGAAAAGAAAAAATACGGGTCTAATATTTTTATGCATAGAATAACATATTAAAAAATGAAAAAAACTTGGAATACCCCATTGCGTTGACTCCAAATTTTTAAACAGAATTCAAGTATCTCTACCGTTCTCGCGATATTTACGTTCAAATTTAGACACAAAAAAAAGTTTTTCTAGCATAGCCCTTTTAAGTGATCAAGCTACCTTACCGATCGGTTATACGGACAAAAATACAAATATATCAATTTTCAAATTTTACTTAAGACCAGAAAATGAAAAATTTTAGAAAAAAAAAACGGAGAAAAACTGAAGTTCCCGTTTTCTTTTATTTTTTTTTATTTTTTCCTGAATCGTTCCTGGTATTTACGGAGAAATAATTTCGCTATATAATTTTGCCTGTAGTATTATCCTGATATTTTTTGTAAATTTATTCTATTCTATTTGTTAATTTTGTGTTCATATGAATCTAAGCTCAACAAAAATTAATTATCTAGTAGAAACTTGGTTATGTGTAATATCCTATTTTTTCTTCTGAAAATTGAACACTATTTAAAAACTGATTCCTAATGTACTTAATTATTAGCCAAATAAAATAATAATGTGTTTAATTAGTACACCGAAGCACTGTTCCTTGTAGAAATACAGTGCCAAAAGAAGAAAAAGAATCATCTATTTATAAATATTGTAAAGCATTTCAAATTGAGTATCGCAAATTCTTGCGTAGTGCAGCATTTGCAATTTGGTGGCAATTTCTATTTCCTCCATTTCATAAAACATTAACTTGCAATTGCTCTTTTCCAATTGTCAATTAGTGCGGTGTAAGCTCCCGTTAGGGGGGGCGGCTTGGGCAACTTGCGGTGGGGCTATTCCCCATCTCGTGGACTGCCAATACTCTCCGGGAAAACTTGTCCGAGCCTGCGGTCGGGCCCGCGTCGAACGGATGTTTGTGTATCGTGTAGTAGACAGTTACGTCAATAATTCCCGCACGCCGATGGTGATGGGCCAGAAGACGAAGGCACAGGAATGCCCACCACAAATATTTCACACGATTATACATAGCGAATTGTTTCATAAACAAAACAAATGCACATCGACACCAGTGCCATGCATTTTCCCAAGAATTTGCAGAAGGTTGGGTGATCAGACTAGTGATTCGGATGAGACGAAATATTTCTCGAATCTCGCTAGTCTCGTCTCGATATGTCTCCAATCGGGCAAGACGAGAACGATTTTATAAACAATGCGAGAAGAGAAAATAAAATCGAGGTTCTCGATTTTCGGTAATTTTGCCGAGATTTCTCGCAGTTTTAAAAATTTTTGTACCATCACCTAGATTTATTTTAGATACTTTTCTCCAAGAATCTCAAGTGGGAAAGTCAATAACATATAATTATCTGCAAAAATATTAATAGAGTATAAATTCGCGGAAATTATAACTTATTTCTGTCAGGGTGTAGTGACATTGAAGACTGAACTATTGAATTCTGAAGAATGTTATATGTTAACATAGTAAAATACCGAACGAGTATAACCTTGGAATCTCAAGAATTCCATACGCCAACTTATAATACTAACAGTGTACTAATAAAAACCAAATCAGAAACCTGAATTTACATTGTCCTTATTTATACTAATAATTATAGTCTGAAAACAATAAAGATCTTACATTAGTCGTTGATGTCAAATTTAAAATGTAACGTCTTTTAATCACGCTGATGATGCGAACAATTTTATCCTCGAAAGTCCATAAAGATTGTAATACAATAATCAAATCATGAATTATAAACCTGTTGGACAAAGTAATTCTGAAGACCAAGAACAACTTAGAATTTTTGGGTAACTTTGTTATTATATACCCGAAAAAAAAAAATTAAAAATTCCCAATTCTGGGCACAAAATTTTTGGTTTTTGAAAGCAGGCCATAGTGCTCTCAAAGTTATAGGTATCTCAAGAAAGTGTAAATACCTAACTTGAATTTCAGTTTTTCATTCGGAAACAGTGTATTTGGGTTATAATACTTTATAAGCAATAGTAAGCTAATTCATTACCTTTAATTACATTTCTTACATTAGATACAAATTGTTTTTAATGAAAGTAATTTATTTGGAATGAGGGCAATTTAGCCGTTATCGCCAGGAAAAAAGGTAAAATTTCAATTGAATATGCCGCTACCGGTGCAAGTTATAAAATTTAGTTTGAAACTAGTTATGATTCAAACAATAGTTTGAAAGTAGGGTAAGAATAGCAGTTTGAAACTCGAGATAATCTTGAAAGTTTGTAATTATTATAGTGCATAATGGAGCATAGGTCAGGAATCCGCCTGCTACCTGGAAATTAATACTTGATGATTAGTAATCGTTGGCCGCCCTGCATTTAGACTGGAGCAATAAATTGTTAACAACGTTTAGGAAAACACATTACGGCGACCTGGACGCTATTACCCATTAATAATTAAATTAGAAGGGCCATTATTTCCATCATTTAATTAAAAATTAATTTCATTATTCATACTTCTATTTATTAAATTTTCATATAATTTTCCGCAGTGATTTTAATAAATTATAATTAATAAATACATACACATATTTAATTCAGGATCCATCTTCATGTTATCATTTTATCACAGAAATTTCAAATGGACTGAATTTGTTATAATAATTTATACAAACATAAATAAATGTATCATGCTTTGAACTACAGGTTTATCATTTATTCATATTTTATTCATTCGTTTAGTCGTATACAGGGTGTTCATTTTAAATGGGCCACCATTGCTATCTCGAGAACTATAAGAACTACAAAAGAGCCGTTTTCGCCAATCACGGTTAAATATTTTATTCTGTACATTAAATTTAATAGTAGAATATATTCCAGCTAACGGTCAGTTTCAATTTCTTCGACTTTAGTTAATGCTAACAGCTGATTAAATCGACAATTAAAATAACCCTACATATTTTGATGGAATAAATATTTATTCTACTGTTAGTCGTCCTGCTGTATGTTTCAAATGCTTCGTGTATTATTTAGTTGAATCTCTATTACTTTATTTCACAAAAACAATTATTATTGGCAATTAATCAGAATTAATAGAAAATTGAATAAATAAAAAAGATTTATATTAAAATAATAATATATTTCTAATTGATGTGCTGTTCTTTCACCATTTTATTGTAATGCATTAAAATCAAAATGAGCGAATTAAAATTTAATTTCAAACAATGGTTCTCAAGATATGGGGCCCAATTTTCTAAAATGACATTATATTTGAAAACTTTTACCTGAAAATATAAGCATAAAAAATAAAAATCAAACGTTAATATCTTCGTTCTTTTCACTTTAATTTTATCTTTAAATTAAAAAATCTAGTCAGAAGTACGCATATTTTGACATTTGATATTTGAAATTGAATTTTTCATAGCAACTGCTCTTTTCAAGAAACAGTATAGGGTACGTACTTTTTACTAATACAGAAATTTTATGTTTTAACTAAAAATTAATAAATATATTTAATTTTTCCATTTCTTTAACTGCTCCAATGACATTTAATTGTATTTCTGATTTTTTAGACTGTATAGAATATCTTTTTATATTTTGTGCACCCGACAGAAATATAAAAATCGGCGCCACTGCTAAGAAGCATTTCGTAATATGTTATAAGACACGCATATCAGTAACAGTTTTTAAAGTACTTGCAATGTTACTGTTGTACCCTGCTCCCATTTCCCCCTGGTCTACCTACTCACATAATCATATCACAACAAAACAAATAAGATATCTATTAGACCGTTATTATTTAAAAAAAAAACATAATTGGTGTATTAAACTTAACATTAGCAACAACATGAGGAGCAATATTTTAGTTAATCCTAGCACAATTATTGTTATTTAATTTTTGTTGTTGAGCATAGATATGTGCTCTCCAATTAAAAAGCACCGAGCACTTAAAACTGTTTGTTGGTTATTTGGCCGCTGGACAAGTTAACCCGGTAATCCTGCTGTGTTTTCATGTGTTGTCAGTGGGTAAACAAGGCCGGTGGATCCCAGCGTCAGACGGGACAGCCAGGAGCAGGAGCAGGACTCGTCCTGGCTGGTGTTTTGCAGCCTACAGGACCTGCGGTTGTGGTTGTGGTTCGCTGTTTGTCTCTAGGAAGCGACAGCGCCTGATTGACTAGCAGATCCGGATATTGGATGCCGGGTATACAGGGATTGTCGCATTCATATTGTAATTTGCCTATTTCGGGACAAAAGTGGATAGCGACTGCAAAAATGTAATTATTTATAAGAGCTAATAGTCAGAGGCGCAACGAGAAATTTTTTTTTGAAGGGGTTTTCAAATACACTGTCCATTTTAAGTAGTACACTATTTTGAGAACTATAGGAGATTACAGATTTGGTTAAATTTGGTTATCAATTTCTACATTAAGAGAATTTTTTAAATTTTGTTTTCTGAGAACACTACTAGCTTAAAAGGAAAGTTATTTTTGGAGTTGCAGGCATTTATTAAAATCCACTGATACACCAACGTTTCGACTGTAATTCAGTTTTCATCACGGTCATAAATGGTTTTTAACATACATGTATAATCGAGTATAACACGTAAATTATTTTACATACATTGGTGTATCCGTGGATTTTATTAAATGACTGCAACTCCAAAAACAACTTTCCTTTTATTAATATTCAGTCGATAAAACCAATCCTGCAGTACTAGCTATATCTTAACAATTTAGAAATTACATTTCTACCTTATGAATTAAGTTACAAAACATGTCACTTTTATGACTTTTGAAGAAAATAATTTAATGGACACTGCACAGACTAACATAAATGTTCTTGAAGTTAAGGTTATACGCATACTCATTGTACTTTTACATTACTAGAAACTAGAAATAACATTTTGAATGTATTTGTCACAGGGATAAAATAATATTCCTTAAATAGCGTTCTTTTACCACTGAAAATGTTGAAAAAATAGTGACATATTCAAGTGGGAAAAAATCAGTCTATATTAAACTTTGAAATTTCTTAGTTTTTAATGTGAAATATAATTATAAATAGTATGGGAACACTGGATATGTATTTTTAAATTAAAAAATATGTATATATATATAATACCTACTATGAGTTTATTTTAACGTGAAACATAGGATTTGCAATATTCATGGTTACGACTTCACATTTGATTGACAGGTATGTAATGAAACATAAGTTGTCAAATTGCCATCATTATTAACTGTCAAATTGTGATTTTTTTAAATATCATTTCAACGTCATTGGAATGCACATGGTGGTCAAATGAAGTGGCCCGCTAGGTCTCCTGATCTCACAGCATTTGATTTTTTTAAAGTATGGAAAAACGAAATGATTTAGTGACAAAATGTATAATAATAAAAAAATTAAAATATAACATTTTCAATTTTTTTTTATTAGGAACCCACTATGAAAAATCCAGTCCCTGCAGATGAGTTATCACAGCAGACCTATCTGGGCAGGTATTCGTGTTAAAGGTCAAGTAGGAAAGGAGAGACGCCGCTATTGTTCGGGAATTTTATAGATTCCGGAAGGCTCTGGAATATTGTAAAGATTAATTGGCGGCAGGTATATAAGGGTCGCATGGACGACTCATGGAAGTATAGGTCAGGTGTTAGCGACATTAAAATTGGTGATACAAATAAAAACTTGGGGATATAAAAATCTTATAAATAAATATTGTATTTTAAATAAATGTTCTTCGTGTTTAAGTCTTTATTAATAATTATTATTTTTAAATTACTATATATATTTGTTTATTCATATTGTTACTAATTTTTATTATCTTGGACAACAGTGCGATCAGTTATGTTTTAACAACATGAATAGAAAAGTAACATAAATAATACAACTGAGGTTTTCAGAAAGTCATATATAACTATATATAAATAAATTAAAAAGACCATATGCCACAATACTTTTAAAAGCAATTAAACTATTAGGTATTGTCAGTACTTCGTACAGTACGTGCTAACGTATTAAATAGTTTTATGTTTTAAGTGCAAAATATTGTCCTAGTAAAACTATATTAGTTGAGTTAGTAAAGTTAAATGTATTTCAGTGTTCATTAGAAACATCTAATTTTATTATACACATGGGATTAAATTGCACTTCATAATTTACCTCATAAAATCAATTCCGTACATTAACTTTTTTTGTAGAGTGATTAAATCAAAAATGTAAGTAGTACTTGTGTGAGGTGCCGGGTCAGGATTTAAAATTTGTTAATGAAAATGGAGCTTGGTTTAAAATAACAAAAAAGCATTTGAGTGTTCCGTGCGTGTTTGTCTCCGCTGAATAAACAGCGTGGAACGAGGAACGTGAACCATGGTGACTATAGCATCGTGGACGCAATGGACGACGGGGCCATACACTGAATCAACTAAAGCTTTTACCCTAATTGGAATTGAGTTTGTTATTATTTTCTTTCTTCTCCACTCTTACAAATACTAACCAATTTCACAAAATACTACCATTGATTATATTGGACAAAAATAAATATATCTTTACAACTTATTATTTGCTTTTAATCATTATTCTATTTCAGAATTAGTGGTATTTTATTTGATTTTATACTCTTGCTGTATTATTTGTCTTAGTTTTCAATAACTGTTCTTATTTATGATGTGGTTATGTATTACCGTGAGTATTTTTTAACGTGAAACATGGGATTTATTATATCCATGGTTACGTATTGATATTTGATTGACAGCAATTTATCAGAGCGTTTAATTTAAAATGAAACATAGTAGATATTATATTGAGGTTAAACAATAATAAAACTCATTTATAATAGTTGTAATTTGGGTAACTTTGATTAGGGTTAGACACTTCTTTTTCAAGCTTTCTGGAAAGCAAAATCTTCAATGACATTGAAGTCGATTTCTTGAAGAATATCATTTTTGATACTCACCATTGATAAATCTTTTAATCTGTCATGAGTCTTACTGTTTCTCAACTCATCTTTTATTAACATCAATTTCGAAAATGATCGTGTGCCACTACAATTGGTAATCCTTGAGACAGAAAAATCTAAGTGCAATCTCAATATTTGAAAAATTCTCGTCAAATTTATTTATTTTTACAAGCACATGCCAATCATAGATACGTGGAGATATATGTAAAATTTTCTTCTCCTAACTTCATAAAATCTAGACTGAAAATACAGACATTATGTCCAATGAAATTAAACTTAAAAATTAGTTCACACATACACTATTCAGGAAAGCTAGTTGAGATGGTTTGGGCATATACAACAAATGCACGAAGAAAGAGCAGCAAAATACACATACAAAACAAAACCAATAAAGAAGAAGGCACAATGAAGACAAATAAAGTAGTGGACTGAAAAAGTCAAAATTACTGCTGAATTAAAAGTAATGGAGCAGAAATAAGTCGATTAACAGAAGACAAAAAAAATGAAGAAATTCTAGAAATGGAATCTTGCAGATTACCAAAGACAATAATCGAGAGCAGCTTTACAACGAAAGTTAGAACGGTAAATGATTAAGTAAATTTAAAATAAAAAAATACTTAAAAAATAGCAAAGGTGGCGTCAAAACCGATGGATATAAAACTATTATGTTAGGGTAGGAATTTTATTTCTTTTATAAATAAGAAATCTGTTGAAGAATCATATGCTGAGCTGTTTATTCCATAATGAAATAATCTGCTTACAATGGCATGTATGAGTTGTTAATGATCTGGCAATGATTATCTGCAGGGTAAAGATATTATTATTGCTATAAATACTCGACTTATCACCTTCGAGACGACTAGGGCTGACAATAGACAGAGAGACAAAGCAGGCTATTGTTCCACGGCGGTAACAAGCGGCTCATCCGAACCCATTGTTTATTCACGAGTTAGTAACTTTACTAACAAAGCCATGCCGTATGTATGCCATCTTATTGATGAGCAAACATCTATTATGGAATCGCATTATTTCGGCGAACTGCTGATAAGAAACGGCAAGAATGAGAGAGTTATTACACTATTAACTAACTTTCTACCCAAATACGATGCTATTTCTCTATTAATTAAGACGCCAGAACTAATCAAAAATATTTACCCTATAAATATCGGCGAAACGTTCATGAATGCTACGGAAACAGTATTTGTTTTTCAAGAACATAACAAGTTTTAAAATATTTTTAGGCAAATTAAAATGAAATTAATGTCCGACCGAAATACACTTTTTCGATGAAAACGAAACCTTATCAGAATATTCGGCTACTCTTATAGTTTCTATCGAAAACGCATAATTAAAACCGAAACTAAGCAGTTACGATAATATTTTGTCAAATTTTTATTAAATACGGAAATCTACTGTTTTTCTTACCTTTTAAAGTAAATAAAATAAAATAATTTATTAGAAAATCGCTTTCTTTTTTTAGAAATACTATCTTTACTAAAGAGGTAAAGTTTATTATCTTCTGATAGCGACCTAAACTGAGCTCTCTAGCGACGATTGCGATTTATCTCCGAAACACACCGTTTCACCGGCCGACCTTTCGTAGGTAAGACCGTATTACCGTCCTGACCGCTAACCCCGACGAGTAGAACTTTAAGCTGGTGTCCAGTTTAGTGATACTCGTCTTCCTGACTCCGACCGTTGACCACCCAAACGATACCACCTGAAGATGGCGTCCAGTTTAGTAGTATTCGTCTTCCTGACACGACCGCGACCCATTCCTACCGTACAGCCTCAAGCTGGTATCGGTTTGGCTGTACTTCCCTCCAGACCTTGTTAGATTCAGACCGCGACCGCGACAGTGACTTCCCCAGCGGTAACGTTGTTTGGAGCTGAAAGGACCTAAATAAAGACTTGTTTTAGTAATTCTGGATTTTAGTGTTACCCCCTGGCCCAACCGACCTAGAGCTCCCGTGGCACACTATTTCTCTTCCACAGGACCCGCTGATTGGCGCCCGAGAAAACCCGACGTCCTGGGGGAGAACCACGATATCACGTCATTGTTGTCTATCATCACCAGGAGCGCCGACTTCATGGGTACATCGGGGCTCATGCCCCAAAGATAATTTTCCATGGAACAATTTCCCCAAGAATGCCTTTTTCTTAGAGCAGTAAAGCTCTGAATGGTTATTATTTTAAAGAATTATTGTATCTCCTTCTATTTTAAGTATCTGACTCTACCCTAAAATGGGTGTGAGTTACACCCATAAAAATATCACCAGTAAATTCCTCGTATCAATGTATCTATGTATACAAATTTACAGTTTAAAATTCGTACTATTACAACCCCAATTACAGATTGAATATCAGCCAATAGGAACCCGTATGACCTGTAATAATGCGCGTGTAAGGATATACCGGGGATCCTGAGACGCTAGCCCTCAGTCCCGCTCTGCGGGGCGCCGGGGCGGCAGTGGACCTTCGGACCTCCGTCTCCCCTGGTGGTCTGGCTAGACTGCCTTCCAGGGCATCTGATGCCCTGAAGGTGATCTAGTTCAGCCGGTCGGGAATTGGAACACGCTTCAGCGTGTGCTCTAATTCTTGGCTTGCTGAAATCAGAGCACATTCTGGAGCAGATTTGGCTGCTCTGGATTGTGGTTTGGTTTCAGTGGGTCAAGAATTGGAACATTCTGAAGTGTTTGCTCTAATTCTTGGTCTGCTGAAACCAGAGCACATTCTGGAGCAATTAAGCTCTGGATTGTGCTCTAGTTTCAGTAGGACAAAAATTAGAGCAAGTATTCAGAATGCACTATTTCTTGCCCTACTGAAACTAGAGCACATTCTGGAGCAGTTATGGCTGCTCTGAATTCTGCTCTGGTTTCAGTGGTATCAGGAATTAGAGCACTCAGAAGTGTTTGCTCTAATTCTAGAATGCTGAAACCAGAACAAATTCTGGAGCAAATTTGGTTGCTCTAGATTGTGCTCTGGTTTCAATGGGTCGAGAATTAGAGCATTCTAAAGTGTTTGCTCTAGTGTTTACTACTTCTATATAATACCAAAAAAATTAGTACTAATTGAGTATACATCTGTTTTTAATGTTACAAATTAAAACAATAAAATATGTAAATAAGTATATTTCAAAGATCTCTGAATAATTTTGTTGCAGTTTTGATCACTATACTTGCTTTTATATGCAACTATAAATACAAATTTGTTTCTCCAACATTCAAACTATTGTAAAAGTAACAAAAAAGTCGTATTAATAAAATAAAAGAGAAGTTACAATATTTAAGAAGTTTCAAGATCAATGCCGGAAATAATTTATCACGAAAAGTCATTAGCTAACACTTCGATCCTTGTGGAAACAAATGGAAAAAGAAATTGAATAATTTATTATTGAACTATTCGCTGTACCATCCATCCGCTAGTCACTGACAATGAAAAAACGAACAGTGGATTTGGAAATATTCCACCATTCAGTGGTTCCAACAAAATAGACAGTGGGTTGTTGAATCTATTATAAAACTGTACAAAAACCATTAAAACTCATTATTTAAGCTCTGTCTGGGCGAATTCATTTATTTTATATTTTATTGATTGAAAAAATTTCCACCTACCGCATAGCAGTTAAATTTAATTTACATTGAAACCTTGAATCATATATTTCGAATATTTTCATTTATCTTTTTAATGTTCAGACTGCGTCATAGATGTCACTTCTGTCTGTGACTGAAGATGTTCTGTAACATTGACAAGGTTATGTGAAATTCAGCCTGCGAACATACGTACGTGTTTTTGTAAGTATTTAATACAATAAGATAAAGCAAACATTTGAAACAGTTGTATCCTGGTTAGATCATTGTGCGTGTATTGTTACTGCGTGGAATTATTGAATATGAGGGTTATAATGTGAACTATCTTGCTACGTGTCATCTAGACACGGATAGGGGGAAGAAAACAACAGGGCTGGATCTTAATGGATTGAAATTAAACTAAAATTTAGAGAATACTTATATTGGATGTTTCGCACTAAATAGGTTAAGAGACACTCAATTCAAGTAAAATTTCTTAAAAAGTGAAATAGTAAAAATTCTAAATTACCCCTTATCCAATTGTATTTGAGGAAATGTAAATCAGAAAGTAACGAATGTATTTCAGAATAATCAATTGTAAATCAGAAAGCATTAAACGCAATTTATATTACTCATTTCTGAATTACATTTGATGTTCACTGCATTACAATTAATAACATGTGACTTTGAATTACATTTGATAATTTTTGATTTATATAACTAACTAATATGAATAACGTATGATGTCAATTATGAAATATAATTTACACTTTCTGAAATACAACTCGAAAATATGTAGTGTGTACATTTTGATTGACTTTTATAGGGGAAATAAAATGTTAAGTATTAAAATATTGTAATTGATAAATATGTTTACCTAAAATTAATTTTTGTGTTTATAATCTCCGAGTTTTGATGACAGCTATTACATATTTACTACTGTACTCTGTAAGCTGTATCCTACTCAACATTGCAATATAATTCTTTATACTAACCTGATATAAACAAAATGAGAATAATTATATTAAAAAGTAAATCTTTATTATAATTCAAATATAAATTAGTATAATAGCAATATTTTTTTATTTTTGTTGCAGATAAACAAGTGTAAATGGGTTGCTGTTTTCAGACAACAAAACGAAGAATTGGTAAGTCATTTTTATACATCATTAGATCTGCTTTATTTCACTTCAGTTTAAAATGAGATGAGTTGAGCTGATATTTTTGAGTAGTAACGTCCTCTTGGAAAACTCCATTATACCAATAATGTCACACATTGTAAAAATAGCAGTGGCGGTTCGTCAGGTGTCGCAGGTGAAATACTGCGTCATAATCTCTAAGGTAACATTTCTAATTTTAAACGTTTAATTTTTTTAACTAAATTATTTTGAATTTTATTGCAATATACAGTTTGTTTTATCAGTCATTAATTTTTCAAAATTTAATTTCTCAACAACCATGCGACCCTCGGTAAAGTTAAAATAGCTCGCCGCCTTATCGTAGAATCACATTCAGGTATGAATGCTCAAGTGAAGCAGCTTTGGCGCATCCCATTGCTGCATCAGTGTAAACAACACAGACTTGGACGGTTGCCATGACAACGGCACGTCTAGTCAGTGTCAATAGGGAATCAAGTGAGACAGTTTTTCTTTCTGCGTCAACTATTTATTCCGTGCTTAGGTTCGTGCTATTCGTTTGCATTGTTACTCTCGAATGATCCAGTATGTGTATTATTAGAAACACCTTTTTCAAGTAATAATTACTATAAGAAATACTTTTTTTGGAAACTGTTATAAGAAGTTAATATTTACATGACAAAATAGTCAACACGCGAAATGATAGTTTTTTCTCTACAGGATATAAAAGTCTTTTGCATCTTCTTCTGCATCATTTTAATAATATTGAATAAAGAATGATTGAAATATTTCACTTGAAAATTGATATAATTGTTTGATTTCTACTGTCAAATAGCTGTCAAGTGTCAAAGAATATCTGGTTTGATAAACATCCTAATTTTCTCTTCCCATTTTTACTAATTATGCGACAAAGTTTTCGAAAAAATATTATTTGGTAATGCACATGTGCATTAGGATTTTCAAAATTAAAGAAAAATTGAATATATTTATTTTTTATAAATAATAAATATTTTTGATATTTTTATTTTGAAACTCAGCTTCACCCACCGTCGAAGCCACGAGTCGCCACTGAAAAATAGCAAACTTCAAGTCAGGATGATATATTTATGTATATATTTATAAAGTAATAACCCGTGTAAAATGCTGTATTCCTCCTCTGTTAGCCGTTATCAGCACGATAGGTTATCACGTGTTCGCTGCTCATAATCCCTCCCCGAGTTCCACATGTTGTCGCTTCCCGAACTGTGAATAATCAGCATCATCGCGGCTGTCTGTCGATGTCTCTGTCTTTTTGATGTTGTTAAGTGTTCCGCAATGTTGCGCTCCCATGCCGGTAATCCTCGACCCACGGCCCACGTGTTCCAGGGCTGATGAACACTGGACATTACTCAGACTATTTTTAAAGTATTGTTGACGTTGATGAACCAGCGGACTGGAAGTGGAAACTAGAATAAAAGGGGAAATTTCGGAGAAGTGGGTTAATTGGGGTGGTTTTTCAAAAATTATTTATAAATACATTACGCATACAATTTGTGAAAAGGGGTTGTTGAAAGTCAGTCAACCAACAACTGACACGCTTAAATAAAAAGGAATTGTCTATGTATTATTATGAATATTGTAACGTTTATTTATTTGGGTGAAATGTACAAATAATTGAAATACGAATATTTATATAACTAAGATTTTAATAAAACAAATATAATAAAAATAACTAACACTATGAATAAACAAATATAAACACTATTTTAGGAGTAACAATTATTAATAAAATTTAATACTGTGCATTATTTATTTATATGATATTTTTTTATTTTTTACGTTCACGACTCATATTAATATCATCTGTCCTCGTAGCCTTTTTTGCTTTGACTTATATCAGAGCAATTAAGCTCTGTAATGTTCTCGCAACTTCGATGCGTCAGTACAAATAGAAGGACAGCTTGGGATCGCTACAATATAAAGAAGAAAATGCATAAGTTGATTGATAAATACTACAAACTGCAGTATTAATATCATAATAAATAATAATTCGCGAAATCGTTAAGTTCAAACGCGTAGCTAGTGTTTTTAGCGCCCGGTGACAAATCAGTTTTTGCGCTCCTCCTGACGAGTACGAAGATTTTTCTACGCATGATCAAAAAATCACCTCTTAATAATGGCGACTATAAGATTATACACAATTAAACTTTATTAACTCAACATACAATATAATGTCACATGTCAATCATAATAATAATTATTTGTTTTCTAACTTGATCTGATAATGCTACAGCGACTATAATGCGAATGTTAAAATTTAGTTGTAGGTACGTTTCTTATTTTTGTTTGATGAGTTGAATTTTATTTTTCCAAAAACTTTGGTAATTGAAATAACAACAAACATTGTCACTAAATTAATAAATTTTATTGTAGGATGAGTTTATTTTTAATATTTAAAATGTATTACTAAAAATGTGAGTGATAAAGGTATATAAAAAAATACTATTTCGACAATAATTATAAGAAATATTTTAAGTCACATTTAACATACGAATATACTAATAAAAAAATATCATATTTTCCTAGAAACTTTTGGGTTTCAGAACATAAAAACCTTCATTCTGCATTTTATAGTATATTTTTCGGATACATATGAAGAAGAAAAAAAATTAAAATAATTTAGGCAACAATGGTTCTTTAAACAAGAGTGCATATAAAATATTAATGCAGAATTGTTTTATACTAAAATATGATTATTTCGGAACCTAATTATTCGTTATATGGTGAATATTCGAACTAATACGATTTGAAATTTGTTCCATACATTAATCTACGAATAAACGATTATTACATTTCAGAATGAAACAGGAAATGTGTTTAATAATGTTGCGCCTGGGGACAGATATCCCCTTTGCCTCCCTCTAGCTACGCCTCTGGTTAATTTACTTAATACGTTGTAAAATGGAATAAGTCTGTGAAATAAATGTAGGCAAAGTAGCCGTTACAGAACTGATTGCCGTGGTGCAATCCTTTCTCTTTTTTTTGATTTTACTCAGTTGATTTATTACCTAACTTAAATTTATTTCCAAAACTTATAACCCCATATTATAGTTGTGTAGAGTTAAAACAAACCAAACAACAGTATTAAACCAAAAATTATGATGACAAACGCGAAATATCTTAAAAATACTCATTTTTGTGCCCAAAATTTTTATTTTGGAAAATAGTGTATATTGATAGATCTCGACGCGCTGATTTCAAATTTTCAAACGAAATTTAATTATCTCTTTTCGTTCCTGAGATATTTGGTGTCAAAGTTGAACCTCGAAAAAGAGTATTTTTGGACTATATCTCTAAAATAGGTAGAGATACAATCTCAACGATTATACCAGTCGATTCTACGGGAAAAGTTACATAAAGAAATGTTTTCTCCGCATATACGTTCTTTGGAACGATTAGGTGAAAAATGAGAAAATCGAAAAAACCTAAATTTCAAAATTTCTTCGAGGAACTTTTTTTGTCCAAAACATTTCATTTTCTAGACTTAAGTAAACATTGATGCACTGATTTCAAATTTCCAAACCGAATTGAATTACCTCTTACCGTTCTCGAGATATTCGTATTCAAAATTGAGTTTTGGCAATACCTAAAAAAATAGGTTTTCTAGGTTTACCTCTTTAAGGGTTAGGTTTACGTCTTCCACGACCTCACCAATCGATTCTGCGGGCAGAATTACATAAGTATACCAATTTTCAGATTTTTGTTCCATCGGGTACAATTTGTAGAAAGGAAAAACGAAAATGGCCAAAATCTAAAAAAATGCCTGATGAACCCCTTACGATTTTTTTCGATTTTTGGCCATTTTCAGTTTTCTTCTTCTAGAAATTCTATCAGTTGAGATAAAAATCTGAAAATTGGTACACTTATGTAATTTTTCTCGTAGAATCGAATAGTGACGTCGCCGAAACCTTAAACCTAACCATTTAATGGGTATACCTAAAAAACCTTTGAACTCAAATATCTCGAGAACGGAAAGAGATAATTTTATTCTGTTTGAAAATTTAGAATCAGCGCATCGATATCTACTTAAGTTCAAAAAATGAAAAATATTGAATACAAAAAGTTTTCAAGCGAAAAATTGAAATTTAGGTTTTTCAGTTTTTCTTATTTTTCACCTAATCGTTCCAAAGAACGTATATGTGGACAAAACATTTCTTTATATAACTTTTCCCGAAGAATCGAATGGTAAAGTAATTGAGATTGTATCTCTACTCATTTTTGAAATATACTCAAAAAACACACTTTTTTGAGGTACAACTTTGAGAGCAAATATCTCTGAAACGAAAAGAGATAATTAAATTCTGTTTGTAACTGTGGTATCAGCATAGATAATTCTTCAAAAAATATTATAAACAAAATTTTGTAAAATTTGAAAATTTTCGTGCTTAATTTATCGATATTTTTAAATATTTTCGGGTTTACGGAAAAATACAGCATCAGCGGCTTTGAAAATTACTTCCCCTGTTATTACTACATACATAAACTAGTATATTATTAATTATTATTATCATTATTGCAATAATTATTTCTTATTAAAAAGCAATATTCATGCTACAGAAGATTTAATTTTAAATTGACTAAATTAATTTAGAGAAAATTGTGAAAAACTCCGAGATAATTGATTTTAGGAATACCCTTAATAAAATATGCAGATAATATAAAAAAGACACACAACTGAATAATACAATATACGGTGATCAATTTGAAAATGACGAGTTATAGTCATTTGAAATTGTATAAATTGATTTGCTTTATTGAACACTTTGTATAATTACATTAAAAAACAATTACATCAGACCATAGAGTATAATCACAGTTGTATAGAAAATAAATCTTACTTTTTACTATTAAAGTAATTAAAATACACATTTATAAAGCAATACGTATCTTCGGTCTTTTTTAGAGAAAACACGGAATAACTTGGCAACGCCGCGAAAAACTAAAACAAAAATAAAATACAATTGAAAATTTATAAAAATATATAGGGTGTTCCATTTAAAAATCAATGCAACATCCTATATAAACGAAAATAATTTTACGTTATGCTCTTTGAGTAGAATAAATTCTGTTAATAAATTTATCCTGTATTTCTAACAAGGGAGATATCGAAAAATCGTATAATAAATTTCTAAATATGTGGAATAAAAAATATAATATGGAGATAAAAGGTTATAATTTTGAATTTGATTCCGTTAATTCTTTAGCAAAATATACTGTTTTGTTTTACTACTTCATTCAATTTTTAAATCAAATTGAACAATAAGAAGGAATGAATTCAAAATAAATTAAATATTTATCTAAATTCGTAAAACATTGTTCCACCTTGGCTCGCCTTAAAAATATTCTGCCGAATTCCCTCGTATTTTAATCTGGAACTGGAATATCTCGTTCTTGTTGTTCAGTTCACCCGTTGACATTGATGTTCTTTTTTCCCTGTACGTCTCGGTGCAGCATTGCAACAGAGGTGCATTTCCAACATTACTCACTCCTTTTGTCCTTGGCGTGCATCCAACTATCCTTGCCAGACAACGCGTAGCCAAACACAAATTCGGGAATTTTTATTCGATTTGCCCAATTGCATTCATTCTTTCCAATTTTCTTTTATAAGACCTTGAATTTAAAAATAGGGATACATTTTTCTTAACACACAATAAACAAAATTTGATTATGTATACTTTAGTTTTTGGGTTTAATAACTACGTAATGTATGCAACTCATTGTCGTGGCATGTACTGCGGGTGTATTTATGTAATAAATTAGGAAACAAAACTTGTTTTTTAACGCATGAAAAAATTGCAGAACGAGACGCAGACAAGTTTTGTAAGAGCAAAAGCTAAACAACCATCTGATCTCTTTTGTTTTATAAATTTTTTTACTTCCGTTTTAATAAATACAAAAATGTATTTGAAATTAGAAATTTTTGACATTTTGATGACATTTATAAAATAAATAAAAAAGTCAATACCATGCAAGGACTCCTTAATTTTGTGCATTTCGAAGTACTAAGTTACTATAACAAAATTGTTACTTGTAAATTGATGACCGATATAAATAAAATTATCATTCGAGTTTTTTGAATTATTATGAATAGGAGTTAATAAATATAATAGCAGTGTTATTAATGTATATAGAGAGAATATGAAATCAATTTTAAATTTTTGTAGTTGTTAATGTTTCTATATACTTATAGGTATGCTTACTTTAAATTTTTATTTCGAGTGAAATAATGATCTTATTATTATTCGAGTGAAATAATGGAATTAATAACCAGAAGCCTCTCTTATTAACCGGAGGTAGAAAAAAGTTATATATGCAACTAGTGTGTAAAGTAAGTGTTTTTAGTCGAGTGCTTTTTAATTATAGCATGAGATTAAAAATTTATTCACATGTTGTATACAATATTTTTCAACCGAAATATTTATAAAAATTAGGTTCGAAAGTATATTCAACCACTGATAAACGAATTTACGTTACTATATAGCCGGTTCTAGGAAAAATAAATTTAATGTTTAATTAATCACTGATTTCTTATTAATAATTAAAAATTCTTTAAAATGTATTACAAAGGTTTTTCGAATTAAAATATAATCATTTTCTATCAGCTTTAATTTAATTTTGTTTCATTCTCGTTTGGCAACTTCTTTCTCTAAATAATAAATTATTTGGAGCAACATTGTTCCGTAAATAATTTATTGTCTGAAAAGACACAGTGTCATATATTGTTCAATCAATATTAATTAAATGTTGTAGAATCCTTTGGGAATAAGGCAAAATAAGGATAATTGATATTAATGAAAGTGTTTTAGCTCACGAACAAAATACTTCTCTTTTGTTGAAGTTAAACGTCTTATTTTATTTTCTTTACAATTTATTATAATAGGATAACAATTACAATTTATAAACATGACTTTAATATCAATATTAGTAATAAAAATAATTATTATAGATTATAATCTAAAATATATATATATATATATATAATTTTTCGTTTTTTTTTATTGAAATATTTTTAAAATGTTATAAATAATATTATTCTTAATTATATTTTATGTTTTAAAATTTTCCGCGTGTTTTCTGTAAGTTAGGGAACATTTTCTGTTTAGTATTGGTACCAGTTTTGGAGTTTGCGCAGTACACAAATTCTCATCGCGCAGTAACTCTAACTTGTCAATATCTCGTTCAAAAAGAACAAGTTGTAAGCGTATTCGCGCCAAATATTTATTATCTGTGAATGTGTGCCTTTTATTTATACAGAAATATTCAAAATAAGTATTAGTGAAGTGTAAAATGAAGTGTACTATTCCCGAAATATCATGGCATAATCGGGATCCTGTTTTAAGCGTTGATATTCAACCAACAACAAATGAAGGGTTTTATAGGTTAGCAAGTGGAGGAACAGATTCTCATGTTTTGGTAAGATATTTATATATTTGATTGTTTTGTTCATTTGTTTTGTTTAGATAAAATAAATGAATGTTTTGGGATGTAGTTTTATTGTTTTTGTTTAAATTTTAAGTGTACTTCTTTATTTTTTTAGAATAAAATATGTACATGTAAAGTACCACTTTATTTTTTATACGTCTTCTTTTTTCTTGTACACAAAGGGTTAACAACTCGATGTAGCAAAGCAGAATGTTTTGTCATGCATTTTATTTAATAACAATTATTTAAAATAAATTTTAAAAATGTTTTATTTACAATATTTATAATTAAAAATTATGATCTTATTTAAATGACATATATAGTTATTAAAAAAAAATTTAAAGTAATGATTGTATGAGTTGTATTGCTGCTTAGTGTGGGTAGTTATTATTATTTTTTGTAGATATGGCATTTAACTATCCTAGACACCGGTGCTTGTAGCACAGAGCCAGTTAGTGATTTAGTGAGACATCAAAAAGCAGTTAATGTTGTAAGGTGGTCAAATTCCGGCCAATATTTGGCATCAGGTGACGATGATGCAAATATAATAATCTGGCATCAAAAGCCAGACGATTTGGCTATTATGTTAGACGGAGATAATGATGACAAAGAAAAATGGAACGTTTTAAAGGTACATTATTTACACTTTACAATCACACTTACATTAATATAATTGGCAAATTTTCAGGTATTACGTGGTCACAAAGAAGATGTTTACGACATCTGCTGGTCGCCAGACTCTAGTAAATTAATTTCTGGGTCTGTGGACAACACTGCCATTATTTGGGACCTCAACAAGGGCCTAAATGACAACATCCTTACAGATCATAAGGGGTTTGTTCAAGGAGTATCTTGGGATCCTCTTGGGCAATTCGTTGTAACTCTAAGTAGTGATAGAGTTTGCAGAGTGTTCAGTGAAACTGGTAAACAAGTAAAAGCCAGACTCAAAAAGGGAGTACTAGCTTTACCAGAGTCTCATTGCTTGCATGGACAAATTGTCAGATATTTTCATGATGACACTCTTAAATCGTTTTTCCGAAGATTGAGTTTTTCGCCAGATGGCAGCTTTATTGTTACACCTGCAGGTTGCTTGGAAATGGGACCGAATAATAAAAAATTATACACATCGTATTTGTTTTCTACCAATAATCTAACACAGTAAGTGATTTCTTTCACATTAAACATTTAATTAGTTTATTTATTTATGTACAAATAAATTGTAGTTGGTTCAAACTAAACCAATAATTTAATTTAATTTTAGTTGTCTTTTAAAGTGGATATTTTGTATTTTTTCAATTTTGATCAAGCTATCTATAATCTATTTTTTATAAGAATGAAGTGTGGCGAAGATTGGAGCAGTTTGATCTTGTCATTTATTTATTAATTATTTTATTATATTATGTATTTTAATTCCGATTTTTTCACTTCACAATTTTAAACAATCAGCTGTGGTTATCAAAGAATAGACCTATTCTACCAAATTTATACGCTATATGATAAAATGATCAAATTTATTATATTTATTTTATAAAATATTCGCAAGAAATCTCAAATTTACAAGAGTAAACTATCAATTTCAATTGTCTGATTTATACCAAAGGTTAATCAATTAATACTATTAATATCAAAAGCTCAAATGTAACAGTTTCATTAAAATTTTCTGCGAAATTTGCTCTGTGCACACATACATCCAGACAGACGACCTGAGAGACACGCTCAAAACAATCAAAACATTTTGTAAAGATTAACAATCTGTTTTTCTTCAAATATCATAAAAGTGACATATTTTGTGACGATATTAACAAAGATGAAGTTTAATTTCTACGCCGCCGGAGTAAAAGTAAAATAAATAAATATCAATAGGAACTAAATAGATCAGCCAATATAAAATAACTTATACAATAGAAACCTAAAAACCATCAACAATTGACAGATTTAAATTGATAACCTACAAATTGAACGTCAAGTAATTTATTTATTTTTTTATCTGTGTTTGAAGAAAAAATAAAAGAGTAAAAGTGTCTTTATGTGCCTCGCTTGTCTTTTTATATTTATTTAAAAATACTGCTTCACCTTCAAGTTAAAAAATAAGGCAAGAATATTGAGGGATTGTATTTTGCAGGCCATCAGTAATTTTGCCGTCTCCAAACCAGTACACGGTCGCAGCTCGGTGCTGTCCAATTCTTTTCCAGCTTCGACCAGACGGTCCCGACCCTGCGATTGCTCTTCCATACCGCATCGTCTTCGCCGTAGCTACTCGTAGTTCTGTCATTCTATACGACACCCAACAAATGTCTCCATTTGCCACCATTTCAAACATACACTACACCCGACTCACCGACGTAACATGGTCACATGATGGTCGCCTTCTAGCTGTCAGTTCCACAGATGGATTTTGCTCGTTGGTTACCTTTGAACCCAATGAACTCGGGGTAGAATACGTAAAAGAAGTGGAAATAGTGGAAGAAGAATCTCAGGAGGAAGAAGTAATGGATACTAGTATTAATGAAAAAGTAGAGGAAAAGAAAGAAAAGAAACCTAGTTTCTTACAAATGTGGACCAAACGTGCACACGACGAAAAAGATGAAAAGAAAATTGAAAAACCTATTTCAAGAATAGAGGTACGAAGAAAACCAAAAGCAGAAACTAAAATGGAAGTGGCTGGCAGCAGTGAAAGTAAAAAGGAAAAACCAGTTTCCGTAATAGAAGTCAGAAGAAAACCAAAACAAATAGAGAATATAGATTTAAAAGACGAAAATAAAACTGATAAAGAAATAAAAGTGGAAAAACCAATTTCAAAAATAGAAGTACGAAAAAAACCAAGAAAATCATTGGAAAACGAATTTAAAAATATAGAGAAAACAGATGAAGAAACACCTAAAACAGTTTTAAAAGTAGAACAAGAAAACGAGCAAATTACTCAAAAAGAAACACAAAATGCTTTAGAAACAAATAAATTATCAACAGAAAATAACACAACAAAAACCGAAGAAAAACTTTGCGCTATGGAAGTAGACGAAGACGTAATTTTATTAGAGGAAAAAGAGAATTTAACAAATAATACGGAAACCCCAACGAAACAAACACCTGACGATAAAGAAACACCTTCAAAACAAAAGACTACGAATACTGCAACTCCTGACAGTAGACGAAAACGTGGTCCCAAGCCCAAAACTACAAATTCTACTCCTTCAAAACCAAATACTCTGAAAAAGCCCCCAGCCGGGCAACTCAATATCACCCAATTTTTAAAATCTCCCGCTGTTAAAACCCCAAAAGCAAAAGAGAAAAAGGAGAAAATGAATCCATATGTTTTACTAGAAGACTGTAAAATCTCTGCAAAAACAAACAGCAGTGAAATTATTGCGATTAGTGATGATTCCAATTCCAATTATGCCGTTCCAATTGAATCACCAGTTTTAAATTTTGAGGAAGATACACAAAATTTGAAATTAGTTTTAGAAGATACAGTTGATACGCCATTAGAAGAGAAAATGGAAGTAGAAAATAGCTCAACAAATTCAGAACAGAAAACAGAAATAAAACAAGAAAATCTTACAAATGGTGATACAAAAGATTGTGATACAAAAAGTATAGAAAACATCGAAAAACCTCTCACAAATATTATTTCACTGCCAAAAGATTCGCCAGCGAAGAAACGAGTGCCTTTAATAACTCTGTCCAGCCCTAAGCATAAGAAAAAACCTATGTAGCTTATTGTATATTTTATCAATTTATTTATAGGAAGACATTTTTTTTAAATCATTAAGAATTTATTGTTCGAAAATTTGTATAAAAAATTATACATAAAAGTATTGTTTGTATTGAAAACTTAGTAATTAATAGCTCCTGGTTGATGGTTAGTGCTTTTCGAAGTATTTTCGTTTTTCTACGGGGTTCGGAATAATCTAAAAAAAAAGAAAAAATAGTCATTGGAAAGAGTTTTTAGTTACAACACATACAGTTATTAAAGATCTTATTTATTTTTAATGGACAATAACACGTCTAAAAAAAGCGAAAAATATTAAAACACCTTACTAAGTTTTATAATAAAAATATATATTATTTCTTCTAATTATTATAATGGGGCGTTAAAAAAAGTCGCAACGCGCGAACAAACAAATTTATTTTTCTTTTTTATTAGAAATTTTAAAAAATTTAAATTTTAAAATAAATTTAAAGGTCTGAAATATGAAAGAAAATAATCGAGAATTTTAAATTTTAATATCAAGTGCGTTTATTTTTTGGATCAGTGTATATTCTGTTTAAAATATTTATTTATCAGAAGTTGATTTTCTTTTTTTTTTTTTTTGATATATAAGGGCGCCAATTAAAATTTTGTCACAGGCGCTTAAAACCCTAGTTACGACGCTGCTTATTACCAATTAAAAAATAAATAAGACCGTAAACACCCTGTATAACAAGTTTTAAGTATTCGATTTCCATATCTTACCGTATCTTGTCCAGGTTTCCAGCCAGCTGGACAAACTTCTCCATGATTGTCTGTATATTGGAAAGCTTGAACCAGCCTTAAAGTTTCATCCACACTTCGCCCAACGGGTAAATCGTTCATTGTTATTTGTCTCAAAATTCCACGGGGATCAATTATAAACAAACCTCTACAAATATAAATACAGAACGTTAATTAAAAAAATAATTTTTATACATGCACAGAAAGCTCTGCTTTCTTCTCGCGATATAGTGAGGAAAGTTACTTTTCCCGCTCTAGAGAGGAAAACATACAGTACATAATGAAATATTGGAAAAATTCTTATTTAAAATGATATTCCTTTAAAAAAAATTCCACAACTTGAATTTGAATTGGCATATTGACAATACTGTAACAATTGCTGTGCTAAACGTCAAAGTTTACATAACCTACTTTTCTAGCCTGTCATGTTGCTGCGCTTTTTTTTTTTTCGAGTAAATCTATTTTTGAAACATGTCACGAAAAATATGACTAACATGAAAGGAAAGCACTTTTTCCACTCTCACTCGAATGCCTAACTCGAACTCGAGTGATAAAAAGGTACGTTTTCCACTCTAGTTTGACAAATAACTTTCCTATTCCTAATACATTTCAGTTAATTTTAGCCCAAAATGTTTAAAATAAAAATAATTAAATTCTACATTTACATCCGTTACCATATTTTATTTTGCACGTTTTTAAATTGATCGAATTTGAATTTTATACAGCCTTGGAATTAAAACAGAATCCAAATATATGACGTTTGTTATTTTAGATAAAATATGAAGTTTAAATTTTTTTTATTAAAATTTAAACCTTAATCATCAGACTATAAAACAACAAATTTATTTTAAAAATCAAGATATCCATAAACGGGTATACATGTTCATCTGTCTGTGTAGGCGTGCATACGTAATGTGAATTTTAACGGTTTTTTCGAATTAGATTTTTTTTAATTTCAGTTATTTACTTTCAGCATTTAAAAAATATATGTATATACCTTAATGTATGTCCTTGTTCCTCTAAAAATACTCCATAATCCTTGCTGATATTATGATTTAAGTCGGATAACAAAGGAATATTTATTTTTCCAAGTCCTCCTTCTTTCCTTGGCGTGTTAATCCAAGCTAAATGAGTAAAATGAGAATCGACTGAACAGGCAATAACTTCAGTATTAATGTTTCGGAATTCTTGTACTCGGTCACTGAACGCTAGAATTTCCGTTGGACATACAAACGTGCTAAAAAGCAAATGCTTAATATGTAAAGTTTAAATAAATTTTAAAAACATACAAATCAAGAGGATAGAAAAAGAATACAACATATTTTCCCATAAAATCGGAAAGTTTAAGTTGAGTGAACTCTCCATTGACTACAGCTGTTGCTTCCCATTGTGGAGCAGGCTTCGAAACTAAAACAAGTTATTTCGCAATTGTTTTTATAGAAATGTTAGTTTATTATAAACAATTTCATAAAACAATGCTGGTTTTTTCTACAACAAACACTTACTGACTGCCTTAGTCCATTGTAACTTATGATTTATTGCAGTATCTTGTGGATAAACATTTCCACCCCCATAAGAATTACAACTATCATCATCCAAACTAGGAGTCAGTGATTTCACTTCCGAATTAATTACAAATAGAATAACACCACAAAAAAATGAATATTTAAACATTGTTACTTAGGTTAGCGCGCCTTAACTTCAACTAAACGTTTATAAGTATCTAATGCCACGTATAATACTGTTTGAAATTATCTACTACCTAATTTATAAACTGATCAGCACTTCATTTAATTCTTTGATAAGAAAAACGAGTAAAATTTGACGTATGACACGCACCGGGCACATCTACGTATTAAATGAATCCACTGCGCAGACTCTTTGTTACCATGGTTACCGTAACAATCTTTTATCGCTACCAAAATCCGTACGCTATATTTTGAAATGTTATCGTTTTTCTCACGATTTATTACTGAAAATATGAAAAAATGAATGAGGAAGAAATAATTCAACATGAAGAAAATAAAGATAGCGATGAAGATGATAACGAAGAATATTGTAAGTAAAGAAAAAGTGTTTATGTTTCTAATATTGATAAAACATGCTGCATAATGATAGCGATAATGCAGTATGTAAACATTGATGTATAATTCAAAATATGACAGCAAATAAAGGTGATAACGTAGATAAAGAATAAAAAAAATAAAGGAATATCAATATTCTAAATTTATGAAATTGTGAAATGTTCAGTTTAAATTTAAGTACTTACTTAATGATTTCAAAATAGAGAGCTAAAGTTATTTCATATAGCATAAGCCAAAATCAACATATGTTATTACATGTCAATTCATCTGTCCTATAAAGTTAATTCACTTTATAAATAATTAATGAATACAAAAACAAAGGTTGTTATTTAATGAATGTGAAAATTATAAAACGAGACGCAGACGAGTTTTGTAAGAACAAAATTTAAATAATCACCTAATTTCGTTACTTGTTTCATACAATATTTTTTCTACTTCCGTCTAAATAAGTAACAAAAATGTATTTGAAATTATGAATTTTTTAAATTTTGATGACATTTGCAAAATAAACAAAAAAGACAATACCCAAGGTCTTCTTATTTTTTTCCGTTACTAAGTTACTACAACAAAATTGCTGGTTATAAATAGATAAACGATATAAAATTAAGTTGTCATTAAGTTTTTTGAATTGTAATATACAAGTCTCTGTGAATCTAATAAATTTAATAACTGTATTATTAATATATATGAAGTTAGTAAGAACTAAATTTTCTATTTTCGTATTTGTTAGTTTTGATATATGCCTGGTTTCCAATTTGATTTCACGTGAAATAATGATCTTATTATTTCACTAGTGAAATAATGGAATCAATAACTTCACTGAAATTAGTGAACTGAAGTGTTTCTTATAAAATGGAAGAAGAAAAATATTTTTTTATATTTTGCTTTAACAATTGCTCTATTGTTATATCGAAAACGATTTAATAATATCGGATATTGTTAAACTGTTTTGGTAACTTTTGGGTAACTTTTTTGTTGTAAAATTAGTACTTCTGAGTACTGCGCCACACGGTAAATGGCAAATTGATAACCTTAATTATTTTAAAATGTTTTTTAAAATACAATTTGGAATTATTGTAAATATGAGGAACCAAATAAATAATGATAATATAAAAGAGTATTAAAATTTCATAAGTCTTAACGTATAGATTTAAATTTTATAATGAAATATTTTAACAGTTCTACAATCTTTACCTGGAGCATACGACATTAGGGAAAAAATTCGTGAAGCAAATGACGAATTATTTGAAGATTACGAAGTTTTCAATATTATTCGAGAACAAAGGGTCACTTTTAGGGAAAATTTAGTCGATTATGAACCCAGCTATTCATCAGACGATGGTTACGTCCAAAGTCCAGATGTCTTGAGCGTTATATCTGACCATGAAGAAGAGGAAATAAAGAATGAAGAAGACATAAAGGAAGAAACAATACAAATATTAGAGGAATCAGTTAATGAAGATATTGGACATGACTTTTTCGAAGAGGAAATTATTATTGAAGAAAATGAAACTCATTTTGAAGAAGAGGAAGTGGTTGAAGAGTGCGAAGAAGAAGAAATAGAAATCGAAAAGGAAATTGAAGAAGAAGTCGAAGATTCCGATGATCAAATTGTAGAAGTTGTAGAAATAATTCAAGACATAACCGATGATGATGAAACCATATCTTCTTCCCAATCTTCATCAGAAGATATCCCCATTCATACTAGAGAAGAAATAGAAGAAATTGTTCAACCCAAAAAGAATCCAGAACCGAAAATAGACAAAATAAATTGTAGAATTCACTGCCTTGAAAAAAAGGAATTAGATTTTATTTTAGGCAAAACGAAAAACTATGACGAATATCTCAAAGGTCCATGTCTTAAACTTCGTCAAAGATCATGTTGTACCAACCAACCATTTAAACCAAAATTACCAACTTATAACGGTTTTATATCTGAATACGGATTAACTAAAACTCAGCTTGAAAAAAAGCAGAAACGAAAAGAAAAGAACATGTTAAAGAAAAGAGAGAAAAGCATAAGAATCAGGGAAGAAAAGCAACAAAAAGATATGTACAATGAAGAAATTTTTTGTGCGTGGTTAAAATCATTGAAAAATAGGAATCAAATTAATAAAGAAAATACGATAAAGAAAAATTTAAAACAAAGACCAAAAACTGCGCCGCATTGTAATTTAAGTTTAGCGATTAAAATTCCAAAAAGGCCTAGCACTTCACCCGGGTGTTCATATAAAATTATTTTCGAATAAATATAAATCAAATAAAATTCTTATTTATTGATAGTATTTAATTTGCTTATTGAAAAGTTGATTTCTTGTACTAAAAACACAATTATTTTTTTGTTTTTATCGCGTAGTAAATAAAAAAATATCTGTTAATAAATGTTTTGTTTTATAACATTGTAGTTTATGACAAAAAACTGATAAACAAAAGCAATATAATCTAGAATTTACACCAAACGCTAAATAGAAATTTAATATTTAAAAAATAATAATATTGACTTGCCTATATTTTGTATTACAAAACAACTTAATACAAAGTTATTTAAAAGTTCATTTTTACATTAGAAAAGATTAAATTTGACGCAGATTAAGTTATTGAAAATAAAATGGTAACACTTACGTCGGTAATCAGTGACCATGGAATAAAACAAAATATAAATGTGACCAAAAAATTTTAGGGTACCAAAAATGGTGCAACATCTTATACAATTTATAGATAGGCTAAAACGGCCTTTACAAATTCAGTAATCTTTTATATATAAAACTTATAGAAGAGTAAACATTAATTTATTTTCAAATATTAAATTTCGTGCATTTGGGTGTAAGCTGTTATAACATCAAATATAATTATTGAAATCTAAGACGAAGATTGGCACACCCAATAATGGGTAATAATTTATTTTTAAATGTATAGAACATTAGAAGATGTGTGTAATAATTTTAATTGAAATCTATTTTATGCACTTTCTTATTGAATTTCTAAAAATTAATCTACCTATTTTATATGATAATGCTTCAAAAGTAATTTAATCTTAAACATATATAAAATTTGAATAAATTATTGTTGAAAAACTAAAGTACCTACATCATCTACAAATTTATATGTTACAATAAAATATTTATATGTAGAAGTTTAATTATATTTTATATGTTGTGATTGAGATTAGAAATAGTAGCTGTAAAAATTTTCTTCTGATATTTACGACTCGAACGCAACCAGAATAGTACTAAAGTATTTCAGTAATCTATACGTAAGGCGTACAAGAATTCTAATTCGTCCAACTATTTTACTATTACTAGAAAATAAGTATTGCACTTTTCTACATTTTACTACACTTAAGATTTCGCATTTTTAATCTTGCCTTAACTCTTGCTCAAATTAAAAATTTTAATAACTATTTTTCTCATGTATTTTCAATAAAGATTTTCTGCAATATTTTAGATTGTTTTATTTACATTTAGGTATACATGTAAGAGGAGTACAGGTATGTACAGTAATAAATACATCTCCACTACTTAAATCTCTAATTTAAATTTAATTTAAAATATCACAGACAAGGTAAAGTACGATATGATTTACACATAGATATGACTAGAAATAATTGCACTAAATGATACAATATTTACGATAATTTGAAAAATTTATAAATTAATGTTATCCATATGTCTTAAGAGTATTTTACATTAAAATTTCTAGTAATTTGCTTTTTACATCAAATCGTTTCTTACAATTACTAGATATAAATAAAATTTGCACAATTATTTCTGCTTAGTAATAATAGTTTTTTAAATTACAAATAAATTCTTATTTTATTCAATAAATTAAAAAAGCAATTCTTATTTTTATTATATATTTTCATCTGAAGTAAAACACTTCAACTTATATAAGTTGGTACCGCAATTCTTGTTTTTTTTTTATAATGATGACAAATTACTTTGATCTAAGTGTATTTAAAATTATTTTTAAAATTGAAAATGTGTATTATAAATGTTAAAAAGTGTTTTTACATTTCAAATCATTTTGAAAACAAAATTTACGGACCATTCTTTTCAATATCAGTTTTTAATTACAATTTTAAATTTAAAGTCTACATTAAAACGACTAACACTTTATATTATTTTATAAAAAGTACGTTTTCCGTATAATAGAATATCAGATAATTGTAGATTTTTAAGTTACATTTTTTTATTTTATTATTAATTCTTTTAAAGTATTTGTATATTTTTTAATCTGTCACATATTCAAATTCAAAATTAACGGTTATATTTCTTTCGACTTAGAGTATAATAATATTTTCTGTAGAAAACTGTTTTCATTAAAATTTTTTAACTAGGTATTATCGTTGATTCAAAAATATATAGATAGGCAAGCCTGTATATTTCTGCGTACAGCTGTTTAAAATCAGATTCGACAGAGCCATTTAGTTTGAGATTCTATTTCAGATAAAATATCGTATAAATAAAAATGTTTTACATATTTACTGAGTTTTTTTTGTACCTATTAAAATAGTGCTTGTAATAATTCAGTGGTATATTTTATTACAGAACTAATTGTATTATTAATTATTTGACGTTTACTCTTTTTTTTATAATATTTGATCGAAACTTTTGGTATTAACTCAAATGCAACCAGCCTTACAGTTATGTAGTTGAAACGAATTTTCAAATAAGCTTGCCTGTCTATACATTTTGCAATCAACAGTATTATGTATGTCATACTTTTTATGAATTCATATTAAATAAATATTAATATGAAATTTATATAATGTAGTTTTCTTAAATATATTTCAACTATTTAAAAATAAAAAACAAATTCGTGCAAATAGTTATTATTATATTATTTTATTTCCATTTTTTAAAAAACCGTCAACGTCAATCTACAATTATCTCTTCTTTCTCTTCTCCGTTCTACGCGTTGGGTTCGTACTTCTCCATCTGGTACATATCGCCCAGCAGTCTAGTGATGGGAATTTCTCCTATAGTGTCCTTAAAGAACAACAACTCTACTGTTAAGGGTCTGACTGCTCGTAGACTCGGCAAGAGTAGAAGAAGACGTCCAAATCTAGTAGGCTGCCGAGGGTAGCGTGTACGGACATAGTCTCCGAGGATGCACTGAGCTTGATCTTGAAGCATCTCCACGGGTTGCACGTCACATAGGCCTGGAGTTTCTAAAGAGAATACAGAAATTAATTTTATAAATACGACTAAGGTTTATGGTACGATAAATAAGTTAATTAAGATAAATTTTAACTTGGGCAAAGTAATAAACTGGGTTGGCGCTATACGGTAAGCAAAGTAAGCGTAGCAGAAGGGCGCCAAAATGTGAGGGGTGCCGTACTTCCAAAATAAATAAATGAAAAAAAAAAAATCGAAACATAAAATACTTGGAAGCAATTTGTAAAAGTAAAATATTGTAATTTTTATATTCTCCTATATTTATCGGTTTATTTACTTAACGTATGGCATTTATTTGAGATCCTTATATGCAGGGTGGATTATTTATAAAACCTCTTTAAGAGTTCACGTGTTATACTTGTTTATATAATTTCGGCGCCTCCAAATATATAGGCTTTACCAAAAATAAATTTAATTTTCCAATGAAACTGGACAGTTTTAATATGTTTTGTAACTTCGAGACTTCACATCGCAAAGGTCCAAACTTAGTTTTGTATTTTAAAAAGCTCCAAAAGCGTTTTTCTTTTATACCACGTGTTAATGGGGAATTGGTAATAAAATGCAAAACTATGTTAGAATTAGAATATTGCTAATAAAAATATCAAATTAGATTAAACACATATTAAAATCAGATCTTGGCGTATCGTTTGACTTTACAATAAATTATACAAAAGATATATTTTCTTCTCTTTAAAAGTGAGTTTATAAAGTTAATAATATAATAATTTATGTACGTAGTAATAACAGGGGAAGTAATTCCCAAAGCCGCTGATGCTGTATTTTTGCGTAAACCCGAAAATATTTGAAAATATCGAATTTTAGCTCGAAAATTTTCAAATTTTACAAAATTTTGTTTATAATATTTTTTGAAGTATTATCTACGCTGATACCACAGTTACAAACAGAATTTAATTATCTCTTTTCGTTTCAGAGATATTTGCTCTTAAAGTTGCCCCTCAAAATACTATGTTTTTTGAGTATATTTCAAAAATGAGTAGAGATACAATCTCAACTACTTTACCATTCGATTCTACGGACAAAGTTACATAAAGAATTGTTTTGCCCACATATACGTTCTTTGGAACGATTTCGTGAAAAATAAGAAAAACGAAAAAACCTAAATTTCAATTTTTCACCTAGAAATTTTTTGTCTTCAAAATTTTTCATTTTTTGAACTTAAGTAGATATCGATGCGCTAATTCCAAATTTTCAAACAGAATTCAATTATCTCTTTCCGTTCTCGAGATATTTGAGTTCAAAGTTATACCTAAAAAATCAGGTTTTTTAGGTATACCCCTTAAATGGTTAGGTTTAAGGTTTCGGCGACCTCACCATGTGATTCTACGGGCAAAATTACATAAGTGTACCAATTTTCAGATTTTTATCTCAACTGATAGAATTTCTAGAAGGAAAAAACTGAAAATGACCAAAAATCGAGAAAAATCGTAAGGGGTTCATCAGGCATTTTTTTCGATTTTGGCCGTTTTCGTTTTTCTTTTCTACAAATTGTATCCTTTGCAATAAAATTCTAAAAATTGGTATACTTATGTAATTTTGCCCGTAGAATCGATTGGTGAGGTCGTCGAAGCCTTAAACCTAACCATTTAAGGAGTATACCTAAAAAACCTGATTTTTTAGGTATTGCCAAAACTCAACTTTGAATACGAATATCTCGAGAACGGTAAGAGATAATTCAATTCGGTTTGAAAATTTGAAATCAGCGCATCGATGTTTCCTTAAGTCTAGAAAATGAAATGAATCGGAGAAAAAAAGTTCCTAGGAGAAATTTTGAAATTTAGGATTTTTCGATTTTCTTAATTTTCACATAATCGGTCCAAAGAACGTATATGCGGAGAAAACATTTCTTTATGTATCTTTTCCTGTAGAATCGACTGAAATAATCGTTGAGATTGAATCTCTACGCATTTTAGAAATATAGCCGAAAAACATACTTTTTTGAGGTGCAACTTTGACAGCAAATATCTCAGGAACGAAAAGACATAATTAAATTCTGTTTGAAAAATTGAAATCAGCACGTCGAGATCTATCAAAGTGTACTATTTCCCAAAATCAAAATTTTGGGCACAAAAATGAGTATTTTTGGGATATTTCGCGTTTGTCAACACAATTTTTGGTTTAATACTGTTGTTTGGTTTGTTTTAACTTTACACAAATTTGATATGGGATTATAGGTTTTGGAAATAAATAAAAGTTAGACAATAAAGCGACACAATAAAATCGAAAAGACCTATAGGATTGCAGGTTTTAAAATCAGCGCATCGATATTTACTTAAGTCTAGAAAAAGGAAAGCTTTTGAGGAATAAAACTGTTGTTTGGTTTGTTTTAACTATACACAATTATATGAGGATGTAGATTTTGGAAATAAATAAAAGTTAGATAATAAATAAAATAAATCTATAACATTTATCTTGATGTGTATCCAAATTTAAATTCAGATTGCAATAATATAGAAAAGATAACGTAGCACCACAGAACAGGTTTATACGCAGAAGCGACAGTAAGACAGAGAAACGAAAATTAGAGAGAGATGGAGAATGTGCACAAATTGAAAGGGCTCATTGATTAAATTGGGAAAGTTCCCCCACATCTTAGAGAGAGATACGGGAAGAGCACAAATTTAAAGTTCTACACAATGCTTCAAGGTCATAGAACTGGATAGGGTAACATGAAAGGTACCGACACGGAGTGTCGCTTCTGTATGTAACTGTGACTAAAGGTTTATTTTGATTAAAAATAATAAGTATTCAAGACAAAAAAACATGAACAGATGAGATAGTCTTTTACCTGGCGTGAACAGCACGACAGCTTTCATACACCCGCACTCACTGCCATCTGGCGAGATCTGGCGGAACCTGCACATGATCTCCTGGATGGTTTTGATTTCCGTAGCCGTGTGTAGATCAGGAGGAAGCCTGTCTCTAGCCTGAGGGCATCCCAGCAGGGCAGACAAGTCCCACGGGATGGACCACTGCGCCAGATGTAGCAGGAACAACTCTTTCCACGACTCCTGGAGCAGCAGAAGCTGGTCGTGCTTGGATAGAGTCTGGAAAGGGGCCAAGCAACGCACCCAGCGGACCGCCATGAATAACAAACGGGCGGTTGTTTCCTACAAAGGGGGAATAAGAATATTAATAAATATTTAAGGCAAAAAAATAGTAAATTATATACGAATGAGTAAATCACCGATTAACAAAAACAAGAAACAATATAGCTATAAGAGTATATATCATTCTTCTTGAGGCTCACAAAAAATATCCTTTTTTTTGTAAATAATGAAACGTTAGATCATTTCAATCATATATCAGTGAATTAATCACATATTTATAATTTATCATTCATTTTGTTAAAGGGATTCTTATATATTTCAACAAGATATTGACCCCAAACATACTATACGTCAACTGCTAGAATAGTTATTGTACATAATTGTAGGCAACAATTAAAAACGCCTCCGCAGTCTCCAGATATGAATCCCATTAAACATCTCCGTGATTTATTTTTTAAAATATGTAAAACAAGACCCCCAAAGAATATAGAAGAACTACTACATTTATGGTAGAAAAATGGGATAAAATTGACTCCCAAACTTCAAGAAAATTAGTGGAAAGTATGACAAACTATTTAAGGGAAATACATAATTATAAAGAATGATGGTTCAAAAGATCATTGATCCTATATAATTTATAGGTGTACGGAGACTAATAGGCCAATTCTGAACAAATCTGTAAGTCTGTAAAAAACTGACAAAAACGCGTCTATTTTTGTTGATTAATATAAAATTATACATAAGAGTGGCTACTTTCGTTGCGCTTTTGTTCATTATTTACAGATTTATAGATATGTAAGTCTTACAGATTTTTTCAGAATTGACCTATAAATTATAAAGTTCGGGGCATTAAACGGTGACGTCACTAAGCAATAATTATACCGGGAGATTTTTTTTCAAGGTGCACATAGGTATTAACATGGGAAATCAATTTCTTGCAGGCTGTTGCTATGTGCACCTTGAAAGAAAAAACACCCGGTATAGTACGAACTAGCCAAGTATACAATTACGAGGTACATTGTTTGATATCTCGTTCTAGGTTACCGTCTATAGTTACTCTTATTTTAAGCCATGCAAATATTATATCACTGAATTCAAAATAAAAATCTATATTATCCCATTTCACATCACAATGTTGGTCCCAATAGTTTAAAAACCAACCACAGAAATTGTTTGCTTAGCTAATTTAACCGACATTTGTATCTCTTTTTGTTCTCGGGATATCAATACTGTATACCATTTAAATATATTTAAATCTTAAATACTGGGAATTTCTAAAAGCTAAAATATGAATTTGTATTACTAACAAAAATTTTCAAAAAAAATTCTCCCTAATAAATAATACTGGTTTCATTCTTTATATATTTCACTATAACTAACAAAAAACGTACATGTCAGTAACTCAGGTGAAAAACAATTTTAGAGGATTGTATTTTTATTTCGGATAAGTCTCAAAGAATATAAATTTTGAATTACTATAAAATTTTAATTTTATTCAATATCCCTATATACTTATATATAGAACTAAAAACGAAGTGCAGCATATTTGGAGTTCATTTTGTGCCTTGGAGAATACGTTGGCTTGGTGACATTGCGCAGAAGGATAATACATGAGTTTCGCGAATGAAGTGAAAGAAGGCGTATCCTTTAGAGGGGTTGGCTTTTCCACAGCCAACGGCGACACAGGGAAAGTCAGTGCAATGCCAACAAGTCAATACGCTGCCACCCTTGTGCGAACAGCCGCCAAACTGTACGCGGGGTGGTGACTCTGCACAAGCCAATAAAGTCAAGGAGGACATTCTTCCCGAGCATTCAGTTCACTTGTCACTTGCATATGGGAATTGAAATAAAACTTAACTATTCACAAGAAATACAGTAGGTACAAGAGGGGCGGAAAATATGTTATTAAAATGGTCTAATTTTTTTCTCTAATTTGTATATTTAAAAATTGCTTACATATCTAATGAATGCATCTTTATAATTTTTTATTCATAAAAATGAATAAACACATGCCACATGTCATGTCACGAATTTACTATTATAAAAAATTAAGAGTGTCTTTTAGGTTTCATCTTAGCTTTTTTCGGTTTGCATCAAAGGTATTTCCGGTACTAAATACAATCAAAATAAAATACATAGTTGAAAATGTAATTCGCTGTAGAACTAAGAATTGTCGCTACATTTCTGCAAAAAAAAAACCAATTTCGTAAATTTTATTTTTTTTTTATTTTAAAAAAATAATATAAACAAAACGACTTTCAAAAATTAACATTATTTGAAGAAGGTATAAAGAATGTGTATTATTGTATTTTTCGTAGGTGAATATAGTACCATAAAAACAAAACATATAGGTATACTGTCGAATGAGAGTGACGTGATAGTAGAATTGTCTAAAATACAAGTAAAATTATTATAAACTTTAATTTAATATTTATAAAGTTATGTATATTCACCTAAAATTGATAATAAAATGTAGATATAAATTAAAATTCGCAAGCCAGAATTATTTAACTGTACGAATGTGCATAATTTCCAGTGCACGCGAGGAAGACGTGGCGATTAGATCTCTCTCTTCGTAATGCGACTGTGATGGTACCTTGATTGTACGAATGAGTAGCATCAACCGTGGCCAAGGGATGAGTGCAATTGGCCTACACAATTGCGTTCAGCGTATTCAACGCGCTAATATTTAATATTATTTCCGTAATAAAATAATTTCCAGGGGTAGAAATTGTATTTCTACAAGACTTATACCGGGTGTAGAAATGGAAAGTGGCGCATAGCGATTTCAATGTTATTTTTTTTCAACTGCTGTATCTCTTTACCTAATCATTTTAGCGCAAAAAGCGTAAGAGTATAAGTTGTTCTGAAATTAAAAAGGCATCCTATAAAGTCAACTTACTTCCATAATTATTCATATTTAACGATTTATTAATTAAATAAAATTTAAGGTTTTTTAGAAAAAAAATAAGACTGCCTTGATAAATGAAACAAATTTTGAAAATTAGTCATAGTGACATTTAATTTTTGAATAATTTCTGTTAATTATAGACCTTATAGTGACTGTTACTACACAAATACCATTCCAAGCATTGAATTTTCTCTTGGGTAGTCAAATTAGCCATTTTCAGAGTCAATCAAAATTTTCTATGACAAGTAATTGTCACTGTCAATAATTTATTCAAAAATTTTTTCATTTATCAAGGCAATCTTAATTTTTTTTTCTAAAAAACTTTAAATTTTATTTTATTAATAAATCGTTAAATATGAATAATTATGAAAGTAAGTTGACTTTATAGGATACCTTTTTAATTTTAGAACAACTTGTACTCTTACGCTTTTTGCGCTAAAATGATTAGGTAAAGAGATACAGCAGTTGAAAAAAAATAACATTGAAATCGCTATGCGCCACTTTCCATTTCTACACCCGGTATATGAATTTAATTTACAATTCACTTAAAAATATCTAATGGAAAGAAATTATTTACTGAAAAAAGCACATACCTGGAGAACTTCCCATGTAGGTGTCAACGGAAGTACAACGGAAGGACCCGATTGTGGTAAAGTTAAACCGGAAGCTGCACTTGCAGTACTGCCAATTGGTCCAGATTCTGACTGCTGTTGAATTTTTGCACTCCATAGTAACTCCTAATTGAGAGAATTTTATTGTTACATATACATATTCGAATTCAGCTAATATTTTGTTTTTTGTCTATATTTTCATTGACATTATTTTTTACACGTTAGTAATATAAGTATTTAATCAAGAAAATAAATGTTAAAATATTAAAATTTTGAATTTTTTTATATTCATTTATCCATAAATGGTTGAGAGATATTAACTGGAACGACTTCAGCATCAAATAAGTCTTGCCGAAAATTATAAATAAAAAATAATAATTAAAGTGTACCAATTAATTATCAAAAAATACCTATGAATATATTTTTATATGTGCTACATGAATCCGTTAAAAAAAATGGAACAGTTTCTCCTTCGATTTTTTTTTTCGATTTTTGCTGTTTTTACACTTTTCCTTGTAGAAGTTGTATCAATCTATATTTTTATCTAGTGTTAACTATTTTTTTGTACAACCTTGATTTTTTATTTTACTTTCATATTATTTAATATATAATTAAATTTACATAAAGCCGAATTCGAATTTGTATTAACTTAAACCAATGCACTCTCTCACCTGACACTTCTCGGCGGACATGAGAATCTGCAGCAGCCCTGGCGGGGGCGGCATGGCCTGGGGGTGGAACATGGGGGGCGGCAGCTCGGGCGGCGAGGGCGCCGCGGGGGGCGGCGGGGGCGGCAGCGACAGCCCCTTCAGCGGGTGCGGGGGGAAGAACGGAAACGGCAGCGCTGGACCAGGGCCGTGGCCGCTGTGGCCCGGGGGGGACAGCTTGGCGTCCGGAGAGCCCAGGTGCGAACCTGGGACGCTCGGGTGGTGGTGGGGTTTGGGTTTACGGGGGCCTCTTTCGTGCTGCACCGCTGGAAAGAAACAATGGGTTAGAATTTTTTTTAATCCTATTTGTATATTTTTTTTTGTAGACACCTTTTAAGTTTCAATTTTGCTTCGTTTTAGGAAATGTTCTATTTAAATAAAACTTAAATAATAAACATTTATTTTATGCAAAAAAAATAGTTCTTAACCAGTGAATATTTGTCCAATTATATTATGTAGAGCTTTGTGTGCCAAACTGTGTGCCGCAAGAGATTCTTAGTGTACCGCGAAAGATTAAAAAATATAGTTAGTTTTCCATCACTTGATTATCAAATTTACGGCTCTACATGCTATTAATATAAGAAAAAAATTTAACAGACTTGAAAAACCCTCCTGTTCACATAGCCTCAATTTCTGTGTTAAAATTATCAGAATTTTTATTTCGCTACTATATACCGCATACCCGTTAAATCTCTGTTGCCATTTGAACTTGGTTATTTCGACACTTATGGATATGAAATATAAAAAAATGGGGATGATTATATAGATGGTAGGTAAGGAATTTCTAATTCAGAGTTGCATTTTTATATTTTTTTTTTGTCAAAGTAAATTCCACCAATCATTATTATGTTACGAATATTATATCCACAAAAATGTTATTTTATATTGTAATAATTAGAATTTTTTATTGTTATTCATACTAATAAAGTATATGTAATTTTATTGGGATTTTTATTTGGGGTTTGGCAAACACTGATATAGAGGTACTATACCTCTGAATAGTTAATAAGTATTTGAATGATGTATAAAATATTACAATTTTCTATTTACTTCCTTATACTTAAGGAGTAAAGGAAGTATTGTAATCGCGAAAAACTTCGGTTTTCAGGCTTCAACGGAAATATCCATTTTGACCATCCCTGAATCCATTAGCCATATAATGATCTCATTTTCAAGGTAATAAGTTTAAATGAAGTGCAGCAAAAATGTATATGTAATTTAGAGTACAAAGAAGTCATGTGGTGTCCATATCAAATGTTCTATTAATATTTTTTTACAATATACTAGACTACAACATTTTTTCAAATGGTCGAACGGTTGGACGAATAGACTGACAGAGATCATGCTACAAATAGTCAAAACATAATAAGTCCTAAATTTGTGTCTGTATCAAAATTTCAAAATAATTATAGTAATACCCTTTTACAACATTTAGAAAAACAGTACATTTTATTTAAAATTTAAACCATGTTGAACTAGAAATTCATAATAAGCTGGCACCTCCGCCAAATGTTGGTGGGGTTATTATGAACTTCTACTTCAATATGTTTTAAATTTGAAATAAAATGTACGGTTTTTCTGATTGTTTTAGAATAGAGCGATAGAGAACAGACTACAAGTTGTCACAACATAATAAGTCCTAAATTTGTGTCTGTATCAAAATCTCGAAATAATAACAATAATTCCCTTCTATTGCATTCGGAAAAACAGTACATTTTATTTAAAATTGAAACCATGTTAAACTAGAAGTAATAAGCAGGCACCTCCGCCAAATGTTGCTGAGGTGTGAATGTAGGAATAGAATTGTTGTGGATGGAGGAAAAAAGCCAACGGTAGCGCCAGACCTGGGGGGTGGGTTGTGAAATGATCGTTGTAGCGGTTGGCGTTTTCGCGTGGAGAAATTAATTCCACGTAACACCACCAGCGTTGCCAGCGCCACATGTTCCCACAATGGCTTCGTGCACACAGTTCCCAGCGCCTGGACAACTCTACAGGATGCCATTCAGGAGGATGAGGGAAATATAGAAATACGTATACTGTTCAAGCAAATGTGGGCACCAGATGACTTCTTTTTATTATACACATTATACTTCATTTAAACTTATTTCATTTGAAAATTAAAAAAAACCCTTCAAGCATAGTGCCATTTTGGCATTGCCGATTGCAATAAAAAATTAAGGTGCACAATTAGATGTTATAATAATTCCATATACAAAATTTCAACATTCTGATTGGTTTATAAATCTATGAGTAAAATAGCTAAGAATATATTCCGACAGTTTTTAATGCTAATTTATTAACTAGAAATAAAATGTTTCCTAAAAATATTATTTTTATTATTAAGTTTCTGCCAAAAGTAAACTTTTCCTTTTCAAAAAGCCGATTGGAACAAAAAATAGAGCTGCATAGCAATTCTACATACAAAATTTCAACATTCTATAGTTAATCGTTCAAAAATTCAATAAAACTTTTTGAGTAAAGTGTCAAATAACATGCCGATAATTTAGTCACACAAATTTTGTTACACTATCGAATGAGTTATATATGTCGATCGTTAAATAAGAAACGAAATGTTTTTGTAATAATATTTTATTGTAATTATATCGTACTTTCATAATTAGTTGTTCTAAAAAAATGTCCTATTAATTTTTAAATTTTAGTTTATTCAATTTTGTTTGCTTTGAATTCCACATATAGAAAGAGATGTATTGTAATCATGCCGATTTTGACTTTTAAAAATTTCCATTTGTAGTCTGTGGACGGAGAATGTTATACTTTAGCTAAGTCGATCAATTAAGCCATTAGTGGTAGGCTTAATTGATCGACTTATTTTTTTGGAAAAATGTGAAACTTACATACGTATTTAGAAAATATTTTTGTAGTGATATTTGCAGTGAAGTTAGAAAGCCCCCTCCCAAATTTGAAAACAGTTTCCCTAGAATTTTTTAAAGTCCTCACAAAAGTTTAAAATAAATAACATACATAATGATATGGTAAAATATAGACAAGTTTTTGAAGTCAGAAAAGCGAAAATGAAAGCTTTAATAATATTTAGCAATAAGTATTCGGTTATTTAGAAATATTTTCAGTAAAATTTTGTTTTTATTAAATACTGTTTTCTTATTCCAAATTATAATCGCACCTAATAATATATTCACAAGGTCATGAGGCTTCATTTTTTTTAAATATTTTAGATTTAATATATTGTTATATATAGCTGTTAAAAAATTATATGAATTTATTATAAATTCTAGGTACAACGGTTCAAGAAATAGCACCGTATTACATAGTTAAGAAAGGTTATATTTATTTTGAAGAAGTTTTCTTATATTTGTTGTAATTTGGGTAAAGTCCCTCCCTGGATGGGCGTCCGCTGGCCTATTTATTCAGACGCGCTGATCTCTTGCACCCTTTAAAACGCTGAATCAATAGATTAAATTGAGAACGGATCGCTTTAGTTCCGAATCAGTGCACGCGGCGCTAAAAGTGATTAAGATTTAAACAGCTACCCCTCTCAAGCCCGTATCATTTTATAATTCCAAGCCAAACAAAACGAAAAGGTACAAAAGGGCAAAGCGAAAGACACTGAAAAAAGACGTCTCGTCTCTGACGTCAGCGCTGCCCAGGAACAAAGAGATTTTGACTCGCAGGAATTTTTCTCTTTTGTTTCGGGATTTTTGTTTTGTGATGGATCTTTTAATGTCGCAACGGATGTCTTTTTTTCGACGGCATTGTTGTGTTAATAATGAGTAAATTTTACCAGCTTAAATAAAAGTTGAGATGTTTTCACAATTTTTATCTTACAGCACTTTTTCTCTTTGTAAAAAAAGTAAAATACGTATCTTTTTTCTTCTTAAAAATCTATTAGGGCAAGATTTTTTTGCATCCAAAAGACCATTTAATTCAATTTTATCTTAACCAAAATAAATAACAATAAAAAAGCTCAATTTTTCATTGAAGACTATCGGAACTAACTTTTACTACTTCCGTTTAATAACAGACTCTTTATTTCTCTAATTTCAGTTATTGACTCCATTATTTCAAGCGAAATCACATTGAAAAGTAGGCATGTGTAGAAACATCAACAGCTACAATAATAGAATATTTGGTTCATATTATCTTTACAAATATTAATAATATAGTTATTACATTTCATAGATTCATAGAGACTCATATTTTACAATTCAAAAAACTTAAATGACAACTTTATGTAATATCGCTATTTTTGGGATGATCTATATCATTTTCATACCTAATTTCTTAGCTTACAAGGCACATAAAATTATTTTATTTTTACTGAGTCAGTTGCTAAATTTTATGCTCTGCAACTTTTATATGACACTTTTTTAACTAAAATTATTAGGGAAGCAGTAAATTACGAAAATATGATTTTACATGTTAAATATATGTTTATATATTTATTGAAATTGTAATGTCTTGAATTAATATCTAAAATATTACAAGACAAACGTTTATATTCAAATATTTTTATTAATGTAAGACAATCATTGTATATTTTAATATATGTTGTGAGAGAAATAACAATAAAAAACATATAACTCTTAAAAAAATGTATTATTAATATTCCACAACCCGAATTAAAAATATGTGTTATTTGCAATTTATTCTTCAGATTGAGAAATAAGTGATTTAAAATATATTTGACTATTCAGAATTACAGTCGGTGCTTTCTCATACGAATAACATTTGTTGCCTTTTGAAATATAATAAATTTAATCAATTTTTACTTGTTGCTGAATTACATATTACAATTCCTTAATTTGAAAAAAAGATGTAACACATAAAATCCACTACCACCTAACAAAATTTTCGAACTGATTGCAATTTGCCCGTGTCCGTTACTGTGCGGCGTCGCAGCGTCCAGTGCATCGGCGTCGGACGCTGACAGAGTGACATGACACTATCGGATCAGGGGATTACTGCAGATTATTGTACAATGCGACTCTGTCACTGCCCCCGCTGGCCTGTGTTATCGCAATCATACACCGTGTCATATCAACACGATTATTTGTCATGCTCCAGCACAATACTCGCGTTCACCTCATCCAGACAGATTTTATACCCGAATTTAACTATTAGTACTAATTGTGTTTTACATTTATTATATGTAACATTAAATTTTGTTTTTTTTTTTCAGATGAATGTTCTTCGAATGCAGACGTCAAACAACGAGTGATATGTGAGTTAATTTTGAATTACTTATTTTTTAACTGTTTTCATAAAAATCTTTGCGCCTAATATGTGTAGTTTTGTAAATTAGAAATATGTTAACGTACAATAAATTTACTGTTTGTAGGACACACATTACGTCTTTTGTCCGTCAAGTATATATCGTATTATTTAACTAATGTATACTTGAAGAATCATTTCCAAATTACTTTTTTTAAAACTGGTCAATCTCGTATCTAGTACAGAAGTTAATGTTGATGATTATATTATTAATTTGAAATTTCAAAATTACTAAATTCGGATTAACAAAACAATTCTACTTACTACATTACAAACCTACAGTCTGTTAATAATATTAAAACCCAAAAACAACAAAATTGTAAATAGTTTTGCAAGAGTTACTCAGAAATCGCCCGATCTAAACAAAAATATCATATCAATAGTAATCAAAATCAATATATACAAACACAAACTAGAAACTTGTATGAAATAAGAAAGTTATAAGTAAAATAGTAAATTGACCAAAATTAGTTTTTCGAGAAAACAAAACTTTGTTCTAATTTAACCGACTTCGGTTCTCGAAATCCTAATAAGGTTAGCGTCTTATAACGGACACTTACAATGATTCTATAATCTATCGAAGAAAGTGATCTTTCCTTTATGAATGGTTTACGAATCTGGGATCAAGTCGCAGTTATTGCGGAAGGAATTTGATTATTGACTGTAGTGTTTCTTTCAGAAGAATATAAAATGTAGAATCGTTTGGAGTAGGCACTGATATATTCTTGGTTGTTGTGTTTCCAGTTGTTAACTGTGAAAGTCAATTTAGGAATCAAATCCCAGACCTTAAGAGATCTAAGTGATAAGCCGTAAATGATACATAATGTTAGTAAAAAAGAACTTATGTTTTTTGTTGTTGTATGCCCGGTCATGTGTTGTGAATGTAAGTGTGGAAATGGATAACAGGACCTTAAGAACACTAGGTATTAAGATATAAATAATGTAGAACAGTAGCGAATCAGCAACAGTATTCTAGATTGTTGTGTTCCCGGTCATGAGATGTGAAAACCTCGAACCTTACGAGTTTCCACCACAGCACGTTAAGTAATAAGCCGTAGATGATGTAGAATGACAATTACCACTTATTTGTTCTTGGTTGTTATATTCTCGGTCACATGGTGTGAATGTGAGTTTGGGAATGGATCCCTGGACGTTAAGAACGTTAATAGCGATTTAGCATCAATGTTCTTGTTAGTTGTGTTCCCTGTCATGAGTTTGAACATCGATTTAGAAATCAAACCTCGGACCTTACGAGTTTCCATCGGATCACCTATTTGTTCCTGGTTGTTGTATGTGTGCTTGGGAATGGATCCCCGGACGTTAAGAACGTTAAGAAATAAGCCGTGAATGATGTAGAATGGTAGCTATTTAGTATCAATATTTTTGATTGTTGTGTTCCCGGTCATGAGTTTGAACGTCGATTTGGGATTCAAACCTCGGACCTTACGAGTTTCCTTCGGATCACCTATTTATTCCTGGTTGTTTTATGTGAGTGTGGGTATGAACCCCCGGACGTTTTGAACGCTAAGTAATAAGCCATGGATGAGGTAGAATGGTCAGAAATTAGCACCTATGTGTTCGTGGTTGTTATATTCCCGGTCACATGGTGTGCATGTGAGTTTGGGAATGGATCTTAGAATGGTCGGGAGTTAGCACCTATGTGTTCCGGGTCATGTGGTGTAAATGTGAATTTGGGAATGGATGGCTAAGTAATAAGCCACGGATGAAGTAGAATGGCACCTATGTGTTCTTGGTCACGTGGTATGTATGTGAGTTTGGGAATGGATCCCCGGACGTTTGGAACGCTAAGTAATAAGCCACGGATGATGTAGAATGGCACCTATGTGTTCTTGGTTGTTGTATTTCCGGTTATATGGTGTGAATGCGAATGTTAAGTAATAAGCAATAGATGATGTAGAATGACAGTTAGCACTTATTTGTTCCTGGTTGTTGTATTCTCGATATGGGAATGGATCCCCGGACGTTAAGACTGTTAAGTAATAAGTCGTGGATGATGTAGAATGGTAGCGATTTAGTATCAATGTTCTTCATTGTTATGTTCCCGGTCATGAATTGAGAACATCGATTTGGGAATCAAACCTTGGACCTTACGAGTTTCCTTCGGATCACTTATTTGTTTCTGGTTGTTGTATGTATATTGGAACACTAAGTAATAAGCCACGGATGATGTAGAATGTTAGCACCTATGTGTTCCCGGTCACGTGGTGGTTATGTGAGTTTGGGAATGGATCCCCGGACGTTTGGAACGCTAAGTAATAAGCCACGGATGATGGAGAATGGCACCTATGTGTTCTTGGTTGTTGTATTCCCGGTGACGTGGTGTGTATGTGAGTTTGGGAATGGATCCCCGGACGTTTGGAACGCTAAGTAATAAGCCACGGATGATGTAGAATGGCACCTATGTGTTCTTGGTTGTTGTATTCCCGGTCACGAGCTGTGAACGTCAGCTGGGCGGGTTCGCACGCCGCCCGGCTCTGCGCCCCGAGCTCCTGCCGCCAGCTCATTAATGATGATGTGCCACCGCGACTCAGACTAGTTCACTTCTAGATACATGCCAGGGACGGCGTCAATACCTCCAAAACACAAAATCCCCCAAGAAAACAATACATTTATATATACAATATCATCATCAATGCAATAATTAAAAAAATGAGAAAGTTTACATTACAACTATGTTAGATGTCTTTAGTTACAAATAAGCGGCGATAATTTTTAGATAAGATCACCAATTGAAAGGGTTTGAAGTTAATTACACATTGTAATATAGAATCCATATCGGAATATAAATCAAAACAAACCAATTTCATTTTCATGAACCACGAAGTTAAACAGAACCATAAAGATTGCCAATTGAATTGATTGCCAAAACTGATTTAAACTTATATATTATGTCAAGCTTCAAAGTAGCGTATTTCCCACATCCGTGGATTAAAGTGTGAGAAAGATTTTCTCACAGTATTTGCCAATACTGTGCATTTACAGTTTAAGAAATATCATTTCTCACAGTAGTTACTGCGCCTTCTCATCATGTTTCCCTGCAACTGCTAACATCAACGATATAGTGTTCCTTGACGAGTATTGGAATCATGTAAAAAACAGTAATCGTATAAAAAATACGGTATGCCACTTGTGCAGAATTATCTATTACCCTCCTTGTGTGATTCCAGCACTCGACTTCGTCTAGTGCAGAAACTTTTGCACCTCATGGAAAATACGCAACTTTTTGCACAATATAACATTACGTTAAAAACAGAACTATAAAAAAATGTAACGAAATAAATCGGTTACCGAACGAACCAAGCCAAAAACCAAATCGAACAATGTCGGAAATCTTCAAGTTATTTCGTAATAGATATAAATACCAACTTAACAGAACAGCAAAATGAAGGCAACAAACCCGTATGAAAACGACAAATGGAACTAACAGTTGGCATTGCAACTTAGCTTGTAACTATGGATGAGTGAAAAAATGCGAAACTTATATAAAAATTTACTGCCAGACTTAGAACCTCGGATTAAGATTTTTTTTTCACATTAAACTTGATGTATCTATAAATTTCTCGGATGAATCTAGTACTATAATCTAGCCGAAAAAAGTATAATGTAAAACAGGCTTAAAGGATTTCATTTGAAGATGTTCTGTAATAATTAAACTAAATAAGTATACGTTGCTGAAATATAAATGAGAAATAAAATTTTGTATTGTGTTTATGAAATGAAGTGAAACATCTTCCCCTTGTGTAGCAAACATGCGTTATCATCCCTTAATAAAGTCTTGTGTTACAACAGGGTAAGTTATACATCTCATCACTTTAGCACTTTGTACTTTCTGCCCCTAATTAATATCCTTCAGCACGCCACTGGCGCCTCTCTCCGCGTCTCTCGCACCTTCCTTCCATCTTGCTCTTCGTTGAGTCGTCAAAGCTCCAGCCTCTCTGTCGCTTATTTGCCGCAGACAGATTCCGTGATGTGATTCAATAAGCTTTTTATCAAGTTCAAAGCTCTTCGCTGCCGCAAAGCTCCTTCACGGTACGCGGGTAATAAGTAAAGCTCGCGAGGCGAACTTTGAATTTCACTCGCGCTGGAGTTGAGTTGAGACACGTGGTTGAGTTCGAGTGGAAGATGCTAATTTCATTTTTAACGCCACGGATTCTTTGCTAATTAGATGGGTTTCCTTCTAAAGGTTACTAATTCAAATTTTCACTCTACCTAAATTTCATTTGTGCAGTTTTATCTCTTTGATTTTTCACAAAATCATCAAGTAATTTGAATTTGCATTTCTTTCAAAAAGAATATTTTCACTTTTCCATTTCATTTTTTCTCGTACTTCTTGAATACATAATTAGAACACGTTTTTTTATTTTGCTTTTGTTACAGAATTAACCGATTCATTCACAGTTCGTTCAAGTGATGTTATATTTAGAGATTAGAACAATTTATTTTTAGTTTTATCATAACAGATAGTGTAGTAGAATTAGAAATAGACACAAAAGAGAAAGTTTTCGCAAATATTTACTGTTAGAAAAATAAGTTTAGAATCCAAATTGAACATCCTAATAGTGTGTTCATGTTAAGTTAAGATTGAAGGCTAGTATACGGACTACGATTCTGGCTTTTGATTCGTGAAAATATAAATCAAGTTTACATATGGAAAATTTTAATTATAGAAGGTAGTGTAGAAAATCCTTAGTTTTACATAAAATTTCTAACAGTTATTGTCCCAGTGAATAACAATTGTGAAAATTTTCATAAGTAATACCTATAATAAGAGTCATGAATTTATTGGAAAAATTTACGAAAAATTGTTATGGCAGCAATACTGGAGTGATTTAAGAGTCATTTTTGACCCGAGTTGTCGTTACTTAGCAGGAATTATGAATAAATTTTACCTATTAAATTCCTAACTTGAATTATATTTGCTTGATATTTCACGAATAACAATAGTTCAAACATAAAATATTTGATATCAATAAAATGTAAACCATGACTATAATCTGTGGTTTTATCAAATTTCCTCACTGAAAACCTATTTATGGCCATCAAATGAAGCATTCTGATTGGGTAAAATGATATATATGGAGTAATCATAAAAATGCAAGACGAAAACTTATTGTAGTGGTAACTCTTCAATAATTTAATTGCGTGCCAGTCTAAATTTCGGGTTTGAGTACAACTGGTTTCTTTCGACATCTATTCCTATCTTAATGTGAACATATGTTTCCAACATGGCTAGTACCTCAACTGATAAAAACATTCCTTAATTTTTAAATTAGATTTCTTTCTCTTTATTGTTTTAATTTACCATAATTGACGATCCTCCAATCTTTTTCTCGTAAATTTCATGATAACCTTTTTTCCTTGCTGGTAGTGTACCTCATTTCCTTTTGTACTGGTATTGCTTGTCGTTTTTGTTACGGTTTTTTCATTTCTTATCTTTGTCACTTTCTTCTGCAAAGTAAAGGAAGTATTCTAATCACGAAAAATTTTGGTTTTCAGATTTCAACGGAAATACCCATATTTTGACTATCCCTGAATCCATTTTGACTAGTTTCGGCGTGATATCTCTACGCATTGGCAGCGCCAAAGAATGTTGAAATTTTATTTATGGAATTGTTATAACATCTAGTTATGCACCTCCATTTTTTCTTCCAATGGGCCTTTTAAAAAGAGCACTCCTGAGATACATGTACGAAATAAATGAAAAACAATATCTCCCTCTTTGCAAGTTTTTGAGCGATTAAAATAAATTTGTGTAGTGCAATAAGGAGTGGTGATAAACATTTTATTAAAATTTGCAAAAGATGATATATTTAGAAGGTAAGTTTGATGATTAGAAACGAATTGAAGTTGAAAAACGATTAGCCGTAGAATAGTCACACTTTCAAGCAAAATGAATTAGCGTACCTAATAAATAGATATGTAGTATCTACATCACATTTTTAATATATAATTCATGGTCATACTTTTACTCCGTATATTATTAGTTCTTATTTAGTTTCGTTATCAAATCATTCAATATATTTTTTATTGTTTAGTTGTTGTTTTTGTTGCCTTGCAAATTTCTGTGTTTCTGACAGTTTTGTCCATGGCAATTTGTTGGTGTATGTGTTCATAAGGTACTAATAGATACAAATTGGAAGCAAGTGCACATATAAAAATTTAAATAGTTTGTTAATTTTGGCATGCCTCGAATAAACTATAGTATTTTCCAATAGGTGGTAAACATCAGTTCTAGAAATGATGAATTTGATGTTGTGAATGATGAAGCGCTAATATATTTATAGGGGAGGTTTGGTCGGCGGGTGTGACATTTGCACATGTCGTGCCCGTGTTCGCATTCACAGCCTCACGGTCGATCGGAGGCGCGGGACGTAACATGACGTTATGCGGCCGGAGTGTTCCGGATCACTCGCCTGATCCCGGCGCTGCGAACGCAACATGTGCAGCGCTGATCAACACGTCATTGCTCCGCGATGACTCACGGATATCATACGAGGATGCTACAGCGACTTGGTGAGAAGGGTTCTCTCCGTAAATAAATACATCCGCATTCATACGCTCTCTAAAATGGCATTCCTTAAAATCGCTCTTTTCAACTATACTTACAAAAGAGCTTTCTATTTTTACGATATTTGTAACAATTTCGCAATCATGGCACTTTAAACGAAGAAATTGTTTTTTGCACCACGATGACTCACGAATATCATACGAGGATGCTACAGCGACTTGGCTGAGAAGGGTTCTCTCCGTAAATAAATACATCCTGCATTCATACGCTCTCTAAAATGGCATTCCCTAAAATCGCTCTTTTCAACTATGCTCACTATATGCCTTTTTTTTATTTTTTACGATATTTGGAACAATTTTGCAATTTTGGCACTTTAAACGAAGATATTGTTTTTTGCTCCACTATGACTCTTGGATATCATACAAGGATGCTACAGCGAGGATAATAAGCGGACGGTGCTGATTTGGGTGAGAAGGGTTCTCTCCGTAAATAAATACATCCTGTAATCATACGCTCTCTAAAATGGTATTCCCCAAAATCGCTCTTTTCAACTATACTTACATAAGGTCTTTTCATTTTTACGATATTTTTTTCCAGTCAAATTGCAAGAGTACACTTATCCAAATATAATTTGCACTCACGGTGTAACTACAAATCCTGATAATGACATATTTATACTAAGGAATCACAGGTGTAATTTTTTTAAGAGAAATAATTGCTAATATATTTGGTTTGGCATGGCATGTTTTATTAGACAATTCCTTAGAAATAAGAAGATTAAAAAGAACTAAATCTCTAGATCTGGCATCTAAATTATGAAGTAAAAACAACATAAAAGTAAAAGAACACCAATGGGAGTTATTTCTTGGACGTTATTATTTAATTAATCAGATTTGCTTGTTGGTTTATTTTAACCAGTTGTAAATAAAGATTTAAATCAATAAATTTGATGCTAACAAAATTAAGAAAAGGAACACAGCGCTTGCCAATCTTATTTTATTAGCTTTTAAAGGTTTTAACAGAAAATTCACATTTTTTATTTCGAAAAAAAAAAATGATGAAAACAAGTAACAAAATAATAAAATAATTTCTACATGACAATATTCAAGAAACGGAAAAACGAAAGTGAGCGAAATATCCTAAGATATTCTACACCTCTTTGAACAGAATATTGTAAAATTTTAACGACTTTTTAATATTAGCGCCCTGATTTCAGAAATGCGTTTCAAGTAACGGAGCGATATGCCGGACAGCTCCGATTCTGTGATTGTTATCAAATTACGAGCATGTTAGAAAAGGCCAAGACCTTTTATTTTCTTATATTGTATTTTGTTGACATTTACTAGCTTGTATGTAAACTAGTACAGGTTGTATAGTGAAAATAAACAGATAAGTCTTAAAAAAAGAAAATATATCTTTGGCAAAGAAATATTTTCTCGCCATATTCATTCTTTGGAACGATTAAGTGAAAAGTAAGAAAATGGAAAAAAACTTAAATTTCAAAAATTGATTACTGGTAATCGTCATAATTATAAAACTCAATTACTTTCCCTTCCTACATCTACTGAGATTATTGTTGACAATATTTATCAATTTTATTTATTTAAAAAAAAACGTTTGATCCTTGGCGAGTTTGTGTCGTATGATTCCCCGCATGAGCGGCGATGAAGACAGCGTATCAATAAGACGTCTTGTCAATCCGTCACGCTGAACCCGGCCTGATTCCCTGGGAATAAAAACAGCGCGCGGGTGTGGGCGACGGTGTAAGAGGCGGCTCAATGCCGGTCTATTTGCGCCGCCGCCAATCCCCATTAGCGGCGTTCAGGCGACACGAGAAGCCGAGGGAGGCAAGATACAAAGTGCAAATCCGCGTGAAAGCGATACGCCAAGGATGGGACTAAGGATGAATTCCTCACCAAATACAACGACCATAAAAAACATACTTCTTTATTATACAATAGGGCATGTGATGAAATTTTAAATTTTACAGAAGTGTTAGGTACTACTCAAAAAAAATATTCGTATTTCTACAATTCGTTGTTCGTAGTTTACAAAAAAAAAAATAATAAAAAATTTGGGGAAGAGATTTTGTCACGTCAGTATGGTAGAATCGTGAAAGAAAACAGATAGACTGGAAGCAAAAGAAGCAGTCTATGTACCTACAGAGTGAATACTAGAAACATTGACGTAGGGAATTAACATGGGAAAACAAATTTTTGCTTCTTCCGTCTGTCCCGTTAATTATAATAGGGAATATGTGGTACCCTGTCTAAGTACAATTTTATTTATTAAATATTTCAATAAGAAAACCCCATATTTCAGAATATTTAAAATTAGTAGACACAAAATTAAATACTCTAACCAATAGTACCACATACACCCCATCATATTTAGCGGTACACACGGAAACAGCAAAAACCTGTTTTCCCGTGTTAAATCCCTATGTCAGGGTATCTAGTATTCATCCTGTTTAGTGGTTAGTTTTAATATTTTATAACTTATGTAGTGAAATTCAATTATGGTCACATACCCCGTTCATAAAATATCTTTCTTGAAAACGGAGAAGGCAAGAAATTCTAAAGATTAAGAAAGTGGAAAAGAAGTAATATCTTAAATACGAACTTCTAAAAATATATATAGGAAGTCCCGATAATACAAGATATAGAAAAATGGCCAGCATAAGTCGGTAACGGTAGTAAAACGCTAATGAAGATGGTATGAAGAAGTATACATCAGAAGAAATTTCTTTATGGTTTTGAATAAAATGAAGCAACTTATTTTCTTAATAATCTTCTTTGCAAATAATGAGAATATTCCTATTAAGCAAATATTATTTTTATGGAAGCGACTAGACCATGATTCCCTGTACATTAACATTAATATAAAATTGTCGATCTGATCTATATTTATCCTTCTAATTAACAGTTAGCTACATACCCATGCAGGTTATCACAAAATGACTATTTTTTTGCTAAGTATGCGAAAACTATTGTTTATCAATTTTCATGACAATTGCAACCTTCGAAGCCAACCAATATCGACGAAATTCTTTTCACTCAATAATTCACACTTTCGATGGAGTGATATTCTCAAGTAACTTAATAATTTACAAAAGTCCGACACTTTGGAAGAAAAGAATTAGCGGAATTAAAAAACATGGAAGAGATTTTAAAAGGCGCAGGCACGGGAGTGAGGTTGTCTGGGATGAATTAGAGATGAGTGTACATCACGCCATCCGCTAGCGCTTCGTGTGGGAGAGGCGTTATGGCCAACCATCACGCCGTTGCCAGGGAACCAAGTGGAATTCTTGATCCTCTAGCTTCTCAGACTTCACCTATCGACTCGTAACCGCTGCAAAGGGTGTCCAAACAACTAATCCATATCCAACTAAATTTCTACAAGTTCTAACGTTATAACGATTAATATACTTAGGATTGTTGTGAGTATCATAACCGACGCAGAAGTAAGTTTTAAATTTGAGGATATTAAGATACGTAAGACCTGGTATGCTCACAACGTCCGCGATTTACCGGTTTCAGAAATTGAAAACGTTGGTAATAAATATTGTTTTAATAAAATACTCTTGCCAATAACCTTTTAGTGATCAAGTCTCTATGGGATGATATGATGCCATGGTTACAGTTATATAATCCAGTGGTACCTATGTTATTTTGACAAACCAATATAGTTATAACATTATCGTACAGGTACAATTATGACTTAGTTATCAGATTACTTTTGCTCATGCAAACAAAGGTTTATTATCATGCATCCGGTAATAGATATTAACATAACTAGGGAAGTTATGAATATAATAACAGCCGCAGATGTCAATTGAATTCCGAGCACGGAGAATGAGGATTTGAAGACATCTAAGGATTGATATGATTCATAACATCCATGGTTTGTTCAATAGTTTATTGGTTTCACGTTATAGATAAATATCATTTTATGAAATTTTCTTGTGCGTAACGTTTTCTTGATCAAGTCTGTATGTTTTGATGATATGACAATTGTTCTGTGTTATTTTTACATGGTATATAATTATAACTTAGTTACCCTGCTTATTTTTGTCTATGTAAACAAAAGATTAATATTCTAAATTCGGTAAAATAGATAAACCATTGCTTTAGTGTATATATATATATATATATATATATATATATATATATATATATATATATATATATATCGAGCAGTAGTGTCTCAATTGGTTATAGGCTTTCACAGTTTAACTATTCAAGGAACTGACGATGTTGATGTTGTAAAATAACTAATTAATAAAATCGCAATTTTAACGCTGCCTATAGCAATCTACTTTAAGTAATCCCGTATCTTGTTCGTATTCCTAGAAATGGAATACTTACGTAATTAATCTACAATGTACTGAAATATCGCTAAATAACTGATGGAACATCTGATTTCTCCCACACTCCAATCTAATTCTAGTGGTAAATATGAAACGTACGAAATGCGATCTGTTTAACAAGAAATATCAAGTATAAAAAATAAGTCACGTCAAGTAGTTAATGTAAGAAAAGTTGGATTTTCAAAGCGCGCTCCGACTTGTACTCAGGTTTGATTCCTTAGGCACTTTCTTTCGATGAGGAAAGATCGAGTCGAGCAATTCCAATCCGATTAATGCGATCTAATCGCGTGACGTCACAAATACTTCTCGAAAGAACAACTTTGGGTGATTTACAATCCTTAATAGTTATACCAACGATCAGTAAAAGGTACCAATAAGAATTACTCTTAGCTACCAATTTAAACGTGCTCCAATCTAGTTGTGATGCTTCGAAAGAAAGCACCTCTTCCGTCGTCAACTATTAACCACAAATACAAATCCGAGATCTGAGTGAGAACCTCCAAAATGCATGAAAAATTGTCAACGTCATTTCGATGATGATCGGTAAATTAGAAGCATACGAATTATTAAACACATAATAATACAGATCCGAGGTCCGACTGAGAATCTAGAATCCAAAATGCATGTAAAATAGTCAACGTCATTTTGATGATGATCAATAAATTAAAAACAGATGAATTCTCATCTCGATTTCATCTGCCTTTTGTTCCATGTCATTATATTTTATTACAACTAAACTAATTCTTTTTAATATGGGAACAGTCAATATGCCATGCATATGTTCACATATTCATCTTCCTGACTTAATAAAAACAAAGAATCCATCCCATCGGGATGTAGCCCGGGGCCTATGCGCCCCTGTGAGTTTGGGCATCCCTGCTTGGGGCCGCGATGATTAATAGCGGAGTAATCCCGGGCGGAGCACCAGGTGAGCGCGGCCTCACGCCCGGCACGGAAGCCTCGCACGGTCGCACGCGAGAACCAACATCTGACCTGACCAACAGACTCGCAGATGAGGAGCTGAATAGTCGGGGGCATTCGCAGTGTGGCGAGATGGAGAGCGGGATGAATATATACCAAAATATAAACGTGCAACACAAAGTCTTACTAAAGAAATTAGTATTTAAGAAGTGGTTGAAAGACCAGCACATTTAAATAAAAAATAGGTTAATTGAGAGAAATAATACACTGGGTTTTAAATTTTAGTAGAAAAACCAAATACTCCACCAAGGAGACTGACCCATCACGTACAAAACAAAGTCTTACTACAGAAATTAGTATTTTAGGAACTTACCGAAAGACCAGGACATTTGAATAAAAAATAGATTAATTGAAAGAAATAATTCAATGGGTTCTAAATGTTAGTAGAAAAACCAAATATTGAAAACTGAATAAATACAAACTGTCTTTTGCCCAGTTGCGCTAACAACGTTTAAATTTTTAACAAATCTGAAACAACAAATGCTAATTGAAATTTTGACAACAATGTAAAAATTTATTGCAATGTAATATTGGATATTCAAAGGAAACTTAAAAGTTAAGTGACATTGGTGCAAGCGACTATTAATATTAAGAAATTAAATATCGTACCGGAATAGATACTCGTATAATATTGTTAAAAAAAACAATTTTGTAGACAATACAAATGACAAAAATCTATAAATCAGTAAAAATAAACAAAATTACAAATAATAGACCACTCGGAGGAACCAAGAATAAAAATCCAAGAATTCTTATGTGCGTGAAGATTAACATGCAACTCGAATAATAGAGGAGGACAAAACAAAGTTTCTAAATAATTTCAGATACGTACAATTAGAAGAAGAAAGAATTAATTATACGAAATTCAAAAATTTTGCTTTAGTGGACTAATTCGGAACTTACTAATGTAAAAAACAGAAATTTTTAAAATATTTTTTTAAAGAAAGAGGTATTGTTTAATTTTTTTCGCTACATTTTTCTCGAAATATATTCTGACAGTTGTCAAATAACAAGAAATGGAAAATTAAAAGCCATCTAAATTATTATTTTTTATTAAGTTTCTGCCAAAAGTAAAGTGCTTTTTTGAAAAGGTCGACTGAAACAGAAAATGGAAAAGCACAACTATATGTTATAGTAATTACATGAAAATTTTAACATTCTACGGCTAATCGTTTTTGGGTTAAGCGAAAAATTCAAATTGCAATAAAAAAGGGAGGTGCACAACTAAATTTCAAAATTTTCCGGCTAATCATTTTTGTGTTATGCGAAATACGTTTCGGCGTGACGTCTTTACGTACATAAGACGTCACGCCGAAACTAGTCAAAATGGATCCAGGAATAGTCGAAATAGATATTTTCGTTGAAACCTAAAAACCGTAATTTGTCTCGATTAAATTACTTACTTATTTCGTACAAGGAAGTAAAAAGGTATTATTGCTGAAATAAACTAAATTCCTATTTAATAATTAAAAACAAATTATACTCGTACGTAACTTATAAGTTGTAATTTCTCAACAACTAATTCCCCGCTGCAGCTGGTGTCGAAGGCAGAAGGTGTTCACATCTGACAAGGAGGGCAAGAAAGCGATGATGAAGTTAGCGCTGAGTGAAAGGGTGAAACTTGAGGAGTTGTTGAGCCGCAAACACGACGCCGACGCCCGACGCCCGACGCCTCCCCTAGCCGAGCCGGCGAGGGATGCAAAGTGGCGAAGACAAGACAGCAACTTTGTTGTTCTCAACTCCGGCTTGTAGCCTCCGGAACACTAACTTAGCGATACAACGCGGCTTTTTTCTCCAACAACACCCAAGCCAAGTCAAAAGAACGGAAATTCACCAAATTTTATCAGCAATTCAGTATAGATTTATTCGTTTATCAAAAACACGGATAAACGAAATATGTATAAATATTCATATTTTGATGCAAACATGAATTAGTAAATAATAATGCATGCTTGGTTCACAATTTGAATGATATACCGGACAAAATTTGGATGGAAATAAAAGATTAGTTACTAGTTGGAGATCTAATAAACTCTTTAATTCTGACTAAAATCCGAAAAAAAATATTTTTTTTCAATTTTTTAATGTGATAAATATTTAGGATTTGACAATAAAATTTACTGCTATGTCACAGAATAGGTTTATACTTAAGCGACAGTAAGACAGAGAAACGAAAATTACAGAGAGATGGAGAATGTGCACAAATTTAAAGGGCTCATTGTTTAAAATCGGAAAGTTTCCTCACATCTTAGAGAGAGAGATAAGGGAAGAGCACAAATTTAAAGGTCTACACAATGCTTCAAGGTCATATAACTTAATAGGGGAATATGAAAGGTATCGACACGGAGTGTTGCTTCTGTATGTAACTATTCTGTGGCTATGTTATAAAGTAAAATAAATATATCACTCACTCACGCTTTAGAATATCTTGCTAGATATTAGATCTGCTTTTACCAAATTAATAAAATTCGATATACTTTTCTCCTCCTCATCTAGAATCAATCTTGCCTTGTCTTAAAATTTCAAGACTAGACTTTTGCCAATTTTGTTTTGATAATCTAGACAAGACAAGACGAGAATCTATAAAATCTAGATCTAGACGGCAACACTAATATGTGTGTGTGAAATCAAAACCAAATATTGATATTTTGGATTTAAACATTTTATTAAATTGGAAAGAGTTGAGTTTTGCTACAATTGGTTAATCGGCCAAAATAGTACTTTAGCCAAATCTTTATCTTTATTTCTTAAAATATATATTTCTAAACACTGTTTTTCCGCAAATGATATTACTATCAAAGTTTTTTGTATTTCTCTAAGGTTTTGCATAATATTTTTTTAAAGTTTAAAATATTGAACTTTTTATTATAAGTCTGTTGAAAATTACTATTTATACAACAAAAATATCAAACAATTTAATCTTGACTCATATAAATTAGGTTAAGGATAAATAATTATTATTTGCTAGTACTAGTATTATTCTAGGTACCGGCTACTGGCAGCATCAACTGAACTAAACAATTTTTTATTTTTGGCTCTGTTCTTCCCGTTATGGTTCGCATGCTCGTTTTGCATTCACGGATGGTAATCCTCGATCAGTTAGGAAGTTTTGGTCGGTGTTTGACATGGCTGTAACTGTGTACACGGTCTCCGCGAACAGCGCGGCTCAACTTCGGACAACTTAGTTCGTGATTTCGGTAACAAGATCATAACCAACAAACTTCATATTTACAGAAGAAATTATGTTTGCTTGGGACCTGCCAAAGCTCCGGCTGATTGACTCGGCCGAGAGCAACAACACCAACCCAACCCGTTCTACTTCAATCCGCATGCATTTATTCCTTACACGTTTCGCCATTCAAAACAAATAAATTTATTGTCATTTCTTCTTCCTTGTACGAAGTAAAGGAAATGTAGTAATCGCGAAAAATTTTGGTTTCTAGATTTCAATGGAAATATCCATTTTGAAAATCCTGGAATACATTTTGACTACTTCCAGCGTGACATCTATACTTACGTATTTTGCTCAACTCAAAAATGATTAGCCGTAGAATTTTGAAATTTTGTATACGGGATTGATATAATATCTAGTTGTGCACCTCCCTTTTTTATTGCCAAAAAGACACTGCCGATTGTAATAAAAAAGGGAGGTGCGCAACAAGATATTATATCATCAATAAAGAACACTTTACTCGTAGTATTTTTTTTTTTAATTTTTCACATAACTCAAAAACAATTAGCCGTACAATAGTGAAATTCTGTTTATGGAATTGCTGTAACATCTAGTTATGCACTTCCATTTTGGTTCCAATTGGCATTTTCAAAAGGGCATGTTAGTTTGAGTAGAAACTTTCTAAAAATAATAATTTAGCTGGCTTTTAATATTTGGAGGAAACATTTGATTTCTTGTTAATAAATTGATTATGATTCACAACATTAAAAACTATCAGGTATGCTTCGTGAGAAATATGTACGAAATAAATAAAAGACAATATCTCTTTCTTTGCAAGTTTTTGAGCGATTAAAATAATTTTATGCAATGCAATAAGGAATAGTGATAAAAATTATATTAAAATTTTACAAAAGATGAGCCATTTCAAAGAGAAATTCAAAAAAACGAAAGGAAGCTGAAAAACGATTAGCCGCAGAATGATCTCACTAGCAAGAGAAAAATAAAGTAAGTAAAATCTTTACTAGGGTTTTAATAAAAACAAAGGTTTTTTTTTTGATAAGTGTAAAAATCAAACCAGAGGGCTGAAACAGAATTGCAATGCGTGAAACAAAGTTTCTATCTACATCTCTCTGAATTTTTTTCCGTAGGCGATCGTAGATTTCATCAGTAGTTCCAAAATTTAGTATTTTTTTTTATTTGTTTCATTATTATATTTTTCGGTGACATATATTTAAAAATTTATGTTTGGTTATCAAGTATCACATGTAATTATTTTATTTTCTATTTTCTATTTAAACAATTTTGGATTTGCAATCATTGTAATATATTTGATTATCATTGGTATATAAAGAAATAAATTTCAAACAAAAAAATTGAAATGTCAAATTTAGTTCCTCGGGGCGTTAAAATTTGTTTTCACAGATGATAAGGTAGATATCCAATGATCTACAAATATATATACTTAATCTATAAATCAAACCTAGATTTGTCATGGACTTAATGATTTTATAATATATTATTGTTAGAAAAACTCATAACTCAAAGCAATAAGTTCGCCAATAATGAAATTACATTTGCGCTGTAAATGCCACCCCGTCCAATTCCCATTCATTCATACATTAGAAAGACACCCCTTCGCACACCCACAACCCCGGGGCTGTATTCCATCACCTGGTCCATCACCATCACAGGCGCCGCGGGGCGCTAATTTCCTGATCCTGCCGCAGGACAAAGGATTCGATTCAGGACGCGCCAGGACACACAGGACGCACCAACATCGATACAGATGAAAGGAATATCGGAATAGCGGAATAAGGTGGGACCGAGCATATCCTACACACGGATTAAGGGGATTTCTACGTGGAGGGAATATATGCAGGGGTTAAGTTATGCCGTAATAAAATACAGTGTCATTCTCGATTGTTCTTTTCAACCAAATTATCACTCAAAATTGATTATAAATGGATTCTTTCATAAATATTCCAGTGTAAATTATGTTTAGATTATTATTTCATACAAGTCCTTTTCATCCAATCAAAATGCTTCATTTGATAGAAGTAAGCAGTTTTTTAGTGGCAAAAATTGATAAAACACAATGTTCTTATGACTTTCTAGACTCTTGTCTTGTCTTGCCTAGATTGTCTAGAGAAGACTTTTTTGTTCTAGACCAAGACGAGAAAATTCTAGACAATTTTCAATACTTCAGATTAATTAAAAAAATTTAATTTTTTTGCATTATAAATGTATCATATCTTTGTCGAAAGCGTATGCAGAAGTTAATGTAGAGTCTTGGAACAATCTAGACTATCGGTAAATTTATGGCTCTCGTTATATTACTTATTAATATTATATTACTTAACAAAACGTAAAAAATCTGATTGTAAACAATCAAAGAAAATCTCTGGGTAATAAACGCCAAATTACTGCTGTATTCTAGTGATCTGCAAATTGAAGTTATCAGTATTTTTTTAATTTGACCACTAAAATTGTCAGTAAAATTGGGAACTGCGGAGCTTTCTACTCTGTTCTAACTATAAGAATTTTGATTTACAGATAGTGATGTCTAATTTTACAACGTGGTTCGATTCGAAGTGAATGATCTAGATATTCTCGACTGTTATCTTGTCTTGTCTACATTGTCAGGACAAAACTTTCTTATTCTAGATTAAGACAAGAAAATTCTAGATAATTTTCAGGACTCTAGATAAAATATAATTTTTAAATTTTCGAAACATAAATATATCATGCGAAGAATGTTGCTTCCGAGGTGAAACAGTAATTGTAAAATAGAAAAAGAACGCTGCCGAAGAATTATCTTTGTTTAAAGCGTATGCGCAAGTTAATGTAGAGTCTTGAAACAATCTAGAGTGTTGATATTTAGACAAGATTTTTTAATCTAGACCTAGACTTAGTCAAAGTTTGTTTTGTCTGGAGGGCAACACTAGGAACGAGGCGTATATATTTTATCTTGCACACATGGTATATTGCTCGCCATTGTGTCTTTTATACATTCAATCTTAAACATCTTTTATCGTGCACACATTCCATCTTCGCAGTTTCATCTTAAAAACATTGTAATTAATTTAATACCCATGTAATTAATGTTTTTATTATTGGATAAAATATTCAGTGTTATACGTTTCTGAAAATAAAATGCCTGAAGCATAAAATTAATGGAAGATAAAATGTGTGGCTGATAAAATGTGCGTAAGATGACTTTTTTCGTGGATTAAAAGTGAGCACCATAAAAAGAGTGCAGAATTGAATATATGAAAGATAATCTCGAGTAATATAATATACATATACGGAAATAAAATATTTTCGCCTCACTGAAGCGTTGTCTTCGAATAGTTCCAACTTAATATAGGCTGTAGGTGTAGCAAAAGATTCAAACAGACATTTAAACTAACAAAAAAAAAAGAAAACAAAGTCGTTTGATATTTAAAGTTAACTTTTTCTAAGATTGGTTCAATTATAAGTTTTGAAATAAATAATAACGTTAAAAACCAATTGCGATACTTTATTTTGCAATATTTTATTATATTTCATCAAGTATCAACTTATACTTCACCTTTGTGAAGTTAAATACAAGAATACAACAACGTGTATCCATGTTTGTGTAAAAGTTCGGAGTGCGGCCCTGGCTGGCGTCCATTGTGGTGTTCGCCGTATGAGGTCGTTCTCCATAATCTGTGACATGTCTCACGTTTGCTGTCGATCCGCTCGGCAGTTATCCGCGTTATTTATTGGCAGGAGCTTCCGCGCTTCGCCCAGCGGGAAGGTTATTGCTATTGTGCACAGAGGCGCACAGGCCAACGCCATACACGTGTACACAAACACACACATCACCCACACATTGCTATACACTAGAGATAGAAACCATTAGCTTCATATTGTAAAACGGATTATTATAATATTTAATTAAAATTTATAATTATGTTTTGATCAATTTAAAACCGACGTAATAAATAAATAAATTGTTCACGACTTCATTACCCATTGTTGAGTCGGTCAATCATATTTATTGAATATATCAGTAATGATATATTAATACTGTAAGTATTTTCCAGATGTTACTGATCGGGCATTCTAACTGCTATAAAGAATGCATTATTTTACATTTACATGGACTATTGTTATCATTAATAATATAAAAAAAGAGTGAGAATAAATTGAAAACAAAACTGATTTTTCGAAAATTTGTTTCCAGACAATAGTTACGAAAGTCCGTAGAGCTTGACGGGCTATTGCCAAATGGCAACAAGTTTAAGAAAAAAACTGGAGAAATATTTTCTAACTTATCATACTCCAAAAATTTAATAATGGTTGTTTTTTTCGCTCGTTCTACTTTACTTATACATTTATAAGTATATTCTTACTAAAAATTGAAAGAATTGTTGGTTGTTCTAATGAGACATTCTTGATGATTCGTGATTTTTTTCTTCTGAAAATACCTAAAACCACCGAAGAACATGGCCCCTTAAAATAACACATTTTAATTTAGTACGCACAAGAAAAAACTTTTCCGAAAAAAATACATTATGGACAACTAAAAGACTAGCGAGTTCAAACTCTTACTGAAGGTATATAATATATTCACCTGCAACCTCTCAAGTTTGTTTTTCTTATTGGTAGTTCAATTTACATCAAGGATTTTTCCCCCAAAATTCAAAGAACAAAATTTTCAAAAGCTTACATTAACCGCAGCGACAACTCAAATCAGGGCTTTACCAATCTTTATAAAAAATATCTGAGTCCTAGTAGTTCGTAACCACAGACTTTAACTACTATTACTCATTATAAATAGAAGAAACTTTACAGAGGCTGTGAACTGACAACCTACTCCACGAAAATGCAATTAAAACTTGCCGTCCTTACGCAAAGTTTACAAAGTTAATAACTACTATCTAACGATAACTATCAAGCTGAGCATTTTTATTGGGATGTACCATTGAATATCACTAGTAGTATATGAAAATTTAATTAATTTACGTTGAATCCGGGACAAATCGGAACATTTTCCAGGACATACATATACTGAAGCGGAACAATTTACTGAAATCCGAGACTATCTCGTGCAATCCGTGATGTCTATATGTTAGCCATAGACAATGCTGAATCACATAAATGATAAAAAATATTTATCGCTGTTTGACTTATATTTGTAAACTAGATCTAGATCATGCATAATGAATAGCTTGGTATACTTATAAAAGTGTGCGTCTTCTTACCGTCCTTGTTCATGCTCGCCTGGAAGCACTTCTGCAGCCGGCACGCCCGGCACTGGTTGCGGTGCGTCTTGTCCACGGGGCAGCGGCCCTTCAGCTCCCCGGCGGCCTTGCACGTGTACACGCGGTTACGGTGGATGGACCGCTTAAAGAACCCCGAACAACCTGCAAGCAAAACATACTCTCACCGTTATGTACTTCAGAAACAGATATACCGTGAGTATTTTTTAACGTGAAACATGGGATTTATCATATCCATGGTTACAACTCCGTATTTGATTGACAGCAATGTATACTTGGTTGTCTCATTTAAAATGGAACATAGGGAACGAATATGACGTTTGCTTTTTGGGTTATAAAATTTTCTGACAGGCCAACACCAAGTGCTACAATTCACTAATAACTTTAGAGGAAATAGTAGAACAGTAAAATGGCCTGCTAGATCATTCAATCTTACACATCTAGATTCTTTTTATTGTGATCTTTAAAATCAGAAGTTTGTACTGGGGGAAAATCTTCAAAATATAAATGAATTAAAAGTTTATTGTAATTATTGTTTGATTCTTTGTTTTTATATTTACTTGTTGAATTATTAATGATCCTTAAAATTGTTGCACTTAGTGTAGACCAGTTTAAATAAGACAATCAAGTATACATTGCTGCTAATCAAAATCAAGTCGTAACCATAAATATGATATATCCCATGTTTCCCGGTATGTACATATTACACCAATTTTCTTTTCATTATTGGGTTTGTCAAGCAGATTTACTGTAGAGATCGTAACAACACTTGATATTTTAGTAATACTTATGACTCATCTTTGAAGTTCCTAATATTTTTGTTTCATATCACCTAGCAGAACAACATATACAAAACTAACTCATAAAGTCAATTAAAAAAGCTGTTGGCACTTGTTGAAATATGATTAAGGTATAACAAATAAATAAAAACACTTACCAAGTATTTTTATTTCTTTATTTGTCTAACGCATTATTGAAATATTTACTGACAAATAATTGACGTCAATTTAATAAGATGAATATTTATTTTAAATAGGGAATTTTAATAGTCTTACCGTCGCAACTATAAATGCCGTAGTGTTTCCCAGAACTACGATCACCGCATACTTTGCACGGGATGTCAAGGAGTCTATCACCTGCAAACAAATACTTTCATAAATATGATTGTTATAAATATCTTCTTTAAATTATTTATTTTCTGCTGATTTATAATATTTATGTATATATTTTTTACTACTATCCTAGATACCCACTATTATTAACCTTCATTACTTGGTAACCATATGGTCACCTAGATTAATAATAAATTATTATTAACCATGGTCGGTAATAAAAACTAGCACTTTTTAAAGAAACTCAAGTCTTCAAATTCAAATTGTGTTTGAATCATTTAACTCAAAAAATGTGTGAAGTATGGATTCAAATTAGGGACAAGATTAATTTTACTTTAGTTTTTAGCAATACTTTTTTAAAATACCTACCAGTTTCACATTCCATTATTTCAAAAATGAAATTTAAAGCTATATAATTAATATATAACTTGGGATAAGTTCGAATAAGTTTGCTATAATTTTACGCTTTTCCATCCAACTTATATTTATTTCCTTTGGAATAAAATATCAACAGATTCCACTAAATAAAAATTAATAAATTTGCGTCAGAATACCTCTAGTTTGATTTAAAAAGGTAACAGATTAGTACTAAATTTATTTTTAATATTAAAGCACATTTATGTCACCGGAGTATACATTATTTCTGATAACAGAATCTAGAAAAAAATGTTTCTAAACTTAGAATATTAGCGTAAGAAACTAATTTAAAAATGGTACCGAATTAAATGTTTAGATATCTCGAAGTAATAACTGCTTTTATTTCCAAAAAATAAATGCGAAAATTAAAATATCACGAAATTATTAAATACAACGGAAATAAATATATTACAATTTGAAATTTTATGAAAACAGTTTAACATTTAAAATTTTAAATATATATTCGTATTGGACATCTAATTGCAATTCAATTTTATTATTTTAAAAAGAGAAAAATGTGAAATGAAAAATAATTTAATGAGTTTTCATGTAAAAATTCATTCCCTGTCGTGTCAAGTTAATTAAAATTATTCGATTACAATCATTTTTATAACACTCTAGATTAATTGGGTATAGTTTTCGTTATAAAAATATATCTAGTTTATATAAACAAATTGCATAGCTATTCTAAATATTTAAATAATGATGTACGAATTACACAAATATTTTGAATGAATTACGCGTTTCACAAATTTGTTCATATTATTTGAACCCCGCAGGTAAATAAATTGTAAACAAGTTGGAAAGTAAAATTACTATTTATATACTACAAACGCACATACGTTATCTCATTAAATAAATAAGTGCAAAATTGAATTCGATAAACAGGCATGTGGTTGCTGTGCTGTTTATGATTATGGCGTTGAATGTTTGCAGAGATTTCAATGCATACGTAAATACCAACGTGTATATCTGTTAATTAACTTCGGCAAAATATTATCCCAAATCATCTCTCTGAAAGATTCTATTTTAAAATAGTAAAATATCACAAAAATATCATTTCCTAATTTAATCTATATTTGTTTACAAGCTGAAATTCATAACAGATTTTATATACATTTTTACCTCTCGCTACTAAGAGAGGTATTGGATGTATGCATCACGTTTTGATGTCCCTAGAACACGATTTAAATATTTTTGCGGTGCTGTCTATCCGTGAATGTGGATGGATGGATGCTGTCCTAATGATTACTCAAATACCAATGAATAAAAAAAAAAATTGGGCAGAACATTCTGTCACATTTTACTATTACAAGTAATTAATGATCGGTAAATTTATTATAATTGCCATTAATCTGTTCAATGTTTTTTACTTAGTTGATCTTGGAATATGAATAGAATGTATGCATGCATGGCGGATTCATAAACTTTCCTAAGGAGGGGCGAATATTTTTTTAGGTAAACCGAAACAATAAAAGGGGGAATTATGACATTATCTTGTCTGATACAATTGTGTGATTTCCGAAGTAGATAAATGTCAAAACTGACAGTATTATATACAAATATAATATGGATAAACCATACCATTAATTATTCAGTAAACTACCATAATTACTAACAGACAATGAACCACAAATTTCAACGCCAAAATCACCTTAATAAATATTTGAAAATATCCGTTACCGTTACTAACATTTCGATTTTATTTTAGTCATTGGTTAGACGCAGATAGCATAGTCTCATTTGTGCTATGCGGAAGTATATACAAAAATTAAAGATAAAAGTGTAATAATTCTTGCAACAGAAATTGATGACTTGAGGATCAACTGCGGGAAATTATAATGTTAACCAGAAAATTGAATTGAATCATTGAATTAGAGAAAAATATTAAAAATTAAAATTCTACATACAATAAAATAAGTAATTTTATAATTAATAATTAATAATATTTTTTTTCATTGATACTCAAAACTTGCTTCGAATCTTCTTCTTCAAGGAGTTGTTAATAATTTATTCACTTATAAATAAATAGCACCAAATTGTATCAGAACTTCACGTGCACTGACGGGAATGTCTGATTCATTATAAGTTAGGCAGTTGTATTTCCACAACAATATTTCGGCAAATAGTTTTTTGTTTTTGACGATTCTGCTCCAAATCTGTTTGTGTATATGAGACGCCTTTGCGATGCAAAATTATTTATTATTATTTTCGAAATTCAAAATCCTTGACCACCCCCTCCCCCCTTAAATTCGCCACTGTTGCATGCTGAGGAACATAATTTATGTTTCCACAACAATATTTCGGCAAATAGTTTTTTGTTCTTGACAATTCTGCTCCAAATCAACTAAATCTTTATAATGTCTGTGTACATGAGACGCCTTTGCGCTCTAGATTTATTTATTATTATTTTCGAAAGTCAAAAACTTTGCCCCCTCTCCCTCTCAAATCCACCATTGATGCATGCTGAGAAACATAATTTCGTTTCTCAATTTCATATATTTCATTGTTTATTACTATAAGGAAAATTTTTAATGAATGAAGAGACGTCATCAATATTTGTATCTAGACTACGACGTCAGGAAATACAATGTTTATATGTGCATTAATTCATTCTACGTCGACTGCTCTCTAGAAATGCATGATTGATTTAAATTTTAATAATTATAATATATATTTAGAACAGCTTGTAAAACAAAAACTAACAATCACAAAGAACAGTACAACTCAAACGAAGCAAACCTTATATACCCTTATTTATTATTATTTTCTAAATTCAATAACTTTGCTCCCTCTCCCTCTCAAATCCACCACTGATCAGAGGAATATACTTTCGTTTCTCAATTTCATATATTTCATAGCTTGCCAACTTTTAATTTGTTAAAGTCTCACACGTGATCATATAACATAAGAGGATAAGTACCAATCTGAAAATGAATATATATATATATATATATATATATATATATATATATATATATATTTGTTTGTAAACACAATGTTGCAAAGCTTTTATATTAATTTATTAGGGGCTGTGAATGGATGTGATTGAGTAAGAAATGGTGATTTTTTGGTTGTTTGAAGAAAGTCAAAGTGGGATAATGTAATGAAAACAGTTGTGCATAGTCAACCCGATTGCAAATCGCATTAGAGCCATTGAGCGGCGGTAGTTGTAGCGCAGACGGAGCAGAGGCGAGGATTTGTCCTGGAGGCTCGCGCCACAGCCCGGCGATACAAAGACAACAAGCCGTAATCCCGTCCCAGCCATGCAAATCGCGCGCTCAAGGATGGAATTAGACACGGACTACCTCCACATCACAAGGGATATCACACCGAACACACATCATAAATAAATACATACGCAACTACAACCAAACATACAACATACGAGTATGTGTAGTATAATAAATGTAGTATACTATGGAAAAAACAATAATATGTAATGTTAATACAAAGATATCAATGAAGAAAAGAACAGGGGCCTGTTTCACAAAACTGCAAGTCTTGTAATACAAGTGTATCACTAGGCAACGCTTATCAAATTATAAATTTTATTGGCACAATTAAAAATTTAACAAGCGTATAAGCGTTGCCTAGTGATACACTTGTATTACAAGACTTGTAGTTTTGTGAAATAGGCCCCAGATCTTATGACATAGAGATTGAAAATACAAATAAGAAGAAACACGCCGACCAATTGAGAAAGAGATATTTAGTTTATTCCTCGAAAAAAAAAACCATATTCAAATAATTCTTCAAATACTCTTCTGAGTGAAGAGGTTCAGGGCAGTACAGACTCACATTCAGCTGTTATTGAACCATGGAGATCGAGACGTCCATCGTAACACTCAGCTAGATACGAAGATGAAGCCCACTTAAGAAAGAAGGGAGAAATGTATAGTATAATAAATGTAGTATACTATGGAAAAAACAGTAATACCTACATAATGTTAATATAAATATTTCAATGAATAAAGAAATATGATATAATTGTGTATTTATATGTAAGATACATTATATTACATTATGTAGGGTTGGTTTTATGTTTTATCGACAGGATGTTAATAAAAGAAGGTCTTTTTTGAAGTTGCAGTCATTTAATAATATGCACTAATAAACCAACGTTTCGACTGTAAATCAGTCTTTATCAAGGTGCTGATAACATACAAAACATACAATCAAATATACAGACATACATTCAAATCAGGTAACACACTTACAGAAATCTTTCGTCCAACATAGATAAAACAAACACACCTACATATTACTTAACAGTTATAAGCCAACAGACTTATACAAGAAGTTTCTAGTTGAGTAACAGTGGAAAATTGTAAAAACCAACCACTAATCAATCAAGGGCCAAAGAATATCGAAACAAGGTTGTACAACTAATGTGAAACTAATCAAATATCACAAATTTAACATAGAAATGTGACTACACAGGGAATAAACTATTGTAATAATTGTCCATAATGTTTTTTCAAAATCTCAGAATAAATGGAGCTCGTATGTATATTTGTTTTAAATATTAATTTTACAAGGGCTCACTCATAAAAACAATAACATTTCAAAATATTAAACAAAAGAAAAAAGTAAATAATTAGTTCTTTTTTGATAACATTGGGCTAGTAGTCAGCGAGTTAAAGCCAAAACACTATCATTCGAAAGTTATACGAGTACCCAAAGACTTAAGGATTCTTTTTTTTTGCTATACAAGCTATGTTCGGTAGGTACGCGATGTTCGCTATGACTAGTGGCCACATCGAAAGCTACGTTACAGTATGTTTTCAGTTTTCTTTCACGATACCAGGGAAGTTGCCTGGCAGTGTATTACTGACTAGGATGAATTACTTTCATTGTGCAAAAATAAACGTAAAAGGGAATGGCTCCACAATGCCAACATAATGAGGGATGATTTTATCGAATTTTATTATCTCATAGACTAGTTGCGTAAAGATAACGACAAATTTAAGAAGTACTTTTGAATAAGCCCAGATAAGTTTGATTAATTCTTAGTCATTATTATAAATGATATTGAAAGTCTGCAAAGATAGTACCGACGTTAGCTACATTATAAAAATATAGCTAACAATCAAAACGATGTGACGTGGCTTAAATCGCGAACATAGCGTACTAGTGTCTATGTGACCGGATATATTGAAAATATTGAGAGCTATTTTTTAATGCATTGCGAACATAACGCACTGACACTCAATTCTCGTGCATTAGATCTTCTCTATTTTATTAAAAAATATTTTTGTTAGGAAAATGTCCAACTGTGGCAGTATGCCTATATTATTTATGAGGGATACAAATTCATACGAACTATGATACATATTTTATAGTTATATAGCTGTATAGTCTATCTAATCTTCACGTTATCCAAACTAGTACACTATATTTTCCGCAGTTGATCCTTACATTATCATTTTCTACTGCATTTATATTGCATGTTCGTCGTATACGCATTGCTTAGATAAGACTTTTATTCGCTATATCATTATCGTATATATTACAGAGGGGTATGTATGCAATCTGCGTCTAACCAATGACAAAAATGAAATAGAAACAGTAATGTAAGTGCGGTAATGGATATTTGTCATTTATTAAGATTCTTTTAGCATCGGTAATTTGTACTTTATTGTGTATTGGTAGTTTCGTTAGTTTACTCTACAAATTTTTTCATATGTTTCATCCTTAAATTTGTATATAATACTGACAGTTTTGATATTTATTTACTTCGGAAAACACACGATTTCACCCGATAAGATGATGTCATCAATCCTCCTTCCCCCAACGATTTGAATCACATAGTTACAATTGATGACGTTAGGATCAACTTTGGGAAATAGAGTGTAGGTTTATATTCTTATATTTGAGTATGTATATCGATAGATATATTCGTATGTAACATAATTTTATTACGAAGTATCTTATACCGAAATCATTGATTCTGTTATATTTTTCAACTTGAAATGGAAGGAAATGAGTTTCAGGGTTGATATTCTTTCATCGCTATTAACCATATACAAAAATCCACTTTTTCCGAGTGGTTCGGAACCCATTATTAACTGTAGGTATCAATCTACTACAATTGAAATAAAATTGTCATATTAACTGTAAGTATTAACTTGAACCTCTCTAATTCGAGTAAAATTTGTCACGATAAAAATAGTTCGTGCCTTGTCGTTGTTCCATATTGTGCCACAGAAGATGAAGTATCGTATATGATCATATTGGTTCTTTTTGCCGTTTTATTTCCTGGCTTGATCAAATGAATCGGAATGGAATCCGTTCGGAGACAAAGTCCCCGTTTGAAACTCATTGCTCTCCGGCGACGTATGAAGCCAAGTGCAAATGAAGTCTGAGGCTGAGCAAAGAGACGTAACAGCTCGTTAAACGGATTTGCCGGCTAATGATGGCAGCGTTTCTTCCGCGCTCGCTAATTCCCCACGACGTTTTTGCGGTTTTTCAGGAACAGATTAGCGCGCTCCGATCACGCTAATCTCCGGATGAGACAATTCTCCCCCTTCGAATTCGAACTCAGGAAAGCCACGGAGCTAATGTGCCAGCTCCTTTGCTTAACAACCTAAGTGGCTGAACAGATCAGAGCGGAAGGAAATTAAATTGTAGAAGAGCAAATTATTATAAGTAATATAATAAGAGCTATGAATTTATTGGAAAAGTTGATGAATAGTTGTTGCGTAGTAACAGACAAATGAGTGTCAAAAATATCATTTAGATCACGATAGGGTAGGAAGTGATATAAGATTCATTTTAGCCTGAGATGTCGTTACTTCGTATAGGAATTATAAATAATTATTTTTTAAGACCCTTGAATATATTGGAAAAATTTACGAATACTTTTGCGTAGTAACAGATAAATGAGTATCAAAAATGACATTTAGATCAGGATAACAAAACTGGAGTGATTTAAGAGTCATTTTAGACCGAGATGTCGTTACTTCGTAGGAATTATGAGTAAATTTTACCAATTAAAGTCATAGTTCGAATTATATTTACTTCATTATTTCAGGAATGACAACAGTTCAAACATAAAATTTTTGATGTCAACAAAATGTAACTATGACTGTGATACTATGTTTTTATCAAATTTCAACACTGAGAAACTATCTATGGTCATCAAATGACGCATTCTGATAGGGTGAAAAAGACGTGTGTAGAATAATCTTAAAAATTCAATTTGTTATACTTATATATTTACTTTTAACATCTTTATTTCTAATATTTCAGTATCATGGAACCGAGCTGAAAACCTTCGATCCTGTAGGTCGTTTCAAACCCCATACAATGTAGCGTTGTCCTTTCCAATATGGTGTCTTAGATTTTATTTGCAAAAGACTTTAACGAAGAAAATATATATTTAGGAAACAATTATTTTTTTCATACTGTAATTATTAGTATAAATATGTAAGTGCCTACAATATATTATCTGTTCCTCCTACATTTTGCTTTTGCGTACCAGACAGTCATATAAAAATGCACTAAATTATGAAAATTCAGGTATTTGATTTTGTTTTTAATGATACACATATTGAAATTTTGGCAATACTATTCAACAATCCGTTGGATATTTCGTTTCAACGAAATTGTCAGTTTTACCAATTATTTAACTATGACCTTTGCAACTTGACATTAAACGTATATTTTCCAATTAACCGGTGGTTACGATAACCGTTACTTTAACCAGCGGTAGCTCGGTAATCTGGTTAAAAGTGTAATATAAGTTAAATAATGTTAGTTATCAAGGCACGAAGTGTTAAAGTGAGAGTGTGTGAGTGGTCCCCATCTCGGATTCACTTTGACACGTAGCGTAGATTACTGAGATGAAACAGCGCTAATCCTACTGAATATTAAAATGCAGCCGCAAGCCGTAATACTACATCAACACTAGCAATTCAACAACGGATATTACAGCACTGTCTAAAGAACATCCATAATCATCCATCGGAATACCATATTTATATTTGATGTGTTTATTCATCAGGGAAACTAACCTTTAAAACCTACTAACATGTAAATCTTTTACAAGTTAGCTGTCAGTTTTGCTGCATTATATCCATTATTGAAATATTATTGTAACGAGCGTGACTCACTGCCGATGATTTATCGCGGCTGACATGTCTGATCAGATAGTCTAACTAAAGGTTCAGAGAGATAAGAGCGACGCCATTATTGTTCGGCATTTTGTAGTCCGTAAAACTCTAGAAGTTTCGAGACTAATTACCGGCAAGTATGTAGAAAGTCAAGAAGGCAATCAAGTAGAGTTAGAATGAAGTAGAAGTCGTAAAATGCAGAAAGCGTAAAATTGGTGAAGTCAAAGTCAGTAGAGAGAGTGAAGTGAGTCGAGACGAGGCAGTCGGTCCGAACATTGACATGTAAAGTAGAAATAAATACTTTCGAGTGAAAAATATGAATATTAGTTAATTAGTGTGTTAAGTTTGAATTATTAATCGTTTAAATTTATTTTGTGTTATTTTTGTTTAAATAAGACTGTTTTTTTATTTTTATCGTTATTTAATAAACTTGTTATATAAATATTCGTGTTTTATAACATTGTATACTTCACTCATATAGATAAACCGTTACACTATTTTACATTATTAGCAAGGTAAATCAGTTTTACTGCTGATAATAGTAAATTGCTGTCGAGTCGTTTAGGCGAACCTGTCGTCTCCGTGAAACAGTCAGATTGTTACATTGCGTATATTGTAGATTAGTTTATTTGTTATTCATTTATTTTATTGTATAACAATTAATATATTTTTATTATTACAGAATTCTACAATAGTGGTTATTGTGCTCAATAATAAATGAAAATAAGTAGTGATGATTTATTTATCTGTTTGACTAATTAAATAAATAAATGTAACTTAATATTCGTTCAACCATAATATATATTTATAATTTAGATACAATACATGATGACAAACATTTAATTCGGAATATTCGGATGAGAATATATTATAATTATAAATTTTATTATTTACAAATAAATATTTAATAATATATTTTAACAATATTAATATATGATACAGAGCAATTTAACGTGAAATTTAATTTAATATTGCCGTTCTCTATGCATCAATAAAATTAAATTTTGTTTAATCCACTCGGTTGTATTTTTTCCATAATAACATATTAATCTGAAAATATTATCAAAACTAGTAATCAATAGTCGTTTATTATCTATACATAATAAATAATGACACATTTATACATTCCAAATAGTTTATATTTTCAATGAACATATTTTCAAAATTAATTGGTGAGTGAATTTTAGATTTTTTATTTCGTTGACATTTTTACTTGATAAATAAAACAGACAAACATCAAATATAATTCACAATGTGAACATGTCTATTGGAAATATAAGCATAACATGTATAGAAATATAACATGAATATCATTTCAATACTGGGAAAATATAACATTTTACATTTCAACATATGTATTCAAACGGAAATACAAATAAATAAATATAAATGTCAGAAAACTGAGAAAACGAGGTTGCATTCTTGGTAGCGCAAATAAATACGAATTAGTGTCCGACCGAAACACGATTTTCAGCCGAAACCGAAACCGTAAGCGAATATTCGACCCCTCTTCTACTTTCTGCCGAAAACTGAACCGAAATTTATTTATTCAAGCATTTTATAAATAATGTAAGTATTATTTATTAAATAATTTAAGTTAAAATATAGTTAAATTTTTTTAAACACGAAAATCTAATGTTTTTCTTACCTTTTAAGGTATTATTCGATTATTAAATTAAATAAAAGACTTCAATTTTGTAGATAATATCTTTGCTAAAGAAGTTAAGACACCACCTCAGAAATATCACAAACAATCACAATTAAATAAGTACTCTTTTCAAGAAGTATTTTTGTTACTAATTTACAGGTTTTTGTTGGTAATGTATGGTATTCCCTTAAAATAAAAAAATCTACAAATTAAATTAGATCTTGCTTCATCTCGCACTTGGCACAAAATATTAATTAACTAACAAAAAAAATAGGCGAGTGAAACTATTCCGAACAAACCCAAAAGCGCCAGATACGACACGAATACTAGTTTCGGCCAATATATGGCCGAAACTGGCCGAAACCGAAACTTCGGTGAAACACTACTTACGAATCAAATAATTATGAATAACCTATTAACAGAAATTTGATATATGCAAATTATCTTCTGCTTTTACACGTTTAACTTTCTATGTTCTAAATATTTCTTTCATATTTTTATATTTTATTATACAAATTTGTTATACAATACACAGTATGTATGTATGACGTACTGATTTAAATAAATTTATTACTAGTATTACCAGCCGGCTATGAACGGTGTGGATTGTTTTTTTTAAAACATGGGCCTCAGATAGAATTTATAAAGTAATTAATAAATTTTGGTTTTGTTTCACTTGAAATTCAAATTTTTGTCTTTAAATAGTCTTCTGAAATATAGTTAAAAAACATCAAATTTATTCAAATTTCTAATCGAAAAAAATTATTGAAAAAAAATATTATGTAAGGATATAAAATATTTAAACAGTTGAATGCAGAATAAGTGTAAAATAGTATATTATGTGGCAAGTATGTGAAGTTGAAATTTTTGCATGAGGGTGGAGATTGCGACACAAGCCGAAGACGAATCTTGCGAACACAGGTCTTACGTACTATCCGCTTTCTACGACCTTGCAATAAAAATAATGCAATATAATTAACCAATGTGACAAATATTCACAAAAATTTACATAATACCTTCAGAAATTATTCTTATTATTTTATTACTCTCTAATAAAATTTAAATTATAAAAACAGTTCATATTCAAATACAAATAGATTACGTAGATATTAAAAAACATATTAAAAAATTTTCGCGCTATATGGTATTAAAATAAAGGTTAATGTTTACTGAAAACGTTTTTTTTTATTAACCGTTACAGGTATTTTCGGCCTTTAAAATATCGGTTAAAATTACGGTTAAAATTTGCAAATTTCGTTCAAAATATTATTACCGGTTTATATTAACCGTTTTTTTAACCGGTTACACGTCCTGTGTTAATGTTAAACCACCGGATCGAGCTTTAAACATTCCTTCGTGCTATAATCTTTTGACTATGCCCTTAATACAAAAAAAAAAACTATTATTGCATTTTTAATAGTATAGAAATTATTTGAGGTAGCTCGTTTCCATGTGACACTTATATATATATTGAAATAAATAAATGCAAAATATGTGTGAGTAGTAATAGGGTGATAGTTTGTTACCTGTGCCCATAACATTCCCTCGTACTATAATCTTATGATTATGCCCTTAATACAAAAAAAAAACTATTATTGTATTTTTAATAGTATAGAAATTATTTAAGGTAGCTCGTGATTCTTTATATGGCACATTGAAATAAACAAATGCAAAACTATGTGAGTAGTAATAGGGTGCTAGTTCGTTACCTGTGCCCATTCTCCGGCCCTCGGCCCGGTAGTTCCACAAAGCCACCTCAATGTTGCCCGCACTCACTCCGGCCCATCACACCCTGTCGGCTCTGGCTCTGGCGTCGACTAGCGCCAGCGACGTTGCGACGTCGGTTTCGCAGGCCATTTTGTCACACCCCCACCCTGGCCGCACTGCCCCTACCCCAGCGGGGAAAGCAGTTTTGGCACCGCAGCTTAATGATGATGGCATGGCTGTTTTTTAACTAACTGCAAGAACGTTTTCTCAACTATTGATTTGCTTTTTCCCACCGGTCATTATTTGTTTTGGGTTAATTAGACCCAGGATTTTGTTTTTCAACTAATTTACACCTTTTTCTCAGATGCGATTTTATTAACTACTGTCCATTAGCGAATGTACTTCTATGTACTTCCTAACAAGTAAAAATGCTTGATATCTACTTTTCATATTTATTTCATTCATTATTTCTAGTACATACCTGGAAAAAAGAAAATATAATAAAAAATTTCAAAAAAATAATTATGTAATTAACAGTTATTTTTTCAGAGCTTAAATTACAATCTTCTTGACACAAGACTTTAAAAAAAACTATGATTCTAAAAGTACTTGTCAATTAAGAATTAAGCGTAAAAAAGAAAAAGTTTTGTATGCAAAATACCGTCGACTTCACCATTGTCGGAATATTACCATTTTGGAGAAGAATAAGAAAATAGAACAACAGTAATGAGTATTAGTGAAAATATTTTATTTAAATTATTATTATTTCGTCCGCAATTTAAATTGTCATGTAATGTCATCTGCCTTTAACAATTTCATTGGTTGCGTGATTTTAAGAAGACAATCGCTCATTCGCCTTTCTTAGGACTTGCGGAAGAAAGACATGCATGTGGCCTAGCAGTATCAAACTGTTACTGTCAAAAAATATTGACATTTGTGCATTAATTTTTAAGTGTAAAGTTCCTATGTCATTTTTTCATGTGTTATGTTTTTAATATATTATCATGACAACCATGAAAAATTGTTTTTATGGATTTTAAATAGGTAAATTAATAATATAAAATTGATATTTCGCTTATCAGAACATATTTCTCAGTTGCGTTTTCACTAATTTGTGTATTTATCTCTGCTCTTTCAGAAAAAAAAATGTTTCGGGTCATCATTATAGTCTCAGGAATTAAATCTGAATGAATTCCCGTAATTCATAAATAACTTCTATTTGTGATTATTTTATTAATACATATTTTTTAATATTGCTAGGTTTTACTGAATATATTTTTCGTACAAAATTTTTATAAAAATCTTTATCCTCCTATAATAATAATATGCTTGTGTGAAATAAATTTTTAAGAAATTTTAGTTAGATCCTTTCTTAAAGTAATGAAGGAAATGTGCAGTATTTATATTTTACCTCGCAAATTCTTGATTTATAACTATGCTGAATATGAGTAAAACTATTATAAATTATTTTATTTCGCATAGAGTATATTCCGAAAATTATGTGTTTGACACCTCCACCAAAAGGCTATAATCACGTATCCATCTTTCCAATTTTCGGTATTGGTTAAAGTAACTTTCTTTCGGTAGCTCTACTTTAAACATTAATATAAAACGTATTTTATTTTATTAAAAAAAACTGTGGCACCTCCACCAAAAAGCGGGAATCCAGGTTTTCAATTTTCCAAATAAGTTAAAATTATATTATTTCGACAGGATATTTTTTATTTAACAAACAGTATATATAAAAAGTATTTTATTTAAAAAAAATTAAACTTATGTGGCACCTCCACCAAAACGCGCCAATCCTGTATCTATCTTTTCATAGTTTTAAATTGGTTAAAGTTATATTCTTTCGGTAGCGCATATTTTAGTTCGTAAACAGTATACCACAAAAAATATTTTGTAAAAAAAAATAATACTTATGGCACCTCCACCAAAAAGCACCAATCACGTATCAATCTTTCCAATTTTCTAAATTGGTTAAAGTTACATTCTTTTAGTAGCCCACCTTTTATTTCACAAACAATATGCAAAGCATTTATTAAAAAAAAATAACTTGTGTAGCACCACCAAAAAGTTGCACCCAGCAATCCTTCCTTCCAAATTTCCAAATTTGATTTATTATGCGTTTAACAGCCCATTACGTCCCTCGCCCCGGTGTGGGAAGTCGCCAGGTGGGCGTAACGACCTGGTGGCCCCGCCCAGCGCCAGGCAGCCAATGGGAGCTCGCGCGAGCCGTCACATAGCTACAACATCGCCCGCCAGGCTGAAAAGCTGCCCAAGCACCACCGTGGAACTGGGATGGGGGTATGTGAGGAGGGGGGATGTCTTGCCGGTCTTATAAGTGAAAATTGATGCGTCAGGGGATCAAAATGTAGTATTGGTGGGTTAATTAAAGAGGTAAATGTAAATGCGATCCACTGTTGAAATAGTGAAAAGATCTACTAACATATTTTTTTAAATATTTAATTTATTCTGTCCAACAAACCGAAGTCCAGTAATAAGTATTCATGTCATACGAATTTTATTCACTTTTCTCAATTCATGCCTCATGTCATGAAAACGTGAAGTATCGATGTCTTAATTAGAAAGGAGTAAATGTAAATACGATCTACTGTTGAAATAGTGAACAGTAATATTGTGAATAAGAAACGTACAATCAATTAAAATTTTCGTGTAATTTCACATTTTTCTCATTATTCGTATTTATACAAGTGACCCACATTTAAACGGAATAAATTCAACAATAGATTAAACACCAAAAATTAGATAACAAGTTCATTTGAGAAAATGTCCCGAAATGCTTAATTTCAGAGATTTTCACGTTTTTCTTGCTTTACTTTATTGGTACAGATCTACTTTAAAAAATAAATTCCAGAACGAAGTTTTGTCAAAATATGTCAAAATTTATACGAAAAACTAATTTCTATATGAAAAAACTAAAATTCTGTTTGAATACAAAATTCTGACGTGGACACCACATAACTTCCTTGTACACTAAATTATACACAGTATTTGCTGCACTTTATTTAAACTTATTTCACGTAAAAGTGAGATCTCTCTACAGCTAATCTAAATGGATATTTCCGTTGAAATCTGAAAATCTAAATTTTTCGCGATTACAATACTTTCTTTACTTTGTACAAGGGAGTAAAAATAGTGCTAGTACCCTTATAATTTTTTTAACAAATTTTTGTCAAAAAAATACGCTTTGCTTCCGTCCAAATACAGGATATAAAATAACCAAATTACATACCTTTAACTTTTTTCCGAAAACTTTTCAGATATACGTTAACATTTGTTTAGAAATGTAAAGTCAGAGAAATAAAGAAAATATGTTGATTTATCTGTATTTCTTTCTACCAAACTAATATTTGTATTTGTACAGTGTAAGTCGTACGTCCGGCAAGGAAATTGAAAATACGGACTTTACATGCGACTGGATGTTACATATGGCGGCAACAAAATTAATATTTTAAATTAGAACAATTAAATTAGTTTGTAATACATGTATGTAATTGTAAAGAGAAATTGATGTACAATCTTATTCCGTAAAAACTTAAAGAGTGTTTCATTTAAAAAACCAAAGTTAAATATATTTCCGCCAAATCAGTAGGCCATGGAAAACATCTGTTAACGCTATTTTATAGACCAGGGGTGGGATTCTGTAACTAAGTACGTTATGATTTGAGTGCGTTATATAACCGATGGAAATAATAGACATAAACATAAAATTTTATAGTTATCAAATATTTAATTTCAGATGAAATCAGTATCATACCACCGTCATTTAACAAAAAAATACAATTTTATTGATTATTTAGGTATTACTTACTTATGAATTAAGTTTTAGTCTTTGAAGTGGACAAATTAATGTTCTGTGACAGATACATTTTATCTTTTGTTATGATAACGGACTCAAATAACGCATTAACTGTTATTTGAGTGCGTTATGTAGTTACAGAATCCCACCCCAGGTCTTATTACACAAGTTTTCTATTTAGCTTTTTCTTGTATATTTAATATTTCAGGAGATATGGCCTGGACAATGAAAAATCAGCCACCCTGTATGTATAGCTACAGTGATATTATAAATGACTTTCAATTTAATACTTTATGTTGTAAAATACTTTTCCTACGACCACTGTTAAAAATAGTATTTTTAACGGTTGCTTAGCAAGTTAAAAATAACAGTTTATAACACAGTAAATACTTTTAAAACGTTGCCATTGACAACGTGTTAAAAGTAAAAAACAAATTTACTTTTAACACGTCTTATGTTCAGTTGTTCATAACAAATACATCATGACCTGTCATAAATGTCATTCTAATGCTTAGTTTTTATTTACTAATAGGTACATAACTGTGGTCGTAGGAAAAATAGTGTATGATATTTGTGTTAAAAGTGATTTTATTTCGTTCGTGGGGTTTGTTAAACTCGGCTTCGCCTCATTTCAAACTTCCCCACTCACTCATAAAATGTCACTTTTAACACTAATATCATAAATAACTATTATAACTGTATTATGTTTAAAACTGAACAGTAATTTAAATACTTTATAACTACCAATCTTAAATATTGATATGAAAGTAAGAAATTGAGGTAAAATTGACTGGGTGATGTTTGTGTGGATAAGAACGTGGTTGAGAAGTAAAGGAAATAGCTTCTTTTCGCCGTGATGAATGGTGGCGGATTAGTTTGTCAGTTGTATGATCGCGATGTGTAAGTGTAATCCTAATGTGATGTGCGGAAGTCGTGCGTGGGAGTCTGCCATCGACGCTGCCGCCGCGGCGCCTGTCGCTCCGGCGGTCGTGTTTTCAATTAGGCGACAAATCCGACGCCTGCTCTAGCCGCCAGCAAGCGACCAGTGCCCGCCATCCCAGATGTTTTCTCCCAAATGCCCAGTGCAATCGATATTTCCTTTTCTTACTCTACTTTATTTATAAAATATATTTAACATTTATTTTTACCTATAATCGTTACTGTGACTGGGTTATGAAAAGGACAATATTGTTAAGGGAGTCCACTTTGTATGAAAAAAAATATAGTCCTGAAAAAGAGAAGAAAATCAAAAATTGAAAGAAGAGAATTGGAGTTGTACCTTAGTAGAAAAGATTCTATAAAATAATTAAACGTATTTTTAGTGTGATACATATTTATAAATATTTTGTTGAATTAAACGATGCTGCTGACTTCATCAGATATCATAAAAAATATGATAACTTTTTGAGGACTGAACAGATGCACTTTCTTCCATTCTTACCATATTTTGTAAAAAGTAATCTGTTTTTGGACACTTTCTCACGAACCAGTTAGGCAATAATTTTTTATTTTTATTATCAATACATACATATTTTTAGTTTGCACATTTTACAGACACTTTTTTTATAAGGAATTAAAAGCGGTCTTCAAATTTTTTGTAGCTTTAACACTTTTGTTTTTGTCTTTAATTCTGTTACTATAGATTTTTTCTTTTTCCAATAATATGAAATACATGCACATTGAAAATGAAAGTAAACTAGGAAATTAGAAAATGATTGATTTTATTAATTTCGGTCCAGTGTGCTTTGGAAACAAAAATCGATTTTTTTTGTTTCTTTCTTCTGTACAAAATATTCTGTAATATCTTGAAATTAAAAAACTATTAAAATATCATTGTTGATACTCAGAAATAAGTACTAGATTTAAGAGTTTTTGCTATCATGAAAACAAGATTGATTCTGAAGATGACTTCCACATTTGGAAAAGCATCCTGCATTTTTTATTATTAAAATATACAAAAAAAAAAAACTATTATATTATTAAAATTTAAGTCACTACGTTGTAATTTAGTAAAATTACAAGTAATTAAATTTTGTTGTTTGTAAGGCTGGCACTTTTTTTATTTTCAAGGAAAGTCTATTATTGTTGAGACAAAATTTTTGACTTATGCAGAGGCCCTTTTTGGTGGGCAATCTGCCCACCCTTAAATCCGGGCCTGCCTAGTTTGTGCACAACTATCAAAATCTCAACATTCCAAATTAATAGTTTCAAGTTAGTAAGCTAAGTAGTAAAAAATAAAATTTGGGAATTGAAATTTGTATATACAAGTTATTTACGGTTTGTTCATTGAATGTTTCGTCTGAAGCGGAATTTAATTTGGCGGATTCCCGTAGTAAGTTGTTTCCCTGTGTGAGAGCAGCACGTTCATTAAACATTTCACCCTTTCACATTTTCGGCGGCCTTAGCCTAATTCCCCACCGCTCGCTGCAGCGACAGCCGAGCTGCTGCTGGTAAAATGTACGCAAATATCCTAACTTTGTATTGGCATTAAATTGTTAATTCCACCACCGCCGCATTCGACACCCAGCTCGATGAATATTCATTTTACATGGACTTTGCCGAGAAAGAAGCCGATAGAGTACTCACTTTCAAATAGGGTCAAAGGAGAGAGAGGGATATACTATCGAGCTGATTCACAAACATTCCTCTCTCCAATAGAAATATCACTTGGTTTACCTTTTTTTATAAGTAAAATTTGTAAATTTCAATATCTATTTGTAATAATTGTTATTGGGACTAGTACAATTGAAAGGCAAACAAAATTCGCAACTATTTGATGGTTAAAGTACTTACCTATTTAATAGTAAAATAAATAAATACAATATTTTAATTTATACTAAATAGGTACGTCAATATGCTTTACTAATTTGTTATACAATTTCAGATATGACGTACCTTGAAGGACTTGAAGAACATAGTACCGGGTTTTTAGTTAAGAAGCTCATGGACTTAGGGCTTATATTTAGATTTTGTTTTTTTACAGTTCTCATATCATAATACATGTTATGCAAATCAGAATAGAAATTGTTAATAATAATAATAATAAAAAGGAAGGAATTGCTGGGTTTCAGTCAATAAAACGATTACTTCACATCAATGTTTCGATCCTACCCGGGATCATCCTCAGAATGTGAAATTGTTGTATTTAACTATTAATTTAATATACATTATTATTAATAGTTAAATATAACAATTTCACATCCTGAGGATGATCCCGGGTAGGATCGAAATGTCGATGTGAAGTAATCTTTTTATTGACTGAAACCCAGCAATTCCTTTCTTTAAATCAACGTCCAGTCAAGAAATCTTCCATTCAATAATTAATAATAAAGTAGATATCTAGATACATATATAACTGGTCATCAGGGGGGGCACTCAAGGGGAGGGCTCATGTGGCTTGAGTCCCCTCAGAACATTAGACTTTTTTTCTTCTATAATTTTAACATATAAACTGTCGCTTTTCAGATTTGACTGACGTTTGGAAATGGCATACTTTTCATAACCAGTTAAAAAAACATTTTCTAACTGGTTATGAAAATGTAGCGTTTCGAAACGTTAGTCAGTTTTGAAAAATGTCACTTTATATGTCAAAATTAGAACAAACAGTAACCAACCACAATATACGTTATGTTGAAGGTAAATTTAATTGCCTTCTCAGATTTATATATAATTAGATAAACAAATGTCCACTGAGCCACGCTCTTCCCTAGTCGTTAAAAATCATTAAAAAAAACTAATTTAGTTTAAATTAAATGGAAATCTATAAACACAAAAGTGCAGATATAAGTTAATAACCTCTCGTATAGTAGCGTATGAATATCTAGCATCCCCTGCTGTGTGCCGGTCAGCCGGTGTTTACTCACGACCCGGGGTCGTGTGGCAGCTCCGCTAGTTAATCCCGTGTACGTGTCACCCTCCGTGTCAAACCCCCGCCACTGCCACGCTCAGTGCCGGCCCATGTGGGGAGCTCCAGGGGCACGTGCTGTCAGTTAGTGTGGTGGTAGTTACATGGGGTGGGTAGTTGTATGGTGTGGTGTAGGGAGGTATTTGTAAAACAAGTAAACGTTCAGGTAGCTTTGTTTTTTTTTAGTTATTTATTGTACAGATTGTTAAACACGATTTATTATTTAAATTAAATCGAAATAAAATGTCAAATAAACCATCCAACATTGCATTTCAGTGATTTTTTTGTTGAAGTGTTGCTTAAAATTTAAGCCTTATTGGCCTAGGCTGAAATGTGGTACAAAAAAATCTTATTAAATTAGTGTTGGTTAGTCCACGATAAAAATAAATTTATTGCCCTAAATATGTAAAAACTAACAACTTAAAGACACTAGTATATTTCAAAGTAATTAAAAAATAATTCAGTTTTAGCTTCCCCCTATTAAGTATATGATGTAAAATAAAAGAGCAAATAATAGTACCCTACGTTATATTATAAAAAAAATTGGAACATTATTTTAAGTACAATTTTTTCTAACCCTGAAGAAGACTAACGTTTTAGTCGAAACGTCGATTATGAAATAAATAATACCAACTGAAGACTGCTTGTCCGATTATTTTCCTTTGGACCTCAATTACTCTATAGACGACCATCACTCAAGTTATCGTTTTAGAACCCTACAAACTCTGAATGATGTAATCCGGTTGGAAAAAGCCCTGATATAAAAAGTTATGCTTCATAGAGCTATGCAAAATCCTAGAATCTGCCTGCAGCAGTAATAATAGTATATTGACCATCACTTGCAAGAAATTATTTCTAAACTAGAGGATTTAATACTTCCCGTGTTGTAGTTGAAGAAACTAAAAATAATGTTTTTATATATCTACTAGTTTAATTATAATTCATCTTCAAAACTAGGGAGGTTGCTTTGTCCCACCCTGTATTTTATTGTAAATTATTATAAATTATCTCAAATGTTTCTAATACAAAATAATTTAAAAAACATTTGGATTTACAATTGAAATTGTGTAAAACATTTATGGTACGCTTATGTGATGCTCCTACTTACACGATGTAAAAATACCGTGGCTCGGGGCGAACACAACACATCTCCCGAATCCGGGAACGTGACCCGCGGACGCTGTCACGTTCCGGGCGAGTCCGGAAAACATTCACGTCCAGCGGCAAAAGTCCGGACAGGACATGGCACATACAAGATACAGCGGCTGCGGAAAACATGGCACAAATACACCCCTAAAACATCACACCGTTTCTAATTCCCAATCAAATACAAGTTCATTCAAATAAAAACTCAAAAACTCGTCAATATATTGAGTATTAACTTTAGTTTAATTAACCTACATTAATTGTCCTATATTATTAATTATATTTCTATCTATAAGATTATATCTATAAATATGTATAAATAACTTTTTGGCATACTGGAAATATAACAATCACACATCACTGAAGTCTGCGATGCGCTAAAGTAATTCAATATTTTTTAGCCTATAAAGGCTATTAAAAAATACTATATAATAATACAAGTGCCTATAAAAATGCATCTTACAACAATTTTCTGTTAAATAAAGACTTGGAGAAATACAAATGTTTGATTATTTTGACTGATTTTTATGTTTAAATTGATTCAGTAGTAAAATTTTATGCTCTGCAACAATTATTTGAATTTTTTTTACCTAAAATAATTAAGGAACTAGGAATACATGCACGAAACTATGATTTTACACTATATCGGCCAAAAATTGTAATAGGTACATTATGTGTGCTTTAGTTATTTGTATATCCGTCCATTTTAGAAACTCTAGCTGTAAAGTACAACATAACGCAATTATAATGTAATTAACTACACTGATGGCACACAAAAGACACAATCATTAAATCACAGACTGTCCACTTTACTAACTTAATATAGCATCCACATGTGAATAACTTCACACTTCACTTTTTTTAATATTTAAAACGATATTTTATTACAAAATGTAAATAAAAAAGAATTCCTTAATTTTTTTGCAAGACCTCATTGTAATTTAATTTTTGTAAACATTTTTTCTAATGATTAATAATATTTTTATATGTTTCAGTATCTTCTACAATGGAAATCACACATCTTTCTACTTCAATGAAACCAAAATGGTAAGTTTATATTGGAACAAAAAATAAGATAATTTAATTTTTCGAATCTAAAATAGGAAATGGTGTATAAAAGTGTATATATTTTATATTACTTTCCAAATTTGTTGTTTAAATAAAGTACATATATTACTGAATATATTTTAATGTGACACAGAACGTAAAACAGGATTACAATAAAAAAATTTGAGGTATTACTTATTTATGTTCAATTACTATATAAGTTAAGAATAATATTTGTGATATTTTTGTTATATAATTACATTTTATATCGTTGTGAATATCGACCATCTTGTACATTTCCCTCGTCCTTATTTTGCGTCTATTTATCGAACAGTGGGTAAACCGTGCGAGCTAGAAAGGTAGAAAGGGTAAAAGAATAAATGGTCGAGAGGAAACTCGTTGGGAAAAAATTCCATCGTCCTTATTGTTTTAATCGATCGCGTTGGCGTGGAATAAAAAAGAGAGCACGATCGCGAACGTCATGTAAACAAAGTGAGCTTGTGCACACAATGAACACATGGACCTGGACACTCGGACATTTACGTCATACGTTCCGGATATTCGCTGCAAAATAACATAAGTACGATGCGAATTTGTTACCTATCTATTTATAGAAATAGAATCATATAAATACACCACAATACAAATTATTGTTTATTTACTGGAATTTGATGGTATATAATGACATTTTACAAACCCCATTGTTAAAATATGATTTAATGTACCGGATTATGGGAAGCTAAATAACACGTTCTTTACAACTTGATAATCTGTGGCTTCCGAATGTTTTATATAGGATGGGAATTTGTTACCTATCTATTTATAGAAGTAGTATCATATAAATACACCACAATACAAATTACTGTTTTACAATTGGATGGTATATATAATGACATTTTCAACCCGTACTGTTAAAATATTATTTAATATACTGGTTTATGGGAAGCTAAATAACACGTTCTTTACAACTTGATAATCTGTGGCTTCCGAACGTATTATACATTTTTTGAAGTGCTTGAAAGCAGCTACCATGAATAGATGATTCGTTAGATACATATTGCATAGCTCTTTTTTTCTACGATCACAATGGAACTCGCACTTTTCTCATATTATATAAAGCTTCAAAGTTAAAAAAATTCTCACAATCTTGGGTTAAAATGTGAGAAATAAGTTTTCACAGTATTTGACAATACTATTCGTTACGTGTTTTTATTAATTGTTAACACAAAATTATGCTCTACTTTAAAATGAATTATTGATATAGTCATATCAAAAAGTGTGGTCGTTGAAAAATAGTGTGCCACTCGTGCAGAATCACCTATTTCCTACCTTGTATGATTCAAGCTCTCGACTTCGTCTCGTGCCGATACTACACCACTAGAAAACAAAATATCACAAAAAAAAGTATCTTAGGAACTTGAAAGAAAAATGAACTATAAAGCATTTTGTACCTAATGGTGGTAAAATTTGGTGGTTACATTCTTCTATAATTTTTAAATTTTAAACAGTCAGAGAGGAAAATAAATTAAACATTGTTCAGGAGCAAATTTATTTTATGACTGCTCTCATACATAACTATACCTAATAACAAAACATATACCAAGGAACCAAGGTTGCTATATATAAATATGAACTATATGATACTATACTATGATATATATCGTATATGATGAAAACGACAATATTACGTGTATTCCGACATTTTATTTTATATAGATATATAGCACAATACAACGAAATTTACAAAAAGTATTATTTTTTTACGAATTCACACAGTATACGTACCGTGTGTGCAACGAAATGCGGAACATAGGACTGTAACATGAAACTACAAGAGTACAAAGATGTTCAAAATTAAATTGTACATCAGATCAGATCATAGTTGGTGCAACTGCAGGTCTCCGGTACGAGATTTATTAAATATAAAATGTCATATTTTCGTCAGAAATCAGACAGCAGTGGAAATAAAAGAACCTATCTATGTGTCAGTAATGGCAGTTAATGATACTTTGTACTCTTGTATTTTTGCTCTAAATCCAGTGTTAAAGTCCTGTTCCTCGTCGGCACAATATGATCGGATTGAGATATAAAACATAACTCGCAGAGACATCGAAGTGATACAGCAAGCATCCTTCCTATGTATATACGTCATAAATTAAGTCCTGTATCCACTTAACATGCATTGCGGCTGTCAGGCTGGAGAAATAACATAAGGTTCTGAGTCAGTTGTGGCACACGAGCTCTCCACACACTCAGAGATAACGAGTGGTATTATGACGTTAGGGGCCGGATTGTTCACAGGTTGGCAACAATGACACTACTCTCGGCGGCGGGGGCGGCGCTAATGGACAGAGACACAGAAAGCGCACTCCATCAGCCGAGAGAGGTGATATGTCTTCGCCCTGCACTCAGAGGTGGATTGGGGATGTGATTTCAAATTAAATTCCAAGTCGAACACCACTAATTTATTTTTAGAATTATAGTTGCAGTGATTGAAATTATTAATTTTAAATGACAAAGAACATTGTTCTTCAGAAAATGAAAGACGTATTTCTTCACGTTCTATTTTATTATTGCCTACCGGTTTCGGCCATTTAAATGGGCATCATCAGGACCGATCGTAGCTGCAAAAATTTTCAATACTGTATTATATATTATAATTTTGATAAATTGACTTATAACTAATACTTAAATAAAAAAATTTAAAGTAAATAAGCAAAAGTAAGTTTACATGACTCGTAATCTCAGAAATTAGATACGAAATAACGTAAATCACCCCTAAAATAACAAGAACTAGGGAATTGAGATAAAAATAACAAATGTTTAACGGTTTATCTGTCACATTACCTGCTCACTTTAACAATAATTTCAAATAATAATAAAAATAGACAATTTAGCTAACCTAACAAATAAGTCTTTACTTCTTTAGTATTACGAGCTCAGTTTTATAGAGCGCTTTTGTTAAAAGTGACGACTAGTAATAAAATAGTAATGTAAAAGCATGCTTCCTAAAGCCACTTTTATTATAAAAATTCATTCGTAAGATGGGCCATTATTATCTGTATAAAAATAAAGTAATTTTCTAATAATTTGATGTCTTTTATTTAATTTTATAATCAAATAATAAAAAGCTAAGAAAAACACTAAATTTCCGTGGTTAATAAAAATTTAACTAAATTTTAACGTAACTACATGAAAGGAAAGTTGTTTTTAGAGTTGCAGTCATTTAATAAAATCCACTGATACACCAATGTTTCAATGGATTTTATTAAATGACTACAACTACATAAGTTTCGGTTTCGGTTATGTTTTCGACCGAAACCAGAAGAAGAGCCGAACATTCGGTTACGGTTACGGTTTCAGCTGAAAATCGGGTTTTGGTCGGACACTACCAAGAACCAAGACAACAGTTCTATTTAAAAAAAAGAAATTAATATATAGAAAAATATTTGTTACAATCTTATGTACTTTCAATTATGAAAATTAAGATACCGGTCACCGGTTAAGAATTGATTAATAATTTTTCAATAAATCTATTTTAAATATCTCTAAATAACCATTAAGTACAGATAACAACACTAGACGTCTGACGTTAAGTTGTCCTCCAGTATAAAAGTGAGGTTAATGGTTTGCTCGTACTCTATTAATTAATAGGAATGATAAAAACGATATAGATTAAAAAAAAATTGACATAACAATTAACCAGTTATTTAAACAAGCAATTTTTGACTAAAAAACTTAAATCGATTAGTAATTCATCAGATATTGCGAAGGGGGATAATTATATATTTTTTTCTAACTAGGCATTTTGATTCAAATAAATGTGTTCAATTATTTCGGTTGATATCAATGTGAATTTGTGATAGTAAATTGTAATGTAAGTGAAATGATTTGAATCCCCCTGAATGCGTCCCTGCACTTGTCACAGTGCAATGTCAGCGTGTAACAAATCCCTTGCGGTGTCGCTGTGCAGACAGACACTCGCTGCTGAAATGGCAAGTGAAGAATCACACTGAAAAATCACAACGCTAGCCTGAAAAGTTGCCCCGGGCAAGCCCACTACCATAACATAAATAACAGACGGTATTTGACAGTTCAGTCAATGCTGCAATGTTTATCTCATCAGGTTTTGCTTTGTTTGTAGTCCCAAGCGAAATCCAATTCTGCTGCAGTGTATACGTCACTTTTAACTTTCCACTGCAAACAGATACACGCGCAGTCATTGTCATTCCAAAACAACCCAATCACTTTCATAACACACCAGTTCCAACTCAATTAATTGTGCTTACAATCCTGATTCTTATAATTTTGGAACGTATAATCCAAATTCTAGACATATTAACTATTACCGTAACTTTACAAAGTAAATATAACCTTAGATGTTAACTGTTATTACTGCTTCTTATGAAAAAATACATGGTTTGGTGTTGTTACCTTTAGCGTGCTTAATATCAAGTTTACTTATGCCTGTATTCATAGTCGATACTTCGCCTTGACTCATACTTGAGTACTGTCAAATGCTGTCATATTGTCAAATTTACAAATATTCCCAACGAAATAACTTCGTGAATTCTCATCTAAGTAATAACCCAAAGGTAGAGATTTGGAGAAATTGTAGTTATTTCGTTGGGAATATTTGTAAATTTGACAATATGACAGCATTTGACAGTACTCAAGTATGAGTCAAGGCGAAGTACCGACTATGAATACAGGCATTAGTTTTAAAAGAAATTTATACAATTTTTTATCACAATTAGTAAAACTTGCACAATATTAGATAAGACAACCGAGAAACAGAGAATTATTTTGTTGCTGAAACAGAAATGTTCACACGAATTTTTATTCCTTCATTTTCGTCGAAGGGTCAAACTGATCAAAAAACTATGAATGATAGGAAATCATTTTTCAGAATACTGTTTACCTACATATAACGATTCTTTTATATTTTTAGGTTGTAAAAATAGACAAAGACAGATATAGGGTAAGTGGGGGAGAGATGGTCCGGTAGGAGAAGTGGACTTTTGATCTTAAAAGTACATTAAAGTGATCTCTCACAGGGAATGTCAATTTTGTTGTTTAGAAACAGTGTAAGTACCCGTTTGAAAATCAACACAGAATGATTTTCTTAAAAAAATCTGCCATAATTTTTTGTACCTAATGTATATACAATTAGTTAATTACTACTTCGGTAGGTTTAAACTAATTATTTCTGTGCATACTTTATAAACATATGCATAAGACTTAACGTATCCTAAAAATGTGATTCTATCTATAGTCATACCTAATTAATTTAGTGGTTCATCTTAACCTCTGCTCTGAGGACAGATGGACCACCTACTGCTGAGGTGAGATGTACCAGAGGATTTTTATTGTTAAAAAGATCAATTCAACAGGTAAACAGGAAAATATCATTCGCACATGAAAAGGTACACGATCTAGTTGCTATTCCATGAGTTCTGAAGATCTATTGTTAAATGGTTAATCAAAGGGTGATGATAATGAAGAAGTTGAAGATTATGAAAACGAATATGCAAGGGAAATTATTTTCAAAAAACGATAATGAAGGATGATTGGATAAAATCTGTAATTTCTGATCGCTGTTTGCACGAAGAGTGTACCACATATGACAAATGACAACAATCTGTTAACCAGTTCATCTTCTCATATCCTTTGTCCGTCTCACCTATGTAGTGAAGAAGAATTGGATTTTAATAAAATCTCGTTGACATAGTTGAGCTAGTATTTAACAGTGTAGTCTCATTCCATCGCATAATCCTCATAAGACTGCACGTGACCTTAATAGTAGAGCTGTTATTAAACATTAGAAGAAAAAATATCTGTCGGTATACATAAAAATTTAAAAAGGATATTTGTGTTTTATTTCTTAAATAGAACTCAAACTTTGACCTAATATTTTTCTCTAGATATTTCTAATAAATTGAGGTAGATAAAGATTTATTGAATAACGAAAATTGCTCTTTTTTCAAAGTAAGTATAAAATATATGATATTATCGGGAAATAAAAATCATCGTATGAAAATAAATTTTCATTATTTCCATTAAAAATTACTTGCACATAAAAAAGGACTACCTACAGGTTGGAAAAATAACATGCAATATATTATTTTTGTGAATAAAATGAAAAATTGAACAGTGGTTTATTTAGCCGTTATTTGGTATAAAAATATTAGTTTGCTAACATAAATATAATTGTGTTTTGATTGCTTGCAGTTATCGCGTCAGGTATGTAGTATTGACGTCCTACTAACGTAAATATGATGTTGCAGCAGTTGATTTTTTACTATTTTTTGCTGGGCTATTACACAGGTTTTATATTTTTGAATAAACAATTTTTAATTTTTATAAAAATAACTGTTTTTATGAAATTAATTTGAAAATTGTAATTTTAAATTGGTTTTTTCGTTCGGCTTCCAAAAATTTATTAATTATTAAAAATTCAGGTTTTATTTTTAAATATTAAACATAAATTACCAAACATATTAATGTCGTCGATGTTAATGCTTGACTCAATACTGAAACAACCCGAACAACTTGTTAAGCATGGGCATCTGAGAACGGTGAAAGGTACGAGGTTGGTTAAATTAGATCAAAGTTGGTACCTTAATGCGGCAACATTGGTCTAATTTCACTGACTTCGTATCTCTTACAGTTCTCGAGATCTCCATGTTTAACAAGTAATGTGGGATACCTGAGAAATCAGTCACCATTGATTTAACTGTAAGGTCTTGGATTCAAATCCGGTCAAAGGAATGGCATGTTTCATAGTTTATCTTCATTCCTGAAATCGTACAAAAATCTGATTAGGATTAAAGGAAAAGGCAGAAGTTGGAATAAGAAAAATTTTAATAAAATAAATTGTACTCTTTAGGGACGTAAAATTAAATCTCATTTGGTACCACAAAAGGGTGATTTTAACCAGGTTAACTGGAGAAGAATAACTTGCTCAATTTCTCTAGCACAGAATACTGTCAAAAATTTTACTAGATAGAATAAAGGAGAAGGTTGTGACGTAAATGAAGTACCTAGAGAATAAGGTTTTCGAGAAGAATACAATCAGGATAACTATTGAGCAAATGATGGAATTCCAAGAAAAGCTTCACCTAATGTTTATAGTCAATCTTTCAAAATACCTAAAATGTAAAATCGTTAAAAATATTTACTGTAAATCTTTTTCCTAAATGGAATTGGTAAATTCTTATAATTTTAAGAAAATTCCTAAAATATGGCAACACTTATCGTAGCGTGCTATTTCAAAAGTCATTTCCAAAATATTATATAAATTAAATCCGATTTATATTTTATCTAGGACCAACTATAGGCGTAATCCGACCCTGTACAAATGTAATAGAACAGAAACACCGAGACAAATATTAAATTTTTATTTATTTTCTTCCATAACATTCGCTCATTCGTTGAAAAGACAATACGGAAAAGAAATACAGTAGCTCACTATAAAAACTTGTTTCTTTAGCAGGTATGTTTATTCTAATTTCCGTCTCGGTGTAAAAAACGAAGCCAAGGGCTGATATCTTTCCATCAGGACTTGTGACACACCTTGCAATAACAAAGCAGTGGCTCAGGCCTGAGGGAACAGAACCGTGCAACGCACTGGTTGCAGCATCGCCCTGCAAAAATCACAGCGCCAGAACGGGGATAATGTCTACCTAGCGATTTAAATGGATGAAATTCAGAATAGAATAATAACAGGTAAAAGTGGTTCTGATCTATTTAATGTAGTGGAAAATATGCAGCTAAAATGCAAGTAAAACTTGTGACATAACAAGCACAAAACCCAATGTAATAATAATAATAATAATTTAATTGTTCAAAGAGACATACTTCGTATAAATGAGTTGGTAACATTGTTTAGAATAGATTTAATCATATTTTGACCGTATTTATTTGGGAAATTTTAATACAACCCTAAACTGATCCTGAACTTACTCGTGTTGGTACCAAATAAATATTTATTTAAGTTTGCCGTTTTAACCTATAAAAGATAAAACTTCTAACAGATATAGAAAAAGAAAGCAATATGTAAACAAAGATATAAAACAGGTTCAACTCACCAACCCAGTTAAATATCTGGGTGAGTTGGATCAGTTCAAGATCAGTTCTGGGTTACTTTAAACGTACCAAGTAAATAGAGTTAACCTACCAGGTTACTTAAAAAGTCCCAAATAAATACGGCCTACTTAACAAAAATTCTTCATGTATCATAGATATTATGTTATAAATTAATAATAAATGCTCTGAGCTTTAGGGCATCTTCGACATAGTTGTAGATATCGTAGATCTTCTCTTTGATTGGGTTGCCAAGCAAGAATGTTGTAGCCTTTTCGGTTTGGTAGTCGGGTCCAGATGTATACTTTGTTATATAGATATTTCTTAAAGAATTAAATATAGGACAATGAAAGAGAAAATGAAAAAGGTTATTTTCTTCTAACAGGTTGCAAAGGTCGCAGATATCTGACCATCTTGGTATAGGGAAAAATTGTTTGAGTTCTGAGTTGTCCTGTGGTCTTCAGGTTTCTATGAGGGATATTTAGGGAAAGATAGTTTTGGGAAATGTTATAGGTATGGAACAATGTACTGTAGTATGAGTTTATAAGACCCAATGTATTTAGTTTTTCCATCTACAGATTTTCTGACACAAATAATAATAACAATATTAATTTTTGTAGCTGTAATACTTTGTAAAAATAACTTGATAATATTGAATTCAACTTATACATGGTGGTATAATATAGCTATTTCGAGAATGATAAAAGGTGGAGAGAAGATTAAATTAGTTAATAATTTCTTTAACAAGATATTAAACAAAAAACTATGGGCCCCATTTTTTTTTAATTTTAAGTGGCAACATATGTATAAATTTGTCATTCCATACATTTTTTTATTGATTTTATTTATTCAACATGCACTTAACCGTCATATAACAATATTTAAAAAAAAAAAATAATAATTACATAATATTTTATTTAAATGTGATTTTCTACAAAAAGAGTGTCGTGGAAAGTAACTTATAGATAATGTAAGAAATATTTGAAACTGACTTATGCAAAGTTTACAACCTTTTATGAAGGACTGGGTAGCTTAGTGGTCAGGCGTCATAAATTATTTTAAATCGAAGGCAAAACTTGAAGAGAAATAAATTCAACAAATTCATACAGTGAAGCAAACTTACCGTCGTGTTAAGATTTCTATAAAGAAACGGGATTAAAATGGAAAAGGATTAATATATTTATTATGCGTTTTAAAAATGAGTAACGTCAATTTCAAACAACGGAGTGCTTTTAGGTGTTTTTTCAGACCTGGGCACTGTGCAAAAGAAATTTTTACAATACTTAAACAGACCTACGGAGACAGTGCTATTTCAAGCAGTCAGGTTTTTCGATGTTTTTAGGCATCTTCAGAAGGAAAAGAATCAATTGAAGATGAAACACGCAGCGGAAGGATTTTATCTTCAATCTCGGTTGACAGTACTGAAGGATTGGGGAAGAGTTACATTTCATTCACACCATCGTTCATCAAATTTTATGTAATTCATTGGTGATGAAAAAAAATCTGCATAAAAATGAGGCTCCTCAGCGTCCTTATTTTCCTGACTTGACTTGTGATTTTTTCCTCTTCCCAAGGTTGAAACATTTTATATTTTTTTGTTCAAATAGCATTATTACAGATTGAAAATAGAAAATATATTTTTATACATGTGATTTTATTACTGTAGGTATACATATTTTTTGTGTAAAGTATTTCACATTCACATTCTGAAACTAGATCTAGACCGCATATATAAACAATATTGCGTATGCAATATCTGAAAATAGAACCTGATCAGACTATTCTTTTGTTTTTTCAGCGTCTAGCCGTTATAATCCAGTAAATAAAACTAATATCCGCGGGTGACAATTGAATAGCAATTGAAAGAGGTAATGGTGACAATGCGGGATAATCCCCGATGTTATGCGGCGGTAATCGCTCACACGTGGCCGCTAGAGTGGCGCCACGTGTCACGGACGCTAGACGTCCCGACGCCTTGTTGCTGCCACACGTGCCGTCGGAAGAACCATCGGCGGAAGATTATCAGATCAGCCGAGAAGAAAAATATCAGTAAGTTTCCATATTTATTTAGTTTATGTATCCTCATAAAGCGGAATGTACAATTCTGTGTCATGTAATAATTTCGATTTAATATTGTGTCTTTGAACTAAACCAAATTAATAAACTAACGCGTATTTGGACGATATATTTCAGGGCTGTAGCTAAGGAGATGCCGGGGTAGACTCAACCCCCCCTTTAACTCTTAGAACCCCTCCTGAGCAAACTAAAAATTTTACCTAGGTACCCATCTATCTTATCAGAATATATTGTTACAATTCTTATTTTTAAAATTTTCGAAAGTATTAAAATATATAAAATTTTATAATTACTTAGGTACAACTTTTACGAGCTGCCTTGGTGTAGGTACATTATAAATTATAGGTTTAAATAATTAGTACATTCTTGCCTATAAAATAAAATTTGTAATTTATATTGTATTTTTTTTTTTTTAATTTTACAACCCCATTCTCTCATTAAATGACCTATTAGAAAATAGTCTAGCTACAGCACTGCATTTATATATAGGTGTGCCACAATTTCGTACACATATTTAAATAGCATAAGTATAAAACGTGCTGATTACAAAACAATGTATACAGGGTGTTAAAAAAGGTAATAAATTTTAAAGGTAGATATATTTTGACGTCCTGAACATATATAAAATTTTGCAATATTAGAAACTTAAATATTAAATAAACTATTAAAATCTCCTACCCAACCAATGGTCTTAATCCAGGGCATCGAAATATATGTTCCCTTATAATTTGTAAACCTTTCTTAATACTTTTTTGTACTGTAGAATCAGAAAAAAGGGCCACCGAGAAAATCTACTCTCTATGTGAAACGCTGAAAAAAATCGTCTCGTCTAAGAGCTCAAAAGAAGGTTAAGGCCCACCGAAAAATTTCTCGGCACCTCAGTGGGTTTAGTTCGACCCTGTGTAGAATCATTAAAAATTTGTACCAAAATACAGGGAATGTGTAAATTACAGGAATTCTATGACCTGTTACATATTTTTTCAGTTTTGTTTGTAAAATTTGAAATTGAACAATATAAAAAAATATTCAATATTTCTGTAGGAAATACTTGAAATTTTTGTAATTTGTTATTTATATTTATATATAACACATTGACCTTATTTCGAAAGTAAAATACATGTACATAAAATAAATATTTTCTTTATAATACGCTTTTTAGCGGTTGAAAATTGGATTATATGAAATTATATTTCAATTAAAAATGTTGTACTAGTCACCCTTGCAGTAATACAAAGTAAACGAGTGCAGCCCGTGCTGCTGATTGGGTCGTTCCCCTTTATCAAAACACGGCTGCATTCTTCTCACTGCACTGCACTATTTACCCACCTATTTCAATTTTAAATCTTGTTTTAAATTTTTCATTTGCATAATCCACCCTTAAACATCTCAAAACACTCGTAATTGCTCTTAACTTTTAAGGGAACGACCAATTACTTAAAACACATTAGGAGCAGATTAGAACATGCAATTCCATTGTTGGAATGTAGGGAAAGCGAAATAAGTTTTACTTATTACTACTTTTAAATAAAGTGATAGTGGTGGCAGCGACTATAGTTACCCTTGTCTCGTTTAAAAGTAGTTCATTAATGTAATTTGTGGATTACTTTTGAGGCAAGTAAAACTCATAAATTAAAATTAAATTTTCCCTTGTATGTCAGGTCACAGAATATGTTTATACAGAAGTGACAGTAAGACAGAGAAGCGAAAATTAGAGAGAGATGGAGGATGTGCATAAATTTAAAGGGCCCATTGTTTCAAATCGGAAAGTTTCCTCACATCTGAGAGAGAGATAGGGGAAGAGCACAAATTTAAAGGTCTACACAATGCTTCAAGGTCATAGAACTGACTAGAGGAACATGAAAGGTACCGACACGGAATGTCGCTTCTGTGTGTAACTATTTTGTGGTCAGGTACTAGATTTCGTCTTAGGCGACCGTATCTGTTACATATATAATTTAATAATAAAGATGTCTGAATTTCACTACGTCTTAGCAACTAGCTACAAAACAAAAAGTTAATTAATATTATTTTTGACATACAAATATCTTAATGATCGTAGAAAAATATATTTCGTTTATAAATCGAAAAGTATAACAGCCAGATTCACAAAACAAGCTTAGCTTTTAAACAGGTTTAAATATGTCAAATTCAAGATAAATTCTACATATTTAAACCGGTTTAAGAGCTAACCCTCTTTTGTGAATCTGGCTGTTAAAGTTTAAAAGTCGATAAAGTAATTGCAGGATGTTTTATTCTTCTGTATAAAAATATCTAAGAGTATTATGTATGGTGATATTATTTGAGGTTTAATAAATGTATGAGCTATCAAGCTCCAATTTAAAATCTTTTTCCTATTATCTGACACATCTGTTGGTTCCAGGTCGCCCTATATTGACTAACATCGTGGGAATCTGCAGATGATTCGACTTACGTCATTATCTTATGAGGGTGACTCTGATCAATCGCCAACTACTCTGCACTTGCGAATGTATTCATACTCTTAGCTCGGTCCATGAGCCCCAAAATAATAAAAAAAAACAAATAAATTGAGTTCCGGTAATATTCTTACAGATGAGCGAACCGAGAAATAATAAATTCTAAACATAAAATTATGTATCAGAGTGTATCGTTTGATACATGTACTTTCAGAAACCTAAAAATGGGTATGTAAGTACTTCTTGTTGCGCTGATTCCAAATTTTTTAACAGAACTTAAATATTTTTTCTCGTTTTCGAGATATGAGCACCTAAATTTGAAAATATTGCTTGACAAAATGTCTGCTTTCTGATGGGTGTATTTTCTAGTTTTTTATTTGTAAATCTTGAATTAGTAAAGATATTGAACGGAAACTTAAAAAATTAAAATATATATTAAGTTTTTAATTGAATACAATATACAGCCGGAAAACGTTTTATTAAATATGAATATAAATTACATGAGTATTTCAATTATACAAATACATGTAGCTTCCTTGTACCAAATAATCCAAGAAACATTTTCCAACCACAGTTCCAGAAGGGCACAAGTGGAAATAATTATGAAATAACTTGTATATGTATAGTATTGTTACCGACCAAAAACCCAAACATAAGTTACAGATATTTTTTTTTTTTGTGAAAAAACATTTAAATTTTCCAACTATAAATATAGTCACGTATTTACCTCTAAATATGATTTGAAAGTATTAATTTACTTTCCCTTGCTCGTAACTTTATTATTAATATCTTCATATCGTGAGAGAAATCTGTATTTGAATACAGATTTCTCATAGTTTAAAATATAAATCTCGTCATTTTCTTGCCTAGAAATAGTCTGGTAAGAGAACCGGAAAGGATTTTCTCTTGTTGGATACTCAGCAGTCAGTTGCTCCAATCCGTAACTAATTTATAAAAAATGATGTTTACTTCCTTATTGCATTGAAATAATCTACATTTACACAGATTAATTAATAATTAAATAAAATTAAATGTAGAAGAATGTCCTATGCTTAAAAATACTTTAAATTATTTAATAATAAATATTTTAAAAGGCTACTACTAGACACTAAATGTAACATTGGAACACACAATAAACTGTGAACTAAAATTAATTTGGAAGACATCCTGGGGCTGTTTTCCAAAATAATCCTAGAGTGTAGTGCTTCGTTCGGACGTCACTTGTGCGCACTAAATACGTGTTAGAACACAGCCCGGCTCTCGAAAAATTAATTATATCTTCCAAACCTATTAAAGGAAAAAATTGAAACTTCACATTTGAATTGTAGATGCTAAAGGACATGTATAAAAAAAATACCAAAATATAAGGATGGCCAGAAGGCATAGTTTACTTTAAGATTTTTTGAAAAATTAACTATATTTCCCAAATCCATGAAAGGAAAAAATTGAAACATGATATCTGAGTTGTAGGTGCTTAGGGGCATCTATAAAAAAAAATAACAAAATTTAACAATGGCCGGAAGGTGTAGTTTATTTAAAGATTTTTTGAAAAATTAACTCTATTTCATAAACGCGTGAAAGGAAAAAATTGAGACTTTGTATTTGAGTTGCTAATATTAAGGGATATGTATTAAAATAATATTAAAATTTAAGGGTAGCACAAGGGGTAGTTTATTTGAAGATTTTTCGAAAAAAAAATCCCACCTCCATTAAGAGAGAAAAAAAAACTTGGTATGTGAGTTGCAGATACTATACATCTATAATCGTAATAAAATATATAATATACTGTAATCTGTACAGTCTTTGATAATACATTATATCCACATACTCGAAAAATACTATTTCTATTTTTTAAGATTTAATATAATCATATAATTAATTTTACTATATTCTGTTTTATTTTATTAATGTTTAAATTCGAATAATATTTTTTAATTAGTAAAATGTAATTTCATTTTCTTTTAAATAAATTAAAAGGTAAACTCATTTAAAAAAAATCAATTGAAATTCAAAATTTTGGCAAGATGTATTTTTCAAACGAATAAACTTTCATACTAGAGACATCTGTACGAATGTTCCTACAACGTGTAGGCAATATGGATAATGTTCTAAATGTCAACGTCAAAAGAGACATGTAATGCCATTGAAGAGGTAAATACAATTATTATAACAATGAAATATCATTTCAAGGCACAATAAAAATAGTTTTTTATCTTTTTAGAGCAAATCATTGATGTTTCATATACAAATTAACCTAAAAATTGCTTAAAATGGTTGTCCAAGTGATTCTCCAGGCCCTAAAGTCTTTCTTATTCTTTTTCGTGAACGTTTGGCGTCGAGCCTTGTGTTGTTTTCGCCGCAGACGACGCATGTCATGTGACTCAATCCCACTTACGGGTGTGGGTGTCGTGTCTGATTACCCGGCCGGCAACGCTGAGATGGAAAACTGGAACTGGGATGAGTCTACAAACACGTTCCACAAGCCGAATTCTGTGCAAGAGCACATTGAGTACTACAGGCAACAGACTATAGCGGCTAGAAACCAAGTTCCTGAGGCAGAGGAGGAAACTCATGAGGATTTCTTCCAGGATATGACGCCGAGAATCACAAGACAAACCAAAGTGTTTATTGAAGAAGGAGGGAGTGATGTTAAACAAAATTCTTCTAGATTGTCTCTTGCTCCTTTGCCCATCGCTCCGGTAAGTTATCAAACAATGTTTTTAAGTTTCGAAATTATTTACACACGGGCAAGACATGCATTTATTTTAAAGGACAGGTATATTCAAAGTTTGGAGAAATTTTGTCTTTATAACGTTATATTATAGTGAAATTATATGGTTGAATTTATGATCTTTGATCCATCAATTGCTACACTTTTAATCAGTTTCTTATAAGAATCCTATTTGTCCATTTAAGAAATATTAGTACAATCGACCATTAATGTTTTATCAATGTTGTTATTGAACCATTACTGTTTAAATTTAATAATCATATCAGTTGATTTTACCTATACAACCATATTTATTATAGTTTGTATGCAAAACGAATATAGTTTGCTGAATCACGAAAATGTATTTACTAAATTTTTACGGTTAACTTAATAAAAGTCAAGTCGACAATAGCGATTTATGTAACAAGGAAGGAAACAAGGGTACAAAAATATTTTTTTCTACTCCTTTATAAATATATACCCATTAAATCCAGTAAATACAGTAGCTATAATTCACTCTTCTCGATCACGGAACCAGAAATTAATTAATCCCGTTTATTTTAAATCTTTCGTCATTTGGATTTGTCATGTTTATTTATATTTTGTTGTTTGCTAAAATATGCGAGCAGAAATTAATAAAGTCACGTTTCATCAGCTGATAACTGTCAATCCGCCATTTTTGTAGGAGCCAGAAGTCACGCTTTCATTTGTTATTTGCAATTTAAATCTTTTTTTTATTACATAAATAGTTTTCTTTTAAAACTACAAATATAATGTCATTTTGTGCATCTTTGGGCTGTAAAAACCGAACATCACGTTATATCTATCTCAAAATTGTCTGCCATTTCTGTAGGAGCCGCTTAAAAACTCCTTCCGTGCCATGGCTTCATTCCTCTCACCCAAGAAGTTTGTTATTACTCCCTCTATAATAGTTTCTATACTCTAAGGTCATAACTGTGTTATTATCTGTAGAGAAAATAAGAACAAAATTTTCTTATTTGATAGCTGTTAATGTTTCCATATATGCCAGTTTTCCATTTTTATTTTGATTCACTAGTGAAATAATGGAATTAATAACCCAATTCAGTTATTCACAGAAGTGAAAAAAAGTTTTGTGCACTTATAAAATTCCTGTATTTTTTTGTATCATGGATTGAAGAGATTTAATGTCTTTATCATTTTGCAAAGACAGAAGCAAATTTATTATTAAGAAATGAAATAAAAAACATTGAATTGATTTTTCACATCGAGGAGAAAATCATGTCGTTTTTCATTATTTATCTTTTAAAAGTGAATATTTTTCCTGTTCGTGTGTAATTTCTATTTTTATTTACTGATATGTTTACGATTGTAAATGAACGAAAAAATAACTAACCAATCTTTGTGAAAAATGTAACAGGAAGGAGAACTGGGAGAATGGGAAGAAACATCAGGCTGGGAAGAAGAAACGCGACCTGATTGGGACCCTCAAACAGTTCTTCGCGAGAAACGACGTCAAGAACGCGAGCGGCGAATCTGGGAGCAACAGCAACGGAGACAGGAGAAAGTCACCCGACCTGTATCACTCGGTGCTAAGATCTCTTAACAATTACTTCGTACTTACTAGTTCTAGGCGCTAGTATCCAGTGTAGAACTTAGCTGTTCATCTAGAAATGAAAACTGACTTTCAAACTTTTGTTGATAGATGAATTTTAAGATATACTTGACTGATGTGCGAGTGGTTATGAGGAGATCATTTGTGAAGTTGCCTGTTTTCAAATTTTGTCCATTATAAAAAATAAGAAGTATTTTTTAATTTTTAACAATAGAATATCAATCGTATTTTTATCTGTGATAAATGACTGCTTGATTCCTATTTTAACTGAATGTATTTAACTTTTAGAACCAGCGAAATTACTTACTTGCATTTTGATTCAGTAACTAGGTTCATTTAAATAATTTTATTTTTATATTGGACAAAAATTATAAAAGTATTTTTATAGTTTTAATGGGAATAACATACCGATCTTCAAGAACTTATAATTGATATTTATAGTTCATTCTTCAAAAATAAAAATGGTATATGAAAATAATAAATGATCTTTTAATTTTAATAATAAGAATGTAGTTTTGAATAGTATAATCAGATCATTAAATTATTTTTTATGTCATTACCACTTTTATAAAAGAAATAATTTTTAAATATCAAAATTGGTTTTTTAAATTAGTTTGATTTTTTTAAGATTGATTAATTACGTACCTTTTACAATTGCTATTTTATCTGTACGTTTTAATATAAAGCAATTTATATACTATAATGTGTTAAGTGAATAATTATAATTGCACCATTTTACACATTATATATAATTACCTATTAGTAATTTATCAAAAATGATACATTTTTGATTAACAGTTAGTAATAAATCCATTGACTTCAACATTCTTTAAATACTATACGATTTATTTTTTATCTGTATAAAACTATTAAATGTACAAAAATGTGTATATACAAGACAATGAATAATACAATACAATTTCATTTATTTCTATAAAAATAATAAATATTTGGTTTGCAATCTTACTTTCTACCTATTTGTTCCTCTTTCTACTCTTTCCTAGGGGGCAGAGCTGGTGCTGCGGACTGGAAGTTCATGTACTCAGGTAAGTTCTCTTCGGGCGGGGGTTCCTGTTTCGCGGGGAAGTTCATGTATTCTTGCATTGGGCTTTCCTCCACGGCTAGATATTCCTGAGAATCGTCCGGTAAGGGAGACGGGGCCGGAGATTTTAATTTCTCGCCGTTTACAGGGCCTGAAAAGGAAGAAATTAATTTGAACCGTCTTAGAAGTCTGCTTTCAATAATTGTTTTTGTTTTAAATGTTGATGATTTCGACATTAATATGAAAATGTAAAAAATACCTTTATACTCTGACTATCCAGAGAAGAATGTGAAAATTGTGAATAAATGAATTCGAATTTAATTTCTTTCACAGTTACTACAACTAGTTTCTTCAAATTCAAATTTGTTTGAAGAAAACAAATATTTATACAATTTATAATGAAATATTTAAACAAATTAAAAATCAAGATAAAGTACTTGATAATAGTTCAAAAAAATTGAATCAATCCTAATCCTAAGATAAAATTGTAAGTCATCTTTGTTTGTTTTGCTCGCAAATATAAATTTATTGTTTATCAACAAAATAAAACTGTATAATATAATCATAACGTAATCTTCTATTAATTTATTATAACAAAAAAAAACTAATATTGGTTAAACAAGTTTTTTATAAGATCGACAACTTGATTTGTCATATTTTTGATGTAAAAAATAATTCATACATGATTTCTTACCTGAAACTGGAAGTCCAGAAGGGGGAAACTGGATATAATACTGATCTCCTTCAGAAGGTGTTTCTACTCTGGGTACTGGGTGAGGAGGTCTTTCCTAAAATTAAAATATTTTTGTTTAAAATAAGTTTTACTGTATAATGTGTTAGTTAAATATACATGTACAAAAACGTAACTTTTATAGGTGTAAAATTTAGTTGTACTTTGAGGTTATAATATTATAGGTGATGTTTTAAAATAATGGATTCATGATATATGAAATAACTTCTCTACCTTGGTGGTTTTATAATTAACCAGGCATATTTTCTTTATTTACACCATAAAAAATGTCAACAAACATAATAAACACCATAACAAGAAACTCAATGGATGACGATCCTGCACAACACAACTGCTGCCATCTAACTTTCTTTGAGTTGCATTACTTTAAGCCAAATTATTCTGAATAATGTTTGTTGCGTTATTTGACAGTGAATTGAAATACAATTAAGTTTGAATTTATAAAGAAATTGAAAATAAGATGTTTGTTATCCGAAAGTTACCGACGCACAAAATAATACAATGAGAAACGAAACTCAATGGATTAAGCGAGTAGAATACAATGCTGCCATCTGAACTTCACTTTGTTGATTTATTCTAAGCCAAGTGATTCTGACTGAATAATGTACATTGCGTTATGTTACAAAGTTACAATGAATTTAAAGTCATGCTTACTTTTTTATAAAAAAAAAAATAAGATGCTTGTTATCCGAAAGTTATCGAAGCACAAAAAAAAATAACAACAAGAAATGAAACAATTGATCAAGTGAGCAATACATAACTACTGCACTGCCATCTGAACTATTCTCAATTAATTAATCTAAGACATATTATTCTGAAATGAACGTTATAACAAATTCAAACATGAAAAAATTGTTCTACTTACATTAATCGTTTTAAATTGTGGAGAAGCACTTTGCCTCATCAATATGCTTCTATTATAGACAGGTTTAGGGGTAGGAGGGATACAATAATTGAAATTCTTCGAGTCTGGAATTTCAAAATACTCGTGGTCGCTGCTTGTTTGTCGCATTAAATGCTGCAAAATAAATGAATTTAGTTTGTTTTAATTTAAAGTGTAAGATTACTCTTACCTTACGATCTTCATGATCAGAATGTGTGCCACTGTCTCCAAAACTTGCTGCACTACAACCGCTTAACGTACTCATTCTGCCCGAAGACGATGTACCTGGAGAAAAATTAATATTTGGTACCATGAATTTAAAAAATAAATAATATTTACTCACTTGCAGTGCTTTGAAGACTCAAACTACTTATAGGCCTTAATTGATTAGTGCCATTATTCGTCAGAGTATCATTATTCGTTTTGTCTTCAAGATTTAAATATGTATTATCCAATTTAACATCTCTTGTTATTGTAGTAATTTGACATTGAGGTTTATTTTTTCTACTAAAGATCTTTTTGATTCTGTCGAATGGAGTTGGTCGTTTCATTTCTTCTTTCATCATTTGTTGTATTCTCTCATATTCCCTCCTCATTGCGTTTAATTGTTCTTCCTTTTCTTTAAACGACTTTTGTACATCATTCCTCTTTCTCCAATTTTCTACAAGTTGTTCTACTTCTGATAAACTGAAGACATTATTTTTGAAGTCATTTATGATTTCTAGTAATTCTCCTTGCACTTTGTCTTCGTATCCATTCGTTACTTCTCGTTCTGATTCGGTTGGTAAGGGTGTGGGTGCTTTGGAGCTGTTGCTGGCGATGTCGGAATTCTTGGAGATGGATTCTTTCCTGCTGGGGGTTGTGCGACCTGGTCTGGGAGGTTGCATCTCTAGGTAGCCGGTTATAGGCGAGGAGGGTAAAGGTGAGACTGGTCGTGCAGGCGGAGGGATGCTGTAAGTCATTTCAGCTGACCGAGGCAGGAGATATTCGTCTTCGTCCATGTCTGGTGGGGGTGGTTGATTTTGTGATTGGGATTTACTGATGCTGAGCTCTTTTAATTGGCTGTACATATTCGTGAACTCGCTCATTTGCTGTAAAAAATATAATATTGAAATAAACTAAACTAGAAATTGTAAAACAATAAAATAAACAACTAGAAATAAATTAATAAAACCATGGGCGTTGACTTTTCAAAATTTCCTTGGGGGCAAAATTTTTAATAATGATATAAAATTGCTACAAAAAATACTAAAAAGGAACGAATGGAAACTAAAAAAAAACCTTATTTCGAATGAAACATATTTAATTAATTTTATTTTGTGCTCAGGTTTCAGCAAACCATTGCGCAATGGGCAGCCAAATCTGCTCTAGAATGTGTTCTGTTCTCAGTAGTCCAAGAATTAGAGTAAAAGCTTTAAAATGCTCTAGCACAATCCAGAGTAGCTAAATCTGCTCCAGAATGTGCTCTAGTTTCAGAAGATCTAGAATTAGAGCAAATGAGTGCTCTAATTCTTGACCCACTGAAAATAAGTCACAATCCAGAGCAGGTAAATTTGCTCCACAATGTGCTCTGGTTTCAGCAGACATGGAATTAGAGCAAACACTTCTAAGTGTCCTAATTCCTGATCAAATGAAACTAAAGTACCAACCCAGAGAAGCTAAATCTGCTCCCGAATGTGTTCTGGTTTCAGCAGGCCTAGAATTAGAGCAAACATTTCTAAGTGCTCTAATTCCTCACCCACTAAAACTAGATCGCAATTCACAGCAGCTAAATCTGCTCTAGAATGTGCTCTGGTTTCAGCAGGCCAAGAATTAGAGCACACGCCGAAGCGTGCTCCAATTCCCGGTCGGCTGACCTAGACCACCTTCAGGGCTTGAGATGCCCTGGTAGGCGGCCTAGCCAGACCACCAAGCGGGGAGGAGGTCCGATGACCCACTGCCTCCCCGGTGCCCCGCAAAGCGGGACTGAGTGCTAGCGTCTCTGGATCCCTGGTATATCCTGACACGCGCATTATTACCGGTCATGTAGATTCCTATTGGTTGATATTCAATCTGTTATTGTAGTTGTACTAGTAAGAATTTTAAAACGAAAATTTGTACACATAGGTTTTTTGATGCACGGATTTTACTGGTAATATTTTAAAGGGTATAACTAACACCCATTTTAGGGTAGTAGCCAATTACTTAAGCAATTTATAAAAACAAGAGATAAACATACCATGTATCCTTTCAACGCAGAGGCGAGTTTGGTCCATCCAGAATTCTCGGCTATTTCCGCTGGCGTGAGATCATTAACATTTCTGAGTTCACAAGCAGCTTCTGCTCCAGGACACTCCAGGAGTTGCCACGCTAATTTTTCCAAGCCAAACTTAGCAGCAAAGTGTAGTAACGTAGGGAACTCCTCGTGAGCATGTGGATGTCTGGAGGGCCCATCCGTCGACTTTCCTGGAGCCGGTGCTCCTGATCCGCCCAGGAGGTTGAAGTGTGGAGGAAGATTCTTTTGGAAGGCGTGCACCATCCATAGGTCCAGGTGGTCTGAGTTACTGGGACTGAAGCCAAGAGTCTAAAAGAGATATTATTAAATGCACTGTTGAATCTTCATAAACAACGTAATTTTAAAATATGAAATAGTTTTTCTCTTACCTGGCACATAAATTCAACTGGATCATTGACGCTTCTTAATATCTGATCTAATTCTCGTAATCTACTCTCACATTTTACTGGTCTAGCTCCTAAGACGTCTCCATTTTTCTCGACAATTACATTGACGATAGAAGAGACTTCCAAACATTTATCCGGCATAGTAAATTTCAGAGTGTAGGGATTACGTCGTTTTATAGATTTTACTTCTAACATGTCTCCGTTTCTATCTACGGATATACGAACATTGTCGTCTTTACCCAATGGATCGGTAAGGAGAACTACCAGTCGATTTTGACTCTGAAAAGAAATAATTTTGTAGATAAACCATGTGTCATCAACATTATAAATTAAAAGAAAAATATACTAATACTACTAATACTATGACTTATGTAACTACTACTATTAATACTAGGCAAAATTATATTTCAAGTCAAAGTAGGCTCAAGAAATGGAGTTAAAACATTGTTCCAGACTAACACGAGACTTATAAACAGTGGCGGCTCGTGGCTTTAAATCATAGGGTTGCTACAACTCATGAAACTTTCAAAGACACTGTAAATACGTGTTTCGATAAAATATCACAATTATTTTAAAATAAATAAATAAATAAGTACATATATTGTCCTGTTTTTTTATTCCTAGAGGTTGCATTGCTAAGGTCATAATTGTGAATAATTCTAATAATGTTCTATAATACAAACTATGAAATATTTTATGTTTTTTATTGTAATGTCCAAATATGTAAAGACATGGAATAAACACGAAAAATATTATGAGCACGCTGCTTCACTACTGATTTAGCAAAGAACTGCTTGTTTTGCAGTGCCGAATTACGCTTCTCATTGCGAGTGTAAATGTTTATTCGGGCATCGATATAAACTATCTTGTTACTTGATATGACACTGCGATATACACAGTACTGCTAGCATTCTTCGCCCTTTTTAGTGTTGCTGGATGTATTTTTATAATACAAAATAAGAGAACTATATGATAAAATTAATTATTATAAACAATCATAAATAAATTAATAAATATATTTATATATCGAGAAAACATAGGGTGCTGTAGTTTCACAGTATCTGTACATGAGCCGCTCCTAGTTATAAATCTATTTTAGGTTAGCAATGATTATTTTATCTAACGTGAAAATTTCTAATTTGAGAATGAAACATTTATTATTTTAAAACTTTGTTGCTATTGTTAATAAGTATTTGGTTAGTTATTTACACTATATTAAACACTTTAATCTTTTATTAGTAATTGATTTATTTATAGAATACTAGTAAAAAAAAATTAAGAGACATTTATAAAACCGCACAAGAAAAGAGAAGTTCAAATCCCTTATGAAAAATCATTCCTCAATCAAAAATTTTCTTTGTAGGAATGGCAAATTCTAACTGAAGATGGAAAAAGTAAAATAAGTGAATATAGTGATACTGGCACTATTTATTAATTTATTGATAAAGAAAAATATTTCAAAAATGAAGATATTTCTTTAAATAATGAAATTATTGTAGAAAGCAAACTGTATTTTAAAACTTTGACTGTTACTTATATTAGATTGCTTGATATGTTTTGAAGAGTCACAAAAATTATGTATACTTTAACAACAAAATATTTTCTTTACCTGTTTGACTTTCTTCGGCATGACACTGAAGGTCGCGCGTTCCTCCATCTGTTGCTGCTGCATCTGTCTTGCCACTTTGGCAATCATCCCCATAGCTGAGGCCAGGAAATCCCTGGCGAAGTCATGATCTTGGTCCTGTCCAACTTGATGTCGTTTCCACTGGCGATAATGCCCTAGGATTTGGTGGTGAGCGTCGGTAATGTCGTCATCTGCGACGCCCAATAACATCGCCAATGTGCGATCAGGTTTGAGGACAGTAGACAGAGAAGGGGTGTTGGAGTTTAAATGGTTGAGAAAGGAAGGGCATAAGATTATGATGGATAGTTTGACAGAAGTCAAACGTTGCTCTAAAATTGGGGGGATAGAGGTGGTTATGTCTTCGATTCCGACTTGGAAGACCCTAGAAAAAAATATTAAAATAATCAAGGATGTTAATCTTTAAATAAATTCATGAATTGTTTTGCACTTTTTTTACTCTAAATATCATCCTTCGAGATTTCGCAAGAATAAATACTAAAAAAAAATGATGTGTCCAATACATTACCACATAATAGGTTTATACAGAAGCGACAGTAAGACAGAGAAACTAAAATTAGAGAGAGATGGAGAATGTGCACAAATTTAAGGGGCTCATTGTTTAAAATCGGAAAGTTCCCCCACATCTTAGAGAGAGATAGGGAAAGAGCACAAATTTAAAGATCTACACAATGCTTCAAGGTCATAGAACTGTATAGGGGAACATGAAAGGTACCGACACGGAGTGTCGCTTCTGTATGTAACTATTCTGTGACAATACCTCATGTCACTGTTGTAACATATTCTACAATAGTATATTGTGCAACAAGTGCAGAAAATGAAGTCGAGTGCTGCAATCACACAAGATGGGAAATAGGTGATTCTGCATGACTGGCACACTATACTGTTTCTACGACCACTCTATTTGACATATGGCGCAGGTAACCTCACACAGAGTACTTTCACACATGCGCAAAGTTGGCAATTACTGTGGGAAATGATTTTTATTAACCCACGCTTCTGGGAAATACGCAACTTTGAAGTGTGTGTGTGAGAAAAGTGTCACTTTCCATTGTAGTCGTAGAAACATATGTTTTTTTTCCATTAACTTTGTAGACTTAAATTTTGTTTCTTATGACAATTTTCTCGCATCAATTTTGTATAAATTTAAATTTCGCACTAGCGAAAACCGAAAAAAAATGTTTTTTTCTTATATATTTCTTCCATCTTTTTTGTACATTACAATAAAAATACTTCATATGTACTTATTTTATTTTTTAAATTTACCGAAATCAATTTGATTTAATAATTAATAATAACGTAATTTTTGGGAAAAATTGATTAAAGCTTCCATTGGTCAATTGTACTCAAAATATAATCAATTCATCATATTTGAATATAACTCTTAAATAACAAAAAAATTTACTTGTATTGTATTGGAGTTATCGTGGACGAAAAATCGTCACTGACACATGAGCATACAAACAACAAACATCACTGTAAAATTAGTACAATCGTGTTCTTGCATTTATGGGACTATATCGTGCATTTATGTTGAAAATTCACACTCCTGAATTTTGACCAAAAACAATATCTTATAATGAGAGGAAACTCACTCTGAAATTCTATGAATTTAGTTTAAATTTATTTAAGTTTATTTAAATTATAGAAAGTTTATTAAAAACCAGGCATATTATTGAATCCATGTTTCATTTAGTTAGAACCTTTTTTCCAAGTTAAAAAAAATGCCCTCCCGAAAACATCTTGGTTACGGGCCTGGCGGGGGATAAAAAGAATTGACGACCGTACCTATGGAGGCCACAGTTTATTTTTTAAATGTTAGCATATTTGTGTTTTCCTTATTTATAGTAGCACAATCAAAAAGTAAACTCAATTTGTATTGTAATTTGTAAAAAATCTGTTACTAGATAAGATAAGATATTTCGATTGAAAAAATACATACAAATTATACGAAACAAAATATTCCAAGTAAATATATGCGGAACGCACCTTTAGAAGACACATCTTCCATTATTTACGAATTCTACTTAAAATCCTACGCATCGGAATGTGTTTTATTCTCAAATGAACATGTCTTAAAGAATTTAAATACTGCTGATATTTTTGCATTCAATGCAATCAAGATAATAAAAACTTAAAGAATATTTAATACGTCAGGAAAAATATAAAATGGGATTTATTGTGTTTCCTGCTATTTTGATATTTGCTTATACTGTACGAGTACTCTATCCGGTACGATAACAATGGAAATAAATATATATTTTTTGATAGATAGGAGAAATATAAAACTAGTGTATATCCGGTTGGAAAACACATGTATTTTTTATTCTCTATTATGATAACACGCATAAATGTATCGCAATTTCCTATTTTGACGAAAATCTGATCTTAATGTGTCATTACTCTGATCTTTAAATACCACAATCAAAATATGATTCAATTTGTTTACATATGAATCTAGACCAATAAGAATTGCACCAAAAAATGTGAATAGTTATTTGTATATCAAGTGCTGAAAGTCTATCTTTGTCGAACCAAAACGAAAGTTGCAGCCTGAGCGAAGCGAAGGTTGCAATCGTTTGTGTTCGACAAAGGACTTTCAACACGTGTTATACACACTATTTTTTCTACTCCTGCAAGATAAAAATAAGAAAATAAAAAATTATTTTTTAAACATAATTTGACATTTATTGCAAATTTTGTATTTGTGATGCGCAAGTGATGCGTATCCATGACAGCAACAATGCAACAAACATTTATTAGTGCTGCAAAGTTTTGCAGCACTGCGTGCTACAAAGAGTCACTTTCAGCATGAAAAACAAACCAGAAAATTGTATTTTCAAAGCAGGAGTAGAAAAAGGTATTTGATTTTAATGAATCATAGTTATTTGTCAAACAAGAGAGAAAAGCATATCTTTCAACCACTCGAGTTCGAGTGTGACTCATGAACCTAGCGAGGGCATTCGTGATAAAAGTGATTTTCTTTCGTGGTAGACACATCTTTTTCAGGACGAAATGGCGCAACAACATGATAAAGTAGAATATTAGGTTATGAAACTTTGACGTTTAACAGTGCCAGTATTGCCAATACGCCAATTAAATTTCAAATTGTCAAATAATGTAAAAAAAAGAAAAGAACAAGACACAATTGCCATAATTTTTTGAAAATAATTATAATATTAAATATGAATTTTTAATATAATAAAGATTTTTTCCAATATTTCATTCTATAATAATATCCATGTTAGACTATTGGTAACACTCTACATTTTCCTCTTTAGAGAGATAAAAAAGTAATTTTCCTCACTATAGAACTGAATAGGGTAACATGAAAGGTACCGACACGGAGTGTCGCTTCTGTATGTAACTATTTTGTGGTTCTGGCACAGTATAGGCTTATACAGAAGCGACAGTAAGACAGAGAAACGAAAATTAGAGAGAGTTGGGGAAAGGCAACAAATTTAAAGGACTCATTGTTTAAAATCGGAAAATTTCGTCACAACTTAGAGAGATATAGGGGAAAGCAATAAATTTAAGGGTGGTCTACATCTACACAATGCTCCAAGGTCATAAAACTGAATAGGGTAACATGAAAGGTACCCTGTAGGTAAGTATTCTGTTGTTCTGGTGTAAACCAGCATTAATTTGTCGTGACCTTTCATTTGATACCAAACACGACATATATCTGACAACTCTTTATAAAAATACAAAAGCCGATCGACCTGTCAAATTGTAAGTTAGCATTCATCAACAGGTTTCACAAGTACATTCAATTTGTAGTTTTAAAATTAGTTTGTTACTACAGTTCAGAATATTTGTAATTCATTTCATACCTAAAATTTCTTTCATAAAATTTGTATGACCAATATGACAACTATCTTTGACGTTACTAAAACCGGACCCGAACATACTTTTTTTTTTTACAATAAAACTACTTCATATTTACTTATTTTATCTTTTACACTTACTTACATCATGTTATATTCTAAATTTCTAAGATTGTATAAACGTGTTTAATTCGGTAGTGGCGGTCAGTTCTATGGTGGCCACATGTCATTTTTAAATAAAAACTAGTGTTTAGGAGAAATGGGAAATGTTTTGATTGGACTTACTTGTAGCTGGGGCGATTCTTCTGCTTGGAGATCTGCTCGAAGCAGGTGGTGAAGTAGTTGACCCAGAGCGCGGCGGCCTGGCTGTCCCGGCTGGACACGATGACGATGTCGTCCATGGCGCCCGAGCAACACACGGTACAGGCGGCGCCTGAAACAAACACACGCACTTGTAACACCAGCTCATTCAAACCAGACACGAAAATACTAATCGTCACAGACCCATACACACTTAGGCACACACACGCACGCACACACACACAAAAATAGTAAAATCGTATTCTAGGGACCCTAATTACCTACATAATTTGTACTGATATGTTGAAAACTCACATTTGAGAAATCTGACCAAAAACAATGTCTCCCTTATCTATGTATTGTTAGACGGGAGGTAAAAACATTGAAAATTTTAAATTATTAAAAAAAATTGAACACTATAGTTCATAATAGTATATTGTGCAACAAGTGCAAAAAACGTCTATTTCCCACAAGGTATGAAAGTATCGGTAAGAGTGTTGAATCACAGAAGGTGATTCACGAAATCTATTTAAAATAAAACAAACAATGTAGTGTAGATAAACTTATACTGGCTGATTTTTTTTCAAGGTGCATATAGAAAATTGTTCCCTCGTTTCAACCGATAATATTGGTATCAATAGAAAGATAAAAATTTTGCATCAAATGCAATTATAAATATATTAATCGTATAAAGTAATTTTTAAGTTTATTGACTTTTTATCTGTCACAATTCTTTAGTTATGAATTTTTGGTTTTTCATTCTTGAAGTTCATTTTGTAGTTACTATACCTAAGTTTAAGTAATATATGTATATTTCTTGTGTAAATTTTTAATAGCCCAAAAAAGTTTTTCTTTTTTTTTATATTTGTTAAAATAAAATAGGACTTTTTATATAGTTGAATAGCAAAAAAAGCTCCATTCAAAATTATTACAACTTATATAAGCTCCATATGAAAAATTAAAGTCGACACCAATAACATGAAAATGGTACTCGATAAAAAAAATTTGAGAATCCCCGTAAATTCATTATAAAAAAGTGTCTGAAGAAAGTGCACACCAAGTTAAGAGCAAAAATTAAAAACAGTAGAGTTGCATTTTTTTATAAAAAAAGAACTTCGCTAAAATGTTCCCTTAATACCGCAACTTAGGTTTAATTTAACCAACCTCGTATATTTTAGCGTTCTCGAAATCCCCATGCTTAAGTTATATGTACCTGTCTTGTACTCACTTTTAACAAAATTTAATATTAAATTACAACAAGAGTTTAATTTAATTGATATATAAATTAATAATTACATTCTGTTAATAAAACCAAAGTTGGGATGGTTAATTGTTTTAAACTAAATTTTATTTGTATATTTCAAGCTTTATAAAAATATGCAAATTCATACATTTTTTGATAAAGTATTAGTATCATAGTACCCCTCATTTATGAAAATAAACAAACTCACAAACATGAGAAATTATAAATAGAACTATTTGTAATATTTCTTCGAAAATTTATATATTGTTAAGTTTCAAAACAAAGATTTATGACAGAAACAACAAAGAACAAGGATATATTATTCTGCTAAATATATCACTGTTTTGCTTACACATCGTCTCATGTTGTGAACTCATTCTCAAACCCACATTTCACATTTAGGTTTAGGTTACGTTACTTATGATCTTAGTTTACGTCAACTTACTCCAAATTCAAAAATATTTTCGTTACAATCTCATGACGTCAATGGATGCTTCAGCTTTTAATTTGGCACTCAAGAATGTTCAAACACTGTAATTCACCCTTGAACACTGGATTTAATAAACAACAATCGCACAATAATTTCGCGATGTGTCACTATGAAACGATAAAGTTAAACTGAGGCTAACGCAGACTATGGGTAGATAACTTGTGGGTATTTGTTTTACTGATAACGATGTAAACTTGACATTTGCAATTTTATATATAAATAATGAAAAATATTATTCACAAATTATTTTTACGGGCTGTTTTCATTACTCATATAGAATAAAAATGTAAGAAAAAAATGCATAAATTATATTTGTTTTCTACATGATAGAATAATCTAAAAATATATAGCATATAAATAAATAAAGTTTATATATTCCATTAAAACATACTTAAATGATTAGATTATTAAGATATTTATTGCAATATTTATAAACAAATTTCGTAAAATCCAGCCTTGTATAGTATTTTTTTATCACCTTCGAGATTATTATATTCTTTATTAAAATACGAATAATCAAAATGAATGTTATCGTGTTTATTACTAATTCTTGAAAAAAAAAATAATAATAATGCTACAAGAAAAATATCTTTTAAGTATCATTTAATAAATATGTTTTGATTTCAAATATAAAAATGTGTTTTGTTGAAATAATTTATATTATAGGAAATGACGATGATAAATATATCAGTTAGTATTATGAGTGTGGCTAATTCATACATACATACTACATAACTGGAAAGATATACATTTTTTATTTATGATTAAACTTAGCTTCTGTATACATATATTATCAAATAAAAAAAAACATATCTTTTTTTTAATCAGTTTTTTTAAACACTTTTGGTCAGTGTAAATGATAAAATTATTTGCAATGGTTGACTTAGTATCTCAATATTTATTTAAATTAAAACAATACTATGACCAAGTGTTTCGGAATCCATTTTAAGCTATCTGTAGGTTCCTTGCAGGTTGGATACCTATACCAATAAAATGCAAATAAAATTTGTCCTGTTTCATAAGGGAGATAACAGCACCGGATTAAAGTGTTGGACGCCCCTAGGTCTGTTTAAAATTGCCTCTTCAGTGACAAAAATAAAATGTATGGAAACAGCTAGAAAAGCATTGTTATTTGCCGAGCATTTCTGTACACCGTTTGTAACTTACAAATTACACAAGTTAATCAAAACATTTGTAAACATATCTATATTTTTTTATTGTACTGTCGCATCGAAGTTCCCAGAATATTCCAGAACTTAATTGCTCTAGAATATATGCTCAAACAGAAATGACCACAGGAGAGTCTGATATTAATATAAGTGGTGAACGTAAATAGTTGGTGATATAAATATCGTGTAAATAAATAGTGCCTAATATTAAGTGTTTAAATAAATATTTTTAGAGTTTAAGTGTTTATTAATAAGAATTACTCTTAAATTAGTGTTTATATTTTTTTATTCATAGTATTATTTGTTTTTATAATTTATTATTCGATCATTAAACTTAGTTATATGAATATTCGTCTTTCAATTATTTTTACGCACCACCCAAATAAATAATCGTTACAATACTATAGGTATGATTAATATACAGTAACATATTATGCATAATTATATACATATTTAATATTAATATCGACTGTTTCTTTAAAATATCGAAAAATTATGAAAAAAAAAATTTGATATATTGTCGCATATATAAATGATGCATATGTTTATGATATGTCTAAATGTAGTACTTTTTGCATGCGTGAAATAATTAGTAAGGTGCTACCATATAATTAAAAGCGACAGAACTGTCAGCAATTAGTTTGAAATGATTGATGTCTTTTCTTTTTATGATGCAAAAAATTATGAATGTGAGCCATTCATATGGATTTCATTCATTCTTCTAAATTTAGTGTTATTTGACAGTTATATCGTTATGCATACAAGCAAGTTAACAGTATTTTGGCACGTACGAAAGCCATTTATTTAGTAATCACTTTTACTAAACATTCGTAAATAGATCAAAAACACTACTTTCAGTTTCCATTTTCTTCAAATTCACAATCACATTGGTAATTTAATCGTTTAAAACGTACATGTTTATTTTCTGGGTATGTAACTAAGTTTGTAATTTATTTGTTATATCCATTAAATCATTATAAACGTAAAAACATTTATATTCGCAATGAACATTGGTTTATTTTTGTGTTACATTATAAATAAAACGTGAGAAACGTTTAGCTCACGAGGTCGTTAATTACATAGGTAATTAACACGTGTGCTATACAAAATTTTATCCAACTACTCTTAACTATTGATATAAAATGTATAAAAGTTGTTTTTTTTTTGACAGTTGACAGTACAACAAAGGAAAGTAGAGTAGATAAGGTTTTATAATGTGAATGATTTATAGAAATATTAGTATTCGATGTAAAGGAAAATCTAATGAAATATTAAAAATATTTCAATTTTCAAATAGTAAAAAAACACTCATCTATATTTATAACAACGGTTTCTATTTTAGTTGTAGTTCGTTTTAAACTTCTGTGAAAGGTTTTAAAATTATTTTTTTTACAGAACTTATAAATTCAACTTTCAAAATTAAGTATTGTCTTATTCCTCTGCCTGCGCATAACATCTGTGTGAAGTAAAATAAAAGTAGAAGCAATGCTATATTCTTATTTATTTACGAGTATTATTCCACCTAGGAATATAAGTTCAGCAGAGAGTAGAAGAGAAATTGTTATATTGTTGTGGGTAGCTAACAACTTGACTTCTTACAATAAAAGTTCATAACAGTCTCTGTAGACCATTTTCCCTGACAGCTTGTGAGTCAACGTATAACGATGCCAATATCTTACTGAAACAATACGGCTATGGAGTGAAGTTACGGGTGGTTTGCTGTGTATTTCACGAGATATTGCGAAAGGTTTCTATTTTCTCTTTTATTTTGACAGATATAATACTTTGGAAAAAAGGAAATTGTAACTGATAATATAATATTGAAGAACGAGTTTCATAATGGGCTCTTTTGAAAAAATGGAGTTCATGTATGAATATTTCCATAGCTTCATTTCCGTTAGAAGATATAAGCGAAAAACAAATTCTACAAAAATTTAAATCTTGTCGTGACGCACTTCACCCTTTGACGTTTTGACAGCGCTGCAATCACTGAGTGTCAAAATTTAAAAAAAAATGCTGATAAGTAAAATGGTACGCCATTGCTGAGTTAAAGTTTGCAAATCTTTTTGGCAATCAAATATACCTTTATTCTTTTTCAGGTACATAATAAGTCATTTTGACAAGGAAAATCTGTGGATTTTTTTTAAATCTCATTTTCTCAATTTTCCTATAAATAATGAATCGATTAGCAACCTAGTTGAAAGAATAATCTCGTACACTTAATAAATTATTTAAAAAAATAAATTTTACTAGACTGTAATAGTACTCGAATGGGCCATAAACAAACAATGTTTTAATAACTTTGTTATAGAAACAAAATAGAAAAAGCAAGATAAACTATAAAACAAGAAACAATTATGTATTGTTTTTGCAACTGTACAATTACAATTTATAATTAATGATTATAGTATTTTTATTTCTGATTTCCGGGAAAATATTTTTTTTTACTGATAATCACAGAAAAATAAAATGATGTACATAAGTTGCAACTTTTATAACATTCCAATAGGAAAAACCACTATTTTACCACAGTTCAAATAACGGTAGCAAATCTATAAGAATTTTAAAACCACAATACAATGAAGGACGTAAAATACGTAAATAAATAGAAAATACAGTTTCCTTTTCCTTCCACATAAACTTTTACTCCCTAACTTAAAATAAAGCTGATATTATTTGACGTCAATTAAATAATGCTTGTGGTAAAAAAAAACATTAGAAGCATTTTAAATAAAGTGGAAATATATGACATTTTAAATGCACGATAAGAGATGTCTAATATACTTCTTCATTCCTTCTCTAATTTAAAAAAAAATAATAGTAGAAACCCTCATTACCAATTGATTTTTTGGACGAAAAATATTAATTTCTTTTGAGGTCGACGGAAATAATTTTAATTTTATTAAAATACAAATAAAACTGAAGGGCGTAATGTTAATTCGTTGACTAGATTAGATTTTTTACTTTCAATTGAAAATAGAAGTACATATTAATACAAGTATTGTGTCTAAAGTAAGCCATTTGTTAAAGACATACGAGTTGTACTATTTACTATTTGAAGCTACTGTGGTATTTGTATTCCACGTTAATGCAAAACGAACCAAATCACTGAAATAAACAAGTATAAAAGCTGTTTAACACTCCATTGATTGAATACTAAGCAAGGCTTGGAATGCGACTTATTTTATTTTGCTTCACCAGTCATATTTTCACGAACGATCGTTAGAAATTCCAATAAGCGTAGGTCCTATCATTGTTTATGTTTACATTTTGTAGGACATGAATTTCGGACTATGTTTTGAAACAATTTATATGCAGTAAACACAGCAAACAAATTTAAGCAATAATAATATTTTTGCATATTGGAAATTTAACTTTTATGAAAGGAAGCGTTATTTTGAATCAGAAAGAATAGGATACCTTAGTAAGATTTTAATAATAGAGTCTTTCTTTCTATAATTATAAATTCTGTAAAGGAAACCAGTGAAATGTGTTGGAATCTGAAACTTTATATACTTCTCTTGATAATAGAAATACCGCGGTAACTACACGAGAACATGTGGTAAAAATAAGTCTTTTGTAAGGTGTTGGATTTTTAAATACTTGCTGACGTCTGTATCTTTGTTTAAGATACATTTACGTGGATTTATTAGAGTGAAGAATTTAGGATGTTATTTGAGAAAGGAATACGATTAGGATAATATATATGACAATCAAATATTTCAAGTAATTATGGCAATTTTAAAGTTATTTACTTTTTATTATACTATTTAATACCATGAGTATTTTTAAACGTGAAACATGGGTTATCATATCCATGGTTACGACTTAATATTTGATTCACAGCAATGTATACTTGCTTGTCTCATTTAAAATGAAACACAAATCTGACAGGTCCACACCAAATGCAACAACAATTTTAAGAATCATTAATAATCAGGAAATAGTAGAATAGTAGAATGGTCTGCTACACAACAAGTAAATTAATAACGAACGAAAAATAAAATAAAAATTTGAAAAATAGTTCGATGTTAAGAATATTATTCTAAAAATTTTTTTCTAATAACATAACATTGTTCTCTAAAATGTACCAAAAATGAATTATTAGAAAAGTACCAAAAATACTTTTGCTGTAGTTAGGGTGTCTGGTATCTCCTTAAATAGTTTCAGTTTAAACTTAAATTTAAATCTACCTACTTAATTTTTTGTGTATTACAATATTAAACTATATGTTTGTTGTTTAATTTTATAAATATCGGATAATTATATGCCTGAAGTACTATTACACAAAATATTTAAACATTATCATTGAGTTTAGATATAAACTTTTAATACGTTGTCGTTAATTTATTTTTTCATATTTTAAAACGAGATATATTAGAAAAAGTAAATAACCTATATGCATGCAAAATTTTTGTTGTGATGTTCCATGAGGAAATCCTCTCTAGTTCATAATCGCTGATGAGCGGAAATAGAAACGCCCATATCGCAATTCAAAGGTCAGATGTCTCCATGGGTTAATTACACAAGCAAATGAATTTTTTCAATAACTGATACTAATAACAAGTTATCAACAACAAACGCATAGCTTACGCGGATGAATCACTACTTATAAACAATTTAACGGTTGATTAATGCACAGATGATACGGTTAGCATTTTCCTCACGTTTATCATGGTAGTGGGTTATTTCAGGAAGGTATTCGATAGATTACAGGCGCAGGTGTTCCGAGAATACTGCGACATGAAGTCAATATTAAATATGGCCTTAAAATTGTTATGAACCATAAATATAAATAAATATCGGCGCTTCTTTCATCTGTCATTTTTCTTCTGAAGAAAATGATATGTATTATTCTTGCTTGTAGTTACTATGCAGTTAAATACTCATTTACATACAAGGATACGATGAATAGATGAATACATCAAACAATTGATATTTACTAGCTCATATCGTATTATCCCTATGCGATTTCGAATTACCTTAGTAGTTGACTGTCATTAAATAGAAGAAATTTATTGTTTATTACCTACTAATATTTTCAATGATGTAGGTATTTGTTTCCCGAAAAAATGCATAGCAAAAAACTGATTTTGGCAAATTTACTTTTTGACTTATATCTTCCTTGTTTCAATTCATACAAGATTGTAGTTTGCACATTCTTGAGACACTTTTTTACGAAGAATTGACAGCAGTCCTCAAAATTTTTATAGCTCCTACACTTTTCAAGATATTCGAACTAACTTTCAATTTTCATATGGAGCTCAAAATTATCTTTAGTATTGTTAAAAAGAGCTTTTTTCTCTTTCCAATGATATAAAACACATGGACAATTAACTAAGGAATTAGAGAATTATTGATTTTAATCATTTTCGGACATGTGTGCAAGTTTGCTTGAAAAATAAAATAGAAAATCTTTTGTCTATCAGTCCTCAGAGTAGAGCAAATGAATCACCTTATGCTGAGGAGAGATAAACTAGAGAATTTTTATAGTTAAAAATATCAATACAAAGGTAAACAGGAAAAAAATCATTGGCGCCTAGAAAGATAGAAGATCTTGTTGCAATTCCACGAGTTCTAAAGAATTCTTGTTAAATGGTTAATCAGACGGTGATAACGTTATCAAGTTACTACAATCCAATTTTACAATCTTTACGATCATAATTCTATATATTTTCCTGTATATATTATTGGAAATATATTTTCATTACCAAGAAATCAAAAAAAAATCTGATATAAATTGTATGAGGTGATTAATTTTGTTTATAAATGGTCAAGCGGAAATTGAACGATTTTTTGGTACAAAAACAAAAGTAAAAATTAGTTGAGTTATCCATATATATAGCTTTAAATAAAGGGGCTCCAAATATTAGTACTCGATATTAGTTTTAAATAAGTAATAAATTTAGGGAATTTCATATTAATTTAACACTAGTACTAATAATTTCAGGACCTGATATAACTATCCTCGTATATTAACATAAACTTTGATTGTTATATTGTACTTACATTTCTTGCAACTTAAGTAACTATTTTCGTGTTAACATTTAACATATTTAAAAACATTCGTTACCAGAGCTTAGAATTTTATTATCATGTTTATATGAGACACGGATAAGGCATTCGGAAATTACTGCATTAGAATTCCTTACCGAACATGACTTAGTATAATCCAGAATAAACACTTCCATTAATAGGCTTTAGTAAATTAATATTCATCTACTGTCCCGATTAAATCTAATCCAATCTTCAATAACTAGCCAGCACTTTGCATTTCAATTACCAGTAGAAATATCTGCGCTTCGCAAAATCTCCCTGCGTGCAAAACGGTATGTTTTCTATTTCTCGTAAGCCCCTGGGACTATTTTTGTCCGGCGGCAAATATTGGAAACAGCTTTGCCATGCGATCCCAAAGAAATGAAACATAAGAGACTGTTGGGTTTGACAGCAGCAACCTGACACTCTCTGAGGCCTGGACGAGGAATATTTCTACTTTTACTCCAGACTTGAAGTTATTGCAGAGGGAATACGATACTCCACGGAACATTTTCTTCAAAAGATTGCACTTTATAACATTTACTTTTTCACACTTGTGAAAGTAAACTGGCTATTTCAGTTCAAAAAGAAAAGTGAGACGGAAAATTGCAGTGGATTTCAGGTGTTATAGAAGTGACACTTCGACGTTCAATGGACAACATTAAAGCTAGTTTTCGCACTTATGTACTCAATATTTCAAAATAAATACATCACAATTATATCAGACTTATTTTAAAATAAAAGCTTTTATCTACAACTATTGAAATATGGGTACTTTATACGTGTGATACTACATATAATATACCACTCATATTACACAAGTGTAATATGAAATGTTATATGGCTACACTTTTCTGTAATAAATAGAGCATATAATTTAACACATAACATTTTAATAAACTGTTAATTTATTAATAATATATTTTTTATTATAAATATCAATATAAATGATTATAAAAGTATAATAAATACAATTTGAATAGTTATTTTGACATTTAAGTTCTATTGTGGCGCCATCTGTTAAGCTATACATGAACTATTCACATCTAACTGAATATTTAACAAATAATATCAGATTTTTTATATGCCTGTTAGTTGTAGATAGAGTATAGTATTTGACTCGCATAATATGGCTACATTACACTCGGATGATTAAATATACTCGCTACCGCTCGTATTTTTAATTACATCCTCGTGTAATAAAGCCTACATATTATGCTTGTTAAATAATATACTATTATAGCTGTTATCATAATTTACTTAGTATTGTATTCTGCATAATAAATCAGATAGTATAGTAAACTATAGGTACTATATGGTAATAATGATACTGTTATAAAATTTAAAGTGTTCTTTGTAATTTGTAAGTTATGGAATCTCATCCCTGTACCCTTAATAAATTAAGCAACTTTTTTATAAATTATTTTATATGGATTATTTCACACACGTCATTTTCACTAATGCAATTAATAAAATTCAAATTTTCGAGTTTTGTTAAATTAGAAATATAGTATATATAAAGTAAATAGAAATATAGATGTCATTGTTGAATATACATATCTATTATGATAGGTATTAGTAATTTAAGAGTTGTATCTAATTGAAACATTTGTCTCTCTTTAAGTTTAAAATAAGTTTAAATGTGGTACGTCTATCATTTAAGAAGGTAATTGGCAGTGGCATATTTAAGGTTGTTACATCCGTTTCTAAATATACTACATTTTACCCCCTTCAATTTCACCCTTTCTTAATTCATTCCACTTCAATTAGTATTTTACTACTTCACCCTTTGAAAATAGATACAAGAAATTTTAATTTGCACCAACCCATTTTGTACTTTCCCAAATAGAACTTTTTCGATTATCATTTGATTTACTTATACCGTTGGACTAGAGTGCTATAGTGGTTATTATTCAGGCTCCGTTATGCAGATCCAATTTATCTTAGTTTAGTTTAGACAAATAAAACGGTGGAAATTAGTGAACCAACTGAGATGAGCTAATATATACTGAGATTTTAATCGCAAGAAATTTTGGTTTTCACATTTCAACGGAAATATTCGTTTTGACCATTCCTGAATCCATTTTCATTAGTTTCAGCATGACGTTTGTACGTACATATGTATCTCTTTTAATTGCAATCGGCAATGCCAAAATGGCACTTTACTCGAAGTGTTTTTTTAATTTTTCGCATAACTCGTGTACTCAATTTTTAACTTTTACCTAAGTACCTATATTAGAGTGACCATTTATTTTTTAATGAAACCAGTACAAAACCTATGTTCTATATTTAGATTACTGATTGACTATATTACATTGAAATGTTTATAGTACGTCATTTAATATAATATTTAAAAAAAGTGAAAAGTAAAATGAAATTTGATGCCATTTGCGATGATTAATGTTTAAAAATTCTTCTATTGTGTTTAAGCAGTGTTATAGCATTTTTTTTTAGTTTCTTTAAATTTGATTTCTTCTAGGCTTTTATTATTCTCAGGCAAAACATTTATAAATTCAAATATAACTTTTAATATATTGTTTTTGCTTTTTCTACATTAGCTTTAAAAACAAATGGAAAAATTATAATGATATTACTGCTATAATTTTATTGCTATTACGTTTACAGTTCCTCTCAAAATCAAAACTTTTAATCAAGTCACTAATAAAATCAAACAACGTCGAGAGATAGAAATTTTATAGAAAAAATCAGTACATTCAGTACAATATGTAAAAAATCAGTACAAAATATGTTACAATTTATTTATCAGTACAAGGGTCTGAAAAGCAGTACTGTACTGACAAATTAGTACGAATGGTCACTCTAATCTCTATCCACTAAAGCTGTAGGACAATAGACTGACTACTAACAGCACTAAAATACAAGTATAACTTCCACAAATAAGAACGTTTTTATGAAACGTTCTATCACAAACCATAAACCACAAACCAGGATGAGAATTATCTTTAAAGTTCAAATATGTAATGAGCAGTCTTATTTGAGCACCCTGACCTAACTTGTGTTTAAGTAAAAGCTGCTGTAATTCTCCAATTGGGTATCCTTGTCCGTCGCGACGCGGGTGCCGAGTGAGACGCTTCACGTCGGCTGGAATCCGCCGCTCATCGTGTAAATATTACACATAACAGCACGCCGAGGGCGTCGGATCAAAATAGCCGCGTTTATGAAACCAACGATGGCGTAAACATTGCTGCGACTCACGGACTAAAACTAACAATATTTCTATCTTTCCCATTCCATCCATGGTTTTGGATGAAATGATGCAATTTTATATTTTTCGTTAAGTTCATTTCTTTATCTTTTAAATTCCTAACATTAGGTCATCAAAATCCATAACCACAAATGCAGTTGTAGTACAATCCCTTAAGATTGTAAAGATTGAAATAAACAGTTATACAAAAAATCTACAATTTCATCTAGATAAGTAGCTTGATTAAATTCCTACTTGACTCGACTAGATTTTTTATCTAAGCTACTTACTTGACTTGGTATCAAGCAATTTCAAGCTCTTGACATTACTTGATAAAAGGATTATATATATAATGTGTTCCTGTATCTCCTAAGCGGAGCATAGGGCAACCGAACACACCGAGCCGCAGTTCTAACTGCCGTACTGTCGGTTGTTTCATTTGCCAGTGCTACTTCTATTTAAGATGTATAGATGGCAAGTCTATAGCATCCGAGTGTGATACACAAGTAGCTGTGTTTTTTATTTTACGACAAATCACACGTTGTCGGTCGCTGGGACTTGAACTGAGGATCTCAGGTTCGTATGACGTCACAGCGAGCTAAAGATGTGCACTAGCTCGCTCAGCCATCCAGCCGACGATAAAAGGATTACATTACATTTATCACTAAATCTAGAATGAAGTGATGGAGGAAAGGAAAATAACTGATGTGAAGTGAATAAAAACTCAAGTTACTTAGGGATAGGTAGCCTTAAAATTATGAGCATTGTTTAGAAGTAGGTAGTTAAAAGAAGACATAAATGATATTATGTTTTATTATTCTACAATAGCACGCATAATGTTTCTTTTAATGCGTTTAGCACAATTTGACAATGTAACCAGGCATTTTAAAAAAATTAATGTAAAAGACCATTTTTTTATTAATACCAGCTCCTGTTGAAAGACAACTTTCCAGGGCTGCTCTAACTACTACAAAAATGAAATAGTTGAGACCAGAATTCCAATGTGATTTCTTTAAACTGTATAATAAAACTGATTAAAAATTAAATATTTTTCAAAAACTACTTGATTTTTCTACTTGGCTTGATTTGAAATTCAGCTACAACTACTTGACTTGAGCTTGTCTTGATTTCAAGTTATGTCAAGTCAATTAGCTTGAATTTCAAGTCAAGCCGTGAAACCCTAAAAAAATTCTATATCATAATGATTATTCTTGAACTGTATGCAAACATGGAAAATTTTTCACTATGAATATATTTCAGTTCAAGTGCTTTCTGCTTTATACGTAAAAGCATAATATAATCAAAAAGATATCTGGATTTTGTTGATCTAATGCTAGGGATTTAAAATTCAAAGACTAGATTTTAGGAATAATCAAATAATCACAAGCAATCTTTAAAAAAAGAGTGTATAAATTAAAAAGAATAAGTTAACTCCTAAATAATTAAATATTAGCTATTACTATATAAGACTAGCATCAGAAGGCTAATAATATAGGTACAGAAATCAATTCTAGAAAAGACCTGAAATTAAGATCCCCAGAAACGAAAAATCTATAACATATAATATTTCGTTATTTAAAACGTTTCATCGAAATCCAACAACCACCTTTATTTTGCATAGATTTAAAAATTACTTCATTTCTATTTAACGTATTTTATTTATGGAATCTATAGGAAGTAGTAAATTTCCATCATCTGAACATTGTACTCTCATGCGTAGAGTGTATCATGTTGCACAAAGTATTTTTTAGACTAACCTAACAATATCCTTCCTTCCCTGGAGGAAATAATTACCGTATCGTGCTTAGGTGCGGGTGTCTCGCATCAGTCATATTTCAATACTTCCTTCGCGCATCAGTCATTCGGGCAATTACCGAGTAGCGTATACGGGGCGCGTGCCCTATTTCGTCGCGTGTTTTTACCAGTTTTTTCCTGCCCAAACGCGAAGCGACAGATGCAACGCCAAGCCAGCTGTGAAGATTACAGCGAGGTGTTCTCTTACTAGGAATTCAGGAGATCATTATGACTTGTCGTTTGTCAAATCTATGATGGGGATTATAAATGAAAATAAGTTAAATATAAGTTAAATATAACGAACAGAATATTATTTGTATGGGGTAATAAATATGTCATGCTTAATTTTTATGAAAATACAAGTATTACATACTTTCAAATTTTGTTGCTTCATTTTTTTTTCTTTTAAAAGAACACCATCCTTGAATTTTAATAATAGATCTTTACTGTTGCTTGGTTTTAATTTTTTTTTAATAATTTTAAATTTTTTTTTCTTCATAAGAGAGGTATTGGAATCATGCTAAAAATCAGATAGTGAGTTTTCAATGGATAAGCACGTTTTAAAGTCCCTAAAACACGATGTTAATATTTTTAAGATGATGTCTGTCCATGTGAGTAAATGGATTATAGATTAGATTAGATCTGATTAGATTTTGATGTTAATCCGTTAATCGTGCATTCAGAAGTGATGTTATCAAGAAGATCTGAAGTGTTTTATAGTTAAAATTTGTTTCTAAGCTAGCCCTGTTTAATTGTTACAAGTAATTAATAACGTAGTAAATTTATTTACTTATGGAAATAAAAATGTTTTAAAAATAATTATCGAATACTCTAAAAGAAATATTACCAATACTGTAAGTACTAATCATTTTACTAATTCATTTTACCGCGTCAGCAGTCAACGCGTTGATACTATTGTGTACTTCCTTTGCCTTGACAATCCTTTCAACCCTTTTTGCTTTTGAATCTGTTTTTCCCAAATTTTCTGTTAGTATCATAAAACCATATCTAAATCACTTCAGTAATCATCTTTTCTTTTGTACTAGTACCTGTTTTCGTTGTCTTCTTTTAAAAAGGCCAGCAAATTCTCAATAAGATTCAGATCAGAAGATTTCCGAAGCCATAATTAAAAAAAATGAAGAAAATTTCTGAAGTACCAAAGAAAAGATTATTAGTGAAGTGATATTTGACATGACAGAAATTTGTAAAACACAATGCCAGACAGGGTAGAAATGATTATTAAAGTGAGATGAGTATGTAAGTAAAAAAAAAAAATGAAAATTAATTATCAGTTAGATTTTGCTAGGGAGATAATTTGAATTTGTTTTTGACATGGACCGAATAGAGTCAATGTATCTTTTAATATATTTCATATATGAAATTTGAAAAATATAATGCCAGACAGGATAGAAATGATTATTAAAGTAAGATGTGTATGTAACTAGAAAAACTGTAAATTAAGTTTCAGTAAGATTTTGCTAGGGAGATAAATTGACTTTGTTTTTGACTTGGACCGAACAGAGTCAACGTATCTTTTAATATATTTCATATTTGAAATTTGAAAAATATAGTGCCAGACAGGATAGAAGTGATTATTAAAGTGAAATGAGTATGTAACTAGAAAAATAGTAAATTAATTTTTAGTTAGATTTTGAATATATTTTTGACATGGACCGAATAGAATCAAAGTATCTTTTAATATATTTCATATTTGAAATTTGAAAAATATAATGCCAGACAGGATAGAAATGATTATTAAAGAGAAAAAAGTATGTAACTAGAAACAAACTGTAAATTAATTTTCAGTTAGATTTTGTACAGGGACACAATTTGACTTTGTTTTTGACTTGGACCGAATAGAGTCAATGTATCTTTTCATATACTTCATAGCATAGGGGCATTCACATATGTAGATTGGTATCCTCCCTGTTTTTCGATAGTTATGGTTAATAAATATTCTAACGCTGGAATCAGTGTTGAATTAAAAATAGAAAAATTGTAAGTAAATTTTCAGTTAGATTTTGTACAGAGACACAATTTGACTTTGTTTTTGACTTGGACCGACTAGAGTCAATGTATCTTTTAATATATTTCATAGCATAGGGGCATTCACATATGTAGATTGGTATCCTCCCTGTTTTCGATAGTTATGGTTAATATTCTAACGCTGGAATCAGTGTTGAATTAAAAATAAGCGGAATGTTTCCGGTGGCTTGCTGGCGCATTCCCTCGTCAGAATTCAAATAAACTAGACAGGCCCGTGGGCCGGATGTTACGTTTATGTTGGCGCTGCTGCTTTTTTATTTCCTTTACGCCTTTTTTCCCGGCGAGTGGCGTTAGACTGTGCTGCCCTCTGTCTCCCCGGTCCCAGTTGGCGATGACGGCGACTCATGCGTGATTTACTCAAACAATGACGCAATGCTACTCACCGGAAAACAACTACTTGTATTTTTACTCCAGAAAAAAACGGAAGATAAAGATACTCTTCCGACGACAGCCACGAGGGGATTTATATATAGACTATACTCAGTAATGGTAATTATGTTCAAATTAATTCTCAAATTCAAATTGATATCAAAGAAATATAATGTCATCATTTTTCTCAACTTACACTAGAAGACGGTACTGTAATTGAGATTACACAATTTATGAATCTCGTGAAAGACTAAATTAAATTCATGTGAAAGAACTTCAGGCCAGATTTTTGAATTCCGAAAATAATAATAAATAAAGGCGTGTCATACACAGATATAATACAGATTTGTTTGATTTGAAGCAGAAATGTCAAGAACAACAACTATTTAATGAAATATTGTTGTAGATCGTGTCTAACTTTTAATGAATATGATATTTCCGTCAGTGCAAATGAAGTTTGGAAACAATTTAGTGCTGATTTATTGATATTTATTTATTAGAAAATAAATTATTATCAATATTAATACCTACAAGTATGACTACGCCTGAACGAGCATTTCTATATTAAAGAAATTAAACACATTAAAGGAGTTAGATCCGAAGAAAATGTCGACCCAATGTACATCGACGAAAAAAATGATGATGATTGATTATAAGTTTAGTTTTTTTGTAAGTATAATTTTAATTTTTGATACTGTACCGATCCCAAGGTTACGTCGTGGGCGATGGCTGCTAACAGACTGGTCAAGACCCATTTACCGCGCTTCTATTGTTCTGTCGCCTCGAAGGTACGAGAACATTCCCTAACATAATTACTCTAGTATATGAACCCTGAGCAGAAAAGACCGGACAGTCCGATATTAATACGCATAGTGAACATAAATAGTTGATGCAAATAAATATCGTCAAAATAAATAGTACGTAGAATTAAAAGGTTTAAATAAATAATGTTAGTGTTTGTTTTTATTAATAATTATAATTCTTAAATTAGTGTTTATATTTATTTATTCATGGTGTTAGTTATTTGTATTATCTTTTATTATTCATATTTCGTTTATTAAAATTAGTTCCTATTTTATTTATTTTTACACTTCACCTAATAATTCAACGTACAATATTTTTTTTCTAATTCAATGATTTTGTGTTAACTAATAAAGCTTGTTGGTTAAATATATTTTATTATTTAACCTTCCTATATTACGATGCGTAAATTTTAAGAGTTGACTCACATCTGAGAAATAAAAAGAACTGAAAAAATAAATTTGATTTTTGAAAATAAATATATAGGTACTCCATATAAACCCCCTGTCACCGTTGTTTGCGCATACAGATGAAGTTTTCGGCAGCAGCGTGATAGAAATATAAGCATGTAGCTTCATCATCACATTTCCTCTGCGTGCTTTATTTTTTATCGGGAAAGCTTGGTGAAAGCTGGGGTGTTGATACGTAGCGAGCGAGCGTTCGACGCTGTTTCAGCGAAATTCAATGAGCGGCAGCAGCATCGCTGTGCCGTGATCCGTTGCCAGGCAACCGGTTTGCAGGTCAGACTTGTGCTTTTGGTTCGGTGCACCGGCAGGGGCAACCACAGTTTAAATAATGAGAGGTGGAGGTTTATACCAAGGATGGGCAATCCTATTAGGATCTTCTTCGAATTTCATAATCTTGCATGCTTTGACGTTGCTTGATTTTCAACAGGATTTCTACAAATTCTGCTCGAATAAACCAGGGATCTTACTTCTTAATATGTTGAATGAGGTACGGAAGCTAAAAGTTCTTCATATATTTTGTCTTTTAAAATGACCTATGTCCAACTTGGACCACAATTATTGTCAAATTTTGTATATAAAGACGATTTCGCAAAATTGCGACACGTTGGGACTATTTCATTTTGGCTTAATTAAGTGGTTGACCCAATAAGAACTAGTAATATATTCTATAATAAAATTGTGTAAAAGTCTCCAGATTTAAGGGTGACAGAATTTACGTTATTGGAAAGTAAGAAAGAGCCAACCTGGAAAACACCAAAATTTATGTTCTTGTAACCTTGCTATAACGTACAACGGAATGACTTAACTTTTAAAGAAGAAAATAATGGTGTCTTTAGTCGAGAACTATTTATGTATAATTTAATAATAGAAAAAAGGTCAGGATCCTTTCCCAAATGTAGAAGTCATCTTTAGAATTTATCTTGTTTTCATGATAAGAATTTGCACCGTAAAAGACCATTCTCAAAATTACCAAAATTAAAAAATAGGATGAGAACTGTTATGATCGAACAACGCCTAAAACAATCTAATATTTCTGAGCATCAATAATGATATTTTAAGAGTATTTTCTTATGAAGATATTACAGAATATTTCACAAAGAAGAATGCAAGAAAAGAGCCAAAATTAAACTTTGTTTACCAATGCAGAATTGGTTTCATTCAACTGGATAATTAGTAATAAGGAAAAAAAACTATTGGATTAGCAGTTATTTAATAAAATCCACTAATACACCAACGTTTCGACTGGAAATCAGTCTTCATTAGGGTGATAAATGTTATATGTTAGAAACACCACTTCCGGTTGCACGATTAACAACAAAATCTTATCAGATCTAATCTATGGTGGCATTCCTCGATCCACAGACGTAAGGAGAGCATCATTGTAAAAATATTAAAATCGTGTTCTCGGGCTTTTAAAACGTGCTTATCCATTGAAAACTCACAATTTGATTTTTAGCATGATTCCAATACCCCTTTTACTGAGTGCCGAGAGGTAAAAAGCCGACATATATATAGAACAGCAAATTATAAATATAATAGCAAGAGACAAACATGCATTCATATTCTAGAATGATAACATGATCTGTACCCATGATACTAGAACAGTTTCTTAGTGAATTACATTCAATGTTCCTTAATTTGAAATATGAAAACCTAATCCAGAATCCATCCTTTCGTCGTATTTGGTACGTTGAAGAAATCAATACGTAGTGACGGAGACGTGTAATTCCCGGCCTAATTAATCCTAGGTGCAATTAACTGAAGTGGAAGGTGAACACGTCGACAGGGTGCCTCGCTGCATATGGCACACCGTGATATAATCCGCGTTTTCATGTCAATCCGCCGAGAAGAGACGGCGCTAATGCGATTTCGGGATCAACTCGATTATACACCGCCCGTAAATGCAATATACACAAATATATCACCGCCACAAATACACATTACGATGACAGCTTTCATGCCAATGTGCTGCAATCTATCATTTGTGTGACTGGTAGGTCAAGGGCAGTAATTTAATAAGTTGGAAACTCCTGGATTTAGGATACTTCTAGAAATATATAATCATAAACTATATGTTAAAAATTACAGGTCGTTTTTACTAATAATTTATATTTTATCATTCGCTATTGAAAATGGTAAATATTTCATGAACTAACAGTTCTGATTAGTGATAATGAAAATTCCTGATACAACATTGTACTTCTAGAATTATTTAATTGAAATATAAAATCATAAACGTTGTATTGAAAATTACATGTCGTTTCTGATATTCTATTATATTATTCGCTATTGAAAATGGTAAATATTTCATGAACCATCAGTTCCGATTAGTTATAAGGAAAATTCCTGATAAAACATTGTACTTCTAGAATTGTGTAATTGAAATATATAATTATAAACGATGTATTGAAAATTACAAATCGTTTCTGCTAATAATTTATTTTACATCATTCTCTATTGAAAGTGGTAAATATTTCACGAACTAACAGTTCCGATTAGTAATAAGGAAAATTCCTGATTTAGTTCTGGAGTTAAGAAAAGCTACCACCGTTTCTTAATAACATTAGTAAATAATAACTAAGTGTAAATAAAAAATCTGATGTGGACACCACATTACTTCCTTGTACGCCTATAAAATACACACATTTTTTGCTGCATTTTATTTAAAATTATTACATTTAAAAGTAAGATCGTTCTACGGTTAATCGTTTTTCAACTTCCATTCATTTTATATATTCGAATTTCCTTTAGAAATGGATGATCTTTAGTAAAATTTTATTAAAATGTTTAACACTATTCCTTATTACATTTTATTTCTCAAGAAATATATATTCTAAAAAATGTAATGTCGTCAATCATATACTTAATTTATTAATAAGAAATCAAATGTTTCAATCATTTAACTTTTGGTAAACTTCAACATAATAAAAATTTATATTTTTGATTCTAGAATAATATTTTGGAAATACTTTTGTAAAATAAATATTATTCTTATTATATCTCGTTATTAGTTTTATAGATTGCATATTATTTTAATAAATTGAATATTATTTTTATAGATTGAAAATTAACTTTTCTACAAATCTCATTTTAAAATTATGGATCAAATATTCTGTAAATAAAATGCGGTAAATCATTCGATATTATAAAAAAAAATCACTCTTTTCAGAAAACTTCACAAGGTAACAGTGTTAAGTAATGAAAATTGCGAATTGTGATTGGCGTTGCTAGTGTTGAGTAATGATATTTCAGAAGTGTGACTGGTCTAGAATAATATTACTAAATATTTATCAGCAATTAAAAATATCATTTACAAAAAGATCATTAAGAATGAATACATTATTAAACAGAAGTAGAAACAAATGATTTTGGAAAATCATTTAATTTATGTGTAAAATACCATAAAACTATAAGTAGATAGGCAACTACATATGTAATAAAGTAATTTTAGAAAGATTGGTTTTATAACAATATTAGTTTCTGAACTAACTAAGAAGTCTGTAGGTACTTACATAAATTATTGACGCTGATGTCGCAACGATTTTGAAATAAATTTGATGTCTGGAGAAACCGAGTTACCCAGTTTAGCTGCGAAACTGCAATTTGCATTTGAAATCAGCTCACTTCAAACTATTTGGTATGATTTAAAATTGCGACTAGACGCAGGGGACAAATTGGGTCAACAGTACAACTTGAGGTCACGTGCTTTTAACGCTAATTGTATCCTTATTAAATTTCCACTAGACGCACACTTCAATCAAATTACATAACACTTCACGACGTTTTACTTGCGTTTTCTAACGCTTCACACTTTTCACAATTTACTTCTCCCATTAACCATATTTTTTTTTCAATTCTCTTATATTTACACAAAATGCATTTATCCAACATCGTGTATTTATAACGATATAAGTATGCTGTTTTTAGATAAATAAAGAACGTCATAAGTCACTAGTGAGCTAAATATATTAGCTCACTGTTTTCTGGTTCGTATCATAGTAACTACGTTATAAAACCTTCTCTACACTATTTTGTTCCTAAATGTCATTTCGAAATTCCATCTGTCAAAAATCTTATATGTATTTTATATCAATGAGTAAAATGTGTTGGATAAAATGTTGTATGGCACACGTGTGTTAATTACCTAAGTCACTTGAAAAAATACCACACTTGGCCTAACGGCCTCGTGAGCTAAACTTTTCCCACCTAACTTATCTGTAATGTAAGACACTTGTACCATAAATAACTATTGTCTTATTCATAAATTTTTAGGTTAATAAAAGTATATCATTTAATATAATTTTGTAGCAATTGATTAAAAGCAAAAAGATAAATTATCCAAATTAGATTTGACATAAGCCATAGGCTTTGGAATAAAATAATTTGTCTTTGTGACAAGTAAGCAAAAGATTTTTTATTTTAAAATTATTTGAGTCATTAATTCTTCGGTCAGAATATTTCATGGAACATTTATTTTAGATTAGATTTATAATTGTGTCACACATACTGCAAAATTATTTTACTAAAAATTTTATTGTGATTATTCCACACACCTCTTTTTCAGCCCATTAAAATGCTTAATTTGATGACTGTAGGCAGTTTTTCAGTGAAGAAATTTGATGAAATCATAGTCATGGTTACATTTTGTAGACATCAAAAATTTTATGTTTGAACACTCGTTTGTCTGTTACTACGCAACTATTCCAATTTTTTTCCAATAAATCATGATTTGATTCTGCCATCAGCTTTTCAGTACAAAAATTTGTTAAAACCACAGTTGCATCGTCATAGTTACATTTTGTTCATAGGAAAAATTTTATGTTTGAACTGTTGTATTTCGTGAAATAATCAAGTAAAGTATAATTTTCGTTTGAACATTTATTAACAAAAGTTGATATGTATTAAAAATTAATGTACAAATTAATTAATTAATAGTAACTTCGAGGTAGTCTATTAAGGATAAAATTTAATTGTGGAAACTCGATACTTGTTTATTAATCAAAATATGAAAGTATTTTTTGCATGAATATAATATCTTATAATCTATCTACAATTGACAGAAAGTATTATAAGAAAAATATATAATGAATTTCTGTCTTGATTTTTAGTTTTATATTTGATATGAAATCGATGTGACTTGAAATATAATCTACATTTGATGTGTTTTCCCAGAGATATTAGTGAATATTTCCGGAGCTTAGCGAAGCAAAAAGAGGATTATTTGATATAATTCAATATCCAGGTTTATCCTTAGCCGAACGATCTGGAAAAGCTGCGAAACTCCATAGAATCCGCGTCCAATTAAGCGAACTCATTTTATTTGAGAAAGATTTCCCGGCTTGGAAATTGAGCAGTATATTGGAAAAGACAGCCGAGTTTTAAACTCCGTTTACAAGAGAGTTCTTCGTTTTTAGTTTGATCTTACTTGTAACTTTAAATTGAATTTATGTATTTTACACACTTTAAATGGACTTCCGTCTATTTAAGATTTTATACAGCACTAGCTATGTTTAATATTTTATAGGTGTGTAAATTAAGTAATAAGGCTGGACTTCGAAAGAAGGCAGGTGAACATTTTATTCGTAAAACAGTATTTTCTTGTGCGTTCTAAAAACGAGTAACGTCAATTTCAAACAACTTAGGTATAGTGCAATGGAATCTTTTACAAAACTTAAGCAGACCTACTAAGACAGTATTATTTCAAGGGGCCAGGTTTTTCGGTGATTTTAGGTGTTTTTAGAAGGAAAAGAGTCGATTGAAGATGAAACAGGCAGCGAAAGCCCTCTATCTTCAAGAACTGATGAAAATGTCGAGAAAATCTGGGATGTTCTACAATCAGATCGTACTGAATGATTGGGGAAGAGTTAAATTTATACCACCGTTCGTCAGATTTTGACTAATTCATTGGAGATGAGAAAAATCAGAGCAAAAATTGTTTTAAAAAATGAGATTTTTGCCAGTTAAAACATTCCTGTGGCTCCTCAGCTCCATATTCGCCTGACTTGAATTCTTATGACTTTTCCTCTTCACGAGATTGAAAAATCATCTCAAGATAATTCATTTTGGGACACTTCAAAATATTTAAACGGCAGTAACCGACCAGCTGAAGGTGATTCCAGTATCCGAGTTTCAGCACTGCCATGGGGATAGGAAAAACCGTCTCCAGCACTGTGTGGCATCCCAAGGAAGTTATATCGATGGAAAAAATATTGAATTGTAATACTATTCGAACAATTAAAAAAAAACAGTCTTATTATTTATTTTACACACTTTGTATATAAACTGTAAAAGATATCAGTTTAATTTTAAATTTATTTTGTTCGGCGAATAATACAGATTTTCAGAAATAGTTCTAAAATTAACCACAGTCGGTTTTTTTAACTTTTCAAAAATTTAATTCTATTTATTTCACTTTCCTATAAATGATAGGGATAACAAAATTAATGCAACCATTACAAGAATAATAACTAGACTTTTCAATCTTCACAATTTCGAGAGCCTTTCAAAAATTGCATTTATCAATACGGATACTGTACTCTACATCATTACGTACAATCTTAAAATTCGAAGAAATGAACTTAGCAAGAACTATACTATTTAATTAATGTTAATTTGTAAAGGAAAATTTAATTTGAAGTAACAATTTGAACGATAAAATAGTACATATCAAAACATTTAATTGCAGAGTAAGCATTTAGATCTGAAGTAATTAAGCATTAGTCACAAGTAAATTAAATCTTCGTTGCTCGAATTTCTGTTCCTATTGAACTGATTAAACCTTCTGGGAAAACATATTTCAATTTTGCAATATTTCTCTTTTTGGTAAATTCGCTGAATTTTTCTCCCTTGGCAACATCCTAATGTCAGAGGTCAGACATATGCGTTGTTTTTAACACAAATTCTACAATAAACAAAGTTTCGCTCATTTTGTTTTGTTTACTTGTTCTTTTTCTTTTAATTAATTTTCATTTGTTGTCAAGATTAAAGTTTTACATTAATTAATTAAAATAGTTGTATTTTGTTCAAAACATCAATGAAGAATAAAAGATTTATTACCGTGAATTGGAAATGTGAATGGTTTGCTATTTCTATTCAAATGTCAACTATTCATAAGTAGATTGATTGTTTGTATATTTAAAATTAATTAAATATTGAAAATATATTGCGTTTTTATTTATTGGACATAACATGAGAAATTAACAACCAAGTACACAAGCGAACTAAATAATTTTTGTTAAATAAAGAGAATAAATTATTCTCTAAAAATAATTTCAAATTTACTGTTTGCTGCGTAATGAATTAAAATTTTTATTTTTATTAAGAGATAAAATTTTAATTATATACTTTTAGATACAAGGGTAGTATTGGTCTGTATGTATGTGCATTGGTTTTATTAATGTGATGATAATAAATAAAAATATTTAAATTTAAACTTTTGGTACATTAAAAGCACTTTAATATATTTTATCTATAACTGGTCAACTGAAACAAATATCTATGATATTGTATAAAATGGACAATTAATTATCAGTTTTTAGTTTGTAAAATAATTATTGTATTTTTCCTTGTTAACAAGGTTGTTAATAAGAGGAAATAACTGGCCATTTACAATCAAATAATGACAGTTACTAATTCTGTGTCAATTTTTTTTTATAACAGAAACAAAACACTAATTTTAATTCTGAACGAAATTTTGAGCTTTTGGAGTTTTGCTGTAAATCTACTAGGAGAGAGAGTATCCGCAATTTTTTGAATTTCTATGTTAAAATCTTATGTTCCGCGTTTTGTTGCACAAAATATACATTTGTATCTCAAAGGAGAGTACGTCAATATAAAATTTTACATACGAACCACACAACTAATAATGGTTATTTGTTAGAAGTGTATGATGTGTTTTCCTTGGAACCAATAAAGGATGTTACGTTAAATACATTGTTTGTAATACTCCGCTAATTAATCTATCCTTTCTTGTATTATATTTAGTAAGTAATTATAATTACATTTCCATTCAATTCGTAATTGTCCTAATTAAATCTCCTTGGCAACTCCGGCAACTCCACGTCATACTGACGTAGTAAACAGGTCCAACTATGGAATGATTACGTCCTCTACTGCCATTGTCTCGGGTCTGCGTCAGGAATAGTTCGAGGAACCATAAATCGAGAAACAGGGCGATATTAACATGAAATTTGATCTTAGCGCCTTTTTCACTCGTCGACTGCAAGTGTGGCCATAACCATATGGATTGAGACGTTGGCCTTCGGGATCGCGGTGAACCGGAATAGTTTCTCGCAGAAAACCACAAAGAAGATTTCGGGTGACGTGCTTCGTGGTTAGGTTACAGACTCATTCATTATAGACTTTCCTTTGTCACAAATTTATGAGACGAAAAGGTGGACATGTTATCAACATTTGAATATCATTTGACCTTCAATGATAATGGTGATATTGTTTTTGGTGAAATTTTACAATGATATCAAATGAAAGGTTTTACAGGATATCATAAATCAGGAAAATATCCAAATTTATACAAATGTACCTAAATGTTTGAAAGTTTATTAAAAATCAAATATTTGAGTAAATTATGTAATTTTGTTGTTGAAAACTTTCGTTATAATACGTATTTTAATTCAGAGCCCTTTCTCCTATATAATAAAAATAAACTAAAGCCTCTAACTTGACAGATAAACCGTTAAACATTTGTTAATTATTATCTCAATATTTTATTTACGTCTGTTTCATTCCTAATTTCTGAGCTTACAAGGTGCGGAAAGTTAATTTTATTTATTGATTCAAATGCTCTATAACTGTTATTTGGAGCTTTTTTACTTAAAATATCACCTGGTATATCAATACGAATTATTGTACATCCTTCCATTTTTAAGTAACTGACTATCACCCCAAAAAAGATGGTAATTGGATCATGCTACAGCGTGTGTTCTATTTCTTGGCCTGCTAAACCAGAGCACATTCTGAAACAGTTTTGGCTGTTCTGGATTGTGCTCTGGTTTCAGTACTCAGAAATGTTTGCTCTAATTCTAGATCTGCTGAAACCAGACCATATTCTGGAGCAGATTTTGCTGCTCTGGATTGTGGTCAGGAATTAGAGCATATTGCAATTCTTGATTTATTAAAACAAGAGCACATTCTAGAGCAGTTTTTGGCTTCCGTGGATTAAATGGGTCATGAAATAGAGCATATTAAAGTGTTTGCCTAGTATTTCTTTTTTATTGTAATTTGTTTTGATTTTGGTCATTATAAGAAATTTTGCCCCAAGGAAATTTTGAAAAGTCGGCGCCGATGGATAAAATTGGTTTCGACAACACGAAATATCTAGCAAGAGAAAATCACTGGATGAGAAGACTAATTAGAGAAGCAACCGAAATCAAAATCTTTAAATACTTTAATATAAATACAAGCTTTAAATTTAATAAGGCGTGGTTACTTGTCTTTCGTTCATAATTTTCTGTCAATTTCAAGGCTGTGTTTTTTTTATCTTTTTTCCTTATTATCATTTTTACTTGTTGTCTTGATTACATATTTATTTACAATTTCATTGTAATTTACTTGAAGAAGACAGCATTTCGCTGTTGAAACGTACGTAGTATTTTGCTTAAATATTAATAGAATAGAATACCCAAATATTATTTTATTTATTATAATGAATTCTGAAAGCTTCGTCCAATATTTAAATAAATCTTTTCGCAAATGTAGAATTTGTTTGTGATGTCTTGAAATAACCCTTTTGTAAAGACCTGATGTTTTTTGTGGACATTTGAGTGAGTTTTATCACGTCGCTATCCGGTGCACAAAGCATCGCGACGCGTGCATTCATCAGCTTATTAGACGCCGACGCCGACGACGGCACGCGGAGGAAACAGCCAGCGGAAATTGTCCCAGCAATGCAGTCATTGGTGGAAAAACTCACGTAATTCTAAACATCTGAAGCGTGGCGACGGATCGTGTTTACAAAACAACTGCAACGCTGATATCATCTGAAGGAACTTGTTTTTACGGGGAAATCGACCATGGCTAATATAGAATGTTTAAATAGACAAATTTGGGGAGGTTTTTTGAACGGAAGTTGACTTAAAACTGCCAGATTTGTCCCCTAAAATGTCGTTATCTGCTATTACTTTTGACGTCGAATCCATCTATGAGTGTATTTGTATTTATACTTAAATAAAGAAGTTTTACACTTTTCATTCTCAACTCTTTTATTTTTTCTTTCCTCCTTCTTCTTTACCTCCCGCCCTTTTGTTAAAAGGTATAAATTTCGTGCTAAAAATCGCAATTTGAGGTTTTGTTCAATAAGCACGTTTCATGGCGTGTACAATCTGATTTTAACATTTTACGATGACGTCTAAAGGTATATGTATACACCCTAGATTAGATCTGATTAGATTTTGGTGTTAATCGTGTAATCGGAAGTGGTGTTTTCATGAAGATTTGAAGTGTTTTTCTGAAATATCTTAATTAATTATGAATATATGAGAATTTTTATAAATAATAATTTAAGATTGTTGTTAGCTAAAATTTTGTAGTTCACATTTGTTTCTATCTTACCCCATTTAACTATTATACTATCAGTAATTACTGATTCGGGAAATTTGTTACAATTGCAGTTAATCTGTTTACCTATGGAAATAAATTATTATAATTGACAGGATTGACCGTGAAAATGTTAACAATTATCGAATACTCTCAAAGGAATTGTACTAATACTGCAAGTATTAATTATTTTATTAATTTATTTTACCTTGTCCGCAGTCAACACACGAAAAATTGAAATTTTAGTATAATGTTTAAAGAGGATAGGCGAGAAATTATGTGCTGGCCACATAATTTTTTTTGTATTGTAGATATAAACCCAAAATGTGAAATATTACGAATAATAAATAAGTTTGCCTGCAAAATATATATTCAATAGTTTATTGAAATTAGAATATATGGCATTAACAGTATAAACATCTACCATTGTCATTTATCGTGGGATACTAATAAATGAATAAATTTATCAAATTTAAAAATATGTAAGAAAACATTTTGAAAATCCCTGAAATTTTCTTTGTATGAAAAAGTCGGCACCCGGGGCAAGACAGAATGGTTTTTATGTTCTTCTTTCCTTAACAAATTTAAGGTCACAGAAAAGAAACGCAGTATCTCTCTACCTCAGAGATTTTGCCCGAATGTTCGGGAAAATAAGATTAAATCATTACTCTATGTCTGTCACCGCCAAAGAGAAGACTATACTTTGTTTCGTTTGTGAATTTGTTTCTGCTGATGACAATGAAAATAAAAATAAGAGCCTCTCTGTGAATAATTTTCCACTGCAAATGCTGCATTATTCTTGTTTCATCAGTTAACACTCCATTAATTCCGCTGTTATCGATTTGAATATTTGTTTTACTTGCGAAAACTAGGCCACTACAAACTGCCTCATTTATAATTTAGGATTGGAATCAAGTAATTCGATTGAAAGTTCAAAAGAAGATTTTAATATAAATTACAAATCATAAGGGAACGGTTTTAGAAGATTAAAATTGGTCTTGAATTTCATGAATTTCAAGGAAGACGACAGATTTCAAACTTTAATTATCCATTTAAATCTTAATAAATAATTATTTCTAAGAAAGAAATCGTATTAACGCCTACTTATTGTTTTAAAGGTATATGAAATGTTTATATATTTATAAATAAATAAAAAAAAAATAAAAAAGAGAAAACGATTTATCATTTGTGTTAACTAAAGTCGAACATCTCTAGTTTTAGTAGGTACTTCTCTTTCACATATTTTACTAGCTGAGGCAGGAAAATAATATTTATTTTTTAACTGAAAAATAATCATGGCATGTATAACCAGTTAAAAAAACTGGTTAACAAAAACCGGTAACCTATATTTTGAATGAAAATTGCGAACTTTAACCGTAATTTTAACCAATATTTTTAAGGCTGAAAATAACGGTAATAAGGGTTAAAAAATAAACCGGTTTTAGCGAACATAAACTTTTATTTTTTTATTATTAAAAATTACAAAATTAAATAAATTTTTGGACAATAAACGGATTTTTTTTTCTTAAATGAATTTTAATAAACTTTTTTTTTTATTGAAATAAAGGGAAATTTAATTGTAATCTTGGAAATTAGTACAAGCCTGACGAACGGTAAGGAATTTCGATGTTAGCAAATAATTGGAATTACACCTAATCTAAACAATTGTCGTCGATCGGTTACTGTTTTTAATATTTTAGATTATATCAGAACATGTTTTAATTTTTTTTAATTTAATATAAAAACAGTTTGGAAGATGCAAGGTGCTTCTAATTTGCTTGAAAAAAGTTATTTTTACTTTCAGTAATATAAAGAGGAGTTAACGGAGAAAATTTCCTAAGAATAATGAATCGAATTTTTATGTACACACTGATCTTTGTAAATTATGCAATTTAACCTTTCCGCTTTGAGAAATAAAATATTTCTGAATTTCAAACAAGTTTTATTGACACGTCTCAAACTTTTCGCATAGAAAACTTTTCGGGAAAAGTTAAATCTTTGATGTGACACCACAACAACAACCGTTAAATTGACAAAAGCAGAAAGTTTATTTACTCAACTGCGTCATTTTCAAACTATCCATATTTGCGAAGTTCTGAATCCAGGAAAATTTAATTGTGAGGTGTGGAGGTAATGACGTTTAGATTCGCATGTACATAATTCTATTTCTATTCAAATTCATTCTATTGTGGACTGTTTAGTGAAAACTAGTTCTAACTTCTTTTCATTACATATCTTTCGAAACATTAATTATCACGAATATATGTACATACATTCATACATATATTAAATGCAACATGGTTTGCAATAATTAATTTGGTTCTATATAAAAGAAATTCGTTTCAAATAGTTATTCCAACAATTTTTGTATTAAATATTTTTAAATGTTTATGTTTTGTTTTAATATTATGAATAAAGAAATAACATGAAAGGGATTCAAAATACAGTGAATATAAAATACTTTGATAAAACTGCACCAATAAAATTCTTTACTTTAAACTCTTCGGCAAATATTCTTTATAAAAATATAAAAAAAATAAACAAAATGAAAACTTAACATAAATATATTGTTGAAGAGAAAAACATTCACAACAGAAAATAATAACCAATGATACGTCTTATTTATCAATAATAAAGTTAAAATGTTTTAAGATTATTAAAAAAAATTATAATAATTGTATTAATAAAAGTGCTTGCCAGTTCTATAATGTGTTAGATAAATATTTTTTTTATAATTTTGTCTAACTGAAGTTTTATTGTTTTGCAGTTATCGTTCATAAAGTATTGGAGAAATTTTTTTTTTTATAATTTTGACTGAATTCTACGTTTCATTGTTTTCCAAAACGTTTTGTTGCAAACCTTATACCATAATTTTTTTAAAGGCAGCTACGCTTCTATAATTTTATGTTAATAAGCAATTTTTTTAAAACAATATACCTATATGGTGTATCAGCTAACCCCTCTTTAACTTTTTTTTATAAAAAATATATAAATTTACTTCATCTAAAAATTTTATTTTATTTAATAAACTACTTGATGATATCCATTCGTCTTTGCTGATGTGCCCGGTATATTTGGCCAAAAAATATAATACATTATATATTAGTTAGGTATAGTTTATTTGAACATCGCTCGGTTTTTTATTTCGAGCAAATCATCTTTTTAAAAATTATGTTGTAAAAATTTCACTAAACGTGTTACATTCAAATTAACATATTTAAAATGATTTCTATAACTGTACAAACAGTGTAGTGTAATGATTGGTAGTATAAGACATGTATTCTACTACTAACGGAATTAGATTTTGTGATGAGTTCTAGTGGGAAGAGACGTTTCCGTTGTTCGGTAGCCGCATGGTTCCATGGTTGGCTGGCCAGGTCAAGTGCAAACCATTTCCGAATGAATGACAGGCGAAGGAAATGCAAGAGAAGACACAATTTGGTGGCTCGTCGCATAACAGGAAATATTTTGGGTTGCTCTACTGCAGCTCAGGAATTTACGCAGTAGGAAGAAAAATATTAATTTCCTTTCAATTATTTTTTCTATAAACGAACTGAGGAAATGGAATTCCATAAATTATAAAAATAAAATACATTTATCTATATCGCATTCTTCTAATTGTCATTTTAAAATTAATGTTTCATAAAAAGAAATTAAAATATTTGCACGAATACTTCATAAAATTTTATTTCTTAAATATTTGATTGGATGAACTATTCAACTGTCAAAATTTCGACAAGCATTTTTTGTGTTCAAGAGTTTAAGTGTTGTTTAAAATATATGAAAGTCTTGTTATGCAATTCAGTGGCGGCTCTTGGTGTAACACGAAGTGTGGGCTACATTAATAGAAAAATGAACATTTTAAATAACAGTTCTTTTAATCAGAGGTATAAGGTAACCATAAAAAATCTTAATTTTTTTTAATTGTTACGAAAAGTCTAATCTTATGTTTTTTTATTGAAATGTAATATATAATCACTTTTTGACACATTCTGTAGTTTGCATATTATTTTTTTTGCTTGTCATCTATACCTACAATACGATACACAATAGCGATCTTGGGCTCACAGTTCGAGCGCCCCAATTACATGTTAAAATTTCGTATCTTAATTGTATACCGGAGTGGTCTGATCTTAAGACTAAGCAAACGTGATACAGTGCGTACTATCTTGTTTTATTGGGGCGTTAATTCTTCGAGCCCCAACGAGAGAAGATACATAAGTTGAGGAAATTTAAAACGAAAATGAGCTGAATTAGTGCATTTTTTTGTTTTTATGTAAAAAATATATACATAATTATCTGTATGAAGAGATTATTTAGCCTAAAATAAAATACATATTTTTTATTTTTTACATTGTGCTTCTTGGGAGGCTCACGCCCTAACGCCTCAAAAATAATTTGAATCATTTGAAAATATTAGAAAATTGGTATCGATACTGTAATACTAGTATCGAAAGAAAACTTCTTACTCTTCAGTCTGTTGGACAGTGTAAATTAACCGTGTTGTTTATTGTCAGTAGCAGCGCTAATCAATAGTGCGATGCGGGCAGAAAATGACTTATTAGCCCGTTTTCCACTCAGGCTGGCACTTTCATTTCCTCGGCGAGACGGAGGAAGCCTCGGGCCTCAAAGGCAAGACCAAGACCGGCCTCAGCTGTGAATGAAGGGCACATGGACTCACAAACCCGGGAACCATTTGCAAGTTTATTCAACGGGAAGGTTTAGATAGGGTGAAATGACCTTTCCCGAGAAAGTTTACAAAATTGTAATTTATACAGAAATAGGGATACATTATGCAGCGTAACGATAAACTTTAAATGTGGCTTATAAATAAATTGACATTTGTAATATGTGGTTTAGAAATGGTAGTTGATTTTACGCACTGCGGTGTGGGAAAGTCGAATGTTTTTTAGTATTTATATTCGGTTTCAGAGTTATTTTTCTATTTCTATTTCATTTTTACCACTCGCCACTCAGTAAGAGTGGTAATGGAATCATACTAAAAATCGTACAGTGAGTTTTCAATGGAGAAGCAAGAAGAAGAACACAATTTTAAAATATTACGATGATATCAGTCCGTGTTTGAGGATGGAATGTTGTCGTAACGATTACTTAAATACTAGTGAATAAGAAAGTTGGAATTTTGGACCCTAGATTAGATCTAATTACATTTTGGTGTTAATCGTGCAACCTGAAGTGGTGTTTTCATGAAGATCTGACGTTTTTTTTCTGAAATATCTTAATTAAATATGAATATACCTATGAGAATTTTTGTAAATAATAATTTAATATTATGTCATTAGCTACAATTTTGTAGTTCAAATTTATTTCTACTTAGCTCTATTTAACTCTTATAAGTAATTATGGTTTGGTAAATTTGTTGCAATTGCGGTTAATCTGTTTATCTATGTTTAATATTTGACAGTGACAATTATTAAATGACAGTAAAATATTGAATTATCGAATATTTTAAAAGTAATTGTACTAATACTATAAGTAAGGAAAATATCAATATTAATAAAAAGTGTAAAGAGAACAAGCGAGAAGTTATGTGCTGGCCACAACAGATTTTTATCGTTTAATCCAATTTAACCGACTTCGTATCTCCAAATATCAATGATTAGCCTCGAAAAATGGACACCTGAATATAGTGCCATAACAAAGTGTAGCAGAACTGCAATGTAAATACCTGAAATCAAGGACTTCAGTTAAAGTATCATAAAGTAAATGCTGCGGTTTCGAAATCTGATAAATAAATAAACCCCTTTGTATTTTAAGTTTCATATATGAATGTAAAATAAAATTCAGTTACTTTTAATTTATATGTTTTAACATGTTTATTCGACAAACATATCGATAATAAAATTATATATTTTGTAGGCGTGTTGATATATTTATTTCACGTAGAAAAACATTATTTATTGTTAACTTTAGTGTGCTATAAAATATCGATTTACCACACATGAATGTTAATTTATACGTAGAAATATTTATCACCTTCAATGCGTCTACAAAAATTTATTCTCTATCAATAAATTTTGTGACTGCATTGTTTGTAGATTACAAACATCTTTGACATTGCTTTAAATATAACATTCTATTTTGAAAAGTAGAATTTTTGACACGGTTTTTTTACGAGCATAAAAATAGCCGCATATTTTTTGCCAGCTACCGAGCTACGAGGTTTGCTACGAAACATATGTGCGAAACAATGTCAGTGATATTGAAACCAAAAACTAAAGAAATGCAAGTGTCACATGACAGGAATTTTTTGGAAACTTGTTTTAAAGAGCAAATTTCCAGAATTTTAACGAAGGAGTGACAGATTACTAATTGGAATAAAAAACTGAAAGAAAAGATGGAGAAGATGGCTAATTAGCGATATTTATTTGACAAGAAGTGTCAGGGATATTTGTACGAACCACATTGCAAAAATAAAATGGTCTTTTTTCTGCAAAAAATTGAATCAGACATTTTTATCTGTATTCCTTTTGTATTTTCATTATAACATTATTATCGAACTCTAGATCTAGATACCATTTTACACTTTGTTTGTTTTACGATGATATTTTGGCATGTATATATACAGTGTGTGCAACGAAATGCGGAACATAGGACTTTAACATGAAATTTAAAAATATTCTACATCAGATAAGATCACAATTGATACAATAACACGATTGAAGTATGAGATTTATTAAGTATAAAGTATAACATTTTCAATCAAAATCAGACAAATATGGAAATAAAAGAAAATATCTATGTGTCAGTTATGGCAGTTAATAATATGTCATTGTAGATAAATTGATTTGATATTAATTATTTAATTATTATGATATTGTCTAATATTAGTTAACATTTTACATTTCATGTATCTCTTACTGTAGAAGTGCTGTTGCAATAATTATCATCTTATCTGACGTACAATTTAATTTTTAACAACTTTGTACTCTTGTAGTTTTGCTTGAAGTTTATCAGGAGCGAGAGAATTCGCAATTTTTTGAAATCCTATGTTAAAGTCTTATGTTCCACGTTTCATATTGAACACACTCTATATAATATAATTTAACAAATCTTGGTAGCATAAGATAGGAATACTAAAGTACAAGAAACATGTAACATTAAATATTATAGCTAAATCCCAATTCAAGAACAATGTTGTAAAATTTTTACTTGTATGGTAAAATTTGAATAATTTGACAAAAAGGACATAAAACTTTCCAAAGTTGTTTTATGTTTAAGCAAGGTATCTAAGTTGTAGTAGTAACAGAATCAGGAAAAGGTATAAATACAGATATTCTAAAATATATTTCTGTAGTATTTGCCATAACGTTGCAGCCACATATACTTTTCGGTAATATTACATTTATACCATGGGAAATTTTCCAAACTTTTTTTGGTGTATAAAAATAATCTAGCTACAACTATAGGTGTCATATTTATTTTTATTATACTTTTAATTCAAATCAAAAATTTAAGAAAACATATAGGAACCAAGAAACTTCAATAATCTAGTTGATATAAACAAGTAAAAACACATTGATATGTTTACTTCGAGTTTTCCAACACAGAAGTTTTTATTCCCATTTAACGTTTCCTTGGCCGTTATCTGCGGCGATATGAAAGGGTTGAGTTCTAGGGTGGCATGGCATCGCCCCGTACACGTGCAGTTCAAGTGGACTACTAGTAGTTGAGCCTCTTGGGCTATTTGTGTTTTATAAGTTGAAGAGCACTTGCAGTCCGCCTGCTGTTTATTACATCTTCCGACGTCCGAACGGCGTGACTTCGCCTTTGTGTCGAGGTGCAGACCCAGCATCTGCCAGCCAAATTTACCAGCAGGGAAAGGGAAATAGCGAGGGAGTTTCTAAAAGAAATATTTTCTAAACAAACTTTGCTGTTTGGATTTTATACATATTTATGTCCAAAACTGAAATTCAAATCTTGCTCCAGTATTTATAAGAGGGCATGTAACCGAAAAAAATACTGGTTAACGGTTAACCCTTATAGAGAACGTTATAATAATAACGGTTTTAGTTCGAAAACCGGTTTTTGAAAATTGGAAACCGGTTTAAACCGGTTAATATCTCGGTTAAAAAAATAATTAAAATTAATTAAAACAAATTAATTATAAGTACTTTGATTAAAAAAATTACAGAATAATTAATTAAAAAAAATAATAAAAAATTACCATCTGAGAAAAATATAACAATTAAAAAAAAATCAATTCAATTAATGAATATTTACAAAAGTTCCCGTAATATCTTCAGAGTAACAGGTCACTTTTCAATTTTAAACTTGCCTGTGTTGACAAAGGCCGTATTTATTTGGGACTTTTTAAGTAACCTTAACGGCCAAAGAGACTACCTACATTTATGACTCCAATAAAATGTTAATTGTAAATACTGTCATTACTCATGTTCAAATACAAATAGAAAACACAGATATAAAAATATATTAAATTTTTTTCTCGCTAAATGATATTAAAATAAAGGTTAATGTTCGTTAAAGCCGGTTTATTTATTTTTTGATTAACGGTTACCGGTATTTTCGGCCTGAAAAATATCGGTTAAAATTAAGGTTAAAGTTCGCAATTTTCGTTCAAAATATCGGTTACCGGTTTTTATTAACCGGTTTTTTTAACCGGTTACATGCCTTGTATTATAACTAATTCAGCAAAATGTGTAAATTAAAATCTTCCATGTTGCACATTGTTTAATGCATTTTATACAGTTTATTTTGTTCATTCCACGAGTACATTAGGGTAAAAATAACCCCAAATATAATAACGATTCATCATCCCGTTTCGAGATAAAGTTGCCCCGCCTAATTTGAGTGAAAGATACGGCGATATCTGTCATATTTATAGCTAGTAATATTAATTAGTAGCGAGTAAATCTCGTTGGGTAAAATCTAGATAAATATCCTCCGCATTTAAATCTTACGCGAAGACATCCAAAATATAATGTGGAGCATACCTCCACGATACGCTAGTGTTCCAAGAATAATGGCTTAAATAAATTACTTCGTTGTTCGGAGAAACACTCATATGCACTCATATTCAATTTATTAAATGATAGATACTGGTAATCTATTTTCGTAAGGCTAATTTTGAAGTAGGAAGAAATATCACGAATATTTCACAATTTGAATTGTAAACATTAATTAGCTTTATAAAGATATCATTTATTATCTCAAATAATGGGATAAAGTTGAAACATCATTTTGAGTAGAGATTGTTATTTTACATTATGTTTCATATAAAGTAAATAATGTTCATGTTCCGAAAATTCGCCCTTTTGTTTAATTATAATATAAATTGAACTTAAAAACAAATGAAAAAAAAATGTTTATATAATGATGTTTTACAACAAACAATTCTTATTGAAATTGTTTTAATGGATATATTTTTTTCTTGTAGTAAATTATTAAAAATTTTAAATTGTATTTATTTTACCTACAATTCACATTGTGATTTAAATCAAGGCATCTCTGAATCGAGATATTATTTAATTTTGACTATTATGAACCGAATGTACCTATGTAGACATGAAATTTGGAATCTAATGAAATATTATAAAATTATAATTTGTAACTGTATTTAATTTTTACTTTTCGTGTAATATCTATTATTTGACCTAAATTAGTCGAAAAATATCATTCGTATGTATTTTCTTCTTGAATTTGTTTTTAATTTATTTATTTCATACTTACTATACTCTGTTTTTAAACTTAGACAGTCACTAGAAATTCTAGTGAGAAAATCAAAGCCTGTGATTGGCTGCTGCGCTATTTCATGAAGCCATATTTAACCAGACAAAATTTCAAGTTAACCTTCTCAAACGTAATTGAAACGTCAAACTCTCAGTAGTTGTCACTTGCTGAATTTGCACGTGTTTCTTGTTTCATTTCCCTTTTTGTGATATTTCACGATTAAAACCAGTTGTTTTCAGAACCACTAGTATTTCATTAACGCTGTGGTGTAAATGTAACTTCGTCTAGTGTTGTCTATAGTTTAAAAACGGAGTATAGTTCATTTGATTCCGAATTATATCTAGTTTAAACAAAAACACTTTTTAAATGATTGAAAAAATGTTCAATATTATTAACAATTAATTAATTTCTAGGATGTAACAATAAATGTCAGTTAAGGTATGGTAAACGCTTACGACATAAATTTATAACTATATCTTTTTTGGACTAGTCCTAGTCGAATAGCTTTTGTAAGTATATAATAAATAAAAAAATATCTATTAGAAAAACAATTCAGACATAAGTAGTAATAACAAATGGGTAATAAGCCGTGAGTGGGTGAATGAAATCTACCATAAATTCCGTAAAACAGTAACAAATGAGAGGAACCATATGATACATTTGATAATCCCACTTGGAACCTCTAATCTCCTCATCCATATGAATCCCTTTGCCAAACATACCGCCTTTGGGGTTAGATTGAAAGTATCATATGGTCAATCGTTTACAATAACTTCTCTGCAGCCTCGAGGCAGACGTCTGGAGCACGTAGGGCACAGGATGCCCGGGATTCGCGACAAAACGTGCCTCGCCGCCTGCGACGCTATTCCCAAATACGGAATATGGAGCCAAGGATTGAGATTGAGATGAAAGAGAGTTCGGTAATTGGACGAGAAGAAAAGTTAGTAGAGTTAAAGAGAATAGAAACGATAATAAGAAAATGAAAATGAGAAATGGGTATTGGATTTGGTCGTATAATTATTAAAATTACTTCATTTGAAGTTAAAAATGTAGATTTCTCTCTAACCAAATACCAATAAAATTGAAATTGTCCTGAATCACTTACTTGAAATTTTTAAGGTGTAGAAATTCGATTTTTTTTTCACGGAAAATAATAAGAATGATTTCGTTCTAATTTTACTGTCAATTCCACTCATAATTTATCATCAAAATAAATCACAGTATTTTGGTGAACTGAACCAATCAAATTCAAATCTCACTGACAATTGTCACTTACTGGTAATTGCCGCAGAATTTACACGACTAAATAAGCGTTACTTAGATACAATGTCGGTCAAAATGGTGACAAGTAATTAATTGGAAAAATATACATATTTCGAGGAATTGTCATGCCGAATACCATTCGTGACTAGAATTTTACTTGTAATTTTTGCCTAACTCACGGACTCGTTTAATTTTCGTCGCAACAATCAGTCATGAGCAAAACGACAAAAATTTCAAGTAAAATTCTAGTTTCTAGTGGTATTACATGTAACAATTACACTTATAAATTTATTTAAATCACAGTATTTTAAATAAATCACATTCAAATTTCACTAACAATTATCAGTAGTGATAATTGTCATAGACATTGTACGACTAAATAGGCGTTGCTGAGGTACAACGCCAGTCAAAATTTCTTCGCCATCGTAGGGGCCAGGGGGTACCATTTTTAACAGAGTCTGATGTCCCCCTCTAAACCATTAAACTTTTAATTCGGGAAATTTTTTGATTCGAAGCATATTTCTCGAAATTAAAAGAGAAGAGCTAACAACGAAAGTAACGAAATTATTGTACACGATAATGGAGCTTGTAAAGTACCAAAACATAACAGATTAAAGTTTTTTGGAATGTCAAACGGTTCATTATTTTGTACTATATTGTTTTTCAATTAAATACTATTCGCTGCCTATGTTTGATGATGGATTTGTTAAACCTCTCCCCTGATCACAGTCGCCGTTCGCTATGGTATATATTAAACGTATTACAATGACCAATTAGTAACAAAAAAAATTTAGCCCTACAATAACTGTGATTAGAATAATGCTTTAATATCGTGGATATGAAAGAAGCAATCACAGAGCAAAATGTGATATAAAACACTAAACAATTCCGATAGACCTGACTGTAAACTGTGATCGCAATCAGGATGTAAATTCACAGTTATGAAAGTAGCAATCACAAATCATATTGTGAAACTGTGATTCAGAATAGCAGATTCGCCCTTCACTAAACAATTCCGATTAGTAACGAAGATTTCCAAATTCAACAATAAAATGAACCGAATCACAATTACTGGAAAGTAGTAATCACAATTCACAAATCACACTAGTTTCACCCATCACTAATAAATAATGAACATTAAGGGCCGGTTTTTCCATCTCTAGTTAAAGTGCTGGTTACCTTAACCATCGGTTAATAAAAAAATATCGCATCGAAATCATAAATAATGTGTATTTTATCAGGCTTTCGATGCGATATTTTTCTATTAAGCGATGGTTAAGGTAACCAGCACTTTAACCAGAGATGGAAAAACCGGCCCTAAATGATTTGAAAATAAAGTTGTTCTTTATAAGCTTACTGTTGCTCGATATGCTCATCTTGTATTGTATTTTAATTACACAAAATTGGTATTGGGAATCCAAATCCCAAGTGTAAACAGAATCCATAGCACAGAGCACAGAGCACAGAGCACTCTGAAGCTAATAGCTAATAAGGTAATGAATTTCCTTTCTCCAAACTTTGTGCAAGCCGTGATGAATAGATCTTGTGAATTCCTGGCTGCTGGCTGGTTGTTTGTGACAGAGCTGCATTGTACTTGGGCACTGGCTGTGGAAGACCTCCGGCCCCAGATAAGAGCGGGCAGAGTTCACTCGAGAGCTGCAGGCTCCTGAATTCCCGTCCCATTGCACCACTTCGTGCGCAGAGGATTGTAGATAACCCGGCCAATTAGTAACGGCGGTGGGCTGATTGTCTGATATATGCAAGGGTGAAAGCGACTACCATATGGTATGGCAAGCTAACCTCAAAAGGTGTTTATCTGACATCGAGTATGCATCTCTCAGGTTTACATATTTCTATTGAAATAAATACCGGTTTTTACCGCTACATATAAAACTCATTATTAGATAAATTCCCAATTCCAACAGTTAATATAATACACCTTTCCACGCCTGGAAAATTATATTTTTAATGGGCGGTTGCACCAATATTACTTTTTTTTTTAATAATCTGTCAAATTTTCATATAGCATTCTATTTTTTAAGGGTTGTTTAAATTTAGGTCTTCTTGGAATTGAGACAAAAATTAACAAATGTTTAACGGTTTAATCTATCAAGTTAGCTACGTGAGATTATGTTTATTATTACTCCATATTACTGGTAAAGTGAGCAATATATAAATTAATTTTGAATTTAAAAAAGTAAAACCAAAATTGACGAAACAGTAATTAAATATATTAATAAAAAAATAACGCAGCTAACTTGACAGATAAAAATTTATATTTCCATTTCAAATCTATACCAATTTTAGGGGTCATTTTCATACCTAATTGTTGAGCTTACGAGACACGTAAAATTAATTTTGCTAAATGCATGTAGAATTTTATGCTCTACAATTGTTATTTGAAGCTTTTTTATCTGACATAATTAGGGAAGCAGGAAACCACGAAAATATGATTTTACTTTTCAAATCCCAATGTTCGGTTATAAATTATCTTTTTATTATGAAACTTACTTGATCGGCATTCTTTTAATATAAATTTGCGGTAAATTTAATGACCATATGTAGGTAATTACCCAAAACCACATGATTTTATCAAATTATGTACGTACTCGTTTAAAAAAAATATAATTTTTGTAATGTTTCTACTTTCATTTTGGCGATTTTTGAGAATATTTCTATAAAAAATATTTCAACAAGCTTAATTTAAAACACGTACAAATATAAATATAATTTATATTTGTGTTTTTCTATTATGGTGGTGGCTGCAGAAATAAATGCTGGTTTCAATTACGTAATTATGTCTTTATAATTAAAATAACTTTTTTAATATTATGTTCAACCAATTAATAATAAAATATGTACGCAGTTCTAAGCACAGTTATAAATAATAATGTCTCCATGCAGTGGGCATCCCATAAAAGGTTAGTAACCGTTCATCTGTATTCACCTGCTCTTCAGGTGCACGCGGAAGTGTTGCCGGAAGGAGTTAACGTGAACGGAAGTCACGTGACGACGCCATCTTATCGGAGCCAGCGCCACCGCACAGAACACAGAACTTCCTAATTTGTCATGGTATGTCGGCAAAGGGTTATGATGTGTGCATCCCGCCGTTACAGACATATTCATTAGTTCATTAGCATCTTCACAGAAAGCACACATCAACAATACCGAGAAATTCAAAATAGAACACGTGCTTTTAATAAAGGACAGGAAAGGGGGCCGCGCACTTCTCATGTTTTTGTTGTAATCATCAAGGATACAAGGATTTCAAGTTCAAGATTTCATGCTACTTCATAAGTCCATAAGTTGCCAGCCGTAAAATTAACTTAACCTTCAACCATAATCTTCTAATTTCATATGGGGACAAACTTTTGAAAAAAAACTCATGAAATATCTATGTCAGTATATTTAACATAGCTGTTTTGTGAAAAAAAAATTAGAGACAATGGTTAGAAAATGATTGATATTTACAACTTTACAATGAAGGATTCACCGCTTTCAATTCACAGGTAAATTGTAAAATATATTTTAGGCCGTTTATTCCCAGAGAAGATTTCCGTGAAAGTATCTCTAAAGTGACTATAAACTGACCGTAAGAATAAGTATAACGTAAAACCAAAGAACTTATAACAAACCATTTGGAGTCCCACAAGGCTCCGTATTAGGTCCAGACCTCAAATGGAATATATATTATTATGAACTGTTTTGTACATTGTACCTCGTATTATAAGACATTATATTGGTGGCATTCGAAAACGACGTGGCTGTCCAATTTCATACACTTTTTTGCGGATAAGTGAAATAAAACTCTTGATATTTCTGAAATTCTAAAACAATACTTCAAAGGATGTCTTTGCTATGATGACAACATTAATTTTTGTATTGTTGGTATCTAGATAAATTAAAAATCACTATTGTAGGCTAAGGCGCGAATCACATTTATTCAAATTGATGAGATCTTTTATTTTTTATATTTACATTCTTTTTTCGATTATATATCTTAAGGCGGCTACAGTAAGTTACTCGCCGAGAACAATGTTCATTAATATTCACTTAGACTCACCTCACTGGTGTATAAATGTACGGGCGACCAGACGATCAAAATACATGATGTCGCGATTATGAGTTTAAGTATATGATGGGCGACTTAAGATCATAATAATTGTAAGAGAAAATAGAAAAAAATAATCAGCTAAGTATTCGTGGAAAAAGAAAATTTAGCGACATTATATAAAACAAAATTCATCTCATTCATCGCGTTCAATAAAATAACTTTTAATAAGTGCAACACCTTTAACCGATTACAAACTTAAGCTAATTTAATAATAAGTACATCTACAGAAACGACTTAAAAATTAAAACTTTTCAATGATAATTTTTTAATAAGTAAAATAGCGTGGAATGTTTTATAAAACAGATGAGTATTTCATAAAAGCAACCCTCTGTTTTTTAAGAGTTTTAAAAGGATGAAACCGGATAGTAGTGTTACTGTTATAAATATTAAACAAACATATCTAAACTTATTTAACAGTTAACGAACACATCCGGTCTTCTAACCACAAACGCTCATTTTTTCCTAATACATCTACACGATTTGCCTGCGTGTTATTAATAATGAAAAATATTATCACATATATTAGTATTTAGTCATTGAATATACGAGTGTAGAGATACCAATACAAATTTCAAAATATTTTTTGTAGCAGGTATGTTTTCTTTTAAACTTAATAAATAAATAATTACAGAACTAAAACTAAAAAAAAATGTTTAAATTTCTATTGATGTCTTATTTCTCTGGCCACCAATAAAAGTTTTTATTTATATTTTTGTCGAAATCGCTGTTAAGTATACGATATCAATCCGCGCAGTTAGCCAAAGTAGTAGCTAAAGTAAAAATTACAGACTCTTATGTCAAAATTTAACTTTACGGACTCATCTGTCAAACTGAATTAACATATTTTAATAGTATTATATTTTTATTGTTTATTTTAGCACTACCTAAAATAACAAACATATCTTTCTATAATATTATTAGTGAATTTATTTATTATTTACCTTTGATAATAATTTATCTGATTTCATGCAGACGCCGTCTAAGCAGGTAAATATAAATGAAAACTATAAAGAAATATTTGACACTTTGACAGTACGTTTGTTATCACAGACATCCCCATCTCAATAGCTACTAGTAGCTGACGTTTTACAAACACATAATGCTACTTATTTGTTTTTAAGTAATAATATAACGATTTCGGAAAAAATATGATGTATATATATAAGAACTAAAGAATAAATTCCATATACGTAATAAAAAAATATACTTCAGTGTCTTGATATACAAATAAATATTAATAATGAATTGTTACAATTTTTCATCGCATCGTCATCAATAAAAGATATTTATTCTTCTTTTATTGATCCATCGTAAATTTAAATGTTCCTCATGTTTTATTCCATGATTTATGCGTAAGTTTACGATGCTAACCTTGCGAATATTCCGGCTTAATTCAGAGAAGAATGATGAATGAAATTGTTAGTCATCTCAGCTCTTAAATAACCATCTGCATGGAGTATCAAATTATAATTACTATATGTGAATATGTGACATGCTTTGTGTGAAAATGTTATTCAATACTCTGCGAAATGTATGCAGGAAGACGTGGAGATGTTTATTCAACTATATTTCACATAGATTTACAGCGCGAAAATGACTATCGTACGAATATATAGACGCCTGCGCAAATGCATATGTAACCAAGAAGAGAAATTGCAACTGTGGATGATACAGACCATCAAATAAATCATTTGGGAGTGACTCTCAACTTAATGTATTTATATGATAAATTAAAATTTATTTCATATATACAACTTTTTACATTCATAAATGTATGTAAATAACAGTAAAAATTTATTTAAAATTTTTAATTAACCTATTTCGGCCCCATTTGATACATCTTCAGGAAGTGATTATACAATGACACCGAAACCGGTCGAGATTGAATATTTTTTTAAAATAAATTTGACTACATCTCAATACTGTTCTTATTTTCCTACAAGTTCTTTAGTCAAGAAGCTTTCATCGCTTCATTATCATTTGTCACTATTTATTTATTATCAGGGTTGCATTGATTTAAATCATTTCATTTAAGTTAGTGATTTAATTCACAATAGTTTAAAAAAATTCTTGATTTAAATCACTTGTTCTACAATTGTTCTTTTAACATTCCAGATTTACAAAAAATGGGGGAAAAACATGTGGGGAATGTTATCATGTGGCAATACTTTCAAGAACTACTAAATCTGTTTAACTTCGTCGGTAAAACGTCTTTACTGGTATATTATTTTGAATTTTTTGCACTAAATTAAATTTACTTTAAAATGTGTCTGGTTATAACGACATCGAGAGGATCCCAAAAGTTTCTATATTCTATTTCGCTATAACCGATAAAGTAAAATAACGTTAGCGTCTAAAAAAACCCTGATTTTAATAAAAAAAAATCAAATTCAAATCGGGTTTTATGCAACCCTGTTTATCAAGTCAAAATATATATCAATGTAGCATCATGTTATAACCTTTACTATTCTTAAATGTATGTTGTCTATGTGTATATGTTAACTTTCGAAGATTATTAATCGTTAAATATCAATAAGTATTTATGTACAATGTCATGGTGAAATATTGTATTACGCTGTATGCATGTAAGTACAATATCAAGGGCAACAAAACGTTGACCAAACTTAATTAAAAAAAAACGCATTAGTAATGTAATCTCTACTATTTTTGTTTACATTGGTGTACAAGTACAATATATTTCACAACTAATAAAAAATTCAAAAACTAAACAAAACTTCATAACCTGTACTTATAGTACGCATGTGCACGATACAAAAACAATTGCGCAGACACTAGTAACAAAATGGTTCACTTACAGTGTAGTTGCAGCTGAAAAGTAATTTTTGAATGCACTTTGCCGAAAACCTTCACTTACACAGGTTGCGTGTTACGCTGTATGTATGTAAGTACAATATCAAGGGCAACAAAATGCTGACCAAAATTAATTAAAAAATAATAAATTGGTAATGTAACCCTTACTATTTTTGTTTACATCAGTTTCACAGGCAAGAAAAAGTCGAAAACTAAACAAAACTTCATAACTTGTACTTATTGTACGCATGTGCACAGTATAATGCACAGTATAAAACAATTGCGCAGCCACTAGAAACAAAAAGTTTTACTTACAGTGTAGTTGCAGCTGAAATGTGAGTTTTAGAATGCACTTTGCCGAAAGCCTTCACTTACACTGGCTGCGTGTGTGTGACAGCGGTCATCGCCGCCCGCGATGCACTAACAATGGCGACCATCAGCGCGCACTTGGGTTTTCTGGGCGGGGCAACAGCTGATCGCTGAGCCGCGGTTACTCAGCGGAAGAAAGGCTGAGACACACGAGATAACACGAGGAAAAAACAGAATGTAGAGCAAAAAATACACTCAATAAACATATTGTTTTTGCTCACTAAGTGTGGTAGTTTGTAGAAGGGGGATTCGTAACTGAGAGGAGAGAGCACCACGAAATAAAATGCTAAACTGTAAATATTATTACAAATCAGTTATAAAGAGAAACATATTTCGTAATCGTAACGTCATCTCTGCCTGTCAAATAAAAGCGCTCTAGCGGAATAAAACACAACTGTGATGTCATATCCTGTTCTAGGTTTTCTTTATAAATTTTAAAAATTGTATATTTTTTGTTCCCATGAAAAAAGTATCACTGGAATATAGAGCAAAAAATACACTAGGATACACTCAATAAACAGATTGTTTTTGCTCACTCAATGTGGTAGTTTGTCGTGCGAGGACTCAAAACTTGGAGGAAAAAGCACCACGAAAATCTAATATGGAAAGTTATAGTAAATACTAAATTGTAAATAATATTTTAAATGCCTATCGATGGTAGCGCCCTAGCAGAATAAAACATGATTATGATCTGTCATATACTGTTGTAGTTTTTTTTTAATTTTAAAAATTATATATATTGCTTGCTGCTATGTAAAAAAGAACACTGAGTACCGCTGGAATAAACAGAGATGATGTCACAGAGTGTCCTATAGATATATTAAAATCATACCTATCTAGTTTAATACAAACTATTTTTTAACTGTATTTGTACTTATCATTATAGCTTCAAAAAATTTTTATTAAATTAATTAAAAGTGTTGGTGTACAGACAATAATTTGTAATAAGTAAGTTATATACATATAATAGATTTATTTCACTAGGAACTATGGAATTTTATGATAACATAATTGTTATTAGCATAAAGTCTTATGCAGGTACTATTCGTAGAATATAAGAATATAAATAGTATATTGTATAACAATCATAGAATATGGAATCGTACTCATTTCATACGAGTATGATAGTTTGTAGCATGAGCCGAAAATGAATGTTGCAAATCATACTCTAGAAAACAAAAATTAAACAATATGATTTTTGACAGAGCTATTACATACGAAAATAAGTTTACAATATACTATGTATGCGTAGCAATAACAAACATATACTAATCACATATCATAATGGACGAAGAAAAATTTTATCGTTGCTTAAAATGTGAAGGGTGTAAATATTATCTTGTTTTGTCTTGTTGTAGAGCCTACTGTATTTTTTTTTAGAAAACAGCTCATTTGTAGGAATCTATAATTTCATGTGATTCATCATTTCTTTAAAGAGTATATATGTATGTATATGGGCTAAAAAGTATTATACGTTATGTGTGCGTAAGATATTTATAGATTATTCGGTTTTATTAATTAAATAAGTAACTTCGCGCTGTAAAATACAACCTACCGCACTTATAATGTGGTCTGAAACCAAAACATTATAGGTCGTTACATTTACAACCATAATGTACTTGTTCTTTAAATATAAAATTTGTTTTCCACATGTCCCGACGCTTGTAATAAAAATTTCCCAACTTATTTCTTTTCTGAGAAAATTGTTAATCACGTTATAATAAACATGTTCTCTTAGCAGATCAGTCCTTATTTTTATCTCTGTTAGATGTTAGTTTATTTATCTTGGTAAATCACGTACATTACTCTATCGGCTAACACAACAAACACAATCACTGTCTATTAACTCCCCAACAATAACAATATCCGATAACATGATAACAAACAGCATAATTTGTAACTCACAAATAACCAATTACCCAACGCAGATAAGAACTGTCGCGCTTGAATTTATAGTGGCGATATCAGAGTTGTAGGATGAAACACACTAATCACAATGATGGAAGCAGAACTGAGAAAAAACTAGACATAGGAATAAAGCGCATTTGCGCAACAAGTGCAGAAGTGTTTCTATAGGTCGTGCAACTTAAATGGGTGACATTGGGCTCGTTTTGTCCTGTCATCTCTTTTTTCTTTTCTCTTATTTCATTTCTTGTTAATAAATTGAGTACGATTGACAAAATTAACAACGCCAAAATATATTTGGTGAGAAATATGTAGCAACAACTATTTTTTTGCAAATTTTTGAACGATAAAATGATATATTTGGAATGGAAGTTTGAAGATATGAAACGAATGGAAGTAAAACTGTTGACACATCTCGCTAAAAATTCTGTTTGTGATATACAGCCAAGTTACATTACAATCAATGAACTGAATCAATTGAACTTTCCCGACAAGTGAATTACTTAAGTTCATTCCGTAGAAGGGGTAAAGGGATAATGAAAAACAAGTGATCCGAATTGAAAAGGGTAAGTTGGATCGCTTCAAAGTGGCAAATGGAATACGCCTATAGACTCGCATTATCGGATATCAAAATCAGAGAAGCGGTTAGGAAAAGTTAACATATAAATGAAAATGTAATATTGTTTACATAAATGCAATAAAAATAAATATATGTTTGTTTTAGAAATTATTTTTCATAAAATAAATTGTAATTAGTACCTATAATAAATTACTTCAGAATTCAATTAGTTGGGGAAGCAAACACCGAGTGGCACTGAAAGCACTCCGAATTGACATTATTGCACAAAAATATTAAATATAACCTATATGGTTTCTATTATCCACACAGAATAAAATTGGATTTTCAGTAATCTTCAGATTTCCTAATAACAATCTCCAAAAATATATTCATACATACTTATAGGTTATTTTTATTAGAAAAACAATTAAAAGCTTTAAATAACAACTTCTGGTTAAATAATTATAACCAAATCAATTATTCCTAGTATAACAAAACTTTTCAATTACGTACAACTGTAACATCTATAGACATTATCACAAAAATTTTAAAATTGGATTGTAACGAACGGAGTTGTACTTATTTATAAAAGAATAAGAAATGGCAGGAGAAAACAAAACAAAGGATAAGATGTGAAGTAAATAAGACATGGTAAAAGGATCGAAGGAGCTTGGAAGACGCTGCGTATCTCCTCAGGGTTGTCTTTGGACTATTATTTATATCCTTCTATTTATTACCCATTCTTGGAATTTTAGAAGAGCTGATTTGATTTGGTACAGATTTCGATAATAAGTAATCTATAGCCGGATGCAACAATATTACTTAAATTTACTTTAAAAGGATAATAGCACATCGAAATAAATTGTCAAATAATAATAGTTATTTATTACATTACAAATAAGGTACGTAAGAATTGTTAAGCTAACGAGGCCGTTAGACTGAGTGGGATATTTAGTGACTTAGCTAATTAAAACACGTGTGCCATACAACATTTTATCCAATACATTCAATCATTGATGTAAAATATAGATTTTTTTGATAGTTGATATTTGAAAATGACATTTAATAAAAAATTGTATAGAGAAGATTTTACAAGGTAATTCTATGATACGAACCTACAAATAGTGACGTACGACGACGTACTCTATTTATCTATTTTCGTGTTTTTTATATATAAAGTTATAGCACTATAATTTCACTAAAGAAGATCCATTCCAAAGGGAAGTTCGAAGATATGAAACGAATGGAATTTGAAAAATGATTAGCCGTAGAATGATCTCACTTTCAAGCCTCAATGAAGTGCAGCAACAAATGTGTATAATTTAGCATACAAGTTAAGTGGTGCCCACATATTTTTTAAGTATAAATCTGTTCATCGTCCATAAAAATCTAATAGATATATAAACCCCCCTCCGCCCCAGTAAATTGGTATTGGAAACCAGAACACCTTCCATTGTCAATCCTTACTTTAGAAGTTCCAAACTAATATTTATTAAGAAACCTAACTTTTAAAACACCAAAACCCATCACCGAGTACATTAGAAACTGAGAATTTCCCTCGGTTGACCGGACGTACGTGTTTTGCATGTCGCCTCGGACGTCCGTCATGGCACCTGTAGAGGCGCCTGGCTGCTGCCGTTGTGCCATTAGTGTCCTCCCGTCACACAACTCAGTCTCCCGCAGATGAATGTCTTGGAGCAGAGACACGTGCCCGATGCGGCGCGCGCTTCAAATGCATTCTAATTGCGGGCGCAGTGTAGGTGGATTCACCACTGGGCGAAACGTAATTGAGGTGAGGTGAGAGAGGAGGTTTAATTAGGGCGTGGAAGAAGAAGTTTGTTGTATGTGGTGGGAAAATATAGTGGTGGAAGTGTCTTGGTTGAGGCACAACTGGGATGCAGTCAAATTTTTTTTTGACCATTTGACTCATTTTTAGGTGTCATTTAGTCAATGAAATAAATTTATAGATGACCGTAAAATAAAAATGTGTAGAATATTAGCTCGAAAATATTTAAATTTAACAAAATTTTGTATGTAATATTTTTTAAAGAATTAGATGCACTGATATCAAATTTACAAACAGAATTTAATTATTTCTTTCCCATCTCGAGATATTTGAGTTCAAAGTTATACCTAAAAAATCAGGTTTTTTATACTTTAAATGGTTAGGTTTAAGGTTTCAACGACCTCACCATTTGATTCTACGGGCAAAATTACATAAGTATACCAATTTTCAGATTTTTATCTTAACAGATGGAATTTTTATAAGGCAAAAACTGAAAATGGCCAAAAATCGTAAAAAAATCTAAGGTATACCCCTTGCCATTTTTTCAGATTTTGCCATTTTCATTTTTACTTTATAAAAATTGTTTGCTTCGGAATAAAAATCTAAAAATGGGTATACTTATATAATTTTGCCCGTAGATATGATATGTGATATTTCGCATTTGTTGGTTTCTTAGTTTGGAAAAGAACGAAATTTTTCATTTGCATTGTATATATTTAAGATTAAGAGTAACAAATTGTTATTATTACAATTATCCGATGATTTGGTGGGTACAATTTCAACTATCTCTTTCTTGTTAAGGGAATCATAATTAATCATTAATAATGAAGCAGTCTGTATATTTAAAATAGTATTAATAATGTATAAAAAATGCAATTATTTAAATTAAAATGTCATGTTTGAAAGTTAATCATAGGATAAGTACAAAATAAAATTCGCGATGATGTATTTATTTATGAGAAATCTGAAGAACGATATGTCTTGAAAATGACACGAGTCGAATTTAAATTGCCCGTTATAAGCTGAAATTTAATATTTCCAAGACGTTGGATTTTCAGAAATTTCCCCAATCTTAATTTAATTTAGGTGAAGTTTTTCCTGAGAACATTTGTCTCTGAGGATAATATTCTAGTGTATTCAAATTTAATTTGCTTTAAGATCGTTACAAAATATTTCGTTAGGAAACAAATATCTTATACAAATAACAACGATAATTACAGACATTTATCTGAATCAAATAAGAAAATAAATGTCTTACAACAAAATATATATCATCTACGATTTATTATCCATCGCTTTAAGACACATTTAATTATACTAAATTTAAACAAAAAAGCTTTCAGTTCGGTCGCATGATCGCTTCCATGTGCATAAAATGATTTAAATCGGGAACCCTGTTCAATAGTATATATACGATAGGAAAATAGTGAGAATTTGAAAACAAGATTTGTTGAAGGTTCGTCCTCTTTTCATTTTGTATGGTGAGGCATCGTCTCACTTGCCTCCCATGACAAGCCGCCACTGTGCGATACTGACAAAGTTTCGATACTTTGGTATCAAAAATATCGAATTAACATTATAGATATTGGTACCGGTTCAAGTATAATTTTGTTTAGATAAAGATTAAAGCTGGGATTTGAACAGATTTCAACTTTCAATTCGACTCGAAACATGCAAATTAAGCCACCGTTGCTTATAGTACAAACAAATACTATAAAGTATTTTAAAATTCAAACAAAGTTATCCATTTGTCGAACGATTGTATTTTTTTTCGATGAAAATGAATATATTCATCCATGTGTTTACACACCGTTTGTAAATTTCCTTCAAACAAACAAAAGCACAATTTAAATTGTCAAATATCTTGTTTACTACCTGCATCAAGAATTCAAAAACCAACATCTCTCCATCCTGCCGTAAGTCAACATACAATACTCTTCTGTCTTTGATAAAATCGTACGAGGGTGGGCTCCTCAATCACTCAGAGCTGAGCTGATTGCTAATCGCCGGCTATTTGTTACTGTATCGAACTGCACTTCTTTGTTAGGAGGCCTTGGATATTATACGCATAACTAATATCAATTTGCATGGAATTTGACTTAACTACCGACGTGGTGAAAATTAATTCATCGATTAATCTGTCGCAAATTATTAGCAGAGGGAATTAATTGTTGCCATGTAATTACCAAGGACATAGGGTTGCAGGCTAGATTGATATTAACATCAAACATGGTTTCCTATATGAAACTACTCCATTATTTTACAACAGAAACAATATTTAATACTGTTCTAACATGTGCAACATAGTGATTTGTTGAAAATGAGGGTTTCTATGGTTTTATTTCACATTTTCAAATACAAATTTTATACACGTATTTCTCTATATTGCAAAACTCCAATTATAAAAAGAGAAATAATATAATAAAATTTTGTTATTGACGTAGCTAGCAGCACAATAGGTGAGGGTCAGAAATATTAACTTTTGCGTATACGCATATAACGAACCGCTGTCTAATTGACGATTTCACGTCACACGGTAATGACCTTTTTTAAATTTTTATTATTTATATATAAATATTAAATATTATATGATCTCTTTTTATTCAAATTTGCGTTGTTGTGTTTTATTATATTTTATTGAACATTTAGCAAGACAAAATAGTATATTGAGCAACAAGTGCAGAAGTCGCCTATTTACCCACTAGGTGTAAAAGTTTCGGCACGAGACGAAGTCGAGTACTGGAATCACACAAGGTGGGAAATAGGTAATACTGCTAAACGTTACAAAACAAAAATACATGCACGAAAGCTATTTCACATAAAGAACAATATGGCTCACGCAACCTTGCAAAGAGTATCTTGACGTATGCGCAGTGTTGGCAAATACTGTGAGAAATGGTTTCTTATACTTTAACCCACGATTGTAGGAAATACACTTTATATAGTGTGAGAAAAATTCCACTTTCCATAGTGGTTGTAGAAAAATATATTTATTTGCTTAAAAAAAATAAGAAACGAAAAATATTGTAATTTTCCAAAATTTACTTATCTGGAACAATAGGTAGTTAAACAGCAAGATCACTCAAAACCTGAACTAAACATAAGAATTTAGGGTAAAAGTCGCGGTAAATCGTATAAAAGATTATTTGACAAACACATATATTTGAGAAACTACTGGATTTGTGGTTGTCAAAGAATGCTTCGTTTTTTTTTTCCGTATTTGCTGTTTGCGAGCGATCGTGGTAAAAAAAATATGAACTGGAACTAGTGAGATATTTGTTGCATTGACTGACAAACGAAAGAAACCCGCAAATGTATTGCCACAAAAATACAATGAACAAAAAGAGGAAAGACTTATTCCTTGTAATTTAATATCTTTTTTCCTTTTTTGTTTTATGCAGCACATCCACAAATATGGAGCACTGAAATCTTCTAATCATGCATTTTTATTAACTTATAAGTTTTTAAAAATATAAAATAATTACTTTCGATCGAAGAAAATATATAGTATGTGTTACCATTAAGTATATTATCATATTTAAAACTTATTGGTAATATAGGAACTTTCCGGATTTCTGAGGTTGCTAGATCCGGCTAGCGTTCCTTTCCACAATAGTCCAAAGTTTTCCAAGAATATATCATTTTTCCTACTAATATTACTAATTACACAATATACTATAGTGACAGTTTTATCGTATAGCGTATTATTCTGGAGTGGGGTTGGTTTTATGGTAACCACTGACCACAGTTGATTTGTATATCATACTTTTTTGGACAAAATATATTAATAGAATATAATCAATTCACAAATAAAATAATTATCTCCTATTTTATATCAGAGGTCAGAATGTATTGTTTATTATTGGCATGGTGGTATGCTAATATAAATAGTCAATAGGTTTATTATACAATTTTCAACAATTATTATAAAAGTACTCTAGTTTAATTTAATGTTATATTAATAGCACTTCAATTCAGAAATAAATGTGTTAATTGAAATCAATGATCAGACTGCATTGTGTATTATCAGCATGGTGATACTGTAGAATAAATATCCAATATAGGTTTATGATAGAATTTTCGTAACGAATCGTTCTGGGTGGCTGGTGAAATCCGGAATTAGCGTCTAAAATCGCTGTATGTATTCTAGTTGAGTGGACAATCCTGGCTAGACCCACAGGAAAACAATGAATACGGGCCAATTGTACCAAGTTAATTAATGTATACATAAGCACACGACAATACATGCAACAGTTAATTGAATGAAGTGAAGCTTGCTACACGTGGGATCTCTTTCTACAGGGCCGTACCCACCATTTATGTCGTTGTCACCATCAACTACATTCAATTTGCTATTTATAATCGCCACTACCTACACATTAAGCTCTGCAATGTAAGGAATCTAAATATACAAAAGCTTTAAATTATTACATTAAAAATATCATTAGTTGTAGTAGCACAATAATTCAGAAGGAGTCAAAGTAAGTAAAGGTTACATCCACATTAAAAAAAATCTAATGTGGCCAGCACATAACCTCTCGCCTGTCTTTTTTACGGTTTTTATTATTTTATATAAAACATTATTTCCATAGTTAAACAGATTAATGGAAATGGTAACAAATTTACTGTATTTTAAAAAAAATTAAGTGTTTTGTGTGATAAAGTAGAAAGTCTGTGATATAATGCATTGTAAGGTTTTTGTGTGCCACTATATTTTTAATAGTTTTTTCATTATTAAAAGTCAATTTGGGGAAAAATAAAATATATGGGTCTAATATTTCTCATTATCTATAGATTAAAGCTAAAAATGAAAAATCTTGTAATTTGAACTATAAACTTTTAGCTAATGACATTAATAAATTATTATTTACAAAAATTCTCATAATTACGTAAGATATGTTAAAAATACACTTCAGATCTTCATGAAAAAATCTCTTCCAGTTGCACGATTAACACCAAAATTTAATCAGATCTAATCTAGAGTGTCGTACAGATTTCGGCGCTTAGATTTGAAATTTACAAATCACAGGTCGATATTTTTTTTCGTTTTCCATAACTTGCAAAGTATTTATGAATTAGGTACTTGGATCTAAAAAAATTGTAATCGCAAGCACTGCATTATTTAAAGACGGTCCTGTATTATAAAGTCATATACCTACTATTATCTATTTAATACTTGTTTCATTGTTTTTTTTGGGACCTAAGTCAAATATTTATACTGGACAAATGAGACAGGAGCAATTATAAATAAATAAATAATTATATTTTATAAATTCTAGAGTGAAGATGAAATAAATTAAATGAAAATTTCGTTTGTAAATTGTAATTACACAATAAGTTTAACTTCTCTTAATTTTAATTATGTCGTGTATGTAACACCACGTCTTTATAAATGGATGACTTCTAATTTTGCAATTTAACCGCCTCTTTCAATCAAGCAAATTCAATTATGCCTTCCTCTTTCGATTTCCTAAACGTACCTTTCATTAATTCTTGGTTTCGAATATGTCAATTTCATTTTCCTGAGCTGAAGTGTTAATTAAATCACACTTTAATATGCAGTCTGGAAAGTTGAAAACTCTCATTGAATTACTAACTCCTTCACTTGCAGACTATGTAAATTTGTATGCTCATTTTTAATTGAATTAAATAAAACATAATAAAAATATCATATTTATAATTAATACAAATTTTACACGTTTTTCCTAATGGTTTTAAAATATAATTTTATTATCTTCACAAAATTAAAATTACACTTCTAATTATCCAATATTAATATATTACGAGTTTTAACTGCAAAATTTTCTATTATCATTTGTCATTACTATGAATACCAAATATATACACGGTGATGACTAGAAAACCCGAACATAGAGATTTAACATGTAAAAACATATTTTGGTAATTTCCTGCTTCTCTAATTATTTTAATTAAAAAAGCTTCAAATAAAAGTCAAAAATAAATACCCTAGCCTACTTTTATAGCAAAAGAACAAATTTTTAATTATAATTATCTCTAAATAATCTTAATTATATTTACATGGTTGAAGTCAGAAAGATGATTTATTTTCCCGATAATTTATTTTAAAAATTATTTCCTTATATATAACATTGATTTTATTCTAGTGATGTGACGAATAGCACTTCAGCCGAATAACCGAATAACAAATATTCGGCGAAATTTTAATCGAACATTCGGCCGAATATTCGACATTATCGAATAATATATTTTTGTATATTCTGAAAGCGTGATTGGTTGTCCTCGTTACAGAAATACTCGCCCTAATTTTTGTTAAGGTAATTTCTTGTTTGATTATTATTAAAATTAATTATTTCAGTTTCAAGAAATTAACAAATAAGTAGTTAAATTATTTACTCTTCTTGTAGATACATTAATAATAACTAAATATATTTATATCTATGTACATACATATGTATTCCTTCTGTTTAAAATTTATTATCTATATATTTATATACTTTAACACAGCAATACAGAGTTGTAATTCAGGTATTTCTTGAAACCGAATATTTGGTATTAAAATATACCTAACAGGCCGAATACCAAATAACGAATAATTATTCGCCTTCGGTCCCATCTCTATTTTATTCTAATTGTGGATTTTAATATGTTAAATATCCCTGAATCCACACCTGCACGTACTCTATGTAGATTAAATAAGGCTAGAGTATCATTGACAAATTGCATGAGTAAGATGAAGAGTGCTACGACAGCATCGGACAAATCGTCAGGAGACGCAGCGAGTGTCAGTGAGCAGAGGTGGTGTACACGGAACAAGACAATCACGGCAAGTAGCAGAGTGAGAACACTTTAGAGAATTAGAAAGTAGGGTTCAGATTAGATTTAATATGATGATTGACCAGACGAAAAAATCACAACGCAACACATTCTTTTCGTCTCAAGACGCTGCCGTTCTTACTTGCCAAAATTAAATATATAAGAGAAAAATATTTCATAATTCGAAACTATAATTCACGGGTTTTATTTTAATAATTTTGGTAACAATCTTGTCGTCATTCTTCAAGTTTTAGAAATACTTCAGTGACTGCAAACTATAAGAAAAATATTTCATAATATCAAACTATAATTCGTACGTTTTATTTTAATAATTTTGGTAACAATCATGTCGTCATTTTTCAAGTTTTAGAAATACTTCAGTGACTGCAAGCTATAAGAAAAATATTTCATAATTGCAAACTATAATTCATACGTTATATTTTAATAATTTTGGTAACAATCATTTCGTCATTTTTCAAGTTTTAGAAATACTTCAGTGACTGCGAACTATACGTAATTATTCGACTTTATTAATTTTATATGTATTATTTTCTTATAGCATACTTATTATGTATCAATTATAAATGTTTATTTTTATTCAATAAACAGTATGTATTAATTGATGTAAAAATCTAGTGGATTATTAATTAATTGTTCAATATTTATATCGTTGTTAATTGTAACTCTTACAATATCTTGCTGATATAATTTATGTTTTAATTAATATCATAACACATTGTTTGTAAAGGAAAATAACTAACATTAAGTTTTTTTTTAATTATAAATTAATTTTTGGTTTTGAATGACATTATATGCGTAAACAAGTCTGGTCGTTATTTAATTTTAGAAGTTTAATTAAATAATTAATATTATGATATTCATTTTGTTGAATTAGTGACAGTTCCATTATACGAGTATAAATTAATTGTAATTAGAATTTGAAAATTAATAGAATTAACCAGTAATTTAAATGAAAATTACTTAAACATAACTGTACGTTATAATTATCAATTTAATATTTTTTAAAATTTGTAATTTCTTATATTTTACTTCATACTGTATCGCAATTATGATTTCAGTTTGGTAAATGAAAATTACGGTAATATTATTTTTTACGTTACTGTATATAAATTTTTATGTATACGTCCCTTAAATGATTTTAAAATATTTGGACGTTCTTTTTTTTGTAGTACTAAATCAAATTCTTTAAATCAATAAATCTTTACTTTAATATAATTCTATTCAAAGTTTGAAAATGACATGTCATAAGTGCTGGATAACAACGTTTTCTTGGGATACAGTTTTAATTAAAATGTTGTAAGTAAATCACTATTATATTATTAAATATTTATTTTAAAGTCACCGGTAGAAATTGTAAATACTGTGAAATATAATTATTTTTCTTCAATTGTCAAAAACTGTTAACATTTTTATTTTAATAAAAATGTATAAAGTAAACGATTGTTTAATTGTTGTTAAGTTAAATTGATACCCTACGTGAAGTATCTGAGAAAAGGTTTTTTCATGGTTTTGGAAAACGCTTTTTTAAGGTAATGGAAAACATATCTTCACTCAATTTATATAGATAAATAAAAATTTTACATTTAATATATTTTATTATTTTGAAAAACTTAATTCCATTTTAAATTAATTGAATTTTATTGTAATTCATATGTACCAAAATGGTTTGTGCTGTATACATTGTACATTTGTTTCGTCTACGTTTGGCGATTGAAAACAGGAAACAAAAATACAAAAAAAAATCATGCAAAAACTTTTAAGAAATCCTACCTTTGCATCTGGTGCACCTTCTTTTTCTTTTGGGCTGTTCGACCACTTCAAGAAGCGACCCCTTCACCACTTCCCCATCCATGGTTGCATGCACCGTAGCAGCTGGAGCTTCATCCCTGTAGCTCCTATTCGACGACGCAATACTCAACGTCCTCTCCCTTTCAGACAGCAAATACGTCCCAATACTATGCCTACGTCCATTAGGTTTGGCGGTTACATTGTAATACTTTGCACTATCTTCCGACAGAAACACTTCTTCCTCTTCTTCAGAGTAGAACATATCATCAGCTTGCTCCTCTGACGTAGCTAATGGCGAATACGTTAACTCATCCATCCTGCTCTTCTGGCGTTTCCTGGTATCCAGGAAAGGACTGGGAGGAGCAATGTCGCAAGCCCGCGGTTCCCCAAGGACTAACAGCTCCTGGTTAGAGTCGGCGGAGTTGGAGCTCACGCTGCGAAGCAACGTCCGCAGTTTCTGGCCGCGGTAAGGAGGGATGTCCCGGATGTCCGCGATGTCCTTGCGCCTGAAGAAACGGAACTTGCCTTTGGAGCACGGAAGCGTCCCGTTTACGGTGAAGTACGAGGGATTGTCTGCGGACATGTTAACACATCGTAGTGCACACTGTGAAGGCTCGAAGAGGAATGAGCAAGAAGAACAGAGGTGGGGATTAACACTGTGATGTACGTGATGAATTGGTAATGGTTTGTGTTTTTACTACTGTTATATAATAATAGTTCCTACCAGGAAGATACACCTAGGGTTAGGGCTACTAAATATCCGTAAGAGAATAAGTGTACCAGTAAGTTTAAGATGATTGTAATACATGTGCTACTTCCTTCAGTCACACATACCTACAAATTCCTATGTACATATATTTACATACATATAAGATACAGGATGGTCAAAAATGGTTACCAGTTACATAACAGTGGCTTTAAAGTGTCGACAGGCATCCTGCTACTAATATGGAAACTAATAATTTTCTAATAAATTAAATCTGATACAAACAAATATAAAAATATGAAATGTTTGGGAAGATTATTGTAAAAAAAACCAACGTTTCGACTAAAGTACAGTCTCTTTAGACCCTCGTACTTACTCGAAACGTCATTTTTTTTTAAATAAACTTTTACAGATTAACTGCTGTCCGATTTCTCATTTTCCATCCAGTCGACTATCGATTAACATTAAAAATATTAATACCTATTCTCCGATATGCTAACTTGACTACTTGTTCTTCTTACATTCTTTATTTTCTTTCATTTGACATTTTATTTCTAAACGACATTATTTTTGTAATACAATTCTAAAATTTAATTTCAAGTACTGCAAACTCTTATTATTAATTCTATTTCCATTGTAGTTTAAAGTTTAATTTTATGAGATATGCTTTTACTCGTTCGAGCGTAAATAAGTTTTCTCGGTACTCGATATGCGCATTTTAAAAATTTATCAAATAAATCTCAATGCCGTTTTTGAATATGAAATTGATCATTTCAAAAATAAAGGAGAGAACGTAGTTATTGAAACTAAATAAGAAATCAACTATTGTTTTAAATAAAGTGTCTGCAACGAAACGTGGAACATAGGACTTTAACAGGGGAATTTTAAAAAATTGCGTATACTCTCCTGATAGATTTAGAGCAAAACTATAACATTACAAAGTTGTTCCAAATTAAATTCTATATCAAATAAGATAATAAGATCATAATTGATGCAAAAGTACCAGGTTTATTAAATACAAAATTTAACAATGTCGTTTAAAATCAGACAACCATGGGAATAAAAATAAATATCTATATGTGACAGTTTAGTGAAGTATCACTGATTATAATTCTTATTGTCTGTATTTTAATATTATTTAAATGGAATTTAGATTATTTTTCTTAAATAATATACTTATATTACAAAAATAATGAATTATTTGTAATAACATGTCATTAATTGTCACATAGATATTTCTTTTATTTTCATGACTGTTAACGAAAATGTTACATTTTATATTTAAATCTCGTACTGCAGACGTACTGTTCTTTCAATTATGATCTTATCTAATATAGAATTTAAGTCTGGTCTATTCCAATTGGAGCGGGCTAACCAAGTAAAACACCACTATCCATGCACGTTATAAACCTTAATTAAATAATCCTAGTATTCATATTTTCATTTCATCTGTATAGTTCTACGTTATTTTGAAACAGTAATATACTGGATTATCTCATATTTTTCTTTAAACTTGTTTCAGACGACTATAAAGTGTTGTGTCGATTTTAATTAAATTTCAGAGATGTGGGTTGTATTTATAAGGTTACAGCTTTGGTATAGGATCTACAGTTAATATCGAATTCCTGAAAACTGGGCCGTTACATACAACGGTATGTTCTTAATTAAAACATACATCTCTTACAATTAATGATACTTGTACATAAAACTCATAATATCCAAATAAATACAAATTAACCTTTAATTCTATGTAGGAAGTATATTTGAAGTTATTTTATTACATGAGCAAGTATGAAAGAAACTTGCATAAAGTTTATACGCGACTTCACACATTTAATTATCTCGGTTTGACATTTATGATTTTCGTACTCGAAGTTAGATATTACGGTGTAACTAAATATGTAGTTGTTCATGTTCAAAAAGCAAATACCTATATATGGATATCAAATAAAAATATTATTTAAGTTCACGTTTCTCGGTAATGTCAGATATATTGATTTATTATCCTGTTTACCAAAAAGTTTTCTTTCATTTTTTTGTTATCGTATATTTATATAAGTAAGGATCGTCCTGGATTTTTGAAATTCATCCTTGATTTGTCCCAATGTCCTGGAGAACCATGTCGTGACACATAAGTGTTCCGGTTTTCATATTCGATTCGAAATTTAGTATCTGTGCATATTGACGTTTGCATTATTTTTGTATAATTATTAATGTACAGACCTCTTATAAGAGTATAACGCAGTTGTCTTTTCTCATATAAATATTGAGTGATCCGACAAAAATAAATTAAGAATATAATTAAAGTATTTTACAGTGAGTGAGTATCCTTCTCTCAGATGGTAAACATAACAGGGACTGGTTTTATGAAGGCTGATTTTGAACTACTTGTATTAGGGAATGAATTAGAGTATTTTACAATGAGTGACGAATTTTCACAGGTGGTAAACATGACGGTGACTAGTTTTTACGGAGGGTGATTTTGGACTAATTAAATTAGGACAAGAATTAGAGTACTTTACAGTGAGTGAGCACCATTCTCAAGGTAATAAACATTATTGTGACTGGTTTTTACGGAGGGTGACTTTGACCTAATTTATTAGGGTAATGATTATTGTATTTTACAAGGTGTAAACAACCTTCTTTCAAGTAGTAAATATTTCGGTGAGTGGTTTTTATGGAGGGTGATTTTATTGTAATTATATTAGAGCAAGAATTAGAGTATTTTACAGTAAGTAAGAAACCTTCTCCCAGGTAGTAAGTATTACAGTGTAACAGGTAGACTGATTTTTACAGAGGATGATTATGAACTAATTACAATAGAGGCAGGAATTAGAGTACTTCATAGTTAGTGAGCATACCTTTCACAAGTAATAAACATTACGATGGCTAGTTTTATCGAAGGGTGATTTTGAAATAATTACATTAGAGCAAAAATTAGAGTTTTTGTTCTTAGCCGTTTTATTTTAGAATTAATCATTAGTTCGTTTAATTTGGGCAGCAGTTTTATTGGACCAAAATGGAATAGTCCCAACTTGTTCTAACCAAGTGGAATCGACTGTACATGTATTTATTTGAATCTCATTTTTGTGATTTATAAATCTGGTTTCTTTAATTTCATTTGAGTAAATCTATAACTTTTGAAGTAATCTCATAGAATCTTTGCGGTTAGTGGTCACATAAATAAACAGTCTCTTAACCTCATAAACCACAGGTGCGTACAATAAAGTAATTAATTTCTAAACAATACATTATGTTACTATCACACTACTATTGTGTTCTCCACAATGTGGAATGATCTGCATCGTCCTTGGTTTCGCGAAGACAATGTCGTATTCTCAGGACTGACCACACAGATGTCTCTGCTGTCCTTGTCGCTTCGCTTCCTCGACTTCTTCGTTATGCGCACGGAGGTGCAGATGAGGAGACAAAGAGATATCCGACAGGATATGAGCGAGGTGTTGCGTACGAGCAGAGAATAAAAACGTCATCTCGGACAGGACGATGTACTCGGCTCTGCGGGGAGAACGGACTAAGGGGGAGAGAATTATAAGAAAAAAGGATTATAAAGTGAGCAATTTGTAAAAAGTAAATTAAATGCATATCTATTCTCTGTCTTTTTAAAAATTATATGCGCCCCATTAGTTATTTATGTACTAAGGACTGTAAGTGCTTATTACAATTTATTCGCCACTACAGAGAGAACGGACTTAGGGGGAGAGAATCTTAACAAAAGAGGACCACGAAGTGAGCAATTTATAAAGTAAATCAAATGCATATTTAAACTCTGTCGCTGTCTTCTTTTTAAATATGTGTACGCTAATAGTTATTTAGATATTATGGACTGTTAGTGCTTCTTACTGTGTATTCGCCATTACACAGAGAACGGACTCAGGGGGAGAGAATCATAAGAAAAGAAGATCACGAATTGAGCAATTTGTAAAAAGTAAATCAAATGCACAGTTAGTCTCTGTCTCTGCCTTTTTTAAAAGTACCTGTGCGCTAATAGTTATTTAGATACCAAGGACTGTAAGTGCTTCTTACTGTGTATTCGCCACTGCAGAAAGTACGGACTCAGGGGAAGAGAATCATAAGAAAAAAAGGACCATGAAGTGAACAATGGAGTCTGTCACCAAATTTTGATTTTTACATACCGTGTGATTCAAATAGGTGTTGTCATACGTGTGTAACATGGGAAAACAGTTTTTAATAAATAAAAACTGTCCAGCTAACAAATCGATAAATAAAATATGGTGGTAGCAAAGTGATCAAGTTTTTTTTATTCACAAAATATTTACTTTAGATAATTCCGTTATATCGTATAATAAAAATATAAAACAATAATGTCTCATTGTATTTCTCACTTTGATAATGTATGTTTGGACAAAAAATAAATTGTGGTTGTACATGATAATAAATCAACGTCATTGCTTTGCGTAAAATCTGATAAACTAATCGTTTGCTTTATTTTTACTAATTCATTTTTCACTTCTGACAATAAAATTTGCATGCATATATGGATAAAATAATAAAATAATTGCAACTGACTTATCGACATATCATATTTTGAAATACTTTCAAACTGACAGTTTATTAGTATCATATTAATACAATCCTCTTCAGTTTCTTTTAATTTTGGTTTTACTGAGGTCAGTACTTTACTGATTTTTTTACTTATATCATGAATTTACAGTTTCGCGATCAACAATCAGAGTTTTTATATACATACAATATAAATCAGTGTTAAATTTATCACAAATTGTAGTATAATACAATGACTGCCTACTTCCAAAATCAATTATTCAATAATTTATTCATAGAACTTTAATGACAATAATGAAATCACTAAAGCTAATTCTTGTTTTTATTCATAATTCATTTTATTTCATTAATTATAAGTCAAATACAACAAATGTCAAAATATCAATTATTTTCTTGATTAATTTTCTGTTTTACATTAAAACTTTTGTGTAATACCACAAAAAGTAACTTCACGATAAATATTATGTTGAGAATAAAGCAAAAAATTTTCAAAATTACATAAATACAACCTCAACCCAAAATTGGATAGAGAGACAAGTTTATCGAATATATAAGAATATATTAGCAGATTCCATAGAACATTTTACATAAGCAGACCAATTTCTAAGTTACTTACTCAACTAATTATAATTTTACATAATGAAGCCTCTCCGAAATTTTCAACCATAACATAACTTTGTCCTGAAGAAATAATAATTAGCCGATTTGCGGTTGAAAAACGATTGTAGAATAGTTTTTGTACTGTAACTCTAATCTGAATATATATGACAATTAAATAACTTTTTCTAATATAATATAATCTGCTAAATGTTCAATAATATCTAATATAATACATTTTTTTTAACTTAAAACTTACTCCCGAACACGATTTCTGGTACCACTACTATTCCTTTTGTAAATCGGATCAGATCAAATTAGTTGGTCTAGTTTAGATATATTAATTGGATCAGTTCACTTGTTCAATGCAAATGAAATGTTATTGTGAATCATTTTAGCTCATGTTTTAGAGGTTATATTTTTTTGCGTTATTTATCATCTGCTATTTTAATTCTATCCTCATAAGTTGTGTTAGATTTCTCCATTTCTTTTCAAAAATTTAAAAATACAGCAAGATCTCCTAACGATCTGAACTGTACCAACTGATCTACCTCAACGAGTGGATTACTTAGGTTCAGTTTATTTATTAGAGGGAATAAAGCGATCCAGTCAAAGGAAAAGAAAAATAAGTGATCCAAATTCAAAAATGTACCTTTATTCAGTTCAAAGTGGCAAATAGTTTAGGCCTATCATCTTTAAATAACTATTGTGTACATGTGTAAGGCGTAAAGCAAACCTGCACGCCTGGGAATGGGGAAGATCTATCGCATTATCTTATAATCTACTACAATCTGCCTACTCCTTATTACAACACTGTATCCGCTAAGCTCGTCCTAAGGGGAAGGATTGTTGGCTTGTGCCTATTTGGTATTCGGAAGCGAGCTCATATTGTTCTAGGAAATGTTTACAAACAGAACACGATGTCTGACAACTTTACGCCTCTGGATTTTGACTGCGTTTATGACTATTTTATTACTACACTTGGGTATTCAAATATGCTAAGAATATTCGTCGATTCGTCGACTGTCAAGAAATTTTTCAAACGACCGTTGAAAATTATTATGCGAAGGTGTCTCAAACTAATTAATAAACTCTTCTAGGAATTCAATACTTCGTTCCTAGAAAGATTTGCATATAGATTACTATGAGGAAATAATAAATAAAATAATATTGCAGGGTATGAAATGCAAACAGAATAAATCATTTACTCAGAGATTTGAAACCTTTAATGTCAATGTTTAGCAAAATAATTGTGACAAAATTGTACATTAAATTTAGATAATAAAAATTAATTAGAAGCAAAATATAAATGTGAAAATAATTATTAGTAAAAATTTTTATTAAATTTTTTGTATTCAAAAATATTTCTTTTACTTAACCCAGGATTCATTATAAACGTTATAATGTCTAATCTATCTAATGAAATATTTTCCGAACGTTGACGACACAGTAAATTGAATTATTAAAATACTTAGTACTTACAGTACATTACAATTCCTTTTAAAGTATTCGATAATTATTAATATTTTTACTATCAATCCTGTCAATTGTAATAATTGTCAATGTGAAACATGAAACATTTATTTCCATAGGTAAACAGATTAACCGCAATTGTAACAAATTTACCAAATCATCAAGTATATTCATAATTAATACGGACATTTAAAAAAAAACACCACTTCCGTTTGCACGATTATCACCAAAATTTAATCAGTTCTAATCTAGGGTGTCAATGTTATATCCAAAATTTCAACTTTTTTATTAACTACTTACAGTAATCGTTACGATAACATCCATCTATCCACACACACTGACAGACATCATCGTAAAAATATTAAAATTGTCTTCTAGGGATCCGATTTTTAGCATGATTCCAATTGACGAGAGGTAATAAAAAAAGTATCGATAAACTATCGAATGTTTTATTCATATCTCTTTTATATATACGGCATATTTCTAAGAATTTGTAATATGTGTCATTTTATTTTTAGTCTCATGTTGTTTACCCATTAATATTAATTGTTATTCTGTGTATATACATAAAATATAAATGGACCAAATTTATTATTATAAGCAAAGATCAATTATAAATAATAATTATGGGTACACATATAAATATATTTTAATTACATTATTTGCTTTATAAATGATCACAATTATTTTTAAATTATTAGATACTGATTTTCCTCATTAGTCTTTTATTTGGCCAAATAAAATTTTAATGCCTCTTTTTCATTTATTTGAATTTATTTGTGATAATAATTGTTGACTTAATTTTAATATAGATGCAAAGCCAAATTAGACGAATTATTATATGCTGTCGTTTCAAAAGCAATTAAAATACTTCTCCATCTATTGAGATTTATTTATATATTGGGATTATTAGTAATTATTGTACTTATATTTAGTTTTCTAGAATGTGAATGTTTCGAATTCTTTTGATTGTAAATAATTTTATAAACTACTCTTGCAGACATATTATTTAGGTGTTAGAGGTTTCTGACTCGTATTATAAGGAAGTACTACAATTTTGTATTTTCTTTCGATATTTATTTGCTTCACAAATAAAACTCCTGAAAAGAGAGATTGATGATTGAATTGAATGAAATACCACTAACAAAGAAAGATTGTTGGGAATGAAACATGAATTTCTACTCAAATCTCCTTTTATTTCATGACAATAAAAGGTAAACGTATTTCATTCGAAAAAATGTTTAACCGTTCTATCAAGGATTTTATTTTCAAGGAAGAATATAAAATAACCCTTCCTAAAATCTTACGATTCTACGTGACCAGCAAGCAAATTACTTCAAAAAAGATTTTAGATAGGGTATCATTATTGTTATTGTACTTATTTGTACTTCGTATAGTTTTATTTACACATTTCTCTACTTTAATGTTTTTGACCTAAATTAATAATAAGTATTTATTATTATATGTCTACATCTTTTAAGGGATAGTACATCTACAGCGAAATTTAAAGAAAAATGTATTTTAAAATAATATTCTTAATATCGAAATGTTCTTCGAAATTTGATTTTTCAATAAAAACCAAAATTTAAACATTATTGTAAAATCAAAATTTGAAAAACCATTTTTCTAATAACATTTTACTCTATATGTACAAAAAATGAGATATTAGAAAACTTAGACTTTTCTGTAGATAAATGCGGTTTTAATGTCTTTTTGTCAGAATAAAATATAATGTAAAATACACGGAAGAAAATTACTTCTTTGTCTCGTTTTGTCAAAATACATAAATTTTTCGTTCTTAAATCGTAAATAATTATTTTTAATTTTTCCGCTGTCTTAAATTATAGTATTAGAACAAGTGAAGTGTATTTTTTTCTTGCTGTTGTCAAAAATATCTTGGGTAAAATGACATTTATCAAACTTAGTACTTAAAATACCATTACATCTAACAAAGGTTACTTTTTTTAAAGATTGTTTTGCAATATTCATTTAAACGAAGGTAGAATATAATTAAAAGGATATGAACCCATGACCCCTTGTTTACTAACAAAGTCCGTTAACACCACTACTGTGTTTAATGTCCATACGTGAATATTATTAAACATAATCCATAATATATTAACGGTTTATTTCTTTCTTCGCTTCCTCTTCCGTTTTTCTCCTTCCGGTCGAAACAAACAAACGTCGACAAATTATTTGTACCGCGTGTGAACCCTTATACGTAACCAAAGAAGCCAATGGTAATCGAGTTATGCTGGGCACGTGGCTGTTCTTTATACACGTGTTCAATATGGATAATATGACATTGAGACTGTTAAGATTACGTATAAGGAGGGGCAATGATCATAAGCCATAGGAAAATATATTTGAATATTGGTGTGCAGAATAATAATCACAGTCATTACAAGTATCTCGCAGTCAAGAAGCAGCGAGCAATATGAATTATAAAACTATTTGCTATTTGAGGACAAGTGTACTACCAATGTTAATTGACAAACATGAAATAAAATTTAAGATTATAAACAAAAAATCTAATGTAGAAAATAACAATCTGATTGTAAATAAAAAATATCAAATTTCCGATTGGATTAAGTATTTAGTACTTAGGATTTTTTAAATCTTCTTGTAAATTGTATACGTATTACTAAGAATTTGGGAACCGTTTAAGGGGAGGGGGGTGATAGGTACGGGTGGTTTGTTTGTTTGGGTAGGAGGATCATATTGTAACTTGTTGCATACAATGTTTTTCATAATTTTAATAAAATTCTTTTAATTTTAATTTTTTCTTCTAATATTAACAAACTATAACTTTTTAAAATTGACCGACGTTTGAAACGGCACTCTTTTCACAACCAGTTAAAAAAACAATGAACTTTACGTCACACAGTGATGAAAAGTATTTATTATTTAACTATTTATGAAAAATGTGACGTTTCGAAACGTCAATCAGTTTTGAAAAGAGACACTTTATAAGTCAAAATCAGAAATAGTTATTTGTATGTCAAGGGACTAAAGCGTAATTTTTTATTACGCATATGGAATTTATTCTACTAGGCGATAGCCAAGGAGAATAAACCACGTGAATAATGAAAAATACTTTAATCTTTATATATATATATATATATATATATATATATATATATATATATATATATATATACCGGGTGTCCCAGCTCGACCGACACATGGGAGTTTTACATGGGAAATCAGTTAATTATGAATAGTATCTCCCCAGTGTAAGATATTAACTTGAAATTTTGTATACTTATCGGAGAATATTAATTCTATGGATATTAACAAGAAATTTTGTATGCTTATTGGGGAAAATTATTTTTATGAATTACACTTATTTGAAATATGCAATTTCGTCTGTAGGGCGAGATTTATTAAATTTAAAATCTAATATTTTCTTTCAAAATCAGACAGCCATGGAAATAAAAGAAAATATTAATCTGACAGTTTAGTGAAGTATCAGTGATTTTAATTCTTATTCCCTTTATTTTAATATTATTTAAGTTGAATTTAGTATCTTTTTGTTAAATAATATACCAATATTACAAAAATATAAATATCTACAATGGCATGTCATTAACTGTCAGAACTGTCACATAGATATTTTCTTTTATTTCCATGGCTGACTGATTTTTAACGAAAATGTTAGATTTTATATTTTAATAAATCTCGTCTTGCAGACGAAATTACATATTTCAAATAACTGTAATTCATAAAAATAATTTTTCCCAATAAGCATACAAAATTTCTTGTTAATATCTTACCCTGGGGAGATACTATTCATAATTAACTGATTTCCTATGTAAATCTGTCATGTGTCGGTCGAGCTGGGACACACGGTATATATATATATATATATATATATATATAAAGATTAAAGTATTTTTCATTATTCACGTGGTTTATTCTCCTTGGCTATCGCCTAGTAGAATAAATTCCATATGCGTAATAAAAAATTACGCTTTAGTCCCTTGACATACAAATAACTAGTTCTGATTTTGACTTATAAAGTGTCTCTTTTCAAAACTGATTGACGTTTCGAAATATATATATATATTTATTAAATTTTTTCGAAATCATTAAATTAAATTATAAACAAAAATAAACAGCATTATATGTTTATAATTTTCATTTCTGTTTACACCTGCTTAGACGTCGTCTGCATGAAATTAGATAAATTATTGAGAAAATAAATAAATTCACCAATCACCAATACTATTATAAAATGATATGTATATTGTATGTAGTGCTAAAATAAACAGCAAAAATATAATACTATTAAAATATAGGTTAATTGAGTTTGACAGATGAGTTCGTAAAGTTAAATTTTGACATAAGAGTCTGTAAAGTTTTACTTTAGCTACTACTTTGGCTAACTTCGCGAAGTGATATCGTCTACTTTAGTATCGATTTTGAAAACGTTACTTTCGTGTAAAAAGAACATTTCTCTAGTAATTCTTGTTAGGATAGGATTTGCTCATAAAATAATAAAATAAACTCGAATTTGTTCTCTTTTCATTGTGTGTGTGATTTTTATTTCATTGCACTTTTATATTACTTTTATTTGAAATACATTTCTAAAAGAAATTAAAACTTTCCCATAAACTCAAACAAGTTGCCCCTACACTTTTTACTCTACCAATCATAAATTCATTACCAATTCACCATTCATCATCCCAACACTTGTACATCTATCTGCTCCATCTCAATGGCCTTTACCTAATCTCCAATCTACTATCCACACTCCCACTGTACAAGTGTTGAGCTGTAGTGGGCGATGTTTGGGAGTCAGGTAAGATGCAGAGTGTGACTTACCGAACGGCAGGGCCATGACACATCCGGTTCGAAGCGGGGGCGGGGGAGTCTCACGGAGCCGATGCACTTCCGGTCACCGGGACCTGAAACAACACATGCTCTGCATAACTAAACATTCCCGACTTTGGAGGTATATGATATATTTTTTTGAACCTAAAAAGTTAGATAAAGTATAAAGTAAAATTTTTTTTTGCGCTACCAACGGAATAAACATTACTTACGTCCATAGTATTATAAATTGTAAGTGACTGTTAAAATTTATTATGTAGTTACCATTGTCAATGGAGTGTTATAGAAAATAAGATTTTTTCAAAAAAAAATCAATTTTCCATTGTGTAACGTTTCAACTCAACCTTTGATTCCTTGTCCAAATTCCGATAACTCCCTTTTGGCCTAAATCAACTTTATTGGACACAAAAATACATTACATAGAAAATAATAATCCTACTAACAGGATACTCATGAAAATTTTGCTATGACATTTGAGTGTTGCAAATATATTAAAAAAATTTAACATTATTCAAAGTCAATTGCTATCAATGGCATGAAATATGTAATAAGCGACTCGTATGGTTTTTAATTTTAAAATGTATGGGAATCTCGAAAACAGCAAAAGATACGAGGTCGGTTAAATTAGATGAATATTGTCGCATTAATGGACCATTTTAACGATGTCTTTGTTTTCCTGAAAAAATGAGTAGATTACTAGATATGAACGAATATGTTAAGTTTACGATTTTTAATTTTTCCTCATAACTTCCAAAATTAGATGAACATTAAGTGATTTTAGTCACCTAGAGCCACTTTTTTACAATAAATTTAAGAAGCTTTTCATAATTTTTTTATGGCGTACCGTTTTCAAGTTATCAGTGTAAATTTTAATTTTTCATATAAGGCTTGTAATAGGTTGTAATAATTTTCAATAGACCTTTTTTTTGCTATTAAATCTTATAAAAAGTCTTATTTTATTTTAATACATATTATGAAAAATTAAAGAAAACGTTTCTTGTATATGCAACAGAAAATTGGTATTCCAAAATTATTTATTTCTCTTTTTGACAAGCTTATTTAATATTTTCAAACAGAATTGAATTATCTCTTTTCGTTTCTGAAATATTTGCACGCAAATTCTATGTTTGCTAGTAAATTCTAAAAATAGGTAGATAGATTTTCTACAAGTATACAATTCGAAGAAAAGTTACGTCTCCTCAAATTCGTTCCTCGGAAAGATTATAAAAAAAAACAAAATTCAATTCCTTTTGAACATTTGGTTGAAGCGTATGTAGTTCTTTTAAAAAGATGAAAAATAAAATTTTGAAAGATTTAAAGATTTAGGGAAAAAATGAGCTGTTTTTGAATATATGTAGGGTTCACCCAAAAATTGATTAAAATAGAATAAAAACTTCTTTAATAAATTCTTTCAAAAGAATTATAAAGGAAACATTTTACTAAATATTTTAATTTCAATATAATATTTCTGCTTAAAAGGCATTTAATTTAATTTTATTAGCTGAAAGAATTTGAAAATAACATTTGTATGAATTATAAAATTGATTTCAACAGAAAATGGAACTTCTTAGAAATGAAGTAATTCATGTTCATAATTTAATTCCAATGAAATATTAAAACTATTGTTTCATGTACGTTATGCACTTGAAATATAATTTATTCCACGAATAGCTTATAGTACACTGTGAGATCTAGTACATTATGTATATAAACTATCAACGTAGGTTTTGTTTTGATATAATACCTATTACAATGGAGACAGTTATAGATACTTGTTGTACCTGGATGTATATTAAGTTGTTGAATAAAATATGTATGTGGCGCCCTTCCGCAACTTATAAAATGACGACCTTTTTTAGATTTTGTTTCGTATTTCGAATTGTTTTATTAAGAGGAAAAAAAGGATACTTTGAATATTAAACATTTATTTAAATAAATTGTAAGAATATTTAAAATTAGTTATCAGCAAGGTCGCTATTATAAAAAATTATTAATTTTATCAACTCATACTTTTAAAAAGAAGAACATATATATATATATATATATATATATATATATATATATATATATATATATATATATATATATCTTTTGAAAAGAAATGTTTTCTCCGCAGATTCGTTCTTTGAAACGATTCTTCGAGCAACTTTTTTCTGAAAAGTTTTCATTTTCTGGACATAAGTAAATATCGATGAGCTGTTTTCAAAACCTGCAATCCTATTACGCTTTTTCAATTTTATTCTGTCACTTTATTTTTTATTATCTAACTTTTATTTATTTTCAAAACCTAAAAACCTACATCAAAGTTGTGTAGAGTTAAAACAAACTAAACAACAGTATTAATCCAAAAATTGTGTTGACAAACGCAGAATATCCTAGAAATATATATCTTTATGCCCAAAACTGGTAGATCTTGGCACACTGATTTCAAATTTTCAAACGGAATTTAATTTTCTCTTTTTGTTCCTGAGATATGTGTTGTCAAAGTTACACCTCAAAAAAGTGTGTTTTTTCATTATATCTCTAAAATGTGTAGAGGTACAATCTCAACAATTATACCAGTCGATTCTACGGAAAAAGTTACATGAAGAAATGTTTTCTCCGCATATACGTTCTTTGGAACGATTAAGTGAAAAATGAGAAAATCGAAAAAACCTCTAATTCAAAATTTCTCCGAGGAACATTTTTTCTTCAAATCTTTTCATTTTCTGGACTTAGATAGATATCGATGTGCTGATTCTAAATTTTCAAACAGAACTCAATTATCTCTTACCGTTCTCGAGATATTCGTATTCAAAGTTGAGTTTTGGTAATACCTAAAAAAATAGGTTTTTTAGGTATACGATTTCGGCGACCTCACCAATCGAATCTGCGGGCAAAATTACATAAGTGTACCAATTTTTAGAGTTTTATTCCAAAGGATACAATTTTTAGAGCAAAATAACGAAAATCGGCAAAATCGAAAAAAATGCCTGATGAACCCCTTGCGATTTTTTTCGATTTTTGGCCATTTACAGTTTTTTCCATCTAGAAATTCTATCCGTTGAGATAAAAATCTGAAAATTGGTACACTTATGTAATTTTGCCCGTAGAATCGAATGGTGAGGTCGCCGAAATCTTAAACCTAACCATTTAAGTGGTATACCTAAAAAACCTAATTTTTAGGTTATAACTTTGAACTAAAATATCTCGAGAACGGGATGAGGTAATTGAATTCTGTTTGAAAATTTGAAATCAGCGCATCGATATCTACTTAAGCTCAAGAAATGAAATATTTTGGAGACAAAAAGTTTCGTGGCGAAAATTAGAAATTTAAGTTTTTTCGTTTTTCTTATTTTTCACCTAATCGTTCCAAAGAACATATATGTGGACAAATCATTTCTTTATGTAACTTTTCTCGTAGAATCGAATGGTAAAATAGTTGAGATTGTATCTCTACTCATTTTTTAAATAAACTAAAAAAACACACTTTTTTGAGGTGCAACTTTGAAGGATAATATCTCCGAAACAAAAGGAGGTAATTAAATTCTGATTGTAAATTTGGTATCAGCATATCTAATTCTTTAGAATGAATTACAAACAAAATTTTGTAATATTTGAAAATGTTCGACCTAAAAATTCGATAGTTAGAAATATATTCCGATTTACGCAAAAATACAGCATCAGCTGCTTTAAGAATTCCTTTTCCTGATATTACTACATACATATCCTATTATATAAAAGAAGAAAATATATATTTTGTTTAATTTATTGTCAACGATACGCCAAGATCTAATTTTAATAAAAAAATATCTAATCCATTCCCCTTTACATGAATTTGTTATTTTTAATAGCAATATTGCAAACAAAATTTTGCATTTTAATACAAATACCCCCTTACCGCTTTTGGTGCTTTTTAAAATACAAAACTAAGTTTGGACGTTTGCAATGTCGAAATCTCGAAGTAACAAAACATAAATTAAAACTGTCCAGTTTCATTGATAAATTTAATTATTATTTTTTAATTTATTTGTGTAACTTTTCCGTTTCGTACGTAATATGCATCTTACAACTCTTATTACGTAATATACTATTAAGTATTCTTTGTCTATGGTGCAGCATTTATAAAAAAAATAAAATATTGTAACAGTTTAATTGTATTTATAAGGTACCAACCAGTCTTGTGTTTTTAAAAAGGTCATAAATCTTACAATAATTCCAATTTCCAAATTGCAACTATGGAACCTAATCAGACTCTTCATACAATATTCACATCTTCTGTATTTTAATGTGAATATGTATGTGCCCTAGTTATTTCAGTATTGATTCATATTAACATTTAGGGCAATACGGCAATAGCAATTCCAGTTGTAGCTTCAATTCTACCTTCAGTACCTTTGCTCCAGTTCATTATTTAAATTGCATAACGAATTAATTAAAACAAATGCCTTTGGAGAACTGTTTCTTGTATACATAGCGCATGTGGACGAAGCGAAGAGAACGTATGAATCATCACATGTGTTGGTGTTGACGGTTTGCTCCGGAGACCAGCGGCAGACATTGCACGTTCGGGTAAATATAGACCATGTGGAAACAAACAGTCCGCAATCCCAGCGATGGAATTCCAACCTGAATTAATCATACTACTTGACGCCACTAGCGACTTGCTGGGTTAGTCAGGGTACCGGGAAACTAGTGAAAGCATGTGGGCAGGAACCGAAAAAACACTGTTTATTGTTTAATCTTAACATTATCTATTCAGCGAAGATTTAATCATCAGTCATCTGTTTCTAAAGTTTGGAAATATGTGTTCTGGTGAATTACCTTTAAATATAATAAATAAATAATTAATCCGGCTCGGAAAGACCAAATTATCAGAAAATATATTATTTATTTATTTCTTCAAATTATTACATCTCAAATTCTTTTTTTTATTTTTTTCAACAACAACCTTTTTTTTTATCTTAGACTACTACATATAATTATCAACAATCAAATATAAAATAACTAAATATGTCAAGATTATTTCAACAACAGAGTTTTTTTCTACATTTATATAACATTAACTGATTGACTATTAAACTCTAATACATAAAATATTTTTTTTATAATCAAAGCGCAAACTAAAATTATTATTAACTTGAGTGATAGTCGACTGTAGAATAATTGAGGTCCAAAGGAAAATAATCGGAAAAGCAGTCTTCAAATGGAAATATTTCTTTCTAGAATGTTATTTTAAGTACGACTTTCCATGCATGTCGTGAAAAAATAATATTGTAGAATGAATTATGTTAATAAAAATATAGATAATTATTATTTAGTAATAATATTCTTTAAAAAAAATTATGGCAATTATGTCTTCTTCTTTTATTTTCTCACATTATTTCATAATTTGACAACCTGAACTTGAATTGGCATATTAGTAATACTGTAACAATTGCACTGCTAAACGATTTTTCTAGAACCAAGAAATAAATCTGCCAATTTTCAGATTTTCCGGTGCTTTAAAATATCTAGTTACTTTTTTCAAGTATTTCTTCCAAATCCCATTAAGTGTTCCAATATTTCCTTAGGTCATGCTTCTAGGTGAAACAATATTCCTAAAAGAATAGGGTCTGAAGTATTTCTTTCATGACAAGTTTTACTTACATGTTAAAGGTGTAGGTTGTCAGCCTCAAACACAATTTAGATAAAGATTGTGAGCACGTTGAATTCAAGGAGCGCGCTAACCAAGTGAAAGCTATTTACTCCAGAAGATATTGCAGCTTACGTATTTTTCAATCTGCTATTGCCTCTTATTTTTGCTCTAATGTTTGTCCAACTTCTCAATAATAGCCCTGTTTATTTGTTTTAAAATGCTTTACAATTTAATTTCTATAGTTCTTTTCTCTCAAATGTTCTCCATTTTAACTTCTGATCTTTTTATTGTGTTAAATTTTTGCTGAATTATTTGTTCCAGTATCCAATAATTGCTACCTATACTTATTTTAAAATATTGTCTAACTTCGCAACCTTTCTGGTTATTTACGTAATATAAACATAGATTGCCCTATATTTATATATATATATATATATATATATATATATATATATATATATATATATATATCCTACTTTCATCTTAATTATTCTAATTGTATGTTCCGGAACAATAATAATAATTTGTTCTATCTAGCCGGCGTTGGTAGCTCATTCAGCAGCAATTGTTCTTTCCTGGGGGTTGAATCTCTCTAGCCTAGGGTAGGGATACTTAAGTAAGTTTGTACCCTCACATTAAATAGAATTTAATTTAGCTCAACATATCTTTTAGACAGAGGAATTACCGCTGAGCTATATAGATTTTTAAACAATGTAGTTATTATAAATTATAAATTTTACTGTCTTCCAATGTAATCATAATTTTGGATGTTAATAATTTGTAAGAATCAGAAATTTTACAATCTTTATCCCAATTTTCACTCAGTTCAATATGGAGCTAACAAATTGAGCCCATGATTCAAGTAATATTTTAATTTAATATTTATTTAAGTAATAGTAATCTAGACTACATACGCAAATATAACATTTCTGAAGAAAATATTCTCATTGCTCGTGTAATCTGCTTGGTTTTTGTAATTTAATATCTGCGCCTTTAATAAAAAGTAATATTACATTACGAGTTTATAAAGATCTAAAGAGTGTAGTTCTCCTTCCATTTATATAATGAATTTCCCAGTCTACAAATTGTAAATTTCTTGTATGTACTTAAACACCTCTCACAGCTCGGGTCGTTCCATTTAAAATGAAGAAATACCGAGAATCTAGAATTTATAAAAAGCCTCGCCTGGGGAGAAAAGCACAGCGTCTTTGAAGCTTCAAAGCGCCAATTTCTCAAAGACTATGCGCTTGACTTCAAAACTTTATTCTGTGCTTATTCGATACAGTTTATTTCAAACATTTGTTTTTCACGGGAGAAATTCGGTTGCTCACTTCAATGGGTGCCAGTGGCGTCTCATGTATTCTTTAATATAAAATAAAGATTTTTCTACGACCACTATAGAAAGTGGGACTTTTCTCACCTATATAAAGCTTAAAAGTTACGTATTTCTATGTCAAATATCTTTCGAGCATGTATTTTTGTTTGTAACGTTTAGCAATGTGGTAGTAAAAAAAGTACAATGTGCTACTTGTGCAGAATCGCCTATTTCCAGCACTAGACTTCTTCTCGTGCCGAAACTTCCACACTTGGTGGGAAATATGCAACTTTCTGCACTTGTTGCACAATATACTATTAATTCTTCAAAATTGAATACTGTTGTTTACTTTATTTTAAAATACGGTAAGATCGTAATACTTCGTATGCCAGAGAATGAAACAAATTAACAGTGCAGAGCGGTTCATGAAGAAAACGTCACTATATGGATAATATTTAATTTTAAGACATCGTATGAAATATTCCAATATTTAATTTTTCATATTCATTGGGAAATCTGAAGAGTGGCAAGTAATAAAATCGATAAACTAATATCTACTCATCAGTTCAACGGTCTACATCCAGACCTTTTTATTTTTAATCATATTCATGTCTCTATGCGAATATAAATGAGTTTATAAAGCCTACACATCTTCAAACAGAATTGCGTTTATAATTATAGATTTCAAGCACAAATATTTGCGGTGGTGTTAGTAACTAAGTTTATATGCAAACTATGATGTTACAACGTTTTACTATACCATCGACGTTGCGACGTTAGATATTGTTAGAATACGATTATGCATGTGTTAGAAATTATTCCAAAACTGGGACATGAAACACTTGGAGTATAAACTTATTAAAACAAGTTAACTGTTGTGAACAAGTTCGAATTAGTTTGGTTACACCAACCATTTACAAAAAAATTACAATAAAACAGATTTACATATAGAGATGCGTAGTAGAATGTGTAAGTATAATATGTATTTATTTATAAAATATTAGAAACAATTTTTTTTTCCTTTAATGTTTAACGACCGCTAGATTACTGAGACCATACCCCAGCGAATGAGAAACTGGAAGACTCAGATATATACACATAACCCTTAATACTAGCCAAACGGATTCGGCAATTTTTTTATTTTATATAATATTCTTCAATAGCTTTATTTGAAATAAACAAATTTTTAGTGGTTTATTGAAGAATTTAAAATTATTTCTCACAAGTAATATTATATACTATAATAAAAATAATGTGGTATCGCGTTTTAAAAATTGTAACGAGCGAGACTCGCTATCGATGACTCATAACGGCCGGCCTTTCTAATCAGAGTCCGAAAGAGTCTAGAATATTCGAGATTGGTTGCTGGCAAGTATAAAGTGTCGCAGAGGGAGAGTCAGGAAGGCAGTCGGGTAGAGTTAAAATGCAGTGGAGGTCAGAGAATGCAAAGAATGTGAAGTTAGTGAGGAGTCAGAGTTACTAGACAGAGAGCTCTCACTTTACTAGTGAAGTGAGTCGAGAAGAGGTAGTCGGTCAGAAGAGTGACATGTAAGTAAGAAATAAATATTTTTATAAATATTCGTGTCTTGTGCCTTTTTACAATTCACCTATATAAATAAACCGTTACAATAACAGATTTGACTTTCTTTTATCTATTACTACGTAACAATTATTAGTAAATTTTACCTATTAAATTCATAGATCAAATTATATTTGCTTGGAAATTCCACTAATTATTTGGCATCCAATTAAATCACCGTATTTTGGTAAATTAAACCAATTTAGGTAATCGTCACTCATGCTACGTACTCGTTTCAATTTTCGTCGAAACGATCAATTGTGAAGTCGTAACCATAACAGCAAAAAATTCCAATAATATTTTAGTCACTAATGGTGTTACATATTATTATTCACAAGTGGCAACTGTTTAAACATAACATTTTTCATTTCAACAATAGTAACAATGACGATCATATTATGCTTTTATCAAAAAAATCTACGAGTATATTCTTACATACAATAAAATTTTTGTCAAATATGGATTGTTATCTAAAAAAATGAAAACAATACGAACTAAATTTTTAAGTACGATCACGTTTTAAAATATGAAAAATTCACGATCTCTATTTCTCATATCATATACAAACATGTGGTGGTTTCTAAAAAGTTGTCATAATTTTGTTTGTAACAGAAACATTAAATTATTTGGGTGTTTTCTAATACACTTTTGGATTCATCCCAATAGTTTAGTAGACTTTAGACTGTTTTGACGACTTTTAATTTGAAATAACAAATTTTAATGTTTCTTGTCTTTTGTATTTCACATTTGATTTTATTTACTTACATCTGAATTTAGAATGACCTTTTGTATCTAAACTATCCTGTGGTATTGTTGTCTGCACTTGACACTATTATGTGCACGTCTGTGACACTATTCACACTTTCAGTGCGGGTTGAAAGTGAAGGCATTTCGTTTTGTTGTTGGCTGAAGCTGTAGTACTACTTGGCGTCTCTACCATGTACTTGAGACCAGATGTACGAGTTCGGTTGTCGCCAAGTCTCCAAGGATATACCGCATCCTGGGTTCACTATTAGTTTCATGTGCAACTAACCGTCAACAGCACAACGAGCTATTGCCAAAATCAGAACATGTGCAGTGGATAACTTCTTTCAAAAAGTAAAAAATGTCGTACTATGACATATATTGGAAGGTTTTCCGTTATAGTACACAATAAATAACGTTTTTATAAGGTATTCACAAATAATATGCTATAGTCTTGTTCTCATCCATATAAAGAAACCGTTATGTACTTTACAAATTAATGCATTTGGCAAAGGAATAAAAAGAAATGATTACAATTGAGAAAAATAAAGGAAAAATCTTTAGGTGGCTAATTAAATGTACTTGATACAATAAATAGTCGCAGTAACTAGAGAACATTTTGTAGCAAAAATATACAAAACCAATTATCAGAAACTAGGACAATGAGTACATCACATTCGTAAGAAAATAAATAGAACGACTAAAGAGAAACTAGGACAATTTATTAGAGCAAACTTGAAGATAAATATGTAATGGATTTGCCAAAGAAAATTATAACGAATTCTTGAAGAAACAAATAATGAAAATCTTCGGAACTAGAACATAAACTACTGCAAGAATGTGAGACAAGAAATATAACAGAATAATAAGAAAACAAATAGAACAACTAAAGAGAAACTAGGTCATTTTATTAGAGCAAAGTTTGAGATAAATATCTAATGGATTTGCCAAAGAAAATTATAACAAATTCTAGAAGAAACAAAGAGAGAAATTATTGGTAACTAGAACATAAATTACTGCAAGAATGTGAGACAATAAATATAATAAAAAATATCTGTTTCCAAAAGATCTTAAAAATCTGTTTGGTATATGAAAGCTTGTAATATAAGGATTTTCTCCAAAATGGGTAACTTCGTCCTTCAGAGTGGACCGGGAAGTAATTACTTTAATTTATGGAAAAATTTAATAGAAAATGCGTAGGACTAACAGAACTAATTGTAGGTGTTACATAAATTACGTTTTCAATTTAAAAACTTAAGTGTATTTCTATTCCTGACAAATACTCCATCAGGTTAAAAAACACTTGTGCACAACTTAATTTCCTGACTAATAGCTCCAATCTTTTTAAATCAAAAACCATTTATCCCTGCCTGTTCAATAAAAACACTCATCCAAAACAATCCACTTTACGTCCCACTTAAAATGACCGAAATATCCATTATGAACGCGATAGATCTTCCGATATTTCTATCTGCCACTGCCACCAGATTCCTGGCTATCTACAAGTCCGCGACAGATGTGAGAAGATGTTTGTTGAGAGGCAAGAGGCGAGCAATTAGAGGCACACGTGACATCGGTATATAATTATAGTTAGTGAATGAATCTCAGTTCCACGGGCGAAAATAACACGAGGATAGTTTATATGAATGGAAAAGCACATGTGTGAAGATGTGGATCGGGTTCTTTACTGCTGACCAATTAGAGCAACGAAAACAAGTGCAAGATAATATTTAGAATACTAAGAAAAATTAGAGGATGAAAACAAACATAAACATTATTATTAGAATGTACTCGTAAAGAAATTAATCATCATGTTACTCATTGTTGTTTTTCCTATATTAATCCAATTTATTAAATTGATACATTTATTAAATTAAATGAAGCTTAGGGACCGTCCTTAGATTACGTAACGCAAAATTTTTATATTCCTCCTCATCTTAACGTAACATTAAACTTAATCAATGAGTTTTTTTTAAGAAATTACATATCTAACTATACGTAAAATGAATACCATTACAAAGTCTTTCACAAAAGATCTACTTTAAAGGTAAAACAAAAGTCACAGAGGTGCGTTTACTCTTGCCTTTGATTAGAACTATTATGTTTTCGCGTCTCCGTTCAAATCCTTAAGATCGTCCAGAAACTCTCTGTTTGTAGGCCTAGGCCGGCAAAATGTAGGGATGCCAACGTGAATATTTTAGCATTACATTCTGTCGAAATTTTTAATTTTCTTTTATTGGAAATGTAAAACATTAATTAATTCAATTACTTATATATGATTTATTATTCATATTATATTCGTGTTGTATGATTATGATTACGTTAATTGTTGAAAAATATCAATTCACATTCGTTTTACTTTTTAGGTTAGAACAAATAATAGTATATTTTTTGAAAAAGACAAGTAAATTGTTTATATATCCATGTAAATCGAAAATGTTACTAATATAAAAACCCATAGTGTATAAAATTTAAAGTAATAATATTTCTTTAATAAATTAAAAGTGTCATCGGCGCAAAAAAATCTTGCGTATTACACGCTCAAAAACACTTTTGCAAAATCTCGCAATATTTGTCAAAATAAGCTCGCTTTTGCAAAAGTTCAGTTTCTATATTTATAATACAATCGCCTAAAATGTGTGTGCACCTCGGCTAAAAGTTCTTTTTTTGGCCTCATCTGATTTGTAGCCTCTGCTTTGCCTCGGCTGCACATTTCGAATTCGGCCAAAAAATCAATTTTACAACCTTTATATACAAATAACTATTGTAACCTTTGTACTTTGCTGATATATTAACGTTTATACTGAACACCTTAATTTCTAGATTTTGACAGAATTGATCCGTACCTACTTTAACAACATATATAAAATATCGATTTCTGATTTGTTAGATACATGAATCCGTTTTTTTATTACCTTAAATAATGTCTTTGAGGTAAAACTTGCAATCATCGGAAAATCCTCAAAATGTAAGATTTGAAAATATTATTACCTATACAAAATTTTGATAAAAATTATGTCAATAAAAACTGCAAATAAATTGTCATTAATGCAAAAGAAAAAATAAGCATTGGGAAGAAATGGCAATGACCGAAACGGCATCCAGTATATTAACGCATGAAGATGCACACGCGTATACAACATGTGAAACTATACGTTGGCGTCATATATTGTAGAGCCGTAGTGGACCACCGGGCCTTCCACGCTTGTCTAGTCGTTAGACGGCGGATGTTTCAGTTTTATCTTTAGATTACATTGCTACGAATAACTGGACACTATTTTTGTCGCACTATTTCCAACACCTTTTTCATTGCAATGAAATTATGTTGTTCATAAACAGAAACACATCTTCCAAACGGAAGAATAAATAGCAAACAAAAAAGAACTTTTAAAAGACATAAGACGGAGATATCTTAATTCTTTTTAATTGTATACTCTCTCAACAGTCAATAGTTCACCACTATTTTCTCTCTAGATTTTTTGCTTATTGTGTGAAGGTGACTATTCTGGCATATTAATATTTTTAATTAAAAATTAATACATACGAGTATATTAAAAAATAAATAAATAATAGAATCGCCCATTGCATTGAAAATATCCAAAAAAATATTTCAATTAAGTTTTTAATTAGAATATCATGTCCATTTATAGCAGTAACGATGCCAGGTTTTTAGAGGGAATATGTTTTTTTAATAAAGAAAAAATGGATTTTATTTATAACAAACAATAAATGCATTCGTGCTATTCCAGATATATAAAATAATATATAATTTCTACTGAAAAATTAATGAAAAATTCGATATAACCTACATTTTCTTAATGTATATTAAGTATTGCCAATCTATTTAATCTTCTTTTTCCGCCATGTTGTTATTTTTTAAATTTGAAACGAACTTTCACATGTTATACAAGTTGTTATAAGGGAATTGACAGAAGGTTGGATATATATTTGAGTGCAGTTATTTTTTGTATAAAGAAAACATTGCTAAACATGTATCATTCAATAAAAATTTTTAGTTTAAAAAAATATCAAATTGAATTGGGGCCACTTTATATTTTTTTTCAAATGAAGTGTGGGAACGCAATTTCTTGGATGATTACTTTAGGACGAATCCTGTGTTTGACACAATATACTTTTTTATTGTAAATATAGTTTTTAATTAATGCTGTAGAAATAGCAGTGTTTTTTCCAAAATTTCTCGTATGCTAATCTAGGGTAGATGTGGGCATTTGAGATTCCCGACGTTGCTTAGGTGACGCGAATCAATAGATTTAAGGTGAAAGAGTACAAAAAATTATTTTCCTACGACCACTGTTAAAAATAGTCTTTTTAACGGTTGCTTAGCAAGTTAAAAATAACAGTTTATAACACAGTAAATACTTTTAACACGTTGTCATTGACAACGTGTTAAAAGTAAAAAACAAATTTACTTTTAACAGCACTTCTGTTCAGATGTTCATAACAAATACATCATGACCTGTCATAAATGTCATTCTATATTTTTTATTTACTAATATATAACTAGGGTCGTAGGAAAAATAGTGTATGATATTTGTGTTAAAAGTGATTTTATTTCGTTCGTGAGGTTTGTTAACTCGGCTTCGCCTCGTTTCAAACTTCCCCACTCACTCATAAAATGTCACTTTTAACACTTATATCATAAATAACTATTTCTTACAGTTTTACCTCCAAAATGTCATACTCACGGTATGGAACTGAAAATAAGTTATCAAGTAACTTTCGGAAATTGTCAATAAATTTATTTCGTAATTATCAATGTTCTTGAGATATAGCTAATAATAAATTTTTATTTTTCAATTTAGAAAAAGTGATTTAATTTTAAATTGGTTCAGATAATTAATATAGACGTTAAAAGTGTTGTGTTGTGCTATTTTTTGTAAATAAAGTTTAAATTTATAATTTAGTTGGTAAATGTTAACTACGAAAGTAAATCTGCTAGTTATTTGTGAACAATATTTATCAAAGGTATGTTGCTATTTACTTAGTATAAAGTTCATTATATTGTAGATTTAGTCTGAAAGTTTAAAGTATAAACAGTAAATATTTCCTCCAGTTTGCCAAACATCCCACGCATAATTTCCCTGCACACCTGTGCTCCTCTATTTATAATGGAAAACAGTAAAACGCTCGATTATGTGTCGACACTACATTTTCCTAACTAAACATCCGGCTTTTCCAGTGGGAGTTAGTCATTTTATTCTGTAAGCAATTGTAGCAAACATAATCACTCGTGCAATCTAAGTTGTTTGTGTGATCACTCAACAACAGTAAGTGTGTTCTTATTAACATAGTTAGAAGGTTTCGCATAGTATTTTAGGCGTCGTTAGTACGAGCTGTTTAGAGAATTACAAATAGAGCAAGAAGCGACATCTCATTACTGGGTTAAAATTAGCGACGGATATTATAAAATAATCGCACACTATACCATAAAACTAACATGCCACAACACAGTATTCAAATATTTGTTTTGAAACATTTTTATGTTACGAAATATTAAAAACAAGTCAGATTTTTATAATATATAATTGATGATTCGGAATTTAATACTTACATTCTCTATAGATGTTTGTGTTTACTATTAATTCCCACTAATAATCTGCCACATAAATCCAGTATTTTAGTAAATCGGTACAAATCATACACAAATTACACAGACAATTTTCACTAGTGCAAATTGCCGTGGTAATTTCACGGCTAAATTAATTGTTGCCTAGGTACAAAATTGTAACAATTGTATATTGTTTATCTAGTAGTTAAAGTTATACATTACTGGACGGTGGTGGAAATTGTGGAACGAGCCATAGGCGAGGCCAGCAACTCCAGAAGTTCGGGAAGTCACTTTTCCTACGTGGTACACTTACTAATTTTTTTTCGATCGAGTTTTATATAATAATAATGAAATAATTATTATATATTTATTTATGGAAAACTTTACTCCACGGGAATACTATTTCACCGGCCCTGTCTGTTAAAATATCGGAATAATGCACTTTCCGATTCGAAAACACATCGAAAAGTGTCAGTTTTCATCCGATCGAAAAAATACATACTTCAAGGAATTGTCTTGCCAAATACCATTCATAATTAAAATTTTACCTACAATCTTTGCAAGCTCATTCTTGCCTTGCTACCATACGTAAAATTCCTGATAAAATTCTGGTTCCAAGTGGTATTATATTTGAAAATAACAAAAATATACGAAAAGATGAAAAATATTGTCACTAAAGATTAGAATTTTTTGGGAACAAACTTTTTTATTAAAAATTTTAAATAATTAATTATTTGTTATATCTGCTTACAACCTACATATATGTCTTATGTCAAATATTCAATTAGAAATTTATGTGGACGAAATATAATATCATGTTTTACATGATCAAAGGTGACTTTGTTTATTGTTATAGTTTTGAGGTAATTTATATTGCAAATAATTCTGTAGGTTAATACGCATGAACTATAAATAATTAAAAGGAAGTATGTATAAGAACTTTGAACTCCAAATTCTTAAAATATGCAATAACAGGAAACTTGTGTTCCTTTCGGTTTCATTACACATTAAATTAACTTCGTTAGAAGCTTAAAGTATACACTTTAAAATTTTATAGGTAACTATATATCAATACTTCTTTCACCTTTGATAAATTTTTATTACATATAATTTAAAATATGAAAGAAATGTTTTTCTAAACAAAATCTTATACTATATTAACTGCGACACTCATAATATAAAGTGCATTTTGTTTGAATGTACGTGTGTTCTTTATCGTGAATTTATCACTTACATACAGGTGACTTTTCCTTTACAGTCAATCAGAATTTTCTCCCAACTGTTACATTTTAAGCGGTAAATTTGATCTTATTTATTTTCTTCAAATGCCACACTGTTTAACAGCACCATTACTTTAAGGTTTCTAATGAACTGTCAACTATTTATTCTTCCTATAATATATTTTTAATGGACTTGATACCAGTCACGCATTTCTTATTCCTCCACATTAATTAATAATATTAAACCGAAACAGTTATAAACACAAGTAAAACATCAAATTAAATTTTAGTGTGTAGCAGACGAGAAGGAGTCTATATTATTCATGTTAACCATCATCCTTCATTACAAGAGGTTGTTAATTGAATAACCTATTAGTAAAGGTAAAGTACGGATAGCTCGTCATCTATTATTAATACAAACAGAGATTCTGAATAATAAACATTTTTTCGAAATCGATACTAAAGTACACCATATCACACTGTGAAATTAGCCAAAATAGTAGATTAATGTTAATCTTGGGGATTCATCTGTCAAATTTCAATTAACCTTTATTTTACTAGTATAACATTTTTGCAGTATATTTTAGTCCTACCTAAAATAACAAACATATTATTCTGTAATAATATTAGTGAATTTATTATTTACCTTCGATAATAATTTATTGGATTTAATGCAAATCATGTCTAAGCGCGTGCAAATAATTATGAATATTTTAAACAAATATTTGACACTTTGACAGTACTTTTGTTATCACAGCTATCCCCGTCACAGTAGCTACCTGACATACATAATGTTATTTATTTATGTTTTTAATTAATAATAACCGATTTGAAATAAATGTAATGTATATCTCAGGACTAAAGCATTTTTTTTTATTTCTAATATGTAGATCTGATATTTTATGCAAATGAATATCTTTTTTTGCTAGGTATATTTTCAAAATTTATAGATTTCTTAGAATTTATATATTGTTAGAAAAGCCCGATTATTTAATAAATTGCAAATGCATGTATTTATTATTTTTACGTAAAATGGTTATTTTGATGCACAATTTTGTAATATTATTGTGCATACTATGTGCATATTTTTCATATTTTTTGTGCATAAAACTATCAGATTCACTCGGCTGTCGCCACCTGGAATAAATTCCGTATGCGTAATAAAAAAATATACTTTAGTCCCTTGATATCCAACGAATTTGAAATTGTTGAAATTCTTCGTAAAACCAAATACACATTAATTTTTCTATAATCTTACAAATATTGAAAATAGTAATAGCCTGAAAAATATCGGTTAAAATTACGGTTAAAGTTCGCAATTTTCGTTGAAAATATCGGTTACCGATTTTTATTAACCGGTTACATGCTCTAATTTTAAGACTATATCTTTAATAGTTTTTGAGTTATAAGCTTACAAAACTTAATTTTATTAATTTTGCATGTTGGTAAACCTGTTCCGTACAAGTTAAAGTAAAAATATAAAAAATGTGTCTTATAAAAAAAAACAGAGAAATCCATTAAAAAAATTCAAAAAAGCTTTTAGTTTAGTACTTACTTTAAAGTCAAATGTAGACGATGTCTCTGTTTCAAACTTGGAAAAGTAAGAAACGAGCTTTTTCCAAAGCTTCTACTTTTAAGCTCACATAATTCTGTATAATGTTCATACCCATTATTGGGATAACAGTCTTCACAAATAAACCCTCCTTTTTTAAGGGGAGTGCAAGTTGAACCACTCTAACAAATATCTCTTTTACATGCGTCTTTAGTTAAAGTTATGTCACAATTTGAACCGGTAAAACCAGCAGTACAAACACAGGATTAACCACCTTCTTTCCGAAAACAAGTTAAACCTTGTTGAACTATCTAGAACATTGTTAAACCCTGTAGAACTGTCTCATCTTACTCCCAATTATCTTGGAACAGTGTTGAACCTAGTACATTTATGTTACACCCTAAACAAGTGCCTTAACTTTGTCCCAAACAATTTGGAACAAAGTGAAACATAGTGCAAGTCTCTTTACTTATTTCAGAACACTTGGTACATCTTTCTGCCTTCTAAAACTTTCTTTTTAAGTCTTCCTAGTAATTTCCAATAATAGACATACATGAAAAGTTACAATTTATTGTTTTTCACTCTAAAATTTTTCATATACAGCCAAAAAAATTTAAAAATGCCCATTTTTGGGTCCAAAATTTTGATTTTTGGAATTAGTCTAACTTGATAGTCGTCGATGCGCTGATTTCAAATTTTCAAACCGAATTCAATTATCTCTTTCCATTCCTGAGATATTTGCTCTCAAAATTGCACCTCAAAAAAGGGTGTTTTTTGACCATATCTCTAAAATGAGTAGAGATACATTCTCAACGATTATACCAGTCGATTCTACGCGGAAAGTTACATAAAGAAATGTTTTCTCCTCATATACGTTCTTTGGAACGATTTGGTGAAAAATGAGAAAAACGAAAAAACCGGAATTTCAGTTTTTCGCTCGGAAACTTTTTGTCTCCAAATTTTTTTATATTCTGGACTTAAGTAAAGAAGAATGTGCTGATTCCAAATTTTCAAACCGATTTCAATTATCTCCTACCGTTCTCGAGATATTTGAGTTCAAAGTTGGACCTGAAAAATTCAGTTTTTCAGGAATAGTCCTGAAATGGGTTGAGATACGACCTCGGCGACCTCACCAATCGATTCTACGGACAAAATTACATTTTTGTACCAATTTTCAGATTTATATTCTAATGGATACAATTTTTACAGCGAAAAAACGAAAATGGTCAAAAATCGGAAAAAATCGTAAGGGGTTCATCAGGCGATTTTTCAATTTTTGCGATTTTCGTTTTTTCGCTTTAAAAATTGTATCCGCCTGAATAAATATCTGAAAATTGGTATACTTATGTAATTTTGCCCGCAGAATCGATTGGTGAGGTCGCCGAGGTCGTATCTCGACCCATTTCAGGACTATTCCTGAAAAACAATTTTTTTCAGGTCTGACTTTGAACGCAAATATCTCCAGAACGGTAAGAGATAATTGAAATCGGTTTGAAAATTTGGAATCAGCGCATCTGTATTTACTTAAGTCTAGAAAATGAAAAGATTTGGTGTCAAAAAGTTCCCAAGCGAAAAACTGAAATTCCGGTTTTTTTCGTTTTTCTCATTTTTCACAAAATCGTTCCAAAGAACGAATATGCGGAGAAAACATTTCTTTATGTAACTTTGCCTGTAGAATCCACTGGTATAGTCGTTGAGATTGTGTCCCTACCCGTTTTAGAGTTATATCCAAAAAACCCACTTTTTTGAGGTGCAACTTTGAGGTCAAATATCTCAGGAACGGAAAGAGATAATTGAATTCGGTTTGAAAATTTGAAATCAGCGCATCGGCGACTATCAATTTGGAATTATTTCAAAAATCAAAATTTTGGACCTAAAAATGGGTCTTTTTGGATTTTTTTGGCTGTATATGAAAAATTTTAGAGTGAAAAACTATAAATTGTAAGTTTTAATGTATAACTATTATTGGAAATTACTAGGAAGACTTAAAAAGACAGTTGTAGAAGGCAGAAAGATGTTCCAAGTGTTCTAGAGTAAGTAGAAACAGTTGCACTATGTTTCACTTTGTTCCAAATTGTTTGGGACAAAGTTAGAAACTTGTTTAGGGTGTAACATAGATGTATCAGGTTCAACACTGTTCCAAGATAATTGGGATTCATATGAGACAGTTGTACAGGGTTTAACAATGTTCTAGATAGTTCTACAAGGTTACACATTATCCCAAATTGTATGAGATTAATTTCAGACAGTTTTGGAAAAACGCAGGTCACTTTTCAATTTTAAACTTGCCTGTGTTGACAAAGGCTGTATTTATTTGAGACTTTTTAAGTAACCTTAACGGCCAAAGAGACTACCTACATTTATGACTCTCCAATAAAATGTTAATTGTAAAAACTGTCATGACTCATGTTCAAATACAAATAGAAAACACAGATATAAAAAAAATATTTTTTTTTTTTTCGCTAAATGATATTAAATAAAGGTTCATGTTCGCTAAAACCGGTTTATTTTTTTTTTGGTTAACGGTTACCGGTATTTTCGGCCTGAAAAATATCGGTTAAAATTACGGTTAAAGTTCGCAATTTTCGTTGAAAATATCGGTTACCGGTTTTTATTAACCGGTTTTTTTAACCGGTTACATGCCCTGGTATTAAACTTAGAAAACAATAATTATAAAATTATTAAATTCTCTTGTGCTAGTAACTTCTATATTTGCACGTATTGATAAAGAAAAATTGTAATAAACTTTAGAATACTCATTTTATTACACTTTCCTCAAACAGGAATAACATCTGCATCCTTAATATCGCGACAATTCCTAATCCTTTGTGACCATCTGCACAAACAGATTTATTTATTGTTCCTTAAACCGTGTTCCATTTCCCAGCATCAAATCTTCGCATCCGTCATAAGAGTGCGGAAACGTTTGATTATATTTGCACGGATATATCCTTTCTGCAACCAAAATATTGACAAAGCAATTACCCGCAGTGACAGTTTTACACGGAGTGTTTTACAAGTTATTGTTTCCCGCGTCTAATTTAATCTGCATCCACCCACAAGTGCAAGGTACCCAAGGTGGAAATAGCCCGCCAGGAATAGACGACAATAAGTCACGTGGACTTATGACAAACGACTGCAGCTGGATAACGAATTAGATTGATTCGTTCTTGTTTTAATTACCTTACGCTAAGGTAATATTCGCGAATTGTAATTGGGACATTTTGAAAAATTAATACATTTTTGTCGCTAATGAGCTTACTCATTTTTTATGCAAATTTCAATAATTATAAAATTTTAATCACATCAAATAAACGGTTTTAACACAACATTAAAAATTATTAAAAAATCATATTTTTGTGCAACATCTGAATTATGATTTAGCTCTCAATTGTTATTGATTTGTTTTTTCTTCTTTACATATTACATTCAACAGTAAAATTAAATTGACAAGTTAAATTTGAAAGATAAGCTCATTTAAAGAATTGTTTACATTTTTATATTTATCTATGTATAAAAATTAAGAATTTATGAATATATATACGTTGTCGACATTGTTCGAAAATTGTACTTATGTATTGTATAAAACTTTCAAAACCCAATATCAGATAAGATCATAATGGGGTAGGTGACCGAGGTAGAATTTTAATGAAAAAACTATTAAATTATAGAAAGTATGTTTATTTATGAACGTTGACATTAAAAATGTTAAATATTTATCAGCAATTGTTTAGTAATTTGCGTTAAATAGAAACAGCGTCCATTACTATGACGTTCTCTAAGTTCGCACGCTGATTGGTTAAAATTTGAAGGTGTGGCAATAAACCTATCTATCTCACTCACACTACATATTTCCGTCTCTGTCTACCTTCGCCCCTCTCATGAACTTAGTTGACGTCATAATCCCCTCCCAAGTACTATATTATTTATTTACTTCAAAACAACAAATAATTAACAATTTTAAAAAAATACGGGTATATTATTTTTTTACAAGCTATCACATATACCAAATTTAGAAATTGGTCACCTACCCCATTGTTGCAACAGCAGGCCTGTAATACGAGATATATTAAATATAAAATGTTATACTTTCGTTAAAAATCAGATAGCCATGGAAATAAAAGAAAATATCTATCTGTCAGTTTAAAGAATTTTCGCTAATTGTAATACTTATTGTCTATAATTTAATATTATTTAAGTTGAAATTATATTCATTTCTTTAACAGTGTACTAATATTAAATAAACAGTACAAATATAATTTAAAAAAATATTGAACACAAAGTAAGGTAACTAACTGTCACAATTGACACATAGATTTTTTCTTTTATTTCCATGGATGTCTGATTTTGAACGAAAATGTTACATTTTATATTTAATATATCTCGTACTGCAGACGTGCTGTTGCAACAATTATGATTTTATCTGACGTAGAATTTAATTCTGAACAACTTTGTACTCTTGCAGTTTTGTTCTAAATCTATCAAGAGAGAGAGTATCCGCAATTTTTTGAAATCCCATGTTAAAGTCCTATGTTCCGCATTTCGTTGCACACACTGTATATCTTCTTATAATAAATACCATGCTTCTTAGAAATGTTGGCGTTCGCCTTTGATTAATGTTTTAATGCTTTTTGTATATAAGATTTGTAATAAAATATAAATTTTAAGTAAATCAAAGTGTGTTAAAATATGAAAATAACCGCACAATATGTATTTATATTTAGATCATAAAGGGGAAGCGACGTTTTCAAAGTTTCCATGACCTGTACGCCACTGGATCTTATTATGTATGTACATATAAAATCTTCAACAGTAATTGCTACTGAAGGTATAAACGTCATAATGATTTACAATATTATGTTTAATGATATACATTTAAATAATTAATTTCATTTCAAATAATTTCTTAAATACTTTTATTTTATTATCTTATGAATATACACTTTTTTATTTATTTAATTACGAAAAAATAATATATAAATATATTTTAAAAAAATGTAAAATTTTATATCAAATAAATAATGACAACGATATGAAATGGTTTTTTTTTCTCAAAAATGCAATTACAAAACTTTTAGTTTTTTTGTTCTATTTAGTTATCGTTTTTACTTGAATATACGTAAAATAATTTGGCATATCCAGCTTTGATTAGTGTAGAATGTCATGTTTATGTACTCAACTGCTATTTGTTAGAAACTGACATTATCTCCTGGTAGCATAGCATCTAGCATTTGTCTATTTTGCTGCGAAATGAGGCTTAGGACTTCATAATATAAATACCCTGATCCGTGGATAAAGAAGTACAGCAACCGTAGCTGGTGGACAGGTGCGGTTATTTATACTCGCATTTCACGTGCTTGTTGCTTATGCTTATGATTAGTTTGTTTTTTCAGCCCTGCAGTAGTTGGCACGAAATCAGACTTAATACGACTCTGCCTACAACATCTGGCACGGAGATTTATTATATTGTTACGAGAAAGAAATGTTATATTGCATACGAGGTAAATTGTCATTTCAAATAAATCATATTAGTTATTGTTAAATAAATGTAATCTAACCAAAACGTTATTTTCATAAATATTATAACTGTAAATTATATTCATGTACCAAGGGCATTACTAAGATGTTTATGTCCGAAGAGGACAATAACTGAGTTACTTTTAAAAAAATTATACAATCAGAGGTGAGATTTAAGAAAATGTATTGAAGTTCCAATATAGGAGTATCCAAGACCGTTCCAAGCAAGAATATTAGGGTTCCCAAAATCCCGGCGGCAGAATTTGAGGGGCGGCAAATAATATAAAATAATTTTGCTGTTTTTATTTTACTGTCATGATTTCATGTAATATTATTCATATATTCAATTTTATTTGATGGTGCAAAATAATGCCTGCAATGAATAAATAATACATTTATCTTATTTTAATTTAGAAAAAATGTATTATCAAAGAAATATTTTCTCCAAAATATTCATTAAGTAATTATGGATGCGCTGATTCAAATTAAAAAAAAAAGATTTTTCCATGCTTAGATTTCTCATGAATTTCTAATTTATATATTATATACGTGTATCAATTTTCAGATTTTTATTTTGACGTATACAACTGTTAGAGAGAAAAACCAAAAACCGTCAAAATCGAGAAAAAGCTAAAGTATATACATATTTTCGATTTTTAGCCATTTTCAGTTTTTGCTTGCTAAGAATTACATTCGTAAGAATAAAAATTTGAAAATTGGTACACTTACGTAATATTTCCGAGGTTTGATATCGACTCTGATTTTCGGATTAGGTCCGGGGGTTAAAATATTAAATTATGCTCTTTAATGCACAGAATATATTTGCGTTCTTTTAATTTCTTAGAAATGTCAAAGGTCAAAGATTATTAATAAAATGAAGTAGTCTATACAGGAAAATGCTTCTCTTCTACACTTTACTATTACCATAGTAACTTATAATGCCCACGCGAGTATCATTTATAGTAAGTTTTAAAAATATTTAAATATGTTTAAACATGATATAAAAATAGGAATGAATTACAATGGAAATATTACAAAGATGTTATTTTTTTTTATAAATGACAAGAGCTAAACAATATTTAAACTAATTAAAAAATACATTATTAAAATATTTTCATTTATAAAATTAAAAATTAACAATTTTAAACCTAATGAAAACTATTCGAGACCAATATAAGTTTACAATTTTGTATTAATTTAATTTTTTTATTGATTATTAATTCGTAATTACGTACACATTTTCAAGAACGCGAAATATTGAATAGAATTCGAATTTGTGTTTTAGAACGTTGAAAATAAAGTTACTACAACTATTTTATGTTTGTGTCAATTATAAAATTTTACTTTAATGACATTCCTGTTCGATGCCAATCCTATTAACATAAAGCAGGAATTTTAATATGGTTACTATTTTTATAAAAATATGTTCCAAATTAAATATTTTTTTAAATAAACATCTAGATCTGTTTTATCCAAGATATGGTTAATGACATATTAAATAAAAAGTTGTTTTAAATGCGTAAATGAGTTATTTTTGTAGATAATTTTGAAAATCGGTACAAAGTTACTTTTTCTATCAAAATATACTTTTTTTCTGTATCCGACATATGAAATTAAAACTTTGTGTTTTCGTTTATTGTTGTATTAAGTGCATTACAGAAAAGTTAATTTTGTAAATACTCACAATAGTCCACTCAACCAAATGGAATTTCCGCAGACAAAATGTAACAACAAAAATAGTTGAACTTTCCAGAAATAAAACAAACTTTCCAATCCGATTACTAACAAGTTGTAAAAGCGTTAATCAGTTATTCTCGTGCACTGATATATGAAGTGTGCATGTTGTAAAAAGGAAAATACATAGGTAAATAAAAGTTCATATTCATAAGTTTCTTTGTAGAGCTAAAATTAGAAATAAGTACATGCGAATATTTCAGAAAAAATGTAGAACATCTTCACAGAATGTAAGAAAACTTTATCATGGAATGAAAAGTTGAAGAATATAAATAGCGAAATATTCTCAAATAACAACTTATCTATTCGTAAACAATTTTTTATTTGCTTCTATAAAATTAATATAAAAGCTATTATTGAGATGAATTACAATACTCGCTTACAACTCGTATCCTAATCACACCTTCGAAAATAATAGCTATAATAAGCGGATAGAAAACGAACTTTTGTTGTCGTATAATATATTTTATTTTCATAAAATTATTAAATTTAGATTATACTCCAAAGTATTTATATTCTATTTTTCAATAAGTAGTAAAATTCCTGAACCTCATAAAAAATTATTACCGATTTTAATATTTCAAGATTTTGATGTTTAAGAACTTAGGTTTTTAGTTTACGTTTTAACTATTTTAGTAAAACGTCATCCCTTCTGAAGGTTTATGAACCTTTAAAAAACAAGGGTGATAAGATTTTTATAATAAAAATATTTAAGATCCCTGATAACTTTTGATAAAAATCAATCAACTTAAAGCTGAATTTTTTTCTTGTAATTTTTAAATAATTTGTGAATATTACAATTTATTTAAATTAATTGCAATTAGTAAAAAACCAACAAACAAATATGATAAAATAAAATGGTATTCAAAGAATAACTTCTTTTGGAGTTCTTTTAGGTTTATGATTTTTGGTACTTAATTTAACTGTTAAATTCAGAGGTTTTATCATATTCATTTCCAGTCATCTTATATTTGTAGAATTGTCTAACAATAATATTAAAATAACAAAAACATGGAAATAATATTTGTAGACAGTCGCTACGAAGTATAACATATGCAAGTAATATTTTTTTTCGAAAAAACGTATATGTTCTGTACTGGCAGTTGATTTTGTAGTCTCCAAAATTGATTTTTATTATTGACATAATATCCCCAGAAAGAACAAGAACATTCTAGCCGAGACAGATAATTGGTCTACATATTTCGTTGGAGCTAAAACTTAAGATGATTCCGTATCACCAAGATTCAACTGTGTGTGGTTCCGAAACCTTTCGAACATAGGAATATTTTTTTATTAAATAGTTGCCGCCTCTAAAGCTACAAGAACATTTTAGCCGAAACAGATAATTAGTCTACATATTTCGTTGGAACTAAAACATAGATGATTCAGAACCATCAACATTCAACTGTATGTCGTTTTGAAACCTTTCGAACGTAGGAATATTTTTATGTTAAATAGGTGTCTCCTTTAGAAATCATCTAAGATCCACCTACATCTGACACTAGTACTGTAATCTAACAATTCCAGTAAAATTCGACATAGATCCCTTGCAAATCTTTCCACCGTTCCATCCTGCGGTTTGGGTGTTTCTACCTACAGGTTCTATTTCTGGAGATGAAAGCATTGCGCAAATATCGACTCATGCCGATATTGAACATTGTGCGTTGAACTTTCCACGCCACGCCGAGGGTTCGCGGGGTTTAAAATAGCGGCGGAGTGGCAGTTTCGCAGACCCGTGTTCGGACCGAGCTACACGTGCACGGGTTTAGACGAGTCGGCAGCTGCGAGGCACGTGCAGACTTGCGCAGGCCTAATTGGGGAATAATGTACACAAAATCAAAACATTTACAAAACCAATAAGCAACCATGCTCGTATATCACTGTTTTATAATATATATCGAACAGGAAATTGAGGAAAAAGTAAACCAAAATATAATATATATACAAGCCATTTGGTATTTGGATCAGATCTCATTTACAGTTTTAAATTTTGATAATTTATTTTGTTTTCCATTTAACTGGATCCATTTAATCTGAATTGAGGTGATTTTAATGTTCTGACACAGAATAGTTATACACAGAAGCGACACTCCGTGTCGGTACCTTTCATGTTCCGCTAGTCAGTTCTATAACCTTGAAGCATTGTGTAGACCTTTAAATTTATGCTCTTTCCTTACTTCTCTCTTAGATGTGAGGAAACTTTCCGATTTTAAACAATGGGCCTTTTAAATTTATGCATCTTCCCCATCTCTCCCTAATTTTCGCTTCTCTGTCTTACTGTCGCTTCTGTATAAACCTATTCTGTGGTTCTGATCTGAACCGACTGACAAAAGGAATGTAACTAAGATAAAGATATATAACTAAAATAAAGATACAGTTATGGAAGCTTCTTGACTGAAGAGCTTGTAGGAAAGAAAGTACATAACTGTGATGCAGTCAATGTATTTAAAAATTTCAATCAACCAATAGGGCACATGTGTGACTTTCTAAGCTAGAGGAATCCCTTTATCGGACTTCGTTATACTTGTTTTTGAATAGAATATTGGCGAAAAAAGAAATATAGATGTCAGGCCGGACGGTAGCAAGTTGACGGAGGAATAAGGAGAGTTCAACCATTTCTTATTGTTGATCATATGCATTTCAAAGTAGAAAGTGTTTAATACGAAAAAAAATAACTTCTTTTATGAAAACTGCATCTTACCAGTACTTTTACTGACCAACACATATAAAAACAGGTGTAATATAACCACACAGATTTTGATATTTCAACATTTATACATATATCACCGAATTAGGTCTTTAGAATACTATTTTTCTATTATGTCTGCCGGTCCAATCGTCTGTTCAGAAAATTCGGCTAAACGAATTTTCATGAAACTTCATACTTAAGCTGCGAGCTTTATCAATTTTCGGTAAAATCGATCAACCGAAAAAGTCTGTTTTGTTGCAAATATTTCGAAAGAAAGTTTAGATATGATATAACGTTACCAAATTAATATAAAAACAAGTAATATTAATAGTAACAATAAAAACAGGGCGAATAATTACAAGCAAATAATAATTCGTATTTATTTTAGGTATTTAACGGAAACATTTTTGAGTTCTTTGAAATTGACAAAATTTATTTAAACGTTCACTAAAATAATCTTAACAACCAATAAATAAGTCTTCGATTCATTAGGGCTCTATATTTGCATTCGGGACCTCAAAAACTATGCCAAATTGAACGTTTTGCGCATAACAACTAAAATTATATATTCAGAAAGGTTCTTTCCATCGAGCTTTGAACAGATGGATATTTTTAAATTTTGAGCTAATTATGTGCACGCGAAATTTGTTTTGACTTTAAAAGACGTAGATCATATACAAAAGAAAATACAGAAACATAATTGTAATAATAATAACAATATGGTCGATTAAACATATAACTTTTAAATATAGGAAAGAATGTTTGCAGCAAAAAATTGTTCTTTATATGAAAAATGATTTTCAGAAAATGCGACGGAATATAATGATCAAAATATGTAAAATAAGCGAATTGGGACAGCGAGCAATATGAGTTAATGTGTTTGCTGTACGTAATAACGACAGTGGAGGTCGACTGGATGGGGTGTTTGACTTGAACTGAGCAAAGTGTGAGATCTGGTTTTCAATTCCAATAGCCGTCAAGTGTAAGTCAAATAAAATACTCCTGTGTCCAAGAGTTCACATCGGATTATACTCGTAAGTTCCTTACAAAGGCTGAAAGGCTGTAGACTGACAACCTCATGTTCACTAGAATTTAATAAAAATGTTACAAAACTAATTATTTGTTACAACAGATTCATTCGTTTGTCATGTGTTTCACTTCACTTATGATTAAAATGATATTTTTTTAAAAATTAAAAAGAACGACAATGGGGTCTTCCACCATAGTAACAAATTAGGAAATTGATCACTTTTAGTAAATTCCAACATTAATACTGTATGATAGGAACTATCAAAATCTTAACACGTTAACTGCCATGAGGTACATCTTATGTGTCTCACTAAAATATCCTCGTATGCTCTGAGATACATCGTTTGTGCCTCAGTGTTGAATACACATTATGCTCCGTGGTCTAACGTTTACCTCGCAACGCATATCTGTGAACGTAGTTTAATTCTCGGTGGCCTGGCAGACCAAAACCTATTCTTAGCGCATGATTTTTTTGTTTTTTAGTCTCTGAAATGATAAAATACTGCAAATTTTGTGCCTCAATAAAATTCTTCCAATTTTAGAGCAACATTAAAAAAAATCAATTCTGTTATCATACTTGTATTTTCTAATATGAAATCACCCTAAATCTGTAAAAAAAAATGGCCCAAGGGACCCACCTTTTTTTTTTAATGGTGGCAGTTAACGTGTTAAGTGATTCCAGTTTTTAGTCCCATTAACATCTACGTCACAATATTACACCTTTCTCTCTCAAACATCTACTCAATTCCAAATTGAGGATACTTCTAACCCCATTGTCAGTTTCAGATGATATATTCAACAATTAATCTATAGCTGGTAATTAAATAAAAAAATACAAAGCATATTTCATGGCTAATCTAAATTTAGATAAAATAGTTTTGAATATTGTGCAATCAGGAAAATTTGTGAACAAAAAATATTCACGATATAGAAATGGAAGATATGTTGAGTGACGTAGGTAACAAAATCTTGCCAACGTCTGTCTAAACTCGGACTATAATATTTGTAATCATTTATAAATTATTTTATTAAAATTATTATACATGTTTTCAAATATGGAACAATTGAAATTTTTAGCGAATCCCACTGTTTTTGAGAACCGAATTGCGTTAACATCTACGTCACAGAATATTTAAAAGACTTTCTGAATCTACCACTCGCTTTCAAATTAGTTAAAGTTTCATATAAAAAAATAAAAATAAAACTCTCTCTAAAAATTAGTACTATCTAATAAGATGTTACTTTTGTTGTCTAAAAGCAAAACCCAATTCTTACAATCACAATCTTGGCATGAGGTTCAAATAACATCGATTGAAATAATACCTTAATTTGCAGATAGCATTCATGAACAAAATATTTAACCCCAATGGAAGATGGATAAAAAAATTAATAGTATAATCTTCCCTAATAATTTTTCTTCTGATTGTCCAAAATTTTAGTATTTGTTTCAGTTTTCTTTTATTTAAGTGTTAAAGTTTTCTCTCGTAAGGTGTTTCTACAGATGATGACACTTTATTGTCTGTCAAACAAAAAATCAATATAAGTGTATTATTAAATTTATTTGTGTTTTCTTTTGTAAATAAACTTTGTTTGTGCTATTATTTTTTCTCTTTATCACAGAAAAGTTCGTTTTGATTCCATGGCTAATTATTATCCTCTTTGAAAGTAAAGCAGAAGTCAATGTTCAGCAAAGAATTCGGAGTGTCTACTCGTCCATCTGTAGACATATTTTTTTTATTCGATAGTTGCAAACGTAAATCTGTTTCTAATTCTGCGAATGCGTATACGTAGATTTTTTGTGAGTCATAAATACGATAAATATAGTTCAGACAAGGTTATATCGTTTTCTTTTTATCCTAAGTTACAGTCTAGAGATTTTACGTCTACATGATGTGTGATTCTGCAAACCTTATAGCTTACACAGTAACATTAAGAACATCTTGTATGGCACGTTTAAGAAATACATTTTGTAGTTGTAGGCACAAAGTAAAGAGTTTGTTTATAAAATATCTGGCATGGTTGACTGGTTGACATATTAAGCAATCTGAACTAATATTAAACTTTTTAATTTTTATTTTCTTCTAGAAATACGTATTACAAGTTTTTCACTGTTTTTGACATTAGGCCAATAACACGTGAACTAGTGAGGTCATAAATTTATGTATACTAAATAAAAACCTTTTTGAAACTCTAAACTAAACAAATCAAAATAGAAATGAATTACATTTACCTTTTAAAATAAATCAATGACTTCAAAACAAATGGACTTTTATTAAAATTAAGTAAACTATTTTTTTGATACCACTGAGGAAACTCGTACATTTCTCATAGCATTAGCTTCAACGTTGCATATTTCCCATAATTGTGGATAAAAGTGTGAGAAATAATATATATATATATATATATATATATATATATATATATATATATATATATAAGTATCAGTAATTATTACTACAAAAATTTTTTGAGAGCGAGGATTTTATGACATCTAATGCCTGGTATGATTCATAACATCCGTAGTTTACCGGTTTTACGTTATTAATAAATATTATTTTTTCTATATACGTTTAATAATAGACTCTTAATTTCATTTAGGTTATTGATCATGCAAAATCAAATTGGAAAGTAGACATATATAGAAACATTAACAGCTACATAAATAGAATGCTTAGTTCTTATTATCTTTACAAATATTAATAATATATTTATTACATTTATTAGATTCACAGAACCATATATTTTACAATTCAAAAAATTTAATTGACAACTTTATTTTATATCGTTTATTTTTTTATAACCACTGTAGTAGCTTAGTAACGCACTAAATTAAGTAGTCCTTGGTATTGACTTTTTTGTTTATTTTGCAAATGTCATCAAAATATCAAGAATTCATCATTTCAAATACCTTTTTGTACTTATTCAAACAGAAATAGAAAAATTATTGTATGAAACACGTAAGGAAACTAGGTGGGTGGTTATTAAAATTCTGCTCTTACAAAACTCGCCTTCATCTCGTTTTGTAATTTTCGCTTGCGTTAAATAACCACCTTTGTTTCCTTACTTATTGCATAAATAGCTATTATTAAATTCTCTTGTGAGTAACGTTTTCGTCATCAAGTCTGTATGAGTAGATGTGATAAGACAATTGTTATTTTTAGGATTCTATACGATAAATATTAATTATCATACTGGTTTGCCAAAATCCATGGTATACAATTATGACTTACTTACCCTGCTTACAATTTTGTTAATGTAAACAATAACTTAATATCCTGAAACCGGTAAATATATATCATAACAAAAAGTGTAGCTATAATCTATTCTCATCTTGTGTGATTGTAGCACTCGGTGTCGTCTCGTGCCAAAACTTTTACTCCTCATACGGAATAGGCGACTTTCTGCACCTGTTGTACAATATACTATTGAATAATTTTATAGTGGATGTTTATTCTAAATTATTTGTTCTTAAATATCAATAAATATTCATTGTAAATAAAAATATTGTTAATTATTTCAGATAAATGTTGCAGATTCATTAAATATTTAACATATCTTTGAAAATACAAAGTTGCAAGTAAAATGTGTTGAATTATATTTGTGTACCTTTTACTGTACGACATACTACGTAAATGTAATATAAAATAATGTGAAATATAGGAGTTCTTTGTCCAACGAATTAAACATGCATTTTATGTTTGTTTATTACAGACCAAAAATACATGACTTTTCGTAATTACAGAGCATCCTTGAGGGCCTAATTATAAAGTACAAACCTTCAAAATTGAAAGCACCAGCATTTTTTGACAGTAATTAATTTGATCTACAATTTAATTAGCTACTCGTATTATCCAGTAAACTTCGAACTGTGAAACTTCCTACGGGTTCAACAATAGTTATACAAATGAGAACGGAGAATAGATGATGAATAGTCGAGATTATGGCATGTGGGTTTCTTTGTGTATCATGCAGTGTTAATTCCAATAAATGAAAAAGCTATTTCGGTACAGTGGGATCGATTTTTACGTAGGTCTACTGTGTATTCTTTGGGCTTTGTAATATTAAAGAGGCTAAATCGGATGGAGGGTTCCAGTATCTGTAATATTTGTTACCGAAGCATTGGGATGAAGAAATAATCCTATTTAAAAGATATCAAACTTTATATATTTTTCAATGCGATAAACTCATATTGGTTTTAATACTCTGTAAATCTCTTATATTTTGTTACGAATATTTTCGACACACATCAGTGTTTCTTTTAAATTTCATTTCTGTATATATATTATATTCATCATTCAAAGTTAATCCGGCACTACGCTAAATATAATGGTGTATATGTGTTACTGTTGGTTAGATTATTTAATTTTGCATGTATTCCAGCTGTAAAAACTGTTACCTTGCTTATATTGTACAATAGTTTATTAGTTGTTCATTTGTAAATAAAATTATAATTATAACTAAGTAGTTACTGATGCTGTGTCAAAACAATAACAAAACAACTGTCAATAATGTATGCAATGCAACTTGTATAGTTATTAATTAACTGCTGTTAATCTGCCAACATGATAGCAGTTATTACCAACATTGTTTATCAAAGGCACTAAATTTACTTTTTGCTCTTTTATTTTATTATTATTAGGCAAGAGAATGTACTTTTTTTATTGTAAATGTAGGTTTTTAATAATTGCTGTGGCTGGAAATAGAAGTGTTTTCCCAAAATTTCTCGCACACTAATCTAGGGAAGACGTGGGACATTGTACAGTTGACACGAATGAAAAGATTTTATTGTAATAGTACAAAAAAAAATTTCTACGACCACTATGGAAATTGGCACTTTTCTCATATTGTACAAAGTTTCAAAGTTGCGTATTTCCCATAAACGATGAAATGATTTCTCACAGTATTTACCAACACTGAGCATGTGCAATGTGAGAAATAAAATTTCTCACAGTAATTGCCAACACTGCGCATGCGTCAAAGTACTATTAGTGAGGTTAAATGCTCCATATTGTTCGACATGTTAAATAATTTTCGTGCATGTATTTTTGTTCTGTAAGGTTCAGCAGTGTTGTCGTAGAAAAAGTGTAGTGTGCCACTCGTGCAGAATCATCTATTTCCCACCTAAGTGATTCCAGCACTCGACTTCTTCTCGTGCCGAAATTTTCAAACCCCGTGGGAAATAGGCCACTTTCTGCACTTGTAGCACAATATACTATTAAGTATTAAGTTAGCTGTCAGTTTTACTGGTTAGAAGCTTTTGAAAGATACTCCTGATGAATAAACAGTTCGAATGAACGACAGTTTGCAATTGAGTAACAAATAAAAATATTATCTATTGTGTTAGCTAAAGGAAACATTATTATTATAAAAATATTTTTTTTATAAAGTACAAAGGTTTACTAATTTACTGCAGTAGTAAGTATTTTAAGTACGCTTTGTGCTCTTTCTGCTAAATATAAGATAAAAAATATTATTTATATTACTGTAATATAGAACAAAGAAAGCATAAAATATTCGTTTCGTAAATTTTTACTTACGGATTAAATCTGTCATAACTTTTCTATTTAAAGAGCAGTTTACACACACATATTTTATACACAGGATGTATCACCTATTTAACAAAGAAAATATTTACGTGCTTGATAAAAAGCAGAGTGGAAAAAACCATTTTTCCGACACAAAACAGACGGGATGAGTTAATATTCAGGTCAGAGCGCGGCGGGAAGACTTGTCGATGATTATATTTCATATACTTTCCGTTTAGGTGAATAGCCGAGGCCAGGCTAAATATAAGCGCCCAAACAGCGGCGAAAGCGCCGAAAAACCTGACAAATCAGCTCGTATGTCCATCCTCGCGCTAATAAAACATCCGAGAGGCGAAAAATATGATATGTGGCGCCAAATTTGCCGTGACCAAAAAGAACAAAACAAAATGTTTCCCAACAAACAAACGTATATGTATGTCAACACTCGTTTGTTTATGTGTGGCATATTTGTAGTTTTTACAGTGTATGGTTTGGTTTAACCTTGAATAAAGTTAGCAATCGACACCTCGAAAACTTTCAATGTATTGAGACTAAATAGTTTTCTAATTTGGAACATTGAATGACATTGTGGATAATGATGTTGGAAGGATTGAAAATATTGGAACTTAATCTACTTTTTAGTTTTACGTCAGAATCTCTAAAATAAATAATTTTTAAAAAAAATTACTGAAGTCCAATAATTTTAATCGTTCCATCAAAAAACTGTTGTGGATAATATTTATATATACAGGTGTTCGTTTTAAGAGCTAACCATTGGGATCTCGATATCCGTAAGAGATACGAAATCGGTTAAATTACTTGGCCATTGTAATCATATATTATAAATTTCTTGATTTAATTCATCACCCTGTATATAACATATTTAATCCTTTATGTGAAATATATGTTTTATTTTATGATATTGTGAAAATTAGATATTACTTGATTATTTAAATCGTTATATATATACATATATAAAATTCCATTAGAATTAATGGCAGTTTACATGAGGCAGCACCGTTGCTTATCCATGGCGACTATATCAAAGATTTAATTTAGGTTAGGTGCTTAATACAGTTTAACCCATACAATTACCGGAAAAATAAACAAATTTGTAATTAAATGTGCCGGGTACATAAATAACTATATATGTAGAGCAAATAAAAAAACTAGGATAATCATAAAATAAATTTTTGGGCTAAAAAATAGATCAGGATTTTGATAAATTAAAGCCCTGTACAGCAACTATAAATAGACATAAATAAATAGAGTAATAATTGGAAACTGGGAGAAATAATATCTACAGCAAAATGTGGAACAATAAATATAATGGATAACTTATATCGGTGGATAATACAAAAATTTAATAAATAGAGCAAAGAGGTTCGAAAAGAACAATTTTGAATGAAAATTGCATTGAGAAATAATTTTCTTTACAAGTACTATGTGTAATCACTATAAAAATAAGTAACACACTTAGTGATTTTGCTATTTCTATTATGATGCTGTTGTCCTTTTAAACATTGACAATTGTCTAAGGATGCTCGAAAGGACAAAATGACCGTAACAATAAACAATAAATAATTGAATAAAAAGTAAGTTACTTTATTTACATAGCAATAAATATAAAACGTAATAGGTGTAAATATGGAATATCGCTGCATTAATAAGCATTATGGTGTTGATAGGTTGAACGTGATTTAAATCTTAAAAGTCATATTCTCAACAAACTTTTCCCAAGTTAGGGACGCTGCAAAGTTTTTCATTGGATTTTTGGTGTTGATTGAAAAGTCCGACCCGCCCTGTATTGACGCGGCTGACATTTTCGCATTTTAAATGAAGGAATTAGGCGTTTTTTGTGAGGCAAATGAGTAGCGAACGCTGGGCAGGACTTGCCATCGACGCTGATTATTTCTAGGCGATTGGCAGACGCTCAGGATAACGGCGGCGTTTGACCGACCAACCGTGTACAGAAATTTAATACAGTCAAGAGAATTGGCACGAAATTGATTTACGGACACGCTAATACTAACAAATTTACTACATAATGTTACTCACTTATACTACAAGCAGTGCTTATATATATTTATAATAATAATAAAATAAATACTATTAAATTTATGTAGATATATGAGGTTTGTAAATTACGTAATAGGACTAGTAACGAAACGTTCGATTTGGTTATATACCTTAGTATGGGTTTGAACACGCTAGAATAACTTGGTTGTCAGTAACGATCTTTTTTGTAAAATAGTTTTTCCTTGTGCGTTCTAAAAATGAATAACGTCAATTTCAATTAACGGTGGGCTATCAGGTTTTGCTTCAGAATTAGGCACAGTGCAATGGAAACTTTTAAAAAACTTGAGCAAACCTAGGGAGAGAGTGTTATTTCAAGAGGCTTGGTTTTTCACTGGTTTTAGGCATTTTCAGAAGGAAAAGAGTCGATTCAAGATGAAACACACAGCGGAAGGTCTTCATCTTTAAGAACTGATGAAAATATTGACAGAATCTGGGATCTTGTGCATTCAGATTGTTAATTTACAGTACTGAATGATTGGGGAAGCGTTAAATTTGATTCACACTATCGTCCATCAGAAAAAAAGATATTTTGGTCAATAAAAACATTCCTGTGACTTCTCAGTCTTCTTATTCGCCTGATTTGAATTCTTGTGATTTTTTCCTGTTCACGAGATTGAAAAATCACCTCAATGTAACTCAGTTTTGGAAACTGAAGATGATTCCAATATCCGAGTATTAGCACTGCCATGACGATAAGAAGATCCGTCTCCGTCATGTGTCCCCTGTCTAACATATAATATTTTTTAATGAGTAAAAAATCTGATGTATCCATCGCATAACCTCTGGCCTGTCCTCTACACTTTTTATTAAAATAATTAGTACTTACAGTATTAGTACAATTTCGTTTATTCGATAGTTTTTTTTTTTCTCGCTGAGTGACGAGAGGTAATAAGTAATAAATTAATAAAATGTTCTTAAAAATGGTTCTCTTGGAAAAATTTATTTTGTAGCCTACCGACTTGAAATGAGTGTAATGTAAAATCTGGGATTCAAATTCCTATATTGTTTAAAAAAAATAGTTATAAGCTGTAGGAGTAGTAGCTAACAACCTTCACCTCTAAAATGCAAGTAGAACTAACGAAGTACTTGGCCCTATTCCATCTTGGATTCTTCTGCCACAAATGACTATTACTAATTAAATCATAAATTAATTGACATTTTTTAATAGAATGTTGTTATGGATATGAGCCAAATATCTTACTCATTTCAACATTCCGTTTGAATCCAAGGAAGATAATCACTGTAATAATCCTACAAATGACATTTGTGTAACAATTTAACTTGTAATCCTTTGCGCAATAATCCTGTTAATATACGATCAGTTGCGAGTATATCGCTGTTGTCCGAGTGTTGTGCTGTGTATTTCACACTTCTGTTCTGCGTTAGAGCATTATCCTTCCGCTTGCCGTCTTCAGCCCCTCTCGTCATAATTTAATAACAAACAGGTTCACTGCACCGCCGTTTCTGTTTTACACCAGACACGACACAAATATTACTCTATAATATTCAATAATATTTAAAAGGCAAAATTTATTTATGTTATATAGTATAATCTATATTAATGTTATTAATAATATTAAACTATATGCTGAAAACTACAAAAATATTTTATTCAAGTTCAAAAAAGTCCAACACTCCTCTACTTTATAAGTGAGACGGATCAAGACTATGGAGGAGTTGTACCTACTGATTAACAGATTATTGTCATTTGTCTTATGTGATACACATTTTATGCAATCATCCTTCTTTACCTTTTTTTTAAATAATTTTTGTTGCATCCCTCATATTCGTTTTCATAATCTTCAACTTCTTCATTATCATCACCCTTTGATAAACCATTTAAGAACAGTTCTTCAGAATTCATGGAATTGCTACTAGATCGTCTACCTTTCTATGTGCCAATGATTTTTTTCTTGTTTACCAGTTGAATTGATCTTTGTAACAATAAAAATCCTCTGGTCCATCTCTCCTCAGCGTAGGTGGTCTATCTGTCTTCAGACCAGACATTAAATGGACCACTAAATTATATATGACTGCACCAATAGAATTACATTTTTAGGTTACGTTAAGTCTTATGAATATGTTTAGAAAGAATGTATATAAATAATTACTTTAAACCTACCTACAGGTAAATCTAAGATTATTCAGTGTTGATTGCATTAATTTTCAAGCGGATACTTACACTTTCTCTAAACAACAAAATTATCAATCCCTATGAGAGATCACTCTAATATGATAAAATTAAAAGAAGTTCATACGAGATACATACGATTATGCATATTAAGATGATCTGTAGTGTTAAATTTGTCGCTGTACATATTAAAGATTTTATATTTACGAACACCGTATTAAGATGTGTCACTAGATCTATTTTAACAGTAATACGTAGTTTTACGTATTATTTCTCATGTATTTTCAGGTCATAAATTTTCATACAATAAATATTATTTGAATTCTATTTCAACCATTTTAAAATGCGTTTTTGATAAAACCTATTCAAAACAAGATTCGCATTTATCTTAGTATTAGCAACGAATAATCAATATTGTAAGAAACAAATAATAAAATACTAGTATTTAGCTTTATACTCTTTCAAGTTAACGATATTATTATGAGAAACAGTACCTCAATTACCTAAGACTTAGTATAGTATCAGTACCTATATAGAATTTTAATTTTTTTCAAAAGTTACGCTACCTTACAGATAATTTTTTGCACGTAGCATTATTTTGATTGCTAAGTTGTTGTACATGCGTATATGCACAATTTAGAATAATTATTAATAAACAACAATTGATTTTTTTTTTTTGAATTTTCACTCACATTTAAAGGTCATTACACATTAAATCGTTTCATTTACTATTTAAATGTATAAAAATAAAATAGTTCATTAATTTGATTCCATTTAATTTGATATGTATTTTTATTTAAAATTCTTCTGTTGATAAACATTATTGCAGTGTTTTCCACAGGTATTTTAAATTCATTACATATCAAATTATTTCAGTTATTAATTTACAGCCAGATTAAAAAACCGGATTAACTCTTAAACCGATTTAAATATATCGAATTTAGCTTGAATTTGACATATTTGCATGAATTATTTTTATTAAAAATGTAGTATTAATATTAATTTGTTGTACTATTTTTATGTCTCATAGTAAGTCTGGCTCCTATTTGGGAACAATGCGAAATAGGCCTGTAAAACAATAGTATAAATAGACGCATCATGCATCAACAATAACATTTATGCCACATGCAAATGTCATGCATGTTGTTTAAGCTGAAAATATGACAACCGTGAAATATGGCCCCGTATGTTGCAGCCAATACCTGTATCAATAACACCAATATTTCTACTGCCTCGCCGTTGTTTAGAGATTCAAAATAGAATTCACTGAAGTACAGGGATAGTTTACTTCGAACTGAAACGTGTAATCTGTATTTAGAAGGAAACGCACAACCGTAAAATCCAGATTGCGAAAATTACAAACATTAGCAAGGCATAAACCCCAACATAAACATATTAAAAAATAGAATAGGTATCAGAAAAAAATATGTTTATGTGTTTAATGGGTCGATTCTGTTCACATCCATAAGACCTATAAGTAAATCTGTAAGACATGTAACGCTTACGATCCAAATGGCAATTCTGCTAACGTCTACAGCTTACAAAAAAATTGTAAGCTTACAGATATGACTTTTTTCATATAGGTACTCTGTATTTCAAAAACCCAAATGTTAGTAAGTTGATTTGACGTAACTTCAAATAGTTGTATACTTTTAAGAAATGTATCAGCTCACTTCAGTTGGCTCACTGAATTTGAACGTTCTTTTTTGTTACAGCTGACTGTGATTTGTCAATAAAACGTGAGTGATATATTCACTTATTTACACAAAAACTAATCAAAATTCTACCAGAAATATGAAATAAATTATTTAATTATTTTATTTCGATATTCTATTGTCTAAGGAAAATTTAAATTTCCAGTAACCAAATAGAAGATAAGTTAATCCTACTTAAAATATTATTGATAGTATTTTAAATACCAGATTAGATAAGGCATAAGCATAAGATATTGTCTGATTATTATCAATATAATTAATAATCATGTTTCTGCAGATTTAATTTTTTTATAAAGTTTATTAGAAGTATGAAACCTTGTATATAGCAGTAGTAATTATCATATGTTATACCACTAGTAACTAGAATTTTACTTGAAATTATTGACGTTGTGAATCCACAGCACGAGTGATGATTTTCAAAAGCAACACGCAGGACTGAGTTACACAAAAATTACAAGTATATATATATATATATATATATATATATATATATATATATATATATATGTAATTAGTTGATTAGTTTCACAATTTCGACGGACGTTATATCTAAGCAACGCCTATTTAGTGGTATAAATTCCGCGGTAATTGCCAGTAAATGACAATTGTCAGTGAAGTTTGAATCTGATTGGTTTAATTCGCCAAAATACTGTGATTTAATTCGATGACAAATTATGACTGAAATTGTCATACATATAAGTAACAAATTTTTGCCGGAATTTTTTTTTAGATTGTTACGAGAGGCGATTGCCTATGGAAATTTATCATTTTATGCGATAAATTAGCAACAGGCTCGAGTAAAGCAATTGAGAAATTTGTCAGGATAAAAATTAACCACGAATGGTATTCAGATTACTATTTCCAATATAAAAATAAGTAAACAAAAACAAAATTTGACAGATATATAAACAATGTTTCTAGGCTCTCTTAAAACGTCAAAAAAATTTACCTAATAAAATTCACTTGTAAAATATATTTTAAAGGATGACAAATTTTCTTTGTGACGGTGTTTTATCGAATATCTTGGTTACTAGGTTGAATCTTAAATTTAGATTGGTTTCTAAATTTATGAGTGCAAGAGCAAACGAAATATTTGATCGATACAAATTTATTGTTTATATTCAATTCTTTGTTATAATCATAATACTCATAAATGAGTTCATATATACAACTGTGAATAACAATAAATTGTTAATAAATAATAACTATTTTGAAATGAATTAAATAAAATTAAATTTAACGAAGAAAAAAAGAGTAACACAAAAATAATAAAGAAATTCTCGAAGTACCGATTCATTATTAAAAAAAAAAAACTATTAAATGAAATTGTCAGTATTATTTGTGTTACTATTATTATTATATAAAAGTTAATATAGTATTTTTTTATTTATAAAATACACAAATAAACCAAAAGCAATATACCTTGGCAAAGATCTTAGCCCAGTATTTTTTTTACTCGTTATCGATCTATCGATCTTTAGTTATTACGTTATTTATAATACGAGGAATAAAAATAAAATAATATGAAACATATGAATGTACCAAAACATAATAGGCAAAAAATAATAAACAAAATATTAAACAGTTAATAAAGTAATAAACAAACCACAGTAATATACCTTTGCGTACTAATATTTTACCGGTAGATTTTAGTCCATTATTTTTTTACTCGTTATCGATCTATCGATCTTTAGTTATTAAACATAAATACACTAAAACATAATACATAATAGGCAAATATAGCAGAGTAAAGAAATAGAAAAAAATAATAAACAAAATATTAAGCGGTACATAAAGTAATAAACAAACCACAGTAGTATACCTTTGCATACCAATATTATTATCGGTTAAGAAAATATTTCAAATGTAATAAATTAATAATCAAATGCAAAATAAAGTAATTGCGTACCAATATTGTCAACCGATATCGACTAATCGCTACAAAATAATCTAGTCAAACAAAGTATTTCAAATGTAAAAAATAACAATAAATCATTATAAAAAGCAAAACAAATTAATAAATAATCCAAACCAACATACCCTTTAATCTCCTCTACGCATCCCTATCTATCGACCGATCGATCAGCTTCCCGCGTAATCTGTCACTGCACCGGTTGGAGAGAAAGCACGAGCACGACTGCAGAGCGCGGACTGAATCAGCAGCAGCTTGCCAGCAGCTACCTTGTAGGAAGCACGGGATGGTTCGACTTAGCCACGGACTAGCAGGGATGCTACTTGGGCTGGGAAGTACGCTGGGTAGGGACAGCATATGGGATGGCTGGGATGGGTATGGGAATGTGAATGGGAATGGTGGAATGGTCAGCAGTTGTCAATGGATAGGGTGGTGTAATGGGAAGAAGGCGGCAGGTACATAGGCTGTAAGAGAAATCATTCATTATTTTAGCAATAAAAACTTAGGGAAAGCAAAAATATTTTCTAGCAATTAAAAATGTCATTTGCCGGCAAGCTAATAAAAAAAGGGATTATATTATTATTTTTTTGCACTTCAGGGAGTAAAAGCCTACTTTACTCTTCATTTTCGAAGACTAAAGTTGCACTTTTTATCCCTAAGGGATTAAATATGAATTTATTAAATTAATAAACAAACATTATGTTACCACAGAAACATGTAGGTATATGTATGCAACTTAGCCTAGCTTACCAGAAAAATGGAGGTGTATACATTTTATCCTCCAGATATGTTATATTACTCGACATTGTATCTTTCAAACATTCAATTTTGTACATATTTTATTGTGCACACTTTTAATCCGCGAAAATAATTATCTTACACACATTTTATTTTGCGCACATTTTATCATCCACACCTTTTATCTTCCATTCATTTTATGTTTACACATTTTATCTTCACCAACTTTTCATCTTTAAAATATAGTAATTGTACCTTTCATTTATTTTATTCAGTGTTAAATGTTTTTGAATTACAATATTGAAATATTTTTTTATTAATTGCTTTCTTCTTATATAATGTACATATTTAATATCTATATATATATATATATATATATATATATATATATATATATATTATTAAATATATAAAAGAATAATAAAATTAATAAATTTATTGAAATAATTTAATATAAATATTAAAATATAATAAGAGGTATAAAAATTACCTATATGAAACAATACAATTTTTATTCTTTTTGCCAAATTGACCTTTAATAATGAACAAACTGCTATTAAAAATTATATCCTTCAAATCGCGACTGAATTACCTCACTTTCCCCCTAGTCCAGTTTATCTTCGTTTCAAACGTCAAATATGATGTTTTTAATTCCAAATTGACAAATTGAATAATTTTCTGCAAATATAGTGGCACACAAAAGCCTTACAAAGCTTTAAATCACACACTGTCCACTTTACCAACATTTAAACGCGCCAAACCACAATATTTGGGATCTGGCATCCGCACCTATGGACGTCACAATTTTTGCGACTTTTTTATATGATACTTTAAAACGATATTATGTAACATAAAATGTAAATAAAAAAAGTATTACATTACATAAATTAGATATTGTACGTTCGATTTAAACAAAAAAGGTTCACTTAATTTTTTTGCAAGACCTCATTGTCTACACTCATTTTGACGCACCCGATATTTTTTTTCGTCTCTTTTTGCGAGTATCTACCGACCTACCGAAAAGTGTGTATCTTTATAAAATTAGAAGCATTATGAATAATACAATTTTCGGCGGCTATTATATAAATAGTTGTTTTACGTATTTTCTGGCAACCTTAAATATCAATTTTTATGTGACATCTGTCAAAGTCTAAATTTTCAGCTGCTTATTTGTTCATTATTGATTTAGATAATTCATATTCATGGGATTGATTATTGTATGATATAATTACAAATGTAAGTCAAATATTAACTATTTAGTTAAATAATATAACAATAACAATTCCTGGTAATGACATATAAAATTGAGAACTTTACAAAATAAAATATAGTATTTATGTAGCCATTCGTATTTGCTGGAAATTAACTAAACATATAGTCTAATTATATATTATGGTAGAAACATTATATAGGTGTGTATTTCATGCAAGTTGTAAATTTTAATACCTATACATCTATTTATACATTTAATGTTGTCCTACTTTCTTATATCAAAGAATGTTTTAGAATGGTACATGGCATGTTAATTCATTTTACGAAATAAAATAGTCTGCGAAAATTCACACTCTATAAATAAGTAAATAAACATATCATCCCGTTTTATTAGCTACTGAATGTACCAGTCTACATTATGCAGATATCATTATTAATGACAAGTTATTATAAAAATTGTCGTATACTCATTGATGTGGAAAACAAATAAATGTATAATTATCATTCCATACATTAAAATTAGATCTTGGTGTATCTTTTGACTTTACAATAAATTATATAAAAGATATATTTTCTTCTTTTTAAAAGTAAGTTTATAAAATTACTAAGTAATAATATAATAGTTTAGGTAAGTAGTAATAAAAGGGAAAGTAATTCCCAAAGCTGCTGTTGCTGCATTTTTTTCGTAAACCCGAAAATATTTGATAATATCGAACTTTTAACTCGAAAATTTTCAAATTTCACAAAATTTTGTTTGTAATTTTTTTCAAAGAATTAGATACACTGATGCCAAATTTGCAAACAGAATTTAATTATCTCTTTTTATTTCGGAGATATTTGCTCTCAAAGTTGCACCTCAAATAAATGTGTTTATCGAAAATATTTCAAAAATGAGTAGAGATACAATCTGAACTACTCCACCATTCGATTCTACGGAAAAAGTTACATAAAGAAATGTTTTACCCACATATACGTTCTTTGGAGCGATTAGGTGAAAAATAAGAAAAACGAAAAAACCTAAATTTAAATTTTTCGCCTCAAAACTTTTTGTCTCCGAAATTTTTCATATTTTGTACTCAAGTAGATATCGATGCACTGATTTCAGATTTTCAAACAGAATTCAAATATCTCTTCCCGTTTTCGAGATATTTGAGTTCAAAGTTTTACCTAAAAAATCAGGTTTTTTAGGTATACCCCTTAAATGGTTAGGTTTAAGGTTTCGGCGATCTCACCATTCGATTCTACGGGCAAAATTACATAAGTGTACCAATTTTCAAATTTTTATCTCAACAGATAGAATTTCTAGAAGGATAAAACTGAAAATGGCATAAAACCGAAAAAAATCGTAAGGGGTTCATCAGGCAATTTTTTCGATTTCGCCGATTTTCGTTTTTTTGCTCTAAAAATTGTATCCATTGGAATAAAAATCTAAAAATTGGTACACTTATATAATTTTGTCCGTAGAATCGATTGGTAAGGTCGCCGAAGTCGTAAACCTAACCCTTAAAGGCGTATACCTAAAAAACCTGTTGTTTTAGGTTTTGCTAAAACTCAACTTTGAACACGAATATCTCCAGAACGGGAAGAGATAATTTAATTCTGTTTGAAAATTTGGAATCAGCGCATCGATATCTGCTTAAGTCTAGAAAATGAAACGTTTTGAAGAAAAAAAGTTCCTCAGAAAAATTTTGAAATTTAGGTTTTTTCGATTTTTTCGTTTTTCACCTAATCGTTCCAAAGAACGTATATGCGGAGAAAACATTTCTTTATGTAACTTTTCCCGTAGAATCGACTGGTATAATCTTTGAGATTGTATCTCTAGCCGTTTTAGAGATATAGCCAAAAAACACACTTTTTTGAGTTGCAACTTTGACAGCAATTATCTCCGGAACGAAAAGAGATAATTAAATTCCGTTTGAAAATTTGAAATCAGCGCGTCAACATCTATCAACGTACATTATTTCCTAAAATTTAAATTTTGGACATAAAAATGAGAATTTTTGGGATATTTCGCGTTTGTCAACACATTTTTTGGTATAATACGGTTGTTTGTTTATCTCTACACAACTATGATTTGGGGTTATATGTTTTGAAAATAAATAATAGTTGGATAATAAAGCGACTAAATAAAATCGAAAAGGAATAATAGGATTGCAGGTTTTGAAATCAGCACATCGATATTTACTGAAGTCTAGAAAATGGATTTTTTTTGAGAAGAAAGTATTTAAATTATCGAAGCACGCAAAACCAAGTGAACCACCGCTGCCCACTTAATAAATAAGTAATAATTTATAATTAATTAAATTAAATTACCATTTACGTGAAATTTTCTTAAAATAAATTCATACCTTCAATAATATATGTCAGTTAATCCAAATCTGTAACCATACAAAATTGGCATACTTATTAATAATTTATAAGGCGTTATAATACTCTCTGTAAAGGGAAGTCATAAATAATAAGCAATGTAAATAAAATACATTGGACAGGACTATTAATATTAAATTTGTTTGAAATAATTGTGCATAAAAAAGTATCTCTTGTGTTGATTTGTTTACAGTCAATTTTTTATCGTTTGTGAATCTCCTTCGTTGTATTTCTTGCATGTAAAGCACTTCTTTTTCTTAGAATAAATTCGTACAGACATTCCCAGCCTTCTTAACAGTATAATTGGTTTTTTATTTTGAATGGCCCTCTTGACTACATTATCTTCATGAGCGAATTAAATGTTTACTCTTGTTATTAGCTTATTAGTGTCTTTCTCATTGGCCTATGAACTGTTTGAGGACACAGAGCAAAGAAAGACATGAGATTTGATTATGTCCCCACGAAGAGGGAATGAAGGACGCGGATCGCGGGTGAGTGAGAGATGTTCGTGAAGAGAGAGGAATGAGGAGGAAGAGAAGATAATGCTGTCACCAGCGACTTGATTGCAGGTTGTTTGTAAAAGAGGAAATTGCTGGGTTTATTGCAACCCAGGAAGTACGAGATTTATTGTTATTTGGTTTTAATTAAGAGACTGCTTGCTGGTTCTTTGAGCCACTCTTGTTTATACTTTGGCGGCTAAAGTGTAATTAAAAGTTCTTAGCAATTTTACACATGTTATATATGACAATATTTATAAAACTATAATTGAAATACGTTTTATTTAGTTCGCTGTTTATCTTATTAGTTATACATTTTTAATACTATTACCAAGGAAGCATATCTCTCATCACATAGATTTTAAAAAAAATCACTAATTTAAATAACTTTTTTTTCACTTATAATTTAAGGTCCCAGGTACACGAAATTTGTGGGAAAAGTGTGTTTGTAGCTAGATTTTTAGCCTAGAAAATTATTTGCAATATGTTTTTATCGTTTCTTTAAATATAATTTTTCGTAATAAATTATTTTTTGAAATAGTACTTCGGGAAAAATAAACTACAAGTATTAAGTACCGAAACTGTAACCGAATATTCAGCTGCTCTTCTAGTATCGGCCGAAAACGTAACCGACACAGAAAATTATGTAGTTAAGTTAAAATTTAGTTAAATTTTTATTAAACACCTCTTTTCTTTAATTTATTAGAAAATTACTTTATTCTTGTGAGATAATGGACCGCATTCCGAGCTTACTTTTAGAATAAAGTCGTTTTTACGAAGCCTGATTTTACATTATAATCTTATGAGAACAAACGTCATTATTAACATCAGCAGTCAAAAGTGAGCTCAAAATACGAGGCACTATTTTACTAAAGAAGTAAAGACTTTAGTTATCTATCCCCACCTTGCAAATAGCACAATTAATCACAATCAAATAAGTAGTCTTTTCAAGAAGTATTTGTTGTCAAGTGGTTCTTTTATAATGTATACTAATTAAAATTTGTTTTTTGAAAAAAATCATAAAAATCGGATTGTAAAAAAAAATATATATTTTATAGATATCATTATTGTATCAAATTCATTATACTCTATCAGATTACTAAAAACTAAATGATAACCATAAATAATATTAGATACATGGAATATTGTGGATAATAATTATTAAAATAACTCAATATCAAGTGTTTTGTTTAATATATTAATAAGCCATTGATCTAAATTCTACTCTGTGACATCTGAGACAATATAATTTTAACATATAATATAAAATGTAACATTTTTTATCCTGATTAAATCCGGATCCCATCAAATTTCGGGCCCTAACCATTTGTCTTGTATATTGGCCCTGCTAGGTAAGTTATGGACGCAGGAGTAATTGCGCAGTAAACTTCACCCGTTTCATTATCATTTTTACTTGCATTTTTGTTGGATTTTGTTGACAACTTAGTCTCTGCAAGGGATCTTCAGGTTATGGAGGATTCAAAACCACTCAAAAATGAAATGTCAGTGAATATTTATATAATTGTGGTCTGACTAAAACCATAGGAATCAACTCATCAAAATCTGAAAATATCGTAATTATAACCGCAAAAAAATGTATTACAAATTGTATACAAAGTATACAAATCCTTTACTCATAATGTGTACGTGAGTATTTTATCCTACTCGTATAATGGACTTTGAACTCACGTCATTAATAAATAATAACAAACTAGTAATTCATAAATAATGTTTCCTTCTTTTCCAAGAATAAATTTTCCTTCTTTTCCAAGAATAAATTTTCCTTTTTTTCCAAGAATAAAATTTCCTTCCTTCGCATAGTTTTGCTATGATTGTTGTGATGGATAATATTGTCACAACCTAGTTGGAGAATATTTGCAAAACACCCGCCTACCCCAGTTCCGATGATTATTTCTATTAGAAGCGATGATTTAATTTCCCCGTCCCGTTTTCGTGCTGCACTTGGGCAAACAAAGGCTTTCATTCGCGTTCGTGCGTTCGTGCCTGCAACCCTGTTCAACACTTTTATCCGTCGCTTTTTTACTCTTGCTCGCTAGTTTAGTCGAACTGCTGGGAAAATGAGATATGGAGAGCACACCATCAGGATTCCAATAAAAATAGACGATTTTATTTGCAAGATGAATAGAAGTGTGAAAATTAATTCCATACGCTATACACAGAAAGATGTGTCTGTGCTGGCAGAGATGTGAAATATTAAAAGTTGAAATAAAAATATGATAGAGCATAAAAGAATGAAGGCATAATACATACAAAAAATTTGCATCCTCTTTTTCTGTTATTTATGGCTTGTCTTTATTATTATTATTCATTTATAGCATAGGGAACAGTTTTTCTAAATGGGAATGTAACTATTGTACTTGTTTTATTTGCATTTTATTTGAGGTTATCAATACAGAACTTACGAAGAATTCCTAACTGTGCGTATGCAACCATATTTTTATTTAATCAAAGAGAGTGGCAGATCGCATCTGTCCCTTGAGAAATATTTCTTTCTTTCTTATAAATTATATATAAATAAATAATAAAATCTGCCGACGACATCCTTAGTTGAGAAAGCACGATTGAAAGACTTTTGGGTCTTGCCTTTTTACATTTGAATCAAAATAAGGAAATGAATTCGAATAAATTTTTGACTCGTTTCGTATCGACGAAAAGCCGTTACCTACATTTGATTTATCATCATTTAAATCAGATTTAAATCACATTGATCTAAAAAAAAATCATTGGTTTAAATCACTTGTTCCAGATTAGAGTTCTAGAAATTGGGGAAAAAAGCGTTATCATGTGTACTTCCAAAAACTATTAAATCTGTTTAACTTCGAGGGTAAATCATTTACTGGTATATTATATTGAATTTATAACGCAGAGTTTTTATGCACATACGCGTGATAATTTGTTAAATTTACTTTGAAATATATTGTAGTAAAATCTGGATATCGAAGGAATTGAAAACATTATAACCGATTAAACGATAAAAGTAAAATAACGTGAATGTATCTGCGCTTCCAAGTTTTTTTATATTTTTACTTATTATTTACAATATGTTCTTTTTTTCATAATAAATGCTATTTTATGAACACGTTTTTGAAATTATACTAAACATTGAAAAGATAATAATAATAATAAATAACAGAGTCCAATGAAACTGTTTAAGCATAGGAATTTCGAAAGCTATAAGAGATACAATTACAAAGTCAATTGAATTATTTCGTACATGTTTTTGTTTTTCCCAAAAAATGGATAGGTGACTAGATGTAAACAAAAAAGTACCTATATTTTCCTTTAAGCTTATTACTTTTTTTATTTCTATACGCGAATTTGCAATACTCAAAATTTTTATTCCTAATATAGTTTTCGAAAAATTGACACCAACTTTCAATTTTCATACTGGCCAGTTTCATTGATTCTTCTGTTCAATTAATTATACTCCTACGAAACTAAAACAACGTTTTAGACCAAAACCTATTCATAAAGTCACATATTATTGCCTAACTTTGCTGCGCTTGGTTGCAATTGTAAGTATTTACTTATTTCGTCAATTAAATTGGATGCCAAAAATATTAAACTTCAAATACTCTTATTGCTGTTGTTGAACAAGCAATAAAATAAATTAGTTTTAGTTGTATAAATAAATTAAATAGCGTGTTCCATTTAAATGTGGTGGTTTGTTTGCATAAATATTCTAGTTACTTTTTAGTGTCTGTTCACGTAAACAGAAAAATAGTAAACAATCTATTAGATAAAACTTCCTCTGTACAGCACAGCATGTTTTACATAAATCCCTGGCGTTTTTCTAAGCTAATCTCTCTTTACAGAGAACAAAAGTTTGCTTTTAATGCCGTTCGCTGACAGATTAAACGCTAGTTAAAGTGACACTAAATTATTCATAAATTTGGAACTGAAGAAAGACGAGACAGAGGAGAAATGAATAATGAAAGAAGTTCATTTTAATTGAAAAAATTCTCTAAATAATAAATTCCAAATTAATTGGATTTCAGGATGATGCGATTTTTTTTTGTTAATTTGAACAGATTAAAAAGGTGAAATGTTTATGGAGGATATTATGCGCAGGATCCACTAAACTAGATTAAATTATATTAAAAAAATCCCTTTATAAAAATGTATGCAAAAGAATTTATTATATTTTCTCAATCTTTTTACCATTCTTCACATTCACTCAAACCAATTAATCTCCCTACACCAGTAAAGGAAAAACGTATTTTTTTAAAGATTGTTATTAAATATATATATACACGAAATAATTTTTGTTTCATTAGAATTACTTCCCTTAAACGGTTTGCCATACTTCCCACTAATTTTCTTGGAGTTTGAAAGTAAATTTTACCCCATTTTTCTACCTTAAATGTAGTAGTTTTTTATTTTCTTTGGACGTTTTTCTTTTTACACATTTTCCGGGTAATCGAGTACTATTGTTGATTACAGTACATTATTATCTTTGCGTTTTGTTTTTGAAATATATAAATCACTCTGAAAACTCTGGAACTCAGTAATTGTTTCAGATAAACCAAAATAAATCTTTTTAGATCAGATGGATGAATTATTGTATGTAAAATAAAGAATGAATAAATGAAAATAAAAATATGGAACCCCAAGAAAATTAGTAGAAAGTATAACAAACCGTTTAGGGAAGTAATTCTAATGAATGGCGGTTCAAAAAATCATTGATCCTATGTAATTTACAGGTGTACGAAGACTAAATGAATTTATATATTATTGATAGCATTAGCTAATACCAAACTATTATAAACACATCTTAATTTTAATACAATATTATACATTGAATAACTCTTAGCTATTTCGTAACCTCCCTACCTGTATTCATTTATTAAAATGATAATTGGCAATTCAGATATCTTCAGTAGCTTTATAGCAGTCGTCTGGTGAGTACCTATCCTTTATATTTATTACTTTTTAATTTAAATTTCAATTACTAGTTGTGATCTACTACTATATATTATTGAAACTAGTGTATAATGTACACATATTGTTACAGTATACATATTTCTTCAGAATTATTAAAAATGATTTTGTTTTAAATAAACTAATTTATATTTTTTATTGTTTCAGATAGGGTCCAGCTACTTTCTAGATATAAGATATAGATATAAGGGGGGAAGCAGGTACTTCTTCAGTTTTTTTTTCTTCACACTAAAATATGTAAGTCCAATTTTAAGATTTAAGTGTATGTCCTCCCTGATTATTTCACGACTTCAATTGTTAAAATTCCCGTAAGAACATCTTTAATTTATATTATTCATATGATAATGAATTTTTGACATTGTTTCAACTTAACTTTAACAAATCCCTTGTCTTGCAAATATAGTATATTAACTTTTTTCCCAAACAAACGAATAAAACTTGACACATTAGGTATGAGATGAGATCTAAATATAAGATGTGATGCTTAGATATACGGTGTGATAGTTAAATATAAGGTGTGATGGTTAGGTATGGGTATGATGGTTACATGTAAGGTGTGTTGATTAAATATAAGGTGTGATAACGTCTGATGATTAGGTGTGATGATTAAATATAAGGTATGATGATTAAACATAAGGTATAGTGATTAAATATAAGGTGTGATGACTAGATTTAAGGTGTGATGGTTAGATATAAGGTGTGATAACGTATGATGGTTAGGTGTGATGATTAAATATAAGGTATGGTGATTAAATATAAGGTGTGATGACTAGATTTAAGGTGTGATGGTTAGATATAAGGTGTGATAATGTATGATGGTTAGGTGTGATGATTACATATAAGGTATGGTGATTAAATATAAGGTGTGATGAGTAGATTTAAGGTGTGATGGTTAGATATAAGGTGTGATAACATATGATGGTTAGGTGTGATGATTAAATAAGGTATGGTGATTAAATATAAGGTGTGATGACTAGATATAAGGTATGGTGATTAAATATAAGGTATGATGATTAAATATAAGGTGTGATGACTAGATTTAAGGTGTGATGGTTAGATATAAGGTGTGATAATTAAATATAAGGTATGATGATTAAATATAAGGTGTGATGGTTAGGTATGAGTATAATGGTTAGATGCAAAGTGTGATGATTAAATATAAAGTATGGTGATTAAATATAAGGTATGGTGATTAAATATAAGCTATGATGATTAAATATAAGGTGTGATGCTTAAATATAAGGTATGATGACTAAATATAAGGTATGATGATTAAATGTAAGGTATGATGATTAAATGAAAGGTATAATGATTAAATATATGGTATGATGATTAAATATAAGGTATGATGACTAGATTTAAGGTGCGATTATTAAATATAAGGTGTGATTATTAAATATAAGGTATGATGATTAAATATATAGTGTGAGATGTGATGTGTAGATATAAGGTATGATGTGTGAATGGAAGCAAATCCCTACTGCAAAACTGCCCGGGAAGTTTTCAGTTAGGATGAGCTGTTCGGTACAAGTTAGTTTAGGTTAATAATGTGTCAAGTTTTATTCAGTTTTTGCTTTTGCTTAGGTATTTACGAGTATATTGTTTAATTCACTACAGATATATTTTCCCAAACATACACATTTCTAATATGGTTAACGTAAAATGTTTCACATGAGATAAATGCAAATTAATTAAATGTTACGATCTCTTGATAACTTTCAAATATCCCATTTTTGTCCAAATATTACTTGACTTATAATTAATATACCCAAATTAACCATTAATTGTTCCCTTACAAAAATCTTGATTAAATTAACAATTTTTTTACAATACCCTGTAGTAATATTTTATAAGTCGTGGCACTCCTTTCTCTGCTTACAGCATTCTGGTCGTTGGTATGGGTTGCACGGAAGGGTTGTGATACCGCCCTCGTATTAGCGTGTCTATAAGTTAGAGTTACGGATGTGCTTGGTGCATCTTGCTGCCCTTTTACCATTTTGGGCGTTAGTACTGGAGGGCCGGAAGGGTGTCTGACCGCTAGCGTGTTGAAATGTCTAATTGTGGAGTGAGCTTGTACTTAGACTATATTCACATCAATAATATTTTTTCTTTTATATTTTCTTTCTTGGCTTTCATGCCAATTTCCCTGACCCCTTTTCACTGAGAAGTACACTGTATTAGTTTAAGTTGCGCCAAAATAGTTTTAAGTTGCGGTTAGATTTAAGTCGCGAAGTTTTAAGTCTTCCACCTTTCCTTAAACCCAAAACCATCCCTTCCCCCCTTGCCGTCGTGGAGAGACCTTGTCGTGGTGGCAGGGCTTAACCATCCTCTAAAAATCTAGTGAAAATTCATAGAGGATGGAACCAACATCTCCACTTTAATATCATAATCATTTCATTTACAGATGAAGCAATTTTTTTTCTACAGATATTTTTAGGGAATAATAAATTATTTGCAGCAGGACTGCAGGACCTATTTCAATGGTATATTTGCTTACGGATGCAGCAATTTTAGTGGTGAGTGCAAAATATTTTCTACAAAGTATAGTGAAGTAAATATTGCAAAAATTAAACTTCAATTCATTAACTTTTAGTAATAATAAAAATATTTCTTCTTTGCTAATTAATTAATAGAGTCAAGAAAAAAAAATTATATATAACTCCACTTTAAAATAATGTAACGTAATTTGTAATTGTGGTAATTTTTATATGCAAATTAAATATTTATATTAGTAAAGTATATATTAATATATACTTATTTAAAAATTACATTTAAAAATTATATAGACTGACAGTTTCAGATTAGTTCTAATGACAAGAATCAGGCAAGAAGGAATAAGAAATATTTAAACCGTAAAAGAATTATGGTTGAAAACATTGCTAAGAATCTGGATGGATCAGAACTTCAGAAATCGTAAGTGCATTTTCATTACAGTTTATAATTATTTTTTTCATTATTATTTATCTACATTTGATATGAGAAACTGTTTTATACTACCATTTATTTGGTAACTAGAGTAACCTACTAACGGAGAAGTGATTATAGTTAGTTTACTTCCATAATAATCCATATAAAATTGCGGTGAACTTTAAAAAATGATCGTCATTCATTTCTTCATATATATGAAAGATAAGGAATAAAAAAAAGTATTTTCTTATATGAACTCGAATACGAGGAAATTTATCTTTACATTATTAATGAATATATTGTACTATTACTTTCAATTTACAGAATATTATAAATATATCTTCTTAAAAATGAAATATATAAACAATAAGAAAAAAATGGTCATAGTATTGTATATAGGTACAATAAAAAAAAAACAAAAGACAACATTTATTGTTCGTGATATCGCTTTTAAACATAAATATTTAATTAATATATACATTTTTAATGATACGTAAACATAAAATATGAAAAAATAGGCTTGCATGTATAATAATTTTTTAAAATTAACTAATATTTTAAACGCCCAGGCCGTATAGTATTAACATTTTTAAAACAGTTTCGTTTTCTCTTTTAAAATTTATGATCTATTAAGGTTTGATTGACTACCAATTTTTATTTTTTATTTTGGTACGAGGAATTATTTTGTTAAAATAAAAACCGCTATTTTTTATCTTATCAATGAATCATTTTTCATATTCGAAAAAAGGGGTTGTTTCTATTGTGGCTAAAGCTATTTTTTTTTTAATTTGAATAATAAACAGAAACAAACGTGTGAAACTTCAGTAAATTCCATAAAAAAATTAAATTTGCCCTATAATGTTAAACGTTTTGGATGTTTCAAGAAAATATTTTTCTGCTTCTTTTCCAAAGAAATAAATCCAAAATAATGACTTATTTATTGTAACACTTGAAGTTTCAAATAAACATGAAAAAATTTGCACCTCATTAAATTGTAGTTTTTTTGTAATTCTATTTTATGAAACTATAAAAAGTTCAAAGAAATTTTTGTTTCATGTTATTAAAATTATTCTAATTTTTGAATTTTGTAACTGTTAGTTTACTGTATGAAATTACAATAAATTCTCATACAAGAATTTTTCAAAATAAATAACTTTCGCTTTTATGAACTTGCTAAACACTTATTTCTTTCGCGGATTCTTTGTAACCAAGAGCTGTTGAAATGTAATATTATATCATTTCCACGGTTACGATGAAACAAAATAATAAATTATTAATGTCCAAGAAGGTATTCTGCTCCAGAAGTTGAAAGGATGGCACGGGATATTTATAAGTCGGTGAAAATGTGAAGAAGTGAAAAAATTCTTTGAAGTCGTCGCGAACCTGTTAGAAATATTGATTTTTGTAATATTTTCTTTTTATTTAGAAGCTGTGAACAAATTTGATATTTATAGGCGGCGATGAATGGAATTTTTATTTGAAAGAAAAGTATAAAAATTTTCACGATTTTATATGTTGTAAGAATCTGGAACACGCATTTCATTTCTCTTCTAGGAATATTTTAATGCTACAAACATTTTGATTTATTATCGTACCAGACACTTACTATGAAATTATCTTGTATTCTATTTAAATATTAAACAAAACGGTTTTAGTGACAACTATAATATTTGAATTATTTAAATTAATGGTAAATTTGTTATGTGTAATTATATCTCTTAAGTAGGTATGGTATTTGTTTCGCGCAAGTTTTAATTTGCATTTTTACGTTCAATATATTTGCCAGTACATAATTTTTATAAAACAAACAAAATGTCCATATTTCGTACTATTGAAGATTTATTGCTCTCATAAGAAATGGGACAATTATATAAGATCTGCAATTCGATTCCTAGCGACTTACCTCCGGTATTATACATTAAATTTTAAATACGTATTTCATGAAAAAAGCATATTAAAAATTTTATCAACAGACATTTAATTAAATGCGTATTTAATGAATAAAAAAAAATATCAAAATTTTGGCAGCAATGTTGGAAATCCTTTATAATATTTTATTTCAACAGGTTTTTGTTCGTGAAATGCACATTTAAAATAAAACGGTTGTTGATAATACCGGAGATAAACTATCAAACAAAATTAAACACATCTGCTTCCAAGTAATTCTGAACTATAAAATATAGATATCTAGCAGGAAAGATTAATTATCCAAACATATATTTTTGTCTGGTTATCGATTTCTAACATGGTTTACATAAAGGTGAATTTACGTCTAGGTACCGTGAGATCTTACCCCTGGGCAATATAGGTTAGGTGGCAAATTTTCTAAATAAAAAAAAACATTGCAAGTAATAAATATATATTTTAAAATAAAAATTCAACTTTTTTCTGCGGATTCCGAAGTTTTGTCATTTTTATTCTAAGTAGAAAACAACTGACTGCAGCATCTTTAATTTTTGAATAAGTCAGCCATTTATACTTATTTAGCTACTTTAGCCACATATAACAAAATTTTCTGTCGATTGGAAATTTAAAGTTTATATTGGGAACGGACGCTTATTTTAACAAAGTCAGTAGTCAGATATTTGTTCACATAAAAATTCGTTTTTAAACAAGGATATGTCTTTTAAAAAATGAATAGGTAGACGAAATTTTTGCTAAATGTATTACGTTTCTGATTGATATTTAATATTTTATTTCAAAACAATATTAAAATTAAAAGAAGTTTGACTCGTGAGTTGTATGTTTTTCATTATTGCTTATTATCGCCATACTCCTATATTTTGTTTCCAATGTCTAGATTGTTTTTGTCGTTATTCGTTCTCCTTGGAAAAAAGCCGTATATATGAATCAATATTCTGTTGACACCTATAATATTTATTGTAGACATTACAAGAACAAATCTTCGTGACAAACAATCTGAGGTGTTGAGATTCTTTTCACCTTTTCTTTCCATTCACGTTTCATCCTTTGTCGAGCAAACATCAAATCAACACAGCTCCGCTGATATGTTTCAACAAATGGAACGCGTCTGAAAAAGGAAGTCTCACAAGAAAAAATATTTCAATTTCAGCGATATAACTATACAGTTTGTACCTATAATTCGATTGTGGTCAGTTGAAAAAAACTAGTTTGTTTGAAATGGTAATACATCGTAATCTAAATAAACACGTCTTCCACTTCAGTTATAACTATATTTTTTAATTAAAAATATTGATAATATCTACACATTCATACATATATAATTGATTTATTTATTTGGAAATTTATACATAGAATATAATAAACAATAATATCAAGTCGTCAGTTTTGGAGGTTAATATTTAAAAAGAAATAGGTAAACAAGGTAACTCCGATCAGCAATTTATGTAAAATAATTAAATTAAAAATTAAAAAAAAAATCAATCATTAGTTATTTGCTGTTTTTATTTCAGCAAAGCACACAAATATAAAAATTAATTCTTCGCGAACGAATATTAATAAATTTTCAATAAAGTTAGTTTTCTTCCGGAAATTAGTATATCAAACATTTTTTCAAAAGTTAAAGAAAAAATATTGTACAGATATTCCACGATTTTATAACCATATATTTATTATGTAACGTAAGCTCAAAAATACGTTAAACACTCATGTCCGAAACTTCATATTACAGAATTGCAGTAATAATAGAACATAGATGAATTAATTCATATAACATTAAGGCTGCATCACCTAAAGATCCACGCAAGTTGAAACTGATACTCTTCAAAAAATAAAGAGTTAAAATCAGAGCATGTAACCGAAAAAAATATCGATAAACGGTTAACCCTTGCAGAGAACGTTATAATAACGGTTTGAGTTCGAAAACCGGTTTTTAAAAATTGAAAACTGGTTTAAACTGGTTAATATACCGGTTAAAAAAATAAATGACAAAATTGAATAAAACAATAACAGCAAAATATAACAAATAAAACATTTGCAATTTAATTAATGAATATTCACAAAAATACCTTCAGAAAAACGCAGGTCACATTTTAATTGTAAACTTGTCTGCATGATATCAGATAAATTATTATCAAAGCTAAATAATAAATAAATTCACTAATAATATTATAGAATCACATGTTTGTTATTTTAGATAGTGCAAAAATAAACTGCAAAAATATGTTTGAAATAATAATTACAATATAAATCATTATTTTTCTCTTAAAAAATTAAATATAATAGGTAACTCTAATCACTTTACCACATTAAAAGTCCATAAACTTTTAGAAATTATATTACATTAACCGTTAAAACCACAAACTTTTAATGACGCAAAATTTATGATCATGGTTGCAGTCTACGGAAGCATCTGCGTTAAATAAAATTTATTTTATGACAGGGTACGGACGGCTGAATTCTGTTTAGGACGCAGTAAATAAATTGCAAATGAATAACAAAATTTACTGGAGAAATAATTCATATAAATATAGAGTACAGGACAGCCTTCTGTATATGCAACTAGATTTACTGTTCAGTAGTTTTAGTCACCAAAGTAAACTTCAATACTTATTTATACCCTGAAATATACTATGTTTCGTGTTTCACATATATGTTATACTGGTTGCACAGCATAAATATTGTTTCTCGAAATATATTGTAAGATAATAATAAAGTCATCATAGACGTGCGCACGGTGGGTACCAGGGATGCTGTAGCACCCCTGATATTACTAATAATAAAAAGTTTTTAAATTGTAAAATGAAGTCCCACTTACATACATAAAGACAAACATATTTATTATTCTCTCAGTATTTATAGAATTAGTTACTTTGTTACTTTTTTATTTGAGATATGAAATGTATCTTTCAGAATATTAATTAAATTTATTCTCCCATTTTTTCAATTATGACAATATCCTATGTTGATAAACCCTTCCGCAACTTATAAAATGACGCCACTTTTTAAACATTTTTTTTAGATTTTGTTTCGCTGTTTTATTAAAAGCAGAAAATGTATGCTTCGAATATTAAACATTTATTAAACTAAATTGTAAATATATTTAAAAGTCCATAACAATGATTAATTTGATAACGTCATTTTTAAAAAAGAAGAATGTATATCTTTTAAATAAATCTTTTGTAAATAAATATTTTCTCCGCATATACAGTCTTTAGAACGATTAAGTAAAAAATGAGAAAATCGAAAACACCTAAACTTCAAATTTCTCTGATTAACTTTTTTTCTCAAAAACTTTTCATTTTCTAGACTTAAGTAAATATCGTTTACACACGTTTTTAAGGTGCAACTCTGACAGCAAATATCTCTGTAAGGAAAGAGATAATTAAACTCTGTGAGCTGTGAGCTAAAAATTCGATATTTTCAAATATTTTCTGGTTAACAAAAAATATAACATCAGCTGCTTTGGAAATTACTTCTCCTGTTATTACTATATACAAAAACTATTTTTTCAAGTAATATTCATCAAAGTTTGAATTGAAAGTAGTAATATAAATGGTACCACATAAATTTAATAGTTTTATTTTATAATAATTATTAAAATTTGTTTTGGCACCCCCAAAAGGGAAGTTCTGCGTACCAAGAACACAGCGAAATAGGTTACACATTGAATGAAATGAAAATAAAAACAAAAAAGATTGGAAGAACATAAAAGAAAATGTTAATATGAAAAAAGGAAATAGGAACGACAATGCAATACTACCAACCTAGTATATAATTAATGCTGCAGAAGCATCTTGTAAACGATGCCCTATTTTCCAACCAGAAGCGAAAGGATAAACAATAATAATAATAATAAATATTGAAAATGAATTTTCAAAAAATTAATCACATAGTATTTTCTTCTAACACAGAAAACTGATATTAAAGTAATACGATATTATGTGACATTAAAATAAGTTCTTTTAACTATGAACAATATTTTATTAACCAATATTTTGTTTTATTTTTAGTTGAAAACTTAAGCACTCCCCCAAGTCTAAATACGCGTATGTGTCTATTTTACTTTTGTGTAAAAGTTATCCTTTGATGTGAATTCTAAAATATATTTATGCTCGAATGTAAATATATTTTAATAAAAATATAATATTAATTTTAAAATTAATATCTGGTATGACATTTACATATTAATTAACATTTCATGTATAATAGCTTGTACTAATTTTAAAGTGTAAAATTGAAAAACATTTCACCTTTGACATAAATGTTCACTCGACCCGTCGTATGGAATTCAATAAAATGTTGCCATCAATTTATTGCGAAATATCGGAAACGTCGTGAGTTCTCCACTGAATCACGATCACGGTTCGCTCGCGAGTCGGGAATCACGTATCGCGCAATATTTCACTTCTAGCTCGAGTGATTCATTCTATCACGGCATTATTTCTCATACATGTGTCCGTTTATTTACTCTCGTGAAAAAAACGGAATTAGAGATGGAACATGACAAAAAAATGCGTTTTTATGATTGATTACGATTTTCATCAACTTCTATTTGATAGAAATTTTGATTAATTACTATATTTTACGTGATGCGTTTAGCTTTAGATATAAGTGTCAACTTATCTGTTGATAAAATCATCAATCTGCTCTGATTTAATTATGAAGCTTTATCCTTCCAGAAGATCCTATAGGGGAAATAGAAAATGAAACCAATTCAGATATACAAATATATAAAACATTTTCAATTTACTATATATATCCAGTAGTTATTTTTATTTTGATGCGTACATACAATCGAGAAATTTATTCGAATAGTTTTTCTTTTCATAAATATTTTAATATTTATATATTCTATTAATTCTGAAACATAATATTTCATTACACTGTTTTCCCTAAGACAATAATTCATTTATTTATTTGTGACTCATCTTATTTAGGGCGGATTAAACTTTCAATGGGTCCTATACAAAATATATTGTATAATTTTTTGTGTACTTTTTAAAATTTCTCACTTAGCCCTACACTTTCTAACGTTTATAACCAACTTCATTTACAGAACTATTGTTGTTTCCTCGTATATTCTGTATATAGTTATTATTATTATTATATCACCTATTTTAATTGATAGTGAAAGTATTATAAAAATAATTACGGAATACTCTAAAAGGAATTGTACAAATACTGTTAGTACTAATAATTGTGGAATACTCTAAAAGGAATTGTACTAATACTGTAAGTACTAATAATTTTAATAATTTATTTCACACTGTCAGCAGTGAACGCAGTTACATAATAAAAAGTATAAAGAGGACAGGGGAGAGGTTATGTGCTGTGCCCATTTCTTTTATTGATATTGAAGAAAATTAAATTTTGATTGTGCCAAAAATTATAAAAACATTACATAAAGGGGCACACCTGACGTCACGAACTGATCCCATAGTTTTAAAAATTCATATTTTGTTTAATACAAAGAATTTTCACATCGGATTTTTAATAGTAGCTGTAAAAGAAAATTGATTTAGGTGCTCATTGTCTTCGATCGGTAAAATGTCTTTACCGTTCATAATACTTAAAATACTATATATTTTTGTATTTTTACTAGCCTAAATAGCTCGCCTGTAAGTTTCTTCCATCAGCAGTAAAAACTGATAAGGTTAATATACAGTAAATTTTCTAAGATTTACTTATTTACATATTGTCTCATATTTCTTGCGTTAACAATGATTAATGTATGAATATTATTCAATTATTTGTTTTCAATTTAACAAAAGTAAGAAAAACTGAAAATCAGGGCATGTAACCGAAAAAAATACTGGTTAACGGTTAACCCTTATAGAGAACGTTATAATAATAACGGTTTTAGTTCGAAAACCGGTTTTTGAAAATTGAAAACCGGTTTAAACCGGTTAATATATCGGTTAAAAAATAATTAAAATTAATTAAAACAAATTAATTATAAAAATTTGATTAAAAAAATAGAGAATAATTAATTAAAAATTTTTTTTTTAAATATCATCTGAGAAAAATATCACAATTAAACAAAAGCAATTTTATTAATGAATATTTACAAAAATTCCCGTAAAATATTCAGAAAAACGCAGGTCACTTTTCAATTTTAAACTTGCCTGTGTTGACAAAGGCCGTATTTATTTGGGACTTTTTAAGTAACCTTAACGGCCAAAGAAACTACCTACATTTACGACTCTCCAATAAAATGTTAATTGTAAAAACTGTGATGACTCATGTTCAAATACAAATAGAAAACACAGATATAAAAAAAATATATTAAAATTTTTCCTCGCTAAATGATATTAAAATAAAGGTTAATGTTCGCTAAAACCGGTTTATTTTTTTTTGGTTAACGGTTACCGGTATTTTCGACCTGAAAAATATCGGTTAAAATTACGGTTAAAGTTCGCAATTTTTGTTCAAAATATCGGTTACCGCTTTTTATTAACCGGTTTTTTTAACCGGTTACATGCCCTGCATACTTCTGACAACCATATCCAAATAAAAATTAATATCTTTTCTCATCTCCAAGTAATTTACATAGTTAATCATGAAAACTAACAATATTTAGATTTGCACCTTAAAATTTTGATTTTACAGCCGAAAAAATCCAAAATGACCCATTTTTCGGTCAAAAATTTTGGTTTTTTAAAATAGTCCAAATTGATAGTCGCCGATGAGCTGATTCTAAATTTTCAAACCGAATTTAATTATCTCTTCCCATTCCTGAGATATTAGGCTTCAAAGTTGCACCTCAAACAAGTGTGTTTTTTGACTATATCTCTAAAATGGGTAGAGATACAGTCTCAACGATTATACCAGTCGATTCTACGCACAAAGTTACATAAAGAAATGTTTTCTTCGCATATATGTTCTTTGGAACGATTTGGTGTAAAATGAGAAAAAAGAAAAAAACCGGAATTTCAGTTTTTCGCTGGAGAACTTTTTGGCTCCAAATCTTTTCATTTTTCAGACTTAAGTAAATACAGATGCGCTGATTTCAAATTTTCAAACCGATTTCAATTATCTCTTACCGTTCTCGAGATATTTTGGTTCAAAGTTGGAACTGAAAAAAATCGTTTTTCAGGAATATCCCTGAAATGGGTCAAGATACGATCTCGACGACTTCACCAATCGATTCTACGGGCAAAATTACATAAGTGTACCAATTTTCAGATTAATATTCCAATGGATACAATTTTTAGAGCGAAAAAACGAAAATCGCGAAAATCGAAAAATCGCCTGATGAACCCCTTGCGATTTTTTTCGATTTTTGACGATTTTTGTTTTTCCTCTATAAAATTTGTATCCATTGGAATAAAAATCTGAAAATTGGTACAAAAATGTAATTTTGCCCGTAGAATCGATTGGTGAGGTCACCAAAGTCGTATCTGAACCCTTTTCAGAATTATTCCTGAAAAACTGATTTTTTCAGGTCTAACTTTGAACACAAATATCTCGAGAACGGTAAAAGATAATTGAAATCGGTTTGAAAATTTGGAATCAGCGCATCTGTATTTACTTAAGTCCAGAATATAAAAAAATTTGGTGACAAAAAGTTTCGAAGCGAAAAATTGAAATTCAGGTTTTTTTCGTTTTTCTCATTTTTCACCAAATCGTTCCAAAGATAGTATATGCGGAGAAAACATTTCTTTATGTAACTTTGCGCGTAGAATCGACTGGTGTAATCGTAGATACTGTATCTCTACCCGTTTTAGAGATATGTTCAAAAAACACACTTTTTTGAGGTGCAAATTTGAGGCCAAATATCTCAGGAATGGGAAGAGATAATTAAATTCGGTTTGAAAATTTGAAATCAGCGCATCGGAGACTATCAATTTGGTTTTTTCAAAAAAATCAATAAATTTTACCTAAAAATAGGTTTATTTGGATTATTTCACACCCTGGAATTGGTTTAAAGTGCTTAACAATGATTTAGGTGTTCATAATTAAAAAAATAAGTTTAACACGATTATGTGTTGCATTTTATACCCAAAAATGAGTTGAAAAGTGTCTAAACATATTTTATAGTACATTTGGAAATTTGTCACACCTTAAAATGGGTAACCCAAACCTGACCTAAAATTGGGTTTAAAGGGTGTCAACAATCACAAACCAAAATTTTGGACTCATTCATGGGTATTTTTGGAATATTTCAGCTGTATATGAAAAATTTTACAGTAAAAACCTAAAAATTGTAACTTTTTATATTCAACTGTAATTAGAAATTACTAAAAGTTAGTTACAAACAGGGAATGTAACCGAAATAAATACTGGTTAACGGTCAACCCTTATAGAGAACGTTATAATAATACAGGTTTTAGTTCGAAAACCGGTTTTTAAAAATTGGAAACCGGTTTAAACCGGTTAATATATGAATTAAAAAAATTATTAACATTAATTAAAAAAAAAGTAATTATAAATATTTGATTAAAAAAAATTATAGAATAAATAATTTTAAAAAATAATGAAAAATTACCACCTAAGAAAATATAACAATTAAAAAAATTATTAATTAATAAATATTCACAAAAATTCCCGTAATTTATTCAGAAAAACGCAGGTCACTTTTCAATTTTAAACTTGCCTGTGTTGACAAAGGCCGTATTTATTTGGACTTTTTAAGTAACCTTAACGGCCAAAGAGACCTACATTTATGACTCTCCAATAAAATGTTAATTGTAAAAACTGTCATGACTCATGTTCAAATACAAATAAAAAACACAGATATAAAAAAAAATATTAAATTTTTTTCTCGCTAAATGATATTAAAATAAAGGTTAATGTTCGCTAAAACCGGTTTATTTTTTTTTGGTTAACGGTTACCGGTATTTTCGGCCTGAAAAATATCGGTTAAAATTACGGTTAAAGTTCGCAATTTTCGTTAAAAATATCGGTTACCGGTTTTTATTAACCGGTTTTTTTAACCGGTTACATACCCTGCTGAAAATATAAAACTGGTATCCTGATAACGTGCATAGCATATATGCAAGAACAGTTGTTTCACAGCACTTCTGAAGACACTCATTCGTATTTTAAATAATAAAACGATTCACAGGCAATTTTTTCTAAATGAGTCCGTTTAACCATGAAAAAATAACTATAAATAAATGACTCAGTGTTTTCTCTAATAATGGTTATTAGTTATTTTACACCTTCGCAGGAACTGTATTTGATTAGCAAACTACTAAATAAATTAACTAGATTATTTAATTGAATATTAAATGATATTTCAAATATTGAAATTTATACTACATTTTAAATTATGTAATCTAGAAAATTGTTTATCCCTTTGTTTGCAATGATATTTGATTAATTTCACGAATTCCAAATTTCAGTGAGTGTTAAAATATATTCCAGCAATTTTAATCCCTTTAATAATTAATGGAGGATTGTGAACGCATTAAAATTTATCAGAATTGAAAGGTTAAAGTTACATGTAGTCTATAATGTATTTATAAAGTTAAACAGTATAAAACGTGAAAGCGGATTTATTTACCCTTGTGGTTCTATTTAAACTACATGCAATTTAATTTTACATTACATTATATCGATCACAACTGCGACATTTCTCACAGTGATATTATTAGATTTGAATTATAATGAATTGGAAAATGGCATTACTATTATTTATACTTTTTCCCCTGTAAAATAATCGGCTTACACTTCAAAGCGATGTTAAAATGCTAAATGCTCAAATATTAATAGGTACTATACAATGAAAAAGTTTAATATAACTTATTTTCTACAGATTCTTTTTAAATTATAAAACGAAGATAAGAAAGTCAGACAGCATGCTAAAAATAGCAAAAACGATAAATGTAGATATCAATTTGTAGACATACATTACAATACCTGCTTATAATATATTTGACTATTTGTGAAAAAGATGTATTTGATTTTAAAACCCCGTTATTCAGAATGTTTCTTTGAAAGATTCCAATACTGTCTCAAATTTTTTTATCAAACAACTCGTCTTATTTTTGCAATTTTTACAGTGAAGAGATAATTTTGGTGACGAAAACTTTATTAATTGATTTTTTAACAATCCACATTTTGGATTAGGATTAGGTATTAGGTTTTTTCATATGAAGAAACGAGTTATATCTATAAGTTCTTGTTAATGTATAATATGTTATATTTTTAATTAAAACAGTTTTTGGATATAATTTGATATTACAGAATTAACAAACAAAACTGAATCCCATTTAAGCTTAAGTGCCATAATATTAAAATTATCTTTACACCTAACCTTAAAAGTAATAGTATATTATCAATGAACATATTATGTATGCTTTTACTCATGAGAATGATGGTTGCGAACACGAGCGAAAGCGAGTGTTTTAAATCATTCAAATGTGTAATAGCCATTACATGCGAATAGAATACTATATTTTATCCACAACTATAACATGAAAAATATATATTTATTATAACCAAATATGTCGTCACACTTTGACAGATAAATAACAATAGCTCGCGTCACTATTTCACAGCATACTTAACGCAAAACAATTATTTCTAGTGTTATTTAGCTACAGTTTAAGCTTATATGTATAAAAAAGGAAAGTATGAAAAATTACAAAACTGGTGTAACTTCGGCTTTTTATGTAGAAAAACTTACTCAATAGTAATTTGGTTTTTACTCTTTTGCCAGGTAAAATTTAAATTTGGCGTAACGATTGAATATTATTATTGAACTGTCAATATTATTCAATTAGCAACATTAACGAAGGTCATTAATTGATAAAAAACGGTTGGATTCTAGTTATATTACTTGACAGTTGTGGATAATTATTATTACTTCATAAGTTTTTCGAAGACAATATTAAGCATGATTAAGGGCGCCAACTACATGGGGGCATCGAATTACATCAGTAATAAAGCCCTGAATTGTTATTATTTTAATGAACCTCATTCATTTTTTTAGTAACAGACACTCGTGTATGACAAGGACAACAGATTTTATGGTTGTTGGTTATCATTTCATAAAATAATGACGCAATAGCATTGATACAGCAAGACGACTATATATGTAAGTAGTTTTCCAATAAATTCATTAAGCAAATAAGAAAGATTATAATTTAAAAAATGTAGAGCAAGAGATTATAAACTAGCTTCCGGCTAAACTATTTTTTTTTTAATTTGATTATATCTGCTTTAATACTAAACTACTTTTGAAATTGGTGGCGTTACGTTGTAAGGCCCATTTGTTAATTTAAACTTCAAGGTCGGTATTGCTACTTTGGTTTACGATATAATAGTATAATGGCATGCAATTTGATATAGTTGTAGAGTAATGTTCTGGGAGTTTGGTCTAGCTTTGTTGGTAATTTGAGTAAGTGTATCTCCTGGTAAATGTGGGACAAAGGTTGATTGCCAATTCCCCAGAATACGCAACAGGTACTCAATCTCTAACAGATATTAACACCCTGGTAATTGGAGCGCGTTATATAAATAAATCTTTATTAAGATTAACAACTGATAATAAAAGTTAAATCACACTCACCATTCGGATAAACACAGGAAATTCCATTGTTCAAAACCGCAATCTAAAACAAAACAAATCAGTCACATTAAGCGATACACATAAAACGATACAACCTATAAAAGATTGTATAAAATGTAAATTAATGAATTATTGTTATTAAATAGGTAAAAAGGCTTTATTTTATACAAGATGAAATCTTTTTGTCTAGTGGGTGGTGGATGCATAACAGAGAATAAAATTTCTCGAGTTCACTCAGTTTATTTTAAAAAACTACATCTCCTACAGGTTTCGATCTCTCTTAAGTCTTCCTCGGGGACTACAGGATACAATTTAATATTACGATTTTATTGAACATTAGTCAATACAAAAACTTTGTTAAGGTCAATTTAACTAAAATCTTGTGCATTGAACATAGATTTTTTTTTTATGATTTCTGAAAACGGTCCATGAAAATAATTCATCAATTGCTCAATAAATTTTCGGATTAGGTTTATATGTATTATGCAAAATTATTCTTTTCAAAATACTTTTGTTCTTTACTTAATTTATGCTCAATTTTTTCCTTCATTCTAACTAATTAAAATTTTGTATTTTCTGGAGTTACTGAGTAAGGTTATTCCTCTCCATTTATTACATTGGCTAAAGTCATACTTTTTTGGCACTTTGACCGGCTTGTTTTTCATGTAGTTCTTAGTAAAAAAATTAACATTATTGATATCGATAAATACTCTTTAGAGTAAGTTAAAACTTGTACAGTACCGCCTACAATGCTAAAAAAATCATTGGATATTTCATTTCATTCAAAATCATTGCTGCATTATTAAATTAAATCAATGATTATAACAGTATACTCGCTCAGATTAAACGATATTTTGAATCTGAATCCTAGAGTTGATATGAAAAAACATCTGACTTGTTGTCAAAGTCACAGTATATTTTATTCTTTCGAAAATGAAAAAAATCTACAATACCTAATAAAATCTACATTCTAATGTATAATTTTTTTTATCTATATTCGGATCACACCTCACAATAATTATTTATAGTAATTATTTCATAAAATGTTTGACACTTGACAGACACTGAATGTCCCACTATTCTCTACGAGCTTCGCAAATTTTTTTAATGTTCGTTTATATGATTATAATTAACTGTAGAAATACCGAAATCTTATGGTTTTCTTTTCGTGTTAGTCGTAGAAAAAATATACTGTACAACTTGAATGAAATGCTGATATCTGTTTCCGCCTTTCGGATAATTGAGGCACTCATCCTTTTCTAGAAATATGAGCATTATTTAACAACTTTTGTTGTACAATATACTATTTCCGTAAAGTAATTTAAATGCAGACTACATTTCATATTATTTTTATCATCGTATACAGCAATTTGCACAACAGAAATGTTATTAAAGTTGCCGCGGTCAGAAACTAATTATTTGGTTTACAATTTACAATAATAATTGTTTTCTCCCGACCTGAAATAAACCAGTTTTATTTGTTTTATTTCTAGGAAAATAAATAAAATAAATGATATTTGTTTTAATAACAAATCTCCATGACTACAGAATTTTATAAAAAATGTCATTACACATTTATTAGCATTATTAGTACTTAAATCTCAATCCTACTAAAAAAAATATGCATTTCGAGAATAAACATTGTTAATCTATCAACTGAGAATGCCCTCGGTTCTAATTAAAGTCTCCGGAATAAAACTTTAGTTACTCCCTTAATATGTAAAATAGTTATTTATAAAATTAGAACCAGTATTATTTAATTATTTTTCAATCAAATATGTTGGGCCAAATTTATGTATTTCAGGAAGATTAAACTTGTAAAGACGGCTCTGACAATATTGAATATGTGTAGTGCAGATAGTGTTTGTTTGCAGAAAATTGCATATAAAATGCATGAGTTGAGTATACAAGATTTTTTTACATTATAAGGTTTCAGGATAAATTAAAACAACACAGATTTTAATTAACATTTTTCTTGGCTTATTTTCAAAACCAATTTTAATTTATTTTGCTGTCACTATTTATATTTATTTTTATAGCAGCGTTGTTAACATATTTCTTACAAGAATTTAATCATGAATAACTTTTCTATTTTTACTGGTTTAATTTTAATCCTTCTAATTATTAATTATTCTCCCTTCCATCCTTCTTCTTGTTAAGCACGTCATAAGGTAATCATATCTCCTTATTTCTTCATTTATATTTTAGGTTAGCTTTTGTGGTAAAGTTTACTAGTGTACAAAAGGAGGAAAAAGGAGATAATAACTGGTATATGTAGTAATTTTTCCCGCAGAATTTATTGGTGCAGTAAGACATATTTGAATTATATTCAAAAATTTGCAATTAGTACCAAAGAGTTCCCGAAAAATTGAAATACCGGTTTCTAAGTATTTCTCATTTTTCACCAAATCGTTCCAAAGAATGTGTATGTAGAAAAAACATTTTTTTTCATTAAATTATTAAACGGTTAAAACCAACAAAAATTAAACTCGACTTCTCATCGCTTATTTCAAGAACATGACTCATAAATCACTCTTCTCGGCCAATCACAGAACTAGAAATAAATTATTAACGTTTATTTATATGTGGATCTCCTTCCTATGGCCCTGATGATATAGTCATTTGTCGTTGTGTATTTTTAAGGTGTCATTTTCTAAAATATTTATGCGTTTTTCCGAATTTATGGGAATAAAAAAAGTATAGTATTACAGAATTATGGTCATTATTCACACCTACGGATCGTGACCCAAAGTTTATTTTCGCGAATAATCCCTTGTATAATAATATACTATTATTATGATGTTTTGCTATGTAGAATAAAAAATATTGTATATTGTGCAGTAAATTTTTTTTTTGGTCTTGACCGTATATACCTATCTCCTTAGGACCAGAAAAGAACAGGCAATAATTTTATATTACGCCGCTTTTTGATATATATATATATATATATATATATATATATATATATATATATATATATTTTAGAAAATTTGTCCTCTATACTTATAAATTAAACATATAAGCTGGTATTCTGAGCTCCAGACTAAAGTTCGCGACTAAGGGCGTGTAACTAGTCGCCGACTATCTTATTTAGTCGGTTGTCAATTCTTAACCATGCGACTAAGCCCGACTAAGTAGTCATTTCTAATATTTTGTTTGTGACAAATGTGATAAGTTAGGTTAACTGACATTTCAAGAGTACTACCTTGTTTAATTTTCGGACTAAATTTTACTACATTGCGTAACTTAGTCGGGCTTAATTACCTGCTGAAAATATATTTATTAGTCGCCCGACTATATTTTAGTCGACTTCCCTTAGTCGCGCGGTCCAGATGCATTTCCTTAGTCGCTCGACTAAATATTAGTCGTTTTCTTTTAGTCGGGCTTAGTCGGGAGCTCAGAATACCAGCCATTGAATTTAGCAAATAGCACTATAACAACGTCAATTTTTTAAATATAAATTATAATGAATTCATTAGGAATGAAATGTATCTGTAAGTTTTGACGAACGGTGCTACAGAATACGGAAATAATGATTTCCGTTAAACTACAAATAATGAAAAACGTAGAATTGAATTACGTTATATTTTTTTTTTACAATAAAGACCTGTTAATATGTGGTAATTGTACATAATTTAAATATAGGTATAATTAATTTCCTTCTTCAATTCTTTTCCAACTTATTCTCCTCTTAAGCAGCCAATCACCACTCTATATATCCTCATTTACTTTCTAGCCCCTGTGAGCTCGTCTGTATTGCTGTAGGTGTGTGTACGACGTGTAGTGAAAGGCCAGGAACTGTGAGGGCCACGGTGTGTGAGGTTGAGGTACAGCGGAGTGCGTGCCTCACCCCAGCCGGGGCGCTCTGCTGCGCATGCGCGGGGAGTGAATCGATGGCAACCCCGATCTTTACTGCCCTATATCCAGCCGGCCTGGATGCTGCCGAGAGAGTTGCCGCGAGGAGGAAAGGACTGCAAGGGACTGTGGTAGGGTACAATACGAGTGGTTATAAATCGCAATAAAAAATAAATAAATATATAAATTGACAAAAAGGATAATTAATAATATGAAAGTGAAAAACTATTTAGTTTACTTATTTGTTTATATAGGTCAGAGCAAGTCACGTGGCTCTTTTGTTTTGTTTGTGAATCTGTCAGATTAAACAAGTTAAACTAGATGCAAGATAAATGCAAAATAATATTAATATAAAATTATACAACAAAAAAAATGCTATATTATTTTTATGTTAATATTTTAATTTACTTAAACGCGTAATTATCTTTTATATTACCTATTAACCATGATCAAGATATATCTATAAGTATCAAGTCTGTATATTATATATTTTTTGTAAAAGCCTACTTTATTCTTCATTTTCGAAGACTGAAGTAGTACTACAGAATAGTTACATACAGAAGCAACACTCCGTGTCGGTACCTATCATGTTCCCCTTTTCAGTTCTATGACCTTGAAGCATTGTGTAGACTTTTAAATTTGTGCTCTTCCCCTATCTCTCTCTAAGATGTGAGGAAACTTTCCGATTTTAAATAATGAGGCCTTTAATTTTGTGCACATTCCCCATCTCTCTCTAATTTTCGTTTCTCTGTCTCTTACTCTCTTACTGTCGCTTTTATATAAACCTATTCTGTGATGTTACCTATTGAAGATTTGTTTGATAACAATTAAAAATATTATCAATTATTTTATATTTTTTTGTAAAAGCCTACTTTATTCTTCATTTTCGAAGACTGAGGTAGTACATGTAATCCCTGAGGGGTTAAACATGTATTTAATACCTGTATGATGAAATTAATAAACAAGCATTATGTTACCATAGAAATAATTAGATATATGTATGTAACCTTTCCAGAAAAAAGTGCTTAATAATTTTTTGTTTTCAAAGCTGTCATGTATTTGACAATTCTTTGAATAAAAGCAAATAATTATTTTATATTTTTTTTTGCGGAATTACAAAAAATAGTGTAAATACCACAGGACTAAAGTGTCTTTAATCCCTCAAGTGATTATTTCTCTCGGATACTACTCGTGAAATACACTTCACTCTCAGGATTAAATCATGCACTGTAATCCCTTAGTGTGTAATATACTATTTGTTATTCAATTTCTAAATAACAGCTATAGCTATGGCATTTGGACAATAAAATAAAAATGTTTGACATTTAACTTTTTATCTATCAGAATTCTGTAGTTATAAATTTTTGTTTTTATATACTTCAAACTAAGTTAATTACTGTTATTAAGTAATATTTTTGTACATCTATAAAAAAAATTGAAAATCTTAAATACAATTTATATCTATTATTATCATTATTATAGTAATTATTTATATTTTTATATTCCAATTAAAATATACTTAAATACAAATAGGGGGCTCAAATTATTTTTTGAAATTCATTTAAATTACATAAAGATAAACAATTTGCATGTACCCTTATTTATTCTGTAAAATATCTAATAGCAATTTGTGCTGCTACACTCAGTAAAGTAGCTCTTTTCTGGTCCGAAAGAAGAATTAACAATCAAAACTGGATAAGTCACTATAAGCAGTAAAATTGAATTTTTTATTTGTCTAGGATAAAAATATGTATTTTTTATTTTATTTGTCAATAATATTACTGTAATTCCCCATCTTTATACAATATATTTTCGTGTTTGTGAGAGGATTGGTAGGGGTTGGAATAAGTTTCTCGGATTTCACATTCGCTCGTTTATACATATACAAACATTCAACTAATGTACGAGTACGAGGATTTTCTGTACGCAAACGCTCAGATGGCGCGGTATTTCACAAATGCGTATTTCCTTACGCCTACGGTTTACTTGTTTATTATTCACGGCTCATGGCCATTTCAAACCAAACGAAGTTTGAAACGATAACGACTGCGACTAATACGTGAAATACAACGAAAACAAAACAATTTATCTAAATAAATAATAATATTTATAGAAACAAAGCAGCAATCAATTATTACACTAGAGTAAGTAATAAAACATTCATATTTTTCTACTCAAGTTAAAAGTATATGTTTGGCAGCATCAATGTTTCTTTAATTTAACCAAAATTTTAACGACCGCTACATTTAATTAAGTGTAACAATATGGAATGTTTTCTATATGTTACTGTAGACCTAAGCATTGGGACACTTGTTCTTGAATTCAAAATCGATATGTACCTACTAGTTTTTAGTGATGAAGAATAAAATTTATCGCTTAAGTGTTATTCTAGATTCATGAGAAAGTGTCCAAAAGCAAACTAGTTTTCACAAAATATGGTAAGAATGAAAGAGAGGTCATATGCCAGCCCTCGAAAATTTGTTATATTTTGTAAGAGTCGCGTCCCGTCGTCTGTAAAATGAAACAATGCATGATGTGTCTAACACATAATCTTCTGCTACTGTGGTAATATATTCTATAATTTTGTTTCCATTTTATACATAAAATGTTTAGTTTTAAAATTAGTTCGTTCGGAATATTTTTAATTCAATTCATAGCTAAAATTTCCTTGCATCAAATTTGTAATACTCTGTCGGAAACCGAGCAAAACAGTTATTTTTGGCGTAACTAAATTTATTTTTTATACCTATATTTCGTTCAGCATTTTCATTTTACAATAAAAAACTTCATATTTACTTATATTATCTTTATCTTTTTATGTCAAATTTGACAACTATCTATGTCAATTTTTCTAAACATATGAATAATACGTCCGTTTTATAATTTCTTCAAACTAAATGATGAGTAATAGCTATTAACATACCAAGGATAGTTATATGGCCTAGTAGGTATAATTCATAATGTACGTAGTTTGTTCAATAGTTTACCGGTTTCACGTTATTAAAAATTATTATTTTATAACATTCTCTTGTGAATAATATTTTCGTGATGAAGTATGTATGGGTTGATATGATATGACAATGGCCCCATGTTATTTTGACAATTCTGTACGGTAAATATTAATTACCATAATGACATCCTAAATTACATACTATACAATTATTAATTATTTACTCTGCTTTGGTCTATGTAAACAAAAGCTTAATATCCTGAAACCGGTAAAATTAATAAAATTTATATTTTTTCTGTTTGAAGTTATATATAAAGCGTAATTGTTTAGGCCGCTAGAAAATTAAAAAAAATATATGTTTAATAAAATTTTGCAGTATTTCTTTTAGGAAAAGCGGTTTAAAGCTTCAAGAACTACTTCCGGTTTACCAATTATAGTTAAAATATAATCAGTTCATTATTGTTGAAAATTAATCTTAAATGCCAAATATATTATTTCCTACAACTGGGCATAAAATACATGCTTTATGACCTCGTTTGAGTTTATAAAATGTTACTTTTCACACACTAGTGCGTGAAAAGTATCTGTGGTTGGGTGACTAAACACATTATCAATGGTTTAATTTATTTTTGAAACCAATATTTATTAATATTTCGATTTTAATAAAAATGTATGCGACATGTATGGAACATAGTGTTTTTTAAATCGTGCTATAATTTCCGCATTCGCCTACGCCTTATGCCTTAAGCAACACTCAACTAAAAAAGACTTACTTTACACACTAGCTGCATAAATATTTATTTTTTACATTTATCTTACTAGTTTTATCATGGACATAAAATCCTCACAGACACACGCACTTTTAGAAAAATTGTATTTTAGGAACCCTAAAATGTGCTTATATGTTAAAGATGCATACTTGAGAAATCTGACCAAAAACATCTTCCTTATCTATATATTGACAGGCGAGAGGTAAAAATAATCCATATGAACAAATATTTTTCATTATTAATTGTCATGAAAAAAGAAAAAATTACTCTTAGGATGTCTGCTTTAGATAGAATTAAAAACAGAATGAAATAAGACATCGCGACAAAAAATCCTGATGATATATTTATTTATAATTCCTTTTCTATCTCCTGTAAGTATTCACTTTGGAAATAATTTATCATCATCAAAGCCACTTCTAGGAATCGCTGGCGTTGAAAGCAGCAAATCTGTTATTCACGTCGCGTAGTGTCGCTTTTCCAAGCGGCTCGCTTGCGATTCGCGATCTACTTCCAGTTCCGTTCCCGACCTACAGCCTGCGAGCTCAATTCGCGCCGCTGAGAAAGGAAAAGGGAACGCACAAAGATTTATACACGGCGTTCTGGCCCTTTCGAGAAATATACTGCACGGAATCAGGCAAGTGTGCCAGGTTGAGCTAACAGAAACAAAGGGAAATTAAATAAAATGAATATGTATACGAGAAGATAAATATTAGGAGAAAAATTTCTTTTATACAATCGTAAATATTTATTTTAAAATTTGACGTGTTCAGTACATAACTTCTTGGTTTACAATTTATTTAAACATGAAAATAAAATATTCTTACCAACACATTACCAGAGTTGGCAAAACTCATGATTTATTTGAAAAAATCAAAAAACATTGACTAAAAAAAACTGCACTTTTTAATTGTTTTAAAAGCAATATAAATATTTTATTTTCGCGCCTCCGTCCCATTATGACTAGTATTACTACTCAAAATCGTCCACAAACTATATTTTGCCAGCCTAGGCCGACAGAATGTAGGGATGCCAACATAAATTTTTAATTTTATTTTATTGGAAATATAATCAATTAAAAGAGCTATTTTTGATTACAGTAATTTTTGAAAAATATCAATTCACATTCGTTTTATTTTTTAGGTTAGATTAAATGTCATCAACCTATAGTGTATAAAATTTTAAGTATTAATATTTCTTTCATAAATTAAGTCTTATCGGCAAAAAAAATGTGTATCGCACGCCCAGAAACTCTTTTGCGAGATCTCGCATTATTTGTAAATTATTAAAAAACACTCACTCCCTCAAAAGTTCAATTTCTGATCTAGTGATACAAAGAACTATTATTTAATTAGTTTAGCTCCAATTCCTCTTTTATATACCTAGCTAAAAGTGGTCGGTAAAAAATAGAAAACCTAATGTTAATGTATAATGTGTAAAATTTTAACGTGTAAATATAAAATTTCAGTTTAATATTACCTGTTCAAATATTAATAAAATAAACGGCAAATGTATGTAGACGATATTTAATTTATGATGAAATTAAACTAAAATTATTATAGCTACATTTTTCTCGCTCCGCAAATAAAATTTAACTAGATTGTATTTTAATGAATTTTCAGCTTAATTACGAATAAATAAAAAACATTTACTCCAAATGTTTAATTCCTAGGGCTTACGGCATTACAAGCCATTATTAACACATCAATAAAATACGTTTATTGATTGATTAAAACACATATAGTAAACGGCATTAAAAACTCAGAGGTAAATTAAAAAATCATGAAATGAATAATTTAATTTCGATCCGTACGAGAGAAATTCGGTCAATGTTATCATACGTAATAGTGAAAGTAAAGGTAGCAAAGAATGAATTACTTAAATGCAAACAGTTTCACTAACGGTATTATTATGTCATTGCCCTAAAAGTAGTTCCGGTTTTATTTGTGTACAATGCATTCAATTGTTAGAGTTTCTATAAAATTTTCTAAAAGCTTTAATATTATAGAAGGTGGAAAAGCAACTGGAAACAATTTTTTATTTATGCATTTACTGTAAATACAGAAAAATTGTTGGGATAATGTTAATAGAACTTTAATAGATAACTATTACAATTTTTGTAATTTTTTAAATTTCACACTCTGTATACTTTTTCAGCAATTAATAAAAATAGTTTATACACAAAATAAAGTGTGTCTTGAAATCAAAATTGACATTTTGTTGAGGTCTCAGAATGTGACCCGCAAGATCTCCTGATCTATCGTCTTTATATTTTTGAGGGCGCTTTAAGAAATAAAATTTATAGAATGCTCGTAGCTACTTTCCTTGAATTCAGAAATAAAAAAAGGAAAGTTGTAGAGTAAATTCATATATGTCTGTAAATGTAATGAGCGTGACTCAATGCCGATGATTCATTATGGCTGACCTGTATGGTTAGGTAGTGTCACTGAGAGTCAAGTGAGATAAGAATTTTATGGAGTCCGGAGGAGTCTAGAAGATTCGAGATTGGTTGTCGGCTGGTATAAAGTTAGTCAGTGTGTGTAGAGATTCAGGCAGGCAGTCGGATAGACTTCGAATAAAGTAGAGGTCAGACAATGCGAAGTGTGAAGTTAGTAAGGAGTCGGAGTCAGTAGAGAGTCAAGGCAGTCTGTTTGAACAGTGACATTTAAAGTAGAAATAGATATTGCGGAAATAAATATTCATGTCCTGTGAAAATAAATGCATATTAGTTAAGTTTATTTTTTGTTATTTTCCTTTAAATAAGACTGTTTTTTATTTTTGTCATTATTTGTGCCTACAAACGAATATTAGCATTTAGGCACAACTTTTGTATTTGTGAAACGATGAAAATTTATTTATTCAGACCCCCTTTTTCAAGAAAAAGACAATGGCGTGACAGAGGAAAATTATAATATATTCCTCTCTATATCCCAAAACTTAGAAACATCAATGTCTCTGCAGAATTTTAAATATGAACTCCTAGTTTGCAAAACCTGATTTTTAAACACTATCCCCCAAGATTACGTCAATATTTTATTATTTATACTAATATTATTAAAAAATACATATTATTATTATTAAAAAATCTTCCATGACAAATTTAAGATAAAAGTAACCAACTATAAAAGTTGACATTTAGGTACGCTCCTTTTAATTAAACATTGAAGATAATGTCAATGAAGAAACTTTTCATTTGGTTACTGTAAAGATTATTACGGCCAAATGTTTCCTGTAGTAGGCGGAATTTTCTGATACATCTTTAATGGCATATTTGCCTTTGTATATTGTGTCATTAGTAAATATAATTACCGTGCCACCAACTTAGTACACAAGTTAAACAAATATTACTTTAATAAAAACGTTTACCGTACAATGCAAACACAACATACGATTATTTTACGAGTACAATGTGGCGTAAAGAAAAATAAATGTATTGCGAATCCTACACTTTCATGTAATAGAAAATCGCATCAAAGTATTGTATACAAGACAAAGAAAAATCAAGATTTATACTTGAAGAAGTTCCATGTCTCAAGCAGTGCCGTATTCCTGCCTAGGTCAAGAAGGCAAATGTAAGAGGGCGCCAAGTTTTTTATATTAAAAAAATTAAACAATATTCGTATAATTATTAGTTATGTATTCCTTTTAACCTTTATCTGTACTCTAGATCTAGGATAATTGTACATTCTTTTAGGAAATTAGGAAGAAAATATATATTTAGGAAAAAATCAAATATTTTTTCAGACTATATTTATGGGTATAAATATATTTGACGATCACTTAGGCCGCTGCTACTTGTCGGTCCGTGATGTCGTGGTACTCCTCTAGGACGTCGGGTTTTCTCGGGCGCCAATCAGCGGGTCCTGTGAAAGAGAAATAGTGTGCCACGGGAGCTCTAGGTCGGTTAGGCCAGAGTGTAACACTAAAACCCTCAGTTTTAATATATTATTTTACTTAATTCACCCTTTGAGTGAGTTATTTTAATGACTTGGACAAATTTATTGGCTATTTAGGTTGATGAAGTTACGTATATTTTTGAATCCGGATCACATATTTTTGATTCCATTTGACTACATTCGTTGAGGTAGATCAGAAAATTCAGATCCAACGATCCAACTGATTCGAACTGAACTTTTTTTAGTGTTTTCACCTCATTGGACTGACAAGACGATTGACTACCACTCATTACTAAAATGAGCCATCATTGCCCATATTTGAAAAAGCAATTACCTCCTGAAATCTCAACCCCATTTTAAACCCCAATGATTATCAGCCAGCAATACATCAGATCCAACGATCCAACTGATCCGATCTGAACTTATTTTAGTGATCCACCATAGCCCTTATTTAAAAACCCAATTACCTCCTGCTTCCTTCAATTTCAACCCCATCTTACCTCCCAGTGATTATCAAGCAACAATACGAGCACATCTCCATTGGCGATTCCCTCCCATGTCCCATCGGCGCTCTCGTTGGGACTTAGCGGCGAATGTTGCGCTTGAGCACGGCGGGAGCTCAGTCGTCAGTGCGCCGCGGTGTGGATAGTGTCAGTGCAGTGCAGCTCCAACCTCTCTCAGAATGAGCGCCGTGGACCAGATCCTCAGCTACAAGCGCAATGATGATGAGGACTACTACAAGCTGCTGGGGTGCGATGAGCATTCCTCGGTAAGACTCGGACTTTGTATACATCTTACTATAACTATTTTATGTTTATGTTTTCGTCTTGGAAATAATAAATCTGTTTCTAGAATTTTGAAAATTTGAAAATGTTTATTTTGGTCCTGCTGTTCGTGATATATAATATCTATACTTCTTACAACTATTTTATGTTTATGTTTTCGTCTTGAAAATAATAAATCTGTTTCTAGAGTTTTTGAAAATGTCTATTTTGATCCTGCTTTTCGTGGTATATAATTCGCGTTACCCTAAGTTTTCGTAATTTTAAAATACAAAATTTATTTGCTCAGTACTAGATTTGTTCAATAACAATGCGTATTGTTTTTATTATATGCAATTCGTTCGGTATTTTTTTTAAACTAATGTTTAGTTTAGATTTTTTTAAATGTTGCGCACGTAAAATTAAATGTAGACATTTTTAATAAATGTTTAAAAGCGATCAGAAAAAAAGGGAAATTGTATTTTTAAATTTTAAATGATTACTTCACATACGTCATTTTTACCCAATGAGAATGTTTCATTTGATGTTTTTCAGTGAAGAAATTTGAAAACCCCACAGTCACATAGTCGTGGTTACATTTTGTTGATATCAAAAATATTTTGTTGAACTGTAGTCATTCGTGAAATAATAAAGCAAAAATAATTAGAACTATGAATTTAATGGTAATATTTATTCATAATTCCTACGAAGTAAAAACAACTTTTTTTTTCCGTAAATGTCATTTTTGAAACTCGTTTGTTACTACACAACAACTATTCGTAAATTTTTCCAATAAATTCATGGTTCTTATTATATTACTTTTGAAATTGCACCTGTATTTTCAGGTTTATTTCTGAGAACGGTTCTCATAAAACAATTTTATTGTAATTACCTGTTCCTTTGAACAAATATTTACATCCTTAAAATACATAAAAAGGTTTTTGAGGTTTTGAGAATTCTAAAATGCGCATTATATTTTGGTCCTGTTTCTGTTACCGTACAATTTTTTCATTTTTAAAGTTCTCAAAATATTTTTAGAGATTTTGGGAATTGGAAATGCTCATATACGTACTTCGGTTTTGTTATAGCTGATTACTATTCTTATAACATTATTTTTCTATTATTGTTACAATTTTTTTACATATTTACTGCTTCTAGTTTGGGTATATTGATGTAGATTTTAATATTTACTAATTTTATAACTTTTCTAATTTTTCTTTGAGGAACAATTCATAGTTGAGTATTTGAGAATCGATTTTGAAAATAGAATTGTAAAATTTTATTTTTATTAATCCTTTAAAAACTATTTGTTATTTTTATTTTCTAAAAATAAATATGTTATTGTATATTTATCCCTCGATTTATCCTTTTGATTTAATATAAATAAATGATCTTTAGATTTCTTTTTATGACTTCGTTCAAACGATCTGCTAAACCCAAACTGTATTTCCTAGAGGTGAGAAATATCTGTTTTTGTAAAAACATATTATAGGTAAATGAACGAAAAAAGCAAGAAAAAATAATTTAAGTAAATAACATAACTTGTACGCTAAATATACTGTATTGGACAAGCATATCTCTTCTATTTGAGGCCCTTGTAATTGAGTTACATGTTGAATATAGTTCCCTATGGATCTATAATTTCAATTAGGTACATATTTTGAACACAGTTTATTAATTACAGTTATTAATGTTTGTTTTTGTGTATGCAGTTTCCGCCATACCTATAAAACAATGAAAATAAACAATGAAAATAATTAAAAAATATGTTTTGTAAATTTAAATGAACTGTACATATTTCGTGAACACAGGTTTTAAAATTTTATTATTATTTTAAAATTTATTTTAAATAAATTTTTAGTTAAAAAAATACAAGTACCATTTCGAAATTTTATGTATACTTCGATAGGAACTCATTTCCTATTCAAATTTCAATTGAATATATATGAGTTACGACTTTTTTACGACACAGAAAAATTTAATCAAAAATTTCATTATATTGCGATTAATTTTGAATGGTTTATATTCCATTGCGAAAACGATACTATTGCAAATTTGTGTTCAACTGTAACATTTTTGTTTTCTTTTCTCTCGTGATATTGCAAAAGTTGATATGATTCACAATTCATAATATTAACATATGAAAACAAAATTTTCTAAATTCGAACTCTGTTCTGTACTATATAAATGTTTACCCTATGTAAATAAATAATAAGTAATATATATGCATGTAAAACATATTTCAAATTGAAATAAAATAATTTTCATGCACTCATTTATAGCAAATAATGTCAATTTAATGTTTGTTTAAATATAACAATGAAATAAATAATACTGTATTTGTATATTGTAATAAGGAATATGAGTAATTTGTTGTAATAAATGAATAAATATTCATATGTGAAAATTTGAAAAAGAATATAATATATATGTTTAAACTAAAAAATTTATATTGTGTTATGTTGTTCTATATTGTGACATGTTAAGTGAAACAAATTTATTATTTTCAATTAAAAAATTTACATAAGTGTGTAATACATTAATGTTTTATAAAGTAAAACAACATATAAACATATTTTGTAGAAAATAAATTAACATACATTATGAATATGCAAGTACATCAAATTCAGGGTCAGTGTACCTGTGGAACGACTTTGTAAAATGTTGTCTTATCTAGAAATTTCAAGACTCTAAGTCTAGATTAAAGTCTTGTCTAGATATCAAGACTCTAGATTGTTTCAAGATTCTACATTAACCTGTGCACATATGCATTAAACAAGGACAGATAATTCTTCGACAGCGTTCATTTTCTATTTTACAATCACTGTTTTTGCTCGGATGGAACAATCTTCCCATAATATATTTATATTTAGAATTTTTTTTTTATTAATCTAACTTTTGTTTAATTTAACCTATTTTGTACCTCTTTTAGTTCTCGAGATCCCCATACTTATACAATTTAATTGGTCACCCTGTATATATGTGACTTCACCGGTAAAACCGCTGATGATAAAATCAAATTATTTTGCAATTAATTCATAGGGAAGACCAATCATTACCTTGCATTTTCGTCGTTATAAACGAGGTTGTTATAAATAACTTTCACTGTGTAACATAGCATAGTATAATGAAAATGAAAATTCTGCAAGTTCATATAGAATTTTTGTGTTGATGGATTTTTGTACCACTGTCAGAACGCCTTTGATGTTTCATTCTTGCATTAATTCATAAGTGTAGCCAGGGAAGGGGTTTTGGGGGTTAAAACCTCCCCCTTCAACGAACTAATTAATTCAGAAACTAGACGTTTGATTTTTAATTTATTTTTGGACAACAATATTATAAAAAGTGTTGTAGTGACATTTTTATAGGCGGCCACTGCAGAAAATTTTAAATTTCCATTTAATACACCATCTGTCAAACAATTGCCCACGACTTATGATGAGGCGACGGAAATAATTTTTTTTTTCTGTAACGTTTAGCAGTGTGGTCATAGAAAAAGTATAGTGTGCCACTCGTGCAAAATCACCTATTTCCCACCTTGTGTGATTCAGCACTTGATTTCGCCTCGTGCCGAAATTTTCACAGCTTATGATTAGGCGACTTTCTGCACTTATTGCACAATGTACTATTTCATTTTATACTCAAACCCCCCTCCCCCCCTTACGAAAATCCTGCCACCACCTACGCATTAGTTTAGTTTTGATGTCGAGTTATATTAGTGTATTTAGTTTCAAGTCAGAAATTGATTTTATTCTTTATTAGTTTCCATTATTCAAAATTCGATAATCTATTATCTGAAAACATTTTATTGTTGTGACGCAAAGCCGTAACAATGCAAACAATATAAATCCTTCAAAATAGTTATGTTATGTTCCTATACTATTTAAACTATAAATTAAGCGATATTTCTATTTTAAAATATTATTTGTGATAAATGAAACTTTTCGAAGGCCATATTAAAAAGATTTATTTGTTTAAATTTATATGTTTGGATTTCATTGTTACTAGAAATATATTATAATTATTTGGCACATAAACTATTAATAATGAATTCCCTATAGAAATAATTAATTTGCATTGAATTTGTGTGTAAATAAGCCATTATAACAGAAAATAATAAATAATAATGCTGCTTAAATACTTTATATTTACATTGATTTTGTTTGTTATTTTTTAAAATTATTGTTTATTTGATTAAAATTTCATTTGAATGAAAACAACAACCAAAAATTATAAAACCGCGATGACGCAAATATAGAAAGGTTTTTCCAAATGGAAAAATCCAAAGAGAGAAGAATTACCGCAGTTTAGAAAGAGTTTATTCCATTTTAAATGTTTGATATATTCGTTTTTTTATGATTAACAAATCTAGTGTGAATATATATAAGTAATTAACAACCAGAAGATAATGATTATTACTTTCATATGATAAACATATCGGCCAAGGCCAAATATTACTGTTTGTTTGCTTCTTACTTCAGAACCAGTTTGAGTTTGAGAATTCGCTTTATTGTTTTTGTGAGCCAATAGTGCGCAAAATTCAGCAAAAATTTAAGCAAGAGAAGCAATTTGGTTTTTATTGCACTTTAAAAACTCCTCTATTCATTTTATTTCAATCGAAAAAGTTTAAGTTTTAGAAATAATTATTTCCGCAGTTTCTATTAGTACATGAGATAGTAGTTTTTGGAGATATTTGTTATTTTTGTAAAAAAACTTCTACTGATGTTACTGATTTAGTAAAGATTAATTATGATGCGACAGATAATAGATACCATGTTAATTAAGTAAATCATAATGAAAATTCGTTATAATTTCAAAATGACAATTCATTAAAAAAATATTTGTAGAAAGGTACTGTAATATCTACTAGAATAAAACTTAATTTATTATTATTACTAACTGTTTAAATGATGTGTCGAAATAGGAACATATAAACACACGACAAATAATCAAGCGACACTTAAACTTAAGGTCATAAACTCAAAGACATTTAAACACAACGACAGATAAACACAAGTATAATACAATCGCTTTAATGTGAACAAGCTTGTTCATATTATTGAATTGTTCACATCACCGAGAGTATATAAAATTTAATACAATATGAATTGCAAAAAATACATATATTTTTACATTTTCGGGAGTAAAAGCCTACTTCACTCTTCATTTTCGAAGACTGAAGTAGGACTTATAATCCATGAAAGAATAAATTAATAAACAAGCATTATGTTACCACAGAAACAAAAAAAGTATGTATATGTATGTAACCTAGCCTAGCTTTCCAGAAAAATGTGCATAATGATGTTTTATTTTCAAAGCAGTCATGTATTTGACGGTTTTATAATTATTATTCTAAAATGTACATGCGGAAGTACAAAGAATAGTGTATATATTACAGGATTAATGTGCCTTTAATCCCTCAAGTGATTATTTCCCTCATCTACAGCTCGTGAAATAAAATTCACTCGCAGGATTAAATTATGCAGTTAGTTCCTCAGTGCATAATATACTATTATTAATATTTATGTTGTTGAAGAAACCAATTGTATAAACCTGTTTCCTTTTTTTGCAGTTCGGGTAATTTAAAGTCCGTTTTTATCCTGCTTCATTTTCTAACTTTTGCTTTTATTGATCGCAAGTTTTTTTTTTAACGCAAATAAAGAACCTACTTCATTTTTGTGAATATGAATATGAACAAATCAATATTCCTGTCAAAATTTTTGTTATTATTAATATAAATCTTTTATTGAAACCGCACCTGAGAAGACTATTGACCAGTTCCTTGTATCCTTCGGTTGCTTCGCACCTGGGGATACAATCTTAGAGCTAGGTTAATAATGATAGTCATCTTAACCAGCTCCTTGTATCCCTCGATAGCTTCGCATCTCAGGACACAATCTTGTTGCAAGATCGATAATGATTATCTTCTCAACCTTGGTGTATAAATTATAATATATTATTATAACGACTATTTTATGCCCTGCTCTTATTCGTCATATGTTGAAATATCTGTGTTTATCTGCCGTATACGTTAGTTTTTGGTTGTGTTTAACTGTCGCGTGATTATCTGTCGTTTGTTTAATGTCTTCTAACCCTTTAAATGTAGTACTAGTTGCAAAGCAGTTGCTATCTTGATTGCAGTTGTATACATAATTTGTCTCACATAATAAGGATTGATTTTAGAACAAGCACTTCTGCAAAATTTGACCTTGACCTCCAAAAACAATTTAGGTAACAATAATAACGGTGCACTAATATATCTTTAATGTATTTAATTTTATACGCATTCATTGCTGGTATAAAAATAAAACAGCGATTATATTATTGGGATCTCAGAAACTTTTACAGTTCGAACTCAATAAATTCTATGTACTTAATAAATATTTCATTAATGATTTGTTTATAATTCAGAAAACATTAATACACTTTGCATCAAGAGTAGAAGTATAAAAAGTTTCAATTTTTTCTTTTTTGAATAAATTTTCTTTGATATTCGTTTGCTGTAATTAAACCTGTATGCAAATCCATGTTAATTAAAAATTCCGTAAAACATGGCTGATTCGGCTTGAAATATGGAGATGATTGAATATTTTCCACTTGTCAACTCAATTCTTTTCCACGCAATATCGACATCGAGTTCTATTTGATGGATTTCACGCATGTCATCGGGAAATTTGTCACTTTATTTTTTTGCTGAATTACAAGCAAACAAGAAAAATAAACATTCACAATCTACTGGGACAGGAACTATAGAAATCAAACAAGGTAGTTGTGATAGGAAAATGGAAATAAATAAGTACATAATAATGGAGTACTACTCATTATATTCATGCAATATCAAGGACGAAGTAAGAAAATGTTTTAGAATGTAATTTTGTATAAGTAAATACTTAGTTATTCTCATACGAATAACAATGTCCTTAGTTTAACAATAACTCGTAATAATTTATAAATATGCATAAATTTTATTTAGATAAAGGCTTTATAAATAAAATGATAAATAACTGCAATGCAGCAACGATCTACATTTCAATGTTTGATAATAACTTAATTTGATATTAATACATAGATACTATACTCTATTTAAAAACTACGAAGAGTGAATGCTGTAGCCACATTTACACTGTGATAGATCACAATAAAGTTTGAAGCACACAAGACTTGTGAAATATCAAAAAGAAATATAAAATACAATAATAACATGATTAGAATAATGAACTGAAAAAATTGATAACCGTGAAACGAAACTTGAAACACTTTTTTACACGATAGCTAAAGTGACAAATATTGTTGAGTGTAAAACTGGCGTTACGTCAGCCAAACAGAAATATTTATTTTAATGCGCCAACTTCAGATCACTCCTCCTAGTTATTAAATAGATTATAGATAGATACTATACTCGTATATAACATACACATACTGGTGTCCCGTTTTAATCTGACCAGAAGATTATCTCGAGAAATACACATCCTACCTCAAAAGTACCCATAAATAATTCATGACAAAGAGGGCCAATAGAAGGCTATGTCAGTTTCATCGTAAATGTTCCGTAATCGGTGAAAATAGAATTAACTACATTTTTACCACTCGCTATTTAATAAGAGAGATATTGGAATCATGCTAAAAATCGGATAGTGAGTTTTCAATGGATAAGCACGTTTTGAAGTCCCTAAAACACGATTTTAATATTATTACAATGATGTCTGTCCGTGTGTGTGGATGGATGGATGGATGTTGTAACGATTACTCATATACTAATGCATAAAAACAGTTGAAATTTTTGATGTAACATTCTGACGCCCTAGATTAGATCTGAATAGATTTTGGTGTTAATCGTGCAACCGGAAGTGATATTTTCATGAAGATCTTAAGTTTTTTCTTAAATATCTTAATTAATTATAAACATATGTGAATTTTTGTAAATAATTTAATATTCGCGATTTGTCATTTATTGGATATAATGCGATTGGATTGCATGATTTTTCTTCAAACGTTATGTAAAGTTTATAATTTAAAGTACCCAGCAACAAAAGACAGTGCTGAGAAAAGATCGCAATATTTGAAATTACGTAGTATAGTAAAAAAGTAAAAAAAAATAGTAATTAAAGACCAGTCTCTTGACGATGCCTTTTAATTTTGTAATCCTTTTGTAAAATTCAGAGGTTGAAGATATAATTAAGAAGATAATTAAATGTGCTTCAATTTACAATGTGTGTAATTGTAACATTATAATAATTAAAGTACATTATAGAACAAATATTTAGAGTTTTTATTAAATACAGTTAAAGAAATATCTTGTTTTAAATTATTCTCAATTTCATCGGTCCTTTCAGACAAACATTTTATTTTATTTAAACTCCGTATTTGTATTTAATTTTATTCTGAATACACTCTCCGTAAACTAACAACCCGCATAACGACAGTGTAAATAGAATTGTATTAGATACAGAGTAAATTCGAGTCCCCTGTTCCGTACCGGAGAAAGGGAAGGTAATGAAATATTTAAATGACAACGTTCAAGCCATGTACAAAGGTTTAATTTTAGTTACAATCAATTTCAATTTTATTTTAACTGACAGAAAATTAGTGCGCATTTTCAATCAAATTACATTAATTACATCCAGTTGCACCAATAAAGCTTAAATTTTAAGCAACACTTAAACAAAGAAATTCTAATTTAAATTTTGACAGCAATGTTAAATAGTTCATTTGACATTTTATTTCGATATCATATTGGGAAACTTAACTTCTATTGGTGTAATAAATTAATGAGATATTGCCTTATTTTGCATTTGGTACATTTATACTAACAGCCTCAGTACAGGAATACTTTCAATAATAATTGAAACTTTGTATTTAGCTAAAAATGTACGTGAGTAAAAATTCAAATTGCCTACAGCTTATTAGTACATCTAGAGTCTTGAAAATTGCCTAGAATTTTGTAAGAGTCTTGATTTAGAATAATAAAGTCTTGTCTTGTCTTGAAAAATCTAGATGAGACTTTTTCCAGTCTTGTTTTGATAAGCTAGACAAGACAAGACAAGAATCTAGAAAGTCTAAGGCATCACTATTTTTTGATTATCAGATAAACCTTAAGACTCCAATAAATTATTTTATTTCAAAATAGTTTTTGAATATTTAACATCTATCATATTTGAACTCGGGTTGTTTGAAATACAGACAGTCAGTAAAACAAAGGGACCCATAATAATATGTTAGGAATCTTCAAAAATTCAATTGAATATTGTGAAGTAGCAAATGTTATTCGTGTCATTCTCATACGTAAACTAATATTTATGATTTTCTTTCTGCGAAACAGTTTTCAGAGTTTTATTTGATAACAGCAATTTCGTTTTCTATTTTTATCTCGTTTCATTCCAAACAAAATTTTTGCTCTCTTCCATTTTCTGGATTTTCCTTTCCATTTTCTCTATAATTACTCCATTACATCGATGCTGAGATTTGTTTCAAATTTGCGTACAGTACAATTTAATTCTCGCAAATTATCGCACATACCGTGGGTGGTTTCACCTTAACGATGTAAAATGCTATGTGTAAATATCCTACATCGCACAGAGGAGAAGGTGATGAATATTTATACCAGGCATTTCGCAGAGGAATTAAGGGGAAGGTGTTGGTGTATGAATGAATTAAAGTGTTAACTCGGAAAATTGTTTAAAAGAGCGGTTTAATAAGAAAATAACATTGTGGTGGGTAGCTGACCTGAATACATAACACAGCTCATCATGGCGTTTTGCATTACTTTATCATTCCACTTGACACTGATTCTTCAAACGAAGATCATGTGCATTAATTCCTCAGATAATCCCACCATTAACTGTTTACATAACCATTCTTTATGGTAAAATTCGGAGTTACTGAAATATGCAACATGCAACTGAAGCAGATAATCAAAAATACGAAGCACGTCCAAAAAGTATGAGATGGAGAGAGTTGGATATTCGTGCGTACCTAAGCTAATATTGTGATATTTTCCAAAATAAAAAGAATTTGACTTTCCACTTTATCATTAAGATACATCAGGATCTTTACAATATTAGTGCAAGTAGCATTGTATACAAATGGGCATAATTTTTATCTTAAAAAGGAAAATAATTAGCAAAGAAAAGAAAAGCAAAAGAAACAAATTGTGGAATATACCTGAAACCATTTTGGCTAATACATTTGCAATCGGAAGTGACAAAAGGGCTCTTTGACCTAAGAGATTTTTGAAAACGATTAACGGCAGAATGTTTTAATTTTGTATCTAGTTACATTAGGGCATCGAGGCATTTTCTGAAGCGCAGCATTTTTTTACAACAGTTGTAAAGCCCTGAAATGTTAATATTTTAAAGAAATATTATATCTCCCTCTATTTTTAATTAAATGCCTAATACCCTAAAATATCACCAGTAAATTCCTCTCATCAATGTACCTATATAGGTATACAAATTTTCATTTTAAAGTTCCTACTATTACAGCCACAATAACAAATTGAATTAGAGCCAATAGGAATCCACATGACCGGTAATAATGCGTATCTCAGGATATACCGAGGATCCTGGGACGCTAGCACTCAGTCCCGCTGTGGTCTGGCTAGACCGCCTTCTAAGGAATTTGATGCCCTAGTGATCTAGTTCAGCCAGCTGAAAATTGGAGCACGCTTCAGCGTGTGCTCCAATTTTTGGCCTGTTGAAACCAGAGCACTTTCTGGAGCAGATTTGGATGCTCTGGACTCTGCTTTAGTTTTAGTAGGTCAAGTATTAGAGCATTATGAAGTGTTTCTTCTAATTTTTGGTCTGCTGAAACCAGAACACATTCTGGAGCAATGAAGTTCTGGATTGTGCTCTAGTTTTAGTGGGCCAAAAATTATAGCAAGCAGTCGTAATGCTCTTAAGCTTGACTTACCAAAACCAGAGCACATTCTTAAGCAGATTTGGCTGCTCTGGATTGTGGTCTGGTTTCAATGGGTCAGGAATTAGAGCACGCAGTTCTTTTCTCTAATTTTAGGTCTGCTGAAACCAGAACATTTTCTGGAGCAGATTTGGCTTAATGTTTACTCTAGTATTTCTTTTTTCTTGTATGTTTTACTGTTGGCAATTATAAGAAATTTTGTCCCCAAGTAAATTTGGAAAAGTCGGCGTCCTGGGTTACCCATTTCTTTTTAATTTAATAGACAAACAAGAAAGTCATGTGTGTGTTTTCATCAAATATTTTATTTATTCAAAAAGAATACTGTTTTAAATGATTAAAAGATATTAAATTTCATTTCATACTAGTGAATATAATAAAAAATAAAATAAGGATATTTATTTTATTAGTTACACCTCCACTAATAATAGTTCTAATTTCCGCAAATCGAAATCTAGTCACTTTAGTATAAGTGTACAAATGAAACTATTTTTTTTGTCCAGGATAATGATAATTTAATAAAATCCGATTTTTTAAATTGAGGATTAGAGAATTTATCCCTCGTATGACAAGCTGATTAGTTTTTTGCAATTAATACCTCAAGCTTTTATCTGTTTTTTTGCATTTATAATGTAATAACTCTTTTATAATTTACGTTATTATTAATATTAGTAAAGGTAATTCTCTACTGCTAGAATTAAAACCTTCTCCAAATCTTTTATAACACCCGATATATTAGATATATTTCTGATGTGAGGAATGTACCTTCTGAGAATCTTCTGTTTTAATTATAATAATGACAAAAGTGACATCTGCCCATATAAGAATTTTATGTACCTATATTCTATTTTTAACATTTGCAGAAATAAATCTATATTTTATATTATGTGCATGTTTTAAATTTATATGGCATTTATTGGATTTGGTAACCCATAATTTCTACACTTGGTCATAAATAATGTATTGTATGTTTCATAGATATAAATTTCCATTCTTAGAAATACTTACGACTGTTTCGAATGACGTTAGACTCAATACTAATTTGGAAATAACATATAATTTACTACTGTAAAGAACAACAAAAGAAGGAAATAATTTAAACTATGTTCTACTTTTTCCCTAAAAATCAATAACAATTTTATAGTACAAAGAAACCAGCTGACATTATTATCTATTTATATCAACTTTCATTATTTCCTCAATATTTTATTTATGGATTACAGGTTATTTTTTACTTTGTACGTCGATGTATAATCATTAGCAAATTTATATGATAAATCCATAGATGAGAGAAATCCAAATCACTAGTAATAGGAACTGTCACACTAATTACAATAATCCAGGAAGTTATTACCAACACATCAAGCTAAATGTATATATTGATGTGTTTGTTACATTAAATGTCGAGAGTACTATTAATTATCATTTGAAATTTGATAATTATTGTTGCTATTTTCTGATAATGATTATAATCATTATCGGTTCGTGGATTGAAATCAGAGGGGTTTTGCAACTTCAAAATTATCGTACAATAAAAAAAATATGAAAGTACATATATTATTTGGTATTGTTATTTCTTGAGGTTGCATTACTGAGGTTATAATTATGAATAATTCTAAAACATAAACTATGAAATATTTTATTTCTTTAATTGACGTCCAAATATTTAAAGATACGGAATAAACACGATAAATATTACAAGCTCGTTGCTACACTATCGAGTTAGCAAAGGAACTGCTTGATTTTCAGTGCCAAATTATGCTTCTTACTGCGAGTATAAATGCTTGCGCGCGCATCGATTTAAACTATTTTGTTATAAGGCGATAAACAGTGCTGCTAGTATTTTTTGCCCCACTTAGTGTTGCTAGATGTATTTTTATAACTTTTTATACAAAATAAGAGAACTATATATAATTGTTCATGTCATGTCACTCCGTATGATTATAAATACCTTTTATCGTAATGCTGTGAATACTGTCGACAAACGCGCAATATACTGGTTAAATATGTATGAAAAGTCATATACCCGAAAGACTTATATGAAAAGAAATTTGGATCGTTTGTGAATGCTTACTTAATCAAAATTAAAATTTATTGTTTTGTTTGACATTTATACTTTAACCAAAATTTTAATTTTTTTGAGTAAATATTTCTTAGCAATTTTATACGCCTTCGGTCGATAAAAGCCAAGTTTTTGATTCCAAAATAAAATAAATTTATTCATATAACGAATAAAATTGGGGGTGTTATATAAAATAAACATTAAGTAAAGAAAAACACAAAAATATTTAATTTTCGATTAATTTAATTTGTAGTTATACGAGTTTTGTCATACAAAATAATATTTCTGATTAATAATATTCTACGGAATGATTATAAGGGCACGGGCAGCGGTGGTTCAGTTACGTAGCGCGCTCCGATTCGAAATGAATAGAATGTGAAAATTAGGGTTCAAATCCCAGTGTCGTTAATCTTTATCCAAATAAAAATATTGCTATATCCGAGTGGTTCTGAACCCACTATAAGCTGTAGATACTAAAATTCAATTAAAACTTGTAACGAAACAACTCTTCCAGCATAGAATTTTATGCCAAAGATGATGATGAAATGTTTATATTACCTTCCATTTTATTGTAGATATATCCAAATAATTTACAATAAGATTTAAAATTACACCATTTAAAATAAACTATTATCTCAGTTATATTATTAATAACATCAAAAATGTGTCACGAATTTTATTGTTGTTGAAAATATTAGATATAAATAACACCAAGACTCACTTAACTGGCACAAGTGTATTACATTTACTGATTTATTATTAGTGAGCGGTTTGTTTATATAGACAAACACAAACAATTTATTAAAATTGAAATAAATTGAAAATGCGTTCGACATAAATACATATGAAATCATACTTAAAGAGTTCAGTTACTATTCTAACATTGATAGACTACGTATAATTTATCTGAGTTACAGTGATTGCATTGTCTAACCAAAGCAATATTTACATACCTGAAATATGACGTAGAAATTTCTTAATACACAGGGCCAAAAGTAGGACACTTCAGGAACTTATGAAATGACGCCCCATTTTAGATTTTTTTTTAATCTTGTTTTGTATTTCGAACTATTTTATTAAAAGGAAAATATGTATGCTTCGAATATTAAACATTTACTGACAACGATCGCTATTATACAATTATTATAACAATTATTAATTTTATTAATTTAAAAAGAAATGTCAAAAATGAGATAATCGAAAGAACCTTCGAGGAACTTTTTTTCTCAAAACCTTTTCATTTTCCAAACTTCAGTAAATATCGATGCGCTGATTTCAAAATCTGAAATCCTATTATGTATTTTCGATTTTATTCTGTTGCTTTATTATGTAACTTTTATATATTTTCAAAACCTATAACTCCATATCAAAGTTTTATAGAGGTAAAACAAACCAAACAACAGTATGCATCCAAATAATTGCGAAATATCCCAAAAATATTAATTTTTGTACCCAAAATTTTGATTTTAGGAAATAGAGCATATTGATAGATCTTGATGCACTGATTTTAAATTTTCAAACGGAATTTATTTATCTTTTTTCGTTCTTGAGATATTTGCTGTCAAAGTTGCACCTCAAAAAATTGTGTTTTTTAGCTATACCTCCAAAATGGGTAGAGATACGATCTAAACTTTTATACCAATCAATTCTACGGAAAAAGTTACATAAAGAAATGTTTTCTCCGCATATACGTTCTTTGGACCGATTAGGTGAAAAATGAGAAAATCGAAAAAACCTAAATTTCAAAATTTCTTCGAGGAACTTTTTGTCTCCAAAACTTTTCATTTTCTGAACTTAAGTTGATATCGATGCGCTGACTCCAAATTTTCAAACCAAATTCAATTATCTCTTTCCGTTCTCGAGATATTTGGGTTCAAAGTTGAGTTTTAGCAATACCTAAAAAAACAGGTTTTTTAGATTTACTCCTTTAAGGGTTAGGTTTATGAATTCGACGACCTCACCAATCGATTCTACGGGCAAAATTACATAAGTATACCAATTTTTAGATTTTTATTGCAAAGGATACAATTTGTAGAAAGAAAAAACGAAAATGGCCAAAATCGAAAAAAATGCCTGATGAACCCCTTACGATTTTTTCCGATTTTTGGTCATTTTCAGTTTTTTCCTTCTAGAAATTCTATCTGTTGAGATAAAAATCTGAAAATTGGTACACTTATGTAATTTTACCCGTAGAATTGAATGGTGCGGTCGCCAGAACATTAAACCTAACCATTTAAGAGGTATACCTAAAAAACCTGATTTTTTAGGTATAATTTTGAACTCAAATATCTCGAGAACGGGGAGAGGTAATTGAATTCTGTCTGAAAATTTGAAATCAGTGCATCTATATCTACTTAAGTCCAAAAAATTATAAATTTTGGAGACAAAAATTTTTGAAGCGAAAAATTGAAATTTAGGTTTTTTCGTTTTTCTCATTTTTCACCTAATCGTTCCAAAGAACGTATATGTGGGTAAAACATTTCTTTATATAACTTTTCCCGTAGAATCGAATGGTAAAGTAGTTGAGATTGTATCTCTACTCATTTTTTAAATATACGGAAAAAATACACTTTTTTGACATACAACTTTGAGAGCTAATATCTCCTAAACAAAAAGACATAATTACATGCCGTTTGTAAATTTGGTATCAGCGTACCTAATTCTTTAAAAAATGATACAAACAAAATTTTGTAAAATATGAAAATTTTCGATCTAAAAATTCGATATTTTCAAATATTTTCGGGGTTACGCAAAAATACACCATCAGCGGCTTTGGGAATTACTTCCCCTGTTATTACCACATACATAAACTTATATATTATTAATTACTAATTTTATAAACTCATTTTCAAAAATAAGAAAATATATCTTTTGTATAATTTATTAGAAAATCAAACGATATGTCAAGATCTGATTTTAATATACATTTAACTATCTAATCCATTCCCATTTATTTGAATTTGATATTTTTAATAGCAATTCTAATAATTCTAATTCTAATACAGTTTTGCATTAAATATATATATACTCCATTACCGCGTTTTGGTATAAAAGAAAAACGCTTTTGGTGCTTTTTAAAATAAAAACTATCTTTGGACTTTTGCGAAGATTCGAAGTGACAAAACATAAATTGAAACTGTCCAGCTTCATTGGTAAATTTAATTTATTTTTGGTAAATCCTATATATTCCTGGACGCCGAAATGATATACGCAGGTATAACACGTGTAACTCTTCAAAAGATTTTATAAATAATCCTCCCTGCATGAAGATATCAAACAATTTAGATAAAAATAGGCATAGATAATTATATGTACATGATCACTTCCGTGTAAATGCCATACGCTAAGTAAACAAATCGAAAACTGTCGTCTTTTAAAAAATCTGTTGTTGACACCACATGATTTCCTTGTACACTTGCACTTTATTAAATTTATTTCACTTGAAAGTGAAATAATTCTACGGCTAATCATTCTTTAACTTCCATATCGTATCTTCGATCTTCCCTTAGAAATGGATCATCTTTTAAAATTTTTATTAAAATGTTTATCACTATTCCTTATTGCATTACACAAAATTATTTAAACTCTAAAAAACTAGCAATGCAAGCGATATTGTCTTCATTTATTTCGTACGTATTTCTCAGGAATATTTCTGACAGTTGTCAATATTAATTTATTAACAAGAAATCAAATTATTATTTTTATTAATTTTCTGTTAAAAATGCTCCTTTGAAAAGGCCGATTGGAACAAAAAATAAAGGTGCATATCTAGATGTATAGTAATTACATGAACAAAATTTCAACATTTTACAGCTAATTCTTTTTGAGATGCGAAAAATTCAAAAAAACACTACGAGCAAAGTGCCCTTTTGGCACTGCCGACTGCAATGAAAAAGGGAGGTTCATAACTAGATGTTATAGCAGTCCCATATATAAAACTTAAATTTTTTAAGGCTAATCATTTTTGAGTTATGTGAGTACGTACGTAGGTACGTACGTAGGTACGTACGTACAGACGTCTCGCCGAAACCAGTCAAAATGGATTCAGAGATAGTCAAAATAAATATTTCCGTTGAAATCTAAAAACCGAAATTATTCATCATTACAATACTGTCTTTAGTTCGTATAAGGAAGTAATAAATACTATTGTTGAAAACTATAATTATAATTAGCACTTGTACGTATTATAATATGATATGAATAAGTCATGTAAAATACAATTTTATAATAAATATCAACTAGCTACATTTTTTTCGTTTTTAATCAACCATCGTGTAATGTACATATATTTCAGTAATTACATTTCCACGAGATAATTAATACCGTTGTATCTACCTACTCTCGAGAGTATATCGTATATCATAATATCTTAAATAATATTACTCCCTTAAAACCCATATATGTAATTAAAAATATTAATATTTTCTTTGTAATATTTAACATTCTAATTTTACCATATTAGGTTTTAATTTATAAAAAAAGAATTTAAAATATGAAAAGTTATTTCGTCGCTGTAATGCTGGTTGTTTTTACCCGTAAAAATAAAATCTTGAAATAGTTTTAAATTCTTAATTTGGCATAATTTATAATTTTCATAGTTAACGTTAGGATTCAGTTTCATTTGATTTATATATTTTTACTTTTGGAAGGAAGAACAATAAAAATTATTTATAGCTATTAACATACCTAGTATAATTATGAGTATCATAATCTCCGCAGATGTCAATTGAATTCCGAGCTCAGATAGTTTACCGGTTTCACGGCATTAATAAATATTATTTTATAAAAATTCTCGTGTGAGTAACATTTTTGTGATCAAGTCTGTATGAGTTGATATTATATGACAATTATCCCACGTTATTGATTTATCTAATTATATGATATGCAATTAAGACTTAGTTACCCTGCTTTTGTCTACGTACAGAAAAGCTTAACTTTTTTAAACCGGTAAAATAATAATCCTATATATTTTTGTGTCTACTTTTTACAGCAACTAACATTATTTTATATTTAATTTATGACGAGTTAATTAGGAAAGTTAATGAAAATAGATTTCAAATTCAAAACCTCTTGTATTAAAATGGCTTTCTTCATTCTTGTCATATATGTTTTTCGACATATGCAAATGATAATAATGACAACATTGTTTTAGGTTGAACAAATAACAACGGAGTACAAACAATTGGCTTTGCAGTACCATCCAGATAAGAACGATGGTGACAAAGAAGCAGAAGAAAAGTTCCAAAAATTAAAGGTAAGAAGTAATATATTTTTATGTGCGCTATTTATTAATTACTAGATATTATTTAAATTGCGGGCAAGGGTGGCTCACTTGATTAGCGCGCTTTTTTTAAAATTGAATGGAAAATGAAATTAAGGGTTTTATACCCATGCATTGTCTGAGTTCGGAACTCTTTATAAGTTGTAGAAGCTGTAGACTGAAGATTAATAAAAAAATACTAATATTTTTAAATATCATTTTATAAAATTTTCAATTTACTATATCTTGTTTTCGTAAATTAAAATCTTATTTAAGATCACCTATGTGCCTATTTAAAAAAATAAACTTTTTATTTTATAAATTTTCTGTTATGCCCCGATAAGAATATTTTAAAGTCGGCGCCTATGTTGATCAGCTTTAATAATATATTAATATAAATATACTTAAAATAAATAATCTAAATATAGCACATTTTTATATTCAAAGCAGATATAATTGTTAGAAAACTTAACAGAACTACTTGTATTTCATACTCCAATCTTTCGTATGTACGTCGCATATAATTTCATAAATCTTGTATTATTTCTTATAAAGCAACTTTTTACGGTAAAATTAAGGTTAAGGAATAAGCCATATCCTTCTATTGTGTTTTTATTCTTGCGATTTTCGCTCGAATTCACCCTCAGTATTTCCACTTCGGTGGAATGTAAAGATGCCAGTGGTTTCAAAACTATTTCCTAATAAATTTAAGCGGAAAATATCTGGGATACTTTTAACGCAACTTTTTTGAAATAAAATATATCCACAATACAGTCAATAAGAAAATGAATTTCTTCTAAAAAATGTAAAATTATTTTATGTACTAAATGTATTTTATTTTATAGGAAGCAAAAGAAACACTATGCGACCCAGCGAAAAGAAGCAACTACGACAAGTGGAGAAATAGTGGAATATCTATTAGTTATAAGCAATGGCTTGGAATGAAGGAACACGTACATCAGGTAATAAATAAATAAATTTCTCATCATGCTTTTTGCTCCATAGCTTACAATCTTTTTATTTGTTACAGTCATCGACGAATGTTTTCTGATTATTTTCTTTTTTATCGAAAATTTTTATTATTTATATTTGAATTTCTATCTTCATGTTTTGTTTTTTTTCACAGGGTTATTAAGTATATACCGCAAAATATTTAATGTTTGATAGAATGATACTTATATTATCTTTTCTATTATTTTTTAATAATAAATGAAAATATTCTTTTAGCTTAAACCGAAATATTTATGTAATTTATATTATTTTAACCGTTAAGTACCAAAATTCGAAAATTACATCCTAATGAATTTTCAGAAATATGGGTACAAGTACAAAAAAAGTAGCCAAATAAAAAAACGACTATTGGAAATCGTATTTTTTAAAATTTTGATGGTTATATATCTAGAAATGAGAAAACACGAGAATTTTGGTACTCGGATATCAGAAACATTTACCTGGATAGTATCCTTTATCCGTTAATTACCCGAATTGGTTTCAAATATTTTGCCTCATGTATTTCTATATTTTATCCCTAATACTGAATAATATTTACGATTAAACAGTTTCAAGCAATTTTTTAAATTTTAAATAAAAGTGTATTACCTATATTTAGAAAAATAGTATTGAAAAAAAATTACATCCTACGAGTTTCTGACTTATAATTACAATTATTTATTGCTATAATAAGTGCGTCGCAAAAATGGGGATTTTTTACCATTCTAAGTTATTAATGAGCCTTAAAATTCTTGTCACACTTAGGCCCAGTATTACAGTGGAAGTTTAAACTCGATCCTAGGTTTAAGCCACGGTTTAAGTAAATTCGATGTATTACAGTTGGAGTTTAGCATTTATTTATTAGTTTAACTTAAGCGGTCGATCCTAGCGGCTTAAACCTTAAGGAGAAGTTTAACCTTTCTTTTGTCAAAATAAAACTATCAGAATGGACGTTGTGGAGAATTATAATACGGAAATTTAAGAAATGAGCAACAGCAGTGAAGTCGAAGTCGAGCAAAATATTCTCAATATAATTAGATGACCATAACGTATTCTTTCTAGGCACTAGGCCTGATAATATAAATATAAGGTCTGATAAAGATTTTTTTAATAGGTTTCGTTTAGCAAAATTATCTGTTTGTTTAATTTATAACGTACTTAATATTTAGCGACATTAAAAAAAAGTAATTAGAAAGAATTCATTAATAAAATGCATTTTAATTACACTCGATTTTAGTGCCAATTTCTGAAGAATATTGATTTTTGTAAACTGTTAACTTTGATTTTTAGAATCACGCTTTACATTCTATGAATGCATCAACAACAATTAACAATAAGATATTATATTTTTATTATTTATTTTATTCTTTACACAATAGGTCAAAATTTTTGTACGGTAAGCTTTCAATTTCTCTATTTTCTTCAATGTAAAATTAAGGTGCCCGTTCTCTTTCATCTATAATTCTGAAAAATAATCTGTTTATTCTTAATTTTAACTCTTTTGATAGGAAATTATTGTTACATACCTTTCATGAGGATATAAAATATGTAATATATGTAATAAAAATTATTTAAAATGTAAAACTTTGGTCACCCTTATGGTATTTATCTAATACAAAGACAATAACTCACAACAGATATACCAATAATGTGTATATACCAAAATACATGTGTAAATAATTTATCTGTCAATGTCAAAAACAAATATTCTATTGCCAACATAAACGAAAATATAATCGACACAAGCTTAGCTAAACTTTGTACTGTAATACTGCTAATTGGTTTAAGTGAAAGTTTAAGTTTAGCTAAACCAATATTTAAGTAGTGACTGTAATACCGGGCCTTAGTGTAGACTTGTCAGAAAATTTATAACCCAAAAAACAAAAAAAAAATGTCAACGTCGTTCCCTATATTTCATTTTAAATTAGAAAAGAAAATATAAATTGCTGTCAATTAAATGTCAATTCGTAATGTGATAAATCCCATGTTTTACATTAAAAATACTCTCGGTATATTTCTTAGCATCGGAGGTATTAGTTTTCAATGTTCAATTAAATACATCCACTTTTATATTTTATTCCATAACAAATATAGATAGGTATATCAATTTTCAGTTTTCAAACAAAGCCTAGAAAATAAGAAAATACTATTATGGAAAATGTATGATAAAGATTATAACTAAAAATATTATAATAAAAAATCATAACATATACTTACACAAATACTAATTGTGTAGTCATACAATAAATGGACAGTCCTTTTTGAACATGGTTTCCACAGCGAAAGATAAACGTTAATTGAACAATGTATTCCAGCCACATGAAATTCTATTTCAGTCCGTAATATATGTATTTATGAAGAATATGTCGGATTAAAGCGGAGCTCTACAGGTTGTAATATAACGCAGTTAGTGTATCGAGATTTATATTCACGTGCCGTTTAGCGTATGTCGTGTGTGAAGCGAAACGACAATAAAGGGAGTAATCAGCATGTAACCGGATTATAACACCAATACATCGATCCCATCCGCGTAGTGTGTCAAAAAACCACCGACTATATATAACCCCCTTTATGTTCCACGTGCATATGTCGTTTATTAACGGACATATGTGAAATACAAATTCAAACATCACGGAAAGAGGATACTTATGGATACAGTGCACGGTGTCATATTCTTTATATTTTTAATCAGAATAACCTCCTGATTTTATTGATATACTTTTATTTTGTACTTTTTTTCAAAAAATAATGAGTGGTTAATAATAAAAGATTATCTATGAGGAACTCGCAAAGGTCGTATGATATTTGGTGAAGTAAATTGAAAAGATAACGCAAAATGAAACTATTTAATTATTATTACTTTGAAATATTGACGAATATTTGTTGCATAGACAAAATGGTTAAATACAGGGACACGAACTGAAAAAAATTGGGTTTTAGTTGCGGTTAACTGTTTTTTATTTGGTTTCGTTTATCGGTAAAGATTTTTCGAAAATAATATATTGGTTTTCGTTTCGGTTAAAATAAACAAATAAATTTCGGTTTCGTTTAAAATTGTAAGTTGTTTTAACGTTTTTATTTTAAATTGTGATCTAAAAGTGAAAACTGCGTTTTAAAATATTACTAGTTAATAATTATTACATTAATTACAAAAGAATTTTATAAAAATAAGTAAAATTTATGGTTAATATTTTCAGTTTAATATAATATTTATACGTGTTTATAGTTTCAGTTAGTTTTTTATAGTTTTAGTTAGTTTTGTATTAATTATTGTAACGAGACTAATTTGGAGCTCAACTGTCAGAGTGAACATGTAGTTTATTGTGGAAGTAGAGATGTAAAGGAAAAAATAAGTAGAACAAAATTACCTCGTTAGACTGAGAGCCATAATTATCAGTTATATTCTAAAAGCATTTCTCTTTTTGTAAAAATAAGAAGATAATATTTAAAAATAGATGTGCACATTTTGTAATACCGTACTATTACTTTAATATCTACATTTTAAGATTAATTTCTAATACTTTTCTTTATTTTAGAATTAAATAATGAAATACTTTCTTTTATTACGTTCTGTTTTATTTATAAAAATTAATCGTAATCGTAACCGTACAGTTATTGTTTCATAATTGTAATCGCAAAAGTGCTAATCGTTTCGTCATTAAAAAAAACAGGCTTCCTAAGTAGGTATGGGGGCGATTGATCCTGGGAAAATTTTGCCGACCGTGGGAACTTGGCGGCATCCTTTGATCCCAAAATTTCGGGGGTTTGGCCCACTCCCAAAATTTTGGGGGTTTGGCCCACCCTAATTTGCATACCGTGGGTGTTTGGCCCACCCCGAAATTTTAGGGGTTTCGCCCACCCTAATTTGCATACCGTGAGTGTTTGGCCCACCCCGAAATTTTGGGGTTTGGCCCACCCTAATTTGCATACCGTGGGTGTTTGGCCCACTCTAATTTGCATGCCGTGAAGTATGGCCCACCCCCGAAATTTTGGGGTTTGGCCCGCCCTAATTTGCATACCATAATTTGCATATCGTAATTTGCATACGGTAATTTGCTAACAGTAATTTTGCGGGTTTGGCCCACCCTAAATTGAATACCATAATTTGCATACTGTGGGTGTTTGGCCTACCCTAATTTGCATACCGCGAAGTATGGCCCACCTACGAAAATTTGGGGGTTTGGCCCACCCTAAATTGAATACCATAATTTGCATACCGTGGGTGTTTGGCCTACCCTAATTTGCATACCGCGAAGTATGGCCCACCTAGGAAATTTTGGGGGTTTGGCCCACCCTAATTTGCATACCGTGGGTGTTTGGCCCACCCTAATTTGCATACCGTGAAAACTGATTTTATTATAAAAGTGAGGTCGGAATACTAAAGAAGTAAAGAATTTAGTTATCTATCACCACAAATATCACAATCAAATAAGTAATCTTATTAAGAAATATTTTTGTTACTAACTAACAAGTTCTTTTATAATTCATTCTTTTTTCTGAAAACAACGTTACTTTTTTTTAATTCTACAAAAAGTTGTTGTTTTAATTCTACAAATTAAATTAATGAGATCTTTTCTCATTTGACAATTGGTATCTTCGTACTAACAAGTAACAGTCTTGGAATAACGATAATAAAATAATAATTATGTCTTCGAAAGATGAATGAATTAACAAACAAAGAGAAAATAGGAGAGTAAAATCCGAATAAACCTGAAAGCGCCAAACACAACACATCACTAGTTTAGGCCAATTTTTAGCCGAAACCAAAACAGCAACCGAAACTGGCCGAAGTCCAAACTTCGGTCGAATATCAATTTTATTATAATGCTTAAACTACAATCGACAATTTTTTTTACATTAATTTTAATCTAATTCTGTTACACCATTCACTATTATGTTTCCAGTCCATGCACTGGTCAACCCCGAAGACGAAGGACCGCATGCTGGACGCCGGCTCGTCAGGCCCAGCAAGCCTGGGCGCCGCGGGGCCCACGGCGGCGCAGCGTCGCGCCAGCGAGGGCGGCGCCAACCTGCACTGGGGCGGGCGCGGCGCGGGGGCCCCGTGGGGCTCCGACCCCCCCAGCGAGGTCGTCAACAAGTTCCGCAACTACGAGATATAAACACACCGGGTCGTATATCAGTCATAGGGGGAGATGGTATTGTGTAACAAGGAGGCGTGGTCAATGGTCAGTCTTAAATGTTTTAAGGTTATGTTGCGAGGGAATATCCCTAATGGGTACCAAGTTTGACTTCGTATATTTGTTTGTAGATATATACTATACTTCGTTTTTAAACTATAGACAGCACTAGACGAAGTCACATTTACACCACAGCGTTAGTGAAATACTAGTAGTTCTGAAAAGAACTGGTTTTAATCGTGAAATATTACAAAAAGAAAAATGATACAAAATACATGTGCAAGTTTCAATTACGTTTGAGAAGGTTATCTTGAAATTTTGTCTGGTTAAATGCGGCTTCAAGAAATTGCACAACAACCAATCACAGGCTTTGATTTTCCCACTAGAATTTCTAGTTACTGACTATAGTTTAAAAACAGAGTATACACACAAATGAATTGTGTGAAATATTGTTTACTCAAAGAACGACTATGTTTGGATGAAAACTGTTCAAAAGTTTAAAAATAACATATAGTTTTATTTTCACTAACTATATGAAGATAGAAGATATATATCTATAATATTTACTGCATCAATTATAAATTATACGTATAATAAGGCAAATAATTATCACTATGTCAATATAAATTTGAAAGACCCAATAACATGCTGTTATTGCTTATTATTTCTTGATATTTATTTGTCTTACTATACTCTATATCTTTACTACTGAAATATAAGTTGAACAATAAAGGTACTACCATATAAAATTTTTATTCTTTCAATGAGACTTTGCAATATTGGCAAAATTTTTGCTGATGTTTTGTGCAGAGAAATAAGCCTCTAATATTTTATATAAATCTATGAAAATCACTTACCTAACAAACTTAAACTAAAGTACTAAACAGAACAAGATTACAATTACTTAAAGTGCGTACTGAGCTTCCTTCGAATTTACTCTCATTTTTTTTTTACCGTTACCCTCGGTAGAGGTATATTATTCGAATGTATCTTATTGACATGTTCAGTTGTGGTTGCAAGTAAATTTAAACGAAATTAAAAATATAGATGTGGCGCTTATAAGACCGCAATTCGAATATTTTGTTACGACCCTATTCGGTAAACCTTATAATCCGTTTAAGAAGCTATTCACGGCGTAAGTTTAAAAACAAACTATAGTAAAAATTCCTTTTGCCAATCCGATCAGATCAGATTAGTTGGTTTAGACCAGTTAGATCAGTTGGATCAGTTCAAATTGAATGCCATTTTGAATCACTTTAGTTAGTGATCTACATCGTCGAGTGAATTACTTAGGTTCAGATCATTTAGCAGATGGGATAAATGCAAAGTGGCCAATGGAATACGCCTTTACCTATAACCAGTTTTCGGGCATATTTATTGCGGGAGACTTAAAACACATCTTATATAAAGTCTGTTTTTCATTATTTATTGTCAATAATTTTATATATTATGCATTTAAATATTAAAACAAATCATCAAATAATATAAAAAATATTGATAATCTATAAATAACTTTTAACTTGTAAATCTTTTAAATATAAAAAATGGAATTCAATTTTCCCGCTTTACATTATGTCTCCCCCTCCCCTCTGCAAAACGAGCAGTTTATTCGAGATGTCGCTACTTATAGTGTGATTATTATAAGCATTTTTGTCAACATTGCAAAATCTCATTGAAGAGGGTATAGTACCTAAATTACAATTATGTTCAATGTAATATAAAAAATATATAGAAAAAATATAAAGTTTAATGATTATTTAAAAAATAAAACTTAAATAAAAGAAACCTATAAATATACCAAGAAAAAACTATTTTTAAAGTTTAAATATTTAATATTAAAAATCAATGCACGATAATTATGATTTAAACAATATATTTTGTAAACAAAGAACCTATTTTATGTGTAATATAAACGATAGTAAACCATATATGAATGTGTAAAAGTAATGACTACATTGTTGACTTGGCAGTAAAAGAGCTATAAAACAACTGAAATGTGTCATTACATCCAACGTCCACTTGTTACACATAGGCAGATGTTCGTTGACCAAATACCATCGACAGATAGTTTCATAATTTTAAATGTTTAATAATTTATAATTGTTGCCCCTTCTATAGTTTAAGATTCGTTGCGCTATGATTTGACTGAAGTATTATATAAATGTCACTTTTGGTGGTGTAGAGCTGTTGTTGAACCATATCAGAGATCATTTATCCACTGAGGAAGACTTCCATATGCTACTGAGTGTCGTAGGAACAACATATATTTTGTGTCCATTTCCTGATGTGATATGCTATACTGTACGGATTATTTTATTTATTTGACCAGTATGAGAATATAGAGTAGGGTGTATACGAATGAGATTAATGACATTGCAATATTTTACTTTTTGTCTTAGCCAAATATTCACACAGATGGTTAAGCAACTTAAATTTTCTGTAAATGAATTTAGATGCTATTATGGTTAAGAATAGGAAGTTGAGCAACAAGTACAATGTGAACTCACAGTGTTGACAATTCCTGTGAGAAATGATATAATTCTTCGACTATTAAGAAATTTTCTTATCATACTCGACGTTATAACTATTAACATACCTAGGATAGTTATGAGTACCATAACCGCTGCAGATGTCAGTTGAATTCCGAACTCGGAGAGCGAGGATTTTAAGGTATCTAAGGCCTGGTATGATTCTTAATTGCCGTGGTTCGTTCAATAGTTTACTGGTTTCACGTTATTAATAAATATTATTTTATAAAATTCTCGTATGTTAGAGAGGGGTATATAAAGTGATGACTAAAAGAAGAAATGAATGCTTAAAAATTGGGAAATAGTGAAATGAAGACATCTTTATTATTAAAATATAAATTAATTAGGAAATAATATCGTGGTCGTAGAAAAAGTATATAATACAACTCCATCGGAATATACATTTCATACTCGTATGATTACTATCATATTCGCATGAAATGAATACCATTCCATGCTCGTTGTACAATATATTATTCCTACATTGAACTTACACAGTATTGGCAAATATTGTGAGAAATAATTTCTACAACTTTATGTGGAATGGGCAAGTTTGTACGAGAGAAATGCGAGTTTTCAAGATGATCGTAGAATAATATCATTACGTTAATAATTTAATAAGGAAAATATTATTAACTCAAAAAATTCGTTAAGTAATGAAACAAAAAAAAATGTTTGCAACTTATATTTTTGCTTATCCGTCCTGTGTGCATAGTTGGTTATTTATCACGATTTTTTTCCACCGCAGTTACTAGTTCATGGCAGGTTTGAAATGAAAGCATAATCGTAGAGACTCAGAATCATATCTCGGTGCAGTAAGAAGTAACTGCTCTAGTCCCGCACTGTTTATCAGGGTACAGCACTACTGTCTTCTAAAGTACCTACCTACTATTGAAATGAATAGTTTTCTAAGATTTTTTGAATTCTCATACCCTATGTCTATTTTGATAAATGTTGTATTTTAAGGGACAAATATTATATTCTATTTTAATGTGATCAAATATTGTATGTTTATAAGTGTTTAATAAATATTATGCAATAATCATTAAGATGACTTACCTTTTTCCTTTCTAAAAAATAATAAATATCATGAAGAATAACAGGTTTCCCTAAGATAAAAAAGCAAATAAATGGGGTTTTCCATGTTTTTTTACTTTTCACTTTTAATTATTTCAAATAATTAACCTTTCAATAGTACAAGATATATAAATTAATAATTATATTTTTAAATTTTGAATTAAGTAAAACGAAATAGTCAGTTACATTTCAACAATTAATTTTTGTACCAAATGAATAAGTAGATCTGATTGAAAAAATACCTAATTACCTAATCAAATAAATAATACTGAATGTAATTGAGATGATAGTTACTTAAAAAATATGTTGCTAATTAAATGTAGTTTATTTTAAAATTAAATTATTTACATTTACAAAATAATAAAAAATCTGCCTTACCAATGTTACTGTTGATACTAGTACATGAAAACACATGGGATAATAAATTACATTATTAAAATTACTATTTGTTTTAACTGTTTATAATATACTGCGTTTAAATAGTACAGTATCAAAGAGATAAATATAAATTCATTTAAAATAATATATTCATACATTATATAATTATTCAGAACTATTTATATCACATTTTAACTGGTTTTATTGTAAAGGCTATTTCTATTCCATATTTATATTCGTACTTTTTGATTTGAGATTTCAGCCTCATCTGATAGTAGCAATTTTGAGATATGAGTTGACAATGAAGAGATATGTTTCGAAACGGGAAATTTGAAATAAAACCACGATATAACGATATACAATAAATAATAGTAATAAAGAATATTATTTTATGTTATTCAAACAATCCGATTATACCGTGGTTTTATTATTTATATGATTGTGAAATTCTGAAATTAATTTTACGTATTTTTAAATTTACTACTGATGACAAACTAAATATGTGTTCATCAATTTCGCACTCATGTTAAGTAGGTATTAGTGCGTTTAGCACGGTAACGAGTCCAGCAAATGGCACAATACTTAAGTAAAACAGATAGAGGATGATCTTATTCACTAGACAGTCTCTGCAGAAGGAATCTAGGTAGGAGGGCGTTAAATAACGTACTGGTTCTCCAGAGGATCTTGCGTTAAATCGCAGGGTCGTCGGAATTCCTGGCCCTTCTCGTGTAGCCATTTATTTGAGACTGGAAAAGGCATGTTTGTTTAATTTTTATTCTACTTTTTAAGTATAAACCATGCCGTGTAGTAGCAAGCCAAGCAGTGCAGTCAAATCGAGTAGATGTAGTAAGTAAGTATTATCACAAGCATGTACATATGTAAATTATAAGTAGGTACTAATACGCATAATTCATGCACAAGTATAAAATGAAGGTAATTATTAAGAAAGCATGTCTATACAATCTTAGTTTATTAAATGTTTATTAAGTAAAAATATATATTTTACAGCTCTTCAGTTCTATAATCCATTTGAGACTGAGACAGATAGAATAATTAATCAGTCTGTCAAAGATATTCTAGTGCGCCACTAATTGTTTGCTTAGGGATAGTCGAAAAGACTAAATTTGACAGAGATCTATCGTACTTGTACTTAATATTGTCTACCTATATATTATTATTATATTAAAATATAATATAATAATTTCTGTGCTTACAAGGCACATAAAATTATTTGTGCTTATTGATTCAGATGAAAAATTTTACTCCCTAAAACTGTTATTTGAAGCTTTTTTTCTTAAAATAATTTGCGAAGCAGGAAATTATGAAAATATGATTTTCCATCTTCAATCCCCATGTACGCGTGTTTGAGTCACCAATCTGTATAATATTTTTACATTGAAATAAATATAAATTTGATAAAAACATTTTATTTTTATTATAACAGCTGATTTTGAAAAACAAAAACCAATAATACCGAAAATATTGATTTATTACTCGTATTACACCTTTTCCTTTATTTTGTAAAAAGTCACTAGTAAACCAATAAAATAAAATTTTTATGATGTAACTATTGACGTAAGAGGAAGACAAAAGCATATATGATCTCCTTTGGTGAAATATAAGCATATAAGAAACTACTTTCTAGTCCTGTAGCAGGGAATTATATATCATAGGGACATATGCACTTTATAAAATTGTAATTATGTATTTATAAATATTCAACATTTTATAATAATTTTTACATCATTCAACTCTATTTCATCTTAAAATTAATTGTCCCTGAAAATTCCTTGTTAAACTATTCCTTCGGAAAACTCTATTAAGATAATTACAAAAGTTAATATCTTTTTTGTTTGGTCAAATTTCTCGACACCGTTTTTAGTAATGAGCTCGTTTCATTGTAAATATCTTTTTTTGATAATTTGTCATAGATAATTTATCATAATAAATATCCAGTAAACATGCAGTAAATTCATATTAATACTTCATTTGTTTTTTGTTAGCACAAACCTAGCCATAATCATTCCATTATATAATTTATTTGTAGTGTAAAGTAATGCAAAGCATAAGCAAATAGGAATAAATGAAAAGCACTTACCCCACTTCGAGCCAGCGAGAACTGGACACGCCGCATGTCTGGTGAGGTAGTCTCCCTGCCCACTGGGATATAAATTGAACCAAAATGCTGCCGTACCCTTTTTGGGCCAGAGGGCAGTTTTGAGGTGGGGAAATACTGTAGCACCGCCTTGTGCTACGTCACTCATCTAGTATAAAGAATTAATAAAAAAAAGTCACAATTTTAACTGATAAAAAAATATCAATCTATTAGTAAAATGAGAGCAACATAAAATATATTTTACAAGAAAATTAAACCTAGCTTTTTTTTCATTTATTTATTTTGGATGCACAGCGCCCCTCACATCTTAGCGCCCTTCTGTCACGCTTACGTTATTTACCGTATATCACCGTACTTCTGATTGGCTGACGTAACGCCAATTTTATATTCAACAATATTTGTCACATCAACTATTGTGTAAAAAAGTACTTCAAGTTTCGTTTCACGGTTATCAGTTTTTTTTAATTCATTTTTCTTATCACGTTATTATTGTATTTTATATTTATTTGTGATATTTCACAAGTTTTGTGTGCTTCAAACTTTATTGTGATCTATCACAGTGTAAATGTGGCTACAGCATTCACTCCTCGTAGTTTTTAAATAGAGTATAGTTTACTAAAATTGCAATGCTATAATATTAATTAAAGTTACATTATTTTGGTAGCTCAAATTTTATTTCACGTACAGTAAATATGTTTTAGCAAGAGTGCATCTTTTATAAGAAGAATGACAGTTTTCCTAAAAAGTTGACGATAAAAGTATTTGAAATGAAATATATTTAAAAATGTTGTGTTAATTTAATGTTCGGGTTTTTAAAAAAAAATTCTAGAATACGAATTATGTACATAAATAATTTGTACGAAAGGAATATTTGTTTGCTATTAATTTTTGTTCAAACCAACGGAAACATTTTTTGTTGTACATAGAGGTTTTATTATTTATTCTGTTCATGTATTGATATAATAAAATCGGCGCTTACTTTTTTTCGTGTACTTTTTATTCTTTATTATTTTTTATTTCAAATTTACTTTATTAAATGAAAATCAAATTTTTTATAGTGCTTTAATATTTAACTTAAATTTTTTACTTGTCGTTGAAATAATAAATCAATTTGAAATTTACTTACATAGAATAATACTGTTGCAATTCTATTCCCCGTGCCAAGACTTTTGAATGCATTTGTTTCTTCTTTCTGTAATAAAATGATAAGTATATTAACCCATTAACATTTTATAATCTTTTGTAGAATTTTTATTAATTACAACGTTTCGACAGCTCAGGGCTGCCTTCGTCAGGTAAATAACAAATAAATTGTCTATTTATTAATAATTATGAGTTCTGAAAGCTTCTTTCAATATTTTATAATCTGTTATAATAACTTACCCTTGCGAAATCAAAGTGTGGTTCATAATGTCCTCCAATGCCATAATTGACAACTTGGAGTTCTTCTGCCGTGGAAATGGTTAATCCCGTCATATCTTCAACCCTTCTACAAACATTGGCAATGTGTTTATGTTCATGTTCTTTCAACCAAGCTGATTTGCTGATACGGTATTGGGCGGTTTCTAGTTCGCCCGTTTTGTAGTTTTGTACAGTTGCCCTCTTAAACTAAAACACAAAGACAGAAAATTAAAATCATTAATAAATATAAATTTAGAGTTATTTATGGTACAAGTGTGTTATATAACAGATAAGTCACGTGGGAAAAGTTTAGCTCACGAGGCCTTTAGGCCGAGTGTGGTACTTTTTCAAGTGACTTAGATAATTAACACACTTGTGCCATACAACATTTTATCCAACACATTTTAATCATTGATGTAAAATACATATAAGATTTTTGACAGATGGAATTTCGAAATGACATTTAGGAACAAAATAGTGTAGAGAAGGTTTTATAACGTAATTACTATGATACGAACCAAAAAACAGTGAGCTAATATATTTACCTCACTAGTGACTTATGACCTACTTTATTTATCTAAAAACAGCATACTTATATCGTTATAATTACACGGTGTTTTAAAAAACCGTTATATTATAAACTCAAATCTGTTTTGTATTTACATTTCCGATTTCGGGTAACTATTAACTACTTAATAATGTCTTTTTTGACTTACCCTGGGCTGCGCCAATTTCTTTATCGTTTCAATTTCAGAATCGTACATAATATCATGGAAGATAACAATTCTGGGTTTGGCGTGAGCTTCTTCTATTTTCATTGGACCGATTTTTAAGAATGGATTGTTGTTGTTTATGTACATACACTTGAGTTGAGATGTTTTTTCTACGGGTTGATAGACATCTCCACGACAAAGCATTTCATACAATTCACGTTCTGGCAATTCGTCTACTGCCTTCTTTACTCGCTCGGCTACTACCTGCATAAAAACAGATATCCCCACTTTAGTTTAAACTTGTTAAGGTACGTATATTTATATTATTTCGTATAGAACCTGTGGCGTACGAAATACGAAATAGAAATAAAAAAATATCAATATACGAATGGATAATAATTCTTTGCATGTCATTACAATGTACAGTCGCCTCGAATAAGCAACGATGTTGCGTCATGTCAAGCTTTGCCTTCTAGGTACAAATTGTAAAAATCTTACATTTATTAGTTTTCAGATACATTATATGTACTATATTTTTCATTAAACATTTATTTCCAGTATATTTTAATAATATCTAACGATGATAAATTGACGAAATAAGATGTTGCAAATTTGTTTAAATCGAACCTACAATGTATAATTTGTTGTTCTATATGATGTAATTCTGTCTTATTTTCATTTTATGTTATATAATATCGTTTTAAAGTATCATACTAAAAAAAAAGTCGGAAACATTATGAAGTGTGCAGGTTCTGGTGTGAAGTTATTCACGTGTGAATGCCAGATCCCAAATATTGTGGTATGGCGCGTTTGAAATATGGTAAAGTGGACAGTCTGTGATTTAAAGCATTGTTAGGCTTTTATTTGCCACTATATTTGCAGTTTAATCATTTTGTCAGTTTGGAAATTAATACATTGTATTTGACGTTTGAAACGAAGTGAAGTTGGGTAAAAACCTTGATACGTTACAGGAACAAGGAGGGAAGTGGGGTAATTCAGCCGCGTTTTGAAGAATATAATTTTTAATAGCAGTTTTTTTATTATTGAAAGTCAACTTAAAAAAAAAATCGTGCAAGATCTCATTGTTATATTTTATATTTAAAACAGCTCGCATGTAAATTAGACGGTTTTAATTTTTGCTCATAACATTAAAAATCAAAAGATTAACTGATTTTGATGTGCACCGTCCTGAGTGACTTTTTTATAATGATTTTTTTTATCGCGTTCCGTTTTCAAGTTATCGGTGCCAACTTTAATTTTTCATATGGAACTTAAAGTAGGTAAATTTTGAATAGAGCTTTTTTTGCTATTCAACAAATTCTTATTTATAAAATATAATTTCTTTCGTCTAATTCATATGCAAATGGAATCGTATTAAATAAAAATATTATTTTTGAATGCAAAATTGTAAACTAAAATAAAAAATAAACAGAGGACAATGTAATACCCGGTTTGAATTTTAATTGTGTCAATATTGAATTGTGTACGGAATGGAATTTTTTATATTTACCTCTACTGGCTGTGCAGGAGTGTCAGATTCATCTTCCCCTTTCCTTTTTTCCAAGAGAGTCTTTTCTATAGATTCTTCATAATACGCTTTGTTTCCCAGAGCACGTTGATGAGTAGGAATTATTTCCAGTAACTCGTTGGTTAATCGAAGAGCTAACGGTGTGTTCCCTATAACATACAACAGTATTGTGCGGATAATGGTACCGTTTCGCAAATAATACGTTACAGATGTAGATAACTATGTGGTTAACCATTGTTTTCGAAAATTATGTTAGCAGGATGATTTAAAACACATTAAAAATGAGTTAGACATAGTTGACTTACTTAAAACAGAGAAATAATAATTAAATGAATATGCAATTAAATTAGTGTTCATTTCCATATGAAATAGATTGATTATTAATACGTAATACGTACTAGTTTAAATTGCTGGTCATTTTATTTAAAAAGAATTTTCAGATGTAATGAAAATAATTCAATTTGGACAATTTATAAGATTTTGAAGATTTATATAGTGTGAGAAAAGTGTCATTTTTCATACTGGTCGAAGAAAAAAATATGGACTGTTACTTTTCGTAACTTAGAAACTACACTGAAATACCGGAATATCCGATTAGAAAATACACCGGACAGATGAATTGTGTGACTCCGCTGATCGAAATAAATATTATATAGATTGAATTTGCAGAATTATTCTTAATTTAAATTTTAGGGTTAAATAGAATATAATGCTATAAAAATTTTTTAAACTGTTGAATATTTATAAATAAATAATAAAAATTAAAAAAGTGACAGTTTCTGTGAAGATTCATCAAACGCTTAAGTTAAATATAGAAGTACATAACTATTTTTGTTTTGTTTTTTTATTTCCTTATATTTTTTTATAGTTACATCCTGAAATTTTAATTAATTTATTACTTTTTTACTATTGTGATATTTATAAAATAAAAAAAGGGATGTAAATATTTTCATTTGAGAGTTAATATATAAAAATAGAAAAAACATGGGAAACCCCTTTGATTAATAATATTAAAAGCTTAATTTATGACTTGCCTATTTTAAAATAAATATCCGGTAGTTTTTTGTTTGGCAATTTAAAATAAAATACAAATCATGACAAATTTCATTATGTAAAACTAATAAAAAAGAGGAAAGTTATGTTTTAATTTTTTTGTTGTTGTTTCATTTCTCACCTTGCATGTAAGTGGAAAACGCCAAATACTCCAAAATATCGCTCTTCGTGGTGGTCTCATTAACCTCTCTACCCAATCTGGAATCAGCTTCCTGCATCCACAGAACTGTGTGGTAGTAATCTCCATTATTGTAGGCTTGTCTGCCAAGTTCAAAGCAGTCTCCGGCAGTCAGCTCGGTACTGTATTGGATACCGTTGAGTTCTCCGCGGGCCAAAGAGGCGGTATCGAGCTTGTAGGTGTCCTGAAGGCGAGTTAAAGCGACTGCAGCGCCGTTTAGGTCTTCGTCCGTAGGGAATTTCAGGACGTCGCGATATGCGGTTATGTTGGCGATGAAATCTGGAATAGAAATACAAGTTTATTATTTTTTCTCTGATGTTCAGATATTCGGCTCTAAAATTAAATTTTTGGTCTTAAAAATTCTTATTGAAAAGATGGAGATTGAAGATAGCACAAGATGCAAAGAAATATTCATATTTTACATAAAAATGTGAATTTTTAATCCATAAACATGTATACATTTCGAAAAAAAACTCAAACTCTAACGACGCTTTTTTTAGAAATCTTGGCGCTAGTTTAATAACGAAAATCGTCTTAAAACGACAGTTTTCTTAACCTTGGTTAATAATATATAATTATTCACTACTAGTCTAGACACCTAATATTATTTCGAGTATTATTTATATTTATTTGTCTTGAGAAATTGTTTTTCACAACCACTTACTTATATAGTACGGTTAAGAACACCAATATTGTGCAATGCAGTGGCAGCTAGAGAAATACAATTTTGGTGAGGCAGGCATTAGGATCTAAATAAAAACTTATTGAAATGATATTCATTTACCAGAAAATAAACAATGTCATTTATTTTCTGCATACCAGAAGAACCTGCTGCTCTATTTTTTAAAAATAAATTCAAATTTAAAATCCAAATGCAACGGCCAAAATTTCTAAAGCACTCAGTTCAATCGCATGTTTGTTTTGTCCATTTGCAAACAGACCAATCAGAAAGCACTTGAGCCATGCCTCAAGACTATTTTTTCTGAAGCAGTTAGTGCACAAAAACAGCACAGTCGTATACAGTCATTGATGAAGTTAGAGGCAGGAGAATTTTTGCCTCTGTACTACTGTAGTAGGCACTGCGTTGGGCGTACGAATGCTTTATTCAACCGTATATCTAGGATAGGAAAACAGTAGGAATTTGAAAACTGGACGGTCTGTGTTTGCAGTAACTCCATGATTTAAAGCCACGAGCCGCCACTGAGTTCTACCGTTTATAGTACCAGTAAATAACCACGTAGAACACATTGAACATATTGCATGTGCAATAAGGGATTATGTCTCACTGTGATATATAATTGGTTGTTTTGTTTGTCATAGATAGAAAAAATTGATGCTATTTTTACTTATTTCTACATAAAAAAAAATTGTAATAAAAAAAATATACATATTTAAAAAAAAAATCCTTGCCTTTCAAAGGTTTAAATAATGTTCGTATATTGATAAGAAAAAATAATTTCCACTTGATTTCAACTACTTCTAAAACCTTATATGTGGTATAACATAGAGATACGGCACACTCCTATAGCTACGTACTACGTAGCAAGCAAAAGATGTATGGTCGAGAATCGCCTAACAGTCAGCTGCGTGAGAACAATCCGCCAGCTGAGTAGTGCACACGTACAGTTAGACGAACGAAATATTGGTCATAGTGTTAGTCACCTATCCTCATTATTTGTTTGGTTGAGTTTTCCATATAACTACTCCACTGGTCCACTGTTCTGCTGGCTGCAAGCGATTTTAAATCTTAGATCTTTCGACAATATATTTGGGCAATGCCATATTTCTATGTTATACCTCATCTAAGTCTAAAACCTAAACTATTATCTGCTTTACTGAAAATCGACCCCTACCTTCACCGACATTGCTAGCCATGAGAGCCTCCACCTGCCTCCAATCCGTCGTCAGTCTCTTCACCAGGAGGTACGCATTTATGGGATTGGCTAAGTACGCCTGTACGTCTGCACTGGCATCATCGTGTTGTTTCTGGTAGTCCTCGTAGTAACGTCTCAACAACTCAAGTTTCCTTTCCTGAGCGGTGATGTACCCCTGTAGGGTGTTGATGAGGACTGCTTCTGTCTGAAGGAGTTCCTCCATGTCGGCCAACGCGGTGAACAGCTCTCCGGAGGAGAGGGCCAGGATAGAGAGAAGACACAGGGGGAGAAACATCTAGAAGGAAAATGAAATTGATTATTTATAGGTCGCTAGTGAAACTGGTTATCAAGTATTGTAAGTACTTATTAAAAGTTTAATTAAAAAAATATTTTTGTAACGAAAAAGGATGTGTACTACACCAGCATAACGTATATGTAAACATTGTAAAGTATGTATACTAAGGTACAATTTCACGCATATATAGTTTCCTTTCAGTATACATCATACATCAAAGTTGAAAATTGCTTGAAACAATCCTGTAAGTAAAGTGCTTCTGACGTTTGGGACCGAAAGGATAATTCGCTATGAGCTCAGGTAAAGATAAACATAAACCACAACATATTGTACAGTATGGGGCGATTATTCAATGTCCTGATAAGTGGCTGATAAGTCTCTGTTAAATTAATCGTCATGGTAACCACGAATTTCGTTTTTTCAATATCTTATAGCCTTACTAAGAGAATAAGTCGTAATGACAGGATGATAAACTAACAGCTACTTTATGCTGCCGATAAAATTTTGCCAGTAAGATAAATTTACAAAGTTGGTCCGAATATGGCCGAATATAAAATATTCTGTAACATTTGTTTTTGACAGCTTTTGATAATATTCTCAAAATATGTACAAAATTCCTAATTACGCACATGCAGTAAAATTTTACTAATATTTAAAGGAAAATTGTACTCAATACGCTCCTGTCTAGTCGGCAGGGACGCCCCCACTGCGTAGGGTAAATCACAGGCTTAAAAAGTCTCGCTGTTTACTATATCTTTGTAAATATAAAATTTTTGCATATTTAAATTGTTTAAAGCAATTTTCAACTTACAGACATATTGTATGCTGCAGAGAAACTACATTTCATTGGAAAAACAATTCGAAATTCAAGTTCAAGGTAATAAAAAAAAAGAGAAAAAATAAATAATGTTTTTCTAATTATAAAATTATAAGAATAAAATAACAAACTATGGAATATTTACTGCACTTATTTTATCATGCAAGTATTTATTTTATTATTTTGTGTTAAAAAATATTAGTATAATACCATGTTTCCCAAAAAGATAATTTCTATCTCGTTTAATATATTTATATACAAACAAGCAATAGCAAATAAAATGGAACAAAATATGAAATTAAAAATTCGTTCATCCTCGAATTTCGAAATTTGAAATGTTACTAACTACATTATTATATTTGCGGGTAATGCAAAAATTTTCACAGAGGCAACGATTATTATTAATACGGAGGATTTAAAAGTCATTGTTAAAATGAATACTGGACGAGATAAAACAATCTTTAGTCGCTAGCGAACAAAATATTTTCCATATTAAAATACAATTTATTTCTCTTACTAAGTTTTTATATATTCTTTAAACCAGTATTTAAATATGTAACAATATATTTCGCTACTTTTATATAGTACAAAAAACTTATATAGAGAAATATTTGTTATAAAAACATGTAAACATCCAAACAATTAACAATACAATGTGAAAGGAGCTTATAGATGTTTATTAAAATTTCCGCTATGAAACGGAAAGGGAAAGCACCAATAGCGTTAATTATGTACTAATAATATTTATTATTTACACGTTTTCAAACCATTTCGTGAATCTAACGATCAGAAATTCTGATTATGATCATGATTTTTTCATCGACCTTGAATCTAGCATCCTGCTAAATGTCAACGTCCTGTCGCTGATTAACATGGCCCACTCGACTGAACAAATTTTATTTTCATTTTTCATTCAAAACAATGAAAATTTTGTTGTTTTAACAATTATGCTCCTCGTTTGTTTATCTTGTTTGTACTTTTGGTGGAAATTTGCATTTAGGTTTATTTAAAAAGATTTACTGCATAGTCGTTGCAGAATCATGACTTTCGAATGAACAATGCGCGATTAATTTTTAGAATCACTTGTTACGAGAAAGAAGACCATTAACATTCTTTAATTCAGCGAATCATGTTCATTGTTGTTAAGCGATTTCATTAGCATTCAACAATGCCTTGTAATGATGCTTTCAAATTAAACTTCGAAAGGTAAAATCATGTCCTTAATGACACGAAAAACAATGAATATTGTATGTTTTTCAATGACACAAAGGAAAGAAAATTTATTAGGTATTTTCTCTGTGGTTTTCAATAAAAAATATTATTTATGATGCATACGAATTTCCTATAAATATTAAGAAGTTTTTGAATAGAAAGTTGATTACATTTACATAACCAAGTGTCGCATTTTTTTGGAAATTGTCAACAATTTGGAATGTGTATATTGAAGTTTTTGCACGATGATTCACATTTGTGCTACTCTTATGTGCATCTTTAAAGTAAAACATTTTTTACGCAGGGTGATATTTGTAACGTAAATGCGGGTTTCCAGATTTCGCGTTCTGTGGATTCAGAGCTACTGTTATTCAAAATAGTTTTTCTTTACTTTATTTAATCTCCATAAGACCGACTATTAAAACTTACGTTTAAGACCAAGTGGCGTACACGTATACCCCTAAGTTTATTCAGTAAGTTTTGTAGAAATTTACAAGTCGTTTTGTTTAAATAGTAAATTAAAACAAAAACTGGAATTTAAATGTATTTTATTGTTTTTCATACAAATGAAAATATTACATCATGCTAATATTAAAAAATGTAATTACTGACCTTTCTTTCAAATATGTACTTCGAAAAACAATGAAACACAAAGCAAAAGAAAAAGGCAAACAATGTTAGTAATTGTAGTTAAAATAATTTTAACGTAGAATAATGGAAATAGGGAAAATACTATATTATTATACGAGTTTTTTAACTCGGTATATTATTCCACGAGTTGTTTGGGGCACGAGGAGTGCTCCAAATACACGAATGAAACAATACGTCGTATAAAACGAGTACAATATACTATTTTTTTATACTTTGCTTCGTATGTTTAATAAAAATTTTAAATATTCATGAATCATGATAATTCAGCACTCTCTAGTGGAAGAAATGTAAACTAAGAAAGTAAATATTGTCTTGTTTACAGGTTATTTCAATTATATTTCATGCATAAAAATCTGTTGTTATAAACTAATAAAATATTTACACAAAAGAAAAACGATTAAACACTGCCTAGATAGTTTTCCTGAGTCACTATATAATAATTTTAGGTTTGAGTTTGAAGTTTAACTTTACGATATCATCTGTATAAGTGTATGTGTCCGATAAATATTATATTTTAGAATACTTTATATAGCAATATACATGGTAAGCCTCGCAGATCCCGTCCATGTTAATAAATCGTACAATGACTGCTGTCAATGAATTATTAAAATAACTATCAGTATTAGTACAATTCCTTTTAGAGAATTCGATAATTATTTTTATAATATTTTCAGTGTTAATTATAATAATGTCTCTGTCAAATATAAAACATTTATTTCCATAGATAAGCGCAATTGTAACAAATTTACTGAATCTTTAATTACTTATAATAGTTAAATGGTGCTATAATGATTGGAAAATATCATTGTTGATGTTTAGAAACATTAGATGATTTAGGCGAGATTCGGTCATAATCGTTTTTTACCTATTTTTTAGTAATTAAGTTTTAGAACGATCATTGTGCGGTGCAATTATCATGAAATGAAGGTAGATTCATCATTCTAACAATAAAATAAGTACTTAAGGTAAAACAATTCAAAATAAAATAACTAAAACAATTCAAATATAAAATATTTCTTATAATTCGTTATAGATACTAATGATTTTATTCATATTTCGCGTCATTTGGATTAGATCCAGACCTCAGGAAAATGACTACTACAGACTTTACTTTTTCATATGCTATGCCTTATCCAGAAGTATATATATAGAGATCAGTGATGAGAACTGTTAAAATGTTATCACTTATAACTGGAAAACTCGCAAGAATCAGAAATTTACATGAAAGTATAACGAGCACTCACATATATACAAAATTTTAGGTTATATTGGATACACCATAGACATTTGCAAGACTGCGCACTGTGATCTCGTCATAATCAGTCACAGTAAACAAAATTTAATGTTATGCTTATTATTATGACATTATGACAATGATCGTGATTGTGATGCAGTTGTATAAACAATTCAATTACTTAAACATGATATAATTTTTAAGACTATGATTGTGATTATGACAATGACATTGATGCATATATACCAGGGTTAAGGTAGGTTGACCAGATTTTTTTTTATAAAAAAGAATATGCTTGATTGCTTTTTTGAAACGTTAAAAAAATTTTTAATTTTAGTAATAAATGAAGCCCGTAAAAATTTTCAAAAGTGAATTGGGCGAACCTTATCTTTTCGATTTAATTTTATGGGATTTTAGTTTGGTAGATATGATGTCAATAATAATTCAAACAATATTTTATATTAATGAAAATAAATACGTTACGAATAATAAAAGTAACAAAAACAATACTTTTCTCAATCAAATTTTATTAAGTTTGAGATTTTTCAGAGCTTTCTGCATTTTCTAACAATGAGGTATAACTAAAACATTACTTTACAATAATATAATTATTAGCAATTAAATATTTTTAAAAAGGAATATGTGACGTCAGCATGGCAAGATCGTGGATCTATGTCTCTCTTTCGCTCCCAGTCCACCTGTCTTCTTTCCCGATTCTACCACGCTGACGTTACCCTTTCCCTAATTTATTCCTAATTATTTTCTCGTAAACTACGAACAATAAATCGATTTAAAAAATAAGACAGGTATTTTATTTTTTTGTTTAGTGTCGTATATGTAAAATCAAAATTTGGTCACATACCCCATTGCAAACATTATAGCTGCAGTTCTTATTTTAGTTCCAGTTATGCTATAACCACACTAGTTAGCTAGCGAGTGTAACATTTAACAAACAATGAAAGAATATATTCAGAAGTTTTTTATAAAAAGTAAGAATAAAGAGGATAATTAAAAAAGAGTATAATACTCCAAAAAAAAAGTACGTCTGGTCAGCCTAGGTTAAGGCACAAAATAGGTTTATACAGAAGCGACAGTAAGACAGAGAGACGAGAATTAGAGAGAGATGGGGAATGTGCACAAATTTAAAGGGCTCATTGCTTAAAATCGGAAAGTTTCCTCACATCTTAGAGGGAGATAAGGGAATGGTACAAATTTAAAGGTCTACACAATGCTTCAAGGTCATAGAACTGAATAGGGGAACATGAAAAGTACCGACACGGAGTGTCGCTTCTGTATATAACTATTCTGTTAAGTGAATGTGTGATTAATATTACAGGGCTCTTGAATTATAAAATTGTCAAATATATTTCATTGATATTCCTGTGCACGTCTATTACGAATACAGCGACACGTTTTCGATCTTATCCACTATCTCTGACCGCTATTTTCATCTGCATTAATTCGCTATATCCTACGTGAAGCACTTCTACATGAAGCTATTCCATGTATAGCTAATTAACATGCTAGGTATGGCCATATAGCGGTTGCAGTATATTAGCAAGTCGATGCCGTCGCGGAAGAGTTCAAGAAAAGGCCATTGGCAGCACAGTGGGCGAAATGCGAATCGTGACCAGGTAGAACAGGTTGAATATGCGATGGTATGGCTCATTTTGTACATCGATGTTGTGTGAGTTATTGTGTATGTTTATAGGAAAGTGAAACTACTGAAAATTACAGTAATATCGCTAATACTTGTCGATAAGTTTTCTCAACATAACGACTTCGATAGCTGACAGATTTTATCTATAAATAATGAAGGAAATTTTAAATTGATGACATTAATGGCTATATTATCATATACAGAATTTTAATCAATTAAATTAAAACTAAATTTTATCTTGTAGGTAAATTTTTATAGCTTATTGAAATTTAGTTTTTGAAATTGTATTTGTTTCTTACGAGAACAGATTCTGAGACAAAGACAAGACGTATTATAGAAGAGTGGATAAATTTTCAACCAAATAATCTGTTAATTTTTGTATAAAAAATGTTGCGCTTTCTATATCTTTTATAAATAAAAAAAATGATGGATTTTTCTAGGTACAAAATTTCTTGTCAAAAGTTTATGATGTATGAAAAAAAATTACTGGTTTTTAGACAAATTAAAAAATATTTCTCCTCCTACCTAGATCTTCCTCAGGATGAATTTTTGTTTCAGGTGGTGTTACTAATGTGATTGAATTATCGTGTGATAACTCTTTTATCCTTTTTAAATTTTAGTGGAAAATTATTTTTCGAGTGAGTTTTTGTAAAAATCATAGATTCAAATTATATTTTATAAAAAGATTCGTACATTTTATCCAAAATTTAAATAAATTACTATAATGAGTACAATATTTACTCTTCCCATAAACTTTATTCAAAATATTTTCTTGACTTTATTTTCATATTAAATATAATTCGTTAAAGATAAGAAAATCTACATATTCAACTCTACTTCTTACAACAAATTTTTAAATAGGAAACAAGTAATAGTATATTAAACACCAAGGTTGAGAAGACAATCATTATTGACCTAGCGCCAAGTTGTGTCCCGAAGTGCGAAGCAACCGAGGGACATAAGGCGCTTGTTAATAATGGTCTTCTCAACCGTGGTATATATATTATCTTTTTCACTACTAGCATTTCAAATCCCCTCCTACTAAAAAATATTATATTGACATTTTGATAAGAACATTAACTTATTCCTTAAGATTCACAAAAATAAAGTACGCTGTCTTTGTTTTTAATATTTGACTTTTCAGTTTGCCAACCTCACTTTTGATTTTTGATTTGATTTTATTCGAGATTTTATTTGACTAGATTGTATATTTAAATTGTGAATCCATACTTAACACTTTTCTTGAGTTGATACAATCAATATTTGGATTTGGAGTCTTGAGTTTCTTTAAAAAGTAACAGTTTTTATTATCAACCATGGTTAATAATAATTTATTATTGACATAGGTGACTATACTTAAAAATTAAGAAAAAAAAGCTGAATTAAAACTCTAAAAGCGAAATGGTTATGTACAGAATTTTGCTATAGTAATTGAACACTCAGTCGTATTTTCATATGAAACCATTATTTATTTGGTTCCAAATTAATATGATGTCAACACAGAATTAGAATATTTGTTAAATAATTTTGCAATTGTTCGTAATCTAAAGTCCAAAATACTTGAATTCGTAAAAATACTGTTCCTGGCCTTGTGATACAAACAACTACATTTATATTTATTATAACAATAACGGAATGCATTCCTAATCACAATCTCGTTGATGCACTTGAGTCGCAGTAATCAGTGCATTTCCGCGATAAGTGGTGCATACCACCCACTTACGAGTATTGTTAACATTCCCATGAATTTCTTCAGCCGATTAACAGCCAATTAGTGTGTTAAACTCTCGTCGGGAATAATTAGAGAAGAGTTTAGAAAAGTTTTCTCTTGGTTTTACATACAGAAAAGAATGTTTTACGACGTTAATTATTACTTCCCGCATAATTATGAATAGGAAGATGAAAATGTCATTTCATGAACTATGAACTTACAATTGCAGTTGCCTGGAACAATTATCACATTATGGTGAATTACCGTATTTGATTTCTGGATTATTGCATCAATAAATTTAACTTGTGACATTATTGCATATGCAATTAATTGTTTGTTGCATTCTCCCAGTGGCATGCGATTTTAGCATTATTCAAATTGGAAGCAACTATTTTTCTTTTATTTATATATCATGTTTAAATCGATCGTCTTACCATTTATTTATTTAATTTAGACCAAAATCCAGTAAAAGACAGAGGACCTACAGCTTATAGTGAGGTTGCAAATTACGCGGACACAGCGATATTTATATTATATTACTACTATGGTTCTGAATATTATTAACCAAATCACAATTCGTAATGAAAACACCTGGCAATAATTATTTACTTGCTTTTATCAATCTTCGTTTTTAATCAAATTATTTTTGAATTAATTGACTCAATTTACTAAATGCCTCAAGCTTCTACCAATTTATTTTTGTTAAATATAGATCCACCAACTTAAATTTATCAAATAGCGACAAACAGATGTAATTATAAATATTTTGTTTTAAGATTATTATATCAATATTTATTATACATGAAGTTTTTTTGTTCTTATTTCGACGTCTTCTATATTTTAAAATACTATTAAAATAAGAGCAAAAAATTAATAGTAATATATCAAGAGAGTGAGGAAAAATTAAAAAAAAAAACTGGAAAATATAAAAAAAGGTCTTTTTTGCTAACTTTACTTATAGTTAGCATCTATCTGACATTTTGCAACAAAAATAAAAACTACAGACATTATTCCCGCGAAAAATCTCTAGAGCATTAATCTCTCTAAAATAATGAATGGATTGGATAACACGCAGACACATGACATTTCACTGGTTTAAAGAAACTTCGAACTATAATCAATACAAATTGTAGGGTATCCTGAATTCAAATTTCATACAAAAACGAAAAACTATAACAGTTTTTAAGCTATAATAATAGTTATTTTTTATACAAGACGATAAAATAATATTTTATCGACAAGAGGAAAGTGTTAATTCACGAGCGATATAATCGCGAGTGAATTATTTTTCGCGAGTCGATTATTTAATTTTATCGCCGTGTATAAAATTCAATTTTTTTCTGTATCTGATTTTAAAGAAATTGAAATTAGAAAAATTTAATTTTTATTTGAGAAAAATTTTAAAATGTCAGTATTGTGAGTTGCTATGGAAATGTACTTCAAATAAATATAAGTTAAAGTACTTTATCTACCCTTGCAGTTAAAGTGTTACTTTATCTACCCTTGCGGTTAAAGTGCTACTTTATCCACTATTTTGAGTTGATAAAATTGCACTTTAACATCTGCTATAGAAAAAATGTTTTTTATGTCAATTTTAAAATGTCATTTCTTACTTAAAATATTAAGAGATGTATTGCAAAAAATATCTAAGATTAATTTAATTAAGAAATAGTTGTGTGTAGTCTGTATTATGTCGTTTATTTTGTTTCGTCAATTTTAATTAAATAAAGTGTCTTCTCCTTTAAGTAAAGCATAGGAATTTGGTATTCACATCACGTTTGGAATTCGCTATCTGAACAATGTATCTACGAACGTATCATACATATTGTAGACACCGTACCGTTATAATTTGGAATTGGTAGACACAGGCTTTTAGATTATCTCTGGAAAGTTATAGGCAGAAATTTCTCTGCGAACGTATTATCTAATTAGTTTTATCTGGAGATACGCTGAATACACCTCGAATTTAGAGAGACATTTTTGGCGAAACGATGAATATTGTATCTGGGGCGGGGATTTTCAGGTTTAAAGCAGTCTCCAATGAGAAAAATATCGGCTGAAATCCCGGATTGTATTGAATTCTAACATGAGGGGATAAAAAGGATGATGCGATATCTATATTCGGTTACGTCTAATGACGATAATCATTTAAAAGACTTAAAGCGAGAAGAAACACTAACAGTTTACGTCAAGTTAAAGTTATATTTACATGATCTTACAAGAAAATTACAGATAAATTCCAGCGATTAGTTTTTAAACCATCATGATGTAAAACACTTCAAGATTCAAGAAGAACAATTTTATACTGACTATTTCACAAAGAAATTTATAAATTAATCTAAATTCAAGATTTTTCCTAGTTACCAAGACTTATTTCGACAAAACACTGTCACAAAAAACATTTCGCATCTTATAAGCCAATAAGATGCTATATTTTACAAGTGAGTTTTGTTAATAACGAATTTTTTTTTGTCGTTTTAAAAGTGCCTAGAAACATATTGTTTATATATCTGTCAAAATTGGTTTATGTTCACTTATTTTTATTTTGGAAATAGTTATCTGAATACAATTCGTGGTTAAATTTTATCCAGACAATTTTTTCGGTTGCTTTACTTGAGCCTGTTGCTATTTTTTTTATCAAAGCCACTCGTAAATTAGTAGACAACCAGGTCTCGAAACAATTAAAAAAAATCCCAGCAAAAATTAACTACCTGTGATATTCCCCCCTATTCTGTAACTCTGTGGTAAATATTTAACCAGTTGATAATTTTTTCCTTCAATGAAAATAAATAACTCTGGAGAAAGTATTAACACATCGCTTGTAATGTTTGTTTTTATTTGTTAAAAATTTTAGCAACTGGTTAAAAATTAACCAGAGTTACAGAATAGGCCCTATTATATAAGATTATTTCACATACATCTTTTCACCTAATCAGAATGCTTTATTTGATGACCGTAGTTAGTTTTTTAGTGAAGAAATTTGAAAAAACCACAATGTCATGGCAATAGTTACATATTGTTCATATCAAAAATTTTATGTTTGAAATGTTGGTAATCGTAAAATAATCTAGCAAATATAAATCGAGCTATGAATTTAACTGATAAAATTTACTCATAATTTCTGCGAAGTAACGACAACTTGGATAAAATTTTTGACTCTCGTTTGTCTGTTACTATTCCTCAACTATTCGTTATTTTTTCAATAATTTGTTTGATTTCGTCTTTTTTGTTAAGCAAAAAAAAAAAATCGTGCAAAATAAAAGTTTATTGATGAAACCAACAGGAACTGTGATATTAGTTCTCATAGTTAAACATTTCAAACGAATAAAAAAACGGTTACATTTGGACTAACAATGTATGATCAAACCGTTTAGTTGACCGCACGTGAATCTGACTTCATGAGATGATGCACACTGGTGCCGTTCATTGTATGGTAAACCCGTTTGATTGATCATAACACAATCATAGATAATTGATCTGATCTTATGTACATCTGAGCTCTTAAAGCGATGGAACTCGACAAAATATGGTAAATCTTAGAGATATGAGAGGAAGTAACCATCTTTCATCATTACCATACTGGTAAGTATCTGTTTGGACATTTTCTCACGAACCCAAAATGACAGATTACTATTTAAAAATAACAACTGTCAATTCTGGATGCAGATGTCCCAACTACCAGGCCTGCAATAACATTATGGAAAGAATTTCATCTTGTTAGGGAATAACTACAAAATGTATAGGTAATGTACCATTTTTTTAAAATAGAATTGAAACTATTTTTATTGTCACGTTAAAAAGAGAAAAAATCAACTTTGAGCCCTTGAAAATTGAAAGTTAGTATGAATTTCTTGAAACGTGAACGAGATATAAAAACTTTGAAGATCTCTGTCTTCGCAAAAAGTATCTGTAGAATGTGCAAACTAAAAACTTATATGAATTGAAACAAGAAAGAAATGGCTAACTAATGCAGCAACTTTGCCCAATTTAACCGACTTCGTATCTATTAAAACTCTCAAGATCTCAATGGTTAGCCTCTTATAAAGTGCAACTTGTATACTGCGAACCAGAAATGTTTTTTTTTTACTGTAGTCCATTAAAAGTAATATTATATGTATTTCTTTTTGTAATAAAATATTTCTGTTATTAAATACATTTGTTGCATGAAAAAGAATTACAGAAAAATTACCAAAAATCACGGAAAATAAAAAGAGAAATCATAAAAATAACAATAATTTTTAAGCCTTTGCCATTTCTTTTAAAGATCGCCATTCGAGAAACGCTGATTTACCCTATTTATAAACTAGAGATGAAATAACCGCTCAATAACTAGTAAAGAAATTAAGCTCATTATAATTAAAAATTGTTAATTGCAATCTCCTTGCAACAATTTGAAAGCAGTGGGCGAAAAAACTAAAGGAAATGAGATAATTAAAGCATTCTAGGGAAAAAAGCTTTGTGAAACATATCGCGTGCATTTAGTCCCTTAATTAAAAAGACAAAACCATTTCCAGTGACATTGTGCAAAATGTATCCAATTTTTTGCATTAGCATAGTGTTTCACTAACAAAGCAAGTAATTTCCGAATGTATTGTGAGATGAATGATTTGTAAAACAATGAAACTGATATTCAAATGCAGAATAGAGAAAAACGCAAGGACGCGCGCTGAATGAGCTAAATGCCAGTCACACATTCCAACAAAAAGTTGTTAATGTATTTTCGTGTGATATATTTACTTGCGGTACATTTTAAACAATTCATATCAATCCAATGAAAACAAAAAAGGATTATTTGTCCTAAATCTAAACTAGAACACGATTTTAAATCCTCCAAATTTACACAAATAATTTAAATATATTTACATTACAAACAATTTTTCGATTGTTGATTTTACTTAAATTTGTTTGCAATGACAATAGAATTAAAGCGGTTTTGAAATTTGGTTATAACACCAAATGTAAATATTCTCATTAGGAACATTGATGGTACTAGAGAAGTCATTTAGATCTAGACTTTCCAGACTCTAGATTATCAAGACAAGATTGGTAAAATCTTTGTCTTGAAATTTCAATACAAGACAAGATTTTCATATTCTAGATAAAGACGATAAAATTATAGACAATTTTCAAAACTCTAGACTCGATTATTAAAAATTTTAATTTTTTAAAATATAAATATATCATACGAAATTTGTTTCCAAATAACATTTTTTATTTATATACTTACTTTTATAATAAATAAATATAAACAAAAACAATGAATATCACATATTTATACATATTATCAAAAGGGAATTTCTCGATTTTGAAACTATTGCTATCAACAAAAAATAGGTATTTAGAAGAAATATACAGATAAAATGGGATGATTTTTTTAAGCAGGGTTGGATAAAAATCTTTTTTTTTAATGGTGTAGTATCTTTTCCTAAAAGTCACAAATAAATCAGTATATTGGAGAAAATTATATTGTAAAAAATAAGTAAAAATTTAAAATAATATAAACAAATACAATAAAATCCTTTTATAAAACAAAATGCTAATAACATTAGTCCATATACGCTAATGTTATTTCTTCTTCTTCCATTATAACGACTCCCGGCTAGAGCGACAAAATTTTTGGGTTTTCTTTGATGCCGTTATAACTGAATTTTACATTTCAAAATTAATTTAACAAAAAGTCACACAATGTGACAAAAAAATTCGACGTTATTAATTCAAAACATTAACATAATGCATCAGTAAAGTCGTTTTACCGATGATATTAAACATATTTAGTAATTCCTGAAACAACGGCCACATGGCAGTTTTAGGCACACTGTGAACACACTTTTTCTCCTAATTTTCGTAAACTTGGAATGTTAAATAAAAATAGCAAAAGAAGAGATGTAAATCAATAATTTTTTTTAAAGCAATAGGATTTCTATCTCATTGAAATCACTGATTTAAATGAATGCAAGCCTGGCTTTAGGTTTAAAATTATATTTATTAAATCAGTGATTCTCGAGCAGTAACTCAAAGATACATTTTTATAACTTCGACATTAACTTTACACCAAACGGTAGAAAGGTTCATGGATTAACTACATAAGTAAGACTTCAACAGTTTTTTGTAAATTCAGAAAATTGGTTTATAAATAAATATTAACCATACATTTTTACTTTATAAAACTCTACTTTATCGTAAAATAAATTTTCAATGTAATATTTTTATATGGTAGTCTTGGGAACCCCATTAATAAACCTGAGAAAAACTGTTGGTATCCAGCTGTGAATAAATGTAACACAACTCCCTTATCGTATTAGCGGAGTTGTTTATCGCAGAGAAGCAAACGTAATTCTTCTCGCTGTTCGGGAAGACATTTTAATTGCCTGGTAATTGAAAGAACAGCGTGAAATGTCTCCGCTGCGGTAACGTGTCCGTAACCGTGTCACTCATTCGTTCTCAGCACGAACTGTGAAATGGCAAACCGATTTACAACATCTCGCAGGATTCTCTTTAGAACAATACGTCGCTGTAATGACGGGGTTTTTGCACAAAAATGCCTTCAATGCTTCAATTATTGGTTGCGGAACATACAACCAGGGACAAGATGGTTTTTTGATAAGACATTAAGGTCAATTTATATTTAATATTATACGAAAAAATATACTTGAATTACAAAAATAAATATTTTCTTCACCTTTTCTGTGTGAATTGCAATTTATTCTTATTTATCACAAGTATAAATTGTTTCCAAAAGTACCAGGATATTTGTTTTTTATTAAACTCAGCGGACATGAAAATATTCTAACCTATATATACTAATCAAACCAAAAAAGTATGTATATTCATTAAAAAATTCATTTTTTTTTCACACTAAATATTTTCGATTTAATAAAATATAAATTAATAAATTATTATATTATAATATCATGTGCATCTATTTCATAAAACAGTAAAATCTTAAATGTACCAGTTTATTATTAAAAAAATTTGATGTTAACAACACACGACTTGTACACTAAATTATCCACATTTTTGCTGCATTTCATTTAAACTTAATTCAATTGAATCTCATTGATCATACTATGACAAATAATTCTTCAACTTCGTTTCATATCTTCGAACTTCCCTTCGAAATGGATCAACCGAAATTTTTCGCAATTACAAAAAGATTTGGTTTCGAATTCGCTGATATTGAAAGGTTTCGATCTAGCAGTTCGAAAAAAAATCAGATGTTTCAGATTTTCATTTCGAATTGGGTCAGTTCCAATCAAGTTTTCTGCCAATTATATTATCCAGTATTTCTAAATGTAAATTGTTCAAAAATGTAGAATAATTAAACATATTTACTCATAAGCCGTATTTTTTATTTGTGCTAAGTTCCAATTACATATTTACGGTGTTGCGGCAAAAAACAGTATTTTCTTTTATTTATTACCCGTTACAATAATTGTTTATTTGTTTATAATACTCATATAATTTGCTATTATTTGCGTAAAATATTGTGGAACTGTTTCTTTGTAATGACTAATACAATTGATGCACTCATCGATTATCTATAAAAATCGTGATTTTCCGGTTAAAACAGAGTAATTGAAAGGTAATGTTCAGTGAAAATTGCGTGCATAATTTATATTACAGTAATATGATGAGACTGTTTTAAAGTTAATGAGGTTAATACATTTGCTAATAGTTCTTGCTAAAGGAGAATCATAATAGCATAATATAAACTACTCATTATTAAAAGGAAAATAAACGAAAATTGTTTCTAGTATATAATTACATTGTTGGAAATACACTGCAGGAATAATAAACAGGGACAAATTTATAAACAGTAAACGATTTTTTAATTTAATTTTACTGACTCTGTTTTAGTATAAACATTATTATTCCACGAAAATGTATAATTAGCACAATGTATTAAGAATACAATAATATGTACTGTCCATTTTATTTTATAATTTTCACAACAGTGGAATGTATTACGATTTTTCCACACATTTCATTATTCATAATCCTTCACGAAAGATTTAAGAAACTCTGAAATCTAATTTTTAGCACATTTCTTTTCAAAAATATTCAAATAATCCAGATTTTCATCAATAAACATTAAGTTTCCCATTCTTTATGGACTCATACAGCTCCATACAAGCACATATCCTTCTCCATATTTCACTGTTCGACATATATTTTATTTGTTTTCATTTCTTCCTTTTTCAAACAAAAATTCATCCCTCTGATTCGAATTTATATCAAATATATAATGAGTTCCAGGTTTCAGGATGGTTTATATATTTAAAAAACAAAGCATAAAGATATATGTACGGAAGAGTGAACATTCTTACTGATTTTGTGAGTACAGTACTGTTCACATATTTTTCATTAGTTGGTTACACTGTTTGATCTTTAGAAGTACTGTAAACTTTAGCAATAGTAATAAAATTATAACAATAATATTGCTGTAATTTTTCATTTGCCTTCACATGAGATCTAAAAGGACTATAAAGATTATAGGGAGGCAGAGTTTTGTAAAGTAATCTAGAAAAAGCAGAACTTTAATTTTCATTAAATAATCCACTTCTTAACAAATGAAAAACTAAAAATTCTTAATTTCAGCAAATAATAATATAGTAGAATTTGTATTTGAATTTATGAAATGTTTTGCCTGACATTATTAAATCCTCGAGAAATAAAATTCAAAAAACTATAAAAGAGCATTTGCTAAAACTGCTTTTACACAATAGAAGAATTTTTAAATATTAATCATTGTATATGACATAAAATTTCATTTTACATTTATCACTTTTTTTAATAATAAATGACTTACTACTAACATTTTAATGTAATATTGTCAATAAATAATCTAAATCTAGAACATACTACTACTAATTTCATGAATGGTCACTTTAGTGTACGGAGACTATTTGATTTGAGGGTAAATTGTGCTTTAACAAATAAAAATTTATGAATTACACTGGTTAACTTGTTGCTATCTATGTAGTTTTCAATATAATAGAAATATATTTCAATAAACATAATTTAACATAGAGATAGCTCGCTTATACTCGTATTAAGTGAAATATAGGTTATGTTGGGAAACATTCTATTTAAATTTATTACCACTACAATTCATACCATTTGCATAGATTATTTATTCCCTCTATACATCTTCTTCATATCATTTACTGCACAAATAGTTTCTGTTACTAATCTCCGATCTAGCATGTGTCTAATTTATCATGACTAACACGTCTCGTTTGCATTAAGCATCTCAGAGAGCATTAGGGAATTAGAGTTCGCTTGGCCATATGCAGCAAGACCGGTGACCAGTAGCGATAGTGCAGCGTCTAGCGTCTGTGCAACGCATGGCAAGTTCAAGAATGTCAACTGAAACTTGACACATAAAGACAAGGAAGTTTCCAGAACAGATGAACTAAAGCGGTAAATGGAGCAGAGATGTTACAGCAGTCCAAACAAACATTGCTCTCTTTTCCCATCACATTTTAGATGGACAATTTTTATAATATAATTTAATTCTTCAAATGCTCAAATAATCTGTACACAGTATATTGTGTATTGAGTGCAGAAAAGCATTCACATCCATGCGAGTATAATTTTTGCGGCACGAGATATAGTCAATTATATTATATGAGCTTTTTTGACGAGTGTTACAGTAGACCAAACAAACATTGCTCTCTTCTCCCATGATATTTTAGAAGGACAATTTTTATAATATGGCTAAATATATTATTTCAGGTGGGATTTTAATGAAAATAGTATATTGAGTGCAAAAAGCATTTGTATCAATGCAAGTATAATTTTTGCGGCATAGTCAATTATATTATATGAGCTTTTTTGACGAGTTGCACAATATATTTTTAGACGACCATATACACTCGCTCTCGCATAATTTCAGTTTCTGGACTAGTGATGTCAATAACTATTGCTTAAATGTTAAATATGATTGGTTTGGGCCAAGACGGAAATACTTATTTCCGTCGCCTATTCACAATTATTCTTTCTGGCAGATGATGTTTTAAATGAAAATAAATAATTTTCAGTAGTGACCGCTTAACAATCTGTTGATTTGCGTCACTTAACAAGCAACGTCGGGAATCTCAACTTCCCAAATTTCCCCCAGATTAACGTGCGAGAAATTTTGGGAAAAAACACTACATTTATAATAAAGGAATATATTAACTTTAACATTCTTTTGCCTAATAATAACAAAAGAAGGTAATGAGATATTCAGTACAATATAATTTAGAATACCTATACAATGTTGGCACACTATCAAGCCGACAGGTTGAAAACACTTGTCAATATTGAAACAAAACCACAAAAAATTGTTTGTATATAATAAATAAAAATATTTGTACAAAAGAAAAAGTTATTGATTTTGTGTTTCGTTCAAAAATTATTATACCAATATCTTGCATGAAGTTTTTTCCCGGATTCGTTCTTTTGCAGCGCTCGCAATCTCGCGCCTCAAAATACTTGTCCGGAAAAATGACGTTCCCACACTTAATATGTAAATAATTGTTTTGTGTATTCACAAAAAAATTATCAATACACAAATTGAATTACTGAAAAATCCTCTTATCAAACATAAACCATAAAAACTTCTGCGCTAACGACGCCTAACGTAGGTTTTCGTTATTGTGAATGCTTACATAGAAACGCACAGGTCATATATTCTACTCCAACCATAACTAGTAACTCCAACCACAAATTTCTTGTTGCAAATGAGGCTTCATTCTTAATTTCATACTGATATTTTGGGCGATATTTCAAGTTTCTATTGTACAAGTTATTTCTTATTCACTGATTCTACATAGTTCGTAAGAGTGCTTATTTATTGTACTACTACTACGGCAGCGTAGAAAATAAAATTTCTAGAAATATGCCACTTTTATAATGTTTGAAGAAAAATAATATTTGACGAAAGTTGCTGTTATATACTTATGTAAATAATAACGTTTAAAAAAGTTACTTTGATGTCATTCTAATCGTTTCCCGTACATATTTAAAAGTAGCAATCGCTTCTGTAGTGTATTATTATTACAAATACTGCTTTTTCCTGCAAGGAATGTAAGTACATTATTACTATTGAGCATATATTAACTGAGTAGGAGGTTGAGTACCCGCTTATTTTTCGCGCCTCCAGCCGTAATTACTATCATATAGGTATAAGTGATTTTGCCCATTGCTGCACGACCAAATTATATGAAATGACTATGATTTTTATAGTTACCTTACTAGTAGGACAGTTATTCTCTACAACACTCTGTTGACAATGGTAACCAAGAACTAAATGTTTTTCCGAAACTTACGACTTATATTGGCTATGGAAGTACCTACGTCAACAATGGCGCGAAAAATAAATAAATGATGTGATTAGGTAAACAGTAACTGCCTACGTTACAAATAAAAGACAAAAAAGAAAAAGGTAAAACTATTTCTCGAATTAAAGTAAAGGTAGATTTTACCTTCAGAGTGTTTGCCAATTTAAATCCCCATAAATTTAATCATGAACGTAATCTACATTAAACATTCATTTGACATTTTGAATGTCTCTGTTCCCGAAGAGATAAAATACTAATGACTGCATCCTAGAGCTTTGCGTACGTGACAAATAGAACGTGTGAAATTTCAGTCGGAGTTCCTAGTAAAAATATCTGCGATTTATACCATTTGCATGAACGTGAGCGACAGACATCCACGCACTAAATCAAACAATTAACGTCGGATTGAAATATCGTTAAAGTTAAAATGAAATGGAAATTAGGAAACAGGGAAATAAATTAACGTTTTTCTACAGGAAGTAGGACAAATGAAAAGGAAGAAGTCTAAATACTTTAATGTACTTCCTCTCTGGTGCTCAGTGACAAAGAATATCTTTCCTTTCAATGTAATTCCATTTCTTTAAGTGTTCAACTACTTAGGTAATTACTACTGAGATCAGGTAGAAATTAGAAAGGATTGGATACACCTACGCTTCGACCTTGCACAAATCGAATCAACCCTCGTATTTTGTTTTAAATTTGGTCGTAAACAGGCGGATACAAGGCGATTTATTTATTTAAACAAGTAAAATATTAGCTGAATACGTATTAAAAACACGGATCACCTATTTGGATCATTTGAATATGAAATAATTAATTAAATTTCAGATCGCAAGTAGGAGAAAATCTTAGAAAATATATCATTAGATAGATTGCCTATATCGTACGAATTAAATTTTTGGCTAAACTTAGAAGGGTGGATATACAATTTCCATCTCTTTTTGGAGGCGGAAATATGAATTAAACATCGAACTTAAAAACCATCATGACATATCTGACATTGTACACATTGTCAATATGCTTTGAACATACTTAGGAAGAATTATGAATTACTTTATGAGTTATTTATAGAACTTCAATCTAACGAGCTTTTTTGAAGGAATCTTTTGGAAAGCTAAAAGGAAAAATTTGTAACTTCAACTTTAACATTAAATAATAAATATATTTATGATTCTTATGCAAGAAATAATAATTTTGATTCTTTTGTACACCTACTCAAACAAACAATGCAGCTGTTAATCAGTTTCTTAGAATAATTTCTGACATATACGTATATGACCTTGACAAAAAAATATTTGACATGAAGTGTCACCATTTGCAATAATAAATGTTTATATATCAGTTGGTAATGCAAGCAAGAAGGGAATATGTTTTGTACTGTCTCACCTATCTAGTGCTACATAATCTAAGAAGAAAATAGTCTGTGGCTTAATATTTTTGCATATTCGTTATCGAATTTACCGATAGGAGCGCTGTTTTCTGACGTTCAAGATGGCCGAAGGATATGTGGAATAACGTAATAAAGAAGATATTGACGGAAAGAAACATCCAGATGTAAGAAGCAAGAAGAATAGCGAAGGACAAGAAACAGTGGGAAAAATTAGTGCACATGTGAACTTAAAAGACATTAAATTATGTAAATGAAAATTAAGATGTATATATTCTATACCTGAGGGTAGAAGGATGACTGATGATGAAATTGAGAAAAAAAAATTATTCATTATAACAACTAAGTACGCCAATCTCCGTACACCAGTAAATTATATAGAATCAATTGAATATAGAATCTTTTGAACCGTCATTTATTACTTCTCTTAATCGGTTTTTCATACTTTCCACTAATTTTCTTGAAGTTTGGGAGGCAAATTTATCCTATTCTTCTACCATAAATGTAGTAGTTCTATTATATTCTCTTGGCGTCTTGTTTTACACGTTTTTTTAAATAAGTCACAGAGAAGTTCGATGGGATTTATATCTGGAGACTGTAGAGGCGTTTTAATTATTGTCTACAACTGTACAATAACTATTGTAGCCGTCTACGTGTTAGTATGTTTGGGGGTCATTATCTTGTTGAAAGAATCAAGAATCCCTAAACCTAATTTTCAGCACATTTTTCCAAATTCTCTTTTAAAATATTCAATTTTTTCCACCCCTTCTGCACTCATACAGCCCCATACAAGCACTGATTATCTTCCATATTTCAATGTTGGACATAATTTTCTTGTTTTCATTTGTTCATTCTTCTTTTTCCAAACAATAATTCGGCCAACTGATACAAAATTATTTATTTTAGTTATTCTGAAAAATTGCTGAGGTCCAGAAGATATCAGGTAGTTTCTATATATTAAAAACAAAGCGTAAAGATCTATGTACGGAGACTAGTTGGTTTGAGTCACGAAGTATAATATAGTTTGAGTGTATAGTATCAATCTAACAGTGGTATTTTTAATCAATGATCAATAGCGGCTTCAATAATAAAATCACATAATTATACGCATTATTATCAAAAACCTTCACTAATCGTATCAGTTGCGCATAAGTAGTGATTTTTTTTACAAGATAACAATGTAAATTTTCTTATAAATGATAAATATACATCTTCTACATAAAGATATCTTGCAGTGTGTACATTTACTTTATTGTATAATATACAAGTAATAAAGAACGTACATTACTATAAATTTTCTATTGCTTTTAAGAAAATGCATCTTCTTACATAACACAACACACAGTGTGAGTAATACACACTCATACACATCTGTCGATCACATGTATGGTTTAATCAAAGCTAAATTACATATATTCTTTTGTTTCAAACACTTTCGCCTCATAAATTATGTGCATATGTACAAATAACAGCGAATAAATGAATTCCATTCATTATATTGCTAGGTTTATTATTTAACATTACGAATTTGAAACCGAAATAAGTATGTGCGTATGAACTCTGAGCTATTTTTAGAACATGGAACGTAGAACTGGTTTAACACTTATGCAGAGGTTCTGGAAATGTTCTAATCTGACAATATCAAAATCAAACAAAATATTTCGTATATATTAGAGTGAAAATGAAAAATTAGTAAGATGCAAGGCATGTAAGTAAATTATAAACTGCGAAGAGTTATGAACTGAGGTGGAGTTTGCGGAACCGAACTTCATGTTACCATACGAGAATAGTTGTAATAGGTACTTACATTCCGAGTCGCTTATTATAGTTTTCGCGCCACCAGCAGCATATAACTTCTAGTAATGTAAAAGTATTTATAAACTGTAGCACACTTGACAGTTCAGATTTATTACAACTTTTTATAGTTTATTTTGCCCATTGCTGGACGACCAAATGTACTAGTAGGACACTTATTTTCTTTAACACTTCTTTGACAATGGTAACCAAATAATAAATGTTATCAGAAACATATGATTTAGGTATGTTAATATGATAGTAAGTTGTACTTAAGTGAACGGTGGCGCGAAAAATACATATCATAATACATTAAAAAAATAAATTTTATTAAGTACTCTTAGACAAAAAAAACATTCTAACTCGATATTTGAAATTTAGTTTGAGGAACCCTGGATTTGTTTAATTGCATGAACATATGAGTAACACTACACGAGGATGTATATTTCAGTTTGGATGTATTTGAAATCTTTGGATAAAATTACACCAGTAAGGTATTTTAAAGTATAACAAAATTTCACATGTTTCACATGTATCACATTCACATGTTTAAATTAAATGTATTTAATTTAATTCCAGATTAAATAATCTCAGTACGTTGAATCGTTACAATTTGTTTTTTGTAAAAGCATCAAATAGGTCAGTTTTACGAGAGGAATATTTTTAGAAAAAAGAAAAAATGTTCATTCACAAAAAAATCTTTCTAGAATCCAGTGATAAATATTTCTATTACATATTTTTATACATCTATTACTAAGTTTTTTATAATTCTTAATAAATTTTGTACTTATTATTTTAGTACAAAATACTAAGGCTTAAACGGTACAATAAGTCCATCACTTAATTATGAATTCTCTTCTTTTTACTCAAAGTTATTCAAGCTTTTTTAAAAGTTGTTATCTTTGCTAATTGTGTACTTCTTGTATTTATTTAAATTAATATTCATTTACTACTTAAACGGTGTTTAAATAACCGATACATTTTAATGTATTCATATTTACATGTTTAGTCTTAGTTTAAAATATTAGGTACCAAAACCTTTGTACATTAAATTTGAATTAACATAGGTAACTATTAACAATAAAAAGTTATTTTCAAATTCACTGCTACGAAAATTACTCCAATTGTTGGTAAATGTCATCGTCATCGTAATAATGTGTAATTTACCAAAATCATTACCTCTTTTGTTTGGTTGAAAGAGCGCGCACGTATTATCAAATTAAAACAATTTTGTTTCACACTTAATTACCTAAATGACACTGATTTCCCTGGTGGAACGAGATGATATCTAAAGCTGTAGATAATCACAGATTCACATGCGGAAGTGGCACAAAAGAGTTTGCAGTTGTCAGTGTTATCCACACCGCACAATATTATCACTATATCCTCGCTAATGCGTACCGCTGTTCTATAAAAATCACTAAGCGTTGCTAACGCAAATAAGGAAGTGCTTAAAGCGTAAAATTTCATAAACAAAAAAATGAATAAAAAGTATTGTTCTCAAATATTTTTTCACAATCTGTTAAATTTCACTATATATGAGTACATACGTAAAACATTAAATGAAGATAAATTAGTAGGTAGTACATACCCTAACGGGCGCCAATTTTTTAGGGGCACCGGGCGCCAAATTATAATATTTTTTTTGTTAATGTCCGTAACATTTGTTGATTTATATATACAAATTAATTATTTTTGCATAAAAAAAAGAAAAACTGTTAGCTTGAGATTTGTTCCCTCCTTATAGAAGCTGCCTCGTGAGGTGGTATTTGCTGAGTTTTTAATATCACTTAAAAATTGGGTTATGTGTTGCTGTCAGTCAACAATAGTATAATGTGCAACAAGTGCAGAAAGTTGCATATTTCCCACGAGGTATAAAGGTTCGGTATGAGATGAAGTCGAGTGCTGGAATCACACAAGGTGGGAAATAAGTGATTCTGCACTAGTGACGAACTAAACTCCACAGTAAACATTACAGAATAAAAATACATCCACGAAAGCTATTTGACTTAAATAACAATATGGCACACGAAACCTCATTTGCGCAGTTGAAATGATTTCTCACACTTTAACCCACGAGTGTTGGAAATACCCAATTTAGAAGCTTTCTACAGTGTGAGAAAAGTGCCTCTTTCTATATAAGTCATAAAAAAGGTTTTATTATTGAATTTATAATATTGTTATTATATATATATATATATATATATATATATATATATATATATATATATATATATATATATATATAGTAACGAGCATGAGTCTCGTCTAACAGTCTCATTAAATAGGTCAAGGGAGATAAGAGCGACGTCGCTATGCACAGAAATTTTATACAATCCGGAAGACTCTAGAACGTTCGAGAGTAATTACCCAAAGATATAAAGTGTCGCAACCTGAAGCGGAGATTAGTCAGCGTGGAGTCGAGTCGAAGTCAGTCAATGCAGTCCAGTGGAGAAAAGAGACATGTGAAGTAGAAATAAATATTTATACGCAATGGAAATAAATTTTGATATCTTGTGAATATAAATAGCGTTTAAATAAATACTGTTGTGAATATAAGTTAATAATTACTTTGATAAGTGTGTATACTTTTGTTTTTTCTGTTGTTATTTAATAAACTTGTAATATAAATATTCGTGCTTTGCGACTCTTTGCAATTTACCCATTTAAATTATAAATAAACATTACAATATTTACTGAAAAATAATTTCAAAGCTTGTTTATACAGTAAGTACATGTTGAACTACTATATTTTATTAAAACAAAATAAGGTCATGTTGTAAATAGGTCATACTCAAATTTAATTAGATTTTAAGTTTTAGTATAGCCTTAAAATTTTGTGAGCTTTTTTATTAACATCGAGTAAAATGATAAATAAAAATACAAAATATCAAAGTTAAAAATGTATATAAATTGTTGGCGTTGGTGTATAAATTTATTGCACAAGATATTAATAACAATGATATATTACTTACACATTTACATATATTATTTATTTTTAAATATAACTGAATGAAATTTATTCCTTAAAAGTTTCTAGAATGAGAAATAGGAAAGTAACATCTGTCAATTTTAACAACAGTTTGAAGTATGTACGTGCGAAATAATCCAGATTGATGTGTTTGTGGAAATTGCATCATTTCTAAATAAAGATTGTCGTATATCAAAAGAACCTTCACACAACTTAAACAAAATGTGCATACAGTATTCATTTACAATGTGTAAAACATCCCTGACATCTATATAAATCTATATTAATTTTACATTTTCGATAGAATCTAAACTTCTCTGCTGAAAGAAAAATCGTAATAAAAAGATTCTCAAAGTACTAAGTAATAAATGACGATGGACTATTATAATAACTCAAAAAACTTATTAGATTCATTAAAATTTCAATTTATTATTCAAATTAATTGAGAAAATCAGGACTCAAATATCAATCACAAAATTAATTGACATTGAGTCACGATTCATTTGACTTAATAATTTAAATTTGAGATGCCCAATAAAAATGTTTAAAAGAAAAAGCATTCGTTTTTTCAACAAACGATGACATTAATGAAGGCTTGTTTTTATTTAAGTGCAATTAAGTATTCAGCAATAATATACATCATTACTTCCAATGAAAATTTTTAAATTCAACAAATATGTATTATAATTAATTTGTATTAGAATATTGAGGAAATGACAAATACAAACATACACATTTGCTATCAAAATCCAAACTGAAATAACAGACGCAATCTTCTAGTTATGTGGTTAATATTTCAAATAATTAATGATAAGTATATTCTAAAATAAATATTACATTTGAAAATATAACAACGTCTGTTGATTATTAATGGTAATGAATCCTCTGAAATATACCGAACGATAATTTTTACATAATTAAACGAAAAATGCAGACGTTATAATTTAAATTTAGATTAAAAAAAGTTTATTAATACTGGCCTTCTCGTAAATTTAATTACCGATATCTAAGGACATATAGGGTGGTGACTCACATACCCGAATATAGGGAATTAACATATAAAATCATATGTTCGTAATTTCCTGCTTCATTAATTACTTTAAGAAAAAATACTTCAAATATCAGGTGTAAAGCTTAACATACCGCATCTGAATCAATAAGCAAAATTAATTTTACATGTTTTGTAAACTCAGAAATTAAGTATGAAAATTACCCCAAAATAGCGGTAGCTATGGAATTGAGACAAAAATTAACAAACGTTCAACGGTTTATCTGCCAAGTTAACGATATCTTAGTTTATTTTTCTAATTATTCGTAATTACTGCTTTGTCAAGTTACGCTAAAAAATATTGCAATTATATTTTGTTCTTATTCCTAAAAGTGATTTTATTAAAAAACGTGCGTTCGTAATTTGGACCAATATGTATTGATTTTACAGAGTAAAAACTTATACTCTGAATTTGCTTTTAACCAAGATCAATCTCTTTTGCTGCTCCTTAGATGTTCTTTCAGATCTTTTTCCTCAATTACCTACTCTTGCAGTTGTTAATTCCTGCTGCTTTTACATATTCTTCCACTTCTCTTCGCCATGAAGATCTAGGTCTTCCTCATTTAACATTACACGTTTTATAGTTATTTATGGTACAAGTGTGTTACATTACAGATAAGTCACGTGGGAAAAGTGTAGCTCACGAGGCCGTTAGGCCGAGTGTGGTATTTTTTCAAGTGACTTAGGTAATTAACACACGTGTGCCATACAACATTTTATCCAACACATTTTAATCATTGATATAAAATACATATAAGATTTTTGACAGATGGAATTTCGAAATGACATTTAGGAACAAAATAGTGTAGAGAAGGTTTTATAACGTAGTTACTAAGATACGAACCAAAAAACAGTGAGCTAATATATTTAGCTCACTAGTGACTTATGACCTAGTTTATTTATCTAAAAACAGCATACTTATATCGTTATAATTACACGGTGTTGGATAAAAATATTAAAACTTATGCTTATCCTATCCCATTTTTATAAACTTTTGATTTCATATTAGCGTGCGGTTCTCACGATGTCTGCACGTCTAATGAAGTGAAGAAGTGAAGACTGAAGAGTATGTAGGTCAGGGATTTTGGAAGATGTTCCGAAGAGCATCGGAGAAAGTTCGATCCTACGTTACAGTGATATTTTTTCTTGATTGTTATGGTGTATGATTAAAATGTGAGATAGTATTGAATATATTTGACGCTATGCTATATACAAGTATTTTGTTACAAAGAAATTCTACCTTATAATTTACAAGGTAAAAATAAGATTTATATTTATATTTGTATAGCACAATTATTATCATTTAAAATATGTATTTAAAAGAAAATTATCAACTTGGTAATAACTTAAACGACTAATTTGAAATATTAATTGTATCGATAAACAATTTATGGCTTTGCGTTTAACTTTTTATCATATACAACATATTAACCACAAACTTTGTTTTAAAATATTAAATTGAAATATATGAGAGAGTTTCTATGTTAGAAGCCTCAGAAACACGTGTATTTATTGATTATTTACTTTAGCAACGGATATATTGATAACTTCAAATTTTGAAGTAATACCAGTTGAATGTCGCTAACGTAAAAATGTGAATATCTGGATAACACGAAAATTTCCTATTGTATGTTTATAAGTGTGAACTACATATATACTATGTATATATTAAATAAAACTAAAATATTAGTTTTTCTTGATAAACTGTACTAAAATGGCAAGTATTTATCCTTAGTATGAAATGGACATACCAAGCGAGTTGTACGCTGTACTTTTTATATTGCTTCGATATTATTTCTTAATTCATTTATATTTTAATAATTCATTCATTTCACTACTTCCTAGCAACTAGCTACGAAATAATTTTCAGATTATTTTAGATACACAAAATATATTTGCCTACCTGTTTTTTCTACGACCAGTAATGTAAGTAGCCATTATTGTACAACTTATAGGTTATCTAAGTGTCACATTACAGAAGGCCGTGTGTATTTATCGAAATTATGTCGGCAGTATTAAAACAAAATTAATTATAATTAAGTTAACATTAAGTCTAATGAAGAAATAAATAAGAAATGCTCTACTAGTATTGTTATATAGTATTATAAAAAATTTCAATTAATTATTTTTGTTTAGAGGTTGACAGTTTGACACATGTAGTTGATTTTATGTTTTGTAGTTGGTGCTATTTACTAGTGATGTGTCAATTATTTTATTGTATAACGGTGTGATCGAAAAACAATCAAATAGTGGTCGTAGAAAAAGTATAGTACATAATTCGCGGCTCTTATGTAACTCTTCCATTTCGTGCGTAATATAAAACTCACAACAATTAATATGTAATAAGCTATTACCGGTTTCAGGATATTAACCCTTGTTATAAGCAACAGTAATCTGGTTACTAGGACCTAACTATCTGTAAGGTAATATTATTACCGTACTGACTTGTCGAAATAACATACAGACAATTGGATAATATAATACTTAGTATTTACTCCGTAACAATAATATGCTGTAACGTGAACAGCTTCAGTTTTTTTTTGTAATTACGGTGTCGAAGTCTACTGTATTTATTACATGATTGAATTTGGAGTATTACGCGTATTTTTTTCTTGAACTCTTCTGAATGTAATGTCAGGGCAAGGTGAAAGCAGCGACCTACAGCGTGATATCCACTCTAGAAAGGTTAGATACCGTCTGATGAATCCTCAGTATATAACACTAATTACGGTCAGCTATGTGATCTATAGTCAACCGCAATTTAAAATCTCATCACGATCAATTTACACACTGCTTATTACGTGTGGACAAGTAAATGTTATCTGTGAAACTAATATTAACTCATCGACGTGAAGTACTTAGCAATATTTTAAGTCATTATATAATCAATCTTTTAAACAACATAACAAATAGTAACTTTTAAAAAATAATATCTTACGATTATTATCATTATTAGTTATTTACACCCAAATTCATAAAAAAGATTTTTAGTTTCAAAGATAACTCCATAAGTTTAGTGCAACTAGCAATAATATTTGTAGATGATTATCAGCATTTCTAAAGGGTACAGAGGAAGATTTGTGGTGATATTTGACAATCCAGGAGTACAATACTTTGCTTACACGCATGCGCAAACTATTTATAGAAGTGTGGTTATAATCATTTTTTTAGTCTTAACAACACTAGTCTAAGTTCACTACTTTTTTGTTTAGGTCTAATTTTGTACATTTACATTTAACTTTTATTTTATTATAATTTATTTATGTTAAACCCTTTTTGTTTCTCAACATTTTTTTAAATTCGATTTTCCTTGTACATCAATTTTTCAGTTTCGATATTTATCGTAACATCATTTGGTGTAACCGATTTTTTTAAATCTTTGGGCCATCGCTAAACCTATTATAACCTATACAAGTTAAATAAGTGTCACCTAAGGTCATGCGTAAAGTAAACCGACTGCACAGTTGGGAATTTTTTATTTATCGAAGTTAGGCTAGCAATATAATTAAGAGAAAATTAATTGTAATTAATTTAGGTTCAATTTAATATTTAGAGGTTGACAGATTGATATATCTAGTTAATTTGATACCCTTTAATTAACTGAAGCCGTAATTTACTAGAAATTTGTCTAATATTTCTGTGTAGTATGTGATCGAAATGCAATCTTATAATGATCGAAGAAAAAGTATAGTACGTAATTTGAACTGTAAAGCAATTGGGTATGTGACCATGACCGAATTTCAGTTTATAAGTCATAAAATATAAAAACTAAACACTATAGCTTCTCATTATTAAAATAAAAACTTATCATTAGTCTGCAATTACATAGTTATTAGCAATTTAATGTTTCGGAGATGGGATGTGATGTCCACACAACAGGATCGTGGAAAAACGTAGGTAGACGGTTTCCAGTCTATCTGTCTTCTTTCACGATTCTACCACTGTGACGTGTGACATCCCTTCCCCAAATTTTAAATATTTGTTTTTATCTAGTATCATATATGTCAAAAACAAAATTTGGTCACATACCCCATTACATACTTGCGGAATTATAAACTTGTCACTGCGTTCGTGTGTAACTTTTCCATTTCGTGCGTAATATGCATCTTACAACTCTTGTTACGTAATACACTATTTTTGTTACAAAAAATATAAAGCATTAAATTTTTTTTAATTATTTTCTTTTTTTGCCATTGTCCCTAGAACCAGAATATTAGTTGCCAAATATATTGAAATTTTGAAACGACTTTATATTAGGTAATAAGTAACTCTTTCAATTTCAGAACTAATTACGTACAAACAATCTATTTTTTTATTGTCTATAACCAACTGACATTTTTTAAACATGTGACATTTTTTTTCAAAAATGTATATAATTAAACCGCATTATATTTATTTCTTTTTGTTGTTATTTATTTCAAAGTTTATTTCTAAAGAGAACATTTTTAATGAGCTTACTTTATTTCGCTTATTAGTTCTATAAAAAACATTGTTTTGAGAAAATACAGATTAATTGAGAAAACAGACTTAAAAATAAACGAAATGAAGAAATGCAAATTATTAAGAAACTTTATTTAATGATTTACCTTTACTTCACATCAGCTCTAGAAAAATAACTTTTTCTTGGAAATATCAATTAATTGAGAAAACTGAAGATGAGCAAAAATAAATAAGTAAATATTAAAGGAATATTTTGCATTAATATCCTTAGAGAATTTCTGGGTATATACAACGACATTAAGATTCATAAACAAGGCCCACTCATTCGACAAATACATCTAAAATTTAGTGAAAGTGAAATTATAATAAGTGATTAATTTTTGTAACTGCTTCATCACTTAAGACACGTATGTCCTACGAGATGAGATGAGAAAATAATTATGCCGCAAAAACAATTATATATTACACATGCATAACTGTGTAACACATTACGATCATTTGGTAACATCTCTAAATATTACACACATGTAGTAAATTAAAAAAATAGAGCATCTTTTATAACGACAATACTTCTTTTATGACCACTAATGTAAATAGCCATTATTGTTCAACTTTTACGTTATGTAAGTGTCACTTTACTTAAGGCCCTGTGTATAGTAGCCGATCGCAGTATAAATAAGACAAAATATTTATAAATAATAATTAATGTTTTAAAAAAAAAATGAAGACCCTGTACGAACATTAATATTCATACATAAATGCTTTTTTAAAGAATATTATAATATTCATAATATCGTACAATTTTCGTAGGTACTATAAAGAAGACATTACATTACTAGTCGTGCAATGTTTTCATTTTTTTATCAGTAGAATACTACTATACCATCGACTATATACAGACAATCATATATTAGTATACTATATATACGAACATCGGTAGCTATTTGGTTAAAGCATTCCGAATCGAATAATATTTAATCTAGTGGTTCGGAACTCATCATGAACTGCAGAGACTACAGTTTGACAAGGTATTTCATCAAAATGCAGGTAAAAATATAGTCTCGAAAAAAGTACCTTAAGTACTTGATGCCCTGTTCCACTTAGGAATGTTGTGCCACATATCATAATGATGATATATTACTATATCTGACGCGTACACATCATTTATTTATAGGTTAGTTAACTTAAATTAACTTCGAAATACTTCAAAAATAATATTTTTTATATGAGTTTTATAAGACGGTATATTGCTCCAGGAGTTGAAATGAAACGAATGGAACAATATGTCAAATAAAACAACAAAACAAGTATAGTATAATATTTTTTATGCTTTGCGCCACTGATTTATAATATAATAATCTAGGGATTTGTGTAAAATACGGTACCACTAATAAGTGGCATAATTCGTTTATAATATTTTGAAAAACAATTCAAAGGTATACGCTGACTTACAAAATTTTAATAATCTTTCAAATTAGCTTTTTTATTTTATTCTCATATTAACAATAATTCCAAATTGTATTAAATTAAAATTGAATTTTAAAATATTTGAAGTTATCAATTCGATATTTACCGTAGGGCGCACTACTTAGAAGTACCAATTTTACAACAAAAAAATTACAAAAAACAGTTTACCAATATCCGATATTATTAAAGGGTTTTCGGTATTACAATTAGAGCAATTTTTAACGCAAAGGATAAAAATATTATTTTTGTAATTATACAGCAAAGTACATTGGACATGTAGTATAGATATTTCTAGAGTATTTAAAAAAATATATATTATTATTGACTCTCCTATTTTAAAGTAAAACATTTAAATTGTTAGTTCATTGAAGAAAAAAAAGAATAAACTATGACAACGTTTTGTTGTAAAATAATTATAAATAAAAATTGAAATCTCTTTGGTGCTTCTTCTAATACACCACCATATATAAGTAAAAAACTAGTTACTAGTTTAAGAGAATTTGAGGTCGTTTAATTATTGAAACATTCTGATTACTATTATAAGCACATTAGATATATTAACCGATATACGATAATCAATGTTATTTATTTTCAAGTTAGTTTATTTAATAATGTTTGTATATTTGTCCTAGTTGCTCAATTATTTAGATTTAGAATTATCTCTGTATTGCATAGGAAGTGAATAAAGATTTAAATGTATCAGTGACACAAGACCCCTTATCTTAATTGATAATAAGTATTAATAAAAACAACGGAAGGCCTACTATGAAATGTGCTTAAATACCAATAAAATCAATTACCATTTATGCATATGCCTCTATGATAATAAATTACATTACTACACATCAATTAAGCAATGCCCTAACATATCTCATTCCTTCTAGAAGCCTTAAACGTCAGATTCAAACAACCCGCCCTTGTTTCCCATCACTGTGTCAATAACATTCTCAATTCGCACTCACCTTTATGCTATTATCACAGCTGCATATGTGAACTACACTCCACACGGGTCGGCACTAACTAGTGTCCGTTTAGCCGATTAGTGAGCCACTAAAGGTTAAAACTGTCGGCTTTTCCACACACACAACACTACCCACTACACGCTGCCAGGGAACATGGCGGGAGGAGAACACAGCATGCGGATAGCGGCGACATCTAGCGAGAGCGCGGCAAAGGAGGGAAATTCAAGTGTAGAGATTGTTTGTAACGATTATTTAACACGCTGTATGCTTGTTATGAGTGTGTTCATATAAATTAAGTTATTTATTTGAAAGTATAGACGATTTGAGATGTTTATAAATAAAAGAAGACTTGAAATTACTTACAGAATTAGTGATATAATACAGAAAACTTTATAGCAGTTAATTACAAGTTTAATTAAGTACTTTTCAATCAATAGTTTAATACAGAGTGACCATTCCTACAGATTTTGCCAGTCCTGTACTGCTTTTCAGACCCTTATATTGATAAAAAAATTGAAACATACACAGGATATCCGTTTTAAGAGGCTGACCGATACGATCTTGAGAATTGTAAGAGATACGAAATCGGTTAAATTGGGACAAAACGGCCACATTAGTTGGCTCATTAGATATGAGCAAAAATTGATTTTGGCAAGTTTTACTTATTGAATTTTAACTTTCTTGTTTCAATTCATAAAAGTTTTTAAAATTTACAGCAGTCGTCAAAATTTTTAAAGCTCATTAACTTTTCGAGAAATTCATATTTACTTTCAATTTTTATATGGGACTCAAAGTTGTCTTTAGTAATGTTAAATAAAGATATTGTTTCTCTTTCTAAAAATATAAGACACACGTACATTAAAATGAAAATAAACTAAAAAATTAGAGAATTATTGATTCTGTTCTTTGGAAAAAAAATCAAAAATCTTTTGTTTCAAACATATTTTTAACAGTTTAATTCAATATTCGCTTAAATTTATACAAAACAGAAGCAAGTACGTAGCATTTCTGAGTAACGCTGAAGATATGTTTTTTTTTAAAGTAATCTGCTTATTTCAATACGTAGCATATTAAACTTCTAATATATACCGCTTTGTTTCTTTTGAAAATTTTGTCAGTAAAATGCATTAACCTCGATTGAATTGATTAGTAAAAATTTTGTTTGAAACACAGGTTTTCGATCTCTTACGGTTCTCGAGATCCCAATGGTTAGCATCTTACTGATTTTGTACATTGTATTATTAATTTAACGTTTGGCTATATAATATGTAATTCTCCTACAAGTAATACCATTGTTATATTTCAACAACAATTACTAATGATTTATTTTTATTACTGATAATATAAACTGCGAAAACATTAGTACTTGTTTTACTGAAATGATATTATGGTTGCCTATATAAAACACAATATCATTTATGTAAAATTGGTTGCAGAGAATCAATCACGTTGATCCGATATTCATATTTTCACTCAAAACATAATTTTCTATAATAAACACCAGTTAATTGAAGTTCAGTTAATAAAAGCTATTGTTTCTAAAAATTGTCTTTATGCAAATTGGTACATTTGTAAAATTGTGTATTTGAAAATAATTTTTTTTTTTATCACTATATTAATGTTATAGATTATTATTTATTGTTTTTATATAATTATAAATATAACACAATAGAAATTTTTGTAACTTATATATCTTATAAATTATAAACATTAGATAAATATAGTTTGAAATAAAATCAATTCAGTATTTTTAATTTCCTCTAAAAGCATTAAAAATATTTTTTGCGTCAGATTTATTTTTTGTTTTTGTCTACAGGATGTTAAAGAATTTTGCATCCTGGACGTAAAAGTCTTTTGTATTAAGCATTTTTTTAGTAAAATAAAGGATCACAATTTAATCATATATCTGTTACTTTATGGTCGTCTACTTGAAAATTGAAATAATTTAAAACAGTTGTCTGATTTCTGCTGTCAACTAGCTGTTAACTGTGCGACGATCACTTGGGCCGCTGCGTGATGTTGTTGGTCCGTGATGTCGTGGGTTCTCTTACAGGATGTCGTTTTCTTCTCGGGCGCCAATCTGCGGATCCTGTGAGAAAAGTGACGTGTGCCACGGGAGCTCTAGGTCGGTCGGGCCAAGGTTTAGCACAGACAGACAAAAGTAAGTTAAATATTTTATTGTATTAAAATTACTACACCTAGTTATACTGAGCCGTAGGAAGTAAGAAAAATGACAAACTAACCGCAGTTCTACTCAGCCGTCGACGGAGTTCGCGGTGGGAGCCACCAACGGGGTTTCTCCGACAACTACGGAACGTAGAGCAGTGAAAAAAAACTACTAAGTCAACAAGCGGATCTGCCCAGCAGCCGTAGAAGTACGCGGTGGTAACCACCTACGGAGCTTCCCCTTAGGCGTGGAATGCAGCGAGCTGAAGGCTCTGAGGAACGGCGGTGGAAGCCACCAACCTGTATCCTCTGATAGTAGCGGAATTCAAGAAAATACAAAAATAAACAAGCAACGAAAAAGACTCGATTCGGTACGGTACGGTGCGGATACGGACTGCTACTCTCCTCGGCTGGCTGTTAGACGTTATAGTCGTCGTAGACTGAGTCGTCGTAGACTGAGTTGTCGCAGACTGTTGGAGATGTCGTACAGTCTCCTGAAGTTGTTTGAAGCGGTCGGCGGCTACTGGTTCGGACGGCGGGTTCGCTCTAACCTGGTGTGCGGTTCAGACCTCATGGAGTCGGTGTTCATGGCTGTGGAGCAACGAGGAAGGCAGGACGAGCACTTCGTCACAACTTTTAAAGAATATCTAATTTGATAAACGTCAAAATTCCTCTTTGCTGTTTTACTAATTTTGGGACACAGTTTTCGAAAATATATTGTTTGATATTTCCTTTACTGTAAGCAGGTTAAGCGTGGCAGAAGAGCGCCAAGATGTAAAAAAAAGTAAATAAATAAAAAAAAATCGAGAAAGAAAATACTTACAAGTTATTTGTAAAAATTAAAAACGGTAAATTTTACATTGTCTCTTATATTTATTGATTTATTTATTTAACATATGGTAATTACACGGAAGTGATCATGTACATATAATTATCAATGGATTTTTTTACCAATTAATGGTAATTAATTAAATACGAGTAGATTCCTGATGATAGAGTGGTTTTTATCTAAATTGTTTGAGAAATGGTGGTTCTTTGCTAATTTAACCAACCTCGTATAGTTCTCGAGATAGCAATGGTGGCACGCTTAAATGGAACACCCTGTATATATATATATATATATATATATATATATATATATATATATATATATATATATATATATGTCTGATTTGTTGTAACTCTACAGAACTTTGATATGGGGTTATAGGTTTCGAAAATAAATAAAAAAAATTCTTCGAAGAAATTTGGAAATCTAGGTTTTTTTGATTTTCTCACTTTTCACGTAATATATGCGGAGAAACGAGAAAACATGTTAAATGTTTAATTTACGAAGCATACATTTTTTCCTATTAATAAAAAAATGCGAAATACGAAACAAGATCAAAAAAAATTCTAAAACAGGGTGCCATATTCCCTACCAGCGGCCCTCTTAGTAATTAATTAAAATTTTTAATAAAATTTGAGTAGTTTATACCTATGCGATTGCTTCATTTTTAAACTTCAACCCAAAGTCAATATTATTTCGTTGTTAATATTGCCATAGAAACTAATGTGTCTGTACGGGTTTTATATACCTCGTACGTATCTCGTACTCATAGTTAATAAACATTAACATACTTGTATTGAAACCTTGTAAGATATAAAATAAAATTTTATTTCTAACTACTGCTTAAATAAGATTAAAAATTGTTATTTTCTATATAATTTTATTTAGACTGACAGGTAATATTTACAGCTAAATATCCTATCAGGAACTAATCTCAGAAAATCTTTATAAATATAATACAAAAATGAGATAAACATAAATATAATCAAAGTCATAATCATTATTGACATTTTGTGATCGTGCGATTATATTTCAAAGGTTACGGGCATAAGTACTTAAAGTGTTGACAGATAATATTTTTTTGTCATAAGTGATAGTGTTCAATAAGTGTTCAATATAACCAAAATAAATTAGTTTATATGTGTTATTCATAGAAGTTCAAGTAAGGTAAGTTTTATTTACTAAATGTACACTATAAATATATATTTTTTTAATTTTTATTCATTAATTTAATAAAAAAAGTAGAAATAAATTTAAAAGAAAATATGCATTTAATATGAATTCCAAACTATATGCTTCTATTAATATTAATTTGTAGGTATATAAAATCAAAATTTGGTTATTAGTTTGAATGATCTTGAAGTAAAAATAAATTTATGAATTAGCATTTTTTGTACGTATATATGGATGGATCATATGATGGATCAGGAATAATCAAAATGGATATTTCCGTTGAAATCTGACAATCGATTTTTATTTACTTCATACAAGGAAGTAAAAAACAAAGTTTTAATTAAAGACTTAATTTTACTGGAAATAGTTTTTCGCAATTTAGGAAGTAAATATTAGTTAGTATTAATTCTACAGATATGTTTAATTATGTTTTGCTTAGAAGATTCTGTGAAGAAAATCAATATTACAAATTATTTTATTTAACAAATAAGTTGTTCATACATACTCGTATATATATGCTTACAATAAATACATGAAATGTTTCTTACTTAAACATATTAGATTTTTTTATTTTGATATAACATGCTTCTTCCAAACATAATATCTCCTAATATAAAAAGTTTTAATATTCGATCATATATCAAATCAATATTCTTTTTCCTTTACTCTGTAAGTATACTTTTCAAACTTCGCAGCTTATATTCTTTTTTACTTGAATCATCTTTATTTTCAAACACAAAAGAGTCTAAATTTGACCTCAATCCTCAATGGTTCTACTTATTAGGAATAATCGAACAGCCATTATTTCTGTTTGTTGTACAAATTTTCGCGATTATGGAAATTTATTCTAGAAGGACGACGGTGTCAACATAAGGACTCTCCTTCGAGAATAAATAAGTTTTGGAAAAGAAGAAAATATTTTATCAAAAGTTTTCTCCACAAAATACATTCAGATTCACATTGTAATTTTAAAATTTACACTGATGTTGAGAAATACTTTTAAAGAAATACGTTTTACACATTTTGTTGGCTCTTTACATTATAAATTATTGGCAATAGTTTATCGCTTAGCGGTTTACCAACTTTACCACATTACAGTAAGTGACTGATTACTGTTCAGATAAAATTGTGATAAAATTATCTTAATCTTTAAATTATCAAGTGTTATTGCACTCTTTAAATTATTGAGTGTTTGTTTCATCTACGATAAAAATTGATTTATAATATATATAGTTATAAATAATGACAAGAAATCAATTTTTTTTCACTTATTTTGAAAAAATAAACCGAATAAATAATAGACAATAAAATTTGCTTGTAATATGTATCTTGCAAAAAACAAAAAGCACAATAGAATATAAAATTACCCTATCCTGTCTCTATAAATTGTATGAAAATTAATACGGTTTATTTATTTATTGTTATTGTGGAATGACTATAAAATTTAAACTAATAGCAAACTCTTTTCTTTGGCATTACATATAATTATTTTTTTAAATAACTTTGCATGTAATTGACAAAAAATACACAAAAAAATCTTATATAATAAACAATTAAAATAACAATGAAATTACGAAAGAAGTAGGTGCTACATTAGATAATTTTAAAGTACTTAAAGGAAAGCGCCTATCATATTGGGAAATGCAATTACAGTACCATGGTACACGAATTTCCAGTTAGCGACTAAATTATGTTATTGCACTGTTCTTACATAATTATAATTTGTTAATTATAAACATCTGCATAGTGCATAAAGTACAGCATGGCACAATTCTAAAGAAAGTGTAGTGATATACTCTACTTGTTGAGAAACTTGGATAGATTTTATTATTATCTTTAGAAGTGAAAATGTAACTCGAAACATTTGTTTAAAATATTGTCTCTTAATTATGTTTCATATTATAGGTAAAAGTATTATTTATTAAAAACACTACATGCTTTTATTTATTTTAAAATAATATTTTCTACACTATATGCATATTTTATTTTAAATATTTTTTATCACCATGAGGACACTTAAATAATAAACTCAACTACATGAAATTTTCTGGTGGAAGAATATGACTACTTTTTTGTTCACTGAACTGAATGGAATTACGCCCAGTGATTTTAACACAAATAATAATTTATTTGTTGCCCTAGCGAACCTGGAGTACATTTCTGAGTACCCAGGTAAAATTTTCCGAAAGGTGATTTCATAACAATGCTGAAAGAAAAAGAGGTATTGTTTGTTTACTTAAGTAATAACAAGGGAGTTACAGCCTGTGATTTTGTCTCCGGTAATAATCTATTTGTTACCCTAGCAAACCTAGAGCACATTCCTGAGGGACCAGGTAGAGTTTTCTGGGGAGTGATTTCAAAACAAAGGGGAACGAATAAGAGTAAATGTTTGTTCACTGAAATATTAACAAGGGAGTTACGACCTATGATTTTATCACCGGTAATAATCTATTTGTTGCCCTAGTAAACCTAGAGCACATTCCTGAGTAGCCAGGTAGAATTTTCCGGAGGGTGATTTCAAAACGAAGGGGAAAGAATAAGAGTAATTGTTTGTTCACTGAAGTATTAACAAGGGCATTACGACCTGTGATTTTGTCACAGGTAATAATCTATTTGTTGCCCTAGCAAGCCTAGAGTACATAGAGCCAGGTAGAATTTTCTGGAGGGTGATTTCAAAACAAAGGGAAAGAATAAGAGTAATTGCTTGTTCACTAAAGTATTAACAAGAGAGTTACGGCCTGTGATTTTGTCACAAGTAATAATCTATTTGTTGCCCTAGTGAACCTAGAGCACATTCCTGAGTAGCCAGGTAGAATTTTCCAGAGGGTGATTTCAAAACAAAGGGGAAAGAATAAGAGTAATTGTTTGTTCACTCTAGTATTAATAAGGAGTTACGGCCTGTGATTTTGTCATAATTAATAATCTATTTGTTGTCTTAGCGAACCTAGAATTATTTTTAGTCACCTCTCATAAAAAATTAGAGCAAAAAATATAATAATGGTTTTTTTATTAATCTTAGGTATTAATTATTCCATCATTCAATATGCAAGATTGTTCCTTAAAATGTATTTAATGGAGTGATTAGAGACGACAGCGTATATCGCACAAAATTTAAAAACTTATATCTCGCTAAATATAAAATATTTCATAAGATTTTTTAAATCCATTTTTATTACTCATTATATACCGTTACAAAGTCTCAGAATTTATATTTATGGATCCATTGCAATATAGTATTTATTATATTGCTCCCACTATTAACCTGAAACATTGAATTTCTATTTTTAGTACCATTACTTTAAGAGCTTTAAAATTGTTTCAGAGACTTAAAAATAAGTATTTCCTATTTTATATGATGGAATACATTTGCCTGTTGAATATAAATTCTAAAATAATATCGCATAATGCTTCTCAATGCCATAGAAGACTAGAAGTACTTTATATTTTATGTATAATGTATAAGACCATAAATATTTAGGTACGCAATATTGATTTTAATATTTTACATACACAAAATATACGAGACTTGCATATATTACTTATCTTTTCCAGTCAATGTTGATCGCCTACATATTTAATAATTTCCCGTTTCATGACGAAGATTCTAACCTAAACATATTCAATACACGGTAACATTTACATTAAATAAAAACAAATAAGCTATGATTTCATGGTAATAGATTATTATTAACAATTGAATAAACGTGAATTGAAAAGCGAATAAATACGTAAATGTTTCCGGTCTAAAATGGGACTATATTTGTAAACAGAAATATCATGTTTGTATTCTTTGCCTTCAGGCCAAATTCAATAAAAGATTTGTCTCACGCATAAGAAATTATTATATTAAAGAGAACGAAATTCACGTAAAAGATTAAATAAAATGGTAAATATTTGTAAAACAAAAGTATAACGAAAAAATTGAGCATCAGTGGCGTTGCTAAACATTGTGTTTACAATGGCTCAGTCTTAGAAATAGTATATATAAGAAATTGAATTGTTATTTGTTCAAGCTAAACTATTTTAATTTGAAAGTAACATTTTTGAGAGATAAGCAGCGACATATTTTATTCCTCTGTATTCACCTAAGGAATTTGAAAATATTTGTATTTATATATTAAATTTGAAAAAGATATTATTGAAAAGAAAAAAAATCTAATGTGGATACCACATGACTTCCTTCTACGCCAAATTATACAATTTTCTTGTTTCACTTCATTAAAACTTATTTCCTTGAAAGAATTCTTCACCTTCCATACGTTTTATATCTTCGAACTTCCCTTGGAAATAGATCATATTTTGCAAATTTTATTAAAATGTTTATCATCATTCTTTATTCCAGTACACAAATTTATTTTAATCGCTCAAAAATTTGTAAAGAAAGAGGAATATATTCTGACTGTTGTCTATGTCAATTTATTAACATTAATCACATGATACGTACAAAAATTTAAAGCCAATTAAATTGTTATTTTTATTAGTTTTGTCAAAAATAAACAGGCCATTTGGAACCAGAAATGGAGATGAATAAATAGATGTTATAGCAATTCCATAAACAGAATTTCAACATTCTACGGGTAACCGTTTTTGAGTGATGCGAAAATTAAAAAAAAAACACACTACGAGCAATGTGCTCTTTTTGTACTGCCGATTGTAATAAAAAAGGAAAGTGTAAAAGTATGTTATAGCAGTCTCGTATAGAAAATATCAAAATTTTATGGCTAATCATTTTTGAGTTATGCGAGATACTAGTCAAAATGGATTCAGGAATAGTCAAAAAATGTGTATTTCCGTTGAAATCTGAAAACCGAAATTTTTCGCGATTACAATACTTCCTTTACTTCGTACATGGAAGTAAAAATTACTCTCGGCAAAAGAAATCATTTGTCCCAAATTTTAGAAATCGTTGTTACAATTTTTTTGATCGACATGACAAATTCTCATTTTTAAAGAAACGATTTTGCTCATTTAATATAACTTTTGTCTCTTCGAATAAAAAAGTTGCCAGTAGTTAGCAAGCTAATTGAAACATCCTGTATATACACAATAGATAAATATTGTAAATTACAAAATCTCACTAACTTAAAAAATAACTACAGTTGTCAATGTTCAGCATAATTTCTCAGAGGCTGGGACGCCACTGGTATGTATATATTTATATACGTAGCATCCCCTAGTAGACTGTATAGAATATTGTAGGATTTTATTCACTCACATACATGGTATCAGACGTGTACATGTACGCCATACGCAACTTGTCAGATTTGTTGCAACTTTGTGAATATGAGGCAACTTTTCAGTTTGTATATATGAAACTAGTTTCGTGCTAGCTTTGAAAACTTCGCGGAGAAGTTACATACATGTGAATATAGTATAAATATATATTTTTTAAATTAATAAATTGAGAACTTTTTATTCACAATAAAATGCAAAAGTTTCTTCCATTTGCATCATAAATACCACAATATTTATAATGACCACATCGTAGGCAGGGCCGGCGAATGCGGTGAAACAGTGAAGCGTATGTTTCAGGCGGCATATTTTGTAGGGCTATATTTTGAGATGAAATTTTTTTTTATTATTAAGGTGCTACAAAAAATTAGTTTACAGTTTACATTAAACTGTATTGTAAATATAATATTTATTATTATACAATATTACAACATATTGTAAGATATTTTGCAACTTCGTTTCGGCCTTTTAAAACTCTATACGCATACCGGCGCGTTCAGTATTCGCGTAATTTCGAAAGGTACTAAGATACACGATTAAAGGATGTAAGTATGTAGCTTTTTTATATTGTAACGTTTATTAATAAGGGTGAAATGTAAAAATAATTGAAACACAAATATAAATGATAAAAGATAATAAAAATAAAAGACACTATGAAGAAGCCTGCAAAATCGATGGTTCGGTACGTTCTTCCTACTTGCGGACAGTAAAAACGTTCAGATATTTCTTATTAATGCACTACTGGCTAGATGTTAAGATGGTTCTTATATCAGAATTTTGTGTTGCTTTTCGAGTGTTCTAATGTGTAACAGACTTAAACATCAAAGTGTGTTTTAATCTGGATTTATAATTACGACATGCCATAATTTAACAGGCTTTTGCTTAGAACAGAAAACAGACCTAGAGCATGTAAAGATCTGACTACATATTCAGCAGTTCACGAACTGCTAATTCAATTTGTTTTTATAATCAATCTTCTTCTTATCATATTTTCTCATCCCTCTAATAGAATTTATTTGTACTACCACGAAGTATACCGAACACAGTCGAATATGCACGAACATAGAAAACACAGACAGACATAGAAAATGAACATTGGTCAATTCCTAAACTGTACAGATATATTTTTCGTGCTGTGTTTCTTATAAGTTATAAATTAACATTTATGAATTTCCTATAAATTAAATCCTACATTGTCTGGGCTAAGTTACGTTGTGCATTTTATGTCCCATATAAACCAGCCTTTATTGAAAGTTCAAGGTCCTATAACTATGCACTAATAAGAAAATGATGTTTACAATGCAGCTATTGCAGCTTATTAGGTCGGTGCAGTGTCTGGCACAGAAACTAATTACTTCGTTATTGTTGACTTGTTGAGCGTTGAATTGGATCATGTACACAGCGATACACCGAGTTTTATCTCATAAGATGGAATAATTTCTAATCTTATCTATCAGTAGTCATTACTTATGAATACCATTTATAAGAAAATGTTGTCATAGGTATTTAACATGGGAAAACAGTTTTCAGTAAATTAAAACTGTCCGGCTAACAACAAGTCACCATATTGTACAGGACAATTTTACATGTATTTCTACATCTTATTTAATAGAGACTATGTACTTCATTTATCCAACATCGTGTAATTATAACAATGTTACTATTGTGTTTTTAAATAAACAAAGTAGGTCATAAAACACATGTGGGTTAAAAATTATTACTCACTGTTTGTTGTTTCGTATCATAGTAACTACGTTATAAAACCTTCTCTTCTGTATTTTTTTATGTAATCTCATTTTAAAACGTCAACTGCCAAAAATATTTTTATATATTTTATATCAATGATTAAAAGCTTTTGGATAAAATGTTGTATGGCACACGTGTGTTAATTACCTGTCACTTGAGCCTCGTGAGCTAAACATTTCCCACCTGACTTATTTGTAATGTAATACACTGATAACATAGTATAAAGAACATGTACAGTAGCGACACTCCACTGATTTTCCTTGCAAGGAATAATTTGAAGAGAGGATTTTGAATCATACCTTATACTTATGAAAGAGATTCATATGTTATAATTCACCTGTAAGTAAACTAATATGATAAAATTAGTTTATCCAACACCGTATAATTATAACGATATAAGTATGCAGTTTATAGATAAATAAAGTAGGTCATAAGTCACTAGTGATCTAAATATATTAGCTCACTGTTTTTTGGTTCATATCATAGTAACTACGTTATAAAATCTTCTCTACACTATTTTGTTCCTAAATGTCATTTCGAAATTACATCTGTCAAAAATCTTATATGTATTTTATATCAATGATTAAAATGTGTTGGATAAAATGTTGTATGGCACACGTGTGTTAATTACCTAAGTCACTTGAAAAAATACCACACTCGGCCTAACGGCCTCGTGAATTAATCTTTTCCTACGTAACTTATCTATAATGTAACACACTTGTACCATAAATAACTATTAATAGCATTTGTTCAGGTTTATGATATATTGACAGTTATGACAATATTTTTATTATTCTTCAGGAAGTCAAATGTTTTCCTGAAGAGATTCAATAAGATACAATTTTTTTAATTATTAAATTAATAACAATGAAAACTTTAAATATAAACTATAGATAATTGCAGCTTGGAAAGAAATATGCTCACAAACTGGCCGAATGACGCTACTGTATATTCTGTATACTGTGCTTGTACCATAAATAATTATTTAATAGCATAGTTCAACGAAATTTACACAAATTGCTCTACATGCAATACGACATGAGAGTAGCGTAAAAAAGGTTCTCAATTCAATTCCGTCTTGAGACTTTTTATATCCTTTCTGTTTTTTATATTAATGTTAATATTATGTTTTGTAAAAGATATCTGAACTTCTGAACTGAAGCATTTATAGGAAAGTAAATAAAAATCCTTAAAGTAAATAAAACCGAATGAATATATTACTTATTGTAACGAAATACAATAACGCAATTTAAACTTCGGAATGTTTCAATATCTGTTCCATGCATATTTGCAATATTCCACGTGTTTGTTCCTTGAATGTAGGTTGCAAATATTCATTTTTATCGACAATAACGAAATTTCTTTACAAGAAATTCATATTTAAAAAGAAACTAAAATTCCATCAATAGCATGCTAGTGCAATGGCAAACATGTTAATTAAAATTTTAATAACAAAAATAACCTGAACGAGGTGAAAATGTGTTATTTTAAAATATATCTCAATTTGACAGTTAATAATGAAGTGAATTTCACAACCGGTGTTTCATTTTAAAGTGAACGCTTTGCTACATTGTTGTCACTTTCAATCAAATGTGAAGTCGTAATCATGAATATGGCAAATCCTATGGTTCAGAAGAACGTGTTTTTTGGAGTTGCAGTCATTTAATAAAATCCACTAATACACCAACATTTCGACTGTAAATCAATCATCAAGGTGATAAATGATATAAAAATATTATCAAGTAAAATATGTTAATTACTTGATAATATATAAATGTCATTTATCACTCTGATGAAGACTGATTTACAGTCGAAACTTTGGTGTATTACTGGATTTTATTAAATGACTGCAACTCCAAAAAAGACCCTCTTATATTAACACCCAGTCGATAAAACCAATTCCACCTATGTTTCCCGTTAAATAAACTGACAGTATTATGGGGTATGCAGATAGTATTCGCTCGGACATTGTGTGGAATACGGTAATGCAATAAATTGGTATTAACATTATTAAAAAAAAATTGTTGCACCATACATAATTATTAATTTTTGTGTTTATAATTTTTTTTTAATATATTTGGAAAGCAAAATACTAAATACTATTTTCTATATTTTATAATATTTATATTTATTCTGTATATATTTACATATTTGTTACAAATAATAGTAACAAATATTATGAATTTTCCATTATCTGTTTTTATTTGTACGCTTTTTATAACATAAACATGGAACATGTGTTAATTTGTGTTGTAAATTACATATTATACAAATTTTTATTTATTTTCAACAGTATATTTAATTAACTAAATGACAATAACCATTTTGGGTCAAATAATCTACATTTATTTTCGACATTATAATTGAAAACTTTATTAATTACATAATATTTATTCAAAAACAAAACTAAAACAATTGTAAATATTGATATGTAACTGGTGATAAATGTGTTACTTTTCAATTAATTCTTTATATAAAGAATGTAATGGCACATCTGAAATTTTATTAGTTTTTAATAATAATAATGTCAAGTGTATTTTATTTATAGCTGTGAAATGAAAATAGTAGTATATGTTGTGTTTTTAACATAGCGAGTATGAAATGGGCGGTTCAACAAGCCGATCGGGACCGACCGGCAGCGTGTTGATCGGTAGAAATAAGTATCCATATAATAGTTTTTATGGAAATGTACACATTAGTCGTTTCTGTAACGCATATCGACAATATATCTTTACTTGAGCTAACCAAAAACATAAGATAATCATTTGGTTAGATAGATAATCAGTCTACTTTCATTTATATAGTTAGGTGATAGTAAATCCTAATTATTGAAATCGTGAGGAGAAAGAGAACTGTTCTCTTCTTTTTCTCTTATACTTTTTTCTCTTTCTTTTATTTCAGTTTCTTTGCAAGCTAGAGTCATAATTAGTTATTCTTCATCTGAAGAATCTATATTTCTTACGTTGCTTACGTCTACTAATTTTGTTCCGATTACTACCGATTAGTTTGTGATAGCATCAGATTCTGCCGATTGGCGCACCGCCGGTTGGTTCCCAAACATTATTATTGTTCTGTTTAATTGTTCTACTTACAACTCCCTTCCTTTAATTTTGTTTTATTTCTCTAAAAATAGCTCTATTTATTTTTTAATTATTTATTCCACCTAATTCTCTTCCTTGGTATATTTTTTCTTTGTTTATTTAATTATTCTTATCTTAATGATCTAAATTTTACAAAGGACAGAATTTAATTGCATGCTTAAATGTTTTATTTCTTTCTGCTGTTTAGACAGATCGAACACTTTTTATTTATAAGAAGAAAGCGCTACCTTTGATCTATACTAATTTATTTATAAAATATTTATCTTGGCTGAATGTTTCAAGAAAATATTTCTATAAAGCAGAATATTTTATTAATTAATCGGTTTATCATAAGTAATATAATGAGACTCATGAATTTATCGGTAAAATTTACAAATTGTTTTTTCGAAGTAATAGACGAAATGAGTGCCGTAAATGACATTTTAGTCATAACATCGAATATGAAGTTGTCTTTTCAAAATATGTTTATTAGACTATTTTCAGAACACTATGTCAAACCAACTATTTTTAATAAACATATACTTTAAATTTGCTTGTGTCACATTCAATTTTTATAACAAAATTTATTATTTGCTGCTATAGATTACATTATTTATTATTTATTTGGAAGATTAATAACTGATATATGTATTTACCTGCGTTGGATTTCTTCTTTCATAAAAAAAAAAATTAATAAATATATCTGTTAACCTTCATCCTTCATTCATTCATGGTCACATTGAGAACTCCAAGTCTACATAAATAAGGAAACGTAGGAAAGGATAATTTGGTAGTGGATGTATTGATAAATACGTAGTTATTATTAGAATTTGATGAATGGTCGTTTATTTACATCGGTTATCTTCTGCGTTGTGATAAATATAAACAAGTAGTAGAATTCCTGGTAGCGAATGACAGATGAAAAGGTAACAATATGCGTCAGCTGAGCAGTGGGAACACGGACTGCATTTGAATGAGTAGGAGGATGGATTCTTTAAGTGTACGTAACGTGAAACATGTGTCGTGTGTTTGTCATAGGAAGTGCTTGCGAATGACTTTCATAGGCGTGCAGAAACTATTTCACAGGGGGCAACAAAATATTGCATTGCATTTCACTAATCAAACTAATATTTTAAAAATTATCAGATATATTTTTTTAAATGTAATGAATGATCATCTTCTTTAATAAACTAAATTTTTTAAAATTAAAAGAGCTTTATAAAATAGTTTTTATTGAGTTTTATTTATGTCGGATTATTTACAATAAGAATAAAATTAAGTGCTAACACTGACAAGATAAATGTACTCACGAATATATACGCATTGATACAAAAAATTAGGAATTTAGTACAGTAAAGCCAGTACATTATACCTTTTCTCTTTTTTCTTACTAGATATTCTAGTCAGATTTTTATCCGAATTTAATCCAATTCTGTCGCACAATATCGGAGACCGTCGAATTATTTCGTTACAGATATGAATACCAACTTATCAGAAAAATAAAATGAAAACAAAGAACCCATGTGAGAACGGTGAATGCAGCTAATAGTGGGCAAAACAATTTTGCTGGTAACCACATGAAAAAAAAATTCGAAACTCTTATGGAAATATACTGTTAGATGATGTAGGTATATTTCTATACTAGAATCTCGGACAAATATCAGATGACGATTTCTGATTTACATAACAATACTATGACTGAAACAGATCTAGTGTCCGACTGAAGTTTCAGTATCGTTTTCGATTTCGGCCGCAATTTCGGTTTCGGTCAAAAATTAGCCAAACTTCAGTCTGGCCGAAACTAGTGTTCATGTCGTGTCTGGCGCTTTCGGGTTTGTTCGGAATGGTGTCATGCCACAGAATAGTTACTCACAGAAGCGACACTCCGTGTCGGTACCTTTCATGTTCCGCTAGTCAGTTCTGTGACCTTGAAGCATTGTGTAGACCTTTAAATTTGTGCTCTTTCCTTACCTCTCTCTCAGATGTGAGGAAACTTTCCGATTTTAAACATTGGGTCCTTTAAATTTGTGCACCTTCTCCATCTCTGTCTTACTGTCACTTCTGTGTAAACCTATTCTGTGGTCATGCAATAAACCGAAATGCAACCTCAGCTCGGCCTGTCAAAGTAAGCTCGCTCACAACAGTTCAGATTCTGGACTAGTGATACAAATAACTATTTCATCACCTTTTGGTTTTTTGGAATCAGTTTTAAAACTCGGTAAAGTGTGAAAGATAAGAATAATATGTAAATTTAAATATGAATAAATTTGTATAAAAATCCGTCTTCACATAGAACACAACAGGCATTTTATGCTTAACTTTCTCTTAAATTTAAACTTAATCATGCATATTAATAATGATTGAAATCTTTATGTTAATTCCATATACTTTTACTTGCATAATTGTGTAATTAGTAGAAATGAAAATTCTTCAAATATTTTTATACAATTTCCAATAAATATAAAAATATTACGTGTGTAAAACATAATTAGAAATAAAATTAGAAATAAATCCCCAGCTCATATAACATAAAAGGTAAAACAATAATAGTTCGAAATTATTTATAAGATCTCAGAAGCTTTTAACAATAATGGCATTACATGAGAATTATAAAGTTTTTTGTGTAATATAATACATTAGAGAATAGAATTTATTAAAATTTACTTAAATGAGACTATGGAAAGCACGTTTCTACAAAAGCAAAAAAGCGAGATATGTACGTGCATTTACTCATCGGTAAGAGTATAAGATATTTACAAAAATAAAAACAAAAAATTTATCTTAAAGGATATTAAATATATGAAAAAATTACCAGTGTAAAAATGTAAGAATTTGGCAATATATTGTAATATAAATATATTTAAAAAGCACATGACCTTGTTTTTGAATAAATATTTTAATTTTAATTAAATTTCTGTTTACTGAACCATCATCAGAACATTGAATATACATAAAACAATGTCTATACTTTGTATTATTTAATACTGTATTCTTTTGGGATCTGTGGAAAAACAATAAAACAGAGTTATTACCAGATTTTTATCCAGACATCTAACTTCATCCTTCAGATTTATTTCGGAAACTCTTTTTCAAAGGATTCCAGTAAATTAAATGTTTGCCTTTATCATTTTATTATTTTAGGGCCAATACCAGTTATTTTGTACTTATCTGAAATGGTGTAAAAAATATATTACGTATGTTGGAAACACTAAGTTATATAGGACGTATATTGCATATTGATATATAGAAAAGTATAAAATTACTGGACGTTACTTACTTCTAAAAATAAATCATAAGTTTGGTTAATAATCTAGTGTTAAATTAATTACATACTTTTAGAACTGATTAAATAGATGTTAAAACTTTATGAAAAATTTATTATTTGATTAACTAAGAATGGCTAACTCTAGTTACTTGAACTTATAACAGACGTACACATAATTACAAAAAATATTATTTAAATTAAATGTATTTCACTGTCGTAAAACAATTCTTGAATTTAAATCCATTTAATTGCAATATAAAATTATTTAAGTGGTATTTCAAACAAAATATTTAAATGCCGGAAGGTTGGCACACCTAGCAGAATAAAATATAAATAACAAATGCATCATCACGGTTTATTACCCATTACTGGGTGTGTCAATCTGTAGAACTTATGTTTTTTATTCAATATTTCATTTCTCTTTCTTTTAACGAGCTACTAATGTGTGAGAATTGCTGCTTGAAATTTACTTTCGTACTGACTGTCGTCAATAAATAACACAGTAACTATCTTCTTGTTTTACTGTATTTATTACAAATATTTTAATTGTCTAATACGTAATGCACATTTGTTATGATGTGAGAAACAAGGATATAAAAATGTATGAGAGTAATTATGTATCATAATAACAACAATAGGTTTCATATAACGAATAATATGTTCACTCCTTACATAAAAATGTGGCACAAATGATGAATGATCATCTATAAAGTTAAATACAAGCAAGAATATTAAATTCAAACTTGTCTTGTCACTATTTTCGATGATTTATCTATATAATTTCAGATTTGTAGGTAGTCGGTAGCTAATCTCTTGGAGATATCATACTTTATGATTTAAGTTTTTGAAACTTTCTTTCTAAGGTTTTCGTTTGACTTCATTATGTAAGTATTTGGGGAAAAACATTTCAAATATATAAAATTAAGATTGTGGTTTACTTAATGGGGTTTTCTAAGAGCATGCAATTTTAAAGAAATTGCAAATTAAAATTTTAGTTGAGTAAAGTGTAGTGATGTATAAAATGATAAATATTACATAAGTTATCTTTCCCTAAGCTATCGTTCGGGGAAATACTATTTTTAGATACAGTTCTGAAGCTGACCACAATGGAGAATGTGACTAGATAAAAAATAAAAATCCCGTTTCTTTTAGATCGATTCATTATTCGTAGTTTACGAGACAATAATTATTAAAGATTTTGAGAAAGGATGCTGTCACGTCATCGTGGTAGAATTGTAAAATAAGAGAGATAGACTGGGAGCGTAAGAAACAGATTACTTGCCTTTTTCCATTATTCTACCGTGCTGATGTCACGCGTCATTTTTCAGGAACATTAAATTGCTAATAATTTTATTTTTTCAAGCAAATGTTTAGTTTTTATTATTGTAATGACAAGCAATCGGGGTTAGTTTTTATATTTTATAATTTCCATATTGAAATTCGATTATAGTCACATACCCCATTATCGTTCATTTTACTACTTAAATATCTCAGCTCAACTCACATTAAACTTAGATGTGATGCGGCGAATAACCAAAAGAAACTAATAATTGTTGCAGGGCCAAACTGGCAAGTAGTTGGCCCACCAAGGCTTGCAAATATGATAGCCTACCTAAATATCTAGTCCAGGACTGGTTAGAAGAAGTAAAAGGAACGAGAATTGTGGATAACTTCAGAATTATCTCTAAAAATCTGTACTATTCCTTTGAAATTGTAAATAAAGAAAATATGTCACATGTCCATACTATTTACATCTTCATTTAATAAGCGATAAAATAAAAACATTATAAATTTCATATTTAACTGTTTGGCCTGTATTCCGAGCTCACTTTTATGAGAGTTTTCATTAAAAGTGACTTTGCCCTCATAAGATTATAGTGTAAAATCAGGCTTTCTAAAAATTTTTTATTATAAAAGTGACCTCGTAATACAGACCACTATAAGGAACAATATATACATTCATCATGATTATAATATTTCTGATTTTTTTAACTTTTTTACTTTTGTCAAATTAACAATTTGTATTGTTGTTTACCATTTATAAATAAATTTATTTATAATTTTAATAAACCAAACATCCTTCAACAGATTGCAACAATTAAAAATTATGAAGAAACACTGTTACGAATGTATGATTTTCTACATTCAAGGCAATCTCCTTATGTCGAAACTCTCCTTCTACGCCACTGGCTGGAGGAAAGGGAAATTTAAACCTCAGACCGAGTTCTTGAGTTCTTATGCCGGTACCGCTATAGCACACATTATTCACGCGTGGAGTACACATTAGAGTACTGTACACATGTTTAGTAATATGTCACACGATTCATTTTACTAACAAATTTTCGTTCACTGTGCCAAATATTTTAAAAATAGTGACTTTAAAGTGAAATGGGTTAGTGTACGGAAAATATGATAAATTGTGATAGTGAATGTGATTATTTTGTTAGGAATAATGTGCACAAATAGTGAATAATATTAACAGGTATTGATATAATTTAAATTAATACTTAAGTATTATAGAATAAATAATTATAAGTTACTAATAATTTCAACAGCTTAGTTTATTTGGACTTAAAATTAATTAGTACCATAAATTTTAATTTATAATTATATATCAATATAATAGTAAATTTAAGTATATTCCGAATTTAATTTTCGTTATACTATTTAAATTATTTTTGTTAAATATTTTTTTTTATAATATTTTCTAAAATAAAAGGGCTGTGACGAACTCGAGTTTAAATTCAGCTAAGATAAAGTTTAGTCATGTTTTAACAAACACTCATAAAAACAAAAAATAAAAATATTAATACAATAACACAAACAAAATGATACTATCCTAAATAAATAATACATAAATATACCTTGGTTTTATGAGCAGTTTACAAACAAATGACTACAATAAAGTTTTTTTTTTATAAAAGTGGAACAAAAATAGAATAATCATTTAAATTAAATTCAAGGAAATGACCATGAATTCAGAAACCGTTTCTTTTTCTTGTTGTCAAACAAATAAAAATTGTGTTACATTTCCTATTACACAAGTTACTAATAGTAGTAACAGTAAAATTTACATATTACTTCGTGTTCCACTTACAACTATTTAATTGTTATATTTTTATCTTGTAACTTAATTGCATGAGAAAAAAAAGTATTTATTTTAAACAAATCACATATTAGAATGTGATAGATCAGGAATAGGAACAATCTGATAACAATTCTAAATATTTTATACATTTAATAAAATATTATTAATATTTCTTATTTACTTATTGAATTATTATTTAAAAATATAATCTATAATACACTGATTAAAAAAACTTTTACTTTTTAATTAATAGTTATTTGTATATCAAGGGACTAAAGAATAAACCATGTGAGTAATAAAAAATACTTTAGTCTTTAAATATTCATTGTATTTTTTTTTCGAAATCGTTAAATTACTAATTAAAAACAAAACACAAATAATAAATAAATTTACCAATAATATTATAGATTGTTATGTTTGTTATTTTAGGTAGTGCTAAAATAAACTGCAAAAATATAATACTATTAAAATATAGGTTAATTCAGCTTGACAGATGAATCCGTAAAATCTGCAAAGTTTTACTTTAGCTAGTACTTTGGCTAACTTCTCGGAGTTATCATTAAAAAACCCCGGACACAAAAAAATCCGTTACCAAATTTCGAATCACTCAGACCTCAACTAGGAAAGATCTGATGATCTTCAAACGGCTGTACATATTTTTTTAAATTATAGCTAACTAACTAAATACTCGATCAAATTAATTTCAAACAAAAAAAATCATATTTAAAATCGGTTTATCCTTTTTGGAGCTGCGATAAAATATAGACACACAAATAGACACGTTAAACTTATGACACCCCTCTGTTTCTGTCGGGGGTTAAAAATAGACGTCTTGGAAAGGGAAATTTAATAATATTAAAGGCAACTTTGCGCCACTTAAGAAAATTGAAAGTTAATATATATTAGTCGAAATATACAGGCTTTAAAAAGTTTGAAGATCGGTATCAATTCCTCCTAAAAAGGTGTCTGTAGAATGTGCAAATTATTAACTCACTTGAATTGAAGCAAGAAAGTCAAAAAGCAACTTGAACAAAATCAGTATTTTGTTCTTATTTAGTGACCTATGCATTTTTTAGGGAAACAAATACCTAATTAAAATGGCCAACTAATGCGACAATTTTACACCAATTTAACCGACTTCGTATCTCTACGGTTCTCTATATCCAATTGTTAGTCTCAAAAACGGAACCTATACTTATATAAATTCTAAATATTCTACTTTACAAATTACGCACCAAATTCAAATTCTTATGACAACTAAAATACTTCTGAGAACTTTTACGATAAGTTTTCCGATTCATTTTCAGCTGAACTGCTGAAAATGCATAAATATTTCACTATAAACTGTGAAATCAAATGAATGCACAGCTGTCATGTTAAATGATTTAACACGTGTGTATGAAAGATAAAAATTTATTTTCATTCAAACACATGCATGATACTATTTGCAATAAATATTTCAATACAAGAGTTTCTGGAATGCAATATAAATCAGCCGATAAATAGTCATATTCACAAATAAAAAGGTATATATGTATACGTTATTAAATTTGTATTTTACAATTTAATTAGTAAAATGAAATTTTGTATTTCAAGTACAAACACATTTTTTATAAAATTTCCGGAAAAATCTGTAAAAAAATATGGGAATTATAAATATTATTCATTAATTATTTCATGTGGTATGACCTATTATGATTAATAAAATGTCAGCAGTTTTATTCTGCAAGTAAATAACCGTTAGGTAATAGAATAGTGAAAAAACTATTATTTTGTATTATTAATATGTTTTTTTTTAATTTTTATTTACTTTATAGTAAAATAAGTAAAAAAAAAAAACAATACTAACTTGTTTACAAACAACAACAATATTAAAGTACGTTTTTGTGATGAGAACAAATGTTGTGCTTTTACTTTTTCACTACTAGCCTAGATATCTACCATTATTTACTTTTACAATAGTTATTTATGACTCAAGGAAAATGCAATTTCTTGGCGACTCTATGGAATATAGTGGAACGAGGCGAATCCGATATTTTATTTTTTTAATTGCTGCAAATTTATTTATGCTGTTCATTTATATTTAAATAATTGTCATAACCTAAATTACTGTAATATGTTATTGAAATATTGTTTATAGGTTCTGATCAAGAACGATATTATACTGGCCATTCATCATTTATACGGAACAAATAAACAGCTGTGAAATATAATTTCTAAATAGAAAATGAAATCATATTTTTTTCTATGTATTAAATTCTATAATCTTTTGTGGTTTTCCTGAATGACACACACAATAACATCTAGTAATTCTTACGACGCTATAGTTACTTATCAACAGTTAGGTACTTTAAGTATCTGATACAAATTTATTTCATATTTCTTGCACACTTCGAAGGTGAACTTAGAATGTTAATATTTCTGTAAATAGAAAGAATAATTTGAAATCAAGAATTTATTATAATTTTGTGAAAATCCAACTTCCAATTTAACCAAAAATAAATATGAATTTTGAATTTTTAAATGGGATGTACAATTTTTTGGGTTATCAGTCGATTCAGGATGTCATTCTACGTATATCTAGTAATTTTCATATTATTAAATTATTATGAGTCGTTATGAAAATATAAGCCAAAATTGTAACGTAGTTGGAATTTTATGCATAATTTTCAATTGTAGGAGAAAATCGAGGTAAATACATATGACAATAGTGCATATATAAAATAAAATTAAGAAAAATTGTTAATTTAGTTTAACAAGAAATACTATTCTTTGAGGATAAATTGTACTAACACAGAATTAAATCCAATGAGAAAAAAGATTATTTATAGTGCAAGTACAGTGTGATATTATTAACAGTAAATTTTTGTGAATTAAACAAAAATAAAATTTATTTTTTGATATTGTAACGAACTAGACTCACCGCCGATTAGTTAGCACGGCTAACCTCTCTGATCAGGTAGTCGCACTAAAGGTCAAGTGGGATAGGAGTGACGCCGCTATTATTCGTGAATTTTGAAGAGGTCGAAGGCTCTGGAATGTTCGAGAGATAAATTTGTGGCAGCTATGTAAGAGTTGCGTCGGGTATTAAGTATTAGTTATTTTTATTATATTTTTATAACTCATTATTCGTTTATTAAACTTATTTATATAAATATTGGTAATTCAACTATTTTTACACGAACTAAATAAATAAACGTTACAATATACATGGCGAAGTGAGTTCAATTCTTCACCCATATTAAAATAACCCCTTTATTGCACTCTGCACGCCAGCTAAAGTGGCTAGGAACTGACGTCTCTATGTGATAAATATGTGTAACAAGCTGTACGAGCTAGATTTAATATTTTTATTTTTATTATAAAAATGTATAACATTAAAAATATGAATGTCAGTAGTAATTTAACAAACAAAAAATTTGTCAACAATTACGCAATGCAACAGGTGGACAATATAATGAAAAACGAGTGATTCATGTCGGTCTCTCTCTAGCAGAATAGGAAACTGTATCCGTACAAATGCTATGACTCGGAAAGGACAATGATTTGATGCTAATTAACTCACGCTTTGAATAAACATCGCATCATTGCTCAGAGAAAGACAGCAGTGACACTGAAACGCGAACACAAAGAAATAGTGACAGTGCCAAAGGTGACCGCAGTCATAATGACAATGAATACTAACAACACAAATCGGTAAGAATAAAGAGATACTAACTATTATGTCAAGTTATGGTTATGATTCATATTACGATAAATGGAGTTCGAATCCGTAAAATCCAAAAATATGGTCCTAAACCATTTGTTTTTTTTTATTTTTTCTGAAAAAATAAAGTGAAATAAAAATATTATTGACAATCCACTCATAATTTGTCATCCAATTAAATCACAGTATTTTGGTAAACTGAACCAAATAGATTCAAATCTCTCTAACAATTGTCAGTTACTGGCAATTGTCATGAAATTTACACGACTAAATAGGCGATGCTTAGATACTACGTCTGTCAAAATTGTGGCAAGGAATTAATTGAAAAAATATATATGTTGAGGAATTGTCTAGTAGAATACCATTCCTAAATAAAATTCTACCTGTAAATTTTGCTTTTGAAAATGTTCTCTCGTGCTACGCACTCGTTTAATTTTCATAGCAACAATCAGTCGTGACCACGACGATAAAAAGTATTTGTATATAAATAAACAAAAGCAATTAAAATCGAAAACAAAATTCGAAATTCAAAATTCGTTCATCAATTTGAAATTCAAATTTCGAAATAATTTTGTGAAATTCGAAATTCGAAAATTCGAATTTTATCAACAACACTAATATATTTGTTTTTCGTTTCCGAAAAAAACATACTATAAATAGCTATATTTTTTGCTTTCTGCCGTCTAGATAAGGGAGTATTATATATGACACCTCAATCAATTTTTATCTAACAAAAAAAGTTTCTAAATTTGTAACAAAATTTTTTGTTATAAGTTACTGCTGAGATTTGTTTAGAATTTTCATTCATTTCATTCAAAACAGGTCCTTTAATAAAACCTCTCTAAACTGTTTTTCTTTCATTAAAAAATTTGCCACAAGAAATGAAGATATACAAAGAATTTAAAATTAGATGTTTTAGAACTGGAGCAGGGGCGGCTCTCGTGTATAGGCACTGCGGAACTAAAGCATCCCCAAGTTTTCTCGATATATAAATATATTTATTAATTTATTTATAATTGCATGTAATAATTAATTTTATCATAAACAATTTTATATATTTCGTATAAAAAATTATAAAAGCACATCTTGCAACACTAAGATGGACGAAGAATGCTAGCAGCAATGTGTTTATCACAGTGTCATATCATATACCAACATTTACTCTCGCAATAAGAAGCGTAATTCGGCACTGTAAATCAAGCAGTTCCTTTGCTAAATCAGTATTGTAGCAGCGTGTTCATAATATTTATCGTGTTTATTCCGTATCTTTACTTCTTTCGATCTAACAATTACAGATATAAAATATTTCATTTTTTATTTTGGAATATTGTTTGAATTATTGACAATGACATCAGAAATGCAACCTCAAAACAAAATAACACAATATGCTTTAATGTTAATTTTTATTTATTTTTACGATAATTTTGGAATTTACTGTTTCAAATTCAATTGCGAAAATTTTATACGTTATAATTTAAAATAAAACATGAGTGTTGTCGTTTACAGAGGAAGTTAAGCAGATTAAAAAGTAGATATTACCACATCGTAACACTGCCTAATTATTTTCCCCCTAATTTTCGAAAATCTGGGATGTTAAATATCAATTGCAGAAAGATGATTTAAATCAATGATTTTTCTTTAAATCAATGTGATTTACTTCTGATTTACATCAATGATTTAAAATAATAATGATATTTCAATCAATACATCGCTTCGATTTATCAGTACCTTCTTCAATTAGAGAAAAATCGAATCAATACATACATTCTTTTTATCAGTACCTACTTTAATTAAGTGAGAAAAAAATTAATTATTTTTTTTCCTAATACAGATGGCTATTTGGTGGAGATATATAATTATCAAAAAGAAAATATAATTAAAAATGAAATTAGAAAAATTTTATATATTGTTTTAACGAGCGTCAAACTAAAGTGTAATAATTAAAGAATTATACATTACAAAAATAATAAACTCACCATTCTGTTGCTACTCGTGAAACATTTTCATATAATCTGTAACAAAAACAGACATTGAAATATTTTAATGGAATTGTTGGGATTTCGTCAATATATTTTTTTTATTTTAATAAAAAATTAATATAGTCATGCAAATACCGAACAAACAAATAAAACCAGGGGCGTCGTTAGGATTTTAAAATAGGGGGGCACACATTTCCAGCTTTCACAGACCTCATATTTTATTAATGAGTAATGAGGTTACTTTTGTTACAGCAGTATAATTTAAGAAAATATTTATATTTAAAAATAATATAATTATAAAAGAGAGAGGGCGAAAATCCAAACAGGAACGCACGCTCTCAATCTAAAGATTCATACACAATGATTTAACAAATGCAATTTTAGTTAATACATAAATATATTACTTGACGTTAGACACCGTTCACAATAAAAATATGTAACAAATTATGTTATTTACCGGTAATATAGATTTAGTTTTTTAAATTAATAATATATTTTTCAGAACTAATACTAATTGAATAAATCATCTTTTTTAGTTTTAGTTCAGTATTTTTTTTTATTTACTAAATTAAATTTCGGAGGTATAAACTGTTGACTTCTTCAGGGTAATGATAAAAACAACAAAGCAAGTAAACAAGTAACTAAGTAATAAATTATAACATAATTAATATAGGAAGCCATGCTTTATTAATTTCCAAACCATGGTTCTGAATGAGATTAATATTCTTAGTTTGAAAAATCACAATGGCTTCTCTAATTAATCTTTTGTTGAGAGTTGCAGAACTTAAAATAATTTTCGTGTCTTAAAATTTTATTGTATGAAAATCTTCTAAGGCATGCTCTGCCACTGACGATTTTTCGGGCTGGTTCAAACAAATCGATCATTTTTTGTCATTTGTCATGATTTTAGGTATGAAATGAATTAAAAATATTTATAACTGCAATAACAAACTAATTATAAAACTAAAAATTGAATGTACTGAAAAACTTATGTAGAATATGTTACTACAGTAAATATTTGACTGGGATTCGAACCCTATATCATGCACATACTTTTTCGCGTCGGAAGAAGCGTTACTCGTACTTTTTCATAAAAAAATATAATCTAAAATACAATATAATCATAGGCGTAGTTCATCATAAAAATTACGGGATGTTTAAAATAAAACAAGAACTTGGTTTACAAAATAAAGAAAGTATTTATTTATTTGTTTAATTTATAAATAAAGACATAAATTATTATTCCAATTAAAATAAATTTTCATTTTAATGTCACATAACAACATATGCTTTTTACTGTAAAACAGTTTTCTATTTACAAGAATAAATTCTTCTGAAATATATTGTGTTCACTTTAAATATTTAATACTGCCGAATTTGTAACGCGATTTTTTTTAGTAGTTCAGTTTTTTTTTGTCCAATAGCACGGAATTATTTATTTGGCGGTGCTAATTCTGAATTTGGAGGTGCTTAGCATCCTCTAGCAACTCCATAACTACGTCAATGGACATAATAGTAAAATATATTAATATAATAATAAAATGCATATCTATTTTTTATATTTTATAAAACCGAGATTTTAAATTTAATTATGAAATATATTATTTTTGTTTTCCAGGAATTAGAGTTTTCATATTGCTATTTTAATATGTAATTTATTCAAATACTACAAATTAATAGTAGTATTATTGTTATTATGTTGTTACTAATTGAATATTGAAATGCAATTAAAATAAAGATTACAGTAATAATGAAACAAAATCAGTTAAATTAAAATATTATCGTGAATATTGTAAACTATGGAATTAAATTTTAAAATTTACAATTAAATAAATTTAATTGAAAATGTAAAATGTTTTTGTTTTCCTTACTCAAAATATACAATTAAGTAAAAATAATTTGCTTAATTAAAAACTAAAAATTTACTTGCTTTTAAAATTCTAATTAAGTATTTCGTGAAGTATTGGCTATTGTAAACTATGGTGAAATACAAAAAGGTTAAAGTCGATTGTCTCCAAAGAAAGAAATGAAGATCGCAAGTGAAAGTCTCATGTCAACATTAGTTCGGTTATTACGTGAATAGAGATGCCAAATATGCATAGGCGTACTATGTTTTTTTTTTTTTAATAATTATTAACTTTATTTGCATATATACTTGAGGAAAGAATTTTACTTTTTTATTGTACTCTAACGAAAAGTGCTAACCCACTTAGTTTAGTTCAGTGGCGTAGCATCCATGGAAGCAAAAGAAACACTGCTTCCCATGCGTTCTGAGAACAGAAATAAATTTCAATTTATTTGATTAAATTTTTTAAATCTTAACAAATATTATAATTATACAATATTGGAGTATTGTTAACAATATTACATTGGTACATTTTTGCGCGATTTCTCGTCGCGTTGATATTTTATGACAGAAACGCACCCTTAGCTTCTGCATCTCAGAACTTATAATCAAGCTGAGATTAGACATTATCGTACGTTTCCGTACCTGATCGGCAGGTGTAATGTAATATGAAAAATTCTACCAGTGCGTCTACAGTTATTTTTTTCGTTTATCTGTAGATTCTTTTATTTTCCTTTCTCGCTTGTCATATTTAATTTAAAAATTATCTTGGAAGATAATAATAATATAATTCACAAATTACACTAAATTTTAATGATAAAAAATTAAATAAAAATGATATATTTAATGCCAGAATTAACATATCTTAAATCTGTAAGTAAACACGGGTGTTAATGTAACAAGAAATTTTAATATTAAAATATACGACAAGCCAATATTACAATAAATTATTTTGCTAGCATTGTTTATTGTTTAAAAAATATATAATATTTAAATAATTTGATACAACATGAATTGATATGCAATAAAAAAGTCCTCAAAAAAATAAATTGGAAAACATAATGAAACAGTTAATAAAACGGACACCTTTTTTAAAAAAATATTGCTAGTACAATATTTTTAGCGAAACAAAATATTTCAATCAATTTTTAAATTTCACCTATATTACCTATTGCTTCTTTATTATTTATTTTGTATTTATTTTTTGTATTTCTAATATTGAAACAATTTAAAAACTTAATTGTTCTGTTTTAAAATTATTATATTAATAAATATTGTTCAATTACTATAGTTATGTTATCTTGATCATTCTAAATTTATTAATTTTATTCCTTTGTTTTATTGGAAAGAAGGATAAAAATAATAATAAAATTTTGTAAATACTTAGATATTGGTATACCTGTAAGATATATTTTTAATATTTGCACAATTTTTCTTCATTATACTTCCTTTATTTATTTTTATTTCGCTTCGCAACTGGTTTAAAATCTCCTATTTGCGATCTTAAATTTATTTTACTTCTATTATTAAATATTAAGAAATAAGAAATTAAATCATTGACTTTATGCAACTTTATGTATATGATGCAAAAATAACAAAAATGAATACTATTGGAATATTGCATGTAATTACATATCAAAATAAATTTACCTTTTCGTAATGAAAAAATGCTTGACAGTGAAACCCCTGCTCTATTGGGAAAATGTCAACCGTATTACGTCAAGCATCACTGTGTAATCCAATCGACGGGAAGGATTTGATATTTTATCATTGACAGGAAAGATTGGAAAACAATTAATCTCTTAGAAATTGTCCGAGTAAATATCTATTGTTGTTTACTGCTGCAGCTGTGAGATGCTTTCACAATACCACTGATAAAATAAAAAGTTTTAATCCCGGGTAGAGTTGAAGAGGATTTCTAGAAGTGAAAATTCAAAAAAGTATATATCCCGCGATAATCCGCCGAGAGAATTCTTTTGTTGTATTTTTCTACTGACGTCAGATATAAATATGAATACAGAAGTTTATTATGAGAAGGGAATTGGGATATTTAGAATTTGGTACGCCATTTTAACGATTTTTACATTAATAAAAAATCAGTTCGCTTATTGGTAAGGGTTATTTGAAAATATTATATTGGTTTTCGTTTCAGTTAACATAAATAAATAAATTTCGGTTTCGATTAAAATTGTAAGTTGTTTCAAGTAAAAGTATGGTTGTATGTAAATAATTATTGTACTACATATCATATTGTACCGGGTACTAATAACCACAGCAATTAGAAATAAATAAAAAAAAAGTATGGTTATTTTAATTATAAGTTGTGATCTGAAAATGAAAATTGCGCTTCGAATGTAACTGCTAAGTTTATTATAACAACATAAATTAAATCAATACGTAAATTATTAACTTTGATTTTGTTTTATTAATAATTATTCTACTTAAAGTTCGTATATTAATACCTAAATAAAAGAATAGTTGAAAAATGTTTTAACAAATGAGTTTTTTTAATATTTATAAATGCAAAAAATAAATAAAAAATGGAGTAAACTGTCTTTAAGTTTTTATTTAAAACCACTTTTAAAAAATTGTAACACGAAAGATATAATGATAAAGAATTTAAAAAAAAAAAAACTGTTTTGAGATATTTTTCGATTTGGTTATGTTTTCGGTTGCAGAATAAATTTATTTTTTTATCGGTTTTCGGTTTCCATATTTGAAGAAAAAATATATTCGTATCGGTTTTCAGTTATGGTTTAATAAAAACTCAAATATTGGTACCCTGCATCTTATCAAGAAAATAATAGTTATTTATATAACAAGTACATGTAAAATATAAAAAACTGTTTTGTTCGTCATAATTCAATATTATTCGTATTTACATTATGTTTAAAAATTTATCCGCTAATAGCATTACTCTGTAAAGATTAATGGGTCCTGAACCATTTTTCTTATTTTTTTTTCTGAAAGAATAGAGTGAGAAAAGCATAGTACTGAAGATGCGATTGAAAAATATGTCCTATTAAGCGAGATAACAATTTTTAAATTGAAAATTTTGGCTTTTGACGTCATCTGTCTTTACCAATGATGAACAAACTGTTTGTTGTACAGAGTATTGATTATTTTCATATTCGTATGGCTAAACTATATTTACATATAAATTTGTATGTATATGAATAAAAAAATATTATTAGGCGTAGATAAAGTTTATTTTTCGTAACAAAAACAAGAACATGCAATAACATTTCCACACTGCCAGGTCGCATACATGTCCTCCTTCGCAAGTTCTAAGAAATTCGGATGTGCGAATGTCTTAAAATCAGACAACCAATGAAATTGCTAAAGACAGATAACACGACAGAACATCATTGAGGTTTAAACTTGCTGGTGTTGAAATAAAAATTACGTTTCAATTGATTAAATTCCAAGAAAATTATTTCTTCTAACAATAACAAGTTATATCTGCTGAGATATATCTATAATAACAATTCGCCGGACAAATATTTTCATTAATTTCTATTTGAACTAACATTTTTATTTATAAACGTTATATTTTAAAAGGGTTGACTTTTTAATATTACTGTATATTTATTAGGGATAAATATAAAATATAAATTTCAAATGAAAATAAGACAGTGACCCAAAGATTAAGGAAAATAATCTAAAAGATAATCTACGAAATAACTGCAAAAAATAATCTAACATAATATAGGTTCCTATCTAACTGATACAGAATTTCAGTATCATTCCCAACTACTGTTTTAATTTAATTTTAGTTTTAATTTTCTGTTCTAGTCGGAAGAAAAGTATATCATATGCCTATGTGAGTAATCATTCACTGCACATGTTTTAATTCTAATTTTATTTTTAGTTGCAAGAGTATCCAAACTGGTATTGTATATCATAAGTGGATTGTGTTGTTTTAACCATAGAAACTGTAAAAAGATGAAGAGTTAGTGGTATTGCTGCTGCTGTAATTTTAATAAAAACGGACAATATAAAAAGAAAAATAGATCAAAATGCAGGGTTTATCCTATAAATCAATACTGTGTTCAAAAAGGAATATTTTATAACATCAATAATGATATGAAATATAATAAAAACGAAAAATTAAATCACACCAAGAAACAACACATCTGTACTGCAGTAGTTTTAAGGATCGTTTTTTTTTTTGCAAAATCAAAATAAAATACGCTTTGGAGTCATGCGTTAAAAATAATTAACAATGAAAATTTATGTGATATTTGAACAAAAATTCTTAGTTGAGGACAGTGATATAATTTTATATACCTATTGATTTTTTACTAATACTCTTACAATCACGAATTGCGGACACAGCTAGTACGCATAAAAACAAAAAAAATTGCCCCCCTGGAAAAAATCCTGGCTACGCCTATGGTACTTGCCCCCTTTGATCTTATATTATTAGTACTTTACGCTTATGGTATATTACGAAAATTTCGACATATTATGTACATACAAAAAACCAGTTATATAAATTATCTCGTGAATTCAATGCTAACCAACTTTGCTGTATTATTAACTGTTATGCAGCAACTGAATCGCATCTGATTTCTCAGATCTAGAATCCATGTCGTCCTTGTAACAAAAACGAATACGTTCTCTGCTCTCACAAATAAAAACATCGTACGAGTAATATGAGATACTTTTTCCGCATATTTGCCGATTTTTTGCAAACTCGTGTGCAAATCTGTTTACTACCATACGTATAAATTGAATGTTTACAGCAAAAGATTATTTGTACTATATTATTTTATTGCATGTTTATCTTGTAACAATAAAACTATATGTAAAATGCAATATTTAAATTAATGAATAAAGTTGAAAACTTGTATACCTATAATGGATATTACAAACATTTGCACAACAGATAACAAAAGTTTTTAATTAAAAATCTTATACCTAAAGGTTTGTTTACAACATGTAGTGCTTTGTTTTATTGTTTTAAATGTTTTAATGCATAATACCGGGAGTTTATTTTATCAGTAAACATTGAGTATATCATTACTATAGTTACAGTGTAAATTGATTGACAGCAATGTATTACATGGTTTATTTTATGAGTAAACGTAGGAAAAATAAGAGACTAAAAAGTATTAAATAGTAATTATATAAATTATTTATTTATGTTTGTTTTAGACACTTTTACCCAAATTCATAAAAGGGATTAACTACTAAACCTGATTAGTTAGTTTAAAAGTTATACCCCTTGTTAACATCCCGAAATGTCAAATTAACTCAAATCTCAATACATAAAAATGATAAGTATATTATTTAGTTCCAAAAATAACTCCACTAATTTTGTGGAATTAGTGATATATGTACATAATTATCAGCATTTCTAAGTGATATAGAGGATAAGATTTGTAGTGATAAGTAAAATATTTGATTGTACGCATGCGCAAAGCATTAATTGAAGTATTGTTATAATAATTTTGTTTTAATATATTTTTTTATTAATTTCGTATTACATGTAACAGAAACCTATTTTTTTATATTATATTGTAGTATTTAAATACAGGTATTTAGTTATTTCATTACAAAAATATTTGATTTTTACAATGTCTAGTAAAAGATCGGATTATAAAATATTAAAGACTAACCTAATAGTCGTTATATTCGACTTCAACAAATTGCTATTATTCTGTAACTATGATTTACTGATAAAATAAACACCTGGCGTTATAAATATACCATGTACTGAATATTTTATGAAAGTGTTGAAATGTGAAATTATTTGTGTAGAGATGATAAATACATTTGCAAAACAGATGACAGACAACATATTGTTATTTATAAAAGAATATTATAATTGTCTGTTAAATACATTGACATATAATAAAAAAGAAAAGAGACATCACATTGATAAGGCCAGAACATTGTTTGTTGCAATTTCTATTAAATTCATCGAAAGTACAAGTTTATATTATAAGCTATTTAATTATAAAATTATAACAAAAATATTAACATTTAATCATTGACATTTAATAAATATAAACATAATTTATTTTTTTAAATTCAAAACTATTAAAAAATGAAATTCTTAATAGCCGTTCATTTTTCTTTAGTTGGCGCGGTTGGAATAAAAATAATTACACTTTGATATCGGTTTTGAAAAGATATGTTGAGGGGATAGTCTACCTAATAAGCCTAAAGTGGCTTTCGCACAATTTTGGTACATTTTATAGAAAAATTTTATTAGAAAAATAGAAAAAAGGATTTAAAATAATATTCTTAACATGGAACTGTTTTTCAAGTTTTGATTTTGGTATTAATATGCGAAAATCGTACTTTAGCTTTAGCTCTGTTATATAAAGGATTTTCATTTTTTATAAATTTTCCAAATATGAGTAATTAGAAAAGGACGAACGACCCTTTTACTATAGGTAGATGAATCCATTAAGGCACTGCTTTAGGCACAATAACTGTTTTATTACAGACTGCCAATGAAATATAAATTTTATGAAGTAGATAATATTTTATGTTACATAGCAAAGAACTCATATTTTTCTTTAATGTGTAATTTCATCTGCAATTTCTTTCTCTGTCTGATAGTTTTTGCAGAAGTATTTTTAAGTTTGAATCCTTGAACTTTTCCCTTATTTTGTTCTTGTAATCGTATATTATGTGAATCAATAAATGTCATCGTTATATTAATGCGAGTATCATTTATAAAGCTCGAAATAGGGTATCGGTATGGCCTATTTGACTTTTATTGCCTCTGAGATTTGTTGCAGCTTAAAAAAATATTTCCTTTATAAAAGAACAGCCTTCGAATCTATTTTGATATAATTATAATGTATAGGCAGAAAAACTTCGTAAACTTCACAAATAACTTAATTTGAAATATGATTTTTACATGACATGAAATATGTGCAGAAATTCAGATTTATATAATGTCAATTTATTTCTAAAAATAGCAGTAATGTAATAAATTGTATTGTATTTTTACATTGAATCTCTAGAGCAATCATAGTACTTAAACTTTTTGGTATTTGCACCCCCGTATATTTTCAAATCTGATTTGACACCCTCAATAGCCGAGGGTAATGAATCGGCCCTTGAGACAAAATTTTGAAAAATTAAAGGGACGAACATGTTTCCAAATGACTTCTTTTTTAAGCAAAGTAATTTATTTTATGAAAATAATTATTTATCCAATTACTATCAGGTACCAGGTGCCGATTCAGAATGTTTATTTATTACTTTACCATTTTCTGGAAAAAAATCCTATTATAATACATTAACGCCTCAATTTAATAGTACTTTATACTAAAAAGGTACAACCTTAGAGTATAGAAACTACTATAGAGGGAGTACTAACAAACTTTTTGTGTAAGAGGAATGAAGCCATAGTACGGAAGGGGTTTTCAAGTGGCTCCTACAAAAATGGCTGACAATTTCGCGACAGATAGAACGCGATGCTCGGTTTTTACAACCCAAAGTTGCACAATCTTGTATTAAATTTGTAGTTTAAAAAAAAACTATTTATATTTATTTATAATACAAGAAAAAAAAATTAAATTACAAATAACAAATGAAAGCGTAAGAATTGATCCTGACTGCTACAAAAATGGCGGATTGACAGTTATCAGCTGATGAAACTTGGCTTCACTAATTTCTGATCGCATTCCCTATATAGTACGTTTTACACTCTAAGGGTAAAACACTAAATCTGTGGCTTTATTTCAGTAAAATGAGATTAAATATTATTGACTTTTATTCAAGATTTTAATAGGATTTTATAGAGTATGACATTAACTTTTTTTGATAAAAGTTAACTTTCATATTATCCGTTGTAAAATGATAAAATTGTTTTTTCTTTATAGCTTACTTTATGATGGAGTGAATTATCATTAAAAATCTACAACGCAACCAGACTTGCATTAATGTATTTACAAAGAATAAATAGATCCAATGGAAGAGCTGAGATTGCTTTTTCGAACTTAATATTTTTAATGTTGATTATTATGTTTAAAATTTTTTAATTAAGTAATGAATATTACTTGTAAAAATAGTTTATTAATGTACTAATAATAAGGGAAATAATTCCTAAAGCCGCTGATGTTATTTTTTTGCGTAAACCTGAAGATATTTGAAAATATCAAAATTAGCTATGCTGATACCACATTTACAAACAGAATTTAACTATCGCTTTTAGTTTCGGAGATATTTACTCTTAAAGTTGTAACAAAAAAGTGTATTTTTTAAGAATATTTAAAAAACTACTTTACCATTCAATTCTGCGGCAAAAGTTACCTGTATAAAGAAATGTCAAATTTCAATTTAGTAATGCAAGTGAAATCATATATATGATCGCGTTTTGCATTTAGTCATGGCTCTATATGCCCATATTACACCTCCCATACATCAATGCTGACTACGCCCCTGAATAATAATTTAAATTAAGTGAAGCATCGTTCATTTTTTGAGCTATGATAACGTGATAACGTGAATTCATTGTTTAAAAACAAAAACAAAAAAATGTTATATAAATCAAATAGTTATATTGATTTATCAATCCAATTATTTTTGTGTTGTATCTTTTTAGAGTTTCAATGTCGTCCCTGTGGCTTCTAGCAGGGTTTCTCACCCTCTTCAACACCGCCTGCTCTCTACAAGTGGGGGTGGCCATCTCTGACGTCACGGGCCCCGCAGCCGAGATCACTTTCGTAAGTTGATTTATGATTGTGTTTTTAACGAGATAAGTCAAATAAAACATATAACTTTTGCCCAATGCTATTTTTGTTAACTCTCTGAAGAATTCTTACTGTGGTTATTGTTCAGAAAACAATTTAAACAAATGATATTAATTGGCTTTGTTGATGTCGTTACTTGATACCAGGGTATGTAACCGAAAAAAATACTGGTTAACGGTTAACCCTTATAGAGAACGTTATAATAATAACGGTTTTAGTTCGAAAACCGGTTTTTGAAAAATTGGAAACCGGTTTAAACCGGTTAATATATCGGTTAAAAAAATAATTAAAATTAATTAAAACAAATTAATTATAAAAATTTAATTAAAAATAATTACAGAATAATTAATTCCCGTAATATCTTCAGAAAAACGCAGGTCACTTTTCAATTTTAAACTTGCCTGTATTGACAAAGGCCATATTTATTTGGGAGTTTTTAAGTAACCTTAACGGCAAAAGAGACTACCTACATTTATGACTCTCCAATAAAATGTTAATTGTAAAAACTGTCATGACTCATGTTCAAATACAAATAGAAAACACAGATATAAAAAAAAAAAATTTAATTTTTTTCTCGCTAAATGAAAATAAAGGTTAATGTTCGCTAAAACCGGTTTATTTTTTTTTTTGGTTAACGGTTACCGGTATTTTCGGCCTGAAAAATATCGGTTAAAATTACGGTTAAAGTTCGTAATTTTCGTTCAAAATATCGGTTACCGGTTTTTATTAACCGGTTTTTTTAACCGGTTACATGCCCTGCTTGATACAGTATATTTTCCGCAGTTATCAATTTCTGCTGCAAGAATTATTAAACTTTTATCTTGCATCTTCATTGCATACACATGACATTGATGATACTTTTATTTCTCTATTAGGAATAGGAAGATTAAAAAGAACTAAACTTCTAAATTTGGGATGTAAATAATAGAGTAAAAACAACATAAAAATGAAAGAACTGCAATGAGAGTTATTTCTCGCACGTAATTAACTAATTTATTACATCTGCTTGTTGTTTTTGTTTTGCTAACCAGATGTAAATAAAGATTAAAATAAAAAAAAATATGAAGGTGATTTTGGCGTCGACAATTTGTTCTTTTTTGTGTTGATAGTTTCGTTAGTTTTATCTACCACTCTTTTTGTACGTTTCATCCATTATTATATTGGTATATAATACTGTCTGTTATCACCTTTATTTACTTCGGAAATGTTTTGATTTCACTCGACAAGATGATGATGCCACGTGTGTATCAGTTGCGGCAAATATAATGGAGGTTTATTATGAGACTGCTTTTTGTCATGATGTTTATATTTAAATCCATTGTTGGTACGTCGGTTTTCTTAAAGCTATGTTGCGGAAAATTTTGTTGACGTGAATCTGTGATGCAAATTTTACTTAGCTATTAAGTACACAACATTTTTTTTTATAGCAACCACACTTCCTAAGCCTCCCCCCCCCCCATTCTCAACAATCCTCTAAAAGGAATGTTGTAAGTCTACAGTTACATAGTTAATTGTTTGTAGAATATGTTTTTTTTTAAATAATTTAATATTTATTCATATTAAAACCGAATTTTTATTAATTTGAAATCCGTTAGCAGTAACCTAATCTTAAAATTTTTTGGTTCGACTTCCTGGTTGCCACATGATCCTCCCTAATATTAATTCTGGCTACGCCCATGAACAATTCTTGTTAACTTCGAAACACAACATTATTTTCGTTTTTAAAATAGAAAATGTAAAGATATTATTTTATATACCTGAAGCAACTTGGATATCAATACACTACTTCTAGATTCTACGAAAATGCTATATAAGTACGGAACAAACAAGATAGATTTTTAAAAATAAATGTATGCTCCATTTCATATCACTTATTCCATGCAAGATTGCTCAAACCTTGCTTACTATTTGTAAAAACAATAAATCTACAAGCAGTATTTGCATACAGCTTATAAAATATTTCGTTTGTAACAAAATTTTTGCATTGCAAATTTTATATCATACAAATCGCATTAAGGATTTTATTGCTTTGTAGGAATATACAAATTTCATCCAAGTGTACGTTTTGTTGCAGATGGGGTATGCCAAGGCAGATCAAAAAGGAATGGGAATTCATCTTCGGCAGTTTGCGAGAGCTTTCATCTTAGATGATAACAATCAGAGAGTTGTTTATGTGTCTGTAGATGTTGGAATGATGGGTCACGGTGTTCGAATGGAGGTAAAAAATAATTCATTATTATTTATGTTATTTTTTTCTTTGGATAACATGCACTGTTTGTAATAATCGGGTAAATAAGCAACGGTTGTTTATAATTTTATTTTATCAACATTCTGGTATATTAGGTTTGCAATATATTCATGAAAAATTCAATGTATACAAAACAGTGAGTTAATATGTAATGGATCTCCATTTATTAAACATGATTTGCAGAGCACCATAAAACAAACAATTTTTTTTCGAAATTGATACTAAGAGACGATATCACTCTGCGAAGTTAGCCGAAGTAGTAGCTAAAGTAAAATTTTACAGACTTTTATGTCAAAATTTAACTTTGCGGATTCCTCTATCAAATTGAATTAACCTATATTTTATTTTTATTATATTTTTTAGCACTACCTAAAATAACAAACATAATATTCTATAATAGTACTGGACAATTTATTTATTATTTTCATTTGAAAATAATTTGTCTGATTTCATGCTGACGACGTCTAAGCAGGTGTAAACATAAATGAAAATTATAAAGAAATATTTGAAACTTTGACAGTACTTTTGTTATCACAGCCATCCCCGTTTGTATAGCTAACTGACGTTTTACAAACACAATGCTATATATTTATGTTTTTAATTAATAATTTAACGATTTCGAAGAAAATATAGATAGATTTAATAAATACTTACAAGGTTTATTTTCCTCCGCTATCGTCTGATAGAATAATTCCATAGGCAACGTTCGACGCAGTTATTTTATGTGAGTTAATTCGTTTACAATTTGGTTGAACTCTTCAGTGGATAGGATAGCTGATACAGCTGATAATTTCGAACCTCCATGTCAAAAGATAGGCTCAAAGTTTTGGCTTTGCTCAGCATAGCACGTAATTCTTTAAGACTAATAAGTTATGAAGATATTATCATTAGCTTCGTTAGTATTAAGTGTAGGCGTAAACCAATTAGCCACAGATTATTTGATATTTTCATTTTTAAGTTTGATTATTTAAATACTGTATTATTCATTACTGTATTAAAGATTTCAACAGAAAAATACATTTTGACCATCCCTGAATTCATTTTGATTTTTTTCGGCTTGACGTCTGTACGTACGTATCTCGCATAACTCAAAAATGATTAGCAGTAGAATGTTGAAATTTTGATAATAGGACTACTATAATATCGAGTTTTGCAGCCCTCTTTTTTTATTGCAATCGGAAGTACTAAAAGACACTATATTCCAAAGGGGGGCAATTTTTTGAAATCCCATGTTCCGCATTTCGTTGCACACCCTGTATATACATTAATAAATAAATGAATTATAAAAAAATTGAGCTCATGTAACATTTCCTTTCATTTAATGGAATCGTATCTAACTCTAAGAACGAATATAATTAATTATTTCTATATTTATTTTTGTAGAAAATATGATTTCTAAGAATTTCTGTACCAAATCGGAAGTTATAATAAAGATAAACCTCGACTGCGTAATCCGGTTCTATCGAGAGAAATTCTTCGAATATCGTTTTCCAAAATAAAAATAGAAATATTTAATTATATTCGTGCTCAAACTTAGATACAACGATAACGATTTCTTCAAATGAAGGAAAATGTTAAATAGTTAAATTATTATAGATTCTATTCTCAGAAAAAAATCTACCGTTGGGAGATTGAAGAAAACACCAACTAAACTAATAATAAAATAACGGACAAGAGAAAAAATATATTCCCCATTTTTTACTTGTTGTCAAGTATAAAAACGATTTTTTATTGGTTTATCGATTGAAGTAAAATGTCCCTGCATTTTACTTATGTTGACAATGGAAAATTTATTTAATATATCAAAGAAATTTATGCGATGTAGGATTAGTATATTGTTATGAATGATTTTGTTATTATTTATTAAATTATTAAAGAAGATATAAATTTTATTAGTACTATATATCATTAGTTTTTTGTGTTATCTGATGAACAAATAAAATAACTTAATTGCTTTGAAACAACTTTATTTAACTACTACACGGATTAAAGTGATCCAAAGGCATTCCATTATGGAGTTGATCCACCTTATCTATCTGATCTGATCTATCTGATCTGGTTCGAGTAACAAGAGTGCCCGCGGTAGGACATGTTGCTCCCTTGTGCAACTTATAAAATGACGCACCTTATTAGTTTTTTTTTTTTAGATTTTGTTTAGTATTTCGAACTGTTTTATTAAAAAGAAAAAATGTATGCTTCGTATATTAATAATTTATTTAAATTGTAAAACATTTAAAATTGGTTGACCAGTTAAATATATCTTTTTTAAAGAGTCATTTTTGACCCGAGTTGTTACTTCGCAGGAATTATGAGTGAATTATGCCAATTAAATTCATATTTCGTTCATTTGCTTCATTATTTCACGACAATATTTCAAAAGTAAAATTTATAATATCATCAAAATGTAACCATTACTATGATACTGTGGTTTTATCAAATTTCTTTACTGAAAACAGTGACGTCGCTAGCTAATTTTATTTGGGTGGGCACATGCCGGTGCGACGTTTTTTAAGGTGGGCACCCAAAGTATTAAAAACCAATATTTTTGTTAATAAATATATATGTTAATTAACAAAAAAATAAAACAACTCTACGGGCCTGTTGCCTTAACCATCGATTAATACAAAATTGTCGCATCTAAAAACTGTCATAAGTTGTCAAAAATATACCTTATTTACTATTTCGATGAGATATTTTTCTTAACCGATGGTTGAGGTACCCGGAACAAAATTTTAATTACATTCAATTTAGAATTATCCGTCTAGAATGTCTTGAAGCAAGGTATCTATTACTTTGTCCAACTTCATTTTTTTGTCAATAATCTTTCAAAAATTTTTGTAGTTAAACTTGCAAGTAACCACCCTAGCCCACCCCTCGCGACGGTCCTAACTGCAAAACTACCTATGACCATTATTTTGTGAATCGTGTTTTTAAAATTATACTACATATTAAAAAATAAAAAAAATAAATAAATAAAACAATCCGATTTAAGTAAAAAAAACATTATCTTAAATACAATTTTTATTTTTTACCCAAGCTCTTACAAAACGAGACGCCGGCGAGTTTTTAATTCTCTCTCTATGTATTTTACTACTAGCAAAATAAACATCATCCATCTCAAATAGAAACTTATTTGTACTGAATCCAATGAATGTTTATAGGTTTTGAAAAACCTAGAGAAAGAGTTCGGTGAAGGCGTGTACACGGAAGAGAACGTAATGCTGAGCGGAACCCACACTCATTCCGCTCCTGGAGGTTTCCTGCGGGACCTGCTCTTTGATCTCCCGGTGTTTGGATTCATTCAGGAGACGTATCAAGCACTGATATCTGGCATTACCAAGGTAGGGCTTCTTAACATGTTATCACACGGGACTTAATATCGACAACTTATAGTTGATTTCCGACAACTTATGTCATTTCGAGCAACTTTTCTCGTGTGATAGCACAGAATAGTTACATACAGAAGCGACACTCAGTGTCGGCACCTTTCATGTTCTCCTATTCAGTTCTATGACCTTGAAGCATAGTGTAGACCTTTAAATTTATGCTCTTCCCGTCTTCCCCTATCTCTCTCTAAGATGTGGGGAAACTTTCCGATTTTAAACAATTAGTCCTTTAAATTTGTGCACATTCGCCATCTCTCTCTTATTTTCGTTTCTCTGTCTTACTGTCGCTTCTGTATAAACCTATTCTGTGGTGATAGTGTAAATCATTTCGAGCAACTAATTTTCGGTCATGTTCGATAACTTTAGTGAGAGTTGTCGATTCTGACAGATGAATAGTGAAAATATATTTAGATAAAAACATCAAAATGTCACTTTGATAAAAAATCTTTCAAGTGACAATCATGTCTTTTACCAGTGAAAAAGAATTTGAAATTATTTGAATTGGTTTAGTAAAATCAACAAACGAAAAAAACAAATAAATGTCAGTGTGGCATTTAATACTGCCAACTGAAAAAAACCAAATGCTCAAGATATCGAAAAAAAATTGTCGATTTCGAAATCGTCGGTATCATTGAGTCGTCGATATTGTTCTCGTGTGATAACACCTTTACATTTATTTCACGAGTGAAGTAACGTCACATTTTCTGTTTCAGGCCATAATAAAAGCGCATTATAATATGCGAGACGCAAAGATGTATTACACGCAAGGAGAGTTGTTAAATGCTAATATTAACAGGAGTCCTACAGCATATCTCAACAATCCGGAAGAAGAGAGAGCCAGGTAATACGAAATAATGGTGAATGGATAATTTTTTTTACTGGAATTAATGTTTAAAAAGTTTATTTCCTCTCCTACCGGTTTCGACGTCACGTAGGTCTTCCTCAGGGCGTGAAAGTCACAATATAAAACATAATGTAATTGTTAAAAATTATGGATATGAAGAACATATTAAAATAAAAATGTATGATAGACTTATCAACATTAGTCATAAAATTCAATCAATTTTAATTTTACGACTAATGTTAATAAGTGTATTATACATTTTATTTTAATATATTCTTCGAAACAGATGAGAAAAGAAAAGGTTTTTCTTATTCTTTTTACACATTAATAACATAGTAATTACATTTATTAGATTCGCAATCGTTCATATTTCACATTTCAAAAACTAGGACAATTTACATTCTTATTCATATTAGGATTAGCCAGAAACTTTATCACCATTTTGGATTCCACTTCGAATTCATAAAATAGATTAGTCACTAATTCCGAATAAAGTTAGCCCCAAATTTATATCCCTTCGGTGCCTTAATAATTTTACGCACCATGCGCCATGCGGCACTCTATCCGTTGTAAACTTCATGAAATGTTATACTAACTCCATTCCCAATTCACAAAAAGGATTAAGTATATTATTGTTTGTATTGTGTATAGATTGGTGGATTTAGCAATATTTATATATGATTATCAGCAATTCTAAATGATACAGAGGAAACTTTGTAGTGATATTTCACAACCTAGAAGTAAAATATTTACTTATATTCATGAGGAGAACATTAATAAAATTTGGTTATAAGCAATTTTATTAAATTTCTTTTACATAGAAGAGAAACGTTAAAGTTATTTTTTTTTATTTTATAATGTAGGAATTAAATATATGTATATATAATTTTATATTAGTTCAAAATAATTTGATTTTTACTATGTCCGGTAGATCAGATGTACGATAAAAATCATAAAAAAATATTTTTGTTATATTACCTCGGTTTCCATTTTTATTATTCTCTAAAAGTCCTAACCACAGAGGAGAAAGTAATTAAAAACGAACTAATTCTTAATTTAGCCAAATTAGGCCATGTAAGTTATTAATTTGTGGCGACAAAAGTTAAAACCGGAAAAACTATTATCTAAGTTAATTAATCCTGTATTTAACTTCCGTCTTAATCTGCTTTGTGAAACGGTCTAATTCCAAACTCGCCTTCGATTTGTTTGGTAATTTTCTCATACGCAAAATAACCACTTTTCTTTCCTTACTCATTTCCTAAATATCTATTTTCTTCTGATACTCATACAAATCTTCAAATTTGCGTATTTCCCACAACCGTGGGTTAACAACTTCTTTAGATAAGAATTCTACACGAAACAAAAGCAATACAACTTCACTAAGCTCCTTGTGACTAGGGCTTAAGGTAATGAATGACATTACAACGTAAAGCTACCCGGAACACATCGTCTTTGATTAGGAACATACCCCGCAGTTTAAAATAAATATCATTACAGTCGATTATGTGAAACGCTGTTTTTTCTGTTCATACAATTGTGAAAACAAATGTACAATTTTAATAAAACAAAATAACAGCGAAAAATTTACGCATATTAAAATATTTTCAATGTAAATTTACATATCTCCTTTATTGTTACACTACAATTCTTTTTTTTGTTATTATATTGCATGCTTGTATATATTAATTACCTTTTGAATACAATTTCAACTGAATTCCTTTTTAATTAAATAACTGAAGTACGACTTATACAAATATTTGCTACGAAAATATGGAATATAAAGCTCACATATATGAAAACGATGTAGATACAAATACATTATTTGATATGAGGAAATATAGATATTACAAATATATATCAGAATAAAAAATGGATATAGCCTCAACGACGTACCTACTGACAAACACACATAAATAAAGGATTACGTTATACAATTATTATTGTCTATTTAACTGATGGATTAGTAAAAAATTAAAAATGTACATTTACAAAATACAAAAGTATTTTTTCTGGAATCGAAGTGAAAGAACTAATTTCGATCCTAAAATGCGGCACGAAAGTTGCATTTCCCTCACTAGTCATGACAATATTTAAACATTTTTGTTGTACCTCATTTTTTATTTCTTGAGCAGTAGAGTTTGTAGCAGATCTTCTTTTATGTCTACAGAAACCTCGTCGCTATGATTAATTTCGCAAAATATTGTAAATTACTAGGGGCACGCATCAAAAATGAGAGTTTGGTTTTTGTTAATTTACATTTTTTTTTTTCATTTTAGGTATGAAAGAAGCACACTACTAAATAGTTACAGACAATTTGATTTTCATATTAAATTTAAAATTATTTTTTATTATAATCAAAGATTTCAGGTCTGTACTTGACTCGGTGCCATAAAATACTCGACAGTGCTTCAATATTTCAATATGGTAATTTATCATTTTTCTGGCTCTTATGTTATTTTTTTTCGGTTGCATGCCCTGATTTAAATAGAAATACAATACATAATTTTTAATGTATCCTAACCTAACCTAACTTAATCTAACCAAACCCAAACCTAACCTAACTTAACCCAACATAAACTAACCTAACGTAACCTAACCCAACCTAATCTAATCAGATTTGGTTAGGTTGAATTATGTTAGGTTAAGTTAGTTTAAGTAAGATTAGGTTAGGTTAGTTTAGGTTACGTTAGATTAGATTAGATCAGATTAAGTTGGATTAGATTTGATTAGATGTGTGTGTGTGTGTGTGTGTGTGTGTATACACACTTTTTGTATTAAATAGCTTTAAAAAATACGGGTATATTATTTTTTGCAAGCTAACAGATTTAGAGCAAAACTACAAGAGTACAAAGTTGTTCAAAATTAAATTCTACATCAGATAAGATTATAATAGATGCAACAGAACGTCTACAGTACAAGATTTATTAAATATAAAATGAAACACTTTCGATATCAATCAGACAGTCATGAATATAATAGATTTTGCACGAAAAATAGGTGAGACCTACTATTGTACCTTGTAGCACCCCAAAGTATTATCCCTCAAGTAGGGACAGTATAGCCAATACAAATATTGTGCTTTTAATAATCTTCGTTTGGTATAATTAAGTTTAAATAGCCGAAATAAAGTAAAAATACCCATTTTTGGGTCCAAAATTTCTATTTTTGAAAATAGTCCAAATTGATAGAGCTCGACGCACTGATTTCAAATTTTCAAACAGAACTTAATTATCTCTTCCCATTCCTGAGATATTTGCTCTCAAAGTTGCACCTCAAAAAAGTGTGTTTTTTGACTATATCTTTAAAATGGGTAGAGATACAATCTCAACGATTATACCAGTCGATTCTACAGACAAAATTACATAAAGAAATGTTTTCTCCGCATATACGTTCTTTGGAACGATTTGGTGAAAAATGCGAAAGACGAAAAAACCGGAATTTTAGTTTTTCGCTTGGAAACTTTTTGTCTCCAAAATTTATCATATTTTGGACTTCAGTAAATATGGATACGCTAATTCCAAATTTTCAAACCGAATTCAATTATCTCTTACCGTTCTTGAGATATTTGCGTTCAAAGGTAGACCTGAAAAATCAGGTTTTTCAGGAATAGTCCTGAAATGCGTCGAGATACGACCTCGGCGACTTCACCAATCGATTCTATGGGCAAAATTACATAAGTGCACCAATTTTCAAATTTTTATTTCAACGGGCACAAATTTTAGAGCGAAAAAACGAAAATCGGCGAAAATCGAAAAAATCGTCAGGGGTTCATCAGGCATTTTTTTCGATTTTCGACGATTTTCGTTTTTTCGCTCTAAAAATTGTATCAGTTGGAATAAAAATCTGAAAATTGGTGCACGTATGTAATTTTGCTCGTAGAATCGATTACTTAGGTTAACGAAGTCGTATCTTCACCCATTTCAGGAGTATTCCTGAAAAACAGTATTTTTCAGGTGTAACTTTGAACTCAAATATCTCGAGAACGGTAAGAGATAATTGAATTCGGTTTGAAAATTTGAAATCAGCGCATTCTTATTTACTTAAGTCCAAAATATGGTACATTTTAGAGACAAAAAGTTTCCAAGCGAAAAACAGAAATTCCGGTTTTTTCGTTTTTCCCATTTTTCACCAAATCGTTCCAAAGAACGTATATGCGGAGAAAACATTTCTTTATGTAACTTTGCACGTAGAATCTACTGGTATAATCGTTGAGATTGTATCTCTACCCATTTTAAAGATATAGTCAAAAAACTCACTTTTTTGAGGTGCAACTTTGAGAGCAAATATCTCAGGAATGGGAAGAGATAATTAAGTCCTGTTTGAAAATTTGAAATCAGTGCATCAAGCTCTATCAATTTAGACTATTTTCAAAAATACAAATTTTGGACCCAAAAATGGGTATTTTTGCCTTATTTTGACTGTTTAAACTTAATTATACCTAACGAAGGTTATTAGAACGACAATATTCGTATTGGCTATACTGCCCCTACTAAAGAGACAATACTTTGGGGTGCTACAAGGTACAATAGTAGGTCTCCCCTATTTCTCGAGAAAGATCTATTATTTTCATGACTGTATAATTTTTAAAGAAAGTGTTACATTTTATATTTAATAATTCTCGTACTGCAGACGTGCTGTTGCATCTATTATGATCTCATCTGATGTAGAATTTAATTTTGAACTACTTTATACTCTTGTAGTTTTGCTCTAAATCTGTCAGCTTGTAAAAATAATATACCTGTATTTTTGTAAGCTATTTAATACAAAAAGTGTGTATACAAACGCACCTAACCTAACCTAATCAAATTTAATCTGATTTAATTTAACCTAACGTAACCTAAACTAACCTAATCTAACCTAACCTAAACCAACCTAAGCAAATCTGATTTGATTAGTTTAGATTAAGATAGGTTAGATTGGGGTTAGGTTAGATAAAGTTAGGTTAGGTTGAATTATATTAGGTTAGGTTACGCTGGATTATTTTAGGTTACATTAAGATTGGTTGTAATAATTACTTCAGTGAGTCATACAGATACTATACATAAACAAAAAAGATTTTAATCTTCCTTGGTAATTTACGGGGGCAATAGGGTTTTATATACTTTTTTTATTATTATTGATCGTCAAATCAAAATATTTTAATAATACATGAGAAATAAATTAATAAAGATTTATTATTACCCGAACGATATATGAGAGCTAAACATTTTTTATATTTTCGTTTCTGAATAAGCGTGTAAGTGTTTTGTGTGAATAAAAAACTAAGGAGAAATAGAGGTGGTATCATGTCTTTGAAGACCACAGAAAAGGTTTATACAGAAGCGACAGTAAGACAGAGAAACGAAAATTAGAGAGAGATAGAGAAAGTGAACAAATTTAAAGGGCTCATTGTTTAAAATCGGAAAGTTCCCTCACATCTTAGAGGGAGATAGGGGAAGAGCACAAATTTAAAAGTCTACACAATGCTCCAAGGTCATAGAATTGAATAGCAATGACATGAAAGGTACCGACACGGAGTGTCGCTTCTGTATGTAAGTATTCTGTGGATCAGAGCTAAACATAATTTATATTTTCGTTTCTGAATAGGCGTGTAAATGTTTTTTTTTGAAAAAAAAAACTAGAAAGAAATAGAGGTGGTAGGCATGTGTTTGAAGTTAAACTCCGTGGTCAGTTTGGGTTATTTCTTCATAAGCATGCAGCCACCCTTTTGCTACCCAATTCCCAAATCCTGTTTATTAGAAATGGATTAGTTGTATTAAATCGCATGTTTTTTTGCTTTTCTCCTGACCTGTATTATTCGCATTTAGATATGAATATGACGTGGACAAGACAATGCGTCAGGTCCGGTTCATCGGAGTGGACGGAAGTCCTCTGGGAGCCATCCACTGGTTCGCTGTCCACCCCACGTCCATGAACAATACCAACCGCCTGCTAAGTTCGGATAACGTGGGATATGCCTCCATTCTCTTTGAGCAACATATGAACAATGGCAGCTTACCTGGCACGGTAAGTGCTCTACGTTTATCTACACAAAGCGTTAAACTAGCTCATCTTTAATCGGAAGCGATCAAAGTGTCAGTCAGGTTATCAATTTAAACGATTAAGGGACAGGTTTACAGGGGCAGCTTAAACTCGATCTTGAGTTTAAAGTTTGGTTTAAGAAAAAGTACTTTATTACAAGTTACCTTTTAATAAAAATTAACAAAATTAACAAATACTGGAAATTACAAAAATAAACAGTGTATTTTTTTTTAAATACTGAAATATATTCCTTGACATATAACAAAAATTTTATTGTGAAAATGTCGAACATTTTTTTTTGGTGTAGTATTATTATTTTAATTGGTATAGATATTTCACTTTTTATTATATTCTATTTTTTCAATTTCACAGTTATATTCGGTATCGCTAGTCATCATACAGGAGCTAAAATTAAAAACTGAACTATAAAAACTTGGTCAATCTAAATTTGTGTGGTTATCAATATCTGATAAAAAATATTTTATGATTTTCAAATATACTTTTAACTAATATATGTACAATTATTATTTCCTGTTATCCTGTTAAACATAAATATATAAAATATTCTTTTCTAAATCAAAACATATCCAAGTAACTATACAAATTACGTGAATTTATGAATAGAATCATTGGAAGCGCTATGCGATATTTTGTAGTGTAGCATCCACAAGCTCAATTGCGTGTGGGTTGAAAGAGAAGCTACCTTGCACAACGCTTACATTAGAAGTAGGCATATACAAATTTATATTCGAATATACAATATAATCCGTTGACGTAGATAAACTCCTTAGATATTTTGGCGTTCGACTATCATTTATTTATTATCATATTAATGAAATGAAGTTTTAAAGAATTTTTGTTTACGAAAATCTAAATGAAACTACTTTTAAATAACTTTTTTAAGTATATTTTTTTGTAATATCCTTTTTTTATAAAGTCTGTTTCTTAGCTTTGTCCGAAACCATCATATTCGTACCATTTAAAAATAATTTACCGTACTTATACCGTAATAAGTATTACTGTCTTATGATCTCTATTTGTACCTTTTCTTGTTGTATTCGCTGCTTCATTTTACAACAATTTCTTAATTTTCAGGGTTCATTTGTAAGTGCATTCGCGTCCACAAACCTAGGCGACGTGTCCCCCAATATCCGTGGGCCGAAATGCATGAATACGGGCCTGGAATGTGACATGGACACCAGCGCATGTGACGGCCACCGAGATCAATGTGTTGCGTCCGGTCCTGGCAAGGATATGTTCGACAGCACCAAAATTATAGCGCAGAGAATGGTGCAGAAAGCTACGGTATGTTCTAGTTTTATTTTTCCTGTTCCTTCCATCAAGCCGTGAAAATATTTGAACCCCAGCTTCATGTTCAAATTTTATTTTTCATATTCCTTTTTTTTGAACTCCAGCTTCTAGAAATTACTCATCAATAAAAAGAATAAAATTTTCAATATGGAAAAGTTCATAAATAATTTGTAAAACTAAAACAGTTATTTGCAAATTAAAGTTAATATTTATTTTCATGACGCACAAAGTTATTTTCTGATATATATTTATAATCAATTTCAAACGTGGTTTTTAAAATTAGTGTTCATCACGTACTCTAAACTATTTTGTTTCTGTTAAGCCTGGTTTTCATCGAGTTGATTCAAGGCTTAATGCTCGATACATATTGTTTACTGCGTATGGCGTAATACACGACGATAATTGATACAAGATACACCATTTCCAGTTACTTTGCTTAATAACTATTGCCATTTGGTGAAATGTTTAGTCATTGATGAGTAAAATTGACGTAATGATGAAGTCTTGCATGATTTTTCGTTTCTAGCTTTAATCAAAAAAATAATGAAAAATATTAGATCCGCCTTTTTTTCCCAAATTGTCTTTTAATAATTATTATTTCACATACGTCATTTTCACCCAATTAGAATGTTTCATTTGATGGCCGTAGTTTTTCAGTGAAGAAATTTGATAAAACTACAGTACCAAACCATGGTTGTATTTTGTTGATATTAAAAATTTTATGTTGAACTGTTGTCATTCGTGAAATAATCAAGCGAATATAATTCGAGTTATGAATTTAATACGTAAAATTTTCTCATAATTCCTGCGAAGTAACGACAACTCGTATCAAAAATGACTTTTAAAAATGTTAAATGGATATGCTTAAGGACATACACGCTTGATATTAAGCTTGTAGTTTGTAAAAATTACTATTAAATAAAAGTACCTAATCATTATTGCCTTATAATGTTTCTTACAAAATTTTTGATTAATTTTAATTTTGAAAAGGACCTATCTGCTGTGGCGAAAAAGGAGCGGTGAGAAAACTTTACTTTTGAACTGAAACTATACTGTATAAAGATATTTATTTTACAAATTAAGACATTCGATTAAATTATTGAAAGAAATTAATTTGCGATAAATCTTTTTGAAAACAATTTCTAAATGGCGGCTATGATGTTAAGACAGGAATCCTATCATCACATGTTTTATAATTGGACTACATACGTCTTTCAAAAGGCAACGCGTCGAGTCGGTCGTCTTTTGAGTATGGGAAATTCTGCTGATTTACAACTGAATACAAGTATTCAGTGTTTAGTCATAAGAAAACCGACGTTTTCCAATAATAAAAAAATGTCAAGACTAGCAGAAAAACTATGTTTTAAGGAAAAATTTAAATACTTTTGGAACATACAGCTGCAATAAAATTAAATTATATTTCTACACGAAACACGCAGAACACCGGTAGTTACGCCACTGAATACGACTTGTAGTATAACTAATGTCTACACGATTTGATATTTGCGAGAGATGGCTTTGAATGATTACCAATGAAGTCAAACCGCATTGCATCGAGTGCTCTTTGCAGGAGCTGTGGAGCGATAACGCCCGAGAAGTCACAGGACCTATAAGGATCATTCACCAATATGTACACATGCCGAGCGAGAGAATTACCTACGTCAACCCATACACTAAACAAGAAGAAAATGTAAGTACATTAGCAAACTTAAAGTTAGTTAGATTGAAGGAGAATAAAATTTCTGGAGTTTAGTCACGATTTTTAAAAAGTTTTATTACAACTCCAACTAGTTTCGGCCTCACTTAGGCCTTCTTCAGGGAGTGTAAGTCAAATGATGAAAATTTTTGATGGATATTATTTGATGTAATGAACATATTAAAATAAAAATGTCTGTTAAACATTACAGAACATTAGTCACTTAAATAAAATTACAATAAATTAGGACAACACATGGATGATCGTGGATAAAAATATGTTTTTTTAAAAGTCACAAGTGGGTGATTGATTGTTTTTTTTTAAAAATTTTTAAGAATCTACAACTCTCGAAAAAGCAAATCGTAAGCTTACAGTTTGGTAGTGGAAAAATATAATTTGGGATCAAGCTAGTAAATAGGAAGCATTATGTTAGAATTTATGATTTTATTATTTATTGTCCTTTTATTTCTAATTAAATTAAGATATAAATTTACATTTATCCTGTTATCCTTTTTTCTTGTTTATTCTCCAGTATTTATGGTTCTTACCAGTTTGCCGTAAACTTATAATTTTTTTCTTAATTAGTTACAAAATTTTCTAATACGCAATTCCAGCAATTTTTTTCGGGAGTATTCCACACTAAAAAAATGTCCCTACTTATTTATTCTCTAGTTTTACATATGGATTTTCAGATGTAAATTTTTCAGCACGTGATGGAAATGCATGGGTGACTAGATATAAACAAAAATGTAAATTTTCCAATTTTCGTTTTTTGCTTAAAACATTTTTTATTTCAATATAACAAATATTTACCGTGCACATTATTGAGACAATTTTTATCCACGAATTTTTCGGGAAATTAATACCAACTTTCATTTTTCATAGTGGCCTCAAAGTAGACTATGACACCGTTAAATATAGTTTTTTTTCTATGTTTAACGATATAAAATATAAACATATTAAAAATAAAATAATGTCGACTTGGTTTCTCCTATAGTTCTCGAAATCTCTATTTTCAATGATCATCCTGTATATTGTCTATATATAATGTATAATACGAGTACATTAAAATAAATATATGTATATTTTGATAAAGATCTTTAATTTCTATGTGTATGATACAATTTAAAATTTTAAAAGCGATTATCAGAACGTTGATAGCGTTGTTTGTTATGTTTCTATTGTTCGAGAAGTAAGTATCATTTCAGTTACATATAGCGTGCGACGTTCTATGAGTATCCTATTAAAATTACAACTATTTTTGATGTATTTATTTGCCTCGTAGCTGACAAAATTACAACGCTACTATTGCAAATTTATTCATTCTGAAACGCAGAATAGTTTCTGAGTTGTTGACTAATTCATTTTATGAATATTCGGATAGAATTAGTTAAATTAAATTGGAATCTTTGCACAACTATTCCTAGAAAATTTAGTTCATTTTTAATTTATGATGTTTACTTTTACATACGGTATATCTTACGAAATAAAATTTTATTCAAATCATGGTATGGTATCTTTAAATTTTGAAATTAACAATTCCATTTGTAAGTGATTAATTCATTGCAGTTATATATAGTTTAATTCAACATATATTTATAAGAAATATTTATTTTACGCGCAAATATCAAATTTATAATTATGTACCTTCAAGGTTTCAAATAATTTTTGCTTACTTTACGAATTACACCTTAGGTCTCTTTAAAGACGCAGATTACGCCTTTACCTCGAAATTAATAATGAAATATTTACAGAAATAAACGTAACTCTTGCTTCATGTTTCTCAAAGGTAAAGGAAACATTTTTAGAATGTCGTTTGTAATTAATTTCCATGTTTTATATAAATCAGGTCAATCCTTTTGTAATATATTCATCTATTTAATAAAGGATGTCGGATGATTATTTAATTTTAAAACACGTCTCCGATGTCGGAATTGGAATGGTTCTATTCGGATTACTGATGCATTTTCCAGACGACATCTCATGAATACTAACAAAGATTGTAAAATTAGCATACAACTTCATTTGATTCCAATATAAATAAATAAATAAAAATCATTTCGAATTTCTGTATGACCATTTGTATACTTCTAAACAGGGTTGGCAAAAAACATGATTTATTTACAAAAATCAAAAATCATAATTTAAAAAAAAAGTGCAGTAATATTCAGATATCTGAATATTCATGTACTTTTTAATTGTTTTAAAAAACAATATGAATATTTTATTTCATAAACAAAAACGAAATCTGTAATAAAACCAAAACTATTCATCTGAATAAAACTATTAAGAACTATAATGAATTTTTACTTTTAGTTATATATTTAAATTCTTATATTTTCCTTTTGTTATATTAGAATTAAAATGACACAATACCATTTAATTTTAAGATATTATTATACCGGGTGTCCCAGCTTAACCGGCACATGGGAGTTTTACATGGGAAATCAGTTAATTATGACTAGTATCTCCCCAGTGCAAGATATTAACTTGAAATTTTGTATACTTATCGGAGAATATTAATTCTATGGATCACACTTATTTGAAATATGCAATTTCGTCTGCAGGGCGAGATTTATTAAATTTAAAATCTAATATTTTCGTTCAAAATCAGACAGCCATGGAAATAAAAAGAAAATATTTATCTGACAGTTTACTGAAGTATCACTGATTTTAATTCTTATTCCCTGTATTTTAATATTGTTTAAGTTGAATTTAGTTTAGTAAGTTTGTTAAATAATATACCAATATTACAAAAATATAAATATCTACAATGGCATGTCATTAACTGTCAGAACTGTCACATAGATATTTTCTTTTATTGCCATGGCTGACTGATTTTGAACGAAAATGTTAGATTTTATAATCTAATAAATCTCGTCTTGCAGACGAAACTACATATTTCAAGTAACTGTAATCCATAGAAATAATATTCCCCAATAAGCATACAAGTTAATATCTTGCACTGGGGAGGTACTATTAATAATTAACTGATTTCCAATGTAAATCTCTCATGTGTCGGTCGAGCTGGGACACCCGGTATACAGTATATATTTTAATTAATATTAATTGTTTCGTAGCAAATAATTTAATATTTGTTATAATTATTATATTTTTTTATCTTTGATAAAAAACAAATATTTTTTTAACCATTCCATCAATGATTTCTATTTACAAAATTCAGTTGATTTAAATCAGGATTTAAATCGTGATTTAAAATTAAAGCATAATTCAAATATAAAGTTTTATTTTCCCTTATGTGCAGGTGAGGGGTTGTGCTCCAGCTATGGGTTACAGTTTCGCTGCTGGAACCACAGATGGACCGGGTGCGTTTAATTTCGAACAAGGAACGACTACAGAGAACCCTTTGTGGAACATGGTTCGTGATTTCCTTTGCAAACCCAGCAAAGAGCAAAAGGAGTGCCATGGACCTAAACCTATTCTTCTTAATACGGGCGAGGTAAGGAGAATTTATATTTTTTATAGAAATAAATAATTTAATTTATAAAAGAAAAGTTACTTTAAAGTACAGTGATGACTAAAATCATTTTTCGAGAGTAGGATTTGAATACAAATTTATAATCAAACAAATGTCAAATATAATTAAAATGAAATGAAAAATATATTTCTTTTTCAACGACCACATACTTTATAAAGCTTCAAAGTTGATTACCTATTCGGATTTCCTACATTTGTGGCTTGAAATATGAGAAATTGTTTTTCGCAGTATTTATAGGGTCGTTCCAAGCGAGGGTGATTTTGAGGGAAGGTAAATAATGTAAAATAATTTTACTATTTTTATGATGAAATTACATATAACAGATATTTAATTTTATTTGATGGTGTACCTACTATCTGCAAAACAATTCCTGCAATTAATAAATAATTTATCTTTCTTATTTTAATTTAAACAAAGTGTATTGTTCAATGCCTTTCTTACTACATTTCAAATTCATACTCTGTTTTTCTCTCTTTTACTTTTATTAGATAAACAGTTTTTATTGTGCCACAATTTGGCGTAGGTTCATTATTTTACATTTTTTTTTTTCATTAAAACGCTGATTTTGGACTATCAAACAATGAAACAAGATGGTTTGTTTATTTTCATTTAAACCTGACTGATATGGAAATTAATTTAAAAACAGTAGATAGTAACTTTTCTTGTAAATTTTATTACTAACTTAATATATTTCCTAAATAATAAACAAAAATTATAATTTATATTTAATTTTCAAATATTTTATTATTAAAGAAATAATATTTTGAGACGCCTGTAGATTCATTTTATATTTAACCTTATATTATTATTATTATAAACAATATAAAATTCTTTAGGGGCGGAAAATTTTATCTGGCATCCCGGCATTAATACAGCTTGGAGCGACCATGAGTATTTAAGAACACTGCGCATGTGCAGTAATAATAGCATAATAGTAAATCTAATGCCCAGTTGCATAAAACGTGATTAGCTAATCACATGATTAATCATGATACCATGTATTTTTAATACGGTACCATGGTAAAAACGTGAAGTTAACTAGTTGATTAGTTAATCACGCTTTTATGCAACCGGGCATAAGTATGGTTACCTACGCCATATTGTTCCTTACATCAAATAGCTTTTGAGCGTGTATCTCATAACATTTAACATTGTGGTCGTAGAAAAAGTATAGTGTCCAACTCGTGCAGAATCACCTACCTTTTGTGATTCCAAAACGAGACTCACACCTCGTCGGAAATATACTACTTTCCACACTTGTTGCACAAAATACTATTAACTTCTCCATATTGCTTACGGCTCGTAATGCAAACTTCATCTTCGCGAATAATGACTATCAAAATCCCTTATATAATAATATACTATTATTAATCAGTACGTTATTAATAACGTAATTATAAGTAATTAAATATACTATTAAACCTGCGGCAATAAATCGTTCGATAGGAATGAACTACCCTTATTTTTGCGAATTTAAAAAAAAATCTATTTGTTCTATAATCAGTATATCAAATTCTGTTACTAAAGATTCGTAAAGAGCTATAGAAACACCATGTGTACGTATCAGGTTCTATGTTTTGCGATTAAAATAGCGTCAATATTTTTTTTAATATTGTATATACAAAACAAAACACTTTAAGTACAGATTGTCTGAACGCATTACATCCCAAGAGAACAATTAATTTCTTCATTAAGAAGCCATAAAATTTAATTTTGCGGAACGAATCCAAGGAAAAACACTACCATCCCAAATTTATGTTATTTGGTGGTAATTACTAAACCAATAAAACATGTGTCTCCATTCGGGAAGACCTGAGCGGAAATGAGTTTTTCACAAGTGTTCTTTGACCTTTGTCGAAAGAAAAAAGTGCCATTAATTTAACTTTTTATTAGAATTCGTTCTTTATAATCAGATTTTATGAGATATTTTCAAAAATTCATTTTCTAATAATATTAAAGAAAAAGAAAATAATTTCATATTGGCATTTTCCAAGAAAATAATTTAAAAAATATATGTGTAAGATTAATGATGAAATTAAATAGAGTATAATGATGTCAAATATATTATAAAATGTTTAAAATTTATAAGTTAATATAAATTAAAAAAAAGTGAGGATATCTCTGACGTCGAATTCCCGGGTAGATCAGACACGAAAATTTAATTAAATAATATCTCGTTCGGGTTTTAAAAACTAATATAATAAAAATCACAAAAATATTATACTATAATGAAAAGGAAAATAATTTAATAATGCGTTTTTCCAAGAAAATTATTTTTAAGGAAAATTATATAGCTATCTATAAGATTAATGTTGGAATTAAATATAGCATAAATAAATATAAATTAAAAAAATAAGTATAACCCTTTGATGTTGAATTCCCGGTTAGCTGAGTCACGAAAATTTAATTAAATTATATCTCGCTGTTGTTTAAAAAATTAATATAATAAAAATCAAAAAAATATAGAAAACACTAGTTTATTTTGCGCCTTGTCAAACTTTTTATAATTTTATGTTCATGCATATTAGTGTTTTTTACTATTATAATTCTTTTTTAATTTTACTTTTAAATTAGAACAAAAACAATTTTTTCACAATTGTTTGGGCTCATTTATATAGCAATGTTTGATTGTTATTTCCTGATGTTTCAATTGCCAACCTGAAAAAAAAAATCTCTGGAGAATTTCATGTTTGTTTATGTTATTGAATTTATAAAAACAAAAATATTTTTTTAACAATTGTTTGTGTTCTTTTACATTAATTATATTTTCATTTCTCTCTAGCAGGGTATATGACGTTATAATTACTTTTCACTACCGCTGACTTAGTAACTATTTTTTTTTTTTAAAGAAACTCAAGTCTCCAAATTCATACATTGTTTGATTCATTTAACTCAAGTAAAGTGTAAAGTAAGGATTCACAATTTAAATAAAGATAAATAAATAAATCAAATAAAATAAAACAAAAATCAAAAGTGAGATTATCAAACTGAAACGTCAAATATAAAAACAAAGTTTACTTTATTTTTATAATATATGTCAAAATGTTTGTTGACGTCAATATATATTTTTTAGTAGAATTGGTATTTAAATGCTAAAAGTGTTAAAAATAATATATATGTACCACGGTTGAGAAGACCATTATTGACCAGCGCCTTATGTCCCTCGGTAGCTTCACACCTCGGGGCACAACTTGTCGCTTTTTATTTTACAATGTGATCTTATGTTAATATTATCCTATCCCTGATAGAAACTCTGTATACTAACAGATAAATATTAAATTTCATTATTTTTTTTTCGCTTGCCTTGTCGGGAATATATCTAGCTATCTATGGAATGGGAAAACAAATTCGAAACAGATAATGTAAGTATACACCATCAACATAATGAGAAATGTTTTGTATTTTGTAATCTGCTTGTGATATATGAATGTTATTTTGCATTAAATAATTTTGCTTGTAAAAAGTTTATTTCATATGCACATGTAAATTTTATTCTGCTTTTTAACTTTATTTTTTTGATTGGTGTGTATGGTTTTGTAAAAATAAGTAAACAAAAATAGTTTTTCAATGTAAAGAAATTGAATACCTAACACCGAATGGTTTAACTACTACCTGAAAATTTATACACTCATTTAACAATTTAAAAATATTTGATATATGTATTTTTCCATATGTCTAGATAATTTCTAAACTTCCTCCTATATCATAATTTTTCACTGCTCATCCTGTTCTTTAGATAAGTCATTTCACCTTTCAAAATACCTTTATTAATTCCAAAAGAAAATTATTTTTTTACTTATATAAATAACAATTTCGTTGGCTTAAATTTTTATAGGAAACATTTGATTTATTGTTAATATGTTAATAAATTGTCATTGACAACTATCAGAATATTTTCCTGGCACATACATACGAAATATCTTTCTTTACAAGTTTTTGAGCGATTGAAATAAGTTTGTGTAGTGCAATAAGGAATAGTTATAAACTTTTTAATAATATTTTCAAAACTTCATCTATTTCTAAGGGAAGTTCGAAAATATGAAATGAAGTTGAAGACCGATGAACTACTGTAGAATGATTTCTCTTTCAAGCGAAATAAGTTTAAATGAAGTGCAGCAAGAAATGTGTATAATTTAGCGTACAAGGATTTCATATGCTGTCCACATCAGATTTTTTTTGTCGAAATAGTTTTATTTATAACACACACCGACTGTTTTGTGGTTAAGTGTTTTCATACTGTCAACATAACAGCATTTGTTGCCAACATTGTTAACCACATGTATTAAGTTTATTAATCGAAATTAAATTTCATCCAAATAACCCATTATTTTCTTTTAGTATTACTAAACAGTATTCATACTTTTTTTTAATAAATGCTATTTCCAGCGTTGCTTAGATGATGTGAAATAACAGATTTTATTTTAAGAGTACAAACGCATATAATATTTTATTTATATAAAAATTTGTAATATCAAGATAATAGTGAATTATATTTTCTTTGTGATTATAGATTTGATTTAGTTAAACGATCTCGTGTTATTGAATTACATTACTAGATACGAGCAGGTTTTGATAATTTTTTAGACCGTTAGAGTATATTAAACAATTATTTCTACGACCCTTATGCCTGGTTGCAGAAAGGCTAATCAAAAAAATCACTGATTAATTTGATGTTGTTACCGTGGCCACGTATTAAAAATACATTGCTATCAATAAATTAATCATTAATCAATATTGATGAAGCTTTGTGCAACCTGGGCTTAATATATTTGCTTGTTGTTTGTTTGTTATTGCTACGGATACGTAGTATATTGTAAACATGTTTTCATTTCCCACGGTAACCATAGACAATGTTAAGTTATAAATTCATAACTCACAGTTCTGTCAAAAATCGTATTGTTTAATTTTGGTTTTGTAGTTAGTTGCTAGAAAGTAATGAATTTAAGACATCTTTATTATTAAAATATAAATAATATAGGAAATAATATCGTCGTCTCACTTGGAATGTCCAATTTAAACTCGTATGAAATGAGTACCATTCCATGCTTGTTGTACAATATACATATTATTGGAATCAATAGTAACAAATTATATGGGTCTTTTCGGTCCATTTAGTAAACATAATTGGCATAAAGTTTACAACAAATGATTTGCCCTCTACTAATTAATGTTTGGAAAATTAATTTGCATGTCTATATACAATCAAAGCTTCGATAATGAATTGATTGTCTTGTTTCGATATTTATTATGTTTGTTCCAATATAGTAGTAAATGTATTCATATTATTTGCACGTACATAATTCGTTTATTCTGTATGTACATTTAATTATTCATAACAAATTAAGCGTTTAATTATTTAACAATACACGCATGCAATTAGTAATTGTGCAGGATGGTCTACAAATATTATTTAATATTAATAATTCATAAAAAATATAATTGAAAATTGTTATTATCAAATTCTGAAACAATTAAATTCAAAAACTTAAATTAGAGATTATATTTATTTATAACATATTTATTTAATTTTAATTCAATCTATGTCAGTGTTCCTCAACCACTGTTTTTCTGCACTTTTCCTAATGTGCCGCTAAATTTATTTGGCCTATTATCGGCTGAATAATTCTTACAACATAACATATTGTTAAAATTCAAACTTATATAGTTTCAATTTCACTAACACTTCAAAAACATGCTATTGAGACTTTATTCCGATATGATATTGTCCATTTAAAGAAAACCGGCTCCCATAAAATCTAAATTTTATTGTAAATATAATTGAGATTATTGAAACTTTCGATTTACGTCATATAAAGAAGAAAATCAGCCTATTCTGCTTTGTTTAATGTGAAAAAAATTATCGAACATCCCAACCAATTATCGAAGGACAAAATTTATTTTCAAAATAATATCTGCGTAAATGAAACAAGTATTTTTTAAAAAAAAAGAGGCCGCATAATATTACCTTAGAAATTATTAGCTGATATTTCTAAAGTACCAGAATCGAAATATAAATACCCTTACATGATTTTTTTTTAAATATCACTTTGCAACAACAAATTTTTAAATATATAAAGGTGTTTCGCGATTGAAAAAAAGGTTGAGAAACAATTAGTTTTATATCTGTGATTACAGAACAGATTATAATAGCTATTTAAGATTCCAACTCTTATGTTGATAACAGGTGCATTTTTTACACCAAAATTACATCACATCACATTAGTTAATTCACTTTTTATGACCGTTCTTTTTTTTACAAATCAATTATATTTTCTTATTTTATACAATGTAGACCATCCAATATAATATTTCCTATATATTGCCATTAATTTCTTCCTATTTTGCTAGATGACTTTCCCATACCAATGGCAACCAACCACAGTCCCCATCCAGCTGGCATTCTGGGGCTCAGACCTGGCGGTGGCCGCCGTGCCCGGCGAGTTCACCACGATGAGTGGTCGCAGGTTACGCGACGCCATCGCCGAGGAGGTGCGACTCGCTGGGGGACCCGAGCACACGGATGTCGTCATTGCAGGGCTGAGCAACTTATACTCCGATTATATCACAACTCCCGAAGAGTACCAGGTAGAACTTTTGAATTTGATATCATTTAGATTTTTAGATAACTTGCTTTATTTTTGTTATATGTATGTGAAATGTGAATGATGAGAAAACAGTTTTTTGTAAATAACTGCACGGCTAATAACTAAGTCAATATATTTTACAGGACAATGCTATATGTATTGTAACGTTTTATTTATTTAGGTGAAGTGTAACTAAATAATTGAAACATGAATATTTATGTAACTAAATTTAATAAACGAAATATGAATTACCAACGATCACTACACGTATCGATATTAGATTGTCCTCGCGATCTCCTGCTCGGAGTATTTATAGTGGAACAATTAATTTCTGGAAAATTCGCCAACTCTCTAGAGTCCCGGCGCGACCCTGGGATCGCTACATTATGTACTCATTCCTTCCTCTTATTTAATACATATTGCTTCATTGTAATAATGCATAATGTATCAAATTTACAAAAAAAGTATTAACATTTTTCGCTCCATGTTTTATTGCAATGTAAATTCACGGTTGTTCACCTGCACGTAAAATTTGTCATTAATTGTTACCATAGGCGATTTTTCGCGACGAACTAAAATGTTTTGGCTAATGAATTTTATACACCAGAACGTTCTCGTAACGAACAAACGACGTCATTCATGTGTGTGATTCATAGTTAACATATTGAGTAATCTTCACTACTCTCTAAATCTTCTCAGCTATACTAATGATTATGAGAACTTAGTTATCAAAATACGTAATTTGTGTTTTATACAATTTTCAGGTTAAGGGGTAATTTTATTAGTTTTTATTTATATTATAATTTACTAATTTTGCAACACTTTTTATTAAAATATTTGGTTTTTTATTAAAATTTTTCACAGATTCAATGTTTTCCTATATATTATTTTGACAATATTAAGTTAATAAGACATTCGTCTAAATTATATTTTATGATGTAACACCCGAATTTCAATACTAGTGAGACAATAAAATTTTGATATTTGATATATCAAATCCAAATGATAGCAACCAAAAATATAGAATCCCACTCCTGCTCATTACAAATTTATTTCCAATCATAGTTGAACATGAAAAGTTAAAATTTTTAATTTTTCGAAATGGAAAAAAGTATATACTGAAGTTCATATACTACAATAATTATTATTAAGGCCGAACACCGAACAAAGGGAATTAACATGGGAAATCAGATTTTTAGCTATCGTTGTTCCCAGTTTTATTTTATAGCAAAGTTTTTATACGCCAAAATTTAGAAAATAAAATTCTGAATTTTTTGCATTCTTTTTAATTTGAGCCTTTTAAAATTGAATAAACTTTTCTTTTTTTTTCCAAAGCACACTTGATCGAAATGAATAAAATCAATAATTTTCTAATTTCTTAGTTTATTTTCACTTTAATGTATATGTGTTTTATATTATTGGAAAGAGAAAACAAATCTCTATTTAACAGTACTAAAGACAACTTTGAGCCCCATATGAAAATTGAAAGTTAGTATGAATATCTCGAAAAATGTTTGAGCTACAACAAATTTTGAGATCCTCAAAATAACTTGAAACTTGTAAGATTTGAAACAAGGAAGTTATAGGTCAAAAAGTAAATTGGACAAAATCAGTTTTTGCTCATATCTACTAAGATATACATTTTTTTTTGAAAACAAAAAACATTGAAATGGGCAACTAATCCGGTAATTTTGTCCCAATTTCACCGAGACTTCGCCTTTTAAAACGGACAGCCTGTGTTTCAGATTAATTTCATTTATACTTGGATTAATGAGAAACAATAAAAAATTGTAAATACCACGAACTGCTTTTAAATTTCATCAAGTTTCATAACAAAAAACTTAAAAAAGAGAACCCCATTATTATTTTTCTCTATTAACGTGAAACAATATTTATTTATGTAGTGAAATGTTATTTTTTTTCAGATTCAACGCTACGAAGGCGCCTCCACCATTTACGGTCCTCACACCCTAACCATCTACCTCCATAGATTCCGAGAACTCACCAAGGCATTGCTACAGGTACAAGTTCATGTTGATGAAGACATTCATACTAATATCATTAATCTCTCCTTTGCAATCAACTCAAACCTAAATCAGTTCAAGAGCTGAGAATTCAACCAACTTGTTGCGCGCTTCGATCCAATAACTTAAAGTGGAACTATTCATGTTTCAACTTGTTTTATTTCACAAATTATTAACACCAACGTAGATGGATTTCAAAATTGGATTGGTACCAATTTAATTTGTGTTTTGTAATTTGTTTTTGGAAAGATAATATTTCACCGAACGCAAAAAGAAAAAATATGTTTTTCATTTGAATTTTCATTTCATTAAATTTAATTTAGTTATTGTTTTTGAAAGGATTCTCTGTCAAAAGATTTATTGTAAATATGTCCATTAGCGAAGATTTATTTGTCTTTAAATCCTTATTAATTAAATAATTTAAAATATTTTCATAATATCGATACAGAAACTAAACGAAATAAGTAATATAAAAATGGTGGTACTTGCGCTTAACATTTTTATGCTATGTTTAAAATTGGTAAACCTATTTTACAATGATTGATTTGAAAAAACAATGAATTCCTAATGTTATTTATTTAGATAATAAGTCATTTTATTACTTAAATCAAATTATTAGGACGTGGATATAAAGAAAAACTATTTATTTGGCATATAAATGTATTATGAAGTTTATTTTACTACTATTTAGTCTGACGTAGTGATTTCTATAGAAAAGGACAAATGAGTGTGAAAAACATAACATGGCGCAGAAAATTGACGTTTAGTTTGTAAACACACAAAAACATTTTGTTTTTGTTGTCAACAGGGGAACTCGGTTGTTATTGTTACACATAATAATTATGTCTGTTATTTCTGAATTACCTTATTTTTCTTGATTTTTTTACACTAATTTATGACAACTAGTAGAACATTGAAAATGCAAAAAATGCTATTTTAATTTTGTCAAAATAATGATACGTTCCTATTAAAAAAATAAGAATTGATAATCGTTGCATGTAAACCAGACTTTAATTTTTTCACTCTCTATGTTTCTATTCCTTCTAATAAAAATGTTAAGGGGTGTTTATTTTCGTTAGTACATCCTGTATAAACCTAATTCCATTTTTGGCAGTTAAACTAATTTTTAAATGCATTTTTATCCGATTTCATAATTTGATTTACTATTTCACTATGCCAACTTTCATAGAGAGAAAGGTTTTATTAGCAGCATTGTTGTACTCACACTAATATTGTACTTTTTCACTTACATAGAGATAACAGTGTTTCATTTAAATTTAGACATATTTTGGAAATAAAGTTAAAATTAATATTTGATATAATAATATTCTAACAATAACATCGCATTCATTAGTTCTTCTTCGTTTGAATTATTGTTATTATAAAAATGAGCTCACATAATTTTTTGAGCGATGCGACGTTATCTTGTAGGCTAGAAGAAAAGTAAAGAAAATAAAAATAATTTTTTGGATTTCTCATTGAATATTAAGTTTTTATTTTCTTTTTATCCCTTTCTTTAATGTGTTAATAGTACATTTTGTTTTGAGTTTGGTCTTTATTAAAAATGTTGAATATGCTCATATTTTGATTATGTTTTCTTTTAAATTTAAAATTTTAAGTAATATGCCAAAGTTTAATTTACTGTTCCTTATTTAACTACTCTTGCCACTAATTTAAAATGCCTTGAGAAGGGTCAGAATTAATTAAATTTAGAAGGTAAATTCCCGTGTTGTTTTCTTGTTTAGAACTCAACAGTGCCACCCGGCCCAAAACCGAAGGACATCAACAATCTGCTGTGCTTGGTCCCGCCTGTCCTGTTTGATGTACCCGGATGGAGAAGGGAATTCGGAGACTGTGTGGTGCAGCCGGCTAAAATCGTCAGGCCTGGTGACACTGTCAGCGCTACATTCGTAAGTAAAATTGACATTTTTCTATAAATCCTTTCATAACGTAAAACATTTCAGATTTCAAACAACTACAGTATTTGCTAATTATAGAATTTTTACATTAAAGATTAATTTAATGGTTATATAGAATATAATAAAATATAATAAAATAATAATATAATAAAAATTTATAAACAGTTTTAAAAATGAAAAAAGTCTACAAAAAATCTAAAGATTTTTCATTAAAATATTTTTGCAGTAAATTAACATCAATAATGATGTGTATAACAATGTAAAACATTTTTTTAAGGAGTCCCCTTTTATAAGGACCTTTTATTTTATATTAAATTTCGATTATTGTTTAGTTTTATTCTGATTGGTTTTTATAAAATTTTAATTTCTTGGATGAATTTTTTACTCTATTTCAAATGCGTAAATGTAAAATATTGAACAGATCGCCGATTCATTTAGAGCAGGTCGTGAAAGAAGAATTTTTTTGTGAAATCACAGATCAATACATGTGACAATCACCATAACGTAATTTCACATTTCTGCCATCTTCCAAATTATTACTTATTTGTTTTTATCAGATAACAACTAGTCCTCTACTATTTGTGCAACTTCAAAACATAGGCGACTGACGTCGACTCGTCATACCATTATATACTTCTTAATTGAAGCATACACATTATTCAAAAGTCAGCGCGTCGGGTCAAACGCTGATTGAGCGTGCCGACAACCCATAGTTTATAATAAAACTGCATAGAATAAAAAGGGTAGAAACATATGAAACGGTATTTTGTCTAGCATATTCTAGTCAAGGTTTTTGAAGCATGAAAAAATAATTGCCAAAAACAGGAAAAAAACACTATTTTGTTTTAAAGAAAAATTAACTTTCAAATTAAGCCACTGACTTCAACCTATCCAGGTATATTAAGTATTACTGGTACCTAAATTAATTTCAGCTTATCATGTTGTGAACATGATTTTATTTATCGCCATGAAAATCAAGTGCATTATATTTTAAAAAAAGAAATGGAAAATATGTAGATTATCATTTTGTAGAATTTACTTTGTACTTATTTATGATATTACGCTCATAATATTATTTTCTATTCAAGATATTCCAAGAACGCGTGTAAATAAATATTCTTGGAGAAAGATAAATTGCTACGCAGAACTTACTTTGATTCTATTAAAATAAAATAGCATTTATAGGAAGCCGCAAATAACTTGCTAAGCATGGCGATCTCGATAACAGTAAAAGATACGAGGTCGGTTAAATTAGACTAGAGTTGCCGCATTATGGGACCATTTTAACCATGTCTTTGTTTTTCTAAAAAAAAAAAAAAATAGATTACTAAGATACTAGATAAGAACGTAAATGTAAATTTTACGAATTTAATTTTTGCTCATAGATTCCAAAATTAAAAGATTAGACGATTTTGGTTTGCATATTTTTCAGACATATTTTTATAACAAATTTAAAGAGATTTTCAAAAAACAATCACATACCGTTTTCAAGATATCGGTGTCAACTAATTTTTCATATGGAGCTTATATTAGGGTTTAAGAATTTTGAATAGAGCTATTCAACCATATAAAAAGTCCTATTTTATTTTAATTAATAATATGAAAAATTAAGAAATCATTTTTTGTCTATCAAAATAATAACTTAATTACCTTATTGATTGTAATATAACAATCGATTGTATCTTTTACAGTTCTCGAGATCCCCATACTTAACAAGTTATTTGGAACACCCTGTATATCTTTGCATATTATTACATTTATTTTTAATATATTTTAGTCTTTTGATATTCAAAACATATTCTTTTACTCTAATGAAATGATACAAAGGGCAATATTGCAATTTACCTTTTATAACATTTTCTTCTTTCCTTATTATGTATTTTAATCAGCATTTGTAGAATTCCATAAGGTAATTATTTCGCACAATACAATGCCAACATACACAATTTTCTGGCAACAAAAAGAAAAATTGAACTTAATTAAAAAAATTCTTAATTAAAATTCATTGTGAATATTTTTAGTCTCAAAATTATACATTTGGTCACTACAGAAAATTAATAAGCTTTCATCAAAACAAATTATCTTTCAAATGAAATATTTTCTAATTGTTATTATTTTTACCCGTTTTAAAAATAATTACAAAACAATTTTGACAACTCGGACTCGGATTAATTAATTTCCATGCATTTAATTTCAACGTAATCATGGAAGTATACAATATGCTTAAAAATTAATGTGAGTTATTACTAATGTAAATGTTTATGAAAATGAATAAATTCCAGAATACTGTAAACATGTAATGCAGTTTCAATTTTTTTAACACTTGTTATGTTATGTGTATGACGAATGTGAATAAAGCTTTAGAGAATATTTCTGAGAATAATTTATGTGGCTTTTGTTTTTGTTGACATATATCAGATAGTTATTAAAATAAAATGAACGAAAAAGACCAATTTGATGCTATATCTGTCAAAAACTAATTTATTCTATATACGTAACAATTTATTTACACAGTATCATATTCTTTTATAAAGTTACGTTGCTAAGTAAAAAAAAAATCGCTGTTAAAATTAGATATGCTTAGTAAAAAAAGTGAATCTTGGTAAATAATTCTATTACTATGTATTTAAATATTTATCATAGTAATTAATTCGCTTTCTATGTTATTTTATGTTTCGCCAAGTCAATAATCATTTCTCTTTTTTTATAATATCGGAACGACGACGATGTATTATTTAATTATAAATAAGGGATAAAAGAAATTGTATAATTTCTTTTGACAATCGAAATCTTATGTAGAATTCAACATTATTCCATTTGGTAATATTGTCAACTATGACACCTGTAGAATTAATCACATCGAATACGAAACAAATAATTATCTTCCGCTTCTTGCACATCTAATAAATCATACAATTCATTAAAATTCATCTCTAGATTTTAACAATTTTAAATTTATGACATTTAACAAATAATAATACGAAATAAATGATAATCTTCTGCTTCTTGCACTTCTAATAAATCATCCAATTCATTAAAATTCATCTCTAGATTATAGCAAATTTAAATTTATGACATTTAACAAAGTAAGATAATTTTGATACTGCTTAAAATGTTTAAAACGAATTATTCTTATCTAATAATCACATTTAATATTAAACAGGAATATTTGATGTCTAATAATATTACCTAAATAAAAGTTATAATTGGAAGGATCATTGGAAGGAAAGTTATAAATAAATTTATTAGATTTATGAAAAGGTAGAAATCTCGGCCTTTAATAAACTAAACAAAGTAAATTAAAAATAACTCGAAAGTTCGATAAATTATAAAAAAATCTATACTTTATTAAACGAATTCTCACCACTCTTCTGTTATTTTATTTCTGAAAACTTTTATAGAACATTAGATATGTTATATTTGGCTCATAAATTCTATTATTTGCTGTTTATTTTTGTGTGGCAACAGATATTTACAACTCAGTTGAATTTGTCTGCAAGACTAGGTCCTGATTGATTGTTGATGTGTTCAGGTGTCTGGTCATCCGCGCAATAACAACATGCACGGGAAAACGTTCCTGACAGTGGAACGTAACGATGGCAACGACCAGTGGACCATCGTCGCTACGGACGCTAGCTGGGAAACCAGGTAAGCACAGCGCAAAACATGTAGCAATGTAATCATTCATAAAGCAACATTCTCAGAATTACCAAAACAACGGATACGAATATTGATGTATCTGGAAAATCTGTATTGAACTTTAAAAGCATTACGTCATACCAAGTGTGAAGAGCTTTTATTGTGAAATAGGAGTTGAGAGGCATTGAAAAGTATTTTTCCAGAAAAAAACAGGTTGTAGAATACAAAAATTGTGACAAAGTTTAATATTGTATAACAAGAGTGGGTACGAACAGTGGCGGCTCGTGCTACATATTTGTGAGTGTGCTGCATCAAACAAAAAAGAAATAAAATATTAATCAAAGGAATTCAATTGTCTGTATAGTTTTAATTTAAATTTTAAACAAATAGTCTTTCCTTGTTTTGGGAACACTTATCCATTAATTTTTCATTATAGTTTTGTGACAATAAATTTTCGGGTTTCTTTATTTTCTTAGTCAATAAGTGCAACAAATCTCTCACCCTACCTTCAATTCCTATTTTTATACCGTGATCGTCCGCAAGCAGCAAACACGAAAAAAAAAAAACGAAGAATTCTTCTCGTTACAACCATAAATCCAGTTGTTTTTTAAATACAATTTTTTTATTGTCTTTTATATGGTTTATCGCGACTTTTACCTGAAATATCTAGGTATGGACGACCTGGCTGTTTAACTGCCAATTGTTCCTAATAAGTTTGGAAAATTAATTTTTATGTAATTTGAATGTACCTTCATTTTGAAACATGTATTTGAACTTTAAAGTCAAAATTAACTTAAGGTACATTTTAATTTGTAAATACTCGTAGCTCCATATGAAAAATTAAAGTTGACACCGATAACTTGAAAACGGTACATGATTAAAAAATCTTGAGGACCCTCGTAAATTCATTTAAAAAAAGTGTCTGAAGAAGGTGTGCACCAAAATCACTTAATCTTTTAATTTTTGGTCTAATTTAGCCGACCTCGTATCTTTTACAATTATCGAAATCCCCAAGCTTAATAAGTTATTTAGAACAGTCTGTATATTATAGGTATACTTTTATTCTACACGGTGTTTTCTCTGAGTGCTAAATAACTACTGAAATTATGATGTATTGACTATAATAAAATTATTAGTCATAACAGATAAACGATATAAATCATAGATTATTACAATAATGTTGTCTACTATAGATGAGAAACTACAATGATATCAATTTAGACTGCTGTCAGAGTCACTCGGGGTTTACTCCCCAAACTAATTGAAAAGTAGTTAACCTTGGAATATATTTTATAAGCAACCATATATACTATATAAATAAAGTTTTTATTCGACTTTTTTGATTTGTGAAATATGAGTCACTATGAATCTAATAAATGTAATAACTGTGTTTGTTTTAAGGGATAAGAAGTATGTATTTTATTATCTTGGTTTGCTATATGTAACAAGATATCAAAATGTTACTTCTATTTATAACGGTTGTTGACAACAAACTGCCATAGTTAGTTGTCAAAAACTTCGTCCGCAATATTAAAATTGTTCAACTATTGAAAATTTCTATTGTTTGTAGCGAAGTTAGTTCTTATCCCAGACATGTTTTTGCTATAAGTTTCATATTGTGTTTTCTTATGCAATTTTAAATTATATTTTTTGCTCAAGGTATTTCTGATGTATTGTTTTCATAAAATAATTATTTTTTTTCACTACTAGCTTAGACACCCTCTATTATTAACCTTTAATAGACAATAGAAATTGTTTTTCACTACCGCTTACTTGATAATCATGGTCATCTAGGTCAATAATAAATTATTATTAACCACGGTCGATAATGAAAACTGTCACTTTTAAAAGAAAAACAATCTCTAAATCCCTATATTGCTACCTCCCCAGCGCCCCGTAGAACGGAACTGAGTATTTGCGTCTCAGGATCCCCGGTATATCCTGAAACGCGCATTATTACCGGTCATATGGATTCCTATTGGCTGATTTTTATGAGTAATTATGGCAGTACTAGTGGAAATTTTAACATGAAAATTTGTATACATATATACTTTGATGGGAGGAATTCACTTTAAATATTTTTAAGGGTGTAACAAATCTATTTATAGTAGTAGTCAGTTACTTATAATACCACTTCTAGAATTTATTTCTGATGTAAAAAAAATGCTACGTTAAGAAAAAAGTCTCCATGGAGACATTGCCCCATGGAAAATTTTCCTTGGGGGCATGAGCCTCGATGCCCATCTGTATCCTTTTGTATATGAGACGAACAATAACAGTTCTTTATTTTGTTTTCTGTTTAGGTTTATCTGGCGTAGAAAGATGGCTCTGACAGCTTCCAGTGAAGCAACTGTTTTGTGGGAGGTAGGCCCCACAATCCAACCAGGAGAATATCGCATTCGCCATTTTGGTTACTACAAGTACCTCTTTGGAGGCGTTCATCCTTATGAAGGCATCTCCAATACCTTCCAAGTTATTTAACTCATTACTTGCCGTTGTGATGTGATAGTGTATCAATAAATGTGCCATATGTATAGCAAATAGTCATTTTATTTTTGTCCTACCTCATATTCTCATATTATTGTAATTTTACATAAGTAAAATCTGTAATGGTACCTACCTAGTACCTACTCATACATATACTAATCATAGATAGTCCAGTTAAAGATTTCATTTTTATATTTAACCTTTTCTGAAAAGGCATAAGGCTAATAATCTTACTTATAAAGAACTACTTCTTTATTTTTTATTATTAATGAGTCTTTTATATCATAGTGCAATTGCGATAATGCAATAGTTCGAACAAGATATTTTCTAACATTGACTACTGACTATCTTTATAACGTAAACCAGTGGTTCTCATACTTTTTATGTAAATGTACCCCAAATGATTAATATTAAAAAGACACTTTTTAAATGAGAACAAAAGGTACAAAAAATAAGGATTATCATTCTGAATAAATATCCAAAAGGATTTTATAATGAAAATTATTAATATTTCATTCGCAACGTATAATCATTGTGAATTTTTTTTATTCCTCGTCTTTTTTATATTTAAATTCTAATTTAATAGGATTGGATGTTGGATGATAATTCCACGAACGAATTTTGTATCCAGTCAAAATTATTAATATACATATATCTGAAAAATAGAAAATCTGTGTTCCAATTGTTAAGAAGTGTTCAATAAATCACTTAATTATGTCTTTTGCATTCGGTGTTCTTGTAGATATTTCCAACTTATCTCTATTTTTCAAAATTTTATCTTGTCTTAAAAGTTCTAATTTTATCCGACGATTTTAATAAATTTTCATCTCTTATTTTTTGCATGCTGCAATTTACTTTATTCCATTCTTCAATAACATCGGTTATATATGCGAATTGATTAAACCAAAATTAATTTTTCAACGAGTATTAGTACTTTCAATTCGTAAACACGATTCAATACTCATTCTTTGGACAACCACTTGACATCAGTATGATAGATCTGACATAAATAATCTAGCTCTCGTTCATATGAACAAAATATATTCAAATGAACTGCTTATAAATCGTAGAATCAACGTAAAAATTGATACGAGTAGTAATGCTATGTCATGTTAGTTTTGCTAATATTATTGTATCGAGTATTATTTTAAACTTTCTTTTCAAAATAAGTTTAAATTTAAACGAAACACTTGATCTCTATGTAAAAAGTAAACATTTTATCTGAATACATTAATGGTACTAGTATAACTTTTTTGTCCAAGAAATATGACATAGCAAAGTCCACTATTTGCAGGTAAAAGAAAAAGAAGCTTGCGATTAATTGAAAAGTAGGTTAGAAGATGAAGCCAGATAAAAAACGCACTTTAAAATTAACTGAATTTCCAATAATGTAAGTATGTATTTATTTTTATTATTTGTGAACCTGTTTTACTGTCGATATCGTCATAAATTTTAGAACTCCACGGTAATATGAACAGTACAATAATAGGATTTATTATGTTCGCATTAACGCGATTATACCGTATTTTTTATTTTACCCAAGTCCTGAAAGTGCTCTAGTTAAGTCAGCCTGAAATTGAAGCACGCTTCAGCGGTTGCTCTAATTATTGACCTGCTGAGATCAGAGCAAATTATGAAGCACATTTAGCTGCTCTGGATTGTGCTCGAGTTTCAGTAGATCAGGAATTAGAGATTTCAGAAGTGTTTGCATTTACACTAATTGTAGGTCTGCTGAAACCAGAGCACATTCTGGAGTAGATTTGGCTGCTCTGGTTTTAGTGGATGAGGAATTACACCTCTCAGAAGTGTTTGCTCGAATTCTAGGTCTGCTGCAATTATTCAAAATGCTCTAAATGTTGGTCTTCTGAAACCAGAGCACATTCTGGAACAGTTTTGGCTGTTTTGAAATGTGCTCTGGTTGAGTTGATCCGGGAAATAGAACATTTTAATTGTCTTCTCTGGTAAGTTTATTTTCTTGAAATTTTATGTTTCTATTTTAACTATTATAAAAAATTTTGCCCCCAAGAAAATTTTTAAAAGTCGGCATCTAGGAAAGTAATGGAACAATTTCTTTCAAATTATCCTCCGTCCAGAATTTTTTTATCAATTTCACTAAATTTTAAATAAATAAAATTGAGAATAAATTAATTAAATTCGTTTTTTTTCACGTCACCTAGCATCTAGCAATGAGACTAAACAGTAATGCTCTGCTAATGTTAACTTTTCGTTCAAATATTTAAAAAAAAATACGTCAGTTTTTGACACTTTCGAATAAAAAAGCACTTAATTTAAGTATTTAATTCAAATAACGAATTCTGGGGCAATCAATATCATAATTGCCTTTATTTTTAAAAATTGTATCTTTTAATGTGCAACAACAACGTACAAATGAAGTATTTATTTGTTTTTAAAAATGAACGTGCACAAGAATATAAAATGGGGATTTTTATTTTACGCAAACTTATATCACGAATAACACCCTCTGTTTATTTTGTCATACTTTACCAGCTTTTACCATTTATTGTAACAAAACAGACATAAAAAGTATAAACTTTGATACAAAGTTTAGAAGTTTTTATTTTAGACCTAAATTTAGTGGAAAACTGTATTTGAATACAATTTGAAATTTATAGACCTTAGAAAAATTTTCTTTGCTATATTTAAATGTTGAAGTCTGAAATATATAAAACTTGTGCAGCTACGTATATTTGTAGAAAATACAGATAATTGTTAACGAACATAAATGAAACAAAGGAAACAAAATTATCTTTAACCTGATTTCGTTCTTTTGTCTGAGAGTAATATAATAAATTAAAGATTAAGGCGTATTTTCTCCGAAATGCTTGTCTGCAAAAAAACCAATGGGCGAGTAATGAAAATAGATAATTACATTTTATCTGAAAATCATTAATATTTTGCCACATAAGCTACTTTCTAAATTAAAGTTATAATAGTTTTAATTTTCTTTTATGTTTGTTTGATATAAACTTGTTTTAATAGCGATTTGAAATTGATATATAAAACAAATATTTGTTCTTTTTAGTTTTTAAAAGAAATCCAACGCGATCAATATTTAGAGATTAAAAATGAAATGAAACTTTTCAGATAATAAAAAAATCTAACAAAAAATACTCGCGGAATAGTAACTCCAGAGAACAATTCTAAAAGAATTTACATTAAATTTTAGAAATAAATGGAGAATAAAAATAATTGTGAAATGTACAGTGTTTATAAAATATATATAAAAAGAATAAAATTCTCTATTGAATAAGCAAATAAAACATGTGTTCTAAAATAGAATTTGTTGGCTAATTTAATCGTCTGCGGTCTTATTGTTCTAGACATAGCAACATAACCACTTAATATGAAAATAAAAAAACTGCATTATATACGTGTAATTACTGTGTAACGAATTTGATTAATGTCAGCAAACTATTTGAAATGTGGCTTATATTAAATTTATTATTACATATTTCCAGGAAAATTAACCGTTATGCAATTAATTGCAAATAGTCTGTTGAATTTAAACGGAAAATTCGATGCAACATTCCTTTTATTTCGAATTATATATGGACAATGCCATGGGCGCCAATAAAATATTTTTTAGGGAGGGGCAAAATAAAAAAAGAAACCGAAAAATAATCATTATACATATTTATAAAAAAAAATACTTTAACACCCTCAGGATACTATGAGGAATCGACTGTATATAATAAAAAAATATATATTATACAGATAAACTGCAAACATATACTTATTAGTAAAAAAATAAATTGTATTAAAAAAGAAAATAAACAAACATAAAGAAAAATTTCCTATTTTTTTATTGATTTGTAAAGGCAATTCCTTCCAGTTTAAATAATTTACCATAAATAATAATGGAATAATTTGTGCCACACATAAAAAATCCAAATTCAAACTTAAACAAACATGAATTAATTTCTTATAGAATATAACGGTAGTGAAATAATTAACTGTAACGTGATTTCTTGTTGTTCACATACATATTGTATTCATTTAATATAAAAGTGTGATTTTTTATCATCACTACACTTTTATATAAACCGCATAATTTCTTTATAAGAAAAGTATATGCTGCTCACTTGTTTAAAGGATGGTAACAAGAAATTAATTTTGTTTTAAGCTTTAGGTTGGGTAAGGATTTTTAATATTTAATTTAATCGGCTTGCTGACACATATATATATATATATATATATATATATATATATATTTTTAAATAAATAAATATTCACATTTAACTTAAGATATCATAATATGCATACATTCAAACCAACTAGTCTCCGTACCCATATTTTTGCGCTTTGTTTTTGAAATATATAAACGACCATGAAACTTTCTGGAACTCAGTAATTGTTTTTGATAAACCAAAATACAGCTTTGTAGATCAAAAGGACGAATTATTATTGGAAAAGAATGAATGAATAAATAAAAACAAAAAAATTATGCCCAACAGTAAAATATGGAAGTATAAGTATAAGAGAATTTAAAAAAAATGTGTTGAAAATTGTGTTTAAGAGATTTTATATCTTTCAACAAAATAATAACCCCAAACATACTACACATAAACTTCTAGAATACTTATTGTACAATTGTAGAGAACAATTAAAAACAGTCTCCCGATATGAATTCCATTGAACATCTCTGAGATTTATTATAAAAACAGTGTAAAACAGGACGCCCAAAGAATATAAAAGAACTACTACATTTATGGTAAAAAATGGGGTAAAATTGACTCCCAAACTCTAAGAAAACTAGTGGAAAGAATGTCAAACAGTTTAAGAGAAATAATTCTAATGAATGGCGGTTCAAAAGATCATTGATTCTATATAATTTACAGATGTACGGAGACTAAATTGGCGTACTTAGTTGTTATAATAAATATAATATTTTTTCTCGATTTCATTACGAAAAATTTAATTTAATTTATTAATATAGTAATTATAATATAAAATTTATTTCGTGTATATATATATATTAAAAAAAAAAAAACTTTAAAAGAGTAGATTACTTGTTTTCTTTAATGAAGACTAATTTGTTTCAGTGTATATATCTTCAAAATTTGTGACCCTTTTCTTTAATACCATGTATAATGCACATAACAGCAATTCGAAAATAGCATTAAAAGGATAAAAGTCATCCAATATTTTTTTATTTTTTCCTAGAACTCTAACGAGTGCAATATATGTAAATAATATTTTTATGTTATTTGTGTACATTGTTTTGTGGATATAATTTTTTTTAAATAGGCTTCAATTTCAAATTTCAGTGGAACGCGATTTTCCCAAAAGTCAGGAATCAATATGTTTAGTTCACTCTTGCGGATGAAATTTAACTATGGTAGTTAATATTTTATTATTTACATGTTATTTTAATAATATTTCATGTTTTCCAATATTTAACTAAAAAATATTTACACGAAACAAAAACGATTAGAACATATATTTTTACTACACATTTTTGTATATCTTTGTGTTAGATATGTATTTGTATGAGTTTTTGATTCACGACGATACGAAAATACGGAGCGGGAAATTCGTGTAAGAAAATTAAAGAAAAAATAATAATATTTTTTTGGATGATTCCATTACTTCATTATGAAATTACTCGCATTCACACTTGTTGCATATATTAATAGTAACTATAATTGTATATACCATTCCCTCAATTTTCAAAATTCTATCTTGTCCTTTACAAGTTCTAATTTTATCCAACGATTTTAAGAAATTTTCATCTCTTATTTTTTCATGCTGGAATTTACTTTATTCATTTCTTCAAATACATTTTTCAACATTTCACAAAATTCAAGTTTGTTTTCTTGTTCAAAAGTTAATAGGTAATTCTACTTTTAATTCATAATAACGATTTAGTATTTATTCTTTATACAACCATTTGACATCAGTATGAAGAGAAGAAATTCAAATGCTTAGATCAAAGAAGTTAAAATTCTACGATGCTCAATTTCACAGCATGCCCGCGTGTCTATCATTTTTCATTTTTTATTTTTTATTATTTTTTATTAATATCAATTATTGTTAATTTTATTTCAATTATGTGTTATTATACAGGATAAAATATTTATTTGAATACATTTAAATTTATCAAAATTTGTGATAGATAATATATTAAAATTTTTAAAAAAATATAAAATTTATTGCAAAATATTAATATTTATGGAATCATGCATGCATATATATTGTACAGAGCATATAAACAAAATTTTGATCGATCATGGATATTAATATTTTAATTTATACATTTAATTATTTACATATTTTCGTCTATGAAAAATATTTCAAATTTATATACTCGTAGGTATCCATTTATTAATTTTTCAGTTGGCGCACTTAAAAATTTTACTTCTAATAAATTATTACAACTTTTCCTATAAATAGAAGCTGATTTTTTTTAAATATGTATTTATGTACATATTTAATTCCTACTATTTGTGGTATTTTATATTTTTTAAACGTCACGAGTCAATTTTTTTCCGCTAACCCTTGTGTGCTATATCAATTTTTAACCACAGTGCGGTAATGAATTTTATTATTAGGATTTGGTATTTTTTCCGTACCACATTTCAACTGAGGTTTTATTGCGTTGTTGTAAAAAAGATTAAACATTTCGTTTCCAGACAGTAATCATCATAAACATAAATAATTGCACATGTAGTATTAAATTTAATAAAGAATTTTAATTATAATTTTAAAAAAGAACAAATAAATTAAATTTATAACACTTACCATTGTTCAGTGTAGAAGAAATATTGTTCACTGGAATCTTCTGCAAAAAAAGAAACATTAATTTAAGATAATATGAAACTTACAATTTCTAATAATAATAACACATTTGTGAGTCAATTTTTATTAGGAAAAGCTGTAACCACAAAATCATTTTTATATGAAGATTGTTACCTTTTACAACAATATTCTTGAAATACTTTATTAATATTTTTTCTAATTTTGACATATAAAGTAACACTTTTCAAAATTGACTCACGTTTTGAAATGCCAAATTTTTCGTAACCAATTAGGAAATAAAAGAATTGTGAATTTCCTAACTTGAAAAAATTAGAAGAAAAAACTAAAATTAAAAGAATTGTATCTTGTATAAAACACTTTAGAAAATGCAATTTTATGTAACTTATGTGACTTTACGAGGCCTCTCTTCGCTCGCTCCGCAAATATCCCACCGTTACACAAAATGAGGCATTTTGTAGATAAATAGCAATTATTTTTTTTAAGATTGATATTATATTTTCCATAAATTGTTGTATAGTTCTTGATTTATTTATGGTCCGTTTTAATTTGCAAAAATATATTAGTTTACTTGGATTTGAATATTTTTTTCTTTGAAAGTATTAATAGTATATGTTTGAAATATTAATTATTACTAATTATCCAGTAAACAAATATTCATTGAAATAAAAATATTTGCTTAAAAATTTTTAATTCAAATTTTCAAATTACAACATAAAAATTGAAAATAAAACCCATTTTAAACTTTGTTACATCTCCCTTTATAGAATAATAGTAACAATTGTACTTCATCATAATTATCATACTACTTCATAAAAGTGCAATAAAAAATGCTACAATTAAATTTTGTAATTTTATGCATGTTTGCACGTTATATTTCAAGTACTTTTAGTTTTTATCGGCACTTAAATTTGCCTAAGCGCACAAATTTAATTTGCATGTTAAAACAAATTTTACATTCAAATGCACACTTTAGATTTTAAAACAAGATTACATTTAAAAAAATCATATTTTAACAAACAAATTCTATATGAAGTAAATAATAAGTGGGCGGTAGGATAAAAAAAATAATTTAAATTTCTATATTTTAATTTTATTTACCTCGTTTTTCTAATTTCATCGAACTAAATATTGCAAACAATTGAACAACTGCTTATTTAATGACAAATTATTCAGTGTGGTGACTGAAACATCCGAAAATAGCGATTTATCATATAAAATCATATTTTCTTAATTTTCTGCTTCCCTAATTACTTTAAGTAAAAAAATAAAAAAATAAAATTGTAGAGCATAAAATTCTGCATCTGAATCAATAAGCAAAATTAATTTTACGTGCCTCGTATATTCAGAAATAAAGTATGAAAATAATGAAAATCACCCCTAAAATAGCCAGTTATCTGTCAAGTTAGCAGTTTATCTGTCAAGTTAGCTATGTTAATTTATTTTTATTATTACTTGTAATTACTGTTTTGTCCAGTTACCCTAAACATATAGCAATTTTATTTTATTTTTATTATTAAATTTAAAATTAATTTATGTAATTTTGTTCACTTTTACAGTAATATTAAATAATAATTTTTTTCCATGTCTACCGCTATTTTAATGCGTTATTTTTACACCTAAATTCTTAGCATACAAGGCACGCAAATTATTTTTGCTCATTTATTCAGATGCAAAATTTTATGCTCCACAACTGTTATTTGAAGCTTTTATCTAAAATAATTATGGAAGCAGGAAATTACGAAAATATGTTTTCACATGTTGGATCCCAATCTTCGAGTGGTTAAGAAACTATCCTGTATATGTATAAATATTAATTTTTTCTTGATTTCAATAAAACATATTGAATAAATCATTTCGTAGCAAATTATTTTTACCAGAAAAAAGGCATTAAAATTTTTATTTAATATTCTTCTGTTAATTAAAAATTTCAATGACCTAATTATTATAGAGGATTGTACAGCTGTTTTTTGATAACAATAAAATTATTTTTTTTGCTATAATAACAATATAATTTTTTAAATAGCAATTTATTTAATACCTGAAATGCATTTTATTCTATTGCCAATTTTGCTTGGGAAAAAAATATTTTGCTGTATTAGAAGGCTATGGTCAATAAACAAGTACAAATATTTGACAATTAATTATAGTGTTGTTAAATATGCGAGACAATTAAATATTGTAAGATATATTTCGGACATTTTTAATAAAATATATTTTTCTTACTATTTTCCTACCAATACCTAAAAAACATATCTCTTGATATTTTTTACAATTCACTATATATTTTGCAAATCATAATTATTATGAAGACAACAGGGTAAAAGAGTTAACATTAAAAATAAATTGAAATATAAAAGTAGAATTAAAATTTCAGTAATGTAGTAAATTGATTGTCTATATACGCAGTTGTTTATCGAATAAAAATTTAAGTACACAGGAAGTTACTTTTCTTTGATAATGTCTTATTTACTAAATGTATATGCGAATTCTTCAAATAGTTGTGAAAGATAATTATTTCTGCATCAATTTAGATGTGTATATCTTTTTAAAAATTATTTATTTAAACTTGTTGAATATTTGTAGTAGTGAAAAACAATATAATACTAAAAATATATAACGTATATTTAATATGCGTATTTAATTCTACTTGTAGTCTGTATTATAATCCAATTATGAAATGTACAAAAAAATTTATTCTTGTATAAATAAAATGTATATCAAATAAAAGAACTACTTCACCTACTACCACGCGAAATTATTTCTCATTTCAACTTTTAATTTAAAAATAATAAATTGTTAACGAGAGATATGAATATTTTATAAATTTTTATTTCCACATAAATAAAATTTAATTTTAATTATTATTGATTTTTCACACTTCAAATAAAACTATTGTACTAATCTCATACATTTAAAAATGATGTTGTTTGAAATTAAAATAAACGATAATTTGTTTATTGCATATATTTTTGTAAATATTGTTTTGCATTTCCGGGAATAAAAGCTTACTTTTATCATTTTCAGAGACTGAAATAGCACTTTAATCCCTGAGGGATTAATTTTAATTTTAATCGTACCTCTAAATGGCGTAAATCAGAAAACGGTTCTAAATCAGAATAAAACTTCTAATTTTTCTAAGAATTCTTATATTTTATTCTATTTTTGCAGGAATCTTACTTTTTCTTGTATTGTGTACCCAAACAATAAAATTGTAGGCCATGTGGCGCCCTTTCGTAATTTAGAACATGACGAAGTATACATAGGTATTTATTTTTAAAAAATATCGGAAATAATGAAGTTATTTAAATATATTATTGAAAGCGTTAGCTAATACCAAATTATTAAAAACATCTTAATTTTAATACAATATCATACATTGAATAACCCTTAGCTATTTCGTAACCTCCCTACCTTTATTCATTTATTAAAATGATAATTGACAAGTCAGATATCTTCAGTAGTTCTATAGCAGTCGTCTGGTGAGTACCTACCATTTATATATTTACCTTTTAACTTAAATTTCAATAACTAATTGTGATCTACTACTATATATTCATTATTGAAATTAGTGTACAATGTAGATAAATTATTACAGTGTACATATTTGTTCATTACTTTGTTATAAATATACTAATTTATATTTTTTATTGTTTCAGACGTGGTCCAGCTACTTTCTAGATATAAGATATAGATATAAGGGGGGAAGCAGGTACTTCTTCAGTTTTTTTTCTTCACACTGAAATATGTAAGTCCAATTTTAAGATTTAAGAGTTATGTCCTCCCTGAGTATTTCAATTGAATTAAATTACCTTAAGTATATTTCTAATTGATATTATTCACGTGATTAATGAGTTGTTTAAACTTAAATTAAACAAACCGCTTGTCTTGCTAATATAATATATTATCTTTTTTTTCAACCAAATGAGTAAAACTTGACACATTAGGTATGAGATGAGATCTAGATATAAGGTATGATGGCTAAATGTACGGTATGATAGTTAAATATAAGGTGTGATGGTTTGATATGGTGATTAAATATACGGTATGATGCTTAGATGTAAGGTGTGATAATTAAATATAAGGTACGATGAAATTACGATGTGATGCTTATATACGAGTGTAAGGTATGGTGATTAGATTTAAGGTGTGATGGCTAGGTATAAGGTGCGATGCTTAAATATAAGATATGATGATTACATATAAGGTTTGATGATTAGATATAAGGTGTGGTGATTAAATATAAGGTGTGATGATTAGATTTAAGGTGTGATGGTTAGGTATAAGGTGTGATGAATAAATATAAGGTATGATGATTAAATATAAGGTGTGATGGTTATATGTAAGGTGTGATGATTAAATATAAGGTGTGATGTTTAAATATAAGGTATGATGAAAGTAAGATGTGGTATTTAAATATAAGGTATGATGATTAAATTTAAAGTGTGATGGTTACATTTATGGTGTGATGAGTAAATATAAGGTATGATAATTAAATATAAGGTGTGATGGTTAGATGTAAGGTGTGATGATTAAATATAAGGTATGATGATTAAATATAAGGTGTGATGATTAAATATAAGGTGTGATGATTAAATATAAGGTGTGATGGTTACATATAAGGTGTGATGAATAAATATGAGGTATGATGACTAAATATAAGGTATGATGATTAAATATAAAGTGTGATAATTAAATATAAGGTATGATGATTAGATTTAAGGTGTGATGGTTAGGTATAAGGTGTGATGAATAAATATAAGGTATGATGATTAAATATAAGGTGTGATGGTTATATGTAAGGTGTGATGATTAAATATAAGGTGTGATGTTTAAATATAAGGTATGATAGTTAAATATATAGTGTGATTGTTAAATCTGAGATGTGATATGTAGACATTAGGTATGATGAGTGAATGAAAGCAAATCCCTACTGCAAAACTGCCCGGGAAGTTTTCAGTTAGGATGAGCTGTTTGGTACAAGTTAGTATAGGTAAATAATGTGTCAAGTTTTATTCAGATTTTTGCCTTTGCTTATCTTCTAGTATATTATTTAATTGCCTGCAGATACATTTTTCCAAATATACACATCTCCAATATGATTAACATAAAGTGTTTCACATGAGATAAATGCAAATTATTTAAATGTTTACAATCTCTTGATAGTATATAACTTTTAAATATCTCATTTTTGTGCAAATATTACTTGACTTACATTTTTAATATACCCTAATTAATCATTAATTTTTCCCTTACAAAAATATTAATTAATTTTATAATCCTCTTTATTCAGAATTTCTGTAATTATAATATTGGAATGAACAATACCCTGTAGTAATATTTTATAAGTCGAGGCACTCCTTTCTCTGCTTACAGCATTCTGGTCGTTGGTATGGGTTGCACGGAAGGGTTGTGATACCGCCCTCGTATTAGCGTGTCTATAAGTTAGAGTTACGGATGTGCTTTGTGCATCTTGCTGCCCTTTTACCATTTTGGGCGTTAGTATGGAGGGCCGGAAGGGTGTCTGACCGCTAGCGTGTTCAAATGTCTAATTGTGGAGTGAGCTTGTACTTAGACTATATTCACATTAACAATAATTTTTCTTTTATATTTTCTTTCTTGGCTTTCATGCCAATTCCCCTAACCCCTTTTCGCTGGGAAGTACACTGTATTAGTTTAAGTTTCGCTAAAATAGTTTTAAGTCGCGGTTAGATTTAAGTCGCGATAGTATTAAGTCTTCATCCTTTCCTTAAACCCAAAACCATCCCTTCCCCCCTTGCCGTCGTGGAGAGACCTTGTCGTGGTGGCAGGGCTTAACCATCCTCTAAACACCAAGTGAAAATTCGTAGAGGATGGGACCAACATCTCCACTTTAATATAATAATTATTTCATATACAGATGAAGCAATTTTTTTCTTCAGATATTTTTAGGGAATAATAGATTATTTGCAGCAGGACTGCAGGACCTATTTCAAATGGTATATTTGATTAAGGATGCAGCAATCTTTAGTGGTGAGTGCAAAATATTTTCTTCTAGAATATTAACGTAAATATTGCAAAAATTAACCTTCAATTCACTAACTGCTAGTAATAATATTTTTCCTTTATTAATACATCGTCTAGTCAAAAAAAAAAACATTTATATTATATATATTGCTAGAAGTTGGGACCAACAACTCTACTTTAAAATAATATAGTTTGTAATTGTGTTAATTCATATTTGCAATTTAAATATTTATAGTAGAAAAGTATACATTAAAATAGACTAATTTAAAAATTATATTTAAAACATTACATAGACCGACAGTTTCAGATTTAAACTAATGACAAGAATCAGGAATGAAGGAAGAAGAAATATTTAAACCGTGAAAGAAATATAATTGCTAGGAAGCTGGATGGATGAGAACTACAAAAATCGTAAGTGCTTTTTCATAACAATTTATAATTTATTTTTTTCACTACTACCCTAGACGCGCATTATAATTTATCTACATTTGATATGAGAAATTGTTTTACACTACCATTTACTTGGAAACAGGATTTTGATTTGAAACATCTATGGGTAAATCAGAACAGAGAAAAAATAAAAATACAAAAATAATATTTCTAAATTTAAAATGAAAAAAATACTATTTAATAGTAGTGTAGGTACAGAATTTCATTTTAATGAAAAAAATAATACAAACAGAAGTTGAGGGTAGTTTACTTGAAGTAGACATTTTTTAAACCACTAGTTCAATTATTAATTATATAATATTAGACATTTATTAGTATTAGATATTATGTAAACAATTACTTTCATTGTAGAAGAATTGAAAAAATATTAAAAATAACTAGCGACCAATAGCAAAAATATGTTTGCTTGAAAAACGATGCATTTGTTTTGCGAATTTTTTAAAAAATATTTTTGTTATATATTCGATACGTCCTACAGTATATACCCTTTCATTTTTTGTCCTAAGTTGTGGAACAGCCTGTATTTTAAAAAATAATTTTGCCATTACATAGTTTTGTTTTAAGATATGTTACTATAATATCAAATTCTTTAAATGATAATATTATGTTGTTTTATATATTCCATTCAGTCCTCGAGAGAGACTGTTAATACTTTATATATCTACACTTTAGTTTGAATCTTTTTCTAGTAGTGGAAAAGGAATTTACGCCCCATCTGTATTTGCTCCCTGGACAGTGGCCCTAGGGCCCTGTCCTACATACCACACAGCATCAGAATGAGCAAAATTGAAACTGATGTTATGTAAAACAGAGAATAGTATAGTATTGTTTGTTACTGATATATGCTTCTCATTCCAAGTCTGAAATTTGTACTTCGCATAGTTGTCTCATCAGTTGGAAACTACTCTATATTAATGTGTTCATTTCCAGAAAACTGATATCCCGTATTAAATTTATTCGGTACGCAGGACTGGTATTAAACTTGAAAATACCGGTTCTTCTGTATTTTTTTTTTTTTATTAATAATTGCGAATGAATTTGTTTTTAAAATAGTATAGGTGAAGATCTACACAAAAATTAGATTCAAATTAAGTAACGGAACAATTTATCAAAGTTATTTCCTAGATACCTACAAATATTGGTTGAATATTTATATTTTTTTTATTTTTCTGTTATTCAAAAAATAAATTTTAGTTTTATTAAATTGTATATTTATATACATATTTGTATTTAAAAAAATTAAATAAACATTTTAGATTTTTTTTATTATTATATTTTATACAACATTTAGCATAAAAAATCTTCATAATCTTTTTAGTACAAGTGAGAAAAATATGTCGTTTACTCATGTTTATGGAAATTGGTAGCAAGAGCGAAGAAACAAAATATTGTTTTTTTTTATTAACGAAAAACTCAAAGTACATATGTTTATAAATTAATTTAATGTAAAGCTAACTAGGTACACAAAAATTTAGTTCTACAAGCTTCATTAGAATTTCTTTAGTAGGATTTAATGTAGAATGAGAATTTATGAATTTCACCTGGAGAAGCCTTTTGTTCAATATACCTAATAAGATGTTCTACTTTCTATATATCTACATTTTCATTGTTATGAAACTTTGCTAATAAATATGAAAACATTTCAGTTTAGTAGCTTTCAATGTATTTCAGTGATTTAAATTTAAAATTCAGCCTCAAATACATTATTCAGTAGCTGTATCTAGAAAATAAATTATTGTTTTGTTTACTTCATTTCCTTACAAAACCGACCATTGGGAATCCATTTATGTTGATGTGATGTATATCTCAAATTTGTAAAAAAGCACTACGTTTTCAAAACATCGCAAATACCACAAATTTTACATCATTTCAGTCCGATTCAGATTTCTTTTCATAAAATATTTTTCGTGAATAATATTACTACTCGTAGCTAGTTAAAAAACTTAAAGATGTGCAATGATGATTAACTTAGATGAAAATTAAATGTAAGTAATTAAGCAGGTTCATTTTGGTCTTATAATTAAACGGTAAACATCATTTTTCCGCTAATTAAAAATGAGGTTATGTTTGTTTTATTCGTAGCGAAACGAAAGTCAAACGAAACGTAACTAATTCAATAATAATCTTGATTTTATATTGGATTTCGGTTTGTGTATCTTACTTTTATAATTTAACTTTATTAGAAAGCAATAACAAACGAATATAAACCGGAAGAGTAAATGTAGTAGAAGTTTAAACAATTTCCTAGACTACATTAATGATACGGAAAAGAAACATTAGATTCACTACACACCAGATTCTCTTTTGCAAATGGCAAATGTGATACAATTTTTTTTATTTTCGTAAAATAAAAGATAATCCTACATTTTTTCAATAAATTTTCATTTTTCTTTTACTGATTTCTTAGTTAGGTTGTACCTATTTCATTAGGATTTTGGAAAATAGGTGATGCCTGTATTTAATTTTAGTTTTAATGGTAAATTTGTACTAATATTCGTAAATAATTAGGTAAATATATTATATTTGGTATCAAATTAAAAATTAAGATCTATGCATATCTTTCAAACAACGCATAATTTGAATTAATTTATTAATTAACCAGTTAATTATCATAATTATAATTAACCGATAAATGCCCATCACTAAAGAAATTAACAGAAAGTCTACACCTGATTTTATTAATAAGTAATTTAACAATCTAATGCTGTTCACATTGAAGCATATGTTCATGTTACCTAGTAAATTTAAAAAAATAACAGTTATTATATGATTCTTTATTTATTGTTATATTAAATATTTTAGTATCAGAAAGATAATTTTTAATTGTGTATTTTTGACAGAAATACTGTTTTAATGTTTTTTTTTCTTCTATATCTACTTGCAGCAACGAGTTTTTAAAATTTTATTAAAAAAAGGAAAAGTGAAAATATATGTTTAATTTAGAAATCGTAATTCACATATAAATGATAATATAATAATAATTTCGAGTTTCCTAGATATTACAATAGATTGAATATTGGTAAAAAAAAACATATGGGTAATGTTATCATGAGGAAATACATTCAAGAGTTACTAAATCTGTTTAACTTCGTCGGTAAAACGACTTACTGGTATATTATTTTGAAATTATAACGCAGAAAATTTTTGCCCTAATATGTGGGTTTTTCTTAAATTTCCTTTGAAATGTATTATAACGACATCGAAAGATCCCAAAAATTTTAACGCTATAGTCGAAAATCTTTATAATCAATAATTGTAAAATAACGGTAGCGTATTTGGGCTTTCTAATCAGTTGTCGCTATAAGGGGATTGAGGGATATTGTTATAAACTGATTTTACTGAAGGTTTTCATTGTTTCTTTTAATTTTGACTTATTCTTTACAATGTTTATTTAATTTATTTTAAATTACAAGCTAGAAAGAATAAAATAAGGCAAAAAAATAAGTTTTACAAATTAACATTTAACAGCAAAATATCATAAGGGACCTTTGGATATTTTCAAATTGTATACAATAGTACAAAAAGTTCTAGCTAGAATTTCATCAAATTATCTGTTTATGGTCAGTTACCATAATATTTAATAATGTTATTAATTTTACTTTGTCAATTATGCTGTAAATATTGTTAACATGAAGTTATTCATTTTCAATAAATTATCAATCTAATGTAATTCTGGTAGCTACGTGAAATGAATGAATAAATTGTGGTATAGTAAAAATACTATAAAAAATCTTTATTTTTTCCTCGGAAACGCGTAGTAATTTTTTAGTGCATCCAACAAATCTTGTGACATTACATTTGATAGTATTATTCCAGGATTGAAAGAGGTGGATAAATTGAAAAGGGAGTAAAAAGAACTTTTATGGAATGAAGTTGCTTTGAAATGCGTCAATAATTCTTACAGATTGATTGGAGATAGAGCAATGCACTAGGGGAGTTGACATTTACAAAATGAGGAGCGCACATTTCATGATTTCCTGATTAAAAAGCAATTTTCTTCTGACATATTCGCCAGTAAATATAATTAATACTGACAATGATTTCGTTAGAAAAAGTACATTTCACTAAATGCTATAGTGCCTACAAATACAGGGAGTTTCAGGACTAGTGTAACAAACTTTAACAGCTTATTCCTGACGTCATTTTGAGGCAAAAATGTCATATGAACATAGGTCCTATTCCATCTAGTTACCAAAATACAAGAGGTGGAAGTTCTATAAATAACAAGAAATTTTCTAATTTATGTAATCAAGGTACTTTCGGAAAACAAGAGTTATATTGAAATGTCATTCCTTAATTGTATTAATTAAATGGTATTATTATTAGCATCTGTTATTTTATTGTCTTTAAACAGTATTGAATGAAGAAGTATTGAAATACTTACACTTGAAAAAGTGATATAATTTAAAACAGTAGTTTTATTTCCGCTGTCAACTAACTGTCAACTGTCAAAGAATATCTGATTTTAATTTTGTTATCCAAATCGTATTCGTTAATATTAATAAATAAAATTAATTAATACAAATAAGGTATCACATTTCAATATAACTCTTGTTTTCTGAAAGTACCTTGATTACAAAAATTAGAAAATTTCGTTTTATTTATAGAACTTCAACCTCTTGTAATTTGGTAATTAGATGGAATAGGATCTATGTTCATATGACATTTTGGCACAAAATGACGTCAGGAACATCCTGTATACATGGCGATCAGTGGGGTACTGGAGTCCATAAGTGCAAGGTGTACAGTGCACATCTTACCAATGTTATATATATTCTTATTTACAATTTTTAAATATAATTTAGGGCCGGTGTTTCAAATCCGTCATTCTAGCACAGTATAATATACATTTATGGAATATCTATAGCTTTATCTGACAGATAAATTATAGGGAATATGAACTTCAAAATAAACTGGTTCGAGTTGTGTGAATAGTGACCGAATTATATCGAAAAGCCACGAGTTCTTCCATTTTATTTATAAATATCATTTTTAATCTATACATAATAACATCTCATACGAGATATTTTTAGTGATTTAAAAGAGTTAGAAGAAAGCCACGAGTTCTTCTATTTTATTTATAAATATCATTTTTAATCTATACATAATAACATTTCATACGAGATATTTTTAGTGATTTAAAAGAGTTAGAAGAAATAGATGATTTTGTAAATCCAGAACGTAGGCCATATAGAGTGAGAGAACAAGTGAACTACTTTGAAAAATGGAATAACAAAGAATGTTTAGTATTGTTTAAACATTATTTTTAATTAAAATATTAATCTTCTGATGTCATGTTTGACACTCGTTTGTCTGTTACTATGCAACAACTATTTGTTTACCAATAAATTCATGCCTCTGGATACATTACTGATAATTAAATAATGCCCAGTAACTAAAATACGTATCTGTAATAATAAGCGAAATAAAAGGGTGTCACTTCTTTTTCAAACAAACTTTTATAGTGCTTTTGTTAAATGCGTTCGTAATATTGGCCATTGTATTTAGATAAAATTAGAAGTGGGTTGACTGTGTTTAGAATTGCAATTTTTATCGAGCCCAAATAATAAACAAAATAAAAACTGTAACATTTAACGACATATACAAAAGCAAACAATAGCTACTAATATACCCGTATGTGGAATGTGGGCGTTTGTGTGCAAGTGTATGCGTATGTGGGTAGATATGAACATCATATATAAAGAAATGTCCTATATTATCCGCGCCAATAGTGACCGACGCCCACGTGTAGAACTTTACTTGTAAGGTCGCTAGATTTCGAAATGCGAAATTTGGGACGCTATACAGGTGACCAATGAAACAGGGATCTCGAGAAGTATAAGAGTTAAATTAAAGAAAAGTGTGGGGGTCATTTTATAAATGTTTTTGTTTTTCCCAAAAAATGTATACGTGATTAGATATAAACAAAAATGTAAATTTTTAAATTTTCTTATATAACTTTATTTCAATACAAAAAATAAATTATAAAACTTGCATATTATTAATTAAAAATTAAATTTTTAATGACGAATTCCAGCGGTACTTAAAATTTTTATTTCTCATGCCGTTTTCGACAAATTTATACCAACTTTCAATTCTCATATGGACCTCAAATTAAGCTGTGAGACCATTGAATAAATATGTTTTTCTCTTTTCAACGATATAAAATACAAGCATATTAAAAATAAAATAAAAATGTTTTATATCGGAACATTACGAAATATCGATAAATTTATTAAAATTTACATAAATTAATCAAAAACAATTATTTTTAACTAAAACTATAAAAAATGTAAATAAATAATTAGTAGAAGTTGTCATAAAACAATTATTTTAATTAATTAAATATCCTAAATTTATCAAAATTTCCTTAACATACCGTTCAAGGCGTCAACTTTAAATTATATTTTGTAACAAATCCAGAAACAATTAAGATACTAACTGCTCGATCAAAGGCAAAAAATAAAAACAATTTTAAGCTCCAAAACTAGGTACAATTTTTCAGGAAGACTTGCAAAGATTTTTAATTCGGTACTAAAATACGAATTAAAAAAATAGTTTATGACTTGTAACTTAAAGACCCTTTTTTAATAAAAAAAACCCTTTAATAAATATATGAAAGAGTAGAAATGAAATGTGAAATATATTAATTATATTTTGTATATATAAAAGAATTACAAACATGCAAATTGGGTAACAATTCTCATTTTTGTTTCCAGTGAGTGAGAATGTTATTTTTTTTCCATTTCATTATGATAGATAGTTACAGTATATTTCGATATAGTAATACTGGCCCATTTAAATTAATACCATATAATAATATATTATTATTGCTTGTGTCATTATTTTAATAGTAGACTTTTATTATTCTACTTTTATCATTTATTTCTATAATAAAAATATTATTTAATAAATTTGTTTTAAACAAAAAACCAAGCTATTTCAAATATTTTCACTTTTTTAATAAATGTGTAAATTTGCTTTCATTATATATTAAATTCTTGAAAGATGAATGTAAAAGAAAATTCTTGTGTTTAAATATAAAATATACGTTACAGGTAAAAACAAACATTAATGAGAAAATTTTCCTTAATAATAAAGTTAGACAGAAGTTCATTAGAAAATAATTTAATATTATATATATATATTTATGATGACAAGAAATTATTCACTTTGAGACCATTTTTTGTTACTTATTTCTAGATTCTAATTATGTACAGTTAAATAGAAATAATAACGTACAATCATGGACAAGCCACACATGTATGCGAAAAAAAATCAGTAATTTTAAATGAAATACTCGTATTTTTCAATCTACGATTTTAGTTTTAAAAGTAGGTATTTTTTTGAGATGCTTTCATTTAATAAAATCCACTAGACACAGACACTACAAATGTAGAGACAAACATTCAACACAAGTAAGAGACTTACATAAATGGTACAGATAAAATACACACATACCTACATGTTACTTAACAGTTATCAACCAACTTACTAATACAGAAGTTTCTAGTTGAATAACTATCGTAAATTGTAAAAACCGATAGCTAATCAAGAGCCAGAGAAAAGCAGCAGAGAATAAACTATTGTAATAATTGTCCATAATGTTTTCTCAAAATCCAGAATAAATGGAGCTGAGATTCTGAATATCGGTCTGTGCGTTCACATATTATTAATCCCGCTGTAAAATCAATCCTGCATTGAAATCTACGAAGAAAGGTTTTAGATATGTTCAGGGTTCTAATGAAAAAGAATTGCAAAAAGTCTAGAGAGGCGCGTTATACGTAAATCCGCCGGTTGAATTGAAAGTCAGGGGTGCCCAGAAAATTTGACGGTCCCTGGACAATAAATTAACGAGAGGTACATATATTGGGTATAAGAATAAATATTGTAAATTATATTTATTGATCAATTAGTAGATTTTTATAATACACAAAAAAGATTGATATTTGTTAATTATTTATATCCACAACTTTTTTGTTTTCTTGCCATATTATACTAAGGCCCGGTCTTTCCACAACTCTATAATATATTTTTGAAGAATATCTAGCTTTATTTGATAGATTAGTTATTGGGAACTTTAACTTCGAAATAAACTAGTTCGGGTTGTGAATAGTCACTAATTTATTCCAAAAGACCACGATTTCTTTCTTTTTACTTGTAAACAGGGTAGGTAGTCGATTCTAACCTACACCTGCTAATATTTCAAAAGAGATATTTTCAATGATTTCGAAAAACTCCAGCACCAAGAGTTAGAAGAAATAGACGACTTTGTAAAACCAGAACTTTAGCCATATAAAATGAGAGAACGAGTGAAAAATGGAATGACGAGCAATTAATAATTCTTGTGAATATAACAGTTTACTTGCAATGTTTAGCATTATTTAAAATTAGTAGTAGAAATAGTTCACCAGTCTGACTGAAGTACATTTTACCACAGACGCAGGGAATCTGGTAAATCCCTTAAGACTGAAAAGAAATGACGTCTTTCACTTGTATTATTAAAGAACTAAAACTAAAAAAGTTGTTTTATTCAATTACTACGAGTTCTGAATTTAAAATAAAGTGCTTTATACATGCCAGTTCTCCTTAAAGTATTTATCTATTTTTTTCTTTCTTTCTATTGCTAGAGGAATAATTATTCCTCTATAAACTTTTACAGAGGGAATTGTATATAAAGGCAAGTAATCACCACTATCACTTTTTCATTTTTCATTCCATTTGAGTGGATCTCTTTAATCCCTCTACTGAACGAAATGAACCTAAGTAATCCATTCGCCGAGGTAGATCAGTTGGTTCAGTCCAGAACGTCACGTGACTTTAAATATTTGAAAAGAAATGGATAAATTACAAATTTATGATCTTGAATTCAACACAACTTATGAGTTAGAATTACCATCGGAGTTGATAAATAAGGCAACATCAGCTATAATTTAACTTAAACAATGTAATAATAATAATAATAATAATAGAATTAAAATTGTAACCTCAATTATTGGATGAACATGACATTTCATTTGCATAGAATAACTGAACTGATTCAACTAATCTTTCTGAACTAAACCAACTGATCTGATCTGATCCAATTTGCAAAAGTAGTACCACTATTAAAGAATACTTCAACACGATGTATGATCTTGATAGACCTATTATCGTTTGGATAGCAAGGGAAGCTGCAAGTATTATTCACAGAATACAATTAATACAAGCTTAAAGTTGTGAGAAATTAAACACCCATCATGTCATGAACTGTTATTATATAATAATGGTGTCTGACATGTGATAATAACTATTATCAACTAAACAATGCTGCATTATATGTTAACACTACACTATGAATTAATTATAGTATTAGTAATATTCGCTCAAATAATATAGAATTTCGTGATACAATAGTGGATACCGAGTAGATGAAATAGGTCGCTTTATACATTTGTGCAGTGGCGACTGGCAACATTTTAACTTGGGGACAGTAATGCAAAATTGGAAAATTTTTATACACCCTTCCCTTGTATCGTAAACATAAACTCATTGTATATAAAACATAAGGTAGTAAATTAATAAGCCTTTTTTAAAGAAATATTTTCTTCTTGCTCTGCTGTCAAAGTAGCTCATTTGCGGATACAGGTTGATTTGATGTTACTTCCATTCTTTGCAAATATGTCTATTGATTTTTGAAACACTTGTAGGTATATAATAAAAATTAATGTTATAAAATGGCAATTCTAGATTAGGAAAACAAAAATTAAAAATAGTATATTAAGTATAAAGAAATATAAGGACATTTTAGCGATCGAAGAGAATTTTTTGAAGAAGGAACAACGCAGTGACTCCATTTATTGTCTAAGATTTCTATTACTTAATGTTCGTATTCATTATACTATTCTTACACGATCAAAATTAAATATCAACGTCAATAAAAAACTATCCAAAATATGTTATATTAAAATTCATTCATAAAAACTAATATCCGTTTTCCTGGTATTTTTCAAACATTCATTTCATTTGTAATTAGTCATTTGTGGTTGTGTTTTTATGAATTTGTAACTGCATTTTTAATTTTAATAGCAATTACACGATCAAAATTAAATTTCTTTCAATGTTAATAATGAAAGTATCCAAAATGAGTTATATTAAAATTTATTTATAAAAAAACTAATATCCGTTTCCATGGTATTATTCAAACATTCGTTTCATTTCTACATATTTACTTACCGTTCAAGATCGTACAAAACCGCACTTTTCGTATTGATTTTACATATTCCTGTTGTAACAATTTCTCATTTATCGTCAACAAAGAAAGGGAAGTAAATAAGTTCCTTCAAATTCAAGAAGTTATTTTATTTTATTGTGAAAACTCGTGAAATCATTTCCTCACAGCATTGTTTGCGTAAGTATTATAATACATAAGTCGCAAATTTCTGAAACGGACTGAAAATAACTGTCGTACTAGTAGAATAATTATGACAATTCACTCATAATTTATCATCCAATTAAATCACAATATTTTGGTGAATTGAATCAATCAGATTCAAATTTCATTGACAATTACAGGCAATTGTCGTACAATTTACACGATTAAATAGGCGTTGCTTTGATAAAATGTCCATAAAAATTGTGATAAGTAATAATAATAATACCAATACAAAATTAGAAAGACCGTTTGATTTTGTAAACATTTCTTTTGTAATAAAAATCAAGAACTTTTTTATAATCAATAATTTAAAATTAATAATATTGAGTGTACTCGTAAAACAATAAATATAAATTTTCCAATAAATGATTCATTATTTATTAAATAATACATAGATTTTAAAATAAATTGCAATCAAAATAATTTATATGTACGATTATTAAAAAAAAATATTAGTAAAATACAGTAATGTGTTTCATTTCATTGACTAAAATCGAAGCCTAGATAGTAAGTTGAAACAGATGAAAATTTAATCTATTTATTAAAGAGCGAATTCTTTGCAATTGGAGGTGTCGTTTTTATTAGTCATATTAGAAAATTATTTTCATATGTTCACGTTCAAGGAAAATACATTTTAGATGATTTTTTTTGTTTTACTTTTTCTCAAATAGTATATTATTATTTAATATTGTTTATAATATTTTCTGTTCACTAAAATAATAAAATTAAATTCCATGAGATAAAATATCTACAAAAAATTGTTGCTAAATGTTTTATTCAATTTTTTTTTAAACATTTCTGTAATTTTTTTTTGTTAATAACAATATTATTTTCAAACTGTATGTTTATTATGTTTAATAATATTAGTTTTGTTTATAAATTGTAAATTTTAATTTTTTAGTAGTATTTAAATGACCTGTAATCACAGTTGGCAAAAATCATGATTTACGTAAAAAATCAGAAATCTTTGATTTTTTAAAAAATCATATAAATCATGATTTGTTAGCTTTCTTTAATATTTAAAGTTATCTAAGTGTTACAGCACTTTTTTTAATAGTTTTAAAAGCAATATATAAATACTTTATTTCATAAACAAAGACGAAATCTCTAATAAAACCAAAATTATACATCTAAATAAAACTAGGAAGAGTAACAATTATTTTTTTATTTTTTATTACACATTTAAATACTTATTTTTCTTTCTTCTATTATGACAATTAAAGTGATAAAACATGATGTAATTTAAAGATATTATTACATACAAAACTTATTTTGGTTTTATAGCAAATAAATACATTTTCATTATAATCGGTACTTTTTATCGTAGATAAAAATCAATGATTTTTATTAAAAAAATCAGTTGATTTAAATCTGACAACCCTGTCTATAATATTGAATTAATAAATTTTATGAAATGTTGTGAAAAAACACTGCATATTAAAATGGAAATAAACAAAACCCTAAAAACCCGATATTTTTTATTTAAAGTGCAAATTTGCAGTTATTTTGCATAGACCATGCATATTTTGATGATATTTTATTTCATATTGGATGCATATTTTGATGATATTTTATTTTATATTAGATGCATATTTTGATGTACAGCTTACAATGAATTCGTGGTAGTCAGACAAAGTGGTGCTTTATTTTGTTCTAGTCGGAATTATCGATGTACTGTTGCTCGTTAATAACTGGAATAAATATATTATTATGACTAATAAAACAATATTGGTATGCAATGAATTTATTATTGCAATATACTGAAATTTAATTATTAGAGAACAACGGTGAGCCAAATAAAAATCTCACCGCTGCCACCAATTATAAAACACTGAACTATATACTTTTATTTGATATTTTAAAATATTTACTTTATTGTTTATTTAATCATAAAGAAAATTACGAAAATATGATTTTACATGTTATATCCCTGTTTTCGGATATTCGAGTCACCACCCTGTATATGTATAAATTTGGAAATTTTTAAATGTATATAGCTACATGTATTTTTTTTTAATATATTAAATGAATGATCTATTCATTAGCTTTACAACAAATTATAGCAATTTTGCTAATACATTATAGAGTTAATAAAACTGAAATATTAGAACTAGATTGAAGTTTAATTATCCAATAATACTCAATTATAATAAAATCATCATTTATATAAAATGGCTTATAACTTCTTTACTATAAATTAATGTACGTTAGTGTATTTTTTTGAAGAAAATTGCCTTTAAATAATGGTCATTAAAGGTATTCATTAATGTCATTCAGTAGAAAATAAAAGTGTGGCACAAATTATAGTCATTGCAAATCTACAAAAAATAGTAATTATAGAAAAGATTTCAAGGTAGTCGAATGTCAAACTTGAGTAATAAACACAAATGGCCTCATTTACTCCCGATTTACATATTCGAGCAAAAAATTAGAAATGGTTTTAAGCATTTCGTTACTCTATCAGATCTAGTAGTAGCAAAAAATTTATAAATAAAATGCTGCATCACTAGACTAGAAAAATAAAGTTTGAAATAGAAATTCTATTGTTTATAATAATGTTAACATTTTTATTATTTTTCCATTTAAATTATACATTGGGCAGAAAGTATGTTTTTTTCTCCATTGTTTTCTATTCTTCTTGTTGTTTTGTTACGGAAGTCCACAATGGTTATTTCTTGTTAAAATGTAATTGAAGCTACATTATTTCATGATAACATTAACAGAATTGTTTTTTTTACGACTGTTTAAAAAAATGTATAATTTAATTTTTTTAAATAAAAATGTATTTAAATTTTTACCGCATTATTCTCAATATTTTTATTATGTAAGGATAGTTTTATTTCCTTTCTAGGTAGATAGGTAGGTAAGTAATATTAAAAATAAAATTAGAATAATAGTATTACTTACAGCCGCTATATTTTGTAATAGTTTTTCATTTAATGGCTACTGTACATTAATTTTAAAAATAAAAAGTTATTAAACTTTCTTCATATTTTTTACAATATTTTTATTATTTAATGATATAAATCTATTACATGGTTGAATTAAGAAAAAAATACGATATCGATTAGGCAAAAAAAAAATATCTATATTCCCATTTAAAAAATTTAACTTTATGTTGTAACTTGAGAACCACTACAACTTTGTTATTTAATATATTTTAGTTATCTGTAATAATTTCCGAGTAAAATCATGTGCCCTACTTTTGATTCTATACCCTTTATAATAGATAGTCACAAATCAGTACTCTTGTAGTAGTAGTAAAGTATTTATATAACTGCAACAGATTTAAAGGATCTGATCCTGTAATTACATATGTCAAATGACACCCTTCAATATTTAACGAGTAAATTCATGTTCTGATGAGCTTTAATTATCGCTCTAAATAATATATCATCCGAATAGTTTCTAATTCGCTAAACGTTTGACAGTAGTTGGAGTTGCAGACTATGTAAACAAGGTAAATACAGTGTCGTATTTCAAAACCCAGACGGGGCGGAAATTCAGATTCTTTCCTCTATTATATAAAAAAAAAAAACTACTAGATAAAAAAGCAAGAGCGATACACTCTCGGTGACCTAGCAGAAAATACAATAAAATACATCATATAAAGAATTTGATATTATACTAACATATTTACAACAAACAGATTTAATAGCAAAATTATTTAAAAATATTATATAAAATATTTATAAAAATAAAAAAATTACAGTAGAAAATAGGAAATATCTTAAAAATGATTGTATTGGTGAGATTGATAATTTTTTTTTATTATGATGGTGTAATATTATTTTCTTTTTATTACCTTTTAACTAAAATATTGTTATTAATAAATTTTAAAAAATAAAATATTCTCAACTTTTAGTTTCAATAAATATATACATATATGAAAATAGCAAGGATATTTTAATTCTACATTGGTCAAGACAATAACTAAAATTGTTATAATGCTATTTTTATAAATAAAATTTTCATCGAAAGTCATTGCGGTCGCCATCTTTTGAGAGATGACTTTTAGTCATATGCAGGAAAATCTTGGGTCTTGATAATTAGCGTCGCTATTTCTTACTATTTAGGTATATTGTCTAGATATAGAATATATCACAGAAACTCTTAGTTATGAAAAAATAATTAATAATTTTGCAAATTCAAAAGTAATAAAAATAAGATTATACTTATGTTTTCATTATGCTTAGTTTAATAAACGATTTTATTTATTTGTAGGGATTCCATGGTCACGTCGTGTGCGACGGCCGCTAGCAGACTTGTCAAGATTCGTTCGCTGTCCTATTGTACCGATGCGTCGAAGATACGAGAATATTCTAGAATTTAATTGCTCTACTATTTAAGCCTGAGCAGAAAAGACCGCGAGGACAGTCTTATATTAATGCGCTTAGTGAACATAAATAGTTGGTGGAAATAAATATCGTGTAAATAAATAGTTCGAAGTGTTAAATGTTTAAGTAAATAATCTTAGTGTTTAAGTCTTTATTCATAATTGTTATTTTTAAATTAGTAATTATATTTGTTTATTCATAGTATTACTTATTTTTTTATAATTTATTATTCGTTTATTAAATTAATGTACATAAAAAATTCGTATTTCAATTATTTTTCCACTTCAATCTTCACTTAAATAAATAAACGTTACATATTAAATTTATAGCTATAGAAATATATATTTCTTACTTATTTTGTTTCTTTTATTATTTATTTTAAAGGATATTTATGAAATGTTTTTATGAAACAATTGTTTTGATATTTCATCAGGTAATCTTATAATCATTATTAATAATTTGTTTTAGATAGGATATTATTAACAGTGGACCAAAATAATTGGTACTGGTAAATAATGAATAAAAATATGTATTTACACATGTATAAATATTACTTGTAATGGCCTTTTTACGAAATAAAGTCAAATTATAAAGTAATTGTAATGGAAGAATATACAAAGTGAACAAATAAAACATTAAAAAATTGTAGACAGCATGGTATAATATATGTTATAAAATATAATGAAAACTTGTTCTTATATTTTCCTAATTTAAAATACAGTTGCAATGATTTATTATAATGTAAATTCTATTAACCTCAATATTAAATGTGCTGTAATAAATTTTATTTAAAATTACCATATTTCATATCTACATCAGCGATTATCGATCATGTGTACGTAATAAAAATTTATATCTTTGTCATTTATATTTTTAAAATATGAACTTAAAACGATGGCTCATATAATTTAATATGAAACACTAAAAATTGATGCTGATATTTTCATAAAGTAAAAACTTTTACTTGTAGCTTCATAATTACTAAAATAACTTCAATCACAAAAAAGTATTCACTATAAAAGAATAAATAATGTCGTACAAAGAAATAACACTAATTAGTTTTATTTCTAGTTTTTTGTACAAAATATATATTTTAATAAAAAATTAATTGGATACAGTTCAATTTACTAGATTTATAAAAATACATCTTTTGTCACACAAAAAATTTTTGAATAATATATTTTCAAAGGATTCTATTTAATCTCAAATGTGATAATAATAATAAATAATAAATCACGCGCCTTCAACAATTACAATAGAAAATAATAATAGCATTTTAGTCTCAATCCTACTAAAAAGAAATAAAGTTACAATAACAAACATTTTGACATGAACATTAACTTTTTTCTTAATATTCACAAAAATAAAATAGACTGTCTTTTTTATATATGACGTTTCAGTTTATCGACCTAACTTTTGATTTTTAATTTGGTTTTATTTAATTTACTTATTTAAATTGTGAGTTAAATGCTTCAAACAGTATTTGGTTTTAGTTTCTTGTGACAGCTTCCATTATCGACCATGGTTTATAATAATGTATTATTGACTTCAGGTAGCCATGGTTACTAAGAAAGCGGTAGTGAAAAACAATTTCTCATGTCAAATAAAGATTAATAATAGTGGGTGTCTAGATAAGTAGTGAAAAAAATTTTATCAAATACTTGGAATTGTACTAATACTGTAAGTGCTAATTATTTTAATAATTCATTTCAGCAGTCAACACACGGATGCTCATATATTACAATTTATAGATATTGTAAAAATGAGAACCAAGAGAAAATCTGCGAAACGAAAAAATATAGCAGATAAGAAATATAAAAAGAAAAAAGAAGTGATCCTGATCTTAATGGAAAGCTGGAGCTTATGTGCTGGCAACATTAGATTTTTTTGATGTAATGGCGCGAAATTCTGAAGTAATTCTATTTTTAATGTTTTTGACAGTTACTTATTTTTATTTCATTCTATTTACAACAATTATCTAAATTTACTCTTCTAGTCATATAACGATATCGATATATTTATATCAGTGACAAAAATCAGTTGAATATATTTCCATAATTAATTATGCTTTGTTTGTTTATGTATAAATAAATAATTTCGTGAAGTAATTTTCAATATTGGCATTGGCGTGGGACCTACAATAATAATTAAAATAGCTTTTGATATTCGTGGAAACTAAATATATCTACTATATATTATTCACAGTTGAATTTCGAGATTAAATGAAAACTAAAATTAAAATAGTTATTTCTGTAGCTTCCTTTATAAATGTTCTATTTATTGTAATTTTTTTCTATAGTGCTCGCTTTAAAGCATTAAAATGCCAAAACAAAAAAAAAGGAAATAATAAATATGAATATGAACAAATTTTTATTTTAAAATACAGTAATATTTACGAATTCATATAAATTCCAAGGATTTATTAAATTTTGTGCAATATATTTAACATAGAAACATGTATGTGAGATGAGAGCTAAAATATTTAATAAAATACATTTGTAATGTGTAATTGTTTTACTAGGAAATTAAACAATTTCATTAAAATCAAATCAATTCTTATTTCCGATTAAATACATTGTACATACTTTATAATTATAAATGAAATTTTTAAAAATATTGTAATAACATGTTTCTATAAAATAAAAAAAAATCCAAATTAATTAAATTAATTAACTAATTAAAAATTTAAAGAAAAAACATGAAAACACATACAATGTTTATTTCTTTTATTTCTTGAGGTTGCATTTCCGACGTCAGAATTATGAATAATTTTAATAATGTTCAAAAAAATAAACCATAAAATATTTTCTTTCTTTAATTGTAAAGACCAAATATGTAAAGAAAAAAATAAACAGGATAAATATTTTATGAGTACGCTACTATACTACCGATTTAGCAAAGGAACTGCTTGTTTTGCAGTGCCGAATTTCGCTTCTCACTTCGAGTGTACATACTTGAACGCGCATCGATGTAAGCTATCTTGCTATTTGATATGATACTGCGATTAACACAATGCTGCTAGTATTCTTCGCCGTTCTCAGCGTTGCTAGCTGTATTATTATAATTAATAATAGTTCTTTGTATAAAAACTAAAGCAAAACCAAGTGTTTTTATTTAATTTATTTACTTAGATATATATTTTTTTCGAAATCGTTAAATTATTAATTAAAAACATAAATAAATGGCATTATGTGTTTGTAAAACATCAGCTAACTATTGAAACGGAGATGGCTGTGATAATAAACGTACTGTTAAAGTGTCAAATATTTCTTTATAATTTTCATTTATGTTAGACGTCGTTTGCATGAAATCAGATAAATTATTATCAAAGCTAAATGATAAAAAAATGAACCAATAATATTATAGAATGATATGATTCTTATTTAGATAGTGCTAAAATAAAATGCAAAAATATAATACTTTTAAAATATAGGTTAATTCAGTTTGACAGATGAGTCCGTAAAGTCAAATTTGGACATAAGTGTTTGTAAAGTTTACTTTAGCTACTACTTTGGCTAAATTCGAGGAGTGATATCATATACTTTAGTATCGATTTCGAAAAAATATATTTATATATTACAGTTCCGCAATGCCTATGCACGAGCCGCCCCTGTTTATAATAATTATGAGGTCATTATTAGAGGGAAAAAATATTTATCAAGAGCAAGAGCGTACAATGTGCGAGTTTATAGCTAATTATCTAAATAATAGGTCAGATATTATAAATTTACGAAGAAAGAAAATATGTACTTAATATTATACTTTGTGTTCATGTAATTATTTTTTAATCAATAATATACCAGTAACTGTAAGCCAAAAATACTATACATAAATCTCCACATATAATTTCAATTATTATATACAGTCATTAAATTAAATAAAACCCATTAGTGTTATCTAAACCAGTTTTCTCAACCATTTTTAAGGCGAATTATAGAAAAAAGTACATAAACCGATAATAATTAAGTACAGTATATAATTTAATAAATACAAAATCTATATATTTTATATTACCGTTAAATATATTTTTAGTGACATTTTTTAAAATTTATTTAAATATATTTTGTCGTCTAATTTCTGCATGGTACTTGTAAATAATTAAAGTTAACTAAGAGTGTTAAAAAATAAATAATTATTAAAATTAATAGGAAGTCTGTAGATAAGTGGTTAGACTTGAAGCGGTTTGTTATTGTGATTCCATATTTAGATTCTATTTCTGTCTTTGTTACTTGACATTGATCTTGATTTGTGAAGTCATTCATCCATTCTCTTCAACGGGGAATCAAGATTCAAGAGACTGGAATAGCTGCCTGATATGTCCTTATCAAATTCGCGATATTGAAATTGTGTTTGCCAAAAAATCCGTTTGTCAAAAATACATTTTGAATATAAGCAAAACAAAGGTGGAGCTCAAAGTTGACAAGATTGTCTCTACGAAAGTAGTGGAAATTTTATCAAAGGGACAGACAAACGATTGAAAAGACAAAATGTTTGGTTTGTGGAATCGTGGAATCAATAAAATTTAATCATCTGATATATGTTTGCAACGCTGTTTCCCAATTTCAACGTCAATATTTTTTTCTGTTAAATTAAGTAAGATATAGAATAGAAAAAATAATACAGTAAATAAAAATATTATAATATCGTTAAGTACTTTTCAACCAAAAAATAATTTAAGATTTAATTTAATACAGCACTAGATATATAAGATATGTAGGAATTACAAATATATAAAAGCAGAAATTTTATTTCGTATTTTTATATTAAAACAAGAAAATGTATACATGGAAGGCTTCCAATATTAAACATTTATTTAACTAAAGTGTAAAGACATTTAATATTGACTGTCTGTAAGGTCGCCATTATATAGCAATTATTAATTTTATAAATTAAATATTAAAAAGAAGAAAATATTTATTTGTTGCGCTGTTTTCAAAATCTGCGAGGCTACTACGACTTTTCCATGTTATTCTGTCGCTTTATTATCTAACTTTAATTTATTTCCAAAACCTATAACATCATATCAAAGTTGTGTAGAGTTAGAACAAACCAAATAACAGTATTAAACTACAAATTATGTTGACAAATGCGAAATATCCCAAAAATATTCATTTTTGTGTCCAAAATTTTGATTTTGGGAAATAATATAGTTAGATAGATCTCGACGAGCTGATTTCAAATTTTTAAACGGAATTTAATTACCCCTTTTCATTTCGGAGATATTAGCTGTCAAAGTTGAACCTCAAAAAAGTGTGTATTTTTGGAATATTTCCAAAATGGATAGAGATACAATCTCAACGATTATACCAGTCGATTCTACGGGAAAAGTTACATAAAGAAATGTTTTCTCCGCATATATGTTCTTTGGAACGATTAGGTGTAAAATAAGAAAATCGAAAAAACCTAAATTTCAAAATTTTTCCGATGAACTTTTTTTCTCCAAAACTTTTTATTTTCTAGACTTAAGTAAATATCTATGCGCTGATTTCAAATTTTCAAACCGAATTGAATTATCTTTTACCGTTCTCGAGATATTCGTGTTCAAAGTTGAGTTTTGGCAATACCTAAAAAAACAGGTTTTTTAGGTATTATCCTTTCAGGGTTAGGTTTACGGCTTCGACGACCTCACCAATCGATTCTACGGGCAAAATTACATAAACATACCAATTTTTAGATTTATATTCCAAAGGATACAATTTTTAGAAAGAAAAAACGAAAATGGCCAAAATTGAAAAAAATGCCTGATGAACCCCTTGCGATTTTTTCGATTTTTGGCCATTTTCAGTTTTTTCCTTGTAGAAATTCTATCTGTTGAGATAAAAATCTGAAAATTGGTACATTTATGTAATTTTGCCCGTAGAATCGAATGGTGAGGTCGCCGAAACCGTAAACCTAACCATTTAGGTGGTATACCTAAAAAACCTGATTTTTTAGGTATAACTTTGAACTCAAATATCTCCAGAACGGGAAGAGATAATTGAATTCTGTTTGAAAATTTGAAATCAGCGCATTGATATCTATTTAGGTCGAAATTATTAAAAATTTTGAAGACAAAAAGATTAGAGGCGAAAAATTGAAATTTAGGTTTTTTTTGTTTTTCTTATTTTTCACCTAATCGTTCCAAAGGACGTATATGTGGGCAAAACATTTCTTTATATAACTTTTCCCGTAGAATCGAACGGTAAGGTAGTTGAGATTGTATCTTTACTATTTTTTGGAATATACTCCAAAAACATGCTTTTTTGAGGTACAACTTTTGGAGCAAATATCTCCGAAACGAAAAGAGATAATTAAATTCTGTTTGTAGATTTGGTATCAGCGTAACTAATTCTTTAAAAAATATTACAAACAAAATTTTGTAAATTTTGAAAATTTTCGAGCTAAAAATTCGATATTTCCAAAAATTTTCGGGTTTACTCAAAAATACAGCATCAGCGGTTTTGGGAATTACTTCCCCTGTTGTTACTAGATACGTAAACTATTTTTCAAGTAATATTCATTAAATCATAATATGAAAATTTTTCTCTATCTCCATTTTGATAATATACTAGAAAAAAAAAAATGCTTTATAATTATGCTCAGACAGAGGGACGCACTCAAGGCCCAGACCACTGACCTTTTTTCAATTTTTACTTTAAAAATACTTAACAAAACTGTAAACGTCTCTATCATTATTGCATGGGCGCCCATAAATTATTTTTTAAGGAGGGGCAAAAAAAAATATTTTCATAAAAAAATATATATTCTTTTGCATACTTGTACTAACAACGCTTAAATATTATGAAACACTTAAACAAAAAATCTTAATCGAAATTTTGACAGCAATGTTGAATTATTAATGTGAAATTCAATTCCGAAGTAATATTGTCCGTTTAAGACAAACATAAAAATTTAAGTAATATTGTTGCATCTCAGAATACAATGAAGAATCTACTATCTATAATATAAAAATATATATTATAGAGTTAAATTGCAAACATATACTTATTAGTAAAAAAATAAAATAGTTTTAAAAAAGAAAATAAACAAACATAAATTAAAAATTCTTATTTTTTTTTTAATGATTTGTAAAGGCAATTTTTTAATTTAATTATAAGTTTATATAATTTACCACAAATATTAATGGAATAATTTATGCGACACATAAAAAAACCCAAGCCCCAACTTATGCAAAAATTTCTTATGGAACATAACGGTGATAGTGAAATAATTAAGTAATATGCCATCTTTTTAAAATTTGCAAAAAGTTAGGGGAGGGCGAATGCCCCCTCTTGCCCCCCCTTATGGGCGCCCATGCATTATTGTTATTTAATTGTTTAAGAAATCAGAAAAGAAATATAACTAGCAAAAATTTCGTCTACAAATGATTCTTTAAACACATATTCTTGTTTCTTCTTCTTCTTTTTTTCTCTAAACTTATCTTTAAGTGATAAATAAAAACTGACTGTGTTAAAACATGTGTGGGTTTCTAATATAAAAAAGAAAATTATATTATATGTGGCTAAATAAGTATAAATGGCTGACTTATTTAAAAATTAAATGTGGCTCATTGTAGATTTTGTGTTCTCAAATTTTTTTTTTATTAAACTCGCAGCTGAAAAAGTGTATCGTGCAATATTTACAATTATTTAGCATTTATAGAATAAACTTAATAAAATTTTAATTTTTCTGTAGGTATAACCGACATGATTTCAGAGTCGTTCATATGGAATATCTTTAGAACTGCCATAAAAACAATATGTGTGCACAATAAAGTGAAACATACTTATTACCTTTAAAAAATGAAACTTTTAATTTAAAATTATTTTTGTTGTTCTTGAACTTAAAAAAAAAATAACCTGCGGCATATTAGGTAATGTGCAACGGATATTGTATGGAAAAATTGTTTCGCCCCCTCCAAAATACAATCCTGGGTGCGCCACTGTGCCTTAGGCCTGGTTCAATTAAGAAACATTAATTTTAAAATAATAATGAAAGGAATAATGAAAATATTTTCTGAAAAGTTGCAGATTACTTGGCTGCTGTTATAATGAAAGGAATTAAAAAATAATATGGAGTATGAAAGACAATTTTTAAATTTATTTACGTTTAATAAAGAAAATAATTTTTAAGTTATTTATAGCACAAAAGTGCTCAAAATTTGGTTTATTTTTTTAAACGTAGTATACGCACATTATTGTTTAATATTTTGTAAGTCTAGCCTAATCAACCGGTAAATTACTGATAATTTGTCAATATTTAACCAGACCCTTATCTATTAATATCATAATCTGTGTATAACTAGTAACAACATTGTTCGAATTCATTGTTTAGTCAATGTTTAGCAAATGCGCCTAATTCTAGTTATAAAGGTTCAACAGAAATAAATATATTAAATTTAACCTGTGATAGAATGTAAAGGACCTGTGATTCGAAAGGACTCGGATTAAAAAATTATATTAAATATTTTATATTATTTTTATTATTATTTATTTATTAAAATGGGTTTGTGACTAAATTTTAATATTTGCATATTTATATGATACTAGGCGAAAATAAATAACAGTATTTTCTACATCGATAACTTAAAATCGATTAATAATAATTATAATTGTTATTAAATTATAATCTTCAAAAACAGACATTGTGCTATCCAATGGCCAACCAATTTTGAAAAGTGACACTTTGTGTGTCGAAATTAGAAAAAAAATGATTATTGAAAGCTGTAATGAGTCTGAGAACGACAATCTTGACATCAATAAGCAATCCACATCCAAACGCACCATTAAAAAACCCAATGGAACACAAAATCCATGGACTAGCAGCACAAATTAGAGTGGTAAAGTTTCTTCAGTATATGATTAGATCGAAGATAATATAACTGTTTCTTACAGTAGCGTAACTAAGGGGGTTAGCTGCATACGCTCAGCCACCTTTCAATATTTTCAAAATCAAATTCACAACAAAAATATTGATACAATGTAGGTAAGGTATTATAGTTCGCATGATAATATTTTTGAATTAACTGATTTTAGTAAATTTATGTATGTATACTGATATAAACCTAACACTCATTTTTCTCAAAAAAGTATTATCTAAAAGTATCTAAATAATATAGTACTTAATTCAGAATAAAATTCTCTGCAGAAAAAGCAAAGAATGTATGGTCCAATTTAAAATTTAAGAACCACTGATTAAAAAAATTACCCTGTAGATTAAGATTTTTTAGTTTGCATTAAATAACTTATGAATTTATTATGGTGCCTTTTTACTGACAAAAACTCACTTGTTCATTTTCCTGGTTACGCCACTGCTAAACTTTGATTCTGTAACAAAAACCAATTGCAAATCAAACCACTAATTTATATACAGAAGTTATAGGTTAAAAAGAACAAATCATAAAACCATCTCCCCGGTATTTTATTCAATTTAAACTATAATTTGAACCCGAATGATTCAAACGAAACCAATAATTTAATGCAGAACTCATTAATACATAATGGCTTGTAATTATTTGTACTTTATAGTGCTTTTCAATTTTTACATATATGTATTCAAAATATGCAATGCATATATAATTAGCAATGTAACTTTGCGAGGAATTATAATATTGTGGGAATAAATTATTGCGATAAAAATTACAAGAACTGACATTGAAAATTTGAAATAGCAAAACTTTTTTCTTGAAGAGTATTAAGTATTTAAACATTAATTCAAAAATTTTGGCATTTATTTCCATTTTTCATATTTTAAATCCAAAGTTATTCAAATGTGGCGAATAATTTATTAAATTTTTCTTAAATTTATGAAAATTTTAATAATTTATGTGTTAACTGTACTTCTTCTTCGAGTTATAAATATTTACGTTCTAAATTAATATACGTACATAAATATTTCATAGCTTAATACCTACATATACAGCGTGTGAAACGAAACGCGGAACATAAGACTTTAATATGGGATTTAAAAAAATTGCGGACCTTTTCTCCTGATAGATTTAGAGCAAAACTACAACAGTACAAAGTTATTCAAAATTAAATTTATATCAGATAAAATTATAATTGATGCAATAGCACATCTAAAGTATGAGGTATATTATATATTGAATGTAACATTTTCGTAATTCATATTTAGACAACCACTTAACCCGCAGGAAATGTAAATACCCATAAACTTTGCGGAGGTGTGAAGTGAGGCGGAGCTTGCAGAGCTTATATATATATATATATACATATATATATATATATATATATATATATATATATACATATATATATATATACATATATATAAAAGAGTGATAAAAAATGTGTTTTCACACAACTATGGGCAGTATAATTAATATACAATTTTTCTTTCGTGGCTATGTTCAGGATGCACTTAGATCAAGACTAATCCATTTAAAGACAATGTACTACAGTATTACTATTTATTAATAAGAATCCAGGGCGTTAATACATGCATTATAAACATTTCACATTCCTTGACCTGATATCGGCGTCCTCTTGTTCTCTCTCCATCAGCGTCGGGTCGGACCATTAGGACCCGCTCCCCTAAGTTGTACAAAATACACATTGTCATTCTAGTTACAACAATTGTCACAAACATGCACATGAACTCATGACATAGAAAGGAGGTGTGACAGGTAACCCCAAGTCCTAGACTTGGGCAGGTACTCTGCGAGTAATGAACGCTAATTGTATCTACACTCATTACTATATCATCACAGCAGCATGGGCCAGTCAAGCCTAGGTTACCTGGCGTGTTCACTCCCCGGGCACGGCCCGCGGGAGGAGGGACATCCAGTACTTAGCCCAGACTCCATAATGAATGCAGCCTAGCACCTCGTGATTACCAATACCCACTGTTTGCACACATGAGTACTGTAACCACCTGCAGAGTCCCACGACTCTGCTGGAGAGACTTACAACCACGGAAGTCCTCGACTTCCTAACACACGTAGATCCTCGATCTACTAATGAATCCTCGATTCATAAACCAGCGCTGCAGACGCTCATGTGAGTCTCTCTCTCACCGTAAGTCTCTCCCTGTGGGCTCCTCACCCACATGGGTTCCACACCCATTCTGTTAGTAGGTTCGAGGGCGTCCTAGACACCCACCAGGTAGGGGAAGGTATTCTCTACGTTTGCGGCCACAAACAAATAGTACATCTTGATACATTTACACCATGCACAATAAATAACCAAACAGTGAATAATATGTTAACCATTCAGTAATTCATCCATGAGCATCAACAATACTTATAACTAGAATAACCGTGAGTTACCACTCACCTTTAATTACTTCTTTACTCATTGACATCAGGTCACAAGGCACAGTCTTGAGTTCACTTATCACTGCATGACAACCGCACTATTTGGCCCGCACTGGCTAACTAACCCTTAGGCCAGCGTATGTTTATGTTTACAGGCGCCTTTAGTTTCTTTCTCAAGTGGTTTGTATCAGTGGTTCTAAATAAGTTGGGCTAAGCCAAAATCTGCGTCTTACATTCGGCCTATCCTGATTTACTCCTCGTCCTCGAGGAGTGCGAAGTATAAAATGAATTAAATAATTAGTTATCTCAATTCGAACTAGATTCAGATTCCAACTCCAAGTCCTCATCACTTTCTCTACTTTGCAACGATGATTCTGAAGACATGCTTTTTGGGATAACCCAAAGTTTTAACTTGTCAACGACCACAATATTTTCGTATTTTACCCTGAGTCGTCTGTCACATCTGGCAAGGTCACAAATCACAAATCTGTCATTCGGTAGCACTTTCGTTTCACAATAAAAGGGCCAGCGTAGGGTGATTATTTTTTTCTTCTAATACCGTAACTAATAATTTCAAAAACGACCAAATAATTTTCTTTGTATTTTGATTTTCTTACCGACTTTCTCCTTTTATAATATCTTTATTTTTGTAACATTGAATCAAATAATAAATTTTCAGCTATTTCTTCGAGTTCTTCATTAATATCTCGTATACGTGGCTGATCTATTTGTACTTCAGATGTTAATAATGAAACTGAATTTGCTCGCGGATTATACCCAAAGAATAATTCGCTCGGTGTTTTTTTTTCAGAATTTTCGCTGTACGTACTATTTATAGCAAATTGTATTGTTGGTATGCATTTATTCCAATTATCACTGTCTTTACAACTTATACGTATTTCAGTTAAAAGCATTCTATTAAATATTATATGTTTCATACAGTATTCTTGACAAAATAATTCAAATGTTCGCGATGTGAATGCCGAACCTCTATCTGTAATAATTATTTTTGGTAAACCGTATATTTGAGTTAATTAACTCAAATAATTATTAACGCATTTATGATCTGTAGTTTCAACTGATTTAACGAATACGAATTTTGTAAATGCATCTACAACTACAATTAAATGAGTATAACTTTTATCTTATTTCGGAAACGAATCTATTTGATCTATTTGTAAAGTATTAAAAAGTTTTGGGTTTTTCTCAACTGGATTTACGAAGCTTTCTTTCGCCCATATATAATAAGATACCAGATACCAAATCTTATTAGATATACAGAAAATATAGCATATGTATTTTTATACATAAGTTCTCATTTTTGGAAACCAACATGTTTTGCATATTTTTATTTTTTTAAAGTTTTCCCGACCGAAAAATGACCCATTGAATACCTCGCGACGTAATTCTATAAACACGTCCTTTTTGTAATGAATAATTTTCTTAAATATTTTTCTCATATACCTTTTCAGGGAATTTTCGATAATGTTTCATGAATATCTCGTACTATTCGTCTATTAATTGAGCTGAAAGAACCCAATCAGCAATTTCTATATAAAAAATCTGCATTTTTTCCGGTAGTTGTTCTGTGATTTCCGAATTACGGCTCAAAGTATCTACGTGACTCATACGCGCACCCGGTCTGTAAAAAGTTGTAAAAGTATCTTCTTGCAGGTCTAACCACCAACACGCAATTCTCGGAACTAAATCCCTTTTTACACAAGCGGTTTTTTTAATGCATTATAATCAGTCATAACTTTAAAATTTATGCCAATCAAGTAAACTCGAAATATCTTAAAACTTTTTTTTTTAACAATCAAAATAAAACGTTCAATTAATTGATCTTTAAATTTTTCAAATGTTTTTGTTACAATTCCGTCCAAATCCATGTTTTCGATTTCTTTTATATTTTCGTGAGTGGTTACGCTAGTACAGTATTTTTATTAATGAATTGTCTAATTTGATGTACATTTTGCGGTACTGGCAATTCTTCACAACTCTAATCTATCTAAGTGGTTAATTTTAGTTTAAATGCTTAAATTTAATTTAAGTTTTAATGTTAACCCTTCTTTACGCATATTTTTTTTTTTATATTATTTCCAAATTTTTAAACCTTTCTTTGTTGGTATTAATATGTCGTCAAAATATGTCCTAACAATAATATTTTTATTCGGACCCAAAATTTTATCTATCTTTCTTTCAAAAAAAATACTAGGTGTATTGATAAGTTCAAAAGATAATCGATTAAATTCATATTGGCCGTCAATTATTACAAATGCTGTTCTTGGCTATTTTCTTCCGCCACTGGTATTTGGGAATACCCAGAGGTTAAATCGAGTGTTGTAAAGTACCTGCACCCTCGGAGGCGGTCAAGTTGGTCATCTACGAGCGGTAGGGGGTATATGTCTTTTACAGTAATGATATTTTGTTTACGGAAATCTATACGCAACGTTGGTCGCCAGTTTTCTTTTTTTTTTTTTAATAAAACAAGGCGGCTTGATGTGAATTTGACTCTGAGATAATATCATTATCTAATAATTCTTTAATAGTGTCTCTCACTTTTTCACATTCACAAAATGACATATGATACGGTCCATATTTAATTAGTTTATTATCTTCTAATTTCAACTAGAGTTGATACCTTCGACTTCTGCTAAATTTTGAGCAAAACAGTCCCGATAACTATTTAACAATTTTTATAAATTTGATTGTTATGTATCGTTTAAGGTAGTTGAATTTATTTATTTATTTTCAAATGGTTTTAAATCCTCAAAATTTTACTTAATATTTGTAAATCGTTTTCAGATGAATAAGCAAGGTTGTCCTTAAGTAATAATTTAATTAGTTTCTTTTTTTTGATTAAATTATTTTTAGAATAGAACATTACGCGTAAGTTTTATTACACATCTTGAGACATAATATTCGTGTTCTTGAATTAATCGAATACTAGTTTCAATATAAACATCCCATCATGATTAGTGGGAATTACAATTTGATTCACGCACCCGTAATATAACTAACTAAGGGTGATAGGTATTTCTTATTTTTCATCTTAATTTCAACTTGTGTAAATTTTGTAAATCTAATTTATTCAAAATATTGAGCAAAATACTTGCGGTGACTATTTCGTGATTTTAATAAATCCTTCAGTACTCAACCTCAAATTATAAATTTGTAGATGAATTCATTTCCATAATAAATATGTTGATTACCATTCTCCCTAACGATTTAAACAAATGTAATGACCGTACTTAATTGAAAGTCAACTATATTTGTTTATAATTTAGATATGATCTATATATTTTTAAAAGCTGTAGATAATCGTAAAATTTATTAGATAGACTCTATTTGCAATATAAAGATTTTGAAACAACCATTCCTTTATTAATAATAAATAAAACAAAATCTAATAATTAGTAAAGTCTCTCTTGTCCATAATAATATTGTATTTAAGGTCGCATTTTGTAGATTCGATAACGATGGGTACGAAATAAGTCCACAACGGTTTAATTTATGACTCTTTAAGGGTTGACATTTTTGTATTTATTTTTCTACACTAAAATTCAAACTAAGCTTAGACCCAAACAAACCACTTGAAACCTGACATTTTCTTTAAGTTATGGGACTTTATGATCTCACACGTGTGGTGTGAACTGTGATGTCAATGAGTTTTTCTTAAAAATTTATGCTCATAAACGTCACTGAAAAATAATAGTTTCCAGACAGACACACAGCAAATACACAAAATAGGCGCCATCCAGGTCAGAATTGTGAAATGTATATTTTTCAAAAACAAAATATATTTAAACAAAGCCCAAATGGATTCTTATCATTTAAACAAAGTCTAAACAGATCCTGATCACTTAAACATAAGCCACTCAGTCCCTGATCAGACAGATTCTGATCCCACTTCTGAGATAAAAGAGCGATAAAAAATGTGTTTTCACACAACTATGGGCAGTATAATTAATATACAATTTTTCTTTCGTGGCTATGTTCAGGATGCACTTAGATCAAGACTAATCCATTTAAAGACAATGTACTACAGTATTACTATTTATTAATAAGAATCCAGGGCGTTAATACATGCATTATAAACATTTCACATTCCTTGACCTGATATCGGCGTCCTCTTGTTCTCTCTCCATCAGCGTCGGGTCGGACCATTAGGACCCGCTCCCCTAAGTTGTACAAAATACACATTGTCATTCTAGTTACAACAATTGTCACAAACATGCACATGAACTCATGACATAGAAAGGAGGTGTGACAGGTAACCCCAAGTCCTAGACTTGGGCAGGTACTCTGCGAGTAATGAACGCTAATTGTATCTACACTCATTACTATATCATCACAGCAGCATGGGCCAGTCAAGCCTAGGTTACCTGGCGTGTTCACTCCCCGGGCACGGCCCGCGGGAGGAGGGACATCCAGTACTTAGCCCAGACTCCATAATGAATGCAGCCTAGCACCTCGTGATTACCAATACCCACTGTTTGCACACATGAGTACTGTAACCACCTGCAGAGTCCCACGACTCTGCTGGAGAGACTTACAACCACGGAAGTCCTCGACTTCCTAACACACGTAGATCCTCGATCTACTAATGAATCCTCGATTCATAAACCAGCGCTGCAGACGCTCATGTGAGTCTCTCTCTCACCGTAAGTCTCTCCCTGTGGGCTCCTCACCCACATGGGTTCCACACCCATTCTGTTAGTAGGTTCGAGGGCGTCCTAGACACCCACCAGGTAGGGGAAGGTATTCTCTACGTTTGCGGCCACAAACAAATAGTACATCTTGATACATTTACACCATGCACAATAAATAACCAAACAGTGAATAATATGTTAACCATTCAGTAATTCATCCATGAGCATCAACAATACTTATAACTAGAATAACCGTGAGTTACCACTCACCTTTAATTACTTCTTTACTCATTGACATCAGGTCACAAGGCACAGTCTTGAGTTCACTTATCACTGCATGACAACCGCACTATTTGGCCCGCACTGGCTAACTAACCCTTAGGCCAGCGTATGTTTATGTTTACAGGCGCCTTTAGTTTCTTTCTCAAGTGGTTTGTATCAGTGGTTCTAAATAAGTTGGGCTAAGCCAAAATCTGCGTCTTACATATATATATATATATATATATATATATATATATATATATATATATATATATTATATTGTAGCGATCCCAAAGTCGCTAGCAGACCTGTCGAGCCTCGCTCGCAACGCTTTTATTAAGTCGTCTCGAGGGTGCGAGAACATTTCCGAACTTAATAGGTCTACTATCTAAGCCTAAGCAAGGGAGATCGCGAGGACAGTGTGATATTAATACGCGTAGTGAATATAAATATTTGTGGAAATAAATATCATGTAAATAAATAGTATGTAGAGTCAAATGTTTAAATACATAATCTTATTGTTTAAGTTTTTATTAATAATTATTATACTTAAATTAGTGTTTGTATTCGTTTATTTATAGTGTTAGTTATTTTTATTATCTTTTATAATTTATTATTCGTTTAATAAACTTAGTTATATAAATACTCGTTTTTCAATTATTTTTACACTTCACCTAAATAAATAAAACGTAACAATATTATATTTTTAGCTCAATTAATTTAAAATGTAGGTCAATTGACAGTGCAGATTTATTTATTTCCAACTTTTTATAGTTTATTATGTCTGCTGCTATCAATAGCAACAACAAATATTCTAATTGGAAAAAGGTTAGTTCATCCCTATAAAATTCAAATTGTAGTAACAGTAAAAATTGAAATACAAAAAGTGCAATTTGTATGCAGAGGGCAAAGCCCTAGGGTTACAAAACAGCAATGCTATTTATATCTGGGGCAGGGCCATAGGGGCACCTGTCCAGGGCACAAAGCACGCAGCAGATAAATAAGCAGAAGCGACAGTCAAAATAATGAAGAAAAAATATACATATAATTAAATAAGTTTACTATTTTGTAGATTTATTTAAATAATTTTCCTGAAATATATATGTTACAAATGGAACATATAAAATATCTTAAAACGATTGTATTGGTGTGATTGAGAAATTTTCTTATTATTTATGACGATGCAATATTTTTTTCTTTCTATTTCTTTCTGAATTAAAATTCCTAAACTGATACCATATTATTTAAGTCATTAACTAAGTTTGCTATAATGCTTCTTTTAATTAATTAATTAATTAAAGTTAAAGTTTACCCAGGATGCAAAATTGCTTAGATGCGGCACTGCAAGTAAGGAAAAAATAACATTCTATCATGAAGTGTACATATGTACAAGTACATCTTTTCGATGTTTTATAGTCAGTAACATTATTTATTAGTATTATTCTTACCAAAAACTCCCTTGGGATAATTCGATTATGTATTATTTCTCAAGGAATAATACTTCACTTCTTTCACAAAATTTTTGTATCCTTAGAAACCTGTTTTTACTCCCACTCGTAAAAATAAGATTATTATTATTATTTTAGGTACCGTGAGTTTATTTTAACGTGGAATATGAGATTTCTTGTGGTTATGGTTACGACTCGACATTTTGATTGACAGCAATGTATCAGAGCAGATATAATATTGAGGTTAAACAATATTAAATCTAATTTATAATATTTTTAACTTTTGTAAGTTTGATGTAGCTAGAGTGATTTTAAATTTTATATTTTAATTCTTTATTCATTAAACATATTGCCATTAAATGATTTCGTTTTCCTCAATTTAAAAAAATCAAATACTGTGAGATCAGGAGATCTAACGGGCCACTCTATTTATTCACCACGTCCATTCCAACGACGTGAAAATGAGTTATTTTTAAAAATAAATCACAATTTGACAGTTAATAATAACGTGAATTTAACAACCTATGTTTCATTTTAAAGTAAATGTTTTGATAGATTGCTTTCAATCAAATGTGAAGTCGTACCCATGAATATGACAAATCCTATTTTTCACGTTAAAATAAACTCACGTTATATAAAAGAATAAAAAAATGTACTATAGCAGCTATATTATAAAAGATATTTGAAAAAAATGTTATATAAAAACATAGGAGTACATAAATACGAGTTATAAAAATAGCAAAGGAAAAACAAGAGCTGAATAAAAAAATATAGATATGAACTTTATTATTTTTAACGCAATACACAGAGATGTCAAGTTGATATTTCTTTTTCAATAAACACTTGTCAGAGTATCGCACTTTTTATTTTCTCCAATTTTTACTCCAGTTGTGAATATTCCATTTCAATAAAATGGAAGGACAGGAAAATATTTGCTACTACGCAGAAAAAGAAACAATAATACCTACGCGGGTAATGTATACTATTGCTCATGAGAATGAAGTGGGCTAAGACGAGCGAATAATTTCTTACGTGTTTCATACAATATTTTTTTTACTTTCTTTTGAATACGTACAAAAATGTATTTGAAATTGTGAATTTTTGGCATTTTCACCAAGGGCTGCTTAATTTTGTGCATTATTAAGTTACTAAGTTTTTTTTTGACATAAACAATTATCAAATTTAACGTATTAGTACCTAATTAAAAAAAAGAAGTAATTATGAAGAAATTTTATCTTAAAACAAAGAAGGTGAAAGAAATACATATAAGGAATATTTACATTTTTATATAGGCGAGTCCAAGGTAAGATCGGTTTACGTTTTTGTTATGGTAAAAATATTTATCTTTCCGGTTTTCGGTACAGTTCCACTTTGGTAAAATCAAACATAAATGTATTGCTAATGTAGGTATGAATTGAATTAAAATATTCTGAACTGATTTTCAAACCTAAACTCGATTTTACGACCATAAGATAAAGTTTTATAAATTTTATGTAGTAAAATAGAAAAAGTTGTTGAATGAATATAAAAACACAGTGGCGGGAGCTAATGTGTTGGACACATCAGATTTTTATTTATGACCTTTGACAAGGAAATCGAACTTGGGTGTTTAGAACCACAACCGGTTAATTCACGTACTGGACCATAAAGCGTAATAAATATTATAGCCATTTCATTATATTATAGATTTTTTAATATTAATATTTGCATGGAAAAGTATAGATGTGATGTAATAGATAAAAAACTTGCCTAATACCAATTATCAATTTCAGGAGTGGAAAATTATTTGAAATAACATAATATTCTCATCAGTGACAAACAAAAAAGGAAATAAAATATTAATGAAAAGAATTAAATTTTCTTTATAATTTTAATTTAAATTTTAATGGAATCTTTCCTTTTCTCGGCAAACATATCTATTAATTGTAAAAAGTACTTTTGTAGCTTTCAATTTCTGGGTTTCTTTATTTTCTCAGTTAAATGCAACAATATTTCACTCTAGTTTCAGTTTATATTTTTCCACCACGTGTACCTCTGTAAGCAGCAAAAACGGAAAGCAGAACGAAGTATTTTTGTCGTCACAAACACAAATCCAGTTGTTTCTTCTTTGTTAAATTGTCTTTTACACGATTTACCGGGACTTTTACCTAAAATTCTTGTGTTTAGTTCGGGTTTAACTGCCAATTGTTCCCGATAAGTAAAGTTTGGAAAACTAATTTTTACGTAATTGAATAACTTAATTAATTTTGAAACATGTATTTCATCTTTAAAATCAAAATAAATTTAAGGTAAATTTTAATTTGTAAATACTCGTATTGCTTTCCTTGTACTATATTCAAATTTTACAAATAAGAAGTAAGCGTGAATTGTGCTAGATATGTGCTTATGAGCCGCAGTTTTTGCAGCTTAAGTGAACTGTGGCGACGAACCCAAACTTCTGTTTGTGAGAAACATGGAACATTTTAAATTCTGACAACGAACACAAAATTCTTTCTTTTTCTAAATATATATTTTTCCCTTTAATTGACAGTAGCAGGTAGTTTCAGATTTATTTCAAATGGACAATTGAAGAGTGTAATTTTGTTCGTCAGCTTCTAAAAAATTCATACTAAAAATCTCAACTGTCAGTCTGACATTTCAGAGTTTAACGTGTTGGAAACAACTATGGAATAATTCATTCTGGCGCTATTATGGAAATATATGCTCGCTCGGATAGTGACGTTACTTTTTGGAAACAAATCTGTGGATTCATGGATTTGTGTTGCTCGCCTGAATTCGCCTATTGTTTACGCCGAACTCATTCCGATGGTAGATGACGTCTATCGAATCGTGTAAAATACTGTAGCAGAACACTGTTATTAGTCAGAAAAGTTGTGGATGTTGCTAGGCGACTAAACTATTCAGTAATCGTTTGACTGAGTGTATTATGTTATCCTATTTTATACTATCTCCAGGATTTATAGTAGCTAGTGTAGAGACCGAATCTTAGACACAGTAACATCAAATTTGCCAAAATTATGTTCGAACAAAATAATGAACTTTTGTGCGTTATTTTATAGGGGTGGAGCTTAGTAGTTTGGTATAGATAGCAGTAGTTCTACAAGCAAGTATCCGCAAGATTTTACGAGAAATTATGTTTCGTAATCTCATTAAAAATGTAACAATTTTCTAATAATTGATATAAAATTGACGTTATGTTGAAGGAAATTGATGAAACTTTGCCTCTCTAGTAATATATTTATGAAATTTTGTTTTAAACATGTGGTACAATTTGTCTAATATAAACAAATTTTAAATGAATAAAATAAAAAAAACTGGACAAAAATTTACAAATCCATCATTAGAGAGACATAGTACGAAGAATCAACAATTTGACAATGTTTTATTTATATTGAAAATGTTAAGTTTTAAGACGATTATAATGGTATTACTAAACAGCATTTATCGTATTTCAAGGCTAGTTGTAAACCCCCTTAACCGCTACTGACCCCATTCCCCATATGAATAGTAAATAATACATATCGATTTTGTTTCCATATTTTTTAAAATAAGTACAACTATTACTTAAACCAATGCAATATATTGAAGAATGCGTTCAAGAACCATCACTTCAAAAATAAAAATTGTCTTATTTATTCTATTATTTTATCTTGTTTATTTATATTATATTAGAAAAAATTCATACAAAGCAAATTGAATTTAAATTAGTACTTATGTACACCAAATAAGTTGAACTAATTACTCAATTTACATATTGTGTATTAATTTCGACAGCAACAAAAACTAACAAAAATATTTTTTATCTAGCAGTCGAAAACTAGTTTTCATTTCGATTTAAATATAAACAAATATATAATGCGTATCAATATGCAAATAACATGCTGGTTGATTATGAAATACTTAATTAACATACAAGTAAGCTGGATGGTAATTTCTCGCTCATAATTATTTCGGACTGGACTTTCATTAGATTTAAACTTGACTAAACTATAACTTCATTTCAAATGTTTAAGCGAATAACACCGCAAGTGAATTTTAAACTTCATGACATTAACTAAAATTTCATTATGTAAATTTTAGTAGATCTTGTTTAACATGTACAAAGGAACCAATAATTATATATATATATATATATATATATATATATATATATATACTATTAACATGAGATAAACAAAATTTTTATTAAACTAGTGGTTCTCAAAATACAGGTCCCAACTTTTTTATTTTAAATGTGAACCTATTTTGTCTGTACTGTTGAGATTTTCATTATTAAATAAAAAAGTACAATGTTTTTTTTTTAATTATATTTTAAGATTGTGGAAAAAATTATTTTTAGCACACGTGAGCATATCTTTTTCACACTTGTCCAGTTGGCACACTCGCTTCGCTCGTGTGGCCAATTTCTGGGCCCGTGAGAAAAAGACATATTTTGCTCACTTGTACTAAAAATAGCTATTATAAATTATAATTAAATTTAATGTAATTTAATGCAAAATGTATTATAATGGCTGTAATCCCATGAAAACATTGTGCTCAGAGTTAGTGTATTTTGCTTACTAATGTTATTTACTTTGCTCACTTGTGAAGAAATTTATTTACTTTGCTCACTTGTGATTCAATATGCTACTTTGCTCACTGTTTTAAGTTGAATAATGATGTATTTTGCTAACGATTTTGGAAAAAAGTATATTCCTTCTATCAAGGCACTCTAATTCCATGTGCAAGCGTAAAGGTAATCTTTGTGAGGTTATCTCCGCTATGTTGTTTCTTATGTCAAATAGCTTTCGTGCATGTATTATTGCTCTGTAACGTCTAGAAGAGTGGTCGTAGAAAAAATATTATGTTCCACTCGTGCAGAATTGCTTATTTCCCACCTTGTGTGAATTCACTTTCACTTTCACACCTCGTGGGAAATAGGCAATTTTCTGCACTTGTTGCACAATATACTATTTCATTTATGCAGGTGGAATATTTTTGATAATATTACTTAATGTTAATATTACTTACCTTTTATAGCGACTCTTGTTTAATTCAATATAACTTTATTCTTATTATTTAACAATGATTTTGATGTCAAATTGACAATTATATTATATTTGATTAAATTGTTTGCCCTGTTTGCTCAGTTTACTTTATTTTAAATTGAAACTGTAAAAGGTAGAATTATTCCCAACCTAATTTAAGCAGCCAATTTCCCTTTACAGTTTACAAGTTTCACCCGGGTATGGTTACAATACTTGATATGGATATTGATTGTAGTGGGTTCTTGGTGGAATATATTTGAATAGAGTTAACAACAAAACATTTCAGTTAAAATATCAAACATTAAACAAAAAGGTATACAAATTCCCACTTGAAAAGGGTAATTACCAATAGAGCAGGGAAAATAAAATGTAAACAATAGTTCACAATCATGTATACAAAAACTTTTTTTAATCAAAAATACCATTCCACAATAAATTAAAAACAGCTATTAAAAAAATATTTAAAAACACTAACATCAAAGTAGCAAATTCAAATTTAAGCACATTACAAACTTGCTTCACAAGACTAAAAGATAAAACACACGTAGAAAAATAAAAAGTGTCATCTGCAAAATCAAATGCGGCAATAATTACCATTACAATAGAAAAAATATACACAACAACGGCATTTTAAAAAAATTCGTAGAAACAGATCATATTTTTCATTTCAAAAACACTGAAATTTTAAAAACAGAATCAATATTTACAAAAAAAACTTACATATCAAACTAAGTCGGCCCTTTTTTAAATAATTATCCATTATACAGAGATTATCAGCGAAAACGAACCCTCCCTTAATTATTTTGTTAAAAGAAATACATTTTCTTTAGATAAATGTTAAACAATCTTAAAAATACATCCCAGACCGACATTTCAGGAAAATGAATAAAACTTTGTTATTGTACAATATTGTGAAATAACCAAGTTTTTTATTGTTTACCTAAATAATTACAAGTAAATCAATATTTATTTTCAAATTTTTTATCCAATTTATTCTAAAATCTTCTAATTTGTTTATAATTTTAAAGCACTGATAACCATTTATTGTCCTGAACTTATTATTTACACATACAGTGAAAGAAAAAGAGGTCGAAAATAAAAGTAACTGACGGTACTCCAATAATTATATTTTGTAATTATTTCAAGTAATATTTTTTTAAATAAAATTTCAAATGTCATCCTAATAAATATTATTCGGCAGTACATTATGATATTCTATCAGTTTTCAATGAAGCAAATCGCTAGAAACTGTTAATAAATAATAATTAATCTAATTTTAATTCTATCCCCACCTAAATTGTAAATAAATATTATCAAATTAAGAACAATTAATTTTAAAATGAGAATAGCGAACAGCCCTTTTCAAAGTGCAAACTGGAATTAATAAGTCTTTTCACAATAACAGAAATCCGCGTCATCAATAATTTTTGAAACTTTTGTAGGTTATGTTCAATTAAATATGCTGTCCGCGCAATAAAAAGGATCTAGGTCCTGTACCTGTTCAAATTGAAAATAAATCATTTCTAATTGGGAACATGAAATTTCATTTGGAAATAATCCAATTTAAATTGGGACTTATAAGTTTTGTTGACAATAAGTTGCTTCTGGATGACAGTGCATCCTCGTTATTAATAAATCCCAATTAAATTAATGTAGAACGCTTTATCCTTTATCTAATTCATATGACATAAAACAGGATCGATATATTTTTTATTACTTACGTTATCTATGATAGATTTGACAGTAAGTAAAGGTAATAAACATGTAATCAGATAATTATAATCGTTGTAGTAGAAAGTAAAGTAAAGTATTTTGTATTATTTTATTTCACATTATTTTCACTGTACTACACGCAAATTTTATTGTCAAAAGTTAAAAATTTATTTCAAACTAATCAATTTTGTTGGCAATAAATCGTTCCACAATAACAGCTCATGCACACCATTTATGAATAGTTTATTGGTTTTAGAAAATGAAGACATTATTAATAACTACTGTTTTATAAAATTCTCTTATCAATAACGTTTTCGTATACAATTATTAGTTAATGGTTTACTTTTGTCTATGTACATAAATCTCAATATCCTGAAACTAATAATTCGTAGGAGTAATGCCTTTTCGCAGAATATTTTATATTAGTAAATCAATTGTTATTATTTTAAAAAATTATTGCACCTTCTTCCATTTTTTAGTAACTGAATAATACCCTAAAATGGGTTTGTTACAACTTTAAAAATATTACAAGTGAATGTTTTGCATCAAAGTACCATTGTATTCAAATTTTCATTTTAAAATTCGTATTAGCATAGCCACAATTACAGATTGAATATCAGCCAATAGGAATCCGTATGATCGATAACAATGCGCGTCTCAGGATATACCGGGGTTCCTGAGATGCTAGCACGCAGTCCCGCTCTGCGGGACGCCGGGGAGGTAGTGGGCCTCTGGGCCTCCTCCCCGCCTGGTGGTCTGGATAGACCGCCTTCTAGGGCATCTGTTGCTCTGAAGGTGGTCTAGTTCAGCCGGCTGGGAATTGGAGCAGGCTTCAGTGTGTGCTCTAATACTTGACCTGCTGAAACCAGAGCACATCCTGGAGCAGATTTAGCTGCTCTGGATTGTGCTCTGGTTTCAGTGGGTCAGCATTTAGAACACTCAGAAGCGTTTGCTTTAATTCTAGGTCTGCTGAAACCAGAGCACATTCTGGAGCAGCTTTAGCTGCTCTGGTTTCAGTGGGTTAGGAATTAGAGCTTTCAGAAGTGATTGCTGTAATTCCAGATCTATTGAAACCATACCACATTCTGGAACAGATTTAGTTGCTCAAGATTGTGCTCTAGTTACAATGGGTCAAGAATTAGAGCATTCTAAAGTGTTTGTTCTATTTCTACATCTGCTGAAACCCTAGCACATTCTGGAGAAATGAAGCTCAATATTGTACTCTGGTTTCAGTGAACCAATAATTAGAGCAAGTATTTAGATTGCTCTAATTGTTGGCCGGCTTAAACTAGACCGCTTTAGAGCACTGTTGTTCTGGATTTTTATGTGGTTTAAGTAATTCAAAAATTTCGCAACTATATATATTATGTATATTATAAAATAAAATTGTTTATCAGTATATATGAATGTAGGTATATCCATTCGTTTACAAAACCTGTCTGTTCTACTACTGAAAATACATATCAGGTCCGTAATTACTACTAAACGCAGCAGTATCTTATTTAAACTTCTAAATACCTCATTTTTATTCCGTTCACGTACCAGACGAAGTTAGCAAGGGTGAAAACACTATATAGACGTGAAGTAGTCTTTAGTATGGATTTAGTATATTTTTTGTTTGTTTTTAATGGAAAAAGTATAAAAACAAAACTAGGTAGTAATTGTCTCGAACAAATACAATAACAACAACGCTAATGCAGCAAATTCAACAAGAAGTTTGTTATATATTTAAATACATTCTTTTTTATTAGTTTTTCTATATATCGCAGAGATTTTCAAATAAATTTTAACGTATTATCTATATATTGCATATTTAAATATAATTAAACTTGGATATATTCAGCGACAGGTTGTGAATTTAAGTTAATTATATTTAAACTTTGAATCAAGGTAATGAAAAATTCGCTGAAAATCCAAATGTCATTCGTAATTATTCATTTCACAAATCAATGTGCAGTAGCAACATACATTAAAAAAGACATATTCTCTCCCTTTGATTGCGAGAATACAGGAACTAATTTAATACATCTAAAAAAATATCATGTTCCTTTTTAGAGACCCTATTAATAATGATGAATACACTATTATTTACTGAAAACTCGATATCTAATTGCAGTTTATTATTAAAATAGTTTCCATTGATATTATTGCTAATGCTAGACAAAGGAAATTTCTGATAGAAGTCCAGGGATAGCGAGACTGTTCATTATTATTTTATTGAAATACTGGAGTATTCAGTTTACAGAACTATTTTATTGAGCAAAGGGGCGGCGGGTTTTGATTTTATCCGTGGGTGTAAAATATGTTATATTATAGGTATACACAATGATGGCGCGTGGACCATATTTTTTTTATTAAAGGTCAGTTGCCTTTTAATTAAATAATAGAATGTTTTAAAAAACAGATTATATTTTGCGGTTTGTATGTATTCTGTATCGTACATCATCTTAATTCTTACAACGTGTTAAAGTTAGTAGTCATTATTATTCGATTATTAAATTAAATAAAAGACTTGAATTTATTAGAAAATCACATTATTTTTGTAGAAGTACTATATTTACTTAAGACTTTAATTATTATCTATCGCTGCCTTACTAATATCACAAATATAATCACAGGTAAATAAGTAGTCTTTTCAAAAAGGATTTGTTACTCATTAAGAGAGGTAATTGATTCCTGCTAAAAATCGGATAGTGAGTTTTCAAAGGATATGCACGTTTTCAAGTTGCTACGACTTTATGCGAATGGATGGATGGAATTTAATTTCTAATAACTTTGTACTCTTGCAGCTTTTGCTCTAGACTTATCAGGAGAGAGAGTATCCGCAATTTTTTGAAATCCCGTATTAAACTCATATGTCCCGCATTTCGTTGCACACACTGTATATATATTAGTGCAGTGATCGGTGGCACACTTATTTTAGCAAGATTAAAAAAGAATGTTATCTAAGAATATGCAAATACATATGATTGAATTCTGTATCGAATAAACAAATAAAAAATATATTGTTTTAATTAAAATAACAAAGCTGACAATCTTTATATATAGATGATTTATATTTTTAATTAAATTAACAGATTATTAATAAAATAACAAACTATAACTTGATTAATAGTTTGCGACAATAAAACTACCGGTTATTATGTTGTCATAATTAACTGCACAGTTTATTTTGCAACATTATTTAAATGGCATATTGAATCATTATTCTTGACAGCATTTCACAAGGTTTTAATTAAGGAATTGAAATCAATATCTCAAGGACAGTCGTATATGGAAGCTGCATTCATATGGAGCTATTTTAGGCGCAGTTACTAGGAAGTGCATGACTTTAGCAAAGCTGAATTCTGCTTAAAACCAGCAATATATAATCTATAGCTGCAGTACCAAATTACCTAACACTCGTACCAGTAACACAGGTATAATGCTTAATAAATCATACTGTATTCCTGTTACGATCAGTACGTAGGAGGCAAATTATTATTTAGTGTTCCATTTATAATTCTAGTGGCGTATGAATATTACTAAATACATTGTGTGTTTGAGAAAGTGAAGAGACCTTTTATCTCGCGTACAGAACATTATTTGTTCAGTGAAAAAATGTGGTTAAAACCTTATTCCCAGCTACGGATTTAATTTTAAGCTTTAGTTTTAATTTTATTTTTTAATTTTAATTGTACGTTTTAATTGCAGTACAGATGTGCTGTTTCTTGCAATTTATATTATTCCTTTTGAACACAATGTTGGTTTATAAGGTGAACCCAACTTTCTGGTCTATTTTTTTTTTGCATATTGTTCGTTTTTTTATTAAAATTACAGCTGCAGTAATATTAAACATTATTAAATATTGAAAGAAGCTTTCAGAACTCATAATTAATCAATAGATAATATTTGGGTTCAAAGTTCTGTAAAATTTTTATTAATTACAACGTTTCAACAGGTCAGTGCTGCCTTCATCAGGTAAATAACAAAACTAAATATAAATAAGTAGTCAAGATACCATGTAAAAATGGTAACAAGTGAAAACATATGTTGTACTTTAGTTGCAGTATAGATGTGCTGTTTCTTGCTATGTTTGAATTTTTCGTTTTTATATTACTTCATATTAGGATTGAAGTTATAAAATATCCCTTTTTGAACACGACTTTGGTTTATAGGGTGAACCCACCATTCTGATCTATTTTTCTTTTTATATTGTGCATTTTACCACAAAACTTAAACAGTAGTTGGGAATGATACATAAGTCTTGTAACAAATTTCATAGTTCCACTTTCAGTTAAACATCGTGTTGTCGGATGAAATCGTGTGATTTCGAACTATTATTTACAAACATAATAATGAATAAAACATACGAAATGAGTTGTAGAGTAAACTAACGAAACTACCAACACACTTTATTAAATATTTAAAAATATGTGACATTTCGAAGTTTTTGAAATATTTATTACGACAAAGGTGCAAGATAAAACGTTAATAATTCTTACAGCAGAAATTGTTGACATGATGATCATTTGCAGAAATTTGTAAGTATTAATTGCGGGAAATAGATTGTAGTGATTTAATTTGAAAATTAATATATGTAGGTATATTAAAATCAAAACAATATGGAAAATATTAAATCTGCATATTGAAAACGAAAATTCGCGTAAATATTTACAACACGTGCAAGCCAACAATGAGAAGTATTTGTGTAATCAATCACCAATCCATAATTTTGTTTTGATTTTCTTCCTGTTGTTCACGGAATTACGTTGTGCTGTGATGCCTTTGTGCAGAGCTTTGACAGAATAATACTGTTGTCATGTAGCAAGCGAAATAACAATTCGACTTGTGTCCTACAAAATCTAGAATTTATTTCACGAATCCACAACAAAACTTGGAAAATTGTTTTAAAATTAAGGTTTCACTGCTTCATTTGACATTCAAGATAAGTTAGAGTATCCGAATTTTAAGTCAAATCAATTAGTAATTGTTGGGAACAAACCTGTGTAGATTAAATAATCGTAAAATTTGGGTCGAAGTTACCAAAATGTTAGCGATTTTCTAACGTTGAATCGAAGGACCAGAAAGATGAAATTGCAATTTATTTATTTAACAAATAGAATAATACAATTATAAAAAATATTCATTTAGTACGAATTGACAATTTCTATTTTTTATTGTAGGTGTAACTATTGATCTCTTCTTTTCTTTTATTCTTATCTACTAAGATATTTTTTTTTTCTAAATTTTAAGGATCTAGGTGGCGACAGTAATATTCCCAGTACTTGAAAAATCAAATAGCTTTTCAAGACTACTTGTTTTTTCATCATTTTTTATGTAATTTAAAGAAATCACAATAAGATTTTCAATAAGGATTTTTATTAACAAAACTAAGTGCCGATGTTTCAATCGTTTGTCAAAATTACTGTTAACTACCAAACAGATTAAATATGTCTGGCTGATAACTCCATGGTAATGAAAATGTATTTAATTGTCAACTCTCAAGTTGGTAACCATTTTCACTTATATTAGCTATATTCTTATGTAATCAACTGTCATTTTATACAAATTTAAAATGCTGTATTAATTTTAACTAAATAACATAAGTGGTTGACAGTTTGGATCGGTGACGTTTCAACCTTTCAACGGAATAATTGTAAAATTTCTATAAATACTACTATAAAATACTATTCATAATTTTATATTATATTATATTATAGTCATATAATGTAAAGTATCCTATACACCACATTATTAAAATCTATTAATTCTTCTTCGTCGTCACTCACAAAATACATTGTACCTACTAATTCCATATTTTGACAATATTATCAAAAACTGTCAAAAATTTGACAAATGCTACAAAATATTTTACATTCGGCCATAGTCGGACCAATTTCGTAAATTTATTCTATTTCTACAAATTTTTATCAGCAGAATAAACTAGCTCTAAGTTTATCATCCTGTCACCTAAGATTCATCCTCTTGGTAACGCTTTGCTAACAAGATATTGAAAAACCAAAATTCGAGGTTAGCATGATGATTAGTTTAAAAGAGACTTATCAGACACTTATCACGGTATTGAAAAACAGGCCAATAATCATATATAATTTTAATCTGAAATTTGTTAACAAAATGTAGTGTTAAGATGAGAAAATACAAATAAATATGTCATACAGCTCTTTTGGGTTCAAAATGTTTTTTTTGGAAATTATTCCTTAGTCGATGCTCTGATATTAAATTTACAATCATACTTTGATTATATAATTTCATTCCTGAGTTTTTGCTTTTAAGTGCTCAAAAAAGTATGTTTTTTGAGTGCATCTCAAAAATATACAGAGAAACCACTTAAAACGATTACTCCAGTCGATTCTACGTACAGAGTTATATGAAATGTTTTCTCTGCATATACGTTCTTTGGAACAAATCGATAAAAAGGGAATAAAACGAAATTTCAGTTTTTTGCTCGAGGATTTTTTTCTAAAAAAATATTCACGTTTATTTAAATCCACACTATCTACCTTTGACTTCCCTTACAAATCACGCTACTGGATAATTGAATAATAGTATTTAAAATAACTTGCAATGAACAATTGTTAACTCTAATTACATAGAACTATAATAGTTAAACGGCTGTTGAACATTGAAAAAATAATTACAGATTCCGTAATTTTACTGAGAATTTAATTTTTATTTTGTAAAATTTATATAATAGTTGTCCAGTTTCTAATATAAAATTAAGTCTTCAATGTCCTTTATAATTGTTTGCGCTATAAAAATTCTTGGTATTTTGTGGTAATTAAAAAAACCAATAAAGTAATAGATACAGAATCTCTAACGACATATTTTAATTAATTTTGCATTTGCATCTGCGTAATGCCCTTGTCCTCAAATTGCAGGAAACAAGAATAACGTTTTAATTATCACAAAAACATATACCGAACGTAAACAAAGGAAATTTCCCTATTATTCTCATCTTATTTTAGTAAAGCACCTTATCTAAATTGTTAACAAAAAATACTCGGTTAAGAACGTTGTGAAACAAATGAAAAACAAAACAAAAAAATTAATAGTAAACAAGCTGAATTTCGTATCTGACTATATCAGATTGTTTGTTATTCGAAGTTTAGTTTCGCAATTGTTTCTGAAGATAGAAATTATTAAACTGGGAAATAACAATCCGGTACAAGTTATAAATACACTTTTGTTCTAATAACATGTAATGAATGTAGCTACAAATTATGTACTTCTATTGACGTTAGTCCTATGTTAATATGCATAACATTGAGGTTACTATAATAATATACATACATGTATATTCAATTTACAATTATGAAAATACAAACAAGTTGCTCACCAAATTAAACAAAATAAAAATTTAATCGAAATTTTGTGCAAATATAGAATCAGACTCAAAATCCGTGTAATAGAGTCCTGTACCATTGTTGAAATATTACCATTTTGCAGAAGAATATACAACAATTAGTGAGTATTAGCAAAGAGTATATATATATAATAATTTATTACATTTATACTCTTTGGTATTAGTGAAAGTATTTCATTTAAATATTATTTCGTTCGCGAGATATAAGAGATTACATTTTGTTGCGATGTCCTGTCTTATCAATATATCATCTGTCTTTAACAATTTCATAGGTTGACTGATTTTAAAATGACAATCGCGCGTCCGCTTATCTTAGAACTTGCGGAAAGGAGACATTCATGCGACTTGGCAGTGTTAAAATGTTACAGCATGTTCTTGTTGTTTTACGAAAAATAAATTTCATTTATTTCTAATAATATTTTTTTCATTCATATACATATAAATTTGTATATAAACATAGTTTAGCTATATGAATATGAAAATAATCAATACCCTGTGCTGTGCTAATAGTTTTTCTATCACTGGCGAAGACAGATGACAACCGAGACCAACATTTTCGTTTTAAAAATTGATATCTCTCTTACCACGACATATTTTCCAGTTTTCACTACTGTGCTTATTTCCCTCAGTTCTTTCAGAAAATAAAAAATGGTTCAGGATTCCAGTCGCAGATTAATACTTCTAAAGTACAATTTAAGATCCAACGAATCAAATAATCGTATATTTTCTACAAAAAAAAGTATTTTCTGTTACATTTTTTACTGAAAGTATACCGGCTATAATATATGTAAATAATAATTGTGTACATTGTAGATATAATTTTTGTTAAATAGGGCTTCGTTTTCATAACAAAATAGTATGCAATGTACCCAAATGCAACAAATAATAATGATTCAGCTAACTCTTGCGGGCGAAATGTGTTAGTTTATAATATTAAGCCCTCGAGACCCTTCCCTGGCTATGGGCCTGCATATGTCATATCGGACATTACAATCAACATCCATTTCATATATATATATATATATATATATATATATATATATATATATATATATATATATACCGGGTGTCCCAGCTCGACCGACACATGGGAGTTTTACATGGGAAATCAGTTAATTATGAATAGTATCTCCTCAGTGCAAGATATTAACTTGAAATTTTGTATGCTTATTGGGGAATATTATTTCTATGGATTACAGTTATTTGAAATATGTAATTTCGTCAGCAAGACGAGATTTATTAAATTATAAAATCATCATTTTCGTTCGAAATCAGTCAGCCATGGAAATAAAAGAAAATATCTATGTGACAGTTCTGACAGTTAATGACATGCCATTGTAGATATTTATATTTTTGTAATATTGATATATTATTTAACAAAAAGAAACTAAATTCAACTTAAATAATATTAAAATACAGGGAATAAGAATTAAAATCAGTGATACTTCACTAAACTGTCAGATAAATATTTTCTTTTATTTCCATGGCTGTCTGATTTTGAACGAAAATATTAGATTTTAAATTTAATAAATCTCGCCCTGCAGACGAATATGCATATTTCAAATAAGTGTGATCCATAGAATTAATATTCTCCGATAAGTATACCAAATTTCAAGTTAATATCTTGCACTGGGGAGATACTATTCATAATTAACTGATTTCCCATGTAAAACTCCCATGTGTCGGTCGAGCTGGGACACCCGGTATATATATATATATATATATATATATATATATATATATATATATATGCTATAATATGCACTTTTTTATGCTTCATACATAAATACTTTTTAATTCATTATTGTTATAGATATACAAGATACTTATGGCGGAAAATACTGCTATCGAAGCTTTTAAACCGTCGTCATACAGAAATACATTGACATATATTATATTCCATTTACGTGCCTGCATATGTCCGATCTAACATTACAATCAATATCCATTTCATATATAGTAATAACTAAGTAACCTTATTGCCCATGACAATACTTAATGTATTCCTACATCTTATCTAAAACAAATTACTGCATTTTAATAGCACAATGCAACGAAATTTACTAAAAAGTATTAATTTTTTCACGTGATGCTTTTGTTATGCAAAATGACAGCAGTCAATTCATGGTTATGAGGTTGGGACAATTACCTACGAAATCGAAAGTGCTTAAGTCGATTTCGATTATAGAAGTATATTTTTTATGTTTTCTGTTTTTTAATGTTAATACAAAATATTTGATCAGAAATACTTCTAATCAATCAAGAAATAAAGAAAAAAATAAAGAAATAACATCTTAACAGATTAAATGAAGAAATATTATTAACAAATGCATACATTAAATGCACAATTACGAAAAAAAAAAATATTAAAAATAAATTTTAACACTTTGAATTGAACCGAAGAGATAATGTAGGCCATTATTCTAACCCCATGACCACGAATTGTTAGAAATGTCACTTTGCTTAGTAGCAATAAAACCTTCCCGCAAAAAAAAACGTCACGATACTTTTATGCAAATTTCATTGAATTATGCTATTAACATGAAGTAATCAGTATTAAATAAGATGTAGAAATACATGTAGTATTATCCTGTACAATATGGTGACCTAATAGTTAGCCGGACAGTTTTATATACTAAAAACTGTTTTCCCATGTTATATGACAACACTTCTCTGGGACACACGGTATATATAATGCTATAATATACATATACAATATATTCTATTTATAAATGCTTAATATAATAAAAACTTATTGGCAATGACTCTGATGCTCTAAAGTGCATCTGTATTATTTCAGACGCCTAATACTGATCAAACTAACTACGTACATTATAAACTATATGTGTACTATGACTATGACTTTCTAAGATTAACTATAAGTTTTTGGTTGAGACAAATCTACCCTCTCAATCCCTTATCTAAACAAATAATATCTGTGAAATATGATCTCATCGGCATTTGGTCCCATTTTAAATTTTCATTACAAAAATGTCAACGTCTAGATGCCGAAGGCAGAATCAAAGTTTACAAAAGATATGCAGTCTACAAACATGATGAAAACCAGGGCCGTATTTTCCATCTTCTTACAATACACATATCTATATAATGTTTATTCCGGCAATTTCGTTTCTTTTCAAATACAAATAAGAGATAAGTCTTTTAATCGTTATTGCCTCACAGATTTTTTTATTTTTATTTCGAAAAGGACCTCACTGCTGAGGCAACCGAAACAGGGATAATAAGAAAAATGCAGGTAACTGAGATTGCTACATAAAGAATTTGTTTTTTAAGATTCCGATATTCCATTAATTTCCTTAATGGAATTAATTTTGATAAATTTTATTATGAAAATCATTCGAATTTTATATAAATTTGATCGCCTTGTAACGGGCAACTGCCAAGTAAACTGTCACATTTTATAAATATTTTAACATTATTTGAAGTTAATTGCTGCTAGTGACGCGAAAATTATAATAAGCGACTCGGAATGTAATTACCTACCTAATTACTATTCTCGGACGGTAATATGAACTTCAGTTCCTTGTAACTTAAATGACTATTACTTTTTCGCAATAATAGTACTTGGCATGAAAATTAAAGGAAATTCCTTTCCATTAATTCAATTCGCATATGATGTCAAATAAACACTCCCATTCTCGTCATTTTATTTTTGAGTGTATTGTTCGAAATTAATTTTGTAAATATGCAAACAAATGTTTTTTTTTTAATTTGTTTGCATAAAAACCAATGTAGGTATTATACGATCGCTATGTAAATACTCGCATTTATGCAAAAAAACTATATGGATTTTTTATCATCATTTTATGCATTATAACCAAAAAATTAAATAGCAGATTTCAATAATAAATATTTTTAGAGGTACACAGAATATATGATTTTCACAATATCTACAAAAAATTTAACCTGGTGCATTAGATTCAAGATATTTTTTTTGGTAATAATAGGCCATCCGTTGTCGAATGTAATACTTTATTTGCTAAACAAAAATATTGTTATACCGTGAGTTTATTTTAACATGATACATGGGATTACTTATAATAGTTATGGTTACGATTTGACATTTGATTGACAGCAATGTATCAGAAAGTTCAATTTAAAATGAAACCTAGCAGATATAATATTGAGGCTAAACAATAATAAAACTCATTTATAATATTTGTATTTTGTTTAGGTTTGATGTGTTTTGAATGATTTTTATTTATTATATATTGTCATCAAATAATTTTTAATGTTCCCCAATTTAAAAAATTCAAAAAATAAGTACTGTGAGATCAGAACACTTAGCGGGTCACTATATTCTAAAGAATCTAACGACATGAAAATGTGTTATATAAAAAAATATCTTAATTTGACAGTTAATAATGACGTAAATTTCAAAACCTATGTTTCATTTTAATATGAACGCTTTGATACATTGCTGTCAATCAAATGTGAAGTCGTAACCTTGAATATGGCAAATCCTATGTTTCACGTTAAAATAATCTCACGGTATTATAAAAGTTCATAGAGCATACATTTTACGCTATATTTTTTCTAATTTTTTTCTGCTATAAATTCTAGTTTAACGGATAAAGCTTTATGAAATAAATATTTTTATATTTCATACAGCTGACGTGTATGAAACTTCTACAAAACGGTTGAGTTATTCTTTTGTTTATTAAAATTTAGAAGTGTCAACAATAAATGTGGTTTGCAAAATAAATGTAAACACAAAATTAAAATGAGTATTACTGTTTCAAATGTAAGAAGCAATTATCGAAATAAATAATGAACAGAAAAGTGGACTTTGATAAATGACAAAAGAAAATGATACTTTACAGTTGCCAAAAGACACTTAGATATTTATATAATAGCCGCCTAAAGACTTATTGTTTGGATTTAGGTCACAGTTTTAAAGTCAGTAAACAATAATAGTGCAAGTGATATTTAAGTTTCGCCTATTTCAAATATGTATGATCAAATTTAAATTTCTGATTTACAAACAATACTAAATTTGATAGTTAAGTACCGCAGACATTCTGACTTATCTATTTATTTCGACATTATTTATAAACATTTTTATTCAGGATAAATAATATAATAAAAAAGTTGACCCACGTAAAGAGAGTATGAAAGCTAAGCGATTTTATTGGAAAAAATGTCATAAAAGTGACATCTTTTGTGACGTGATTCACAAAATTGAAATTTAATTTCTACACCGCATGAAAATACCAATATATGCAAGTGACTAGTCCACTATAAACTTTAGCAGAACATATGACCTGCCAAATTGAAGTGTTATGTCCATTTACTCCTCAATAAAAATGTGGATTTTTTTTCTACAGTGTAAAGTAGGTAACGGACGTATGCACATATTTGAAGCTGATTTGAAAGCAGTTTCTGTGATCAGTGCCGTACGCAGGATTATGTTATGGGGCAAGAAGAAATTAAAAATTGTTTTTTCTTCAAACATTATAAAAGTAATCATTTGGGACGCGATATGCAGGGTAGAAATTTAATTTCTACGACCCGGGGTAGAAATATAGCTACTTTTACGCCGCCGGAGTACAAGTAAAATAAATAAATATTCATAGGAAATATATACAATCAACGAGTAAGAAATAACTTGTACAATAGAATTCTGTAATATCGCCCTAAATCTCACTATAAAACTAGATAACATAAAATAAAGTCACTAAAAATCATCAACAACTGATAGCTTTTAATTGATAATCTACAATTTAAATGTCAAGTAATAAAATATCTGCGTTTGAAGAAATTTGAAATCTCCTTGAGGGAAAATTTCTTATAATAACCAATATCAAAACATAAATTCAGAAGAAAAAACAATTACTAGATCAATAGCTCCAATTCCCGACTCACTTCACTGAAAGCATACATACAATTTTACGAAAAAAAAAAATACTACTCGAGACATATTATCTGTTTTCACAGCAACATATACTACGCTCGTATGGTACGAGTTTTTAAAATTCATCTATTATTTTCAAAACATCTATATCCACAACCGCACTAGTCTTAGTAAAAATCTTCATCTTAAATCAACTTTACCACTTTAGAAAATTTGGATAGTTTTAATTTGGTAATGGAGGTGCCCGGGCACCCCCAGGCACCCCCCTGTGCACGCCTATGAGAGGAAACACTTCTACGTGATTTAATTCCAGATTGTGCTCTGATTTCAGCAGGTCAAAAATTAGTGTATAGGCTGAAGTGTGCTCCAATTCCTGGCCGGCTGAACTAGACCACCAGGCTGGGAGAAGGCCCGATGAGAGCCACTACCGCCCCGACGCCCCGTCAAGCGGGAATGAATGCTTCCATCCCTGGATTTCTGGTATATCCTTAGGCGTGCATTATACAGGTCATATGGATTCCTATTGGCTGATATTCAATCTGTAATTATAGCTGTATTAGAGGGAATTTTCAAATGAAAATTTGTACTGCAAAATAATTTGATTCGAGGAATTTACTGGTAATATTTTTAAAGATGTAACTCATACCTATTTTAGGGTAGTAGTCAGTTACTTAAAAATGGAAGGAGTACAATAACTATTTAAGATAATAACAATTCAGGGCTTCATTAATGTGTCCTTGGGGATAAGAGCCCCAATGCCCCTATGTAGCCGGCGCCCATTATTGAGAGTAAAAATGTCTTTGTGTTCCTCGCATGCAATTGTCCGACCCGCTTCGCTCGTTGTGTAATCTTCCACACCACTCTTAATAACACAATATACTATCGCAATATACACTTAAGTGCAAAGAAATCAACCCATTTCACATTCTTGATTTTAATTTGCGCTCGGTACATTGAAGAGATTTTGGCAGACTATATGGTGCCGTTTGTTGACATTTACGTAAGATATTGCGAAACCATGCATCGCCAGAATTTTTCAAGATTACATTGCAGAAGTCGATTTACCGGTTACAGAGTGGTTTCTTTAAGTGGAAGAAGAGTAACATTACATTCCACAAGAAGCAAACTCAAATTTAATTAGGTGTAAGTCTAAACGTATGCAAGATATTATTAACGCAAGGGAAGTTATTCTCATTATTAAACATGAAGTTTGTCGCTGTTCCAAACAATAATGAAGCAACTGCAAAATCTATTTTAAGTTTTGTGTGTGGTTAGTCTATGAAATTCATATATTTCTCAGTAAAACAATGACATAACTGTAATATAAATCTAGTCCACTAGAGATTTTATTTCTCAATTCCACAAAAAAACATTGATGTTTTTACAAAATTCACAAATTTGTATTTTTTAATGATAAATAGATAATTCATAATTACGTTTTTGGTTCTTCCAAAACTAACTTATTTTTCAGGTGTACCATTGTTCTTATGGAAAAACGATAAGTTCTTCTTTAAATTGTTGAAAAACCTGTTTCATTCATAATGAAATCTTAAATGGTTCATTCACAACTTTCTTTTTTAGAAAACGAAAGGACTTTTTATAAATTTAGGCTCATTTTAAAGGTTAATAAATGTTCTTTCAAACTACATATTAATTTTAAATCTGAAATCTAATCCTAAAGTAAAATGCAATTAAAATTACGTAGTGGGTCCATTTTCTTGCATGTAACTGTAACCTGTATTTTTAATATGATGCTGCATTAAAATGCATAATTTAAAATATAATGCATATTTTACTGTTTTGTGCATATTTTTAGTTTATATGTATATATATTGTGCATATTTTTTATTTTGTATATGTTTTGCTTATTTAAGCAAATCATTATTTGTTTATGAAATTTTAATATATTATTATTATTAAAAATTTACATATATGTGGGTATGTTGGTAATTTGTGAACTTACAGAATTTGAACGGATTATAATCCACAACGTAACATTAGCGAGATAAATTGAATATATATTTAATTTATACTAGAAATCAGTTAGCATATTCGATATGGTCAATATTCAAATATTTGCATTGTACTTCGTATGTTTACAGATTTCTCGGCAAATTTAATAAATATCGGAAAATGTCTTGTACGTATTCATTGGATGCCGTCTCTTTAAAAGATCTGCTATTTTTTCCACCAGTGTTTTACAATTTTTTTGTAAATGTAGTGTTAACTTTATTTGGCATAGCACGTAGTCTTCATTGTCGAGTCATATTTAATTATATATTTATTTATTATACTGTTGTCTAATGTTATCAATCTATCGATGTTTGGACAAATATTACAATTTAACATCAAAATGTTTTTGTTATATTCAGTGCAATTTTTGTTATATTTTCAAGTGTATCAGCATAAAATAACTTGTATGCATAAAATCATATTTGTATTGTCTATAGTTTTAAAATTTGATACCATTTTATTTTATCACTTTTAAGAGCATAAAAGTGTCATCTCTAGTTATTGTAAGTGAATGTGAAAAAAGTTGGAAAAAATATGATAAGAAATAATTTTTACATTTTGACATATCAAATCTTGTCTTGTGAAACACTGAAAAATATCGTAAATAAGTTTTATATGGTGACATGTTAAATCATACTAAAATAAGTTAACAAATAATTTTTAATGTTAATCACTACCTTTTTTATTAAAATACGTTCATAATAGTTCTAAACTTTGTACTATACCTGAAGATAGTTAATAAAAGTCTAAAGCCTTAATCTACAAAATTATAATCCTCTTAATAAATACTGACCTGACCCAATACATAGCATCCACATTCTTTTATCAGGTCCGACTACCAGTAAACACAACACCAAGAAAAAAATTTCAAAGCAAGACAAGGCAAGAAATTGTCTAGCAAGAAAAGACGAGAAATGACAAAACAAGACAAGAAATCATCTTGTGAAACACTGAGAAATATCAGAATTAAGTTTTACATGGCGACATGTTAAATCACACTAGAATAAGTTAACAAATAATTTTTAATATTAATCACTACCTATGTTTTTTTATTAAAATAAATTCATAATAATTCTAATCTTTATACTAGACCTGAAGATGGTTAATAAAAGTCTAAAGTATTATGCCCGTATTCATAAAACGTTCGTTATTAGTTATAACGCCTCGTTAAATATTTTCTTACAAAAGTCGTCTCTAAAGAAAAATATTTTTTTTTAGTTTGTCTACTGTTTTATAATTTGTCAAAAAATTAACGAAGCATTATAACTATAATGAACGTTTTATGAATATGGGCATTAGTCTCCTATTTATAATAAATACTGACCTGACCCAATAGCATCCACATTCTTTATCAGGTCCGACCACCAGTAAACACTCAACACCTCTGCCGCTAATCCACCGGCTTTGCGCAGTCGCCGCCAACTCGCGTCCGCGAAAAGCGAAGAGCGAAAAGCAAATTCTCAAGCCCACGAATCGCGCGCGGGACACCGGAGGAACCGGTCGCAGTCGCAAAGTTCGGCACGGAACACGCGGATCACTTTCCAACAATATCTTCAGTGGAAAAACACAAACACTTCACAGCTCAACACTTGTTAGTTTGAGTGCATTAAATATTTGTTCAGTGAAAATAAATAAACTTTCAAATGTTTTCAGAAGTTTTCAGTGAAATGTAAACACCTACAGATTTATAGATTTATTTTTTGTGTGAATAAAAATATAAATAAGTGATTAAACACTCTTAAAATATAAAAATAAATATTTCAGATACTGTTTACAAAAAGTTTTAAAGAGCGCGTGTGAATAATTTAAATAATTTTTATATAGTTTTGTGAAGTTTATAAACCATAAAAATATAATCATTTGTGCGTCCTGTTTACAACTAAGAACTAAGTGTTTTTTGTTTACAATTTTAAATGAAACAAAAATAATTTGTGGCAGAATTTTATTTAAAATTAAATCTGTACTAACTTCAAAAGTAAATTTAAATTCAATTCAGAATAAATAGTCTATGGAAAACTTTTAAAGTAGACTTAATTTATTTAAATTAAAATAGTGTGCAAATTAAAACAATTGTGCAAACAGTGGAATAATTTCAATTTTTAATTATACAATATAAATTGAGTTTATAGATCTAATGGAATGAACCAAATGTTTTATGAAGAACCAATTTAATTTAATTAAATGTAGTATACCAATGAGTGCTAAATGTAAATTTTCCACAACAGGAACTTCAACATAATAAATAGTGTCTAGTGTGTTTACGTAAAAAATAATATCAATTAAAACATTTCCGTCTATACTTTGTTCACAAAATTGTGTCACTCACAAAAGAAATCACGTGTGGATTTATCTACTAAAAGTTTTACACGTGAATTGTAAACTAATGTGTTATTAAATAAAAAGAGTGTGTTAAGAATGTAACGAAAAATGGCAAATATCAGCGAAACAATGGAGAATGAAACAGAAATTTTGAACACAACATTTGTTCAAAATGACAATTTTAGCATGGCAATGCTTGGTCCACAAAGAGACTCACTGTATATAGTTATTCCTATAACTATAATATATGCAGTAATATTTTTCACTGGAGTAGTTGGCAATGTCAGTACTTGTATAGTAATAGCTAGAAACAAAAGCATGCACACTGCTACAAACTATTACTTATTTAGTTTAGCAGTTTCTGATTTACTTTTACTAGTTACTGGTTTGCCCCAAGAGATGTATAGTATTTGGTCAAGATACCCTTATGTGTTTGGCGAATTGTTTTGTGTGCTCAGAGGTTTAGCTTCGGAAACATCAGCTAATGCTACAGTTTTAACTATAACTGCATTTACAGTTGAGAGATACGTAGCTATCTGTCACCCGTTTTTATCTCACACAATGTCGAAGCTATCTCGAGCAATTAAACTAATCCTGGCCGTTTGGCTCATCGCCTTTAGTTTTGCTGTGCCGCAAGCTTTGCAGTTCGGGTTAGTTAACTACAGAGGAACGGCGGAATGTCTAGTGAAGAAGATTATAATTCAGCATTCGTTTGAATTGTCGACGTTTCTGTTCTTCGTAGCGCCAATGACTCTGATTACGGTGCTCTATGCGCTTATTGGACTTAGACTAAGGACGAGTAACATGATGAAAAGGAACTCGGGATCGGTACGGGCGAATGGGACTAATTCGAGGAGGAGCTGCAGGCATCAGCATGGACAGTCTTCTAGGAGAGTTTTGAAAATGTTGGGTAAGTAAAAAATAAATATTTTTTATGTAAACTTCATCTGTTTTAACGCATATAAACCTATCGTCCTTTTAAACGGAAAGGTGCCATTTTAATATTAATATACAAATAAGGCATAATCAACGATGGTTTATATATTTATTCCAGGCTGTAGGTAAGGGGGCTCCAAAGGTGCTCAGCCCCCCCTGTAACTTTTAAAACCCCCCTGAAGAAAATAAAAAATTCTACCTACCTATGTATCTTATCACAACGAAGTTAAATAATTCTTGTTTTTAAACTTTATGAAATTATTTAAATTATGAAATTTCTTAATTATACATGTAGATTTATCTTTACCGATAGTCTTGTATATTAGAAATTATAGGTTAATTTTTTTAGTAAATTCTTATCTATAATACAAAATAAATGAGCTCGTGCTCATAACACTAGAGCTGATTGATAATTTGAAATTATACAAATGATTTATGAATTAATTTTAGATAATTTATTACAAGTAAATACTGATTGGTAATGAGTTTTTTCAAAATTATAGTAGCTATATGTATATTATTTTTGAAGTGTATATTCCCAATTTAAGTATAAATTAATTTTTAACGTACAGTAATAGGTACTCTTTATCATTCATATAATGATACAAGAAATTTCGTAAGTCTGAAATTTATTGACCAACATAAGAAATTATAATTATTTTTATTTTGCGGTTTACATGTAGACAATATTTACTAATGTTCTTAATCAAATCCAGGTAATACATAGCATTATTTATTTTTGTATTTTACAGCCCCCCTAAAATGACTTTAGTCCCCTTGTAGAAAATTGTCTCGTATTTATTATAAACAGTTTGGTTCCTAGTACAAATCTATTATCAATTTGTCTTGTAAAATAAAAAACAGAAAAACTTATAATTAATTATATGTACAATTTTTTGTATACGTTTTTGTAATCGAACATAGACATAGGGAAGTAAGAATATATTCTTTCTTTTATTATTTAGAAAAAAAAGTATTACCAAATGTATTTCAAATTATTATGTAATTTATCAAAATTGTATATGTACATTATATATAGTTCAATATGAGTGTCCTTTTAAAAGGACAGCAGGATTCTACACTACCATATATTATACATTTTTATTTATTTATTACAGTTATAAGAACAGGCCACAGTCTATTTATAATTTGCAAAAGAGGCTATTGATAAAGATTTACGAAATCCTACTGAAAATAATGTTTAGAAAAGTTATTAAGACGGGAAATTTGATTAGATATAAAAATAGACAGAAAAGAGGATTATTTTTTGTAAATGGCCCGATAGTAGTATTGTTCGTACTGCTTCCAACTTTATACCGGTTCATATTTTTGGGTATAAAAGAAAAAAATATCGAAAATGTCAAAACAAATGTAGATAAATTGTCTTAAATATAACGTTGCACTAAGTATAAAAATTGTCTTGTTTCGTATAATAAGAAGTGTTAATTTATAATTTTATTGTTAATAATTTATTTTTTATACTTCTTATTATATTTTAATAATTATATTAATTATTTAAATAAATTAATAAAACCTGTTTATTCTCAGGATTCCCGGTATATCCTGAGACGCGCATTAGTATTGGTTATATGGATCTCTAATTGTGACTGTACTAGAGAATTTTTAAAAGCAAATTTCTATACATAGGTGGTAGTAGTTACTAAAAAATGGAAAGAGGTACAATAAACCTTTAAAATAATAATAATTCAGAGGTTTATTACTGATATAAAAAAAATACTACGCTTATGGGAAATGTCTCCTTGGGAGTATTGCCCAATGGAAAATTTTCCTTGGGGGCAATAGCCGCGATGCCCCCATGTAGTCGACGCCCATGCCCCATATTTTGTTAATGACCAACGACAATGACATTGTTGTTACACCAGCATAATTCAGGACAATATTTGTATATGAAAATAATAACAGAGGGGGCGGATATACAAATAGGGAGGGCGCACGCTCCTCCAAAATCAGTTTAGCGACGCCACTGAGCTTAACATTGACATTGTTATCTTAAAACCCATGTTCGGCTGGTTTTAAAACGAATAGACATGTTAGCTACTAGTATAATTAGTAATTAGCAAAGCCTACTTAATTTAACATGCCTTGTGCCTCATTTTAAGCTCCAACTCCTGTTTTAACGGGCAATGGGTAACGCATAAGCGTGTTCGTAGTACACACACACGTATAACAATCATGTGTACAACGGTATCTCACAGAAACATCCCTAGCTGTTAAGGGCTTTTAAGCTTTAAGCTAATAGGATTATTATTCCATATTGCAGTTTCCTGTAGTGTGTCATGTTTAACTTCTCTTTTGCGGAGATAAATCGTAATTTGCTACGTTCCCATGAAGAATTCAAAATGAACTGAAAACCGTTTTGGGATTAAAAACAGTCCTGGGAAGAACGGTTATTGAGTTCGATTTCAGTCCAACGTCGATAGCATGTCGGAACGGCAAAATCTGGCATCGTATCTGACTGTTGCATGTCGCATGTGAATGTATGTAACTTAAAACTGACCAGCGCAGTGGATAGTATATAGTGAAATACAGATTGTTTTTGTATACATATGGTAGAAAGCTTAATCTATGCCTTATCTCTTTATATTCAATATCCTTTACAAAATTAAATCATCGTAACCATAATGAATAACTTAAAAGTTGAAACGGATTAGTGTTTCACGAGAGTCTTGTATTTTTCTTGGTCTTGCCTCAGTGTTGCAAAAAATACAAGACAAGAATAAGACAAGTGCTACAAATTTCAAAGTAAGACAAGGCAAGAAATGTGCAAGTATAGCAAAAAAATTTTCAATTCTTGTAATTTCGCATTCTTTTTTTTGATAATTTTACTCTAGATTTACTCTAAGCACCTACATATAAATTAATAAAAGAACGAAAAATGTGGTTATTAAAAATATTAATACAATGTAAATTTCATTTTTAAATTATATGGAATAGTAATAATTATTGACTAAATAATATAATCATTCTTCGAAAGCATGTATCCAAGAATTAAAACACAAAATGCTTTCTTATAACCAGGAATACATTAAAAAAGCTTTTCTGATTGTACAGATGTCAATGTTGTGCTAAAATATAGTATGTGCAGCTATACGATTTTTGTTTTTATAATATTTACTTATTTAATAATAATAATACATAATTGTAATATAAGAAATATATTTGATTATTGACATTGATATTATCTAAAAAAAATGTAAGCGTAATACAAAATTATTTATATATTTACGGTCATTTGCGAATATTAACATGCAAGACAAGAAATAATCAAAAAATGATGATCAAAACAATATTTTTATATACAATAGTAATGAAAGTCAAGATATACTTAAATTTCATGTTTTACTTTTCAAGACAAGACAAGAAATTACTATACAAAACAAGAAATATTCACCCCAATTCTGTAAAGAAGTTGCTAGTTCTTAGTAACGTTACTAAAAAATTTAACCAATAGAAATATTTGTAAAAGCTGTCATTTTCATATTTTATTTAGTGTATACTATTTTTATTGGCTAATGATGTTAGTAACGTTGCTAAGAGCTAGTAACTTCCTTACAGAATTGGAGTAATTGTCTTGTGAAACACTAAAGCGGATTATTTGACAAACAGTGTAAAATGATCTCCGTTTACAGATCTTTTTCAATACAGTGCCTTGAGCCTTGGTAACTCTTACAATTTAGCTCCCAAAAAAGTTTTCAGTTCGTTTTAAATCCGTCATGGGAACGTAGTAATACAATGTCCGTACCTGAGGTTAGTCTCTTATTGAATAGGAATACAACAACAGCGACATGTCACGTCAGTAGCGTAGCTAGGGAGAGGTGACGAGGGCGCTGCAGTTTAGGGAGCGTCAAAATCAGATTTAAATGACCACACCAAATAGTATATTTTGTATTAAGAACCCAAAGTAGGTTATTGACAAATATGACAATTGCATTATGCCAGTGATATATTTAAAATTTATGCTTCCCAAATTTTGATATAATATTTTCGTTAAAGATTATAACTGAAATGTTTTCTTTTATATCGTAAATTAATGGATTTTCTGCCTATGAGTGTATATTGTTGGTTATCTGTTCATTCGGTTTCGGAGTTTATAAAACTCTTTCAACAGCTTTGAGAATTCTGTTGACTTTGCCAGTATAAGTTGCATCTTGCGAAAGATTCTTCAGTAAACTAAAATTAATTAAGTCTTATTTGCGGTCCACAATGTTTCAAGAGAGATTATTAAAACTTGCAATTCTTTCAACAGAATCGGAAAATTCTTCGTCTTCTTACAACGATCAACGATAATCACAGACTAGCAAACAGTTAAAACTGGAAAAATAAAATTCCAGGTCTCATTTTCCATTTAATTCAAATCGGAACAGGTTAACGAGCCCAGAATTACTTGTGTATGCGTATTTTTGGATATTCGAGTGGTTTTATTTAGAACATTCTCTACATTTCGAGCCGACATATTTTCAAAACTTTTTGAAATGTAAATTAGCACATGGTAATCATGTATGTAAATAGGAAGTTCTTTGCTTGTATTTTGAAAGCAGTTCAAATGAAAAGTAAGCTTTTATTAATTAAAAGTAAATATTAAAATTTTGTATTTTTAATGGTATTTTGGAAATATTACAAGAATATCATGCTAAATAAGAATTCAAGAGAGAGAAAAACTTAATATATATCAGTATAAAAATAATGTATCGTTGTTATGATCATTTTTCCTTTTGGACATCGTCAGTACAATTATTACTTCGCTAATAATTGTACAGTTGTCTGAAGTCCGAAAGGTCAAAACAATCGTAACAATAAATAATAAATAATGGACTATTTAACTATGTTGTTTATTTATATAGTCATTCATTATGTTCCCTCAAATACTAACTTTTGTCGTTTTGTCTCAATAGGGTAGGTGACCAATTTCTAAATTTGGTATATATGATAGCTTGTACAAAAAAAATATATCCGTATTTTTCTAAAATTGTTAATTCTTTGTTGTTTTGAAGTAAATAAATAATATAGTACTTGGGAGGGGATTATGACGTCAACTAAGTTCATGAGAGGGGCGAAGGTAGACAGAGACGGAAATATGTGGTGTGAGTGAGATACATAGGTTTATTGCCACACCTTCAAATTTTAACCAATCAGCGTGCGAACTTAGTAAACGTCATAGTAATGGACGCTGTTTCTATTTAACGCAAATTACTAAACAATTGCTGATAAATATTTAACTTTTTTAATGTCAACGTTCATAAATAAACATACTTTCTATAATTTAATAGTTTTTTCATTAAAATTCTACTTTGGTCACCTACCCCATTATAAATATATGGATTTGTTCATTGCGAAGCAGTCCATAATTCTTTGGGGGTAAAATATTCAACAGGAGGTACAACGAACGACATGTTTTCTCATTTCAGTGACATAAATATTACATAAGAGAGTACTCAGTAGCGTAGCAACATATTTACTTGTTTCTCGAAGAGTTCTGGCGATATTTGCTTTTTATCGTAACTTCTTATTTCGATTTTAAGTCTTACTTGATAACAACTTAACTTAAAATTCAAGACATATCAACAATAAGATAGCCTATTTAGTAAACATAATAAGAAAACAAATTATAATTATGTACATATAGAACCTACTATTATTTACTATATGCATATTTGATATTGGGAGTTTATTTTATCAGTAAACATAGAGTATATCATTAATATAGTTACGGTGTAAATTGATTGACAGCAATGTATTAAAGCGTTTATATTATGAGTAAACATAGGGATCATTATATATAATACAATTATAAATTATTTATTTATGTTCAAAAATTTACACCCAGACTAAAAAAAGGGATTAGTCACTAACCCCGATTAGTTAGTCCCAAAGTTATACCCCTTGTCTTGAAATATCAAACTAACTCCAGTTCCAAGTCATAAAAAGAATTAAATATATTATTTAGTTCCAAATATAATTTCATTAGTTTGGTGGAGTTAGCAATATATATTGATGATTATTAGCATTTCTAAATAATACAGTAGAAGATTTGTGGTGATATTTAACAATCTAGAAGTAAAATACTCTGATTACACGCATGCGCAAAGCATTATTGAAGTATGGTTATAATTTATTTTTTTATTTTTTTCTTAAATTTGTATTACATGGAACAAAAACATTGAAGTTATTTTTTTTTTAATTTTACAATGTATAGTATTTAAATATATGTATTTATTTATTACATATAAAAATGATTTGATTTTTACAATGTCTAGCGAAAGATCGAGATGAACGTTAAAAATCATAAAAAAATACTTCATTATAAAATAAAAAATATTATTCTACTAGATGTTGTGTCCGATTGATTTTGGAATGTGACAAGTCTGACAAGTATTCCCTATGTTTACTAATAAAATAAACACTTTAATACATTGATATCATTCTGTAAGTATAAGTATGGTAATGAAACTAGTCTATATTTACTAATAAAATAAACTGTCGTTGTAACTACTGTATTCATAAAATACAGTTATGCATGTCATGTTTATTTTCCACATAAAAAACTTTTTCATTTGCAAATCCGTTAGTCACTTTTTCCAGATTAAGTTAACAAGCTATTGTTTTTCCAATTGATGTTAAGAGAAAGTTGTGTTATGCTGCTTCTGTTTTCATTAATTTTACCACCAGACATGCTGTAATAACGTCAGGTAAACTACTCGCGGCTGCAGTGTTAATTAAAAGTATTTCAGTAACTACGCGTATAAAAGTCATTTTGTTTTAATTGAATATAAAGCAAATTTTAATGTTCCCGTAGTAGTGCTTTTAAACTATCCTGACAATCATCATATATTTTTTTAGGTTTGTTAGAGGTACCCGTACAAAATTTATAATAACTATTTTACTCATAAATATATAAACCAATCCAAATTAAGGATTCTACCTAGTTACCAAGATTTATTTCGACAAAACACCATCACTATTCTATTGTACCGATTCGTCGAAGATACAAGAATATTCTAGAACTTAATTGCTCTACTATTTAAGCTTGAGCAGAAGAGACCGCGAGGACATAAATAGTTGGTGGAAATAAATATCGTGTAAATAAATAATGCGTAGTATTAAATGTTTAAATAAATATTCTTAAAATATTCGTATTTCACTTATTTTTACACTTCACCACTTTACGATATATTTTACAAGTAACTGAGTTTGTTAATGGATTTTTTTTGACGTTTTATGAGTGCCAAAGAAACAGCAAAAATTAACCACTTATGATATTATTTATGATTATTTCACACACGTAATTTTTTTCCAATAAGAATGCTTCATTTAATGGCAATTTCCAGTATTTTAATGAAATTTAATAAACCCACAATAACAATCCCCATGGATATATTTTGTTGATATGTAAATTTTATGTTTGAACTGTTGTCATTCGTGAAATAATGAAGCAAATATATTTCGAGCTATGAATTTAATTCGCAAAATTTAGTTATAATTCCTGCGAAGTAACGACAACTTGGGTCAAAACTAATTTTAATATCTATCAGCTTCGCTGTTGTGATCTCATTTTTGACACTCGTTTGTCCGTTACTGTACCAAAATTATTCGTAAATTTTTCCAATAAATTCATGGCTCTTAGCTTCTTGTTATATAATGAAAATCTGACATCATTTTTTTATACAAAAGTTTTATTTCACCTGTTCTAATTTTGCAGCATTCAAAAATATTTATTTTGTTACACTAGGAATATGTTATTGTCAATATTACAGTAATTTGATAACTATTTGTAGTTGTTTATTTGTCGCAGATTATTAATATTATAGCAATATAATATATTTTTTTTCAATAAAATTATACAATATTTTTGTTATGTTGAAATCAGAAAAAGTAAATATTTAAGCGATATATTGCCTTAAAAATAAGTATCTCACGGCTTATAACAAATTTTTAGGTCCAGACAGAAAGGGACATGACAATTAAAAAAGAGACCTGTTTAGTGCCGTTTCTCGTCTCAAGTGAAAGTTGGTCACATAAAATTCTGATCTCTGAACGAAGTTTTAAACTGTGAACTGCTGATCGAAGTTTACAGGTGTAAATGAAACTGTTAATAAATGTAATAGTTTTTATTGTATATTGGAATCATAAATTTGTTTATATGAACTCAAATGCGGGCATAATTTGGCTTTTCTCGCCCAAGGGCTTATAAAGTTGTTAAACAATAGCTACTCAAACAAATTCAAATTGCAGTTAATGACTAAATATCAAACAATACAATAAATTTAAATTTTGATTAAGTAAGTATATAGCATTCACAGAATTATTAAAATTCCTTTTCATATGAATCACTTTGGTATGTGCAGCCTCAAATTCCATTATCATTTTTCCAGAATAATCAATACGTGACATACCAAATATATTTGAGAGTAACAGTGACACTTCGATTACATTAAATTTGTTTAAGACAAACAATTTAACAACGTCAACTACCTATAAAGAAACCACAGCATCGAATATATACTTACAATTTTTTTCATTTCAAGTATCAAATTAAATACAACAGTATACTACGTACTATGGATATAATCAAGATTATATCCCTAAGGAAATTTAAAGTTCATAACGTCGTAGATAATAAGTGGTTCTATAAAAAAGTCACAAAAGTGATAGATATAAAGTTTTTCTAACTAGATATTCCTGACGGTTTGTGATTAGTTCATATATCCTTATATATATATATATATATATATATATATATATATATATATATATATATATATCCCATTAGTAAGAAATTGAGATGCACTAATTACAGAAACGCTTAACTTTTTTAAGGGCGCAAACGTATGTATGACAAAGACAGTAGATATACTATTTGTTATTTCTAGGTTCGGAAGACAATGACATGAAGTCTACCATACGAAAAATGAACTATACATGTTGTATCAAAACATTCCACAATTTTTATTGACGGGTAATGGCCGTTTAACTCTTCAAGTTGTGAGGTCATCGGTTTTGCTAAAATTTATAGTGGAAACAACTCAGTCACTTGAATATACCGGTATTTTTATGCACAATCTGAGTACGGAACGGAATTTTACCAAGGACCTAAACCGGCTAAGAACGTTAATTGCCCATCAATTCTTTTATAGAATGAATAAAAAACCTTTATACCAATTACACATAAGGAATGATTGACCCATTTCCCCAGTTTAATAGATTGGTTAGCGTTGTTCTTCCTTTAGATAATTCAATTAGGTTCCAATTCGATCGTAAAATGGATTCAGTTTAATCGTAAGTAACGAGTTGGATATTTTCATAATAATGATTGATTTGTTAATTATTTAAAATATAAAATTTCTTGTTAAAAAGCAAAAAATACTTTAAATTTTAAAACATTTTAGTTTTAATCCATACCTGTCAAGCACTTTTCGATGGGTATTTTTAGAAACTGAATCCTTCAAGAATTTTTAAGAATTTTAAAAGAAATACGAAACGATTTTCCTACACTTCCATTCGCATTAAATTTCGCAACGCTTAAACAAATTTAATGTTAAAATTAATTGGGAAGTCAAAAACTTCAGTTTGAACTTTAAACTTTTAAAGGACCCTTATGTCCACTTAATTGCAACTGAGATTTTTATAAAAACGTGCCTATGTTCCTAAAATCCGATTTTAAAGTAACTGTGTCAGTTTTATTCACTTTTTAAATTTTTACGAATAAATCAAGGAATAAAAATAAATATAAATAAATATATAAAAACCAATTATTATGTTAGTAAAACCAAAAGTAAAGTGTCTTTTCAAAAGGCCGATTGGAATAAAAATTGAGGTGCACAACTAAATGTTATAGCAATTCCATAAACAAAATTTCAACATTCTACGACTAATCGTTTTTGAGTTATGCGAAAAAAAAAACATTACGAGCAAAGTGCTTCGAATTAAAAGGAAGGCGCATAACTAGATGTTATACCAGTCCTATATACAAAATTTCAACATTTTACGATTATACGACTATTATTTTTGAATTATGCGAGATACGTATGTACAGACTACTTAAAATATAAAAATAAAAAGATTTAATTACATAAGTAAAATATTCTAATATGATTAATTTGTTAACAAAGAAATGTTACTAGTGAGATAAACAATCGTCACATTTTAGGTTATATTCAACTTTAATTTTGTAATAAATAAATAAACACTTATTTATTTTCCGTATGATTATAATATTTAATATAACATTGATTTTAGTTTCAAAATTTTATTACTAGAAATTAATTCATACCAATATGAAATAAATGGCGATCGTCCACAAAATATCAGTTGTGCGTTTGTGTTCAATTAATTTACAACAGATCACGTTTGATTACATTTCTGTAATAAATTTAGCCAATATTGTGATTACAAATTAAAATGTTTGCAACCCAAGTAAGCAAAGTACTTTACGAATTTACTGCAAGTTGCTCGGGAAACATAAGTGTTGCTTAGAAAAGAAATGTCAAGTTTATTTGACAGGAGTAGGAAAAAAATATAAATTACACTGTGATAACTGTATTTTTTAAATGTACATAAATATAAACATAGATTTATTTGACATAGAAACCAAGGAATAATTTCATTAATATTTATTTAAATATTGATACTTAGTAACTGTATACTTCAAAACTCGTTTACATAAAGCTTCTTGGCATAAAAAGCAATAAATAATATGTTTATATTAGCATTTATATTTATTTAAATGTAGTAAGAAAGTATAAATTTATGCATTTCGTTCGTTGAATCTTTTTGCAGAAAATTATTAAAGCTAATGATTTCATCACAGAGCTTGTTATCCTGAGGCAAAATGACGTATCCATTTGTTATATTGTCTCCTGCAATTTGTCAGGGGTAACGCAGATCCCTTAGGGATTATCATATAACATTATGTATTGCACACCTGTTGTACCTTTATGTATATTTTATACTGTAAAGCTCTTATAAATTTTTAATTTTTCATTACTTCAATCAAGTTTTATATTCACACGTTTTAAATTTTATTGTTTATTATCAAGTACTTTATAATGAACATTAAAATTTTATGAACATCATTTAACATATATTACTTAAAATTATAATAAAGCTAATTTCGATAAGTCTTCAGTATTACTTATACATAAGTTATTTAAGTTATCAGTATAATAAATAGGTACTATAAACAACATACAAATGCGTTGTTACCATTTATTTTTCAACTAATTTATTAGAGTTTCAAAATTCATTTATTTGTACATTAATATCAATGTTGTGTATTAGTATTAAACCAAAAATTGTTTTGACAAACGCAAAATATACCAAAAATACTCATTTTTGGGTCAAAAATTTTGGTTTTTGAAAATAGTATAAATTGATAGTCCACAATGCGCTGATTCCAAATTTTCGAACCGAATTTAATTATCTCTTTCCATTCCTGAGATATTTGGCCTCAAAGTTGCACCTCAAAAAAGTGTCATATCTCTAAAGTGGTTAGAGATACAATCTTAGCGATTATACCAGTCGATTCTACGTGCAAATTTACATAAAGAAATCTTTTCTCCGCATATACGTTCTTTGGACCGATTTGGTGAAAAATGAAAAAAACGAAAAAACAAGAATTTCAGTTTTTCGCTTCGAAATTTTTTGTCTCCAAATTTTTTCATATTCTGGACTTAAGTAAACACAGATGCGCTGATTCCAAATTTTCAAACCGAGTTCAATTATCTCTTACCGTTCTCGAGATATTTGCATTCAAAGTTACACCTGAAAAAATCAGTTTTTCAGGAATAGTCCTGAAATGGGTCGAGATACGACCTCGGCGACCTCACCAATCGATTCTACAGGCAAAATTAGATTTTTGTACCAATTTTCAGATTTATATTCCAATGGATACAATTTTTATAGCGAAAAAACGAAAATGGCCAAAAATCGAAAAAAATCGCAAGGGGTTCATCAGGCGATTTTTCGTTTTTTGCGATTTTCGTTTTTTTGCTCTAAAAATTATATCCGCTGGAATAAATATTTAAAAATTGGTATACTTATGTAATTTTGCCCGCAAAATCGATTGGTGAGGTCGCCGAGGTCGTATCTCGACCCATTTCAGGATTATCCCTGAAAAACGATTTTTTTCAGGTCTGACTTCGAACGCAAATATCTCGAGAACGGTAAGAGATAATTGAAATCGGTTTGAAAATTTGAAATCAGCGCATCTGTACTTACGTAAGTCCAGAAAATGAAACGATTTGTAGACAAAAAGTTCTCGAGCGAAAAACTGAAATTCCTGTTTTTTCGTTTTTCTCATTTTTCACAAAATCGTTCCAAAGAACGTATATGCGGAGAAAACATTTCTTTATATAGCTTTGCGCGTAGAATCGACTGGTGTAATCGTTTAGACTGTATCTCCTACCATTTTAGAGATATGGTAAAAAAACACACTTTTTTGAGGTGCAACTTTGAGGCCAAATATCTCAGGAACGAGAAGAGATAATTGAATTCGGTTTGAAAATTTGAAATCAGCGAAGGGAGATCTATCTGTTTGGTTTTTACAAAAAAATCAAAATTTTGACCCAAAAATGGGTATATTTGGGTTATTTCACACCCTAAAAAGGGTTTAAAGTGCTTAAAACATATTTAGGTGTACAAAACTTAAAATAAATATGTTTAACACGATTATGTATTGCATTTTATACCCAAAAATGAGTTGAAAAATTGAGATAATTGAATTCTGTTTGAAAATTTGGAATCAGAGCACCGACACCTACTTAAATTCAAAGAATGAAATATTTTGGAGACAAAAAGTTACGAGGCGAAAACTTGAAATTTAGGTTTTTTCGTTTTTCGTTTTTTTCACCAAATCTTTTCAAAGAACGTATATGGGGGCAAAACATTTCATTATATAAATTTTCCCGTAGAATAGAATGGTAATGTAGTTGAGACTGTATCTCTACTCATTTTTGGAATATACTCAAAAACTACACTTTTTTGAGGTTCAACTTTGAGAGCAAATATCTCCGAAACGAAAAGTGATAATTAAATTCGGTTTGTAAATTGGATATAAGCATAGCTAATAATTTAAAAAATATTTGAAACAATATTTGGTAAAATTCGAAAATTTTCGAGTTAAAAATTCGATATTTTTAAATATTTTCGGGTTTGCGGAAAAAACAGGATCGGCGGCTTTAGGAATTACTTCCACCATTATTACTACATATACAAAAACTATTTTTATCATAAGTATTATGTGATCGCCGTTAATATGGTAATAATATTACCTTACGCATTTGTCAAAATAACGTGGGACAATTACAATAGCTATTTAGTCTATATTAAATATGAGTAAACGCCCATAAAATGAACGCTTTAATACATTGCTGTCAATTATTTTTCACCGTAACTATAGTAATGATATACTTTATGTTTACTGATAAAATAAACTCCCGGTATAGAGTGCTTAAAATATATACTTTTTAATCTTGAGTAATTATTGAGATATCCATTTCTTTATTTGACTGTCTCACAGGGTTTTTTTAAAGAAAAACACTACTTATAAATGATTCCACATCTATTTTCACACTAATATTCACCAACGATGATAAACAGAGAAAACAAAACTGTTTGAAAGCGTCGCTTTATTCTAGTGTAGCATCACTGTTACCTCAAGAAAGTACATCTTACTAAGAGCGATTTAATAAGATATCATTGGTTTCTTTCCACTGCTTTACTCTTGTCTTTCATCGCTGCTTTGCTCTTTGTTTCACTATGTATTCAACCTCAACTGAAAGCTTTCTGAAATCATATCGTGTTATTTTGCTAATTGCTTATTATAGAGATTATCTTATTTTAAGCATCATATTAAATAATATAAAGGGTAAAAATAAATTGAGAAAACTACACCAACAAAAATAATATTCTTTGCTTCAAGTACAGTAAATTTATAAAGAAAATATATTAATGCAGAAAGAAAAAACTATTGAAAGACGAATTTATAAGTGAATAAATTTAATTAAACTTGCTTGTCTGACCACATGCGAACAATTAGTGGGCATTGAACGAGTCGAATTTTTTTCAAACTTAAACGAATCCGACGTTCGAGATAGGTTTAGTTTTGCATTTTTTATTACCGTTTGACAGAAGCACATTTTTAACATTGCCTTTATAAAAAAAAATCGTATACCGTTACATAATTAATCATTGCTATTCAAAAGATTTAAAATTTACGTTTCATGAAATACTTGTTCCTGTTTCGTGTTTTCCAAAAACAGTAAAATAAATAAATTAGAAACTAAAATTTGTTTTAAGAAATTGTAAAATTTACCTATATGAGTTGTACAATAATAATGATAAGTAATAATTCATGAGTAACATTCAGTAAAGTTACAATGGAAAGATTATTTCGTGAATAATTGGTGAAAAACTATATGTAGGTATGTCGCGAATTTAAAGTGTTTTTTCAGATATTGCGTTTAATCATTTGACGCCATTTATTTAAGCATATAAGTGAGTAAAATAAAGTGATTTTATTTATATTTCGCTATTTCATTTAATGCATTTTTTATTGATTAACTGCGGGACTCCTTTGTTTCTGTAGTAACGTACCTAAGTTGATTGGTTATTCAATCAATTTTTTAAGTTTAAGTACTAGTAAATACTACAAAGCTAATGAAATTATTCTATCGAAATTTTGAATCTTGTTAAAATGTATAACATACCACAAACTAATTTTCAGTGAATATTCACAATTAAATTGATACTGTTTTTTTGCCAACTGCAAATTTTATTTTTGTCTTATTTGGTAATCTAGCAAATTAACTTCCGCGGACCATAAAATCAAATGAAAATATCTACATATTTTTCATGAAAAAACCGAATCAATAAAGCAATAACGAAATCCCGTATATTTTTTGCCAACGATACACGTGCTCGATTTTAAATCCTTCCAGGAATAAAATTGCATTAATTACGTATAGAATCATCGGCGCCGAATTTGTATTTTTTCTATACTAGTCTTATACTAGTCAAGCACTTTAAAATGCTCTAATCTAATAGTGATCTATTCAAAACAGAGCACAATCCAGAGCAGCAAACTCTGCTCCAGATGCTCTAGTTTCAGCAGGTCAAGAAGTAGAGCAAACTATTCTGCGTGCTCTAATTCTTGGCCCACAAATCTGCTCCAAAATGTCCTCCAGTATCAGAAGACCTTGAATTAGAGCAAAAAACTTTTGAATGCTTTAATTCTTGAACCACTGAAATTAGAGCACAATCCGGAGTAGCCAAAACTGCTCCAGAATGTGCTCTGGTTTCAGCAGTCCAAAAAATAGAGCACACGCTGAAGCGTGTTCTAACTCTGGGACGGTTGAACTAGATAACCTTCAGGCGCCCCGCAGAGCAGGACTGAGTACTTGCGTCTCATGATACCCGGTATATTTTAAGATGCGCGTTGAAACCGGTCATCTAGATTGCTATTAGTTGATATTCAATTTGTAATTGTGGCCGTACTAGTCGGAATTTTAAAATGAAAATTTATATACATAGGTACTTTGATGCGAGTAATATTTTAAGGGTGCAACTCACATCCGTTTTAGAGTAGTAGTCGGTTACTTAAAATTGAAATATTAACAATTCGAAATAATAACAATTCAGAGCTTTATTACTGATGTAAAAGAATGCTGCGCTACGGTAAATGTATTCTTGAGGGCATTACACCATTGAAAATTTTCCTTTGAGGCGCCAAAGGACAGAATTTGCTTTGAGGGTTCAAATAAATTTAAAGATCCTAAACTTAAAATGCCAGTTCGTAGCGGGGCTGTAATAAAGGTGCAAATCATAGTAACAAAAAACAAACAAAAAAGCAGTTCACACAACGGTTACGCTTCGTTTATTTTTTTGTGCTACAAAAACACTCATTCGACTGTTTATAACTTCGGGATCAGGTTATAAAATCTTCGGAGTGATGTTTGGTTATTTCACTCTAACGTTTATGTTGTACGCAGTACGAGGAAATACGATTTGAAACTGGCATCGTACGGTTACACCGTTAAATACTCTCATATGATAATATGTTTTTATTACTTATTTAATTTGATACAACTTTAAAGTATCATAAAATGTTAGTGAACTAAGATTCTGCAAGTCACTTTACTTAAAGTGTCTTGTTTCATACGCCAAACTAATATCTAATTAAAAAATTAATGTGACCTGAACACAGGAGCGGATTTAGAAAATTTAAATAGGAGGGCCACTAGATTAGAAAACAAAATAAGAATTTCGTTTTCTAACATAATATTACTATATTTTTACGCACAACGGCACCGTAATGGTTTATTTACAATTTGGTTACCATGGCGGAAATTGTTACTTTACGCCCTTGGGCGGTAAAGTAGAAAATAGAAAAAATACATTAATCTATTATAGCATACAGTACAAAAAGAGTGGATATGAACATTCTACTCGAATTGTACAGTATATTTTTCTACGACCAACACAAAGAGGAAAACAATAACATTAAGGTATTCACGCTAATAAGGTTATAATCAAATAAACGAACATTTGAAGTATTTTCGTATAGCGTAGAGAATTCTGGAAAATTCAGTTGTTATCAAGTGTCAAACAGGTTAACATTTTATGAAATAATTATTTTAAATAAATATTGTGACGTGTGATTCAAGTATAGATAATACTTTTATACATTAAGTTGTAGATTTCATTAGCTATTTTAGATTTTTTTCTATTTTTGAAAGAATAAAATATATTATGACATTGACAAGTCAGATGTTTTTTATATCCACTCTAGGATAGATATGAGCTATGTCTCCATTCTCTCTCGCGTGCAAAAAACATAACATATACAAAAAAGCTTTATTATGCTTATGTTATTTACACAAAAACATCAGGTTACCAATGCAACGCATCTCCTTAATGTTTTTGGCATGTCATCTTGTAATCAAAAATTCCTTTCCATTTGATATCAGTTGCGTGTAAAACGTTGTACATACTTCAAGACGAAAGAAATTTACGCTCATGGACAAATAAAAAGTTTTGTCCACAGGCGTAAATAATAATATATGTCGAATGTGAATTCGGCTGAGCATTCAAGCCTCTTTACTTTGTTTCTCGACGTAGACGTACTCTTTACGAAGAAAGTAAAGTTTTCAAACTTTATATACTCGATATGGTGACTCGACCTTAGATCATATATTACTAGATACAGAGTTTTGTATATTGTATATGTTAAATTTTTGGCCAGACTTAGAAGGATGGATATACTATTTCCATTTCTTTTTGGAGACGGAAGTATGAATTAAACTTTAAATTTAAAACAAATCATGTAATATCTGACATTATACACAATTGTCAAAATGCTTCCAACATACTTTAGAAGAACTATGAATTAAGTTAGGGGTATAAATTCAACCTAATGTGCTTTTCTAAAGGTATTTTCGGAAAGCTAAAAGGAATAATTTATAACTACTATAAACAGTAAATAATAAAGGTATTTATAATACTTACGCATAAAATGATAATTGTGATTCTTTTGTACATCTACTCCAACAAATAATACAGCTGTTATTTATTTTCTTAGAATAATTCCTGACATATATATACTTATATGAGGATGACAAAAAAAGTTTGACAGGCAGTGTCACCTACACATTATTAAAATTATCTTTGCTTATTGATTCAGATGCTGAATTCTATTTTCTACAACTGATATTTGAATCTTTTCTACGTGATATAGTTAGGGATGCTGAAAATTACGAAAATATGATTTTACATGTTAAATCCCTATGTTCGTGTCACCACCCTGTATTTATTCAATTAAAATATGTTCTCTAGATTTAAAGCTGTAAGTAATGTACGATTTTTTGTTGACTAATCTGACATGAAAAGTAGTCAGCTCTTGGAATTAGTAATATAAATGCATTGTTTCAAAAATAGGGCAATAATCCGAATGCTTAAAATTCAGCTCTAGGGATTTTAAAACGTTTTAATTCATAAAACCTGGATTTGAATTTTTAGCAGGAATACAATAACTCCTTTATTTCCCTAAGGTAGGTGGCAGGTATTAAAAAACTAAATGAAATGACTTCACTTTGATCCATACATCCAGATAAATACTTCACTTTTGAAATACAAAATCTATTCAACAGTTTGGAGTCACTTCAATCTTGAATGCTCTATATTCATGTTTTCATATAAAAAAGTTTGTCAATAAACGTAAAAGGGAATAAAAATATTTATTTACTTCTTTTTAAAGGATATAAAAAATGTCGGTTTTTGATGTACAAATAGTTTAAATGAAATTTTCTAAAGTCGCCAAAAGGAATTTAAACCTTGGAGTTTGGAAGATAAAAAACGTTAAATATATTTTAAATAATTTAAGGCTTATTCAGTGTTGTTCACATAACAATGGAACCTATTTGAATAATGCTTTTCATTAATTATTATAAGATTGCTTATTAACTAGATGTAAAATACACTAATGATTTATTTATCACAAAAATTGTTTACCAACTTCTACTCTGGAGTCATTCTAAATTATTTTGGAGAATTCTTTAATTAAAGGAGTAATTTGAAATATTCTAATCAGTTGAAGTTGTCTTCTTATTCATTCAAATAAAGTCAACAACTGTCGTCAATATATTTTATGACATTTCGAAAAAACAACATTATTTTAATAACAAAACATTCCTAGCAGAAATACAGTTTCAATAGGTAACTGAAGTTTGTATTTACATGATTAATTTAAAATGCATGCTATATAGCGATGCAATTCTATCAATTGAATACCCACCTAGGTTAGGTTATTCACAAGTTAGTTGTCTTGATTTTATTACGGTATAGGTTGATTTCAATAGAATAATAAATAATATTTGAAAAAGTTTAAAAATCAATAGATTTATTGATTGGGTATATTTTTTGTCAGTATTTACGAGTATATTAAGTGTTGAGTATTTATAATTTTTTATTCATTTATTTAATTCTTTATTTACAACTGATGAAGAAAAGCACCAACAAGTAAATATGAGAAATTAAATAATAACGAGGATTTATCATATCTATTGTTACGATTTAATATTTGATTGACAAAAATATTTCAAAAATAAACCAAATAACAAAGAAGTAAACATAATAACGAACAATTGTACAATATTTACAAAAAAATTCAAAAATCCGTCTAAACATTTACCAATCTGCTATAAAACTCTTGCATAACATTCGATATTTGGGAAACTCATTTTAAAATTCCCTAATAAAAAGGGATTTTCAATAACTTGTTGACCTTATTGACATGAAATAAAACAAGCTATATGTCAGGTATTAACGAAATTCTTTTTTAGTTGACAGGCCCATGTATGTCATTATGTATGGAATATAACATCGTTCAAATATACGCCACGACTTCTCAGAGTGGCACGGATCAGAGTGGTCAAATTTTCAATGACATTGCAGTATATATCCGGTTGAAATTGTGCGATGGCATTGATTATGGGCATAGATATGCGACTTCAGGAAACCACACAAAGAAAAGTCTAGCAGGGTCAAACCACACGATCTTGGTGGACAATCCATATTACCTCTGCGAGAAATACCATACCTTCAAATCGTTCATGCAGAATGTCTATCGTGGTGGTACTTATCACCATCGTGCTGAAACATGTCGTCTTCCTCCATATCGTTTAATTTAGGCCAAAAGAAATTGGCTTTCATGGTTCTTGTTGTTTTGGTAGAAAGAGACAAACCAACGTAGAATAACAGAATATTTATTATAGTAGGTAACTAATAAGTAACGAGCAATACAATACGTTTTAAAAGCAATTATACAAGGCAATGTATATTATCTGTCAAAAGGTAATTATCTATATGACGACGGATATGTGTACTTCGAAATCCGTAATTTCCGACATTGATATCATGAATATCTATAACACCGTATTTAAAACGTTTAAACCATGTTTCAAACATTCTATTTGACTCTGGTTCATAGTGAAATGTTCGAATTGTAATCGGAGCTTGTCCAATAAATTTGTTGAGGATTCATTTTTCTTATAAGCTTGGGCCAGTAGTAATTGTACCTGACCAAATATAAACATATCAGTTTCCAGTCTTGTAGAAGATGGATTAGACATTTTATAGATTCGTATCCCATCTTCGTCGCCACTATGTTATATCGGTACAGTACAGAGAGAAAACACGACGTTAAATAACAGAATATTTATTATAGTAAATAGCTTATAAGTAACGAGTAAATAACTAATAAACACGAATATGAGTAGTCGAATTTTCAATGACTCTGGCGTATATATCCGGTTGAATTTAAGCAATGGCATTGGTTATAGCATAGATATGCGACTTCAGGTAACCACACAAAAAAGTCTAATGGGGTCTAATTGCACGATCTTGATGGCTACTTCACCAGGAAATCGATTATCATCGTTCTTGTTGTATCGGTAGAGAGAGACAAACCAACGTAGAATAATAGAATATTTATTATAGTAGATAAATAATAAGTAATACAATACGTATTAAAAGCAATTATACAAGGCAATGCATATGTCAAAAGGTAATTGTCCATAGCGCTCGCCGTTGACGGTAATGGCCTCACCAACGTCGTGTTAAAAAAAGTACGGACTAATGGTGTCCGCCCAAAATCCACACCAAAAAGTAACTTTTTGTGGATGCGTTACCACCTGGTTACCACGACATTCTCGTATAGGTTGCCGTCGTCCCATAGACGTTTTATTTTCTCAATTTTTGTAAAATGGGGTCCTCCGCCATAGTAGCAAATTAGAAAATTGATCACTTTTAATCAATTCAGACCTTAATTCAGTATGATAGGAATTATTAGAGATTAAAAAACGTTATTCGTTTTTAAGTTATTGGAGTTTTTAGTGCTCTTAACATCTATGTCACAATATTACACCTTTCTCTCTCACACATCTACCTAATTCCATATTCTTGCTACTTCTAACCCTACTGTCAGTGATAGATGTCATATTTGACCATTAATCTAAGGCTGTCAAAACTCAGACTATAATATTATTAATCATTTATAAATTATTTTATTAAAATGCTAACTATAAAAAAATATTTATGCAAATTGTTAATTGAATTTTTTTAAAAATTCAACTGCTTGAGAACCGAATTACCTTAACATCTACGCGTAGATATGAAAGGGAAATAAAGTTCATACTAGTTTTATTAGTTTTGTTACCGGAAGAGCTTGAGTTCGAAAAGGGAAATGAAATTCTTATTATTTCTTCTTAGATACTTACATATTTTTTTTCTTCATAAATTCAACTTTACAAAATAAATGGGATATGAAAGAAAAAGAAATACCATTTTATTTTAACATAGTAAAACAATTTATTAATTTAGTTTTAAGTAAAAATAATACCTTTAACTATATAAATAAAAAACACTACTTCTAGTAAAAAAAAAAGATTGAAATTTCTATTTAAATCAACTTTTGAACCAAGTAAGAATAGTTTATTCGAAACTATTTTATAGTTTTGTTAGTTTTAATTTTGTAAAGGGGTGCCCGGGCACCCCCAGGCCTCCCCTGTGCACGCCTGTGGTATCAGCTTGAAAACATTATAACTGTATATGGTGTACCGGACACTTATAAATATTTATTCATGGTACTGTCAAAATTCTTAAAACCTAGATATATTTTCTATATTTATCTTTATTTTATGCATAAGTATGTATTAGTTACATAGAAATCTATAATAAACTAACAAATCTTTTGCTGAATTTGAAAACTAGTTAGGTGAAATTTTATCTTATAAATTAGCGAATTATACGGTTAAACTCAACTTCCAGCATACAAATGAATAAATTCTCCGCGTTTAAAAACTCACCCGTTCAAGCAAATTAATAAAATAAACACGTATCTACGTACTTTAGCATACAAACATTGAATTCAAACACTTAATACGCAAAATCATTCAAAAAGGGAAAGCATTTCCGAATTACTGCCTTGAAATGAATATACGTAATTCAAATTGAATTTAAAATGAATGAATTAGGATCGGAAATGGAAATCTAAGTGATTCCTGAAATTTGTTGGAGAATTTTGTTTGCATCAGGGCAAACATAACAAAGCTTCAAACAATGAAATGATCAACGAAGTGAATTGTTTTTGAGTGCATTTGATATTAATATGCAAATATATTTTAAATTTGAAATTCATTTCATTTTGCAAAATAAATATTATTTTTGAATAATTGAATAAAATATATTTATGAAATAATTTTATAATATATATTACAATTAGCTGTAATTGTAAATTTGATTTATTAATAAAATCACAAAATAAATTATATCCTTTTCAAATAATTTTGCGGAAAATGAATATATAATTTTATTATTTCATTATTCTAGTTACCTATACAGTTATCAATAACAAATATGAAAATATGTAAACATACCTACTAGTAAGAATAGCGATGAGCGAAATTGCTACTTTTGAATCACAGTGTGATTTGTGATTGCTACTTTCATATTTGTGAATTGAAAGCGTGATTGTGATTACAGTTTACTGTAGAGCTAAAGTGAGCATTTTCATTACTAATTGGAATTATTTAGTGGAACTGAAAAGGCAAACTGCTACTTTGGTATCACATCACAGAATAGTTACATACAGAAACGAAAATTATAGAGAGATGGAGAATGCCAAAAAATTTAAAGGGCTTATCATTTAAAATCAGAAAGTTTCGTCACATCTTCGTGGTTCGAGTTTCGATGTTTATGAATCATTAACGCGCCTAGAAAATTTCATTAAGGAGATCGTAATAAAAATACAGAAATCGATTTCTAATAAGCAACAAATATGTTATCAATTTGATAAATTAGTAAAAATAATTATCATAAAGAAATTATTATATTTCACGTATTCCAAAGAAGAAGAAGCTGTATCAGCTTTCCACGCTTTGTCGACGTCCATGTATATGATGATACTGGTTGTTTCAAAGTTGTACTTGTTAAACAATTGTTTAAAAATACACAAATGTGAAGTTTGTGACACGATTTCCCAAAGAAATTCGAATTAGAGAACAATATATTTATACATTATAAAGATTATAATTTGGAGAATTCTGAGTTAGTAAATTTAAAAACAACTTATGAATATTTTTAAATAATTACATTTTGTTTAGATTATATTTTTTATAAAAATATTGAAAAATTGATTTGTATTAAAAGTGTCTCCCATATTTATAAGAGTTAAGTAAAACTAGATTAAGAAAATTATATGTAAGACTCAGAATATTTTATGTTATGAAATAATATGATGATAGAAAAGAAATAGAAAATTGTGCATATTGATGTATTTGCAAAATACAGGCATTTTGTTTAATAAAAATGTTTACAAATTTATGTACCCATTTATTTCATGCAATTTTCTTTTATTATATTGTTAAATTTATAATTTCAGTATTTTTGCATTCCAAAAATTCTTTTATCATTCATCCAAAAATTTTAATTTCGAGCGTAAATCAGCCAACAAATTTAAAGGTCCACAAAGCTCAATGGTCGTAGAACGGAATACGGAAACATCAAAGGTATGTAACTATTCTGTGATCACATTATGCTTTGTGATTTCTACTTTCATATACATGATTATAAAGCGTTATTGTGGTCACAGGTATTGTACAGGTAAATCCGTGAATTTTTGTTGCTAATTGGAATTTTTCATCAAGTCAAGTAGCTTGACGTTTTTGTGACAAGCTTTTCAGAAATTCTTGACTTGATAAACACTCCCTGCTTAAAATCAAGCAATTTCAAGCTACTTGATATTATTATTTGATAAACAGATTAAAATTTTAATTATTCCAAGAACTGGTATGAAGTGAGGGGTAAATAGAAAATAACTAATGTGAAGTGAGCAAGAGTTCGAGTTACCTAGGAATATTTCATTACATTATCACTTACTAGAATACTGCAAACTTCTCCATTTGATTCCAAAAATTGCTATAGAACTTTAAAATTGCGAGCTTTGCTTAAAAGTAGGTTATTAAAAAAAGAGCATTTATACAATATGAAAAAGGGTAACCAGGCATTTTTTTTAACGAAATTAATGTAAACGGCCATTTTTTTATTAATACTAGCATTCTCAGCTTAACTACTACAAAAACCCGCAATATTTTGGGTGAGAACTTTATTCGAAGCCTTATAATTATTTATATTTTCGTACGATACATTTATATTATTGTTTATTAACAAGTTGCAGATTAAAATTATTTATAATTTAGTTTTCTTAAATGAAAGTCATTTTTGGAAATCTCATTGTGATTTCTTTAATCCACATAATAAAAATTGATGAAAAATCAAGTAGTTTTGAAGAACTACTTGATTTTTCAAGTACTTGGAATATTACAACTTGACTTGACTTGAAATTCAGCAACTAGTACTTAACATGATTAAAAGTCAAATCAAGTAAGTAGCTAGAATATCAAGCAGGGACCCGAACCGTAACGAAACAGTAACCGAAATTTATATTTTATTTTTTCAAATATGGAAACCGATACGAAAAATATTTTTTTTCTGCAACTGAAAACATAACCGAATCGAAAAAATATTGGTACTAAAACCAGTATAAATATAAATATTGTGCTAACCTGAAAATATTAACCATAAATTTCACTTTTTTTTAAATTCTAGTGTAGTTAATATAAAATGACTAACTATCTATATTTTAAAGATTAAAACTTAAAATTCAAGTAACTATATTTTTACTTAAAACAATTTACAATTTTAACCGAAACAGAAATAAGCCAAAATTTATTTGTCTACTTTAACCAAAACGAAAATCAAAATAATAATTTCAAAAAACCGTTACCGATAACCGTAACCGAACCCCAAAATTTTTCGGTTCAAATCCCACATATCAATCTAGCTATGAAACCCTAGTTAAAAATGTAAATTTAGAGTAAAGGTAACAAATATTCAGTTTCTTTGAAAATTGCAAATAAAAACAATAATAAAGAAATATTTATATTGCGTTTTACAATCGTTTTCGTATTGCAAAACGGAATATATATTTCACATTTCAAACCAGCAATTATAGCAAATTTATAGCAAATAATAGATATGAAATGTATCTGTTTTGTTTATTTTTAACATAAGTGGAGTAATATTCCATTATATAGACCAGTGAATATAAAAGATAAAATTATTTTAATGCTCTGTTAATTAACTTTTAATTAATTTTTCTTGAATTTATAAATTTTGATGTAATTGCCACCGTAACAATCATGTGATGTCAAAAATTACAAAGTCTAATTTTATAGCAGCTATTTACGCTTTTTGACATTGTATGCGAACAAGTAGCAACTTTTATTAACGATGTGAATGACGCAAATTTTATTCTGAAAATTTTTCTAAACTTTTCCAATTAATGCACATGTTCTTTACAGTAATTGTTGAAAATTAATTAATAAAATACGCTATTCATGTTGTACAAGAAATACCGTTCTATTTTAGATAAATTACGTGTAATTATTTGTGGGGTATCATAGTGTAATTGAATACTAATTACTGGAAAAATTAATATCGTGAATAGTTTAATGCATAAAACTGATTAACGGTGTAATTAATTACAAACAATTTTGGCTTAATATAAACTATATATAACATGATAATCAACTAATGAACCGTCAACTGTAATGCTACTATCGGAGAAATAATTATAGTCAGTTGAAAATAACTATCAATAACTTGTAAAATAGACGCTATATTTTTAAACTTCATGCATCACATTAAAGCCTGAACATTTCTCTTTAACATGTGTAAAAACAAAGTTATATTATAAAGTGTAATATTTAGTATATGAATAAATAAATAAATATTAAAAAAAATCACCATGTAATACAGCTTGTTTCTTATATGCTTATTAAACTTAATATTGCATATATTAGGTATACTTTGTACAGAGTACTTTTAAACAGTACATTTATAATAATTGTTTATTTAACAAAATTATAAGTAATGTATATTCAGGAAACTACTTTATTTACTTGAAGTTTTCATATGTTATATAAAAACATCAAATCTAATAACATTTTATTAAATTCACAGAAGAAACGAAACTGTTTTAAAATTAAATGCAATATTTTCAATTTAATAATATTTATGATTAATATTATTATTCAAGCATTATATTAAAACGATAATTACATGGAAAGTTGCACGTTTCTCACATTATATAAAGCTTCAAAGTTACGTATTTCCCACAATCGTGATTTAAAGTGTGAGAAATTATTTCTCAAAGTATTTGCTAAAACTGCGCATGCACAGTGTGGGCAATGTTATTTCTCACAATAATTGCCCATACTGGGCATGCGTGAAGATACTGAGGTTACGTGCGCCATATTGTTCTTTATATCAAAACGCTTTCGTGCATGTATTTTTATTTTGTAACATTTAGTAGTGTGGTCATAGAAAAAGTATAGTGTGCTACTCGTGCATAATCACCTATTTCCCACTTTGTGTGATTTCAGCACTCGATTTCGTCTTGTGCCGAAACTTTCACACCTCGTGGGAAATAGCCGACTTTCTGCACTTGTTGCACAATATTCTATTATGTGAAATTTAGTAATAGTTATATTATTCATATTTGTAAATTATATCAGATGATGTGTAAATTTTATGTTATGTTTTCGATAAAGAAAACATTGTGTAATTTTCCTAAATTGCGCTGTGATGTAGATTAATTTGAAAAACATGGCCTTTATAGAAATATATGTACATAAACTTTTATAAATTGCTCATTTATTATAAGTTAATAACATGTTGGTTTTGTGACATGATATGCATCTAATTATAAATCATTTTGTTTTTATGAAGAATTACAAAATTATTCCATAAATTAAAAAGCCACTAATTTCGACATGATATGTGGTTATGAGAAGTCATATAATTAAGTATTTAAGTTTTTACGTTGGGTTTATTTTTTATAGAACACACTTCGTCAACAAATTCTTGAGAAATACGAGTAGTTAAAACAGTGTAAAACGTAAAAGACAGAATTTAATTTTCATAGCCTTTAAATTTGCCTAACTTGCGAATGTCTTCAAAATTTTAATTAAAAATAGTCGGTTTAGTTTTATCATTGCTCTAATTTAAAGTAGAAAGTTATTACAAATAAAAATTTAATATTGTTATAGCAACGACAGAAATTTTGGTAAATTATCTTTTTGGCTTACAACTTTCTTGTTTTAATTCATACAAGTTTCTAGTATGCACATTCTACAGATACTTTTTTTACAAAGAATTTTTTTATTTTTATATGGGGCTTAAAGTTTTCTTTAGTATTGTTAAATAGAGATTATTTTTTTCTTTCCAACGATATAAAACACATGTACATTAAAATGAAAATAAACTAAGAAATTAGAGAATTATTGATTTTTCATTCATTTTCGGTCAAGTGTGCTTTTGAAATAAAATAAAAAATCTTTTCTCCTTCGATTTACCAGAACTTTAATCTACTAAAGTTTTATTTGATTCCAACAAAATTTAATAAAGAATTTTCTGAATGAAGATCCATGTTTAACATTTGACATTTTTATCTTTATGCAGCTTGCTTACGTTGTTTATTAAAAAGTACCAGGTTACTAATGCAACACATGGCCTTAATGTTTTTAGCTTATCATCTTGTAATTAAAAATTACATTCCGGTTGACAGCAGTAGTGTGTAAAACGTCGTATATATCTTGGGCAGAAAGAGATTTACGCCCATGGATTAATAATACGTAAATAACTATTACAGACCAAAAGAAAATACTGGCAGAATTTTCTTCTAAATTGTGTTTAAATGATGTCACTCAAGAACAAAACAATTTTTATTAGATATTTACAGTTATTTATGTAGTAATTATCTTCATTATAATGAAATCGCCAGAAACATATCAATAAATCATCTCAATTTCGTTTTATTGAAGAATTTATACGAAAAAAACTTATATGCTACAATCAAAACAAATTAATAGTTTTTTATATATGTATGTATAAAAAACAGCGAGGAATTCCCTGAAGTTCAGGTTAGACATTCAGTCAACCAGTCTGCCTACCTAATTCGAGGTTTTTATCTTTCTAACTTGCTATTAACAATCGAAGGCAAGGACAAACCCATTTCACAACTAAGTATTACTATAAAATTGCATGATACCACACATCCGCTTTTCAAAATTATAAAAAATAGTTTATCCATTTTTATTTGCAACAAACAATTAGATAATTTTACAAAAATAAACTTCAAAAGCAATTGGAATAATTCTATCAACAAAATAATTAAAAATAAATAGCTTGGAAAATCCATTACAAGCTGTCAAAAACATTGAAAAAAATATTTTCATTCAATTAATTTTAGCAAAGTTGTTGAAATGAGTACAGTCAATAATATTCCCAAAAATATTATATAATTTGAACAAAAAAAACTTAAATAAAATACAAGAACAATAAAAATCTTTTAATATTGAGAAATTACTTAAAAATTATGTTAAATTAAAATAATGTTAATCGTTAAAGATATTGAATCGAGGATATTATGAAAGTTTCTTAAAATTTTACATTTATAGATGAGATTTGTAAAGATCAAATACTATCTTTTAAAAATAATTTTTATATTTTTCAGATATCATTGTCACTTGTACCTAATTTTATTAATTTTAAAATTACTTTTTAAATACCCAAAGAGATTTTAAATATAATTTATTTTTTTAAATATCAATAGGGAAGTTTAGCGACTGCGACTTTATTTTATTAAGTTTTTCTTGAATAGTGATATTTTACATTTTATTTCACTCAAAAACGTAGGTATATGTTTTTTAATGAATGTAATTATATACAAAAATGTCATCACAGAAGTTCACGGAGATGTATCGTAGATGACCGAGTTTTCCTCAACCAATATTCAAAAAGTCAGATCTCACCATCCGTTCTACCCCAGCGAATAACTAATTTATCTTTATTTTTTTTTATCAGACGGGCAGAGCGAGATCGGCAGAAATATATTTTCAGTTTCTTATGGAGTTGCGAATATTAGATACGACCGGAAGCCTCGGAATTCTCTACAGAGAATATTTTTCCGGTCATTTCCAGCATAAATTTGCAATAAAAAACGTCTGAATCGGCAATGTTATTTTCTCGACCTTGCCGAAAACATACGGAAATATTTTTTTTAGATAAGTAATCAATCTATTTTCATTTGAATTGGGTTCTAAATACTTAATATTTTTAAACCATGATTGCTGAGGAAGAAAATCTCATTGATTTAATTAATTCTAATTACTTAAATCCTGAAGTGAACGAAAAATGTTTCCCTCCTTTTACCATTTTTTTTCTGTTCTTTTTTCCTTTCTTTTATTTCAGCTTCTTTGCAATCTAGAGTCACAATTATTGTTTCTTATCTAGAAAGTTAATATTTCTATCAACCGTCTGCTATACTTTTTTGACGATTACTGTTCATTAATGTGCGATAGTATCATAGTCTGCCGATCGGTGCATTGCCGATCTGTACCAATTAAAACCAGGTTAACAAATAACACAATATAAAATATGAGTGTTAATTATATAAATTTTTATACACATTTAATGTATTTTATGTATAAATCGTTTACGGTTCAATATAAATATAACAACAACAACGACAAAGTTCCGAACAGTAAGCGATATGTTAATTTTAATATCAAACTTGATTCCTAGAGGTATAGTCTTGATGTTATTATTATATCACTTGTTATTGATGTTCATATGGGTCAAGAAATTCACTTATTATATTTCGTATAACAGTAGTTTTTATTGAAGCTGCCGAAAATTAATTACGAAACCGTAATTACATTCTTCGTTAATTTGTCTCTACTATCAGGGAAAATGGAACCAAGCCCGGAAACAGAAGTTTTTATGTACGTTTATAGAATGCAATTTGTGTCTAATTAAAGTCTAATTACTAAGAGATGGGAACTCTCGTGATGGTTAGGTTTAATTGTCCACCTGAATCACTAGGATCCACTTAAAATCATTGGACCAAGGAAATTGAATAATTGTAGGGCGTTTTACAAAAATTAAAAAAAGACATGTACGGAAATTACTAGAATATTAATTTTAGGGTACACTGTATAGTATTAGATACCTGTGATATTTGATACTAAAATTCTGGTTGACTGCACAAAAAAATTCACATGTTACATGCATCCTTAATTAAGAAAATTTTTTTATGTTTATTCTTGGACAGATCTACAATTATGTAAGAGTACAAAGTCCTTATGTTTGACAGTTTGACATCTTATATATTTTGATAAACTTAGAACATAGAACAAAGAAAAGTTTAATTAGATAAAAATATTTGTACAAAAATAAACTTAGTCATTTTATTGTTTAAATAAACTTATTAAGAATTGAAACTAATTTTGGTGATAAATAAGGTAAAAAATATATTAAAAAATATAAATCATTGCCTATTTTCGATAATTTTGTTTGAAAATAGCACAACTGTAGTCCCAGTGAGGTACATAAAAAATTTGCAAGAAGCACGAAAATCATTTTAAAAATTTTGCTTTTTTTGAGAGATGAAACAAAAAAAGTAAATTAATAGTTCATCGCACTTTGCAAAGCCGTTTAAAAAATAGACGGTCATGTTAGTTTTCATATGATAAACAATTGTATTCATAGAGCTATGCCAATACCTACAGTGGCTCATAGAATTATTCGCACACCTAAATTTTCTACATAAAAAAAGAAAAATAGGGTATTTTCAAAATTAATATTGACATATTACTGGCGGGATCATATTCGCTTATATTCCAGAAATAAAATGCAATAGCCAATTGTAAAAATAATATTATTTTTCTTATAAAAAACAAAATATGCATAAAAATATATATAATCCCATTTATAAAATATTAACTTTGTGCTGTAACTTGAGAACCACTTTTAAAATATTTTATTCTATAATCAAATGACCCCTTGGTTTCCTACAACTTAATTATATAATAAATTTTTTTATCTGGAAAATTTCTGAGTAATATCACTTTCGATTTCACCATGTAGCTGATATACTTATACCTAGTTTTATCTTATAAATAAAAATTGAGAAAAATAAAACTACGTAATTGCATCGGCATATGAGTATATGTGCATAATTACCTATATTAGTATGCAATTTTTATAATTTTAATACAAAGCGTAGAAAGAAAAGTTTAAAAATTTTATTTGGAAAATTAGTGAGAAATTCCTTTGGTGAGAATCTCAATTAAAATTGTTACAATTAGTGCACTCAAGTGATAAAAATTGTTCATTGAATTTTTGGTGAATTAATAAAAAAAAAAAATTCCCAAGCGGTGTCTTTCTTTCAAATTAAGGTTGATTTATCTTGTCAGACAAGACATTTTCAACGTATGTCTTATTAATAATGTCGGGCATTATTAAACCTTGGAAACGTCATATCAAAAGAATGTATTCTTCGGAAAACTTCTGTTTAATGAACAGGACACTTTTTGTACAAAAGATGAAGCAATAATATTTAACGCACACCTATTCAATTTGTTTTTTCACAAAGCCACAAAAGAAAAGATATTCACGTTTCATTTTCTTACGGTAATTATATGATATTAAACTCAACAAAAAATTGGATATAAAAATGTTACATGCTATATTAATTTATAAATCACTTACCATCTTTTGAAGTCCTGAACTTCTTAGGATATCTGAAACTGAAAGAAGAAAATATGTAATTTAATTTTTCAGTAAAGCCAATTTATTTAATGTTGCATAATGATACTGTTATTAAAATGGTTATTTTCTTTGGCATTGAATAAAATAATAAGCAAAAGATAGAAATATAAATTACGATTGTACTGTAATACATAGTTCACTTTGTGCATGACTATTATTTTTATGAGATATTTATATTACAGAAATTGTAGTTTACATATACAATAACGTAAAACCAATGATTATTTAATAATGACAATTTCAAAAAGAATAAAACACTATTCAACTATCCTTTGAATAACTAAACACTGTTCAACAATCTTTAAATAATTGAACACTATTTACAATCCAATAAAACAGTAACACGTAGAACATTTATTTTTTTATTTTTTTATTACTCGTAATATTTCAAATTAATTATAATTAATTTTCTTTTATTTTATACTGCTAACAGTCACGATAAATCAAAAATTCCGTAACAGTGCAATGGCGTACTTTACACAGGGCTTTTTATAATGTGATCCTTAGATAACCTATAAGTTGTACAATGATGACTACTTACATTAATGGTCGTAGAAATTATATTAAAACACGTATAAAATCATTGGCACTTAAATTGTTTAGTTTAAGTAAACCACACTATTTTTTTTGTTGTACTCAGTACATCAAATACGAGTATATGTACAATGTTACTTTTTTGCAATAATTTTGAAGCACATTGTATGTACATATTTATGTATTCAGGTACGTTTAATTTCCATTTAGTTTTCTTGTGACATAATAAAATGTTACTTTACATGATAAATAAGTATTACAACAATAGTTATCTCATCAACAATTTTTTATCGCAGTTCGATTGACATATTTCTAAAAAATTATTATATTATGAAAAATGCAGTCACTTTTATTTCCAAAATTTCAAGCGGATTCAATTAGAATCGTTGAAACCAAATAAATATTTTCATTTACAAGATTTGTACATTAAATTCAATTTGTATCAAAATATGAAATTTATATGCGGATAATATATTATAAATATTTTCCGAGAAACATTGTTTGTTGTTTACGTCTACTTTATGCACTTGTTGCGAATTTAGTCAGAACTAAAATCATAGAAAATTCGAAAACTTGCATATATGCTAGAGAAAGTTTGGCAACTACAAAATTATTTCAAACTTTATACAATTATGAACATTTAATATGAAAATTAATCCAAAAGTTCTTGTCTTGAAATAATTATTATGATAATTATACACTTGAATAATTACCTACTATGCAAAATTTCTAAACTTTTTTTTTATTGGTTATGAAATAAAAAAATCGTACTAGTAAACTTTAATTACATATTTTTATAATAAGTAATTTTCATTTTGTTAACTTATACATTTTGATTTTTCTCAAACTTTTGATTTAATTTTTCCTTTTAATGTAGTAAGAGACGAGGGGTCATTTTCTCGATTAAAAATTTAAAAAAAAATATAAATATTTAAAAACTTTTGAAAGTGACATGTTTGACAAATGAAACAAGGATAAAATAATTCGTAATTTCGTCAATATTAAAGGTCGCAGTTAGGATCTAATTATATAAATGAACATGAAAGGTTTATTTTGTAAATTTATGTGTAAGTATCTACCGCTTTATTTATGTAAATGTTTAATATTTGAAATATACAGTTTTTCCCTTTTAATAAAATTGTTCGAATTACGAAGCAAAAAGTAAATACTTTAAGGGCGCCACATATTCCAGTATTATTATATCCTATAATCCTATAAAAAAATTAAATGTATAAAAATGCCAAGTTTTGCAAAGCATTCCTTCTTCCGCAAAAAGTTGTGAGATCTCATGTAAAACCAAGTCAATTATTTTAGTTAGTATCTATGGAAGCACGAAATTTGTCATGAATTGTTTCCTAATTAGTTATCTACCAACATTTGTTGTGACCAAATGAATATTAGACATGTTCATTTCTATTATAAATATAATGACTTGGGAATCGCACGGCAACATTATCACATGAGAATAATGTATTAGTTACTAATTAAACATAGCGTTAGTAGGCCTAATTTATGCAATATGTAAACAAGCACAAATAAAGCACTCAGCCCGCTAATATTAGGTACATATTGTGTTGCTATGAGATTGACATGTCATTATACTTACTATATAAATAAATATAATATTGATACGGTCTCTATAAATGTTGGTAGGTAACTAGTTAGGAAATAATTAAAGACAACGTTGTTGAGTAGGTGCTTCCATAGATACTAACTAAAATAACTGACTTGGTTTTACATGATAGATCACAACTTTTTACAGTGAAAGAACTGCATTGAAGACTTTGCATTGTGGAACATTTTATGTTTTTGACAGGATCTGATTTCTTTTTGTAAGTAGTTCTCTTTTTTTTCTTTTCCGCATACGATTACAAAGTTACTTATGCAGTTCGTAAAATAATTCGCCATTTATCATATCATATCATCATAGATAGATTTGTAAAAAAAAGATGAATTTACTGCAAAGAAAACATGACTGAAATTTAGAAAACTAAAATTTCGGGATGTTTATTTTTTTCCTGTTTCTGTAGGCTAAACACTAGCTGAATTCAAAATTTGAAGTATATATTAAAAGAGCTTATAATTTTAAAACAAATATGAGTATCTGCAAAGCATTAAAAAAAGTTTGTGATTTATTATTTTAGAACAGATATTTTTATTTTCATTATTTTATTATTATTGTATTAAATTTTCGTTTTGTTCAATAAATAAAATACCATTATCGTTATCCTTTGCATAGTACGTATACACTTTGGATATATTTTAAAAACGGGAGTAGAAAAAAAATACATAAAATTTCTGTGGAGGTGTAGATATATGAAACATTTGCGAACAAAAATATGTTTTCCGGGAAAGTTCGACTTCTATGCTATAAACTTAGGAAAAACTCTAATACGGATAAGTAGTAGGGGAAAATATATTAAATTGCTTGTAGGTATACGAACATACTTTTCATATTACATGTAGCTTATTACGAAAAAACATTTAATAATTCGCAAAGTCAATATGTTCAAAGGAAATATATTTTTATGTATCTGTCTCATTAAGTTATTTACTCATAAATTTAATCATTTAGTTTGTAAGTATTTACTTAGATTGAAACATCATTGAACAAGTAATAAATTAAGAAACAAATACAATGAGTCTATTAGATAAATTATTTAATAACACGTATCACAAAAGTAAAACGTTGTTTGGTACTATATAATTTCACTCATGTTTCTCTGAAAAACAAATACTTTTTTTATTATGAGTACCTTTTTACATGAGCTGATAAACGAACATATAATTATTTATGTTTACTGAACAATGTTAATGATTGGTCAATATGTTTGGGCGAAAAGCAAACATAATTTCAAATACGTGAAAATGAAATAAAATGAAAAACATTTAAAATTGTTTCATTTTTATGGAATCATTTTTTTTTCTTTTCAATTAAATGTAACTTGTGTATGTTTTTGCGTTAAGTAAAAAATTGGTTATAAATTTCTGCCTACATCTGCAATGTATGTGAAAAAAACATTATAAAACAATGATAGTCAATTATGTAAAATGAAGATATTTTTTATTTGTATTTTTTTGCAAAAGCTGCAGTAATTGTGCTGACTATAGCGTGAATATTTTTTAACGTGAAACATGGGGATTTATCATATTCATGTTTACGACTTGATATTTGATTGACAGCAATAACTTGCTTGTCCCATTTAAAATGAAACATGGGGAACAAATAAGACATTTAATTTTTGAATAAAAACTTTTCAAAATTTTCTGACAGGACTACATCAAGTGCAACAACAATTTTAATAATCATTATTAACTTAATAGGAAACGGTAGCATAGTAGAATGGTCTGCTACACAAGTAAATATAACAACGAACAATTAAACAATAATTATTACAATAAATTTTCAAAAATTCGACCAACTGCTAAGCAAGACTCAATCTCCTATAAAAAAATTAAATTACATACAATGATATTTGGGCAATTAGAATATTTTGAGGAATTTTTTGAATTTGAACTTTTAATTCTAAATTTGGAAACTTCTGATATTAAAGGTCACAATAAAAACAATTAAGATGTGTAAGATCGAGTGATCTAGCAGACCATTCTACTATTTCACCATTTCCTCTAAAGTTATTAATAATTCTTAACAGTAAAAAATTAAATTTGGCTTAGGCCTCAGACAGAAACTCCCCTCCCTCCCCTCATATGCCCCTGAGTGTCTAAAATATTAGTTTTAAAGCATGTCTCCACCAACGATGATAAGTACTTCTTATAATATATAACTTTCTAAACTGAAAATAGCATGAAATTGATAAAGCTTCTAAGTTTCTTAAAATTTTAAGCTGTTTAGTATGCCTGTCAGTTTTGCCGGGAAACTTTTTGCAGTGTGACAAATAAACTTTCAGAAGTTCCTAGCATAAATGAACTGTATTTTTAATAAACAAGCTATTTAGTTCCTTATTGTTTCATTTTAATGGAAACTTATCTCTTATTTCTGACACCAAGAAGCCCCCCCCCCTTTAAATCCGCTACTGAATGCCTAGTAATAGTTTTGAAGGAATTCTCAATCAATGATGATAAGTACTTATAATCAGGGCATATAACCGGTTAAAAAACTGGTTAATAAAAACCGGTAACCGATATTTTCAACGAAAATTGCGAACTTTAACCGTAATTTTAACCGATATTTTTCAGGCCGAAAATACCGGTAACCGTTAACCAAAAAAAAAACCGGTTTTAGCGAACATTAACCTTTATTTAATATCATTTAGCGAGAAAAAAATAATATTTTTTTATATATGTGTTTTTTATTTGTATTTGAACATGTTAAACCCAATGAAACTGATTTAATTTATTCCAAAACAATTTGGGACAATGTGAAACCTTACATAACTGTCTGAAATTAATCCCAATTGACTTAGAACAGTGTTGACCCTTATATAACTATGTTAAACCCTAAATAATTATATTAACTTTGTCCCAAACAGTTTGAAACAATGTTAAACCTTCCACAATATTCTGAAATTAATCCCAAACAATATAGAACTATGTAGAACATTGTTAAATTAGTATAACTTTCTTAACTTAATCCCAATTAACTTGGAATAGTGTTGAACCTTATATAACAATGTTAAACCCTAAATAATTATATTAACTTTGTCCCAAACAATTTGGAATTCTGAAATTAATCTCAAACAAATTGGAACAGTGTTGACCCTTATATAACAATGTTAAACCGTATACAATTGTCGTAACTTTGTCCCAAACAATTTGGAACAATGTTAAACCTTCCAAAACTGCCTGAAATTAATCTCATACAATTTGGGATAATGTGTAACCGTGTAGAACTATCTAGAACATTGTTAAACCCTGTACAACTGTCTCATATGAATCCCAATTATCTTGGAACAGTGTTGAACCTGATACATCTATGTTACACCCTAAACAAGTTTCTAACTTTGTCCCAAACAATTTGGAACAAAGTGAAACATAGTGCAACTGTTTCTACTTACTCTAGAACACTTGGAACATCTTTCTGCCTTCTACAACTGTCTTTTTAAGTCTTCCTAGTAATTTCCAATAATAGTTATACATTAAAACTTACAATTTATAGTTTTTCACTCAAAAATTTTTCATATACATCCAAAAAAATCCAAAAAGACCCATTTTTAGGTCCAAAATTTTGATTTTTGAAATAATTCCAAATTGATAGTCGCTGATGCGCTGATTTCAAATTTTCAAACCGAATTCAATTATCTCTTTCCGTTCCTGAGATATTTGACCTCAAAGTTGCACCTCAAAAAAGTGGGTTTTTTGGATATAACTCTGAAACGGGTAGGGACACAATCTCAACGACTATACCAGTGGATTCTACAGGCAAAGTTACATAAAGAAATGTTTTCTCCGCATATACGTTCTTTGGAACGATTTTGTGAAAAATGAGAAAAACGAAAAAAAACCGGAATTTCAGTTTTTCGCTTGGGAACTTTTTGTCACCAAATCTTTTCATTTTCTAGACTTAAGTAAATACAGATGCGCTGATTCCAAATTTTCAAACCGATTTCAATTATCTCTTACCGTTCTGGAAATATTTGCGTTCAAAGTCAGACCTGATAAAAATTGTTTTTCAGGAATAGTCCTGAAATGGGTCAAGATACGACCTCGGCGACCTCACCAATCGATTCTGCGGGCAAAATTACATAAGTATACCAATTTTCAGATATTTATTCAGGCGGATACAATTTTTAAAGCGAAAAAACGAAAATCGCAAAAATTGAAAAATCGCCTGATGAACCCCTTACGATTTTTTCCGATTTTTGGCCATTTTCGTTTTTTCGCTGTAAAAATTGTATCCATTAGAATATAAATCTGAAAATTGGTCCAAAAATGTAATTTTGTCCGTAGAATCGATTGGTGAGGCCGCCGAGGTCGTATCTCAACCCATTTCAGGACTATTCCTGAAAAACTGAATTTTTCAGGTCCAACTTTGAACTCAAATATCTCGAGAACGGTATGAGATAATTGAAATCGATTTGAAAATTTGGAATCAGCACATTCTTCTTTACTTAAATCCAGAATATAAAAAATTTTGGTGACAAAAAGTTTCCGAGCGAAAAACTGAAATTCCGTTTTTTTCGTTTTTCTCATTTTTCACCAAATCGTTCCAAAGAACGTATATGAGGAGAAAACATTTCTTTATGTAACTTTCCGCGTAGAATCGACTGGTATAATAGTTGAGAATGTATCTCTACCCATTTTAGAGATATGGTCAAAAAACACCCTTTTTTGAGGTGCGACTTTGAGAGCAAATATCTCAGGAATCGAAAGAGATAATTGAATTCGGTTTGAAAATTTGAAATCAGCACATCGACGACTATCAAGTTTGACTAATTCCAAAAATCAAAATTTTGGACCCAAAAATGGGCATTTTTTAATTTTTTTGGCTGTATATGAAAAATTTTATAGTGAAAAACAATAAATTGTAACTTTTCATGTATGTCTATTATTGGAAATTACTAGGAAGACTTAAAAAGAAAGTTTTAGAAGGCAGAAAGATGTTCCAAGTGTTCTGAAATAAGTAGAGAGACTTGCACTATGTTTCACTTTGTTCCAAATTGTTTGGGACAAAGTTAAGGCACTTGTTTAGGATGTAACATAAATGTACTAGGTTTAACACTGTTCCAAGATAATTGGGAGTAAGATGAGACAGTTCTACAGGGTTTAACAATGTTCTAGATAGTTCCACAAGGTTTAAGTTGTTTTCGGAAAGAAGGTAGTTATTCCTGTGTTTGTACTGCTGGTTTTACCGGTTCAAATTGTGACGTAACTTTAACTAAAGACGCATGTAAAAGAGATATTTGTAAGAGTAGTTCAACTTGCACTCCCCTTAAAAAAGGAGGGTTTATTTGTGAAGACTGTTATCCCAATAATGGGTATGAACATTATACAGAATTATGTGAGCTTAAAAGTAGAAGCTTTGGAAAAAGCTCGTTTCTTACTTTTCCAAGTTTGAATTTTTGTGAATATTCATTAATTAATTTGTTTTTTTTAATTGTTATATTTTTCTCAGATGGTATTTTTTTATTATTTTTTTAAATTAATTATTCTGTAATTTTTTTTAATCAAATTTTTATAATTAATTTCTTTTAATTAATTTAATTATTTTTTTAACCGATATATTAACCGGTTTAAACCGGTTTCTAATTTTCAGAAACCGGTTTTCGAACTAAAACCGTTATTATTATAACGTTCTCTATAAGGGTTAACCGTTAACCAGTATTTTTTTCGGTTACATGCCCTGCTTATAATGTATTACTTTTTAAACTTAAAGTAACATGAAATTGATGAAACGTGTAAGTTTTTTACACCTATCAGATTTAACGAAAAAGTTTTTGCAGTTTAACAAGTTAACTTTAGTTACTAGCATAAACGAACAATTGGAACTACTGGAATTACAAATGAAATGCATTTTTAATAAAGAACTTTTCCAGTTCTAGCTTTTTCGATCGGATGAAAACTGACACCTTTCCGGTAAATTTTCGACCAGGAAATTGCATTATTCCGGTATTTTACGGTAGTTAATTAGGCTACGAAAAACAACAGTCCGTCGGAAATATTTTTTCGTACTCATGCATTGAAATGTGTTGTTTCGCGTTGCCTAAGCAACGCCTGGAACGTCAATTTCCCAGGTCTCCACCAGATAGGTGACCGGGAAATTTTGGAAAAAACACTCCTACTTCTACAGCATTTATTAAAAAACTATATTTATAATAAAATAGTATAATGTTTTAAACATTCTTTTACCTAATAATATTGAAAGAAAATAGTGGATTATTGAACGAAATTTAATGTAGAAAAAGTAAATTTAGTGCATTTGATATACAATGTTGGCAACAACTGCTGTCATGTTGACAGATTGACAGCACTTGTTAGTACTGAAACACATAACCACAAATCATTTTGTGTATACAATAAATAAAAATATTTGTACGAATAGAAAGTTAATTATTGATTTTATGATTTTCGTACGAAAAATATTGTACAAACCTCTTGCGTGAACTGGGTTTCCGGAATCGTTCTATGGCAGCGCTCGCGAGCTCGCGCCGCCAAACACTCCTCCGGAAACCAGTCGTTCCCGCATTTGGTATGTAAATAACTATTTCCGGCCGGTGACGAAGCATTCCCGTCCAGTACGCAGTCCATTGTTTTCCGTAAATAAAAATACAATCATATTTATTTCAATATTATTGAATATAAACTTGTCGAAAAAAAATGGTATAAGAGTTAATTATTTTGTATTATGACCTTTTATTAGAAAAGGTATATGAATTTTAATGACCTTATTTAATAGTGTGTAATTAACCTAATTGAAATACATTTAAAGCAAGTTTAATAGCAAATATAAGACTTGTTGTATAATTATTAAGTATATGTTTTATAGAGGATATTAAATTGTTACAAAATATTTTATTTAAACATTATTCAAAATTGTTATAAAATTGTATTTACAATAAATATTAGCAAATAAGTAGCTTTTTCAGGTAAACACTTTAATATGTTCCACTATGTAAAGAAACTCACCACTCTCAGCAAGTGCTTCTCAACTACTTATATATGAAAAACTAGGACCTGGAATATTTAAACTTAAAAATGGAATGTATTTGTAATGCGGAAATTTATCTAGTAGTTCGTTAATGTTCCATTAAAAACATCCTTCTGTCAGATAAAAAATTCTAATTCAAAAAGCTTATCAATTTAACAAGATATATATTTTCTGAAAATGCGATTCAATGACTTTTGACGTCCTATAATATTTATAATCTTAATTTGCTACATCGATATTAATTACAAAACTTAACATAATAAATAGTATATTGTACAACAAGAGTAGATATGAACATTCCACTCGGGCTGTATAGTATACTTTTTCTACGACCAACAAAAAAAGAAAACAATAAAGTAATTACACATTAAAGTTTATAATCACGTAAACGAACATTTGAAACATTTGCGTAGCGCATAGAGAATTGTGAGAAATGTCAAGTGTCAAACAGATTAACATTTTATGAAATAATTATTTTAAATAAATACTGTCAGGTGTCATACGAGTTTACATAATATTTATATACATTCTAGGATAGATATAATCTATGTATCCATACTGTCAAGTGTAAAAAAAACATAATTTATTCAGTATGGAGTAGCAAAAAAAGATCATTTGCATTTCAACTAAACGTGTCACTCTAAAGCAATTAAAGTTTCCTAACATAAGTTTTGGTTTCGCAAAGTTAAACTTAAACTACTTTGCGCGAGATAGTGAAAAGTTTCCTTAAACTTTGTAGAAGTACCTACTGTATGTGAGCCAGCTTGAAGCTATGTGGTAGAGTCAGGGCACCAAAATTTCCAACGTTTTTTTTTTAAAAATCTTCTGGCATGAAGTTTGTTAAAAATTATATATACACTTTATCAACCACACATGTTATATTTATTGACATTGTGCATTTCAAATATTCAATCTTGCACACCTTTTATCATGCACACTTTTAATCCGCGGAAAAAGTTTCTTACACACATTTATATTGCACATATTTTATGATCCACACATTTTATCTTCGCCAAAGTTTCATCTTTAAAACATTGTAATTCTACTTTTCATTAATTTCATAGCCCATTCAATGCACATAATTATAATTAGTAAAATATTCAGTGTGAAATGTTTCTGAAGATAAAATGTGTAGAAGATAAAATGTGTGGAACATAAAATAAGTGGAAGATAAAGTGTATAGATAATAAAACGATTTGGAAGAATAAATGTGTGTAAGATAATTTTTTTTTGCGGATTGAAAGTGGACACGGTAAAAAATGTGTAAGATTGAAGGTGTACAAGATACAATGTCGAGCAAACCAACATGTGGAGAGGATAAAATTTATACGTCTCGTTTTTATTATATAGCATTTTTATTTAAGTAATGTTAAATTCAAAAATATAATTTAAAATAAGAATATAATTAGAGAACGCAAGTAAGAAAGACTGCAAAAAGAAGTAAACAACCACAGAAATATAGTAATACTGGCACCAGCTCACTGCGAGAGAGACAGCCTCTTGAAGGTGTTTTTATCCTTGTCATACAGAATGTTCAAAAAGTTTTTAATGTCATAAAATGTCAACCGTGCGTAATGTCAACCATATAAAAACAGAAAATTGTATTGTACAGAAATGATCACCATAAACGTACGAATATTTTCCGTGTAAAATTTTGCAGGGTACTTTTTCTCTCCACTGGGTTGCTACCGGTTCATTATTTATAGGAAAACTGAAATTCAAATGAGATTGAAAAAATAATTCCATTGATTTTCATTGTCATCACGATTAATTAGGTACCTGAAAAGGGTAAAATTTGTATTTGTTTGTTAAACAGATTTGCAAACCATTACAAAGCAATATCGTACCATTTTACATATCACCTTTTTATTTTAAAATTTTGACATTCAAAATTAACCAGAGATATCAAAGGCAATGTTTGATCGTGAACAACGATTCGAAACTTGTGAGTCAGAATGAACCCCCAATTAACTTGAGTGAAAAATACGTAAGCAAACATGTGTTAGACAATGATGGATATACCTTACATGGTCTGTCTCTCTCGGCTCGCTTTTTACCTCTAGCCACTCATTAAGAGAGGTATTGGAATCATCCTAAAAATCGGATAGTGAGTTTTCAGTGGATAAGCAAGTTTTAAAGTCCCTAGAACACGATTTTAATATTTTTACGATGATATCTATCCATGTGTGTGGATGGATGGATGTTGTCGTAACGATTACTCAAACACTAGTGAATAAAAAAAATTGAAATTTTTTGACAATACCATTCTGACACTCTAAATTAGATTAAATTAAATTTTGGTGTTAATCGTGCAACCGGAAGTGGTGTTTTCATGAAGAACTCAAGTGTTTTTCTGAAATATCTTAATTAATTATGTGTAAGTGAGAACTTTTGTAAATAACAATTTATGTCATTAGTTACAATTTTATAGTTCAAATTTGGTTCTATCTAGCCCCATTTAATTATTACAAGTAATTACTGATTCGATAAATTCGTTACAATTGCGATTAATCTGTTAATCTATACTCTAAAAAGAATTGTACTAATACTGTAAGTATTAATTATTTTAATAATTCATTTTACCGTGTCAGCAGTCAACGAACGGATACTCATACATATATAAAAATATAAATAGTAATAAAAAGTGTATTATAAAAGAAAATTATTAAACGAAAGAAAATCAGAACTCATAATAAGTGAATAAAACAACTAAAAGCTGTTTTATTAATATATTTCATTGTTTATTAAAGTTATGAATCCGCAGCAGCATTATGCTTGAGAAGATTTAGAATTAAAGTAAGTTTATTAAAAATATGAAATTTAATTCCATAGTGCTTTTATTAACTATAGTACCATTTATTAAAACATGAAATATGTTGAAGGATGTATTATCCAAACAAAAAATACAGAATACACCATGAGGATGTTTGAAGTTGTACATCAAAAAAAGAACAACTTTTGTTGGGATAATTCCGAAACTATAACTTTTATTACAACGAGAAAAATGTTGCGGGATATCCAAACAAAACTACTAATTGTAACATTGAAATGTTTTTCTTCGTAAATCAAACAAAAACAAAGCTTTTGTTCAGATAATTCTAAAATTTTCAAATCTCCCTGTAAAATGCTTTAGATATTTCATTGCTAATAATTTTCTTCTTGTTGCCAACATTCGCTCACATGACTTTTTTTGTACGTTTTATGTCAGACATATTGGAACAAATTTATGTTTAGCACTGTTTCTTTGATTATATATTGTAGCTATATTAAAACAGTAAATATATATTTAGCCTGAAAAAATTCTGCCAACTATTTTAAATATTTCTTGACACCTAATACGAGAAAAATAAAAGTTTATTTTTACTCTTAGCGTACGGTAGGAAAGAGGAAGTATTGCTTTCGTGTAGAAATTCGTAAAGCGTGCTTAGACTCCATTTGCAAAATTTTTTAAATACTATGAATCCAAAAAACAAACGAGAAAAATAAATACAAATATAATATAGGAATTTGTTGTCTAATATTTAATGACAATGCAACTAAGGTCATATGCAGTTAAATGAGTATTATAATTATTATGGAATTAAAAAAAAATATTTTTTTATTTTTTTCGTGGTAAAGAATAATACATTATAAATTGTTCTTGGATGTAACATATCAATTAAGATGTAGTTTTTTATAAAGTTCAATAGAAAGGAATAACATGACCCTCTAATTTTTTCGAAAAAAATTATAAAATGTCTATATCATACAAGACTTCCCAATGCATGCTTAAGTAATCAAGAATCAGAAATATTAATTTACTTAATGATGAAGTTTTTTTAAATGTTGAACATAAAAATTCCAATGGCGGCCTTGCTTGGGGCAATGTCTCACCTTTTCTTAAGAAAGATCTTGAGAGTTTCACTTGGTATCTGAGATATTTCCAGTTTGCCATTTGTTTCGGAATGAAATTTCAAATGAACGGAAATTTAGGAACATTTATCATTGATTGAAATTTGCTTAGATGATAAGATATTTAGTTATGCAGACAGTAAACGCAAAAGGATTAATTTGAGATTCCTAAATTTATGTAGACATCTATAAGATCCTAACTTTTTTGTGAAATATTTCAGAGTCTAATATTTCGTATGATTTAAATTTAGACCAAAAAATTGATATGGGAACCGGTTCAAAGTAATAAATTAAAAAACGAATACATAAATTACAATATTTGTGCATAATGACCAACGCTAACTTTTATATATACATTTATTTAAATAATAGTTAATCTAGAGAGAAAAGCGTATTTTTTTATCACTCGAATGAGAGTGGAATAAGTGCTTTCCTTTCGAGTTAGACACAACATTTTTTTCATGACATGTTTCAAAAATCGATTTATTCGGATGAAAAGGCGCAGTAACATGATAAGCTAGAAAATTAGGTTATTAAAACGATTAAAACGTTGACGTTTATCAGGACAGTATATGCCAATTCCAGTTGTCAAATTGTTAAATAATGTGAAAAATGAAATACGAAGATATTTCAATTTCCATTATAATGTAACTGTCCAGTATAATATATTTATTTCCATAGGTAAACAGATTAATCGCATTTGTATCAAATTTAACGAATCATTAATTAATTGTAATAATTAAATGGGACTAGGTAGAAACAAATTTGAACTATAAAATTTCAGATAATGAATAGTATTCAATTATTATTTTCAAAAATCTCATATATTCACGATTAATTAATTAATTCAGAAAAATATTTCAGATCTCTATGAAAACACCACTTCCGGTTGCACGAATAATACCAAAATATAATCAGATCTAATTTACGTTGTCATAATACTAAATCCAGAATTTAAACTAGTATTTGAGTAATCGTTACAATATCCATCCACGGACAGATATAATCGTAAAAATATTAAAATCGTGTTATCTATTGCAAATGCACTATCCGACTTTTAGTATAATTCCAATACCTCCCTTACTGAATTTCGATAGGTAAAAACGGTTATTCGCTCCTTCCTAGGAAAGTTTTTGGATCCGCCACTGCCTGGAAGTATTTAAAACCTTGCATATATTGTACAATAATTTACTTGTAAATAAAATTCAAATTATAATCATATTCTCATTATTATGTCCTTTAATCTTTTCTTAGGAACAATGAGTATTTTTATAATTGTGTGGTGTAACATATCTTAACTGAATATTATATTCTGATTATGTTTCCGAGAAAATCTTGAGCGAAGGCAAATGAAAACTAATACTCCCTTGTTACGCGAAGAAATATCATCCGTCACCTTTATTTACGACAAAATACACACCACTCCTGTCCCAAGGACGACACTGCAAGGATAAAAATAATAGGGTAAATACGTAGTGCATGTTTCTATCCTCAATCATTAGAATCAGGTTTCATAAAGGGTATTATTTTTAGAATTACAATAGTATATCATTATACGAGACGATACATTGTTGTATGAATGAATAACAAATAAGCTATTGTACAATGTACAATATAAGCAAGGTAACAGTTTTTAAAGTTTCAAGGAGATTACTAGCTCGCCAGTCAATTCCTCCTGCCACCAGAGAAAAATGTTTTATAGGATCTATCTATAAGACGATACGATGTTGTACGAATGAATAACAAATAAACTATTGTACAATATACGCAAGGTAACCGTTTTTAAAGTTTCAAGGAGATCACAGACTCGCCAATTTCTCCTACCACCAGTAAACAATGTTTTATAGGATCTATTATTAACTGTTATATTATAAATTATTAAGTGTTTAATCTTAAGTTTTAGTGCATTCAATATAAATAGATACTAGACGTTATTTTAATAATTTTTTATGGACCACATAAATAATCGCATTTCGTATTGAAATTTGAAATATACTTGTCAAAAAATATTTGGTAACGTAGCATTTTACCATTACCTAGGCAGGGAAATTGGATTTCTTTGTCAATTAAGAGGAAAAAATATTCAGCGGTTGGTACAACTAGAGGACAATAAAGTTTAAATAACAACTTCCTCATTACAGAATATCTAATTAATAGTATATTACGTACCGTGAACTGTAAGTGACAGTTTTTAGGTCGGGAATGTAAGAGTGCCATGAATGTTTATGAAGATGTGGAAACTAAATACTTACCATCCACCATGAATTATTGTAAGTAACACACTTACTGTCCACCGTGCACGGGAAGTGTTTACTATAACCATGGAAACCAAATCTGCAATAAAAGTTCCACTTACTGTGTTTAAATTTTGTTATTAATGGGTAACTTACTGTGCAGGTATTGCAAAAAATATTATAGTTTATTGGGAATGATACTCATTTAATACGAGTATGACACTTTATCGGCTCTTGCTGCAAATCATACGAGTGTAAACGATGGAATATTAGTGGATTTTATAAAATGTCTGCAACTCGAAAACATTTTTCCTAATTACTAATTATCGAATAAAACCAATTTTGTAGAGATAAACATAAAATTTACTTTTAGCACATTTCTTATTTTCTTCTTTGTAAAATATTCTATTATATCTTTATATGACAATACTGTTAAAAAGTCATTTTTGATGCTCAGAAGTATTAGATGATGTTTTATTAATATTGTTAATTTGGAAAATGGTATTTCTGCGGTGCAATTTAATATCATGAAAACAAGATAAATTCTCAAGATGGCCATGTTTGGAAAAGGATCCTGAATTTTTTTTCAATTATTAAATTATACAAAAATTATTCTCGTCTAATATAATACTTTCTTCTATTAAAAATTAAATAATTCCGTCGTACATTATTAATTTTATAAGTATATCAATTTTTGGGTTTTCCAGGTTGGCTCTTCCTTATTTTCCAGTAATTTAAATCATTGCTAAAATTGTTAACTTAGTGGGGGCCCTTGGGCTGCAGCCCAGTCTGCTCCCCCTTAAATCCGGGCCTGTTATTGTTTCTACTTCACTATGTCGTTGGTTAGACGCATATAGCTTATATACCCCTCTGTAACATGTGCGATAATGAGATAGCGCCAAAGTTTCATCTATGCCAAGCGTATATGACATAGGTGATAAAATGTAATAATACTTGCAGCAGAAATTGAAGACGTGAATATCAACGAAAAATCTGCTCTACTTATTTCTTTGCTCCGGCTTCAGCTCGTAATATAATTTCAAATATGAAACTTTTAATACTTTTATTCTATAAATATATTTTTATCTACTTGGTACAATATTAGTATCATTAACTTCAAAAGAAATCTATATATAAATAACATAATAAACTATTAACATGGTAATAAAGTTAAAAATATAAGCGATTAAATGTAAACAGTTTATTTTAATTCTATTCAAGCTATTCTACTTCAATTATTTCTGTAGCTACTTTTATTTTGAAAATAAATTTTAAAATCTGTATTTCATAATCTTTATATTTTTAGCACTCGTACAATTATTTAATTTATAAAAGTTTTGTTTTGTGAACAATGAGTACTTTCAGAATTGTGATGGTATTAAATATAATAACAAACAATAGACTTTTAAAATTAAGATCTTAGAAATTCTAGTAATTCATTAATATCTTCAATACTTTATAAAGATTAAAAATAAATATATCTGAGGCACAAATATACTTTTTTGAAATCTCGATTTAATTTTCCTGACAAAAGATTTCGCGTCTCAACAAAAAGAAAACAAAATATTCGTGTGTTTTGGACATCTCTGTGTAGAAAAACAAGAAATTAAAACGTCAATCTTTTAAATTATTTTAAAATTATTTTGTAAAAATGAAAAATTTGTGATTAAAAAGATATACATAAAAAATAAGTAATAAGTAATATATTTTGTATAATTATAAATGATATTTTACTTATACATTTTAACTAATATTTAATTAATTAAAATTAATAATTTTAAATACGCATATAATAAATCTGGAACTTTAAATACATACATGTACGAGTATATCATAATTAAAAGTTGAACAGTTTGTTACATTTCACATACATGTATAATGATAATTAAATTAAACTTATTATTCAAAATGTTAATATATATTCACAAATAATACGAGCGATGGTAGCTCATTTGGTTTGTACTCTGCGATAAAAATTGTACGGACTACAGGTATCTCTTTCCAATTTTCAAAAGATTTGATAATATTACTCGCAAAAAAGGAGATTTTATATTTTTGGTATAACCCCATTACACAGTAAGAACTAGCAAAGTTTGCTATTAAAGTAAATTTGTAATATATTTTTATGTCGTTTTATTATTAAAAATTGTTTCATTTACTTCATGGTGTAAAACTATGAATTAATTTGTGTATATTTTTTTCTTTTAAGTCGTAAATAAAACATTTTAATTTGGATGCACTATATAGGATGTTCACTTTAAAAGGGCCACCATTGCTATCTCGAGAACTAAGAGCTACGAAGTCGGGAAATTAGCAAACAATTTTTTTTACAAGGTATTTAAAAAAAACAAACATTTTTTTAAACCAGTAGGTCTCAAGATATCGGCCCAATTTTATTATTTTAAATGGAACATCCTTTAAATTTTTACATATTTGGAATATACATACATTTATAAATTCAATGATAAGTGTGAAGTTAATTTTTAGTTAAATAATAAAATATCTATATTGGCATTAATTTTATATACTTTTATCGTGCTAATTCTATCTATAAATTAAAGTTTTTAGATTTGGTATCAAATCTCACCACTAGGGAGTCGAGCATGTTTTTCCGAAAGCTTAGGTACGTCACAAAATAAATTTAAATTAATTTTATTTTTTAAAAAGTTAAATTTTAAATACTAGATGCGTTTGAAAGCTAAAAATCAAAGCGTATTAATAGCTTTAATAATTTTATAAAAAAAGTCTATTGTGTGTTGTATATAAAAAACTATCCACCATAATTTACAACAGACTGACACCGTACGCAGAGGAGGCAATAACCGACTATCAATGCGGTTTCCGGGCAAATCGATCCACAGTGGATCAAATTTTTAACGTCAGGCAAATTAACGAGAAGGCGTTAGAATTTGACCAAATAATTTGGCATTTGTTCATTGACTTTAGGGCAGCGTACGACAGCATCCTGCGCAACGAACTATATAAAGCTATGGGTGAACTGAGGGTACCTAACAAATTAATTAGACTTACGCAGATGACGATGAGAGGAACAACAGCCACCGTTAGAACCCGTAGTCAACACACGGAAAGATTTGCCGTCAGAACAGGACTTCGGCAGGGAGACGCCTTAGCGCCTCTGCTGTTCAACATAGCACTACAAAGAGCAGTGAATAGAACGAGGATAAACCAAAGAACGGGTACGGTATTCTCCAAGTCCAAGCAACTATTAGGATACGCCGACGATTTGGATATCGTAGGGACCACGCTAAGTAAAATTGAGGAAGTCTTCGAAACACTTGAAGAAGAAGCAAGGAATATGGGACTACATGTTAACGAATCGAAAACTAAGATAATGCGCGTTGCAAGGCAACCCAAGGATCACCCAGTACACCCAATGAATGGCAGGAACTTTGAGATGGTCTCAGAATTCACCTATCTAGGATCGCTATTAAACTCCAATAATGACGAGTCGAGTGAAATATCAAAGCGAATAGCGGCTGGCAGCAGGTGCTATGCTGCGCTACACAACATTATGCGAAATAAGTTGGTATCAAGAGACGTTAAAATAAGAATATATAAGACCCTGATAAGGCCGGTCGTAACGTACGGATGCGAGACCTGGACGCTTAACAAAAACAATAGCGAAAAACTCGATAAATTTGAGAGAAGAATCTTACGCAAGATATATGGGGCAACGCACGAAGAAGACGGATGGCGGATTAAATATAATCACGAACTGTATGACCTGTACGATAACCGACATCTATCATCCTTTATACGACTACAACGTATCAGATGGTACGGACACCTGAACCGCATGACAGAGGAACGTCAGGTATACCGTATTTTTAAGCACAACCCACTAGTTAGCAGACCTAGAGGTCGTCCAAGGAATAGATGGAGGAACAACGTGATAGAAGACATGAAGGCCGCAAACATCACGTTCACGGGGGACAGAACTGAGTGGAGGCGGCAGTTGAATCAGGCCAAGGACCATGGACGTCTGTAGAGCCAAGCTAAGAAGAAGAAGAAGAATTTTATAAAATGATATTTTTCCCTGAATACTTCAAAATTTTTATTTTAGTTCCAGGAAAATTCTAATTAATCTTTTAAATAGATCAAGCCATTATTGAAAAATTCCTTCCTTAATACTTTTTCAATATAATACATTTATTTAAAATTCCAAATATCTTGCCTTTCATCCCGTTCTTAACAAGGATTTGAATAAGCTTTGTAATTAAAAGGATAACATTCTATTCCAATTATACGCAGACAAATAAACAACTTCGGAATCAATTTCTCAAATATTTTCAATCTGCAGGATTTTTTCTAGCTTGTCGATAAAATACGGAGGTTCATTTAATATGTTTCCCACTTCAAGTAAATTTCGTTTATCTCTAATGGAATGACGAAATCCTATTTTAGAACGCCAAACATATAGTGGATTTTTTATTGCAAAGAAATTTAATATGACTAAACTTCATATTCTTTATTTTTTATCTCCGGATTTTTATAAATAGATAAGTGATATATGTATCGCGTTTAAATCAAATATCGCATTTCCGAATAAAAACGTCGTAAGATACAGATGCTTTGATTTTAATATTTTCAGGATGTCTTCAGATATATCTATTTTTGTAAGGATATGAAGATCTTTTTTCATGAGCGTGCAAACGAACCGGTTTCTGAGACAAAAATATTATGACAAATATAATATCTTATTACAAAAAAATTATTCGCTGTCGTGATCTAAATGTCATTACTGACACTTGTTTTTCTATTACTACACAACAACTATTCGTAAATTTTTCCAACTAATTCATGACTCTTATTACACTGGGAGTTTATTTTATGAGTAAACATAGAATAGTTTCATTACCATAGTTACAGAATGAAAGCAACGTATTGAAGCGTTTATTTTATGAGTAAACATAGGGAATAGTTCTCAGAGTTGTCACAAATGTCATTTCAAAATTCAGACACAACGACTTCAAAAAGTAAGTGTGGGTATGATTAAATATATGTATTTTTTTATTTCAGTTGAATCCAGCAGAAGATCTAGAACAACGTTAAAAATTAAAAAAAAAAAAATATTACATTATAAAGTAAAGAGATTAACTTTAACGTTTCTATTCCATGTAATACGAATTTAATAAAATAGAAATATTTAAAAAAATATATAACCATACCCAGTGAATGTTTTGCGCACGCAATGTAATCAAATTATTTTATTTCTAGATTTCAAATATCACCACAAAAATTCCTCTGTATTAGTTAGAAATGCTGATAATCAACAAATATTGCTAATTCCACCAAACTAGTGAAGTCATCTTATTGAAATTGGAGTTAGTTTGACATTTCAGATTGTTAACAAGGGGTATAACTTTGGGACTAACTAAACGGGGTTAGTGGCTAATCCCTTTTATGAATCTGGGAATAAGTGTTTAAGCATAAATAAAATTTATATATTTTTTAATTAATATTTAATAATTTTTAATATGTGTTAATCATCTCTATGTTTACTCATAAAATAAACGCTTTAAATACATTGCTTTTAATCAATTTACACTGTAACTATAGTAACGACACAGACTGTATGTGGTAATGATATACTCTATGTTTACTTATAAAATAAACTCCCAGTATATTGCTTATGAGTATTTCCTTCACTATTTAATAGCCAATGATATATCAACATTTTAAAAATTTGGATCGATCAGAACAAATTAACAGCGAAAATTGTATAATAGGTGAAAATTTTCAAAAACTCCTGCGACTGGTTTGACATTGACATTTAAAATTGTAAATGTGGTTAACTGAACTTTTCATCTTTTTAGTAATTATAGACAGTTCCGAGAAAACATATTTTATGCATTAAAATGATCTGAAATTTCAGCATTAAAAAGGTGTTGCCTGTTTAAGAAACTGCGTCTCGGGCACTTTTTGTCAAATTCCTAACAAAACAAACTCATCCAGTTTCTAGACAACACATATTTTCATGCAGATTTATGCAGTAATGTCTATATTCTTAAAACGTTCGTTATACTATATTGCTTCGTTAAATTTTTTGACAAATTATAAAACGATAGACAAACTAAAAGTATTTATTTTTTTTGCGTTAACGCTCAGTATTATCAATCCCCACATTTCAAATTTCAATTTCTTTATATTGTAATTCATACAACACCTATCATGAAGATATGTTTTAATAATGCCAATACTAAGGAGTAACCATTATGTGAAATATTTATTTCTATGAACGCACTAAGTAATATGATTTTAAAACTTTATTTTAAAATATACTTGTTATGTTATTATTATCTAGTATTTTTAGAATTTAAGCAGAAAAGAAGTTACAGATTAGATTTAAATATTTGAATTGATATCTCCGATATATTCAAAATTTGTAGAAAAAAAAACCGGGCCTTGGAAATAAGGAAGAATATCATTAACAGTTATATGCGGAATCAATACATGGTATAATATTAATGTATATTTTAGTAGTACCGTTGATTGAGAAATCAATCAATTTTTCAATCAACGGTATTATAATAAATCTTACCAATGATAATCAAATATTTTACATCAATCAAAATTTGTTTAAAATGCCAAAGAAAATAGAAAATAAAAGAATTTCGTATATAACAAAACATACAATTTTAAATAAATGTCACCAAAAAACATAATAATGTTTTTCAAAGAGATGTAGATTGAAACTTTTTCTCGCATTGCAATACTGTTTCAGCTCCCTGAGTGGAATTTTTTTCCTGGCAAAATATCAATTTGACATTAAAAAAAAATTCTATTAAAACTTGATTATTTTAAGCAAAATATAAAACCTAAATTAATATTAATTTCAATGTTGATAATACGATTTTCTTACTGAATCTACCCCAGGAGAATTAATTCATGTCTGGGAAAGATATACTTATATATGTATATCAGGAAATATATTTCGAAGAAATTTTAATTATTATCAATAATTATATTAATCAATATAATTTATTGGGCACTGCCCAATAGAAACAATTTTTAGGGGAGTAGTGTTCCGTTGCCCCCCATAAGCATAAAAGAGGAAGGTAACTTTAAAAGGAAATGAAATTCTACTCCGAATATTTTCCATCCTATTTGGATATTCGTCAGAAGTGGTCATTAGGAGTATTTTAAAACTTTATTTATTTGGAAGACGTGATAAAAAATTCTTAAACGAAACAATTCGTTACAAAGAAAGAAAACGTGAATTTGTGGGATCAAAAGCTTACTTTCGAATTTATGTGGAAAGCTAACATAAAACGGAATTGATATAAATTATTCAAACATGCTTTCTGGTTGCTATATGGGTAATAATCTAATAATACAGAATTATTTATACATCTAAAAATTTAATTTCTCAATTAAAATTAATATAGTTTACTTGTTTACTTGCGGCAACTTCTTAGAATGATAACAACTATATAAATTTAAATGAACAACAACTAACAAGCGGAAATATCTTTATATTGACATTTAAGTAGTAGCCAAGAATAAAACGTAGAGCGAAAATTTTGCTTAGCTTAGACTAAAGTTTAAACTATAATTAATAGTAGTTTACTTAGGTGATTATCATTTTTTTGAAATGAATTTACATATTAAAAGAGGAAGTCGCGATCCTTAACCTTGTTGTGCTGAATATTTTTCGTAAATTGCATTAATTAATAATTATTAATATACACAAAAACGAAGTCCATAATGGTTTAAAAACGTAGTAAGAAAATACGGAACTTACAAATTAAATTTCGTTTTTTTTTAGAGCTGGATTAATACGGGCCCCATTTTTATATTATTTTTTTGTCGGCAACTTCGATCATCAACTACAGAAGTGTTTATTATCAATTAATCAGATTTTGCTAGGATTAACGGCCGAATTCACCATTCATTAATCAAGACTTAATCCACTGAACAATTCTGATCCATAAATCAATTCAATTCACATTAAACATTAAGCTAATTAGATAATTAAAATCAATGATCAACTGGCCCATCGTAATCCATTATTTAAACTTTGTTCGTCTGATTTGATCCTGATTTTGACATTTTGACATATGTTTTTATGTGCGAAAGATTTTGACTATTAAAATTAATTGTAAAAAAATGAATCTATGTAATGTCTCCCTTTTCCGGTCTTTTTTGGCAGTTTTATTTTATTTTTTATTTTTCATATATGAAACAATTTAAATAATAATCGTTGAAGTAATGAGTATTTATTATATTTATATTTATTTAAATTCCGATAAGTTATTATGTCTATTGAAATTAAATTTATATCACAATTTAGTAATTACAGCTTTACACGTAATAATCCGATCATCGATATTAAAAATGTCAGCAACAAAAATGTGCATCAAAGCAAAACCAGGAACTATGCCAAAAATTTGATTCCGGTATCACAGAAAAAATGAGATAAAACTGAAACAATTGCGTTATTAAAAATAAAAAAGAAAGCTTCTGTCCTTTGACATTTTCAGCATTACCGAGATACCTAGTGTATTCCTGCTAGTAATTAATTTTGAGTCCAACTGCAGGTAATCAAAAATATATAATAATGTTAAAGCACAACATTTTTTAATGAGCACAAAATCCATTGTATTAGAAAAGATTAAACAAAGAAAATTAATACAATAAAATAACTATACAACCAAATTTAGTCGACGAGTCCTTCTGATACAAATACCAAAGGACAAGACCCAAAAGTCTTTCCACTGACATTCCATTTCTTTCCAACTCGAGATTTCTTAAATTTTTAAGAAAAACATTTTAAAATGGAGGTCCGATATAATTGAGTACTAATTGAACGTCAACTTGTCATTAAAGAAATTAAAAACAATCACCATGTAATTAAAAAAGTGTCATTTTTTAAATTTGATGTTACAGAAAAATTGAATCAAAATCAACTTCATATAATAAGTAACTTATATTTTAAAACTATATTCGTAATGCTGCAGCTTTTGTCTTTCATTTAGTTGGACTGAAAATTTAAAGACAAAATATTTAATTGGAACAATCATATGACATATATAAGTATTTTACTTTAAATGGAAATAGAAACTCAGGAGAGTATTACTGGATATAATTATATAAAAGGTAAATCTGGAATTCATTTTACACCAAATAAATTATTCATGAAAAATTCACTTTTGTACAAATTCAAGTCCGCTTTCTTTAAAATTATGATAATTATTCTGAACATTCGACCTTTTAACTTCAGTAACACCATTTCGAAAAAGAATTAATTAGCATCATTTAAACTGTTGTAATGAGGAATGAAATGTAACAAAACTTAAGAAAATGTCCAATTTCATTTCTTCACGATTACGCTATGAAATCGGTTATGTTCGGACGCGTACGTAAATAGTCGAGTTACCAAATTGATAACCTCAAATATTTAAAAAAAAAATTTAATGCATTTTTTCGGGAAAACAAATACATGATTAAAATGGCCAATTAATTCCGGCAACTTTCCCCAAATTTTACCGACTTGCTTAGCCTCATATAAAATATAAGAGACTAATTATAATCAATAATATATATATATATATATATATATATATATATATATATATATATATATTATTGATTGTATTATAATATAAAAGTTTTCTAAAAAAACCATTTATTTCATCTATCTTCATCTCAGATTTATTTAAATGTAAATAAATAAATAATCTAAAAATTATTTTAAAATATAATTTTTCTTCAACTATATATGTAAATGTCTATTATATTGAGCACCTCTGCCACTCGTCACGTGATCTGTATAAACTTTTCTTTCCTTTTCTTGTGTTCATTACACCATGCGCTATGTATCAGTATAGGCAACGGTCCATCTATATATATATATATATATATATATATATATATATATATATATATATATATATATATTAATAGATCGATGATTAAGAATCTATAACGTTTAATAACGTTATATTACGTTGTGCTATGTTATATTACGTAAACTCTGAATCCAATTTTACAATTTAGCGGAGTTTAAAGGCTATCATTCAAATTTCGTATGGACATAATAACACTATTCATACGTCGATAATGTATTGTTTGTTTATAATTATATAATGTGAATGTTGCTCTATAATTGGGTTTTACGTTTTATATACTGCAGAGCTAACAGACCAGCAAAAGAAGAGATAGGAAAGAATGTGAATACAAAACAGTAACATCAAATAACAACGTGATATGAATGAAAAACCAAAAATCCGTACGAAAAAGAATATTCTAAAAAAATATTGGAAAAACAGAGAAAAATGACAATCGACACGCAAGGTCTGGAAAAAACCGATAAGACAATTTATATGAAAAAATTTGCACATATGGAGCTATGAAACTTATTCAACCCTCAAAATCCTACGAAAAATGGTAAACATACCTATAAAAACAGTATTTCGCTATGAGTTATGCCTTCTGAACATATCATAGGCGCCGTTATCTTAAAATTTCTTTGTGGACAAAATAAAAAATCAAAACATTAAATTTACCACTAATGCATTACAAAAAAATTTGATGTGGCCAGCACATAACATCTGGCCTGTCCTCTTTAGTTTTTATATTTTTTATTAATATTTATATTTTCCATGCGATGACTGCCAACACAGTAAAATGAATTATTAAAATAATTAGTACTTACAGTATTAATACAATTCCTTTTAGAGTATTCGATAATTATAAAATTTTCATTGTCAATCCTGTGAATTATAATAATTGTCAATGTCAAATATAAAACATAAATTCCAAAGTCTAATTTTAACCAATCATGATGCAAATCATTTGAAAATTCAACCAATGGGAATAGTATTATACTGATTATACGTCATTTTCACCCAATGAGAATGCTTCATTTGATAAACCCTAGGAGTTTTTCAGTGTAGCAAATAAATATAATTTCAATATAATAATTAGATAGTTTCATTTTGCGTTGCCTTTTGAATTTATTTCACCAAGTACCACTCGTACCACTGATTTTTTTTATTTTTATTTTTAAGGGAGATTGTCGGGTGACATAGTGTGATTTCCGACGTAAATAAATGTCAAAACTGACAGTATTACATAATGGATGAAACATACAAAAAGAGATGTAGATTAAAATAACGAAACTACCAACAAAAAGGAAGTACAAACTGTCGACGTCAAAATCATTTTCAGAAATGAAATGAATGACAAGTTCAATTTTTTTTGAGGTTAAATTTTAGATCCTAATTATATTTGAAGGAAGAATAATGGGCCATTATATTGAATTTTGTTCAATATTAATGATATCTGTTACGGTTGTACATATTACTGCTTCTAATTCATATCATAAAATTTTAATAATTCTTGTAGCAGAAATCGACGATGTGAATATACACTGAGTAAAATCGACTATAGGTACCTAAATACTAAATTCAAATATATTTGTTGTTTAAAATTTTCTTTATTACTTAATCATTATGCCTCTCTACCCTTTCGAGTATGACGCGTTTAAAATTTATTTTATAACCGAGTATTCGATATTAAAAAAATATTCGGCCGGATAGTGAAAACATGGCTGAATATCGAATATGGTCCCATCTCAAGTATTTATGCCCTTATCTCAAACTACGTAAGTAATGTGAGTTCATTTTTAAAATAATAATAATTCAAAAATACTGCGTTAAGAGAACTGTCTTGTTGAGGCATGAGCCCCGATGTCCTCTTGTACTCGGCGCCCATGCATTATATGCAAATGGACTGAAATAGTCCACAGCTTCGTAAATATGCAGAAGCTGCACCCAGAAGCTTTGGAAATTAAGTTCTCTAGAGCTGCACTTTATCTATGTCAGATACACCGCTTCTATTTAAACAGCTTAAAACTAAATGGAACTAGCTTATTTTAGCGCACAGTCTTTTGAGAAAACTAGTAAATCAATATTGTTCTTTGCAACTTCAAATAAATCAAAAGTTTTTTCATTATACTCACAGTTAAGTAGAGAAATGTAAATTTTAGATTTGTTTAGTCTTTTTAAAAAACAAAGTGACCCACTAACACAATTCATAGCTTCAAACCCTCAGGATTTATTTAATTTTAGAAAACCAAGAACAGGCTTCTATTTTTACAAAAAATATTTATATTTTCTGTGTGACTGTTTATTAATAAAAGCGTGAAGTGTTTTGATCATTGTTGGACTGTAATAAAGAAAAACTGTTTAAAAAAGAAACAAAAAATATTTAAAATTCTGTGATAGTTATTTACATATCAAGTGTGGGAACGTCCTTTTTCCTGATGAGTATTTTGTGATGCGAGCTTGCGAGTGCTGTAATAAAACGAATCCGGGAAAAAAGATTATGCAAGAGGTTTGTACAATATTTTTGGACGAAAATTGTTAAAATCAATAATTAGTTTTTTGTATAAATATTTTTATTTATTGTATACACACATTGTTTTGTGGTACTAACTAGTGCTCTCAATTTGTCAACGTGACAGCCCAAAATTTTATATTAAATGCCATAAATTTAATTTTTCTAAATTAAATTGCATTGAATATTCCACTATTTTCTTTTATTATTATTAGGTAAAAGAATGTTTTTTTCCAAAATTTCCCTCATGCTATTATGGGGGAGACGTGGGAAGTTGAGATGTTGCTTAGATGACGCGAACCAACAAATTTTACTGTACGAGTACAAAAAAAATATACGATGTTCCACTAAAAAATAAAATGTTTAATACATATTATTACTAAAATAGAACCCCTCTGGTATAAAAGCTGCTACTGCAGATATTTTTAATAATATAAAATTTGTTTAAAAAAATCGGTATAATTTACATATTATTAAAAAATAAATACCGATGGACTACCCTGTAGATGTAATTATATGTAAATGAATTGCTATTTAATTCAACTTGGCATTAATGTCTTATTTGAAATGATTATCATAAACCCTCTTGTGGCTTTGGTATTATAATTGGCACTTTGTTCACTATAACCCATAAAAACAAATTACCTATCTGACGGGATATTTATACATGTTACAATTTCTTTCAATACTGAAATAATAAAATAAATCAAGACATCACTTGCTTATTACTCATTTTTACTTCTTTGTACGAAGTAAAGGAAGTATTGTAATCGCGGAAATATCCATTTTGACTATTTCTGAATCCTTTTTGACTACTTTCGACGTGACGTCTGTATGTATGTATTTACAAACGACTTATAATGTATGTATTTACATACGTACGTTATCTCGCATAATATGATTAGCCGTAGAATGTTGAAATATTGTATATGAGCCTACGGAACTACTAAAAAATTTAGTTATGCACATTCCTTTCTTATTGAAATCGGCAGTGCCAAAAGTGCACTTTGCTTGAATGTTTTTTTTTTTAATTTTCCGCGTAACTTAACATTGTTAACCGTAGAATGTTTTAATTTTGAATATGAGACTTTTGTAATAACTAGTTTTGCAGCTCTTTTTTTGCAATGATAGTAATAAAAGGGGACTTTGCATTTTTCGCATAACTCAAAAACGATTCCCCGTAGAATGTTGTAATTTTGTATATGAGGCTGATACGATATCTAGTTATACATTTCTCTTTAATTTAATAGACATATATTCATTTATATATTTTAAAACTAGAAAACGTAAAGTTCATAAGAAAAAAAGTTCCACTTTTAAAAGTGAGCTTATATAATTAATAATCGTTATATAATAGCGACCTTACTGACAATCAATTTTAAATGTCTTTACAATTTAGTTAAGTAAGTGTTTAATATTGTAGGCATACATTTTCCTTTTAATGAAACAGTTCGTTATGCGAAACAAGATTTAAAAATGAATTCTAAAAAGGGGCATTATTTTATAAGTTGCTGCCATATTCCCTACTGCCGGCCCTGCATCCACTTTTAATTATCTTAAAACTTTTTTTAATAATATGATTAGAAAATAATAACAATAATTGTAAATATAACATTTAAAAAAATATATATTTATGTTAAAGTTAGTTTGTTGTTATATTTCAAAGAATATCAACCTGTCAAAATATTGGGAACTTCTGAACAAGAACATGAATCCCAAGAAATAATAATACATAAAGATTCTTACCTGTCCATTGCAAATTATTACAAAATGAAGACAGAATTTGATCCAGGTAGATGGTCAGTCTTAGCCTAAAAAAAAATAAATAAATTAGTGCATAATAAACATGTTATTTTCTCAGAAAATTTATTAAACACAGACCAAAATCCATAAATTTAATGTGAAAAACCTATTCATGTTTGTAAATAAATTTTTGCATTTTGTTTTAATTTGAGGTTCATCGCCATTATCACGGTTAAACGATTATTAATCGACACCACAATTAAGAGTGAATCAACAAGTTAATTTATTTTCAGGATGGTCACTAGAATATCAATAATTAAATTCCAATTAAACGTGGAATTTAACCTGTCTGAATTTAACCCCATAGTGCGAAATCACAATTTCAATTACATTTGGTTATTAATGTGAACCTCAATACATATGAGTTCAGAGTTCAGACACTGTTGTCTAAACAACAATCCTGCTTGTTTTCAATCAAACTTCTGAACAGGAGCGACTCGTAATAGGATCTGCAGAATTGCATGCAACACCCCGACAACAGGTTTTAATAAAATTGTATAAAATATATTTCACTTCAGTATAAATTTTTGTAATTAAAAATACTTTTGGTTTAACTCATTCAAAGTGGTATGGTATATATATATATATATATATATATATATATATATATATATATATATATATACATGTGTCCCTGTATCTCCCAAGTGGAGCATAGGGCAACCAAATGAACCGAGCTACTTCTATTTAAGATGTATAGATGGCAAGTCTATAGCATCCGAGTGTGATACACAAGTAGCTGTGTTTTTTATTTTACGACAAATCGCTCGTTGTTGGTCGCTGGGACTTGAACCTACGATCTCAAGTTCGAATGACGTCACAACGAGTTAGAGATGTGCGCTAGCTCGCTCAGCCATGCAGTCGACATAAATTCTATAAAATATACCTCACTTCAGTATAAATTTTTGTAAAAAAAAATGGTTTATCTACAACTATTGAAACATGGAAACATTGTATGTGTGATACTACATATAATATACTACTCATATTACACAAGTGTAATATGAAATGTCATGATACACGCTACACTTTTCTGTAATAAATAGGGCATATAATTTAACACATAATATTTTATTAAACTGTTAATTTATTAAGAACATATTTTTTATTATAAATATCAATATATATGCTTATAAAAGTATAATAAATACAATTTGAAAAGGTATTTTGACATTTAAGTGCTACTGTGGCGCCATCTGTTAAGATATATATGAACTACTCAAACCTAACTGAATATTTAACAAATAAATCAGATTTTTTATATGCCTGATAGTTGTAGATAAAGTATAGTATTTGACTCGCATAATATGGCTACATTACACGCGGATGATTAAAAATACTCGCTACCGCTCGTATTTTTAATTACATCCTCGTGTAATATAGCCTACATATTATGCTTGTTAAATAATATACTATTAACTCATTCCAAGTAGTATGGTGATATAATAAAAAATTCTAATATATTCCTTTATTTAAATATTATAATTTATGTTTGATGTTTGTATACATTTGCTACTTAATGACGTTTATTTTTGGCAACGCAAGAGGTAACGCAATTCCAGTAAAATATGAAGTAAAGCAAAGCGGAGTAGGCCATTTGTACCGTGAATATTTTTTATCGCACAACATGAAATTTATCATATCTATGGTTACGACTTGGTATTTGAATGATAGCAATATATATTTGCTTGTCTCTTGAATTTCACAATTTTAGGAATATCGGTAGCGGACATGGGAACGGTTTCTTCCATGATTTGTCGCCTGTAAGGAAAATGATAATCGATAATCGAAGTACCGTAAAATAGCCACTGCTAGAAATGCGCGCAAATTAAAGAAAATGCATTTTTGGTTCATAATAGTTATGTATATATTAAGAGCATAATCAAAATGTTATAGCATGAGGAAATGTTTAAAGCTCGATGCGGAGCGGAAAGCTTTAAATTTCCTAAAGGCTGTAATTTTGATTATGCCTTTGGTACATACAACGTTTTACTTAATTTGGTAGGTACTTGAAATGAAAAAGTCTGTAGGTATATGTATTTTCCATTCCGGGGTTTCTTCATAGATATATTTTTGCAACGAAACGCGGAACGTAGGACTTTAACGTAGGATTTAAAAAAGTGCGGATACTCTCTTTCCTGATTTCCTGACATTTTCGTTCAAAATCAGACAGCCATGAAAATAAAAAAAAGTAACTATGTGCCATTTATAGTAAATATATGAAAAATTTGTTTTATTTGATGTACTTATCTTACTTTTTATTTAATACATTCCGTGGGCATGATTTAGTTTTAATTTTAATACTAGTTGTAATTTTTAGTTGCAATGACTTGAGTAGGTTTTAATCTAAAATATGTCACAAAAAAAGTGAAATTTACATTTTCGACAATATAAAGAAAATATATTGCATATCAAAAGTAAATATTAATAATAAATCCAAAATCGAATTTAAAATAGATTGTTCCTTTCTGTACACAGAAACTGTGAAAAGTAGGATTTATGGTATTGCTGCAGCTGTAATATTAATAAAAAACGAACAAAATAAGAAAAATAGATGGATACACCCTAAAAAACAAAATCAGGATCAAAAACGACATAGCAAGCAAGCACATAAAATAAATTAAACTTAAAATTGGTACAGTAACTGGGTATAACCCTTTGTAGTACATAGTATTTGTACTTTCACAAAGGTAGGATTGTTTATTATTTAGTTTGCCCTACAGCACCCATCCGCACTGACGATGAGTTGTGATATCCAGAATCAAATCTCATCAAACAGCGAAAATACAGGAAATCCTTGTTATCCCACACAGAGGACATGAGGAGAATTTTATCAATTTCATACATGATTTAACCTACATTTCAGTTCTAAATGTTTAATTCATAACTCCAATTTAGACCACGCATTGTAATATGTATAATAGATTCCAAATTACGAGGATGTAATATTTGAATGCATGTAAATATAATTTAATATCGTTTGTTAATGAGTAATATAGTAAATTCTCACTAATAATCACCCCAGAGCATTGATTATTTACGGATTTTTTTTTTTCGCGTTCTAGCAATGTAGGGGAGAGTAGCCTAATTTGGACTGTAGCCTAATTTGGACCGCTGTGGTATCCAAAGATTGATAAAATTTGTGCGATTTTAGATAGACTATTTGTTATACGTAGAGTTAGACCAGATAAATGTAATCGTGTTTGTGTAAAAAGTCTCATGGTTACATTAAGAGAAGGGTTATTTGTTTGACTACGAAGAAAATTTGTTATTTTGATGTAAGAGTGAAAGCCGTTAGTTCGTCCAAACGTAAGTAATTACAAGTCCTCTTATATCATCACAAAGCTTACTTATCTAACTATAATTTCCTGTTACAATTTTATGAAATTATGTTACTTTGACATTTTTGTATAATTTTAAGTATAAAATATTCAAGTTGCCCAAGTTGGACCGAAAACAGTTGCCTAAATTGGACCGACAAAAATTGTGATTACGGCACAGAATAGTACATACAGAAGCGACACGTCGACATGTCGGTACCTTTCATGTTACCCTATTCAGTTCTACGATCTTGGAGCATTGTGTAGACCTTTAAATTTGTTGACTTCTCCTATCTCTCCCTAAGATGTGACGAAACTATCCGATTTTAAACAATGAGCCCTTTAAATTTGTTGCCTTTCCCCATCTCTCTGACAAAATGCGAAACATCAAAAAGAAAATGGTAATTCATGGTTTTGTACATTGCGTGACGAAACCAAGGAAGAAAATATGATACAATATATGAAATGTCGCACTTGGATTCATTCTCAGTGTGCTGGAGTTAGTGCTGTAGTTAAAAGGTTCTATTGTTGTAATTTTCGTTAAGAAAGCTAATGGTCCAATTTAGGAAGCTAGCGGTCCAAATAAGGAAACCGGTTTCCTATATTGGACCGATGACAAGATTTTTTTGAATTTATTTTTTACTATTAAAAATAGTATTTAAAATTTAATAAATGGTTTTATTTTGAAGGTACACTTAGTGAGTTTCTTTTCTACTACTTAATTTTTATTGACACTTCTTCCGTGCCTTTATATAGTGAATTTTATAAAATTGGTCCAAATTAGGCTACTTTCCCCTATTAATCAGCACAAAAAATTACTAACATGTAATCGCTTTTTTTACTACTAGTCTAGACATCCACTATTATTAGCCTTTATTTTACATGAGAAAATGTTTTTCACCACCACATACTTGGTAAACATGGCCACCTAGGTCAATAATAAATTATTATTAACCATGATCGATAATGAACATTGGTACTTTTTAAAGAGTTTCTCCAAATCCAAATATTTTTTTAATCATTTAACTCAAGAAAAGTGAAAAGTAGTGGTTCACAATTAGAATATGCCGTTTAAATTAAATATGTAAATCTAATAAAACCAAATAAAAAATGATGTTGAATAACTGAAACGTCAAATATAAAAACAAAGTCAGCCTACTTTATTTTTGTGAATATTAAGACACAAGTTAATGGTCATGTCGAAATGTTATTGTCATTATATTTTCTTTTAGTATATATGCTAAAAGTAAAAAAATAATACATATACCACGGTTGAGGAGAGCATTATTGACCAGCGCCTTATGTTCCTCGGTTGCTTCGCACCTGGGAACACAACTTGGCGCTGTCAATAATGATAATCTTCATAACCTTGATGTATAATATACTATTAACTCATAACGTTTTATAAAAATTTCCGTTCATTTTAATTATAAATTGTTAATATGTAAAACATGTAAGTAAATAAATAACTTTAATTTAAATTCTATGTGTTCGTTCCTTCGTTCTTTCTCGTGTTAGTTTGTTATTGTGTTGTGCATCTTCGTCTTCAAAGTAAAATAACTAATCTTAGAATCGTTCCATTCACCGCATTACAAAATAATCAGTGCAATTCGAACGTAATTGGTTGAAATCAGCAAAATACTGAATTTATTTGGACATTAGGTTATGAATAGAATTGTCATATTATAAATATAAAATAACTAGTGATTACACCAGCCATTTTTAAGTGATAATCACGACTGCTTGTGAGGAAAATCAAAAAGAGTTTAACAGCAGGAGTACCTATTTTCTAAAACAACAACTAATAAGTAGAAATGAACTAGACAATTGCTCTAAATATAAATTTTCAATTAATAACTTGTCTCCTAAAAAATTGGCAGACGTTGCACCTAAGCAACAATAGTTACGTTTTTTTTTATTGGCAGTGCAAAAATGCGATGCCTCGCACATCTGCTTTTAATGATGTCGTAGCTACTGTATGATGCTAGCATTTCTGTGAAGAATAAAAAACACATGTCTACGCTTCTCTGTGAAACTGCAAATTATTAGGAGTTAGGTTATGTAGAATATATTCAACTATAACGATGTTGAACATATTACCTCTCTTTTAGTTGCAATTGATGCAAGCAATTTTATATTTGATTTATATACAGAATGTCCCAAATAACAACTTATGTGTTTCTGATAAACAAAAAAAAATTTTCCTTAATTTTTCTTCTTATTTATTAAAATACAGTAGGACTTTTTTATAAGCTCTATATGAAATATTAAAGTTGACTTTAATTTTGAGAACTCCCGTAAATTCATCATAAAAAGTGTCTGAAGAATGTGTAAACCAAATTCACTTATTCTTTTAATCTTGGAAGTTATGAGCAGAAATTAAAAACCGTAAAATTTATTTCGTTCATATCTAGAAACCTAAGCATTTTTTCAGGAAATAAAGACAAGGTTACAATGGTCTCTTAATTCAGCAACTTTGGTCTAATTTAATGCTTACCAAGTTATTTGAGACACCCTGTATACATAGTGCTTTTTTCTTGGTGTGTCCCGACGATATTTTCAAAATTAAAAATATAATACTAGAGAAAAAAATTTCAAATTAAACTTATTTACCGTTATGTATTTTATACCTAATTTTTGGTGGAAGTGTTTTTGAAGATTTTTTTTTGTTTTTTCAAACATAAATATTTTTCACTAATTTCAAAAGTGAAATAATTTTCTCAATACATTGATATAATACACTTTGTCGTACATAACAAAAATATTGACAATAATAAAAATGAAAAATTATTATATTTTAATTTATATTCGATAGAAATAAAAATGCTTTGACAAAAATAATTAAAAACGAAAAAGTTTCATATTAATAAATACTATGAACAATGCACGACGTAGTCAAAGCAGAAAATTATTTAATTATATTAAAATAATATTTTACTGTGCGTAGCTACAAATTTATATTATTGTAAATATTTATCTTTTCTGTAAATATCGGATAATTGCAACCGACTGCGTTGATAAATGACACTTAGGAAAATATTGATATTTGTACTTTGTAATGTAATTATAATTTAATAATACTAAATTAAAATCAGTGAGACTTTTACGCGTTAGATACTAAAAAATTAATTTTGATTTAGATTAAAACTGTAAAGCGAATGAGTATGTACAGAACACATCAGATTTTAAAAATTCCAGTCCAATTAAACGTCAAATTTAAAACCAATCATGATATATCATTTTATTTACTTCTGATATAATTTAAATAAAATGAACTTTAAAATTGTATTTTCTTTTCTTTTTTAATTATTTTTTTATTATTTACTTTTAAATACGGAAATATTAATTTTAAAATAGCTCTCATTGAATAACCTATTAAAAAAAAAATCCAAAAATAAAATTCAATTTTGTATATTCCGATGAAGCATATTTTTATCATTTCACTCATCTAATTTATAAAATATTATTCAAGAAAATGTGAATGAATATATTTTCATCGGAAATTCTATTTCCGACACCTACACGTTGTCAAAAATTGATTTGCAAAATCTTTAATGCAAGAATATTTGCAAAAATTATTAATTAATGACAAGTCAACACAATTTTATTATTGAAATAAATTTCTCCACTACAATTATAATATCTCGACTGCATTTACATATTTTTCTATTTTTGCTGTAGTTTCAGAGAGAAAATTTTATTTTATTTTATATTTTTCATATACACCTGTATGTTATTTTTTGCTTCTAAATATTTCTTTTATTGCGACACGTGTATTGTCACACATTGATTAAATATGCACGGTGTAACATATATACTCGTAAGTTAATTAATTTTACTCAGTGATAGTATCAATATTTATTAGCAAATTTTTTCAAATTCTCATTATTATTTAGTATTTTTACCATCCAATAAATAATTGACATGTTTAGGTATTTTCTTAACAATTCAATCCAATATAAAAAACAATGAAACTAAAGTTTTGGACAAACGTGAGTTGTTAAATATTAAACAATAACAAATAAATCGGTCAACATTATTATAAAAGTTAAAATCTGTAAAAAGACATGACTTTAAAAATGTCTATTTCATATACTTAATTAAAATATAAAAGAAATGAAATAAATGAAATTTGTGACAAAATTTTGAAGAATTTTATTTCTATATCTAGAAGGTTTACAATAAAAAAGTAATAAATTTTAATGGTCTCGTGGAATTCTATCACTGGTTAAATTTAATGTATTTATTTGTATTACAACCTATATTTATTTATATGATTTTTTCTTTCGCTTACAAATAGTTCTTTTTATTTTTTAGTTTCATATAAGAAATAATTTATTTTTAAGAAAACTGTGTCAAGTATTCCGTAATATATTCTTTATAATAGTGCAGAGTGGTGTCACTTGCAATCTTTTGCGTCGTCTTATAGTTCTTTAAGAGAGTAAAGAGAAAATAAAGAAAACAAAATATAAAAAAGATTTAGCTTCCTTTTTATTCCAGAAAATAAATGAAATAAAGTATCAACGAATTTCTGAGTAAGGTAAAAGATGTACATTTCAATTATATATATAAACAGAAAGAAATTTCAGAGTATATTTATATTTAATTCCATTTAGAATGTTAGAATATTTTGTGCAGTCTAAAGTTATATTAATTTACTATTGTATATATATATATATATATATATATATATATATATATATATATATATATATATTTATATATATATATAATTCTATTACAAATATTTTATTAAAATAAACAATAGCTGCATTTTAAAATAATGTAAAAAATATGTTTGAAGAGTTAATATAATGCGATAATTTATTGATTCAATTATGGTACAGTTATTATATTAATTATACATATATATATATATATATATATATATATATATATATATATATACTGATTATACACAGGATTTTTATGTAAGATATGTAAATTGTTAATCTGTTGGAGAACGATATCTTGAAGATGGCAGTACCCAAGATAGGCTGTGGACTAGATGGTTTAGATTGGAGGATTGTTAGAAGCATGTTAGAGACATTCTTCCGCTTTACCGGAGTGGAAATTCTAGTCTGCAGCTTCAACCTTAAAGGACATAAAGAGCTCAAACGGACCCTCGACTGTCACTTCATCGAGATCTGTAGATGCACCAATGGTGTTAAGTGCAGATTTCGATTTCACGAAGGAGGGGGCAATGTAGCAAACCAAAGGTTACGCCGCAGGCGACGGCTGCAGATATTTAGCAGACAGGTTGAGACATGTTCGCTGCCATTCTATTGTACTGAAGCGTCGAAGATGCGATAATATTCCAGAACTTAATTGCTCTAATATAAGCCCGAGCAGAAAAGACCACAGGGACAGTCTGATATTAAATACGAGTCGTAAACATAAATATTCGTATTGCAATTATTTTTACATTTCTCTTAAATAAATAAACGTTACAATATACCTATATATTCGTATATATATATATATATATATATATATATATATATATATATATATACAGAAAAATGTTTAAAAATAAATTTTGATAGATTAACAATCATATTCTAAGCGATTAATAGTTCAAGAAGACATTAAGAAAGATATAAATCCGTGGTAAAGTGAAAATCAGGATAAATATTAATGTCATACAGCGGCGAAACAGCAATAATTTTTATGCTTTCAATATAATTCTAAAAATATACTCGTACTTGTGTACCAATTAACTTTTATTCACATTTTATTAGCTACGAAATGAGTTGCTATGCAATATAATTTAATAAATTACCAAAGAAAAGGTAGACACAATAAAAGAAATAAATGGAATAAAACGATATATTTTGTATTCAATTAATATGTAGACTAACAAAAAATCATAGCACCAAACAACAGGTATATTAATTTGTAGGGTAAAAAGTTTATTATCAAATTTACTTCAAAAGAAAATATAAAATGTAGAATTTGAAATGTAGGTATTACTTACATTTTATTCTTGTAAATATTTATTTTTGTTAAAAAGCTGTTTAAGGGACGTTTTGTTTTTAACTTCCTTTGTTAGTTCAATATTGAAATAATTAATAGAAAATGATATAAATATGACAATTCATTAGTAACTAAAATTTAAATGTGTATTATGTGAATTGTTAAAAATTTGTTTATAATTTTAAATTTAAAAATTTGAATAAAAGTATAGACATTATTTAAATAGTTTTTAAGCTACATTGTGTTTATTTAAATAAGTAACCCGTCATCGTCGTAATACACAGTAGCTGTTAAAAGTGGATGAATCGGGACAAGTATTTGATAAAATAAAACAATGATATTCCCTCTCGTGCATCAATAGATATTAAATAAAATAGTTGATAGTGTATATAATATTACTTTCTCCGGCATTCACTTTATAAAACTGAGGGAAACCACAGCCAAAACCTCAGGTAGATAGACTGAGTAACAAATTGACAAAGATTGCATTTAATTCATAGGGGTTGTCCCAATATTTTATTACAACAATATTTGGTAAAGTGATATGATTGAGATCAAAACTGATATTGTTGGTCACAACTGCAATTACTTGCCTGTTGGTTTGCATGGATTTATTGATTGGTTCAGAGTCCGCATGCCTTTGCTTCAATATCATGTTTATAGGGCGTTCAATTTCGTCATAGGGCCATTGTTTATACTTGATATGATCTGTGTCGTAATGATCGACCCTTAAGCTCGCGGTTTTCCCGGCTACAAGAGTACTCGGTCAAACGAACCGGCCACGACGAAATCACGCTCAAAGCAATCAGGCGTTCGCCAATGAGTGGTCGTCCGCCTTCGTAGATACCTGTGTCGTACCGCGGTTATGGTATTGTTTTCCGTATCCATGGTATGTAATTGACAAATTGTTGACTTCATTTGAGGTTAACAATAAGTGAAAGCGGGATGATATGAATACTGTGGGTTTTAGCGGTGCAAGCATACAACAAGACATCTACCGATAAAATTTAAAGTAAAAATAATTTGATTTACAACAAAATACTTTTTAAGTTAACTCTAAATTATTTTTTAAAATACAAATAGACGAATGTAATTTCAATTGTCGCATAAATTTATTATAGAAATAATAATTAATACCAAAATTAGACATTTATAAATTAAGGTTGTATGTCAAAAAGTCTTGGAAAAAATATTTTAGGTATTTTGTTATTTGTTGCCATGGTTTCAGTATTGAGTAGAAAAAGGAAAATGACATAGGTTTGTGTTTTACATTATAAAATTAGTATTTTTTATTTAATACAATCTTCTCAAGGATACGGAAAAATAGCTTGTGCCCTACGGGAATCTAACGGTATATTACATCCCTTGGCTTTTGCTGCCCTCGCTCACTACGTTCGCTCGTGCTTCAGAAATCTTCGGGATGTAATATGCCCATATCTTCCCTTATAACGCAAAATACTATTATTTGTACCCAAGTAAACGTGGATAAACCAGTGCTCGTGCTGATATAGTACTTTCTTAAGCTTGAGAGTTGTGCAAGTCTCGGAAATTTACAATTGGTAGTACGTTAGTCAGTCAATATCAGATCGATTACATTTGATTGTAATGTGATATCACTGTGACAAGCATAGTTAATATTGGTAAACACATACCTAGCTTGTCGAAGCGGCGACGTAGTTGGTGGGAATTTAACAGGATTTTAAAATAGACACAGAGACGATTTCAAAGGGTGCACTAGGTCGTGTTGATGCCAGACATATGTTTCAAGGTTTATTTTAGTTACACTGTTCGGGTTAAAAGAAAAATTGTTACTAAAATGTTTAACTTATCCAAGGGATTATTTCTAAATTTTATTAATAACAAAGTGATACATGTTAGCAGCACTGCTTCAATATTATAAAAAAAATAATTCGTTACAATTATGAAACTATTATTTTCCGGCTGTATCTTTATATTAACTTTTTTAATTTTGACATACATTATCCACCCTTAAAATGTTGACCTCATTTTTTTGAACACCTTTATACAAGATTCTAGGACTTCATGTAAGTAAAGTTATTTAATTTACGGTAAAATTATACATTATATATTTTTTTTAATTTCATCTCCATTATTTGTCAATATCTACTAGGACCATCACAGAACCACCAATTTGACTAAATGATTTCTTTAATTTTCTTTTATATGTAGCAACCAGTAAAAAGACTTTACCAGTTTCAGGATATTAAGTATTTGTTTACATCGTATTGCATGTAATTTTGTCCAGTAAGTAGGGTAATAATAATAACGCACAGATTTGTCAAAATAAAGAGGGTCAATTAGATAATACAGCTGTCATATCAACCCATGCAGACTTGATCACGAAAACTTTACTCGTAAGAAAATTTTATAAAATAATATTTATTAATAACATGCAACCGGTAAATTATTGAACAAACCATAGATGCCATGAATCATATCAGGCCTTAGATATCTTAATCCTCGTTCTCCGAGCTCGGAATTCAATTCATCTGCGGCGGTTATGACACTTAAACTATCCTAGGTATGCTAAGGTAATAATTTTAAGCGAATTATGTATTGCCAAATGAGAAATTATTTATTAAATATTATTTACTGCTAAAATATAGTTTTTTCACAATAACTAGTTGATCTCTTCAACTTAAGGAGATTTCACCAATCTGATATTTTGTTGTCAGTTAATAGGATATGTCATATTTAAGAGATGAGATACGTCATATTGGAAGGGAACACAATTTGCATATGACACTTGTCCGCAAAATGTCATTGTGCATACTGCACATTATTCTCGTATGCGTAGTGCGTATTATTTAACTATACATTCCATGAGTAACATACATTATTAATATTAAATTATCTGAATCGTAGTACTCAGGTATGCAGTCAAAAAATCTTTATTATCTACAAAGCCAACGTTTCGACACCACTTGTGTTTTCCTCAGGTCTAATAGATATTTTAATGTAAAATTTTCGTTGTACATTTTCTTGCGTTCAATTATTTTTCTTTATTTATATAGGTATGTTTTTCTTAAAATATATTGGATAGTTGGATTCTAATAATAACTATATCATATTACAACTCGACATATCCAACTCCTAGTAAATTGGCCCATGTTTGGGAGTTTGATTTCTGTGGTAAAAATAATAATTTTTAATCTAAAACCACATATGTATTTGTGACGATGTTTTATTTCGTTTGATCAATAAGGGGTAAAATATTTTATCCAACACCGTGTAATTATCACGATATAAGTATGCTGTTTTTAGATAAATAAAGTAGGTCATAAGTCACTAGTGAGCTAAATATATTAGCTCACTGTTTTTTGGTTCGTATCATAGTAACTACGTTATAAAACCTTCTCTACACTATTTTGTTCCTAAATGTCATTTCGAAATTCCATCTGTCAAAAATCTTATATGTATTTTATATCAATGATTAAAATGTGTTGGATAAAATGTTGTATGGCACATGTGTGTTAATTAATTAAGTCACTTGAAAAAATACCGCACTCGGCCTAACGGCCTCGTGAACTAAACTTTTCTCACGTGACTTCTCTGTAATGTAACACACTTGTACCATAAATAACTATAATACACTTTCTTTTGACAATCGAAATCTGTTTTAGAATTCAACATTACTCCATTTGGTAAAATTGTCAACTCTCTCATGCCGGATACGAAATAAATAATTTCTATCTAATTCATCCACTTCATTAAAATTTATCTCTAGATTAAAACAAATTTAAATTTATGAAATTTATCAAAAGTTAATGTAATTTTGATAACTACTGTCTAAAATATTTAAAACGAATTAGTCTTATCTAATAATCACATTGAATGAAAAAAGTATTATAATGTCACGCAGTTCATAACTGAACAATTAATATTGAACAGGAATATTTGACGTCTAATAAATGTTATACACTGCTTCAAGTATCTTATAATATTTTTAGCCAATAAGTCTGTTATGAGAATGTGGATATACAGAAAAAATATTTATTTTGCAAATAAATTTATAAGGAAGTTTATTAGGAGGTGGATATCTCGGCCTTTAGCGTTATTTATTAACAATATCAATTTCTTAAAATAAAACTACTCATAAATTTTGTCGAGGGTTGTATGTTACCTTGGATACTTCATCGTATTTTGGCCTAGGACTACAATAGTTATTCGTATCACTAGTTGCAAAAGAGTTTCTGGACGTGTGATACACAAGACTTTTTGCACCGATGACACTTTTAATTTATTAAAGAAATTTTATTACTGCTTAAAATTTTATACGCAGGTTTTTATGTCAGAAACATTTACGATTCATATATATATATATATATATATATATATATATATATATATATATATATATATATATATGTGAACAATTCACTTGTTTTATTCAAAAAATTTAGTAACATTTGTTGTAACCAAAAAAATAAAATGAATATGAATTGATATTTTTCAACAATTAACGTAATCCTAATCATACAAGACGAATATAATATGAATAATAAATCAAAGTAGTTGTTTTAAATAACGTTATACATTTCCAATAAAATAAAATTAAAATTTTGGACAGAATGTAAGGCTAAAATATTTAAGTTGACATCCTTACATTTTTCCGGCCTACTGGATGATTTTGAATTCTGTAATATAAGTCATAATGAAATGGAGGCGCGAAAATAGCATTTTTACTACAGTTGTCCTGTTGATAAACTAACATTAGTGAAATAGTGTTCTTTATCTTTTACTACTGAGAAATTTTAAATAATAGTGTCATTATTCAAGTGGGTGAAAAAAGAACGTTTTTGTTCGATTAGTGTGCCCAACTTTAAATTGCACTTGTTTGTTTCTACAGGCTATTAATTCTGTGTAATTATTTTCCTGTATTTTCATTCCAGTGGCGGTAGTGGTAGCCTTCTTCATCTGCTGGGCACCTTTCCACGCTCAGCGCCTGGTGGCCATCTACAGCAACTCTTTACAGGCCGCCCCGCCCTACAAGCTCAAGCTCTACGAACTCATCACCTACGTCTCCGGAGTGCTGTACTACGTGTCCACCACCGTCAACCCAGTGCTCTACCACATCATGTCCAATAAATTCCGCGAGGCTTTCAAGGTACGCCACCTAACTTACATACTCGTAAATGTGTAATGTGTAATGTAGCAAGTGCTTTAGATAGTTACATGCCACTATGCACTGCAAATATAGTCCCACAAGGGGAATCATTAAAACATTTATACTAGCTTAATGCATCTTAACAGCCAAAATGAAATAGTGAAATAGCTTCCGTGTTCCATGTCAGAGTAGTTTTTAGTCTTAGAAAGAGAGACATGAGAAAAGTTCGAGCATTTAAAGAAGGGAAATGTGCAGAAACCAATATTCGTCCGGACGAAAATAGAAGTGCTACGAGTACAATACTATTTTCCTACGACCGATAAGATATTTACTTGTTGTATGTTTGTTATTGCTACGGATACGTAGTACCTATATTGTAAACACATTTTCATTTCCCACAGTAACCATAGATAATGTTAGGTGTAAATTCATTTCTCTCAGTTCTGTCAAAAATTATTCATATCTCACAGTTTGTCAAAAATAAATTATTCCAAATTTAATTAATTAGAAAATAATATGGTGGTCGTAGAAAAAGTATAGTTTACAACTCGCAAGGAATGTCCATTTCATACTTGACAGTTTCGTAAATACTGTCATACTCGTATGAAATGTGTACCATTCCATGCTTCTTGTACAATATACTATTACTACTTAGGGTTTAAGATCTTCCATAATGTCAAGTAGCATGATGTTTTTGGGAATTTCTTGACTTGACTTGAAAATTAAGCTTTTCCTAAATTCACGACTTGACTTGATTTAATTGTCTTTCTTAGCTACTAGACTTGATAACAAGCAATTTCAAGATACTTGATATTGCTTGATAAACAGATTGCATTTTAATGAAATGAGGGGAAAAACCTAGGAATAATTCAGTACTACAAATTCCGTCATATTTACTCCAAAAATTTCTGGACAACCTCAAAATTGCATGTTTTGTTTAAAAGTAGGTTGTTGAATACAAAAATAAGTACATAATTACTTGTTTTAGTAACCAGGCAATTTTTAACGAAATTAAAGGAAATGGCCAATTTTTTTAGCATCCTCAGCTCCTGTTGAAAGACAATTTTCTCCTTCTAACTAACTGTTTAGGTGATACGTTTATTAAAAGCGTCATGTTTATTTGTATTTTCTTACCTTTATATTATTTTTTGTTAACAAATTGCAGATTAGAATTATTTAAGATTTGGTTTTGTAAACCAGTCTTTATTAAAAATCAAATAGTGATTTCTTTAAACTACATTATAAAACGGATACAAAATCAAGTAGTTTTAAAGAACTACTTCATTTTTCAGGTACTTGAAATATGTAATTGTGAATTGCAATATATACGGAACACAGCTTTTTTTTGTAAATTGTGTAGTACATTATACAAGCTCTACCTCTAGGCGCACCTGAGGTGTTCTCTTCAGTTGAAAACTACCGTAGCAGTCAAATACATTCTTACTTTATATTGCCGTGAATCAATGGAGAAACATTTTCCTTTATGTCAAAGCAAAATAAACTGTTTGAAAACATGAAATGGAAGGCAAATAAACAAATGAATATATAAGCTACATATTTCGTTTTTCAGTTAATTTTTTATGATTTATAAAATGGGGTTTGAAAAGTTTTATCGGTTCCAACCAGAGCTAGAAAAAAAAAATCTAGAAACTTTTAAAAGATACTTACACAAATTTGTGAAGATATTTACCTAAGTATCTAGATACTTTTTATTCTAGGTATCTTAAGATACAAATATCTCTTAAAAGTAATTAATATAACTACTTAAGATACATGACAGTATCTTATATACTTTTAAATGTTTTAGATACTTTCAGATATCCACTTGAAGGTACTTATAAATAGGTAGGAACCTCCTTAATAACAGCAAGTTAATAGACACGCCCCTTTTTTAATTTTTTAATTTCTCTTATAAGTATTTAATATTTTATAATAATTTTTTTATCATTACATTCTATTGAATTCAAATTTTCATTGGCAATGTAAATTTCTTTAAAATACGTCCTCTTAGAAACCCTCAATAGGCTAAATGCTACGGAAGCAAACAGCTTGTTTATATTTTACAGCTTTTCTTTTCGTGTGTTAGAATTACAATAATAACAAATCAACTCAATAAACAGAACAAAAACTAAAGTAATTCAGTAAAAAAAAATGACCAGAAATACAATGTACGCAGCACACTGTCTAGTTTTAACACATTTCATATTATTCGACTGTATTTAGTAATGTATTTTAATTGTCGATAAATAAGATATTTTTTTTAAGATAAAACATACTTTTTTAGGTTAAAAAATATATATACTTTTAAAAAGTATTTAAATCGAAGATACATTGTACATAAAATAAAAAGTATCAAATATACTTCATCTTAGTGTCTTAGATACAAATACATTTTTGTTTCAAACGGAAGTTAAAGAAATATGGTATGAAACACGTAAAGAAACTGGGTAGTTTTTAATTTTTGCTCTTACAAAACTTGTCTGCGTCTCGTTTTATAATTTTCGAATATGTGTTAAATAAACACCTTCTTTTCCTTTCGTATTACATAAATAGCTATTATTGTTATAGTTGAAACTATATCAAAGATTTATTTCAACAGAGCTGTTTATTTGTTTATCAAAAATAATTCAACCAAACTATTTATTTCTACATTTTAAGTTCAATAAATTATGTTCATAATATTACTATCGTGAATAAATACATAAATTTTTGTTTGAATATCATATTGAAGTGATTTATACCTGTTTAATTTTTAAATGTCATCACACATGAATTTATTGCAAACGACAGAACATTTTATACCCATTTCCCTCGCCATTTCTATTTTTGACTTATTGTTTCATTTCATATTATATATTTGTTTTTGAACTCACTACCAACAAAATTTAAATTATATGCTGCTAGTTCATGTACTATAATTACATATTTTGTAATTACATTTTATAAATTTTTGTGTGCTGCTCGAGCTATATATTTGATATATATTTTATTAAATATTTCAGTTTTTATCAAAAAATTCGAAAAGAGTATCAAAGTATATTTTCAATAGCTCTCTTTGAAATTTAATCCCTTTGTAAATTTGGTCCTTTGATTTTAATGTTTTTTATCTTTTAACTCTCCGGGAAAGACAAATAAAAAAGTTTGGATAAAATTTTTTACAAATAACATTGACATAAAATATTAAAAAAATATTATTTTTTAGCAGTGCTGTTTTTACCAAAATTTTTAAATTCATGTAAAGCTAGTTTATTTTTATTAATATTTCAATATTGTCAGAAATGTGCAGAACTTCAAGGGTAGAAAAACGGGTTTACCTTTAACTTAAATACACTAGTTCTGTTATAAATTAAAATTATAGGTGTATTATTATTTCATTTCCAAATAAATATAATAGAAAACCTAATATGAACAGAAATATTATACAATTATATTCATAGATTCTCTAGTACAATTTTTGTTTCTTTTTTGAACAATAATAATAGAGTTATTTATTATGATTTATAATAGTTACAATTTTTATTTTATAATATTGTTTTAGTTTGTATAAAAGTGATTTATATATTAAGTTTAAAATTGTTTAATAATCATAAAACAAGGTTGAAAAAAATTAAACAGATAATAGTATAGTATCATAAACAAATGTTGAGAAAACTAAAATTATTGACAGCGCCAATAATAATACAGGTGTAATTTAAATGGACCATTGAAACCTATTTTGGAACTCTTTGTTATGAACAAAAAAACAGATAAAAAATTAAATTTTAGTATTTAAAAATTCAAACACAAAGCTAAACCAATATATATGCCCAAATGTTTCAAATCGCAGAGATCAAATTCAGTTATCCTCTTTTATAGAACAATTTTAAACAACTGTGCCAGAATAAAAAAAAAATACCTGTATTACAAATACAAATACGTTCTGCGTGTTTTATTAAATTCAAAAATAGAAAGCCATTGTAATATTAATACGTGCATTTAATAATCACTAATTCAATAGATATTTGTTCAATTCCATTGGTAAATGTTATTAATAAAAAAAGTAAACTAAAACCAAAAGCATCTATTTTCACAAATATTTCATGAAAGCTTTTTAAAATATTTTAAATACGATTAAATGAAGCTTTAATTGTACATTGTAATAAATGTACATTAATGTACATGCGGTACATAGAATTTCAACATGGGATTTTTAAAAATTGGAAATATTCACTCTCCTGAAAGAGCAAAACTACAACAGTACAAAATTGTTCAAAATTAAATTCTACATATAAATATTAAATGTTATATTTTCGTTAGAAATCAGGCAGCCATGGAAATAAAAGTTAATATGTAATATGTAATTATACCTAATTTTTTATTTTTCTAATATTTGCTTATTATTTAAGAAAAATTATCTAAATTCGTCTTAAATAATATTAAAATAAAGACAGTAACAATTATAATCAGTGATACTTCACTAAACTATAACAAATGTTTTCTTTTATTGCTATGGCTGACTGATTTTTAACGAAAGTATTAATTTTATATCTATTTAATATTTCTCGTACTACAAAAGAGCTGTTGCATCAATTATGATCTTTTCTGATATAGAATTTTATTTTGAATAACTTTTTATTTTTGTAGTTTTGTTTTATATCTCATGTTAAAGTCCTATGTACCGCGTATCGTTGCACACACTGTATGTATACGATACAATAATAAATAATATACCTAAAATTCAATCGTTTTGCATCAATTAATAATCTTTGTTACTGTTGCTAATTGAATAATACTGACAATTCGATAGAATATTTTTCAATCGTTATGTCAAATTTAAATCTTACCTGTCAAAAAAGTAAACATAAAATTACTTATATGAGACCAAACTGTTTTTTTAGCATCTAAATAAAATTACAAATCCAGTCATAAGTTTCAAGTTAATTTTTAGTTAAATGATAAAATCCCTATATTGGCATTAGTTTTCAATACTTTTACTTGCAAATAGCATTTTCCGTGAATAAAAAAAACAACGTCATTGTTGCTGGACGGAACAATATATCAAAATTTTTTTCTTTGTAATATGAAACTAAAAATAATTTTAATAATACCTCGATTGAAAATAAGTCTAACAGTATATTTTTTCTCTCTACAAACATTAAATTTCCATAACCAACAATGTTCATTATAGATATAACTATTTATATTCCTAACTATCATCAGATGAAAACGTAATGAACTGATATTTCTAAGAAAGGAATATGCCGCAGTTTTTACATCGTCATGACCAAAGAAAAATTCTTCGCTTAACATCTAGCATACAGGTAACATTACAAAGAAGTATACCTGAGAATTCCTTTCATGTTGAAAATTATCCCTAAGATCTTTCTCATTACACACTAACTTTGAAGTTAGATGCGGGCATGTCGTTAAACAGAAATTAAATTTCATTTAATTATTTCGTAAGTATGTTGTAGTTTGTTTGTGGTTTTATTAAAAATATAAATAAAGAAACCTATAATCTTACAAATAAATTAATACTAAAGTGGCAGCTCACCCTTAAGTGCTGCAGAGCTGCAAAGCCACAAAAAATATAAATAAAAATGCGCATTATTCATTACTCTTATAAGTACTTTATTAAAAAATGTATAAAATCAAATAATAAAACTCTTTATATTTTGCATTATTTTATGGCTTAATAAGCGCAAGTGCGCTGAGACGCGATACAGTCAGTCAAAAGATCACTGAATAGTTTAGCCTCCCAGCAAGATTCACAACTTTGCTGACGAATTATGGTGTTCTGCTAGATTATTGTAACGAGCAGATGAGTCATCACAGTTGACCTGTCTGGGCAGGTAATCGTGTTAGAGATCAAGTGGGACATGGGCGACGCCCCTACTATTCGGGAATTTTATAGAGTCCAGAAGACTCTGGAATGTTCTAGACTTTAATTGCCGGCATGTATATAAGGGTCGCGTCGGGCGGCTCAAAAAAGTTAGTATCGGTCAAAATGTTAGTTAAGTTAGGTTAACTCAGGTTAAGTTAGGTTAGGTTAGATTAGATTAGAATAACTTAGGTTAGGTTAGGTTGAGTTAGATTTGGGATGAAAGAAAAAGACTGGGAAGTATACCTCAGTGAGTATCTATTTAAAAGGTGTTATCCGCAAACGGAACGAATTCACATATTTTTTATTTTAGGAATTTTGAATAAAAGTCGCGGTAAATCGTATAAAGAAAAATTTATTAAAGACACACAATTAAGAAACAACTGAATTTGTGGTTATGACGGCACGAATGCTTCGTTTTTTTCCGTGTTTGCTAATTGCGGATGATCGTCGTAAAAAAATGGTAATGAACTGAAACGAGAGTAAAAGATTTTCTACATTCGACTGAGAAAATAAAAAGATAAAGAAAATTTATTGTCACAAAACTACATTGAACAATTTATTGATAAGAGTGCCGAAAAGAGAAAAGACGTATTCCTCTAAAATTTAAATTAAAACTATAAAAAAATAATAATTCTTTTGATTATTTTTCTATTTCACACCCACAAATATGTAGCACGAGCCGTTGTTGCTAAATATGTATTTTGAGAAGGTCTTATAATCATTTCTCAAAATTATAGTTATAATACTAACCACTATCGCAAAGCTTATTTATTATTTCACTTACAATAACATCACAAATGAAAGTATAAAAAGAGAACTTCGTTTCTAACAAAGAGTAAATATGTATTAAATAATAATTAACTTTATAGATCAAACGAAAGTATAAAAAGAGAATTTTTAACTTTCTAACAAACAGTGTATATTAAATAATAATTAACTTTATAGATGCAGGTACTGTGAGTTAATATTATAACACATTCCATTATTTAAGCTTCGCTTTTGCATTTACGAGTATACCACCTTCAGACAAAATGGAATTCATGTCAAGAATATTGTTCAACAACGTAGACATGAATGCGTATGTATAGTGAAATTTGTATTCATCATCTCTGGTATGACATAGCTAGAACACCTGATGCTTTAGAATATTAGGTCCTTGAGTAGATTGTCAAATTATGTTTAAGGAACCTACAGCTTATAATGATGCAATGATTTTGGAAGAGGAAGATTTTTATGAATATTTATATTAAAACAAAAATATATATTATGGTTCTCATATGAAAAATATTATGAGTTATAATTAATAGAAAATATTATACAAGTCATTGTATCTAGGAAAGTGCATATTATACCTAACCGAGCCTAAGTTTTCTGGGCGAAGCATTTAAATGCATTTTTTCAGATTTCATAATTACAATATCCTAAATAGATTCTATTAGAAAATTTTAATATCGTACAGGTATTTAATAGTTATTGACATATCAAGTGTAGGAACGTCATTTTCCCAGATAAGTATTGCGAGCTTGCGACCGCTGCAATAGAACGAATCTGGGAAAAAAGTTCACGCAAGAGGTTTGTACAATAATTTTTTAAGGCAATTATACTTTTTTATTATAAATATATTTTTAATAAATGTTTTAGAAGTAGAAGTGTTTTCCCAAAATTTTCCGCACGTTGAAATTGTGATTCATTAAGTGACGAAAATCAGAAGATTTTATTGTAAAGTACAAAATATGTTTTACGCACTACTGCATTTAAATTATTTGTTTACATCTTAGTTATCCTTGCGGAAAAATTGGAGCATAGTGGGAGGTAAAGTTAAACAAAAGCCCGCCGAGCATTAAATAAAATGTCAAAAACATTTCCTTTATTGTTTCTGGCATGGACCTGGCCACATAATATTTTACATTGCAACAAGATTTTAATCTTTATTAAAAATATTACACCCCATTTAGTTATTTCTGTCGGCCTTCAATACGCAAATGATTATTAAGATGCTTTACGTATATATCGTACAATATTTTATCTTCTTTAGAATTCAGGAAACTAGAAAATATAAAAAAATATCTTTCAAATTTGAATTAGGATCACTTCATTTTAGTTTAGTTTATTTGATTTAATTATTTTTATTTGAAAATTAATGTGTAAATTTTTTTTTTTATTTGGTGAACCCGGACAAACATCTGATTAGAGTTGTATTCTAATATATTATTTTATTATAAAACTTTTACTAAGATGTTTTAATGTTTTTCACTTATTTTGAATTGTAGTATCACACATTAAAAATGCTATAAAAAGACCATAAACACCATGTATAATTACTTTATTTCTACGGAGTTCTACTTAAATACAAAAGATTTTTTTCTTTAACATTAAAAATAACATTCCCTTGTAACGTTTTAACTTTAATTAACTTTTTGTTTTTAAATTTGCTTGCTTTGAACTTAACTTTCAAACTAATATTAAAATAGAAGTTATAAAGTATCACTGAAAGTAATTAAGTTTTATTTATAAAAACATTATCTTAATAAAAACAAACAAGTAGGTAAAAAAATTATAAAAGTTTATTAAAGACTTAGCTGGTAATAGTGGAAAGTTGATGTTAATTAATAAAGTTTTTAATATTTTCTATTATCAGGACAATGTTAAAAAATCGTTGATAATAAATATTAAATATTTATAATACGTAATATATTGTATTTTTAATGGGAAATATATCTCGAGAAATATTCTACTAATATATCACTCAGTGGCGGATCCAGAAACTTTCCTAAGGAAAGGCGAATTAGCTTTTTTTGGTACATAACCATAAACAATAAAATATATAATAATGTTAACCACAACATTTATTAATTAGTACAAAATCATTGAGAAGACTAAATGAGAAATTAAAATTATACATACTAAACTTTGAATCATTTTTTTTTTAATCAGATCAATACTTTCTTCTGATCCAATTCCCTTTAAAGAGTTTTAATTAATATAGAAGAGCTACATTAATGTTTTATTTACTAATAAATAAATATCAGCAATAAATTATTTCAGAACTTTTTTTGCCGTGACGGGAATAGTAGATTCATTATAAATTAGGTATTTGTGTTTCTACAACAATATTTCGGTAAATTGTTTTTGTTCTTTACAATTCTGCTTCAAGTCAGATAAATCTTGTCTGTGTATATGACATGTCTTTGCGTTCCAGATTCATTTATTATTATTTTTGAAATTCAACAACTGATCTGTCTAAAGGGAAGCGATTTTTTTCTTGTGCACGTTCAGTTGTGATCATTGATTTTTTATGTTACTTTATCAAATCCATGGTTGTGATATAACTAATGAATATTTGAGTAGTTTGGCTAAATATATTGATTTAAACATTTTGAAATAAATGTTTCAAAATTTTTTAACTTATTTTTTTTGTCTAACGAAAGCGATCTGCCACTTTTTTAGGAGTACACCCCTGAAACTTTAACGAGTTTTTCTCGTGTAAAAAATTGCATATGTAGTCAAATACAAAACTTTCCATAAATGCAATTTGTTACAGATGAAAAGTAGAGTTAATTTTGTGTTGTTGTACACAAATCGGTATTAAAGAGTGGAATTAGTGCACAGAGCACACACGCGTATGCTGCAATAACAAAACGCATTCGACTGAAAGCTTATTCCAGTAAAGTCGCGGTGAATTGTTTGTACATTTTCGGTTCCCATCATCCCATCTGTGTTCTCTTCCTTTATCAACCACCATTCTAATCTAATTTACTAGCAAAGACTTCAATAAACCATCACAAATGCAGAACGCTTCAACAAAATTAAATAGGGAATTATAACCATTTTCTTAGTTTAGTATATATTTGGACTCTTATTTTAAGAATGTACACAGTACACATTAGCTTAAGTTAAATATATAATCATCATTAATATTTTTATATTTTAAAAAGAGTGATGAAAAATTAGATTTAATATGTCTACAAAATATATTAGTTACAGTTTTGTTCTTCTCATTATGAACTTATTACAAAAATGATCTTTAATAAATGAAATAGTTACTTATATGTAGCGCGCCGAAAGAGAAGGTATTCGCCTGCGAACGAAATTTTAAACGCAATAAGGTGACTTAGATTTTAGTCGTACAGTTTTTATTTAGCAAAAACTTCCCTGGGACACACATTTAATGAAATACATGAAATTTAACTTACGCATGTAAATATACCTATTATACAGTAATTAAGAACAATCTAAATTAATAATTAACAAACAAGCGGCCAAAAATTTTGACTCTGACAGGAGATACAACTATTTATGTAATACTTTTGTATGCTGTTGTGACCCGAAGTGCGAACAACCGAGGGACATAAGGCGCTGGTCAATAAAGGTCTTCTCAACCGTGTTATATATATTATTTTTATCGCTGCTAGCATTTCAATCTTAATACTACTAAAAAAACTTTAACTTATTTCTTAACCTTCACAAAAATAAAGCAGATTGTCTTTGTTTTTATATTTGACGTTTCTGTTTGCAACCTCACTTTTGATTTTTAATTTGGTTTTATTTTATTTACTTATTTAATTTGTACGGCATATTTAAATTGTGAATCCATAATTTACACTTTTCTTGAGTTAAATGATTCAAATAATATTTGGATTTGGAAACTTGAGTTTCTTTAAAAAGTGACAGTTTTTAAAATCGGCTATGCCAAATATTTAAATTTTTTGTATAACTCAAAACAAAAACTCAAATAAAATAAATTTAAATACAGTACAACAAAAAGTACGTACAATTTTACTTTTTTATCTTCAATATTATTAACAATTTTGTATTTATTTCAAACAAAAATGCCAAATTAGTGAGTTAATTGAAATGAATTATGATTTACTAAGATTTGTAAAAAAGGCTACTAGAGTTGTAAAGAATTTTGTTTATTGTTGCGTATTTCCAGAGAAAAAAATATAAATATATTTACACGTAATGCAACGTAACGTATGAAAACGAAATAGAATAAGTATGTGTAAAAATATTTTCGTCTTGTGCCGCACGTGTAATTCCCGTTACGTTTAAAACGTGATGCTGTTTCCCTGCCATTCACAAGTTTGATTTTTGGAGTGGAAACGGAAAACTGTCTTGAATTTCATCAGGGGAAAGCACACGGGAATGTATTGTCGTGTCGAATTCAGGCACATTACAGATCTTAAGATTGAATTCGTCTCTTTACTCGCAAACCTCCAACTGATTTTGTAGAAAATATATGCTAGCATGAAAACTAAAGGGATTCTTGACAATAATTTTACAAGACGGAACCAGCATTTAACAATATGTAGCATAACAAATTGGAAATTCATAACAGTTTTGATCAGGTTAAAGATTTCCCTGTAGTTATGATTGTTCATAAAAGTGAGTTGTTTTGGAAAGTTTTTTTTTATTATAATTTTTAAAATTAAATGTAACATTCCTCTTTAACTTATACAGAAGCAATAATCAAAAAAATTGATTTTATATTATACTTTTTGACAACATATTTATAATTGTATGTTTTACCATAATAATAATTGTTTATTTGATGGAAATATAAACAAAGTCTATTCGGGAAGCTAGTCAACGGTTTTATTTGAAATTAAAATGTTATATAAAATATCAAATCTAAGAATATTTTATTAATCTCATAAAAAAAACTATTTAAAAAATATTAATAATATACAAGGCTGGCGCGTTTTAAATGTCACAACATAATTTAAAAAAAATATTATTCATGTAAGTCATGTATAGTTTTTCATATTTTATGTTTAAGAATAATTAAAAATGTGCGTATTACTCAAATATTCATGTTTAAAAACGATATCACTTTATGTTTGTACATTTCTTTGCTAAGAAGATGTATTTATCAGACAGCCATGGAAATAAAAGAAAATACTTATGTGTCAATTGTAACGGTTAATGACATGTCATTATAGATACTTTCATATTTTTATAATATTGGTATATTATTTAAGAAAAAAAATCTTAATTCAACTTAAAAATAATAGAATAGAGATAATAAGATTTATAATCAGTGATACTTCACTAAATTGTCACGTAGATATTTTCTATTATTTCCATGGCTGTCTGATTTTTAACGAAAGTATCACATTTTATATTTAGTAAATTTCGTAATACAGACGTGCTGTTCAATGAATTGCGAACTATCTAATGAAGAATTAATTTTGAACAATTTTTTACTATTGCAGTTATGCTCTAAACTTATCAAAAAAGAGAATATCCGGATTTTTTTGAAATTCCACTTTACAGTCCAATGTTCCGCATTTCGTTGCACACACTGTATAACTTCTAGCTAAAGAGAAAACATACATAAATTATATTATTTTTATATCATTGAGGCTGAGGAATGTCTATAAAACAGATAAGGTATTCATATATACACAAAATTTCACATATACTCCAATCAAATTTGACTTAAGTAATAAAGATGAAATAAAGAAATATAAAGTTGTTTTATTGTAAAATTAAGAAACGTGGAAGACATATATAAGGAATATATTTGCATGTGCAAATCAAGGTTATTTCAGTTCCGGTTTTAGTAATGCCAAAGATAGCTTTTTTTTTCGTTTGTACAAATTTGATGAAACAAATTTTAGGCTTGAAATGAATTAAAAATATTCTGAACTATCCGAACAAACTAATTTTAAAACTACAAACTGAATGTACAATCAGATTTTTTCCAATTGCTTCCGTGTGACAGAAAAAACAACATACAAATAAATAATTTAATGTTATTGCATTTTAAAATATTATTTCACTCATATAATACTGCCGATAAATACATATGTATTATTATATCATATTATTTTTTCTACTTTACAATGATTTGTTTATTTATTCGATCATATTTTTAAACTACAATAACTACAATATTCTTGGAAATTTTCATTTGGTATTTAAAATTTATTTTTGTATATTCCGTTTTTATATAATTATATAATTAGCCATTCAGATTTAGAATTGACCTTTACTGTAATTGACCTTTATTTAAAACTTTTCATTATATTATCCAGTTATATCAGTGTACATGTTAGTGAGTAAAAATAATGTAATTTCCTAGAAACTAAACGTGTACGTGGGCTTTCCTTATTAAATACATTTCCTGTACAAAATAAAACAAAAAATAATGTTTTAATCCCTAACGAGCATTCCGTGTTGTTTTCTCAATAAGTTTCACGCTTCTTATTTCCTGCTTGAAGATCATTTCCGGAACTTTTTCTGTAAAACCATTCTTTTTTATTTCTTTTTGTGTTCTATCAAGAGGGCATCATAACATAGGCGTCCGCAGGGGAGAATAAGGGGATTGCTTAAACCACCACCCCCCCCCCCCCCCTTTGACTTTTAAAGTACATATTATAAATATCGTGCTTATTGCGGTATCGCTCAAATGATTAACAACATTTTTTTTTAGATCTTGTTTCGTATTTCGGACTGTTTTATTAAAAGGAAAAAATGTATGCTTCTAATATTAAACAGTAATATAACTAAATTGTAAAGACATTTAAAAGTGGTTATCAGTAAGTATCTATTAAACTATAATAATTATTAATTTTATAAAAACTCTTTTAAAAAGAAGAAAATATATATTTTGTAAAGAAATGTTTTCTTTGTATATACATTCTTTGGAACGATTAGGTGAAAAATGAGAAAATCGAATAAACTTAAATTTAAAAATTTCTCCTAGTTTCTCCTCATTTTCTAGACTTAAGTAATCCATTATACCCTTTCGAATTATTTCTGTTGCCTTTTAACATTTTTGCACTTCCGGGAATAAAAAAAAACTGGTAATATATTAAATTAATTTAGCGAAAATATTAACTTTCGAACGAAATTTTCATTTTCATTTCAATTTGGCATTAAATTTGCCTATGCTTCCCAGTATTCATCGAATTGATTGCGTGGTCATTGAGTTTACAATTTAATAAAAAGGTATACTATGTAACTATTTTAATTAACACAAGTATATTTGGTAAAAACAATTCTGGGAAACTAACAATGAGCTTTTGCACGTAGTTACATTTTAATAACAAATTTTTGCTAGTGAAATTTAACAACGTAAACAAAACACATTGAAACAAAGGGAATTTATAATAAATACCATAATGTTTACCAGAGAAAAGTGAAATACCCTTATATTTACAATAGTATAATAATAAACATACAAAATTCTAGGTAATCAACATTGTTATTAATTTTTTTCTATAGATATCTCTATTGAATACGATAAATGTATTTTCAGTTTTAATTCCACATGATTTTTATTACAATAAGGATTCATCCGATAGTGTATTGTGTTAATAAGTGTAAAAGTGATACTTGTACGGCGAGCGTGGAAGTTTATTACACGCGAGGCACACATCACAAAGACACTTTTACATAAATATTTAAAAAAATAATTTACTACTTGACGTTCAATTTGTAAGTTATCATTTTAAATCTAACAGTTGTTGATAATTTTTAACTGCCTTTTTTCTTAGATTAGTTGAATTAGGTTCTTTTTCTTAAATAATATACCAATATTACAAAAATATAAAATTATCTATAGTGACATGTCATTAACTGTGGCAACTGATTTTTTTTTATTTCCATAGCTATCTGATTTATAACGAAAATGTTACATTTTATATTTAATAAATCTTGTACTGCAGACATGTTGCATCAATTATGATCTTATCTAAAGTAGAATTTAATTTGGAACAACTTTGAACTGTTATAGTTTTGCTCCTAATCTATCAGGAGAGAGAGAATCTGCCATTTTTTGAAATATTATATTAAAATCCTATGTTCCGCGTTTCGTTGCACCCATACACACACACAAACACTGTTTTTCGAAATGTACAGTGACTAAAAGTAATTACAAAAAAAATGTACACAATACAAATAATATCAAATATATTTATAATTAATCCCGCTTTATAACAAATTAATTACCTACTTCAGTTTTATAGAAATTTTAGAAATAAGCATTTATATAATAATTTTTCATTTACTGGCAAAATTTATTATAATAAAATCTGTAAACATGTAAAACAAATTAGACTTACTGTTCCAAGTTTAAACTTTAATGCTGAGGCTCTGTTTTTCTTATTTTTTGATAATTTATTATATTGTTAAAACTATTTGTAAGTATAACAAAATTTTTAGTATAAATTACCATATAACTTAAGAGAAATGTACATGTTAGTATTCCCTGATGCCTGATAAAGTAGCAAAAACAAATCTTATTTTCCGCCGAGAAATCCGTTAATTACTATTTTATTAATATACACTTCGGACGTTACTTCTTCTGAATAATATAGTTCTATTTCCTTATTATATTTTTTAATAACAATATAATATTAAATAAAGAATAAATAACTCACTATTGCGTAGAGACCGTGTAAATTCCTTGAAGGCGAGGCGTACTCCACGTTGTTCAAACGATTCTAAAGAGACACTTTTAGCGGTTGTGAAAAATACAAAGTGGTTGCAGTTCGAGTTAGAGAAATATCACAAACAAACACTTAAAACGTAAATAACACACACGGGCACTTTTAAATCCTACGATGTCCGAACTACGACTGTTAACATACAAAACCTGAGACTAGTTCAAATCTGTTGATATTACAGACACGCTTACTCTTGCCCATCTAGCGGAATGGTCTTTTCCCATATATTAAAATTTCAGATATTTTGAATATGTTTTCAATAATTTGTTATAAAATAATGTTAGCAAATATATAATTTCACTTAAAAATATATTCCCAGTTCACTTTAAGTGTACCAGATTTTTACAGCTATTTAGCTGTGAGTACAAGCATTCGTAGAACATTTCTTTTGAGGATGCCAAAATGAATTTTTATTTTACTATTATTACTTCAAAGTATCTTGAAAAATTAATAAAGAAAATGTGCACTATAAAATGAACAAAATATTAGATAATATCTATTATAAGAATATAAAATTTAATTACAGCAACATTCTTCTTTAGACTCTGTCAACAAATTCTATTTATAATGAGAGAATAATAAATAATTTTGCCTGATTTTCGCTGGTGGTACTTAAATTAGTATACTTCACAGTGTTGCCAATTTTGTGACTTTGTCACTTATTCCAGTGTTTGCAAATGATAATTTCAGACAAATTTCAGACGTATGTATATGGCAGTGACATATGATGGCCAATGTTCCCTTTAATTTTTATCTGTTGATATGCGCATTTTTTTGTGCGCCTTTTTAAAAATCATAATAATTTGTGCGCCATTATTCATTTTACAATACATTTTAAACGTGAAAAATTAACAATAATAATCAATAATAAAATAATAATCATTTTAATTTTGATTTCCAATGTTTTCTTTTTGTAAAACAGCCTGCTCATTATTTCGTCAATTTATCACTTTTTTTAAATTTTATTGCGTATAGATTTTCAGGCCTCCTGTAAGCTATTGTTAAAAGCAATATTTTGTAAACAATAATTCAAATTTTCATAACAGAAAAATAATAACGATTTTAGTTAAAACGTTATTTTGTAACGATAATGAAATGTCATTACGCTAATTTTTAACATTATGTCAAACACAAACTGACACGAACTAATGAAATGTAAAACTAAAATAACGATATAAATTATAATTTTGGAATATTAATATTGTATTGTTTAATTTAATGTATGTAATAAATAATATTTTTAATATAAATTAAATTCAACAGAGAAAATCGTAGAAAGGTAAAAGTGATATACATTTCCTATTACAAAAGAAAATATTAGTATATTATTGCGATTATCTCTTAATGTAGTAAAATATTTTAAAATTGAATTTTTTAAACCAACTATACATTAGACTCGATGCTATTTCAATGCTAACACGAGCAAATATATCAAGCGATTTATTATTTATATCACAAAGGTTTACTGAACGGTGAATCTCTCTCTGAATACTAATTTTACTGTGATAATAAATCAGTTATTAATTACAAAAATGATAAAATGTGAAACTTCATGTTTCACACGGATTGAAACAATTTTAAAATTTTCATTTTATAATCACACGTTAATTACAACTATGAATTATTCGTTGGGTATATTTTAAAAGTTCCTCCACTTGATTTGGATTTTTTAAATACTTTTTCTCAGTTCTTAAAGCATAATTTGAAAAAGTCAATATAATATTAGTATCCTTTTTCCGTAGGTCCCAATATTCTTAATTTCTTATCTATTTCTATTGTTTAAAGAAATAAAGTAAAATAATAAGACAATAAATGATATAAATTACTTTCAATACCTACTGCAAAGTGAATAATAATAATAAAAAAAAATAATAATAATAATAATAATAATATGCAATGTAATCAATTAAAATTGTTTTTTGACAGTTTTCAGATATCATGAATTTAGCAAACAACATTACCAACGTCATTTTTTTTAAATAAAAATTATAATAAATTCATTACGAATGAAATATATTTGTAGGTTTTGCAGAATACAGAAATAACGATTTTCATTAAAACCCAAATAACGAAATCCATAGTAATGAATTGCGTTAAGATAACGACTCGTTATATGATTTTTACAGAATAGGTCTGATGATGGTCTCTATAGAAAAAGGAGATGAGATGAAACAGACCTACATATAACACATGAAACAAGTATTAAATAAAATAGGTATTTTGACAAATTCCCACGAAGATTACATTCTTTTAAAATAAAAAGAATTCAAAGATTGCATCAAAAATCGCTTATATTTGCATGGTATTACAATATCGATTTTAAACTTAGTTTCGGTAAAGAAGGTCGCATGAACTTTTGTAAAAATGTATTTCACGCTACCGGTAACTTTTATTGAAAAGTCAAGTGATGTAAGACTTGGAAATGCAGGCAAGGCACGAAAATGCCCTACTTTGTATCACCACTTCCTCGGGAAATGAATTCGGAATTGCAGCTAAATCCAAATAAATATTTTCAAATAAGTTTTTACCTCTCGCCTATCAATATACAGGGTTTTAAGAAAATAGGATATAAAATACACTCCATTTCCCGCAGTTGATCCTCACGTCATCAATTTCTGTTATAAGAATAGAATAGCACAGAACACAGATGAGATTTTTATGCGCTTTCTTATTATCGTACGTGTTATAAAAGGGTACATATGCTATCTACATCCAACCAATGACAAAAATTAAATATAAACAGTAGTGTAACCGCAGTAACGGATATTTTAATACATATAAAGAAAATTGAGTATGTCATTTATGAAAGTGATTTTGGCGTTTACAATTTGTGCTTCATTGTGTGATAGGTCCGCTAGTTTAATTTACAAATCTTGAGATTAACTTTAATGTTTCTGTTCCATGTAATACGAATTTAATAAAAAATATATTTAAAAAAATATTATAACTATAATCGAATGAATTTTTTGCGCATGCGTATAATCAAAGTAATTTATTTCCAGATTGTCAAATATCACCACAAATCTTCCTATTTATCATTTAGAAATGCTAAATATTAACAAATATTGATAATTCCACCAAACTATAAGGAGTTATCTTTGGAACTAAATCATATAGTTAATCCTTTTTATGAACTGGAATTGGAGTTAATTTGACATGTTAACAAGGGGTATAACTTTAGGACTAACTTATCGGGGTTAGTGGTTAATATCTTTTATGAATCTGGGGATACGTATTTAAACATAAATAATTTCTTATTTTTTAGTCTATGTTAATCATCCATATGTTTTCTCCTAAAATAAACGATTTAATACATTGCTATCAATCAATTTACACCGTAACTATAATACTGACACAGAATAGATTTATACAGAAGCAACAGTAAGACAGAAAAACGAAAATTAGAGAGAGATGGGGAAAGTCAACAAATTTAAAGGGCTCATTGTTTAAAATCGGAAAGTTTCGGCTCATCATAGAACTGAATAGGGTAACATGAAAAGTATACCGACACGGAGTGTCGCTTCTGTATGTAACTATTCTGTGGTAATGATATACTCTATGTTTACTTATAAAATAAATTCCTGTATATGGGGACCCAAATAAAATATTTGCCACAGGCGTCCAAAGTCCTAGTTACGACTCGGCTTTTAAAAATAAGATTATTCCCCCTCATGAATATTTATCTGCGCTAGAGTCTAAAATTAGCATTTAGTTGCCAGTTATTTGTTTGTAAAACAATAATAACAAAATTTCATTAATGATGAGTTGCTCAGCAACAAGTGTTCAAATGTTTTATTTGTTACTCACTTGTAGACCATCGTTTATTTGAAATGTTTATTCACCAGGGAATCTAGCTTTTACAAACTACTAATCTAAACTAAACTATTTCGAGTTTCCAACGAATGAAAAATCCCATTTTAACTGCAGCTATCAAATCGAACAGTGAAGTTCAAAAGTTACGTCTTTACAAATCGAATTAGGAAACAAAGAGAAAAAGATTGTTTAGATGGACAGAATTGCAAATATTCGAAAACAGGAACAAGTAGTGCTTGAAACATGAAATAGCATCCAGTGTATTATACAGTTATTTATACAGCAAGGAATGTAAGTACCTTATAACTTTCGAGAAGATATGAACTGAGGTTTAACGTGAAATTTGTGCGCAGTGCTTGGTAAACAAGATACTCGAAACTCGAAGCCACAACTTTACATTTAACTAACTTGAGACAAAATGAAAATATAATTATTAGTTAGACGAACTTACATGTAATTTATTCCTCCAATATTAGACTTTTGAATTTTTGCTATTATTACATATCGGAGAGGCTGATAAGATATATCCAAACATGCATTTTTAAAAAAATCAGGTATTTAACTTGTTTCACAAAATAACGACTTTTCAAAATCAGAGCAAAATCCAGAGCAACCAAATCTGCTCTAGTTTCAGTAGACCTAGAATTATATAAAAAACCTCTGAGAGGTCTAATTCCTGATCCACTGAAACCAGAGTACAATCCAGAGCAACTAAATCTGCTTCAGAATGTGGTCTGGTTTCAGTAGCCCAAGTATTAGAGCACACGTTGAAGCATGCTCCAAATTCCTGCAATCTGTTATTGTAGCTGTACTAGTAAGAATTTTAAAATGAAAATTTGTATACATTGATGCGATGATTTCATTGGTAATACTTTAAAGGGTTTAATTCACACCCTTTTTAGGGCAATAGTCAATTACTATAAAATGAAATTATTGATGTAAAAAATGGTACGGTAAGGAAAATGTCTCCTTGGGAACATAGCACCTACAAAAATTTTCCTTGAGGGCAGGAGTTCCGATGCCCCCATGTAATCGGCGTCCATGATTGTGACCATTTGTTTAAAAGCCTATACATAACTTAACGCTACTTCAAATTAAATTAAAACAGAAAATTACAAAAAATAATATACTAGTAAAGTCGTTTTACCGACTATGGTCCAGTATTTCCACCTCTGTTTAAAGTGCCGGTTACCTTAACTGTCGATTAATAGAAAAATATCGCATCGAAATAGTAAATAATGGGTATTTTTGACAACTTACATTTTTTATTTTTATTGCGATATTTTTCTATTAACCGATGTTTAAGGTAACCGGCATTTTAATCAGAGATAGAAAAACCAGCCCTAAGTTAAACAGATTTAAGAGATTTTGAAAGTATTTCCCACATATTTTTCTCCAATTTTCGTAAATCTGGAATGTTAAATAACAGTTGCAGAAAAAATGATTTAATCAATGATTAAAAAATGTCGATGTGATTAAAATCTAATTTAAATCACTGATTTAGATCTAGTGATTTAAATCCATGCAATCCCGATTCTAGTATTTTTTGAAAATCATAAACTATTAGAACTCGAATATGATGTGTACTGCACTGCATTGTTCGACTCTACACTTCCTGCTCATTGAACAGACCTCTAACCTTCCCAAGAATTTTCTGGTTGTGGCTTATTGCTTTTGTGCTTGCTGTGGTTAGTGGTGGTGAGCTGTGAGGTAACGAGTTGTGGCTTGTTGCTGTTGTGTTTGCTTGTTACTTAAAACGTCAATTAATAGAAAAATATTAAAGGAATTTAATAGTTTTTGTAAGTATTGCCACACAGTAACATTACCCACAAGCTTTTTTGTCCAATTTTTATAAATCTGGATTGTTAAATAACAATTGTAGAACAAATGATTTAAGTCAATGCAAACTGGATTCTAGTTATTAACTATGAACTATAGCACTCAAATATGAAGTGTACTGCACTGCACTGTTCGACTCTACACTTCCTGCTCACTGAACAGACCTCTAACCTTACCCAAGAATTTGCTGGTTGTGTAATTCAATGCAATCCTGATTCTAGTATTTTTTGAAAACCATGAACTATTAGTACTCAAATATGAAGTGCATTGCACTGCACTGTTCTACTGTACACTTTGCTCCTAGTTATCCCTGGTTGTGGCTTGCTTTAGTGTTTGTGGTGGTAGTGACTAGCTGTTGTGTTTGGTGTGGTGGCTTGATGTGAGGTAACGAATGATCAGGCCTTCCTGTGCAGGAGACGTTCCGGCGCTGGTGCGGGCAGTGTGGCGAGCGACGGCGCGGCGGCGGGCGCCTGTCCGAGCGACGCTCGTGCTACTCGGTGCTGAGCCGCAGCGGCCACAAGCGCGCGCCCGACTCGTCCGAGTCCGGCACGTCGCTCACGCACCGACACTCCGAGGACAGCATGTGCACGCATCCCCAGGGACGGATACAGTGAGTATGCTACACACTTAAACCCTAATAGCACCACTTAAACGTCTACGTTTTACCACAGTATAAATCGTATATACAGTAGTTGCACTCCCAGGTATTTTTGTTACCCGAAAATTTGACCTTATCTCTTATCTCCGCCCTGTGGAGGAAAGTTTTCACCCCCGCCACTTGCGGGCAGCTGTCAGTGTTGGCTCGAAATATAAATACAAGTTTTCTGTTATTAAATTTAATTGTTCAGCGTGCTTCATGTTGTGACATTTAGTTCTCTGATACATTGTGTTGTGTTAATTATCAGTATTCCTGTGTTAATTTCATTTGACGTTTATTTGAATTTACTCGCTTGGGCCTCCAACGGGCGGGGCTTACGTGCGCTAGAAAATCTGACATGTAACAGAATTTCAAAGGTGCCGACAGAGAGTGCAACTACTGTATATACGATTTATACTGTGGTTTTACTACGGTATATTTCCCCTAGTTCATACTCACGTCATCAGTTTCTACTGCTAAAATTATTAAACTATTATCTTGCTTGGCATAGATAAGACTTTTATGCTCCTTCTCATTATCGAATTTGTTGCAAAAATGAATTAGAAACAGTACTGTATAATTCCGGTAACGAATATTATCAAATATTTAAGCGGCTAAACTGTTTAGTCGAATTGCGTAGACGTCGTGATTTCATCATAACTAAACTGTTTAGTGTGATGCACATACATTCGATGCAATTGAGATTGATTTCCTGTTACCAACGGAATCACCAGCCCTATCTCAGGCGAAGCAACAATGACAAACAAAAAAGCATTCGCTTGTACTTTGCTGAACAGGCGTCTAAAAAATGGTACAAAAAGAAGATATAGTGTGCACCCATATTCAGCTAGAGCTAGACAAATTTTTAAATACTATAGAATGAGTACAAAATTTTTAATGAATAATCGATCGAAGATAGACTGTTTAGTCGATAGTATGTGCGCGCCAATCACTTTATTAGATATAGAGCAGATGATCGACAGTTGTTTTAGTCAAAAGGCAGTCGATATAGCTTTTTTTTGTTGAGTACCAATCGCGTTGATACTTGATAGTATGCACATCTCCATAGACTCCCGTAGACCCTTAACAAGCAACTAAATAATTGTACAACAAAAAATTGTATATATGAATATGTCATTCATATCATTTATTAAGATAATTTAAAGTAATGCTGCTTATATCGATGTGAAGCATAATAAACAAATTTTGTCAGTAAAATTTGCAGTTAATCTTAAAACAAAAGATTTTTGACAAATTCGATATGATATGGAAATTTATAACAATGTACCATTTTAACTAGTTTACCACTTATAGCTTAAAAAGTGTGAAAAAGAAATGAAAGAATCTTAGAAATTCAATGTCAGACGAAAGATTAAATAATTTGGCAATTTTTATATAGAGAAAAATTTTTATTTATTTAAAAATATGGCTAACTGCATTTCTTTTTTCTTCTGCCCCCGAGGCTCCGGCCTACTTAAATCTGCTACGGTACATTTGATCAAAGAATAAAATAATTATAATTTTGTGAAAACAAGAATGCATTTTCCTACTATCGTCCAAAGGCAGAACTTGAAATTTAATAAGACATTGTGTAGTTAAATATTTCTTTTATATTTCTTAAAATATAAATATTTAATATTTCTTTTTATAATCCTTCAACTGTTTTCATAAATGTGTTGCAGATTGGATTCCAAACGAGCAATATTCTAACTTTGACCTGATAAATACGTAGTGTAATATTATTAAACTATGTAGGTTATGAAATGAACTAGTATTTCTATTAAAACTGTTCTATAGGTTGTTAAAATGTAGAACAAAACTGCACATCTCATCAACGAGAATTTAATACATTGCCACCAGATTTTGTAATTATTTGTGCTACGATGAAGCCAAGATTACAATTTGAACTATTAAATAGGTTGTTAATGTAGAACAAAACAGAACTTATCATCATAGAGAATATAGTACATAGTCATCAGCTATTGTAATTATTCGTGCGTTCGGACAGAACAACAAAGTCAGCTTTATAAAGAAGATTAAATATAGAGTTAACCAACTCCACATTTATTAAATTTTAACTAATATGAAAGTTAGCTAACTCCGAATTTAACTCTGGTATTATTTTGCTTTGTGACTAGTTTTAATATCACAAAATTTAATCTGGACTAATGAATAAAAGCAAAATTTTGAGAGAATATATGGGTTTATATGGCGTCAAGTAAATTTCCCGGGCTGATTTTTAGTCCCAGTCCGTCCCTGTCTGTCATTATTCAAATTGTTAATCAACATTTCATTAAACAATGATTTCATTGCACATACCATTTAGTCGACTATGCGTACTGCAAATTTTCCCCCGTCAAAATATAAACTTTGTGCGATAAAATAGTTGAACAAATTGAATTTTGAATTATTCATATTTCTCTTTTATGTAATATAAAGCAAAATCATAAAAATGGATGAATGAAGTTCCACTTCAGAGTTTCCAATTTTTACAATAATTACGCTTACACAAACATTTTCATACATGAACGCACTTGTCTCGTAATAAAAATAATCAAAATGTGACGTGCAGACCTTAATTTGTTTACAAAAATACTCGTCAACATCATGAATACAAAACATCCCTTGCTTGTTAGGTAGTCGGTAAAAAAATACTTATGATTATTTGTTTAGTAATAATAATATTTACAGACCCCGTTGAGCAGTTGAGCCACTGATTACGCTCAGAATTCACTGCAGTTGTTGTGGGTTCGAATTGAACAATCATTAAACAACAGAGGAAAATAGCTATTTTTAGTACAAGTGAGCAAAATATGTCTTTTTATCACGGGCCTAGAAATTGGCCACACGAGCGAAGCGAGTGTGCCAACTGGACAAGTGAGAAAAAGACATACTCACGTGTGCTAAACATAATTTTTTCCACAATCTTAAAATATAATTTAAAAAAAAATAAAACATTGTACTTTTTTATTTAATAATGAAAATCTCAACAGTACAATTATGTTTATAAATTATAATTAAATTTAATGTAATTTAATGTAAAATGTATTATAATGTCTGCAATCCCATGAAAACATTGTGCTCAGAATTAGTGTATTTTGCTCACTAATATTATTTACTTTGCTCACTTGTGAAGAAATTTATTTACTTTGTTCACTTGTGATTAAATATGCTACTTTGCTCACTGTTTTAAGTTGAATAATGATCTATTTTGCTAACGATTTTGGAAAAATAATTTTATCTAACATCGTTCGGTAAGCCATCATTTCACTTCAACAAAATCTAATTTCCCTGCCTAGATAGTGGTAAAATATAATGTTGCCAAATAAGTTCTACACAGGCTGAATACTAGAAAGTAGAAACAGGGAATTAACATAGGAACAGTTTATTGCTGTTTCCATCATTATATTCATATTCAATGCATTTTGCATCTATTAATATCAAATATTATAGAATGGGACCTACTTTAATTGAAATATTGGTTAAAATAAATTGAGTTTTGACAGTTGTCCTTTATATTTATGTAATAAGAAATTTTTAAACAAAATGTTTCATAACCGACTCTATTTTTTTATTTAAAATGTAATGTACTATTAATTGGGACTCTTGTAACATTTATTAAAAAGATTTTATTTGAATACAACAAACGGATCATATTTTTTGGTAATTTCCCACCTTGTGTCATAATTTTATTGCACCTATAATTGCGGTTGATTATTACAAAATCAACAATATTTTAATTTATTATTATTGTACTAAAAACTCAAAGTACTTATCTCTTACTTTGATTACAACAAATTCAATCATATTTTTCGTTGATTATCTCAACTATTCTGATTGCAACAATTCTTTATGTAAAAATAACACTCAGATTAATTTATTACAGATGAGGACAATATGATCTACGATTATACAAAGAAAAGAGTCAAATTTTTAAATCATTAAGAATTTGATAACGAATCGAATGTGCACAATCGGGTACATGAAAACAACAAAAATGTTCAATTTTTTTCCACTTTTACTTTGATAATAAAATTTAATCATATTTATATTAACTTCTAATATTAAATCTATTTTAAGATAAAATCTAATAAACTGTTTAATTAAAGAAAAAGAAAAATAGGATCGTTATGGACTTGAAGCGCGACTACACAATAAATTATTTTTATAAAGCTGTAACATTATCTACTCGGCTATTTTAATGAAAATTTGTTATTATATAAATATGAAGGACAACTATCAAAATAAATTTTTATTAAATATATAAAGAAAACCTCATATTACGGAATATTTGATATCATTAGGTGCAAAATTAAATAATCTACAGTGTGTAACATTTTGAGTAGAAATAATATTTTTTTAATAAATTAAAAGTGTCGACGAAAAAAAATCGCTTTCAGCTCGGTTTGTCAAAATAAGCTCGTTCTCGCAAAAGTTAATTTCTGGACTAGTGATACAAATAATTATTTGTAACAGAAGCAAGAACATGCAGTAACAGTTTAACACTGCCAGTCTAAGAGACATCAGGCAACCAATGAACTTACTAAATACAGATGACAGCAGGACATCGCAATAAAATTTAATCTCATATAGTTCGCGAACGAAATAATATTTAAATGAATTAGAGAAATTCGTTCTCTATTACAAATTAATTGTTAATTTTTTTTCATATTCTTCTGCAAAATGACAATATTTTGAAGTGGTTTAGGACCGTATGCACTATGTTGAACATTAAAGGTACATTAGTTCAGAAATTTGAAACTGTTTCATAATCCAATTATGCAAATAAACCTTGTCTACTCATCTAGAAAATAATTATTCTACGGTCCACATATGCCCAAATACACAAGTTGTTTTATTATGAAAATCGTTACCCCATTTAGGAAATTAAATTGAAGAGGAAACATTTACAACTTCAATCTCAACCTCAACTGCCATTAGATTTTAGATTAGAAATTACACAACTCACGAAACTGCATTCAGTTCCACTGGCAACGTTTGATCTAAGTCGAGCTCTCTTCTGCAAATTAGGCAATTCGATATTGCAATGCACTCATCCTCGTACATTCAATTGGACTTTGACTTGTTTCAAATAAGACAATGACCATTATTGTGGCCAAAATAAAAACTACTACTGAAAATTTACTGAGGTATAGAATACAGTAAAAAATATAAATTTAAAAATTAATTTATATTGTAACGAGCGAGACTCACCGCAGATGAGTCATCACGACTGACCTGTCTGAGCAGGTAGTCGCGTTAAAGGTCAAGTGGAATAGGAGCGACGCCGCTATTGTTCGGAAATTTTATAGTCCGGAAGGCACTAGAATGTTCTGGAGATTAATTGGCGGCAGGTATATAAAGGTCGCATCGGGCGGTTCAGGAAGTCAGTACCAATGGGACTGTGCAGAGAGTCACTGAAGAAAGTCAGTGTCAGTCAGTGCATGTCAGCGACGTGTAAAGTAGAAATAAATAAATAGTTGATGATAGAAATAAATAGCCGGTGATACAAATATCGTGACAATAAATATTACAAAGAATTGAATTTTTAAATAAATATTCTTGGTGTTGTCTACGTTTTTCTATAAATATTCGTGTTTCAATTATTTTTTACACTTCACCTAAATAAATATGTTCCTATTGATACAACAACCATTATTATCAGTTGAAAAACTGATTGCATGTATTTTATATCGTTGAACAGAGAAAAAAAAATCTATCCAACGGTTTCATAGCCTACTTTGAGGTCCATATGAAAATTTAAAGTTGGTAACAATTTCGCGGAAACGGAATACGAAATAACATTTTTGACTACGGCAATGAATTCGTCGCTAAAAAAGTGCCTGAATAATGTACAAGTTAATAGTATATTATTATATAAGGGATTATGATAGTCATTCGCGAAGAAAAATCATATGAATAAGCTGACGGTATAGTCATTTGTCATTGTGAATTTTTATGTTTTCATTTTCTAAACTATCTATGCGTTTTTCAGGATTTACAGGAGTAGAAAAAATATAGTATTATATAACGGATTATGTCATTATTCAATCACTACGGCACAAACCATTTCTTCGCGAATAATGACCAACATAATCCTTATTATAATAATATACTATTGTGTATTGAAATAAAAACGTTATAAGCAAAAATCAAAAATTGAAAAATTTTAATTTTTGTTATATTTAGTCACCTCTGCATTTTTTGAGAAAAACAAAATCATGTATAAAATGACCACACATGATGCAATTTTTGTCTAATTTAACCGACTTTGTATCTCTTATAGTTCTCGAAATGTCATGCTTAAAAAGTTTCATTAATCAAATTTCAAAATTTCTAATGCGCTTCTTCAGTCAGAAAGTTTGCTGAGGTCTGCTATTCAGGATTCCAGGAATATCAGGGCATCTGGTACATTCCTGTTTACTTTGGAATGTGCCTTGAGCGATCTATAAATTCAGTGGTTCAGCTACCCTATCCAAATTAAATAATTACATATATAAATTATAACAATAGTTTAAATTTCAAAATGAATTAAGATATCATAAATTTTATCATAAGACACAAATATCAGAAAGTCATTGTAGAAATGATTTATGTACAGTACAAATAAAAAAAATAAATAATCTTGTTCCAATTTACGTTAAAATTAGTTCCTGATCTAGTTTCGTGTTTAAAAAAATGTGAAATTTCCGTCAAGAATTGAATTACTACAAGGCACTGCCTTTGAAATGTAATTGAATTCAATTAAAGCAAAATAGGGTAAGATTAAACCGTTATCAATAGAGCGACAATTCTAGAACCAAAACCATAGGCATTAATTTCACAATTAACATCCAGATTGTAGTACAAGCCTCTAATTAATTTGACAATCCGTTCTAATTAAACGACATTCTAGATTTGTTAATATAATCAATGTTAGGTATTAAAACATTTAATATTTAACTATTTATCTATTTAACTGTTTAATATAATGAGACCATTTATATATACAGAGCACAGACAAACACAAACAAATGAACAGTCAAATCGCGTATTCCGCACACAAAATTCGAAATAGTTATCACGATTCACTAGATGGCTGATTAACCCTTAAATCCGGGCTTGAATATGAGTTTTTTTTTATTGCAATATTTAATAATAGTTATTTATGATATAAGTGTTAAAAGTGACATTTTATGAGTGAGTGGGGAAGTTTATGAAACGAGGCCAAGCCGAGTGTAACAAACCCCACGAACGAAATAAAATCACTTTTAACACAAATATCATACACTATTTTTCCTACGATCCTAGTTTGCATAAGTAAATAAAAACTAAGCATTATAGAATGTCATTTATGACAGGTCATGATGTATTTGTTATGAACAACTGAACATAAGAAGTGTTAAAAGTAAATTTGTTTTTTACTTTTAATTCGTTGTCAATGACAATGTTTTAAAAGTATTTACTGTGTTATAAACTGTTATTTTTAACTTGCTAAGCAACCGTTAAAAAGACTATTTTTAACAGTGGTCGTAGGAAAATAAAATTATACTTTTTCATAATTTATTGTGTATAGTCACAGTTCGATGGATGCACTATATATAGTTACCTACATTATTTCTTATTTTATAATGATGATTTCTTTTTTTTGTTCTAAAGTTTCCAAATGACAATATCAGACAAAAAAATTTGTTGATTTCAATCATGTCTGAATCTGGCCTATTTAGTAGTTTATCGTCGTTCGTTATTTTATTGTTAATTTAATATTAAATCAGGTAATGAAGTTGAAGTTATCAAGTTAATAAGTTTGTTGTTCTTTAAAAACCTCGCTTCCTTTGTTCAGAGCACGACAGTGGTAGTAATTGAGAGATCTTTTTTTTATTTATAGACAGAATATATTTAATTTAATACAGATTTGTTTAGATAAATTATATTTATTAATAATCCAATGTATTTTTTTATATTAATATTTAAAATATAAATATTCCCTTTTCCATCTCCCTCCAAAATATTTAAATCCATAAATCGTTTTCTAAAGTTAGTGATTTCCAGTAACTTTTGTTGAATCAATATTTTTTTCTGAAATTTTCAAAAATATTGTTTATAATATAGAGCAACATTTTTTTGTTCCACTGGAATATAAATACACAATAATAAACATTCAAATGTTTAATGCATTACATATTTTTTGGTCTAAAGTAAATTTGAAATATTTTTGCATATAGTTTCGATTTCCAATCATTTTATTGTTAGAGGTTTCTGTAAGCTTTACATAATAATTTCTTATAAAATATTTCATGTTTATAAAAAAGAATAATAGATATGTAGACTAAAATGTACTACATGCCTATAACGAACTTGTTAAATCTGTTTCTATTTTTTGGTAAGTTTTATTTTTATCGATATGTCTACGTCATGTACACTCTTTTCATAATTTTAAAAATTATTATTAATAATTACACAATTTAAGAAAATACGGATGTTTTAAAATATTGCCCTGAATCTTAATTAATTAAAATTTAGGACCAGTCTATTAAAAAAATTATTATTAGTTTAATCTTAACCAGGATCAAATCTTTTGTGTCCAAATCTTCAGACGAACATTTAATCCGTTCATAATTTCCGTTATAAGGTCTTATTCGAGACTAAACTTTTTTTAAAGATTTGAATGAAAATCCCTCAAATCCACCAACTGAGGAATATCTCTCGATCTATTACTCTTTATTTGAACTGTCTAGATATCGTTCCTCAAATTTATCAGTGACAGCAACGCTATTTGCTTTCTTTTTCCAGCTGAAAAAGAAAGACTGCAACAGTTTACAAACTGAAAATCTCTTCTGTCTAGCGTCTTTTCATGTAGGATATTTGAACCTTCTTATTACAGCTAATGGGTGTAAAGAATGGTCCGAGTTATTTGTTACTGGCACGCAAGAAAGGTTTTTGCTCTGACATAAAAACTATAAAAGTAGAATGTTTCCGAGAAATATTTTTCTTGCATTATTTACAAAATAGCAACACTTTATGTAATATAAATAAAAACCAGACTAATAAACAAAACATGTATTTTCTAAGGAGGAGGCGTATACATTTTATCCTCCGCATATGGTATATTGCTCGACATTGTACCTTGCACATATTCAATCTTACACACATTTAATCTTCCATATCATTTTATGTTTCACACATTTTATCTTTTACACATTTTATTTTTAGAAACATTTGACACTTTAATATTTTATTTAATTATGTGTTAAAAAAAATCGAAAAGAAAATACTTGGAGGTTATTTATAAACATTAAAAACTGTACAATTTACATTTTTTCCTATATTTGTCAATTTATTTATTTAGCGCATAGCATTTACATGGAAGTGATCACGTACATATAATTATCTATGTCTATTTCTGTCTAAATTGTTTGCAGGGTGGATTATTTATAAAACCTTTTCAAGAGTAACACGTGTTATACCTATATACATAATTTCGGCGACCCGGAATATTTAGGCTTTACCAAAAGTGAATTAAATTTACCAATGAATCTAGACAGTTTTAATTTTTGTTGTCACTTCGAGATTTGACATCGCAAACGTCCAAACTTATTTTTGTATTTTTATAAGCACCAAAGTCTTTTCTTTTCATACCAAAACACCAATGGATACATTAAAATCAAAACTATTAGAAAGTAATTAATTAGAAAATTGTTATAATACATATACGGTATTTCTAGTTATATTGTCTCTTTAACTACATTCACATCAGCTAGGCAATTAATCATCAAAATATTGACAATAAGTAACGTTGGCTTTGTAGAGTTTGCTAATTACGTCCCACAAATGCAAAGTTCCAATAAACAGAGCAGTTTCTTGGAAGTGAGTGTTTACAAATGCAATGTTCACTGAAACTTTTTGCAAACTCAACCAAGGTTGCAACATGTTGTCTATCATCCTGGAAAACCGGAAATTAGACGGGAATTTTGTTGGGCCTGGAGGAACCAGAAAATATCCGAAGGGAACTTAAAACTATTTTGTTTCTAATTTTGACATATAAAGTGTTACTTTTCAAAACTGACTGATCTTCTGAAATGCCAAATTTTTCATAACTAGTTAGGAAATAAAAATGTTCCATCACTGAGTGATGAAAAATGAATTTCTTAACTTGAAAGCCGTTTCCAAACGTTAGTCAATTTTAAAAAGTGGGAGTTTACGAGTATATATCAAAATTCAAAATTAGAAAAAAAATTAAAATAAAAGAATCGCATTGTAACGTTTATTTATTTGGGGAAATATAAAAATGATTGAACCACGAAAATTGTTTTAACTAAGTTTAATAAACGAATAACAAATCATAAAAAGATAATAAAAATAAGTAACACTATAAATAAACTACTATAAATACTAATTTAAGAATAATGATTTTTAATAAAGACTAAACACCAAAAATATTTATTTAAACATTTAACACAACGCAAAATTTATTTACACAATATTTATATGCACCAACTATTTATGTTCACTACGAGTATATCAGACTGTCCTAGCGGTCTCCCCTACTTCGGCTTAAATAGTAGAGCAATTAAATTCTAGAATATTCTCGCACTTTCGATGCGGCAGAGCAATAGAAGCGTTGCTAAAGGAGATTGACTAAAACGTGTCTCGACCTGACTGTGTTTCATTTTAAATGAGACAAGCAAGTATACTCGTACATTGCTGTCAATTAAATATCAAGTCGTAACCATGGAATGATAAATCTCGCTTCACGTTAAGAAATACTCACGGAATTTGAGTGTCATTGGTAAAAACACTATTATTTTTTGTATGCATATGTAGGTAATACTAAAATATATATAAATATACCACCAATGTATTCTGTATATAGCTGTTAATGATATTCCTCCATATTTCTAATGCTAGTTTTTTTCTACCAATTTTAAATAATTAGGAGATACGAATTCAATTTTTTAAATTTAATCTGTAACATGTTTTCAGTTTAAATATTAAAGATACTAGAATATAAATTCAAACGAACTGTTAAAGGATTCAGAACTTGTTGTATTGAAAATTTCAACATAAAACTAATACTTTTCAAAAAAAAATCAGAGATTATATTTATTTTTGCCTTCTTTGGAAAAAACCACACCCATGACTGAACTCTTTCTGACTGCAATTTCTTATTAAATATTAAATATGTACAGAACATAGCATAAGCAAAGGGAGCTCATCGCAATTTTCAAGTTTCGCGACACTGTTTTCAAGTACATATAAAATATTAAATTGCATGTACCGTGAACTAGAACTAAATTTTCACTAACTTCATTCTAAAACAAATTTCGAAACTCAATTATCAACTCAGATGTTATATATTACGTAGTAAAATCTCACGGGTAATAAGTAATTATTCTTTTCAAAATCGATACTAAAGTACACGATATCACTCCGCGAAGTTAACCAAAGTAGTAGCTAAAGTAGAACTTTACAGATTCTTATGTCAAAATTTTACTTTACGGACTCTGTAAAGCTGAATTAACCTATATTTTAATAGTATTATATTTTTGCAATTTATTTTAGTACTACCTAAATTACAAACATATCATTCTATTATATTATTGGTGAATTTATTTATTATTTACCTTTGATATTAATTTATCTGATTTCATGCAAACGTAATAAAAAAAAAAATGACATTTTTCATTAATAATTTGAAGATTTCGGAAAAAATATAATGTATATCTAATGACTAAAGTATTTTTTATTACTCACTTGGTTTATTCTCCTCGGTCATCGCCTCGCAGAATTAGTTAAAAAAATAAGGCAACTTTTTGTGGAGGTATAGCAATCAGTATATTTCATTGTTATTTTTACACAATATGTTTTGTTTGTATTTGCAAACTTTATTCTTTATATATTTAAATAACATTTACTCTCGCTTTTGTTTATTTATTAATGTTGATGTTTATTTAGGTTATACATCAATATTAATAAATAATTATTTTCGAAACAAAACCAGCTGTAAAGGTTATTTATTTTATTTATTCCCATAGAGTCAATACGATGTAAATAAATAATAGCTATTTATGTATCCAGTTATAAAATGTCTCATGTTGTGTACCTAACAAATGATCCCGCAAAATCACTTTAACGTTCTAACGTGTTTTACGTAGGAGTGTTCATAATTTTGATAAAATTCTTTTAATTTTTATTATTTTTTTTTTTTTCATAGTTTTGATATACTCTCACTTTTCAAATTTGACTGACTTTTCGAAAAGTTACTTTTTTCATAATCATTTAGTGATGAAAGAGTTATTTTCGTACTGTTACAATAAAATCTGTACACTATCATTATTGTCTCAAACTTTCTATATTAATGCAATCGTCAACAAAAACAAAAGCTACATAGATTATTCCCGAAAAAAACCCCAGTTAAAACGCAGACACGTCACAGATAATGAAACATTTCATTAGTTTGTTTCAAAAAACGTCAGAAATAATCGACAAAATAAATGAAGCTCAGTGACATGAAAAACATTGCGGAAAAAAATTCAGGCTAGCCATATATTTGCTTTAACGTATTTTCTTTGAAAAATTACTCTGCGTTATGAAAAAATATTCTTTTCAATATATCTCAACATTAACAAGCGTATCAACTTTCGTGTGAAGACAGCATCATTCATCATTTATCAACTTCATTTACTTGACGTCACTCACAGAGATAATAATCTGATAATACCGCTATCAGATATCCGAACTCTTTCAAATTCTTTACAGAAAAATAACAGCTCTGGTCTTTGACACCAAAAACATGATTAATATATTCAATCATAAAAACATACAACAAATATAAAATATAATTTGTATTGACCATTGCTGGGTGAATCATTGAAGTTTAAATTTTATACAATTGACAAATAAAAAAATATACATACTCTCAAACCAAATTGTCTTCGTACACACATCTTTACACTTTGTTTTTCAAATATGTACACCACCCTAAAACCTTCTAGAACTCAGTAATTGTTTTAGATGAAACGAAATAAATATTTTTGGATCAGATTGGATCAGATGGACGAATTATTATTTGGAAAAGGAAGAATGAACAAATGAAAACAAATAATTATATCCAACAGCGAAATATGGTGGAGGATCTGTGCTTGTATGGGGCTGTATGAGTGCAGAAAGGATGAGAAACTTAATTTTTATTGATGGGAGAGTGGATTATTTGAATATTTTAAAAGAAAATAAAATACATAAATAAATAACAAGATAATAACCCTTTACATATTACGTAAACTGCTAGAATAGTTATTGTACAATTGTAGATAACAATTAAAAACCCTCTACAATCTCCAGATATGAATCATATTGAATATCCATGTGATTTATTTAAAAAAAAATGAATAAAACAAGAAGCTCTATGAATATAAAAGAACTCCTACATTTATAGTAGAAAAATGGAGTAAAATTAACTCCCAAACACCACCAAAAAAATTGGTAGGAAGTACGACAAACTGTTTAAGGCAAGGAATTCTATTCAATGGCGGTTTAAAAATCATTGATTCTATATAATTTACAGGTGTAAGGAGACTAAATTGGAGTTGGTACTAGATTGTTCTAATAAAAAAAATTCTTGATTTCATTACGAAAATTTTAGGATGTCAATATATTATTTTATTTATTAATATAGTAAGTTACAATATATAATTTATTTCGTGTATATATATTCAATAAAAAAGAACAGAAAACTTTTTTCCTTTACTGTTCGTCGATAGCAACAATATTTAATAACTTTTTTCCAAATCTCTTCCTTTAATATATTTTACTTATGACATAACGTCTGCAGTTACATATTTCTCTATTTCTCCGGTAGAGTTTAAGAGAGAAAATTTTATTTTATATTATTCTCATACATCTCTTATATTTTTCTTTTATTGCGACACGTGTGTTGCCATACATTGAATAAAATTACATGATGTAACAGAAATAAGATCAGTCTATTCAACCAGTAACGCTAGTAATAAAATATGGAGAGCAACAATATTTATGTAATAGCAAAATTTGGAAATCTCAATTTTATAAGTCTTAAAATTTATTTTATTTATTAATAACTATTTCACACAATGGTTACTACTTAATAATGATATTAATAATATATCTCTTCATATATATATATATATATATATATATATATATATATATATATATATATATATATATATATCATATTGTATTAATTACAATACATATAATGAAATAAATGTCAACAAAAACAAAAAAAAAAGAAATGTAGGAATTGATATTACTGGCCATTAAATCACTTGTCTAATTTCCTGAAACTGATCTTAAGAGGCGCTAAAATTTGTTTTCACAGATGACTTATTACTAAATAATTATCTGAAAAATTATATATTAATTAAATGTAGAATTATGATTGACAAAAAAATTCCGAGGAAACCGAGTTCTAAATTATGCATTAGCTTAATTAAAACTTTTTGTTTTTATTAATTATATTACTAATATACACAGGTATTTCTCTCGTACTAATTTTAGTAAAAAAATATTCGAAAATAGTTATTTGAAATGAACATTTTATTATTAAAGAAACAAATTTAAATGTATGGTTTCCTTTATTGTTGAAATCTTTTTGACCAGAATGGTATATAGGAAAATAATATATTTGTATTTCAGTCAGTAAAAATTTATAACATGGAATAGAAAATTACAAGACCGAAATTCAGAAACATTATTCTCCTATTTTCCTGTGTATTGTTCTTGTAATTTGCTGAATTACCTTTATGTTATTTAGGAAGTACTAACAATTATCTGTTATCTTCTTATTATTCCTGATCCCTTTTGATCCGATTATAAAGTCTTATACACACAATTAATGCTAATATGAAATATTTGTGGAATATTTCATTAACACTCATTTCAACCTTGCCTTTGTATAATATCAAGGGAGCTAATGAAATTCAAAATAAATATCTAAATATTATGTTCTATATTAGGTATGTATACAGTGGTGATTATTGGGGGGGGGGGGTTAATACAGGGCCGGCCTAAGGTTAGGAGGAGCCCAGTTAAAAATTGGTCTGTGGTGCCACGTGTAAAGAACTACAGAGCGTTCTACCAGGACATGTAACCGAAAAAAATACTGGATAACGGTTAACCCTTATAGAGAACGTTATAATAATAACGGTTTTAGTTCGAAAACCGGTTTTTGAAAATTAGAAACCGGTTTAAACCGGTTAATATATCGGTTAAAAAAATAATTAAATTAATTAAAAGAAATTAATTATAAAAATTTGATTAAAAAAAATTACAGAATAATTAATTTAAAAAAATAATAAAAAAATACCATCTGAGAAAAATATAACAATTAAAAAAAAGCAAATTAATTAATGAATATTCACAAAAATTCCCGTAATATCTTCAGAAAAACGCAGGTCACTTTTCAATTTTAAACTCGCCTGTGTTGACAAAGGCCGTATATATTTGGGACTTTTTAAGTAACCTTAACGGCTAAAGAAACTACCTACATTTATGACTCTCCAATAAAATGTTAATTGTAAAACCTGTCATGACTCATGTTTAAATACAAATAGAAAACACAGATATAAAAAAAAATATTAAAATTTTTTGTCGCTAAATGATATTAAAATAAAGGTTAAAGTTCGCTAAAACCGGTTTATTTTTTTTCTTGGTTAACGGTTACCGGTATTTTCGGCCTGAAAAATATCGGTTAAATTTACGGTTAAAGTTCGCAATTTTCGTTGAAAATATCGGTTACCGGTTTTTATTAACTCGTTACATGCTCTGATTTTAAGACTATATCTTTAATAGTTTTTGAGTTATAAGCTTATAAAACTTAATTTTATTAATTTTGCATGTTGTTTTATTTTGGTAAACCTGTTCCGTACAAGTTAAAGTAAAAATATAAAAAATGTGTCTTATAAAAAAAAACAGAGAAATCCATTAAAAAAATTCAAAAAAGCTTTTAGTTTAGTACTTACTTTAAAGTCAAATGTAGACGATGTCTCTGTTTCAAACTTGGAAAAGTAAGAAACCAGCTTTTTCCAAAGCTTCTATTTTTAAACTCACATAATTCTGTATAATGTTCATACCCATTATTGGGATAACAGTCTTCACAAATAAACCCTCCTTTTTTAAGGGGAGTGCAAGTTGAACCACTCTTATAAATATCTCTTTTACATGCGTCTTTAGTTAAAGTTATGTCACAATTTGAACCGGTAAAACCAGCAGTACAAACACAGGAATAACCACCTTCTTTCCGAAAACAAGTTAAACCTTGTTGAACTATCTAGAACATTGTTAAACCCTGTAGAACTGTCTCATCTTACTCCCAATTATCTTGGAACAGTGTTGAACCTAGTACATTTATGTTACACCCTAAACAAGTGCCTTAACTTTGTCCCAAACAATTTGGAACAAAGTGAAACATAGTGCAAGTCTCTCTACTTATTTCAGAACACTTGGAACATCTTTCTGCCTTCTAAAACTTTCTTTTTAAGTCTTCCTAGTAATTTCCAATAATAGACATACATAAAAAGTTACAATTTATTGTTTTTCACTCTAAAATTTTTCATATACAGCCAAAAAAATTTAAAAATGCCCATTTTTGGGTCCAAAATTTTGATTTTTGGAATTAGACTAACTTGATAGTCGTCGATGCGCTGATTTCAAATTTTCAAACCGAATTCAATTATCTCTTTCCATTCCTGAGATATTTGCTCTCAAAGTTGCACCTCAAAAAAGGGTGTTTTTTGACCATATCTCTAAAATGGGTAGAGATACATTCTCAACGATTATACCAGTCGATTCTACGCGGAAAGTTACATAAAGAAATGTTTTCTCCTCATATACGTTCTTTGGAACGATTTGGTGAAAAATGAGAAAAACGAAAAAACCGGAATTTCAGTTTTTCGCTCGGAAACTTTTTGTCTCCAAAATTTTTTATATTCTGGACTTAAGTAAAGAAGAATGTGCTGATTCCAAATTTTCAAACCGATTTCAATTATCCCCTACCGTTCTCGAGATATTTGAGTTCAAAGTTGGACCTGAAAAATTCAGTTTTTCAGGAATAGTCCTGAAATGGGTTGAGATACGACCTCATGCGATCACCAATCGATTCTACGGACAAAATTACATTTTTGTACCAATTTTCAGATTTATATTCTAATGGATACAATTTTTACAGCGAAAAAACGAAAATGGCCAAAAATCGGAAAAAATCGTAAGGGGTTCATCAGGCGATTTTTCAATTTTTGCGATTTTCGTTTTTTCGCTTTAAAAATTGTATCCGTATCTCGACCCATTTCAGGACTATTCCTGAAAAACAATTTTTTTCAGGTCTGACTTTGAACGCAAATATCTCCAGAACGGTAAGAGATAATTGAAATCGGTTTGAAAATTTGGAATCAGCGCATCTGTATTTACTTAAGTCTAGAAAATGAAAAGATTTGGTGACAAAAAGTTCCCAAGCGAAAAACTGAAATTCCGGTTTTTTTCGTTTTTCTCATTTTTCACAAAATCGTTCCAAAGAACGTATATGCGGAGAAAACATTTCTTTATGTAACTTTGCCGGTAGAATCCACTGGTATAGTCGTTGAGATTGTGTCCCTACCCGTTTTGGAGTTATATCCAAAAAACCCACTTTTTTGAGGTGCAACTTTGAGGTCAAATATCTCATGAACGGAAAGAGATAATTGAATTCGGTTTGAAAATTTGAAATCAGCGCATCAGCGACTATCAATTTGGAATTATTTCAAAAATCAAAATTTTGGACCTAAAAATGGGTCTTTTTGGATTTTTTTGGCTGTATATGAAAAATTTTAGAGTGAAAAACTATAAATTGTAATTTTTAATGTATAACTATTATTGGAAATTACTAGGAAGACTTAAAAAGACAGTTGTAGAAGGCAGAAAGATGTTCCAAGTGTTCTAGAGTAAGTAGAAACAGTTGCACTATGTTTCATTTTGTTCCAAATTGTTTGGGACAAAGTTAGAAACTTGTTTAGGGTGTAACATAGATGTATCAGGTTCAACACTGTTCCAAGATAATTGGGATTCATATGAGACAGTTGTACAGGGTTTAACAATGTTCTAGATAGTTCTACAAGGTTACACATTATCCCAAATTGTATGAGATTAATTTCAGGCAGTTTTGGAAGGTTTAACATTGTTCCAAATTGTTTGGGACAAAGCTACGACAATTGTTTACGGTTTAACATTGTTATATAAGGGTCAACACTGTTCCAATTTGTTTGAGATTAATTTCAGAATTCCAAATTGTTTGGGACAAAGTTAATATAATTATTTAGGGTTTAACATTGTTATATAAAGTTCAACACTGTTCCAACTTAATTGGGATTAAGTTAAGAAAGTTATACTAATTTAACAATGTTCTACATAGTTCTATAAGGTTTAACACTGTTCCACATTGTTTGGGATTAATTTCAGAATGTTGTGGAAGGTTTAACATTGTTTCAAACTGTTTGGGACAAAGTTAATATAATTATTTAGGGTTTAACATCGTTATATAAGGGTCAACACTGTTCTAAGTCAATTGGGATTAATTTCAGACAGTTGTGTAAGGTTTCACATTGTCCCAAATTGTTTTGGAATAAATTAAATCAGTTTCATTGGGTTTAACATTGTGGAATATCAATATAGACTTTTAAAAAATCAAAATTTTTGACTCAAATTGAGGTAATTTAACATTGTACTAGATCTTCTGTATTTTTTTAGTAGGTTTATAATTCATAATTTGTCAAACTAATTGAAAAATTATCTTATCAGATTTAAATCTTTTAATCACAGACTTACAGACCGACTCAAATAGTTGTCAATTTACGAAAAAAATATTTGAAGTGTTAAAATATTTCAGAAACAAAATTTAGAAGGTGATTTTATCTCTAAAGAATATTTGTGGACTGATATTCAGTTTTAAATGCTGGTCTATTGAAAATAAATTAACTGTAAATATGGTAATTAATTTAACAGCATTAAATTGATGACATAACTTTATTATTATATTAAACTACGTACTACAATTTAATTTTCTCTGAACTAATTTATAATTATTATGTTACACAGATTATTAAGAACACATCTGTACAAAATATATAAACAACTTTATTACCTACAAATTAATTAAACTTTTCAATTAAATATTATAATGTCAGTAGTTATTTATTTAATTTCCCAGGTTTATAGTTGTATATTACAAATGATTGATTTTATTAATTAATATATTCATTTAAAGTAGAATTTGCAATGCTGATTAAAATTTTCATAACGTGTCAAATACATACTATGTTGTATGTTATTGTAACGAAAAAATAAAGTTCCATATATATTCTATATTTAATGGCCGTCTAAAACCGGATGTAAAAAAATTATGAAAAGTGCCAAACAGGTTCCTAATGATATGCACCAAAACACCAAAAGAAATAGTCAATGTGCAAGACAAGGTCCGGCAAACCTGTTCTAGTATGGCTTTAATTATTTTTAATTTAACAATCATGTAAATCAGAACATATACAAAAAACTATTGTGAGAATGCGACACTTCTTGGGAAACATAAAAATATCAGAGAAGTAAACAATAACAACGAAATGATTCAAAGGAATTTAGAATTAATAAATTTACAATGAAATATTATTATGTAATCACATGGGATGAGCAATAAAAGTACTTATTTTGCAATTAAGCATTGTTAACACTGTTTTGTTTCAAAATATGTACATTGTAATTGTACAAGTACATAATAATTCATATTGAACAAATATTTATCGCAAATTCCATTTGGTCTACATAGATTCAATGACAATAAAAAATTGTTGCTATATTATATGCAATTTCAATTAACACCATTCAATAATTTAATTATATAAACATACAGTATTATGAAATAAATAAATTAATTGTAAAGATTTATAGGGTTATAGACATCTACATAATAACTAATTAATGAATAATTATTTGAGAGCTTTTATTTCATTAGTATCATAATTATAAATAATTAAATGTACTATTAAACCAGTGGCACTAAAAATGTTCGCTAGGAATGAATACCCTTATTTTTGCAAATTTAAAAGAATATTTTGTTCTGTATCTAACCAGTATATTAAATTATACAGTCTGTGCAACGAAATGCGGAACATAGCACTTTAACATGGGATTTAAAAAAATTGCGGATACTCTTTCTTCTGATAGATTTAGAGCAAAACTGTAAGAGTACAAAGTTATTTCATTTTATTAACATTTACATTTTACTTGACTCAGAAAATTGTTATACCTGGGACACCGAACAGATGCACAACAAACTCCTCCCTCTAAAGAACGCTAAATTTAATACAACTGTAACTACTAAAGCGCAGTAGTTTCGGAGATGTTAATTGTATTTTCTTATCTATATATTATTTTTTATCATTGTTTAAAATCGGAAAGTTTCATCACATCTTAGGGAGATATAGGAGAAGCCAACAAATTTAAAGGTCTACACAAATGCTCCAAGGTCGTAGAACTGAATAGGGTAACATGAAAGGTACCGACATGGAGTGTCGCTTCTGTATGTAACTATTCTGTGCCCGTGTTCCGTGGAATATCATTCAAGCTGTAAAACCCTAGAAATGGCGTATGTTGAAACTATATCTACAACAATTTTACTCTGATTTCTTGTTTCAGTACCCAAAATGAGGTAACCAGTCCGGCATCCACCAAACCCGATTACTACGTGGTCTCCCTCCACAAGCTGAACATATACGACTCGCCGACTAAGACCTCCAAGTTGGCAGATTGGTTCCAGTGCCTAGCTCGCCAATCCCTGGACGATAAGAAGCTACAACCGTACACGCCATCTCCCATATCCGAGCACTGCGAGAACAAGAGTGAACTCAGCGCCAAGTTCCACATCGACTCGTACGAAGTGAGCAACAGTAGTCTGCGCGACATTGAAAACGGAGCTCTCGAAGACGAGCTGACGATCTACATGAAAGAGATACAAAGAAGAGAAAAAGACAAAAGCTGATGGGAAGGGTATTATTGTAATTACTAGCGAAAGTTTTGAGAGATCGAAAGTTTTCGTTCATTTATTATAAAAATAAATCAATAAGTTGTTAATACTTTATACTTTGTGAGGATTATATATATAACCACAACAAAACCAAAAGTTTCGTTCTGTAGTTGAATCAAAATAACCGCAACATATAATACAGTGCAGTTAAACTTGTTGCATAAAGCACAAAGTTAAAGAAGAAACTTTTCTTTAAAAATAATAACTTTCAAAATTGTATTTGTTATTTGAAAAACAGAAATTATATTTAAAAATAGAAAAGATCAATTATTGATTCATAATTAAATACATATTAAAATTAATTTTTTTAACTTCCGTTTCATGTCTTTAAATATCAGTTAATTATGTGTGTAAAAAATTAACAAAAAATTGTTATTACAATATAGAAAATAATACGTAAAAACAAAAACTGATCTCCTACTATAAATAATAATTCGATATGTAATATTAATAAAATAATGTTCTAACGTGTTCATACATTTTTTTTCCAATTTAGATACAATTATTTTGATTTTAATTTTTCTTCGAATTTTGAATTTTAACATATAAACTGTCAGTTTTTAAAAATTGACTAACGTTTGGACACGACACACTTTTGAAGATAAAAAAATCACTTGTCATCACTCAGTGATCTAAAAACAATTTTATGATTTTTTTTATTTGAATTTTTTCAAAAAATATCAGTAAATTATTATTTATACAACACTGTTAGTATTTTGAAATATACTGTAGAATTTTTTAATAATAATATACTCGTGGAAATTATGTCCCTTTATAATAATAAATATAAAATATTTAATATCTTCATGTGATCAGCTCAAAATTGTAACTTTTTACATACTTTGAATTTTAATATATCCTATACTCGAATAAATGAACTGAAATCTTTCATATCTCTCAAAATATCATACATACAGCACTGAAATAGAAATTTATGTGTAATGAAGGCTAACTACATTCATTAACAAAGTTAATAGTGTTGGTTGGTTTTACATTCTGAATTTTTACAAACTATTATTAGTGTTGAAATCAGTCTACTGTATTTAAATTTGCTATTGTAATTTATAAAAGAGGTGTGATTTTGTATCTCTTCGGCAGAAAGGGTTAAGAAAAATTTATAACTGACACAGAATAAAGAACATAGTTCAGCACAGAAAACATACAATTTTGTTCGAGGACTTTGTAAATATCGTACAAGACACAGAAAACAGCAGATTTGGCAAAAGTATTATGATAACATTGGAAATTGTGAATGAACATTTCTGTTGCTGTATTCGCTATAAATATGGAAGATTCTTCATCACAGACAAACCAAGTTTGTAAATGGAAGCTACCTTAAAAATTTACATTCTATAATTTATTACAACTTTTGTTCGAATAGTTATTATTACAGTTGGTACAGGAATAATACATGATTTTTTTCATAATTAATTAAATTTTGACCGCTAACACATTTTCCCATCCCTCTAGTAGAACTTATTTGTACTACCACGAGGTATACCGAATCGAGCCGAAGATACAGGAACATAGAAAATAAACATTGGTCAATTCCTAATCTGTGCAAATCATGTTCTGTGTCCAATCTTTCTTAAAAATTGATACGTGCATATTCCATTATTTATTTAAATCGTACGTTTTCTGTGCTAAATTATGTTTTATGTTCTATCACTTATAAACAAGCCTTTTAATGCTCATACAAATAGACTGTAATGTATGCACAATAATATGTAAAAGTAAAATGTGTGAACTATATGTAAATTCACCAAATTATTTATTGTTGTCTAATTGTTCATATTTATAATTGTACAACGATATAAAAAACGAAAAAATATTTCCAATTGAACAATGTGATATTATGTTAGTATAAATAAATATATATCAATTTTTTGCACATATATGTAATTGCATTTATAGCAATGGTATTTTGTACAAATAAATGTATTGATAATGTGAAAATGTAGTATATGTTTTATGTATAATTTTAGAGTAAGTTTATGTGTGCACGACACAAACTATTTATTTTTAATAAAAATGTGTTTTATGTTGGGAAATGTATGTCTGTACGAGACAATGAACTGTATACCTGTACTCAATATGTGATGTTACATTTATGTATTTGTTTTTATTCAATAAAATGTTGACTTTTACATTTTTATGGAAATTAAATATATATAAATGTGTCTGTAAGCATTCCAATACATATTTTTTTATTTACCTACGAAAAAAATCTTATCCGTAAATCATATTAATTTCCAGTGGCGGCGAGAACTAAAATTTTGGTGAGGCAGGCAATAGGAAATGAATATCAACAATATCATTAGAGCTCCGAACTCATTTATTATTTGTATATCCAGGACCGGATCTAGATCAAAAGTTGCAGTGAGCCTAAAATTAATGACGGCATGTGGCGCCCTTCCGCCTCTTATAAAATAACGCCCCTTTTGAGAATTTTTTTTAGATCTTGTTTTGTATTTCGATCTCTTTTATTAAAAGGAAAAAAATGTATGTTTCGATTATTAATCATTTATTTAACTTAATTGTAAAAACATTTAAAATTGGTTGTCATTAAGATCGCTATTATATAACAAATATAAATTTTATAAACTCACTTTTGAAAAGAAGAAAATATATCTTATTTATTGTGAAATCAAACGGTACGCCAAGATCTGATTTTAATGTACAATTATCTAGTCCATCCCCATTTATTTGAATTTGGAATTTTTAAAGTAATATTCTAAATCTAACATAGATTTGCATTTTAATACAAAAACACCCATCACCGCGTTGTGGTAAAAAAGAAAAACGATTTTGGTGCTTTTTAAAATACTAGCAACATAAAAATGTAACTGTTTCATAAGCTTGCATATTTACCAGGGCATGTAACCGAAAAAAATACTGGTTAACGGTTAACCCTTATAGAGAACGTTATAATAATAACGGTTTTAGTTCGAAAACCGGTTTTTGAAAATTAGAAACCGGTTTAAACCGGTTAATATATCGGTTAAAAAAATAATTAAATTATTTAAAAGAAATTAATTATAAAAATTTGATTAAAAAAAATTACAGAATAATTAATTTAAAAAAATAATAAAAAAAATACAATCTGAGAAAAATATAACAATTAAAAAAAAGCAAATTAATTAATGAATATTCACAAAAATTCCCGTAATATCTTCAGAAAAACGCAACGGCCAAAGAAACTACCTACATTTATGACTCTCCAATAAAATGTTAATTGTAAAACCTGTCATGACTCATGTTCAAATACAAATAGAAAACACAGATATAAAAAAAATATTAAAATTTTTTGTCGCTAAATGATATTAAAATAAAGGTTAAAGTTCGCTAAAACCGGTTTATTTTTTTTTCTTAGTTAACGGTTACCGGTATTTTCGGCCTGAAAAATATCGGTTAAAATTACGGTTAAAGTTCGCAATTTTCGTTGAAAATATCGGTTACCGGTTTTTATTAACCGGTTACATGCTCTGATTTTAAGACTATATCTTTAATAGTTTTTGAGTTATGAGCTTATAAAACTTAATTTTATTAATTTTGCATGTTGTTTTATTTAGGTAAAACTGTTCCGTACAAGTTAAAGTAAAAATATAAAAAATGTGTCATAAAAAAACAGGGAAATCCATTAAAAAAATTCAAAAAAGCGTTTAGTTTAGTACTTACTTTAAAGTCAAATGTAGGCGATGTCTCTGTTTCAAACTTGGAAAAGTAAGAAACGAGCTTTTTCCAAAGCTTCTACTTTTAAGCTCACATAATTCTGTATAATGTTCATACCCATTATTGGGATAACAGTCTTCACAAATAAACCCTCCTTTTTTACATGCGTCTTTAGTTAAAGTTATGTCACAATTTGAACCGGTAAAACCAGCAGTACAAACACAGGAATAACCACCTTCTTTCCGAAAACAAGTTAAACCTTGTTGAACTATCTAGAACATTGTTAAACCCTGTAGAACTGTCTCATCTTACTCCCAATTATCTTGGAACAGTGTTGAACCTAGTACATTTATGTTACACCCTAAACAAGTGCCTTAACTTTGTCCCAAACAATTTGGAACAAAGTGAAACATAGTGCAAGTCTCTCTACTTATTTCAGAACACTTGGAACATCTTTCTGCCTTCTAAAACTTTCTTTTTAAGTCTTCCTAGTAATTTGCAATAATAGACATACATGAAAAGTTACAATTTATTGTTTTTCACTCTAAAATTTTTCATATACAGCCAAAAAAAATTAAAAATGCCCATTTTTGGGTCCAAAATTTTGATTTTTGGAATTAGTCTAGCTTGATAGTCGTCAATGCGCTGATTCCAAATTTTCAAACCGAATTCAATTATCTCTTTCCATTCCTGAGATATTTGCTCCCAAAGTTGCACCTCAAAAAAGGGTGTTTTTTGACCATATCTCTAAAATGGGTAGAGATACATTCTCAACGATTATACCAGTCGATTCTACGCGGAAAGTTACATAAAGAAATGTTTTCTCCTCATATACGTTCTTTGGAACGATTTGGTGAAAAATGAGAAAAACGAAAAAACCGGAATTTCAGTTTTTCGCTCGGAAACTTTTTGTCTCCAAAATTTTTTATATTCTGGACTTAAGTAAAGAAGAATGTGCTGATTCCAAATTTTCAAACCGATTTCAATTATCTCCTACCGTTCTCGAGATATTTGAGTTCAAAGTTGGACCTGAAAAATTCAGTTTTTCAGGAATAGTCCTGAAATGGGTTGTGATACGACCTCGGCGACCTCACCAATCGATTCTACGGACAAAATTACATTTTTGTACCAATTTTCAGATATATATTCTAATGGATACAATTTTTACAGCAAAAAAACGAAAATGGCCAAAAATCGGAAAAAATCGTAAGGGGTTCATCAGGCGATTTTTCAATTTTTGCGATTTTCGTTTTTTCGCTTTAAAAATTGTATCCGCCTGAATAAATATCTGAAAATTGGTATACTTATGTAATTTTGCCCGCAGAATCGATTGGCGAGGTCGCCGAGGTCGTATCTCGACCCATTTCAGGACTATTCCTGAAAAACAATTTTTTTCAGGTCTGACTTTGAACGCAAATATCTCCAGAACGGTAAGAGATAATTGAAATCGGTTTGAAAATTTGGAATCAGCGCATCTGTATTTACTTAAGTCTAGAAAATGAAAAGATTTGTTGACAAAAAGTTCCCAAGCGAAAAACTGAAATTCCGGTTTTTTTCGTTTTTCTCATTTTTCACAAAATCGTTCCAAAGAACGTATATGCGGAGAAAACATTTCTTTATGTAACTTTGCCTGTAGAATCCACTGGTATAGTCGTTGAGATTGTGTCCCTACCCGTTTTAGAGTTATATCCAAAAAACCCACTTTTTTGAGGTGCAACTTTGAGGTCAAATATCTCAGGAACGGAAAGAGATAATTGAATTCGGTTTGAAAATTTGAAATCAGCTCATCGGCGACTATCAATTTGGAATTATTTCAAAAATCAAAATTTTGGACCTAAAAATGGGTCTTTTTGGATTTTTTTGGCTGTATATGAAAAATTTTAGAGTGAAAAACTATAAATTGTAAGTTTTAATGTATAACTATTATTGAAAATTACTAGGAAGACTTAAAAAGACAGTTGTAGAAGGCAGAAAGATGTTCCAAGTGTTCTAGAGTAAGTAGAAACAGTTGCACTATGTTTCACTTTGTTCCATATTGTTTGGGACAAAGTTAGAAACTTGTTTAGGGTGTAACATAGATGTATCAGGTTCAACACTATTCCAAGATAATTGGGATTCATATGAGACAGTTGTACAGGGTTTAACAATGTTGTAGATAGTTCTACAAGGTTACACATTATCCCAAATTGTATGAGATTAATTTCAGGCAGTTTTGGAAAAACGCAGGTCACTTTTCAATTTTAAACTTGCCTGTGTTGACAAAGGCTGTATTTATTTGGGACTTTTTAAGTAACCTTAACGGCCAAAGAGACTACCTACATTTATGACTCTCCAATAAAATGTTAATTGTAAAAACTGTCATGACTCATGTTCAAATACAAATAGAAAACACAGATATAAAAAAATATTATTTTTTTCTCGCTAAATGATATTAAATAAAGGTTAATGTTCGCTAAAACCGGTTTATTTTTTTTTTGGTTAACGGTTACGGGTATTTTCGGCCTGAAAAATATCGGTTAAAATTACGGTTAAAGTTCGCAATTTTCGTTGAAAATATCGGTTACCGGTTTTTATTAACCGGTTTTTTTTAACCGGTTACATGCCCTGATATTTACAATAACAAAAAAAAAAATCCAGATTCTATCTTACATAATAATTTATCTAGTGTTCCAATCATAATTGTAGCATTATACAGGGCCTTATAAAGCCTCCAGCAGGTTCTATACAAAATATAACACAAACTCCATTTTTATAATTAATTAGAGTAGTGTTTGTTATCAATGAATAAGATTTTTGTATAATTAAATGAATGAAAATGAAATGTAAACTGACTTAAATAACGCGCTATAATTTTTTTTGCCCGTTGTTTAAAATTACTTAATTAATTTTTGGTTAAAAAATAAGTTCAGAGTATAAAATTAATATAAAAAATAAAATAATATATCCTATATTTTAGAAAATAACTATAACATCTTATAATTTTCGAATTTTATAGCTACAATTTCTTTTGTACCGAAAATACATGTGTACCTTTTTTCTCACCAAACTCCACTTTGTAAAGTTTGCAACCAACTTCACATGTATCTAGTGTCGTCCACTCGTTTATATTTTATAGTGTATCTCAAACCTTTTTAAAATTTATTAATTTTCCAACATTTTTTATTAAATGTTTTTTTTTTTATTGAGACTTTTCACAGATCCAGTATTTTCCTACATATTATTTTGAAAATATATATTAATTAAGTCATTCATTTAAATTCTACTCTGTGGTATCTGAGACAACATAATTTTGACATATTATAAAACATAATACTTATTATTCCTTCAAATAAAGGACCTGGGCATTTGTCGTACTAGTCTTTTTGTCAATCCGGCCCTGACATTATAAACATACATTTTACGGGAATGTTTGTTTTTTGTTGACGTTTATGTTTCCCACAAAATTTATAAACTAACTTTGTTCGCATTACTCTTTCTTAAATGTCACAAAACTTTAGTAGACATTTTCATCGCAATAGCATACTTAATAAGGTATTATTTTTACATCAAATATTCGTTGTTCTGAACAACTTTACAAAGAACAATTGTGTTTTAATTATATAAATATTCACGACTTCTCACCCATTGCTGAGTGTACCATTTTATTTTTCAAAAATATCGGTAATAATACAGTATATTAAAATATATTATTGATAGCGTTAGCTAATACGAAACTATTAAAAACACAACTTAATTTTAATACAATATTTATATATTGAATAACTCTTAGCTATTTCGTAACCTCCCTACCTTTATTCATTTATTAAAATTATAATTGACAACTCAGATATCTTCAGTAGCTTTATAGCAGTCGTCTGGTGAGTACCTACTATTTATATTTTTTACTTTTTAACTTGAATTTCAATAACTAATTGTGATCTACTACAATATATTATTGAAACTAGTGTACAATGTACATATATTATTACAGTATACATATTTGTTCATAATTATTAATAATTATTTTGTTATAAATAAACTAATTTATATTTTTTATTGTTTCAGACGGGGTCCAGCTACTTTCTAGATATAAGATATAGATATAAGGGGGGAAGCAGGTACTTCTTCAGTTTTTTTTTCCTTCACACTGAAATATGTAAGTCCAATTTTAAGATTTAAGAGTAATGTCCTCCTTGAATATTTCACTACTTCAATTGTTTTCCAATTCTCTATTTAAATAAATTATCCCTTACCTTGCAAATATAATATAATAACATTTTTCTCAAATAAATTAATAAAACTTGACACATTAGGTACGACATGAGATCTAGATATAAGGTGTGATGGTTAGATGTAAGGTGTGATAATAAACGGTATGATGAATGTACGGTGTGATGCTTAAATTTAAGGTATGATGATTAGATTTAAGGTGTGGTGGTAAAATTTAAGGTGCGATGATTAAATATAAGGTATGATGATTAAATATAAGGTGTGATGATTAGGTATGATGGTTAGATGTAAGGTATGATGATTAAATATAAGGTGTGATAATTAAATATAAGGTATGATGATTAAATATAAGGTGTGATGTTTAAATATAAGGTATGATGTTTAAATATAAGGTATGATGATTAAATATAAGGTGTGATGATTAAATATAAGGTGTGATGATTAAATATAAGGTGTGATGATTAAATATAAGGTATGATGATTAAATATAAGGTATGATGATTAAATATAAGGTATGATGATTAAAAATAAGGTGTGATGATTAAATATAAGGTGTGATGAGAAAATATAAGGTATGGTGATTAAATATAAGGTGTGATGATAAAATATAAGGTATGATGGTTAAATATAAGGTGTGATGATTAATTATAAGGTGTGATGATTAAATATAAGGTGTGATGAATAAATATAAGGTGTGATGATTTAATATGAGGTATGATGCTTAAATATATAGTGTGATTGTTAGATATGAGATGTGATGTGTATATATAAGGTATGATGTGTGAATGGAAGCAAATCCTTAATGCAAAACTGCCCGGAAAGTTTTCAGTTAGGATGAGCTGTTTGGTACAAATTTGTTTAAGATAATGATGTGTCACGTTTTATTCAGTTTTTTGCTTTTGTTTATTTACCAGTATATTATTTAATTCATTACGAATATATCTCCAAGATTGTTAATATAAAGTGTTTCACATGAGATAGATGCAAATTATTTAAATATTTACAGTCTCTTGATATTACATAACTTTTAAATATCCCATTTTTTGTGCAAATATTACTTGACTTACATGTTTAATATACCCAAAATAACCCTTAATTTTTCCCATACGAAAATATTAATTAATTTTACAATAACCTTTTCTCAGAATTTCTATAATTATAATATTTGAATGTGCAATACCCCGTATGAATATTATATAAGTCGAGGCACTCCTTTCTCTGCTTACAGCATTCTGGTCGTTGGTATGGGTTGCACGGAAGGGTTGTGATACCGCCCTCGTATTAGCGTGTCTATAAGTTAGAGTTACGGATGTGCTTGGTGCATCTTGCTGCCCTTTTACCATTTTGGGCGTTAGTACTGGAGGGCCGGAAGGGTGTCTGACCGCTAGCGTGTTGAAATGTCTAATTGTGGAGTGAGCTTGTACATAGACTATATTCCCATCAATAATATTTTTTCGTTTATATTTTCTAAATATTTCTTGGCTTTCATGCCAATTCCCCTGACTCTTTTTCACTGGGAAGTACACTGTATTAGTTTAAGTTGCGCCAAAATAGTTTTAACTCGCGGTTAGATTTAAGTCGCGAAATAGTTTTAAGTCTTCATCCTTTCCTTAAACCTAAAACCATCCCTTCCCCCCTTGCCGTCGTGGAGAGACCTTGTCGTGGTGGCAGGGCTTAACCATCCTCTAAAGTCAAGTGAAAATTTATAGAGGATGGAACCAACATCTCCACTTTAATATAATAATCATTTCATTTACAGAGAAGCAATTTTTATAATATTTTTCTTGAGATATTTTTAGGAAATAATAGATTATTTGTAGTAGGATTGCAGGACCTATTTCAAATGGTGTATTTGCTTACGAATGCAGCAATCTTTAGTGGTGAGTGCAAAATATTTTTAACAAAAAATAGTGAAGTAAATATTGCAAAAATTAAACTTCAATTCACTAACTTTTAATAATAATACATCACGATTTGATTTTTAACTGTATTGTTACAATTATAGACAAATGTATTTACAAAACATTAATAATGTATAAAATGACTTTCACTCCCTGAGGAAGACCCATGTGGGGTCGAAACCGGTAGGAGAGGAAATAAAATTTTATCCCATTGACTGAATTCCAGTAGTTTACTTTCCTTTCATCAATTGACCAGTCAAGAAAAATCCGTCTACCTTTAATAATAATAAACATATTTTTTCTTTATTAATACGATGTCTACTAAATAAAATTTTAAATATTATAATATAATTTGTAATTGTAGTAAATCTTATATGCAATTTAAATATTTATATTAGTGAAGTATATATTAACACATACTTATTTAAAAATTACATTTAAAACATTATATAATCTGACATTTTCAGATTCTGTACTAATGACAAAAATCAGGAATGAAGGAACAGGAAATATTTAAACCGAGAAAGATTTATGGTCAAAAACATTGCTAGGAAGCTGGATGGATCAGAACTTCAAAAATCGTAAGTGCTTTTTACTACAATTTATACTTTTTTTTTTAATTTGAAATCAGAAATTGTTTTACACTACCATTTATTTGGTAACCAGGGTAATCAAGTATCGGGGAAATAATTATAGTCAATTAACTATGAACGTGAATATATTCTGTAATAATTGAGGTAAACTTGAAAAATGTTATGAATCATACCAGGCCTTAGATGTCTTCGAACTCGAAATTCAATTGACATCTGCGGCGGTTATGTATGTTAATAGCTATTAGATTTATTTCATATAAATATTCAGGTAACAGTAAAATAAAAAGTCAATGTTGCCCCATTTTTTATTGGTTTTCTTACAAAAAGTTATGACATTCGCGCATTCAGAAAATTATATTTAAAAATAACATTTGTGCTTCAGCTTCCATCGAATATTCATAACATAAACAAACGTTAACTAACAATCTTTCTAAATCTAATTTGAAAATCATTTACAATACCCTTAAATGATGTAGTAAAATATTTTCTTTACCAACAATCATCACGTATAAACCTATAATGCAGTCTTGTACCAACAATTTACAAAGTTACATCAAATCGAATAAATTATTGAACACAAGCAAACAAGTCACTCACTAAAATGACTTCTACTAACACAAACTAATGAGGAACTACTACAAATAAATAAGGCAAAGGATACGGTGACTAGAATATGAGTACGTAATGAATCCCAAAATATCAACGTCTTAAGGCAGCACCATAACACAGTTACACATATCGCTCGATATTTGCTTCTCGGAGCGCCTATGTTTATATTGCAAGTCTCGCTCGCATCAATCAAAAATATTACAACAATTCAGTCATATTTGGCTCTCACTTGAATCAAACCAATTTTATACAAGCTGCTTAAAATGTAAAAAGACTACAATCGAATTTTAAGATTATGATTAAATATTTGGTTTATACTTTGGATAATAGGTTTCAGTTGTGGTCTTTTTATATTTTTTAATATTTGGTAATAATTTGAGCAATTCAATAAAGCTACATTATAATTCTATTTACTAAATATAAAATTGCACCAAGTAAGAAATACAGCAAATAGCGGGTTGACAAGATTTTGAGGAACTTTTGCCTGGTTTTAATCAAACAAAAAAACTATAACGGTCATTTAACTTGCAGACTTGTACCATACAAATACATTTTTTCTTCGATATGTACTTAAACTCACATTAAACGCGTTGAAAAAAAAACATGTTCACTCCACAAATTAAATAACCGAGCACCATTTTCATAAAATATATCTTGCCTATCCGCACAAACGGAAAGAATTCCTCAAGCGCAACGTTTGAAATAAAGAGTAAATATCACATGACTAGAACTCAGCTATTCGCATCTGGGGATGAGTCCCTGTCGGGCTAGACTCTGGAGACGTCGCCGGCGTGAGCACGCCGAGGTCGCTCTCCAGAAACCGCTTGGCCTTCAGCCGCAACGCATCCAAAGTCACTTGCTTTGTGCTCGTGCACAAATCGCGCACCTCCGTGATCGTAAACCCGCCCGGACCACTCGCACAATGCTGAGAGTTTAAGTGATTCTTTAAGCCTTGGGCAGTTTTGTAACTCTTTTTGCAATGGCACTTATATCGCTTTCGCATCCTGGAAGAAGCATGGATTAGATACGGAGACCATAGCCCGGCGAATCAGAGATTCGTAACGACAGTTTTTAACACCCAGTCCGACAAATTAGGTATTTTTAACAACAAATTTCGCCTGTTTTACTATTTACTCTTTACAAGATTAGCTCTTAAATCAATTTAAATATGTTAAATTCAAGCTAAATTCCTGTGAATCTGGCTATAATATTTTTTTACAACAATGTATTGAAAAGAAGATTAAAAACTGTAAAATACAATAGGAAAACATCGACCGCTGCGCCACCATGTAGCTAGATATAGAAACTCTGTTGTGCCATGAATTAACAAGTATATTAAAATCAAGTCAAATTTTCATCATTATATCTAAAAAATTGAGAAAGTAAACAAAACAACCAAGATTGTAAATCTTGCATCTGCTAAATCACAATGTTAAACATAAAAACAAATATTATATACAAACATTTTCGCTAAATAACAATAATTAATTAAGCATTTTTTTGTACTATTAGAAATTGGTTCTGTTTACGATCTGCTTATTTTTATTGCGGTCATTATCACAAAATAAACTTTTGATTTTAATGGAAGATGATTTCAAATTTGCTAATAAGTTACTAATTTTGTTTTGAATTTGTGCGTTAAAACAACAATACTAGCTGTTAGCGGAGTTTTAATTTAAAATTTGGTTTTATTAAGATGTAACTTATTTTTCTGAGAGTAAAGGAGATGGTTTTCCTAACGAAGGTTAGGTGTTTTCGAATTTTAGTATTTACGTTATGATTTGTCTGTTTTAATGTGTGTCTGTCTGGATATAGGTGGACACTGATATTTTTAGTGTGTGTCTGTCTGGATGTAGGTGGACACGAATAGTCCGAATTCGCGAATATTTCGTAATTATGAAAAACGTGCAAGAATAAATTTAATTTTGTTTATAGTAATGGTAGGCCTTATGGTGGCTAGAAATTTTTTTTTAAATAAAATTGTACAAAGAAAAAGTACAATCTGAAAATTTTTGCAGTTGCCAATATTTCATTAAAAATAATTAAAAGATCCTATTTTGTCGGAGTAAAATTGCCATTAATAATTATTTATAATTTTTGATGTTCCGATTAAAACAAGTATTTTGCAATGTTATTATATTATATAATTGTCGCAAAAATTCCTAATTTGTCGGTCCGAAAAATGCGACCTATTAAAAACTATATTTCGAGCGTAGCTTCAACACTAACTTTCCGTCATTCTTGTGGCCGTTCTTCGAATGATATTTAATACCGTTTAGGTTTTTATACCGCTTCTTACACCCAGGAACAGGACACCAAAAAGGTTTGTCGGAGTTCAAAGCCGAGGTTGAAGGATTTGTCATCTTACTCCCATACTTCAGAATGTATTCGGATGAAAACTCTTCAGACGTCGTCCATGAATCATTACTGTCTTCTGATTCTGTAATGGGCTCTTCTTCGTCGGAAGATTTAGCTGCATGCTGAATTAGTCTTTTGTTTAAATCTACAAGCTGCGAATCCCTGCGGTCCGTGTTTGAATAAAATTTGAGAACATAACTTAGTGGAAGGCATTGTGGTTGTTGTTGTTCCTTCGCTTCTATCACTGCAGGATCGTAATCTAAAATGAGAATTAACCTGCTACATGCAAGTTTAAGAGTAGTAAGGGTTAATTGTTAAATGTCAAAGTAAGATTCTTATGGGAATTCAAATTTCGCACGCTCCAATCAAAATGACAGCACGTGAGAATTGAACTCATGGTAAAATTTAAAAAGAAGTATGTAATGATTTATCTTGAAAATGAAGAGTGGGTATTACCAATATGTGTGTCTTCAATATGAAGTATTAAGTCTGCTAGGCTTGAAAAACTTAAGCCGCAATCATCGAATTTACATATGTTTAGCATGAACACGGCCATGTTTCACTAAATCTGCGCAACTACCTTTGATATCAAAACAATTTTTAAATTCTACTACATTGTTATTGCACAAACATTGTCCATTTTATACAATAATGATATTAATAATTATTATTATACAATATTATATTATGTAACAATATATTTTAATTATAATTAATTAATATTAAGACAACATTTGATAACCGACCGAAGGTACAGTTCGGTTAAAGTCGGTAACGGTCGATAAATGCACTGAAAATCAAACGCCCGACTCCTACCCAGCACGCACATATCGAGTTCAACGTATTTTCTCCGTAAGGGGAGCGCCTATCGCAGTGAAGTTGCGCGCAGGTCACTCACAAAACGTACATTCCAAAGACCGGGTCTCCTCCTCTGGACACTGTTCTTTGGTGAGCCGTCGAATTTGTTACTGTGAGTAAATTATCCTGGATTTTTAAGTGTTTTTCTAAGTCATCGAATTTTCGTATGTGTTAAAATTTAAACAATAATATTCATTTTAAGTGTCTGAAGTATTATTTTGTGAATTTTGTGATATTTGACGGAATAAAAGTGTTTGAAACTTATACTTGTTAGAAGCCCGTATCGGCCATTTTCGGTTACTAGGATATAGTAAATCACTATATTCTCTGTAAATACAAGCAGTAGTAACGGGAACAAAATGAAAATAAACCGCTGGAAACAATGAAGTAGAAATTTCGACGTTTTAATTGTCATTTTCATCAAATATTCATTTATCTTTGTATTACGTAACGCGTTACTAGTTCAACCTACTGACGTAGCATTACAGTATAACAAGAGGTACAACTCAAATTATATTCCAAATCATTCTTGCAGGTTCTACAGGCCGACCCCTATCAAATTTTCAAAATGTTCGCCTGCGCCCGATTCATCGCCCCCGTCGCCAGGAATGCTGTAAGTTATACAATCACTTTTCTTTTTTTTTTCTTATTAATTTTAAACGAATTATATTTTATTTTTGGTCATTTTACGATAAATTTGAGGAATTTGTCAAAATGAGGAGTACTTGAACTTTAAATTTTCGTTACATAACAGTTCATTTGTCAGAGTGATGATATTTTATAATCTTGATTAACCATGAGCTGATTTTCTTCCTTGGATGTCTGACGGCAAAAGAACTATATTTTAATTGGTTTTTATAATGAATTTAATTGTTTTTTTTTTGTAGTTATGTAATCATAATGTGACTTCAAATTATCCATGCTTCATATATTACTAACTCGATTTAATTGTTCATTGGGGGTTTGTAAGGATGTTTTTAAACATTTGATTTGTTTCAGCTGGTTTCGAGCTCAAGGAACTACATGCGACCACTCAGCAGTGTAGTCAGCCAAAGCCAGTCCAGCCAGTCGCTTGTACAACAGACACAATCACACAACCAGACACCCGTTAGTTTACTGCCCGCCATCCGCGGCTTCCAAACGTCCGCAGTGTCCCGTGACATTGACTCCGCCGCCAAATTCATTGGTGCTGGAGCTGCCACCGTCGGGGTCGCTGGATCTGGTTAGTATTCATTCCTAACCTAAAATTTAACCTCTCAACAATTCATTCGTCGTTCGTGATGACCCAAATCCAACTGATTTTTTTATGTTGATTTCATCTTCCTTGGATGTCTGAAAACGATGATTTTTCACCTAACATGTTACCTAATCATTTCTCGTAAGGGTCACGTGCTGCTTACATAACCAAAAATCAATACTTCTACATCACTTCAGCCCTTTAAGATCCAAAATTTCAATATTATTTCTTACATCTTTAATCTAATTTTTATTTTTTGATAACCTTATTTTAACCTTCATTAACATATTTGATTTTCATTTTATGTTTGAAAGTTATAGTTTGTCTGTTTGGGCAATTATTATTTGTTCGTTTTGTCTTATGTTTTGTTTGAATCCCTTTTCAGGTGTTGGTATTGGTGCTGTGTTTGGATGTTTAATAATTGGTTATGCCAGAAATCCGTCGCTAAAACAGCAACTATTCTCATATGCTATTCTAGGATTTGCTCTCTCCGAAGCTATGGGCTTGTTCTGTTTGATGATTGCTTTCTTAATGCTGTTTGCGCTTTAAGACTAATTTTAATATCATGATTTAACCATAACGCATAATACTTATAAATTGTGATCTCAAAGCCAAAAATTACCTTTAAGTTTTACACTTGTAAATATATTATATTAAGTCATAAATGTATTTATTATATTTGTTGAGAATGGTTGCTTTTTTTAACATATATGTTAACACTCGCCGATGAGATCAAATTGGACCGCACGACTTGGGTAAATGCATAAGTATTTTAAAACACTGACATCTAACACCTAATATGTTACGTAAACTTGCACTTTACTATATATATATATCAGTTGTCTATTTATATAACACGTGTTATCATTAAGTATAAAATCGCACCATATGTGACTAAACATAACCTAAGAATTCGATTTTGGACCATGAGTTACATAACAGGAACTCGAGCCGCAAAAAAATAACAGTTCAAGTTCGTTTCTCAATTCGAACTTCTTCGGCTATAATTTCACGTTCAAAGAATATTTTAATTTTTCTTTAAAAAAAAATATGTATTTATCTGTTGCTCTTGCAATTTTATTATATAAATTATAAGCTGTCTCAAGCGGCGTCTGATCGACGCGCACTGCCTTTTAAATGATGTGAGTGCTTCAATCAAACAAAGCTTCAGCTTTGAAGTTGCTATTTAATTTTAATGTTTACTTCAACAGTAAAGTAGCAATAGACTATTGACTCTTAAAAATCCTCTGATATTAAAATACATGCTCGAAAATCATTGACAGCCGAAAAGTAGGACGATTTGGTAGTGATTTACTTCAAAATTCTATTCACTCGATAACAATAATTAGCTGTAGATAAGTATTTTGTGAAGATTGTCTCGATCCATAGAGTTGCATTGTTACGCCACTGGTTCGGTTGTTTTTCATCCAGTTCGCAATTTTAAAATTAAGAAGTTTTATTAAATTTTATTAGAACTTTTGTCATTTATTTCTTTTTCTTGTTCAGTTCATTAAATTGGTTCGGGTCGAGTCCCTTAATAATTTAAATAAGATCTTTTGACTGTGTACTAATCGATAAATAGACAATTGATGGAATCGCTGGAAGCAGGAGTGTTGAATGAATTGTTGGTGTGCAGGTGCTGGTATTGGAACAGTGTTCGGCTCTTTGATCATCGGCTACGCCAGAAATCCCTCCCTCAAGCAGCAGCTGTTCTCGTACGCTATCCTGGGATTCGCCTTGTCTGAGGCCATGGGTCTGTTCTGTCTCATGATGGCCTTCTTGCTGCTGTTCGCCTTCTAAGCACCCAACTGCCGCGCGGGGCCATGGAACGAGCCGCGGCCACGCATTCAACGTCTCACCACCATCAACATCGACGAAATACCAATCGCATTCGTATTCGTATTTCTTCCATGGTTCTACCCCGAAATTAACAACAAAATCGAGTAGCGGAAATCATGAGTTTATATTATTCTGCAATAGGACAATTTATTATTCATTTTTGTTCCTTCTGTAGAACTTCGTTTTAAATAAATGTATGAAAAGTGTCTCACTTCAAGTTTAAAACCGTATCCAGTGACTTCGGGCCGTTTGTTTAAAAGGGAGTGACCAGTCGGTGCAATGTGTCGACTTTACACCATTCATTATTGTACAGCGTTAGAAATTTAATAAATGCCTTAGTTGTAAATTTTGTCTGTGCAATTAAGGTTCATTTCATACATCAATCCATATCTGTTTGTATCCACTACTCCTTCTTTCAGTCATATTAGTACACGAGCTGGTAATGTTAAGTGGAAGCTTATCGATTATGTGGCAAGAAATAAAGTTACTGTTAACCGAATTCTAAATACTTTTCTGTAGAGATTAGAATTTTCCTTCCACGATACTATTTGTAATTCCGAATTGTTTTCTCAAAAAAAAAAATACAGGTAAGAATATTTATTTCAAATAGAGGGTGTGTCCAAAATGATCCGTTTCAGAGATATGGTAGTTTTAATTCAAATGTAATTCTGTGTAAATACCGACAACCCTGTTTTTTTTTTATAAGTATTTAAATTTATGTACAGTTTTAACCTTTACAAAGTAAATTCGAAATGATTTCCTTCCATTCCAACAACGAACTCCCGGCACTTGTCGAATTATTTGGCACATTGTTCGATTCGTTGACACTGTCATCTTTAACATTTACATGGCTATCCGTTTCTATGCAACAACTAATCAATTATTATTACTTAGGATTACATCTAAATTAAAACTCCCATATCTCTGAAAGGGTTCAATTTTGGACACATTGTATAATACTTTTCCATTTATTTTGACTTGTTCGCCATGTCCTATAAATATTGAATACTTATTTTTAACACCCTGTATAATTACAGCATGTCTAAATAAAAATAAGCAATCAATGACGGTGTTAAATGTAGGATTCGATTCCCAACTATTATATAAATTAAACACTACTGCCCCCGAGTAATGGAAAGAATGGAGAAGTACCTCGTCCAAATAATTCCATTCCACACCTCTACGCTTTTCATCCGAAAGGGTAAAAGCGTTTTAGAAGTAAGTTAAGGGTCTGAGTGATACAAAAGGTTCAGGAAGCTATTTTCCACCTATGAATATTATGTCACAGATAATGATTTGTACTGAAATTAGATTTCTTTACAAATTAAATTATAGGTAAGTATATTTTTTAATTACAATACAAGCTTGAATTATCAATTTAAATGTATTTTTATGAGATAAATAAATAACTCTTATTATATATAAAATTATTATAATTATTTAGGTATACACTTTAACAATAATCATTTTCAAATGCAGCATATTTAAATGACACGACTAAATTTAAATATGGCGCTTTTTCGAATGAAGAAGAAGAAGATTAGAGAAATCTTCAGCCGTAGAAGAAAAATCCCTAGTCCCGCAAGCAATCCTTTTCCGGTAACACTGTGTAGTGAGTATACTGTCATTTTTCTTTTTAAATAATAATTCGGTAATTTCCTTGCCATCATCGTCTGAAGGTATATATGAAAAGTAAAATATAGTGTTAAAATAATTCATCTACAAAGCTGGAGGAGTATTTTTGTGATTTTTACATATTTTATATAAATTTTATGTGATGTGTGTTCATGTGTACAGATGATGGACTATGGTGGCAAATCATTAATAACAATAGTTTGCGTTGTAGTTGCTTACTATTTATATAGTACTGTTATTTAATTTTTAAGAATAAATTGTATTATTGAATTTGTTTATTGTTGTTTTTTGTAAGTTAACCTGTAAGTAGTCAGCATGTTGTTTGCACGTTTAATTTCAAGTAGTGTATACAATTTATATCATTAATATTTTGTTTTAGGACCTTCTTGCCATCATGGGGGCCTACAAGTACATTCAAGAATTATATCGTAAAAAACAAAGTGATGTTTTACGATTTTTGCTCCGTGTTCGAGTTTGGCAGTACCGCCAGCTCACTAAAATGCACCGGGCTCCAAGACCATCCCGCCCAGATAAAGCCCGCAGGATGGGTTATCGTGCTAAGCAAGGTAAAATTTATTCCAATATACAGAAAAAAAATAACCTTTTCATGATGATATCATTATACACTATTGAAAAACCATGATGTTTTTTCTTCCTTGGATGTCTGACAATTTATTATTGCTTTATTAAGCTTTTTATTTGACTAGTGCATATTATAAGATAAATAATGTAGGGTACGTGATCTACCGTATCCGCATCCGCCGTGGTGGTCGCAAGCGCCCAGTTCCCAAGGGCGCCACTTACGGCAAGCCCAAGAGCCACGGTGTTAACGAACTGAAACCAACCCGCAACCACCAGTCTATTGCCGAGGAACGTGTGGGCAGACGTTGTGGTGGACTCCGTGTCTTGAACTCCTACTGGGTAGCCCAGGATTCCTCGTATAAATATTACGAAGTTATCCTTGTCGACCCCTCACACAAGGTAAACCATAATACTTTGGTGTTTGGTATTCATTATAGCTTGATACATCAATCACATGACTTCACTTCACTACACAATTCTTCTGCACTTCATTTAAACGTATTTCATTTGAAAGTGAGATACGATCCTCCAATCAGTCCCATACGCAGAATTTAAAATTTCTACGACTAATTGTTTTTGAATTATGCGAATAATTCAAAAAACCCTTAAAGCAAAGTACTTTTTTGTCACTGCCGATTGCAATAAAAAAAGAGGTGCACAACTAGATGTTATAATAGTCCTATAGACAAAATTTCAACATTCTAGGGCTCACTATTTTTTATTTATGTACAGACATCACGCCGAAACTAGTTTATTTTTTATAAGAATGAAGTGTGGAGAAGATAGTAACAGACTGATCCTATCAAGAAATAAGGCCAAACTGCTCCTGTCTTCTCCACACTTCGTTCTTATACAAATAGAGTATTTCTATTAAAATCTGAAACCAATTTTTTTCTTTATTGCAATAATTCCTTCGTACAATTAAGTAAAAATTATTAATGAGGCTTTTGCACAATTTATCATTTTTAGCTATGCGATAGAAGAATGTAAAATATTAGACCCATTATTTTTATTTCTTGACAAAATTATATCTTTAACCCTCAGTTGAATTACCCCACTTCACCCCTTGTCCAGTGACGTATCAGGGTTCATATTCAGCATCACTTCGTTTGAAACTTTAAATATAGACTTTGTAGGGTCAATTTAAACAAACAAATATTCATTTAATTTATTTTGCAAGACATTGCATTTGTGAAAATAGGAAAACTTTAATATTTTGTTTAAGTATGTCTAGGAAGAATTAATTGCATTTATTTGATTTGTTCACAGGCTATCCGCCGTGACCCGAAGGCTAACTGGATTTGCAACGCGGTGCACAAGCACCGTGAGCTCCGTGGAAAGACTTCTTCAGGCCGCTCCTCCCGAGGCTTGGGCAAGGGCCACCGTTACACACAAACCATCGGAGGCTCTCGCAGGGCCGCTTGGCTCAGAAGGAACTCCCTTCAATTGCGCAGAAAGCGATAAACATAATTTCATTTTCTATTGTTTTGTCATTGTATATTGTTTTTTAATAAATGACATAATCACAATGACAATTCTGTGAATTTTTTATGTATTTCAAAAATATATAATTTATCAAATAGTTTGTGTATTGTTATCATAGGAATATTTCTTTCAACTTGCAAGTGACAGAATTTTCAACAATTTTGGTGAAATTTAAATCCTTTAATTTAATGGTGATAATTTAAATTCATTGTAAATTCGACAATACTAGACAAATTTATTTAAATAATACGGTTGTTTAAAATCCCAGCAGAGTTAAGAAGAAGAATACGAAGATCGGGGAGTCAGGTAAAGAAGAATAAGAACATAAAATTCATGAATAATTTCGTTTACGTATTTGTTAGGTTGGCATGTCTGAACAAGCCTCTTAACATGGCTTCTTCAGGTTAGTACAGTTGAATTTTAGTCACGTGAAATTTGCTGAACAATCTTCTAGATATTAGCGTGCACGTGTGTATTTGAACTTGTTACTTTTTTTAAATTGTGTTTTAAGATCATTCATTATATTTAGTTACAAATTTTGGTTTATATTTAATCAGAAATTGAAATTTCAAGTTTGGCATGTCTGCACCATGAGTCCACGATGGAACCGCGTGCGCTCGTAGTGTGATTGCACGCCATACGGATTTATTTTTAATTTTTTTCTTTTGTGTTTCGGTGTAAATATAGCTTCTGTGCTTTTAATAGTTTTTTTCTGAAATAAGAAATCAATAAACGTGTCTTGCGTTCCAGGAAAAAAGGGTAAAAAATCTAAGGGTAAAACCGTACCCTTAACAGATTTTTTACAAGAAACTTCTGGTGGTCTACCAACTCTTCCTGTAAAGAAGTACAATTGGTCCGATGAAGTCGAAGATGATCTTCGTAAGTGTATAAAATATGTCCACGTGTTAATTAAAACATAAAATCACGCCATTTAAATTGTGCATTCAAAAACATTCATTCTTTTTGATAAACTAACAAAGAAAACAGCATTTTTGTAAAAGCATGGGCTAAAATTTTGCAAAATTTGAAGCAGTTGTGATGATGAAATATAATTTCGATATTGCTTGGTTAGCGACAATCTTGCACATGGGGCTCACACACAGAGTATTTATTACTCATTTAGCCTCGGGAAGGTCTGAGACAAAGCCATTAACGCTCTAGCAGGGCGCTCTCCTGGTGGGGAGGCAGGGGAACCAGAAACGTGGGGGCCATGGGGCGAAGCCTGGGAATGCCGTTAGGTATGAGGCGTGCTCTGTGGCCCGTTGGAAACCCTTGTGGCTCGCTGTTTGAGTGCAATATGCAAGCTGGTGTATTCCAGAACTCAATTCAGACTAATCTGTCGCTAACCGCCCAGCAAAGAAATTATCTGAACGCTGCTCAAATGACCGTTATTTTCCGCCATGTTTAAACACGTGGGAGACAAATTTCACTGCTAAAGAATTTTTTTAAATAGGAAATACTTTTATCCATGTTTCTTTATAACAATTCCATTTTATTGTTTCTAATTTGTTTTTTTAAAAATAAAGTAAACTGGGTTTTCTTTCATGTAAAACCCGAACTTAATGATTTACCATAAAATTAGTTTTTGATGCCGTAGTATTTCTCATTTCATTGTATAGCAAAGTTTTATATTTCCACTTTTTAAATGATATTAACGATATAATTTTTAGACCTTTATTACTGGTATCTGTATAAAATGACGAAATACCCAACATTTTTAAAATAAAATAAATCAATAAAGAAATTATAAAACTAAAGTCATGACAGTTAATTCGATACGAATTTTTTTAAATTAATGCTTTCTGGATTCTCTAAAATATATATTCCGTAAAAAATTATTGGTTCATTAAAATTTCAATGTCTGTATATTTTCGTTTTTATGCTTAATAATTTTTATGAAATGTAGCAGTCTACTTTCTAATTTATTTTTTTGTAAGAATATTAATTAAAATATAACAATTAAAAATTTCAAAATATCTAAAATTTCACTAAACAAGGAATTTATTATTTTATTTTATCATAAATTACAAATTTGTGTAAAAAGTTATCTTTAATTTTTTTTCTTCGAAGAAAGCGGATATGAAAGTCGCCCTAAGACTACGAACGTGGTGCTCCCCACGGCTCCGAGAGCAGCCCGGGGCCCTGACATCTCTGATGAGAGGATTCCTTCTCATCCACCATTCATCGCTTATATTTCTAATTTGCCTTACGATGTTGACGAAGAAGACATCGCCGATTTCTTTGCAAACATGAAAGTAAGTTGTAAGAAGAACAGTTAATTTTTAAACACAGTACCAGCTCCTTATTAACGGATATATAGTTATTGAGGCGTTTTAATACTGTGATAGAAATTGTTGTACACCGTATTTTCACTCTTCTAAACATGAAGAGAGAAATATTCTGTATAACTACATTAATAATAAATTATATATAATTAGCGTTTTAATGAGAAGTTCGGATTTTCCATAATTTTTTATTTTCAGATTTCTAGTATGCGACTACCCCGAGATGATCGAGGTGGAGAAGGTGGCAAGCTAAAAGGTTTTGGTTACGTAGAATTTGATGACAGAACTAGTCTGATCGATGCTATCTCCATTATTGATACAGTATGTATATTAAAAGTTATTTTTTGCGAAATGAGAATTCAATTTATACAATTAATAATGATGAATGGTTCATGCACCACTCTGACAAAATCATGGAGTGAAAACGACCACTTTTTCTGAATTTATATTTACATAAAAATAACAAATCACTTACTTTTCTATTCTTCTAACATTTTCCTTCGTTTGCGCAGAATTTGAAAGGGCGTCGGATAAAGATCGACGTAGCAACTAGTTCCGATGGGGATAGGCGTCGCGGTGGCCGCATGGACATGGGCCGAGACCGACCGGAACGTCCGGAAGTGTCGTTTGGAGACTGGCGCTCCGGACCTAGGAGTGACCCTCAGCCGGAATCAAGGGGAGGTGGGGGCGGAGGGTTCCGTGATCGGGACCGCGACCGAGACCGCGATCGCGATGGTAAGTCCTACAATTTTTTTTTCATCATTCTGTGCTCTAATTATAATATATTTTAAATTTGTTTACGTAGTTAAAATGACCTTGTTTTTATCGTGGTAACTGAAATATTACATTTTTTATTAGAGCATATTATATCGCTACAAATACTTGTACACAAATTATTTTTTATTTGTTATTTAATGTCCACAGTCCAGCTCCACGTAATGTTATAAAGTTGCTGTGGCGTTTTAAACTGTGGAAATTAAAGCTGTACGCGCTATGTTCTTTGACCTACTTATGGTCATTGTATTACACTGTTACAGCAACATTTTTAGTACTTTAAGTTATATGTACTTTAAGTTATATGTATATTTCAAGGCGGTTTCTGTAACCAAATCAATATTCATATTTTCGCTAATTTGTCTTGTTCACTAATTTCATTCTCAAATACTGGGGTACGTGACCAAATTTTGATTTTAGATACATGATACTAGACACAAAAATAAAATACTCATATTTTTTTAAATCGATTCATTATTCGTAGTTTACGAGAAAATAATTATTAAAGATTTGTGATAGAATCGTAAAATAAAAAAAAGTAGACTGGGAACAGACCAACTGTCTTTTTCCACGATCCTACCATATTAACGTCCCGTTTTCCTTCTCCGGTACATTAAATTGCTAAGAACTTTAATATTGCAAGTAAATGTTTCGTTTTTACTATTATATACTGAAATTAGATTATGGTCACATAGCCCATTAAATTCCCTAAAGCAAGAAAACTATAGTTCGTCTCATGTAGAAGAAGACCTGCGCGAAAGACACATTTTCGATCATATTTTGAGCAACGAATAAGATAATATACTCCCCATTGAGTATTGTACCAGTGGCATACTTATGCCTGTATTCACAGTCGATACTTCGCCTTGAGTACGCCTTAAATAGAAAAAATTGTTTCATAATCGTTACTTTTTGTGCAAGTATTACTTCACGCGTGCTCAGACACAAATCAAGCTTCGATCAACCTTGAGCATTGAAAATTGACATTTTAATGTTAGTTGTCATTGTGCCAAATTGTGAATACAGAAAGTAATTTAATTTGAAAAATGGAATGCAATGATATTGTCGGTTTTTAAAATTTGTCAATATTGTAGAAGAAGTCATAAATGATAATGATGAAAGAGCTATTATTCCTAAAATTCGTGTTGTGGAAAATCCTCTTGAATTTTAATGATTTTAATATTTGAAACCATTATTGGTTTTCTAAAAATACCTTTAAGGTACAGCACTTAGACTGGAATAATAATATTCTATACTACAGGAACAAATAACAAAATTGAAATCACAAATTTTGTAGAATTGCTCATTTTCCTGGTATATATTTTGAACTTCTCTTGGATTGGATATGATACTATTCTGAGAGCTATTATTTTATTTTTAATATGACGTTTGCTGTCAAATCTCTATCTTGCGGGTATTATTAGCCGAAAATTCACGAACTTTCAACGTCACGTAACCGAAATGAACTTAAGTAATCATTGACTAAGAATACAGTCATAGGTGCTTCGAATAAAGAATAGAAAAAAAAATTGCCCGGAAAATCTAGAGATTAGTCGATATCTTAGAGAAAAATATTGTCAGCAACCAAACTGATGTACGAGATTCGTCTCTATTTATTTTCAAATAGAATATACTATTAATTTGAATATTAATGAACATATATTTTAAAATATTTGAAAAATTTGAAACAATCTCACATGTCTGGTCGAATGCTTTCCCATTTAGGTTTACGCCCCCAGCTTATTGGATCTGTGAAGTTTTGAATATTCGTTGAAAAAATAAATTATATATACGTTGCTGTCTTCTTCAACTTGTTTGTTACAGTTGATGTGCGAGAGCGACTGACAGGTCCATTTTTATTTGAGACGAGCTATAGTACTTTAAGATTTTAAATAAGATTTTTATGTCTATTATAATTCGGATATTCCTAATTATTACAATCAACTAAAACAACATAACTATCTCGAAATAAATTAGTTTTTCTTGTTAGGTCCCTCTGATAACCGTCCAGGCGCTTGGCGAGACTCTTCTGACCGCCCGAGCTTCCGAGACAACGATTGCGACAGAGGAGGAGGATTTGACCGGGACAGAGGATTCCAAGAGCGTGACCGAGGAGGTTTCTCCGACCGAGGTCGCTTCGGAGACCGAGACCGAGATCGCGACAGCCGAGGAGGAGGCAGCTCATTCGGGCCCCGAAGATACGGAGATCGCGAAGGAGGAGGATTTGATCGTGACAGAGACCGCGACGGAGATTTCCGAAGACGGGATGACGGACCTCCTCCAGAGAGAGATCAGCCACGGAGCAGACCGAAGCTGCAGCTCAAACCTCGCACCATGCCTACAGAGGAGCAGCAGAAGGAAAGCAAGCAGGAAAGAGAGGCTGTCGCGCCTCCTCCAGCAGCGCCAGCGGCGAGCATCTTCGGCGCGGCCAAGCCGGTGGATACCGCGGCCAGGGAAAGGCAAATTGAAGAGCGTCTTGCTAAGGAAAAAGAAACTAGGCCCGCCCCTAGAGATTCCAGCAGGGACAACCGGTAAGATAACAACAAATTCATCTCTATTTTTTTCTGATTTACATGATGATTGGATCCATGCACCACTCTTACTTAATTGTGGGGAGAAAGTATCCATTATATTACTGATTTGCTTTAATATTTATTATACATAATTATTGTTATTACGTAATGTTTAATTAATTGAATTTATTTAGGCCCCGAGATGAAGAAGAAGATCGTCCTCCCAGAAAGGAATGGAACCGCAAAAGAGTAAGTTCTTAATTTGATTATATGTATCTCGTTACTAATCTTATTTGTCTTTAACAGGAAGACAATTACGAAGAAGCTCCGCGTAGAGAATCCCCAGAGCGACGACCTTCTAGTAGAGGACCTCCACCACGTCGCAATGGTAAGTCCAATACATATATTTAAAGCAGTATTTAAAAATTAATTATATTAAAAAGTATTCAGTGTTAATTATTAAACCTTAAACTTTATTTAAACAATAAAAATTTAATAAATAAATAGAATTGGTAATATATATTTAGTTATCTTCAACCGGTTTATCTTGATTAATTCTGACGCCTCTTCAATCTTTCCATTGTTCTTTTAAGCTCTATCGTGTGGATGTAGCTCAATAGTTTGTTCTTGCCATCAGCGTTGATTTGAGATAGTCTAGATACTAAGCATTTCAGTCACCACTAGATTGATGATCACCTTCATTTCTTGGTGGATGCACTTTCTTAGCTTTGTTAGCTCCGTTATAGCCAGAATGTTTGTGACCCCAATTTAATTAAAATTATTTCCTTCGTCCTCAAATAGTAGTCACCAAATCAGGCGATTGTGTTCAATTCGTAATTCTGTCAATATTGAGATATCGGATTTTATCTAACAGTTTCATTAGAAAATATGAATGGATACGTTGGCAATCAAAAATGTGTTATTGTCGTTAAATAAAAGTCCATGTATTATTTTTCTTTATGCGTAAAAGTCTATGTTCTTCATGCTTCTTTAAGATAATCTTTGGCTTAATTTCAGCCTCATTTCGCTTATACTTGTCTTTCAAGTACTTACTTATTATTTTTCTATTCTCTCACAGAAAGTAGAAAAAAATACAGTAACATTTTTTGTAGGACTTATTATTATTATGTAAAATAATTTTGTACATATTTAACTTTACAGAGTTTTTATTTAAAAATAGATTTTCCTGCTATAGTTTACCGTGCCTTTTCGTATTTAACTATCATTTTTTTTAAATCAGTAATTTTATATGTTTGGCGAAGGAAAACTGGAATACTGCAAGACGTTTTCAACGATTAATTAATACATTACAATACCTAATGATAAATAATAATTTGGTATCTATTTCTTATTTTACCACAGTACCAGCTCCATGCAATGATTTATTTAGTTGATGTGGCGTTTTAACACTGTGAGAGCATTACTGGGGTTACTATCTTGTTTAATATTATATTATTGATACAATGTTATATTCCAGTTACATTATTATTAGCAAATTTAAATTCAACACAGTACCAGCTCCACACAGTGAGTTTTAGCTGATGTGGCGTTTTAATACTGTGAGAACAACACTAGGATTGCTATGTTGTATAATTTTATATGATTAATACAATACGTTATTCTAGTTACATATTATAGTTAATAAATTACATATTATAATAAAATATAATTTAAAAATAAAAACAGTACCAGCTCCATGCAATGACATTTAGTTGACGTGGCGTTTTAATACTGTGAGAGCAATACTGGGGTTGCTATGTTGTTTAATTTTTTATGGTATGTGCAATACGATATTCCAGTTACATTATGTGCTAAAACAAATTTAAGAACACAGTACCAGCTCCACACAGTGAGTTTTAGCTGATGTGGCGTTTTAATACTGTGAGATAAAATTCTGGACTCGCTATGTTGTTTGACTTTATTTTATAGTCAATGCAATACACTGTTACAGATACAAGCACATAATAAGCATTTTTGTATGAAAACAGTACATTACTTTACTAGTAGGAAATTTGTCACGATTAGTACGGCAGCTTTGCTTGAAATTAATTATTAATTGAATACTAAGAATTAATTAGTTGAATTGAATTAAATCGTTCTCATTTGAATGTGAACACTATTAAAAAATAATCATAAAAATATTAATTTCAAATTTATTATGTTATTCCAATTTGTATATTTTATAAAGATTTTTTAGCCCCCTGATATAAAAAACTTAGTAAATCGAACAGATATTGTTTCCGCAGTGTAATCATTATGTCATTGTATATCATTACATTGTTTTTCCATATAAGACAATGATGATGTGTAGTTGGTTAGCCCGATTGCAGTAAAGTTACTAGTGCCACCAATAGACCGATTTTTTCACGGATATCAGGGGGACTATATTACAAATCAAGTAATTAATGCTTAGCATTCAATTAATAATGAAACCGAAATACAACTGTCGTACTTGTAAAAAAAAATATTGAACTTTACTCTTGGAAGAAGTAGGGCTTCTCGTCCTTACTTCTCCTACTAGGAAAGTAATGTACTATTATTGCTAATTTTTACTTTTATTTTAATATTAGAAATTGAAGTGATATATATGAATATAAACCAATTCATACTGGAAAGGGAATCTAGCAATTTGTGTAACTTACAGAATTTTTTTATCTTTAACAGACGATAGGCGGGATGATAGACGGGATGAAAGGAGAGATGACAGAAGAGATGAGAGGAAGGATGATAGAAAACCAGTTGCAACCCGCGACAAAGCCCCACCTAGGCGAGAAGAGCGTCCTTCGAAACGAGAAGAAAAGCCTCCCAGGGAAAATCACGAACGAGAAATGCCAAAACTTAAAGAACCCGAACCACCTGTAAGTTGTCCCAAAGAAAGGTAATTGTAAAATGTGTACATGGCATTGTTTTTAGAATTTCGCTGCGTCTAATATCTTCGCCACGTTGGACCCGGAGGACGAGTGCAACTAAATTCCAGTTTCTTAGTAAAATTCACGGAACTTTTGAAACAAGTGACTTGTTAACTATCTACATAAACATAGTGCCACTATGAAAACTGTTGGTCAAATTGATACGAGTGTTTTTATGATTTGTATGCGATGTTCCCGGCCCAGTGTGCCTCCCTGTTACTTGCTCTATTTTCTAGTTACCCTCACTGAGCTGCACTGGGCTGGGACTATTACTAGTTAATTTAAAGTGCGTGTACACAGTACTATAAATATAAATAAATACAATAGATGAATACGTTGTAATCTACTTTTAGATAGGGTGTTTGAATTTGATTACCTGTTCTTTTCGTTGAGTGCCATGTGTGTTTTTATGCTGTGTGTTTCCGAATTTGTACTGAAAGTTGGCACCGTGTATTATAGTTTTGGGAATAAATGGTTTATTCTATTCTGCAGTCATTTTATCGTATTATTTTTGTAATCAATACTGTACATTTTATTGAAAATAAACTTGTATTATTTTAACCATTTTCATTTTTTGGCAATAAAGACTTTTCATAAACATCATATTTTGCCTCCCACATACCAATAGTTCATTGTGTCGCAAGGATATTTTACCGATCGAAGAATTTTGTTTGACCAGTATTTCTTTTCGTAATGGTTGCTATTATTTGCACGATTAAATTAAATTTTCCTCATCAGTAAAAAAAGTATCCGAAAGGAGGTATATTAAATGACGAGGATCGTAATATTCGGGTATTCAGTCAAAAAATCTTTATTCTCTAATAATAATTTAATTCGTCCGAAATAAAATTAAAAACTTCGGAATACGCCAAAATTTACATATATTTGTTTAGGCCCAAGTATCATGTGTAAATTTTTGGCATACATTTAATTTAATTTGTATCTAATATTTTCATATAACTAATACTTTAACAGATGAAATAAAGTAATTTTCAATACTGTATAGCTCATGCAACTTCGGTAAATTAATTTAATATAGAAAATGAAGGGATAGTCTATCTACAACAAAAGTGTCGTTCGTACTTTTCTAAAATCCCATTTTTGGTGCATTTTGAGAAAAATGTTATTTTGCTGTAGATAGACTATCCCCTTAATATATGAACTACGATGATGACAGGCCACATATTTTTTATCAATGTATATTAAGCCTTTAACGAAGTGGCTTGTTTCGTATTCTCCGCTTATTTATTAAAAACAAACGATTTTTTTTGAAAAGTGGTTAAGAAAAATCCCGGCAGGTGTCCTTGACATCAAAGATGTGTTTCCGGCCACGTTAGGAATTTACGTGTCGCTGTGTTAGGAATTTTTTGACTGCAACTGCTTGACAAGCATTATATGCGTTTTGCACCTTTTTAAGGTGTCAAAACGCTTAGTGTACTATTTATTTAAATCATAGATGATTGTTCACTTAGTTCAAAATGAGGTCTCGGATTATTTGGTGCGTAGCAGTGTTACTTTTCGTGAAATTTTGTGGAGGTGTAGAACTATCCTTTGAATTGCCGGATAGTGCAAAAGAATGTTTTCATCAAGAAATTAAGAAGAACACGTCGGCGACACTAGAATTTCAAGTAAATTATTTCATTTATTACTTTATGTAATATATTTTTTATATAATTTAATTGAGTCTAAAGGGAGTGGTTAAATGTTTATTATATCTTAATTTAAAAACTGCAATACTGCTTGCAATAGTGATGTATTTTAAATAATTACAGGTTGTAACTGGTGGTCAATATGACGTAGACGTCACTCTCGAAGACCCTCAGAAAGAAATCATTTATCGCCAAGTAAAATCTCAGTTCGATTCACATACTTTTACAGCCCAACATACGGGTGTGTACGTGGTATGCTTTAGCAATGAGTTTTCTACATTTTCCCATAAACTCGTTTACATGGACTTCCAAGTTGGAGATGAGCAGCCCCTGCCAGGAATTGGGGAACACATTACAGTAATGACACAGGTAAAATTCTTAATTTTATGATTTAATGATAAGATTTCCGGTATGTTTTATAGATCGTAAATATAAATTAAATGCGGTAATATAACGATTGTTTTGATTTTTATTCTTACATAAATTATTTTTATAATAATAATAGATAAAACTTTGATCCTTGGTGTTAGTTGTGCTCAAGGTTGTTAAAAAAATCACTTTTTTTTAATTTTGGACGGTGCACTGGCCCGTTTTGGTTTTATTAATTGATTGTACTTTTTTATCATTTTAAACAAATTTGAATGAATATTAAGGATTTGTATTTACACAAATTCCTGAAGATACCAGATTGATTGCCACATCACTTTTATACAGGGCGGAATGCGAAATTGTTTTTTTTTTAGTACTTTTTAATAAGTGAACTAAATATGTATAAATTTATAAAACAGCTCTCGAAATATCTACAACCCTGGTTATTTTATTTGTAGATGGAGTCGTCGGCGCAAGAAATCCACAAAAGCCTAAATACAATTCTAGATCACCAAACGCATCATCGGCTACGAGAAGCTCAAGGGCGTAAACGAGCCGAAGATCTGAACGAGCGAGTAATGTGGTGGTCCATGATGGAAACCATCTTCATCCTTGTGATCGGCATTGGCCAGGTGTTCGTTCTCAAGAACTTCTTCTCGGAGAAGAAGCCTTCGCATATGATGAACTCCATGTAGAATAAAAGACAGAGTGTCAGGGATACAAACTTCAGATTGTTATATTTTTGTTGATTTTAAATCGTCGTGTGTGTGTCGTGGCGCATTTTAAGTAGTTACGAACTTGGGTCTTAGTGTTGTGAGGTGAGCTGTACATATTACATCTAGTACACGCGTATGCATAACCACTTATGTATATTTATAAATAATAAAGCCTATTTTAAAGTCATTAAATCCATACTTTCTGTATACTATTTTAAAACTAAATATATTATTTTTCATTTGTGATTATAATTGTAATGATCCTTTGTTTCATTTTTTACCTCTCCTACCGAAGGTAGATAAGAGGTATTGTATTCCAGCAAAAGTAAAAATTTTCAATATTAATAGCAAATTGAATTTCTGGTAAACTTATTTTTAGTTTCCAACAATAGATCTTAATAGTTTTACGAAAATTTTTGATTTTTTCAAATATTCAGAAAAATACACTTTTTTAACAAGCTTATATCATTGATTTTATAAAATATACAAAATCAATGCTTATATTTAAAATTTTAGTACAAATTCCAAGAGCTGATTAGTCAACCAGAAATAGTATTTTGCTACAAACTCTAATCAGTGTTTATTATTAATTTTATTCCTACACAAATAGGTCTATTGCACAATCGGATATATTTACCAATCCAACCAACAAACAGTTTTATGTGTTTTATGACCTATTTTAATTATCTAAAAGCACCACAGTTATAGTGGTATAATTACACGGTGTTGGATAAACGACGTAAAATAAAATTGTCATTTAAGTTTTTTGGATTGTAAAATATGAGTGCTAATCTAATAATAATTATATTGCAAAGATAATGAGAACTAAATATTCTATTCTATTTTGATTTCGCATGAAATAATGGTATCAGTAACCAAACTGAAATTTGGGAAATAAAGGTGTCTTATTAAACGGAAGCTGAAAAAATTAAATAAAGTACAATTAGGTGATATGCTGACCACAAAATACCCTTCCTGTTCTAATTTAATTTTTTTGTTGTAGAAAACGCAACATTTTTCTACGAACTTAAAATTGTATAATTTTATACATTACATCGAAATGAAAATAATCAACTTTAACATTGATTTTTTTTAGTTTCGTGATTGTTGTCTAAAAAAGTTACATTTTATTTTTTCATATCCTACAATTACATTTAAAATTGTTTAATAAATTATTAACGCATTCAAACCACTGTATAATTATTTACATAATTTATTAAATTTAAATATTAGTTCACTGCATACAATAGAGTATATATAAACAAGATTAGGGTAAAAATTTATACAGATTCCAAGGTTCTTAAAAAATAACTAACAAAGCGAATACTCCGTAAACTAGCGCACAGGGATATGCAATTAAAGGTCTCTGCTGATAATCTCCAGAAATAGTTACAAAAAGCCTCGAAGCTGAAATACAGGACCAAATAATGGAAAATAAAGTAAGAATGAGTCCTACGTTGTCATGGAGTGAAATAAAGGGTCTCAGAACAGACAAACCAACTAGAGGTAATAAACAATAGCCTAGAATTGATGCTACACTAGTTAAAGTAAAGGTATTGTTGTTAATTGTCATTAAAGACAATAAAAAGTACATCATTATACAAGAAATCATTGAAATACCATAAATATAACCAAAAGGAGTGCTGCTTCCCGAAACGAAAAGAGATGCAGCTAACATTAAACAGAATAAAAGTGGTCCAGCCAAATCCGTATCCTGCGTTAAAAAATCAGCATCATCTGCCAGACCTTTCCCATGAAAAGGGTTCAAAACAGCTAATGTTTTCTCTAATATTCTATCAGGATATATTTCCAACTCTTCCAATAACGGTGGTTCGTCAAATTCCGTAGGAGCTGCATCTTGTATATTTTCCGGGGTGAAGATTTTTGGAAAAGATGGATTAGGATCCAAAAATGTTGTTTTCGATGAATACGCGTTGTTTATATTCCCTGCGTAGTATTGTTGATCGGTTGTATTTGTATCCCCAAAAGACTGGAAGTCTTTAAAATAAGATTATTATCGTGAATACAGAGTAAATATTTATTTGAAATACCTAGTTGTTGTGCTTGCAAGTTATTATATTCGACTTCTGGTTCATAAAAGGAAGGTGTATATGCTTTATTATCTTGATTCCAGTAATTGGTACCATCGTTTAAGTTTGTATAAGACGACATAGTTGTGTTTTTTCTATTTTAAATGTAAATATGTATCACAATACTGACAAATTTATCATACACTCATCACTCATTTAAAACCTTTGAACGTCATATGAAAATAACTGTTTCTATCTTCGCTCATGTTCTCAAGATTTTTAACCTCAAATTCTAAGCGGCATATCGCATAACCTCAAAGTTAAAAATATGGTATGTTTTTAGCTTTATTATGTATGTATCTTTTATAATTTTATTTTGTAGTACTCAGTTTTGCACAAATATGAAAATGCCCATAACGAATGTATTTGGGGGTGTGCATGGGGACGTCTTAAAAAGGAGAAAAAAAGCGCTGAAAACCCGGATGAAGATAAGGAAGCTTCTAGGTAAAGCTTGGATAATTTATAAATAAATAATATTCAACTTAAAACATTTAGGGATTCCAATGCATCAACGGATGAATCCTCAACTGATTATTTAATCACTGGTAGTCTGGATGACTTAGTTAAAGTTTGGGAACTTAGAAACGACAAACTAGAACTAAAACATAATCTAGAAGGACATTCTTTAGGAGTAATCTCTGTAGCCATAAGTTCAGATGGACGAAGTATGCTATTTATACTTTAAAAGTACAACAAGCTATAAAAATATTTTTAGCCTGTGCATCCAGTTCTATGGATTCCAGTTTAAGAATATGGGATGTTATTAATGGAGAGAAAACAGCCAATATAGACGTAGGACCTGTAGATTTATGGACAGTTGAATTTAGTCCAGATGATAAATTTATCATATCAGGTTCTCATTCCGGAAAAATTACTTTATATGGAGTAGAAGCTGCTAAGGTTGAACAAACTTTGGATACAAGAGGAAAATTCATCCTTAGTATAGCCTATGTAGGTATAAGTAGAAAACATTCTAATTGGAAAAATAATTTTTCCAATTTATATTAGAAAAAAGTTAATAATTAAATTAAAAATACAATTTGAAGTATTTTAAATACATTTGAAGTAAGCCATGGAATTGAAACAAAATAATAAACAAACTGACAGTTCAAATGTTATACAATTATTCAAAATTTGTTTTGATTTTCATGGCTGACTTTAAATTAATTTGATTTTATTGGTTTCGAAACATGCAAAATAAAATTTGATTAGTGATATACAGGTGCCCCTTTTTAAGTGGCTAAACATTAGATCTCGAGAACTGTAAGAGTTAAATTGGGGTAAAATCTTCGTATTAGTTGACCATTAATTATGGTTAAACTCTTAAAACGAAATAGAATTTAATTAACTACTAATTTTTACACTCTATATTTATTTTTTAGAGCCCCGATGGGAAGTACATTGCTAGTGGAGCTATAGACGGCATTATAAATATTTTCGACGTAGCATCGAGTAAACTAGTTCATACTTTGGAAGGCCACGCTATGCCTATTAGATCTTTATGTTTTTCGCCTGATTCTCAACTTCTTTTAACCGCATCAGATGATGGACATATGAAATTATATGACGTGTAGGTTAAAACTCGTAATATATTCATTTCAATCATTTCTCATTATAATATTTTTAGGCAACATGCTAATGTGGCCGGCACATTATCAGGCCATGCCTCTTGGGTTCTGAGTGTTGCATTTTCCCCCGATGGCAAAAATTTTGTCTCAAGTAGTTCCGATAAGACTGTAAAAGTTTGGGAAGTGGGTACGAAACAGTGTATTCATACTTTCAACGAACACAACGATCAGGTAATCATTTGGAAATCAATTTTGATATTTATTTTTTTAAATGTTATATGTTTCAGGTATGGGGTGTGAGGTACAGCCCCGATAGTAATAAAATAATGTCTGTATCTGAAGATAAAAGTGTAAATATTTACAGTTGTCCTGTATAAGCCAAAATATTTTTATAAATCATGATGATTGTAAATTCGATCAATTGTATTTTATTTAATTTCTATTAATAAAGTAATAACATTTAATAAATTATTTTTATTATTATTTTGAGACCGTTGGCATTGCATAAGAAGTAGAATTTATCAATCAATAAAATCATAATTTTCATTTTTACCTCAAACTATAAATATCATTCCTACAGTTCATTTTTGTTACTGTACGGGTGTGCCACTTATCTTTTAATTTAAAATATTCTTGCATTATTATTTAAAAATATACCAAGTACAAAACAAAGCAATGTACAAAGAAATGCAAAAAGAAATGAATATCATATTTAAAACATTTTAATTTCGTTTTTAGATAATTTTAATTACTTATTTTTTTTTCTAAAATGTTACGAATCTAGAAATATATAACTATAAAAACAATTATTAAAAACGTAGATATCTACCTGATATATTATTTTTTAAATTATAATTCTGAGTTTACTTAAAAATATTTATAAAAAATAGTAAAGTAAAAATTCTTAAAAGTAATAATTAAAACAAATATAGTTTAGGTACATAGGATGTTATGGAATATAATTGAATTTTCTAACCTTGTTTTGTTTCAAGATCGTATAAAGTTTCACTGCATTTTCTCACTTGCACTTTATATATCGGTACCGGAATTACATTTATTTTTAACAAAATATTAAATATTAATTATATTACATATCCCGTATCACTATTTACTGAACAATTTTACAAAATTACAAACATATTCACCCAACGCGTATGGTATAAACAACTAAACAAAAGCACATCGAACAAGATTCAACGGACTTTTTCCATGGATTGCTAGATCGTAATTTTATGAATAAGAAATTCAACGGTCTTTCCATGGATAGCTAGATCGTAATTTTATGAATAAGAAATTATTTGAATTATTTTCTTATTTCAATTTTCTTTTTAGATAATTATATATTTATGATATACATATTAAAAAATATAATTGCTTATTTTTTTTTTACATTTTTGTTCTACATCTTTTACGAATTTAAAAATATAACCGTACGTTCTACCCGATACATTATTTTTTAAATTATGATATATGAGAGATTACTTAAAAATATTCATAGAAAATAATTAATCATTTAAGTATAAATTCGTAAAAGTATTAATTAAAACAAATGTATTTTAGGTACATGGGATGTTAAGGAATATGAATTTTCTAACCTTGTTTTGTTTCAAGATCGTATAAAGTTTCACTGTATTTTCTCACTTGCATTTTATATATATCGGTAACGGTATTACATTTATTTTTAACAAAACAATAAATATTAATTGAATTACAGATCCCTTATTACAATTTACTGAACAATTTTACAAAATACAAACACATTCACCGAACGCGAATAAACAACTAAACAAAAACGCATCGAGCAAGATTCAACGAACTTTTTCCATGGATTGCTAGATCGTAATTTTATGAATAAGAAATTCAACGGTCTTTCCATGGATAGCTAGATCGTAATTTTATGAATAAGAAATTATTTGAATTATTTTCTTATTTAATTTTCTGTTTCGATAATTTTATTTTACGATATACATATTAAGAAATATAAATGCTTAAATTTAATAAGAAATTATTTAAATTGTTTTTTAATATTTAACCAGTGTATTTCAATACCAAATAATATTTCTTTTATTAAATATGTATATTAATTTTATTTTTATGTCTCGTATTATAAAATTATCATTATTTAAATATTGAAGAAATTTAATCGTAGTATTTACTATTTATTATTTTTTTTAAAAATAAAATTATTATTTGTTATAATAATTAAATATTGCCAATTTTCTGATTATTTTTGAGTTGATTTATTGTAAATATACTAATTACGAAAATTTAAATTGAGATTATATTTTTATAATTCCAAATCTAATTTAATTTTGAATTATATTTTTTAATAAATAATTTGTTACAATGTTTAAAATATATTTATAAATTACAACATTTTTTTTATACATTTGTTTCATTTGCTATGATACTATAATGGCTTTATATACATATAAATTAATAAATTATGTACAGGTTTTTTTATATTGACATATTAATATTTAAAAAAAAAATATTTGTATATTATTTGTCGTTTGATTATTCCTTACAAATTTTATTTAATCTTCCCATATCTCACAAATTCATTTTTTTATCTTCCTCCATACTTAATCCACTTTATTCTCCTTTTACGATGCATTCTCCAATGGAATCCTGCTCCTTGATTAAGATTAAATTGCTTGGGGTGTCCTCTCGTACTTTAGGGGCTCTGTGAACAATGAGAGCTTTTACGAGGGTCGTAACTTCATATTGTTCGCCTCCACCAATGAAATTGCAGCGTTAGGGGTGGAAAAAGAGGGATAAAAGGATATGAGCTTTTTGCAAGGGGTGTAAATATGATTTATACAAGATAAAATTAAATATACTTTCTTGAGAAAATATGGCCGGTAGTGGTAGCATATAAATAAAAAAATTGTTCAAATTTATTCTCCACAAGTAGAATGGGGTCTGACATCTATGATTAATTTTTATAATTATAAACAACAGTTTAAATGAGAGTTTGCAAATACTAAATTAATAGTTTAAATAATTCGCACAGATGACACTACCGTTATCGATTTTTGATCACTTGGTATAATATTATTCAATATTATTGATTTTCTCATCAATGAAAAATTATTCAACAACAAAAATTTGGGACAGTATATATTTAAGTAGGATTAATATTTTAGTAACAATAATAAAATTATTGAAATTACTATGATTTTTACAGCTATAAACTATTGTGTTTAAACATGTCTTTGCAAATTAGGTGGGTGTAAATCGGAGAAAATAAATACTAGATTATTAGTTTAAATAAATTACATTACTACCGTTATTGATTTTTGATCATCTCAAGAATAAAAAATTGGAACATTAAAATATTTTAAATATTATAATAAATTATTTATTAAAAATATTATTCAAAATTAAATTAGATTCAGAAATATAAAAATTTAATCTCAGTTAAAATTTTCGTAATTAGTATATTTTTACAATAATTCAACATAATAATAATCAGAAAATTGGCAATTTTTAATAATTTTTACAAATAGTAATATCATTTTTAAAAAACTTAATAAATAGTAAATATTACGATTAAATTTCTTCAATATTTAAATAATGATAAATATATAATTTCAGACATAAAAATAAAATTAATATTTTAAATAAAAGAAATATTACTTGGTACTAAAATACATTGATCAAATAATAAACAAATAATTCGAATAATATCTTATTCCTAAAATTACGATCTAGCAATCCATGGAAAGTCCGTTAAATCCTGCTCGATGCGTTCAGGCTTAGTTGTTTATTCGCGTTCGGTGAGTATGTTTGTATTTTGTAAAATTGTTCTGTAAATAGTGTTTTGTTAAAAATAAATGTAATACCGTTATCGATATATAAAGTGCAAGTGAGAAAATGCAGTGAAACTATTTACGATCTTGAAAACAAAACAAGGTTAGAAAATTCAATTATATTCCATAATATCCCATGTACCTAAACTACATTTGTTTTATTTATAATTTTTATGAGTTTATAAAATAAAATAATAGATGTTTAATAATCTTATTTAAGTTTAACTTAGATAAGTATGTTCTTATATAGAAAGCTAAAATTTGAAATATTAAAATAAATAATAACAGTATTCTTACAGGTAAGTATTTTGCAAATAATTTTTTTATATATCCACCTATAAAGCATTTTTATTTATTTTAAATTTATTTAATTCTCTGTTTTTTTATATTTTCCTTAAATAGGTAAATACTACAGACAAAATGTAGCATATCTACTAGACCAGGAATTTTACAGATTGGAGTGTATTGCAACAGAAATTAATCATTGTTGTGGAGTAAATAATAATTTTGGCAATTACTTTGTAAACTAGCACAAATCTAGAACGGATATAATGCATTTATTTAATAAAATAGAATTTTTAAAAAATACATCGGATTCTGGAATACATAAAAACGTTAAAAAAATAGGCGAATAGAGAATGTTAGTTACTAGAGAAATAATGATTTTTTTAATTTAAAAATATCCATTACTGTTTTTTTTTCAACCAAGTAAAGCATGATTTTTAAAAAAAAATTAGCGACAACTAGTATACAGTTACTGCACTTTTTTAATGGTTTTAAAAGCAATGTAAATATTTTATTTTATAAATGAGAAAAAAATCTGTAATAAAACCGAAAAAGCGTGGAAATCGATATTATTATTCAAATATTATAATACTATTATAAAACTCAAAACCATTCATTAAAGAAAATTACAATGAAACTGATAAAATATCATTTAATTTTAAGATATTATTATATTCAGAACATTTTACTTGTTATTAATAGTTCTGTAGCAAATAAATACATTTTTATTATAATTTGTATTTTTTTGTTTGATAAAAATCAATTATTTTTATTAAAAAAAAATCAGTTGATTTTAATCATGATTTAAATCAGGCCAACCCTGTTTATATGTAATATTTACATTGTTATCTACTAGCAATGCTATTGAAAATAACAAATTATTATAGCGCCAGCCGCCAATAAATTATTTGCACTTATTGGTACAACATTTTCAAGCGTTGTGATTGGCTGATTTTCGTAAGAATTGTATTTTTTTGCTAATGTAAGCAACAAATTTAAGTTGAAAAATTTAAGAAATAAAATCAAATTGAAATACTTAAATTAAAACGGTATTTGAATATATATACAGAAACACAATATGAAGAATATTGCGAGTATAATAAATCACATAATCTAATTCCGTTCCGTTGTAGATGAAGGATGAATGTTTCTCCTGTGTTGTATATAAATTGTAACATTGTCCTAAAGTTTATGGGCGCGGGTTAGGGCTTACGTACGAGTATGCGGTGTGGACCACCGCAGATGCGATGGCTGATGGTTTCTTTTATTCTCGGTGCCACTGCTCTGCGTTTTATTATTGCTCCCAATGCCTGATGCGTTTTATTGCCATTGCTACAAAAACCTATCCTTTCTCACGAGGGCACATACAAGCATGGAGGATAAAGCAGCAGTAATGGATTCAGGCAAAATGGGAACTAAGCAAATTATTTACATGTTATACATATTATGTAAGAGTATATATTATATATTTACATAAATCTGTATTCGGGAACAGAAATAGAAATTAAGGTAAATTAAAAAAAATAGTTATTTACGTGTGAAGGACAAAATGTAATAACCTCTAAAAAAGTGATACTTTTCATCCAAAAATAGTTCGTAAAATTTAATTTTATATACAGGTCGGCGGATAAACTACGTCATTACAGGTTCATGTTAACCAGATTGTACTGTATTTTATTTCATAGTAAAAAAATTAAGTTCTCTATATATTTTTAATTTTTTTGAATGATTTTATAATAAGATCTTTAATTAAGAAATGATTTTTTGAACACCTGGGCCGGTTTCTTAATCGTCTGTTAAAGTTCTTGTTAACTACAAAACAGATTAAATTTATCTGCCTAGAAACTTCATGGTAATGAAAACGGGTTTTTCAATATGAATTTATCTCGTTAATATAAGTAACAACCAGATTTAATTGGCAACTGTTAAGTTGGTAAAAATTTTGACTTTTACTATATTCTTACATATGTATATTTCCTTAATTTATGATTCTTATGTAAACAACTATCATTTTAAAAAATTTTGAATGTTGTATTAATTTTGACAAAAAAAATATCAATGGTTGGATTTATGACGTTAGAAAGGAATCATTGCAAAATTTCTGTAATTAAAATTTTGGTATTTACTTTAGTAGAAAACCAATAATATTTTCTACATTTTGTACTAAATAAATTGCTTAATTTTTACTAAATCTAAATCTTTTGAAAAAATGGTGGCCACTCCAGAAATTAAAATGATTTGCTTGACGTCTTACAAGTCTCCTTATACACCATATTAATAAAATCTAAATTCTTCTTCGTCTTCATACTCGCAAAATACATTGTCCTATTTCTTTATTTTGACAAATTATCAAAAACTGTCAATATTTTGACAAATACTACAGAAAATTTTACATTCGGCCATACAAATTTGGTAAATTTATCCTACTGGCAAAATTTTATCGGCAACATTAAATAGCTGTTAGTTTATTCTCCTGTCATTTAAGATTTATCCTTTTGCTAACGCTACCAAGATTTTGAAAAACTGAAATCGAGGTTACCAAGAGCCCAAGAGGATTAATTTAATAGAGACTTAACAGACGCTTATCAGAACATTGAAAAACCTGCCTTTAAAGAACTATAAACTAAGAATGATAAATAAATAAAATAATTCAGTGATAGCCTTGACAATATTAAAATACTAATTTTAATTTTGGTTTTTGTAACTAAATGGATATAAGTTTTGACGTACGGTTTACTAAAAATGTTTCCGCAAAGTACAATATTGCAATATACGATGCTCATAATAAAACTCTTAACACCTTCATAAATTATTTTTATTTTTCATAAACTGACCACTAGGGAAACTTATCTTAATTAACACAACAAAAACACGATAAACTCCATTAATCACCATATTTATGCGCCATCTTATTTCCCGTTTAATTCTTAATCTCATTTCTGAATTCCTCATCCATCTGTGGCCCATTTCATGCGAGTTTTATGGTAAGTGCTGACGTGACACGACGCTGGCAGAGACGCCATTTCAGAGCGTCGGTCGTAAAGACTCCAGGAAGCGTCGTTGAAATGCCACGTCCAAAAAGTAGATGGAAAAGAAATTTTATGGGGAGATATACAGAGGATGCAATTTAATATGTCAGCAAAAAGTTAATGGTAATGGTTTTATGCTGATTAAATAACAGAAAATGCAGACTCTTTTTCAACAGACGTCAACGCATAGTATTTTCTAAGAAAAGGTTTATAATTTTGTTAATTGTAAATACACCTTATTTTGGTATATGTATATAAGTAATAACACGCTGCAATTTAAATATCGCCAAGAAAAAATAATTATAAAACGTCTAATATATAGACAAGGTGGTGACTTGAACATGTAATATACAGGATGATTCAGAACGAGTGTGCCAAAATAAAACCATATAACTATAAATTGATAAACGAAGTAGTTTTTGAGACATTTTAATTTTTAGAAAAAAATCATGTATTTAAAAAAATATTAAATTTAAAGTCAAAATTAAGGGAAAAGTGTGTAGAAAATATAACCATTTTACTGTATATTATTTTCAATTTATAACGTAGAAAATTTTTTTACTACTGTATGTGATTTTTTGTTAAATTTTCTTTGAAATGTGTTACAGTAATAAAATTTTTTGTCACTATATATTAATTATTTATACATGTTTCTTTATACCTATATATTGTCCTGTAGTTGGTTCTATACTATTGGGCAATAAAAATTATTATTATTATTGTCACAAATAAAAAAATAAAAACAAAATAAATATATATTTTTTATTTATAATACTTTATATATATTTAAATGTTTATTTATAGAAATCTATAAAATCAGTTTTAAAATATTTTTTAGATGGTTGCATTTTTAAAATTTTTAAAAATAAAATAAATTTATTTGTACTACAAACATTTTAAAATTTTTTATATTTGAAAATTCGCGCATAAAACCGCCAGTTTGGCTGACGTTTTGATTGGCTTACATCCACCATAGTTACAACCAGATTTTTAAGAAGTTTTTTATTATTTCTTTTAATTTTTACTTATTTTTTACAATTTGATTTTTTCCTAATAAATGGTATTTTCTGAAACACATTTTTGAAATTATATTATACCTTTAAAAAAACAAATATAATCTTTTTAATTTTTTTTTATGTTTTAAAAAAAATCTGATTATATGCCACTCTGGAAATTACAAAAAAAAGTCGACGTCAACAATAAAAACTAACTAATTCATGTTATTAAATATTTATCATTCTAATAAAATGACAGATTTTAAAATTTTATTTTCATGTTGCATACATTTTGTTTATATAAGTATTTTTGTTAGAGAGTGTAGCTGCCATATACTAGGAGCTATTGAACAGATCCTTCACCAATGAAAATACTCAAATTTCTGGCGGCCATCAGGAAATGGTCGTGGCCTATTAACGCACGCGCATGACAATGTAGATCTATTGGTCTATTGTAAATAAGTGGGTACAGTCAGGAAAATTACGAGAAATATCTTCTTAAAAATTTTTATAAAAAAAATTATAATTTATATTAATTAATAAATATAATTTTTTAGCTATACAACTGATTAAAGTGAATATTTATTTTCAATATTTTTAAAAATTGTTTTCAAAATAAATTTTATTATTACCAATAAGATATTTCACAAAAATGTATTTTGGATAATTAATATTGTAATTTTGCGCATCCATATGTGCAATACGTAACTAATTAATTTTGACTTTTAAAGAGGTTTTGAATTCAATATACATATAAGTATTTTGTAAGAAAATATTATAAATTTAGTCGAACGCAAATAAATTAATGGTTAGAATTGATATCGTTACCAATATTATTCTTTATAAAGTACACTTTTCGACATTAATAATTGCATATTTTACCATAATAATTATTTATTTGACGTAATCATAAAATAATGTCTATTGGGGAAACTACTTAATGGTTTTTCTTGAATAAAACAGGTTGTATAAAACATCAAATCTAAGAGTATATTAATTGATGTCACAAAAGAAAACGAAACTATTTTAAAAATACTAATAACTTTTACAATATAATTTTTAAAAATTATTATACATGTAAGTCATGTATAGGTATTTTTTCTTATTTTATGTATAAATATCATTAAAAATTTGCATATTAATCAAATATTCATGTTAAAAGCGATATTACGAACATTAAACGAAATGCTGACTTTTCGTTTTTTTTTATTATATAAAGAATACTATGACATTTTTTACTTTCTGTTTGTTCATTTCTTTTTTAAGATATATTTACAATATTCTGAAATTTGAATATAATAGTATAACATATTCAGTAGTAATTTAAAGTTAAACTTCCTTATAATCGAATTGGTACATAATACTGTGTTTTTATATTTATTTTATTATCATTAAATGGTCGTACTTAAAAAAAATATCTTTCATATATATATCAAGTAATTAATGATGATCATTTTTTAAAGTTTACTGCAATTCTATATTTGGATATATTTATTTGGAGAATATATTCACGTTGAATGTGAACTGACTATAACTATTTCTCCGATAGTAGGTTACCCTGGTTACCTAGTAAATAGTATTGTAAAATAATTTCTTATATCAAATGTAAATAAATAATATGTATCTAGGCTAGTATAGCGAAAAAAATGAATTATAAAATGTAATGAAAAATCACTTACGATTTTTGAAGTTTTGATCCATCCAGCTTCCTAGCAATTTTTTTAACCACAGTTAAATATTTCCTCTTCCTTCATTCCTGATTCTTCTTATTCGTAAAAATCTGAAAATGTCGTTCTATATAATTTTTAAATAAGTGTTTATTAATATATACTTTACTATTATAAACATTTAAATTACTTATAAGAATTACTACAATTACAAATTATATTATATTATTTTATAGTCCTATCCTCCAGCAAAATATATATTTTATATTTTTCTTGACTAGAAGACGTATTAATAAAGAAAAAATATTTTTATTATTACATTACTAAAAGTAAATGAATTTAAGTTTAATTTTTGCAATATTTGCTTTACTATTCTTTGTAGAAAATATTTTGCACTCACCACTAAAGATGCTGCATCCGTCAGCGAATATACCATTTGAAATAGATCCTGCAGTCCTGCTGTAAATTATATATTATTCCCTAAAAATATCTGAAGAAAAAAATATAAAAATTGCTTCATCTGTAAATGAAATGATTATTATCCATTAAAGTGGAGATGTTGGTTCCATCCTCTATGAATTTTCACTTGATCTTTAGAGGATGGTTAAGCCCTGCCACCACGACAAGGTCTCTCCACGACGGCAAGGGGGGAAGGGATGGTTTAGGGCAGGGGTCCCCAAATGGCGGACCGCGGTCCGCATGCGGACCGCCGACCCATTTTGTGCGGACCGCAAGAACACAGCAACTTGCACTACAGTGTACATAATTTGATAAAAATTAAAAGTATCCTTGTCGTCTTTGTTAACATCAATTCGAAAACTGCCGCGCGAAGTAATGAGCGAGACAGAGTTCGCAGACTGCGAAAGCGTTGATTGTCGCGGTGGTGAAGTGCGTGGAGCAACGAAGCTGCAATTGTTTTCGAAAGTGATAAAGCTGCTCTGCAGATGGAAATAATCGAATTCCAAGAAAACACAGTTTTAAAACACAAAAATGCGGAAGTTTCCTGTGAAGAGTTTTGGATAAAATTTGTGTGTGGTAATAAATATCCAGAACTACAAAAATTAGCTTTGAAACTTCTTTCTTTGTTTGGGTCAACATATATTTGTGAAGCAGCGTTTTCCAAGATGAACTTCATTAAGAATAAATTTCGATTTCGACTTACTGATGAACATCTCCAGGGTTTAATGTCAATAGCTTGCACTAATTTCACTCCAAATTTCAGGCAGATAGTTCGCAATAAAAAATGTCATTTTTCACATTGATATGTACAAAAAAGTACCTGTTTTTTCTATTATTACATTTATTTAATAAACATATTTTTATAAAATTTTGTGTGGACCGCGATGGTCATTTCATTTATCAAAACGGACCCCGGGCGAAACTAATTGGCGACCCGTGGTTTAGGGTTTATGGAAAGGATGAAGACTTAAAACTATTTCGCGACTTAAATCTAACCGAACCGAAACTATTTTGCCGCAACTTAAACTAATACAGTGTACTTCCCAGTGAAAAGGGGTCAGGGGAATTGACATGAAAGCCAAGAAAGATGTAGAAAATATAAACGAAAAAAATATTATTGATGGGAATATAGTCTATGTACAAGCTCACTCCACAATTAGACATTTCAACACGCTAGCGGTCAGACACCCTTCCGGCCCTCCAGTACTAACGCCCAAAATGGTAAAAGGGCAGCAAGATGCACCAAGCACATCCGTAACTCTAACTTATAGACACGCTAATACGAGGGCGGTATCACAACCCTTCCGTGCAACCCATACCAACGACCAGAATGCTGTAAGCAGAGAAAGGAGTGCCTCGACTTTTAAATATTACTACAGGGCATTGGAAATTCAAATATTATAACTATAGAAATTCTAAAAAAAAGGCGATTGTAAAATTAAATCATATTTTTCTAAGGGACAAATTAATGTTTAATTTGGGTAAATTAAAAATGTATGTGAAGTAATATTTGCACAAAAAATGGAGCATTTAAAAATTAACAAGAGATCGTAAACATTTAAATAATTTGCATCTATCTCGTATGAAACATTAGTTAATCATATTGGAGATGTGTATGTTTAGGAAAAACCAAAAATCGAATAAAACTTGACACATTATTAACCTAAACTATGTTGTACCTTATATCTTATATATAATCATCACACCATATATTTAATTTTCACACCTTACATCTAACTATCATACCTAACCATCACACCTTATATTTAATCATCATACCTTGTATTTAATCATCATACCTTATATTTAATCATCGCACCTTAAATCTAACCATCACACCTTATATTTAAGCATCACACTTTTTCTTTCATCATACCTTATATTTAATCAACAAACCTTACATCTAAGCACCATACCATATATTTAATCATCACACCTAACCATCACACCTTATATTTAATCAACATACCTTATATTTAATCATCGCCCCTTATATCTAACCATCACACCTTAAATCTAACCATCACACCTTATATTTAAGCATCACACTTTTTCTTTCATCATACCTTATACTTAACCAACACACCTTACATCTAAGCACCATACCATATATTTATTCATCATACCTAACCATCATACCTTATATTTAATCATCATACCTTATATTTAATCATCGCACCTTAAAATTAACCATCACACCTTAAATCTAACCATCACACCTTATATTTAAGCATCACACTTTTTCTTTCATCATACCTTATACTTAATCAACACACTTTACATCTAAGCACCATACCATATATTTATTCATCATACCTAACCATCATACCTTATATTTAATCATCATACCTTATATTTAATCATCGCACCTTAAAATTAACCATCACACCTTAAATCTAACCATCACACCTTATATTTAAGCATCACACTTTTTCTTTCATCATACCTTATATTTAATCAACACACCTTACATCTAAGCACCATACCATATATTTAATCATCACACCTAACCATCACACCTTATATTTAACAATCATACCGTACATCTAACCATCACACCTAATATCTAGATCTCATCTCATACCTAATGTGTCAAGTTTTATTCATTTATTTGGAAAAAAAGTTATTATACTGTATTTGCAAGATAAGGGATAAGTTAAAGCTATGTTTAAATGATATAAAAAATTCATTAATTACGTGAATAATATAAACTGAAAATGTACTTAACGAAATTTTATTTATTTAAATAGAGAATTGAAAAGCAAGTGATGTAAAATATTCAGGGAGGATATTACTCTTAAATCTTAAAATTGGACTTACATATTTTAGCGTGAAGAAAAAAAAACTGAAGAAGTACCTGCTTCCCCCCTTATATCTATATCTTATATCTAGAAAGTAGCTGGACCTCGTCTGAAACAATAAAAAATATAAATTAGTTTATTTATAACAAATTAATTTTTAACAATAATGAACAAATGTATACTGCAATAATACATGAACATTGTACACTAGTTTCAATAATGAATATATAGTAGTAGATCACAATTAGTTATTGAAATTCAACTTAAAAAGTAAAAATTATAAAGGATAGGTACTCACCAGATGACTGCTATAAAGCTACTGAAGATATCTGACTTGTCAATTATGATTTTAATAAATGAATAAAGGTAGGGAGGTTACGAAATAGCTAAAAGTAAAAGTTATTCAATATATAATATTGTATTAAAATTAAGATGTGTTTTTAATAGTTTGGTATTAGCTAACACTATCAATAATATATTTAAATGTAATTAAACAAGTGTTCTTTGTTGTATCGCATTAAGTATGCTATTACGATGAAAATGTATACTAAAGTTTTGTGACAATAAATAATAATGCAAACTAAGTTAGTTTATAAATTTTGAGGGAAATATAAACGTCAACAAAATACAAACAATAGAAAATTATTTGCTGAATGTATTCCCGTAAAAAGTATGCCATTTATTTAGAGGGTCCTGGATTCAATCGGGATAATAAATATTATATTTTATAATGTCAAAATTATGTTTTTCAGGTGCCACAGAGTAGAATTCAGATGAATAACTTAATAATTTTATATTTTCAAAAGAATATGTATCTCTGAAAAATAACAATAAAAAAAACTTTTGATAAAACATTTTATTTTCTAAAATAGAGGATATGTATTTTATTTTTTATATTGATTTTATACTCTGAATTTATTTTTTATCCAAAGTCATTTTAAACAACGGGCCAAAACAAAATTAGTTACAGCACGTTGTTTAAGTCAGTTTATATTTCATTTTTATACTTTAAATCATACAAAAATTTAATTAATTGATAACAAACACTCCTGTAGTTAATTATAAAAATGGGGCCCGTATTATATTTTGTCTCCCTTACCGTTTGATAATAATTGTTCATTTTTATTTTCGTTGAAAGGTTATGTATGTTTAATGAAACAAAGAATGTTATTGTCGGCAGAACATAAACGTTGGTTACCGTTAGTCCAGCTGGAGATTTGTTTCGGTTTTCTGGAGGTCGGGTTACCCTTTACGACTCCGTTCTTCAAGGCGGAAGTCTTCCTGGAAATGCTGCGCGGTAATGAACCGGCGGTGACATTTAAAAGCACCTTTCAACTCATTAAATCAACTTAATTTCCAGAAAATCGTATTTTACTTGTAGTTCTATAAATTTCATAAACACAAGCAATTTTTATACTACAATAAAAACGAATAGTATCTATTAAATTAAGTGCAAAGTTTTTTGTAAATAAATATTTTTTTTTGTTTTCATTTCTTGTAGGTAATAATAATATTTGCTTTTAATTCGTAAGAGTTAAAATAGTAATTTAAATTTTTATTACATGTGTACATTAAAAATTACCGTCAATCCGCCATTCTTAAAACAATTTTGAAGTTCAACAAGCTGTTACTACTTCTATATAAAAAATCATAAAAATATGAACTATATAACAAAAGTTTAGTCTTGGGCTATAGTTTAAGAACTCGTACAGAAAGGATAAAACTTTTATATTGGCTCTATAAAAAAAAGTAAAAGTCGCTATACTGATATACAATGATTTTGTTATTGAAAAATACTGCAATATTAAATACATACATACTTCAGTATCGTATTTTTCAAATACAGTATGTCCAAAATAAAAAATAAAAATGTTTTCCCTCTTTGCAACTCGATCTGTAGACATACTGTACACTGAGTAAAAGGAAATAGGAAACCAATTTTAAACGTCTATGCGTTTTCATATTTTATATATTAATTTAAGATATAATAACAAAAAATATGTGGTATATTTGCAATAAAAATTAAATCGTTTTAATTATTTATATTTCATTCAAAATAAATAAGTTTTCAATAGATATTTTTCGATTTCAATTTACTCAGTAGTTTACTTTCATTCATAAATTAATTAATAATATTTCCATGCAAAATATAATTATATTGAATTCTTTTTTAAAACTGTATTTTTCTTGAATGAAGATGAATTATGTATTGCACATATGCAATGTGCAAAAATTTTTGAAGTAGTACTATAGGTAGGTATTTAATTTTAAAACTTGCAGAATGTTACCAGATCTGTTTTTCATAGAAAAATTTTAATAATTGTTAAACTTTTATATTTTTAGAGACGATTAAAAGAAACTTTGATTGTTACTTATTTGATTAAATTATAAAATTTGATAAAATGTTCTTATTGTCTTCAGAATTTTTGAGATCAAATACAAATTTTAAAAAACTGTGTTTATAGTGCATACCCGAAGATTGGGGAAAGTAACACAGTATTCTTAAGAATCATGAAACTTAAATTACACACATAACTACATTTATTTTATAAAACGAAACGCACATTTGCAACTTCCTATCACTAGAACTGCACCAGAACTAACTGAACGTCAAAACTAACATTGAATTTATCAATTTACTTCCTCCCTATTTGCCATTGCTTCCTTTCTGTAGGTCACGTTTGCTTAAAATCACAGCTTTAAAATAAAATAGTAAAATAGAGTTATGGCACATAAAACCTTCCATTTCTGGTCAACCTCCTAAATCTAGTGTGCCATGAAAACATAAAATCACTCTTTCATTTGTTCAACGCAGGGTGACTTGGACCTCGGACATCGTAAAGTTAAATTGCCACGGTTTCAAAGAGTTACACTAGAGGGTATTCTTTACTAGTTTTATGGGTTTACGCTTATGAACTGTTTCTAAGAGCTTTCTGGAAAAATAAAAATAAATAACAAAAAAACTGGTTTGTTGTGGCCACATTGACCGCCTACACAAAATAAGATAAAGCATCGTTAATTCGAAAATATTTCAAATAGCTGTTTCATTTTAAAGATTTACCGAAATTTTCTGCTGATTTATTTTCAATATACATATTTCTCTCTTATAAAATATTAAGAAAAAATAAAATTGCGTATTCTTCCTTTTTCAGTTGACAAATTTTTATGATATTTATTACAAATTTGATTATTGGTTTAAAGATAAACACATTATTTAAAACTTAAAAAATTAAAGTGTTTTATTAACCATCGGTTAATAAAAAATATATTATTTTCTATTTCGATGCAATATTTTTTTATTGACTGATAACTAAGGTAACTGACACATTAACCAGAGTTGGAAAAATTGGCCCTTAATATTTATTTCAATTCAGATATTTTATTTTAGGATTTACAAACTAGCAAAACCTGCAATCCTATTATGCCTTTTCGATTTTATTCTATCGCTTTAATATCTAAGTTTTATTTATTTTCAAAACCTATCACTCCATACCAAAGTTGTGTGGAGTAAAATAAACCAAACAGCAGCTTTAAACCAAAATTTATGTTGACAAACGCGATATATCCCAAAAATACTTATTTTTGTGCCCAAAATTTTAATTTTGGAAAATATCGTGCTTTGATAGATCTCGAAGCGCTGTTTTCAAATTTTCAAACGGAATTTAAATATCTGTTTTCGTTCCTTAGATATTTGCTGTCAAACTTGCACCTCAAAAAAGTGTGTTTTTTGGCTATATCTTTAAAATGGGTAGAGATACAATCTCAACGATAACTCCAGTCGATTATACGGGCAAAGTTACATAAAGAAATGTTTTCTTCTCATATACGTTCTTTGGAACGATTAGGTGAAAAATGAGAAAATCAAAAAAACCTAAATTTCAAAATTTCTCCGAGGAACTTTTTTTCTCCAAAACTTTTCATTTTCCAGACTTAAGTAAATATCTATACGCTGATTTCAAATTTTCAAACTGAATTGAATTATCTGTTACCGTTCTCGAGATATTCGTATTCAAAGTTGAGTTTTGGCAATACCTAAAAAAACAGGTTTTTTAGGTATACCCCTTTAAGGGTTAGGTATACGACTTCGGCGACCTCACCAATCGATTCTACGGGCAAAATTACATAAGTATACCAATTTTTAGATTTTTATTGCAAAGGATACAATTTATAGAAAGGAAAAACGAAAATGGCCAAAATCGAAAAAAATGCCTGATGAACCCCTTACGATTTTTCTCGATTTTAGGCCTTTTCAGTTTTTTCTTTCTAAAAATTCTATCTGTGGAGATAAAAATCTGAAAATTGGTACACTTATGTAATTTTGCCCGTAGAATCGATTGGTGAGGTCAACGAAACCGTAAACCTAACCATTTACGGGGTATACCTAAAAAACCTAATTTTTTAGGTATAACTTTGAACTCAAATATCTTGAGAACGAGAAGAGATAATTAAATTCTGTTTAAAGATTTGGAATTAGCGCATCGATATCTACTTAAGTACAAAAAATGAAAAATTTTGGTGACAAAAAGTTTCGAGACTAAAAATTGAATTTTAGGTTTTTTCGTTTTTCTTAATTTTCACTGAATCGTTCCAAAGAACGTATATGTGGGCAAAACATTTCTTTATATAACTTTTCCTGTAGAATCGAATGGTAAAGTAGTTGAGATTGTACCTCTTCTGATTTTTAAAATATACTCAAAAAACACACTTTTTTGAGGTACAACTTTGAGAGCTAATATCTCCGAAACGAAAAGAGATAATTAAATTCTGTTTGTAAATTTTGTATCAGCGTAGTTAATTCTTTAAAAAGTATTATAAATAAAATTTTGTAAAATTTGAAAATTTTCGAATTGAAAATTCAATATTTTATATTTTCGGGTTTACGAAAAAATATATCATCAGCGGCTTGGGAATTACTAAACTAATTTTCCAAGTAATATACGACTGCCCCGTTTTTGACATTCTTTTTAAACTGACCAGTTTCATTCAAGCCTATAAATTCGAGGGCTCCAAAATTATATAAACATGTATAACACGTGTAACTCTTGAAAAAGTTTTATAAATAATCGACCTTGCATGAGAATCTCAAAGAATTTGGACTAAAATAAACACATAGATAATTATATGTACATGATTAATTCTGTGTAAATACCATACGCTAAATAAATAAATCAATAAATATAGGAGAAAAAAAATTACAGTTTTTAATTTTTGCAAATAACTTTCAAGTATTTTCTTTTTCGATTTTCTGTTTTCATTTATTTATTTTGGAGGCTTGTTGACGTGAATTAATTTTTATCAAAACTTTATAAAATTCTTTAATTTAGCTTATTATCCTTTACATTTTTTAGATTAATTGAAAATTAGGATTTATTTATTTAATCAAATAATTAGTTACTTTTCCTAATGTAAAATTTAATTTACGAAAATTATTATCATGAATTTGTTACATGTGGTTCGGTAGCAGATGTATTCGAAAGCGTATCTCGTATAAAAGATATAAAATTCTCAACCAATGAGGAGTTGGATTCTGTCGTTACTCTCAGGATCGAATTACACACAGGGACTCCATTTTGAATTTTCCTTTCGAAATTCTATATGTTCCTTCTGGACAATAAATCATTTTATAAAAAAGAAATTTGATTATTGATATTGTGATTTATGTATATGAGTAAAATTAAATTTCCTTTGTTAATTTTGAATTTAAGTTAATCTAATTTTTCTTATAAATTCATGTTTTACATAATAAAATATATATTATTAATTCACTATATTAAAAACAACTATTATTATTAAATTGATTTCCATATATATTTTGTATAGTGAAAATTATGACTCCTGATTTCTTTTTTTATAAAAAAGAAAAAGTAATGCAAATACAGAAGAGAATAAATTATTTACTTGATAACAAAGTTAGCCTGATTTAAATCAACTATTAATAATAACCAAAATATGTTCCGTTTATAATAATATCTTACAATTCAACGATATTTATCCATTTTATTATCATAACAGAAGAAAAATAGAAGTATTTAAATGTGTAAGCTAACAGTATTTTTTTTTGTTACTCTTCCTAGCTTTATTCAGGTGAATTATTTTGGTTTTATTACATATTTCGTTTTCGTTTATGAAATAAAATATTTATATTGCTGTTAAAACAATTAAAAAAACACAGGAATACTTAGATATCTTTAAAAAATAAAAAAAATAAAATAATATGATCTATTTCATTTAACATAAATCAAAGATTTTTAATTTTTTAAATAAATAATGATTTTTGCTATCCCTACTAAGGAAATACAAATCCTATTTGGAACTTTAAGGAATTAAATACAAGCGAAGTATAAAAATATAAATGTAGAAAAAAAATAAATTGGTGTTTTGTAGGTTAGAGTAACAAATTCAGTATTCAGTAAAAACAATACTATATAGGTATGGAATTTTAAATTATTACTGAATTTAAATATTTTTCTGTCCAATGACATAGTAAAAATATAGGTACGTTCCCATTTAAAATAAAAGTCGGGTCCAACGTTTTGTTGTTTAATTTTTGTTTATTTCATTAAACTAGTCTTTTGATATAGAAATTATTAGTAAAAAGAACCAATTCTGTATGTCTTATAGTTCTTGAGATAGCATAATTTACCACCCAAAAGGAAAACCCTGTATATTAGTAACAATTATTGTAATTATGTTTTGCAAAATTTGTATATATTAATATTTTTATTCAATTTATTTCTTCTCAATCAATTAAATATGTAAATAATTTATATTTAGTTATCTTATCTTTCACGGTTTAGATGGCAGCAGTGATTGTATTTAATTAATTAGAGGCACTAATTAGCAATAAAGTCACAGACTTCTCGGCGATATCCGAAACGGATAAAACTAAACTGCCGATATATGGTAGTTTGAATATCATAAACCCGACTTTATTTACCGAGATTCGTGTGTTAAAAATTTAAAACGTTATTTTAGTGGCAATTAAGTCGTAAACTGTGGCTTCTGTAGACCGAATAGGTGGTTCAAGCAATGGCCGGTGTTTCTAATGAGGGATCAAACGCCAAACGCTACCAGTCGCCATTATACGCACGCTCAGATAAAGATAACGTGGAAATATAAATACTGATAATTAGGTTATTAAATTGGGAGATAAATACTCTTGCCATTAAAATCACTGATAATTATTAAAGATATTAAGATCTTTTTTCTGTAAATAGACCATTCGTTATTCTTTAATTCTTTTATGTAGATTTTGATAAAAAATATATCGAATGACATATTCGTAAATTAGTTGATTATTATTATTTTTAAGGTTATTAAAATATGTACTTTTTCTACTTCCGTTTAATAAGAGACTCTTTATTTTACTATTTTCGGATATGTTATTTATTCCATTATTTCACTAGTGAAAGTAGTGTAGCCAGATGGCTTTTTTTTTTTTTAAATCAAAAAAAAAAAACCACATTTAATTTTTTTACAGATATTTAGAAAATGAATTCAAAAATAAAGGTTTATTCTTGTAATAATGGATAGAAATATTGATAACAGTTTTAGTACCGAAATAATATTTAATTTTTCCTTAAACGTAGAGTTTCTATAATTTCCTAAGGAAATGTAGAATTTCCCTAGATCTGGCAACCCTGATGGATGGATAATTTTAATTCTTTTGATTAGAATATAATGTTTCTTAAAATTACCATAGCAATTTTATATATAATATATAATTTTATATATAAAGAGCAATTTTATTTATTTAAAAATATTTCTAACATGTATTTTAATTTCGCATTTTTTAAGGGGCCTCTTTTTCTTCTGCGCCCGGGCCCTCAACCGAACTAAATCCACCTCTGTAAGTGCAGATATAAATTGCAGACTCAGTTGCATATCTGCACAATGACGCATGTACAGTTTACGAGCATCCAGAAATATGATTCACTCCACATTCATGCAGAAGAAAGATCCTAGTTTTGTTTGTGCAAAATCTGTTACGCATCTTTATGGGTAAACAAATATGGCTACACCAAAAACTTTTGTTTGAGATTAAAGCTATAAAAATAAGGTATAATATTATCTATACGTATTATACACAAACAAAAAAATCAAATATGTTTTACTAATAAAATGAAACTCAAAAATATTATGTTACAAGTTTGATAATCATCATTTTACTCAGTGCCATAATAAATTCATAATTTATTTAATGTATACTATAACATTTTTATTTACTGGTGTTTATTTTATTTTGCCCACTATTACTATCTCAGAAACCGTAAGAGCTAAAGTCGGTTAAATTAACAAGCAATTTATATTTTACAAGACTATATTAATGAGTATAAAATTATTCTTTTTCAACCAGTGCTTCTTAAATTGTAGAACTAATTCTAATTTTAAACTAGACTAGATTTTATTATGAATTCATTAACATAATATTTGCATATTCTTGGATAACATTTCTGTTTTTTTTTTTAATGCGTATTTTTTAATTCAGTTTGTATATATAAATGAAACGAAGCTATGTATTATTACTAACAATATAATTATTTATCTAAAATGAAGTAAAAAATATAACATAAAAGATATATTAACGAGTAGGTATATTTTACAATTAAATACATATATTTATTAAAATTAGCATAGTAAAAAATATTAGGATTAACGATGGCACATAGTATCAATGTTTTTTTTGCGATGAATTTAAGAAAAATTTAATGAATTTAATAAAATTATTGAAAAGGCGCCTAAATATTGAAAATCTTGAAAATTGGATTAATATACCCAGCTAAATCTCTATAGTTACGGTACGGATTTTAGTCATCGGCATATGTACAAAATTAATTAAAAATGAAATAATCGTTTCATTGTATTTTAACTATTTACGATTAATTCTGAATCGTCAGGCACTCGTAACAAACATTTATCATTTCTGTCATCAGATTTATTTGTATTCTCAATATTTATGTTGTACCTACATTGAATATATTTAAAAAATATTTAATAAAAATTTGCATGTAAACCGCGACTTCCTGAGGGTGAATTATTCGTCCTGGCTTGTCATTCCTTGAAGTTCGACTATGTTCCTCCTAGAGCCAAGTTTCTCACGGGTTGGGCCTCGCAGAATCCTTCATCCTTCATCTCCTGAATGGCTCTGTTCTTGTTGGGTTTTACGGCCGAGTTTATGCTTGCCATTTGCAACATTTCCACCGTTGCAGTTGCTCCAACTCTTTGTTGCTTTATGGGGGTTTTATAGGCGGGCACGGGCATCTTTCATTCGTCACAATGTATCTGCCAAACAGCTCAACGCACCACCAAATTGCTTATACATAAGCAATGAGATGCAACACTTAATTTATTACTTGTCACAGATACCAAACTGCTGTCTGCTCTACCAGTCAGTACATACTGTATAGATAAATAATATAATATTCAAGGGTGATCAGATATAAATAATAAAATTGGGATACTTTTCCAAGAATTATAATATTTTATAATAATCCAAACTATGTATTTTCATTTGAAAATCACTAATATATAAATTCACTTTAAATATGTAGATTGAAATATAGGATTGAATTCACAGTCCATAAATCCAGGCGATTTTTTTTTTCTGATCACTATATATTTATGTAATTATTCCACATGTCCAATCAGAATGTTTCAATTACAATTTTTGAATGAGAAATAGTATATTGTACAACAAGCATGGAATGGTACTCATTTCATAGGAGAATGACGAGTATAAAATGGACATTCCAAGCGAGTTGTACACTATAATTTATACTTTGACGTTGTCTATAGTTACCGTGGAAAATGAAAATACGTATGTACTATGTATCCGTAGGAATAGCAAATATACAACAAGCAAATATCTTAATGGTCGTAGAATAATATTATATTAATAGCATTCTTTTTGTCATACGCACATCTTAACTGAATTTAAAGTGAGATGAATTTAAATTAAACTGAGTAGAGATTTCTAAGTAGTAAACAGAAAGACAATTATTTATAAATAATTAGTGTTCGTCCGAAATACTATTTACAACCGAAACCGAAACCCTAACCAAATATTTGGCTCCTCTTCTAGTTTCGGACGAAAACCTAACCGAAACCTAAACTTTAGTTAAATTTTTGTTAAACACGATGATCTAGTGTTTTTCTTACCTTTTAAGATATTATTCGATTATTATTATTTATTAGAAAATCACTTTATTTTTGTAGAGATAATAGCCAGTACCGAGCTTACTTTTATAATAAAATCGCTTTTAGGAAGACTGATTTTACAATATAATCTTATGAGGCCAAATGTCACTTTTAATAAAAGCACTCATAAAAGTGAACTCGGAATACGGGCCACTATCTTTATTACTGAAAGAAGTAAACACTTTATGTATCACCAGCTTACAAATATCTCAATCACAATCAAATAAGAAAAAATTACGAATAGTTACTTCGCAGGAATCATAAGTAAAATTTACGAATTAATTTTATAGCTCGAATTATATTTGCTTGATTATTTCACGACTGACAACATTTCAAACATAATTTTTTTGATATCAACAAATTTGTAACCATGATACTGTGGTATTATCAAATTTCTTCACTAAAAAACTACCTATGGTCATCAAAATAAGCATTCTGATTGTGTGAAAAAGACATGTTTAAAATAATCAATTTAATACAATAAATATTCACGAATTATATGTACAAGAAAGTATAAAATTTCAAATTAAGATTATTATTCATTGGTATAAATACTAAAAGTGGTAATGAATTTTTAGATATTAATGTATAAGTACAATATTAAACAGAATCAATAATATATGAAAAGCTGTAAAATAATAATATATTACTTTACAAATTAATAAATATATTTCTGATTTTTATATTTATTTTCATTATTTTTAAAATTTTCTAATAACCAACATACTAATATTAAACATTCTTATATGTATAATGATTAACAATTAAGAATCTAGTAATCCGTGCAAAACTCGTTACGTTTTGCACGTTTTGCACTCAACAAGTATATTAGTTTAGTTGTTTTTTCGTGTTCGTGACTGATGGAGGTGAACTGTGTGAATATTATAAAATTTATTAAATATTTTCATTGATACCGTAATATTTTTGTATGTATATTGATTATAATTTATTATCGGTAAGAAAATATGTAAATTTAAATTTATTGACAAAGTGTAGTGTGAATCTGTGAACTATATTCGGCAATTTGATTATATCAGGTAAGATATATTTATTTTTTTAAATATTATTGTAGAAACTATGAAATTAAATATTATATTGTAGTAGTATGTGTATACATATGTACGTAGATAAAATACAAATTATGATGTACGAAAAAATATTGCTTTTATTAAATTATAGTCATTTATAATATCGATTTAGAAACATTTATACAACTATTAAAAGTCTTTTAATATATAATATAGTTTCACATGTTCAAACATTATATTAAAACTTGTATATTTGATATATGAGTACTAAAGTACAACAGCATTTAATTATAAAAATGTTATAAGTTATACAAACTTATAATTATTACAATTTCAATACTGATTTTCAATACTTATATTTAAATATTATTATTGGCAAATTTAATATAACTTTTTGTCGATATTATATATAAAGTGTTCGTGATATCAGGAAAGAAACAAACTATTACTTTTTTTTTTTATAAATTGGACAAATTAATTATTTGCTTTATTATAAGTACGTTACTATAATTATTGAAGTAAAAAATTAAAGTAAATACAAAAGTTTTTATTTAAATAATTTTTCTTTGATGTTTAAATTTTACTGTGAAATAATATATTTGTAGAAATTTAGATAAATAAGTAATAATCTTGAAATATTTATATAATAATTGCAGTACATTAACAGTAACAAAAAATTTCCTATTTGAATTTACCGCCGTTGTAAGATCAATACTTACGTAACATGTGTCTTCTTTTCCAACTGCTACGATACCTTCTACCATAAACAGACAGATGGCAGCATCTTCTACAAGGGTCGCAACGGCCAGTTTTGAAACTAAACTAATATGGATTTTTGAAATTTTCTTCTACGCTCAAATTTTCCTCAAATACAACTCTGTTGTTATGTAATTGTGCGTAACACATAAACATATATTACATAATGTAGTAATTTTTCTACACATGACAAAACAGTTAATTTGAAAAGTGTAAAATGGTTTATATTTACGACAGTATAAAACCATAAGTAGGTAATTAAGTACGTTGTAATATGAAAGTAAATATGTACTTTGTAATTTGATGGTACGTATTTATTATAGTGCTGATTTAGTGATTATTATTTTATTTAATTTTTATTAAGTTGTACCATAAATTACTTTCAAATAATTTAATATTGCCTTTTTAATTATTACAGCTCACTATACCTAATTTTAATATCTGAGTTCTAAATTCTTCAATTGTTTATATTAAAATGTATTTTCCATAATCTAGTTAATATATTAGGGTAAAAAATAACAAAAATTAAAGTTTACAGTTGAAACTATAATTCCATTATTAAGCAATCAATAAATTATCTTAATTTTAAATTTTAAATCAGAATACCATAAAAATATTTCAAATTTATAAAAAAAATCCATTATGAAAAACATTTAATAATGAAATTATAAATTCAAATATAATATATAATATATGTTCGCTTATTTTATTTATATCTATGACATTTTAATTTTTTTTGTAATATTGATATTTTATTTTAGATATACAATTAATATTAAAATACACAGAATAAGAATTACAATCAGTAATACTTCACTAAACTGTTACCTAGATATTTTCTTTTTATTTTCATGGCTCTCCGACTTTCGAGATTTTATTCCATTTTTGTAATTTTTAAAGATATAAGGGTTATTATGCTTTCTTAAGTATATACCCTACTTATATTTTTCTTTTGTTATATGACAATTAAAGTGATAAAATATCATTCAATTTTATGATATTATATGCAGAACATATTTTATTATTATTAATATTTTGTAGCAAATAATAAAATTTTTATTATAATTTGTATTTTTTTTGTTATCTTTGATAGAAATCATAGATTAAAAAAATCTGTTTATTTAAATCTCCGGCACGCGATAATTTATATCAGTGAGTAATTATTCTTGAATCTCGTGGAATCTATGAAATTTCCGAATACCGACGTCGCTCTTAAATTGGTCTATTTAGAGGGACTGCATGATCAGACAGATCGGCCGCGATGAATCATCGGCGGTGAGCTATTCTCATTATAATAATAATTGCATTTATTATGAATTTAAATTATGATATATAATACTGAAATTTTTTAAATTTATATTATAACCCTGGTTTGAGTATATTCGATTATTATGGTAGACTGTGTCAATAAGTTAACCTAAAATACATTACCCTTATCCAAACTCCACACACATCTCCTCATAGTTTAGTTGAGAACTTCTAAACTACTCATCATTAGCGGTAATTAGGCGCAGATGCTTTAGTACACTATATCCCGAAACGAGCAGCACCAGCGGCAGCCATAAACCCCGGCACTAGCATTAGCATTACACTACCTACCTGGCACCTGCTACCTTCCACAATACTCCTTGCTGCTTGCTCTGGAGGGAGGACACTCCCTTTCCTGGAACAGGAGGAGAGGAATGATTTAGGAAGGATCGGGATTCGGAGAAGAAGTAAAAGTAGTATCTTAATTAAAATAACAGCGGGGTACATATGTCTGTAAATAAAGTCTTGTGATAGTTTATGGGAAAATGTTGTTGGATTCGAGCGACATTTTTGTGGTTTGTAAATCACAGCAAATAAAAATATTAACTACATTCAATTTTTATGTGCTATGATATAATCATATAAAAGAAAATGGAAACAATAATTTTAAGCAAGCCAGTTTTGGAATTTCGAAAATAATAATAAATAAATCTGAATAGCAAAGATGTTTCATATGCACAGACATAAAGGTTTATATGATTTGAAGCAGAATTGTTAAGAACAAAAACTATTTTTCGAAATATTATTGTAGAAACACAAATGTCTAATTAATCTGCTATTCTCGTCAGTGCAAATAAAGTTTTGAAACAATTGGTTTTGATATTTTTTATTACCTAGTAAATAACTATATACAGGAAATTAAAACTCTCAAGAAATATTATTATATATTTTATTGTTTATGGTTACCTAAAAAAAGGTAATTCGTTAACCACCTTCCCCCTACTCCCCTTAACAAAATGTATCTGAATCCACCACTGATTTTAGTTGAAAAGAAAAGCTTTACTTACTTTGGTAATCATTACATATTACATTTTTGTGATGTATACGAGTATCTTAAATTTTCTTTTAATTTATGTATTCTATTAGATAGGAGAGAGTTTCTGAAATTCAGCCATATTTATTTCTTTTAAACTCGATCGTTTCAACCCCACAAGTCTTCATCAGAAGCTAAAAAAAACACAGATAAAACATCTTTTTATTTTAAAAATGTATGGTTAAAATCATATTCTTAGATTCATAGCAGCATAGCACAGGATTTTAAGATGCCATTTAAATTAAAAAGCAGAAAGTTATGAAGTTGAAGTTGTTGAAGTTATTGATCTACATGATGCGTTCATCAAAGAAATATGCGAAATAAATTTGATGTTTATGAAGAGGAGAGTATGCAAATATTTCTAAAAAAAAATATTAGCCTGTAAAGTGTTGAAAAATTTAGAGGAAACTTCATCACGATGAGACCCGAGGTGAGATAGAATTCAATGGTCCTCGATTTTGTTTTATTTTAAATTTTATAATAAAGATTATTTAATAAAAATAATTCATGAATGTAAATTAAACTAAGCTAATACAGTTTTCAAAAAATAAATTAAAATAGTCTCTTGATATTGAAATTGATTACTAATATAACCAACTCTATATTATGTTATAGTTCTCAAAATAACAATAGTGCAACACTTAAAATGGACACTCTGTATTTGAAAACCCCCCTTCGAAAAAATATTATGTGTGCGCCTCTGCAACTACATATTATCAGATTTTAGATGTGTGGAATAATAATCTATATTTTTAAATGAATGGGTTAGTAAATACTACGTTTTTTAAACGAGTTGAATATTTATTTATCCATAAAGTTTGAAGGTGTATAATTTAGATAAATTTACGTGTAAGTTAAGAGCAAATTTCAATGCTCGTTAAGATAAACGCAGTGAAAAAGATTTACAACAGTCATGCCATTTCGCAATTAAATATTTTATGTCTTTTATAAACTTCATTTTACATTTCAAGATACTTCGTTTCGGCGAATAAATCACACATTTTTAAGATGTCTTCATCGCTCTTTGTTTAGATACATTTCTAGAATAAAAATCAAAACAGGTAATAAAACGTTGCATGACTAATGCAGAGAAAATTTGATAAATATATTATCTACTCGCAATCGTAAATTCAACGATAGTACATTACAAACATAAAATGCAAACAAATTAAATCTGTAGTACTATTTTATTCATAATCCATATTTAACTTACAAACATGCATGTGAATTAAAAAGTAAAAGTAAAGTGACAAAAAAATAAAATGATATCGACGACTCAGTCCATGACGACTCAGTCTACGACGACTCAGTCTACGACGACTATAACGTCTAACAGCCAGCCGAGGAGAGTAGCAGTCCGTATCCGCACCGTACCGTACCGAATCGAATCTTTTTCGTAAGTTGCTTGTTTATTTTTGTATTTTCTTGAATTCCGCTGCTATCAGATGATACAGGTTGGTGGCTTCCACCGCCGTTCCTCAGAGCCTTCAGCTCGCTGCATTCCACTCCTGAGGGGAAGTTCCGTTGGTGGTTCCCACCGCGTACTTCTATGGCTGCTGGGCAGATCCGCTTGTTGACTTAGTAGTTTTTTTTCACTGCTCTACGTTCCGTAGTTGTCGGTGAAACTCCGTTGGTGGCTCCCACCGCGAACTCCGTCGACGGCTGAGTAGAACCGCGGTTAGTTTGTCATTTTTCTCACTTCCTACGGCTCAGTACAACTAGGTGTAGTAACTTTTAGTACAATAAAATATTTAACTTACTTTTGTCTGTCTGTGCTAAACCTTGGCCCGACCGACCTAGAGCTACCGTGGCACACGTCACTTTTCTCACAGGATCCGCAGATTGGCGCCCGAGATGAACCCGACATCCTCTAAGAGAACCCACGACATCACGGACCAACATCATCACGCAGCGGCCCAAGTGATCGTTGCAAATTAGCTTAGTTTCTGCTGTTCCTTAAATTGTTTTAGGAAAAAATTGTCGTGTAGTTGTATAATGTGTGGTTAACATATTATTTCGTTTTAATAAAAAGTTCTGAGATTACAAGGCATTATTTTATGCTTATTAATTAAGATTAAATTGTAATTTTTTTTACCTAAAATAAATAGGGAAGCAGGAATTACGAAAATATGATTTTAAATGTTAAATACCTATATTCGGGTGTACGAGTCACAACCCTGTATAATTTTGCTACTTTATAAAATCAATGATATGGGAAATAAATTCGTATATTTAATTATAATAAATAAAGTAATATGAATTTAATATAATTTAATTATTTATGTTTCACAACACATACACATATGCTTCTTAAATATGGAGTAAGTCTTCGACACGATAAGAAGAAAAGCATTATGGAATACTTTAAAACATGGAGGCGCAATAAGATCTTGTAGAGAATGTTAAAAGTATATAGGAGAATACGAAAAGTTATGTTCGAGTACGAAACGAAAGCTCCAAAATGTTCACAAGCAAACCTGGTCTTAAACAGGGATGCATTCCAAGCCCCTTACTATTCAATATAGAGCCATTAAACTATGTAAACCTAAATTAAAAATGTATTATGTATAAAGAAGAATTGAAAAAATGAACAAGAAAATAAATATAGGAAAAACGAAGACAATGGTAGTAGGAAATACAAGAAATAGAATAGGTAGATTTTCACTCTGGACGACGAAATTTACGAAAGAATTGCCAATACTGGAAGAATTTTCAAAATTATGAAATCAAAAATTTCTTAATCGAAAGGAGATAGCTGCAGAAGTAAGACGGAAGTCGTCAGAAAAGTAGTAAAACCAACTCTTTTCTGTAGGTGTGAAAGCTGGACAACAACAGAAAGACAAAGAAAGACGAGAAGAGATATGATAAGGAATGAAATGTACATAGAACAGTTAAATGTAACACCAATAGAAGTATAATATAACAGGGTCAACTAAGGTGATTGGGACAAGTACAAAGAATGGACTAAATAGAAAGAGTATTTGAAGCGAGAGAATCTGGAGAAAAAAGAGGTATACCCAGAAAAGCATAGAGAGATGAAATAAGAAAGGCAGCAAATACCAAGGCTGGCAGAGGACAGAAAACAGTGGAGAGACATATGGAAGAAGCTAACATAATTCCACTTTACTCCGATAATCCTAAACCGAAAGGTAGAATGCTTCAAGGATTAAGAAGAAGAAGAATGCTACAAAATAATAAAATTCACAAAAATAGTTAGTAAATTTATTTCTCATAGGATAATATTTTAGAGTTTCGAATAAAATATAACTGAAATAAGTTTTTATATTATAAAATTTAAAAAGAGCAAATTGAATTTCATTTTTGAGTGAGAATTAAGAACTCTGAGAATTGAGAATTCATTCCTGAATATTTCATGCTGCATCATTTTCGACTTTAATCGCGGTAACTTATCAGTCTGCACTTTACATTCCGTATGTGTGCTAATGGTGAAGTTTGAAGTATATTTTTTATTTGTTTGTTTTCGTTTTCATGTATAAATTAATTTAAATTGTGACTATAACAATAAAAAGTTTCTATTAAAAGCGAATCAATATTTATGATCAATTCCTGAAGGTATAAATAATTCATCAGTGGATTCTGCGCCCTTTTCATTATCGCATTGAAGTTTTATTCCCTGTGAAAATAGACATAATATATTTTTACGTGTGAAAAGTCGTAACTCTTGCAAAACATGTATGAATTGAATAAATTTGCCGGGGTAGATAACAATATAAAATATTAACGGTGTTCGGGTGCTGGCTGAAAGGTTTGGGAGTTTACGGGCGTTTTTACACGCGGGGGTGGGGGTGGGTAATGTCATCATGCCGTATAAACGCGCCATCTCGCGCTATCGTCAATATTTTACGCGTTATTGTTGAGCGACGCGAAGCTTTTTGCATTTTTGTGACGCGGGTTTATAAATGCATGGATGTGGATAGGTCGTACGTCTAACTTGACACATTGTGTGGATAGCGTCTACTATTTACATTTTAGTGCCGGGGTATGCTTCTATATTATTGTATGTACAAAAAATATGTTTTTTTGTACATTGTCCATAAAATGTTACTTGTTGTACAGGGTTACATGAAATTAAAGAACATTTTAATAATAAGTTAGCTTCCTGGACTTTCAGTTTCATCAGCTGTATATTGCACTCCAGTATACTGTATAAAGAATTATCTAAGTAAAAATCATTTTTTTGGACATATACTTTAAGAGCAATATTAAGTATAATAAGCAGGTAAGAAAAAAGCTGTATAAAATGCTGATCATTCTGAATATTTATTTGTTTCTTCAAATTATACTTCGTAGCACACCTTTTTTACATTTGTTAATGTTCTGGCTTTATTGTGATGTATGAATTTTAAAAATCGAACACCTACTGTAAAAGTTATTATGTTTATTTCCGACTGATTGTAATTATTTCTTAGCATTACTAGGATACTAATCTGGCACTTGAGAGCCCTATCATTTTACGGCAAAAACATTACAGAACTAAAAATTGTATTTTATATTTATCAATTAAATAAGTATTTCCTTTATTAGGACTAAAAAAGTAGGTTTTAGGGTCGAGTGGGTTGGTCACAATGGAGTCTGACAATATAAGAGATACCATTATTGTCATATATACCGGGTGTCCCAGCTCGACCGACACATGGGAGTTTTACATGGGAAATCAGTTAATTATGAATAGTATCTCCCCAGTGTAAGATATTAACTTGAAATTTTGTATACTTATAGGAGAATATTAATTCTATGGATAATACTTATTTGAAATATGCAATTTCGTCTGCAGGGCGAGATTTATTAAATTTAAAATCTAATATTTTCGTTCAAAATCAGACAGCCATGGAAATAAAAGAAAATATTTATCAGACAGTTTAGTGAAGTATCACTGATTTTAATCCTTATTCCCTATATTTTAATATTATTTAAGTTGAATTTAGTTTCTTTTTGTTAAATAATATACAAATATTACAAAAATATAAATATCTACAATGGAATGTCATTAACTGTCAGAACTGTCACATAGATATTTTCTTTTATTTCCATGGCTGACTGATTTTGAACGAAAATGTTAAATTTTATAATTTAATAAATCTCGTCTTGCAGACGAAATTACATATTTCAAATAACTGTAATCCATAGAAATAATATTTCCCAATAAGTATACAAAATTTCAAGTTAATATCTTGCACTGGGGAGATACTATTCATAATTAACTGATTTCCCATGTAAAATTCCCATGTGTCGGTCGAGCTGGGACACTCGGTATATATATATATATATATATATATATATATATATATATATATATATATATATATGTAAAATTATTAAGATTCACAAAAGACCAACTCTCCTCCATTATATAGGTAAAATGGACTAAGATTATGAGGAGATGAACTGGTTAAAATATTGTGGTCATCTGTCATATACAGTATCGTTTCTGTATCGTTTTTTAAAAATAATTTTCCTTGCATCCCGCATATTCGTTTTCATAAATCTTCCGCTTCTTCATTACCGTCACATTTTATGATTAAATTTTTATCAATAATTCTTCAGAACTCATGAAATAGCAACTAGAACGTCTACCTTTCTATATGCCAATTATTTTTTTTAGATAGAGGAAGGGAACAAATTTAAAGTTTTACACAGTGCTTTAAGGTATAGAACTGAATAGGAGAACATAAAAGGTACCCACACGGAGTGCCGCTTCTGTATATAACTAATTCTGTGGTTACCATGATGACAAAATAAGAATAGTATCGGATTCAAGTGAGGGAAAAAAATATAAATAAAATGATAAAAAACAAAGGGAGAAACACAGTTATAAATGTAAAATAGGTGAAGATTAATATAACTAATTTAAATGTGTAGATTAGTAACTGCACTTATAATTTTAATAGCAGTTTGTACTAAATAAGAATTTATACTTACCGTTACAAACACAATATTAATTAGAGACGAAAGAAAATTAAATTGAGAACTCAGTGATGTAGAAAATGGGTTATTAATGAGGCTCGTTTTGGGTTTTATAAGTAGATACTGATCGGGGCTTAAGCATTGTGCGTTGCTGGCTCATTATTTATTTTGCGACGTCGTATAATTTACACTGATCCCACGTTATGTGTACGTATGAAGAGGTTTCTTTGCATCCAAACTGCTGCGTTCCTCGGGAAATTGAGTGATAAAACTTTTGCTGATGAAGGACTTGTTTAAGGGAGGGATAAACGTCCGAGCACAAAAGGTAACTTCAAAAAATCCTTAGCTGTAAAAACATTAGATTTAGGGAAAATAGATTTTACAAAAATATTTATATAAAATAATTTTGTTATATTTCTAAAATAATCGAGAAAATGTTACTACTGTGACATAAAAATAAGGAAATTTTTAGTACGCAAGTATTTCTACAAGCATGTATTGTTGGTTGCTCATAATCCAAGCTAGTTTATATTTCATTTTTATAGGGTAGCGACTCTATGTATTCAAACCAAAAAAAATGTATTTCGTAAGTTTAAGCTGTGAAATAATATAGATATTTTGTTATAATATTTTTAGATAATAGTACATTTATTTAAGAATGAAAATTAAACACATTTACAAAGGATAGAGCAATATATTTCTTTCAGTCAATTTTTTTGTTTGATAAATGATAAAGCATTCAAAAATTAACTGAATTGCAAAAATTAATTAGTAGTTGTATATCCTATTCATTGACTAGTCAATAAAGTCTTCTAAACATTCATGTGGGTTGACGACTTTGAAGTTCAAGAAACAAAAAATGTTCAATATTTTTGAAAACTCTTTCTTTTCAAAAAATATTGTATTTAATTCAATTGTCCTGACTTACTTTCCTTGAAGAAAGCATATGGGGTTGAAACATGTTAGTGGTATAATAAATTCCAAAATATTTTTACTGAATTCCAAAAGGCTTATTTTATGCTTATTTTATATTAAAATTAAAGACAAGACTTTTTTTCAAAGACTGACTCATAAAGTACAATCACTGGGATTAACAAGTTTTTTTAAGTTAAGTTAAAATTGTATATTTAGAAAATAATGACATTGGAGATAGTACTTCAAACATTGTAACACTGTAATTTTAAAAACATAACTTTTAGACCACAATATATACCATCCAGAACCGGTACGTTGTCTGACTTGAAAATACAGATAATTTTTAAAGATTACTATCTCTAATATCATTATTTAAAAAAAAAATACATTTCCGTGGGAACAAATTATTAAAAGTGATGGCGGGTGTTGAAGAAACAAACATGATTTATAAAATTTAATACAGTCATTACTTTTACAGATTTGTTTTAATGTAACAAAATACATTTTCATCTCTTTACTAGCACTTGATTCAACACTATAGGCACTACTCTGGTAATATCTGCTAGTAAAGCGCATTAATACTTCCAGTCAAAATTTGATTAAATGTAAAATTAACTACTTTTATTGTAGAGGTGCTCAGTAAACGCAGATACGACGTTATCTCATTATTTTTTTCGTTGGTGTTTTCAGCAATATGAAACCTTCAATTATAAAATCCTTTATCTGTCTTCCATCTAAATTGGCGTCCTGGCTCGTCTGTATTTTTGTAATTTAAATTCCTCCGGCATTAACCCTGTGTTATCTTAGGCGTTGTTTTATATTTTTAATGAAAGAATTTCACGTGGCTGGACTGGTTAACGACTGGCTGCGCGTGAGTAGCGTGAGCGAGGCCCAACGTGACACGTAGCGTGAGAGAGAACACAACACGATCCTTCTTCCTTTCAATTTCGCTCGCAAGCGAAAGATTACGACCGTTTTCGGGATGAGGATTCGACCCTTCTTTTGTTTTAATTCTTCCTGGGCAGGGCCTGATCTAGGGGGACAAACAAATTTTAATTAGAAAAAATGTGTTATTTTTTCTTGGACTTAAATATAGCACAATAAAATGTATGTAAAATATTAACAAGCTAAGAATTCTACAATTCTACAAAGAAAAATAAAATTTAATTGACATGTGACCTAATACTGTTATAAATTTCCTTAAGGGCAAATTTCCTATAATGACCAAAATCAAAACAAAATTACAAGAAAAAAGAAATACTAGAAAAATGCACTTTAGAATGCTCTAACTCTTGACCCACTGAAACCACAGTACAATACAGAGCAGTGAAAACTGCTCCAGAATGTGCTCTGGTTGTACGTAGGCGAAAAATTAGAGCAAACATTTTAAAATACTCTAATTATTGACCCACTGAAACAAGAACACAATTCAGAACAGCTTAATCAGCTCCAAAATGTGCTCTGGTTTCAGGAGGTCAAAAAGTAGAGCAAACACATCTGAGTGCTCTAATTCTTGACCCACTGAAACCAGAGCACAATCCAGAGCAGCTTAATCTGCTCCAGAATGTGCTCTGGTTTCAACAGGCCAAGAATTATAGTAAACACATCTGAGTGCTCTTATTCCTGACCCACTGAAAACAGAGCAGAATCCAGATCAGTTAAATCTGCTCCAGAATGTTCGCTGGTTTCAGCAGGTCAAGAATTAGAGCAAACACTTCTGAGTGCTCTAATTCTTGATCCACTGAAACCAGAGCACAATCCAGAGCATCTTAATCTGCTCCAGAATGTGCTCTGGTTTCAACAGGCCAAGAATTAGAGCAAACACATCTGAGTGTTCTAATTCCTGACCTACTGAAACCAGAGCACAATCCAGAGCAGTTAAATCTGCTCCAGAATGTGCTCTGGTTTCAGCAGATCAAGAATTAGAGCAAACACATCTGAGTGCTCTAATTCCTGACCCAATGACACCAGAGCACAATCCAGAGCAGCTTAATCTGCTCCAGAATGTGCTCTGGTTTCAGCAGGCCAAAAATTAGAGCACACGCCGAAGTGTGCTCCAATTCCCGGCCGGCTGAACTAGACCGCCTTTAGGGCACCAGATGCCCTGGAAGGCGGTCTAGCCAGACCACCAGGCGGGGCGGAGGCCCAGAGGCCCACTACCGCCCCGGCGCCCCGCAGAGCGGGACTGAGTGCTTGCGTCTCAGGATCCCCGGTATATCCTGCGACGCGCATTATTACCTGTCATATGGATTCCTATTGGCTGATGTAAAATATGTAATTGTGGCTATACTAGTGCGAATTTTAAAATGAAAATTTGTATAAATAAGAACTTTGATGCGAGCAGTTCGCTGGTAATATTTTTGAAGATGTGACTCACACCTATTTTAGGGTATTAGTCAGTTACTTAAAAATGAAAGGAGGCACAATAATTCTTTAAAATAATAACAATTTAGGGCTTTATTCTGATGTAAAAAAATTCTGCGGTGAGGAAATCATCTCCTTGGGGGCATAAGCCCCAATGCCCCCATGTAGTCGCCGCCCACAATTTGTGCACGTATTGGGTTGATAGCTTACATTACAAAAAAGAGGGACGACCTTTTGAACTAGTAATTAAATTTGGGTTAAACACAATAAAATAAGTAAAATACAGTGTAATGTACTTCTTTATTAAATTTAATATCGCTCTTAAATCCTGTAACATTGGGTTTCGGACATAAGTGTATAAAGTATTTTCAACTTAAAATTACTTAAGAATTTATAGTGTCGCAGCACAGACTGTGTATTAGCTATTTAAGTATCCAGGTAGAAAATACCTCACTTTGTGTAACGGTGGAATATTTGCGAATCGAGCGAAGTAGGACACTGTAAAATCACACAAGTTACACAAAATTGCATTTTCTAACGTGTTAGATACAAAATTTAAAATTGATTGACTTTTAGAAACGGCACTCTTTTCATAACCCAGTTAAAAAAAAACAATTAACTTTTCATCAGTCAGTGATGAAAATTTTTTATTTCATAACTGGTTATGAAAACTATGGCGGCTCAAAATGTCAATAAGTGACTCTTTATAAATGAAAATTAGAAAAAATAATATAAAGAACATGGGAAGGCTCATTGGGCCTGAATAAGGCCCTGGCGACTTGATTCGCCATTTCTTTTTGTTTGGACTGGAGCCATAGCCGTCGGATCTTTAGAAATACCGCTGTTTTTATGGGAGAAGTGATGAAACTGCTTCACGTTCAGGGTAATTTGCAATTACGATTTGTTTTATTCCCAGACTTAATCTCAACGTTCAGTACTGGATTCCTCCATGTAAGTCACGGGTGCCGTACCGTTTCATTACTCTAAACACTTCACTTTCTTTTATTTACCATTGTTTATGACACTATTTCTATTATTTTTACGCTCTCCATTAATGTTTCGATAAAGTTATTCCGCGAGATAAAGCCTGAAATGTTTTGTTGGATTGAAAAAGAAATAAAGGTGAATTGGTTCGGCGCTCGAGCGGAGATGTAGATAAAGGAACCTCGATGCACCAATGGGCCGTCAGACTCGCCGGCTATTATTTATGAACTGGTCAGTGCAGTGCCCATCGTAAAACTCTGGCCATTTTCAGGATACACAAGTTGTAAATTTTACCTCATTTTTTCTTCTTTCATTTTTTCCAATGCAAATGTCACCTTGCGGATGCAGCATCAAATTTGTTATGCTGTTTTAGTGGTCATCGTCATTTTTTCCTAAAAATCTATTTCTTTCAGAACTCATAATAATTGAATAAAACAACTTTTAGTTTTAGTTCTTTAATTTTTATTTAACCCCACGTTTCGGCAACATAAATTGCTACCTTCTTCAGGTAAAGACAAATACAACAAAGCAAACAAACAAATAAATAAGAAACGAATTATAACATATTTAATATGGCATAGATTTCTATATTAAATGTATTTGTTATTGCCCTGAAGAAGGCATCAATTTATGTTGCCGAAACGTTGGATTAAATAAAATTTACAGAACTAAAAAAAGTTGTTTTATTCTATCTCTACATATTACACAAAATAGTAATACAAAAATACCCACATTGTAATATTAAGGTCCGGTTACACCAATATTACTTGAATTTTAATTTTCCCTTAAGGGGATAGTCTACCTACTGAAAAGTGTTATTCGTACTTTACTAATATATTATTTTTTGTACCTTTTAGAGAAAAATATTATTAGAAAAATATTTTTAAAATAATGTCGATCTGTTTTTCAATTTGAAAAACAGTTAGGTATTAAGGATGCTATTTTAAAAACATTTTTCTCTAAAATGTATCAAAAATGAGTCATTAGAAATGTACGAACGACAAATTTCTATAGATAGACTATCTCCTTAAATCGACGACATTCCACATCGAAATATAATATAATTCAACATTGCTGTCAATATATTTTTTTTAATATTATAAAATTTGTTGGTGTAATTAGACTAAAAATAAGCTTTTACAATCCAAGAACTCGGTTGATCAATTATACTTTAAGTTAATGTGTTATTGTATTTTTCATTCTTTATCTTGAGTTTTAAAATAGGTTTCAACAAATTTAAGTAATTAAATACTCAAGTTCATTATTCATTATTTTCGTATAATATTTTAAAATATTTACATTTAACATTTAAATTATTATTTTTCATCGGTAATTTCAGCTTCATTTTATTATTATTAGGCATAATTAATTGAAATTGATAATATATATCACAAATATATATTTATTTTAAAAGCCATTAATTAAAAAAAATACGGCATTCATTTAAAATGAAATAAAAATCATTTAAGAAATGTAATATATGTATAGACAAATACAAAAACCGGAATCCATGAAAACGTTGTTATCCTTCTATACAGAACACATTCATATTTTTTGCAAATTTATTATATTATAATTATATATTATATTATTGGACATTTAAATAGGAGATCATATCTAGATTTACAAATGTTATGATAAAAAATAATATAAATCATTTTTTTTTTGTAAAACCATTATCGAAACCCAAAACAAAACTGAAAAATTGTTTATGTACTAATAGAAATTGAAACCTGATCTATAAATTTATGAATTTATTTTATTGATTGAAATATTTTAAACAACCGGATATTTTTTTCTTAAATATTTTATGTTGAGTAGCAAATAATTTGTTGTTTACGGCAGCTACAAGTTCCGGTGATCCTATCCATTAGCCATTAGCCTATGCTAAACATAAAGCGGTGTGTAAACACGGATTAATATCCAAGTGGCAAGCAGCGGTTATTGGCTGCTCCGGCCTCATTAAACCGGTTATCGACCACGGTGACCAATCGCGCACGACCTTGCCGCAACACCTTTACTAATACGCCAATTAACGACCAGCGAAAGTGGATTACCTCATACGCCACTAATAGCGAAAAGGGTAAACGGTATTTGCCAATTTACTTTTATTCCAACAAAGTAGAAAGTCTAATCATTACATTATCTTTCGTTGTTTAGTTAAATGTCCTTTTTATTATGATATGGCAATATCAAATCCTTATGTATAATTATTTTAATCTATTTAAATTACCAATTTTATTTCTCGCCAATAAATAGGGGATATTGGATTCTTACTAAAAATCGGATGACCCTAGAGTATGATTTTAATATTTTTAGAGTTATGTCTGTCCCTATGTGTGGATGGATGCTTGATTGGATGGATGTTGTCGTAAGGATTACTCAAATACTAGATTACTTAGCAAATATTAAAACTAAGAGAAAATATGCGAAGGAAAAATTGTAGCAGATAAAAAATATAAAAGGAAAAGGACAGGAGGGAGATTATGTGCTTGCCAAATCAAATTTTTTTAACATGCTTATCTGTTGATTGATAGATCAGCAGATATAGGTTTTAATTTTGTTAAAATATTCTCCATTTTACCTTATTAATTCTTGAAGTAGAGATGTTATTATGATATTGTTTTTGTGAAGAATATTCAAAAACAATAGAACTCCACTAATCTGGATCAATTTAAGCTGAATAAATCCGGATTAGTGAGCAATTCATATATCTGGAGTAATATTAAAATAATTAAGCAAAGGAGTAATAAATGCTAAAACATTTATTATAACGAATATATATTTTTTGAAGGAAAATTAAATGACACTAACATCCAGATTCACCATTCTTTATTCAAAACTTTATCCACTGATCAACTCTGACCATGATTTAATTCAATTAACCATTTCAAATAAAATTAATCAGGTATTGTTCTTAATATTATTTTTTAAATTTTATACTAAATGACAGTAGCTCAGAGCTGAAGAAGAACTTGTAAGACAAAATAATTATCCCGTTCAAAATGATAAAGATTGAAATTATGATTAAAACATGATAAAAAATTTCTGATTGATATAAATTAAAATAGAGTGCATGCATATATGAACTTTTATTCATGCACTCATACAGTGACATATTATTAGACTATAAATGTTTAAAATTAGATTGTAGGGATCCAGAACCTAGTTTTTCACCAAAATCTTCTTGAGCGATTTTTAGCATACATTAATTGTAATAGAATATTAGAATTATTTCTATATATTGTGTGTATGTCTGGATAACATTACAAAATGTGAAATGGAATATCCTTTATTCTAATACACTTTGAAGAGCAAAAGTAATATTTCTCATTGCTGGAAGTGAAGCTATAAAGCTGAAAGTTAAAAGCCAAGAACTTACAAATACCGACGTAAATCACGATACATTTCGTGTAATAATTTATAATTTGTACAGTCGTTAAGACGACTGACGTGAGATTTACACTTACGAGCTGTCGAACATTGTACAACGTAGACGCCGTGGGCAGAAACAACATTTACATCAAGGCGAGAAACGACAAAACATTTTCCACTCATTCCAAATTATTTTCATTGTAAATTTGATTGATTCTACTGTCGGTTCTCGTTGAAACATTATTATAACAAGGTAAAAAAGAAAAAAAATATATTTGGTTAGTTTCAAAAATTTTATTTATTGCCATTTTTGAAACTAACCAAGTATATTTTTTTTTCTTTTTTACCTTATTTTCATTGTTATTCGTCGACAGTCCACACAAATATTTTTAATACTTCATATGTTTTGCAATACACTTTTGCATAGTTATTTATGCTTCTTTGTCCCTTTTTTCCTAAAATATTATGTTGGATTTTCCTTCCTAAATTTGCATTACATACTTGTTGAAAATTTGGTTAATACATTAAAAGTTTGTTCTATCTAAGCTGTTCTTAAACTAGTGAGCATGTGCATTTTATTTACAAGCATTTGAAATCCCCAGTTCTGGAATTTTAAATTCTAAGAATTGTCAATTCGGCTTTCTAGCTAAGGAGCATGTCTTTAAATTTTGATCAAGCACAATGAAGAAATTTGAAATTATATATTGTTCAATATTACTTTCAAGAGTATGGGGAAGAAATTCCCAAAGTCGCTGGTGTTGTATTTTTGCGTAAACCCGAAATTATTTGAAAATATCGAATTTTTAGCTCGAAAATTTTCAAATTTTACAAAATTATGTTTGTAATATTTTTTTAAAGAATTAGCTACGCTGATACCAAATTTACAAACAGAATTTAATTATCACTTTTCGTTTCGGAGATATTTGCTTTCAACGTTGTACCTCAAAAAAGTGTGTTTTTTGAGTATTTTTCAAAAATGAGAAGAGATACAATCTCAACTACTTTACCATTCGATTCTACGGAAAAAGTTACATAAAGAAATGTTTTGCACACATATACGTTCTTTGGAACAATTTGGTGAAAAATAAGAAAAACGAAAAAACCTAAATTTCAATTTTTCACCTCGAAACTTTTTGTCTCCAAAATTTTTCATTTTTTGTACTTAAGTAGATCTCGATGCGGTGATTTCAAAATTTCAAACAGAATTCAATTATCTCTTCCCGTTCCCGAGATATTTGAGTTCAAAGTTATACCTAAAAAATCAGGTTTTTTAGGTATACCCCTTAAATGGTTAGGTTTACGATTTCAGCGACATCAGCAATCGATTCTACGGGCAAAATTACATAAGTGTACCAATTTTCATATTTTTATGTCAACAGATAGAATTTCTAGAAGGAAAAAACTGAATATGGCCAGAAATCGAAAAAAATCGTAAGGGGTTCATCAGGCATTTTTTTCGATTTTGGCCATTTTCGTTTTTCCTTTCTACAAATTGTATCCTTTGGAATAAAATTCTGAAAATTGGTATACTTATGTAATTTTGCCCGTAGAATCGATTGGTGAGGTCACCGAGGTCGTAAACCTAATCCTTAAAGGGTTATACCTAAAAAACCTGATTTTTTAGGTATTGCCAAAACACAACTTTAAACACGAATATCTGTAGAATGGTAAGAGATATTTCAATTCGGTTTGAAAATTTGAAATCAGCGTATCGATATTAACTTAAGTCTAGAAAATGAATAGTTTTGGAGAAAAAAACTTCCTCAAAGAAATATTGAAATTTAGGTTTTTTCGATTTTCTCATTTTTCACCTAATCGTTCCAAAGAACGTATATGCGGAGAAAACATTTCTTTATGTATTTTTTCCCGTAGAATCGACTTGTATAATCACTGAAATTGTATATCTACCCATTTTAGAGATATAGCCAAAAAATACACTTTTTTGAGGTGCAACTTTGACAGCAAATATCTTCGGAACGAAAAGAAATAATTAAATTTGGTTTAAAAATTTGAAATCAGCGCGTCGAGATCTATCAATGTACACTATTTCCCAAAATCAAAATTTTGGACACAAAAATGAGTATTTTTGGGATATTTTGCATTTGTCAACATAATTTTTGATTTAATATATTTGTTTGGTTTGTTTTAACTCTATACAACTTTAAAATGAGGTTACAGGTTTCGAAAATAAATAAAAATTAAATAATAAAGCGATAGAATGAAATCGACAAGGCGTAATAGAATTGCAGGTATTAAAATCAGCGCGTCTATATTTACGTAGGTCTAGAAAATGAAAAGTTTTTGAGTAAGTTCCTAGGAGCAATTTTGAAATTTATATTTTTCACCTAATCGTTCCTAAAAACATATACTTATGCGGTGAAAACATTTCTTTACATAGATATATTTTCTTCTTTTTAAAAGTGAGTTTATAAAATTAATAACTGTTATATACCTATATACATAAGAGCGACCTTACTGACACCAATTTTAAATGTCTTTACAATTTAGTTAAATACATGTTTAATATTCGAAGCATACATTTTTCCTTTTAATAATACGAGTACAGTTCGAAATACGGAACAAGAATTAAAAAAAAACCAAAAAGAAGCTTCATTTTATAAGTTGCGAAAGGGCGTCACATGCCCTACCACCGGCCCTGAACTTAAGTTTAGTCATATAACAATATTTATTGCTCCATTTTGATAATTTGATTTATATTTGAGTACAGCATTAATTTTTTCCTAAACTTTCTTTTCAAGTAATGTTAAAATTTGATATAGTTTTTGATGGAGACAAAAGCTTTATCCATGGTGTAATTTATTCTTTGTTTCTTCCTGCTGATTTCTATATTTAGTTAAGGTTATTTATTTTTAAACATCATAATGTGCATATAAGATAAGTTAATTTAAAGTAAATATTAAGTATATAAAAAGAATAATATATGTATGCCTGTACTATGTTAAGGAACATAATTAAAATCCCTTACGATGAGTAAAAGCAACCCATCCTGGCATCCGTGAGAAAGATAAAGCACGCTGCATGTAATCTAAATGAACAGGATATACGTGCAGCAAAGCTCGCGTGACGCTGCACAAATTAGGAACATTTACGCGGTGCGATTTGCATATGTTTAATGAATATGGAGTTTACACTAATTACTCCATGAATTGCAGCTTTGCTTGTTCTACATGTCGTTAAACTAAACACTGTATATAACGGATAGGAAATTGAAGTGCTTGCGTGTTACTAATTATTACAAAAACTCAAATAAAACTGGAAAATTAAAATGTCAACGGATATAGATTGTTCAATTTATTGAAACAATATGGAAAAATACTAAATAATCACTAATGGTTATTTATCTGGGAGTGCCAATTTGGTGGATCAGAGAATGTTTAGTGGAGAATTCTAGCTAACAGTGGCGGATTTAGGGAAGAGCTATAGGGGCTATAGTCCAGGGAGCAAAATTTAGGGGCTGCATTTTTTTATCATATTGGAAGGAACAAGTAACAACAATAATCACAAATAATATGTGGACCTGGTTTTTAATTTATTTAAAACCACTTTTGAACAAAATTAGTCTCTAGGCGGTATGAGTATGGAGAGTGTACCGTAGTTATATGGGAAATATATATTAAAGAGTTTCTACCAATTTTTACCAATTAATTTCATTTTATTGACTTCAACATATTTATTAAAGTAAAATATATTAGTTATATTTGCTCTTTATTTTAATTTCAATTTGTATATAATAATAGATATTTATGTAGGTAATAATTGCAAAATGATAGTATTTAGGCACGGGACGTCAGATTTTTCTCGCACGAGCGCAGCGAGTGGTACAACAAGTCAGGTGTCTAAAACACTCATTTAGCAATGTAGTACATACAAGTTTTTTTTATAATTTCATTTTATAATTGTAAACTTCTAGTATTTCATGTGTCATGATATTAAATACATTTTCAAAATAATTTAAACTGTTTAAAATGAAAAAAAATAAAATAAAAAAGATTGACTTTTAAAGTAATAGACATATTAAAACAAATATTCTCTTGAAATTCATTATATTTTTCAAGATTTATTGTTTTAAAATTTACCTATGATGGCGGAATGCAGTTCTCAAACAACTGTCACTTCAGTGGAAGACATGAGAGTTAGCTGCGTGAAAAATTCTGAAAAATATATTAAATATTGCATGAAAATTTGAAATAATAAATCATGTACCATAAATATTTATAATAAATAAAAATTATTAATATCTTAAATGATTCTAATTTCAAGCACCAAATAATTACTTTTGCGAGACATTTCAATATTAAAACAACAATCTAAAATATGTCAATATGAAACAAAGTTATGAAAAATTTATATTATTCTATCTATTATTTATCACATCAAGCTAACAATTTTCGTATTTATTTCAAGTATGTACATTTTATAATATTTTTTTACTTATTTTTTAATGTTTTTTATCCGTTAGTTTCTTTATTTATATTGGTAAATATATCAATTATGAAATATATGGTAAGCAATAAAACAACGAAAATTGCATGAAAACAATATGCAAAATTACATAAATAACGTTTATTTTGGCCTATTTAATTGATTTGTATAGCTATATTTCTTAATAACTACAGCAACATTGCACTTTTTATAGCCAATAATTTTATTTTCAATAAATATTTCACAAAAAACTTACCATATTTGTAATGCTGTAATTAGTTCTTGGAAATTCAGCCATGTTTAAAATTCGAAGATTAATTACAAATTATTAATGGTATTTTAAATACAATTTAATAAAATTTTATTATTTAGCTATGAAGACAAATATTCTTAAAATGGAAAATTTTGTTTATAATTCATTAAATTAAAAACCCTATGGGACAATAACTTTCCAAGTTAGAACACGGTCTCTAGTACTTAAGGTCTTGTTTCATGACAAGTTTTTTTTCAAATGCGTTCTGAAATGTTGACATTTTACATATAATGTATCTTCTATATCATTTTGATAAATTTCGACTGCTTTTTAAGTCTGAAATTTCTTGAGCTGTAAGAGAACAAAATTTAGTTAGAAATATAAATTTCTTGTATAAATCAGTACAAGCTCCTTTCAAGCCCCGGGGAGGGGCTCGAGGGGCTAAAGTTCCTCCCGAAATTTTAAAAATTTATTTTAAATTTGTCTAAATGCATCTAGATGTCTGAAAGTTTATTAAAAATTAGATACTTCATTGAATTATATCATAAGACAGAAGCATGATAGATGAAGATTATAATATAACACCTCCCCTCCATTTCAAAAAATTTCGATTTAAACCCTGAGAGATTAAAAGTGCTACTTCAGTTTTCGAAAATGAACAATAAAATAGGCTTTTACTCCCGGAAGTTCAAAAAAATTATGGACTTTCCAAAAAAATTTTTTTAATAGTGAATATGTTACTCTATTAATAATAAATTTCACACATTTTCTTTTGGTTAATATTTATACTTTTTTTGCGTAGGGAGTGGACATTGTATAAGTGGCTGACCCAGCAACTTTTTAGGTAATCATAAACAAAAATATATAATAATGTTAACCACTATAATTAATACAAAATTTGTGAAAAAAATATCAAAAATTAAAATTATACTTTTAAAAAAAATAAACTTACACTAAATATAATTTTTTTGGTCGAAGCAAATCCGGTAAAAACATTCTTCGGATCAACTCCTTTAAGCAGTTATAATTTTCTTAATATAGAATAGCTCGTTTAGTCCTAGTTATACTTGTTTGTAGCTTTATTAATAATGTTAATAATTTATTTTCTAATAAATAAATATCAGCACCAAATTGTTTCAGAAATTTATTTGCACTGACGAAAATATCAGATTCATTAAAAGTAAGGCAGAGTTTCCACAAGAATATTTCGGCAAATAGTTTTTTTCTTGACATTTCTGCTCCAAATCAAACAGATTTTTATCTGTCTGTGTATGAGACGCCTTTGCGCTCCAGATTTATTTATTATTATTTTTGAAATTCAAAAACCTGTCCTGCCACTTCAAATCTGGCATTGCATTGTATGTAATCGGCCAATTCTGAACAAATCTGTAAGTCTTACAGATCTGTAAATCTGTAAATAAATAAAATCGCAGCGAAAGTAGCCACTCTTATGTACAATTTTATATTAATCAATAAAAATAGATGCGTTTTTGTCAGTTTTTTACAAATTTACAGATCTGTAAGACTTACTGATTTCAGAATTGGCCTATTAAGCAGCTGAATTTACAATAGGTGAATAATAGTATATTATTTAACAAGCATAATATGTAGGCTATATTATACTTTATCTACAACTATCAGGCATATAAAAAATCTGATATTATTTGTTAAATATTCAGTTAGGTGTGGGTAGTTCATATGTAGCTTAACAGATGGCGCCACAATAGCACTTAAATGTCAAAATAACTATTCAAATTGTATTTATTATACTTTTATAATCATTTATATTGATATTTATAATAAAAAATATATTATTAATAAATTAACAGTTTATTAAAATGTGATGTGTTAAATTATATGCTCTATTTATTACAGAAAAGTGTAGCGTGTAATATAACTTTTCATATTACACTTGTGAAATATGAGTAGTATATTATATGTAGTATCACACGTATAATGTACCCATATTTCAATAGTTGTAGATAAAATGATGTATGCAACAGTGTGATGTGTCAAGATATTTTAGTGCGTGATTCCTCTATAAAATATTCCATATTCAGCAGAATCCATGTCATCCACACCTCTGGTCTTGTCGGGTTGTAAAGCCGTCACAGTTACTGCTCTTCGATCTCGCTTCATATAAAATATATGACAACCGGGCTGTAAATCGAAAGATTTAATCAGGCTTGCCATGGACGCTGTCGTCCTGCCTGCTTCGCTTGTTTTCTTTTCCTCGCCCATCGCCCGTCGCGTTCATTTGTTCCATGGCCACCGAGATGGGCTGGGTGTATTTTATCTGGACTTTAAGTGTTCGTATTTTATCTCGATTTGTGGTTGTTGGTTTGGTTGTCCAAGTTTGGAAGGGATATTCAAATGAGAACCAGCTGGGAACAAGTTCGACCTAAAAATAAACAACGTTTAATGGAAATCCTCACACAACCTTGTTTTGATTTGTAAATGTTTTTCGAATACTACTACTATTTTTTTTTGTAATATCGTTTTTTAAGCCTTAGCAATAAAAACTAACTGGCGACTGTGTTAGAAAATTAATAAAAAATGTTTTCTTTAATTTTTTAGCAGAAAAAACTTAAAAATATGGGCACGCAGTACATTACCTTCCAATATTTTATTTTTAACAAAATAATTTATTGTGTTTTATATATTACTATATTCTAAATTCAAATATAACATAGTGAAAATAGCAGACCGAAGCCAAAAAGTAAGGAAGTAGATTTTGTAAGTTAAAATTATTTTAGAATTGAACATTTTTTTTGTACTTTATTTAGAAATTTTCGAAATTTTTGTAATAGACAACAAAAAAACCGAAGGAGGTGTAGAAAAAAATAAGACAAAAAAGAAGAAAAGGCAGTGGAAGTTGCACGTTGAAGTTAAAAAATATTTAAAACTAACAAATGTAATTTATTAATTTTTTTTTATCAACCAGAGTCAAGTATCAATTAAAATCTGTTTGTAATTGTCCTATTAATATATATATATATATATATATATATATATATATATATATATATATATGTATATATATTTTAAAAGATTTTGTTTTATTTTCTCTTAAATAATAATAAATATTTCCGAGTATTAAAAATTTTCGTTATAGTTCGACAAAGAACTGTTTTTAAAAAAATACACACTATTTATTATACATGTGAGCCGTCAAAATTGTTTACCCGACCCCTTTTGTAACTGTTCATTCGCTTCAGGGTAGATTTTTAACATACAGTTATTATAATAATAATAATAAATAATATAAAGTAAATCTACTTTACAAACAAATTTTAATAACGATCACGTATGTACTTTTTATTATTTACAAAAATATTGATGCTGGTCAGTTTTGTGTATGGATTCATGCTCATATAATATTTATAATCTTGTCCTGATTTATTTATAAAAAGTTTATGCTATAATAAAATCTATTAATGAATTATGAAAAGGCATTAAAAGTGGGGCTTATGAATGTTTGATTCTTTCACGTATCGTGTTTAAAATGAACATGAAATAATTAAGAGAAGATTGAAATTGGCAATAAAGTGAAAATGCCCCGGTAGCCGGTGCGTTATATGTGCGTTTAACTTGCGCGTTTATTTAAATAATAAATCACGGCGCAGTGATAAATTCACTTTACAGCGTTCAGTAAAAGAATTACGATTCATAATGAGGAGCAAATGGCTAGTGGCTGGACAATGTGCTTACTGAGCTAAGTAGCATAATAAACAAATCATAAAAACACACAATTAATAAATCATTTCCTCATTTTCCCACATGCAGAGAAAAATATGTCATACTACATTTCCTATTAGATTAATTATTGAAAAAGGGAAGCTACTTTATAAATAATTAAAACTATTTGAATATTTATAAATATGTAAATTAATGCATAATGTAAGAAGATTCAAAAATTGTTTTAACAAACATATTCCGATGCATAACATAGATTTATAGCAATATCAAGTTTGAAATCTCCAAGACTGTATATGTATTTCGTAATATAGGTTTCTCTACAAAATATGTTATTTAAAATATATTTTCTAATATTATATTAATTTTATTTTAGAGCACTTCTTATAAATTAGATCAAATAATACTGTATAACATCTTCTATGGCACCATATTCCTAGAACCGTCGTATTCCTTGAATACATCTGATTCGATCCTCGCTTTTGGTTTTACCATATATATTTATGTAAAAAAAAATGCCTGTTGAGAATATTTTAATTTTCACAGATCTAAATGCGAATGTAATTTTCCCTTTCTCGTTCTTCTTCGCCCTTTCTCACTTTTATGAAGTTTGAAGAAAAATATAATTGTATGTCATATGTCAAAAAAAAAAGATTTTAATTCACACTCCTAAAATTATATGAACTGTCAAAAACAAAAACATAACTGTGAGTCAAGTTGGTGAATTAGAAAAAAATGTTGATCTACAAATTTTTGAATCAGTTGATCATTAATCAAGACAAATGGTGAATTCAGCTGTTGATGATACACATTATTAACAATCAACTTATAGAACCTTTAGCTCATAATAGATTTTGGACACACTATTAATATAATATTTTATTTGTGTAATACTTGGTGAAATAGTTTTAATTTTATTTTGTTTTGTTCGAAATGACAACCATTAATCAATTTGCTACTACTTCATGTAAATGAATAAAAATACAAAAAGAAAATCAGTAGTACCAATTTCACAGGATTTTACCCAAAAGGCATATTTTTTTGTAGAGTACATGATTCATTATGTAGAATGACCAACTGTAAGAACTCTGAATTCCAATCTTCACCATATATTTGGAACACTCTACACACTAACTGGAATGCCCAAGAGGTGACATCTGGTATAAATATAACTATTGCTAACATTTGCTATAAAACAATATTTATATATTTTATTAAGGTAGCCTTCCATTTGAAGTAAAATCGAATAGTTTTTCGTTATTGCATATTATAATAATTACACATTCTAGTTTTTCTCTTGTTTCTTTATAGATAATTATAAACGAATATTTTAATTATTCTATGATGCAAATGAATAATTTTCTATCTAAGAGGTTCAACGTTTATCTGCTAATTTGAATAATATTTAATTAAAATGTATCTTTTGGTTTACGATTTTTAATATCAGTCGTCTAATCTTTTAATTATTTCTCGGCGGCCATGCCTGCATATAAAACAAAATGAAAATTTCCCCCAAGTGTAACGAAGCCAGTAGGTAACAACCAGCAGGTTGCTACATTTTTGAGTTTATGAGTTAAGAATCTTAGCTGGTGTCTTCATTAAGAAATTTTTCATTTTACGAGTAATTATAAAACGGCTTCCGTGGACAGTAAAACCAACGCTCGAGTTTCTTTTCTTCGTTTTGCTTTCCTTATCGTCAGTTGCTCGTAATAATTTACACGTGAGCCGATAGCCGACTCATTATTTTTGTCAGAGAGTGCTGCTGTAAATAATCTTTATAGACTAGATTCCTGTACTAAATGCTCTAAATTTGGGGTCGTTTACATCAAGGACGCCCAACTTTCCAAAACACCCGGCTATTTTTCACTTCGTTTACATGTAATAGTTAAATTTAGACGCCGGTTTGAAATTTTGCCGAATTTACTTTTTTCCGATTTTACGGCTTATTAGTTTATTTTAGACTCTGTCATGTTATTCGAGAAATTTTCTTTAATGTTCAGCCAAGAACCAAATTTCAATTCATTGCGCAAAACTGTAACTTTTAATTAGAAAATAATCCTTTGTACTTAGCACGGTTTCAATGTTTTTATTATATTGTTAAATTATTTTTTATAAATATATTATTTATTTTGGATACATATACAAATTTATTCATCCCCACATTATATTAATTTCACTCACATATAAAAAAAATCCTTACAAGGTTCTTATATAATCGGTAGGTAAACTATCCATTACTAGATGTCAGCACTTTGACAATAACATTTACTTATATATCGTACTTATGTTTAAAGAAAATTTACATACTGTGACTATTATTCAATGTGAAACATTGTGATTTATCATATCCTTGATTACGACTTGATATTTGATTGAGAGCAATGAATATTTGCTTGTCTCATTTAAAATGAAACATAGAGAACGAATTCGACATTTGCTTTTTGGATTATAAAATTTTCTAACAGGCTTACATCAAGTGCAACAAAATATTAATAATCATTAATAACTTTATGGGAAATGGTAGAATAGTCAAATGGTCTACTACACTACAAGTATAATAATTAACAATTAAACAATAATTACAATATATTCATTTTTTAACTTCTAAATTATATACATATTTAGGCAATTATAATATTTTGAGGAATGTGTTGAATTTGAACTTTTAATTCATTTAAATTTTGAAGATTTCTCCATTACAATAAACTATTGATTTCAAAGGTCTCAAACAAAAAGAATGTAAATGTGTAAGATCGAGACTATTCTACTATTGTATCATTTCTACTAAAGTTATTACCGATTTTTAAAATTGATGTATTTACATTTGATGTAGGCCTGTCAGAAAATTTTATAATCCAAAAAGCAAATGCCAAATTTGTTCCCTATGTTTCATTTAAAATAAGAGAAACAAATATACATTTCTGTCAATCAAATTTCAAGTCGTAACCAAGGATATGATAAATCCCATGCAGGAATATGATGTTTCACGTTAAAAATAAAGAAAAGATATGTATTTTAAAGTTGATATAATGCCTGGTTTCGTCCCTCGAATTAATTTCTGAGATCCCGCCACTGCTTCAATATACATATATATATATATATATATATATATATATATATATATATATATATATATATATATATCTAAAATATGAAATATATATATATATATATTTCTATATATATATATATATATATATATATATATATAAATATATATATTTCATATTTTAGATATTTTTAAAAATTGTTTCTTCTTTTTAAAATTAATTATATTTCCTCGAAATGAAATAATACCTAACTTAAAAATAGGTATAGAGAATATATTTAACATATGTAAATTTATTCCGTATAGAACACTCTTACGAGTGGTGTCGCTAGAATCTATTCCGATGGAGTTTCAAGTTTCACTTGAAATTCCTCGAGCTTATTCCTGCGGGGTTTACCGGCTCGGCGGAGCTCCAGTCCGACATAAATAACGCCGGACATTTACCGCCCGATATGAAATATTCATGTGGAAGAATAGCACACGAGAACCTCCTATTTGGGAGCGGGTACCTGCCTAGCTGCCAAGCCATCCCAATCATAAATAACCAACACTCATTTATATATTACAAATTATGATCAGTGCTTTCATATTTTATATATCAGAGATTCTGGTTTAATGCATAACACAAATTAAGGTTTTCAAATTGGTTTCTTATATAATAATACAAAAAAGGTGAATGAGAATTCTTGATTTTCCACAATTTTTTTATTCATGAAAGTAACGTCGTTTCGACTTTATAGTCATCATCAGACTATACAAGAAAACAATTTTGTTTGATTTAAATAGGGTGGATTACAATTGAAAATGGGGTATTGACTTATTTCTATCTCTTCATTACATTTCTACGAATTAACCTTATACATTAATCTCTAGATATTCCAAGATTTATGAATGTATATTCTTATATTTTAATATTAGTTTATTGATAGTAATATCACTAAAGGTTTAATTTGGCCAGAATTTTTTTTATTTATATGAACACTTGTTTGCTTGACAGGACAAATCTTTGAAACAAATTGCCATCAAGAAACCAAGTGTGAATATTTATAAATAAAAAAATATTCCATGCTAAAAATCAAACCTCGAGTGGTATTTCTCAAAATAATTCCACGATTAAATAGCATTTAAACCAATTGTGCAGCATTAAACTAAATTAAATTAAACATAATTTTATTTATTTGACATATCAAAAATATTGAAAACGATGCGTTATTATGGTTCTCCATAAAGATAAAAAATATCCAATTTATCCAATTGCTATTTTTCTTCCTTTCTAGTAGTGGAATTATCATTATTTATTTATTTATTTATTTCTGTTCCACTCAATTTAATTTCAGAGAATACTAATTATAATTATTATTATTCAAATCTTAAAGCACACTATCGGGTGTCGGTATTGATTTATAATTCTTATTTACTTGTATTTATAATTTCTTTCGATTCTTTTCTATTCGTTGCTTTTCTTTTTGTTTTCTTCCAGGTATTTTTTTAATTCAGCGGTTTTCCATTTTATTCTTTTTGATTATTCTTCTGTTCCAAAGAGGGAAGGATTTTTCTTTAAAACGCCGAATAAAAAGAAATACGATAAAATTGCATTTTATATAGATAAAATTTCAGAAGCAGTGTTCTAACCCTTGCATGTAAAGTATTACTGAGGTGTTAATCTATAATATAAGGATTTTTTCATAGGAGCTTGTACAGGACATTAATATTCCGGTAAGGGTGGAGGATTGTTCCAAATCATTTTCGTTTGACTAAACTAAAACTATGTTTTTCAAAAAGTAGTTAGTAAAACAGTATTGAATGCAATATAAAATATCTTTGATTCGAAAAATGTTCTGCGGGCCGGTTACAATCAAGTTTTATTTGTAAATAAAACATGAGTATCGACGTACAATTGGAATCACTACTTGGAAAAAAAACGTAGTACAAAATGTCAAAATTAGGCATATGTCACATAGCATAATAAAGACATTATTATTTATTATTCTTTCCTTCCAGTCTACATGTATTTTTATTTCATTTAAATCGAACGGGAAATGTGATGTTATGATTTTGATTTCATATTGTTTTATTCGTACTCCATAACTTGATTTACAATTGATTGATTTTATTGTTTTTTAAACTTAAAGTGGCTAAAGCTTAGTGTAATAAAGATTTCTAAGTTATATTACATATTTATTTTTTGCTCAGTAAAATGCAGCGATGTTAAATAGATTTTATTTTACGTTTACCATACTTCAATTTTTAGAAAGAAAACAAATATTCATTATAATAGAATTTACGGGCAACGACTTATTACTCGAACAAAAAGAAACACGAGATCTTCAGCTCGAGAAATATTTTGACCATTGTGTTCAAGTTATTTGGAACCCACTAAAACCAGAAATTTTTTTGCTGATGCTATATTATGTTAAGAACCTCCAATATTCCGAAACAGGTAAACACAAGTTGGTAAATAATAAAAAAAAATCGATCATTTAAAAAATACATAAAAATAAACGTATAGTGGTGGCTCACTTGGTTAAGCCTGTTTCGATTCAAATTGAGCAGAGTGAGATTTAAAATACTTAGTACCTAATACCGCTGTTTTCGAATGGTTTAGAACTATAAAGTGTCGGTTTTAGTCTGTGGTATAATATTCACAACTAAAATATACAATACTTAAGTTCTTAAAAAAACATGAGAAATTATCATTTCGACATAATCTTCTTTGCGGAATTAATGGAATATGTTATTGGCAATTTAATGTTCTAGAAAAGGGATAAGTGACGCCAGCATGGTAGGATCTTGAAAAAGAGAAGTAGACTGTTTCTTCAGCTCCTAGTCTATTTCTCATTTTTCATGATTCTACCACTCTGACGTAACAGTATGTCTTACCCAAATTTTTAATATTTAATTTCTAATATATATCTAAATAATGAATCGATTTAAAAAAATACGGGTATTTTAGTTTTTTTTTCTAGTTATCGCAAAAGCAAAAATAAAAATTTACTCACAACCTACCGTGGAATATTATAATAAGAATATAACTTTGAATTACAATAAAATTCATCATGGTTCTTATTTGTGTAAGTACATTGTTGCAGAAATATATTTCTTTCTTGTTCATTAAGTTTATGTATTTACCCATTACTAATCCTCCGGCATCCACCATAGTTTAATCAAACTCCCCTTGTAATATCTCCTGCCCGACTTCACTTCTTCCGGTTCATTTCCCGGATTATTCCGCGCGGTCTGGAGTTTGCTCGGCACTAATTGAATTTCCGTGTAGCTGCGCTGCGTTATTGTTTGCCCAGACGCCATGTTACTGGGGGGCTCAGCCTACTGAGATTATTACAGGGGGTGGTGAAATGTGTTATTGAAATTTGACGGAATTTAGAATAGTTTTAGATGAATTATTCATTTGCGGATTTAAAGATGAGTTATGGTAAGAAGAGTTTATGACATGCGATAAAAATGAGAGGAAATTTATACAGAATAAACTACGTAAGAATTATTAATACATAAATGGAATACCATAGTTTTTGATGAAGTATTAAAGATAATTTTAAACGTTTAATCTTAATATTTTCATACTTATTTGGGTAATCCGAAATACAATTGGTTATTGTTATTAAATAAATTTGTGTATGTACTTTAGATGCCCTTATATCTATGAAGAAAATATATTTAGGCGTGTGCAAAATTTTAAATATTGTAACACCATTGGAGTTTAAAGCTAATTTGTAGATTAAGTTAATTTAAATTTTGTATTTATTGCACGGATTCTTAAACCAAACGTTAAGGTGACTTTTGTGAAGTTTAACTTAAACCTGACTTCTTCTAGGGTTTAAGAAGTGAAATAACATTTTTTTAATAATATTTGTTTGAAAAAAATATGCCTATTGATTTTTTTATATTATTATACAGATAAAGTATTGTAAAATTATATAATTATTATAAAATGACGAAGACAATAAATTGTTTTATTTTGATATTATTCCGAAAACAATTTATTTTATTATTTATTTGTTAAGTAAATGTGATTTTTTCATGAGAGTCCGTTTAGGAATAGCAATTTTTTGAATTTGTTGCTACAAATTGAATTGCAATTGGAATTTGTTGATTTTGGTGATGTTTCAACGGTTTCTAGAATCGTAGTATATGTAAGTGCAGCAATAACTTTGCTTACACCTGAAATATATATTTTATATGTTTAATAATATTTTATGTTAGTTAACCGTAAATTATTTTCAAATATAAAAATAATACATCTATTTAACTTGCCAGCAACGTAATCTGTACCTACCTAACCTCAAGTAGTGCAATGTAAGTTAAAATTAACTGTCACTTAGCTTAAACTGAAGAGTAACTAAACTTCATTGTTTACTTACAGTGATTCAAATGGCCGTTAATGAAACAACGACTCAAAAAGATATTACTCATCTATAATGCATATAATTTGTAATTATTTATCTAGTATACACGTTTAATTAATTTTTAATGTCAAAACTTTTGGAATTCCGATTACTTCAATCAGATGAATATTTAATGACATAATTCAGAACTTAACACTAGAATTAACAGTTTGATTTTATTTCGTAAACACTCGTTTGTACCTAATTTTAAACTTAACGGTTTTCACAACCCTATTCTATTGCTCTATATTACTATTCCCTTCATTTCAGACCCTTGTATCGCACCCTCACTGTTCTCGCACAACCACGTGTGGGTAGCTCAGTTTTCATTTGCCGTACAATGAAACTTTCTAATATTTGAATTCTTTACTGTTTCATGCCTTTCGAAATTTTTGAGGGTTGCATAAAAATTTAATTTTTTATTATGAAAAAAAAACTATCCTAAAGAATAAATTTAAAGAAATAATGACAAATTAGTTATAATGTCAAAATACACTAATGTTATTTTATTTTACATTTAGCAGTTATAGAAACTCCCGATTCTAGCGACAAGTTATGTATTCCCTTTGATGTCATCATAACCTGATTTTCTGTAATACATTTCTAAGTAAATTTAACAAAAAAATCATGCATTAGTGCATTTCTCATATTCTACTTCTTTGCACTATATATTATTGTACTTTGTATCGTGATAAATAATAGTAAATATATATTTTTCTATTTTTACTTCTTCGTACGAATAAAAACGGTTTTCAGATTTGAACGGAAATATCAATTTTGAATATCCCTGACACTATTTTGACTAGTTTTGACGTGACGTCAGTATGTATGTCTGTACGTACGTATGTATGTTTATATGTACGTATGTATCTCGCATAACTCAAAAATGATAAGCCGTAAATTGTTGAAATTTTATATCCGGACCTGCTTTAACATCTAGTTACTATGTACCTAACTTTTCTATAGCAATCGGTAGTGCCAAAAAATGTTGAAATTTTTATTATGGATTCTAGTTGTGCACCTCCACTTTTTGCTAAATAAAGTGCAGTAAAAAATTAGTATAAGTTAGCGTACAAGGAAGTCATGTGGTGTCCATATCAAGATTTTTTAAATAATAATAAACATAACAATTTTTATATTTAATAAAATAAAACTGAAGAGATGTAGATTATAGGATGATACATTTCTTAGCCTTTCCATAGTGCACTTCGTTATGATGTTCCACACCCTCACCCTATTTTAGTTAATCTGCACTTGTCACCCTATGGCTTCCTCGTTAAACACAATAACTTGAACATTTATTTTAAAAAACTGAACATATATAGATTATAGGATGTGCTATCCGCATCATATACAGTTTTCATTTTCGTAGTCTTTCCATACTGCGATTCCTTATCCTATTCCACACCCCATTCCAGCTAATCTGCATTTGTCACTCCATGGCTCTCCTGCCCCCCTCGCTAAACACAATAACTCGAATATCTATTTAAAAAAACTGAACATATACCTTATAGATTACAGGATGCGCTATCCGCATCATATATAGTTTTAATTTCCCATCCTTTCCATACTCCACTTCCTTACACCTTCCACCCCCGATGCCAGCTAATCTGCACTTGTCACCCTTGTCTCCCTTGTCACCCCTTGTCTCCCTTGCCGCCCCCTTGCTCCCCGGCACCCTCGCTCGCCCCTCCCCCCCGCGATGGCGGCGAGCAGTGCGCAGACCCGGACAGGGGCCGGGCCGCTCGCCAGCCTAGCCCTATCCGGTACGTGCGTCCGACGGCATCGCGAGAACCGCCGCAAGGATCATCATGTGAGTAATATGTTTTAATTCTTGTTGCTGGAAATGTAGATAAATTATATTGTTTTTTTATATATTGTATTGTTTTTAATTTTTTAGATTTAGTTTTAGTTTTAGTTAACAGTTGTACTCGGCACATTTCGTTCTTTAATTGGAATGATTCAGAGAACGAAATAATCCATGTTTTTAACACTATAAGTGCAAATATATATAGTTTTATATTTTAGTTTTTTGTATTATTTGTAAAGAAATAAATCAAAACATTGTTTTATATTTTTATTGTTTTATTTTAGTTTTGTACATTGCGACCAATTTAATAATGAAACTGATATTACAGTGTTTTTTTTCTTTTACTATACGCACATAGATATATAAATCAACATTTTGCTTTATATAAATTTAGTATTAGAACTATTACCAAAACACAACTATATTTTTTAATTGTTTGATATATTTTCAAATGTATATTTTGTTTAACATATTGCTTATATTATCACCTTCATTATTAATTTGATATAATTATTATACTGATATGATTTTATTTTTACTTTCAATTTATATTATAAGATTAGTTTTATAATTTTAATATGTATATTTTGTTTAATATTATTGCTTACATTATCAGTTTCATTACTAATTTGATATAATTATAATGCTGATATTGTTTTAGTTTTACTTTCCCTTTATATTGTAAGATTAGTTTTATAATTTTGTAAAATAATTATTATTTTTAGTGTTTATTTTTGTATCCTTTTAATGTACACCATCTCTGTCAAAAATATATTAGTTTAAGAGCCGATTTCTTACCTTTGGTTAAAGTACTGGTTAGTTTAAACGTTGATGAATAAAAAAATATTGCTTTGAAAAACAGACATTAATTTTCAAAAATTTACGTTATTTACTATTTCAATTCGATACTTTTCTACTAACTAATGGTTTAAATAACCGACACTTTAACCAGATGTAAAAAAACTGGCTCTAAATTTTAATGTATACGCATTCATATTCTGATTTCGATTTAGTAGAATCATAGATAATAATATGTGTTAGCTTTATTATCTCGTTGCATTTTCTATTATCACCAGAATGTAGACTTTCTTATTTTATACATCTTATAATAAATGTCAAACACTTATTACACTTTTTTTGTTTATTTACCTATTTATTTTAATAATGTTTGTTTCAGCTTTTCTGCACATTTAATTATTACAATATTGCTTACCAAAAAAAGTGTATAATTTATTTAAAGATAAAAAATACTTTTTTTGTACCAAAATAAAGACACATAAATATTTTTACTATAAATGTCATATAATAATCAGTTAAATTATTCTATTTACGGAATACAATTTATTTTGACTAAAATATACAAAGTTCAAAATTTGTTTTATTATTTAAACAAAATCTTGCTTGTATTTTATTCTTTTCTGTATTAAATAAGTATAGGTAACTCATTTAATAGTTCATATTTACAAGTTAAAGAAAATTGATTAATATTTGTGCAATAAAATTAATTTACTTGGTTAGTAATATAATGTCGACAATAAATTATACAAAATTATATTTTGTTTAAAATAATATTTATAATATTGGTTAGTTTAATTGCAAGAACCAATAAGTTTATTCTTTATTAAATGGTAAGAGTGTTTTAATTTACATTACGACAGTTCATAAATTAAAATAAAAGTACGTGTAGGATTGTGTTTATGAATTTAATGTCTACGTGTAGAAGAAAAAGGTAAATCGTAGCAATAAAAGCTAATTGGGCAGTTAGTTTAAAAGAAATGCATAAGTAAAAACGGCGAGGGCAGAAAGACATGAATGAAAATATAAAAAACTTTATTATCCGTTAATTTAGTGTAGAGAATAAATAGGCCATTGTCATAAGGCTCAATACTGTCAAAACAGTCATTATAGTTTTAAATGCCGCTATAGTGAATTTAATGCACGTGTATATTTTATTTGAAATAATTTTTGTTTTATCGGCGATTTAATGTGAAAATGTCGCACACTCAAAGATTTTAATGCAATGTAAAAGTTTTACGTGTAAATAAAATTGATATATGTTTTTTAACAATATTTTTGTTTGTCTTTTTCGTCCATTTATTTGAATTTCATTGTCAAAAGGTTTAATTTTATTTCGAATTTATTGTGGAATAAAACAGATGAGGTGAACTGAAATTATAAATACGAAATGAACTATCAATTTCATGACTGTTTTACTCCTGTTTTTAAATCATATTAACATTTTACATGTTCTCTTTTTTTAAATATGAATATGTCATATACAAATATTTTTTTTACATCTATTTGATATTATTTTTATTTCATTTATCGTATTTTAATTTAAAAGAATTTTATTTTTAGTCTTTTTCAAAAAAAAATTTTCAGGAAAATTGTTTTAAATTTGTTTTAGTATCTAAATATTTTTAAATAATGTAAATACAAAAAATGAGATGAAAAGTTACTAAAATAGAAAAAACACTGAAGCATTAAAAACATCTAATTTAAAAAAAAAATATGGTATATAATACCGTAGTGGTAGATCACAATTTAAGTACAATTTATTTTTTAAAAAATAATATGAGTTAAATAAAAATTATATTTAAACTGACCATCAATTTCTAGATGCTGTATATAAAATATAAATAAATTTGGAAAAATTCAAACCTTCACTGTGTACGTACTGTATATTTTTGCTATTAATTTATCTTTGCAAATTAGAAAAAGGTAAACATCTAATAAGTTTTTTTTAGAAAGTGGCACATTAGAGCAAAGTATAATATTAATCAGTATGGTGGAAAAGTCACCAATTTGAAGTATGCAATAAGGTAATGACAGCTAGATATTAATATAAGAAATTATTTATAAATACCGACCGACATTATTTCGTTTGATATGCTGTATTTTGTACCCAATCTCTGAATTGCTTATGTTTTCCTGTGTTTTGTATTCCTATGTGTTTACTAAGCAATCTCTGAATCCAGCTTAAGACCGTATATACATATAAAATAATAATAACACTATTTTACTGTTAAGTTGTAAAGTAAAGGTTTGGATATGCGAAATGTGATACTGAGAAAGTATCGATTTTCGGGTCTTAACCCATTAACGCCCAAGAACATTTATTGTAAAATATTTGTTTAAAAATGTTATCATACGTCTTAAAAAAAATCAAAAATTTTATTTTTAATTTTTAAAATTTTTTACACGTACCCATTTTTGGGATATGGGCTGTCCTATAAATATGACATTGGGCACTACCAATAACATATGTACTCTTATATACTTTAACGTAATTTTATTTGAATGAAAAAAAAAACATAATTTCTACATATATTTAACAATAACAAAATAATATTAATATATAAATATTACTGCAGAAATAATTTTATTTGCCATGGTAAGGACCGAAACATTTGAGACACAAAGTTACGTCACATTTTTTGCAAAATGTGAGAGGTTTGCTCTTACAATTTTTCATTTGGCATCTTCTTTGTTTTGTTCTTTTCTCTAATACATGATCTTTGCCATCATAACGGATATCTAAAACTGGAGGGACGGGAAAACTTGTTCTACTTGCCTTTCCGGTTGTAAGATAGGAAACAGCCAAATTTCTTCTAAATTCTAGCAGAGTAAGTGCCTTTTTACCGTGAATTTGTCTATATAATATCCAACTATTAACTACTGATATATCTAAAATTCTGGTAAAGAGGCACCAGTACTATTTCTTTCTTCGTATGCCAGTTGCATATTTCTCTGCTAACCAGTCATGATGGTCTACACCGCCCATAAATGAATTATAATTTTTTATTACATATCTCTGGAACTAATGATCGGATTTGAAAAATAAAAAAACTGTTGAAAAGAGAATTGAAAGGCCTTTCGAACTGTGTCATGTTTGACACCCTTTTCCATTTAAAATTTTTGAGGTGCAGTCCACCCCCATTTTAGGGTTGAAGTTATGCCATTGGTACTAATCCATTCAGGTGTCCCCCTTTATACTACAAATGACGTGTTCGAGCGTTTTTTGCAAAATTGATGTTAAGTGACCAAAAATTGTGCTGATAATTTTCATTGGGCCACCCTGTATGTACTACGTTACAAAAAAAATACTGATATTTATTAATTTACCTTGTCTTCCACTTAATACGTACTAACTGCAACGAAATACGAACGAACATAGACTACACAAAACATACAATAGTAGTGATTACTTATTACAAGTTATAACTTGCAACTGGACATAATGTTATCTCGTTCGCCCATTGTCATATTTATAGGACACCAGAAATTAAATAATAGTTATTTATTGACTAATTTGTTTTATTAAAAAATAATTCCAGCAATAAATAATACACCCTTCCTGTAGTAAAACAGATTTTTTTCGTATTGATCGAAAAGACATTAACGGGTTAAAAAATTTATTAAAATGAAACGTGCATACTACGCTTATACCATGCTGTAAAAAAAAAAGCCTTCTGGTCGTTATGTTAAAAAAAGGAACAATAAATTTGGGATATATTCATCCAAGGAGATCTACAGCTTTATAATATATTGCAAAAATTTTCATAATTTCATTGGTAAAATTTTTAAAAAATCCTAAACTTGGCGTCCTATAAATAGGACATTGGGCGGTAATGGGTTAAAAACATTAAATAAAAATGATCGGTACCAGAATTGGATGGAAAGAACAGAAACGGTATATTCAAGTCGAAAGAAAATGTAGGAAATAATGAATGAATTTTATAAAACGTAAATTTTAACAATAAAATTAAATACGGACACTCTTCATAAATTAGTAACCTATTTTCCAAAAAATAAAAAAGTTAGTTTCGTGTTCAAAAATGTTTTTCAAAAAAAAATCATTAAACAATTTTAAAATAAATTTAACAAAAAATCACACATTAGTGCAAAAATTACTGCGTTTCAAATTCAAAATAATAATATACGTAGTTAAACAGATTTAGTAAAGATCTTGAAAATATTACCACATGTTAACTTTACCCACACGCTTTTTCCCCCAATTTTCTTAAATCTGGAATGTTAAATAATAATTGCAGAACATGCGATTTAAATCTGATTTAAATCAAAGTCCTTATTATTAGTAAACCTAGAAAAAAATAAAAGGATAAAATTTCCATTATCAAATATACAAAGCATGCTAGAGGTTTTAGAGGACTTATGCCCGTTTGCACCAACAAGGCTTAAATTTTAAGCCAGACTTAAACAAAAAAATTCTAATCGAATTTTTGACAGAAATGTTAAATCATGCATTTGATATTTTATTTCGATTCGATATTGTCTATTTAAGGCAAGCTTAAAATTTAAGTTATGTTGGTGAAAACGGCTATCAGAGGACTTAGTTTTCGAAATAAGTATTTATTTTTGAAAGATATATATTAAAAGTGGTCGAAAACAGACTACACAAAGAAATAAAAAAGGATTTTTAATTATTATCAATGATTTGACTGTTAAATTATAAATAAATAATTAATTAGGTTTCTGAAGTTTTTAAGGTTGTGGATAATTTTAATAAACCACGGAATGCAATAATAATGGTAATTTAGCTTGAAGAAAATATAATGTATTACAATCTACAATGAATCACGTATTGAAAAAACTGCCAACAAAATTCTGTCTGTCGGCAACAAAGTGCTACATCCGTCTATAAATCACTTGTTTTATGCATATGGTAGGCAGTGTCCAGTGATTTTTGCCACCTTTACGAGAGGAATGCATGCTATAAAGGCCGTGGTGCGGGATGGATTCTGTGCTGTAGTTACGGCTGGGTATAATTAATTTAATAACGCCTGGATACATAACTTAACGACTCATGGAGACGTAGCGACGGAGACGGACACTTTATGGCGCTTGGGATTACTCTGCGAATGTGTGGATGCATCTTTATGTTGCATGCCTTGCAGTAAATACACTCAATCGCGCTTCATTCGAGAATTGCACTAGACACAAATTATTTCAGAACTTAGTGCTTCAAATTATTATGAGAATAAAAACTGGCACATTGTAGTTTCAGCTTGGAAATTATACGGAACATACCGAAAAATTTAGTTTTTAATTAGTAAATATTTTGGTAACTTCTGCTATTTTGAAATTCAAATTTGGAAATATATTTTTTATTGTTGTTATCTTTTTAAATATCTTAATTTTAATTTCCTTTCGGGTGTCGAGTTTGGTTTCCGTTCCATATTTAATTGTATTTGTAATTTCTGTCTACTCTTTTTTATTCGTTGCATTTAATTTTGTTTCTTGCCATGTAATGTTTTTTCTAAGTATATCATCAATCCCAAACCTTCGGCGGTCTTCCTCTTTCATTTATCTTGTATTTCAAATAATTTTCAGGCATCCGTATTAAGTGACCAATCCATGCTAATTGTTTTTTTTTCTATGGTATAGTTTGTAGGTTTTCTACATGTAGATTATTTCTTATTTATTACTTCCTTATTCAGTCTATTTTTGTTGTTGCATTACTTATTTAATATTTTACATTATAATAACATCATTTTAGAACCGAATTGAGTGTGTAATTTTTTTCGAAATCGATACTAATGTATACGATATCACTCCGCGAAGTTAGTCAAAGTAATAGCTAAAGTAAAACTTTACAGACTCTTATGTCAAAATTTAATTTTGCGGACTCATCTGTTAAACTAAATTTACCTATATTTTAATAGTACTATATTTTTGCAGTTTATTTTAGCACTACCTAAAAAAACAAACATGTAATTCTATAAAATTATTGGTGAATTTAAAATAAATTATCTGATTTCATGCAGATGGCATCTAAGCTGGTGTAAACATAAATGAAAATTATAAAGAAATATTTCATGCACAGTTTGACAGTACGTTTGTTATCAAAGCCATCCCCGTCTCAATAGGTAGCTGATGTTTTACATATACATAATGCTATTTATTTATTTTTTTATTTAATAATTTAACGATTTCGGAAAAAAATATAATTTATATCTAAGGACGAAAGTATTTTTCTTTTACTCACATGGTTTATTCTCTTCGGCTATCGCCTCGTAGAATAAATTCCATACGCGTAATAAAAAAATATACTTTAGTCCCTTGATATACACAAATAACATTGACATAAGAAGAAAATTTATTATGAAACTGCAGTTCGAGAGATTTATTATACGTACCACTGATTTTCTTTTTTCCTAAGAAGTACTGATTTAAACTGTAGGTATTTTATGCCTTTTCTATATTTATTAGTTTGAGCATTTAATGCAAAACAGGAATCATAAAAAACGTTTTTCTCTTCTATCAAAATAAAATTCAGTTCGATTTTATTTCATTGCGTGAGTACACATAATTGTTGTAATTAACTTTACTAAACATGCGGGATACATTTGCATTTTAATTGCCAATTTGTATAATTAACTGTTTCGTTAACTGGACTTTTACTTTTAAAAAATCGGTTTTTAAACCATTGATACTTTTTCTGACTGAAATTATTGCGAAATTAAAATCTGAGAAATTCATACGCAATAAATGTCAGTCATTTTTAATAACGAGTTTATTTTTTGAAGAAGTTTGAATTCCAATGAATTTATTACTGCGTAATTTAATTTTTATGGCTACCGAAATGTCCTTAAGTATTTGTAAACTACTAACAATTGCCTTTAAAATTAGTGCTTTATGTAGCATGCAATTAAAAATTTAAATATAATTGATTTATGTCATTTGATTATAAATATATTGACTTTATAAATCATGTAGATATTTTAATATTGCTTATTTCTGTTGTTGCAGATGCAAGAAATAAAAATTCGAGGAGAAGGAAATTTCCTAGACCCATTCAACGTTTCGGTAAGTCACAAACGTTTCTTATTTTATTATTATATTATAAACATTTACTTGTATCAAGCGATATTAATGTTATTTATTAGTACATACGTGTTTTTATAAGTTTTACTTTAGGTAATAGAAAATTATCGGTACTAAAAATATTCAAACCTTATTCTTATAAAATGTTTAGATTCTACATCTAAATTTTTCCCAAAAATGGAAGTAATGGAAATATTTTTGCCAACATGTGTAATTGGAATATATATATTTATAAATTATAGGTGATAGAAAATAACGTTTTTTTATTTAGAAAATAACGTTTTTCTATAACCGGTAGTTAAGTAATTTGTTCTTTGATTCAAGTTTATGTAAATATAAATGAAAGAAATATGAGAAACAGGAAACTGAGAATGTATATAGCAGGAAATAATTTATTGAATACATCAAGTTTTAAAAGTATGAGAAATACATAGTTTTATAAGGAATGTTGTTTAATTAAGACTTTTGTTTACTATTTAAATATGAAAAGTCAATGTGCTGTTTCAAAGTTAAACGTATTCCGTTATTACTATTCCCAAATTTTCTTTTACGAATAATAAAAACAATAGAGAGGTACAATAATTTTATTTAAGAATTAATCAACCTCGATCGGTTTCCATTCTACTTGTGTTATTATCAGGAGGGCATTAGTCACAAATGTAATAAAATGTATTCCTAATAACTAATACAAAATCATTAAAAACAAATTATTACAAGAACTAATGTTCTTAGTTTTTCATATCTGTGCAGAGTTTTGATTTTTGCGCAAATAATTTATAATTCATTCTATGATGACGTATAATTATAGTTTCCATATTTGAAAAAAATGGCAAACAAGAACAACAACCAAAATCTTGTACACACAAATGTCAAAACGTTAAAACGAGGATTAAATTAGATGATCAAAACTTGATTATTGGAATACGACGGATCAGTTGATCATTGTTTTTTTAATGGTGAATTGAATTGATTGTATCAGAGTTGATCAGTGGATCGAGCCTGGATTAAGGAATGATGAATTCGGTCGTTAAGTTTATTAATTAGGAAAAAACTCTTGGAGTACCAGTCATTTAATATAATCCCTTAATACTCCAACGTTTTGAAAAACGTCAGTCGGTCTTCATCAGGTTTACAAATGGGATTATTTAGTTCCTAATTTCAAACTATCCACTCGAATAAAACCAAACGCGTACTTAAATTTACGTTTTAATTTATTTTTCTTTTTTATTTAATTCACAAGATAACCAACTACGGAAAATTTACTGCAATTTCGCATAAGAGTTTCTTGAGTATTAGACACATGCATTTTTTTTTATATTATTTTCTCAGTGAAAATTTGCAAATTAGTTTTGTCTCAAATTTCATTACCAGCTTATGGTTTAATAATAATAATAATACATTATTTTTTCAATTTTGATATATAAAGTGTCACTTTTCAAAATAGTCTGACATTTTTCAAAGTTACATTTCACATAGGCCAGCGTTTTTGTTACTTTTTTCAGAATAGAAGTTACTAATGAATATTGTTGCTCTCGACGAGTTCTATGACAGGTTAAATGTAATTTTAAAGTTAAACGTAGTATAAATGAAACATTTATAAAATAAAAATTAATAGTAAATGTCGTACGCATCCACCTTTAGTTGTGTTGTCCAAGACTTTTTCTGCTTAGAAAACATTCCTGGAGTGAAACCATGCACTTTTTGCGTTGTAAATATTTAGATTTGTGAGTTTTTGCTTCCGCGTTACAAAGGGCTGAGAGACTTTCCCTTTTACTATCCGCACGGATTTTTTGCCGTTTTGCATGCCGATTCGGCCCTTGGTCTGTGATTGTTTGCCGAGCGGCCATAAAACCAGGAGCGGGCAGCGGTCACGCGACTTGTAAAGCCATAAGGAAGACAAGGGTTGCCCGGACAAAAACTGCTTTGTCCACGGGTCTTCTTCCGTAAACACGAGGGAGAAAATGTAAGCGGCAAGATTTGCATTTTTACTAGAACGGAATAAAAATGTCTCTGGATGCTTTCGTGTAATGGTTGGTTACTAAAGGAAAATATATACTTTTATAAAGATTTTAACAGGGTTCCATAAAAATCTGAATTTTTACTGTTTGCCAATCAGTAAGAAAGGTATTGATATTATGCTAAAAATCGGATAGTAAGTTTTTAATGGATAAGCACATTTTGAAGTCCCCAAATCACGATTTTAATATTTTTATGATGATGTCTGTTCTTGTGTGGATAGATAGATGGATGGATGGATGGATGGATGTATGGATGGATGGATGGATGGATGGATGTTGTCAGAATGATTACTCAAATACAGTAAATAAAAAAAGTTGAAATTTTGGATATAACATTATGACACCCTAGGATCTGATTAGGTTTTAGTGTTAATCGTGAAACGGTAGAGGTGTTTTCATAAAGATCTGAAGTGTTTTTCTGAAATATCATAATTAATTATGAATATATGAGATTTTTTTTACGTAGCCTCATTTAACTTTTACAAGTAATTAATGATACGGTAAATTTGTTACAATTGCGGTTAATCTGTTTACCTATGGAAACAAATGTTTTATATTTAACTGTGACAATTAGAGACAGAGAAAATATTATAAAAATGTAAGGACAGGAGAGATTATGTATTGGTTACATCTGACTTTTTATAGCGACTTCCGTCTATCGCAACGGGATTTTTGTATCTTTTCGATGACGTTATAACCGGATTTTAATATAACGCCTGTCAAAGTATATTTAACAAAAATCACACGTTAATGCAAAAATATTCTGTGTAATAAATTTCAAATAATATATCACTAAAGTTTTACAGATATAGTAGTTCTTGAAAGTATTGCCACATGGTAACAATACCCACACGCTTTATCCTCCTATGTTTGTAAATCTAGAATATTAAATAACAATAGCGAAATAAGTGATTTAAATGGAGCATATTTAAAAAAAAAATCAATGTGGTGTATACAAAATATGAAATTATGGTTTTTAAAAGGTAAATTTATAAATCTTAAAAATTATATTCTCTTATATCAGCTTTCTTCAAATATTTTATAAACCAACATTGTGTTCAAATAAGATGTTTTATAATCTTAATCATGATATGAAATAAAATGAAAATGAAAAATTAAAACATAGCAAGAAATAGCATATCTGTACTGCAATTAAAATGTAGAATTAAAAGAAAAATATAAAATTAAAACTAAAAATTTAAATTAAAACCGTAGCTGCAACTGCAAATAACATTTGCTATTATTTAGTATCAGCTACAAATGCCAAATTAAAGATGTCTCCATGGCGGAAATTCAAATTTGCAATTAATTTAAGACATTTTTTTGTTGTTAATTTTGATAAATAATATAATACAAATCAAATAGAAAAACTAATTAGTTTATTTAAATGCATTAAAAATCTTGAAATAGTGTTGAAGATTTTCAACAGAGAATCCACTCTTCGCTTTCCAAAATCTAAAACTACCAACCATTCCTCCAGATAAAAACTAATGGCATGCGTTTAGACTATTCCTTTCTAGTTTTTTCCTTCTTTTTAACATTCTTGTGTTCCCAACCTAGGAGCATTCTGTCCCCGCTGCTCCCGTTACGATTGGCTGGGGCCGTAAAGCGGCGGGAATCGATCCAAGGCGGCCTGGGTTCTTCTTATCTCGCCTCTCACATGTTTTATTACATACAGCGGTCTCTGTCTAACGGAGGGGGGTCTCTCTCTACGAGGATAACAGATGGATGAGATTTCGTCTCAGAAGTAAACAAATTTATGGGGATTTCTTTCATTTTTTAACTAGAAATATCAAGGAGAAAAAAGAATGGAGGTTATTTACGTCTTGGATTCACTACGACACAAATATTTAATAATGAGATGAGATGCAGGCAATGCATAATATATATTTGTAAACATACCATACCTTCTTGAGAACTACAATTAAATTACTACAATTAATTTTTTGTCATATTTGTGACTTATTATTTATTCACTCTTGTTGTACAATATACTATTCTATCACTGAGAAGTTGTTATACTATATTTTAAATATATTTGTATTTAAACATTTGTGCGTTCTTTGGCCGGATGCATTAATATTACTTATGTTTTAAGTTTCCCTTAAATGGACAATATCATATCGAAACAAAATGTCAAATATACTATTCACCGTTGCTTTCAAAATCCCGAAAATTTTGCTAAAAATCGAATAGTGAGTTTCTAATGGATAAGCACGTTTTGAAGTCCCTAGTACACGATTATAATATTTTTACGATGATGTCTGTCCGTATATGTGGATGGTTGGATGGATCAAATACTAGTGAATAAAAAAGTTAAAATTCTGACTCACTAAATTACATCTCATTATATTTTGGTGTTATCTGTACAACCGGAAGTGGTGTTTTCATGAAGATTTGAATGTTTTTCTGAAATATTTTAAATATTTTGAGGTATGAACGATACTTTTGCTGAAAGTAGACCATGCTTTTAAGTATTGCTTATAATATAAGCCTTGTTGGTACAACTGAGCATTACTCTTTTACATTTATTAATTCAAGATATAATAATAATATTAAGAAATATGCTTCATTTGCATTAAAAATTAAATCGTTTTAATTATTTTTATTTTACCAATTCAAAATATATGTTTTTAAATAATATATTTCGTTTTTAATTAATAGTTAATTTTCCTTCAAATATTAATTAATAATAAATAAAACAGAAATATATTGAATTCTTTTTTCAAACTATATTTTTCTTGAATGAAAATGAATTACTCATTGCACATGAGGATTGTGCAAAAATTTTTTGAAACGGGGTGTTATATTTAATACTAAATTTTAACTTCTATTTGAAGGGTTTGAGTTCTCTAAATTATATGTAAGTTTAATGTAAAATTATTCAACGACAAAAAAATAAATTTAACTTTGTAATGATGTCAGGGTTGGAATAAGAAACGTTTAATCTAATTAAAATTCCTTTTCTGCCGCTGGTGAAGCAGAGCATCTTGCATGTGTCGCTCGTAAATCCCGCCAGGGTTTGGATTTCTAACTAATGACTAGTCCTCCCCTCGGTCTTCTTTCTTCTCCGGGCGATTGACGCGTTTTATCGCGCTTTTACTGGCCACGTATCAGCCGGCTTGGCTTTCAGATTGAGACATTTCCCTGACATTCTACATTCCCAGGAATAATATTTCAACAGGGGTTGCTTTCAACAAATTCACTCGACTGGATATTATGCAGCAATAAAAACAAAATGGCAGCGCAAACAAAGAGCGGACGATGACAGATGACGGTGAGTGTGGGAGGTCTCTAAGGGGCATATTTGTTTCAAGTGTTTTCTTTCTTGTTCTTGTTTAACAGAAGAGGGTGGTCTACATTTTGTGTTTTCAAGTAAATTTGACGTTTATGATCTTCTTTTAAATGGTTATTTTGTTACAAATTAGTTTGAACCTAACATAAAAACTAATATGAGTACGTGTGTATATTCAACATACTTAAGAGTAATAAAATTGTTATCTGATTTGACACAGGTTGTTACCAAAATGTAGCATTTTACTAAATTTCTTTGTTTGGATTGAAAACCTACAAAGAGACAATTTTTTCCAAAATTAAAAATTTAAATTATTTTCCATTTCAAATGCTTAAATGATAAGATCGATTTGATAGGTTATGATTATGTTTTTTTTTTAAATAAATAATATTATTTACAAAATATAAACCCAGTAATAATAATTTATTATACACCAAGGTTGACAGGACTATTATTACTGACCTAGCGCCAACATACAAGATTCTGGACTATAATAAATAGTGTTCTTCTCCGTAGTATACGAGTACTTAAATATTATTTTTTCATTAATAGGATTTAAGTTTTACATATAGATTATTATATTGACAATAACAAATTTTAGGACATGGATTTTTATTTGTTTCTAAATATTAACAAAAATAAAATATTTCGAAGTATTTTGGGAACTTTAGAATTGGATAAAGAATGAATGAATTGGGCTTTTGAGTTATAAATATTTTGTTGAAACATTTATTCAAGCTTACATGTGGACGTTTCGGACAGTAAATCTTTCCATAATCAACTATATAAAAAAGTACAGTGTAAATTAATATAAAAATAAAATTATCATTCCTCAAATTTTACAAAACTCACCAATAGTAGTAATGCTAAGGAAACAAGTTACAAATCCTTAGCATTACTACTATTGGTGAGTTTTGTAAAATTTGTGTGATGATAATTTTATTTTTATATTAATTTACACTGTACTTTTTTATATTGCTGATGATGGACAGATTTACTGTCCGAAACGTCCACATGTAAGCTTGAATAAATGTTTCAACAAAATATTTGGAACTCAAAAGCCCAATTCACTCATTCTTTTAAAATAAAATAGATTGTATTTGTATTTACATCTGACGTTTCAATTTGTTAACCTCAATTTGGTTCTTGATTTATTTATTTAATTAAACGGCAAATTTAAATTATAATTTCATAGTTTTCTTAGGTAAAGTAATATTTGAATTTGGAAACTTGAGTTTCTTTGAATTGTCAATAACAAACTACTATTAACATGGGTTACAATGGTTCCAATGAAATGGTAGTGAAAAATAATTCCTCATGTCAAATAAATGTAAATAATAGTGAGTTAAAAGTGAAATAATAATGTATCTACTGAATTATTAAAATTATTGTATACAGTTTTGAAAAAAGTATACGATTTTATACATACATATATTTTTTAATAAAGATCTATCTACTTTTCCTGTAATCACACCAGCTTTGACATTTTGCGATTTTGACTGATTACTAATTATGGTTTTTGTTTCTCCATTAAATTGTGACAATTTTAATTTTACTTATATACAGATTTAATTTTATAAAAGACAAAGTTTGGATGACTATTTTAAATAGAAACAATGTAGGTAATTGTAGTGATAAAATAATGGAAAAGTCTTGCACGAGTATATTACTACGTGGCATAGGCGATTGGTTCGGTAATTGAATGTGATTGCAGTTATTGATTCCTGCATTGTTTGCAAGCGGCGCACCGAGCAATAACAATCCCAGTTATGAATGTTTGTTTTAATAATAAGTTTTGTAACACATGCGTTAAGATTGTGCGCTGCAAAACAAACTTGTTATTTACGACCTTCATAATGACGTTTAGATTGTATGTTGTTTCATTTACACTTTCTATTGTTTGAGAATTATCAATAATTCATTACTTTATAACAAGTAATTATAAATACCATTACTTACAGAACATTGGTACAAAGACTTTAATAGTCAAAAACAACGACTTTAGCTACAAATCATTGCTTTTTCTTCTACCCGAAATGAAAGAATAATTAAAAATCTCATGAATACAACAAATCATTTCTCGCTATTAATCATTTCATTCCTTATATATTTCTTTCTTTTTGTATTTCACAATAAAAACGTTTCATATTTCCGCAGCAGAAAGCTTTAAATTTCCTTTTGTCATTTGAAATGAAAAAAGCTTAACTCAGTTATATAATGAAACAACATTTTTAGTTTTAGTTTTGTAATTATTTATTTATTAAACCTAACGTTTCGGCAACATAAACTGCTGCCTTCTTCTAAGAAACGAATTATAACATATTTAATATAGGAATATTAATTTCGATACGGTCGTTATGATTGAGATTAATATTCTTAGTTTTAAAAACACAATGGCTTCCTAATTAATCTTGTCTTGAGAGATGTAGATCTTGAAATAATTTTCGTGTCTTGAAATGCATGCTCTGCGACTGACGATTTCTCAGGTAAATAGTTCTACCAGGTTGAACGAAGTACACTTTTCCACAGACGAAAAGAATCTGATAAATCTCTGAAGACTGAAGGATGACGTCTTTAACTTGTCTCAACACATGTCTTATTTTTACATATGGAGAAAACAATATTTTCATGTTCTTCTTGCTCAGGATTCTACCTATCTTTTCTGTGACGCTTTCAACTTTTGAAAGCGAAGCATACATCTTCTTCTTGATTTTGTGCATCGCTTAATTGATGACAATGGGAAATAATTTTTTACGAAAATATTATTTCTTCCTTCTCTTCTAATTTATCAGGATGACAAATTTCCTCTCTTCTCTTCATAAAACATTTAATAGAGGCAAATAAGGATGGTGATGTGATTTAGCATTAATATATTGATTTTTGATTACTGTGCGTGGGTTCCTGTAGACTGAATAAATTAAAGATTCGTCTTCTTTTCTCTCCAGCAATACATCCAGGAAAGTAATAATACCAGTTTCTTCAACTTCTTCAGTGATCTTAATATTTTCATGATATTAGACATATAAAATTTTTGAAAACGATGCGTTACCATGGAGTTGATAATAAATATATCGGATTTATCCGCTTGCTTTTTGCCTTCTTTCTTAGTATAATGGAATTATCAACATACATTTTAATTTAGGATTGGTTTTTAAATTCTTGTAGTGAAAAGATACTACGTACCACGGTTGAGAAGACCATTATTATCGAGCGCCTTATATCCTTCGGTAGCTTCGTATATCGCAGCCTAATCTTGACGATAGGTAATAATAATAATCTTCTTAACCTTATATACTGTATATAATATACTATAAGATTTATTATAGTTCAGGCTTTATAATTTCAATGCTGGGGTGGGATTCTTTAATTTTGATTGCTATCATTTGGACTTGTTATGATATCAACAAAAAATATCAACTATAAAATATATTTGCTATTCTGTAACAGTAATGGTTATTTATGGTTGATACGTATTTACATATACACATACATATATAAAGAACACTCTACAAGTCGAAACTGATATATGAATGTCTTAAATTCATTGCAAATTTGAATTTCATCCATTGTGGTATTTGTAGTTGTTATGAGTTATAGAATCCCACTCCTGTTGATGAATGAATCACAATTTCACATAAATATTAATCGAGAATGCGTATAATATTATGATAATGAAGTCATGTAGAGACTTTTACAAATCGTAATGGAAGAATTTGAAAACATCCTTCCATTCCTAGTTGCATCGTTCGTCACGTCTGAGAGTTTTATTCAGCAATAACGTGGGGGTATCGGAGACACCTACTTATCATGGCTTATATTCAGGGTGTTTTTATTTTGGGCGAACTGTAGGCGGAATGGCGGTGTCGCGAACGTTATCGACACTTTACGACGGTGATAAATTGAAAGTAATTGCGAGCTCATCGGTATGCGTACCATTCATTCCAACCATCGTAAATAACAAGATGACATCTTCGGAACGCTATATTAACACGAAATTATACCAACATATCCATGGAAACATGAATAAATTTAATATTTTTCTGAAATAACACATTTTGAAAAATTGTAGATTTTTAAAATGTATTGAATGATGTTCTAATGTGAAAATGAATTTATTAAAATATTGAGTAAAAAAATTTTTTAGAATGGTTGTAGAAAATTATTTATTACTATTATTAAAACAACAAAACACAACAAAATAGTTAGATTAAGATATCTAGCTGCGTGAGAAATAATGAAAATTTATTACCTATTAAATAATAACAACTGAAATGAAATAAATAATTTCAATCAATTTTCATGTTAGATTGCAAAACCATTAATCGTAAAGTATTTATATTGAAGAGTTCTCAGGATACCATGATCCAGTGGCGTAGTTAGAATCCTTTATGAAGGCGCTCGAGCGGCCCCAAAATTCCGTCGAGCACCTACAAAAATTTGGTAACTAAAAAAAATTAGAACATTGTGTAACTAAAAGTAAAAACGCTTTTTTGTTTTCTTTTTTGGTTTAGTATAGCATAGATATCACAGACAAATATTGCTTAAAGTGTTGAGTGGATTGCTGATGAAATTTCTTTTTTGCACATCCGGGCGTAAAAGTCGGACAAATAACATTGTTTTAAGGGCGAAATGACACTCTTTTTCGCCCGAGGGCGAAAAAGTAGTCATTTTCGCTCTAGAACTTTTCGTGCCCAGTTTCACTCATTTTTATAATAAATTTTTGACGTGTCACCGCTTTTTTGCTACTTTGTTTACTTACTACTTGCTTGTTTTCATTGTTATCCATGACAACGTACATATGTCAAATAGACTACTATGATCTGAATTTGATTTGAACATCGTTTTACTTTGATCGCGGTGATGAAGTAATACTACTTCGGATGTGCAAAAAATTTTGTATGTATTACGAGCGAAATATATTTTGGCCCTAGGTGCATTGTAACCCTCCGCTGCGCGTCGGGCTTCAATTTTGCACCGCGGGCCAAAATCTATATCATTTCGCCCTTAATACATAAATAGCTATTTTTATATAGGTGGTTTTGTTTTGAATGTCCAGACGATGTTTCCTAACATAAATATATTAGAGAAAAGTTTTTCAAATAAAAATTATTCAGGATTATATATTTCTTATAATAGCATTAAGTATTGTGACGAAGTGCTCGTCACAATGAACACATACCTGCCTTCCTCGTTGCTCCACAGCTCCACAACATCGACTCCACGAGGTCCGAACCGCACACCAGGTTAAAGCGAACCCGCAGTCCGAACCAGTAGCCGCCGACCGCTCCAAACAACTTCAGGAGGCTGTGCGGCTACTGGTTCGGACTGCGGGTTCGCTTTAACCTGGTGTGCGGTTCGGACCTCGTGGAGTCGATGTTGTGGAGCTGTGGAGCAACGAGGAAGGCAGGTATGTGTTCGTTGTGACGAGCACTTCGTCACAGTATATATTTTTTTCTACTCCTGCTTTGAAAATACAACTTTCTGGTTTGTTTTTCATGCTGAAAGTAATTCTTTCCAGCACGCAGTGCTGCAAAGTTTTGCAGCACTAATAAATGTTTGTTGCATTGTTGCTGCCATGGATACGCATCACTTGCGCATCACAAATACAAAATTTGCAATAAATGTCAAATTATGTTTAAAAGATAATTTTTTATTTCCTTATTTTTTATCTTGCAGGAATAGAAAAAATAGTGTGTATAACGTGTTGAAAGTCCTTTGTCGAACACAAACGATTGCAACCTTCGTTTTCGTTTCGTTAAGTTGATTTGGTACAAAAATATGATTGCTGAATTTTAAAAATCTTCTGTTTTATGTGTGCCAAAACAAATATAAAAAGAAAAATAATAGTTAACTGCGCTTTGATGATAAAATGATTCGAAGATAGTGTTACCATCTAGATTAAAATGTCTTATCTAGATATTAAGACTCTAGATTGTTTCAAACCTCTACTACATTAACCTGCGCTTACGCTTTACCTATACCGTTCTTCTTCTATTTTAAAATTACTATTTCAGCTCGGATGGAGCAAACTTTACAGTTTACATGATATAGGTATTTATTATCGTATTTCTTTAATTAATCTAGAATCTTAAAAATTGTCTAGAATTTTCTCGTCTTGATCTGGAATAAGAAAGTCTTATCTTATCCTGAAATTTCAAGACAAGACTTTTATCAGCCTTGTCTTGAATATCTAAACACGACAAAACAAGACTCTACAAAGTCTAGACACAGAATAGTTACACACAGAAGCGACACTCCGTGTCGATACCTTTCGTGTTCCCCTAGTCAGGTCTATGACCTTGAAGTATTGTGTAGACCTTTAAATTTGTGCTCTTCCCCTATCTTTATCAGATGTCAGGAAACTTTCCGATTTTAAACAATGAGCCCTTTAAATTTGTGCACATTCTCCATCTCTCTCTAATTTTCGCTTCTCTGTCTTACTGTCGCTTCTGTATGAACCTATTCTGTGGTCTAGATCTAGAGAGCAACACTATTAAAGATTGTTTTTTGGTGTTTAAAGTCCAGTAGAAATATTTTCCCTAAAATTAGAAAAAAAACTATCTACTAGAACAGTTTGTGTTTTTAATAATGTCTTAGAAATATTTATAATGTTAATAGAGCTTATGATTTTAAGAAGAAAGAATTGATGGTGACATTTCCCGTTGAGACTTGATTAAAATTCACCCGCGCCAGCAGAATTTGTGCAAGCCGTGGAAAATATGAGTGTGTTTTTGTGCTGGATCATGAATTCTATCTGGCAGATTCCCCGGCGTGTTTTATATGCGCCATCACGAGGCAAGATTTAACAACGGCTAACGGAGCCAAGTTTTATACGATCGAACTTTCCTCGGGGTTCGTATCTGCAATCGTAAACGCCGAGCGGCAAGAGAAGCTTTTTGTTAGTTTGTTTCTCCGCGTGCTCACAACCGAGAATATTTAGTATACGTGATTTAAACGCGCGTTAAGCTAACCCGTTTCATTATGGATATTAAGTGGAGTGCAGTTTACTTTGTGCACTTTTCTGCACTCACAATCAAGATATTTCAAATCGGTTGTTTAGCAAAGAATGGGAAACAATAGCTGACTTATTGCAAACAAATATGCGAGAACAGAATGTTATTGTACTCGTGCATGTTTTACCTTTGCTACGATAACAATACATGTTTCCTTAACGTACAAATTAAAGTTTTACTTGTGTACTCACGGATATGCACCTGTTCTATATTTTATTTGTTGCCCATTTGTAGAACGTATTTTATTTCAACTGTTTATTAACCTTAAAAATTAACCTTTACAAGCTACTAACTTAAATTCACGGCTAACCTGTAAAAATTTACAAGCTAATAGTTGCATTGGTTACATTTGAAAATTATCATACAAATTAAATTAGTAACTGACAGAGTTTGGTTACAATTTTAATTTTTCAAGTTCAAGTGAGTAAAAAATAAAAGTTGAGTATTTCCCACAATCGTTATATTGTTTGTTATGTCAAATAGCTTTCGTGCATGTATTTTAGTTCATTAACATTTAGCTGTTTGGTCATAGAAAAAATATAGTGTGTTAATCGTGCAGAATCACCTATTTCCCAACTTGTGTGATTCCAGCAGTATGCTTCATCTCGACCAGAAACTTTCACACCTCGTGAGAAACTGCTGACTTTCTGCACTTGTCGCACAATATACTATTATCTTGATATTAATGTGAAATAGCATTTACTAAGATAATTAGTTTCTTTAATCTTCAAAAATTTGAAAATGGCCTTAGGAATCCGTGGTTCTAAAATTTTAATACTTAAATAATTTTATACTAATACACAGTAATACATTTTAAGAACATTATATTTGAAAATAACTTTTAGGCGACAATTGAATCACATCATAAACTTGAGCCAGAAATTTCAAATAAGGAGGGATTGCGGAAGAATAATAATTCAATAAATTTTAAAAACATACATTTCTTTCAACAACTTTAACAATTTAAAAGTAAATATTTAAAGAATTTTTATTTTAATTACATTATTGTATTAAATTTATAATGTAAAAAAAGGTAATAATTGATTGATCTCAATATCGTTAGGGGTGTGATTTAATTTTAACTATATTTGCTTTTAATATTTTTTGTTCTTGTTTCTTATATATTTATTTTTTCTTTTTTTGTGCTTTTACTCTATTATTCCTTATGTTTATTTTAAGTTCACACAGGTAGTTATTTGAAAAAATACAAAAGAAGTAAAAGCCATTTAAAACTTCAAATAAAGTACTATTTCTTGTTAATTAATTATAACCATAAATTCGAAATAAAAATGCAAAATATCGTGGATATAATAAAATCAAATATTATAGAAAAAATAGAAATAAATATTGTAAGAAATTAGCTGTCTTCAACTATTAGAATAATATGATTTTAAAGAAATGATAATACGTTTTTGAACAAATATCATTAAATAAATTAACTGAAGTTCAATTTATTATTATTTTTATTCGATTTGAGATTATTTCTTACTAATTTTATGAATTAATGAGAATAGTACAAAAAATATACTTCATTTTGCGAAATAGTAAATTATCTTTTCACAATTAGGTTTGACATATTAATGATACAAAATGAGACACTAACCTATCAAAAACAAAGTAGTAGCAATAAACAATGTTTGTTTTTGTTTTGTCCAGTTGAAAGCAATTGCCCTGGTCATTTGGTGTAGTGTTAGTGACACGAAGTTAATCTGCCCGTCTTGGAATTGTTTGTGTACGTGTACGTCATCTCCTCGCCATAATGGCTAATATTTTTTCCAAGTGACATATAAAGCCAAATGGCCACTTTCCACTTGCAATCTCGCCAAAATATCCTCTCACTTTCAGGCTTAATGTATTGTAACATTTTACAGAAATGTTCCATGAACTTAAGTAGCCGCTATACGTGTACTTATTTTTATTTGTATGACTCACGAAATGGGAGCATTGATGACCAGGATTATGCTACTGATTTTATTGAAGGTACCAAATTTATTAATGATGCGGAAGCACTAGTACTCAACTTAATATAGTACAATTTCTTCTATTTATTATTATAGATAAATTTAAATATTATATAGGGTGTACAACGAAACGCGGAACATAGGACTTTAACATGAGATTTAAGAAAATGCGGATACTCTTTCTTCTGATAGATTTAGAGCAAAATTACCAGTGATAGAATTCGTCGAGAGAAGCATTTTTTTTAACTTTTTACTACTTTATAAATTAACTAGTTCAAAAATAATTAAACATTTGTTTGTGCATTGTCAATTTTTTCAAGAATATTTTGAAATTTAAACCAATAATTCGATTAATAATTATTATAAAGTCATAATCTATAAAAATACCTAATTTTACGACTATCAATTTTGACATTTCATTTGTCAAATTTTGAAAAATGACTTACTCTATATATATATAAAGCTTCAAGTTGCGTATTTCCCACAACAGTGAATTAGATTTCGAAAAAAAATACTAATAAATATTGTTACTCTCAAACAGGGTAGGCAAAAATCATGATTTATTAAGAAATCAAATAAATAATGACTTTAAAATTTTTTTAATTTTTAAAGATAATTAAAGTGATAATGTATCATTTCATTTTAAGACATTATTACATATATAAAACATGTTCTATATTTTGGTTATTATTAATAGTTTTGTAGCAAATAATTTAATTTGTATTAGTTTGTATTTTTTATATCTTTGATAAAAAAATTTATTAAAAAAAAATAGTTGACTTAAATGGTGATTTAAATCAAATTATTTAAATCAATCCAACCCTGCTCTCGAGGAGTTCTATCACCAGTTAAATTTAATACCATATTTTTGGACCTTTATTTTGGTTTTCAATTTCCTGTTAAATATAAATATTAGTTCTCCAGTTTTTTCAGTTTCCGTTTGATAAATGGCGTATTTACTTCAAAAATTTTGTCCTTTTCCTGACAAGATGAAATACACTTGTTTCAAAGGCCAGCTCTTTATTTAAAACACGGCGACATCATTCGATTTAACTTTATCTTTAGATTTGAGTAATTTATGGTGACAACGTCTTTACGTACAATGTTGGATTTAATTTATAGTTTGATTGTGAAGAAATAAAATTTATTTTATTCTGGACATTTTTTCTTATGTAGCAATCATCAATGACTAATAAGTTTATAATTTACAGATTTAAATTTGATTTAAGCGAAGGAATTTAATTAAAATTCTATTGAGAAAAAAGCAACTATTTCAAGTTCAAATTTCAATGTCAATGATAGAGAATAGAAACTATAAATGCATGGACGACAATTTTTTTTGTAAAATATTTTGTTTAATTTTGATTAATTTCAATATTAAGTACTCGTTCTTTAAAAGCACACAGAAAAATTAAATATACTTATTATTTACTGTTATAGGAATTATGCAAAAAGCTTTTATTGAATATAGTCTTATATCTAAAATATTAAATGAATTTTTGAATTTGGCTATTTGTTCTTTTCAAATACGTATGTGTAATTCTGTATGAATTGTAGTGCTTATTGAGTTTAAAACATTATATATATATATATATATATATATATATATATATATATATATATATATATATAGGTACATGATGATTTTAAATGAGTACCAAATTTAAACGAACAGATCCGATACTCATTAAATGATGATATATTAACTAAATTTGTATCTTCTTTTTAAATTTAAAAATAAATATATTAGTAAGTCCATTATGAACAGCTAGAAGTAAAAAATCAGAAGAGAATAAAAACCTCTTAAATTAAAAAAATATAAAACACATACTTAATCCATTAAGTTATCATTCTAATTTAATTTATATATTTGTGTTTCTGTAGTTTTTGTTTAATATTTTTTACTTTATTCTTGATACATAAATAGATATTAGATATTAAATATGTAAGAGCCAACCTCTTTCAAAACTAGGTTTTTTTCTAATTTTTAATGTTCTGCTAGCATATTTTTAAGATAGAAATTAAGCAATCATTAAGATTTAAAATTTTATTGAAAACATCAATAGTTTGTTTTTTAAACTGCATAGCTACATATTATTTGTTTGAACGCCATTTCTATTTTCATATAGATTGTTGCCTCCAAAATGAAAAAAAAAACGTTTAACAAACTCAATTGTCAAGTCGCTGCCTTCCGACGCATTGTGTCATAGGGCTTCGGTTTTACTTAGATCAATAAGCCCTGCTCCTTCTAGGAATACTGTGCCACAGATGATTGTGTTTTCTGCTGTTCTAATAGATGCATTATTTTTGTCATCCGTTACGATTTACTTTTTTTTAATTTTTAGTCAGTCAGCTTCTGTGAAGGGGTGAACGAGAGGGTGAAGAAATATCAACACTTCATTACAGTTGATTTGGTAGAAAAAAAAAACGGTCACAAATAACTCAATTAACTGATGTGATGTGATATTCTGTGTAAAAAGAACGCACCTATTATTAAAAACGAATTTCGTTGTAGTAAATGTATTTGTATTTTGCAAAAACGTGACATAAAAATTGCAGAATCCATTCCACAGTGCATTGATTCGAAAATGGAAACAAGTTTTACCTTTTTAAACATTTTGCTTTTAAAAGCGTTTACCACTTCGTAAAAATAATGAAGCACCATAAATAAATCAACAAAATGTAACCATCCAATTTTCATACTGCTCATAAATAATATTCCTCAATATATTTTTAAACCGATTACGGACTGTTAAACACTTTTCACTTTTATTTGAGCAAACCATTACCTTCGCTAAAAAACCAACAAAACGGTGAAAAAACTTTTACCTTCTGTCCGTGCCGCGTTGAGTGCACTTCCAATTAGCACCAGCCTTCGAAATTCCATATTCGGGCCCTGGATGCTTCAGACACTGACGAAGTCTTAACCGCAGTCTTTTCTTCAAGCCTTTCGGCATAAACCACCTTAGATAAAGAAAAATGTGTCGTGGTATTCAGTGCCGTCAGTTCCAAAACTCTTCGTTTTGTGATAACACTTTGTGATTTGGAGAAATGTGAACTATGTGAGTCTGTATTACTTTTAAATGGACGAGGAATAAATTCTGTAAGTGGTTTCTATTTTCAAGGGGCTTCTTATTTACTTGAACTGTTGTGGTGTTAAGCGTCGAGATTAAAGGAGGATTCAGAGTTCACGAAACGTAACTTAACTTAAATTAACTTATATACCAAAAGAAGTCTGAAAAACCTCGTCCAAATTAATGTCGACTTGGCATGCAGTGAAGCTTCCTTTTCAGTAGTTATTAACCAACATCTTTCACAAAAGACCCAATTAAATTTTATATTTTTTGGTTAATAAATGGCGACGCTTGATTTGAAGGCCAGATATTGCACTATACTCTGTTTGAGTCGAAGCGCGTTAACAAAATGACTCACCACTGCTCGTCCATTATAGATTTCTTCGGACCAAAAGTCTTTAACACATTTTGTAAAGAAAGCCTATGCTTAATTCTTTATCATATACATTGACCTGCTTGTCCATTTCTGTTTTATTCATTATATTTAAAAAAAAAACACAGTAAAAAGCCTAAGAAACTGTTTTATATGTTTTTATTTGTTTTAATTACTGTCTTAATAATACATTTCAATTTGCTTTCATTTATTTATTTCCGGGTCCTTAAGTGCGTATAATTGTTTCCGAGAATGAGTTCTATTTATTTATTTTTATTATCTATTTATTTCTGTGCAATGTGTTCTTGTTTCTGTAATTTCAAATCTCTTTATTAACTCCATTTTGCTTGATTCAGTGTATTTCTTTATAAATAATCAGAAGTAATATCACAAGACCTCTTAATTTTATCAAAAAACTTTTATTTCGCAAGATTTTTTTTTATTTAGCAATCAACTCGAAAGCAAACTGTATGACAAATGAGTGCATAAAATTTGAGAAAATCAAAGGTCTTGCGGTATTTGGTGAGATAAATTCCAAAGACAACATAATATGAAAGAATTTAATTATTATTATTTTGAAATATTAATTAAGTGTCACACTGATTTTCATAAACATTAAAAATTTATTAAATTTATCGGGGTAACGAAGTTTTGTCAGTATAATACTGTTCAAATTGTTGAATATTTTGTATATCATGGTAGGTAAAAAACAAGTCGTTCGAATTTATCCTTATAAAATGTTTTCATGTCTCTGATAATTTCTCTAATTTTCCCCAAAAAATATCTTCCGTCGTAATTTTTCTATTCACAAGACTCAAGAAATGCTCTAATTTCTTCGATAATTAAACTAATTATTTACCCAAGTCATTTCATCAATTTATCTAATTTCTGATTTGTTTATTACCACTTATTAATATTTCTATATTTGTTTTCTAGTTTCTTTTTATTTTTTTAGCCCCTTAAACGTGTTTTATTTATTGATCTAGATCCTGATTATTGCTTTATTTAAATGTGCTACTTATTTTTTCTATTTATTTATAGTAATACCTAGTAGTAATGCTATACCTAAATACGGGAATAATTGAAAAGCATATGCTTACTTAATTATTTAAAAAAAATCAATTGGCATATTTTCTCACTATTTTGTAAGTACAATTTTATATGTGGCTTTGGTTTTGAGGTTTGAATTATCACAACTTTTCTGTTTTTTAAAGGATGAAACTGTAGCCATATTTTTCAGTGGAAGAAAGTTTTATTTTTTCAAATTATGTTATCAATAAGTATAAATAAAAATATCGATACGCAGTTTAAAAATATTTTCCTGCAATAAATTCAAAATAATAGAAGTAGTTTTGTAATTAGGATATGTTTTAATAACTAATTCCATATAAGTAATAGTTACTAATAACAATAATTTGTTTTCCTGTTATTATTTCCAAAAACGACATTGTTTTAAATAATGTTATAATTTAGCTAAACGAAAGTTATTGAATTTTTATTACACCATAAATAAACCCATATAAATAAAAATTTGAATAATATATTTAGTTTAATTTAGTAGTTTTATTGATAAACACTCATAAAAAAATCCATAAATTGCTTTTAAATCGCCTTGTAAGAAAATATTTAAAAGATTTCATCTCTTTATCTTCATCTCTGCAAAAAGTCGGGCGCTCGATCCGTTTATCGTCGGCACTAAATAACTCGCAAATGTCACGTGCGTTTTGCCAGCTCGTAAACCGTACGAATTAAAAACGACGCGAATTTAATAAAATTCCCAGTTTATGGGGCTGCAGGTAAACTTACATACACCAAATCCAAACACAGAAACAGGCACAAAGAATAACAACCTGTGATATACGGCTGCAAATATGCCTCGCTAAACTGCAATCCTGCAAGACTAAATATTGTAGCGGAAGAAAAATATCCCAGTGATTTATTAGGTCAATTTAAATAATAACATTGCCAACTGTATTTTAAATCTCTGTTCAGATATATTTTCTTAACTTTAGCTGCTGCTTTTTAAAAATTTAATACGAGTAATAATAACGATCGACATAGATTTTGTTTGCCGTAACGTGCAACGTCCATTGCCTTTTCTTCTTTTTTCGCTTATTTTTCTGCACCTTCTTGTTTTATCTCCTTTATCAATATATAGATCAACATATGAGCACGAATTTGAGTCCCTAGAATACGATTTTACTATTTTTATCGTGGTGTTCGTTTGTTCGTGTTGTGTATATGGGACTGTGTGTTTCTGTGACGATTTTTCGTCCACGATAACTCCAATACGATACATGTAATAGTTATTTATGATATAAATGTTAAAAGTGACATTTTATGAGTGAGTGGGGAAGTTTGAAGCGAGGCGAAGCCGAGTGTAACAAACCCCACGAACGAAATAAAATCACTTTTAACACAAATATCATACACTATTTTTCCTACGACCTAATTATGTATTTGTAAATAAAAATTAAGCATTATAGAATGACATTTATGACAGGTAACTAGAATTAGTTCCTTTTTAACACAAGTGTTAAAAGTATTCACTATGTTATAAACTGTTATTTTTAACTTGCTAAGCAACTGTTAAAAAGACTATTTTTAACAGTGGTCGTAGGAAAAAACTATTATATTTGGTATCTAAGACTTATATTTAAATATGATGAACTGATTAGTTTTTTACTATATTTGGTTAATCGGAAATAGTACTTTACCTGCAGCTTAACAGCGTTTTACACCCTAAATATTTCTGATGCACGAGCGAACGTACTGTGCGAGGACAGCAAAAGTCGAGGGATTTAATATGCCGTTAGATCACGTAGGACACAAGATATTTTTCTGTATTCGTAAGAAGAATATATTAAATAAAAAAGTTAACTTTATAATGTCAAACACAAAACTAGGTAACTAAATACATAATAATAAATAAACAGTTTTGGCAGTTTTGGTTTTCATAATTAACAAGAAACATAATTATGGAAAGTAATAGTGATCTTTCAAATACTCTAACGTAATTGTTAGAAGTAGCAAATTCAGCATATAATAATTTATTACTTTCACAAATCATTAGCCATAGAAGTGAAACATTACGACATATTCTTCAAATGGAAAAAAGAAGAGAGTTAAGAGAAATTCAGAAAAATTCGGAAATACCGAAAACGAATAAGATTTTTATACTAAAGGTGTTTGCAAAATTAAAGAAAAATTAAATTAAGAATTTTCAATTATTGTACTTAAGAGGTGATGGATTAAATAAAAGTCAAGAGAGGAGTCTAATATCTCGTATTTCTCACATGAATTATGTGCAATCTAACACACTTGTGACTTGTATCATAAATAACTAATATTTAATAGTTTCATGGTTGTCCAAAGATTAGGTATATAGCTGATGTGAAAATTTTCAATTTGAATTGCATGAAATTTTCTTACTTCATAAATGTAAAATTATAATATATTCATAATTGCACATGTTATAGAAAATATCAGTCATTTTCATACATATTAATTATTATATATTTTGTCCCATAAAAGTGTAAAAACTTAATATTATAATACAAAATGCCATGCTTTGCAAATTGGCAATTTCTGCCGACATATTTTTTCATCGACCTTAATTTTTACACATTAAATACTGAACTACCTACTGGTATTTCACCAACTTCGCATTGCTTCAGTTTGTTGAGTGAAATGTCTGACTTTAAACTTTCAACACAGCTATTCATTGTAAAAATATTTTCTTTTAAATAATGTTAACCCAAATTCGAAAAGCAATAATTAGCTGAAGATGGGTCCGCCGTATACCCGAAGAGTCCTAAATACAAAATGAAGAATACGTCGACCGGCCTTATTATTCAAAACCTTATAACTATTCTTCGGTTGGACCTTCAATCCCTTCAAGAAATGTTAAAAAATTAATTAATATAACTTTGTTTTTATTCTTACACAAAACTGTACAGGGGTAGGGAATATATTCCAAAATCCCAAATGACAGTCAAAATAATTGTAAGTGTGTTTTACCTACGCTTTTCATTTTTTTTTTCATTTCATTTCAGTTAAGAAAAATGAAAAAAATATTAAACAGATATAAAACAGATTTATAAAGAAAGTTGAAATGACAACTTGTTCTGGAATTAAGAAATATATTTTTTTCGATCGACTAAAAACTGATATCTTTCCATTGTGTTTTCGAACCGGATAGTGCATTACTCCGATATTTTAGTTGCTAGAGCATGAAAAATACAATCATATTTATTTCATCATTATTGACTATAAACCTATCGAAAAAAAATAATAGTATGTGTATCACGTAGGAAAAGTAACTTTCATAAAAACAGTCGTTATTTTAAAGTGAGCATTCTTTTACTCCTTTTATTAAATGACCATGTATTCAAAAAAGTACAAATCAAAGTAAATGTATCTATTACGTCCATTTCCTCGGGAAATCTAATTTTAACGCACTTTTCAATATGAAAATAAGTCAGTAAATATTCGTTATTTTAAATTGATCATCCTTTTACACATTACATTAAATAACTCTGTATTCTAATAAGTACAAATCGAGGTAAATGTATCTATTTCGTCCATTTTCATGGAAAGTCCAATTTTAAGGTACTTTTAGAAATAAAAACAAGTCAGTAAACAATCATTATTTTAAATTGAGCGTCCTTTTACACCTAACACTAAATAACCCAATATTTTAATAATTACAAATGAAGGTAAATGTTTGTATTTCGTCCATTTCCTCGGAAAGTCCAATTTAAGGCACTTTTCCAAATGAAAATAAATCAGTAAACAGTCGTCATTATAAATTGACCACCCATTTACATCTTACATTAAATAACCCTGTATTCCAATAATGAAAAATCAAGGTAAAGGTTTGTATTTCGTCCATTTTCTTGGAAAGTCTAATTTTAACGTACTCTTCCCAATAAAAACAAGTCAGAAAACAATTTCTATTTTAAATTGAGCGTCCTTTTACACCTTACATTAAATAACTCAATATTCAAATAATTACAAATGAAGGTAATTGTTAGTATTTCGTCCATTTCCTCGGAAAATCAAATTCTAACGCACTTTTCCGAATGAAAAGAAGTTAGTAAACAATTGTTATTTTAAATTGAGCGTCCTTTTACACCTTACACTAAATAACCCAATATTCAAATAATTACAAATAAAGGTAAATATTTGTATTTCGTCCATTTCCTTGGAAAGTCCAAGTTTAACACACTTTTCGAAATGAAAACAAATCAATAAATAATCATTATTTTAAATTGACCATCCTTTTACACGTTACACTAAATAATCCAATATTCCAATAATTACAAATGAAGGTAAACGTTTCTATTTCGTCCATTTCCTGGGAAATTCCTCGTCCCAGCGTTGGCAACACCGAAGCCGTCGCTTGCTGGATTGGCTTGCCGGTCGCCGCTCTCTCCTCCGCTGAGAACCGCATTCCTTCCGACCCTCTTTCACATAAATTACACTATTTTATTGAATTGTCACTCTGCCTTTACGACGGGATTAATAATAACGCACCTGCTGCCATCGCTCCAGCGTGTTCTACGAACATGCCTCGCTAGTGGGAGATCTGGACGAACAAAATGGAGAGTATATTTAAATCACTGAACACCTCATTGTTCTTATCGACTTGTGGGAAACTGTAGGCGTTGGGATAGAAATAAAACAACGCAATGGTTGTAGGTTATGTAATAATAAACACTGTACTTTTAACATTCCAACCACTCGAACATTATGGAATATAGAATATTAGCGTTTTCAATAACGAAAAAGGTATATAATTGCAATTTTAAAATGCCGAATATGTGTTCTATAAACAGATGTCTTATTTTAACCGAAAGGATTTATTTAGAATTACAGCTCATTGTATTAAAAAATATAATTACCAATTTTGGATGTTGGTAGTCGGATATTGGACAATACGGAATTTCAAATGAAAAATACCCGACTACCAACATCCAAAATTTACAAGAAGTGGACGCTATTAACTACAGATAATTACCAATATTTAAAAGATATCTACGAGCCCTGTCTCCTAGAAGAACATACGCTTTAAGTTAACAGTAAATGAACTTAAATACAACGTAAATATTTAATCTTATTTTACTTATTTAAAACATATAAGAAACAATTGATTTACATGAATGATGAAAGACAATTTGCTTTAACTACCTTAGCTTTACATTACTTATGTACATTTATAATTATCATTCGGTGACTTCTTCTTTTTCTTCTATAACGGCAACGGCTTTTATGCGTCTTAGCAATAGCATTATATTTACAAGAGTTTGACATTGTCGTGGAGTCAAGTTCAGTAAAGTTTGGTAAAAATTTTACTGTTGCATCATAATCACAGTAAAATTTCTAAGATTTTTATTTCTTTGTACAAAGTAAAGGAAGTAATATAATTGCGAAAAATTTCGGTTTTTAAATTTTAACAGAAATATCCATTTTGATGATCCCTAAACCCATTTTGGCAAGTTTTTGGTTTTATAGTCGTACGTACGTATCTCGCATAATCAAAAATGAGTAACCGTAGAATGTTGAAATTTTGTATTTATGTGACTGTTGCAACATCTAGTTGTACACCTTCCTTTTTTTGCAATCGGCAGTACCATCAGGCACTTGTTAAAATTTTGTTTATAGAATTGCCGATAGAATTGCTATAACATTTACTTATGCACCTCCATTTTTGGTTCCAACCGGCCGTTTCAAAAGGGTAGTTTAGGCAGCATTAGAATGATCTCACTTTCAAGCAAATAAGCAAAAAATGTGTATAATTTAGCATGTAAGGAAATCATGTGGTGGCTACATCAGATTTCTTTTAATTTACTAAAACGTTGTAGGTATAACCCTTACCCATTCCGTCATAAAATCCAAACAAAGAACTAAAATTGCATTTTTTTTTGGAACTGAAATTGAAACAGTTACTTTGATACAAAAATATTTCTTGTAATAAACCTGAATATTTTAATGATTTAAAGGAAAATGTTTGTATTTTTATGCATCACAATTAATTATCAAAATGTTTAATTTCATTTTTTCCTAAATTAATATATTTCTTCAATTTCCAGGACCAGTTCAAATCAAATAATATATTTTTCAATTGCTAACATTGATAGGTATTTTATTCTCCATAAGTCTTTTTTTATGAAAATTAAAAGTTCATATTCCAGAATCCAATATTATATTTAGGCTGCTAAAATTTTGACGCACAATAAAAGGAATGGATTTCTTGTGAAAAACATGTTTGTTTGATTTTAGAATTCAGAAACATTTTTAAGTAATATTTTGAAAATGATTTTCATTGGTATTAAAATAAGTTACTTGACAATGAATTCGTAATAGACTTCAAAAAAACTGTGTAAAAAAGTTACAAAACAAATGATTTTGGACGGTTTTTTAGGGCGTGCTATTTATTTAGACTGGCGCGTCCTCCGAGTGAATGGTTGGTGACAGCGTTGGCACTCGGCAGTGTTTAGAGAGTTTGTTTGTCGACTGATTTTTGTCTAGTTTTTGTTATTTTTGCCGCGTTGTAAACATTTCGCAGCGTCGACTATGTTCAAACGTGAACCGCTCAACGCACGTTCCTTCTCTGTCAATATTTGTGTAAGAGTTTCCTACACTCGGCATCTGATACATAGAAAATGGAATACATTCTCCTATAAGTTTTCATGTAAAACAGTTACCCAGTTGTGATTAATGTAAATAATTATGTAGTGGATTCTTTATTGTTCGTTATGAAAATTAATTAAGTCTGGATTTCACTTAAAAAACATAAATAGGAATTGTCCAAATTAATAATCATAATAATATTTTTGCCCAATAAAAAATGTCTACCAAGTGAGTGTTCAAGGCAAGATGTTATGTTTATAAATCTATAAATTTAAAATTTATTATAATGTCGATTGTGCGAAATGCATGTTTTTATATTATTATTGCTGCCCTTAATAATTAAATAGTTTATTAAGTATTATGAACGGTAAGGACATTTTATCGATCGAAGACAATGTGGTCTCAAACCATTTTTTTAATTTTAATTTTCTGAAAGAAGAGAATGAAATAAGCATAATGAAAACGCGACTGAAAAAAAAAACAAACTGTTTAGTTGTCAATTATTTTTATATTCGTCGGTGTAGTTCGTATATTTCTATGGACATATATGAATGAAGCTGTATAAAATTAAACAACCAATGAAATTGTTAAAGGACATCGCAACAAAATTTAAATAATATTTAATTGAAATATTTTTACTAACACTTATTAATTGTAGTATATTTTCATATTCTCCTGAAAAATGGCAATATTTCGACAATGGTTCAGGACCCTCTTGTTGAGCGGAAGAGCGAAGCGATTATTGTTTGAGATCGTTATTCCCTTCCGTTCCAAATGTTTACCTTTGCTATTTTTTGCACGATCAAAATTTAATTTTCTTTAACATTAGTAAATAAGATATCCAAAATGAGGCATTAAAATTCATTCATGAAAAACCAAAATCCGGTTCTATGGTATTTTTTTGTACTAAATTATTTCTGTGTATTAGTATTAAATATGAACAAGCCAGATTGTGCAAAAAAGTGGTTATACATAAATTAATAATATACAATTTAAACTTGTACCAACATAAAAACAATTGGCAGGAATCATAGAACAATAATTCATTTAAAATTACTGAATAACTTTTTTAAAGTGTAATCACTTCTATCCATTGCTGGCTCAGCTGATTTATAGGGGATATCGGTACAGATAAAATTGTACCGAAGGGTACTTCAACTGCCGTGGAAAGTGAACTACAGGGGTCATTTTTATGTGAGGAACTGATAGCAAAGAAAACTCGACGGATGTCTGGTTTTAGGAATACAGAAATAGTGATATTAATACGAATTAAGAAAAATTATTTCTTTGGCAATAATATGCTTTGATATTTTTCACTATTAATGTATTAATGTTAATTAATATTTTCACGGAATTGAAAATGTAATGTAGGTATATTATTTTGTCACACTATTTTCTTGTGCTTACATAATATGTATGTATATATGTATATGTACCTATGTGATAGGAAAAATATTCAATGTTTAAGTTACAAGTTACATAACGGTTAAAGTTTCTTAGAATCGAAGTTTGAACTTTTGAAGTTTACTGTTTGCTGTTGAGTATTAACAAGAAATACAAAAAAATACTGAGTGAGAGTAAATTTTCATTAAATTCATAATTTTTCTTATATTTACTTAAAGCCTAATATCATTTAGATTTAAGAAATATATTTGTTTATATGAGTATGAATGTTATTTCCACTATTTTTTAATGTTGCGGTTATAGATATATAAATACATTTGATTTTTTTTATTTTGTTTTAGTTCTTTAACATTTGTTAATATGAAGTCTAGACATTCTATAAAATTGTGTCATAATTTTTTTGCTGCTAATATATATGTGAAAATAAATTTAAAGATAAATGCTATAACAATTAATTTTAATATCTCAATTTATGGTCTTTGTAGTAAGTAGTACATAAATGATACGAGTAATAATAGTTTGCTAAGAACTATATAGTATTTTAAATTACTGTTGAAATTGGCGGCATAGAAAATTAACGAAAATGTTTTGCAAATCAACACTATTAAAATGTGTAACTGTTGCAAATAAATATTTCACAGATGGGTGTGCCAATCTTTTATCATAAATATCAGTAATAATGACATATTTTTAACAAAAAGTTACCTTTTGTACCATCCATAGTTTGTACAGATGGTATAAGTATATAGGAAATAATTGTAGGAAATTAAATTAAATACAATTTTCAGTCGAAATAGAAACCATAACCGAATATTCGACTCCTCTTCTAGTTTCGGTCAAAAACATAACCGAATCCGAAACTTATGTATTTAAGTTAAAATTTAGTTAAATTCTTATTACACACGGAAATTTAAAAATACATTAGATTGTAGTGTTCTTTTTATTTGTCACGTACTTTTTACAATAAAATTTGGCTATATTATGTATAGCATAATAAAAAGCAATTATTTTATATATCTTGTTTTTCAATGGGGATTAATTTTATTTCTCGATTTTTTTTTTAATTTACCAACGCGCAGTTGCACTAACAACGCTTAAATTTTAAGCTACACTTAAACAAAAAAAATCTAATCGAAATTTTGACAGCAATGTTTAATAGTTCATTTGACATCTTATTCCGATGTGATATTGCCTATTAAAGGAAAACCTAAAATTTAAGTAACAACGGTGTAACCCACCATCAATATGTTAAATATGACAAATGAATAATTGTTGAAAATGTCGTAGAAGTTAAGGATTCGGCAGTTATAAAAAATTCCAAGACAAGGCAAGACTTTTTTATCCTAGATCAAGCCAAGAAAATTCTAGACAATTTTCAAGACTCTAGATTAATCAAAATTTTAAATTTTCGAAATATGATATATTTATGCGAAAATTGTTCCATCCAAACTGAAACAGTAATAATTGTATAACAGGAAAATAACGCTGCTGAATGATTATCTGTCCATGTCTAAACTGTACGCACATAACAGGTTATAGAAGAGTCTTGAAACAATCTAGAGTCTTGATATCAATCACCTACTTTGTTTCTCTGGTATTACAATGCTTGTTTATTAATTTAATCATCCAGGGAATAAATTCATTTTAATCCCGCAAGAATTAAAAGTGCTACTTCAGTCTTCGAAAATAAAGAGTGTAGACTTTTACTTCCAGAAGTACAAAAACATTATTATGTGGTTCATTTATTTAGAATTGTTTTAAAAGTGTTTTTGACTGACTTATTATAAAACAGAGCTAATATTTAAAATGTACTAGTACTTATAGTTTTTTCATTATTTAATTAAACAAATTGAATAATAATAATAAGTAATTATATCAATAAATATATAGGTGCATAAAAATTATATCCCGCCATTTTCTTTTAAAGTCTCATAACATATTTTACATTGTACATTTAAAAAATATTATTTATATTATCCTTATAATGGTGTCATAAACCCAAAATAATAGGGAGCATTGAGACGGAACGCGTTCCTGAAATAAATGCGCTTCAATTTAAAGGGTGTCAAAATTTGAAAACAATATTCAGTTAAAAAACTGGTAGGTTTATCTAATTTAAATTTAGTTGCAGTGTTTTAAGTGAACAAGGTACCCAAAATATTGAACCTATATATTTATAAATAAAATAAATGCGCTTCAATTTAAAGGGTGTCCAAATTTGAAAACAATATTCAGTTAAAAAACTGGTAGGTTTATCTAATTTAAATTTAGTTGCAGTATTTTAAGTGAACAAGGTACCCAAAATATTGAACCTATATATTTATCTACATCATTGGTTTGGAAAAAATTTTAAGAGATAAGACAAGATTTTGCAAAGTCTTGTCTTGTCTTGTCTATAAATGTCAAGACAAGATTTCATAGGGAGATTTTTGGTAATTAGACAGCATGGGGATGATTTTGTTCGTAAGATCAATAATATTAATATGTATCTATCTAACATATTAACAGTGTTAGGAATAGAGGACAAACATTTTCTCAAATCACTCAAATATTTGTCCTCCTAACACTATTAATAAGTAGATAGATATATATTATTGATTCCTAACACTGTTAATAAGTAGATAGATACACATTGATCTCCCAACTAAAATCATCCCCATTCCCATCCCCTGCTAATTACCAACCCCCCATACTGGGCTCGCATCCACCAGTCCCATGAGCCATCGGGTGGTAGAGACAGACATATGGGGAGGGCGTTGGAAGCGAGAGAGACGCCGGCTGCGCTGGCGCCGAGGCGATCTAGGCTAGCAGGCGGACCCGAGCAGTCAGTACCCGGCCCAGTATGGCTGCACACCAGGACTAGCGGCTTCTAGTCAAGTGCTATAGTTACTGTGAGTGTGGTGCGTGTTGTGATCGAGATCCACAAGGTGAGTACCATTGGTTTGTAGTTATTGTTGGTGGGTTATGCGCAAATTATAGGTATTTTAAATTTTGAGAAAGTTATATTTACTTAAGCGTTAACTTACTGTTTATAAAGACAGGAAGAATATTGTGGTGTCATGTAAAAAATAAAGGTATCGGTACGCAATTATTTTTCCTAATGACATCCAATTTGAGGATTATCGTATCGTTTACTTAACCTTTATCTTACTGTCTATAAAGACAGGAAGAATATTGTGGTGTCATGTAAAAAATAAAGGTATCGGAACACAATTATTGTTCATAATTACATCCAATTTAAGGGTTATCGTATGTAATTCTTTTTTTTTTAAGAATAAATTTAATTGGTGAAATCAACATAGCATAAATAAATAAATACACAGGTACATTATTTTAAATTGCAGCAACTAAATTTAAATTCTGTTCATCCTTTTAAACCTACCAGCTTGATTGATAGTTTCAAAATCATTACTATTCAAGTACTGAAATAGTTGTATATAGCATAATAGTTTAAAGAAAATAAACAGAATATTGTTTGGAAAATTTAACCTTTAAATTGTAACGTATTTAAAAAACTATCAAAACAATGTTTCCTTTAATTTCGGCTTTACGACACCAATGTAGGAACAATATAAATAATATTTAAAATTTGAAGTAAGTGACATTTACTTAACCTTAACATATTGTCTATAAAGAAATAAATAACATTATGGTGTCGTTTAAAAAATAGAGCTATCTAAACGCAATAATTTTTCACAATGATTTATCCAATTTGAGGATTATTGTACGTTATTCCTTTTTTAAATCATTGATATAAATAAATAAATAAGTACATTATTTTGGGTAACTTGTTCACTTAAATTCCGTACCTACTTTTATATAATTATCTAGATAAACCTTCCAGTTTGACTGATACAAGGCAGAAATACCAAGATAGGTTTATAAACATTTTTCAACTGAATATTGTTTTAAAATTCTAACGCCCTTTAAATTGTAGGTCATTTATTTCACAAACGTCTTGAAAAAAAAAAAGATTCGAAACAAGGTTCTATATTATTTCGGCTTGATGACAACATTGTAAGAACAATATAAATAAAAAATTTAAATATATAATGCAAAATATGTTATGAGACTTTAAAAGAAAATGGCGGGATGCAATTTTCATGAACCTATATATTTATTGATATGGTTACTTATTACTATAATTCAATTTATATAATTATATATACTGAAAAAAACTACAAGTACCAGTACATTTTAAATATTAGCCCTTTTTATAATAAATCTTTTTAATAATGCTTTTGCTCTTCTGGGAGTAAAAGCTTATTTCATCCTTATTTTAGACTACTGAAGTAGCAGTTTTAATCCCTGCGAGATTAAATATGAATTTAATAAACAAGCATTATTTCACCACAGAAACAAGTAGATATATGTATGTATGTAACCTATCCTAGCTTACCAGAAGTATGTGCATAATGATGTTTTGTTTTCAAAGCTATCATGTATTTGACAATTATAAAAATGTAACCAAATAAATATTATTTTAAAATGTATAGGCGGAAATGCAAAAAATAGTGTATATACCACAGGATTAAAGTGCTTGTGATCCCTCAAGTGATTATTTTCCTCGCCTACGGATCATAACATAAATCTCACACGTAGGATTAAATTATGTACTTTAATTCCCCAATTATTATATACTATTAATCTCTGTACTATCGAATGTGTATATAAAGAAATTATTTATTTAAATTAAAACAACAAATCAAAAATATCAAATTTAGTTATTATTAAATATGAACGTGTAAGTTGTACACATTTTTATTTATATAAATTTGTAAAACTTACACTAAGTGATTATTTTTCTTAATGTTTATAAATGTTTTCACAGCCAAGTGTATTCAATTTATTAATTTTTACAATTACGAATATCATAGTACAACGTCTTAACCTGTATAGTATTTTTGATTTTTTTACATAAATTATAATTGCCAATCAATCATATTTCAAATTTGGTTTTCTTATGTTTGATGATATTAAAACGAATTATCGAAAATCAATATGAAAGTAGATACAAATAAAAAAAAATCGTTAATAGAACTCAATATTTGACTTGTATTTCAAAGATAAATATAAATAATTTCGAATCATGTAGTAACTCAATTTTAACATAAACAAAAAAAATATTTGACCTTATGTCATTTTTTCTGGTTGAATATATTCAGTCAGGAATTTAAATGGTCGACCAATTGTGGAACAGAGAATAACTGTTTTATTATATTTACATACTATAACCTACATGATCTAAAAGAAGAAACAAATGAATATATAACAATTATTTGGATTTGGATTAACTATTGACTATTGTTTAAAATAAATTGTACAAAATATGTGCAACTTGATGTTTGGTTGTCATATGTGGTATATAGAGTACATTAGAGAAAATAAAGTATTGTTTGAATTATCGGTGTATTGTTTTGTTTTCTGGCTATAAATATGTAAACAAAAAACATCGTAAATAAATTGCGTATAACGCCCGTTTAAAAAAACAGATAATGTATGTAAGGTGGAATTTATATATTTCTCAAATAAGGTGATTTAAACATGACTTTTCAAATTCATTAACAATAACTTGCATTATTTTATTAATAAAATATTATTATTAAAAAAATATTTTAAATAAGAATAAATTAATAGACATTTTGCAAAGTATGCCAATTTGTTATAGATATCGGTAATAATATATTAATTTTAATTTATTTATGTACATATAAATTACTAATTACAATTATTGAGTACACGTACTCTTTATATCATTAAGTAGAACAAGGTTTAATTAATCATTATACATCTTTATAACAATAACAAAATTTTAATAAAAGCAGTACTTGAGATTTGACAACATGAATATATATGAGAATTTTTATAATAATTTAATACAGTCCTTAGCTAAAATTTTTTAGTTCAAATTTGTATCTATACATAATTAACTATTACAAGTGACTAATGATTTGGCAATTTTGTTACAATTGCGGTTAACCTGTTTATTTAAGGAAATAAATGTTTTATTGTTGACAGTGACAATTATTATAATATATATTTTATTAATTATAATAATAATTGTTATTGAATGTTCTAAAGGAATTGTATTAAAACTGTAAGTATTAATTATTTTCATAATTTATTTTATCGTGTCAGATAATTTGCATCACTCGACTACACTCGTGGTGCAAACTTCATCTTCGCGAAAAATGACTATTATAATCTCCTATATTATAATATACTATTATATTTGACATGATAAATGTTATAATTGACAGTGAAAATATTATAAAAATAATTATCGAATACTCTAAAAGGAATTGTACTAATATTGTAAGTACCAATTATTTTAATAATTCATTTTACCGTGTCAGTAGTCAACGAACAGATACTCATAAAAAATATAAATATTAGTAAAAAGTGTAAAGAGGAAGGCGAGAAGTTATGTGCTGGTCACATCAGATTTTTATTTATGTTGAGTTAACGGACCAAGATTATTGTGTCACTGTTTATTACTTTTTGTTACTCTACATAAGAGTATTCTAGTGTATATACCATCTGATTAATTTCTGTTTGGCATGTTTTATTATTTATTTTCATTCGTTATAAATTCCTATTAACTGCATTTTTATTTTTCTCTTTTTCTCTATTTCCAATTTGCGGAACCTTTTACGAGGCTAGATTTACTGGTTCACTGGTATAGGTTAATTTTCTTATGATTATTATTTATTTAAGTTGTCATAAAATATTTTATTTGAGCAGTTAAAACTCAAGATTAACACATTTCATAATAATGTAATTTAACCAATGTTTATGAACTCCGAGCAATAAATATACGATTATGATCCTATAAGCACGCCGATTGGATTTGAACATATTTAAATCACCGATTGATTTATTTATGTTTTATTTACCTTACCGTTCATACTTACATTTTTTTGTATTTATATTTTTCCTCCCGTTACCTTGGTTGGAAGGTCTAGGAATCAGGTTAAAATCACATATGGCGATTATGATGAATAAGCACGTTTAAAGATCCTTACATTCCTATTTTAAACTAGTTTTTGAATTAATAATGGTTTATAGATTTATATGTAATTAATTATTTATTTATTTAAATCTTTATTTACCAGTGGTTAGGAAAAAAACCAACAAGCAAGTGTGATAAATTAAACTAACATGCGAATAATAATTTCCGTTGGAGTTCTAGGTTGTTTTTATTTTATAATTTAGATGCCAAAACTAGAGATTTAGTTCTTTTCAATCTTCTTATTTTGAGGAATTATCTAATAAATTTAGAGCTAAATTGTTAATAAGATTATGTAAGCAATTTTCATATCGAGTAGTGTATGTTTCTATCAGTCCTTTAATATTTTTTATTTTTAAATTCGAATGTAACGCACCCCCATAATTATCTTCCATATGTCCATATGGGAATAATTGCTGCTTTATATAATAGAATTTTGCAGAGTACTGGTAATATTGATTTTTTCTTACAAGCCAATACAGTTTTTCAATTTTAAAACCCTCTGTTTTCTTTTGCATGATATATGTTTCTTCCATGTGAGGTCTTTATCAAGATGCATAGCCAGGTATTTTGCTTATGTCTGTTGGGGTATTACTTCATTGTTAATTGTTACTGCGGGATAGATCTTTTAGTTATTAATAAGAAAATTTTATAAAATAATATTTATTAACAACTTCTTCATTTTCGATAAACTGTGGAACAAACCACGGATGTCATGAATCATAGGCCTTAGATATCTTAAAATTCTCGCTCTACGTGTACGGATTTCGAATCGGCATCTGCGATAGTTATAATCGAGTTATGATACTTATAACAAGCCTAGATATGGCAATAGCTATTTCATCTAGGATGTAAAAGTTTTTTATATTCTGCAACTTTTCTGGTAACAATTTAATCAAATCAGTCACTGTATATTGTCTTCGTCGCTTTGTGATATCATTTTGATAGTATTGGACATCAACGTATTGAAATATTTCATTTGAAAATCTGTATGATTTCGTAATTTTTATATTTATAATAATTGAAAATTGTTTGAAAATAATTTTGTTTTTCACCTCCTAAATCATGAAATCTGTAATTCGAGTAATACGCAATTTAGAAATGAAGTTATGAAGTGCGACATTGTAAACGTATTAGAGTGTTTCATATGAAGCAATTCAATCCAGCATGCACTCGTAAAGTAAAAAGGAGAAACTTAGACTTGAAATCAATATTTCATTAATGAGCTTTCTTGCATACAACATCTGCTGCTCGCTGCAGTCCGCACTGGTACGAGTTGGCACGTACATGCACCGAACGTGTTATTGCTTGTGGCGAATACACAAACATTTTACCATAATTGCTAACAAAAACCAAATACGATTAAAAAATACTTCTACACCATTTCCACTTGTAATTCAGAAAGAGTCATTTGAAATTCAGAAAAGTCAATTTAATTTCAGAACTGGTCAAATGTAATTCAGATTTATCAATTTAATTTCAGAACTAAATTGATTATTCAGAATTACATTTGACGTTTTCTTAAATTAAATTGACTATTCTGAATTACATTTGACGCTTTCTGAAGTTAAATTCACTATTCTCAATTACAATTGACGTTTTCTGAAATTAAATTCACTATTCTCAATTACAATTGACGTTTTCTGAAATTAAATTCACTATTCTCAATTACAATTGACGTTTTCTGAAATTAAATTCACTATTCTCAATTACAATTGACGTTTTCTGAAATTAAATTCACTATTCTCAATTACAATTGACGTTTTCTGAAATTAAATTCACTATTCTCAATTACAATTGATGTTTTCTGAAATTATATTGATTATTCTGAATTACAAGTGACGCTTTCTGAAATTAAAATGACCATTTCTGAATTATAACTGGAAAAGGTGTAGAAGACTGCTGCTTTCAAATCAATATTTTAAATTTTTTGTCATTTTACCTAAATTTCAATAAATAAGTTTAAGCAGCCAAACTTATTACAAGGTTATTATGGCCTATTATGTAACTCAGTGGTTAATTTTTAACCAAATTTTTGACAAATAAAAACAAACATTACAAGTAACGTTTTGATATTTTCTCTATTGTTATCTAATTTCATTGGAGAAAAAATTTAACAACTGGTTAAAAATTAACCACTGAGTTACAGAATAGGAAAGATTATCAGTTAATAATAACTGTTTTTATTGTATACCAACTTTCACAAATTACAATTTGGATGATGATTATGGGAATGAAGTAATATTTCTTTATAACTTTGTCATTTCTTACGCATTATGGAGATGAAATGATAAAGACATACGCAATAGCATTTTGTGCAACAAGTGCAAAAAGTCACCTATTTTCTACTAATGTGAGAAATAGGTGACTCTGCATGAGTGGCTTTTTTATGGTCACACTTTTTAACAAAACTAAATCAATAATTCATTTTCTCTACTTTACTTATATCCATCCTAGAGTGGATATGAAAAACATCTAACTTGTTGTCATGTCACAATATATTTTATTCTTTGAAAACTGAAGAGAAATTACAATTTCGGTGATGATTATGATGATGAAGTAACTTTTCTTTATAACCTTATCATTTATTGAAGATTATTGAAGATGAAATGATAAAGACATACACAAAAGTATATTGTGCCACAAGTATAAAAAGTCATCTATTTTCTACTAATGTGAGAAATAGATGATTCTGCACGAGTGGCTTTTTTATGGTCACATTTTTTGACATACTAAATCAATAATTCATTTTCTCTACATCCATCGTAGAATGGATATGAAAAACATCTGACTTGTTATCAATGTCACAATATATTTTATTCATTCGAAACTGAAAAGAAATCTAAAATACATAATGAAATCTACACCCTAATGTATACAAATAATATCTAAAGTCGTATCATATCAGACAATATTTATTTAAAATAATTATTTCATAAAATGTTGAACTATTTGACAGTTGACTGTTTCCCACAATTCTCTAAGCGCTACGCAAATGTTTTAAATGTTCGTTTACGTGATTATAACCTTAACTGTGTGAATACATAAATCTTATTGTTTTCTCTTCGTGTTGGTCGTAGAAAAATTCTATCGTACAACTCGAATGGAATGCTCGTTTCCATTCTTGTTGTACAATATACTATTACCCGTTGTTTGAAAATTATTTTTTAATCAACTTATTAACGTAAAACAGTAATTTTATATTAATAATTAATAACTTGCAATTATATCCATGAGTAATTCGAGGTGGTCAATTAATTGTACATTTGTACATTAAAATGTCATTAGTATTTGTTACTTTAAATTTATTGAACTGCAAAAATAATAAAAATAGTTATTATAAATAAATATAAGACGTACTGTAATAAAATATCTTGTATAAGTACTTTTTTATTTTGACTTGCACATAATTAAACATATTGACTGTTTTAATGTTGATTAACCAGTTTTTTTGGTACACTGAAATCAACAGGAAACTTTACGTTGTAGGAATTTAAAGTTTAAATACCATTTGTTATTGAACCAAATTTAGATTAATTTAATGTTTTTCTTATTAATCTTAGATTTAAAATTGAATTATATTTTTTTACAAAGAATTTAAAAAATGATTCATTACAGGAGAAGTCTCCTTAACAGGTATAACCTATTTTTATTTATAATAATTTAGGTAAAATTTAGCTTTAAAATGATTTTTTTCTAACATTGATTACCCGAATAGATATTTACGTAAATGTTAACAAAAATTAATTTAAGATTTTTTATTGATATTGTAAAATGTGACGAAGTATTGCATTGCATCCGATTTTAAATGAATAGTTTTATCATATTTATATTTTATGAATCATTTAGTAATCTGAAAATCGCATTTGGGATTCATTTATTTGCTGCGACATTACTATGCCATTATCGGTAGCGTTTATGAGATAAATAAAATCTTTCGATTTACGGACTGGAATAAAATGATTATTATTATCAATTATCATTGCCACCGAACGACTAAAAGCCTGAAGGGACAATCAACTAAGAGCTCTTATCCAATTAACTATCATGAAACACTCCATTTACCCGCAGGCTAGACGAATAGATCGTACCTACTAAAGATAAACTATTATGGATAGCAAAACTGAAAGTGAAAATTATCTTTTATAGCTTTACTTACTATACTGTTAAAATATAGAATCCTCGTATTTTTAGAATAGTTAAAAAATATTGTAGACGATTAGAAGAATTTAAATTAGGTTAAGTTAAAAAAAATTAAGTTAGATTTAGGTTAGGTTTGATTTGATCATAATAAAATACTAAATAATAAATTTTGTTTTAAACATTGTACATATAAGGTAAATATATGTAAATAACCTTCAAGTTTTTTTGCTCAGTTCGTTTTTTTTCCTCGTACAAAATTTGTTTGGATATTTTATTATAGGTGTAAAAATTAAACGGTAGCAAAATAGTGAAAGTATTCATTTATAATATTTATGAACAAATTAATACTTTATAATAGTATTTATACAGAACAAAATTATATAGATGACATGTTTACTGTTAATAAAACATTTTACACTTGCAATAAATGTCAAAATATTTATTATCTGTTGTTTTGTATATCAAAATGAATTGGTTTAATAAAAATAAGATATTGAATTTACAACAAATAAAATAAATTTGCATTACAGTATTGAATCATATCTACATTTTCTTATTGAAATTTTTTGATTTACATCGTATATTTTTATTGAAATGTACTATAATTTAAAAAACGTATTACACAAAATACACAATAATGCATAAATTTCTGTTATCTTGTTTTATTAAAAGAAAAAACTGTATGCTTCGAATAAGAAACATTTATTTAACTAAATTGTAAAGACATTTTAGTTGGTTGTCAGTAAGGTCGGTATTATATAACATTTATAAATCTTATTACGCCTTTTCGATTTTATTCTGTCGTTTTATTAAGTAATTTTTTCAACACATATAACCCCATATCAAATTTGTGTAAAGTTAAAACGAACCAAACAACAGTATTAAACCAAAAATTGTGTGGACAAACGCGAAATATCCCAAAAATACTCATTTTTATGCCCAAAATTTTGATTTTGGGAAATAATGTACTTTGATAAATCTTGCCGCGCTGATTTCAAATTTTTAAACGGAATTTAATTATCTCTTTTCGTTCCTGAGTTATTTGCTGTCAAATTTGCACCTCAAAAAACTGTGTTTTTTGACTATATCTCTAAAGTGGGTAGATATAGAATCTTCACGATTATACCAGTCGATTCTACGGGAAAAGTTACATAAAGAAATGCTTTCTCCGCATATACGTTCTTTGGAACGATTAGGAGAAAAATTAAAAAATCGAAAAAACCTATATTCCAAAATTTTTCCGAGGAACTTTTTTTATCCAAAACTTTTAATTTTCTGGACTTAAGTAAATATCGATATGCTGATTTCAAATTTTCAAACCGAATTGAATTATCTCTTACCGTTCTTGAGATATTCATGTTCAAAGTTGAGTTTCAGTAATACCTAAAAAAACAGGTTTTTTAGGTATACCCTTTTAAGGGTTAGGTTTACGACTTCGGCGACCTTACCAATCGATTCTGCGGGCAAAATTACATAAGTATACCAATTTTTAGATTTTTATTCCAAAGGATACAATTTGTAGAAGGAAAAAACGAAAAAAGCCAAAATCGAAAAAAATGCCTGATGAACCCCTGACGATTTTTTTCGATTTTTGGCCATTTTCAGTTTTTTTCTTCTAGAAATTTTATCTGTTGAGATAAAAATCTGAAAATTGGTACACTTATGTAATTTTGCCCGTAGAATTGAATGGTGATGTCGCCGAGACTGTAAACCTAACTATTTAAGAGTTATACCTAAAAAACCTAATTTTTTAGTTATAACTTTGAACTCAAATATCTCAAGAACGGGAAGAGATAATTGAATTTGGTTTGAAAATTTGAAATCAGCGCGTTGATACCTACTTAAGTCCAGAAAATAAAAAATTTTGGAGATAAAAAGTTTCTAGCCGAAAATTAGAAATTTAGGTTTTTTCGTTTTTTTTAATTTACACCTAATCGTTCCAAAGAACGTGTATGTAGACAAAATATTTCTTTATATAACTTTTTCCGTAGAATCGAATGGTAACGTAGTTGAGATTGTATTTCTACTCGTTTTTGAACTATATTAAAAAAACACAATTTTTCGAGATACAACTTTGAGAGCAAGTATCTCCGAAACGAAAAGAGATAATTAAATTCTGTTTGTAATTCTGGTATTAGCATAGATAATTCTTTTAAAAATATAGCAAACAAAATTTTGTAAAATTTGAAAATTTTCTAGTCAAAAATTCGATATTTTCAAATATTTTCTGGTTTACTCAAAAATATAGCATCAGCAGCTTTGAGAATTACTTCTCCTATTGTTGCTATATACATAAACTAATTTTCTTAGTAATATTCATAATAAAATCGTCTACCAACGAAGTCAAACAAATATTATAGTTTTTGAAAATATTACCACATGGTAACATTTCCCACATGTTTTTTCTTCCAATTTTCGTATATTTTGTATGTTAAATAACAATTGCAAAACAAGAGATATGATTATATTTTCTCGCATATTATTGAATTTAATAAATCAATTATGTGCTTTACTTTATTTCTATATTATTTTAAATTAAGGTATAAATTGTCGAATAGACAAAAACATTTTTGAGAAAATGTCATGACCTTTACTGAGTCAAACCTATCCCTCTGTCGTTTGTTTAATTGTTCATGTGATTGAAAATGATTGCAATTTAAAGGCAAAAAAATGGATGCACTTGTCGGGTAAAAGAGTAGCATACAGCGGGCAATTACTGATGACGTCAGGAATTCCTCTCGACAACACTATAAAAATACTTTATTGTGTCTCGTTACTGTTTAAGTGGCACTCACTCAAACTTCCTATTATATTTATATCTACGTTTTGTTTTCATGTCAACTTACGTTTCATTATCTATAAAAATTATATAGATACGAGACGTATATCCCACTCTATCAAGAAAGTTTAAATTGAGAAAAACATTCCCTTCATTCTAGAATTATAGCATGAATATTTTTGAAATAAATTCATTAAAAATAAAAATGTTTTTAATGGTATATTGTAGTTCTGATACATTCAAAAGTTTCCGACGCTGGCTAAAATATTCACTCTTCAACTATGTGTTCCGAAAAATAAAATATATCGATGTCAACTTTCATAATTTATGAAACCAGTTTGGCATATCCATTAATAGAAAATTATTTACATTTTTAATTATAATTTTATGAGTTATTTTATACTAATGAGTATATAATAATCTCGTCATAATCTAGATTAAGAAAGTCTTGCCCTGTCTTGAAATTTCAAGGCAAGATTCTTATAAGTCTTGTCTTGATAATCTAGACAAGACAAGACAAGAGTTTAGAAAGTGTATATCTAGACGGCAATACTACAGTTAATGTGACAACTGGAACCAAACCATGATTGGTTGTAAAAATTAAAGCACGTTTTATGTATGTATATATTTATTTTTATAAAATATATTTTTATTTGTTATAGGAAAAGATAATGAACTGTATATAGGGGTATAGCGTATTAAAATAGGGTCACAAAATTTTAGAGCATAAGTTTTATCAAAAAATAAATTGAAATTAACAAATTTCTTCTTCAAAAATTTAAAAATGGCACCGTATTATATTAATTATAATACATAAACATGATAAATTAGTAATTAAAATTAAAATCATGAAGAAGTTTTTCATCATTTCTAGACATCATATTATACAAAATTTCAGATCATAATGTAATGACACTGATGAGTTAGTATATTTATTTAACAAATTTTGAATGTTATTTAAAAATAAATATGATTTCAGTTGTTAATAATTGTAAAATAAAATTGGTTCTATGTTTGTTGTTAATAAGCTTTAACTTCTGTTAATTGTATAATCGTGAATTCGGAATCATGTTTAATTTTTTGTAAAAGTGGTAGCTACGATATTGGTAAATAGTAGGTAATAGAAGTTCAGTTGTTAATAATTGTAAAATAAAATAGGTTCTATGTTTGTTATTAATACGCTATAATTTCTGTTAATTGTATAATCGTGAATTCGCAATAATGTTTAATTTTTTGTAAAGGAGGTAGCTACGATATTGGTAAATAGTAGGAATGCAACGACAATATTTACCAACTGGCACTATAATTCATATTTAATGCGCGTTCTCCGGATACTTCTGTTTGCTTTCAGGCAAGCAAACACGGCTACTAAACTACATAATCATAATATTTTATGGTCTGTTTAAACCACTGTGCTAACTAATCGTCCATTTAGTGCTTTACACCCATTTTATTTTTATTTACTTTTACAGTATTTGCGTCCTAATCACCACTAACACCTTAGACAAATTTTCAAATTTGGTATGGATCCATACTCGTCCCCCATCTGCGCATGCGTGCGCCATTTTGTTTTGTGACGTCAGCAGCATGGGTCCCGAGCAGGCGTTGCTTGGCAACCAGATGCGCGCCCAAAAAGTCATGGCTGTCGTCGATCTTACAGCGCGCAGCCAATAGCGACGCGTGGATTCTATCCCCCCTACTTTCAGCGCTGCGTCCCCCCTACTAAGTGGAGTTATTTATGAGCGCAGGAATGGGAGATTCTCCAAGTATTGGGTCGTAAATTACGTTGCCATGGTTTTATGACCCGGCATGCATTAGAGGGACAGAGATAGTAGATCAAGGGGCTTCTTTTCGAGAAAAGGAGATGAATATACAAAATCTGGATGCGGGAGGGAAATAGATATAACGGCTGAAGTTTGCTTAGGGATGGTAAATTTAATGAGAATTGCTCGTTTTTTTTATACATTTTAGTGAAAATTTTATTTGAAACAGAAATTTAAAATAATGTTTAGAATTGCTTTACACCAGGGTTAAATAATTTTTAAAAAGAATAAATTTTCAAAAAAAAAAAATCATTTGTTTAAAAAAAACATATTATAAGAAGAAAGTAACAATCATATATTATAGAAAATATTTTTTAGGCTATAATTTTTAAATAATTCATCAGTAAAGACAAATTTAAATAATGTTACCACACCCTTTTTTCTTCTAATTTTCTAGGATATAACTAGGATGTTAAATAACAATTGCAGAAAAACTAATTAAATCAATGACATCTTTTTAAATGTCAATTTGTTTTAAATCTGACTTAAATAACTCATTTGAATAAAGTGAACCCTAGTTCAAAGATATTGGTTTGTATTGCCAAATGCAAATATTGGTAATAATTTATTTATAGCAGAAAACATTTATTAAACATAATTTTAAGGACATTTTATAGCAAGGGAAATATATGATAAAAATTTGATCCAACCTGACTCTAACTCAGGTTCCCAAAACCACAAACCAAGGATCTTATTTTACTAAAAAAAATAATTTATTAAAAAAAATATATTGAATTACCGAAATTAATAATTTATCAGTAGATAAACCACAAGTTGATTTAATTTTTATGGGATAATTTTTCAATTTTATATTTCTATCCAAATTTTATAACAAATAAATATATGTAAATATTATTGTTAATGAGCATGTTGTACTTTTCGTGCCCCCTTTTAACGTGCGCACCTGAAATCTTATGTCCAGTATAAGCACCTGGCTACTAATTGTTTTATGTGGCATTTAGCTTGTTTATGTCGATCTAAATTAATTTTATATGGCACGCTTTCAAATGGTTATTGTTTGTAATACCGGTAGTACTTTATACCTTTTTAAAGTATATTACGAGTACTTCGTGTTTCCTTCATACATACTGTACATAATTAAGTAATTATAAACATAAATAGAATTGCAAAAAGTTATATAGTTCACTGTCTAAGAAAGATATATTATGTCTGTATTGTGACTAACATAACACAAAAGTATTGTTGGTTGCTGGAATCAACTTCATTTAAAAAAATAATTTTTAAATTTTACTAAATAAATAATAATGTAATATCTAATTTTAATTATAATTAAATGTCTTTAACTTTTAATTTTTTTATGACTATATATCACTCCACAATATATCTTTTTTATTTAAAAAATTCTTCCTCTGCGACATCTATTATTCCGTAGCGTCACCCCCATCTAATTTTACTCCTAAGTCTATAGTTACCCCTATATTAAGTTACCTTAGGGTACATTTTCCCTTATCCATCCCCTATCCTTTTTGGCTCTGGTGGTAATTCTGCGAACTAGGGTTGGTATTGATCATTCTATTCCAACGTAGTTTCCCATTTCACCACCAGACTGCAGGCACGACGTTATACAACCATCGTAGTTCGACGTAAGTCTCATAGAGGGCTGCAGTGACGCAACTGGATTCCTTTTCTCGAGCCTGCAAAGGAGCAGGATTTAGTTCAATACAAAATTAAGTCGTCCTACTAAGATGTTGATATAATATTTTTTATGATAAATAATATTTTTATAAAAATAACTAATAATAAACTTATTGCGTATGAGGAAAATAAATAGCAAAACATATTTTGAAATTAATAATATTATTTTTTTAATTCAGTTTTCAATACTCTTCATTGTATTTTAATTACGAGAATTAAAAATTAATATTTAATGTTTAATAAATAATACATTTATAACAATTTATCTTTACTGTCATGTAAAATATTATTTGTTTATAAAATGTTAATAGTAAAAATTCATTTTCGTTAAATTATAAAATATAAAATATATAATAAATACCTTAAAATTTTATAATCACATTTTCTTTTTTATTGAAAATATATATTTTTGTGGTCGGTTTCTATGAGTTGATCTGTAGGATATAAAATATACTCTACATTTGTATGCGGTAAAACGAATAAATAAATATAATAAATAACTAAACTATAACATCAATGTTTAAAATTTTTTTGTATCAAAATTAATATCGATTTATTAATCAATTAATACATAACAACTAAAACATAATATAACTACCTAACGTGGTGATCTAGCAGTGGTTATCGATTGTTAGATCCCCACAGATCCTCAGGATGTCAATATTTGCTATAAGAATTATTAAACTTTCCGGCCAACAACGATAAACATGAAATATAACCAATAGTGTAAAGACAGTAACAGATATTTTCAATTATTTAAAAAAAATAAGTGGGTCATTTATTTTATCTTAGATCATATATCACTAGATATTGACTTTCCTATATTGTACGTGATAGATTTTTAGAAGGATGTGTATAGATACTATTTCTATTTCAGTTTTGAGGCGGAAGTATGAATTAAAAATTATGACATATTTGACATTGTACACAATTGTCAAAATGCTTTGAACATACTTTGGAAGAATTGTGAATTACTTTATGAGTTAGGTGTAGAGAATTTCAATAACACGCTACTTATTACATTAAATAATAATAGTTATTTATATATTAAGGGCATAATCAAAGGAGTACAGTAAGAGAGAATGTTTAAAGCTTTAAATTTCCTGACGGCTATAATCCTGATTGTGCCCGTGATACATACAAGGTGTTATTTCGTTTTGGTACTTCTTATATGTTTGACCGAAATTTCATTCATTTCATTTACTTATTAAGGTGATTTAGGCGTTGACAATTTATGCTTTATTGTGTGTTGGTAGTTTCGTTAGTTTAATCTACAACTCTACTGTCAATATTGACATTGTTTTTTCGGAAATCACACGATGTCATCCGACAAGATGACGTCATCAATCTCCTTTTCTCCTTAGCGATTTGAATCGTAATCATAGGATTCAAAATGATGATGTGAAAATCAATTCATTAGCATAAACATTTTATACCTAAATTTACATTAGCGCGGGTCCTAGATTTATTTTCTTATCTATTTTAATCCGGTCCTGGTGATAATAGAAAATAATAATAGAATAGAAGGGTAACTAAATCGAAAACCAAAAATCAATATTAGAATCTTTCCCATATAAATTTTACCCAAGTGACCACCCCTATGTCTATTTTTTATTTTCACTTAAACCCCGTTACTAAATAAACATTCTTGCATTTATCTCCCTGTATACCCCCTACAGCGCTATCTACCAGTAGTGTCCAGTCATAACCCACGCCCTTTCAGCAATCTCCATCCTGTATTCCTGTCATTACAAGGGTAGATCATATGCGCAGGCCGTATCTCCAAGTATATAGCCTCCGTGTACATGATGGCCAGAACAAAGGGCGTGTGTCGCAAAGGGTTGAGGGTTGAGAGGGTTGAGAGGGTTGAGTAGGGACTAGGGAGGGAGTTTAATCAGGGCTGATTTATAACTGGATAAAGCGAGGGTGGCTGAGATTTTTCTAAACATACGGTGGTTTAATCATAAAATCAATATGTATTGTTCAGTTGCAATAAGAAAATTAAAAATTGTTGGACAAACAATAAATTAATATTTTTTTATAATAATCCATATAAAAAATTGTGGTTAATATTAAAATGATCATCATTGATTTAAATAAAATAAAATATTTAAAAAATAATAGAATAAATGTATAAAAAGAGAGCATGTTTTATACGAATTAGAATATAAGGAAGTACAATGTACAAACAGAAAGTAAAATAGTGTCATAGTATTGTCTATATAATAATAAAAGCAAAAATACAAGATTTCATTTATTGTTCGTGATATTGTTTATAAACATGAATTAATGATACTTAAATACAAAATATGAAAAAATATACAAGACTTACATGTATAATAATAAAAAATTATATTGGAGCGTTTAAAATGCCCCGGCCGTATGTAAATTATTAATATATTTAAAAGAGTTTCGTTTTCTTTTAGATTTGATATTTTATATAACATATTTTAATTTCAAGAAAAACCATTGAGTTGAAAAGATATTCATAATTATGTCAAATAAGCAATTATTATGATAAAATATACAAGTATAAATGTACTTTGAAAAAGTATAATGTATAAAAAATAATATATGTAAACACAATTTTTTTTGGTCACATAGTTTTAGAGCAATATTCAACTTAATTAGCAAATTACCATGTAAGAAATAGCTATGTAAAATGCTGATCAGTTTGAATATTTATTTATGTCATTAAAATTTACACTTTGTAACATACTTTTGTTTTTACATATGTTAACAAGGAATGTTCAGGTTTTAATACGATGTATGAGGTTTAAAAATCGAAAGGCTTCTATAAAAGTAATTTCTGCAGTAGTAGTTGAAACAATAACACATAATACCATATTAAAATTGCATATTTCATTTTACTTTACTTCTAAAACCGTATTTTGGACTAAATAATAAATTGTACAGTTAAATATGCTAGGGAAACAAATTTTATTTTATTTGTTTTTATTTCGGAGCATTAATGATTATTTTTATAAAAAAATTATTTACTTATTTTACAACTCCTTTAAATATTTTGTTCAAATTATTTCTATTGGGTGTTTTTCCTATTTGTCTATTGAAAGAAGTTTTATTTTTGAAAAGTTGTAATTACTAATCCAAATAATAAATGATCGCACAATAGGCAGAGAAAATGTGTGCAATAAATAATCCTACAAATTGAAACATGTGAATGATTGTAACAAAGTGATCAGTCAGAGATCGGGGTTAAAATGCGAAGTAATAATTTTACAAAGACAATACAGGCTTTAAAACTGCAATAAATATTGTTTACAAAGAAGTTTTACTGCATAACTTCTTATATGTGATGCGCTCACGAACTCATAATGCATTTTAATGTGCCTGTTAACTTTACTACTCTTACGTTACACACGCACGCTGCAAACATTGCTTATTATATATTTACGCATACCTATTCGCATATGATAAATGCTGCAGCCTTATATAATATCACTACAACTAAACAACACAAGCTTTCTAAATATAAATGTTTCAACACTTACTTTTTAATATTTTTCATTTCGTATATTTTTTTTTTCGGTAAAGGTGGTTTTTGTTTTGTTGGGATTTGAACCTTATATCTCACAAATCGCTTATTACGAGCCGGAAATTTTTAATTTTCTAAAACATTATTAATACAATAGCGGCAGCTAACAAAATGTTAGGTTTTGTCACTATTGAACCAATCCTCTTCTCCTATTATTCATTCATTCGAAGTAAATTAGAATATTGTTCAATTGTTTGGAATCCCACTTTTAAGATATATGTATAACAAATAAGACCTATCCTGACTTATGTATCTTATAATTATCTATTCGAATATTTTAAATTATCTACATTATCTGATAGACGTAGCTTTTATTTGTACAAAATGCTTCACAATTTAGTTGAACCTCTCACACTGAATATTGTAAATATGCGTATACCATCCTTTAATTCACGCAGTCAACACAGTTTTCATCCTCCTCATTCAATTTAATGTATACTACTTAAAACAATATAGAATATAGCATTGACATCTTCTATGATTACTCTTAAGTCTTTTAAACAGCTTAAGCTTTAGTTCGTTTACGTTTATTTAACTTTTTCCTTTATAATTTTAGTATTTTGTATTTTTTTTTTGTAATTTTGTACTTAAATTTCTATGTGTACATCGAAGGTATTTAAGAATTTAAAGTTTATTGTACTTATTATAAATCTATTTTGTTAATTTGTTCCTGTTCAAGTATTGGGTTTACCTGTTAGGACAGTGTATTATTGTTTTCGTTTTTCTTTGCTACTTTTGAATCACAGTGTGACTTAAGATTGTTATTTTCCAGAATGTGATTTTAAAGCTTGATTGTGATCACAATTCATTATTGATTATTGTATTATATGCTACTTAATGATAAATAAAATTGTTAGCGTTGAATCGCAGGCGCTAATTGTAATTTCTATTTTCGTGATTTTGGCCACAGTTCATTATTAATTATTTTAGTTTATGCTACCTAAACCTCATCCATTTATATCATTATCAAGTTGTTCTCCTACCAAAAAAGAGACAAAGAGTTATTTAAAAAGTAAGTAATTTTGTAAGTGTGTTCACAAATCACAAGTTTATGCTACCTAAACCTCATCCATTTATATCATTATCAAGTTGTTCTTATACCAAAAAAGAGACAAAGAGTTATTTAAAAAGCAAGTAATTTTGTAAGTGTGTTCACAAATCACAGGTTTATGCTACCTAAACCTCATCCATTTATATCATTATCAAGTTGTTCTCATACCAAAAAAGAGACAAAGAGTTATTTAAAAAGCAAGTAATTTTGTAAGTGTGTTCACAAATCACAGGTTTATGCTACCTAAACCTCATCCATTTCTATCATTATCAAGTTGTTCTCATACCAAAAAAGAGACAAAGAGTTATTTAAAAAGCAAGTAATTTTGTAAGTGTGTTCACAAATCACAGGTTTATGCTACCTAAACCTCATCCATTTATATCATTATCAAGTTGTTCTCATACCAAAAAAGAGACAAAGAGTTATTTAAAAAGCAAGTAATTTTGTAAGTGTGTTCACAAATCACAGGTTTATAAAATATTGGGTAGTAGTAACTACAATATGAATGAGTAAATAACAGTTCGGGAAGTATTAGTATTGCTCATTATTACTTACTAAGTTTGATTTGATATTTTCTCTTTTAACACAAACATACTGACTAACCAGTATTTTAATTTGTTTTTTATAAAAATGTATTGTGCGCATTTTGTTAAGCCGTATAATTCGAAAATGACTACTTTATGTTTAATTCTGTGCATCGTTTTCCGTTTAACTAAATTCCTCCGTCTATTTTAACCCTGCAAAACACTTCACTTCATTTCATTCAAATTCCTCTACTGTAGTGCATGAAACTTAATTACGCGGAATATATGTTCAAAGTATTTGGACAATTTTAGCTCTTGAGTTAATGGCTCTCTGCGGCTATAAAGCGAGCGGGGTTCGAACCCTGTACTCGTAGATCCCGCTTTATCTGTCCGAGGCATTAAGTACGGCGGGGTGGTTGCAGCGATGGCCCCGAAGGGTTCTGTGATGGATGATACGGGTGCAAATTAAAGGATAGGGGTATATTTAAATGAATTTTATAGGCTGAGGATAATTTATGATGGAATTATATACTTTGTATATTTTCTATATTTTTATATATTCATATTTCTTGCGAGTAATGTAAAGTAATCTGATATTAAACGTATAAAATAAAATATAATTTTAGAGTTCCTTCAACATGTTTTTATTTTTTCTTTTAAACGCGAATAATTTTCATTGCTGTGGCGATAGAAGTAATTTTTTTGCACGATCAGGTATAAATAATGTAACATGACCTGACAGTGACAATTTTTAAGATAATATAGTTGGGTACTTATGCGATCTAAAAATCACACAGTGCGCGGTTAGTAAAATATTTTATTCAATACCTATCTGGATAATTAGAAGAAAGAAAAATACGTTTCAAAATTAATACCTATCAGATTGTTATCAAACTAAGTAAAGTAAATTTATTGATTGAGTTTTCAAGGCAGTAAATTAGGTTTACAAAGAACTGATCGGTTAGTAATTTCTTACCGACTAATATGTAAATCGTACTTTATAATTTAATTTAAAATTTATTACATTTTTTAAACATTTTTAAATTTTATTTTAAACATAAATATAATAAGCATTGCAGGCAGTGTTTTACCGTTTTCGGATAAAATTCAAAAACAAAAGAAAATGCTAAAATGTGCTTCCCTGAATAAGATATTACACTGCAACCAAAATTACACATACGTATTGAAGGAAAACTAAAAGTCAAATCCTAGATTATTATTTTTGCCAAAGAACAAACAACTAGATAATTATAATACTGCTATATTCGTTATTTTTTATTTAAAATGTAAATTAATTAGCATATTATAGACAAATAGAAATCTAAGTTTCAGAATAATATTTACTTAAAAGTATAGTTGAATTCCTGTTTTTCATGAAAATCATTTGATTTTATTAATACAATAGCAGAATCAAGTCTATTGAATTTTTATATGAATTTATCTATACTTCAAAAACTAAATATCTAAATTGTATTGGTGCAATCGGTTATTACACGACATTTCTGCACAAAAATTATTATTACTAAAATCTGTATATTATATTATATTATTTTATTTAAAGAATGTGATCAATAAAATGGAATTATAACGGAACAAGATACTGTTATAATTTAAATATTTGCCTTTGAGTTTCATCTGTTTTGATTCGTCTGGTGGTTAATTCCCTGTAAACTTCCACGTCTGAAATTGTTTAATTTGAGTTTAGTGCAAATAAACTATCACCGTCGTCCGCAAACGACGCGTAATGAAACCGGCAGTAAATAGAGTTTGGCGGCCATTAGATCGCGCTTAATTTGTTTAAACATGAGTTGGTTTATGTTCTGTTTGAGAATTGAAGTTGGCTGTGTAATAGCGGCGGTTAGAGCAAAGTTAGAGCCGTAATAACCAGGTAATGTGTTTATCACCTAGGCTGCACTTCGGGCTCTTGTTGGTCATTCCAGGCTCATGCATCCTACATGAGATGCAACTAGGCTGCACTCACAAAAACACTCAATTATTCATATCTCAAATTCGGCTTATGGGGACAGAATATAAGGGAAATTAGGGAAAATGTAGGTTTCATTAAAATAATAATATTAGGTACGAATGAAAGATACGTAATATAAAGAAATTTCATATAGATCACGCAAAAGTCAATGATAATTTTTTTTTTGAGTATATATTTTTATTTTGACTCCCAGTAATCATTTTCGGTTAATTATAGAATACAATATTTCTAATTGTTACTGATTTTTGTCTTCTTCTTTTGCTGGATTCTAGTACCGCTTTAAATTAGCCGTTATATTACAAAATTCCTTAACCAATTCTTTTATTCGGCTTATTTATTTATAGATCTTTTTTAGTTTGTCTTTCTCTTTTTTGTTTTTCTTGTGTCGTATCACCTTCTTCACTTGTCTGTCCAGATTCATTATTTTGATGTGTACAAACCATTCGTCTGTTTTCTAGATTCACTGATTATTTTTTAAATTGTAGCTTTCGAACCACGATTATATTGTCGCTGATGTATTAATATATTAAAAATTATGAAAAAATGATGTTCAAATTGACCATTTGACAATATTTATTTATTATTTTTACATATCAAATATCAATAAGCAAAACTTACGAAGTTCTACATTAAATAAGATTATCATCAGTATGGTAATTAAAATAACGTGGAATAATCATATCAAACTATACAGACTTGATCACAAAAACGTTACTCACAAGATAATTAAAATAATATTTAGTAATTACGTGAAACCGATTAACCATTGAACAAACCACCAGGCCTTAGATGTCTTAAAATCAATTCAATTGAAATCTGCGGTAGTTATGATACTCATAACTATCCTAGGTATGTTAGTAGCAATTATTTTGCTATCTTATGCAAACGGGGTTGGTACATGTTTTTGAATAATAATTATTTTGAGATATACTACACATTAATATGGTAGTTTTTATTAATTAGTAATTACATATGAAAAATTTTAAAAATTAAAGGTAGTTATATATTATTATTATTATCTTTTAGGATTCAGATTTCAATACAAGCTAGTACAAAATCCGCTATAAATTTCTAGAAATTTTCACCTAGTACATTGGCTGTAAATATTGTTCTGTTTGGTACAAAAATTTAAAACGTCGTTATTTTATTAGTTATTAGATTGTGAAAAAATTCTGTAGATGAAACATATCTGTAGAATGTCGTATTCCACATAAACTCGATTATTGAGTATATTAGGTATGATTGCATCGTGTAAGCTTGAAATGGAAAGATGGAATTCCTATCCGTGTTCCCATGAGAGTGCTATGTATCCGCAAACCACAATGGTGTGGAATCCATTCTCATTCGTGGTGTATAATTTTTGTAAACAATCCCGGCTCGATGCAACAATACCTCCACCTCGTGGCACACTCGTAAAGCAATCATCGCTGCAGTGATTTACACCCAGGTTCTCGTTCGAGCCTCGGTCGCGCGATTCTAATCTGCGCTGGTCTACAATCCGTGGCGAATCACACACAGCCCGAGCTGACCTGAGCTGCATTAAATTTATGTCCAATTCCGTTTATGTTGACAACTTTAAACTCCATTAAACATCAGTAATCGACCCATAAACTTTCTTTATTCCATGTTTGCTTGCCCGCTCACAGATCTCTAAAGGGATGAAAATGCAAATCCACCTTTCGTTAACTCCTTCACGAAATTTCAGAGTAATTAAATTATTCTCTTCTTACAAATTACAATAAAAAAACCAAAAAATTGTTCAAATTATAATGCTCGTTTATTGTATATCAAGAATGGAATGTTACTCATTTCATACGAGTATGAATTGAACATTCTAAGCGAGTTCTGCACTATACTTTTTCTACGACCACGATATTATTTCCTATTTCATTTATATTTAGTAATAAAGAGATGTTCATTTCACTATTCCCGAACTACAATACAAAAATTAAACATGATTTTTGATAGAACAGTGAGATATAATTTTATTTCATACGTTGCCTATGGTTACCTAGAGAAATGAAAATGTGTTTAGAATATACTATGTATCCGTAAGCAATAAAGCAATAACAAACATACAAGCAAATATCTTAATAGTCGTAGAAAAAATACATAGGTATAAGTATGTAATTTTATGGAAACAAATCCATAGGCAGAAAGAAAACAGGATTTAATTATTATTGTGAATATTAAAATATTCAATAAAAATAATAATTTTATATAATAGTCTAAACTCCAATGTTGAGAAGACTGTCATTATTAAGCTAGAGTCAAGATTGTGTCTCGAGGTGTAATGCAACCGAGGGATATAAGGCGCTGGTTCATAATGGTCTTCTCTTATTTAAAAAATTAAATTGCTATAAATATTTATCTGATGTTTCACTTTGTGAACTTCACTTTTAATTCTTGATTTTTTTTTTGATTTACTTATTTAAATAAGACGACAAATTTAAAATTAAAACCATAGTTGTAACTTTTCTTGAGATAACTCGAGTCATATAATATTTGTATTAGGAGATTGGAGTTTCTTTAAAAAGTGACAGTTTGCATTATTGACTTAGGTGAGTAATAATTTAAAGGTACAATTTTCTTGAGTTAAATTGATAAAATTCTTTTTGGATTTTGAGACTGTAGTTTCTTCAAAAAGTGACAGTTTGCATTATTGACTTAGATGAATAATAATTTATTACCAACCTAATAAGTAAATTTCGTGGCTATTAAATATGAATAAAGAATAACTGAAATAGAAAAACTAAATATTAAAATAACAAATAAGAAGTTTCAGTGTTACTCCGTTAGGTGGAACAATGTGTCTGAAATTCTAAAGATTACTAAGATTTCTTATTTATAAAATTATAAAAATTGCTCAAAGTCATAAGGAAAGAAATATACTTATATTTCTGCCGTATCTATTAATTGAATTTCTTCCCATTACAAATAAGACAAGAATGTCGAGTGTATGTTCTTAAAGAATGTGTGTCTATATAGATTGTACAGGTTGCGAGTGTTTCAAAGCTCGCACTTTCTATTAAGATTATAATTAAAGTTCAATTAGCAGAACTGTTCAATTCAAAGTGAATTGTAATGCCATTATCCACAGCTTGAAATAGACTGTTGTGTTGTTCTACAAATCGATTTACTGAGCCGTTTAATTGCTATTACAAATTAAATATTACAACGCCGACAAACAGAAACACCGCACACAACACGAATGCGAATGGGATTAATTCCTTGTTCTAATTTAATAATGAGGAACCTGCGATAACATTGTAATATGTATCACAATAGTTCTGAAATAATGAATATTACTTGGAAAAATAGTTTACGTATGTAGTAACAACAGGGGATGTAATTCCCAAAGCCGCTGATGCTGTATTTTTGCATAAACCTGAAAATATTTGAAAATATCGAATTTTTTGCTCGAAAATTTTCAAATTTTACAAAATTTTGTTTGTAACATTTCGTAAAGAATTAGATATGCTGATACCAAATTTACAAACAGAATTTAATTATCTCTTTTCGTTTCTGAGATATTTGCTTTCAAAGTTGTACTTCAAAAAAGTGTATTTTTTGAGTATATTTCAAAAATGAGTAGAGAAACAATCTCAACTACTTCACCATTCGATTCTACGGAAAAAGTTATATAAAGAAATGTTTTGTCTACATACACGTTCTTTGGAACGATTAGGTGAAAAATAAGAAAAACGAAAAAACCTAAATTTCAAATTTTCGCCTAGAAACTTTTTATCTCCAAAATTTTTTATGTTTTGGACTTAAGTAGGTATCGACATGCTGATTTCAAATTTTCAAACCGAATTCAATTATCTCTTCCCGTTCTTGAGATATTTGAGTTCAAAGTTATACCTAAAAAATTAGGTTTTTTAGGTATACCTCTTAAATGGTTAGGTTTACGGTTTCAGCGATCTCACCATTCGATCCTACGGGCAAAATTACATAAGTCTACCAATTTTCAGATTTTTATCTCAACAGATAGAATTTCTAGAAGGTAAAAACTGAAAATGGCCAAAAATCGAAAAAAATCGCAAGGGGTTCATCAGACATTTTTTTCGATTTTGGCCATTTTCGTTTTTTCTTTCTACAAATTGTATCCTTTGGAATAAAAATCTAAAAATTGGTATACTTATGTAATTTTGCCCGTAGAATCGATTGGTGAGGTCGCAGAAGTCGTAAACCTAACCGTTAGAAAGGTATACCTAAAAAACCTGTTTTTTTAGGTATTACCAAAACTCAACTTTGAATACGAATATCTCGAGAACGGTAAGAGATAATTCAATTCGGTTTGAAAATTTGAAATCAGCACATCAGTGTTTACTTAAGTCTAGAAAATAAAAAGTTTTGAAGAAAAAAAGTTCTTGAGAGAAATTTTGAAATTTAGGTTTTTTCGATTTTCTCATTTTTCACCTAATCGTTCCAAAGAACGTATATGCGGAGAAAACATTTCTTTATGTAACTTTTCCCGTAGAATCCACTGGTATAATCGTTTATGTTGTATCTCTACCCATTTTAAAGATATAACCAAAAAACACACTTTTTTGAAGTGCAACTTTGACAGCAAATATGTCAGAAACGATAAGAGATAATTAAATTCCGCTTGAAAATTTGAAATCAGCGCATCAAGATTTATCAACGTATACTACATACCAAAATCAAAATTTTGGACACAAAAATGAGTATTTTTGGGATATTTCGCGTTTGTCAACACAATTTTTCGTGTAATATTGCTGTTTGGTTTGTTTTAACTCTATACAACTTTGATATGGAGTTTCAGGATTCAAAAATAAATAAAAATTAATTAATACAGCCATAGAATAAAATCGAAAAGGCATAAAAGAATTGCAGGCTTTAAAATCAGCGCATCATCATCAATCAACGTAGATTTTAATATTATATATAATGGAGATTTCAAAAAACATAATAATATTGTTGGTAATAAGTAAATATTTGGTATTGTTTTGGTTGCGAACGTGTAAGAATCCTGTTCTTGGCATTCCTCTTGGTCTTTGTGATTTTATTGGACGCATGAAACCGTGAAAAGTGCCGGATTTGTTTTACTGCCCTCGCTACATTTATATAATAAATTAGTTTAAAAACTTGGACGAGCGATGGAATCGGAAGCGCACAGCAAAGCAGTAAAAGCGGACGTAAAACTCCCAGAATTAAAACTTGAATAACGTTCCAGAGACGAAAACGAGAACGGGAAGATTCTACGACTGAACGACTGTCTTCTCCTTCCCTTGCTCGCTGTTTGTCTACCGTACCGCTGTTTACTTAGCTGATTAAATCGATTCGGGCATAAATTCCCAACAACTACGTTCTAACTTAATTGCATCAAATCAAACCAGGAGTTTCTTCTTCTCTTATTCCAATCACGAAAATCCTTTTCATTAAAAATAATTAAACATCAAACTATTCATTACTTCATAAATAACTACGGACAATTTAAAATAGCAATCTCATATGTCATATGACCATGTGTTTTGTTAGTATTTTTTGTATTTGTTCGCTCACTTGGTTAGCGCGGTTCGACTCATATTGAAGTAGTGTAAAATTTGGGATTCAAATCGCAGATCGCTATTAGTAACATTCGTTTTATTTGTCTTATATCACTTCAGTTTAAAATGAGATGAGTAGTAAAAAGAAGGACAATTGTGGTGTACTTTAACCTAGGTATCTGAAAGTTTGTACCTTCACATTACATATAAATAAGAAACCAATATCTGGTATTATTTACATCTTCATTTAATAAATGCTCGTAACGATAAATTTAACATTGTTATAAATTTTAAATGGCTGTTTCTTTACCTATTAGTAAGTTATATTTTAAATATACTATGTTATTGAAGGTGCGTTTATGCTCACCAAATTTATCCCTTTCTTGCTTGTACGAAGAAAGGGAAACTTCGGTTTTCGGATTTCAACGGAAATATCCTTTATGACCATCGCTGAATCCATATTGACTCGTTTCGGCGTGCCGTTTGTACGTACGTACGTATGTACGTATGTATCTTTCATAACTCAAAAATGATTAGTCGTAGAATTTTAAATTTAGCTTATTGGACTACTATAAAATCTAGTTATGCACCTCCTTTTTTATTTCAATCGCCAGTACCAAAAGGACGTTGTAATCGAACGGTGTTTTTGATTTTTTCGCATAACTCAAAAACAGGGATGGGATTCCAAAACACATAACAACTACAAATAACAATTATACTTCTTATTATATCAATTTCAAACGTGAAACGTCAAATGACACCATGGTTGAAATTCAAATTTGCAATTAACTAGGACATTCACACATGGATATAGATTTGTAGAGTAAATTTTATGTGTATACCTATATATTAAACACAAATAATGATGACAGTTATAGTTTACTTTGTAGTGGATATTTGTAATTATAATAACAAGTACAAATGATATTTAGCAATGTATGATTTTAATCAAGTTGGCAGCAACATAAATAACAACAAATATGAAAAGTAAATTATTGAGGAGTGTTTAACGCTATTCAATTTCCACGATGAATAATTTATCTTTGCATGGAAATCTTATTCTTACTATTCTCCTGTATGTTTTATTCATTCGTGTAGTATTCGTGAATTTTTTATCCCGGCATTCTTGACTGCTGTTAAAATTCAAACCTAATTTTGGTGAGGGAAGTCTTCCCTTTTTCATAACATTATTCATGAGGAGGTTCGAGGACCCGTGATGTCATTTCCGGTGGCTCCCTCGGGAAATATCGTCTGTAATCGGGTATGTTCGGAGACGGACTCTGAGAGCTTCCAACTACGAGGTTTTTCTTATGAATTTAATTAAGAAGAGGATCGTAAAAAGTTCGCTGTTCACGTTCAGTGTAATTTACAGTTAGGTTAGTTTTTGTTCTCTCTTTTCTTTCATTACGGACGAGAATTATTTCAGACTTCAGGTCGTTTCAGACGCTTTCAACGAATTGTTAGCAATTCCAAGAAATTCTATTTCATATAACGTAAAAAAGAAAAATAATTAGTTTTATATAATTTTGAATAAATAGCACTAAGCACAAATTAAATAGTAGATGGACCTATAAGTATAATATAATGTATGTTCTTAAATAATTAAGTCCTGCATTTATTTCTAGAGAAAAATAATGTACAAAAAAATATTAATTTGAAATGCAATACAAATCTGTTGCTTTGTGTATGAATGATTTCACTTAAAGAATTTATTAAAAAATATATAAAATGGAAATACACTAGTGAATGCTCTCATACACTGAGTATTCCCTAGGCCTCCGGCGTCAATGGAATATTTATATTTCATGGCAAATTCAATAGATATAAATCAAGACATATTTCTGACAATTTATCGAATTCCGTACATGTTTTTTTTTTAAAGTCTATTTATGACGATACTTTAGTTTCGAGGTTTATAATTTGTAGACATTGTTTAGTTATTCTTCATTATTGTAAGATAAAGTCCTCAAATATAATATATTGTAATGCTATCTTCAAATTTCTTGGTGAAAGTACTATAAACAGTATTGGCTTTAAAAATCTGTTAACCAATTCATCTCCTCTTAGCCTTGCTTCCATTTCATCTGTATAGTGTAGTTTTCAGAGCCTAGTTTAACTTCTTACCTTATTCTTATAAGTAAGATTATAAGTTATTATAACTATGGTATTCATTATTATAGAGTAACAATTATTGGTTACCGAATTTACATATAGTACTTGAATTGTAAGATAATATTGAATTCACAACATCAAAAAATATGAGGTATTTTTATTAATATATTTAATTTATATTTTGTAAAGCCAGTTATCCATACAATTTTCAATTATATGTTTAACAATATGCAAAGATGTAAAGCAAAATTAACACATTCTACTAATAAGAGAATATTAATTCAATGTATGAGATTTATTATGCTTGATTAATTGATTTAGTTTTAAAGAGAACAAATGGAAACAATTAGTAATTGTGATACGAACAATATCAACAGTAAAATGTTAAAATAATAATTTTATGTGGGAAAAAGAAGTTAAAGAATTAGACACGTCAAAAGTCGAACTTGGATTCTCAGAACCATAGACCTCAAAATTAAAAAAATTAGAAATAGATTTCTTCGCGATAAACAAATGAAATATTTCATTGTTGAAACGTCAGACTTGGAGATAAGCAATGGTGGATGAAGACGTAAGAGAGATTCCCAGGCGTGATGTTTCGCGACATGTTCGTTAGTGCGATTGGAATCTGTGTCTGAGGTCTATTTTTACAGCCATATCGGAGCAGAGCTGCAGCGGAGACATTTTGTCCCGCAGTGTGGCTGTAGCGGCTTATTAAGCAGTTATTTACGGGGCAGACTAAAAATATATCACGGGGTACATGTGGGGGAGATAAGGCCCGCACTGCACCCGCAGACATGGCGGCAGAAGGGCCTTTCCCAAAACTGCCACGGGCAACTTGGCCAGGGAAAATATAAACAAAAAACACAATCCAAATATTTAAAAAAACAAATATATTCTATGATCAAAATATCTATATTCACTCTTCTTCTGCATCATTATTGTCATTATATTATAATTATTAACTTGAGTGATAGTCGACTATAGAATAATTGAGGTCCAAGGGAAAATAATCGGACAAGCAGTCTTCAATTGGAAATATTTATTTCATCACTGACGTTTCCACTAAAACGTTTGTCTTCTTCAGGGCTACGACTTTTTCTAACCCTGAAGAAGACTAATTTTTAGTCGAAACGTCGGTGATGAAATAAATATTTCTAATTGAAGACTGATTGTCCGATTATTATAATTAATATTTATGATCATTCCACACAAGTCATTTTCAACCAATCAGAATGTTTCATTTGATGGAAGTAGGAAGTTTTTTAGTGATTTTTTTTTATAGAATCACAGTAGCATCGTCATGGTTATATTTTGTTGATAAGCAGAATTTTATGTTAATCAAAAAAATTTAATCCAAAAAGTAAATTTCAAATAATATCCTATGATTCATTTGAAATGAAACAAGCAAATATACATTGCTGTCAATCAAATATCTATTATAAAATTCTGTGTAATCTGAACGTACTTTTTGTATAAAATAAAAAATAAAAATATGTAATACTACGTCGAGGAGGAGAAATTAAAAATTTATAAAGCTCAAACCAACATTATACTTATGTTTTGAAATTACCATCGGAGATGATATAAAATAATAGCAAATTTCAAATTATAACAGCTAAACGAGCTACAGTGATTCAAAGGGTAAACTATACTGATCAAATTGATTTGATCTGATGTGATTAGCAAAGGGAATTTCAATTATGTCATAAACAAAGTCAATAGAAATACGTATATATTCGCGGGATACACTCTTAAACACATTTATATTTATTTCTTTGAAAATACATTGAATGATTTTTCAATCAATCTCTACCATGACAACACAAACCCTTAAATAAACCCTTAATGAAACTTATATAAACCACCATAATTCATGAATGTGTAAGTCCCACTCTTTTCACTTCCCCACATGTCCCACACCTATTTCGTCCCTTCCCATTTCTTCCCTCTTCATTCCCATCCTTGTCCTCTGGGTCAACCTGGCTCGGCCATGCAAGGATGGGCGGTCCGATGACCAGGGTTGTTGGCTTTCCGAGAACGGCAGCCGCAGGTAGCTGAACTCCGCACAATGTGCAGCCGAGGTCTCAGGGACACTCGAGAAAAAACGCCCTTACGCGGGTGGACACTTCAAGGTTCACAGAGAATGGATAATGGGGAATTGTGGTTGGGTTTCAATTTGTACCTCTGACTCAGGTGTATCAGGAAGATGTAGATTTGGTGAGAAAACGTTTTTTTGACAATAGTCACAAGATTATAATTTCCTCTTCACTGATTTTTTTTGTATGTATATGAAAGAAAACATTGTTATTGATTTTAAAAACCAAATGAGACATTATAAAATATGGGATTTAAAAAAATTGCGGCAAAACTACAAGAGTAAAAAGTTGTTCAAAATTAAATTCTACATCAGATAAGAGTATAATTAGCATGTCTGCAGTACGAGATTTATTATATATAAAATGTAACATTTTCGATACAAATCAGACAGCCATGGAAAAAATGAAAATATCTTGTGACAGTTTAATGTAGTAACACTGACAATTTCACTCATAATTTGTCATCCAATTACATCACAATATTTTGGTGAATTGAGCAAGGCGTTGCTTAGATACAACGTCTGTCAAAATAATGATATGTAATTAATTGAAATATATATATATATATATATATATATATATATATATATATATATATATTCCAAGGAATTATCATGCCGAATACCATTCGTTACTAGAATTTTACTTGTAATTTTTGCCTAAGTCACTCCGGTTGTTGCTTTAGAAAATCGTCCCTCGTTCTGCGGACTCGTTTCATTTTCGTCTCAAAAAACTGTCAAAATTTCAAGTAAAATTTTAATTACCATTGGTATTACATATTACGATTACAGTTCTTATTGTTTGTATTTTAATATTATTTAAGTTGAATTTAAATTCTCGTTTTAAACAGTATACTAATATTACAAAAATATAAAATGATTTATTTATTATTTTTAATTGTCACAACTGTCATATTTCACTAGTGAAATAATGGAATCAATAACCTAACTGAAATTAGAGAAATGGAGAGTTTTTTATGAAAATGAAGTAGATATTTTTAAAATTTCAAGTTCTGTAATAAAAATTCGAATTTAAAAGGTAAAGAATTTGACGAGAAATATTTTAAAGAAGAACATGAATCTATAGCTCAATATAGCAGTAATAATTTAAGTATAATTCATTTTCACATCCTTCGCAATATTTTTAAAACATGACTTTTGTCTTGAGTAATTAATGCAAAAACATATTTGGGAAAATCTATCAAATGTCATTAATGTCTGAATTCGTCACAGATATGTTTCATTAGCAGACACATGTGTATAAAATTCTATTAATCTTTTCGCATCTAATATCTAATTTTATTATATATTAATTCTAAAAACGAATAAATTGCGTAAATAATTTATAATAGTATTTTATCTGATATCTGAATAAGGTACTATGGATAACAAACTGTAATCGATTACTGGTTTAAGATGTGAGAAATATAGTTGCAAATAAAAAAGTGGACATAAATTAAACAAAACATCGTTGACGAAATCTTTATAAAAACTAGTCCTGCAGTGCAGATGTCCTATCTCCTGCAGTAGAATTTGACCATGTATAATTTGTCTTCTCAGACACATAATTCAGGTTCAACCCCTCGTTAAAAATAACAAGTTCCAGCCGTTTGAAAATCTCAGGTATGGTTCTCATCAAAAGAACTTTCGTTCTTAGTGACATCTTCCTTAAGGGTGAAAGCTGTCTTCTAGGGGAGGTTCAAAATTTAAACATCCCCTCTAACGAGTGAATTTATCCCAACCTATAAAATTTATAACGTATGAAATGTCTTTGTTAGTGTAGCTACCCTTGGCAATTTATTACTATATGTTTACACTTCTTATTAATTATTTGATGTGCGAATGTCTGGAGCAACTGTCAAAATAGAGCAAAGGAGTACCCCGGCTTTTATGGAGGATTTTATTCGCTCACACGCTGGGTGCTAGCCTAAGTAAAGGTGCGTAATTTTTCAAGCAAAATGAGGCAATAAATTTTACTCATATTAAACTTAACGATATTAAGACATAAAAAATAATTTATGGGGATTAAATGGCTATAAAGTTTTGCATTATTCTGGTTTTCATTTAATATTTTGCAAAGGTAAGAAATACTTTTCCGGGGTACATTATAATTTGATTTTCATGCATAAGCATGAATTTAATATGAAAATAAATATTATCAAATTTTAATATCTTTAAAGGAACACATATTAATGCAAAAATTAACTTATCATAAGTTTATTCCTTATTTTAATTTAACATGTAAGAGTTATTATTCTGATATGTAACAGACGATTTCTGAAAGTAAATTATTTAATTTTACCAATTTCGGGATATTTAGCCTTTGTTGTAATTTTGACAAGTCAGTATGGTAATAATATAGCTTTCATTAACCCATACAGACTTAATCACGAAAACATTACTCACAAGAAAATTTTATACCATAATATTTATTAATAACGTGAAACCTGTAAATTATTGAACAATCCACGGATGCTATGTGTCAGACCAGGCCTTAGATTTCTTAAAATCCTTGCTCTCCAAGCTCGGAATTCAATTGACATTTGCGGCGGTTATGATACTCATAACAATCCTAGGTATGTTAATAGCTATAACTTACATTTAATACTTTCACAAAATACATAAATTTTATAATTTCTTTTATTTAAAAATTTGCAAGTACTTCATAACACATTAAAATATTTTAAGAAGCATAAGCTAGTAAAGAGTAAAGCAACCAAAAATGAAATAGTGTGCCATTGTAAATTTAATTTAGTTTTGATAAAGATGATAGTCGACTGGATATTGGTTGTCAAGAAGTAAAAATTGGACGGCAGTCTTAATATTGAGAACTTTTGTTTCACAACCAACGTTTCGACTATTTTAAAGTCTTCTTCAGGGTTCTACAAAAAACAACAATGTCTTGAAAACAATAATAACAAACAAGGAAAACATGTGAACATAGAATGAAAATAAATAATTATGTAACATTTACAGAAATAGTCACATGTCAAATTTGTAAGACACTTGTGGATGATGTACATCAGGATTTAATTTAGTTTGCTAATTTTTTGTGTTTGTTGATATATTAATTCGTTTTGTTTTTGAAATCCTATTTCATTGTTTATTTTTGACAAATATTGTGACGAATATATTTCTGTAGTTTCATCAATCATACCGGGGATTACACTGGAAAATATTTGGCGAAGTGATCGGTTCTGTGCATAAATCGTTTAAGAAAACTATAAAAGTGAAGTTTGGGTCTGGTCTCGTAAAACCACCCTATCTCTTGTATTTTCGTCTATAAAGCATGGCATTTCATGGCGCATTTACTTGGCTGTATTTCAGCGTCACGTCACGTCAGACGTCACGTGTCATGTGTCACGTCCTGCCAGTGGCATGTCACGCGAGAGAAACGCTGTCGCAGCAGACGGGGGTTTCATCCCTCATAACCTTTATCTATTTTCTAGCCCGACGGAAACGGAAAGTGAAAAATAAAAATATTACGGGTGGGGAATACAATATATGGAAACATTTTATAAAAACCCGGAACATGGCGAATATTCCTAAAATGAATAGAGTTTTCAAATGGCGCTCATTAATCAGCAACTTAAATATAAAGTTTTATTAAAATTCGTTCAACCGAATAGCTATTACAAATGTTTTTATATGTTTATCAAATGGACCGGCGGACAGATGAACATCACCTTACAAATAGTCAAAAATTGTATAAAGATCACATTTCGTGCATATCCGTGACAAACTCGAAAAATTACAATCAGTATTATACTAGCGTCCAACCGAAACACGATTTTCAGCAGAAATTGAAACCATAACCGAATATTCGGCTACTATTCTAGTTTCGGTTGAATACGTACCCGAAACCGAAACTTGTGTAAAGTTCATTTTTTGTTAAACCCGAAAATTTAGTGTTTTTCTCACGTTTTATGGTATTATTAGATTATTAAATTACTTACTAAAAGACTAGTACTACTAGTATTACGAGCTCACTTGTTCACGAAAACGTTATCGTCATATATGTACCTATGTCAGAAATTATTCTACAAAAATGATTAACAGTTGCATTGTTTGTTTGAAAGAAGTATAAAAGAATCCAAATTATCATTTCATGCCTAAGTCTTATAAATTCCATTATTAATTAATGTTTAAAGTAGCACATTTTTGATTGATTGAAGATTCTTTCAGAAATGCATGTTAGGTTAAAGCTCTACACCTAACTCATAAAATTATTCATAATTCTTACAAAGAATGTTCAAAGCAGATTGACAATTGCGGGCAATGTCAGATATGTCATAATGGGTTTTAAATTTGACGTTTAATTCATACTTACGCTTCCGAAAATAGATGGGAATGGTATATCCATCCGTCTGTGTTTGTCCAAAAATTAACACGAACAATATAAGCAAGCTAGTATCTAGTGATACCTATATGATCAAAGTGGATCCGTCTTTTTGGACATCATCAGATTGTTTGAATCAGAAAAGACGAGACAAGCATCACTCTGTTTTTATAAATAAATTTGGATAAACCAATGCAAGTTTGTATTGTTTTATTCATATGATTAGGAAGTTATCGCTTGATTAAAATGGTTGTTCGGTTTTATAACGTTGTAGTAAGAAATAAACAAAGTGCAAGTTGTGTGGAACGAAGCAGTTTTCCATTTTCCCAATCTCGTCCCGTTTCGCTGGGTCGGCAGATTAATTCCGCTGACTGCATTCCTGCGACAAAACAATTTTATTCTACTGCGCGTTTGTTTCTTTTACCCGGGTTATATGGCCTGGATGACCCAAATTGCTTTATATATAGAGGACGCCGTAAAACAAAACACAACGGTATTCTTTAATTACCAGGAATTTTTACTGGCCAAGGCAAAAACTATCTCTATAAATAATAGCAAATGCAATGTGTTTAATTGCTACGATTGGACAAAGGTTATGTTTTCTTTCTCGTCACTGCGTTCTATAATGAAGTAATTTTCATCGGCAAATTTGTCGCTATTAATTAGACTTATGTAACATTGCAATTTAGGATTCAATTAACATTGGTTGTAAATCACTATCACATTTATTTAAAACAAGATTATTGCGAAAACGATTATTTTAGATTTCACGCTATTTATAATTTATAGTCAACAATAATTTGCTTCATATGATTTAATTGCTTCATCGTTTTTATTGTATTAGTTTAATATTGTTTGTCTTAGAAATGAAATATGTACGATGAAATTACAACGAGAACGGAAATTGGAACTATCTCTAGATTTCATTCTCGAAATAAAGTTGAGGGACATAAACCAGACTGGAATTGGTTCACGTATAACTGTAACAAGTAACAACTCGTTTCTTCTTTTTGTATACAATATACACCAATGCATCGTTTCCTTAATCGAAACTTGTAGAGAGATGACATTGTCCTACAACCAGAAGTGAAAATTCTCCATTCTGCATATACATTGCATACCAAAGTATATTTTATATTTATTTTTTGTTATTAACAGAATTTCTAAACACCAACTTTAGTCAAATGTCGTAAATTTGTTTCTAGTACTATTGTAAACGTTATATTTACATAAAACTTTCGTTGAATCCAATACTTTTAAGGAGTTTTAATTTCCTTAATACAAATAATCTACGTTAATTATTTATTTACTAATATCAGCACCAAATTGTTTTAGAACTTCATTTGTCCTGATGGGAATGTCAGATAAATTAGGAGTATGTGTTTTCCACAATATATCGGCAAATAGATTTTGTACTTGACATTTCTGCTTCTGTCTGTGTGTATTTTGTACGCTCAATTCGTAATTATTTAATGTTTTCGATCTTCGGGTGATTTCTATAATTTGTATTCGTCTTTTATTGTTCCTATTTTATTCCCTGTTTTGCCATTCCAGTAGTTGTTCCATTCTTGCTTTATTTTATTATTTGTTATGGATTGGAGATCGTCTTGGATATATGTGGATTTAAATAAATCATATTTAATATTAGATTTATTTAGGTAAATATCGTTTTAATATCGTATTTTCGTAACTGAAATAAATGTAACTAAATTTTTGATACCTGATAAAGAAAATATTTATGTGAAATTGAAACGTGTGAAATCATTCTCTATTGTTTGGAACTGCTGACGGATTGTTAGGATATATAAAGACTATTAAATAAAACTGTTATACTTGTAAACATTTCAGCACTATAATTGCAAACAAAGAATAGTTTTATGGTCCCCGTGCTAAATTAGCATAACATATTAATAAACTTTAATGGCCTAGAGAAATTATGTGCGAATTAGAAAATGAAGAAAAGAAAGGGAAAAGAAAATCAGTTTCAAAGCCATAATAATCATTAATGTTGACATTGAAACGGCTTTGTAAGGAATTTCTCACCATATATTTTTAATACGAAAAGACTATCGTAAATTACTTTTTGATATTAACTTTTAATCATTATTTTTGTTGACAATACATTCTACGGATAACTGGATTTGAAATACCTCAAGTTATAGTTCTCATCACGTTCAATTTCTCTTTGACTTTTAAATTCCATTATACACATGGTAAGCTCACAACCTTTAGCAATAAAATTGTTGTAAAATTCATATTATACGATATTAAATCATGTTGATATAATAAAAATTACAATAAAGAAAACAACAATAATTTGGTACATCAACGTATTAAAGCGTTTATCTTATGAGTAAACATAGGGATGATTAACATAGACTAAAAAAATATGAAATGGTAACTAAAGAAATTTTAAATGATTTATTTATGTCTAAAAACTTACCCTGATATACAAAAAGTATTAGCCACTAACCTAGTACCAACCTTACACCCCTTGTTAACATCCTGAAATGTCAAACTAACTCTAGTCCTAATTCATAAAAACAATTAAGTATATTATTTAGTTCCAAAGGTAACTCCACTATTTTGGTGGAATTAGCAATATTTTTTGATAATAATCAGTATTTTTAGAGGATGGTCGTATTCAACGATATTTTTATTTAGTTAAAGATATTTAATGCTTGTGTTTGAATACAGATCTTACACTTGAGTCAGTTATACTTGAAGAGAAATTATTTGTAGATGAAATGTTTATTATTTTTGTTACTTGTAGAGGTGACTCACTTGATTAGTTTTATCCGACTCGATCTGAGTGGAGTTTGAGATCTGAGGTTCTTTTCCTAATGTTGCCAACTATTATAATAAAAAAATTAAAATACCGCTATGTCCGGATCGTTCGAAATCCACTATAAACTATAGATCCATTGCAGAGGCTTTAGATCAACACCCTTAAAATACATGTAAAATCGTCATGGAATGGGGAATGGGTGGAGTTCACTTCAACTGCGATCAAAATTCTTCTAAGGTTGTACCATCAATGATGATGATGAAAGTTTATTGTTGAATATTTTAAAGATAGAATCATTAATATGAAATATAAATAGTAGGCGCACTAATCAATGATGAATATATAAAGCTGTGATCATAGGCGCCGACTTTTGAAAATTTCATGTGAGGCTCAAAAAAATTGGTTGCCGCAACTGAATGTATTGTACAATTTGTGGAAACAAGGCAATTTCATTACTTCATAAAAATGAATTGTAAGTAATGTAAATCAAGATAAATATTTTAATTATATATATAGTCGGCGTCTATGGCTGTGATAACTTATTTGAATCTCAATATCTGTGGGCTTTCCGTTTTTGTTATCCTTTCCAATTAGAGAATCTAAAATGGCGTAGGGCGGTAGCCAGTTTTAAATTCCTGAAAAGCAGTCTGTCATTACCGACTATCTTAATAAGAAATCTCTGTCGTGTCGGCGAAGGGCGAGGTGAAGCCTCCCCCCCCCGCAGCACGCCCCCCCCCCCCCGCGTCCCTGTCCCCCGAACCGACGTCGTAAAACTCCGCGATCGACGAACAAGAAAAAGAAATAGCAAAAACGTGCGCACCATTGCGTATGAGGAGAGAATACTGCTGCTACAACAATGTAGATGCCAGCACGATAGGGTTTTATTAAAATGGAAATTCAAATTTTGCAAATGCGAACGGTGAATACTAAAACGAGATAAACAAATTCTCTCTGGTATATATTGTTTATTACCATTTGTTATTATTCCATACATACTATTTATGGAATATGCAATAAAATAACAAACTATGTATGTGTATGTATTGTCTTTTGTACATTTCTGCACTATCTATACTTAAGTTGTAAGAAGACACCTATTAAGATTGTATTCTTAAATTTGCAGTACGTAATTCAGTTGATACAATATGTACATAATATATAAATGCAGAAAAAATATTTATGCATAATGATCCACATGATAATTTTAATAATATTCCGGTTTTAATATTTTATATTAATATACAATATATATTAGAAAATTGGAATCTACATATGCATTAGTAAAACTATACAGTGTGTGCAACGAAACGTGGAACATAGGACTTTAACAAGGTATTTCAAAGAATTGCGGATACTCTCTTTCCTGATAGATTTAGAGTAAAACTACTAAAGTACAAAGTTGCTCAAAACTAAATTCTACATTAGATCATAAATGATATTAAATATAAAATGTAGTACTTTCGATACAATCAGACAGCAATGGAGATAAAAAAATATGCATATGCCAGTTTAGTGAAGTTTCATTGATTACAATTCTTATTGTCTGAATTTTAGTAAATATGAAATTAGATTTTTTTCTTAAATAATATAGAAATATTATAAAAATTTAAAATTATCTACAACGACATTAATTGTCATAATTGACACATAGCTATTTTCTATGGCTGTTTGATTTCTAACGAAAATATAACATTTTCTATTTAATAAACCTTGTAGGTACTGGAGACGTGCTTTTACATCAATTATGATCTTATATGATGAAGAATTTAATTTTCAACAATTTTGTACTCTTACCGTTTTGCTCTAAATCTATAAGGAGAGAGAATAGCCGGAATTTTTTGAAATCCCTTGTTAAAGTTCTAGCCTTATACGCACTGTATAATGTAGGTAATGTTTCCCAGGGTAAAATGATAGTTTATTATGACAAGAAAATTAATTCACCAATTCTGAACAAATCTGTTAGTGTTACAGATCTGTAAATCTGTAAACAATGAACAAAATTGCAACGAATTTAATAAAAGTATAATCTTAAATTGATGTTAAAATAAAAAATGTTTATTATATTTCGTTTTACATTTTCCCTTATTTTTTTAGATCTTTTATAATATACTATTAAAAGTTACATATTTGTTGATGAAAGATGTTAGATAATAATTGTAGATGATATTAAAATTCCAATTTAATTCTTCCCATAAAAGTTATTTATATTTAATGCATATAAACATAAACACCTAGTTATTAGTTATTTCCCGTAGAATTACGATCCTCCAGATATTGCCTGGATGAAACTCCCCATCTTCGCTGTCATGAAAGATGCACTCTGCACTCGTCTAATGAAACTCTAGGAAGTTTATTTGACGCAAGTCGTTCTGGGCTACAACAACACGCGTTTCCTGGTAACTTTGGCTACAGTTTCAATCTTCCTGTACTATTCTCGTCTTGCACGTACCAGGACTGTTTTATGACGTCACGCAACGGAATGATTGCAGGAGGAATAGACTTTCCCAAATGTTATTTACTCCAGCCCTTCCCCATTACGGGAAGAGGATGGGGATTAAGATGGAGACCAAATTGTATTTATAGGTTGCAAAAAATAATTGCAGTATTTTCAAATATTGTTATTGACTCATACAATACACCTGTAATAACATACTTACATAAAAATATTTTTTACTTTTATGACATGAAAAAAAAAAATATATTGAAGTGTTACCAAAATACAAAATACTTATTCTGAATGAAACATTGATTGCGTTTACGCATACGGTAAAAATGTATTTTGACTTGACTTTGAATTTGAAAAGACATCTTTTGTTACTGTGAAAACACAATCGTTCTTTTGTATTAGTTCACTTTTCTTCGATAAGTGAAACTTAAAATATATTAAGTTTGACTCATAAAAGAGACTTTCAAAATATACTTTTTTTTGTTATTAATACTGTCTTTTGCTGTAAATGTGTAAACTGTAACGTCATATATTCAAACAATTTCATTTATAATATCATTTTGAACCGATATCATTATGTGTTTAAAAAAAATCATATGAATTGACGAAAAAATTAATTTTATATCTATGAAGGCAAGGATGGACAATTCTAAAATGAAGTGGCTATGACTTCCAGCTTATTACACATTTTTGCATGTACGAGATATTAATAATGATACATTCAGTATTTATATCACCTGTACTTGAATATCTTGCCAGCAAGACTATTATTTTTACATGAAAAATAGATTATAAACTTATTTGAACTATAAATCTAATTTGCCTTCTGCAAATAACTAATATGAAATTAATCGCTTTAAAATGAATTTATCCTTAATATTATTGACTTGCTAAGAAATTAAATGTAACAAGGAAAATAGGCATTTTTTCATTTTTTTTTCGATACCTCAGAAACTACCAATCTACGAATGATTGGAAGACTATTCAGAATAAAACATTTGTTTGGAAGAGGAATTAACAAACCTAGCTCATGTATGTACTGCTTCATACATGTTAGTACTTTAATGAGAGTGGAAAGTTTAAGATTCCTGACAATACTGAAGAGGTCTGTATAAATTAATTGGTTCGTTAGTAAACGCCTGCTGAAATTTTACAAATTCTATAAATTGTTTCGCGCAGCGCTACATTCGACTCGCTCCTAATTAAATGGATTCTCGGAAAGCCCAGACAAGTTCAGTGAGAATAAAACTAAGGCAAGAAATACACGCAATAACAAGCCTACTCCATTTTCATTTCCTTTAACAAATTGAAAACAAAAAACACACGTGGACAACAGTAACCGTTTTTTTATTTAAACAAATGTTAAAAAACATATTTTGCATATTTGAATGAAAATACATTTTTATTTGCTAGCTTCTGTTATTAATTTAAAAGAAGAAGCAAGAGTAAAAGAATGTATTTTAAAATTATGGTAATAAAATATCTAAGTTTGTTTAATATGCTTCAGGGTCGATTTTTCAATGTCCTGATAAGTGTCTGATAAGTCTCTGTTAAATTAATCCTGATGGTAACTACGAATTTAGGTTTTTCAATATCTTGTCAGCGTTACCAAGAGGATATATATTAAATGTCAGGAGGATAAAGTAATAGCTAGTTTATTAAGCTCCTGATAAAATTTTGCCAGTAGGATAAATTTAAGTTGGTCCGAATATGGCCGAATGTAAAATATTCTTTAGCATTTGTCAAATACTTGACAATTGATAATATTGCGAAAATAAGGGAATCAGTACAATGTATTTCTATATATATGTAGATTTTATTAATGTGGTGTATAGGAGACTTTACCTTGTAAGATGTTAACCAGATCATTTTAATTTCTGGAGTGACCATGATTTTTTTTAAAAGATTTAAATTACTAGCAAGTAAATAAAATTATGAGTAGCTTATAATGATTTGTAAGTATATTTAAAATTAAATATCAAAATTTTATTTTCAAAAATTATCCTGTTAAGCATCACCGATCTAAACTGTCAATCATTGATATTTTTGTAGTCAAAATTAATACAACATGCAAAATTTGTTTAAAATAACAGTTATTTACAGTGCAGCAGTATGTAGAATAAAAGTAAATAGTAAATTATTAAAACCAAATTCTAGGAATTTCAATTAATGTGCTTGTACACAAAAAAATTAACACAATATTTCATTTACACAAAGCCTAACGAAAGGTTAAAACAAAAATAAATTTTCGGTGTAAAATTTCGTGGGAGAAAATTTAAATATTCCAACATTTTTCATGTATTTAGATAGGCTTATATTCTCACAGAATTATTTAACATTTATCCACATTTAAAAGTCATCCACATAAATTCCCACCACCTCGAAAACCAGCCATATAGATATGCAGATGAATCAGTTTTTTTCTTTCGGCTGACCATACTTCAGGCTTTCGGTCGTCGTAAATTAAGATACCTGCTAATAACATAATCAGAATAATCTGAGGCTCGCTGGATAATAACACAGTTCTCATACGCGTCCATAAATATTCACGAGGCTATAAAGTCATATTGAGACTCTGGGGCCCCGCCTTCGTAAGTGCAGGGCCCTCGAGGTCAATTAAGGGAGGGCGGTAATTGCTGGACACGACAATCTCTCATTACGGAAGGCAGTACATACCGTATGTACTTTGCTATAGTGCAATGGCAAATAAAACAAAAAAACTTCAATAATATACATACATATACACGTAATAAAAACTAATAAATACAGTTCAGCTCAGTTATAGTGACGTTCTAGGAGTCCAATTTTGTGTCGTTGTAGATTGTAGAAGCATCTTTTTGTTATATGTCTCATCTACAAAATTAAATGTAGGTACCATAGGCGACGACTCTGTGAGGACGATATGGGCAATTGCTACCACGGTATAAATTAGTTGGTTGAAAGTATCATCAAGATATGTCTGTTGGTTATAGCTATTAACATGCCTAGCATTGTTGGTGAAGACCTTTGAACAAAAGTTTGGTGGGGGCCCGTTTCAACAAGGAATGAAAATTGAAAAATCTATATTTTATATTTTTTTTAATAAATTTTTAATTTAAGAAACAATTGAACCTTATTCAATAATATTTATCAGATGTTGAAATTAATTAATTTTATTAAATGACTGCTGCTCCAAAAGTGTTCTTCTAATTTCTAAATATCCAGTCGAATAAAACCAATTCGTTATTGATAAATATTTTGTATCTTCATACCGTTAAATATTGAATTATTTCATAAAATTCTTCAGAGAGTAACGCAAAAAAATAATATTCGGAAACCGGTAAATTATTTAAATAAATAAATTATTTATTTATATAATTTCTTTACGTTCAACTATAGCCACACTTTCCAATTATATATATAACAGTTATTATATTTTTATACATGTTTTTAAAAATAAATGTACATAAGTATTAACAATTATTTTTTTCATTATTGTCACAATTATTGCTTATATTATTAGGTTACTATAGATACTAAATTAGAAGCTAATTCTTCAAAAAAATAACGCTACTTATATATGTATGTATGTACATAGTTATCTTGATCAGAGTTATTTGCTGTGAACTCCTTAAATATGAAGGACATAAGCGCCTTCAAAATAAATATTCTAATATCCAACACAATTGAGAATAATTCTGATTTCCAAAATAATTGACCTGGAAAGATAAAAAAACATCATATTGTTTTCCAGTTTCATTCCGGTGAATATTTCAATTTCAGAGGGAGAGTGTTATGTTATATATAATACCTACATGTATGTACATATGTATTTGTATTTTATGAATAATAAATGTACTAGGCTCTAAAGAACACACACATTTCACGAACAGCATTATAAAAATGGCAGACTTATTAGTAATTAGTTTCCTGAGTACACTTACGCTTCCAGAGGAACTAAATAATATAATGATGTTTCTACTTAGTATTCAAATTTAATCTTTAATATTTTAAAGTAATCTTGCAGAAACAAAATTTATATAACAATTATACAGTATGTTTCTAAGCAACGTGTAACAATGTTTGTTTTATTGTTTCTCTAACAATATCTATATTGTTAAAGAAACAATTATTCAAATTAATACAAAATTTTTCGGAACTCATAGTAATTGAATAAAACAACTTTTTTAATTTTAGTTCTGTAATTATTTACTTATTAAATCCAACGTTTCGGCAGCATAAACTGCTGCCTTCTTCAGAGTAATGACAAATACAACAAAGCAAATACACAAGTAACTAAGACTGAGAGATGTAGATCTTGAAATAATTTGTCTTGAAATTTTATTTCATGATTCAATCTAATCGATTGTTGATATTCCGTTAATCTTGTAAAGATATTTCTACCAGTCTGACCGATGTACACTGTTCCAAAGACGCAAGGAATCTGGTAAATCCCTGAAGATTGAAGAAGGATGTCGTCTTCAACTTGTCTCAACATATGTCTTATTGTTACATATGGAGAAAAAAACTCTTCTTGCTTAGGATTCTACCTATCTTTTCAGTGACGTTTTTAACATACCGATATAAAGCATACATCTTGTTTCTATCATCAGCATTGCCTGTAGGACTTTTTGGTTTTAATGGCAGAATCGAGCTGATTTAATTGAAAACATTTTTTTTGCGTAGGGATATTAATTATAAGATGTTTTTTTGAAGTAACCGTAGAGTCACAACCCTTAAATAACAATAACAATTCTTTACCTCTCGTCACATAGGTAAACAATTTCATTCTTTATTGATAAATAAACATGTTTCAAAGTTCCTACATCTAATTTTATAATTTTTACGACAATGTATGTAGATGTCTGCATAAGGATAATAATTTTAATCAAATGCATGAGCTAGTTGTACATAACATACGTTTATAAAATTTGATAAATTAAGACACGAGTATTTAATTAGCATCAGGATATATGAAGATAAAAGGTATAATCGAAATCTTTCTATTTTGATTACTTCTATAATTAATGTGATAACTGATATTAAAAATTATATTATATTTTATTTTAAAGATAAGCTTAGTGAAATGTAAAATTCCCTATATCTTGTTCATGAAAGTATATATGTATTTAACTACAATGGGAGTAAAGTTCCAGAGAAAATAATATCTTCATCCATTTCTTCATGTTGTTGTGTGAGTGTCGGTGCGTAATTGCACAAGGATTAAGTGCAGGACCAATTTCGTCCTGCAGCTATATGAAGGGGAAACGCCCCACGGATTACCCAAAAAGGGAAGAGAGATTAAATTTAGCAAGGGATGCTCTTGGAGCAGGGCCATGTTTTAGAATTATCGTGAAATTGGAATTTGAATTGAGGGTTGAACGAAAGGAAGAAACAGTTTTTACAAAATTAAATTTGCTTTTTATGTTGCATCGCTGCGTTGTTATTGCATTATGGTCAGGGAAACTTATCTGATACAATATATCCATAAAAATAATTGAATTTGGGGTTGAACTTTGTGTAAATGGTAACATATTATAAACAGTGATCTCATATAAATGATTCATTTATGAAAATATCATAATCCTGTACATATCAAAGTTAACTCATTTGTTGTGTTACTTCCCATCTTAAATTAAAATAAAATGAACAATAAAAAATAGTCCTCTAATAAAAAAAACTTTATTTTACACCTTCATTATTTTACATACATAATTTTATTACGACCATTCGGTAATTACCAAAGTCTCATTCTCCAAAGTTAAAAGAGAATCGTTTAGATATAAACTATTTTTCACGACATGCATTGAAAGCTCTACTCTCTTTTTGTGCAATCGTGAGGAAAATTACGTTTCCTTCTCTAAAGAAGTTGTTCTATTCGTTTTTCATATTATTTCACAATTTGACAACTTGAACTGAAGCATATTGGCAATACTGAACAATTGAACAGCAAAACGTCAATGTATACATAATCTAATTTTCTATCTTATGTTGCTGCGCATTTTCGTCCAAATAAATCGATTTTTGAAACATATCGTGAAAGAAACACGAAAGGAAAGCATTTTTCTCTGTTTCGGAATTAGAATGTCATATTCCAGCACGCTTATTGATGTTGGAAGAAGCTTCATTCTTAAACGATTTTTGGTTATATTTTGTTATTTGAGATTGGCATGACTGCATTAAATACACAAAATATCTAGGCAACTGACCTAGCACCTAGGCAACAGACGAAACGAAACAGTGATTTGGTGACAGTGATTTCTGTCACCAACCTAACTATTCTATCAAAAAAATCCCTTAATGGAAATTGCCAAATATTATTATAAAAAATAACGTAAATAAAAGCCGAAACAGAGAAAATAGTATAAAACATTCGTTATAGAAGGCAATTCAAGCACTCGTTCGTTCGGGCACTCGCTGCTTCGCGCTCGTTCCCGAATTTCAAACTCGTGGTTGAAAAGGTTGCCTTCTACAACTTGTGTTTTAATATACTATTTTTACTCTCACTCGAATGTATTACTCGATTCATTTGTGAGTCAAACTTGAGGTCTAGTGATAAAAAATATGCTTACCTCTTTAGTTTGACAAAGAACTATTTGTATGGATCATCGTTTTTACTTTCTAGGGTAAGCATGTTGAAGACATAGTATAAGTATTTCATCTTATCTTTCTCGTTAAAAGCTTATGATATGATCTTAATAATTCTGCGGTCGTTAAATATTAAAGAAAATAATAATATTCAGGCACAGTTAAATAAGATCTTTATTCTCTGTACCTATTTATACAATTACATAGTTATGTTATAAATTTCTAAATTTTATACTAAAAAGTACCAAATTCTACGTAATATATCATTAAACAAAAGTAGAAAAAATATTAGTTTGAGTTTATTTATTATATTTTATTGTAGTTCGGCTATGTTGTCATCTTCATAAGCCCCAATTTCCAGTATAATCTTCCTTGACGTATATTCCTTCTTATTATCCTTATATATTTCTTATTCTTCGTATAAATCCTGGTATATTCCCTCATGAATACAGCATTTAATATCCCAATTTAATATCTCTTGGCTGTATCCCAGATGAAATATAATCCCGACTGTGTTTGTGATGATTAAGCAAGCAGGCCTTGGAGAGGAGTTAATCTTATGTCATTTCTTCTTCTGCCAAGAGAGGGTGCGTGATTAGTGCTGTATCATCATCAGCAGAGGTGAATCGGAATCGTATAACGACTGTTAACTATACGGGCAACTTAATTAAACTTATCAGAAGCGGGATGATAAAATTGTTTATGATGGGGGATGTGATTTTCTCTGACATAAAATGGACCTAGTCGGTTTCATATTCATAAGGTTGTTATTAGTTATTATGACAAAACTTAACACACTCTTATGAATGGTTGCGATATTAACTATATTCTACCAATTTGAAAATACATTTCAACAGATTTTAAGTAATATAGGAACTTTTGTTGGTATTTTGGATCAGTTTCTGAACTTTATTTATTGTCAGAAATTTGTTTTTTGCACATAAAACTTATTTTTAGAGCAACTAATTGAAATATTGACTTTTTGAATCTCTAACATAATAATTGTGATGATAACAACCTTTTAGTCACCTACTACAATGATGCAGATCAAAATTTTTAATAATAAAACTGGTTAAAATTACTGTTTGATCCTTTTTGTTTTTGCGTACTTATATCTCTTTCCGAAAGTATCTTCGCAGAAGTATGCAAAAATTTACTTTCAAAGATTGGTAAATTGTTTTTCACTACCACTTACTTGGTAATCATGGTAACCTAGGCCATTAATAAATTATAATTAACTATAGTCGATCATTAAAACTGTTAGTTTTTAAAGAAACTCAAGTCTTCAAATCCAAATATTGTTTGAATCATTTAACCCAAGAAAAGTGTAAAGTATGGATTTACAGTTTAAATGTAAAAATGTTTGCTATTGTCGATATTAATAACACTACAGATTTGATGTAACCGATTTTTTTTTAATTATATGAACATCTGGTTGTTTTATTTTCTACGGCAAAATCACAAGAGTATAGTGAATATTTATAAATAAAATAAAATCCACGCTAAAATTCAAACATCGAGTGGTATTTGTTAAGATAATTATACGATTGAATAGCATTTAAATCGATTATACAGTATTAAACTAAATTGAAAATAATTTTATTTATTAGGTATGTCAAAAATATTGACAACAAGCGTTTCTATGGAGAAGGTAAATAAAAATATCTAATTTAGCCACTTGCATTTTGTTTTCCTTCTCAGTACTGGAATTATCAATACAATTTTTATAGTAGGATTAGGATTTAAATGTCAGAAATATGAAAAAAAATTATATGTATAGTGTATAATATACTATTAGTTTGCAAATTTCAAGGTACTAGATCTTTCAGATTGATAAACAAATAAATATTGTATACTTTCATAGATTTTAATTGATTTTGAAATACCATGAGGTAAAAATTCTTTAAATCTAGTTACCGCGTTCCAGCAGTATTGATTGATGATTTAGTTATTGTATGTCTTTATGTAAACATTTGCAAAATTGTTTTATTTTATTTTAACATATGTTGGACTAAATGTACTTAAAATGCATTATGGAAAATGCAGTGGTAATTTATTTTCCATTAGGTTGAATATTGAGTTCGTAGTTGCGAAGACACGCAAGTCCATTTAGCAATTCGTTACGAGGATAAGGAAGCAAGCAGCGTGTACAAAACACGAGGAATCTTCCCAGAGTTCCTGGATGCGATTGGCGTTGATTACACACCGTCATGCAAATCTAATTTATTTGTTTAATAATGAGTTGTTCGTTTACGGCCCCATCTCCGCGCATAACCAGCGCATCCAATTTTACGATAGCATTTATGAAAAATAAAAATCGCTAACCGAGCAGAAACATTCATACGGAATTTATCTCTCAGAAAGAAATTTAATTCGGTTTTACAACGCGTGGTTTTAATTTTATTACACGCATACATTTGCAACGCATACTACGAATCCAATAAATTTAATCTTGTTTCAAAAGTTTTATTTGTTTGGTAGCTATATTGCCCAGATCCGTATCGAGCTGTTTCGCTGTTTCTACATAAACCGCCATTCATTACGCCTAGTGCTTCATTGTAACTATAAAAAATGAAATTCTTCTAAAGTGCATTGATATCGCCCCAATGTTGATTTATTTTATTGGGTTTGTGACGTCATGTGATCCAAAGCAGTGCCAGCAGAATTTCAACTTTTATTGATAATAAAACTGATTCTAATTTTCAATATGCAAATTGACTTCTTAGAAAAAGAAAGAAAAGGAATTGAGGAGAGTGCTTTGCGATAAAATTGAATACAAAATTGCCATTTCAGAAGAATACATCACTTACTGTATTACCACCTACCACAAGGGAAACATGTATACTTACTGTACAAATACGTCTATCTATACTATAGTATACCTACACTTGCAAGTATGTCTTAGAGCCACTTTTGATGTAAGCTTTATTTACTTCCGTAACAAAACAAGTCATAAATGACTGCAAAAAAATTCAATATTTGGTACCATTGACAACAGAGAGTTATTGAAAATAATACTGATTTCAGTGACGCACCCAAGGGGGGAGGGTGTGGGTTTTTATTAACTAGACGTACTGTTTAAATTTTAAATTAATGTTTGGATTACGTTTTCGAATTTGGTTCCATTTTTAAAAGGCAATATGTTTTTATTTAAGGATACAGAAAAAGTTTGAAATTTGATATGTATTTTACAATTGCTTCTTTCTTTTACTTCTCTCGTCTTTCACTCTCAACCCTTTTATCTATCATCCACCCATCCACCCTTAAACGTGCCGCCGACAAGACAAAGACAGAATAATCCATTCTGTATTTCCTTCTTTGTTCAATACGTGGAGGTGGTACAGACGCCACTGCCGACCCGGAGTGCAATCAATCCGGGGAACCGGAGCACTTGAGCTTTACCAACGTACTAACGATCGCATGAGAAAATATATTTGTTCATTATAGCAATATAAAAGGATGAATATTTTTTACATTTTGCCACTCAGTAAGAAAAATATTAGAATCGTGCTAAAAATTGGTTAGTGAGTTTTCAATGGATAATAATGTTTTGAAATCCCTAGAACACGATTTTAATATTTTTACGATTTTGTCTGTCCGTGTGTGTGATTGAATGGATGGATGGATGCATGTTGTAACGATTACTCAAGTACTTGTGAATAAAAAAATTTGAAAAATTGACATTTTGACACCCTAGATTATAACTGAATAGATTTTGGTGTTAATAAGTGCAACCGAAAGTGTTTTCTGAAATATCTTAATTAATTAAGAATATATGAGAATTAGGTAATTAGCTAAAGTTTTATAGTTCAAATTTGTTTTTACCTAGCCCCATTTTATTAATACAAGTAATCAATGATTTGGTAAATTTCTTACAATTGCGGTTACCTTGTATACCTATGGAAATATATGTTTTATATTGGACAGTGACATTTATTACATTTGACAGTGAAAATATTATAAAAATAATCATCGAATACTCTAAAAGGAATTGTTAGGAAATTGTACTAATACTATAACTACTAATTATGTTAATAATTCATTTTACCATGTTCGTAGTTAACGCACGGAAAATATAAATATTAATAAAAAAGTGTAAAGAATGGAAATTACTTGCATTTTAATTTATTTTTGAAATATTCGTTTTTATTTATCTTCTCTATCATCGTATATTAATAAAACGTTAAAAAAAGTTGGATAGGCAATTTATATTGTTCAAATGTAATTTTAAATTTGAGCTTGTTAAGGCGTACCTTATAATTGGACGTCAACGTTGCTTACTAACGATGATCAAACGATTTTTCTGTTAATCATCCATCCGTACCGAAATAAGTTAATAACTAAATACCTTTTATTACGTTTTACTACAAAAGTTCCGTTTTACGAAATGTTTTGGCAATTGCGTGAGTAAAAGCAAAAGGATCGCACCCTCAGGGTTCGTCGGGTCACGTCGTTTCTTTCCATAGAAAGAGGGGTGGGACGCAAGGGTGTATTCGCATGGTTTGGATAAGGAAAGAGAAAGAAACCGCCTTCGCTCGCTTGCGAATACCGCTGGTAGACTTCACTTCCCTCATGCACGGAAACCTTGTCAGATAATGAGAAGATGGAAGCGGAAGATGCCACACTATACAAACAAGGGGCGCAAAAATATGTTACTTTTATACGGTTTATAGTTATTTATTCTAATATTGTTCAACGTGGTACCACACATTTATTAGTTTGAATTTTTAAAAATAAATTATAAACAAATAAAATTTCCATTAAAATTAGTTACCAGACGACATTTTATAATCATTTTTACTGGCGTAGAAAGTCTGCTTAGTTATTTTTGTAATTATATATTAGCTACACTTACAATTCAAAGAATATAGATTCTTTTTTAGGAAGAACACAAAGATCTCACCGTTATTGAATATGTGTATAATAAACTCCGTAAAAATATTTATTTTGATTAGATTTTTGATTGTCTTTTATTAATTTTATAAATTAATTAACAATATTTAAAAATATTCAAAAGTATTTGTAATACGAAATAGGATTTGAACTACTTAAAAGTATTTGAAATACAATATTAAGTATTTTAGTATTTGAAATACTGAATATTTCAAATACAAAAATATAATGTATTTTGCTAAAGAATTGTAATACTTTTGTTTGGTATTTAGTAGTTTATATTTGAGATACTTTTTTTAAGTATTTTATACAACTCTTTTTTGTAGGAAATAGAAAATAAATATATTAACTCGGAATCAAACAAAGATTTTCAGAACAACAGTCGGTTTTTCCATCCATTATTACTCGCTTAGTAAATTGATATCTTGAGGTGTTTTTAAGATCCTAATTATAATTAAAATTGTGAAGTGGTTAAAATCTGATTTAAATAATAAATTTAAAATTATGTTGTGTTATAATTAAAGGTTTCAGATAAAATAATAATACGTGAGTCCTTGGAAAAATGTCTGTACTGTTCCTCGAATTTCAATATAGCTCCTTGACAGTAATGTCGAGTTAATAAGTTTAAAATGTAATTATCTAAATCATTGCCTAATTTAACATATATTTTGAATATTTTTGCTTCCATTTCTATATACTTTAGTACCACACAATCAGTGACAAAATTAGAGGGAACATTGTTTTTGAGTATTACCATGTTGTTTCTCTAATATTTTATGCTAGGAAACTGCAACATCGGCTACACATTGTATGTCGAGTTAATAAAATGCTTTAAAATGTAATTATCTAAATCATTGCCTAATTTAACATACATTTTGAATATTTTTGCTTCCATTTCTATATACTTTAGTACCACACAATCAGCGACAAAATTAGAGGGAACATTGTTTTTGAGTATTACCATGTTGTTTCCCTAGTATTTTATGCTAGGAAACTGCAACGTCGGCTACACATTGTATGTCGAGTTAATAAAATGCTTTAAAATGTAATTATCTAAATCATTGCCTAATTTAACATACATTTTGAATATATTTGCTTTCATTTCTATATACTTTTGTACCACACAATCAGCGACAAAATTAGAGGGAACATTGTTTTTGAGTATTACCATGTTGTTTCCCTAGTATTTTATGCTAGGAAACTGCAACGTCGGCTACACATTGTATGTCGAGTTAATAAAATGCTTTAAAATGTAATTATCTAAATCATTGCCTAATTTAACATACATTTTGAATATTTTTGCTTCCATTTCTATATACTTTAGTACCACATAATCAGCGACAAAATTAGAGGGAACATTGTTTTTGAGTATTACCATGTTGTTTCCCTAGTATTTTATGCTAGGAAACTGCAACGTCGGCTACACATTGTATGTCGAGTTAATAAAATGCTTTAAAATGTAATTATCTAAATCATTGCCTAATTTAACATACATTTTGAATATTTTTGCTTCCATTTCTATATACTTTAGTATCACACAATCAGCGACAAAATTAGAGGGAACATTGTTTTTGAGTATTACCATGTTGTTTCCCTAGTATTTTGTGCTAGGAAACTGCAACGTCGACTACACATTGTATGTCGAGTTAATAAAATGCTTTAAAATGTAATTATCTAAATCATTGCCTAATTTAACATACATTTTGAATATTTTTGCTTCCATTTCTATATACTTTTGTACCACGCAATCAGCGACAAAATTTAGGGAACATTACTTCTGCATATTTACCATGTTGTTTCCCTATTACTTTATTTTAGGAAACTGCAAGTTTTGCAACGTCGGCTACACATTGTATGTGCAGTGGAAGCACGTACGGAGGTAGCACATGTGTGGCATATTACGCGCACATATGCCTGGGTTGCCGCCTCGGGTTCGGGATGTGTCCCAGGTGGTCCTGAGGGATGAAGTGCCGGGACACGTCCCATTATTTCTAATTTCCGGGACGCGTGTGGGACGAGCTACACACCGCGTGCAAAATTTAACATGTTTCACTTTTAAAACGAGCTTTTTCAAGGAAAATTTATTATAGATTGTATACCAACGTGAAAGAATATTCCAAGACTTAGGAAGTTTTCCGTAATATAATAAGAAATACAATTCATTTAATTTAGATTGAAATTTATTCAAATTTGTTCATTTTAAACTTAAAATTTAGATTTGCATTTATTAAAATTTGTTTATTTTAAACAAAAAAAATCATTCCTTCTACTGTGAATTTTTGAAAGTTATCTTTTGAATGATTTCTGTCTTACTAGTTCGTTTATTAATGATGTGTGTATGAGAAATATAAGTATAAGAATTGATATTTTATGCAAAATGACAAAATATTGTACATATAATTATGCATCAAAAATAATAATTTTATGCATAACATTTTATACATTTTATTGATGAGGTCTTTCTACAAATATATAAAAAATATTGTATAAACATCTGTTTTTCCACGTCTATTAAGATATTTACAAAGAATATTGTAAACAAATTTTCATATCTCACGGTAACCACCGACAACGTGAGATATAAATTCATATTTAACAGTTCTGTTAAAAATGGTATTCTTTAATTTTTGTTTTGTAGCTCTAGAAGAAAATTTTATAAATAACTTATAAATTAATTAGGAAATAATACTGTGGTCGTTTGGTCGTAGAAAAAGCATAGTGTACAACTTGTTTGGAATGCCCATTTCATTCATCAAACCAATTAAAATATATTCGTTGTGATGGATTAATTAAAAAAAAAAAATCACATCTCAACATATGCAAGATATCGTAAATTATGTAAATATCCATATTTAAATTCAATGTATAATTCATCTAAAAAATAAGTTTGCAATAATGTCATAAAATTTGGTTTATAAAAATGTAGTGATCGGAAGAAATCATTTTCTCTAAGAGGTAGAAAATCTAAATTTCTTTCGTAATTGCATTTCAGTTTATTACTTTTCCATAATTTTACATGACGTCATTTGGTCATATGTTCGTGAGAAGTGTAGGTACATATAAAGTGAATTTTTTTTTACTTTGTGTATATTGTGCAATGATAAAAGTAGATCAAGTATTAATGGGTACATGCAGCCGTAAATGTTAGTGATAGCGGTTTTTTACGCGAAGCCGTCATTTTATGAATGTTGTATTTCATTTATGTCATGTCAGCCAAGATATAATTATTTGTTTTTTGGCAGGTAAAACTGCACTTCTTATATTTATGACTGTTTGATTATTGTGTTATTTATTGCAGTTTAAAAACAGACACTTAATAGCGTGTAGCAACTATTACAAATTGTCATAAAATTTGATACCTCACTACTGGATGCCGCATAGAACACTCGAACCACACATTAGGAGCGGATCGTCGGGGCTTCAATTTTCTTTGCCTTTTACAATATAAAGGAAATTATAAATTGTAAATATATTATAATAATGTCGTAATAAATATTTCTTAGGACTTTTATAAATATTTAACAGATTATAATTGTATAAGTTTAAGTTGTATAAAAAAGTATCAAAGATAATCACAAAAAAACATAAAAGCTTCTAGTTTTAATTTCGGTATACAATGTTGTCTGAAGATGTCCGAAAGGTCGATACGATCGTCACATCGATAATAAAGTTTGTGGAATAATTAAGTGTTTATAAAATTATTTATCTATAAAGAAACTACAGCATGGAATATATACCTACAGATTTTTTAATTTTAAGAACCATAATGAATTAATACGTGTACCATGGGCATAATCAAGATTATAGCCATCAGGAAATTTAAAGCTCTCCACTCCGCGTCGAGCTTCAAATATGTATTCTCTCGTATATAATCTTTTGATTATGCCCTAAATGCGTAAATAACTATTAAATGTTTTTCTTTTCTTCTAAAGAATAACTACAATTCAAATTAAATGTAACCTCATGTAAGATTATAGCAACTTAAACCTGTGAAATTATTATGAAAATTTAGACAATATTTTTTATTACACTAGACATTTCGTAGAACACCAAAACACAATGAAAATGTTAAAATTGGGATTTATTCACATATACGAGTTTTACTATGATCCTTAATATTCATTATGCGGATTATTATGCCCTTTATATATAAATAACTCATATAATGTGAGCAAATAAAATGGGCAAATAATTCTGACAACACATAAAACATAATTTTCAATAATATATACTTAGATATGATATACTGTACAAGAAAATAGTATATTATACAATCAGGTTGGTTCTTGTGTGCCGAGTTGCGACACAATTGAGGAATACAAGTTGCTGGTGCCTCAATGTATCAAAAATCAGTAAATTTAGTAAAAAAGCGATTCCATTTTACAAATTCCTTATTTATATAGATAGTGGTTAAATCATTATTTGTAGTTTCAAGATTTACCGAGTACAGAAAAACTGTATAAGCTAAAACAAAATTGTTATTATTGTCTTGGTTCATACTTGCAGACATTAATTATTAAATACTGACGTTCCAACATTTGTCTTTTGATTTACATTTTACGTTGCCATCTTAGTGTTGTGATTACTGGAAGACTCGTATCTGTTCTCGGCCATAATTGCTTACGTATCCGTTGTCCTGAGTTGCCAATGGCATTTGCTCTGCCACATGCCTGAACCAGTTAAACCAGTCTGGCAAAACAAAACCAAACCGAGCGAACTCCGATCTGATCACGGTTCAATCCCAGGTAATTACTGCGATGCGACCACTGATTAAACCAATTAAGATTTCGCGTTAATTGTGGCCCTCATTAGAGACCATACGCTTAATTTATTCACGTGTAATGGACGGAGAACACTGTTTCATTCAAATAAGAAAAGGAACGTTATCAATTGATCTAGAATTTCGATTGGGAAATAAGGAGATACTAATTTTTTTGTCTTGTGATGAATTTGGGTTGCTGATGTAAAAGGAGAAAAGTCGAACAATCCTTGTTAAAAAATATATTCACAAATAGGTATACTACTATTATAAAGCTTACACTTCCTTTGATCCTTACTAATGGTATTTGCAATTTAGGAGTAATAAATTTTTCATCAGACATTTTGTTTATTAATTTCTGAGGTCGTTTTTTTTATTCACGATTTAATGAGTAAATAATGTTAATTAGATTATAACTACGACTAGAGATGAGTTTTAGAATTAACTCATTATTTTTACCTACAATATATTGATATATGATATCGACCTAGAACTATTTAAATTTATAAAATATTTACAATATAAGTTTTACGGAATACTAAAGAAAATATATGGGAAAATATTAGGTACCTACAATAATTTAAAAAATATAATATGTTCCTTAAATTACATTTTATTTCATTGTGTTATAAATAACATTTAAAAAAGTATTAACTTAGAGAGTCCGCTAACCATCTTGTAACTAGTTGCTACGAAGTAGTGAAATGAAGACATCGTTATTATTAAAAATATAAATGAATTAGGATATAGTATAGAGGTCGTAGGAAAAGTATAGTGTACAACTCTTTCTTGGAATATCCATTTTATACTGGTATGGTTTGCAGCATTCGCATGAGCATTCATACTCATATGAAATAAGTACCATTCCATGCTTCTTGTACAGTATACTATTTCTTAATTAAATTTACACTGAAATATGCCATATATGACACCTGACACGGTACTAAAAACTCAAATAGCTTAAAACGAATAACTTTTTTAAATTTTGTTAGTTCCTATAATACATAATTACGGTCAGGATTGACTATAAGTATTCAATTTCCTAATTTCCTACTATGGTGGAGAATCCCATTAGTACATTGTGAGGACATTTCCACTCATAATTTGTCATCCAATTAAATCACAGTGTTTTGATGAATTGAACCACTCCTATTAAAATCTTACAGACAATTGTCAGTTACTGGTAATTGCCGCGGAATTTATTGTATATGAAAACTACTTTTATTAAGACCTATTGTTATAATTCATCCGAAAATGACTAAATACTGAATTCCAGTAGTTTTCTTCATAAGTAATGTACCATTCAAGAAGTTTGAGAAAAAGAACTAACTATATTTTAGAATTAAATTTATGGGTGTAACTATACTCGTATAAAATATGATCTTAATATTTAAATATTTCACTTGTGGTAATTAAAATCTGCGAAAGTGAGGAGATATGAAAATGACTGAATACTGAATTCCGGTAGTTTTCTTGAAAAGTAATCTACTATTCGAAAAGTTTAAGAAGAAGAACTAACTATAATTTAGAATTAAATTTATGAGTGTAACTATACTCACATAAAATATGTTCATAATATTTAAATATTTCACTGGTGGTAATTAAATTCTGCGGAGGTGAAATATGCGAGTAGTGTAAGTGCCGAGAGAAATTTATTTTGTTTGGTATGAATTTAATTGGTAGTAGTGGCGCATCGGAGAACTACCGGAGGTTTCCTACAAACATATAAAACCGAAATAAGTATCCATCAACGTCAGCCTTGATTTAGTGGTACAATAACTCGTTATAAGCGATGATGAATTTATATAAACCCTAACTCGCTCTGACAACCTGCTGAATGTGACTTTCACTCACAACCAATACGTTTATTTTTATTAGCGACAAATTACCAACATTCAAAATGGACGATCTTTTTATGGCATGGGAATATTTATAGGAAAGATAATAAAGCTGTTTGCTTTGCTACTGGATGTGTTTCTAATTATAAAATAAAATGAATCCACGTTCTAATTCAAGTTAATTGTTTATATTTTGTGGTGTGGCCTATTCTACAAAATATTAGATATATGATTTAAGTATTAAATGGACAATGCATATGATATTTTTACCGACATGCTAAGTTATTATTGCTAGTAATGTCACACTTAACAATGGGTAATAAATAACTTTTCTTATAAAGTAAAAGCAAATCAACCAAACATAACAAATAATATATTATGTAAAATTTATTCGAAGAAACGTTTAAGCATAGACAAATTATAATTTGTCTGTGTTTAAAATTTATTATGTATTTTTATTTTCCGTCATCTTGCAAAAGGAGGTAAAGAAATCGTGCTAAAAATCGCATATTGTAATTTTGATATAAACGCGTTATTAATATAAAAAAAAACAAATTTAAATGTTTTGTTATATACGGGCAGCGATGGCTTACTTGGTTAGGGTGATCCGAATCGAATTGAACGAGAGGTTTAGGGATCTATTCCCAGCTTTACCAACTATTAGGGTAAGAAGGGGAAAAAGATGGACCGGTCTAAAAGTACATTAGTGTGATGTCTCTCATAAGGAATGTTAAATTTGTTGTTTAGAGACAATGTTAGTGATTAATTTTATCTCAGCTCTGAGGGACAAAAGGACCCCCTATGCTGAGGATATATATAGACCGGAGGATTTTTATTGTAAAAATATCAATTCAACCGGTAAACAGGAAAAATTCATTCGCACATAGAATAGTTAAATGGTTAATCAGAGGGTGATGATAATATATATATAATTTCTTTGCAAAATCTAGTGAAATTTGAAAATGTATTTTTTTTTCTTAAATTTAAATTCCTTAGGGTGCATTTATAAGAATAAGATAAATTTGTAAAAGCAATTTTTTGTGATTTAAACGTCGGACCCCTAACAAAGACTGGAACCCAAACTGAATCTTCCGAACCTGAGTCCTTCGCTTGTTTTAAAAATATCCCACGTTTCTCATTCTCCCGCGTCGGATTGGCCGGCCCCCCTCTCCCCTCTCTTCTCCCCGCGTGACGTCTCCAACATGGAGAGTTGCCGCGGACATCTTAATCTATGCGACAGTCGATTATTTTACCAAACTAGCGCGCACGCTTTTTACTGCCTCACTGTGTCTTACCTTATATTGTTTCGTTATTCGTTTGGTTCTAGTGTTTTTGTTTTGTGAGTGAGGGTTTTGTTCCGACATGTTCTGTTTACTTCAGTAAGGTTTTTTTTTTATTTTATTAACTTAGAAGTAGGTTTTTATGGGTTTGTTATTTTATATTTATTATTATTGGTTTATTACGTACCGGAATATTTAAGTGCTACTGATATTTTAAATGTATGAACAAGCATAAGGAGTATGACACACTATATGCGACGCTTATCAGTTTTTTTCAACATATATGTATAAAATAATAAAAATATAATTAAGAATATTTATAAATATAAATAAAATATTTAATTACCTCCCACCATTCCAATTTTACTACTTATACATATTTAATTATATCCTATGGAGTCTATTTGCACAAAATACACATTTATTTACAATTTTTTATTGAGTATCAACATACTTTGATAAAATCCTCTTTAAAAAATTAATCACTGATTTATCTATAATGTTTAATATTTCTTATTATCATCGTAAAATTTGTATTAATAACTTAACAGAAGTAAAAGTTGTAAATAAATAAAAAAATTATATGAAATATAAAATATTTTACACTGTTTATATAGTCACTTATAACTTGAAATTTTAAAATAATTCCAACATTAAGAAATATAAGGAAAAAATAATGATCGAGTACCAATATGCTATCTCAAGTTCGAATCTGGATTAGGCAATTTTGAAGCTATGAAAAGATGGCGTCGAACGCCTTCTTAAAAAGGAAACCTAACCTAACTTTACATTGTACTTAGTGTCCGACCGAAACTATATTTTCAGCCAAAATCGAAACCGTAACCGAATATTCGGCTCCTCTTCTAGTTTCAGCAGAAAACGTAACCGAAACCGAAACTTTTTGGTTAGGTTAAAACTTTTATTAAACACGGTAATCTAGTGTTTTTCTTAACTTTTAAGGCGTTATTCGATTATGAAATTAAATAAAAGTCTTAAATTTCTTAGAAAATTATTTTTACTAAAGAAGAAAAGACTTTAGTTATCTATTACATATCACAAATATCACAAATAACTAGTCTTTTCAAGAAGTATTACCAGATTCCTTTATAATGTACGCTACTCTCTTACAATAACGTAACTTTTTTATCTACATTCTACAATAAGTCTGTCTGAATTCTATAAGTTAAATAAATAATATTTTGTCTCATCTTGCACTTGGCATCTTTGTAAGAACAGCCTCAGAATAAAGATAATAAGATAATAATTATATCTCCAAAAGGAAGAAAAATGAATAACGTACAAAACAAAATTATTAACTAATATACTTTCGGTTGGACCGAAGTTTCGGTCAATTTTTGACCGAAACCGAAAACGAAACCGAAACTTCGGTGGGACACTAATTGTAATTACATGAAGTATTCACATAAAACAATAAAAAACTTATAACTTACCTTAAATTAATAATGATCTTTGAAGAAAGATGAATTGAACAAAGATGTAATCTTTGTTGTTATTTAAATGTGGTCAAATCACCCCCTTTTTGCACAAAGTAACAGATTTGTGCCTGAGTAATAAAGATCATTATTACTTCTGTTAACATGTGTTTCCTTTTTTTACACTCACATTTACGATAGTCTTAATAAAAATTTTATTGGTATTAAAAATTAATTTTACTGCCGAAAACATGAATGAAGATGTGTAACTTTTAAATCACCAAATAATTTATTATTTGCACTATGAGTAGTAAATATTTTTATTTCCCAAATTATTTTATTATTGTTTTATTAAAAACCACACGCAGGCCACTTATGAAGTTAAAGGTTTAAATTGGCGCCGTTTAACCACAATATTTCTTTAAATCTTTATCTTTATTATTCATAGTTTACAAATGTAACTTTATTCAACATCTTTTCTTTCCTAACTCACTAGTAAGTTAAGTTATTTAAAATTGTACATAACCTTTTCTTCTTTATTATTTTTTAAATATATTTTTAAATAAATTGACAAATGATTTAACTTTACAAATAAATAATAATTATAAATCCTTTTTCCCAAATTTATGTTCTCATAATAAGTCATCACAAATAGTATATTTTTTAATTGTCACAATATTTTTAAGACTATCTACTGCACTATTTATTTTTACACTTGCACTGAACATTTTTAAGTCCGATTTTAATAACAACTATTGCACTAGTTCGAACCGATAGGTGTGAATTTCGAGACACTACTGAAAATTTTCAATCTAACCACAATGTGGTTAAGATTTCTCCATTTCCGTGTATTGTGTTTTTGCCGAAAATTTAACTTTCCCTTTTCGCAAAAAAATATGCGTGGTGGGCATTTTATAGCCCCCGTATATTTTTTGCCGGGTCATTTACATAGGGATGGAATTTTATTTACAACCCTTATTGTCCGCTTGCTTTCAAAAGATATCTTCCCTTTTCATTGTATTTTTGTTCCAGTTCCGTAAATTGATGTCAGAATACTTGTAGATAAACAAAATGTAAATATTTTCAATTTAAACGAAAATTTAGATAATAATAAATACAATTTATAATTCTTTTAAATACTGTATTCAAAACGCAAAATGTTACTCGATCCAAGGTTTTTTTTTTTTTAAATGAACCTTTGAAACGTGTTTCCTTTTTTATTTCATACGCCATCTGAAATCACTGAAATATTAAATAAATTGAATAATCCAGATGATGAATACTACATTATTTATATATTGTTATTTTTCTGTTTACTCATGATCTAATCCCTTTCTGGACATGCTCTTTTACTGAGTATTGGTAATGCTATACTTATTTATATTATTGTTAACAAGACTGTACCTCTCGGTCATTTTAGAAGACATGAGAAATATACAACAGGGGATATTTTTATGTAGGAAATAGATGGTAAAAAAATTGATTGGCGGGATTTGAAGACGGGTTGTTCTAATTATAAAATCACGAAACAATCTTTAATTACAATGAAATAATTCTTCAATTCTTTACATTTACAGTGCAGTTTGGATGTTACATATAAAGTGGCAATGGTGATTACTCACTCTCCTATACATTTACCACTGTAAAAGATTGTAGACGAATAATTATTTTTCCAGCAATAGAGAACAAAATAGATGAATGTGTTAAGGAGAACTGATATGTTTGAAGCACTTCATTTTATTAGAATCATATAATTAATATTTTAATTAGAAATAATGTTCAAATGATGCAAAACATTGCAAGTTACCGGTTATATTTACAAGAATTATTAATTCTTCGTCATTCCATTTTTCAAAGTAGTTCATTCGTTCTTTCACTCTATATGGCCGACGTTCTGGATTTATAAAATTATTTATTTATTCTGACTCCTCGTCCTCGAGTTTTTTGAAATCCTGGAAAATATCTCTTTTGAAATATTATTAAGAATGATTAAAATTGATAATTATAAATAAAAAGAAAGAAATCGTGGCATTTCGCCATAATTCACTCACTATTCACAACCCGAACTAGTTTATTTCGAAGTTCAAGTTCCCAATAACTTATCCATCAGATAAAGCTAGATATTCTATGATTAGTATAATGTGGTGGAAAAACAGCTTTTCGATATAATTTTGTCATTATTCACAACCCGAACCAGTTTATTTAGAAGTACAAGTTCCCAATAACTTATCTATCAGGTAAAGCTAGATGTTCTATGAATATATATTATACTGTGGTGGAAAGACATAGATTTAACGTTTATTTGACAGATATATTTTATTTCAAACTTTATTCGTACTTGGAAAGACCGGGCCTTAATTTAAAACCTTAATCTTTATGTGAAAAAATTTTTGTTTGAAAAGATATTTGCGATAAATAAAACCCTAAATCATATGATGAAGCCGAAAAAAACGCAGTAAAAATTAGCTAAATAGTTTCTTCAACAACGTAATAATTTATAAATATATCGCACCCTTTAAATTATTACAACTAATGAATTTTATATTATTCCATATTTTTTTTTGTTTGACCCGTATATATTTATTTCGTGTACGTGTTTTATTATCCATATTTTATAAAATTTTATAAATCTTGAGTAATGTGAATAACGATGTTATAAACAAACCTGAATTTATTCTGATCACAGTAATGCGATTCTTCTGTACTTGTAATAAGTATTTATGGATTTTTAAGAACTATACTCGTAGTTTTGAAAGTAGATCACTGTTCTATAAACCAGAACCATGCACAATTCAATCTCCCCTGATTAGACGACCCCTTATATTCACCACCCTTTTAGCCAATACCATCCCTTCACCAATATTCCCTATCCCGTGCTATCTATGGCGAGTTTTTACCCCTAGCTTATGGGGTCGTTTGTTTAGTCATCGCCTTGATCCTTTCCAACGAAGGACGAACTTGGTTTTAGTGCAGTGTTGTGAGGTCGATGCTCCAATGTCATTTTGACAATTGTTCTTCAAGGGCGAACGACATCTGAAACATGGAAGACAAATGAAAGTGTGAGTTCTGGTTATTTAAATAAACTCAATCAGTAGTAAAAAAATAGATATATTATATACAAAGCAAGCCATAGTAGTTGTTACAAAATATCTTCATTTCTTTATTAAACAACTATAGTAGTATTTGTTTTTTCCATAACCAAAAATAATACAATTGTTTTTCGATAAGTACAATAACAATTGAATATTTTAAAATGTTTTAAAGAAGAAGTACATATTTATATAATATACATAATACAACACTGATTTGATTGTTATTTATGCACTTTTTTATGTACTAGTGTAATTATTTCAAATTTAAATTATTGATAATATAAACACACTGTAAAACAACTGTTTAATATCATAATTGCTCATAAAATAATAAATAAAATTTGCACCTACATATTTTCATAAGCAGTTACATAAAAGCTTATTTAAACATACATACAATAAAATAATCTATTGTGAAGTGTAGAAAAACTCGTGTACTTATTATTCATTGTTAATTTTCTCATTTAATTATTTCTTAATTTATAAATTGTTAATTGGCAATAAAATTAATTTTCACTTATTTACACAATTTATGTGGAATTTTGCAAATAATAAATTCTTGCTTTATGAATAAAATTATATGATTAATTTTAGATTTTCTGGTTATTAATTTAAGTTTATAAATATTTCTATAAATAATATGAGAAAAATGTACTATTTGAGTAAATGCACCACGTTTATATATTTCTAGACTAAATTGGAACTTTGTTTTCAAATTCTTTGTGAATGAACAGTTTGAAATAATTTTAAAACATAAATTTTGAAATTGCCTGTTAGTGTAAATATTATTGCAAATATTTCATGTTCTAGGAAAAATATAATCTGAAAAATTTCTTTCAAAAAACTTTATTAGTTTGAGCGATTTAATTAAGTGATTGCTTTTAAACTTTTTACAAAAGTTTGACTTTAATATTCGGTATCAATCGCAATTCAAATTAAAATTTGCATATTAGGCACGTTTCTATAGTGGTATTACGCTATAATTGTAGTAAATGCACAAATAGTCAACAATTCAGTAGCGCACTAAAAAATAATTGATTTGATGTATGTAACAAAAAAAAAAAAATGAAGTAGTTACTATTTTCTTTGTACTTCTTAAAATTTATAGTATTATATTATTTAACAAGTTTGTTAATAGTATATTATTATATGAGCTTTATAGGACGGTACATTGTTCCATCAATTGTTTGGGGCACGAGGATCATTTACAAGAGCGTGAATCAAAGTCTAATCTTTTCAATTTTAATTATTCGTATTTTGAAGTTGATTCTAACGGAAAATTAAATATTATAAAACTACGCTACTGAATGGTTGTGATTTTACAGCGATCACTCAATCGTAGAATGCGTTGGTAGAGCGAACTCACTACTTGCCGACGGTCTTTCATAGAGACGCAGTAGATTTCAGTGAATGTTGCGTGAGTGGTACGTTATGTAGGAGATTTGGAATATTGTAGTTTTTGTGGTGCAATTTATTTTGGGAATATTAAAAAGAAAAACAAAATGGGAAGAACAGGTTAGTTTAATTTTGTCTTAATGCATTCGTATTGTTTACTGGGATCATAATGAGAATTAAATATTCAACACGTAAAATTCATTTGTTTAATTTAAATAAAAGTATTATAATTTAAACAAAAATATTTTAATTTAAACATATAAAATTAAATTCTAATTTTTAAATGAAAGTAACTAATATTGTCTAATAAATAAATACATTTATTTGGGTTACAAATATGAAATTATATTTTTTTAATATAATTTGAAGGGTGCAGGAAATATTACTTGTCAGTTATAACATATGAAATTTTTGATACGCATTTTTATCAATGATTCTGTTTCATAAATATTGAAATTTTATTGATTGAAATTGATTTAATAAAATTAATGTCATACAATTTGGCAGTGTATGTAGCGTATGTGGGCTGTCGAAAAAGTGGTCATTTCGACATTATAACCATTATGTCGCTATAAACGGTTATAAATGGATTTTACTGCAATTTTTTTCGGTGTTTTTAAAACTATATTATAATGTAAAAAAAAAAATATATACGTCTTATTGAAATTGTGAAATAGTTGATTTAGAAATTGTTAGAAATCATGTCACGAATACAACATACCAACAACACTTTCCACCGTTATGTATATAAAATTAATAAGCTACATGTTACATCTTCCTGCGTCTTTCGAAGCCCTGTAATGTTTATACGTTAAAAATCCTGGCGAGTCCTGCTGCGTCAATAAACACGATAACATATGAACATCGCCATGTTTAGAGCTGTCACGTGAGTTAGCACACGTCACATTTCTTATACACTTTATTAAGCCGTTCTCTCCTCAACCGTTCATTTTACATTCACGCAAATGTTAACCGGTTCGGGAGGATATAAAAATGCGGAGATGTTGGTTGGCCTCAGGAGTCGATGGACGAACTGCGCCAGGATTGGATTCAGGAGGATAACTTCAAATATTTCAACGAGGAAAAAGTTAATACAAAAAACTTATAATTAAGATTTGTAAGCTATACCAGCTTTCAAAAAATTAAAATTTTAAAATTATATTTCTTAGTTAGCACCCACACTTTATAGTAATTTTAGTATTATAGAATCTTGTATTGTCTACAAATTTCAAGACAAGATTTTACAAAGTCGAAGTCTGCATTAAAAAGTGTTGTAGATATCAAGATTCTACTCTGTTTTAAGACTCTAGATTAACCTGCGTGTAAGTTTTAAACAAGGACTGGCAATTCTTCTATCTTACAATCACTGTTTCATCTCGGATGGAACAAACTTTACAGGATATATTTACAATTTGAAAATTTTAATTTTTTTAATTCATTTAGTCTTGCAAAGTGACTAGAATTTTCTCGTCTTGATCTAAATAAAGATAGACTTGACTTTGTCTTGATAGTCTAGATAAGAAAAGAGTCTAGAAAGTCTAGATCTGGATGGCAATATCAAATAATTTACCAAATAATGTTCTTTGTATCTTTGAGTTTTATTTTGAATTTTTAATAAAAACCATAATCTTAAACTAAAATACTCAACAATAACTATAATGGAATAATTGTGTAGGTTTAGAGAAACAATAAAATTATTTTAGTTCGTAACTCCAAAAAATGATATGTGTTGAGAATATTGCCTATCGCGTATCGCTTATCATCATAGTTTTTTTTTAGATTTAATTTCAGTAATAATATAACAAAAGAGTAACAATAAATTGAAAATAAATTGACAGATTTTTCGAAAACTTGTTCTAATTTATCGAACTCTCGAGTTATATTTCAGTAGATAATTTCTTGACCTATAAATTTATTTCAAACAATGGAATTAATCTGTTTTGAACATTTTACTATTTGATATGTCAATAAAAACAAAAGCTATATTGATTATTGAAGTATTATTTTTGGGAATAAATTTCCACAAATATGAAACATTATTTAATTTGAAAGCAATGTGTAGTTTCAGAAAATCTTAAATGTTATTTGTTAAGCTACAGTAATTTAGTATATTTTGACATATCTACAAAGATGTTACGACAATTTTATTCTCAAATTGTGAACTTCGGTAATAATTGTAGTACAAAAATTGATCTATTTCATGTTCTATTATAAAAATATGAATAATAAGCATTTTAATTAAAAAAAGCATTTTTTAAGAAAATTAAAACGACACTAGTTCAAATCTTTGATAGTTTTTATCACATAATTATGAGGTCTAGATTGACTATAAGTGAACAATTTACAAGTTTGTTACTATAGTGAAGGACCCCGTGGAAATTATTTCGTTTTCCTTACGAAAAAGTTTAAAGTCGTATTATATAAATCGTAAAATACCAAACTGTGTTTTTTTACTTGTTGATAACGGTAGCAAATTTTAAATAAAATTGTTAAACGAATTAACTACAATTAAACTGTAATACCTTAAAGAAGGAAATGGTCGCATCAAGTAAATAATCTTATCCTCTCAACTATCATTCCAATATATCTAATCCCAATTCCAAGTTTCCAGTGATGTCTCCACTAGTCTCCTACATGCCTCTAATTCTAATGAACTCATCCTCCTAATGATTGGGCTCAGATAATGAGCGTGATCTGCATAGAGGAAGCAGCTCTTCTGCTGCATCCGACTCTCGGCTCGTCGTAAAGCCCTATAGCTGCCATCCCGCCGTTTTATGGGAAAATGCAACACATAAAATACAGACATGTTTATTATGATTGCCCCGGTATCTGCATGTAAATTGTTCGGCCAGTCGCCCGAAAGGATTCCAAATTTGAATAAGGAGAGAAGCGACCAAATTTTCAAAACAGAACAAGTTTTAAACAATTCTGTTTATTAAATAAAACTGCTTTTACATTCAGATTCATAAAACGGATTAGTCAATAACAGCGATTAGTTAGTCCCAAAGTTATACCGCTTCATAATATCCTGAAATGTCCAAATTCAACTCCAATCCCAATTTGTAAAAAGGATTAAGTACATTTAGTTCCAAAGATAACTTAACTAGTTTGGTGGAATTAGCAATATTTGTAGATGATTATCAGCATTTCTAAATGATACAGAGGAAAATTTGCGCAAATCATTCGTGGTGGTATGGTTACAACAAAATCTAACCGATGTGTACTTTCCCATATATATATATATATATATATATATATATATATATATATATATATATATATATATATATATATATATATATATATATGGAATCTGGTAAATCCATGAAGACAGAAAAATCTACTCATTTGTGTACAAATATGAAACGTTCTTATATGTTGGTAGTAGCAACAAAAGTAAATATGCAATTAATAACATTGAACTTTTGAATCCGAAACACTTATTTTTCATTCTATTTGACTGGTTCATTTCACTGTCTCACTAAATATATTGATCCTAAGTAATTCAATCGCTGACGTAAATCATAAAGATCAATTAAAGAAAATGGATAAATTACAAATATATACTTTTTGCTGTATTAAGTTTAGGGAGTGTGCCAAAAACACAATCCAATTTTAACATTTACCGATTATGATTTAGAGTTTCCATAAATATAAAACAATTAAATTTATCTGCTTGTATTTACCTTTATTAATTTAAGTACATTTTAATATTTACGATATTCTTTATTTGAAACCTTAGAAAATATTTATGTGTATAAAAGTACCTGAGAATTAGAAAAGATATATATTGTTTACGTTGGTTTATTAGAAATAAATATATTTTATGTCATTGTGATATTTTTATAGCACAATTTCAATGATAATTTGAAATATTATTCCTATAAAGATATGCCTTAACTTTTCTTAATAATTTTTAAATATTTATAGTTTAAAGTATTATATGTAGGTGTCTTCAGTGTATTCAAATGCAAATGACGATTCTTAACCTCAACTAATATTTCATTTGTTTGTAGATTTCCCGCGGCCATCTTGCCCAGGCCTAACTAACCATCTTCGTCTGCAAGGTGAGTCTTTATTCTTTTTCTAACGTCTCGGCCGCGAAGGCATAAATATTCTATCCGGTAATTTATAACACGGGAGCTTGGCTTGACTTCGGTCGATTGCTCGTCGGATGCCGGCGAGCGCTGAGCCGCCGTCGGAGAACAAACGGCAAAAACGTCCTACAAATTGTTACTTTGTTATAAACCGACCAGCAGGTAGATTCGGATTATTAATATACTCATCAAAATGAAAATTAAATTCATGATTTATGAATAAAAGTCTTTATCGGTATATGTAGAAGTTTACCATGAAAAATATTTTGAAAATTTTTATAAATATTTTGAATTTATCGATTTTGTTATAACCGGTTTCTTTTGGAAAACTCAAGATTAAGTCTCATTGAGGATTAGAATGTTATTTGTAATTATTCATTATATGAAACCAGTGGTTAGCTTTTCCAGAAAAATTATATTATTATCTGTCAATACCAAATTTGTTTAATTTTAGAGGTTAGGTTTATTGAAACATAAATTGAGTGTTATAATCTAGTTTATAAGTAACTTAAACAGTGATTATAGACTATGGAATATAATATTAAAATACAAGTATTTTTTTTTATTTGGCAGTTTTTTTCATATATAAAAAGAAATTGAATCGTCATACGCTATTAAATGTTATAACTTTGCCGAGAAACAACAGTTTCTTAATTAAAATATACATTCATTTAGAAAAGGAATCTACATATCATTAACAACAAAATTAAAAAATGAAATTACAATCTAATAATGTCTCTCTCAAAATAACTTCCTTGGAAAATCACACATTGCTGGAGACGGTTTTTCCTATCCTCATGGCAGTGCTGGGACTCAGATACTTGAATCACCTTCAGATGGTCGGTTACAGCCATTTAAATGTTTAGAAGTGTTCCAAAATGAGTTACCTTGAGATGATTTGTCGGGATCTCAGTAAGAGCAAAAAATCACAAAATCTTAACTCAGGCTAATAAGGAGGCTGAAAAGTTACAGGAATGTTTTTACTAGTCAAAATCTCATTTTTGTGCCAACGAATTAGTTAAATCTGACGAACGATGGTATGAATAAAATTTAACTCTTCCCCAATCATTCAGTACTGTCAATTGACGATTTGAATGTACAAGATCCCAGATTCTTCGACATTTTCATCATATCTTGAAGATGAAGGCCTTCCGCTATGTGTTTCATCTTCAATCGACTATTTTCCTTCTGAAAATGCCTAAAACCACCGAAAAATCTGGCCCCTTGTCTGCTTAAGTTTTATAAAAATATTCATTGCATTGTACCCAAGTCTGAAGCAAAAGCTGATAGCACAATTTTGTTTGAAATTGACGATACTCATTTTTAAATTTACCAGATCAAACGATACGTTGCCAGTTTTTTTACTTAATTTACACACACCGTATATATTATATTGCTGCATTTTTATGTTACATTTGTTATACCCGTAATACATAATCCTTAAAAAATGTTAAAATTGTATTTTCCCTAATTTAATCAGACTAATTAAGAATTCGATTTGTTTATATAAATGTATAGAAGAAAATTGGTAACTGTCCAAAATAACTAAAATCTTTTTCGTGCAAGTATATTGTGTAAATGATGTTGCTGAAAGCACTATTAAAATCGGTTAGGATTGAAGAAATTCCGTTGAAACGTCCCTTAAACGTCGCTCTCGTATAAGTGCCACGCTACCCTTTCTGCAGTAGGTTACACATGTTCGGAGCTGTAAGATGGCGGTGAATGGAGAAAAAGCGACGGACGCTGTTCTTGTCGGTCTTCCTGAACCATTGACGGCCACGTGCTAACTGCCCACTAAAATGACGATAAAACGTTTAATGACGTATTATACATACGTCACCAACAACTGCAATCCTGGGGAACGGTTTATACGCCAAGGGTCTACACTCGACACCTTGCAACCAGAAACCACTATAAAACGTTCATTTTCATATTATTTCAATTCGATTAATTGTTATTTAAAATAGAAAAAAAGTATTTTTCTTTAATAGCGCTAAACAACAGGAACGGTAGCACTACAATTTGACATTTTTGCAAGGAGAAACCGTTATTAAAACATTTTAATATTTTTTCAATTCGATTAATTGTTATATCCAAAAACAGAAAAGAATTTTTTTTCGATAGTGCTACACAACTAGAAGAAACAAATTCCGTAGCACTAAATTTTTTTAACTTTTCTTACAAAAGCTTTAGCCTAAATTTGTATCCTTGTTTGCAATGATAATTGATAAAAAATATAGACAATTTTACTATAATTGAATAGAAAATTAAATAACATAAAGAAAAATTTGTATTTATAGATATTCTTAGCGACTTTCTTAATGAAATACGATTTTCTATAAATATATTTATATTATTTTTTACGATTTACAAGAAAATTTAAAATTAGAAGTAATTTCTGGGTTTCAGTCAGTCAAAAATTATTTTATTTACTACATCGACATTTCGATCCTCCCGGGATCAACCTCAGGATGTGTAAAAAAGTTAAAATTTTCTTTAAATCCAGGTGCATTAATTATTATTATTATTAAATCTAGTTGTCATAAAGTATAACATAATTATATTTATGATCGTTAAAAACAAGTAATTTTCGGAGTAGGTAATATTTGGTCAACACCTTTGAGATCTAAATAGACAAGTAACCATTATCAACAAAAAACGTTTTTTTTTTCTTCTAATTCACCATCTAGTGAAGAAATTCAATCTTCAAAAATTTAAAATGATTACACAAATAACTGATGAAGCCAATTTACTCTCTCCTCCAGTTGCTAATTTTCTTTTCCAATGAAAATAGATAGCACTGAAGAAAATATCAGAACATTTGCTTTAATTGTCAAAAATTGTGTAAAAATTAACCATTGAGTTTTAGAATAGGCCCCATACTCTGAATAACATTCTATTTTTCTTCAAGCGCTATAATTAAAAAAAAAAAATTACTACTTGACGTTCAATTTGTAGGTTATCATTTTAAATCTATCATTTTTTGATGATTTTAAGTAACTTTTTTTACAGTAAAAATTAGTTCGATATTGCAGGTTTCTATTGTACAATTTATTTCTTATTGGCTGATTCTACTCCGGCGGCGTAAAAGTAACAATTTTTACTTCACAAAAGATGTCACTTTTACGACGTTTGAAGAAAAAGTAATTGATCCATAAGAAAGTCAATTTTTTCGGGGATATGTTTCGTATATTTTGTCAAGTTCAATTTATTTTGCAAATCCGTTGCTTTCTCAGCACTTTGGTCGGTATCTCGACGTTAAGCTCGGTCCACTTGGCTGCGTTTATGAATACGTTCCGTCCGACGAAGAGAAATGCTCGCGCCATGAATTTTATTCCCGCGGAATGACGCTGTCTATATTTTATACAGCCCTTGCTTTTAATAACTGACCACTGGTGCAGAAGTTACGACAGACTGTGATCCTCCCAGCCCAACAAACAAACCGAAAAGAGCAGTCTAGCAACCCTTGCTGTTTGTTATAGCTGCTACGTTGCGCTAGAATTTTATTCTTAATAGAGATGTCTCTATATTTTATATTTTATGTTCTTTGCTGTTTTGGAATAATTTTGCATATATAGTGATGGCTGAGCTTCATTAGGTTAAATGGTTGGGTTTTTAGTTTATTGCTACTGTAAAATAAAGCGGAAATAAGATATTAAAATTGAGGTTTCATATGAAGTTTAATTAAAACTGGGGAGGGATTTATGAAATTAAATTCATTGAGAACAAAAAATACTGAAGCGTATAGTAAATTTTGGAATATTACGTGACATTTATTACTTATGACCCAGTTATTTGAAATTAGATGCAATTGTTTTTTGGCTATAAATCTGAAAATGTGAGTAAACAAATATATCATTGTCTTTTGTCTGTTCTTCTTATGTTACACATGTATTATATTTGAGTAAACTAGGTCGCAATAGAATCATCAAAAATTATAGCGGACATATTGAATTAAGTAAAGCAATCTTTATCCAAATAAAAATACCGCGGTATCCGACTATTTCAGAATCCACTATAAGAGTATGTGTTCGTTTATTTCAACTTATTAGGAGTAGTAATGCTAAAAAAGTAAAAAGAAATTTATCGGAAATAATACGAATATAAATTCCTTTCCGTTGACTATCTGATTAGCCAACCGTGAGAAATTCGTGAAAAAATTCTAATTTGTATCTGGCATGTAAGACTGATATGAATTTCCACCCTATTTATATAAGGCTATCACACGAAACATGGTCTGTAGATAACCAACCTTTCGCGCTTTTAAAACTCAGACTTCACCTGACGGAACGAATTAGTTTATACAACCAAACGGAAACATATAAATAGCAAAATTTCATTAAGCTGGGTAACTTTGCGATAAAGAAATAATATCAAAGATATGGCATACATGCATTAAATAAAGTAGAAATACATTACGGAACTTCGAAGATTTATTTAATAAAACTTTTAATAGTAGTAGTTTTTTTTAATTTTTAAAGAATACATTAATCTGCTTTCAAAAGTTTAAAGTTTTATTTATAAAATGACAGAAAATTGGGGATTTTGCAATAAGTGTTTTGTATGTAGTATATTAAAAAGTAGGTACACTGTATGTTCCGCAGTTGATCCTCACGTCATCAAATGTAATCAAGTGATTCAAATCGATGGGAGGAGAGAGGGGTGAAAAAATGTGTCAAAAATGATAGTATTATACACCAGTATAATAATGGATGAAATATACAAAAAGAGTTGTAGATTAAACTAACGAAACTACCAACACACAATGAAGCATAACTTGTCAACGGTAAAATCACCTCCATAAACGACATATGAAAATAGTAGTTACCTACTGTTTCCGTTTGACGCAAATAGCATAATTACATACCCCTTTGTAACACGTACGATAATGAGATAGCGAATAAAAATCTACTTATGCTATACGTAGAAGATAAAGATAAAAATTTAATAATTCTTACAACAGAAATTGATGGCTTGAGGGAAATACCGTGTATCCAAATTTTTGACAATAAGTTTTTTTATGTACTAATAACAATTCTTAGGTGAATGTTGGACTATTGAGGCTTGCTTTTGGAAAAGATGTTTAATTTGAAATAAATGTCAAATGACATTGAAATTTGGATGATAATTAATGCAATGAATACCCTGCAAAGGTCTTGGAATAAACAACAATAAATAATTCTTAAGCGGTATAATATAAAAACATTGGACACAAAAAACTCATAAAGAAGTAGAGCAGCCGTAAACCCAAGGCGATAATGGCAAAGCCATGCCGGGCACTTGAGATCCGAGGCGGCAACGGCGGTGTTTGCGCACCGCTGCCGTGCATCAAGCAAGAATCAACCCAGGGCCGCACTCAGGGGGAGTGAGAAAGCTTCCTCGTCCAACCAAACAATAACCAATGTACTACAATTCACTATTATTAAGATAATGAAGCAATAGTAGGATGAAGTCAATTTATTAAAATTCATTTCACCTCGAGCTTGATTAAATTTTAAAATTGACTGAATCCTAATATTGCTTTATAAGCTTACACGTTCTTCAGAAATAAATTGTGTCAGATATTATATTTTTTCTAAAGTTTTACGATCGCTTAAAGACACAGATTACATATGAAGTCAAATAAGGAAGAAATGATAGACATGTTCTGGCGTTCTCGAGATTCGAACCCACAACACCTGGGTAATGAAACTTGAGTTCAAACCATTATCTCAATAAAGTCTGCAATATTATTAAAATCTTCCCCATACACTTTCAATAATATTAATCATTTACTAAATATTATTCTCATATACCTTTTCGTGCTCGCTTATTTCGTCTTGATGCAAATTATTTCCAGAAAAAATATTGTTTGCATCTTGTGCGTGAAATGTTTTTAGTGCGTTCTTGGTATCTCACACACTAAAAACACAAACTTCACGCACTATTTTCGGTGGGACGAAAACTGACACCTTTCCAATGTGTTTTCCGAAAGTGCATCATTCCGGTATTTTAATGTAAATGCTAAGCTACAACAAATAACAGTCCGGGAATACTTTTCCGCATTGTGACAGGACGCAGTTTATTGTTTTCCATAAATAAAAATATAATTATATTTATTTCATAAGTATTGAATATAAACCGACCGAAAAAAGAATGGTATGTGTACTATGTAGGAAAAATGATTTCCCGGACTTCTGGTATTACTAGTTTCGCCTACGGCTCATCACGCAATTTTCACCATCTTCCGGAAATATATCACGTTTCCTACTAGATACACAATATAGTATTTTTCTAAAAAAATCACCATTTGATACAAAAAATTTCAATATTTTTACTCTTTTATAGTATACCATATATTTGTTAATATATATTGAAGATTGGTGCAATATGCAGTGGGTGTATATATTCTTGAAAGTAAGAGATTATTTTGAGATTGTACAGAAAATCAATTAGTTATAGCTGTTAGTTCGACACCTTTTAGTCATTTCTTCTGGCATCATATCACAATTTCGTTCACTATTGGTTTAAAAATAGATACGTCATTGAAGAAAGAGAGTCTTTAAAGAAATAATTTGAGTTTGGTCGTGAAAAAAAACTCAATTTTGTTGACCACATATTGATTTAAAAACCGGCTGTCTTGTTGCGCGGACATATTTTGCGTTGAGCCGGGGTAAAATGGAGTTGAGTCAGTTCCTGCGGCCGTATCTGTGGAAGAGGCGAACGTGCGCGGAATTCCAGCCGGCGAGGCACTTTGCGAGAAGTTTTTACTGTTATCTCGCGCTCGCCCGGACGAGAAGTCTTATTTTACTCAACTTGCAGACTTTTACAGCCGTCAGCCGCGCAGCCAGCACAAAGCTTATTTCGCCAAACTAAAATAAAAAATAAATGCACGTCCATTCGTTCCAGAGGTAAATTTAACTTTTGCCAGCGCCTGAGCGCAATTGCAAGCCAACTTTGATTACGTTCTTTGTCGCAGGAGATTGCTGATTTATTGGATACTCTTACAACGCTCAGTGAAATTTTCTTTACCCCACAACACCAATATGTTGTCTGACTTCATTACTTCACGAACTACAAGTCATAATATCGTGAAAATTGTAGTTATTGAAATAGATTATTAAATTCATATTCAGACACTTAATCTGGATTCGTAATTAACACATTACCTAGAACACAATTTAGTTGGGTTTACATGAGGAGAGATGGATTTCTGATATAAAAAAATGACTCGATAGAATGTGTAATTTGTGGTTTCTGTTTGCATAAAAAGTGTACCATATATAACAAATGACAATAATTTTCAACATGATTCCAATACCTCTCTTACTGATTGGCGACAGGGAAAAACGAACATGATGTGTTACATCGAATCCCTATATGAGAGCGGGTTTGTCGAACACAGTACGAAATCATTTCTTCTGACTTTATGCAGAGAGTTTTTCAGGCGTTAAAAAGTTACTTTTCGAATATTCCGGCATGGAAAAAAGCAAAATTTGTACTCGGATTTTATGATTTATATCCGATCATTCTAATACTGAGTCAAAAATTTAAAATGAGATGTTAACCAATGTTGTCATCTCAAACAATTTTCTATCGTTATTTTTCTTCCCAATCTTTCTTCTCCATTGTTTCAATGACTTCGTCCCCCCCACGATCTTCTTCGTCACCCTCTTCTTCTTCTATTCACGGGACTCCATTCAATTCCTTTTTTTATTCAGTAATATCAGATCTGTCTTTTCTCTTCTAAGCATTGTAGTGAATATTTTTCTATCCATTCTCGTAATTCCAAAAAAAAAAAAGTTAATTTCTTTGGTTTTTAAATCCCTAACATTAAACTAATAATACCTCTCATCATAAATAAACTACGCTGGAAATTGTGAAGATTGAAACATCCAGTTTTTCATTTCAATGTATTCTAACAAATTTCATCTTTCACCATGAATAATACCGCAATTCATCGGTTTTCTTTTGAGAAAAGAATAAATAGATATTGTAGAAAGTAAACGAAGTGCAATTAGTAAGGATGGATTTAGATTTAGAATATATTTAGCGGCTGAGTAATATGAAAAGTGACCTTATTCTCTTTGTGTGGAATCCTGTCGTAAAAGTCCGGTGCATCTCGGATTAGTTCTCGCGATGTGAATGCAATTTATGTCCTGCAGTACGATAAACACATTAGTTTATGTGCGGCTCTGTAGGCTATCGTCCTGCGGTCTGTCTGGGATAATCCTTGCCTGCGTTGCCGTGGCTGCTATCGCCCGGCCACATGCAAGTGTCTGGCTGTGACGTTTATGGCCCTGTACCGACTCAGGCCACCACCGGCACACCTTTCCAAAACGAAAAACGGAATATTGCAAAACCACAATCAAATATCTCTCTCTAATTGCATTCATCTTTTACAAAACAGGATAATTTTCCTTCATATAATTTAAATCAAATATAATATTGGAATGCAAGCTAATGGATTTTAAAATTTCAATTAACCTCAACAGGTTTCGATCCAAGTTGATAAAAATTTTTAAATAAATTTGTCTACATCCCAATTTTGTATTTTATTTCCTTACAAGTTCCTTACTCAAGAAACTTCCATCACTTAATTGGTTATAGTACATCTAAAGAATTAGACATTAGATCAAAAGAAATTATTAAAATTGTAAGTTTTTATTGGGATTCGTGCCCAAAACCCCGTCTTTCACAAAATTAAATCTGATGTAAACACGATTTAAGTCCTATAAAATTGTTGTATCCATTAATCTATTCATAAGAAACTGCACTGGTTATAAATTGACCAATGCTAATACAAATACTTTCTAGCAGAGGGACGTACAAAATCAGCCAATGTTTTCTATATCATGAGTGACATTTATAAAACCTCCAAATTAAATTCCAGAGCAATTGGAGGTGAGATCATGTTCGTTTTTCCCTCTCGCCACTCAGTAAGAGAGGTATTGGAATCATGTTGATAATCGGACAGTGAGTTTTCAGTGGATAAGCATGTTCTGAAGTCTCTAGAACACCATTTTAATATTTTTACGATGATGTCTATCCTTGTGTGTGGATGGAGGGATGTAACGATTACTCCAAATACCAGAGAATAACAAAAAATTAAATTTTGGATACAATATTTTGACGCCCTAGATTAGATCTGATTATATTTTGGTGTTAATCGAGTATAACTGGGAGCGGTGTTTTCACGAAGATCTGAAGTGTTGTTTTATATTATGTCATTAGCAAAAATGTTATAATTCAAATTTCTTTCTACCTAGCCTCATTTTACTATTAAAATAATTAATATTTATATATTTGACATAACAATTATTATAATTGACAGTGATAATATTATAAAAATAATTATCGTATAATCTAGAAGGAATTGTATTAATACTGTAAGTACAATATATTTAAATAAGTCATTTTACCGTGTCAGCAGTCAACGCACAGATACTCATGTATGTTCTCTAGAAAAATCTCTCTAGATAAGTAAGAAAATATGTGTGTATAAAGTTTAATATTTGTTGTTTGCAGTACTGGGTTGTTGTTTAGTTTGAGAGGGTTTATCTTTGGCGACATATATTCCCGGCAAACAATCCGAAAAATGTTTGGCGTGTTGTATTCATTGGAGCGTTAACGATGGTTGATGTCGGTGTGCCCGCGACTTCTTTTGGCTTAAATTAAACGCTTTATGGGTCGTTAAATCGCTGGGTGAGGTTTGGATGGCGATGGCTGGAACAATTATAACGACATATCCGTGGAGATTTATGCCGGGGATAAATAGCCGCAGCCGCCGCCGCTCTCGCGCAATTGTATTACATGTGCACAAGATTTATGCGAACAACGAACGCGCCAGTAATTGAACCAAACCACCGCGCCGCCGACTAAACGAACACGACACATCGCGGAAAACAATGCCCTAACATAATGCCGAAATCATCACACATCCCCATTACTCTAATTCCAATCAATTGTCCACCTCTTTAAGGGTCGGTGTTTTTACCTCTGGTTAAAGTGTCGGTTACCTTTTTTATTTTGTATTAACCGATGGGTAAGGTACCGGTTACTTTAACAAAAGATGGAAAAACCGGCCCTTAATGATCTATAGTCGTATTTTGTGCCAACAAGCTATCATATACATTTTTGTTTTGTTTATTGAGAAAAAAAGATGTAGCACCATAGAACTGATACAGTAAGATCTCGCTTAACAGATAAATATTCTCATTATTCATTTAATGTTGACATTACGAAGAAAACTATGCACCAACTAACGCCCAAATCATCACACATGCCTATTATTCAAATTCTAATCAAGTATCCACCACTATTAATGATCTATAGTCGTATTTTGTGCCAACAGGTAACCATATGCATTACGATTTTATTTATTGTGAAAACAAGCCGTTGCACTACAGAATCGATGCAGTAAGACCTCGCTTAATAGATAAATTTTCTTATTCTTGATTTAGTGCTTGGACTTTTTGAAAGAAATCCTCCATCTGTTACGCGTGGTTTCACTGTATGTTCATTATTTTTTACTTAATATATTTTACAAGTTACTTCAATTTTTTTGTCACAAAATATTCGCAAAATGCTTAAAACTGACTAATTTATAATTTCCTGTAGACTGATTTTTAGTAAAGTTCATCAATTCGTATCATTGCTGTTAGAAGCTTATACATATAATGAATTCTTATTAAAATAAAAATCTAATTTTGTATTATTATTAAGCCGAGAATAGTACTTAGATGGGCTAGAATTATTGGGCATTACAGCTTTGTAATATTTATTTTATTTGTTAGACGACATTTCGGTTCTTTTCAGGACCATTAATATGAACCATATAGACATATTGGGTATTAATAATTTAAGTTATAAATTCATACCGTTTAATTCAATTGACATATTTTATTTAAATATATTTAATGTAAATAATACATTTAGGTATTGCAATTACAAAATTCAGACCTGAAGATGATTTCAAAAAAGGACCGAAATGTCGTCTAAAAAATAAAATAAATATTACAAAGCTGTAGTCTCTAATAATTCTACTCTAAATAAAATTAGAATCTTTTCAGCAGATATTTTTTTTAGGTTGTATCCTTTTGTTGTAGGGACACATGTTATTACAAATTAAGGCGCCTGAAAAACAAAGCTTTTATATTTGAGTTATATTTTCTTTTGCAATACGCTTTTTGATTACTATACAATTTTTATATATATTTGAAACTTTGATAATGGCTGTTATTTTAAAATATAACCGTGATTGTTGCTATATTACCATTTATTTATCGATTTTCAGGTCATTAAGTAATTTTTAAAATCATTTATCTATCAGTAATTTGTATATAAACGTAAGTTACTGATGCCTAATATGTTTTTATAAATAAAGTAAATACGTTTCAAAATAATTTTATATATTTGTTGATAACTGTAATGTAGCAGATTAAATATGTTTAATCGAGAAAATCTTTCCAGTTTATAATAAGAAAGGCAAAAATTGGATAATTGGAATTAGAAATTTATGTTTGTAATTTCTGATAAAAAGTAAAAATAAAATATTTCCTTGAGACCGGTATTGTGTTTACTCGTATAATTTTCAAAACAGGAAATATAATTTTTATGGAAAACAATTACCTCGAAGATTTAATATGTGAAAGATATGAAAAATTGTATCGCTTATAAATTACATATTATATCTAATTCGTAATTTATATTCCTAGTATTAATTACATACAACTACGTACATCCATCAAATCATTCTTTAATGAATTCGTCATCATATAAATTGAGTTTGATGACCAATCTTCCACTTTCCTTCGCAATACAAAACAATTTAATATGACGCAAGTTGAACATGGTAATCGCTTAGAAATCATTTTGAATCTGACACAGTTGCTAAATCATAAATCTCATTGACTATTTCACTCTACATATTTGGAAACAAATCAAGTATATTCCTTTGTTTATAGAAAACTTACAACTGTTTTGATAATCAATGAACTAATTTTGCAATTCCCACGTTAAGGTAATTTATAACAAGAAAAATAATAACCTACAAAAGGAAAAGATTTAGAAACGATAAACAATAATATTAATACCTGCTGGAGTGATAATATTGTTTAGTTAGTTTTTTATTGAAAAATATGTAATAATAACAAATAAATATTTCATTATTTTCCCACACTTTTTTACATTTATAAAGATTCTTGGAGTTGCAGATATAAACTTTTAAAAATTTTCCTATAAAAGTAAATGTTTTTTCTACTCCTTTATAAATATAACCCTATTATTTCACTTTTTGATTAATTATTGTAGCCATATTTCAGGACAGAGAAATATGACTCATAATTCACGCTCGTCGGCCAATCACAGAATCAGAAATCAATTATTCACATTTATTTTATATGTCGATCACTCTTTCTATGCTCGTCTGACAGCTGACGGAATAGTCATTTGTCATTTTGTATTTTTATCATTTTCTAAAATATTGATGCGTTTTTCCGAATTTACAGGAGTAGAAAAAGCATAATATTATATTAGGGATTATAATAGTCAAAAGACAATATTTGGGTTTAAGTTCTGTAAAGTTTTTATTTATTTATAGTCATTATTCACTCAAATGATTTCCATCACTCGCTTACACTCGTGGCGCAAACTTCATCGAATAATGACTATCATAATTCCTTGTATAATAATATTCTATTATATTTCACATGATAATTATTATAATTGACAGTGATAATATTATAAAAATAATTATGGAATACTGTAAAAGGAATTGTACTAATACTGTAAGTATTAATTATTTTAATAATTCATTATACCGTGCCAGCAGTCAATGCACAAATACTCATATATATATAAAATATAAATATTAATAAAAATAAAAAGGGTACCGAAGACAGGCAAAAGGTTATGTGCTGGTCACATCAGATCTTTTTTTGGATTAAATTTGGAACTTGAATTTCTTTAACTATTTACGTAAATTTTTTAATTCAAGTTGTACCTTGTATTCCTTCGTGCTTTTTTTCCGATACAATTTTTTCTTCCACCTTTTTTTTCTAACCTTTGAAGTTGAACCCTGTTCACCCTCTTCACCATTCCCTTCTCATTCCCCCACCATTTCCTTTCCATGCCACCCCCGTGCCAGTCGGTATCGACAAAACCCCGGGCATTATTGATCCCGACTTGGGCAGCTGCGGGTCACGTGACCGCGGCAACATGGCCGTCGGGCACCTGCAGTGCGCGACCACGCCTTGCTCCACCGCGCGGCGCCCTGACAAGCCAAACAAGCCCTTGTAAAGCAGGCCATAGGGGTGATTGTACCCAGAGCAGAACTGATCGAAGATGGTTGTGGTTCTCAAACAACGGCAGGAAAGACAGACACTTGGGATGTAAGATGATGGGGATTGTTTTGCTTCTGTTTTTTCAAAGATTTTGGTGTATATTTTCGATATAAATGTAATTTTAGACAAAATAAAAAAAATAAATGTCAGAACTTCAATTAAGTGTAAAAACAAAAGAAATATTAAGTAAGAAAAAAACATAAATGGAAACAAGGACTTGCAGTAATTAGAACATTTATTTTTGACTTTAACTGTCATACATAAATAATGAATCAAATTTTGATATATGTAATTTTGACATTTATGAGTATGAGTACATGTCACGGCATTTTTAAAAGAAATATTAACGTGTATGATACTACAATTGTGTGTAACTTACAATAATTGAAGTCAAGTATAAATTATGAATAAGAAGTTGACGCGTAAGTATTTTGAAAATAACGACGGTTAATCTGTAATGACTATTAACATATATACCTAGGATTGTTACGAGTATCATAACCGCGCAGATTTGGAAATCCGAAATCTTAGAGCGATATTTAAAGCTTGATATGATCATATCATCCTTGTTTAGTTTACTGGTTTAAGAAACGTTAATAAATATTATTTTATAAAATATATTTCCTTATCCATACGGAACTCGTGATGAAGTCTGTATAGCTGTATTGTCTTATACAATTTTGACAAGTCAGTATGGTAATAATATTACCGTTTAGTTATTTAGTTACCAACTTACTTTTAAATAAGTAAACAAAGGCTTAATATTACGAAACCGATAAAATAATTAAATTTTATATTATTTACCAAAATTATTATTTGCGTGAATTTTGGGACACCTTTTTTATAATCACGAGTTTTGCCATCTATTGTGGTCATTTTTATAATTGCAGTAATGGGTAATGAATTGTAAATATATATAATACTAAAATGTATTTTTTTATTTTGATAGTTTTCAATTTATTTGATTATACGTTCCAATTCATTCGATATTACGGATTAGTAATATTATTTCCCTTTATATAGAATGTTTGAAATAACCAATATTTAAAAAGAATACAATGCAACGTAGAATTTGATAAGAGTATTTTCTTTTGTTATATTTTATAAACAAAGTTTCGATTGCAAACTTGCATTATTTGAAGAATTTCTAATATTTATTATTTGTGATTATGGTAAACCTATAGGTAGTTTATGTGTTGGAATTCCTACAACAATTAATAAAATTTAAACAAACGTTCTCCAGTAAAGTATATCAATTTGATAAATTTTATTTAAGTTTTGAAAAAAATTAAAATTTCAAAATTTCTCATCGAATTAATTACGAAACCAAAAAGAAATAAAATCATAATAAACTATAAACAACACAGCGATTTTCATTTCGGTTTTGGTTTTGTATTTTGTTCTCCATTTCAATAAAGAATTCGATTCAATTTTCAGGGTTAAAGATTTTGATTATAACTTAGGTTACCAATGTAAAATGTAGACACTAAATCTAAAAATTATGTCAATTTTCTCCCGCTGTAAGAAATAATTTATAATATTAAGGACCGATTTCATCTCTGGATGAAGTGTCGGTTACCGTACATATCGGTAAATAGAAAATCATCGCATCAAAAAACAGACGTAAATTGTTAAAAAGATACAATGTGTTTTTATTTCAGTGCGATACTTTTCTATTACCGGATAGTTAAGGTAACCGGCTTTTTAAATACAGGTGAAAAAAAATCCGTAAATATATAAGAGTTTTAATAAATTAGTTAAACTAAATAATTAAAATAATCAGTTCAATTATTAAATTTATTTAGAAATATATTTTATTTAAGATTAAATTCGTTTGTAATATCGTTCCTAAATTTATTTAAGTGCTGTAAACGATATTAAAATAAGTTCTATAGAAGAAGTTAAAAAACTAGCAGATATTACGAAAGCAATTCATGGAATGCTTTTCTTGGTTATTGGCTTTTCATCTAGAAAAGAATTCCATCTTTACAACATGTAAAAAGTCCCAAATAACAAAATCCCAACTTTAATAACGGGTGGTTTAGGGCGTAACTTTAGTGTGGTACAGAAAGAGCAGTAAGAAAAAGAATCTATGATATCTGGCGATACCTGAGACGTGGCAGGGGATTCTGTGCTTTGTGGCCGTGTCATTAGGGGTCTGTTTCCCGTACCGGAGCGCAGGATCGTGACTTGAAGCCGGAATTGGATGCTGGGTAGCGGGTTATCTCTGCGACGCGACCTGCTTACGAAAATAAAATTGAACCGATGGAAAACGGAGCTTATCTTGGAATTTTCAAGTAGGGATCAAGTCTGCATTATTAAAACACAAACTTAAATAATAATGACAGGAATTCCAAATTTTAATATATGTATAAATAAAACATAGAACACACTTCCAAAACTCTTGGAGAAAAGACCGTTATTTCTCCAATACTCAATTTTTAAAATTAAATCATAATCTTTACTAGTACGACATTCTATCCTTAATATGTATAATATTCACTACTCAAATTAATTTGCTAAATCCTTGGTTTGTGGATATAAAAACCTAAATGGAGGCCACGTCAATTTTTTTACCATGTAATTCCCTTATAAAATTGCTTTTGTGGTAAGGTTTTCAAGTCAGTAAGAGTGTTCGAAAAGTGACGTCTGCAAAGCGACAAAACAGGCTTAGTACACCCAACAATAGATATTAAGCCGTTAGTGAATATTCTTCAAAAAGAACAAGTGCTAATTCTAATAATATTATTAAAATCTAATTTTATTCTATTTTCTACATGAAGCAGCACAAATGAATTATTCGAAAGTCACCGTTCCTAGAAAGAACAGAGATTTTATTAGAAATTCCAAAGACCTATTTATTATTACTTTTTTTTACTTGTTGTTTTCGTTTTGTACATTGTTGTAATCTTTTAAATGCTATTATATTTTTAGACAATAATAGGAGACGTCAAATTATTAATCAAAAACTTAAGTATATGTATCATTAATACTGATCTGTCTCGATCTCTTTGTCTGTCTATCTACAGTACCCTAGACAAATAAATATACTAGTAAAGCAAACATGCTTATTCATTTTTTTATTTAAGAATGTTTCTGCAATTAATATCTCCAGTTCTATTTTGAAAATGATGTTTTGATATTGTTTTATATTTTATTTTACGAGAAAAAATTTTTGATAAAAGTTTTTGCATGTTCCAAAACGGCCAATTCAGTTTTAACCTTTTTAAATTTTTTATTATGCTACAGAACTTTCAATAATTACTAGTTTTGCTTCATAGAGCATCTTAGTTCTCTTATCAAATCAGAATAAAGCTTATTTCTGTAAGTTGATAATAAATACATTAGTTTAAGTAAAGGCGATAAGCAAAATCTTTAACAGTCATATCTGGTGTAGCTACTTATTTTATGGAGTAATGAGTTTTTGAATTCTGATCATTCCATAATATAGTAATCATTTGTCAATTACATAATTAGTTAATAAGATGTAAAACAACCAACAAAACAACAACACACCGAACCAACAAACACGATAGCTAGTACATCAATATTACATTCATTTATAGAAATGTAGCACTTAATTTTCATCCTGGATGCCTTCACATTTGAAAAACCTTAACCTATAAACTAATCAATCATTCCACTTCTGTTGTGCATAATTTCACGTAGATTAAAATTCGCAGTAAAAGTGAATGCTTACATACCTCTGCAACATGATCCTTCACTAAGCAATCACTTCAATCACTCGATTTCGCTCGCAACTTTCGCTGCGTTTATCTTCGTTTCTTCACAAGAACTGCTGAAAGGGTAAATATTTTGACTATCTCTTGCCCGACTGTGAAATTGTGTCAAATTTACCGCCCTTGAAGTCGCAAGGGATTCATGGCCAAGACTTTCCTTTATGATGCAAAAAATAACATTGGAACTAACACTTTCCCTTAGCAAATGGAAATATTTACTTTGGTTGGTGTCAATATTGACTTCATATTTTCGGAGATGTTAGAATTGGAAAGATAAATAAACAAACCAATGAAAGGAAATTAACACAGAGAATATTTGCTTATTTATTTTTTTAGTTACATATATACAGTAATTTTCGACATTTTTTTTAACTTATAGAAGGGAATTAGGTTTTACAATCTCGTATTAAATTTGACATTAATCATTTAAAAAAATATTTACGTTACTCTAATCTCGTACAATACACTGAGTCACAAATTTAAAACTTACGGTAAGTACTATGTCAAAAGTTTAATTTTTATATTCATTTTAAAATCTCTTTTGTCTGCTCTCCGGAGACGTTATTGAAATCATAAAATAAAATTATTGTTATCAAGGACTCGAAACGAAAACGGTTTGATTATGGTTTCAGTTATCAGTAACGGTTTTTTTTTAAAATAAACAAATAAATTTATTTAAAATTATAGTTACTTTAATTTTAAATTATGATATATAAATGAAAATTATGTTTCAACAAATAACTAGGTATCAACTAAGTTTTCACATTCGGACGTAAACTGCCTTCAATTTTATTATAAAACTATCGTCTGATCCAAGTGTCTAGTATTGCCGTCTAAAATCTAGACTTTCTAGAATCTTGTCTTGTCTAGATTATCAAGACAAGATTGGTAAAAGTCTAAAATATCTGGGGATCAAATTCAAATCAAAAATCTAAACTACTGTATTAGCAACCCTTAATATGTTATTCCTTGAAGAAACGTAAATAAAAATGATGTCAAACAGATAGAATCCTTTACTCAATTTTATTCGTGATCAAAACTCTTCTAATGTTTTATCATCAAAGATTGTAATAATAAAAATACTAATAATAGAATCCCATCATTCCGTTGAAAAACATGAACAGATTACATTTATTTCTAAACCATTTTTCTTGTATTTATAGTGGCTTCTAAACTATTCGGACACAGCGATATATTGCATATTTCGCTCAGTTTGAGTCAAAGTGCACCAACTGAATAATCCACCTCTACCCGTTATTATATTATTACTTTACGTAATTTTGACTTTAAAAGCTGTAGACGTATTATTATCTATGATGCTTTTACTGCATTCCTTTGTTTTGGTTGGTAAGTATATTAGAATGGAATGTCTATTTTTGTGTCCCTGGGAGCAGTGGCCGTCTACTCGTTGGAAGCTTCGAGGCCTGTTGGCCGGTTTGGTTTCACGGATGACGGCTGGCATACATGGCCGCTACACACATTATCTTGATGCATGTCCGGACATATATTACGTTTCTAATGACGCGACATGCTTGTTGCAGTCTGACCTTTCCATTCGCAAAAATGCACCGAGCACAACAACCAAGTAGTTTTATTTCTACATATGCTGCATTGCACACACGTTTTACATTGCATCACGCAACGCTGAAGTGCTTAATGAAAAATACTCATCTATGTACTTCCATTCATTACCTATACCTAGGTGAAACTTAAAACACAATATTTGTAACTATTAATTGGTGAATTTGTTAGTGCGGTCTGACTCAAAATGAGGATTCCCATGTTTTTATTTCCTTGAACGAAGTAAAGGAAGTATTAACACCTACAGTGCTTAATGAAAAATACTCATCTATGTAGTTCCATTTATTACCTATACTTAAGTAAGGCTTAAAACACAATATTTTTACCTAGTAATTGGCGAATTTGTTAGCGCGGTCTGACTCAAAACGAGGATTTCTATGATTTTTATTTCCTTCTGCGAAGTAAAGGAAGTATTATAATTGCGAAAAATGTCTGTTTTTAGATATCAACGGAAATATCTATTTTGACAATCCCCGAATCCATTTGAATAGTTTCGGCGTGACGTCTGTACGTACGTATCTCGCTTAACTCAAAAATTATTAGGCGTAATATTTTGAAAAATTGTACCTATATAGGACTGCTATAATATCTAGTTGTGCACCTCTCTCTTTTATTCCAATCAGCAGAGCCAAAAGGGCACTTTGCTCGTATGGTACGACTAACCGTAGAATGTTAAAATTTTGTTTATGGAATTACTGTAACATCTAGTTATGTACCTCCATTTTTTTCCAATCCACCTTTTCAAAACGGTACTTTACTTTTGGCAAAAACTTAATAGTAATAATAATTTAATTGGCTTTTAATTAAAGTAAGATACATTTGATTTATTCTTAATAAATTGACATTGACAACAGTCACATAAGTTTATGGTGAGATACAAAAACATGAAAATCATATCCCTTTCTTCGTAAGTTTTTGAGCGATTAAAATTATTTTGTGTAGGTAATGCAATAACGCATAGTGATAAACATTTTAATAATTTTTTTAAAAGATGATTCATTTCGAAGGAAATTTCGAAGATATGAAGTGAATTGTAGTTGAAGAATGATTGGCAGTAGTATAATCTCACTTTCAAGTGAAATAAGTTTAAATGAAGTGCAGCAAAATGTGAATAATTTAACGTATAAAGAAGTCATGTGGTGTCCACATCAGCTTTTTATTTATACAATTGTCAAAGAGAACCACTTCTCGATCTTACCTGAGGTCAAATTTTACCTGAGGTCAAAACTCTCTTAAGGTTAGGTTAAAGATTAAATAAACAAACAATGAAAAGTGCCTTTCAAACTAGTTGGCCATTTAATTGTTGTTCTGGTAACATATTGATGAATTTACAATTTAAATTTTAACAAAAATATTTAAAAGATATTATAACCATGTGCATGCATAATCATAGCATTTTTCTTCTAGTTTGTCAAATATCACCACAAATATTGCAAATTCCAGCAAACTAGTGGAGTTACTTTTGAAACTAAATAATATACCTAATTATTTTTATGAACTGAGACTGGAGTTAGTTTGACATTTCAGGATGTTAACAAGGGGTATAACTAATCCTGATTAGTGGCTAATCCCTTTTATGATTTCATTTGTTCCTTTCAATTTTAAAAACAAATGTTTTTTTTTTTAATGAAATAAATACTTGTGTTGACGAAGAAATGAATGAACTGTCACCTTTGCTGTTCTTTGTATTCGGTGATGATGGAGTTGTAAATAGAGAAGGCCAGTAAACGCGAAGTAGGTACTTAGTGCTAGAGAAAAATGACTTACAAATCGCTGGGGTATTGCGTTTGTCGTTTATCTTTAACAGTAGCATGTTATCAAGTTGGCAATGTAATCTTACTTTTATCACCGTAACTAATAAATTTTCCCAGTTACACAATTCCGCAGAAACAGAACTAAAGACTTTCGCAGTTTGCAATCGGGTCAAAAAATGCACTTCATAATCACTTCAATGCCAGACATAAAAGTCGCGAAACGATTGGCCCATTTCGTCCTATCTCGGATTACCTGCATGTAAATAATATATCAACAGGGTTGCCAAATGGGCGATAAACAAAACGTTTGTCACATAACTCACGGGAACGAGACGTTGCAACGTCGCTTGTTCATTATAAACGCAGCGTATTTTATGAAAATGTCTTGCGGTTGTAGTTGTTGGACTGGTTGAGGTTGTACTAAACTACACGATTTATAACCTGAGGCTGTACCCTGCAAGGTCGTTCTGGACGCTCGGGTCTTCGAACCAAAATACCGGACCAGCGTATGTGTGGTCTCTACTTCCTACACTTATTAATGCATAAATCATTTTCAACTAAATAAACACCTTTCTTCATTATTTTATTATAACATTACACGAATTTACGATTTCACACAGTGACGAAGTATGGGTTATTATTTATTATGTTTTCAGAAGTTCTTGCGAATCTGAAGAAGTTAGTGAACAAATATAATCGTCTAGTATAATATTTAATACCTGAAATACGATATTTAGAAAATTTTATTGAATTCAAAAGTACATCTCTAATTATAAAATTAATGATAAAATAATAAGGAATAATCGAAACGAACAATCTATTTATTTGTCAAATGTACTAGAACAGATATTGAAAAACAACAATATTCTATAAATTTTAATAATTAAACGTCTACAAGAATATTTGTACAAGCCAAAAGAAAATTCTAGCTTTTATTTTGATTCTATCTATATAATAGCTATTAACATACCTAGGATAATTATGAGTATCAAAACCGCTGCAGATGTCAATTGAATTTCGAGTTAGGAGAGCGAGAATTCTAAGACATCTAAGGCGTTATTAATAAATATTGTTTTATAAAATTCTCTTGTGTGTAACATTTTCATGATAAAGTCTGTATGGTTTGATGTGATATGACAATTGTCCCATATTACAATTATAATTTAATTATCCTGCTTACTTTTGTCTTTGTAAACAAACGCTTAATATCCTGAAACCGGTAAAATCAATTAAGAAAACAATGTTTGCCTCAAAATGTATCTCGAAAAACTATGAAACACTTTAAACAAACCTAAGTATGTATATAAGCGATTCGCCAATTACTAACAAAACCTAATCAACTTTTCATACATTAATCTTAAATATATTTTTTTAATTATATACCATACCATGAACACATATGTAAGCACTAAATATAGGTGTTTCACAATTTCAGAATAAAAAAATTATGGTAGATACGACAAGGACAACGAATTAAAAACAATTTTATTAAAATTCACAAAATTAAAACACGTATTAAACTTGCTTTAAAAATGTTACACTTAATTTTGTGAATTAAAAAAAATATTTTTGATTCGTTATTCGTAAATCCTGTAGTAGTAAGAACAGCAGAAATGGATTCTTTTAATTGAAAAACTTGACAAATATAATTTTTTTCTTACCTATGAGTGTTGGGCGAGAAATATGTTTACAACAGCTGTTCTTAAAAGTTTTTGACCTCTTATTGTTAGAGAATAAATAAGTATATGAATATTAAGTCAAATTTTATGGATTTGAATCCACGAAATTATATTTAATTACACTTCTCCTATATGAATAGATTAGATTGTACATGGTGCATATTACATTACACCAAACATAATTTGAGTTTCCAATTCCTCGTGGTGTTTTTATTGTTGGCTGCCTCCTGGAGCGCAGACAAGATGGCCGCCTGACCAGCCCGGCGAGTCTGAGATAACATCAGCTCGCTCGAACCTCCATATGTCTGGATCATTTACATTGCATGCATTCCAAGCCTCGGCCGCCCGGTTCTTGGTCCGCTGCATAGCCTGCAGTTCGTTATATCTTACAGTGCATGTGCAAATGTAGCCGCACGCCAATTATATACACGCAAGGGAGGCCCAGTGGCGTAGGAACGAAAAAGTTAAATGTAATATTGGGGTAACGCAATTATCCATCATCGTTCAAAATCTGAAACAAGCCCGGATTTAAGGGTTAGCAATTTTGTCATCAACTTATATTACTGGAAAATAAGAAAGAGCCAAACTGGAAAACACCAAAATTTATGTACTTTTAGCTTTACTAATGTACAACGGAATGACTTAATTTTTAATAGAAAAAATAATAGGTCTTTAGTCGAGAACTATTATCGTATAATTTAGTAATATAAAAAAAATGCAGGATCCTTTTCCAAACATGGATGTTATCTTAAGAATTTATCTTGTTTCCATAATAACAAATTACACGGCAGAAAGATCATTCTCAAAATTAACAATATTAAAAAATAGGCTGAGAACTTTTATGATCGAACAACTCCTAAAATATCATCTGATACTTCTGAGCATCAATAATGATACTTTAGGATTATTATCATATGAAATATGATATCTTAATATTATAGCATATTTTACAAAGAAGAAAGCAAGAAAAGTGGCAAAACTAAATTTTATATTTATCAATATGTAATTGGTTTTATTCGACTGGATAATTATAAATTACGAAAAAGCTTTTAGAGTAGCACTCATTTAATAAAATCTTCCAATACACCAATATTTGGACTGTAATTCAGTCTTCATCAGGGTGATAAATGGTATTAAAAATTATTCAAGTATTTGTTAAATTAACAATTTATTTAAAAAAATCATAAAATATAATTTTTCAATTTTTATTCCATATTGAAAATGGGCCCCTATTCAAATTTTTGCCAAGAGGCCATCACCAACATAAATTCGGCCCTGCTCTGAAATGATATTAGTATTACTATATTCAGCGAAGACACAATGATTTTTAAAGGAATAAGCAATTCATAACTTTACACTAACAAAACTCAATTCTAAAAATTGGTACACATCTTTTGAATAATAAACAGAAAGAGAAATTAAATATACCTAGAGTTAAAATGAATTTAAGTAGGTACTATGTTTGAAGAAGTAATTAAACTGGACAAATAATTTTATAAGAAAGAAGAAATTGAAATTTTAGAAATAGGAAAAGTAGAGAACTATATGCTTGTCAAAATTTAATATGTGTAGAATAAATATTGACCATGACATTATTTATATCATTATTTTCTTAGATTTACTATTATTACATCGATGTTAAAACTGAATTAAATTTTATTTGAAATGCAAATTATTGGTAAAGTAGGTTGGCGTATTTATTAATGTGTACTCTGTCTTATCTCTCCTCTCTCGTGATTTGTACAAATTAGTTGATATTTATATTTACTGCAGTGTACATAAATTGCTTGCGCAATCAAACATAAGTAGGTACTTGTATTTTATTGGTACCACCTTGAAACAGAACTCATTGATTGCGGTAATCATTTCAGGTATATCTGATATTCATCCAATTGATTTTATACCCCTACTCTTATTGAACTAATATTAACTCACGCCCAATTATCCGAACAACGAATCACAATCTAAAATTATTAATTCAATTAAGGAAACATTTCTTCTTGCTGTAAATTGAACGAATTGATTTGTTTTGTGATAAGCAAAGATAAACTGAATTCTCAATATTTTTATAGAGGTATCACCTATTATAATTATATTTCTTCAGAAACTGATAAATTTAATAATTATTCATTTTTATTTCATCATGGCAACTTTTGGAAAAATTATGTTAACCAAAAGAAAATTTAGTTGAATAAAATTGATCTAAAATTGTATCCAGAGAAAAAAAACGTAAAATCACTGTTATAAATTTTAAAGGTGATTTCGGTATTCATTTTTTAGAACGATTTCTAGACTTGCAATGGTGACTTGACTTAAAATATAATAATTTATATATCATATTTTGTGTTTGGTTTAATAATAAAAAGAAAAAAAACGAAGGATTAATGTAAGATAGTATTATATTATATACAAATATTTTCAATGTAATTCCATACAAGTAAAACATTTTAACTAGTAGGTACTTACACTTACTGTGTGGTTTGCATACAGAAGTAATTCATGAAATTAAGTAAGAATGTTTACGAGCCAGTAATTATACAGTTATTGTTTTATTATATTCATAAAATAAATATTAAGAGATTGAATTGCAGTAGTAAACTACGTGACTATGAATGAAGTGCGAAACATTCATTTTTAAATACCAAACTAAATATAACCTCAGATATGATAACTATTTCTTTTTACATTTAACTATAAACAAATAAAAGTTTTCATTTATATAAGAGAAAATCTTTATATGTATTTCAAATGAGACTCTGTTATAAGAATAGAAATTTAACCGTCAATTTAATTGTTCCGCAATTTTCGTACTTTATGAAATTTATTATAAAAAAGTGTCTGAAGAAGGTGCATACCAAAATCACTTAATTTAATTTTAGAAGTTATGAGCAAAAAAACCGTCATATTTAAATTTCGTTCATATCTAGTACATTTGTACATTTCCTGATTTCTATAATGTGATTTTATTATCTTTTTCTACTTATTTTCTGTGTATCAACATACTCTTCGTTTTTTGTGTTTTTTCGTCTGTTCCATTTCTATATTTATCTTTCCATTACCTTTCCTTGCGGCTTCATCAACGCATCTACATTTTGAATGGTATTCCACCTGTCATCAAATTGAGACGAAATTATTCATCAGTGTTGGAATAGCTCCTCTGTCGTTCGTTAATGATCCAACATGAATCCGTAGATCTGGAATGGTCGCGTCGGTATTTTTAATGATATTCAGTGATAATTGTAATGTAATTGCCTGTGAACCTATTTCATTTTTAATTGTCTGCTACCGTTAGAAATTTTGTGGATGCGACACGCAATGTTTGCAGAATTTATAGAGAAATTTTAGTTGAATGAAAAAAGTGAAACATGAAAGTATACTCTTTTTATATAGCACTTTTTGTTCTTATTTCTTTTTTTTTTCAAAAACTTGTCATTTTCAAAACTATTCCGCCATTTCAATTTTATTTTGTCGCTTTGTTATCTAACTTTTATTTATTTATCAGACCTATAACTCCATAATAGAACAACAACAGTATTAAACCAAAAATTGTGTTACCAAACGCGAAATATCCCAAAAATACTTATTTTTGTGCCCAAAATTTTGATTTTGGGAGATAATATACTTTGATAGATCTCAACGCGCTGATTTCAAATTTTCAAACGGAATTTGATTATTTCTTTTCGTTCCTGAGATATTTGTTATCAAAGTTACACCTCACAAAAGTGTGATTTTTGGCTATATCTCTAAAATGGGTAGAGATACAATCCCAACGTTTATACCAGTCGATTCTACAGGAAAAGTTATATAAAGAAATGTTTTCTCCCCATATACGTTCTTTGGAACCATTAGGTGAAAAATGAGAAAATCGAAAAAACCTAAATTTGAAAATTTATCGGAGGAACTTTTTTTCTCCAAACCTTTTCATTTTCTTCACTTAAGTAAATATCGATGCGCTGATTTCAAATTTTCAAACCGAATTGAATTATGTCGTACCATTCTCGAGATATTCGTATTCAAAGTTGAGTTTTGGCAATACCTAAAAAAACAGGTTTTTTAGGTATACCACTTTATGGGTTAGGTTTACGACTTCGTCGACCTCACCAATCGATTCTACGGGCAAAATTACATAAGTATACCAATTTTTAGATTTTTATTGCAAAGGATACAATTTGTAGAAAGGAAAAACAAAAATGGCCAAAATCGTAAAAAATGCCTGATGACCCCCTTACGATTTTTTTCGATTTTTGGTCATTTTCAGTTTTTTCCTTCTAGAAATTCTATCTGTTGAGATAAAAATCTGAAAATTGGTACACTTATGTAATTTTGCCTGCAGAATCGAATGGTGAGGTCGTCGAAGTCGTAAACCTAACGATTTAAGGGGCATACCTAAAAAACCTAACTTTTTAGGTATAACTTTGAACTCAAATATCTCGAGAACGAGAAAAGATAATTGAATTCTGTTTGAAAATTTGAAATCAGCGCGTTGATATCTACTTAAGTCCAAAAAATGAAAAATTTTAGAGACAAAAAGTTTGGAGACGAAAAATTGAAATATAGGTTTTTCCGTTTTCCTTATTTTTCACCTAATCGTTCTGAAGAACGTATATGTGGGCAAAACATTTCTTTATGTAACTTTTCTCGTAGAATCGAATGGTAAAGTAGTTGAGATTGTACCACTACTCATTTTTAAAATATACTCAAAAAACACACTTTTTTGAGGTACAAGTTAGAGAGCTAATATCTCTGAAACTAAAAGATAGAATTACATTCTGTTTGTAAATATGGCATTAGCGTATCAAAGTCTTTTAAAAAAATTACAAACAAAATTTTGTAAAATTAGAAAAATTTCGAGATAAAAATTCGATATTTTCAAATATTTTCGGGTTTACGCGAAAATTCAGAATCAGCGGCTTTGGGAATTACTTCTCCCGTTATTCCTTCATTCAACTATTATTTTATTAATTTTATAAACTCTTTTTTAAAAGGAAGAATATATATCTTTTGTGTGCTGGGCACCCTTCACGTTTTGGCGCCCTTCTGTCACGCTTACCTTGCTTACCAAATAACGCCGGCATATACAAAAAAAAAATACAAGTAACAAAAGAAAGAATGAATCGAAAATTATTAAAAAATTAACTGTTTTCTTCTTTCGAAAATAATAAACCGATAGATACAAAAAATATTTTAATACAAATATACCTCATTGTTTTCATAAAAAAAATTAAATATTCTTTAAGTTAAAGTGTATTTTAATTTCTTTATATCAGCTGAACATAACTTAACAATAAAATTGTATATTAACAGAAATACTCATGTAAAGAAATTACTCGTCTGTGGATATTTACTTTCAATCAGCGCTATAACGAATTCCAATGAAAATAAAGAAACATTGGTACAACGAACTTCCATCCCTATAAACATAGTAAAACATTGTAATAATTATAATAGAAATAATAAAGAATATTATATATTGAAACATCAAAGAAGAACAGAGTTTGTGTTCTTCCAAGTAATTTCATGGATTAAATTTAAAAAAATTAAATATCATTTGTTCTGTATTTTTATATCCATGCAGTTTACAGGAAATTCTCACGTATTGTGAGATGCGATGAGATCAAAATCTTTGAAGTTATCAAATATTTCCAATTACTCGAGTTTATTGCAAACCGATATTGAACATATATTGACTTGTTCTTTTACTTCTTATCATTATTCAACTATAGCGAATGCAGAATTATGTCGCATTCCTCTAAAAAAACAATGTGAACTATAATTATAGTAAGATCATAAGAAATTCTCACGTATTGTGAGATGAGATGAGATCAAAATCTTTGAAGATACTCAAATTACATAATTATCTTATTTGATTATAAATGCGCATTTGAACTTCACATTTCCAATATACGCAAATGGTCCAACAGAAACTTGGGTTTCATGATTATAATCCGTAATACCAATACCAAATACTCTTAAAAATGGATCTATATAGTCCAAATATTGTTTGTTTGTGAGATTGACTTGAGTAGTTTGTAAGGAATTCAAAGAAGATTTGTCAAATTCACCTACTTCCAACATTACAATACTTGTAAGAAAATAAAATTTATTTAAAAGAAAATTTTCAACCTCGCCGGTTTCGGTGCCACTAGAGTCATCTTCAGGAGGTGATTAGTCAATCAAATAAAATCTGTTGATGGTGACTCAAGTGGGGTCAAATCCGGTCGAGGCTGCTTAATTTTTTCAAAATTAATCGTGTCCCAGTACCATATTTTCTTTTTCTATATGTTCCTTAGTCAAGATTTCAATTATACTTCTTGTTTGAGTTTGGTACTCTATCCCAGAATGATAGGAGAAAGATTCACTTATGTTTGTATTTATAAAAAATTCTAAATAACCTAGTTGATGATCACAAAATTTTGACAAACTAGAACACTCAATCGTCTTGAACTCAATGTGTATTAATAAGACAGGTTAATGTGTTTTTCAACATCTGTATAATAAGAGATATATTTCCCTATTTTCAATTAGGTTACTCATTCCAGTATTTCGCTAGTGAAATAATGAGTTCATTATTTCACGCGAAATCAAAATGGAAAATACGCATTTATAGAAACATTAACAGCTACAAAAATAGAATATTTAACTTTTATTTCCTTTGCAAATATTAATAATTTATTACATTCACAAAGACTCGTATTTTACAATTCAAAAAACATAAATGACAACATTTATATATTTAATTCAAAATCGTTTATCTTTTTATAACTAACAATTTTGTTGCAGTAACTTAGTAATGCACAAAATTAAGCAGTCCTTGCTATATAATGTAGTCATTTCAAATACATTTTTGTACTGATTTAAATGGAAGTAGAAAAAATATTGTAAGAAACACAAAAGGAAACCGGGAGGTTGTTTAACTTCTGTTCTTATAAAATTAGCATGTGTTAATTAATAAATTTTGTTTCCTTACTTATTACATACCTAGTTTTATTAATAAATATGTTTTTTATTTTTATAAAACTTTTTCTTTCTACTTTACTTTGATGTCTTGAAAAATTCATAATTTATTCCTATAAATAAAGAAATAAGCTAATAATGATATTGGTGTAACATTTTGCAGATTAGTTAGTAAAAGATTATTCTGTTCGCAGTCCACAAAGACCCAGCCATGGAGTAGTCCGTCGCCTCCGACTCGTCTCCTTTCCACCTAGCCGTTGTTCAGCCATCTTTGGTGAGTTTTTATCTCGGGTTTGTTTTTTACATTTTTCCCGCTGGGCGGGGTCTCGTTGCCGCCGACATGACATGTTTATTTTCCCGAGATGTTTTCTTTCCAATATATTTCAACAGGAAAGTTTTATACCCCGGCCTCGCGTTTTGTTTCCAACTAGGAATAAACTTCGGGAATTATTAGTATTTCGGATCGTATTTCTGTTGACTGGGGATGTTTATTGCGATGACAAAGTTCCGATTTGCGATGGAGTTTTCAAACTTTGCTTTAGACTAAACATTCCACTAATGTTTTCTATAACCCAACAATAACAATCGCTTATATTAGACTTTATTTAAAAAACAACCAAATATTATTTTCTGAAAACTTACTGCAATAATATATAAAAGGTTTAATAACATTATTTCTGAAATAATATTCCAATAAAAGCACTTCTCAACGTCAATAAAATGCTTTAAACAATTGATATTCTTTTCCCAATTTATATAAAACCAGACAAGATATTCTCAACTTGTTACTATGTATTACCATTCTTAATAAAGTTTTAAAGTAAGCTTTCAAACTTTGCTTTAGTCTAAACATTCCACTAATGTTTTCTATAACCCACCAACAATAGTCGCTTATACTAGAATTAAAAATGGAAAATATTTAAAAAACAACCAAATATTATTTTTTTTAAACTTACTGCAATAATAAATAATAGGTTTAATAACATTATTTCTAAAATAATATTGCAATAAAAGCTCTTCTCAGCATCAATAAAATGCTTTAAACAATTGACACATTCTTTTCCTAATTTATATAAAACACGACAATATATTCTTAACTTGTTACTATGTATTACCATCCTTAATAAAGTTTAAAAGTAATTTTAAAAGGATGGAATACCATTCATATTCATCACTTACCGGAAATGGAAATCGTTTTTAAGATAGCAATACAAATATAAATTATGCAGACATTTCGTTTGACAGAATATACTTAAATAGTAATAAATCAATCAGTCATATGATTTATAAAGCGTTTGTAATTTTCTGCATTTAAAACGTTATTATAAATACGTCTCATATTTTAAAATATGCAATTATTAAAAATTATAAGTCAGTAATAGTATAATAGTAACACTTGCTTATTGTCGAAATACAAATAGCAAATGATTAATTTTATTTGAACGAAATTTGCTTTTATATTGTATTATAATTTATAACACATTCAATTTCACATTACACCAAATTATTATTTTCTATGAGATATAGGTACCTATGTATAGAAATATCCAATTCCTAAAACTTAATATATAATAAAAATAATAATTACTATTAGTCGTAGAATGTTGATATTTTATTTATTTAGGTTCTATAACATCTAGTTAAGCACCTCTATTTTTTATTCCAATCGGCCTTTTGAAAGGATACTTTAACTTTGGCAAAAATTTAATAAAAATAATAATTTTGTTCGCTTTTAATTTTTGTAGTATACATTATGACATTGATAGCTGTCAGAATATATTTTGTGAGGAGAAATATATACGAAATAAATAAAAACATTTTAATGATCCATTTCGAAGGGAAGTTCGAAGATATGAAACGAATGGAAGTTGAAGAATGATTAGTCGTACTTTCAAGTGAAATAAGTTTAAATGAAGTGCAGCAAAAATGTGTATAATTTAGCGAACAATTAAGTCATGTGGTCTCCACATCAGATTTTGTCTTTACATTTATATACCTCAATTTCACTATCAACTAAATCTCGATTTACAATCAGTAACCAATTTAATTGTTCTATGAAAAAAAAAATGTTAAGAACCATAGTGAAAATCCAACCTAGTACTGAATAAAAACATAATGCATTTATTGTACAATAGAAGCAATTTAGTTTTATAAAATAAATTGAGTGGAATACAATGGGTCATTCTCATTATGTAGTATTGGTTCATTATAATGAACCCATCTCGTTATCTGTTCTCCGAACATGTCTTTAATCTTGAGTTCTGTTGAAATCCTGGATTGTTTGAAAGTGAAATCAGCGTCAGCTATCGGCCGGATGTTGTCGGGTGGTAGAGACGCTTGCCGGGGGGTTTTATGGTCCCGGGTTTCAACTCCGAAGGCTGGAGAAGAGTTTTTGTGCCCCCAACCCTTCTGTTTATATATGCAAGGACAGAAATACGAGGACAGCCCTGAATTCGGAATGTTTAAGGAAATTACGGCGGATTTACATGGGCGTAGGTAGTCTGACATCACTAAAATGCTATCTCAATTATATAAATGGACTATAGTCAAAAATTTTAAGGAGTGAAGAGACGTTATCAATATTTGTAACTAGACTATGACGTCACGAAATGCAATGTTTATATGTGCATTAATTTATTCAAATCTGCTGCTCTCGAGAAATAGAATAGAATATATTCAAGACGAGTTATAGCCAACGTGTATTAAAAAAAGTACACTACAATTATTGCTGTGTTTTCCATGTCTATAATATCTCTTCACTTCTTAATTTTTTTTTACTATAATTAAAATATGCGTTTGTTATATAAAAAAAATCAAACTAAAATCCCAATTCGATGCCAACGCAATAATTTTAAATTACTATTATTTGTTTTTATTTTTTTTAAATATCATATTTCGTATTAGCCAATAAAAAGATACATGCAGTAAAATATAAATTAAATCGATACTTAATTCAACAATTTTAGAATTACCTATTTTTTATAATTTTTCATAAAACAATTTAGCAATTGTTTTGCATCATTTTAAGAAAATGTTACTGTTAAATTTAGATGAGTTTATCAATTTTAGAGTATGTATTTTTCTATACTGGAGCTTTGGACTTAAGTAAATAAATAAATTATATTCAATTTGATAACTCCTTGTAAAATTTATAAGAAAACGCAGTTTTATTTAAACAAAGTTATAATACATAACAATCATCATAGTAAAAAATTATAGATGTGGAAAATATATTCAAAATCAAATAAAACTTGCCAAATAACCGAGAGATGTTAGTATCTACAAAAACTATAAGAAAAGAAATGTTACTGTAAGAAATGTACATATGAATGATATTTCCAATTATTTTAAAATGAAACATATGTTTTCATGAAACATAAATGTATTTAAAATAATTGTAGTATGGAAAAATTAAAAAACTTACAAGTTTTTTTATTTAAAAATATATTATTGAGATATAAATACAAATAAATAATATAAGAAAAATGACGTGTTAATATCAATACTACTGTTTTGTAAATATTTAATCTGTTTCCAAAACAAAAAACGTATATAATAAACCAATATATAATTTCAAAATAACTTAATACATTAAAAATTAAAATATTTATTTTTTTGTACCTATACAAAAAAATGAAAAATTATTAATTGTTATTGTTTTTACAGTGTTATTTATTTAAAATAACAAAATGTGTTTTATGGAATGAAAATATTTAATTTGATTATTTCACCTTGCCACTGTGGGAAAATATATCGTACGTCACTGGTTTATAAGAGCAATTTAAAGGGTAACACTTTTTGCATCCATTAGCTCATCCTGTAAACACTGAGCAAAAAATTGTTTGTCTCTAAAATGGAAAGTGTAAACCGTCCTAACAATGTTCAAGGTATTCATGCAGTCACTTTGCATATCCTTGAAACTCTTTTCAAATGTGTAAACTGCCCTGAAAATCGTTTTCACTTTATGTTACACAAAAAGTAGCACAAAAAATACGCTTGTGTGGAACCGGTATTGGTAAATATGGAGATTTATTGCACTTTTATTGGTAATTAATTTTGCAAAAACTTCAAATGGATTTTTTTACATTTATGAGAATTACAGTAATATTTGTTGAGAATTAACTAATTGTTACAATGTAAAGAAATAATATTTTAAAACTATTTACAAAAATTAAATTTGGTCTATTAACAATTCAAAAAATATTTAGTTTTTAATTTAAAATATATTTAATATATTCAAGATTGAAAATCAAAAAAATTTAAAACTGAACTATGTTAATATAATTTAATAATTATAAAGAATACAATAAACTATCATTTAAAAAATAATGCCTACTTATGTTTTATACCGGGGGTTTTTTTTCAAGGTGCACATTGACATGGGAAATTAGTATTTTTCATTCAATTTTTATTTAAGTTTAAAAAAAGTTAATAAAAAAAATTCTTGTGTAAAGATTATTATGTAATAATTTAATAAACCAATTTTTTTCAAACAATTTCTAAATTACTTATTGTAAAATAGTTATTTATGTAATAAGTAATGAAACGAACTTCTGCTCTTAAAAAACTAGCCTTCGTCTCGTTTAGTAATTTTCGCATGTGTTAAATAACCACCTAGTTTCCTTACGTGTTTAATACAATTTTTTTACTACTGTAAATTATGAAATTTTGACATTTGCAAAATAAACAAAAAAGACAATACCAAGGACTCTTTAATTTTGTGCGTTACTAAATTACTAGAACAAAATTGTTTGTTATAAACAGAAAAAGTGAATCTAATAAATGTAATAACTATATTATTAATAATTATAAAGATAATAAGAGCTAAATATTTTTGTCTTAATGTTTCTACATGTGCTACTTTCCAATTTGATTTCGAGTGAAATAATGGAATCAATAACCGAGCTGGATTTAGGGAAATAATAAGTCCCTTATGAAACGGAAGAGAAGAAATTATTAAAAGGACATATAATCAAATAAAATCTTATTTACCTAATTCTGAAAGATAAAACGTCAAACATTTTTATTTTATTGTTCAAGTGCAATGGCTATCATTATTAGTAGTATTTGGTATCAATTTATCAAAGTAAAATATCAAATAATGTCATTTAATGTTTAAATATCCTATAAAGTAGTAGGCAAATTAATGAAAGGTTTTTTCTAATATTCATATTTTTAAATTAGAATTTAATTTTTTGTTGAATGTTCCCGACCACTGAAGCATTTATTTAATTTAAATGGAAAAGTTATACAATTATCCAAAAATGTTAATTCGTTAATGAGTTCCCAAATTTGTTAATTTTCTAGTAAATTTGAGAAACGACCGTGCGAAAATATATTCCTTACGTAAAATTAGAAGAATATAATCTTGTTCTTCCAATTATTGTTATTAACGTAATTTATACACTCTCATAAATTAAACAATTTTAATTGACCACATTTGAATTGTATACAAACATAATTAATGTACGCCTATAATATAAATTTCAAATACTCTAATTATAACATTCATCTAGATTACTAATTAATTCAGGGTATTATGATTTCTTTATAAAAATAGAACTTATTTTGCTTTGAATTTAATATCAAGTAATAAATACTTGTTTATTATTACTAAGTTAATGACATTGTTTAATAATATTGAGTCATTTATTTACAAATTGCAATTGTTGATTTAGTAAGTTCTCAAACCAATTGCGTGCAAGTTTGTGCAGGAATAGACTTATCGATTGAGCAGGAAGGACTCTTGTTGAAGTTCAGAGAGTTGCGCATAGTTGGCGCTAGAGTCGACAGCATTTTAACCGCTGTAGAAAAATTCAAAATAACGGATTCTTAAAGTAATTTTAAAATATATAAACAATAAATCAATATAATTTAAATGAATAAAACAAATTTGAAATAAAACATTTGATGAGTTAAAAAAGAAAAAATAAAATCAAAATCACAATAAATTCACTTTATTTCCTCGTAAACAAATTTATCATCATTATTAAATTTTATTGACAATTGTAATTTTAATGTAATATTTACAATGTTAAGATGTAATAAACAATAATTTTACAACTGATTTCCCTAATTGTTGTACTTAATGTATTATTTTATTGTGCATTTACTTTGCAATTGATAGTTTATGAGATACTTAACAAATAATAACAATAATTGAAATTAATTGATTCATGAAATCAGTGCAGAATTAATGGTTGGCAAAATAATAATAAAATTAAATCATATTACGGTATTTTATCTGTTTATTTACAAACAATAGCAATTAATAAAATATATTAAGATAATAATATCTTAAATATTTTTTAATACATGATTTGTATAACGTATTAACACAGTCTTAAATTGAGTGAATTTAAAAAACTAAAGGAATAATTTATATTATAATTTGTATACATAAATGTATAATTAAAATATAAAATTAATAATTATATGTACTTACACACAAAAATATAGTTCCAAATATTGTGTAACTCATATCTAAATATCTATCTATATCTATCTAATATGTAAATCTGCAAAAAAATGATATATTAACAATAGTATATTCTCGTTTAAATTAGGACAATTTGAATAATATATATTACACTTAATATTATATACCTATTTATTCAGTGGACAAGTTTATAATATGACACTAAACATTGAGGAGATAGGATTTTTAAGGTTTAGTTTTAATTTTATTCCTGAAATATAATTATTAAACACACATTGTATTATACAAAAATTATACTAAAATTTTCTAAAATACTGAGAAATCCTACAACTTGGCAAATAAATAATATCCTAATTTTGATTCTGATTTCAAGCTTAAGCTATTATTAATTCTACTTTATAATAAAATTCTTAAATCTAAATATTTATAATAATATCTTTTATGCTTTATTTCTATAATATTTTTTTTTTATTATTTACAGATATAGTATAAATATATACAATACAGTTTTATCATTTTTCAATTAAAAGAAAACCTATTTGTTATTTTCACAGTCCTTTTTTTAATATTATTACCTAGCATTTTATATAACATTTCAATAAATATTCTACAAATCACATATACATAAACTTTTAATTTTTGCTTATTCTTTCTTCTGCTCTTCTATCGTAGTTATATCATTTTATTCTTGTATAGTTTTTATAAATTTCACTTTAACTATAATAGTAAATAACTTAATTTCAAATTCTATCTATTCATATTTTTCTTATTATTAAACATAAAGTATTCAAAGTATTCTCAATATTTATATTTCTGTTTTGTGTCCATATAAAATTCTGCTCCATATAGCATAATTAATCCTAAAATTATTTGAAATATTTAATTAAAAAAAAAACTGAAATATGGGTACAATACGTAATCAAAATTGAAATAATAGCTATGTATTTATATAGGAGTAGAAGAATTTAATTTAAATCAATGTAGCCCTGAAATAAAGCAAATTATAGGTGTAATTATTATAAGGTAAAAAGTTAGTGCTACGCCCTGATTGGTATTCAAAAAATCTGGTAACTCTAATTAAGTATACTTATATTTGCTGTTGTACTACATTATTGACATTAATTTTATAAATTTACCACAGTATATGATTATAAGTAAATGTAATAGATAGGGGTATAATATAGTTAGCCTGTAACATATATAAGTAAAGAGGTAATATTTTTGCGTTGGGTGTTTAGTTAATTAAGAGTGGCTGTGTGTTCACACCGTGGGTTTAATTTGCATTTAAGTGCAGGTATCCACATCCACACATATCTTCTGGTAAGCGCGCACTTTTAATTAAGGCCGGCTCGTTACGGAGACCCGGAGAGGGTGGCATCTGCATAATGGCGGACCCGAGACTCTTGCCAGCAGTTTGCATTTATAAATACATTATCCCGCGCCGTCCCAGCGCCATCTACAACAAAACAAACACAACGCCAGCGCCCTTCAATTGTTACACGGTTTTGTTATGCTAAGTAAAGGAAATAAGGAACTGAATTGCTAAACAGTAACAAAAATATATTACATAAACCTAAATTACTACATACTTCATACAGATTGCCTTCAGGGCTTCAGTTTTATTTAGGAGTACAACATTACGAGTACAATAAATTAAAATACAATTTTAACATTTCATATTTTTCATTTTAATTTTATTTGAAAATTACTTACATATATTGAAAGACATCTGTATAATGATTTTACAATATACAGGAGGTTGAATAAAAGTGTAACAAATTTCGAATGTATCTATATATCCAGTGCGGTAACTCGAACTTACGGATTTAACATTTAATATCATATTTTCCTAATTTCCTGCTTCCCTGTTTTTTGAAGTAAGTACAAAATTCTGCATCTTAATCAATCAATCAATCAATCAAGGAATATTAACGTTCCTTATATGCTCAGAAATTAAGTATTTTTATTGTTATAATAAAAAACTATAGTGGTTAGTTTTTATATTTTAATTATATTTCCATTGAATAGGAGATTTTATATTTTATTTAGTATTTACGATTATAACTAATTTTTATTCTCTAAAATAAAGACATAATCAAATATAGTGGTACAAAACTTTTATTCCTTAATTAATAAACCCTAAATCTTGTCAATTTTTAAAAATCATTTGAAACAATTCAGCACGTACCCTGAAAATTCTTAACCCAGTTTTTTATCATCCTGTATAATTTTTCAATTCAATGTATTGACGTTTAGATATCGTGAAAGAAAACTATTAAGTAAACCAGAATGAAATATTTGAGTAATTCTACAAAAATCTGTATTTTCAATATTATTTATAAAATAATATTAAAAAAAATATCTGTAATTTCCAATCGTTTTAGTTAGTGGCTTATGATTCAGTTTTGGTTACTAAAATATCCACGTTTAATTTCTTTTTTTTTTCTTGTAGGAATTAGAAAAAGGGTTCAAATTTTCAAAATTTAAACTTAATTTACACTACACAAAGTTATCATATTCACATAATTATAAAAATTATTACCAATGGTTTCAGTTTTAATTTTTTCCAGTCATGAAGAGTTAAGAACTACAAGTAAAGTACCACTTTCAATATAACAATATGGTATCATCCCAACAAAGAAATAATGTTGTGATTTTTTTACATGGATGAAATTTGTGACTCTTAATATACATATTGCAATATAAAATATTCAAAAATATAATATTTTTCATTCATAATTTTCTTGAAGATTTTTTGTTAACATGATATTTCGTATACGTCTTGAAAAAGTATTAAAGCAAACGTAATTTTTATAGTTATTAATTGTTTGATGTAAAAAATAACGGCTGCATAATTGATACGTGTAGTAAGAGATGACATACATAAACAATAGTAGTACTCATAGTTGTATTAATAGTCGGCAGACTCGGTTACGTAAAAGATTGTTGTGCTTATTCGCAGTGCCATAAAACAATGCAGACACATTCCTAACCTATATGCTGATGAACCTTCTACTGTCTCAGTATAAAGTGCTTTATTACCCTAATAAACGTAAATCATTATACAGGACATGCAGTGCGACGTACAACACCGAGACGTACGCAGCGTAACGTACTACTCTCACAACTGCCAACATTCAATTATATATTTTTATTGTTTACACTAAAACGAGATTTATAGATTGTTATGATTTGAGTTTATTAAATCAAAATTCGAATTCATATTTTTATTAATTACAATTAAAACTTCTATTAATTAATGTGAATAATCATGGCTGTTTCACATCTTCAAGAAAAATGGCAAATAGGAATCAGAATAGTTATAGTTTGTGTTTTTAATTCACTAAAATAATTTCACTCACAAAATACAAACAATATTTTTTTCTATAACTAATTTGCACCATTAGTTATAATGTTTTTATTTATCTATACAAATTGAGTGAAGAAATGTATTCCATCGCCTGGAAAAAACGTTTTTCAAATTACCTACCAGTTGCTTAATTTATACTTCGCTATTAGAATAAAAGAGTTAACATTGTTTGACATTTGTAGAAAAATTATATTATTAAAATTCGTAAAATTAATTGTATTTCATATATTTCAAGTCACAAGTTTCTGTTATTATTTTATGTGGTAATTTAAGCACTAAAATGACATTTAAGATATTAATCAAATTTTTTAATTCATTGATCATTCCTTTATTATTAGTTGTATGATTTTATTATTTGTCCCATTTTAATCATATAAGTAATACAATAAGAGCCATGAATTTATTGGTGAGTCACAAACGATTCAATACATTCGGATTTAAAAATTAATATTTTATGTGGTAATTAAAGCATTAAAATGGCATTTAAGATATTAATCAAATTTTTGATTTTTATTGATCAATCCCTTTTTACTTGTATGATTTTATTATTTGTCCTATCTTAATTATAAATAATACTACAAGAGTGTTGAATTTATTGATATGTCAAAAATGATTCAATACATTCGGATTTAATAATTCAAAGTATTAAGGGACTAGAGAAACACTCTAATACATAATCTAGAATTATATTCCTGAGAAGTAAGAAGATTGAAAAGAACTAGATTTGGCATCTAAGAAACTTCAAACTTAAAATTTTTGATATCAACAAAATGTAACCATGATTATGATCAACTACCTACGGCCATCTAATGAAGCATTATCTTTGGGTATAAAAATGAAATAATCTCTTTTAAATTTTTAATATTTGCTTGTTTTTCTTTTTAATTCATTAGTATTATTATTAAATTCAAAAGTGATACTTTACTTGCAGCTGTTTTTCTAGTAAAAATGCTTATAAGTTTATTTTGTTTTCTGCAGATGTTTTATATTTTTCATCATCATTCCGGTTATAAAATTGATTGACAATTGTCATTGCTGCAAATATACCTCAATCCTCCATCTTGGCTTGTCTAATTTCTCCGTTGCTTTTTGAAATTGAAAGCCTGTAAGTTTCCTCGTTCGCCATTTAATTTGTAGAAGTTTTCCACTTGTCATAAAGCGTCACAGAGTGTAAATTCTATATTGTAGTGAAACTTTGCGCTCTAATTACCGGGATATTCCGGAGTTCATCTGGAACTTGCTTGGTTCATCCTCGTCCTCCCACGCACAAGTTCCGCAGTTAAAACTTCCCCAGTGGCGGCGGCGCGGGTAATCTCTGGTAATTGGCCCGCGGGATTCCGGATTATCATACACTCTGGAATTAAAAATTTAGGGTTAACGTTAAACTTCTCAGCATATGAGCAGAAAGATTACACGGATTAGCTTAGCCTACTCTATTCATCTCAGACTTAATTAAGCTAAATCTTAATTTTAATATATACATGTATTCTAATATGAATATACAGGGTCACAACAAAACCGACCACCGCAATTATTTTCTTAATTATTATACTTACAAAAAATACAATAAAATAAAGTTTGAATTTGACTGCATTAAAAATTAATAAAAAAAAAATCAGCTGTCTCACCAAATACAGTGTGGAATCGAAAATTGAGAACATGGTTTTAGTCGGAAGTTATTACAGATACAAAAATCTACTAAATAACAAAGTAGGAGACCAAGGGGGACATCCTATCAAAGAAGAAAATATTTTTTAAACAAGTGATTCTCAAGTTACAACGTAAAGTTAATTTTTTCAAATGGAATTGTACATATTTTTTATGCCTATTCAACAGCCTATTTTTTTCTGAACAGGAACCATGTATTGGTTTAATATTCTTACATAATAAAAATATTGAAAATATGCGATTGAAATTTAAATAAATATTTATCTTTATTATTAAGGTACAGTAGGTATCAGATGAAAAAATTAACAAAAGTACAAAATATAGCTGCTGTCAAATAATAATTGTATGAAGTAATTGTTGTAGGTAAATTGTTATTATTTGTGTTTTGAGATTATTATTAAATTTATATATAAAATCATTGTTGTGATAAATAAATATTTATTTAATTTTTTTATCAATATTTTCTTGTTTTAAAAAGCAACAACTTTATTAAGTCAATAAAAATAGTTAAAGAGTATTAAATGAAAATGCTACCTTCTTGTACTGTACATGTACACTACGTTTGAAAATTGATGAGGTTATTTAACATTTGTAAATAAATTTTGAATAAATAGACAAATCCAAATAATCTACAATTTTTATAGGGTAGATTTTATTTATAATGGATTATGGAAATTTTTATAAATTTCTGTTAATTCAATCTTCAAAAAATGTGTAGGTACCTATCAAAATTTTAAAACTGGACACTAAACCAACAGTCAATTCCAAAATCAAAATTTTATATTTTATTTAAAAGTAAAAGTGATACCTAATGACTACTTCTACTATGATTATTTGTGTATATTGTTTTATTAGCACTTCTGTGTCTAATCGTGAAATAGTCGTCCATTTTCACAGTACTATAAACGTATCATTAGCACGGGTGTTTCATTAGACACAAATGCTAAACGAACCGGTTGCACAATAACTTGTGCATGGTTAATTTGCAGCTTTTGTTCAGTTACACCTATATGAAACACATGTGCTTATAAGAATAATTATGAAGCGGACAGGTAAGAAAAGAATCTTTAAAAGAAAGGAAAAAATTAAATGAATCTTACAATTTTATAATTTGATCAAGTGTTTTGTTTTCAAGTAATAGATTTTTGTATTTTCGGTAATTAATTTTTTTATTATAAAAAATATATAGGAAAATTATTTTATATTTAATTTTAATCTTTAATCTTTTACTAACTATTCTTTTGAAATGTTCTCAAAAAACGTTAAGTATAGTTTGTAATTTTATAATTATTACAATACATAAAATAATAAAATAAACTTTAGGCGAGTTTTTTGAGTTAAAATTTAAAATGTAATAAATTTTCGTATATCCACTAACTAATCTAATAAGAAATATAAATAATAAACTGAGAATAAATAAATCATATATTGGATTAAATAGATCAAATAAGTAGAGCAATACCGGAAAAATCAGAGAAAATACTGACGTACTTAAATAAATAGAATGGTTAGTAAGAAGTAATAATACTACGCTGTATGTAAAATATGCAATATATCAGTTATTATTAAAATTAGAGCATATTTTGGAGATAAATAAATAGATCAGAAAATGATGTAAGAAATGTTATTAAATAAAGAAAAAATGTAGGGTAATTAATTTACCTAGCAGTTTTTTGAGATATACTCGTAGAAGTATATTCAGGGTATAAATAAATAGATTAGAAACATAATTAAGAAACAAGATTAATTATTAATAAATAAAGGAAATTAAAAAAAATAAGAAAATACTAATTAGTGATTATGGTCACTGACCAATTACTTACTGAACTTTTTGACAAAATTCGTCACCTGTCTATTTATCCTTGTTATAATATCCTGTACCCAAATAAATCTTTTTGTTTTTGAATGTGTTGTATCTGTCAACAGATCCTTTTTTCTGGAGCGTTTAAAACTCTGTAGGCAGACATAACAAACGTGACTATTGGCCCTTTTTCCACCAATGACGTAGGGTTTAAATTTATGTCTGGTTCTGGTGTCTGTCAATCACGGATACTTCAACGAGGTTTTCACCAAAACATGACTTCCACTCCGTATCTAAAACAAGAAAATATTTATGAGGCAGATATAACTATCTCAAGAATTTTAAGAGGGTATGAAAAGAGGATTGGTTATCGTTATGTTTGTTGAAATTGTTTATTTTATATTTCGAAGAGTACAGTAATCAGGTACAGTTAGTTTTTTCGATATATTAAGGTTCAAGGCAGAGAACTAAAATAAGAAAATAAATGGAATACAATTCTTATTCATAATATTTTAGTAACTGAAGGTAAAATAATTAAAAATAATTCAGTAGTTTCTTGAAATTCTTTCCCATATAAGTATAACAAGGTTTTATGAAAATTGGTTTAAATCGGTTTTTTATTTCAATTAGATGTTTTTGTTTTTCTCATATCATCACGTCTTTCACAAAAAATCATTTATTATGGAAAATACTTATTGAAAAAATTAGTAACAATTAAAAAATATCAAGTAAAATCCACTTTTTATAACGAAACTGCTTATAGAGACAAATTGTTTATAACTTTTCTTGAAAACCCATATGTTAACGTTTTACTTTTATTGATTATAGCGACTTCCGACTATAGCGACTAAAGTTTTGTTCGATGTCGTTATATCAGAATTATACTGAATCACATTTCAAAGTAAATTGAAAAAAAATCACCTATTATTGCAGATGTTATAAATTCAATATCATTCATCTGTATTTTTTTCTCCAATTTTCTTTTCAATTGCAGAATAATTGATTTAAATCAATGATTCTATTTTAAATACGATGTAATTTTTACTTATATCCAGTCAAATTTTAATTGTATATTAGTGGTGTGGGTTGTAAATCTACAGTCTACAGTTAATGTAACGAGTACTTACATATCGAGCCATTATTTTGACCACATTGCTTAATAACGTTAGATTAATAAAATTTTTCCTCGGGTTCTCAAAAACACTGGATGACAGAATTCCAATTAAATAAGATGTAGATAGTAATAATAATTTTATAATAATAAAGGAATAAAGTAAAACATTAAGTAATTTATATCAAAAATCCGTTTAACATTTGTCTTGCTGTTTATTTGACAACTTATATTTTACTTTTGGAAGTGTAAGCACCAACAATAACAATAATTTCCCTGAAATATTCGCTGAAACTTTTCCTCTTTCTTTGACTCCGACAACATTGTAGTGAAATTAATGAACCCATGTCCAAATTACCAAACTTGCAAGTTGTGTATTCGCGCCCTAGTTTATTACATGGTAATATCCCTGCCTGCACCACGTGACCTGCGGGGTGGGGGATCCTCGAAGACCACCCAGGTGTAGTGACGTCAGCAACACAGCTCACTAATTATGCACGCGGTAATTATATGTGATAGGAAGGATTGATGGTGAGAGGATTGCTGGACTAGAATTTTAATAAATTTTAAAATGGTAAAATGGTATGTGTTATAAATTAAAAGGATTGTTTCTTTATGGATCTATATTTTAAAAGATGTTGCATATTCAAAGAACTGTATCTTGAGATACGAGTGCCTAACATTTTTTTGAGATACGAGCAGTTACTAAGTCGATTTTTTGGCTGGAGTTAAGAGGCACAAAATTAAGATATGAGCCATCTTCGGTGACGAAAACTTGACATAAAAGCTGTTATTTGGAAATGTTTTCAATATGGATTTCAAAACCTTTTCGTATTTGACGTCATCGTTTTATGCTTCGAATATTGTCAAAAAAATAGCTCTAGTGAAGTATAAACTCAAGCAAAGTTAAGGTTGATTTTAAAAATTAAGGCTTTTTAATTAACGCGTTTGGTCACGGAAAATAATATTAAAGAAATTTTAATAGTACTACAAGAACAGAAATTTTTAAATGTGTCTTTATGAATACGAATAATTCATTATTTAAAAAAAATGAGAAAAATCTTCCTTTACTTCCCTTCTCATAAGTTTAATTTAATATTCCATATATATTTTATTTATAATTTTGAACTTTATAATACAAATAAATCGGAGATAAAATTTATTTATAATTTAAACTTCCAACGTAATACCGAGATAATATATTTTTAATATAATAACATTTCTTGTCATGGTGTATTTTTTTTATAAAAACACATTTTGGCATCGTTTAAGGACAGTCTTTCCTTATTCGCTTTATTAATAAGAAAGTACATCAAAAATATAACTCTCTTGTACTAGGCTGCAAATATAACAAAATTATATTTCTACATGTGACACCTGACATCTGAGTTAAGATACGTCTTTTATTATTATATTGTAGTTTTATTCAATAGTTCTAAATTATTATTAATTATCTACATCCCTCATATGGGTGCATTACCTCCTCGAAAACATGTCTGAAAGAAACACTGGTGGTTACCAAAACCGGGACAATTTGCAGTTTTGAAAGAATTTGTCAAAATATCGGTACAAAAAATAAAACTGGGACCTACAGACACTTTAAAATAAGTGTCTCTGAAATTTTATATACAAAATAATAAAAAAATCATGGCAATCCGCATTATACTTATCATTATACGTACTGACTGATCAAGATTATGTTTAATAATATTTTTGTAAATGGATTACTATGTAGATTATGTTGATTATTTTGATTTATCGTTAATATAATATTAAGGAAATTCATCTTCAAGTTTTTTATTTACTATATACTCGTATTTATATACTATATTTCAATTTAATATATAATCCACATTAGAGATATATAATGATATGATAATGACGGTGTGTATAATGGTGTTTGATTGAGTGGATCAGCTGATGCTGGCAGTGACTGCAAGACATCCATGAAGCATTTTTACGACGTGGTCGGCGTAATTTGATGGCTCGTAAACTGACGTCCGCGTTGTTTCTGCGTGCACAACGAGCGCGATTATTTTTCTTCCTATAACAACGCCGAACCACGTGCTCCGGTACGAGGATGTTTGCACTGATTCAATTTCCGAGGGATCGGGAATATTAGCCGACGTCTCCTTATTATCCCACATTTCTCTCTTTCTACCGCATCTTAGTATTTCATGGCTTTATTAATAAAATGATAGATTGACTGCTAATTCAAATAAAATACGAATAGGTACTAGTGAACTTTTCAAGAATTCAATCAACTCTACCAGTTTCATTTCTATTTCGGCCTGTTTCAAAAAATGAAATTCATACATTACCTGAAGAAAGACTAAGCTCGGGTTGCACAAAGCTTTATCAATTTTAATCATTGATTATTTTTTTGACAGCATTGTATTTTTAATACGTGGCCATGATAACAATGTCAAATTAGTCAGTTGATTTTTTTTATTAGCCTTTCTGCAAGTATAGTACTAGTATAATAATATTATTTTAAAGAAGCGGTTTTGAGGTACTTATGCTTTTATTTTTTGTGAGTAAAAACAATTATTATTATAATTAAGTAAAATGGTTCTTATATACCGTTCTGTCAGCTCCCATTGCAGTTCTTTCAGTTTTATATTATTTTTACTTCATGATTTAGATGCCAAACCTAGAGGTTTAGTTCGTTTCAATCTTCATATTTCTAAGGAATTATCTAATAAACTTGGTGCTATATTATTAATATGGTTATTTAAGCGATTTTCATATGGAGTAGACAGTAGAGTATGTTTCTATTACTCCCCTGATATTTTTAATTCGTTAATACGAATGTATTGATTCGTTTGTGACATGCCACAGAGCATTTACAATTAGTTGTAGACAATGATTTAGAAATCTTTGTATAATATTTTAATTTGATTTCTTACCGCACCCCTATAATTGTATTCCATATGTCCATATTTTAATTTTAAATCCGCCTGTTTTTTTTGCATATTATGTTTTTTCCAACTGAGGCCTTTATAAAAATGCCTACCTAGATATCTTGCTTCTGTCTGTTGTGGTATTACTTCATGGTTAATTGTTACTGTGGCTCAGAAGACATACGTGCTCATTGATTTTAAAATGTTATAAGATAAGCATTGAAGAGATGCAAAAAAATTTAATGCTGACTTGTATATCATTTTAATGAAATTATTTAGACACATAAAACATGCTGGTATTATTAACAAGTTTATACAGGTTGTGTTTACCTACATATGTGTTTGAAATGGGTATTTTCAGCTAATATAGTTGTTTTGTATTTTGTATAAAACTGTAAAAAATAATAAGAAAAAAGTGAGAGGTAGGATATTTAAATTTTTAAAAAAATGTCATACGTATTTACGAGGGTATCTAGTAGTGTATTCTTACTTTCACATTGTGTGTTAGACAGTTCGGCCCTTTTCTTCTTTTTGTATAACCCTACTTTCTCTTATGTCAAATACATTGTATTCTATTTCTGAAATTTCTGGGAAAATGTAATCTTTGATTAAACTAAGAAATTAATGAAAGCATGGATCAAATTTATAATTTAATATCTATATATCTACGCTTTCGAAATAACATTCCTTTTGCGAGGAAATCTTGAAAGAAATCGAATAAACTGAAGAAGCAATATGAATAAATCCATGCCAAGAACGACCATTTCGAGAAGTATAAGAAATGAATTACAATTTGTACTTTCATAGCTTTAGGGTGCATAATATGGCCGTAAAATTTAACAGTATTGGATGAGTTGATTCAATCACAAAAGTGCGTTTTTACTTCAAAAAGAAATCAAAGAAATGAATCTAGAAACATACCTCAACAGCTGCACTATAGAACAAAAGAAATTAATCATTAACAAATAAAATAAACAACAGAAAATAAATAATTTCAACGAAATGTTTAATGATTTATACTTTAATTTTATATTATTTTTTAATATTTAATTGAAATAAGTATTACCTTACCTAAATATACTATTTTTAGTAAATTTAAAAAAGAAATTATACCTGTAATACAATTTAGTGTTATATATTTTATTAATATTCCATTAAATAATATTTGTACATTAAACTGCATTTAAATGAAAAAGATTTCTTGATTTCTCCACATTTGAATTTCCTCTTCATTTTTGCAGTGTACTTCCACACGCGTCTACACCGGCTCACACGTGTTGTTTGTTTTTTGTTTCTGAATTTTCTCAGTGTTTTAACTACAGTTCTTTTGCATCATGCATTCCCTAGTGTTGTTATGTGTACGTGGGTGTGTGAACTTACGTCTTTCTTGTGGTAATCCTGTGGAAATCCACTGCACAAGAACTGTTAGAAGTCGATGGCTGCTTACGCACCAGCCGCCATCTTGCACCGAGCGGTTGAGTTGTTGGTGAGTACACTGTAAGCGAGAAGGCAGTCAAAATTAAAGTAAAACTGGTTTAAGGATAATAAATATTTGTTTTGGTTTATTTCTTTTAAAGTATACAAGCGAATAGAAATTAATAATTTAAAATATATTTTCTAAAAATTTTAATAATATAATAGGTACATATTTTAAAGTTTTATATTTAGATCATTGAACTAGATTGTAGTTTGATGATTATCTCAAAGATGGTAGCTTAATGTCAAGAAAGGAGCATACGGCATATAATAATTAAAGGGTAATTTCAGTGTTAAATTTTATAAAACACACATAATCAAGCATATATTCGTATATGTGTATATCTTTATTAATATAAATATATAATAGTAAAAAACATTTTTAAAATTTATTTTAGCTTTTCTGCAATAATTTTGAAAGAAAGTATATATAAGGGAAAATTAAATGAAGACTAAATAATAATTTCAATTTTAAAATTGATTTAATTTAAAAAAAAATAGTGACTTTTTAAATTAATGATTTCGGTTTTAATTTTTTGCTTTTGGTTTTATTTTGGAAACTGGCTTCAGTGTACCTGTACATATATATTTATACTGAAAATCATATTCATATTTTCTTTAGTAGGTAATTATAAAAAAGTACATTTTGTATTTGTCCAAAAATTATTTGAATACGATAGATTCCGTTTTCTTTCTTTATTCTATATGTCTAGAATAATTTTTGACAAACGTAATTATATTATAAGTTCTTGACAGTATCATTAATAATTTCTTCTAAGGATGACGTCTTTGAGTGAGTAGGTATTATTTTTTAATTAATTCGGAAGTGATATCTTCTTGTATATTCGTGATAATAAACCTTTTTGAACTTTCGGTCTTAATCCATTCTCCATTTTTCAAAGGCCGGTCCGTTGTTTACGCGTTCCAATGTGTTCAAAGTCTCAGTTTACGTTATTCTATCGCTTTGTTTATTTACCCGGCACCAAAATGTGTTAGAAAGTGCCTTGGCCCGAGCAATAATAAACCAAAAGTTATGAGTTTGTAGTTATCGGTTTTTGTTACTCCATGTTGATTTTGACGAGTGAGAGCTTAGAAAAATAATTTATTGTCGTTTAAAATCCAGCACAAAAAAGATCGTAATTTTTAATTTATTTTAATACTAGACAAAGGGCATATTTATATTTGAATTTTACTACTACGATAAAATACGTTTTGTTACAATTTTAACAGTTGTAATATTTTTTTAGTATATTCCAATATTGGGAATGTAGATTAAAATTGTAATAATCTTAAGGAAATATTTTGTTGTATAAATAGATAGGTATTTCATCAATTTTTCTTCTGCAAATATAATCCGTATGACGAAATTTTCATTTATAAATAAGTTCTATGAAGTAATAAACCATAACGAATATTAAAAAAAACGTGTATCCTTTTTGAGGAAGAAGTGTTATTGAATACCTATTTCTAAATGGCATATTTTCTATAGTTTGAAATAGACATGATAATTTATTCCTCATGTATTTCTTGAAAAAACAACAATTACAATGAAGTTTAATCTAAAAAGAAAAACACAAAACCACAATATTTTAAATTTACTCATAAAATAAATTTTGTTTTCCTTATACAGGAAATATTAATATATTAATTAATTTTTCAAATCTCTCATGAAAGACGTAATCGAGATAATAGTTGCATTTGTTTTCCTGAAATATTTTTAATTTCATGGTACAAGTTGTTACCATATTCGGTATTCGACCATATTTTCAGTATTCGGTATTCGGCCTATTTGGCATATTTACATCCCTCTCCCCAATGAGGACCACCGAATTATTCGCCGAATATTCATTATTCGGTTATTCGACTGGACTGGTGTTCGTTACATTACTAATGTATTCCGAACTAAAAGTAGGCGGTTGTATTTTTATTAATTGTCGTTTAAAGAAATTCATTTCAATTCCGTATTTCACAAGCATTGGACACAATTATTCAAAAATTATAAATGGACTTAATATTGTAAACAATGGTTATATTAATATTTGAACATTTCCATAATTATAATTGCATATAAACTGGACAAAATATTGTTTGTTTCATACTTAGACATTTAATTTAAAATATGTATTATGTATCTTATGAAAAAAATGTACATAAGATTTAATACAACTTAAGCATTTGAATCATGTTTACCATAAAAATAATCATCCAACACCTGGAGAGAATAATCATTTCTACTCATGTTTCCTCGGAAATTTAGAGTAACTTACAATATATAAAACATCTAACAATCGATGTCTCACGAATTTTCCCATAAAGGATATCCTTTCAATTTGAACTCCATGTTGTTTCCTGTGGTTCCTGGAAGCCTGGACAGCATGTCTATTTAACGAACCCTCCACCCACTGAGAGTTTGGTAATGTTAGTCACGTGCTCAGTCTAAAGTCCCTATCTCTGATTGAAGGCTTCTGCTTCACCCGTTGAATGCCGGAGATTTGAAATACTCCGTGGGCGACGTTAAACAGGAAGCTACTGTTGAGGACGACAGAATTATAGCGACAGCTACTTTGAAATAGATATGCAGATATAGGATTAGTTTAACTTGAATTAATTTATCTATCTAAGACAAATAGCAAATTAATCACTCATTATTGTTTTCTCTAAATTAAGAACAAAAATATTAAATAAGTTTTGTAATTATGACAAAACACGTGGTAATTTGAAAATTGAACAGATTGACATCAATTACATATACAGAGTGTAACATATATAATAGAACTTCTCGAGAGTACAACCAATATTTCTTAGTAACTTTTTTGAAAATTTCATAACATACTAACGAGTAGTTTAGCTATATTCTTAATAATTTAATCCAGTAGCAAAAACAATGAAACAATTGTTTTCGGCAAATGTGAGTTGTGATAATCTGTATATTTCTCTTTGAAAATATAAAACTTGTGCAACGAATTTTTTGATTATAGCCCAATGGATGATAAAGGTCAGATGTCATAAAATTAAATATTTTAAATACACCACACTTAACATTCAGTGAATTTGTATATATTTCGCCCACTATTATAATGTATAAAAATATAATTAAATTTACAATACATCTTTTCATTTTCAAAATAAATCAATTAAAAGTTTTATATTGAATTGTCAAAACTGACGGATGACACAGTAATTCTTTTTAAATTTAGACATGGCATCTGGAATCATTTGGGATCTTTTTTTAACATTCTGTTTCAATTTCAAAAATTAAGACAACATTTTTGGCTGTTTCCTTAACTCGTCGAAACTGATGAAGGCTCAATAGAATTCGAAATCAATCGTTGACATTTATTTAAATAGTTCCTCTGCATTTCCATTGACTTCCTATACATATATTATCAATAAATATTTTTGCTCTAGACGAGTTTTACCACAGGTTAAATTTAATATAGGTACTTGTTACTGTTAAACACTGTATATATTATAAAATATTAAAAACAAAAACATATAAACAGCACGGATATGAATTATATTGGAATCGGAATTGTAATCTTTTCCTTCGGCTATATTTGTATTCCTCATAACCTTAATGTATATATTTTCTTAAATAGAATATACCTAACTAATCTTATATTATCATAAATATAAATGAATTAGTTTCTTCTAGTCGACAAAATTTACTAGATGATTCAAATTTAAATAAATTAAATTAATGTGAAAATAAACTAGATATTTCGTATTTTAAAATGTAGATAATAGTATATTGTGTTATTAAGAGTAAAAGTGATACTTTGTGTGGCGAGCATGGAAGTTTGCACGACGAGCGAAGCGAGTCGGACAATTGCATGCGAGGCACACAAAGACACTTTTACTCTGAATAACACATGCTATTTTTTCTTCAAACTTAGAAATTTTAAAAAATAAATTACTATTTGACGTTTAATATGTAGGTTACCTGTCAGTTATTCATAATTTTTAGTAACTTTATTCTTAGGTTATCTAGTATTTATAGTGACATTTAGGGCGATATTACAGATTTCTATTGTACAAGTTACTTCTTATTGGCTATACGGCGGCGACAATATTACAAGTTACTTCTTATTGGCTATACGGCGGCGACAATATTATACGGCGGCGACAATATTATACGGCGGCTAGAATAAAAAATTATATTACGTTGGCATAGAAATTAAACTTCAACCTTGTCAATCACGTCACAGAAGATGTCACTTTTATGACGTTTGAAGAAAAAAAATATTTTTGTTGCAAAAACATGTCGCGGCAGCTACCCTCATCTTGTTTTTCTGTATAATTTACTATATAAATATTTGATTATTTACCTCGTGGTGTTCGTGTGGAAATTACTGATTCTCCTCTTTAGCATTCCCGTCTTGTGTCGGAATCGTTAGAATTCCTGTAGCTCGCTGAAAACTTCAAATCCCATGCTGTCTGCCGGCTTGTATTTCAACCATTTTTATCTCACTCCGCCTTTCTTCTCAACGTCCGAGCGAATTTGAATGCAGAGGTAGTCCTCGCGTTATTTGTATTCAAATGAACTGCGAAAATTAACATTTTGTATAAATTCATCTCAACGACAAACGACAATGCATTTTATTGCCGCCCGAAAGGTTTTTATTTTTCGTGAGGGGGTTACATATGTCTTGTAATGTCAGAAGATATTACAAAGATTCGACACAGGGTTCTCAGAAGCCAGATATAAGTTAGCGGATTGTTATACTGGAAGAAAAAAACAATATAAGTACATATGAGTTCCAGTGAACTCAATGACCAGATACAATTCTGCTAATTTCAAATTGTACTCCTATTTATGTGACAAATTTGATAAATTAATCCGATTAACATAAACTAGACTCTGTAAACGTCCGTTTATAATACTTCTGGGTAATCGTATTATCTGTTAAATGCCCTGCTCGGGCGCCAAATTTGTGAAGTGCTGGATTAGAGTTACTAATTAAAAATCAAAATCAAAAAAGGTAGTCACAAAATTTGTTTTCAATGTTTTATTTTAGTAGAAGAATTCTTAAAGAAATTCAAATTGAAAATTAATTTTAGGGTTAAAAAGAATAACATTAATATTATTATAAAATGTACAAAATTTCTAAGTAAATAATAAAAATTGAAAAAGTGAGCCTGTTCCCATGACATAGAATTCTTGGCTAGATAGGTACTATACTTGAGACGCCGAACAGATGCACTAATTAAATTAAGGGTAGGGCCTAAATTGAGCAGTACAGTGTACGCAGAAATCAGCTTTATACTTTACAAATAAAGAAATGTGAAACAATTTTATTTATATTTGAAAGGAAGTTAATACTTGAAGTATAGTAGTAGTATTTTAATAAACACTATTTAAAATATTAATTTCGAATAAGATAATCGTATGAAAACAACAAAAATGTTTTACAAAGTTACGAATGAAAACAGCAAACTAAACGTAGGATTACCAATAGCAATGTTCTATTCAAATTAGCGCTCGTTTGTGGGAGGAGTTTCTTATGCATCTGTTCGGCGTCTCAAGTATAGACAACAATTATATATAATATTAAAATTCTTTTCGCTTAAAGGACTAAAAATACTACTTTTTTTATTTAAATATAAGATTTGCTTTTGAGAATGTTAATTCTTTATCCAGCTATAAATTGTAACAATATTCTTAAAAAAAGAAGTAATAAAAATTCTTGTAAGGATTTGGTCTTTGTTAGTACAAATTAATTTGCTGTGTAAACATAATGAACATAATTATTACATTTTAAGTTCATGTGAAAAATGACATAGATTGCAAACTATATGAGTATAGTAAATGTTAAATTGTTAATATATCTATTAAGTTTAATGTCCTTCATTACAAAATATCTGGAATATCTCAGCAATATTAAACCTATTAAAGTATTTCTTTTTGCAAATAGTGCCACACAAGTTATAAAGGTTATTCTATAAATTCCCAGCTCTGGTGCGTTTAAATTGTAACTAATACTGTTATTCCAGCCAAAATAAAATATGTTTACCGCATGCCTTCGGGGAAAAAGAGAAGGATATTTATGGAAGAGCAAGGTGTTTTCAAGCCTACCGAGTAATTAGAATCTGTTTACATCAAGATAGTAAATCTCTATTTTTATAAAAAAAACGATAGGTAACTGCGTATTTACTTACGTATAGCGGTTTATTAAGAAAATATTAAATTTAGAAAAGCGTAAAATAGACGATTTATGGCTTATTTATTTTCTCATTAAAAACCGGAACATGGGAAATTATACCATGGAATGAGATGTTTACTTGTCAAAAAGCAAAAGGTAATCTTATTCGAATTTGGCTGCATTAAAAATTAATAAAAAAAATAAGCTGTCGTCACCAAATTCAGGGTGGAATCGAAAGTTAGGCATATGGTTTTACTCGGAACTTATTACAGATACAAAAATATACTAAATAACAAAGTTGTAGGAGACCAAATGGGCCATTTGATTATAGAATAAAATATATTTTAAACAAGGGATTATACATATTTTTATACCTATTCGATAGCATATTTTTTCTGAATTCAATCATGTAATAGTTTTATATACTTCTTATATATATTATATATTTTGAAAAAATGCAAAAGAAATTCAAATAAATTTTTAATTTTAAAATTAATGTCTAGTAGGCTATGGATGAAAAACAATTACAAAATAAAGAGACTGTAAGTAATATTGTTGTTGTAATTTTATTTTTAATATTACTTACATATACCTATCAACCTACAAAGGATATTACTTATGTGACGTAATTTTTGTGTAAAATTTATTTTTTTAGACATCTAGGAATCTTTGAGTGAAAGACAATCTTAGTAAAATAAAAAAAAATATGATACTCAATATATATTTACTGATTAATATTTCCCATAAAATTTATTTAATGTGGTGAAATGAAAAATTGATATAGTTTCAACAACATAATTTTTAATTTATAAACATAAGAATCACATAAACGAATCGGAGAAATGAAGTATAATACAGAATAATAAATCTTATTTTATAACTTGTTAAATACTTAAAATGATTTATGAAATCATAAAGAAATCATTTATGTTTGATGGGTCATTTTCAGGTTTATGAATTCTTTACGAATTTATAAAACTAGTATTTTAATTTGTTACTTTAGGAAATTACTTAATTACACAACTTTATAACTTTATTGTTTTAATTTTACAGCGTTTATCTTTTTCTTTTATTTCACTTCTAGTAAAATTATTCATTGTAGAGCTCTACTGTTATAGTTTCTGCTTTAATTTTAAAGTTTTACATAATTTTTATTTTTAAAGATTATCAGATACAAAATTTATTTTACTTTCCGTCTTGTAGGTTAGGGAGGTATTATTTTACATCAAATTTGTTGATGGTTTTTTTGGCAAGGATGTGTTTTTGATAATTAATTAACTGGAAATAGTCATGTTTGATTTAATTACCCTTTTGCATAAAAATAATAGGTATTATAAAAGGATTTTAAAAAAATTTTAGTTACATATTTCACCGTATTAAATTATTACGTAGAATCAAATATTTGTCATTAACAAATACATATTAGTGTTCAGATACATCTTAAACCCTTTAATTGAAATCATTTTTTTTAATTCAAAAAGAGTAGTTTAACTTAAAAATCTTAAAATATTGAGTAATGTATAAGTAAACATTTTTTTTTAAATAAATAAATAAATAATTTATTTAATGATTAAAATAAAAAAGTGACATTATTTTTTTTATTAATTTATTTTAATGCTTATTAAAAAGAAAGATTGAATTTATGTATTAAAATATTTTCTTTTGTTAATTCAACTAAGTTCTTTACCTGTAGAGATTGAAATGCATATAATTATATGCATCCTGATGCATAGATCTGTCAGGTGCTGTCAACGTGTCCTGCCAGGGAGGGTGAGGCAGCTCGGTGTGTCTGTCTGCTCGACACGACAGCCGAAGCCATAAAACCAACATAAAACCTTAATTTTACGTGCCAGATAATACTTTTTTTCAACTGGTAACATCGTAAGGTCGCCTGTAAACGGCTACTAGATTTTCTTAAATATTTTCCTCGCATACCTCATCTGAAGCAATCAGTACCTCATTACAAGAATTTAAAATTAACCTGTCAGTGTCCAAAAGGTTCAACCTATTTCTAATTAAATTAACTATTTTCTTCTAATGAATAAAAATATTATCAATTTTACTTTACTCAGTAAGTTTTATTCGTACTTAGATACGAGTATATTGAAAATGATTAAATTTTGAAAATATGGTAATTAATACAGAAATAATAATAGTAACACTTCAAAACATTTTTCAATTTATTTAATTATTTATACCTTGTGATAAATTTAAGTAATGATTGAGACAAATTCTGACATGTCGAAGTAATTGATGAATCTTGTCCTTCGTTAGATAAATAATTGTAAAAACATGTTCAAAATTACAGGACGTCATGTAAATAAATACCTATAATGTGGTGAGCAGAGGTATGTTAATTTTAAAAATAAATAGTGATAAGGACAAAATTAAAAAACTCAAGTCGCATTTTTTCTTCTAGTTTAAAAAAGTAAAAATATCTTTTCACGATCAAAGAATTAAACTTATAGTTAAAATAAAATAATAAAAATTACAGTATCGGAATTATCTAAATATCGAGGGATTTAAAAAATGAATTGGTAATTAATAATCTGGTTATTATATTTTAGAACTAATAGTACCTATTTTATATATAATGTAGCATTTTACTCACTTGTGATTAATAATCGAAAATTATGATATAAAAATTTGGCCAAAAAAGTTTATTTAGATCAGTTTTTTTTATCAAACAGTGTGGCTTAAATTGTTATTTACATATCAAGTGTGGGAACGGCATTTTCCCGGATGAGTATTTTAAATTTTTTTTTTCCATTTTTGAAAGAACAAAATATATTGTGACATTGACAACAAATCAGATTTCATTCAATTATTTGATTACTTATTCATTGCTAAAATCTATTTTTCTTTTTAATTCATGATTGACATCGGTTGAAAGGAATCTTAAAATAATGAAATAAATTATAAGAAGAATATTTTGTTTGTGATGTTTTTGCAGCGTGTATTGTTTACGTTGGTTGAGTGGTATATGGAAAGCAGTCTCCATATCTATTTGTGCATACATTGTATGTAGTTGCTGGCACGAATATAGCTCTGATTCCTGAGTGTAGCGGTCAGGGCGTGGGCCCAGACACTAATTCTTATTTACGCGAGGTTCAACCTCCTTGGAAGCCATACTAGAATCAGCCGACAGATTTTTCAGGAATGTTAAACAGATTTCGCCAGTAAACTACATGATTTAACACCAGATTTGTTTTCGGACTTAACAATATTAACAAACATGATCTGCTCATAACGTGTTCTTCCATGCAGAATTAGAAAGTAATAATGGGCGTCAGAATATTGATTTTTTTCAAGTCAATGAAATCAAAAATTAAATATGTAAAATGGATAAATATAAAAATCTTCAAAACAGTCTTCAAACTTGAAAATTATAAAACTGCGATGAACTCCCTACGATAAGTCAGTCAAGAAATAATTCAATATTCAAGTTGTAAACAGTAGCTGTTGAGCTCCTTATAATTAACGACACTTTTATTTTATTTGATTTACTTATTTAATTTAGACGGCATTTTTAAATGTGAATCCATACTTTACACTTTTTTTGAGTTAAATTATTCAAACCCTATTTGGATTTAGAGACTTGAGTTTCCTTTAAAAAGTGACAGTTTTCACAATCGACTATAGTTAATAATAATTTATTATTAACCTAACAAGCCGTAGTGAAAATGTTTCATGTCAAAGAAAGATTACTACTATTGGTGGGTGTCTAGGCTAGTAGTTCTGAATAACCAATATTTTATTTGCATCAAAATCTAAAATTTTTGCTATATTAATTTATTAGCAATTACATATTTGAAGATTACATGTGTATTTTAACTTTTTTATATTTTTTTTATCGTATATTATGAAAATCTAAAATTATATTTGCTGTTAACGATTTCAAAATCTCGTCTTTGTAAGTAATGAAGAGTTAGTTCGCTTTGTGCTATTTCTGTTACGTTTTGCAATATTTAGCAATAAACAAAATGCGAACACGCAAAACAAAGAGAAATTTATAAACAGCTCTTGTATATGAACATGTCGCATAAGCAAGCAGGCGACCAGTAACTGTTTCTTTCAATAATTACAGTAATAAATTACTCTTAACAGATTAATTTTAATGCAAGAGCAAATTCTAGAGTAGTGAGATCACTGCACAGCGCACGTAAACACGCGGTATAAATAATGCCCGGTATCTCGGGCATTTTAATACACACTAGTGAAGATTCGGCATGGACCAAATGGACTTTCGCGGGAAGGTCTCAATTCGACGACGACATAAAACTAAAACAACCCATCAGATAAATACCTTTACTTTAAAACAAACATACAGTAAACATATTATTTTTTTATTTTTCATACGCTTTGACATACATTGAAGAATGGAGTTATTTCTGTTCTGTTTTTTAACTACCCAAAAAATATGTTCACGTATTTTCTATTTAATACACAGAAATAAAGTTTTAGAATTAAATACAACACTCAGTTTCAAAACGTTTTGCACATAATCCATGTGCATTGTGTAATTTATCTTCATTCAAGAAAAACAAGTTTTAAAAGTGTTTTATTTGAAAATATTATAAATTAACAGTTGAACAAAATATACTAATAAACAAAATTGGAATCATAAAATATTTACTTAAAACTTATATTTTGTATGACATATAAATAGTACAACAATATAATTTTGGTTGCAATTATTACCTATATTTTGAATTAATTTGTAAAAGATTAAAACGCACAATCGATTAAATTGGAAAAGGTCGTGAAGAAAAATGTTTAAATACTTCAGGAAGTAACATCGAATAAAATATTCCTAATTAAAATGTATAGCATTTAATAAAATCTGTTTTTATATCAAAATAAATACGAACATTAATAAATGTGTGTATGTATTTCATATTTATATGCAAATTGATGACTTAATAAAAAAAAGATAAGCATCTAGTCTATTGGCTACCTGTTAATAAAATGAACATAATTTAACAACTTTATTGCACTTGTCATTGGATTTAATTAAATAATATTAAACAAGTACGCACTCAAAAACATAAATGCAAACGCACTTCAGTAAAATGTAATTTTTCCTTAATTAGCGTGGGTTAATTTCCAATGTTCGTTTCGAAAATGATATTTTGTAAGCTACCTATTTTATATCCGGAGTTGAAATTGATATTAGATTCAGTTTATTAAAAAATACACACATAGGAATTTTATTATTTAACTAAAAATTAACTTGAAATATATCATTGGATTTGTAACTTAATGTAGGTTCCAAATATGTAAAAATATATAGGTTGTTCCATTTAAAATAAGAAAGTTAAGTCCCGTAATTTCAGAACCACTAATTTAAAAAAAATGTTTTACACATTATAATCGTCTTGTAATATAGCAAATATTTGCTAATTTAAGCAACTTCGTATCTCTTATAATTCTCGAGATAGCAATAGTAAGCATAAGCTTATAGAAACATCCTGTATACCCCATTATAACCAAGTTTTATATTTCCAATTTGGTTTCTTAAAAGCCATTTAAACCACGCATCATATAAATTGTCGGATTAATCAAGAATATTAATTCACATTTATCTGAAGATATGTAGTATTTTAATGGGTAGAAGGTATCTTTATGTATATTATACGTTTTATATTATAATCATACCGGTTTTTGTGCGTGCAGTTAATCCAAAAATATGAAAGATTTAGATTTAGCGATTGGCCTGCCGGTTGTAAACGCCCCCCGTCATTCGCACTTGGCTTCCCCCCGCGACAAATGCATCGAGTCCGGCAAACCTGCACTGCAACATAATTTGCACACTTTATTTGTTTGGCGCGTATAAACTATGTGAATTAAAGTTCATTAGTGTATCCGCTGGTATGGGAGCAGCAGTTATCATAAACTGTTCGACTTTAATACTTTTTGTCAGCGCGCCAAGTTATTTACAAGTGGAGCTTGGCCTTTATAAGTATATCTCTAATGTGCAAACGCCATCTTGAGCTCTGTAAACCGTGCTTTATGTACCGCGTTTTGCATTTACAATTTAAATTTCTTGGTTAATTATTCGCGGAAAGAATATGTTAATTTCTGCGCAAGAATTAACATAAAATATTTGCAGTTTGATACAGAATGTAGTCACATATTTGTGTAATCTTTATACGCCTTATAATTTTGCATCTTCGTTTGAATAATGTTTTCCACGGTTTTATACTTTTAACTGTCAAATTTACAAGAATTCTCCATACGAATCATGGATAAGATATAATATTATAAATGTATTTTCAAATTACAAATATTATAAATGAGTTTTATTATTGTTTAATTTTGTTTCAATTTAAAGTGAACGCTTTAATACATTGCAGATAATTAAATGTGAAGTTGTAACCATGGGTATGGTGAATCCCTTGTTTCAGGTTAATAAACTCACGGTATATTATGTACTTATATATTTATGTGAATTTTGAAAATGTGAACCATTTTAAGAAATTTATGATTTTCGAAATGATTTTCAAATTTCAATTATGATTAGCTATTAATTTTGTAATTCTTTAATACGTGAATTAAACAAAACGTACACCTAAAATGAAGAAAATGATTTGTTAGTATTGAAAGTACGAGAGACTTAGTCATTGTCGTTATTTCTCAAGAGATATGAGTATAATTAGGTTATTAATTTCATAGGTCCGATTATATTTGCTTGATTATTTCACGAATGATAACAGTTAAAACATAATGGTCTATATTATGATCGCATTAGGTATATTATAATCTTAAAAGGCAAGACAACACTTTTAACAACAGCACTCTATAAAATAAGCTCGTAATCCGGACCAATATTTTTCATAATTGTAACCATCAACTGTGGTTTTATAAAATTTTTGCACTTAAAAACAGTCTACTTCCATCAAATGAAGCATTCTGATTGGGAAAAAAATGACATATGTGGATTAATTGGTATTAAATTTTTTACATGCATGCAGTTTACATACCTATTATTTTAACAAAACCTTATTTGCTAACGACTTCAACACTGAAATACTGGTGAAAATTTCACAACTGTTCAGAATGTTCCTACCACGGATACTAAATTCGACATGTTAGTGTTTTCCTCGTTCCTGGCTGAAACTTTCTAATTTTTTGTCTCCTACCTCTAAGTTATTCATAGCTCCCAACCACTGCCAATATATTCAAATATTCCCGTCCGGGTACCTTCTTTTGTGTGGTCACCCTTCTAGGTTTATTGCGCAAAAAATATGAATATAAGTGGCTGAATTTAGGGTAGAGAAAGCGCAGCAAAAACTGGAGCACCTCCAGAGCTTTCTCCTGCAGAAAAAATAGGAGTCTTCAAGGAAAATAAAAGGATAGCGGAAGAATAGAAAAAATTAGAAAGTTGTGGAATTCCAATCCGTAAAATTGTGCGCATAGCTGTTTATGATCATTTGACTTTACCATATGTTGCAATAATTACAAAGCAACACAGAATGAAATCATAAGACGTTAAGAAAAATCAAAACAATTGTATAAAAATCCCAGAATACTAAAAAAATTATAAATAGGATAGATCAGAAAGCTTCGTTTACAATTTTTCAATGAAAAAAATTGTTATGAAAATTTTATGTTTGATCTTTTGTCATTTGAGAAATAATCAAGCAAATATAATTCGACCTCTGAATTTAATCGGTGAAATTTACTCATAATTCCTGCGAATTAGCGAAGTAACGACAACTGAGGTCAAAAATAATTCTTAAATGTTATTTTTGAAACTCAATTTTCTGTTATTAGGCAAAAAAAATAATTGTAAATTTTACGGATAAATTCCAACTACTAGTTTTTAACCAATCATGATGCAAAAAATTTAAAAATTCAACTAGTGGGAACAGTATTATACTGATAAAATTCCGTTACCCCGATAAATTTCCGCTACCAAGTTAATAAACTGATTTTGTTGTCACATTGAAAATTAATATTTCAAATTTTCATTTTGCGTCAAAATATATCGTCCATTTATCGGCTATCATCTCGTAGAATAAATTCCATATGCGTAATAAAAAATGTAACTTTAGTCCCTTGATATACAAATAACTATTTTTGTATTAAGAAAAATAAATCGACCATGACAATACTGGTTTTTTGGTGTTCATATTAGCCAAATCAAATTATGGGAATCTGATAATATGGATATTTATCAAAATTTTATTATACGATCTTGAAACAGCTATTTCTATAAAAAATATGAACATATGGCACTATTATTGATGATATTTGTTGAATCACCATAAATAACTTCACTGATTCATACAATGAGATTTATGATCATTGTAATGTATATTTGTCAAATACGCTTTGTGCTTTGTTTTCCTCATAAAAGCAATGATTCGAATTAAAGTGTGAATTTGAAAAAAATGTTATGGGCCTCATAGTGTTCGTTCTATTAATACTACGAGTTTAATACGTTGAAAATGACTTGTAAAACGGTCGAGTAAATTAATCTCGCCATATCTCCTTAATCCAATCACAAAGACGAATAAATTTTAATAGTAAGTGACAGTCATATTTCAGAGTACATTAAGTGTAATAAAGTGCAAAAATATGAAGTTGGCTTTAGAATCGAAGGTTGACAGAGCGTGAAGTATGACGTCACGGCCATTGCGTCATCCGCTCCGCTTTTATTAATACCCCGTAGTAAACAACGTAAATAAACTAGCATAAGTCCAGTGCTGTGCGTTGACATTTGCCTCGTAAAAATCTATACGGTTACATACCGTCATTAGTCAACGACAACTCAAGAAGAATGGGCGCCTTTGATTGCTTCGCTTCAAAAAACTTCTTTTTCTAACGCCACAGAACAGAACTATTTCAATATTTTAATATTTTCAGTAATAATATAACAAGAGAGTGAGGATAAATGGAAAATTATTTGACAGATTTTTTTTTAAAACTTATGTGGCTTTTTTACTGTCGCTAACTGGCAACAATTTTGAATAAAACCTGGACAATTATTTTCTAATTTATAAAACTCTTGACTTATATTGAATTAGATTATTTTTTTGACAAAAACGATAGTAAAGTCGTCTTTTTCGCTCATTTTACTTAAGTGTTGATAACTATTTGACATGTAAACAAAAATAAAATCTACAAAGATTATTCCCAGAAATAAACCCTAGAGCTTTTTCTCACTATAATAAAAACAGGATTTGTTAAAACACATGTAAATAATAAACAATGAAACATTCCATGTGTTAAATGCTGACTATAAAATAATGAAATTATTTGGCATTTTTAATAATTTTCTTATCTTTAGTTACTCCAACTCTATATTTTATTATTTTAAATACTTGTATACCTAACTGATAAAGACTGATTCACAGTTGAAACGTTGGTGTTTTAGTAGATTTTATAAAATGACTGCTACTCCAAAATATTTTTCTTAATTACTAATTATCCAGTGGAATGAAACCATAATTCTGTATTGATAAATATAACATTATATTTTTGGCACTTTTCTTGCTTTCTTCTTTGTAAATTATTCTATAATATCTTTATATTATGATGCTCAAAAGTATTAGTTGATGTTTTAGGCGTTGTTCGATTATAACAGTTCTCAGCCTATTTTTTAGTCTTGTAATTATGAGAATAATATCAGTGCAATTTGTTATCAAGAAAACAAGATAAATTCTCAAAATGATGCCATCACTATCCTTCATCGGTTTACTACCTCATTCTTGATGAGCAAAATGGAATGTTCTAAATATTGCATAATTTTTTTTCTTTAATAATCCATGTTCTGAATCTATTATTTTAGAACTAAAAACAAATAACAAAATTTCATTTGTACATAATTTATAAGATTCTAGAATCTGGTTCAATGCACGGTTAATAAATAAAATCTTTCAATCAATTTACTTCTTGTGGGTTTCGAAAAAATGAACCAATTTATTAAATGATCTTGTGCACATTTTGATGACTGGAACTTTTTGCTCCTCTGCCAATCTCCGACGTACGTTCCCACTGTTTGTTTTGCACAAAAAGAAGACGTGCAAGTGGAGTGTGTCTAAATTTGATGAAATTGTGCAGACGATCGTTGTCTTCCTCTTCCATGTTGTGTTTGCAGTAAGGAGATAGGGGTTACGAGTAAGATTGAATAGAGATCAGTGTTTCCACCGGCGATAGAGTCAAATGAATTTTACGCTAAATTTATTCATAATGTAACATTCATATTATTTGTTTTCTTCGAAAAAATGATTGTAGGCGATCTTTCACTACTGCTTTTGAATATAATAATTATTCAGTAAGGCACAGTGGTTAAGAAAACCGAATTGACGTTACAATTTTTAAACAATTTATTTGTTTATTTCATTTGTATAAAAATGTCTAATATATCTTAACTAAACGATATATTTAAAATATAGCAACCTAAAAACAGTAAATGGTATAAATGAAATATAATGCTATTACGATAATTTGTATAATGAGTTTTTATTTAAAATGTCTGATATCATATCTAAAATTAAATAAATATATTATTTATAAGTTATTATATTACGCATTGTTGAGGTAAAATTAGTAGTAGCCACGAAAAAGTTTTAAAAATGTTAAATACGACTATTTAATTTCTATAAAATATTTTAGAAAGTCTTTAATTTTCAAATAAAAAATCTTTGACATCTTTTTTTTATGACAACTATTAACTACATTTAAAGCAAAAAATAAAAAACTAAAAATTAATCATTGTATCTACCAATAATAAGGACAAAAACTATATATCATCTTATAATTTCACTGAAATAAGCATTTGAAAATAAAATTTGAGAATGAGAGAGCAGTTACAATGCTAAAAGTGGAAATTTAATAAACCTATTTTTTTACTTTATGATTTCATAAATCTTGTTAATGATAGAATAGAAATCATAGAATAAAAAAAAATAAATTTGATATTACACAACAGATTGTTAGTTTTAAATATGGTTCGCATTGAAATGTCAACTGTCAATATTGTCAATATCATATGATTTTCGAAGGAAGCTTAATGTTTACATATATCGTTTTAAAAATGAATTCAAATTCTCTATCTAATTTCCTTTCGTGACATCACATGCCCCTTTTTCAAAACTTTATTATTGTTTTTGTCCTATCATGAAGTGGAAGAAAAAATATACCCCATTGTGATTTCAATCCGGTAAATGAGACTACGATTATTATTCTATACGGTACCGTATATGTTTTCATAAATTTTTGCATCAGTATTCGCATGATATATTAAATTTCGAAAATCTAATTTGTATCCACAATTTTTTTAAATCCCATGTTAAAGTCCTATGTTCCGCATTTCGTTGCACACCCTGTATAGACTCAAATGAAATGTTTTCTCTATCTCGATGTTGATGGTGCCACCCTTAGATGAGGTATAACTAGAAATATGGCACACTCCTATAGCTACGTACTACTGAGCAAGCAAAACATGTATGGTAGAGAATCGCCTAACAGTGCACACTTACAGTTAGACGAACGAAATATTGGTCAGTGTTAGTCACCCATCCTCATTATTTGTTTGGTAGAGTTTTCCATATAACTACTCCACTGGTGCTCTGTTCTCACACTGCTGGCTGCAAGCGATTTTAAACCTTAGATCTTTCGACAATATATTTGGGCAATGCCATATCTCTAGTTATACCTCATCTAAGGTGCCACCTATTTTCAGTGAATTTTTCCAATATTTGCGAAGATACGAGGTTTGTTTCTTGTTCTCGAGTGCCGACGAAGCGTACACTGGTCTCTACAGTATGTGATTGAATGGAGCAAGTTTGGTGCTCTGCTGAGTTCGTAGTTCGTCTCGTTTACCGTCTCTGAGACTCATCTCCACTTCACGTTTAGCGCAAAGTTTTCAATCCGAATTTCCCTTCAACTTTATTATGCGCCTCACATATCCTCACGAGATCTCCCGGCTTAATCATGCAGAAATTTTACATTCTTCCGACCTTCTCATTTGCATGGCTCAATTAAACTTTTCATTAATTTTCGCAGTTAATTAAATTTCTCTAATAAGTGAGTTTTTAAGCTTCCTGGAATTTTAATTTAGAAAAATAGGAAAGGAGATTCGATAATTGATTTGAAATAGTTTCCTCAAGGAGAGAGATTATTGATTTCATTAAATTAAAAATAACATTCGAATGAAATAATCATAAAAATAATTAATTAAAAACTAGTTTTTATATTATTGCTACTGGAATTTTCGTTTCTGACCCACAAGTTGCTAATTACTAATCAGGTTTTTTATATAAAAATAAAATAATTGTCATCACATTTTATTATCAACACAACTACAAAGTATACTTGATATTCTATAACAGTAAGTTATTTATAGTTAATACGTACTTACATATAATAATACATATATAAAGAACACTATACAAGACTACACTGATGTAGGAATGCTTAAATTCATTGCAAATTTGAATTTCGGTCATGAATCAATTTATATGGGATTCAATTATGACAGTATATTTTTGTATATGTGAACAAAAGCTTAATATGCTGAAACCGAAAAACATATTTTCAATACATAATTATATTTAAAATTTTGTGCAAATTCAACAAATCTTAACATTATTTTTTTACTGCAGGGTTGGTTTTATCGACGATTATTAATGAAAGGAAAGTTGTTTTTGGAGTTGCAGTCATTTAATAATGTGATTGTATATTTGTATTTTATCAGTACCCTGATGAAGACTGAATTACAGTCGGAACGTTGGTGATCAGTGGAATTTATTAAATGACCGCAACTCCAAAAACAACTTTCCTTTGATTATTTTTTAGTTTCTGTTCGATATTTTGAAATATCGGTTAATTTTATATTGCAATTACATTTATTACGAGTAATTTATAATTTTTAGAGTGCCTCTTTACATTAAATTGCCATATAATACATAATACATTTTTTCGAAACTTGTTGAAAATTGTTAGTATTTTTAATATTAATATTTCTTGTGCTTTATAAAAACTGCACCAAAAGATGTTTTTATAGTTATTTTGTTCATTGAATTCAGCTGGATTTGAATTCAGATTAGTTGATTCGCGAATATTAATTGCAATTATTCATTATTCATTTCCTATTTTCGATGCATTCATGCCCATTATCATAATATAAACATTGCAATGCACTATCTCTGTCCTTATCATACCACGCTCGTTCTCTCTCCAACACACACTCTTCCCAAGTGCAGCTGACCACTCACTCTCCACACTATCATGCGCTCTCTCTCATGCTGTTTGCCTGATACTCGGTACGTAATGCTAGATCATACAAGTCTACTTCCCCTCGCGTCTCTGCTAGATGCAAGTGCATTCGGCGTCGTATGCACTTCGGTGCATCTCAGCTAGGCGTCGGTCTAGGAGCGACAGAGACAGAGCATGCACTCCGGGTAAGGCAGACAGAGAGGGAGGGAGTTGCTGTATTTGTTATTTATATTGAGGGAGCAAATTTTTTTATTGAATTTTACATGATTGGAAAACATATATTTTTTATTTTAACAATAAAAATTGTAATTATAAAAATATAATATATAAATAAATATACATTTAAAACTGGAAAAATGATAATATATATTATCAATTCACAATATATTTTTTTGTACAAACGTTTATAATTTTCATATAAAAATCTTTTTATTGCAAAATATCTGTATATACATAATAATAATAATAATAATAATAATAATAGACAAATAAAGAATAATTATTTCTGTTTTTCTTTTAATAAGACACAATAAAAATATTGAAATTTCACGTAATATATTTTGAATTATTTGCATTGAAAATATAACACATTTGTTGATCTCCCACTCATTTTGGGATGTGGCCCCCTCTCTGTAAGTTTTCATGACGTCATTGCCAAAAACTCCATGCAAAATATTGCAACCAATGAGAAAGCAGCTGTCACCTGTCTGGAATATATAAATATAATAAATAAACAATTATTTAAACTAATATATATTGCATTCTGAATATATTTAATATCAGGCAAACATGGTACCCAAGAGTCATTCACTTGTCTAGCTAGATAGTGATAGTGGGCTGGCTGTAGTTGCTAGACCACGCCAAGAGGTGGGGGGAGTGACGTCACACCTGCATGCAAGGCTAACGCGATATGCAGGTTTTAATTAGATGAGTGCATTGCAGCGAAATGGGGGATAATATATAACTATACGCCATGGAAATTCTAATGAATTATTCATTTTAATTTCAAATACTTACGGCATAATTGATTTTACCCATTGTTGGGTGCAGTGTTTATTTTTAATACATTTTCATATTTGACGATATATACACATACGTAAGTAACAGTTGTTAAATATTATATTTAAATCAATCTACTTATATTTAACAATGAAACACCAGGATTTTTATTGTATGTAAATAAATAAATATATCATTCATAGCTGATTACTCTTTGATGGTTGTATTATTACTGCTTTAAGCAATAAATAATGGTATTGATATTTAAACATAGATGTTATTTACCAGACGTCACTTTCCGAATAGATACTCTATCTGGATTGAAAGAAATATTTAATTTTATTATACATAGTAAAGATTTTGACTAGAAACTAACAGAATTATCAGAATCACAGTTGACCGTCCTACTTATTAGACAATAGATCTGTATTATTATTTTAAAATTAATTTATTTCTTTAGTTTTATTAAAGATAAATTTAAAAAAATATGTTATTTGATATCTTTTATATAATAATTCTATTGGTTGCAACAATGTATTAACAATTGGGTTTATCCGTACAACAAAATGATTTGTTAACACATGTTAATGTAGCAACCTTCGGCCAATTAATTCTTTGGTGTTTTTATAAGAATACTTCTCTAAGGTATAAAGTACTTCATATTTTTCAATTAGTATCACAAATATGTTTTATACTCTTGATTGTCCCCTTTTTGCTAGTTAATAACAGTACTAGAATAAAATAACGTTAAAATTGCAAAACAAAAACAAACGATATAGGACGGTGTATTTCTTGAAACTTTTTTCTTTGGGATTTGTTTGCGTTTTGTTGATATATTGATTCATATTTGATACTACTTTCCTATTCCATATTGTACAAAATTGGTAAAGCTAAAAATGACATCTGTCGATTCTGTGTAGTGGACGAAGAATCGTCGGAAAACATATTGTAGGAATGTCCAGGAAACCACCCTGAGACTGAATCACCTAGATAAGAGGTATCTTAAGGAAGATGATATCAAGAATCTATTTGAATTTTGAAACGACTATTCGATATTAAATATATGATGGTGAAAATCAAAAGTAGCTAACAACAACAAAATATTAGCCTGAACACATTTTTTAATTTACGAATTCCTAAAATTCATTTTGATTCATGATCACATATCACAGCTTCTGTTATTACGGTATACTCTTAAATTTTGTTATACTTGTTTAAGTATATTTACAAACTCTCTTAACATTTATATCGATCTTGTAGCTAAAGATTTATTACGGGCAACAAACTATAGGCATTATATAATGTTGCATTGTTAGGTACATTGAAGTATACTAAAATGGTTTACCGGCTACGTGACCAATACATGCAAGATCTGACTGTTAATTATTCATATTTATTCAAGCGCCGCTAATTGTATGAAATCTAATTAGATCTTCCCTTTCCATACAATAGGTGCGTGTTGATATCACTCCCAGACATTAAGATAAGACAATTTCCGCAGCATGGCGACTTGGTTGGCGGCGAGTTCTAACGCAACATTTTGCCCACAAGGCAAATATAAATAACCACCTTGCTCTGCACGCCATGTCACGCTACGCAGGACAGGCATTCCTGCCACTGCATGCGAGCAGGTTAAAAATAAATCCTGCACTCTGCACACCACAGCAAACCATTGCAGGAAGAGAAAATACACTTCACTCTACTAAATTAAACCTTATTTCACTGCAAACATGTGATACATCTCAGGCAGTTTGCAGAAATTAAGTAGCGTTGAACCGATTTACAAAATGATAAATATTGGAGGAGCAGAACCGTAACTAGGGTTTTGAGCGTCTGTGACAAAAAATTATTTGCGCCTCTACTTATCAAGAAACTACTGTTCTATAAACCTTCTAGATATATGATATTCATACATGGTAATATGAAATCCTTTTAAGCATTCCTGTGTTTTACTTTATTTGCTTTTACTAAAAGACGAGAAACTTGTTCTATAATAAATTGATTTTGTTGAAGTTTTGATTTAATGCGTTGATTCCGGACCGATTTTTTCCAACGTCCTACCGGATAGAAGTCAAGCCAGACCACTTCAAACAGAAGTCAAACCGCGTCAACACTTAAGGATCGACTGTTCCTTCTTAAGGATCAACATTTTTTATATTTTAGTTTTTATTGATCAGTATGGGAACGAATGTGTGCAAGCAGCAGCATTGGCGCAAGAAGTCTGGAATTACTGCAAGACAGAAGTTTACGTGTCTCATTCATCGGTTTCTCCAATGATGCAAATGAATAGACTATTCCAGAAAACTTGGAGAAAGTCGAAAGCTTACAAAAACCCTTGGCTAATATCGTTTCTTAAAAATTTTCGCTTTAAGGGAATGTACAATATTCTGAATGCACTTCAAATCATTTAAACAGCTATAACCAATCAGCTGAAGGTGATTCCACTATCAAGAAAGTTATTTGGATGGAAACAATATTGAATTGTAATTCTATTCGAACATTTTTAATTTTTTTTTTGTTACTTAATTTACAAACCTCGTATATACCATCGTACTATCCAGATAAAGTGTCAAGTGAATTTGTTATCACTTTAGTGACATATTCGTAATTTATATCCTCATCGTTATAGACTAAATTATTACATAGTTTCGACAATATTTACAAAATTCAAAAGTAATAAATATTTAATAAATAGAATATGTATTGAATTTTATCTGGAACGATACAGTGAGGGTGGACATATATAAACGGTATCCATAGTAATAACTAATTACATATTAGAAAATATCGCACACTATGGTAGGAGAGGCCAAATATTTTTATCGATTTGTCGAAAATTTTGTAAAAAAAAATTTGCAAATTATATTGGTCATGCTTTCTAAGTTGGCAATAGTAAAGTCATGATGTACAATAGATTGATTTTTACATTTGTGTATATGCATGTATAATAGAAGAAACCGATATAGAAACAATACAGTTACCGATGACTTCGTTATTGAAATTTGGCGGCGCATTTATCGGTAATTTTGCATTTGATCACGTCCCAGTGTCACAGCTCAATTCCCATCTCATCGGATGCCGAATGGCACATGTGCTGCCCCTCCCGGCCCAGAGAGACAAAGGGTTCGGGCGACGCTCCGCGGATCATGGCTGTCGCGTTCCATTTTACGCCCCGTAAACCAAACAACTTTACTTTTATCTTTACCATATTTTTGAAACGTCGATGTATTTTCCCCAGTCGTTCGCCCATTCCACGCAAAACGTTTGTTTGTATGAATTGATAGAGGAGAAGTTTTCTGGATAATTTTCAGATTTTTTCGATATTGATCTGAATTGAGATAACTTATCGTTATTTATTTTACTGTAAAAATGACAGATGGGAATAAACGAAAGAAGCCTGGTACGCTAAGTTTGGATGACCAACAATAAAGCGAAAAGTCGAAGACAAAAGGACACATCGTATAACGTAATTAAGAAAATATTGATGAAAAAAAATATCCCGATGTAAGAAGCAAGAAGGTCAAGAACCAGTGGACAAATTAGTGCAAATGTGTTCAATACATTAAATTATGTAAATAAAAATTAAGATTAAGCAAAAATGTATATATCCTATACCTAAAGGTAGAAAGATGACTGATAAAAGGTACATATTTTTTTATTCAAAATATATCATCATTCATAATTTGTAGCATAATATTCTTTTGTAGAACAGGATTTAAAGTACCTAGCATACTTGCATTTTAGTAGAACATGTTGCTAATCTCTAGCTTAAGCAAGGGACCACAACTTGTAATGGATTTCGAACCATGTAGACGCAGCGATATTTTAATTTGAATAAAGATTACACATATATTTACACTATTTTTGCGTTTATGGTTACTCAATTATTTGTAATTGTCTATAAAATTTATTATTTTAATGTTTATTATTGTTACTATAAGTTTTAACAGTAAAATATAATATATAAATTTAAACAATTGCATATTTTTTACATTTGAAATTGGAAATTAAAGTTAGGATACGTAATGTGTATTTGGTTTTGAAACCCAAAGCTAACCTAGAAAGTCAATTCTCATCGGCAGTATCTCATTTGAGATTTTTCTCCTACTAATTGAATCCATTCCTTCGAAAGAAATAAAACTTTACGATGTTCCATCTTCATATGCAATTATTCCAATTAGGTGCAGTTTGCAAAACCTTCAATTATCAGAAAAACAGCAACATTCTCCACGGGGAAATAAAAAGCCGTGGCGACCAACTGGTTGCGAGCCGCGGACCCGGTCTGTTCTCATCAGGTCATTGACCACGCGGCAGCCAATCACGCCAAATGCACGCGAATATTCGTGATACACAACACAGAACCAGTTCTGCTGGCGATGCTGACATGATGCACAAAGTGCAACAGCCACCATCGCTACTTTCTCTCATTTTATCATTTGCACCACTACCAACACCCTAAATACGCTCTTACTTAAATGAAATTAAACCGAACTGTATATTTTAATCACTGGCCTACAACCCTAGAAGTGTTATTACGAAATTTGCTTCACATGCATTTTTAGTGCAATTAGTTAATAGACGATGCTGAGAATGGAACCCCAATCTGCTCAGTCGAATCGGAGTGAACCACCCATTTCATTTCGATTCAAACAAAATTTATTTTCTAGTTGCTTTATTCTAATCTAATACACATTATTGAACATGTAATAATACTTAGATATAGTTTAAATTTAGCATCACATATATTTGGAAAACTCTTAGATTTGAACATTTGATTTGCAAAGTCTTGTATTGTCTTGTTTAGATGACAAACAATACTTTCAACGACAAATTCAATTACTCTCAAAATTGAAACATCCATTAAACAACTGTGTTTTTCTCGATACGAATTACCTAAAGAGTACCTTAGTATTATTGAGCTAATGTTAAGGATGTTAAAGTTTAATAAATAAAGAAGAACTATAACAAAATCTTTATAAAACAAATGACTTAAAATGACAAGAATTTTATTTACTTATATATTTTTTTATTAATTCATACGACAGTCCTTAAAACACTAATAAGAACTACACGTGAAACGATAAAATTAATTAAATTAAAAATAATTAAATGAAGATCGTTGTTTATTTTGCAATACATTTATGCACATTTTTTTATCAAAAATTGATCAATTCATGGAATTAAGTAAATTAATTATTTTTACATATTTGAAAAAACGATAAACAATTTCTAAAAATACTGAAAACCTATTGTAAAAATCTCAATTTGTTAAGATTCGTGAAAATCTTGAAAATAAAAACGAAATTATTCTATGCAAGAAAAACTACATTTCAAGCAAGCAACTGATTCAAAACTATTTGTTTTAATAAGTATTTCTCATTTGAATAAGTTATGATCGTGAGGTCAAAGGAAACATGTTTTATTGCTTAAAAGAATGACAGAATATTTGTGTATTGCATTAGTGAAGATTCATACATTATTAATATCTACCCCTTCCATTTTCCCTTCTGAAACATAAAAAATCTTGCTATTAATTGAATTATTATTTTTGAAAGGCGTGCATGAATATAAATAAACGAGTTTGTGTACAGTGACAAATATATTATCTTGCGTATTAAACGTAATGTAAGACGTAATATAAGTTGTCACCCTTTTATTACATTTTTCCTAATGGAAGTCCACGTCATCATAATCCTCCCTATTCCCTTATGCTAGGGAGAGCTATCCCTAAAAATTTCCTTGGTCTATAACTCCTCATCAACCCTTCTCGTAATGAGACGTCCGAGCGTAAGACAAGTCGGCGTATCTCACGTCCACGTCCGCATAATTAAATATCCTACAGCTGGGATGCTGGGAAGAATGCAGCTGCTGTACAAGGCTGTATATTACATAACTGTCCACCATGCCGCGTGATGAAGACCTGCAGGAGATAATGATGGAGATGGGAGATGAATATGTGGGAGGAATTAAAAATTAAAATGGAGATGTTACGGGTAACGTCATTATATCCTAGGTCTTTCATATGGGAAAAGGTATTAACAAAATTATCAGATATTTACACGTTGCCTATTATACGTTTAATTTCTTTTACCTATTTAAATTTTACAATACAAAAGAATCATGTAGTTATTGTGTGTCCCAAATAATGTATTAAGCTATGGGATCTCGAGAACGGTAAGAGAAACGCGGTTAAATTAGACCAAAGTTGACGAATTGAGGGACCATTTTAACGATGTCTTTGTGTTTGCTGAAAAAATGTATAGGTTACTAAATATGAATGAAAATTAAACTTTTAGGGTTTTTAATTTTTGCTCATAACTTACAAAGTTACAATATTAAGTGATTTTGGTGTGCACCTTCTTCAGACACTTTTTTTATAATGAATTTCGGAGTTTAATTTTTCATATGTAGGTTATGAAAATTTAGAATATAGCTTTTTTGCTCTTTAATAAAAAAGTTCTATTTTATTTTTTTAATAAATAATATGAAAAATTAAGAAAAATGTTTTTTTCTATAAAAACCAGTGTATAATAGTTAGTTATTAAATATTCAGACAGGAGTAGAGGAACCTGGAATCAGGAACATTTGCGAGAAAAATAGAACATAATATCGGAGTCTCAAAATCATCAGTTTAGAGACATACTACTCAAAAAACACAAACTTGCATTAATAAAAATAGAGAATTATTTGAGCTCATGATGTAGTGTATTTTTTTATTTTCGTTATTTGTTTTCAATTAAATATTTATTTTCTTAACTTATTGTTTTTTTCTATCCCAATAAAATATTAGCATTTCTTTACATCTTTATTTATAACTGATTAAAAATAAACCAACAAGCAAATGTGGTAAAATAAAATGCGAAAAGTGACTCCCATTGGAGTTCTTTCAGATTAGATTGAAATCTAGAGGCTTCGTCCTTTTTATAATAAATTTTAATCAAAATAAATTATTTTTATTCTCTGCACATTTTTTAATTTGTCGGAATACTATATCTATTTAAATATATTCCAATTTAAATTTGTAATTACATTTATTATTACTGTAACTAGAACAAAATCTAATTCTTACAAGTAAACTTAAATTTTAATTTAAGCATTAAATATGTACAGATAATCAATTTTAGTTTTTGCAGGACACTTATGACAGTTAAGGATTAATGTGAAATTAATGTTTTGTGAAAGATTGTGATATTAATATTTATTATCCCGTTTAATTGTTCTTATGTACAAGATACATATGCAGATCTCTAACTTAAGTAAGAATGCTAGTATTTATGCAGAATATTTTTAGATAATAAAATGTTATCTGAAAACCTCTCTCCCTTACATATTAAGCAAACTCATTCAAATCAAATGCATATAAATTAATAACGCATAAAATTAAACGAACCATATAATTCAACACGGTATTTTACGACTTTGCCTCCGTTCTAAGGACAAAAGAATATTCTTCCTTCCCGTTGCAATGGCGTCCATTGCATTATAACTAGAGGATGGCAGCACTGCATCCCGTGCGGTTAATATGCAGGGGCAGTGCAGCCAACATAACGCTTGTATTGTTTTATAAAACAATAGGGGTGTCTGCTTTTAATGCGAATGGAATCGGCGGATATAAAATTTTAGTTGTTGAGGGTGGACATTGTTTTATAGAATTTTGTTTGGAATTCTGGGAGGGATGTGCAGACAAAAATGGCTTTATCCGCCACACGTGAAATTAAAAGAGAAGGAAATGTTTACAAAATCAAACAATAAACTTTATAAATTAAACAACAGTGTTATTTTTTATAAAGAACTGTAATTAGATAGATATCTACGAAATACTCTATAGATAATTTATTTTCTTTTTTCCACTTTACCGTTTAATAAGAGCATTTTTATTTCACTAATTTCAGTTAGGTTATTGATTCCATTATTTCACTAGTGAAGTCAAAATGTCAAAAAATCATAATTTCAAATACATTTTTGTTCTTATCCAAATGGAAGTAGAAAAAAATATTGTATGAAATAATCAAATACAGCAATGGTTATTTAAATTCTGCTGTTACAAAACTCGCTTATGTCTCGTTTTGTAATTTTCGCTTGCGTTAAATAACCACATTTGTTTCGTTACATAAATAGCTGTTATAGAAAAATAACAACAGCAAGGTACATCTTTCAATATTTAATTTTTATTTCGAATCCTCGAATGTTAAGATGTACTTAAATTGTTTGTAGCAGTATCTTCACTTAATCATAAATCCAATCCAAAAAATATTTTTTTCTACTAACAATACAATAAAACGTTTTTTTTTCATAACATCCTAATTTTAAAATGTCCAGGTCAGCAATTTTTAAAAGGTTGCACCACTGATAATTACTTATCATGAACATGAACTGTACTAGTACATTTTATTTATGACTAATCACCTTTAATTAATAAATTAATTTAATAAAAAGTCTGCATCTCAATATTAATTTATTATCCTACAAGTTCCTTAGTATAGAAGCTTCATCTTTAGCAATATTGTAGCGATAGCATTAGCGATAAAGTAACAATTTGAATGATATCCGTATTTATCTACATTATAGCAAAATGTGTGTACTTGTTGATGAATTTTTAGAAACGGTAATTTTAATATAACATTAATTACACACATGCACATATCAATCGGTAATAAAAGCTAACGGGCAGGTTGCAGATAGCGCCAAGGTTACCTACCCGCTTCCTACTGCTTCATGGCTGCGTAAATTCAGTTTTTACCTGGCCGAATACTTTGTATCAATCTCAAGTTATAGACGTGAACAGTTAAGAAATAATTAACTTATAGCTACCAGCATGAGATAAACGCACACGGATATCCTTACTGGATATCTAAATTCTATCTTGTATTTCATATGTTTATATTTAACCAGCATGTTAATGATGATTTCTTCTAACATGCCATACTTTGTTCAAATATTCTATGTTAATGGTTTATTTACATTTATATAGTTTTATATTATATGCAACTTATATTTTTTTCAAAATAATAAATCATTGCTGTGATCTTAGTTCTCTCGTATTTGGTGGTCTCTACAATTAAATTTTATATCATTCACAGCTTTTTTCTCTTTTGCTGCCTTTGACAATCTGGTTTTTTCATATATGTCACTAATGATACATTTATTTTGTAAAGGACGTTGAGCAGATGTCACCTCATTGCCACTGTAACTGGTGTGGAGAGTACATATAGTGTATATATTTATTTGGGTATTCACTACGTTTTGTAAAAATTTATATTTCAGGTGATACAATGTAACAATTTAATTGTGTAAAATATCGAAGATAGTTAGAAGGGAATGGCTTTGAACAAAATCAATTATTAAATGATTTTTTTTGGGGGATTTTATAATAGTTTGTAATACTGATGTACGAGTCTATCTTTAAATTTACGTACGTAGAAATGAAATTTTGAATAATCGTTTGTTTTCGACTATTTAGTAAGATTTGATATTTTTGGCTTGGTATTGCAGCAGTTACCAACTTTAAAGAAATGTATTGTATATTGTATTAGGCTATTCGTAATCACCATTGGTCCTACAACTCTAGAACAGTTTTCCACAGGTAAAATTAAGAAGTGAACTTCTCTAGTTCCATGAATTTTTAGTAAAGTAGCGTATTTCAGGGACCTTCAACTTGTAGTAAATTCCGAACCACTCGATCGGTATTTTTATCTCTCGCCACTCAGTAAGAGAAGACTTGGAATCATGTTAAAACTTGGTTAAAGAATTTATAAAGGATAAGCATGTTTTTAATATTTTTACGATGATATCTGTCCGTGTGTGTGAATGGAAGGATGGATGGAAAGATGGATAGTTATGTTGTTGAGAAATATGAATCCAAAACGTGGTTTATATAATGGTATAAGGTTCATAGTAAAAGACATGAAAATAAATTATTTAAACGTGGAAGTATTAACCGGTCAGAGTGCAGGTAGCCGGCTATATTTACCACGATTTGATTTAATCGTAATTTGGCATCGTAGGCTTTCAAAGATATACTAATTAAATAAATTCCATATGCAGTGCTCTAAATTATAATAAAATAATTTGATTTTATCGAAGGCTACCTGCTACAAATGCAAATAGTATTATTTTTGCAAGACGAATACTGTATTGTAGAATTTTGCATAATTCAATATGTATCTCGATATTGTATTTATTCTGATCAATGCAAGTCTCAACCCTGTCTAGTAAAACAAAACATGGTTGATAAATAAAACATAATAAAGACATTAACATAGTGAATAATGCAACATACGTGTGTTTGCCATCCTTGTCGCGACGACACCTGCATGGAAAGGAGGGATTTAGCGCGAGGATTTGAACGCTTGAGGAGTTTATGCGTTGAGCCTGGATCCTGGATCCTGGATCCTGGAGCCGGGAACGCAGATAAGGCGGGACCTGGAGCCGGAGTGGAATGAGAATGGAGGATATGGAATGGATATAGCCACATACCTTCCCGCACCCGGTGATTGCGTACACTCGCACGGACAAGTTCGTTTGGAAAGGAATGTGGCCTAAGAAAGTTGAAATACTTGCCAAAATAAAAGGGTTTCAATTCCATTTACAGCTTTATTTTCAAATCTTTCAGCATGTCACGTGAATCTTTTAAGATATTTCTCAAACACAGTTAAAGTTTCCAAGCTACTCGTTGCGCATCGGGACATAATATGAAGCGGAAAATTTGACTTGTTTACATTTAGACATTATCCATTTAATATATTATTTAGTGGTTTAGTAGACAGTAAATACTTAATATACATAATTATGATTTTTAGTTAGTCATTATGTCCTAAAATTGATCTGCTTGACAAAATAGACAGTCTCTAAACCGCTGTCTTTGTCTGAGGGGTATGTCTATTGATAGTGTTATTTAACTTGCAATCACCTTTCCACATAACCTCGAAAAAATGTGCTAAATTTAAAATTCTGTTATTATAATAACTTCATAAATTTTGTATTTACAACGATATCGTTTGTAAATGCCATGTGGTCGGGTATACACAACAATCCATCATAATATCCAAAGGCCTGGACTTAATATGGAGCCCTGCGGGATATATGTTTTTTGATTGAAAGTTACTCTTCTGCCCTCAAAATTTCCATTATGTTACGGGCACTTTATGGACTTATAGATATATCTGAAAAACACTTATGGTGACCTTCCCTGGAAATAAACACATCCTATAATATGTTTTATAATTTACCTGTGAAATGAAAGCAATGCATCCTTCACTTATGATATTTACATATCAAACTAATAATTATGTCTACTTGAATAATAATAGACAAACGATTTACTTCATGCAGATTAGTTAGTCACTAGTGATAAAAAAGAGACAACAAGATACTAATATACATATTGTAGAAAAAGATGGCGCAAAAAAGTATGTTACAGACGTTGGAAACACAACATAAATATATAGGACGCATCTATATAATTAACAAAATGTACACAGTTTTTTGTAATTAACATCGTACCATGGATAATAAAGGTCTTAGGGAGACATAAATATAAAAGGTAAAAATTTAACTATTACGAAATTCAGTTAGAAATGTATAAGGATAATACGATAATAAAAGCAGTGCTTATAGTAAATCAGTTTCTATAACTTCGTATTGTTATTGTAATAAGAAACTTTCACACAAACAATGATTGTGTAAGGATAAGATGTTCTTAGGTCGAAATCTAAACTGTAAATAAATAAATAATACAAGTAATGGACCTATAGGGATCTTTTTATTTTTAAAATAATATTTTTGACCTTCGCCACAAAAGCGGAAATTCAAAAATGAAAATAATATATTGTTGACAATTTGAACAATGTTTATTTCACTCAGAAATCACTAATATAAAGTTGTCTGCATGTGCGTAATGAGTAGGAGCAAAGAGTAGCAAATTGAGTAGTCCATTTGACATGTATACAATTCACAGTTACAAATTACTCATAACACATAATGCAGTGAAACACATACAAACTCTGCTTAAAACGTTAAACAATTCTGGGTGTCGCGATATAATGCTTTAACAGTTGTTAGGCTTTTTATGTGCCCATAAAGATCAAATATAAAATGATTTACAGTGCCGAACACTCATTCCGAATCAAATTTGCACCGAATTATCTTAAACATTCGGGGTCAAGGTTAAGCACACTACCTTTCTCTTTTTTCTTAATCACGTATTCAAACTAAATTTATTCCAACTGGTTTCCTAATGAAGTAATTGAAGATGAAACTTTGTTAGAGGACATTTATATGCAAATATCTTATTCACGTTTCTGGAAAAACTGACTTATGGTATATATTTATTCATAATTTCTTGTAATATTACACTTTATTTTTATTTCTGACATAATATGAATATTCATAAATATGTAATATATTTATTTTACATATGTCAACACTTTTAGATTCCTTTCAAGTACATTTAATCGTATAGTATTTTTAATCACTTAAGACATAAAATTGAAAATTGATTGCTATGATTTTAAAGCCTGCAATTGTATTATGCCTTTTCGAATTTATTCTGTCGCTTTATTAACTAGCTTTTATTTATTTGTGGAACTTACAACCCTATATCAAAGTTGTGTATAGTTAAAATTAACCAACCAACAGTATTAAACAAAATATTGTGTTGACAATCGCAAAATATCCCAAAAATATTTATTTTTGGGTTCAAAATTTCGATTTTGAGAAGTAATGTACGTAGATAGACCTCGACGCGCAGATTACAACTTTTTAAACGGAATTTGATTATCTCTTTTCGTTCCTGAAATATTTGCTGTCAAATTTGCACCTCAAAAAAGTGTGTTTTTTGGCTATATCTCTAAAATGGATAGAGATACAATCCCAACGATTAAACCAGTCGATTCTACGCGCAAAGTTACATAAAGAAATGTTTTCTCCGCATATACGTTCTTTGGAATGATTAGGTGAAAAATGTGAAAATCGAAAAAACCTAAATTTCAAAATTTCTCCGAGGAACTTTTTTTTTCCGAAACTTTTCATTTTTTAGACTTAAGTAAACATCGATGCGCTGATTTCAAATTTTCAAACCGAATTGAATTATCTCTGACCGTTCTCGAGATATTCGTGTTCAAAGTTGAGTTTTGGCAATACCTAAAAAAACAGGTTTTTTAGGTATACTGCTTTAAGTGTTAGGTTTACGACTTCGGCGACATCACCAATCGATTCTACGGGCAAAATTACGTAGGTATACCAATTTTTAGATTTTTATTCCAAAGGATACAATTCGTAGAAAGAAAAAACGAAAAAAGCCAAAATCGAAAAAAATGCCTGATGAACCCCTGACGATTTTTTCGATTTTTGGCCATTTTCAGTTTTTTCCTTGTAGAAATTCTGTCTGTTGAGATAAAAATCTGAAAATTGGTACACTTATGTAATTTTGCCCGTAGAATCGAATGGTGAGGTCGCCGAAACCATAAACCTAACCATGTAAGGGGTATACCTAAAAAACCTGATTTTTTAGGTATAACTTTGAACTCAAATATCTCGAGAACAGGAAGAGATAATTGAATTCTGTTTGAAAATTTGAAATCAGCGCATCGATATCTACTTATGTATAAAAAATGAAAAATTTTGGAAACAAGAAATTTCTAGGCGAAAAATTTAAATTTAGGTTTTTTCGTTTTTCTTATTTTTCACCTAATCATTCCAAAGAACGTGTATGTGGACCAAACATTTCTTTATATAACTTTTTCCGTAGAATCGAATGGTGAAGTAGTTAAGATTGTATCTGTACTCATTTTTGAAATAGACTCAAAAAACACACTTTTTTGAGGTACAACTTTGAGAGCAAATATCTCCGAAACGAAAATATATAATTAAATTCTGTTTGTAAATTTGTTATCAGCGTAGCTAATTCTTTGAAACAAGTTACAAATAAAATTTTGTAAAATTTTAAAATTTTCAAGCTAAAAATTCGATATTTTCAAATATTTTCGGATATACCAAAAAATACAGCATCAGCGGCTTTGCGAATTACTTCTCCTGTTGTTACTATATACGTAAACTATTTTTCCAAGTAATATTTACTGTTATTATTATTATTACTTTATCATTGGTTAATGAACTTTGTTACTCGTGCATTTGTGTCATATGAAAAATGGGGTGTATCATTTATTTCAGGAAGCACCTATTCCACATTAGAGCACTTTTATCGACTGTCCAATAGTTATAAGACTTCTGCATACCTTCTATATAGGTACTAAAATATTTTTTATGTACCAAAAATTTATAAATAATATTAGTGTAAGATGCCCATACGACCCGAATTTTCAAGATTTGTTGTTTGTACCAAAATCTCGAATAACCTTTTCAAGATCCGTAATTATCCCAGTTTTATAAATCCGATTTGAAATTCATTATTTTTTTAGGCTTTTAAACTTCGAGAACAAAACTAAGTTAGAAATTTTTGTATAATTATTTATTGTCCTTACGGCGAGACTGGAATTATTTTACAAATAATTCATACAGAAGACCTTGTAGTTTCGTCCTTATAAGTATATCATATATCAAAAATGAATTTTATTACAGAAAATTTCATCTTTTCCAAAGACTACCAGAGTTAATTTAGTGAAAATACTGTTTGTAGAACGTGAAATTTTGATACGGTTTGAATATGCGGTATGTTAATAACTCTGAACATGTGCATGTGAGTAATAACAATAATCATATATTATGTATTATTATGTTCTTCCATGTGTGTTCTATTTCTAACACATCCCACGTTCTCTAATTTGAGCGTGGTTCACATTAGTCCCAGTCTAACCCTTCTCGGGCTGTGGGCGCGGCTACTCGCCTTTGAACTCACCGCCAGACATTGTTGCTCACACATTAATTAAGAAATCTCCTCATATGTGCGACTGATCTCATTTGATTTACAGCCCAGGACGGGTAGAACAGGATTCGAGACTCCATACTGTTCCGATGGGTGTCTTCATTAGCTTTTTCCTTTCCTTTTTTAATTCCAACAAAGATTATAAAAGTTTTCTTATATCATAATCATTCGTGACGGTATACAGTTCCAAATTAACATCAGAATAATATCAAATTGTCCCAATTTATATCATTATCTTTAATTTATAGTAAAATATAAATATTCAGACAGGATGTACATTTACAATTTTACATTTTTATCTTAATATGAATACTAATATAAAGAAGTGAATACAAAATAAAATAATATATTGTAGTTTTTTTAATAAGCTGATTTTTATTAATTCATTTGATTCCACATGCTCTAGTTTGTACTATCCTACCGATGAATTCGAAAATTGGAACATAAAAACGTACATCATCATGGATTATTAAAAGTTATTATTTATTTGAAACTAAAATTAATTGTAAAAATATAACTTTTATGATACATCTACAACTAAAGCTTGAATAAAGTAGAAAAACCTATTCGAAATTTTATCGATAAATTTTGCAAAATATTATAGAAATTAAATTAAAATTAAGAAAATTTCCCTAGATCTAAAGAAATGCAACATTCTTTTGGGAAATTATGAAAAAATATATATGAAATATTTTTATCAGACTATAATTATTACAATAAATTTTTAAGAACAATATTATTATCGGCTTTTCCTACATTTTGTCTTTGCGTATCAGATAGTCAAATAAAAATGCACTAATATGAAGAAAATTCAAGTTTCTAATTTTGTTTTTTAATGATACATGGTATTACTGTTATGGAATTTTTAGGTTATTAATTTAAATATGTCAGTTGTTGATGATTTTTAGTATCTTCATTATTAGATTATCTAGTTTTATAGAGTCATTTAAGATGATATTACAGGTTTCTATTGTAGAAGTTATTGCTTATTCGCTGCTTCTACATGTTTCTTTGGATACTTGTTTATTTTTCTACTTCGCTGGTGTAAGAAATATTTTGTCACACCCTAATCACGAATTAATATGAGAATTACAAAGAAACCTACGAAAGCGATTTTTTTCATACCAATTCATAATGCCCACATATATCCTATAATATGATTCGTACTCACGTCATTAATAAATAATAATATAGTTGTAAGACATAAAATGTAGAGATGAAATAAGAAAAAAGAGGTTTGTGTTTCGCTCTGAATATTTTGTTGTGGATATTTCGATGGTAAGTTGTCATGTAAGTTTGACGTTATTTGTCACGGTAGGTGAGCAATTGTAGCATTTGTGCTTGCGAAGTATTCCGGAGGACACAACATTTCCTCGGCTTCTTTAATTACGTTTAATTACTATTATTATAGCAATTTCCTCAAGAGCGATCACATTCTGCAGTTACTGCGATTGTGCTGCCCTAGCTCTTTACGCCATTCTTTTATACCTCAGCCTTTGTTTCCGCATTTCCCTTTTAATTCTAACCGCCTTCATTACATTTTTGTCTTTATCATCGCTTTCCTCCTCTTTGTATTTTTCTTTAATTAAACAATCAAACGGACGCGTCTACTTTTTGTTTTTATCACGATGACATTTTGGTAAATTGGACGCTGTTAGACTGTGAGGGTTGTAGGGATTGTTGGATAAGAAGGGAAGCGTCTGATTGTTCGGCTCCCTTGAGGTGCAAAACAAAATCTGCGATGCCTGATTGTTCTTGGAAGAGTTCGCGCCAACCGCGATTTTATGCCCCCTTTGTTTCCTCTTCCGGCATTTTACTTTCTCATTAGTTCCGGGATGACTTGCATGCTGGATTATTTCAATGATGGAACGTAAATCATATCTGCGCAAGAACATTTTTTAGTTCGAGGTCTAATTCCAACATCTTAAAATTTTTTAAATGATCCTTGTTTATTTCTATAAATATGTAGGAAGATCTTTTTTCTTTGTATTTAACACAAACGAAACACGATGTTCTGCCGACACCGAAACCCTAACCTAATATTCGGCCGAAAACGTAACCGAAACTTTAGTTAAATTTTTATTAATCATGGATATGTCGTATTTTTTACCTTTTAAGTTATTATTCGATTATTAAATTAAATAAGACTTTATTAGAAAATTACTTTATTTTTGTAGAGATAATGGCCCTTAATTATGAGCCCACTTTCATAGAGCACTTTTATCAAAAGTGACGCCTGGCCTCCTAAGGTTATAATGTAAAAGCACGCTTCCTAAAAGCGCTATTATTATAAATATGGGCCACAGTTTTACTAAAGAAATAAAGACTTTCACCCCCTCACAAATGTCAAAAAAAAATCACATTCAAATAAGTAGTCTTTCAAGAAGTATCTGTTAATAACTAACAGGTTCAATTATAATTTATGCTGACGCTAATCAAAACCCGAAACTTCGGTCGGACTCTAGAAATAATTAATTCGATTTTGGCTATAATAGAACAAGAAGCAATAATTTACAGTTTCAATAAATCTTAAAATTTCTTGCTTTAGAATAAACTTTCAAATATAATTTTTAATTCAATTACCATATTTTTTGTTTATTGCGACTGAACTTCCGAGTATATTAAGTTTGTAAGATAACTACCTCCAATTTAAGAATATATGTTTATAAACTACGGCCTCAATATTATTATACGTTACCATTGCTTGTTCCTAACTTACTGAGAAAGTGAACTTTGTTGTTGTTATTGTCCTAGACACGGAAGTAGCATTTTATAATAAGAGTAGCGTGACAAGAAATTTATAAAATTGTGAGAAGGAAGACGTGTATTGTACACATCATTATTTCTATTTGAGAAACTGTGGTTAAAAGGAAAAATTAGCGGTACGATTGAAAATAGTAATAAAGGCAATAAGACAATAAACACAGCAATATTAGTAATTTATTAGTTATGGGTAATGAAACGGAAAGTGGCGTTTAAAAGCTTTTGCATTATTTTAACGCAGACAATAGTGAGTCTGTTAACACAATGTATAAAGTTTATGTGGCGAGTTTATAGATCATTTGATTAATTTCACGATTTAATCAACACCATATCTTTAACTCCAGTGTGATAATTGTAAGACCATTAGCTTTACAATGCATTTATTGTTATTTCAAGCATTTTATTATTTCTTAAACACGATATTAAATTGCTTTATTGCTAATACAACACTTTCTGTTTTGTTTATTTTTACCTAAACACCAGTTTTATGTTTATATTATGTTCGTTTCATTGCTGTATGAATGTCAGTCACCACTGCAAGAAATACGAAACGGACTACCAACCCTGACATTTCAGGAATCGTTTTTTCACAGTTTCTTCTACATTTCTTATAAATAATAAGCAATAAACTAGGATAGTTGAATAGCTATTGATAATTTTTTACATAATAATACATAAAAAGTGAAAATAAATAATAGCTATTAACATACCTAGGATAGTTATGAGTACCATAATCGTCGCAGATGTCAATTGAATTCCAAGCTCGAAAGGCGAGTATTTTAAGACATCTAAGGCCTGGTATGATTCATAACATCCATGGTTTATTCAGTAGTTATGTTTTATACTATTTTCTCTGTTTCGGCTTTTATTTGCATTATTTTTTATAATAATATTTAACAATTTCCATTAAGGGATTTTTTTGATAGAATAGTTAGGTTGGTGACAGTGAAAAATTAGAATTACTTTGTCAGTTGCCTAGATATTTTGTGTATTTAATGCAGTCATGCCAATCTCAAATAACAAAATATAACCAAAAATTGTTTAAGAATGAAGCTCTTTCTAACATCAATAAGCGTGCTGGAATATGATATTCTAATTCCGAAACAGAGAAATATTATACCATACTGACTACCACTAAATAAAAAGTCGAACGATCAACTAGAAATATCAATTTAGGTACTTTATTATATAATTGAATTTAAGGACTAAAAAATGAAGTAAATTAACGATGTATTATTTTAAAATTTAGTTTTACCTTTTAGAAGAAATTAATATTAGTACATGGTTTTAGTTCTATGATTGGCCACAGCTTATTTTTAAATAAATAATGTTATTACAAATATGTGTACCCAGATTCTTAATAGAATTAACTAACTCCAAAAATAATCCCTTTTATAAATCTGGGTGTTGAAAATTTAAATTTATTATTGTTATGCTTGATAAATGGTTGTAGGGAATATGTAAGTACTGTATTCCTTAGGTAATATGTATAAAATTATAAGTAAGTGTAAAGAACAAACAATATAATGTATGTATCTAAAGTGCTTTATAAGTGTAAGAATGCTTAATTAGAGAATAAATAACTATTATTAAAAAAATCAAAGTTGATGAAAATGTCAACACTATTATTACTTTCGAATACAAGCTATTATTGAAAGTCAATGTGTACTTCGGTGTCAGATGATTACCAAGCAACATGCTTTCGGAAATTATTGCATAATTATCAATAACCTAGGGTTATTAAATCTGATAAGTCTGATGATGACTAAAAGATCGAGACGTCTTTATAATTATTGTGGAAAAATCAAGTAATGAATACAAGCTATGTGTGGGAAGATGATTAGTATATTTTTATAAGAATAAAAAAACGTCTTCCAATGGTGTTGGGTTATGATAGCGGGTTGAGAAACGAGGGGTAAGGCTTGGTAACGAATGGACCATGAAATTTCTCGGTGGCACTTTTTTCATCATAATAAAGCAGCCAATGATTGAGGAATTTCCTTGTGAATTGTCCCGGCGTTTAATGCGATTAAGCCATATCGCATTTTATAGTTGTTATAATTTAACAGCTTTTTGCATGAGCCGCAGGCAAGCGGGTGGCCCAATATATTTTAGATAATGTTATTTTACGGCGCACGTTTTATGGTTAATCTTTGTGAACATTCCCCTGTAGACGTAATTGCGTATTGATAAAGTTGTTCTTCCTTCTGCACTCGCCAATTTTTTCCACAAACGTCTCTGAGATTCGTGCATTCTTATACTCTTATCTAACACCCCCTCAATTTTGATAAAGATTATAATTTCGTGAAGCATAATTTTCTTTGTTCCCTATCATAATTTTTCAGTTTTATCAAGCTGTAATAAAGCTGGAATTTAAAAACTTTAATTGCTTTCATTTATTCCTTATCTACTATGAGAATTTCACACAAATGCACCTTAGAAATTGGTAATCTAATTAGAAAAAACTTTATAAACAGTAAGTATATACCATGAGTATTTTTTTAACGTGAACGTCCCATTTAAAATGCAACATAGGGAACGAATTTGACATTTGTTTTTTGGGTTATATTTTTTTAGGCCTACATCAAGTGCAAGAAAAAATTTAAGAATCATTAATATCTTCAGAGGAAATGGTAGTATAATAAAACAGTCAGCTATACAACAAGTAAATTTAATAAGAAACAATAAAACAGTAATTACATTAAATTTTAAAAATTCATCCATTAACTGCTAAGCAATGACTCAATATACTATATAACTTATGAATCACATATATTTTGGAAATGTGACAATTTGAATTTTTAATTCATCTAAATTTTGTAGAATTCCCCAATACAAACTTCTGATTTTAAATATCAGCAATAAAAGGAATCTTGATATGTAAGATTGAGTGTTCTAGCATGCCATTAAACTATCCTACCGTTTCCTCTAAAGTTATTAATGATCCTTAAAATTATTGTAGCACTTGATGTAGAAATATTATAACCCAAAAAACAAATGTCAAATTCGTTCTGTATGTTTCATTTTAAATTCAATCTAATACAAATCATAACCATCAACGGATACAAGACTTGGTTATTCCTTGTGAGTAAACAAAAATAATAAGAACAATAATTTGTTCCCATGTTCGTAAGTAAATGAGGTAGTCCTTATGAATTTAAATTTTGCAACTTATCTGTCGCGAAATCAGAATGCGAAAGAAACTTCCAAGTTAGGAAAGGGTTCTCTGTATGATAATTCAGATATAACAAACGATTCTACATAAAGCGATATGAAGCATCCAAAAAGGGAAGCGGGTTGTTAATATAAAAAGAAATGAAGTATCCTCCGCCATCTTCCATGTATAATACCTTCTCCTGTGGAAGGAAAGTTTATAAATTTGGCTCTGGCGTGTCCTCGGACGTCATTTCTGCAGGAACGCGCGGCGAATCCCAAATTCCCAGAAAGAAAATGAGTTTTTTTGTTCGGCAGAAGCACGGGAGATGGCAATAAGTTCGCCCCGCGCACCTAACGACAGCCTGGGGGCTGATCCCGGGTAAATGTCGCTAAATTTTCAGCAGCCGAGAAGCTAAAGCCTCGCAAAGACGAGGAGATTCTGCCTGATTTCCCCGAATTACCCAGGAAGGGATACGAGTTCCACTGACGCTCAAATCCTTTCTCTTTCTCTACATAACTTAGTCTAAACAACAAACATATAAAATAAATAAATTTTAAAATGAATTATTGTCCACACTGATTTATGAAAGAAATTAGGATACTGGCCTTCATAAAGGATCCTTTCTCCTTTCTCTTGATTCTTGATTGAAACAAACAACATTTAAAATAAATATTAAAAATTTTATAAATACTTCTCTGAATTATGATAAATGACACAATTGTGAAATTAATGTAAATACCAAAATTAACTTTTTTATGTAAATACTACTATAAGCTGATTTTTTTAACGTTGATTTGTGATAACAAACAATTTTAACTAAAATGTTTGTCATATATTCCTTCTTAGGGTTTTTTTAAGAATAAGTATAACATGTCTGAGTTTTTATATATTTTAATGAATAAATATTAAAGATGTAGTACCCTCTGTGCAATCAGTTGATTTAAACGAAGAATCAAATTTATTGACAGCAATGTTAATTAATACGTTTGATATTTTATTACAGCTATATTATTTATTTAACTACAGCTTAATATTTAAATAATAGTAGTAGAAGCTATTTACGACTCTAATAGATAAAAGCAGTTATTATGGCTAAATAACAACGTAACCTTAAACATATATAAAAGGTATAAATAATTGCTCAGCAAAAAAAGTACACCAATGAGGTCTTGCACGATTTTTCATTAATAAACAGAATAATAAAAAATATTAGACCCGTATTTTTTATTTTTTCCCAAATTTACTTTTAATAATGAAAAAACTGCTATTAAAAATTATATCCTTCAAAACGCGGCTAAATTACCCCATTTTCCCCTTGTCTAGTGACGTATCAAAGTTCTTACTCAATTTCACTTCGTTTCAAACGTCAAATATACTAGCGCACAAAAGCCCTACTATGCTTTAAATCACAGACGGTCCAGTTTAACAATTTTCAAACACCAAACCACAATTTGGAATCTGGCATAAAAAATGTAAATAAAAAAGAATTACATCTTACAGAGCAACACATGAGATATTGTAGGTTTGATTTAAACAAAAAAAAGTCACTTAATTTTTTTACCAGACCTTATTACTGGATCTCCAAGATCAATAATTCCTCAATTTACACCATATTCGAGATTCAAGATTATGTCTAAAATTTAATATAATTTGTACAATAGTAACAATTTTATTTAAACTGACAATGCATTCTTTAGAAAAGCCTATACGAACAAGTGTATGTTTATTTTATATCATCTTTGTCAATAAATATTTCAAATGCAATTATTTTATTTTTGACAACTGTTAATATTTTTTAGAAGTTTAATATCCAGTTTTAAATTTCTCCATTAATTTTTAAAATAAAAATGTGTTTCCAATGAATGTTTGCAATGAATGATTGAATTTGTGTTTCGCATGTGTGTAAAGTCCCTTTTCCTCTCCGGTCTCGTCCGTGTCCAGCTCAGTGATGTTCTGTTTTCGCTAGGGTTTATTTAACGATAGACGTGCTTCATCTGCGGTCACTGTTGGTCCACTTAATACCAACTGCGTGCGGCCCAGGCTTGTCTCTGGCTGCTATTACACTATTACGCCTCTTCTGCCCTGTATTAGTAAGAACCCGGCAGAGACAATACACGCGCATCTGACTAAGACATTGCGATTGTATCAAGCATTCAATGCACAACATTAATACGACACGTACGCGGGATAATTGATTGTGGAAAGCGAGTTATTGCCTTCATTATTACATTGTCAGAACAGGAGATGTATTCATTTGTGCCGTTAATTTTGGAGAGTAACAAAATATTTATACATTTCATTGTTTTTCTGATATTTGTATGGTAGGTAATTTTAGTAATATTGTGGAGAATATAGATACAGAGTAAAAATAAAAACGAATTTCAACTTAGACTTATGTGAATAGATTCAATACCCCTTCCAAAATAATTGGTTTTGAGATAAACGTTTAAATAAAAAATCTGATGTAGACACCACATGACTTCTCTGTACTCTAAATTACACACATTTTTTGCTGCACTTCATTTAAATTTACTTTACTTGAAAGTGAGATCATACGACGGCTTATCATTCTTCAGCTTCCATTTGTTTCATATCTTTAAACTTAATTTCCAAATGGATCATCTTTTAAACTTTTTATTGAAATGTTTATCACTATGCCTTATTGCATTACCTACAAAAAATATTTTAATTAATCAAAAACTTGCAAAGAAAGAGATGTTGTTTTCATTTTTTTAATTTTTTTTTCTCACGAAATATATTCTGACAATTGTCAATATCAAATTATTAATAAGAAATCAAATGTGTCATACAAAAAGTAAAATCCATCTAAATTATAACTTTCCTTAAGTTTCTGCCAAAAGTACTCTGTCCTTATGAAAAGGCTTATTGGATGGAAGTGCATAACTAGATGTTATAGCAATTACAAAAACAAAATTTCAACATTCTACGGCTAATGGTTTTTGAGTTATGCGAAATATACATTTGGTCGTCTAATAACAGGCAACGATAACTATAAAAAATTATTAATAAATAAATCTGAACTTTCAAATGGTCCGTATTTTACAAATACTTAAACATTATTTGAAGTTAATTTCTGCTGGTGACACGAAAAATATAATAAGCTACTGGGAATGTCATAAGCACAATAATTGTCTCCGCAAGCTTTGTTTCAGTTCATACCTCCTCGAATGTTATAATGTAATATGTTTTCCCAAATGTAGTCGGTAGAATTAAATCATCGCTCCTTGTACATATGTTTATATTGTGCTAGGTATAAAAACTTTGAAAAACACTCTCTGCGATGTAGTTTGGAAAAGAGGGATATTTCCGTTTTATATTTTTTAGTGACATTTTTGCTTAAAAATGTTCCTTTCCTATACGGAACAATTCCCTGATCTATTCTGTTTTGATGTAGAATAAAACAACCACATTCCACAACAATAAACAAACGGCCGTAAACATCGCTAATATTAGCCGGGTCTGACATATCGCTTGCACGGGTATATGCACACACACAAACACACACGTGCCCGCATGTTAGAATACAAATACAGTTTAGACATGGGGAACATAGGGAACCTGCAACATGAGACAAGGACTGTGGACAGCAGGACAACCATTTCGGATTATAAGTTTTCCTAACTCGGTGGGAGGGAATATGTGGATGAAATATTAAAAGGAATGAAGGGGAAGTAAGGAATGGTTCCTGACGTGCACAGAAATGGTCAGAAAGTGAAGAATATCAATATGATTAAAAAAAAGGTTTTATCTTATTGTTCCTTTAATGTTTGAATGAGGGTGACATTATGGCAGCATACACATATACGGAATCGAATCTTCGATATCAGGATTGTAAGTCCTGAATTCTGTTCACTAGTTCAACGATTTTATCTCATATTTTTGTTCCTGTAAAGATTAATGATCGCTTAACTACTAAGATCATATGCTGTTGAATGTTAATATTACGATGAGATGAAAGCCATTACTTAACGAGTTTCGATTTCATATATCAGTATACGTTTTGTCGCTTTTACCACCGTAACCCATAAGACTTATTGTGACACAATCCTTACTTAGTTTTTCGGAAACAGTTCCAGATTTCTAATGGAGGTAATTATACCTGCAAGAGTCAAGTACTTATTCTTAATCTCATCTTCCATAAGAAACCTTTTGGTTGGTTGAGTCTATGTGTTGTTAGGGCTGGGAATTCATAAAGTATGTGTTTTGATGATTCGTCGTTCTTTTTACAGAATCGACAGATGCTTACCAATATTAAGCAAATGGTATTTTTGAAGACAATGATTAGTAACGTCTTCTGTCATTATTGTAAGATAATTTTAGTTGACATCTAGTAGATCCTTGGCATTTGTCGTAGCTGAAAAAAATAAATCGATTTTAAAACTCGTGTTCAAGTGGTAAAAATTTGACAAATATATTCCTTACTTGACTGAGGTCCTTAATGTTTTTTAAAAATTAGAATATGGTCGATTTTTTTCAATATTAGGCCGCCTTCTTTTAATAACACAACTGAATAAAAATTAAAAAAAAATTAAATTTAATGAACAGTGCCATGCATCTTACCAATAAATTAAAATAATTTTAATAGATTTATAAAAATAAAACATATTTGATGTTCATGGTTAAATGAAACAAACTAATTTCAAACTTCTAAGACTTCTGTAGATACACAATCTAATGATAAACATATGTGTCTAAATATCAACTCTTGACTGTAGTCATATGTTAGCAATTCATATTACTCATGTTTGTCAAGCGTTTAAATGTTATGTTAGTATGTTTCTTTATACATTTGTTCTATTTCAACCAGTGCAAATAATATATAAATGTAGTGCGCTAAAATTTCAAAAAGCTATTTGTAACTATTTATATACTAGAATTCATAGCATGATTGCCCAGCAAAAAAAAAATATAGAAAGTAAAAAAATTTTGCTAAATATACTAAGAAAAAAAAAAGAATTAAAATAATCTGATTTTATTTTGTTATTATACTGATTATTTTAATTTGTAAAGATTACATTATTTTTTATTTATATATTTGAATTAGCTGACCTGAAGATTATGAATGAACGATGACGTTGAAATGATGTTGGGTGTTTGAGATAAGTGTGGACAAACCCTTGGCAGTTAGAATGCAGTGGTTTACGATCTGTCAGACTATAAAAAGCTTGACGTGTGCCTTCTTTCCGCGTCCGCGACTAAGCGCTGATCAGACGCACGCGACCACCTACACCTGTTGTCTTTACACCCGGCCTCATCAAAATCACTCAATAACAACTACATTGCCCATTAAACACATCCTAGGAGCATCATCAATATGCATTTTTATACGAGCCTGTGATTTAACAAGTCATCAACTTGTACAATTCTACTCCTAGAATACTGGATTTTGTTAAATAAACAGTAATAATAAAATTTATTTCTTATAATAATAAAACAATCAAATTCCTTGAGGGCTATAATCTTGATTATGCCTGTGGTACATACAAAATTTTATTTCATTTTGGAACTCGAAATTTAAAAAATCTGTAGATAAACATATATTCAATGTTATGGTTTCTTTCCCAGCGTCATCAAAATCTTTCAATAACAACTACATTGCCCATTAAACACATCCTAGGAGCATCATCAATATGCATTCTTATACGGTCTGCCGTGATTTAACACGTCATCAACTTTTACAATTCTACTCCTAGAATACGGGATTTTGTTAAATAAACTAATAATAAAATTTATTTGTTATAATAATAAAACAATCAAATTCCTTGAGGGCTATAATTTTGATTATACCTGTGGTACATACAAAATTTTATTTCATTTTGGTACTCGAAATTAAAAAAATCTGTAGATATACATATATTCAGTGTTATGGTTTCTTTACCCAGAGTCATCAAAATCATTCAATAACAACTACATTGCCCATTAAACACATCCTAGGAGCATCATCAATATGCATTCTTATACGATCTGCCGTGATTTAACACGTCATCAACTTTACAGTTCTACTCCTAGAATACGGGATTTTGTTAAATAAACTAATAATAAAATTTATTTCTTGTAATAATAAAATAATCAAAAATACATTTTTTTTACCTTCAGTACAAGTAACTCCTTTCTACAATATGATTCATTCATGTGGTCGAAGGTGAAATTGAGAAATGTTTCGGACAATTTTTTTAACTTTTACTTTTGCAGATTTTTTTTTTTGTTACTTGTCAAAACTGGTAACCAGACCCCAGATCTTATCTTTCGCAAAGTTCGTTTATCCTTTGATTCACCGACTAACATTATAAATTTCACTAAATAAAAAAAGGACAATTTTCCTACCATTTCTGTCAGACAAAAAAGTGGAAATATGCACCATTTACATCAACGCAGGAAGATCATTCTCAAAATTAACAATATTAAAAAATAGGCTGAGAATTTTTACGATCGAACAACACCTAAAACATCGTCTAATACTTCTGAACATTAATAAGCAAAAAAAGTCCTAAATAGGAACCGAACTGAGAACCTTTAACCTTTGGTAATATGTAGGAAATTCTTGTGTCTTTAAAATAATTGCGTTTAAAACACTTGCCTACTCAGAAAATTGATTTGAAGAATTTAAAACTTTTCAAAAGTGAAATACACAAACCGTTTCTATTTTATTCCCTTCTCGTTAAACGATTAACGAAATACTTCACATTAGATTTTTTCAGATACAGAACAGATCTTTTTTCCAAAAGATTTCTCGAGATTTTCCAAATTTCTATCGAATATCCACCGAATATAACAGTCTTTTTAATATTTTCTAAAAATCTGCTAAAAGTTTCCGTTTTCGATTCCACCCATTTAAATTTTTCAGTTTCTCTAATTCTATAGTTTGTTGACCCGTATCGTTCCCGTAGGTGAAGTCCTTTATACTCTTGATCTTTTCGCCTTAAAGGATTGTCAATGTGAATATTCCAGACAATACACCGCTAGTGTGAAACTATCTGGTGTCGTCGCAGAATTCTGGCAATTCCAATTTCCAATCCAATCGTAGGGAACTATCGGTAAACATGCAGGCGATCTCGGAACGTGCAAATGCATTTAGAACGGCTTGGGACGTGGATATCACGCTGGCAGATCGGAGGCTGAAACCGGTTCGTGAACCAAGCACAAATGGAAATCAACACAACGGGAAGAATACACAACTTTCCACATTGCACTGCAAGCAATATTAGATACTGGTTCTTTCCTACTAATAAGATAAATGAATAAACTAAATATTTCTAATTATCTAATTATCCCGTTTGAACTAAAAAAAATGTACATAAAGAAAATATAGACAACAAAATCATACAAAACTTACACCGTGAGTATATTTTAACATGAAACATGGGATTTCGTATATGTATATCAGAGCGTTCAATTTAAAATGAAGCATAGCAAATACAATATTGAGGTTAAACTGTTATCCAAGAGCAACTCAATTCCGTTTTCAGATTTACAAATTGTATTATCGATTTGTCTTTGAATGCAGCAATTATATTAAAATTTTCATTTTAATTCAAATTTATTCATAAGCAAAATCATAGTTATTTAAGGTACAAGGAATATAAGTACATCATTAGGTATGAAACCAGACTTTACGTCTGCGGAACCGAAATTCATGTTACCGTATTAGAATAGGTTGGGTACTTCCTAATCACTTATTAGATTTTTCGCGCCACCAGCAGCAATTAACTTCAAATAAAATATTTGTAAAACGTGACAGTTCAGATTATCATAGTTAATTTTAACCGTTTCTAGACGACCAAATGTATACGAAATTACTATCTTCTTCATAATTACATTGCTAGTAGAACAGTTGATAATGGTAACCAAATAACAGAAGTTATCAAAAACTTACGATTTACGTAGCTACGGAAGTACGTTAAACTTACGTACATAGTGGCTAAAAAACTAATTAAGTTTCCAAAAAATAAGATAGCTGTTTTTATAAATAATCTGTGGTTTGACTTTGGTTATGTTTACGTAAAAGTTTCGATTTAGTTTTTTTGTGGAATACATTTCGATTTTTTTTATTGTCATTCCTAAAATTTGTGTTAGGTACTGAAAATAATAGGATTTAGGTTCACGGATCCATTTCAAGTTAATGAAAAATTCCTCATTTCATTTTATCGATTTCCAATGTGTATGTAAATAACAAACACTATTGCTAATTGATTTCATCCAATTAAAGTAACAAAGATGATAAAGCAGAAATAAAAAGTATCAGCTAATGAAATAGATCGCGGCTTTATTGTGTTTCATCAGGCATTACCCCGTGCCCCTAAGAAATCAATCAATTAACGCATTGTTTATTCAATTAGGTGCTTTAATTCCACAATATCCTGTTAAACGGCACGGTGTATCTGCATGTAATTCCCGGTTTTACGACTAGAAGCAACTTTTGATCGTATTCGTGCGATTATCCCCATGTTGTTTGCATTTCAAGGGCTATCAATACTTTCTTCCCCTTGCTTTGAATAGGAAAAAGGCTGATCTTGTTTCCTCTTCGGATAGTTGTGCGAGTTGCCGCTGCTTGCAGCGCCAGCAGGTCAATCGCAGGATCCGCCATCATGCAGCCTGGCGCCGCCCAGTCGTATCTCCTCGGCTACACTCGGCAGCTTTCGGAACTCAACAAAATATGGGCACTTTGCGAAAAGATTTGGACAGGGTTCAATCTGAAAAATATTGATTTTATTTCAGATAGGACACCAGATTACTATCGCAAATTTCAAAGGAGAACTCATTTTCTACAAACCCTCTCATATTACTGAATTCATTTCAAAAAAAACCTCGTCTACATTCATAAATGTCACAATATATGTATAAAGTAGATAAACTATACTTGTACTAATTTCCGTATACAAATGTATGCGTTTTTTTTCAAATATATAATCCACCCAGAAACGTTCTAGAACTCAGTAATTGTTTCAAATGACCCAAAATAAATCCTTTTGGATCAAATGGACAAATTATGGTTTGGAAAAGAAAAAATGAACAAATGAAAACAAAAAAATTATGCCAATAGTGAAATAAGGAGGAGGATTTGTACTTGTATGGTGCTGTATTAATTTTTCAATAAAGAGAAAATGGACAAAATTGGTTTCTTGAATATTATAAAAGAGAATTTGGAAAAATGAGCTGAAAATTGGGTTTCAGGGATTCTTATATCTTTCACCATGTTAATGACCCCAAAAATACTACACATAAATTGCTAGAATAGTTATTGTACAATAGGAGACAACAATTAAAAACACCTCCAAAGGCTGCAGATATTGAACATTGAACATCTCTGGAATTTATTTAAAAAAAAAATGTGTAAAACAAGACGCCCAAAGAATATGAAAGAACTACTACATTTTTGGTATAGAACAATGGTATAAAATTGACTCCCAAAAAAATTAGTGGGAAATATGACAAACCGTTTTTTAAGGGAAGTGATTCTAATGAATGGCGGTCCAAAAGATCTTTGATTTTGTATAATTAATATAGTAATTATAATATAAAATTTATTTCGTATATATATGTTCAATATGAAACTTTAAAAAAATGTAATACTTTTTTTCCTTTATTGGTGTACAGAGACTAATTAGTTTGAGTGTAAGCAACTAATTAACAAGAGGTAGGGACATATTTATTTTAATGGTTGCATTTGACCTTTGTGTTATGAAGGTATATATATTAAAATAAGAAGTTAGCATTTACAATGTGCAGTTTTTGTATTAAAACAATTACTGTAGTATGTTTATTCGGAACACAGTATAGCATCCCATTCACAACAAAGCGATAAATATTATTTATGATATTTGTGTTTGTGTATTGGTATGTATAATATGTATTTTACTCGTATGCGTTGCGTGCACTAAGTGATGTCTGTCAAGTTGGGGTGCCCAACATAAAAAAAATAAAAAACAATATACCATCAGTTAGTGCTAGGTTTGTGCTGGTTTGTTCCAGAATATGGAAGTTTGTTCTATTTAAATAACAGAAATATCAACAATTTCAGTTGGCACCCCAACTTGACACTATCAAATTTATAAATAATAGAGAAAATTAAAAATAACTATACCATCAGTTTGTGCTAGGTTTGTGCTGGTTTGTTCCAGAATATGGAAGTTTGTTCTATTTAAATAACAGAAATATCAACAATTTCAGTTGGCACCCCAACTTGACACTATCAAATTTATAAATAATAGAGAAAATTAAAAATAACTATACCATCAGTTAGTGCTAGGTTTGTGCTGGTTTGTTCCAGAATATGGAAGTTTGTTCTATTTTAATAACAGAAATATCAACAATTTCAGTTGGCACCCCAAATTGACACTACCAAATTTGTAAATAATAAAGAAAATTTAAAATGACAATACCATCAGTTAGTGCTAGGTTTGTGCTGGTTTGTTCCAAAAATTGGAAGTTTGTTCTATTTTAACAACAGAAATATCAACAATTTCAGTTGGCACCCCAAATTGACACTACCAAATTTGTAAATAATAGAGAAAATTTAAAATGACAATACCATCAGTTAGTGCTAGGTTTGTGCTGGTTTGTTCCAAAAATTGGAAGTTTGTTCTATTTTAACAACAGAAATATCAACAATTTCAGTTGGCACCCCAAATTGACACTACCAAATTTGTAAATAATAGAGAAAATTTAAAATGACAATACCATCAGTTAGTGCTAGGTTTGTACTGATTTGTTTCAAAATATGAAAGTTTGTTCTGTTTAAATAACAGATATATTAACAATATTCTAGTGGGAATTTGAACTTGACATTACAAAAATTCTAAATACTAACACAAATTTAAAATGACAATACCATCAGTTAGTGCTATGTTTGTGCTGGTTTGTTCCAGAATATGGAAGTTTGTTCTATTTAAATAACAGAAATATTAACAATTTCAGTTGGTACTCTAACTTGACACTACCAAATTCGTAAATAATAGAGAAAATTAAAAATGACTATACCATCATTTAGTACTAGGTTTATGCTGGTTTGTTCCAGAATATGACAGTTTGTTCTATTTAAATAACATAAATATTAACAATTTCAGTTGGTACTCTAACTTGACACTACCAAATTCGTAAATAATAGAGAAAATTAAAAATGACTATACTATCAGTTAGAGCTAGGTTTGTGCTGGTTTGTGCCAGAATATGGAAGTTTGTTCTGTTTAAATAATAGATATATTAACAATATTCTAGTGGGAATCTGAACTTAACACTACAAAAATTCTAAATACTAACAGAAATTTAAAAATGACTATACCATCAGTTAGTGCTATGTTTGTGCTGGTTTGTTCGAGAATATGGCAGTTTGTTCTATTTAAATAACAGAAATATTAACAATTTCAGTTGGTACTCTAACTTGACACTACCAAATTCGTAAATAATAGAGAAAATTAAAAATGACTATACTATCAGTTAGAGCTAGGTTTGTGCTGGTTTGTGCCAGAATATGGAAGTTTGTTCTGTTTAAATAATAGATATATTAACAATATTCTAGTGGGAATCTGAACTTAACACTACAAAAATTCTAAATACTAACAGAAATTTAAAAATGACTATACCATCAGTTAGTGCTATGTTTGTGCTGGTTTGTTCGAGAATATGGCAGTTTGTTCTATTTAAATAACAGAAATATTAACAATTTCAGTTGGTACTCTAACTTGACACTACCAAATTTGTAAATAATAGAGAAAATTAAAAATGACTATACAATCAGTTACTGCTAGGTTTGTGCCGATTTGTTCCAGAATATGAAACTTTGAATATGGAATTTTGTATTGTGGAAAAACGAAGTGGAATTTGTAAGGTAAATACTTAAAATAATATCTTAATATTATCGTTAGTAAGGTAAATATTGTCCATTAATTTTACAATAATTTATAGTAGAAGATGTATATGACACTGATTTATGCGGGTTTTACAACCTTTTATGGAATGGTGGGAACCTTTGTGATCAGGAGCTATATATTATCCCAACTCAAAGGTATCACTTGAAGAGTTATTACAGGGCCATATTAAAGAAATTCATACTGTACTTACTTTGTGTAAATTTTGTAAACTGAAAATATAAATAAGAAATAAAAGACACAACAAATACATAATTATTGTTTCAGCATGACACACGTTTACAAAATGGTATTTCCAGGGTCTCTTCAGGGACTTTATAAGCGAAAATATGAACATGAATATTTTTTTTTTTAAACAACGAAGTATTTCTTATAATTACTGTTCGTAATTTATAGTTGAATTTATTTTATTAATTTAATCTCTTCTCCATTTAAAAATTGAAATTAGAAGACGTGTATTTGAAATGCATTATTCTTTAAATATTTTAATCTAGGTTTAAAAATACATAATTACGAAATATTTTCAAAGATAATTTCTGGTACGGCCCTTAATTTCATACGACAGAAGAAACTACCTGCCTAAAATAACCATTACCGCAAGTCCCATATAACTTTATAAGGGCCAATCAGCTGAAGGGAAGAATAATGAATGAACAGGTAGAAGTCATTGAATTTCCTCTTCTAAGAACTTTAATTTAATCCGTTTCGCTAGGCCGCCCATTATTTTTGCAAATTAGAAAAAAAATGTTCTATAATCAGTATAGTCATTAAAATATCCTGCAGAGGTATAGCAACTCCCTTTATTTATATGTCTTTATCTAAAATATTTTATGATATGACAGTAGTTTATAGATTTGATAATTGTATATTGTACTGTAATTAATAATTGATTGTATATGTGATCAGGGGTATTAATCAGCTTTACAATAGAAGGATAATCCAAAAGGGATTAAAGCGGAGGGATCAACAAAGATTTGAAGTCAAGTTGTTCATTCTTAAGATATTTCTTTTCAACGATGATCTTTGAATGTCCAATTATTCTAAGAACTCCATTAATAGTTATTAATTTTCTTTATAGGTACAGGGTCAGTTTTGGACAAGTCATCAAAATGTAACTTCATTTCTCTGCTTGCAGTTTTTAGTACTATATGCATAAAATTGTTAATTCGAATCTGTAGAGACCCTGGGAATACCATTTTGTAAACGTGTGTCATGCTGAAACAATAATTAAGTATTTGTTGTCTTTTATCTCTTATTTATATTTTCAGTTTACAAAATTTACACAAAGTAAGTACCTACAATATGAATTTCTTTAATAATGTCCTGTGCTAACTTTTCAAATGATACCTTTGAGTTGGGAAAATATATAGCTCCTGATCACAAAGCTTCCCACCATTCTATAAAATATAATAACTATAAATTATTGTAAAATTAATGGATAATATTTACCTTACTAACGATAATATTAAGATATTATTTTAAGTAATTACCTTATAAATTCCATATTCAAACTTTTATATTCTGGAACAAATTCGCACAAACCTGGCACTAACTGATGGTATAGTCACTTTTAATTTTGCTTTAGTATTTAGAAATTTTATAATGTTAAGTTTCAGGTTCCCACTAGAATATTGTTAATATATCTGTTATTTAAACAAAAAAACTTTCATATTCTGGAACAAATTATCACAAACCTAGTACTAACTGATGGTTTAGTCAATTTTAATTTACTTCATTATTTACAAATTCGGTAGTATTAAGTTTGGGTGCCAATTGAAATTGCTAATATTTCTATTATTTAAATAGGACAAACTTCCATATTCTGGAACAAACCAGCACAAATCTAGCACTAACTCATGGTATAGTCATTTTTAATTTTGCTTTAGTATTTAGAAATTTTATAATGTTAAGTTTCAGGTTTCCACTAGAATATTGTTAATATATCTGTTATTTAAACAAAACAAAGTTTCATATTCTGGAACAAATTAGCACAAACCTAGTACTAACTGATGGTTTAGTAAATTTTAATTTACTTCATTATTTACAAATTTGGTTACTATTAAGTTTGGGTGCCTATTGAAATTGCTAATATTTCTATTATTTAAATAGAACAAACTTCCATATTCTGGAACAAACCAGCACAAACCTAGCACTAACTGATGGTATAGTCATTTTTAATTTTCTCTATTATTTACAAATTTGGTAGTGTCAAATTGTGGTACCATCTGAAATTGTTGATATTTCTGTAACTTAAATAGAACAAACTTCCATATTCTGGAACAAACCAGCACATATCTAGCACTAACTGATGGTATAGTCATTTTTAATTTTGCTTTAGTATTTAGAAATTTTATAATGTTAAGTTTCAGGTTCCCACTAGAATATTGTTAATATATCTGTTATTTAAACAAAACAAACTTTCATATTCTGGAACAAATTAGCACAAACCTAGTATTAACTGATGGTTTAGTCAATTTTAATTTACTCCATTATTTACAAATGCGGTAGTATTAAGTTTGGGTGCCAACTGAAATTGTTAATATTTCTGTTATTTAAATAGAACAAACTTCCATATTCTGGAACAAACCAGCACAAACATAGCACTAACTGATGGTATTGTCATTTTAAATTTATGTTAGTATTTAGAATTTTTGTAATGTCAAGTTCAAATTCCCACTAGAATATTGTTAATATATCTGTTATTTAAACAGAACAAACTTTCATATTTTGAAACAAATCAGTACAAACCTAGCACTAACTGATGGTATTGTCATTTTAAATTTTCTCTATTATTTACAAATTTGGTAGTGTCAATTTGGGGTGCCAACTGAAATTGTTGATATTTCTGTTGTTAAAATAGAACAAACTTTCAATTTTTGGAACAAACCAGCACAAACCTAGCACTAACTGATGGTATTGTCATTTTAAATTTTCTCTATTATTTACAAATTTGGTAGTGTCAATTTGGGGTGCCAACTGAAATTGTTGATATTTCTGTTGTTAAAATAGAACAAACTTCCAATTTTTGGAACAAACCAGCACAAACCTAGCACTAACTGATGGTATTGTCATTTTAAATTTTCTCTATTATTTACAAATTTGGTAGTGTCAATTTGGGGTGCCAACTGAAATTGTTGATATTTCTGTTGTTAAAATAGAACAAACTTCCAATTTTTGGAACAAACCAGCACAAACCTAGCACTAACTGATGGTATTGTCATTTTAAATTTTCTTTATTATTTACAAATTTGGTAGTGATAAGTTGGGGTGCCAACTGAAATTGTTGATATTTCTGTTATTAAAATAGAACAAACTTCCATATTCTGGAACAAACCAGCACAAACCTAGCACTAACTGATGGTATAGTTATTTTTAATTTTCTCTATTATTTATAAATTTGATAGTGTCAAGTTGGGGTGCCAACTGAAATTGTTGATATTTCTGTTTTTTAAATAGAACAAACTTCCATATTCTGGAACAAACCAGCACAAACCTAGCACTAACTGATGGTATAGTTATTTTTAATTTTCTCTATTATTTATAAATTTGATAGTGTCAAGTTGGGGTGCCAACTGAAATTGTTGATATTTCTGTTATTTAAATAGAACAAACTTCCATATTCTGGAACAAACCAGCACAAACCTAGCACTAACTGATGGTATATTGTTTTTTATTTTTTTTTATGTTGGGCACCCCAACTTGACAGACATCACTAAGTGATATTGCTTGTCTTCATTTTTATGTCTTTTTCTAGGACAGAGACAAGTAGATAAAAGATAGGGGAAAATATTCATGTAGGATTCAATAAAAATGATTTATATTTGTAAAACAATCAAAATAAATAAGATGTGCTTTCCTTTCCCCGACGTCTGCCCGCACGTATGTTTATTCAATTTGGGTAAAGATCGTAAAGCTTCGGAGATGAAAGTTATGATAAATCCTTGCATTCGAGGAAACTCGCTTCTCAATAAAATAACTCATGAAAAATTATGTCCTTCATGCAATCAATACGAATTATTATTACCTACTATGCATTCACCACACACCCACATTATTTCACAAATAAATCAATTTTATGAAGTTCAAAGAAATTGTAAAACAAACAGGATGTTTATTATTAAGTATTTATAACGGTTTTTCAATTTGGTATAATCGATAAAAATATATAAAAGTTTATAATTTCACTTGGATTTTTGAAACTATTCGTTAACCTAGTTTAAATTATCACATAGGGAGTTTAAGAATATAATAGTTTTTTATATATTAAGGGCATAATCAAAAGAATATAGCACGAGGGAATATTTAAATTTCCAACGTTTTGGTACCCGAAATGAAAAAAAAAATCAGGTATATATTTCACGCTGTGGTTTCTTTACAGATAGTTGGCATTGTTAGATTGTTTGTTCTTAAACAAATTTTTCTACTCCTATGTAAATATATCCACCTTATTCCCATTTTTTGGATTAATTATAAGTAGTAGCCATATTTCAGAACAGTGAAATATGATTCATAATTCACTGTTCTCAGTCAATCATAGAACCAGAAATCAATTATTCACATTTATTTTATATGTGCATCACGCTTCCTATGGCAGTCTGACAGTTGACAGTATAGTCATTAGTCATTGTGTATTTTTATGTTGTCATTTTCTAAAATATTTATGCGTTTTCCCGAATTTACAGGAGTAGAAAAAGTATAGTATTACATTCCGGATGAAGTGAAATATTAATGGAATTTGAAGCAAATATAAATGTAATCTACAGCAGCGTTGATATTATACTTATACTTTATAATATGAAGTAAAGTTTTTTTCTATAAAATGATATCCAGTATCCTGTAATAAGAACCAACAAGTAACAGAAGTAATAAATTTGTTATCTTTACTACATAAAAATTAAAATGCAAACACATAAGCATATAAATGTGAAATTATTTAAGAATATTTGTATTACTATTATAGTTCCACACATATGATAATATGATATTTACATGTAAACTACTCATATTTTATACAGATAAAAATTGTTTGCACAAGTTGCATGCAACGATAACTGAAACAAATAATAAAAATTGTGTGCAAAAGGGTATTCCAGATTTGAAAATTTCCATTTAATACGAACATAAAAGTGAAACGGCAGGTTCAAAATTCATAACAAAATGAATTCAATTCAAACGTTCATTAATTCGAATGTACCGGGTATTGCACGGTACAGTTCACATTGCCTACGGTTAGAGGCTGCGTTGGTATCCACTGAAATTACGTATTTAAATAGATCCTTGTATTTGTATACAGAAAGTTTGAAATGAAGCTTGGGTTTAGACTGTTCTCCTTCATGTCTTATCCGTGCTTGGTGCGTCACAGTCTGCAGCCGCTTCACCCAAGCAGAGTTATATTGCTTGAAAAGAAATGCCCGTATTTTGAGTTAAATTGGTGTAAAATACATCCGCAGAGTGAAATAAAGAATGTATATTTGACAGCCCGGCCGCCGGCTTGCCTGTAATCCTCGGCTAATGTATTTAGCAGGCTCGCTAAATGGCGTATGTTAAATTTCTCTTGTTGTGGATTATACAGCCCACGAGATTTTCATTCTATTCCTAAACTCGCTCCCGGGAATCTTCCTTTATTTATTTTGTAATTCCCACGGACAACGCCTTCACCATTTTTTCTCCCAAAATATTCCCAAGTTTCCAAGAAGAGCTAATGTTTATTGAAATCTTGAACATTTCTAGACTTAATAATAAAGGTAACAAATAATCATAAATAAGGTAATAAGAGCTATGAATTTATTGGAAAAATTTACGAATAGTTGTTGTGTAGTAACAGACAAACGACTATCAAAAATAATATTTAGATCACAACAGCGAAGCTGGAGTAATTTAATAATCAATTTTTATCCGAGTTTAACTGTAACCGTAACTTTTAAGACCGAAAGTACCGGTAACCATTAACCAAAAAAAAAATGGTTTTAGCGAACATTAACCTTTATTTTAATATCATTTAGGGCGAAAAATGTTTATTATATTTTATGTGTTATCTGCTTCTAGAGTGATAGAAGTAGGAAGTCGTTAGAGGTAGTCTACAATTGAAAATTGTCCTGCGTTTTTCTAAAGGTGTTGCGGGAATCTTTGCATATATTCGTTAATTAAATTGTTTTTAATTAATGATTTTTTTTTATTAAATTATTATAATTATTTTTTTAATTAATTTGCTTAACCGATATATTAACTGGTTTAAACTGATTTTCAATTTTTCAAAACCGGTTTAAGAACTAAACTCGTTATTATTATTACGTCCTCTATAAGGGTTAACCGTGATCCAGTATTTTTTTCGGTTGCATGCCCTAAGTTATACCATATTATTAATACATAATAAAACAAAATCTGTTGATAGAAATTGTGGAAAAAAAATGTTAAACTTTATTTTCACATAAGTAATCTACGTTACAATGTAAAATTTTAAAACAATCGTAATGCTTGATGAAGGCCTAAGAGAGCCAGAAACCAATTGGAGTAGAAATAAAAAAAATAAACACTAACTTCCAAAAAAATTTTTTTAAAGGTAACAAGTTTGGTAAAATTACTAATACAAATACCTATGTGCATTTGTATAAATTTATTTAAAAATAATAATAAGTAATGGATCTTAGTACCTATGTATGATTGGGCTAGTGATCAATGTTTAGGTTTCGCATTCGTAGGTTTGAGTCTATTTCATTTCATTGAGTCAAGTATGATCTAAATTGTTAAGCGTTCGTTAAAAACAACATTATTTAATACTTCGATTTAGCATAGTCACCAGTCTAGTACAAAAGGAAATGTTGTACTGCAACATTGTTATATTCAATATTTCTAAACCACACATTTAAATTTATTATCTTCTTGTTTACGTAAATTGACAAAATGTCAAGTGTCAATCGATTTGCTAAAGGTTTCTTTGTAAATAAAACGTAAACAATACGTAATAAATTTTGGGACGACTTAGTGATTAATAGCGTGAGAGAGAAAGATTTATCTGTTATTGTTTCTGTAATTGGATTCTCCACCCCGAAAGCGCTGTATGTTAAAACAATAGTTCCCGAGCAATCACCATGCGTTGTGCTCCGGGTGCTTCGCGAAAAGCTTTCCTGTGTTCCGGCCTTCCGCTGGCAATTTCCACTTCTATCGCATTACGCGGAATAGGAAATACGTATGCACGTCACTTGCCACGCCAAGCGCTAAATGGATTTGCTACGCCATGCCACATAGGAATGGTTTCTGTCAAATCGATCTCCGAATCCAAGTGGAAAGGGTTCTTGTGTACACTAAACTAAATTATATAATTATACGCTATTTCTATACAAGTAGGATAATTACCTTTTTCCAGACACTGTAACAAGGTAGGATAATTATACTGTAAAATCATGAAAATCTGTGTGTTGGTTAGATGGTGTCCGATATTAAATGCACAAGCAGATGAAGATTATAATCATTTGCGGTGTCAGGGTGATAGATATTTTATTATCACAAAGTCAAAAAAGAGCACAAACTTTTACAAAATCTTTCATTTCTTGAGTTAATAATAGGTTTATTCATAGTATATACAATCATTGTCTGTTTAACTGATGGATGAGTAAAAAATAAAAATTCGCATTTCCACTTAAAAATTAAAAATTTTCTACATCTCCATTTTATTTCCTATCACAGCGAAACATGAAATTCTACAATTTTGAGTCAAAAATCTTTTTTTTTTAAATAGTGGATATTGACGAAAGCGATGCGTTTATTTAAAATATATAAACAGAATTTGATTAATTCTTTTCGTTCTTGAGATTTTTGTTTTTAAAGTTGCACCTCAATAAAGTGTGTATTAGGGTATATCTAAAATAGGTAGAATATATACCAGTAGATTGTAAAAGCACATAGGTTTTTTTGTAACTGTTTTCGCTGTAGAACTTTTTTTTCTCTAAAATTGTTCTGTAAATGAAATTCATCAAAAATCGAGAAACATGGAAGGCATATTGAAGTTGGACTTCGATTTGGACTATTTTCAGTTTTTCCTTTCTCAAAATTGTAGCCGAGATAGATCAGAAAGATTAGTTCAGTTTGTCACGTGATTTTGCTGCACCTTCTTTTGAACAGTGTAAAATAAAATGGAGAAATTACAAATTTGTAATGAAGGTAGTAACATTACTTACATTTTGGAGATGATAAACAAAATAATATTAAAAGTGATTTATAGGTATACCATTTCACCAAATGGAATACCACTATTGTGTTTATTTTCCAATGGTAGCTGTTAAGTGTATTACTAAAATGCAAGTCAATTACATTGAACTAAATACTTCATTTCTCGGGCTTTATTGAAGGTAGAAATTAAAAGTTATGAAGCCTGAGCTTATTTAGCAAAAAGGTTTTCTTTTTAGATTGCAATATTAATTCCCTTCCACCCTTCCAGCCTGTCCTAACCTGAAAAATCGATAAACTATTTCACCCTTGGAATCGTTGGAGCGTAAATTAGCTTTTGATGAAATCATTCCATCTGCGTTACCGTCCTTTCAGCCATTCTTCCACGCGTTCAGGGCGACGAGCAAAGGGTTCGTAGGGCTCGCAAGGTATTTGCAACCCTTACCCACGACGTCACAAAGTCAGAGAAAATGAGCTGGACGAACAATGAGGACTTAAGGGATGGTGGACATTAGAGAAAAGGCTTTGTTTATCAAAGTGTGTAGCTCTATCTAAAATACATCGAACTGAATTTCCTTAAATATCACATTTTACTAAATTTTAGATTGTGCCAATCTTCTTCATCAGAATTTTTCGTTACAATAACAATTTTCTAATGATTATTCCACACATGTCATTTTGCAATTGTCGAATTGTATACAAATAGACTTTATTATGAATAAAAATTAAATTAAAAAGTAACACAAGGAACGAAACGTCAAACAGTGCAAATAATTATATGTTTACTAGCCAGGTTTTTATTTTTACGTACTGCCTTGCCGTTTGTGTGGTTTAAATTAGGGTATGTTCAATTATTCGATTCGAAGCTGTCACTATCAATGTCATTTCTGTTGTCTACATAGAGTGCACAGACGCAGAGACAAATTACAGATTAATTTTTGTAGTCGATACTACCTTTAAAGGAAAGACGCTCCTAAAGTGAATATACGAATGTTGTTATATTCCAATATACAAAGGTTTGTATATTCGTTCACCATGGTTATATAATAATAACCGCTGTAATACGTTGTAACTAAAGAAAATCAGACATTTTTATTGCTTTATTACTGAATGATATAGCCAAGAAAATATAATTGGAACTTTGAATTTAATAAATAAAATTTACTTATAATTCCTGCGAAGTAACGACAACTCGGATCGCTGTCATGATCTAAATGTTATTTTCGACACTCGTTTTCTGTTACTTCGCAACAACTATTCATATTTTTTTCAATAAATTCTTGGTTCTTATTATATTACTTACGAGAAATATTAAGTGAATATTTGAAATTTTTATTTGATTTATGTACAGATTGTTAGAACCATAGTTACTACTTATATTACCTATTCAAACATATTATGGTTGAGAATATTTATAAATATACTCAACAATATCATTTTTTGCGTTACCTGCATCGTGCAAAAACAATTTTTTCTACATTATGTAATCTTGCAAAAAATCGAAGTATTGTACTTTCCAATAATCTTTCACCTTTTTGACGTAATATCGTTTGAAAAAGCGACGTGAGTGGAAGGAAGACGTATTTAGCTGAATACAATGTAAGTACAATGTTGGTAATTGCAATAAATAATACGCGATACATCAGCAAGGCTGGTATTAGTTATTTGTAATCGGCAACAGTTGACAACCTGGCATGTTGGATGTTTTATTACACATGTGAAGCCTACGTAAATACCTATCATTAATTTAAAAGATAAACCAAGTAATTTATATTGCGAATTTAATAATCATTTACAGTTTATCTTAATATGATAATGATAACATGTACAAGAGGACTACTTTGTAAAAAATTTTTAAAAATAAAATTGTAAGTGAAGGTTGTACGGTTCGAAATTGCATTTATGTTAAATTTTAAAATAAAAAAAAATGAAATTAATTACTATATCCATTCAGGTCACAGACATGAATGTACTCTAGTTTCAATAGAACAAAAAAAATCACCTGTATCTGTATGAAATAATCCTCTGGAACATTAATTAATCTAATTTTTTACTTTTTTAAACAAAATCACAATGCGGAACACCGTACTATCGGAATACCCTCAATGCTCGTTAAAAAATATATTATAACCTGTAGGAAATCACCCTCCGGACGATTTCATTTATGCTTTAACAAACATAATTAATTATTTTTTTTACTTAGTATAAAAAATCACAGGTCCTGGAAATATGTAATTAATCTAATTTTCTTCAACAAATTAATTAATTTTTTTTTGTGACCAATCCATTCGTCTGACGAATTAAATTGTCAATTGCAAGATGGAAACTACAAGATGAATAATCAATGAAGACAAGTACATCAACTTTGTAAGAAACGTACACCTCATATTGGTTTGAAGTATCATTGTGCGCTACATAATATGTAATTACATTATATGGGATCCAATTAATTTCTTTTTGTGACCAATCCATTCATCTGACGAAAGTTTGGATGTTTTGGGATTTGTATGTTATGGATATGTATATATTGTACCATAAGTATTAACCAGAAATATCGCTTTCATTAGAGTTTTTATTGTTCATACTTAAATAATGTAATAAAGTAATCCGACTTAATATTATGGAAGCATGACTTAAATTGTTGTTTGCTACTCGATGAATTATCAAAGAAGACAAGTGCATCTTTGTAAGAATCCTACACCTCTTATTGGCGTATCATTGTGCTATATAATAATTACATTATATGGGAGGGGCGTGCCATTAAAACAAACAGTTAACGATGCTATTAATTTAATGTAGGCGCTGTGTTGTACTGTAGGTGGTCCAGGCGAAGCCCTGCGGGCGCAAAGCTGCGAAGCTTGTCTGACCCGCCATGGCGTACAGCGACAGGACACATTACACAGATGGCCTGCGAAAATGACAAGAATACGAATGGTCAGGAATGAGATACTAAAACGGGATGATAGTTAATCATGCAAGAGAAGGAACTACACATATGAGCTGGACAGATGGACAACTCTTTGGAATTTGTTTACATATGTTAAAATCTCTAAAAAGTCCAAACGACGAAATTTGTTCCATTAATGGAAAACAGAATCAAAGATGAGCTGATGACGAATAATGGGTTATACGAGTAATAATTTTGTTATTATTGTTTTTGTTAAATTCGTATTACATGGAACAGATACGCTAAAGTCTATATTTTGTATTTATCTTGTTGATTTTATAATGTTGTACTTTTTTTCTGATTTTTAACGTTCATCTTCCAATGGGCATTGTAAAAATCAAATCATTTTGAAGTTAATAAATAAATACAGATATTTAATTACAAAATTATAAAATAAAAAATATTAACTTTAACGTTTCTGTTACGAGTACATCAAGAATTTCTAGATTATCTATAGTTTTGGCAGTCTAAATAACAAGTTACCAGTTTTTGGTATCGTTTCATTCTACCCAAAATAAAAATCACTGTGTTCGAGTAGGTAAATCGGTACCCATTAAAACTGAATTTCCCTCGTTCTGTTACTAGACTTCAGTCAGTTAAACAGTCTAAAATAATAGTAATCCTTAGAATGAGTAGTAACCATGTCATACGAATAGAATACTATACTTTATCCACAACAATAACATGAAAAATATATGTTTATTATATCTAAATTCGTCATTACACTTTGACAGATAAATAACAATAGCTCGCATCACTGTTTCACAGAAAATTTAACGCAAGGCAATTATTTCTGGTGTTATTTAGTTGCAGTTTAAGCTTAAAAAGAAAAGAAAGTATGAAAAATGACATTACTTTGGCTTTTTATAAAGGAAAACTTACTTGAAAGTAATTTTGTTTTTACTTTTTTGATAAGTAAGATTTAAATTTAACACAACGATTGAATAATATTATACCATCAAACTGCCAATATTATTCAATTAGCAATAGTACCAAATTATAGGTATAGTATTTGACAATTGTAGATAAATAAACATAATCCTCTCGTTCTCAATTTGAACAAATTATTATTTTTCTATACAAATAGAGCTAGGTTGTTGCAACTTTTATTTCCTTCAACGTAATTATTACTAAAGGAATAATATGCTATTGTCTAAATCAGGGGTTTTTAACATTAGTTTTTCCATAGACCCCTTTGCTTGAGTAAATTCATTAGACAAATATATAAAATAAAATTACAATTGAAAATAAAAATATGAAGGTTATTTTATCTCATCCAAGCTTTACCTTTACCTTTTGTAATTTACCGTTGAAAAACAAAACAAGTACAGATAAAAAGAAAAAGTGTTATCGGCACCGACCTATAACAAAGATTTATTAAGTTTCAGTTAAATAGTATAGAAGTGTTGCTAATATATTTATTAATATCATAAATAACATGTAGAAAATAAATAGTAAGTGCTGGTCGCTCGTAACGTAATCTATGCGATCGTTAATGACCGATAGCAGATGGCGAATACATCTCCGTCCGATGTCCACCACACCCAGGTTGTTTTCCTGCGCCAATGTCCCGTTACTTTACCACGTTACTTATTACCGTCCATAATACAGCCTGCAGTTCTTGCCGCCAATACGAGTACCGTTACTGCCTTAACGCGCTGCAAATTAAACCCTTCATCTGCAACTTTCTTCTTTATATTCAGCCGAGAAACAAGAAACGCAAACTTTTCTGCTGTTCTTTCTCTTTCTAATTGCTTCTTCCTTACATTAAATTAACTGAAAATTAAATGAAGCTATAATGGTACGGTCATCCATTGACTGCAGTTATTCAATGCCGCTTAAATTCTTAATCACTATTCACATTTATTTCATCACCTACGTAAGAGAGATCTGATGATCTAAGTAAAAATATGCGTATATTTATGCTAATTTAGATTCTGATGATTTCCGAACTAGTGGAATCATGCTAAAAATCGAATAGTTACTTTTCAATAGATAAGCACGTTTTGAAGTCCCTAAAACATGATTTTAAAATTGTGCGATGATGTCTGTCCGTGTGTATGGATGGATGGATGGATGGATGGATGGATGGATGGATGTTGTCGTAACGGTTACGTAAATATTAGTAGATTAAAAAAGTGAAATTTTGGATATATCATTCTGATACTTTAGAATTTCTTTTATAATAATCTATTAACAAAAGAGTATGATGATAATTTATTGACCATTGTTGCACATTTAAGATACTTTTAAACAATGCGTAAGATTTTATGACAATGTGTGATCATTTACTTGTAAGCCTAAAGATTTGTAACGGTTGTTGATTGTATTTCTAATAAGTTGTTTTTTTTCAGGCTGTAGTTTCCTGTTGTGATTGTTCATGTAATGCCTCAAACTGTTCGCGGACGTGGAGAAGACTATTCGGCCATTCGAGTTGTCTAACAGGTAACAAACAACTTTTTTTTACATAAATTGCAATTATATAAAATGAATAGATATTTTGCTCTTCATAGTGCACAGACACAGTTTGAAATCGCAACTTCCTGAAAAATTGAAAAAAAAAATGTTTTGCTAACCGTGGGTATGGGAAATAAAGGGGTTCTCAATATTATCAATAAAAATTATTAAACACGTATAATTTATTTTGAAGAAAACAAAATTTTCGGAACTATATAATAACAATAAGAGTTAAGGGACAGAAATAGTGATATCTTCATTTCGTTCCTAACCATTTATTTTTATTATTTATACGTTGTCTATAGTTACCATGAGATATGAAAATGTATTTACAGTATATTATGTATATGTAACAATAACAAAAATATTACAAACAAATATGTTAATGGTTACAAAAAAATATAATAGCCCATCTTAGCTCACTTTTATAATAAAATCACTTTTAGAAAGCCTGATTTTTTTTAACAAAAGCATTGATAAAAATTAGATCAGAATTCGGGCATAATTTATAAATGACATTTAGTTTAATAACAAGATTTAATTAGACTCGCAAGATGTGACTTTTTTATCGATAACTATTATACTTAAGGTCAAGAAATGAAATAAATATATTTCATCAGTAGAATATCTTTTAAAATAATAATTTTTATTCTTTCAAATAAAGTTAGTTTAATTGCTAATATGTAATAAATATTACATTAAGATTTTTTTTTTAGAAAATAATAGTACCATAAATCAAGTCATAAATATTGTTAAGTAATATCTCTATTATCAAATTTGATTTTTGATGTTGACAATTTTATTTTTATATTAGTAATATATTAAAACAGATGTTACATTTACTACCGTATTTTCGAATCAAATGCTGTTAATAGTCCATAACTCTGTCACTTTAAACACATTCTAATCTCGTCTAATTTATTATTTTATATTTGGTAGAATTTATTTGTCCGTAATCTTGAATCTATAAATCCGTCATCTCCATCGAAGGGGCAAGTTCATCTAAACTGAACATGATGGCGGCTGTCGGGTAAACCAAATATAAACTTCCTTATCTGCGCTGGGCTGTGGGTAACTAAACTCTGTGTTTATTTTCATGCGAGTTCCGTCGACACGTTTTCACTCTATCACTGGGTAGGAAACGTCACTTGGAGATTCTCGCTAGAGAGGCAAGGGAAAGTCAAGTAAATAAACACAGGGCGGAGAAGAGAAATTTAACAGACTCAGAATCGAAATGCAATATGGAGATTTAGAAGAGTTTTTAAGATAGAATGGAACGGAATCGGTTTACGCGTCTACGGTCTTTAACAAATACTAATTTTATCGACTGGATGTTAATAAAAGAAGTTCTTTTTTCGAGTTTTAGTCATTTAATAAAATTCACTAATACATCAACCTTTCGAATGTAAATCAGTCTTCATCAGGGTGTTGATGAACAGTTGAAACGTTGGTGTATTAGAGGATTTTATTAAATGACTGCAACTCCAAAAAATACCTTATTTTATTATCATCCAGTCGATAAAACCAATTCTACATTAAACTATAATAGCAAAAGTTACATAACGTGCTTCATATACAGGGTGATGACTTGAACACCTGAACCTAAGGATTTAACTAAAAATCATAATTTCGTGAATTTTTGCTTCCCTAATTATTTTAGGTAAAAAGGCTTCTAATAACAGTTGTAGAGCACAAAATTTTACAACCGAATCAATTCGCAAATAGAATATTATTATTGTACATGTTTTATAAGACGGTATATTGTTCCATGAGTTTGAGGCTCAACGAGTGCAACGAAGAGTGCTCCAAAAACACAAATGCAACAATATACGTCGTAGAAAACGAGTATAATATACAACTTTTTATAGTTTGCTTCACTTATTTAATAGATAACAGAATGTAATCTAGGGATATATAAATGTGAAATATGATAACTCTGTTGAATGAAGTTGGGGACATTTATCTATCAATATGCATTTAAAATATTATGAAAATATTTATAAATCTATACATCATGAGTTAAGAAATTTATTTAGAGGAAGTAACGTCCTACTTGTTGATTGATAAAATAAGGTTCACGAATTTCTCTCGATCATGTCATTCTAAATTTAAAAAAAATCACTTAAAATAACATTTTATAAATACTTGCGATTAAAAAAATAGAATAAATAATGTACTAAACTATATTCAAAATTTTTTACTTTTGTTTCTATCAAATTTAGTCGAAATACGAATTATTGGATTTAAATAAAAAATTAACAACATGAATTATTAATACAATTCCTGCCAAAATCTACCAAGAAATCCGTGAACCTTATTTTATCAACTAAATTTATTATTCTAAATTAAATTTCATTCAATAGCCCATTACTTTCTTTTATTATTATTAGACAAAGGGATTATATTTTTTTATTTTAATTATAGTTTCTTAAAAATGCTGTAGAAATAGGACTGTATTTTCCAAAATTTTCCGCACCCTAATCTGGAAAAGACGAGGAAATTTGAATTCCCTACGTTGCTTAGGGTGACGCGAATCAACAAATTCTATTGTAAGAACATTTCTATTGTATACCTAAATAACTTTTGGATTGAGATCTTAAGTGCAATAACTAATTGTTTGTAAACAATTCGCAAAATTATTTTAAATTATTTTTGTAAAAATTGAGTAGTGAGCGATTTCTTTGTGAGGAATTGAGACTCTATTGTAAGAACATTTCTAATGTATATCTATATAACTTTTGGATTGAGATCTTAAGTGCAATAAATGGTTATTTTTTAAACAATCTACAAAAATATTTTTAAATTATTTGAGTGTAAAAATTGAGCAGCGAGCGATTTCTCTGTGAGGAATTGAACCCGGATTGCCGTCCGTCACCTTGCTTCGTCACCGTCCCCATTCCACTTTTAACGACTTTGTATTTAAAACTAACATAAGAACCATTACTCAACCAACAGGACTCTAATCTATGTCACGGCAACTCATCTTCTGCAATCTCTTTGCATCCTCGTAAAAAATTCTAGTTTCCTCCCGGTGGATTAAGTCTGCCCCCTCCCAAATATAGACATTAAACTTTATTCTCTCCTATCTCCACACATGCATCTCTAGCGGTTTCCATATTTGCAGCGCCTGGATAATCCCTGGAGAAAGATTTTCTGCACGTTCGAGGCTTAGTATTTGTCGGGAGATTACTACATGTCAAGAGATTGATTTGTAAGCGCACACATGATTGGAAGAGGGCGTTTTGGTTATTTCGCAAGGAATTTGGAATTTGCTTTCGCTGTAGGGAACGTGTTTATGTTTGTTTATTTGTTGTTATATCGTGTGAACAACAGATTTGCTTTTATTCAATAATTCCCATAGAAAGTATGATAAATACCCTCTTTTTAAAATTTATTAGAAAATTAGCAAAGAATAAGTAATGTACAATAAAACTTGACATTTATTTGGAAATATATAATGGTGGAGGTGAATGAATGAGGATATTAAGTGATTTGTGTAATGATTTCAGAAATGCATAGATACGAAGTTTCAAGTTACAAGAAATGTGAACAGTTATACTTAAAGAAGTAAGTGGAAATTTAAAGTAGTAATTGAAATTGCGAATTTACATTCCGGTGACTAGATTCTAATACATACACATAATTTATATTCATCAAAACCATACAAACACATATAAACACATAAATTAAAATAGGTATTCCTTTTTATTTAAAAAAAGTCTTCGTATACATTAGCCTAAAATGTAAATGTAGTAATTAAATAACTATGCAAAATTATAAATTTTTAGAAGTACATATATTCCTTAATTCAGTGACTGCATTTGATAGAACAAAAAATTGAAATAAGGGGAATATATTTACACAGAAAAATATTATAAACGGCGATAGGCAATATAAAAATTAAGTATTGAAAGTATCTTCGGGACACTGAGATAAATGATTTGAACAGAGATGAATCCTGAAATCCGGGACGTCTGGGATCCTTATTTAGATAATACTAGAATGAAACTTATGTTTTACAAGTCTTGTAATAATATTTGGTTAATAGTTATAAAAATCTCTTTACGGGTATAGAAAAATTTAAATAAATAAATTTATATTGCCGATACTAATGAGAAATTTTCATTTTACTAAGGCAACTTTCCTAAAAAGAACAAGACCTCGAGTATTTTACGTTAGGTATTTGTTTACTGACAAGTTTTACTTTCATTTTATAGTAATAGTGTTATTGAAAAAACCCGCAACTAAAGAAAATTGTAATCTCATTTTCAACAATAATCACTAACTAAGAAAATGTAATTTTTCTATTTGAACAACCTCTCAACTATTAATGCAATACATACTTCTGCAGGATTTGAATAATACCCGAAATACGAAACTTGAAAGGTGTCCATTAGCCCAATGAAGTTGACGCGATGTAGATATTTATGGAATTATATTGTAAACATTACAGTACTTTTTCTTGTGGTCTTCCGAGAAATATCCTTTCTCCTATCAAAATTCCTGTCAGAGGTTTGAAATATTTGGTTTCAAGTACGGCACTTCACATTATATGTAAGCAGGGTCAACATTTCCTAAATCAAACCGATTCTTCGAAAAGCAATAAATCAGGCTATTTTTAACTAAACGTAATCACCATTTCTCACGAAATAGACGGAGAAAAAATTCTAGAATGAAACAAATGCACGCAGCCAATGACGCGTGACTGCAGTGGACTTGGAGTTTATGTTACACTTGGGCTCCTTCGAATCCAACACGTACAAAGACAGATTGTGAGGATTAAGACGCATGGGCGGGACCGACAACATTCAAAAGATGCACTGTTTGGGAAAATGCTTAGGTTTTGTCCAGATTTCAACATGGCTCACAACGGAAACTATTGATGATCTGTCATCATGTGCATACAAACGAGAACTCGTCAGGTCCCTTGGAAAGCTTTCCAGTTGTATTTTATTTTATAATTTAATATTATTTTCATCCAAAGCGCATATTTCTTAGAAGAAATATAACCTCAAGTACTCATACTACAGGTACTTGTTTTATAGTAGTCTTTATTCATATTTGTTATAGGTTTTTCCTGATAGAATCTACTGCTTATAATAAGTTCCAAATAACTTGAATGACAGTTCATTAAAATTATTTAAGTAAACATTAGAATTAGCACTGTAAATTCAGTTACAGTTAGGGAAAATATAGTAGAAATTAGAATGATACACTCATTTTTATTGATAGAAATTATTATACGAGTACCATTCCATTTACAAGAGGCTTACAGCTTGTAAAGAGATCTGATCATTTTAAATTTTATTTAATTTACTTGGTTAATAGTTGACCTGAATAGTATTTGAAAGTTAAAAATGATGTATTATTTAAGAAAATATGCTTTTCTTTTACCTAAAAGCGAAAAAAAACCTGTGTTAATGGAAAAGGCAAATGGAAACAAAAAAAAAATTTAAGTGACAAAAATAAGTGGAATAATCTAATAAAACATCACCGTTTAGATCAAATTTTATTTAACCCAATGTTTTGGCAGTATAAACTGCTGCCTTCTTCAGGGTAATGACAAATACAAAAAGCAAGTAAACAAGTAACTACGAAATGAATGATGACATATTTAATATAGGACGCCATGTTTTACTAAGTTAAGTGGCATAATTTTATAGAGAAATTATATACAGCAGAAATAATGATTTACATATTGAAATACTAAAGAATCACCAAATGATACATTATGCATCTTCGAATAGAAGGAATATTTGTTTCCCTGTACCATTGGACTATTGTTTAGCTCTTACTAACTAAAGAAACTCTAGGAATTTAGATCGTGAGGCAGACGAAAAAAAGAAAAAAACTAACCTTGTGGTTAATAAAAAATAAAGATGTAAAGAAAATTCACGTAATCAAAGAAAAAAGTGGCTCTGCAATTTTATCTATTTTTATAAGAAGATATAAATACATACATTTCATTCGTTAAATATTTGAAAAGGTTACAAGTAAGAAAAATAGTTATTAACCTTCTTCGAATTAGATTTATAGTTATAGATAAAAATGGCTTGACTTTATGTATCTTCAAACAGAAACAACATTTTTTGCCTGTACCATTGGACTATTGCTTAGCTTTCACTAACCAACTAAATTCGAAAAGACATATAGACATTAGAAATTAAGCCATCTTGAAATAGGAAAAAATCGAAAGAATAATAAAATTTAGATAATCAAAAAAAAGCGGCTCTGCAATTTTTTTCTAAATTTAAAGTTTTAAAAGGAGATCTAAATACATTGAATTCGTGAGTAATTAGAAAAGGTTGCAAGTAAAGAAACGGAGTTATTCTCCTTCTTCTCCGTATTTGATTTATGGTTGTAGATAAAAATGGCATGTTTGCGGTGTTGGTTGAGGAGTATTATGCATTGTTGCCGATTGTAATTAGCAAAGATGATTAAACAAGCCATAAACCGGCATTGCATTACGTGTCGGCGTGTCCTCGGCACACTGTACACTCCCGATAAAAATGATGAAATAATGATTGATTGACAGCTATGACACATTGTTCCATTCAAGCCAAACGCATTTTCTTTCCACAGAAATAGAAAAGGTGACGCGAAGCTGATTAGGTGCATTGAGAACCTTGGTGACAATTGCGAACAAACAATAAATGAACAAAACCACAGATAATTTTCATACTTTATAATATAATACAATTGCTCTATTGTTATATAGAAAACGATTTAATAATATCGGATATTGTTTAATTGTTTTTGGGATTTTTTTGTTGTAAAAATGGTACTTCTAATTATTGCGTCTCACGGTAAATGTCATATTGATAACCTCAAATATTTTAAAATGTTTTTTAATAAAAATGGCATGGGAAATATAACTCCCAATATAAAATAGTTATTTCAACCATCGCGGTTAAAGGAAAAGTATCGCATTGAAAAACTTACGTAAGTTGTCCAAAATATTCGTTATTTACTGTTTCGATGCGATATTTTTCTATTAACTGATTGTTAAGGTAACTGACTTTAACTAGAGATGAAAATATTGGCCGTTAGTCTTATTTCTTTTGAATTATCAAGCAAATTAATAAAATAATTAAATAATGAAAATTAAAAATTAAACAGGTCTCTATGGCATCTAAGCCTCGGTTAAGGGCGAGCTTAATTATTCTCTTTCTCCAATTTTGCTGATTTTACTATAAGAAAATAAAAACGGGTGTAATATTTGTATTTGAAAATTAATATATATTTATAAAAAAAATCAAAAAAATATTCAGTTATGCATAAACTACTGAATAAGAAGTTTAGTGTGATATTTTTTTGATTCACATTTTAATTTACTTTTTTACTTACTTCTTGTAATGACTCATTTCGTTTTTCTTACTATAATTTTATTTTTCATTTTTTACACTTTGTTATTTTTGATGCACGTTTTGTTTACACTTGAAAATAATGAGTTTGATCCTGGAAAGATAGGCTGAGACACATGTAGCAGCTTTGTTGACAACATGTTTCCTCTTGTTGCAGACTCTCGCGTGTGTTCCCGACAGCCACGCTGGCCAGTTTACATCAAGGTGAGTCATATTTTCCCCAACATGTCTACATTACTTATTAAATATTTACATCATTATAAGCAAAGCACAGAACGATAACGACAATACTCATACTTTTATTACTTTCTAGGCAATATTTTTTTAAAAATATGCATTTTTATATTGCAATAACAAGTAACGCGCCGACTGCGATAGTTTAAAGAAAGACGCTGTTGATTTGTAACACAGGATTTGGATGTATAGAGATTTAAAAACAGCTATTTAAATCACTTGATCACCCTTCATTATTTTGTCCGCGATGATCAAACTTTGCTATCCTATTCAATTTTGATTTAATGTTGAATTAAGGAAACTACTTGCTTACTTTTTTTTTCATACTACTATGTTTTTATATACCAATATCGTTAATTGTTATGTATATTACGCGTTGAAAACCAATGAAATGTCCAAGACTTTATTGTGCGATAAATAGTAGTAGGTTCTTATTGTATGCATCTTTATTTTGACGATTATTATTATTTTTTTAATAATCTCTAAAATCTAAAAAATATCGATACACTTTACCGCACCACAATGCGTAAAATCACAATTACCGTTGTTATATAAATTTCAGGAGGCAAAATAAATATTTAACAAATTGTACGATATATAAATATAATTGAAACCCATATTTTATTTCTTCATATACAGAATTAGAAAACAGATATGAAAAATAAATTTATTCTGTAACCGAAAACATAACCAAACCGAAAAATATCGGTAGTAAAACAAGTATAAATATAAATAAACTAAACTGAAAATATTAATAATAAATTTTACTAATTTTTATGAAATTCTAGAGTAACAACTTAAAATTAAAGTAACTATACTTAAAACAACTTATAATTTTAAGAGAAACCGTAAAAAACTGAAACAGTAACGAAACCGAAATTCATTTGTTTATTTTAACCGAATCGAGAACTAATGTAATATTTTCAAAAAATCGTTACCGATAACCGAAACCAAATTTTTATTAATATAAATTCATTAACCATAGCCGAACCACATTTTTTTTGGTTCGAGTCCCAGCCTTTAGATTATAAATATATTTAGAATTTTACGATAAAAGAGTTTATATACCCAGCAATAACTTATTACACCATTTTATACTAAACAAAAGTATAACATGACATGAAAAAAATATAGTGTCTTTAATAGAGCGTAAATATTTCTGACTAATTATATTTATAAAATAATAACTACAGATGTATGTCTAAGTATTTCATGTTTCTGAATATCTCAAAAAAGGCCATCTTAGTATCTCACAAAAATAGTCACCTTATTCCAAATTAACAGTGTCTATACAAAATATAAATATTTGCAACTATATATGGATACTTAGTATATATATAAGTAGTGTATGCGTTAATATTTCCCTATGGTGATGTGTGATGTATTTGGACGCGCGCCGTCCATGCATCCTGCACACCTCGTCCAATCGTTGGCGCGCGGCGCTGGGGGCGGCGGGAGGCGGTGCCCCACCCCCACACGCAGTGATGGACGCCGTCGTCGGCGATGCGCGGATAACGTGCGGGGCAATGCACTAGCTGCGAAACAACGCTCAACTCTCTACACCGCAACTCAAATGTAGAATTATAAGCAGAATAATTAAACTACTATTTGTATAGGTACATGAAGCTAATAAATCATAGTATCAAAACATATTTAATTTATAAGTACTATTGTATTTTAATAAAAATTTAATTTAAAAGTATACATGGACGTCCGTTTGTACTACTACGATAAATTACTAAAAATATAAATAAGGAAAACATATTTACATATTTTGGAATTGTTTTTTCTTTTAATTTTACTAAATTAAAATTAATATAACACTTGATAATTAGTATGTTACTTATATACGAATATTATTATTATTGAAAAACAGCCTGATATTAATATTATTATCTATAATATAGTACAAGGACAAGGACAAGGATACTATAAATAATTTAACACATTTAATTGGTTGGTATCCTTGATTAATTGGTACTCTTCGTTTTTATCTTCTCATAATTAATTTTTAGATTAAAATTTTTTGTATATGTTATTGTAAATAATCATTACTGTAGCAAAGAGTTTACATAGTAATAATGAAATAGTACGTTACATATTAAGAGGTAAGATGCATATTACTCAAGAAATGGAAAAGTGCATAATTGCTTTACAACTCGAATTATGTACTATACTTTTTCTACGACCATTATTTGACTGTATTTCGATCACACCACGATTACATACTACACTAAAATATTTGATATATCACTAATAAATAACGCCAACTATAAAACAAAAAAAAATTGTCGAACTTTCAATCTTAAAATATTAAATAAAAACTATTCACAACCCAATAAAACAATACTATGTAAAATATTTCTTAAAAATTAAATATAAATTATTTTGTATTATTTATACGACCAACATAATTTCGACTTAGATACAATAATGACTATTTATATTAGTTGTACGTTATATCAGTTAAATGATTTAAACTCATTTACCAGACTTATAAGGTAAATAACAATTTCTTAATTCTTTAAGCTTTCTAAAGTTATATCACTTAATAACATTACACTAAAGAAAATATTGACGAAACAAATGTCTAATACCAAACAGCGTTGTACAAAGAAATAATATTATACTAGTATATAAAAGATAGCATTAATTGACTATTAATATCAAGTTTTGTTTTTCAAAGCAATATGGATACATACTGTTAAATAAAATGGTAGAAAAAAATTAATTTATGTTAGATATAAAATTATTTTAAAGAAACCTCATAAAGCAAAAAGGAAAAAAAATCAACTGTGGTTATAAATAGATATTTGTTTAGAAATATGAATATTTGTTTACTTATGAAAATTTGAGCTATCTGAATATTCTAGTACCCATATGTCCGCAAATAGTTTATCTGTAAGTTATGTGTCACATCGTGTGTGAGTGACATTTAACGGTAAACCTTACAACATAATGTAGTCTAATTTTAGCGTCGTCTGAATCTGGCTAATTAATACGTCTGCACAATTATCGAACAATAATTCCACTGCGGAATGTAACCGGTTCGCCCAAACGAGATTGGCAACAACTTACATGAATTTTTATGAAAAGCTATCTACTCTTACATAAATATCGAAAAAACAGAAGCATTCCTTCTAAGAAATATAAAAGACGATAATTTAGTCGTATGTTCATGTTATGCAAATGAACGAGTTAAAATTTATAGGTTCTCTTATTCGAGTATAGGTATTACGGTACATGCAACGGTGCGTTTTTAGGTCTGCGTCTCCTTGTCTTACGGCGTAATGGAGGTTTTATGCGATGCGAAACGAACTATTTATAAACATACCATCATCGGGGCTAAAAATACGCCACATCATAGATACAGAAGCGTGGGTGCTTGTCAATCACTCGTCAACACAGCCAAATGAGAAATATTCAAATGACAACTTCTCAGAATATTCACAACTCTACTTCAAACAATCTGCCATTAAAACGACAAATCCTGATGTTTCAATTCCGGAAATAAGACAATCAATATGCAGTCATTTTATTGCTAGTTTCTATTTCATATTAATTCTGTTTTGCAAACATTAGATTTCTATTAATAACTAATAAAATTGAACTAATAACAGTGTCAGTACTCCGAATTCACATCAAAATTGACTTTTTTTGTAATTCCTTTTCCTGACACCAATATTATTGGTTTTACTTATACCCTATTTTCGCATTATTTATTATTGCATTTAAAATTATAATGAAGTATAGGGGTCTTAAGTTGCCTCCTTGCCGCACTCCTTCTATTGTACCATATCTTCCGATACATTATAAAATCCGATAATACAATATATTAAATGTAATTAATATTGTATCTTATTATTATACGTATCGAATTTTACAGTATTGGATGTATACCTAGTTTAGAATAAAACATTTGTTGTTGTTATTAGCTAGTAAGAATACAGTATCGTTATTGAAATAAATTTTACATTAAACTCTAGTTCATCAAGTTGATCTATTGTTCAAATAAAATTTACTTACATAGTTACATACGTATTCTAGTACATAAAGAAGTAAAAATATTCTGAATTGAACTGAACAGAGAGAAATCCAAGTTACAAAAACTTAAATAAAAAATATGCTGTGGCCAGCACAATACTTCCTTGTACGCCATATTATACACTATTTTTCTAAACTTCATTTAATTTATTTATTTAATTATTTCACTTGAAAGTGAGATCATTCTACTGCTAATCATTCTTCAACTTCCACCTGTTTCATATCTTTGAACTTCCGTTCGAAATGGATCATCTTTTGATAATTTTATTAAAATGTTTATCACTATTCCCTATCGCATTATACACAGTTGTTTTAATCGCTGAAAAAGTTGCAAAAAAGATATATAGTTTTCATTTATGTCGTATATATTTCTCACGATTTGATTTGTTCTTCAACATTTATTACATATTGTAAATAACATTATTGTTAAATTATTTAATTTTTCTATTCGATATACCATTCAGTTTTTCTGTAGCACATATTCAATATTTTAAATAAATTTTTTTGCTGTAATCTAATTTTCATAATTTTGTTATTAAAAGATATGATAATAATTTAAATAAGGAAATGTAAAATTTAGAATTAATTTATTAAAAACATTACTTCCTTTTTTCTATTTATATGATCAAACGTATTTCCTTTCTGTCTGCAATTGCAAGTAGACTTCATTCTGTAATTCATTAGCATTTCCATTACTCTCATATAAAATTCATTGAATGTGCGTGTACGGTGGAAAATGCATTCGTTTGCCTTTATTCTCACCGCTGCATTTAATCCGCCCCGCGCCCCTGCCCGCATGCACGCCACTGGCAGTGCAGCGTATCGATGCATCGCACATCGCGGATGCAGAATGTGGATTGCATTATCGCGGCCGATGTTTATTTGTTTTTGTTTCCGGCGCGAGATTCAAAAACACTGTAGCGGGATAATCAGAGTGAGTTGTTTTGTTTGTTTAATTAATAGAACGTTTGTTAGAGTTTTATTTGTTTTTTATGGTATGATTAGCAATGCAGTTTGGTGCGTTTAATGCATTGTAAAACACTACTTGCAAATTCGGGACTTTACTAATACTAAAGTCATTTCAAGATCTTTTCAGAATAAAAAAAATATTTACATAAAATCAGTGATTTTATACTTCCATATATCTAGATACTAATATGCAATATACGACCAATATAACGCAGTGTTTCCAACATGTGTAACATACTTTTTTATGCCATCTTTTTCTACAATATGTATATTAGTACAGTGTTAACAATAGTTATCTCTCTTGATACTTGTGACTAACCAATCAGCATGAAGCAAATCCTATGTCTATTTCACTCAAGTTCAATAGTTTCCCGTTTATTTCAACCTAACCTAGCTGTTTTGGTAATGCTTTTCGGAGTTTTATAGCGTGTTTTGAGTGAATTGATGCAATATAATAATTAGAGACAATGGTTAGCACATGTTTGATATGTAAAACATCACAAGTGAAGGATTCACTTTTTTCATTTCACAGTAAATTATAAAATATATTATGGGATGTATATATATTCTCAGGGAAGGTTTCCTAAAGTGCTTTTGTAAGATGTCTATATGGCAATTTTGAGGACAGAAGTTCCACAAGGTTCCATACTAGGTCCAGACCTATGAAACAAATATTATGATCACTGCATAAAATACTATATATTTGTTTTAGGATTTAAAATTTTTGACTTTTTTATTTAATATTTGAGAACTTTTATCCTTTTGAGCAATAAATTAATTAATATAAGAAAATACTGATTACCTTTTCAAAATGTAAATGCATGAAAAAAATTCCCTTGTATTTATTTATAATTTTATCCTTGAAATTATTATTTTGTTGCAGTTTACAATAATATATTCATATTTTTTGTCACTTAGGAATATTCTAATGAAGAATGCAAAAATACAATAGAATATTATTTTTAAAATTATTCATTATACTGGTTGAGGAAAAACTACTTACATAATAGAAAATTAACCACATTTTCAAAAAAATACTTCTTGGTAGTTGTGCAATAATATATTTGAAAATATATTTAAATTGTATATATAATAATGTAGTATATTAAATTTTCAGAGGGTACAAAAATCTGTATAAAAAATAAAATTAAAAAGTAAAAACTTAAAAGTGTGTCTAAGTTGGTGTTAATCTATTACCAATAATAGGAAATAGTACTTACAAGAAAACACACTTTATGCGGTTGTCCAATTAGTAACATTGTCACAATTCACTTCCAGGCTGAAACAAAACACACACGTTGATCGTTGGTCTAGAAATATACCTGCATGTATGCACTTACATGAGGGTAGTTATATAATCCTTGAACCACATCATTTGGTTCCTACAGTCGTATATCTTAACCCTTATCCTTGACGAAACCTGGACACTGCCATAAAATGAATAGGATTTTAATTAGAAACTTAATTTGTAAAAAACACAGGTGCAGAATGATAAATATGTGATGTTTTATTGACTCAAAACATACTTAAAATTGTCCAGAAAAAATGACAATTAATTTAAATAGGTAACTGCAGCTGAAATTAGTGATTCAGTGAATAGATAAAGTATTGATTGGACTACTATTAATAGTCTTGGTGCAAGATTTAAATGCAATAACCCAATTTTATTTTTAAAATATATTCAATCCAACTATTATTTTGTATGAAAATATGATTTAATGAAATCAGGTTTTCATAATTGAAAATCTGATGTGGCTAGCACATAACTTCTCGCCTATCCTCTTTACACTTTTTATTTATGTTTATATTTTATATATACGGTAAAATAAATTAGTAAATAATTAGTACTTACAATATTAGTAAAATTCCTTTGCAATATTTAAATGACAGTATTAAATTATTATTTACAAAAATTTTCTTATTCATAATTAATTAAAATATTTTAGAAAAACACTTCAGATCTTCCTGAAAACACCAATTCCGATTGCACTATTAACACCAAAATCTAATTAGATCTAATCTACGGGTGTCAGAATATTATATCAAAAATTTTAATATTTTTTATTCACTAGTATTTAATTAAACGTTACGACAACATCTATCAATCCATATACAGGGACAGACATCATCGTAAAAATATTAATATCGTGTTCAAGGGTCTTCAAAACGTGCTGATCCTTTGAAAGCTCACTATTCGTTTTTTTGCATGATCTTACTGAGTGGCGAGAGACAAAAATAATTAACAATACAAAAAAAAATTAAATACCTATAAAATAATATCATCCAAAAATATATTTGTATTAAAGTCTTAAAGTCCTAATGTGGAAAATGTTAAAAGAAATTTTCCTTTTTAAATTGCCTTATATTTTACCAAGCAAAAGAAGATTTAAGTTGAATATTTTTTAATATCAAAATTTCTAAAATAAATTTGAAATCTAGCAGGTAGTAATTTAGAAAACAATTGAAATATAAGTGCAATTAAAAAATTTAAAAAAAAAATTGAAAAAAATGTGTTCTTGTATTTGGCAAGATGTTGAGCCTCTATTCTAGTAAGATTCTAGTAGGACAAACTAGATGGCAGTGATAGTTTGATTTCTCCCTATTTGCAACCCCCTCACCCTTGGTCATGTAAGCATAGCCACCCTCGATTGGGATTACGTCATTACGTTACGTCACCTCGTGTGAAGGGTGGACTCACTATCGCCCATCCAGACAAGCCTTGTTTAGCAGGTGCAGCAAATACATACAATACATGAAAATAGGGAAATTCGGAGAAATATCGGAAGTATGAATTTAGTAGGGTGTTTATACCAAAATAAATCAGAATCAGAATTGGAGGTATCGAGCTTTATAGAATTATTATTTGATTCTTATTAGAATCAAAGCAGAAATTTAAGTTTTTTGGGTTGTGATACATTTTCCTTAATAGTTATGACTGACTATGAAGTTACACCTTTAAAATTGCTCCTGAAATTTATATGAATTATAATGTTACACAAAAAAATAAAATTTGAAATAATATATGTATTAAAGAAATATACTAATACATTAATATGCTTGTTGGTGCACTTTATACATCAGCTAAAATTTGAACCAAAACGTCATAAATATGTTTCATATTGTTAAGGGAAATGTGTTTTTATCTGAGAAAAATTTTCAGTCGCCACTGGGACTCTAACCCAGGATCTCTGTCATCAGAATGACAAAAATCCTGGGTTCGAGTCCCAGTGGCGACTGAAAAATTTTCTCAGATAAAAACATATTTCCCTTAACTATATACTGCATAGGAAGTTTGAGTTAAACTTCAATAATCTTCAACACTTTAAATGTTTCATATTATTTATTTACTATAGGTATATAATTTTTTTGTGTTGTATTAAATACAAATTCGAGATTTATTTTGCTTCTACAATTTTTTTTAAGTATATTTGTTAAATTATACAAATAGAAAATAATAATATGAATAAAAAATAGCACATAGTAATGGAATTGTGAAAACTGAGCGATTTGTTAGATTCTTATTAGATTCTTATTTGAAAATTTCATGTAATTTTCATAGGGCAATATTTTTTTTAGACAATAAATTTTAAAAAATTCGTGAAATTGTAAAGTTTTGAAGAATAGGGTGGTTTGGATATTTGTGAAGGTATTGGTTTGTGTAATGCGATGGGTATAATTGTTTGGTTTGGTTTGGGGCTGTCGGGCTTGTATCGTCCAGTAATGAACCTGACGCTATCCCTGCCGCGCTGCAATTGCAAATGCAGCTTGGCAGGTAGTGCATGGTCGCGAAGGAGAGACAGAGACAACACGCGGGTATTATTGAGATTAGGAAATGAAAAGCAGCGAGCCGGTGCAGCAGGCACTCACGGCGTGTCGTCCGTCTCTGTCTGGCGCGTGGCGAGTGTGGGGGAGGAAGTGAGAGGCAGGTCCGCGGCCGCGGGGCAGCGCGCCGAGGCAGCGCGCCAGCTCTCGGCTCCGCACACACAGCGCGCGCCAGTCGCTGTCAGTCAGCCTCCCAGGTTCCACACGGCCACGGCTCCACAAACACGACAAACTCCGGCACATGCACAATGTTCCGCAAGCATGACGGAGCCTCTTCACAACTCTAGTGTGCGGCTAAACGAAAAGTCTTCCGAGAGTAAAACTAGTGTTTACAGTTGGGAGTTGGGAGTTCAGAGTTGAGAGTTGACAGTTGAGAGTGTCGTTATGTTATATTGCTATTAAACTTATTTACGAGGCATAAAGTGTACTGAATACTTTACTGACTGTGTACTTGAGTGACTTATCGTTCTGTGCTCTGTTTACTGGTACCATTGGTTCTCCATGCTAAATGAAGTTTGTTTCTCTTTCATGATTGTTCTTCGGTGATTGTCCCGTTGTCCGCTGTCCTGTGTCGTCCTGCGTGTCCTGTGTGTTGTGCGTTGGCGGCGACAACGCGACTGCGGCTCGTCCCGTTATCCCGCGGCGATTGCACATCCCCTCCACCGCGCCGGTGCTGCCAACTGTCTCCGCACTGCTGCCAACGCTGGGCGCCGATGTGCCGGTGTTGATCGCTGCCCCGTGCCCCAACCATCACCATCATCACCATCTCGGACCACGTGGCTGCGTGCACGGCCGCTACGCTGTACGACAATGCGGTGCCTGGGAACGGCGGCGTGGCGTCGCCAGCCACCGGCACGGGGAATTCCTCCGGGGTGACTTGGTGGGCCATGATGAACGGTAGCCTGTACGAGGAGAGCCCGCCGCCCGCGCCGCTGCCGTCCGCGCCGCCGCCGCAGAACGCGTCCACGCCCATCAGCACGAGCGGCATGACGTCGCCGGCGGCGTCGGCCGCGGTGCCGGCCACCACGTCCACCACCAGCACGTCGCCCAGCAGCTCCGTGGCCAGCAACAACGGCTCGAGCGGGCCGCTGCACATCCCGGCCAAGCGGCTGACCGCGGGCTACGGCGCCGAGTGCACGGAGGCGGGCGTGATCCGCCACGGGCACCACGGCGCGCAGCCCTGGAACTACTCGCCCGTGGCGGACGGCCACCACGCGGGCTTCGAGCACCACCAGTACCCCAACGCGCCCACCTACTACAACCTGGCCGACTCCACGGGGCGCGAGCGCAAGCCGGCCTCGGGGCTGTCGTTCTGGAACCCGGGCGCCACGGCGGCGGGCGCCACGGCCGCCGCCGACTACAAGTACAGCGGCGCGGCGGCCGGCTCCTCGGCGGACCCCGCCGTGTCCTCGTGCCACCAGAGCTTCTCGCAGAGCTGGTGCAACTACTCGCCCTACACGTCGTCCACGCGGCACATGGACTCGCACCACCACCCGCACCCGCAGTACCTGGCGCCGGCCGACGACCGGGGGCGCGCCGTGGCGGCCGCCGCCATGGTGGCCGCCGAGACCGCGGCCGGCTTCCCCCACGACGGCTACGGGCTCCGCAACTACGCGCCGGACCCCGTGCCTTCCACGCCATACCCGCCTCCAGGTGAGTACGCTAACATACCTGCGACACCATAACGCTTACAGAGTGAATGATCCTTAACTTGCATGCATCCACCACCTATTCACAGTGACTTAAATATCATAAATAAAGTGACAACTTCAAGTTCAACAATATCAATCAATTTCAAAAAAGTTTTTTTCTTATATAATTTTGTTAAAAAATGTGAATTGCAAGCTTTATTTATTTTATTTATGTTTACCAAATGTTATATTTTTTTAATAATTAATAAATATTTTTAATTTTAAAACAAAATTTAATGTGTAACTGAATAGATTCCATCACCGTCATGTACATTTCCATATAAAATTCATTGAAGCGCGCTCCGAATGTTAGATAGAAAATAGTAAAAACATTCTTTTTAAAGATGCGAACGCACGTCATTGAACTACTAGCATTTCACCTTCCCGCGTGGTTTTTCTGGAAATAAATTTGAATGTAATGTCCCAAACAAGAAGTTAGGCTTTGCCTGTTTGTACTCAAAACTTATTTCCGACGTTACTACGGTAGAGTGTTTTAATTCGGCATCCCATAAAACGATAACTTTATGTGTTCATTCATGTTTGACATGAGATCCGAGACCAGATAGTCTGTTACTCGTGCCTCACGTGTTTAGATGCTTCAAATGATGTCTTTTTCAAGGAAAGAACAACGAGAACATCTTCGTTTTTATAGATTCTTATTTTACAGTTAAATTCTACTTTAAATTTATAATTTATTTTAAATAAACAATTTAATTAAATAAACATTTTCGTTCAAACTTCTTGCTCATTATGAAGTCTTCTCATCACGTCGTCTAGACTTCATCTCTTAGTGGAAATACCGGCCCATAGATGGCTATAGTAATCCTAAACGTGCGTGCGTACAGTCAGACAGTAGGGTCGTTTAGTTTAGCTTTGCGTACGATGTGTGACGTCACAACTCGATAAACCTCGTGTCGAATGTCGAGTTGAGTTGTTGGACTGAGGGTGACTGACTTCAGTCCTTCGTAGAAATAGCGGGCGTTATGTAGGTCGACTCATACTACGCACGACGAGTATGCGACATTGGGAATGTTTCAGATGATCACCATGTTCTCATGTTTAATACTACAATTCCAATTGAGAGTTGAAAAAAAATATATTTTATATTTGTAAACGGAAAATACATTTTATTATTGTAATTTTTTGCCAAAACTATAACAGTTTTATCTGAATGACCTTGGCCTTCACAAAACAAGAAATCGTGTTATCACAATTATTTGATATAAAAAAGAAAACACGAACATTAGATCATAAATTGTAACAGCAAAATTATATTAGTTTTAATTTTAAATTAAAGTTCGACGAATTTTTTAAAAAAAATTACGTACCATTTCATGTTTGAATAAAAAAAAATTATAATTAAAATATTTTTCAATTTTGACAAATAAAAGTTGTAAATAAATATTTTACGTCTGTTTTTCTTTAAATATATTTTTATTCTATTTCATAATTATTAATGATATGAGGGAAATATTTTGTTTCCAATTATCAAAATAACATTCAAAACATGTCTATTTCTTTTTATACCTTTGCAATGTATAAGTATTAAAATTATAATTTTTTTTGCTCAAGATATATCATCAAATTCAACTAAATCTCAAGACGAATCTTTCTAGAAACAAGAAAAAATTCTAAGTACTTTCGTAAACAGAAATATAATGTAACTCCATAACATTATTTTATATCATAATATATCGAAGCAATTTAAAAAAATAGAGAAGTAAATCCAAAAAAAATATTTAATTATTTAGTTTAAAAAAAATAATTAAAAAGAATCAAGGATTGGGATAACATTATAAATAGAATTGTAAAAATTATAAAAAATATATAAAAACTTAAATTTTGTTGAAAGTAGTTGAACCTAAAACTTTAGTATCAAATAGAACAAATTACTATTTTTCTCACTAGCCTAGACACCCATCATTATTAACATTTATTTGACATGAAAAATTTCACTACCGTTTACTTGGTAATCATGGTCACCTAGGTCAATATAAATCATGGTCGATAATGAAAACTGTCACTTTTTAAAGAAACTCAAATCTCCAAATCCAAATATTGTTTGAATCATTTAACTCAAGAAAAGAATAAAGTATGGCTTCACAATTTAAATTTGTCATGAAATTTAAATAAGTACAACAAATAAAACCAAATTAAAAATCAAAAGTGAGGTCGACAGAAACGCCAAATATAAAAAAAAAAACAGCTTACTTTATTTTTGCGAATAAAAAGAAACACGTTAATATTCATGTCAATAAATACCACGACCATTATTGACAAGCGCCTTATGTCCCTCGGTTGCTTCGCACCTCGTTCAATAATAATAGTCTTCTCAATTTTGGTATATAATATACTATTTATTGAAGGTATAATATATATATATATATATATATATATATATATATATATATATATATAATAATAATTACAATAATACTTTTGTGACTGACTGTATTTAAACAACTCGAATTTGATATAATAAATAAAAATTAAAAGTAAAAAATAAAGAAAAATTAACTATAAATTAAATTATTTTTTTATATTTTCATGAAAACTACAGTAAAGTAAATTGAATTTAGAGTGTTCTGTTATAAGAATAAGCCCGGGTTGCACAAAGCTTTATCATTTTTGATTAATGATTAATTTTTTGACACCAATGTATTTTTAATACGTGGCCATGGTAACAACGTCAAATTAATCAGTGATTTTTTTGATTAGAGGCTGATTAGCCTTTCTGCAACCGGGCATAAGTATTTTTTACTGAAATTTGTGGCCATACCCAATATTGGGTGCAAAGTAAATCAGATAGGTTTATTAATAGCCGTTATGAGTAGGTCGAAACGCTTGGGCGCTCTCGTATTTTAAAGTACGTGGCTGGTTGGCGGAGCTTGCGTCAGGTCAGTTTTATGGCATTGTAAAAATACAATAGTAAAGTGAGTGTTTCTTTTGGTGTTTATAACTTTAGTGAGTGATGACGATGGCCCTCTTATTACCTATAAATGGCGCTTAACTGCTTCTGAAACGCCGTCACGTGCCACGACTGTAAACATATGCTTCATCAATCAGTTTCAATGCCACCAGTGAATAATTCCACTACTCACTTTCGCATACGCAAACTTTCTTCTCTAACTGTCAATGCAGTGAAGATTCAAACAAAATGGTTTCAAAAAGTATTTCAATTATTGTTCTCGTCAAGTTTTTTTCTTTCCATACTACCAGGTTACTACAAGTTTAGTTAAAAAATTTCTAGGCCTAGGGACTTTTTTTGAGAAAAGAGAAAAGGGATTATTTTTGATAAATAATTAAAACCTAAGGATTTTTTAAATTTCACAATAATTCTCTTAATGGAAAATTGTATTGTCATGACTTTCTCATATCCCAATGCAATCTCGCAGATGTGAAAGCAAAAAAAAAAGAATAATAGATGAATTAAAAGTTCAAAATAAAAACATATCCCAAATACTACAATTTCCCAAATACCGTCGTATGTAATTAAAAAAATTTATAGCAGATTGAGTCATTGCTTCGCAATTAATGTAGGGATTTTCGAAAATTTGTAGTAATTATTGTCTAATTGTTCTTTATTATATTAACTTGTTGTATAGCATACCATTAGTAGCCAACCATTTCCTCTGAAGTTATTAATAATTCTTAAAATTGATGTTGCACTTAGTATAGCCTGTCAGAAAATTTTATAACCCAAAAAGCAAATATCAAATTCGTTCCCTATGTTTCATTTTAAGTGAGACAATATACATTGCTGTCAATCAAATATCAAGTCGTAAGCATGAATATGATAAATCTCATGTTTCAAGTTAAAAAATACTCACGGTAGAACGGGATGCTTTAATCTTAAAAATTTTGTGCGCTGTACTAAAATTGCATTTGTAATAAGGATATTGTTAACCTAATGTTAGATATTTAAAAGTTGAAGAAATTAACACTAAGAAAATTTTATATTACACGGTTACTACTATTCTGTTAAATAGTTACAGTATTTAAGAAACTATTTATTAATTTAAATAATCAAATATTTAAAATTAAATAAAAGCTTCTCTTATAATTGGTTGAGTACCAAACCTGCTGTTTATAGATGTTTAATTAAACGATTTTGATAAAATTTCAGTTCTTATTTCATTTTGTGGTGGAATACAGTGACACTGATATAGTTTAAAGTAAGTTATATATATTTTTTGTATTAATATACTATCACATTTATATTTTATTTTATTATTTTTTTTATTTAAGTTTGCGGACTATTAATGTAATGACAGAAAATTAAAAAAATAAATGTAGGTAAATAGAACCAATTTTAATTTAAGTTTTTTCCTGAATATTCTCGACAAAGCTTCTGGATATCTGATAATAATATTAAGAACGCCGGATATTCAATTGATATCGCTCTGTCTCTACCGAAAATCTAGACCAAGAAACAGGAAATTTAATTTAAAAATTTACCTACATTTATGTAAATCAATATATCCAGTGGCGTATTTACGAAAGGGATATATTAAGAAGTAAAAACATATACCTAATAAAAATACCTATACACTTCATTTTAGAACATTAAATTTTTAGAATGTAGGGTAATTTTTTTGATATTATTGAAATGAAAGATTTGAAATATAAATAACTTTTGTAATATCCTTTTATTATAGGTACATATGTTATTATAAATTAAGTCGTCTATAAACCAAGGTCTTTAAATTTGAGCTATATTTTCAAGTAATATATTTTTTGAATATCATACATTTTTTTATATCCTCCCCATCAGGCTCATGTCTGGATACGCCAATAAGTACATCCACCAATATATTGAGTTACAAACGAATGAATGCCACAATTAATACAAAATAATAATATATAATTAGAATTACAAATGAAAATTGTTTTGATTAAGTGTGAAATACCTGTATTAATAAAATTGACTATGAAAAATCTCGATTTGCCAAAAAAAAAATGATTAAATTTAGAGAATACATTTGAACAAAATTATATACAATTGAAAATAAAAATTGTGTAAATTAGAGCCGAAATTTTAATCAATCACAGCAAAGATAATCCAAGCCAAGGTTATAGCGAAACATTTAATTTACTTTCATAGCTATTAATATAATGAATATTTGATCTAATAATATTTCATTTTTTAAATAACAAAGTAATAGTGTATAGTATAAACTATAGTATAGACTCTCATTAAAATTTTAAATTCGTATTTAATGCTTTTAAAACGGCTTCTTTAGCTCTACGTTCTTATGGTTCTTACAAAAAATGGGCTATAGAACTGTGATTTCAATAAAGGATTCGTTTTATTCGACTGCTTAATTAGTAAAGGAAACTACTTTTGGAGTTGTAGTCATTTAATAAAATTCACTAAAACACCAACGTTTCGACTATATTCTGTCTTTATTAAGACAAATGGTATTAAAAATTAATCAAGTAAAATATGATATTTTAATACATACATGTTACTTAATAGTCTTCAAGCAAGTGTTTTTTTGACGAATTTTCATGTTTTACTTGATTTAATTTTATATTTTACATCAAGATGAAGTGTGATTTACACTGAAAACGTTGGTGTAGAAACACAGAATAGTTTTATACAGAAGCGACAGTAAGACAGAAAATTAGAGAGAGATGGGGAAGGTGCACAAATTTAAAGGGCCCATTGTTTAAAATCGGAAAGTTCCCTTACATCTTACAGAGAGATAGGGGAAGAGCACAATGCTTCAAGGTCATAGAACTGTCGCTTCTGTATGTAACTATTCTGTGATAGAATCCCGATCCTGTGTCCTGCATGCGTGTGAGGCTGGGAGTGCTTGTGCCCTTGGCGGCTGACTAACTGTTGCAAGTGATGTGGGGTGGGTCCCCGTCTGGCCTGGCAGGTCCGCTGTCGAGCATGGGCGTAGGCGTCGCGTGCGGCACGGGCAGCAACCCGCTGGAGTGGACGGGGCAGGTGACGGTGCGCAAGAAGCGCAAGCCGTACTCCAAGTTCCAGACGCTGGAGCTGGAGAAGGAGTTCCTGTTCAACGCGTACGTCAGCAAGCAGAAGCGCTGGGAGCTGGCGCGCAACCTCAACCTCACGGAGCGCCAGGTGAAGATCTGGTTCCAGAACCGGCGCATGAAGAACAAGAAGAACTCGCAGCGGCAGGCCGCGCAGCAGCAGAACAACAACAACGCCAGCACCAACAACCAGAACCACCACCACCACCACGCGCACTCGCAGCACCACGGCGTGCCCGCGCACCACGTGGCGGCCAACGGCGTCAAGCTCCACCAGTGACCGCCGGCCTTCTCTGGCGCGTATCCCGGGCTCGTGTCCTGAGCGCCAGAGACGCAGTGCAGTGACTCCGCGAGACGGACTCGTGATCGGACTACAACACTGTTCAGGGCTTGTGCAACACAAACCACACCACGGGCCACCGCTGCCAACTCTTCCCCAAACAGAACTAATATAATAACAGCCACGAATATATTGGAAAAAAATACGAATACTTGTTGCCTAGTAAAATGACATTTAGATTACGAAGAGTCATTTACTTCGCAGGAATTATAAGTAAATTTTTTCAATTACATTCATAGCTCAAATTATATTTACTTGCTTATTCCACGCACGTCATTTTCACTCAATCAGAATGCTTAATTCGATGGCCATAGGTAGTTCTTTAAGGAAGAAATTTGAAAAAAATACAGTGCCATAGTCTTGGTTACATTTTGTTGATATCAAAAATATTATTTTTTAAATGTTGTCAATCGTTAAATAATCAACCAAATATAATTCAATCTATAAATTTAACAGGTAAAATTTTGTCTTATTCCTACGAAGTAACGACAACTCGGGTCAAGTATAACATTAAATACGACAGCAAAGCAAAAACTATTTGTAAATTTTCCAATAAATTCATGGTTCTTATTATATTACTTATGATTATTTCACATGACAACAGGTCAACATTAAATTTTTTTATCAACAAAACGTAACCATGACTATGATATTGTAGTTTATAAAATTTCGTCACTCAATACCTACCTAAGGCCATTAAAATAAAGCATTGTGATGGGGTGAAAATGACGTGTGTGGAATAATCAATAAAAAAAAAACATTAAATGATAATGGGGTGTATATACAATGCATTTTATCAAAATGCAAAAATATGACAGTTTTTGAAGTTATTAATTAAAATTGAACATTAAGTAAGAAAATAATTATCGAAAATAATATATGCGAAAAATAAAAAAAAAATGTAATGATAATTTTATAAAAATATTTTATAAATGTTTAAATTTTGAATTAATTAATTTTAAAAACTGGGAGTGACGTCATTAGAACAACTTGTATGACGTCAAATGACAAAATTTAAATGAATTTAAATGTAATTATACTATGTAAATATATAATATTTTATCTATGGTGATACCCCATTCCTTTAATAAAAAAGTTCATTAAACGCGTTGCTCTACAGTCTACATTAAAGAATGAAATAAATTATAATAAAATTTTGTAAAATAAAAAAATATATTGGTATATACGATTCAATCAAATATTTAAGAGAGCGTTTTTATTGGCAAATAAAAAATACAATTCAAAAATTTTAAATAATTTTTTAATAAATTTCGTGCATTTCTCTGAATGCAATTATATTTCGTCACGTAACATTTTGACGTTTTGTATCATGTTCTGTTTTTGGGAGGTGTCCTGACTGTCCGTTTGGCAGTGGGTGACCCGCGACACACTAACACACCCACACACACCGAGTGTGTAACTATGACGACTGTGATGAGTTACACGCCAACTGATGTACATAAGTCTGTCATTGAATTTGTAACCAAATGAAGTTGACTAGGGTAGCGATATAGAGTGTGTTATCTTCACGTTGGTAGCTAGTATAATATAACTTATAGTGCTCTGTGTCTCTGTACGATATTACTCTATCAATGTCTCTTTTCATAGTAAATTATTGCCAGTACTGCTCTGTCTTTGTATGGACGTTCTGCGTCGAATCTTTCAGCAGGGACGGCTCCAAGAAGTTTTAATTGTTTTAAGAATTTTTTGTTGCATGTTATTGTTTTTAAGTTTGAATGTAAGAATTGTAGCGAATTATAATTTTTTGTTTATAAATTGTACGTACTATTTAAAAGTTTTAAAAAATTGTACATATTAAATGTATAGGTCAATTCATTTAATTTTGTAATTTAGGAATTAATTGTAATTATCACAACCTGAGTTCAAATCCCAAATTAAAAATAATGTATGGTGTATTTTCTAAATGTTTTTAAATAAAAATGTAATAATTTTACGATTTATTTGATTGTTATTGAAAAGCAGGGTTGTACTTAAATGAATTTACCTATTTGTTTATTTTTTCTTGGAGATGCCCTGCTGAAACAGTTGCTTTAAATGGTTGCAATTCTAACCATTTTTTAAACCAGTTGTGAAAATTTTGTAATTGTTTGTTACGAGTTAATTACATGTTAAAAAAGTTTATGTTAAATCAGCAATAGTACTTTTAATTCTTTTTACAAATTGTATATTGAGGTCCAGAGTCGTACTTTAACAATTCAATCTCGTTTTCCGTTAAATTAAATCGTTGTTTTTTACGTACTTTAGCATCGAATTGTGTGACTACGGCTCTGGACGAGTGTATGTATAGAACTTGATTGCCATAAATTTAATTTTGTAGAATACAAATTTCAAACCCTCCAGATCATCAGTGTTGTGTTTGTAGGTTTGTAATGTGAAATAAAGTTAAGATTAACCTTTCTCTAGAAGCCGATTTTACAGCGTGGGCATCCACCGTGTAGAATAGAAGCATCCTATTTAAAGTGTTAGGCGCGATAGCGAATTAACCTGTACATAAAGCCATTGATCGCTCGCGTTTAGAAATCTTGATCTCCGGAATCATAAAATGAATATGCGAAGCATACTACAAACCTAAATCGGTAACAGACGAATTAAAATGTACCTAAATAATTGTACTATATACTATATACACCTACTTAACTGAATTTTTTTTAACTTGTTGTGTTCATGATAATACTTATTGTTGTTTCTGTATGTAAATGTATCTATTATATATACACATATAAATAATATTATTAAGACTCGTATATATGTATGTGTTTTATAAACATTATCAATTTATAATTATTATTGTTTTATTTTTGTCTACTATAAAATAAATGATTAATAAAGATCAGTGACTGAGTCCGGTTTAAGAGTTTTTGTGACTGTTTCAGAATCTCACTTAGTACACGCCTGGGTAGCGCAATTGCTTCTACTGTAAGTACCTACGACGAGTAATGAATCCCAGACATCTTTAGTCTCCTAGTATTATTCGAAAAAAAAATTGCTGTACTTCAACACAACAAAATAGGTACGTAAGTTTTTTAAATGGAATATTACTTATTTTTTAAATCATGCTAACCTAAGTAAGGTTATGTTAAGGTTAAGGTAGAAACCTGAAATTATTTTTAAAAAATTTTTATGTGTTCAACACATTACCTTCCGCCTTTGTATTCTATAAAAAAATTCTCTAGTACATAAAATATTTAGTTTTCAAATTAATTAGTTAAGAATATTTTTAATTCAATTTATATATGAAATTTCCTTGCATCAAATTTCTAATACTGTATCGGAAACCGCAGAAAACAGTTATTTTTGGCGTAACTAAGATCTATTTTCCATCTTTTTATATGTACACTCACACATGATTTGAATATAACTCATAAATACCAAATATTATATTTATTGTATGTATCGTATGGGAGTTATCGTGGACGAAAAATTGTCACAAACACACACACGGCCATACAGACAACACGGTAAAATACTGAAATTGTATTCTAGGGGCCCTAATTCATGCTCAAATGATAAAAACTCATACTCGAGAAATTTGACTAAAAATAATACCTTTATCTGTATATTGGTAGGCAGGATGTAAAAATAAATTAAGAAATGCAAAATAATAGTGAAGGAAAAATATTTAAATATTTATTATGAACAAGAGAAACAAATATTATTGTAAGGTAAAATAACGATTTAGAAACATTATCCATTAAAAATTATATTTAAAATAAAAAAAATCTAGTTAAAAATTTATTTATAATAATGTGCTAAATTTTAATTACAATAGGAAATTAAAATGTTATCAAAGTAGTTAAATTTATTTTTATTAAATTATAGAAACAATCTTTTACAACAATTTATAACTCCATTTAATATATGCACTTTTTTTATCTGCTCAAAATTGGTTAAATAAACGATTTATCAACACTTCTGTAAATTAATATGTCAAAATTACTGATTTAAATATTCTCCACAGGTGTAACATTAAAGGAAAATGAAAATATTTATAAATGTTTTTTTGCGAATAAAATTTTCTCTACGCCTATGGTCACCTAAACAAACAATTGAAGGTTTACGGACGAGTAGTAACGATATTATGTCTATTAATTGCACTTGTTGAAACAACCGTGTCCGTATCAGTTCGTTGTTTTTTGTATATTTAGTTACTTTTACTTGAAAAGAGTAGTGTACAATTTATTCAGTGCGTGATACGTTGTAGTGTGTATTGTATGTGATATATAAAAACAAAAACTGAAATTGCAGTTCTATTTCCAAGTGCCAACTGTATTAAGGTTAGTTATTATTATATATCTTTACATGAACATATTTGTATACAAAATAAAAAAGGTTATGTTTGACAAATAATCAAACACAAAAATAAAATTCTATTGCATATAATAATAGTCAATGCGTGTATTAAAATATGTATGTGTATTATATCGACAAGCATAGTTAATATATTCAACATAGTTAATAGTAATATAACTATTAGCACATGATTATTAATTTTATTACGTTGAATGAAATACATATGTAGGTGGCCGTGTAGGTTATCAGGGGCGGAGAAGTGACTTTTTAAAACAACTTGTTTTTGTTTGTTTTCATCAAAAACATATATTCTCATATAATATTAACACGTACAGCGTTTTAATTGTTTAATTCTTAAAAACAATTTATATTTTAAAATTGGTTTCTACAAAACATTTTTTATTATTATTGTTCACTAATAAATAGTTGGTTTCCATCGCAGACAATTATTACATAGTAATTTATTTGAATTGACATATTACTGTACAACGATTTTATGTATGAATTTACCACTATAAGTCTACTATGGAGCTGGAATTCGCTAGTAAATATTTATCACTTTGTTCTTGCATAAAAATAATGACTCTGTTATACACTTTCTCCGGCAGTTAAGAGTGCCTGGAAGCATGGGCGCCGCCAGGAAATTTTCTAGGGGGGGGCGAGAACAAAAATAGATAAGTAATATTTTTATATAGGTACATAACTATTCAATAACTTTTATTGAATAAAAAATATCAAATAATAAATTCTTAAGAAACACTTATTAAAAAAAATAAACAAAACAAAATTCTTAAAAAACAATAATTAATCTAAAAAAAACAAAATTTCTAAGAAAACAAAAATTTTAGTTTAGTTATTTGGAACTGTTTTATTTTGCCACATTTGTATCCATGTTGAAGATTCAGCTTGAAAATTTTCAATGTTATATTTTTCAGAAATACTTTTTATTGTTTCTTTATTTAATTTTGAAATATGAGCAGGATGCAAATGCATAATTGAGAAGGCTGTACTTGTATTTTCGGAAAATCTAGATTTTAATGAGCTGATGAGAGAATCAATATACGGAATAAATATGGAAATCCTGAAGTAATCTTCTGCCGAATTTGTTGTAACATTGAACCTCATAGTTTGACATTGCGTTATTCTAGGTTTTTTCAATTCTATATCAAATTCTTTTGCGAACAGTTGACTCTTTTCAAAAAATTTGGAAAAAACCGGTTTAGAATTCTCTCTTTCTTGCAAAAAAATAGTTATTAACTGCTCCACGTGGTTCTTTACCGAAAGCAAATCTACATTTACTCCTTGTAATGCGTTTGTCACTGGATCCAATTGGGATGAATATTTTGTTATTATTGCGAGACATATAAGAAAAACTGGTACTGAAGTAGAAGAAAATAAATTATTTTTCTCATTTATTTTAATATATGATATTAAATTTAAATTTTTCTCTTTGTGAGTACTTATTCGATCATTTTCCAAGAGGGGGCAACTGCCCCTTCTTGCCCCCCCCTGGCGGCGCCCATGCCTGGAAGGAGTTTTTTGTAAAGGGTACATTAAGTATAAATATTGCATAAACAATATCTGTGATGCAGCAAGATGTCAGACCCAGAATAGGTAATAAGTAATAATAATCATATTCACAATAAAATTATACAAATATGCATATAAGATTAATCAAAATATGCGTTTGTACATTTTTTTAATAATTACATTTTTTTTAAATATATAAATGTTTACCGAAAACAATAATAATATCTTCTTATTGTTGAGTTTTTACTACGGTGACAGCCGAAATATTTTTCTACGTTAACAAAATTCAATTACGATATTAAAAATAAATGCACAACGCTCGGTACTTAATGTGATTTTTTTTTTTTGCAAAGCAAACTTGTTACTTAATTTAGTAGTCCCATGAGAAAATCTAAAAACCTAAATTTCTTCGGGTTATTATTTTTTTTCATTTTCTAAATTTAAGTAAATATCGATACGCTGATTTCAAAACCTGCAATCCTATACACCTTTTCGATTTTATTCTGTCGCTTTATTATCTAATTTTTATTTATTTCCAAAACCTATAAGCCCATATCAAAGTTGTGTAGAGTTAAAACAAACCAAACAACAGTATTAAACCAACAATTGTGTTGACAAACTCGAAATATCCCAAAAAATACTTTATTTGGTCCCAAAATTTCGATTTTAGGAAATAAAGTACATTGTTAGATCTCGACACGCTGATTTCAAATTTTCCAGCGGAATTTAATTATCTCTTTTCGTTCCGGAGTTATTTGCTGTCAAATTTGCACCTCAAAAAAGTGAGTTTTTTGGCTATATCTCTAAAATGGTTAGAGATACAATCACAACGATTATACCAGTCAATTCTACAGGAAAAGTTACATAAAGAAATGTATTCTCCGTATATACGTTCTTTGGAACGATTAGGTGAAAAATGAAAAAATTGAAAAAACCTAAATTTCAAAATTTCTCCGAGGAACTTTTTTTCTCAAAAACTTGTCAATTTCTAGACTTAAGTAAATATCGAAACGCTGATTCCAAATTTTCAAACCGAAATCAATTATCTCTTCTCGTTCTCGAGATATTCGTGTTCAAAGTTTAGTTTTGGTAATACCTAAAAAAATAGGTTTTTTAGGTATACCCCTGTAAGGGTTAGGTTTACGACTTTGGCGACGTCACCAATCGATTCTACGGGCAAAATTACTTAAGTATACCAATTTTTAGATTTTTATTGCGAAGGATACAATTTATAGAAAGGAAAAACAAAAATGGCCAAAATCGAAAAAAATGCCTGATGACCCCCTTACGATTTTTCTCGATTTTTGGTCTTTTTCAGTTTTTTCCTTGCAGAAATTTTATCTGTTGAGATAAAATCCTGAAAATAGGTATACTTATGTAATTTTGCCCGTAGAATCGAATGGTGATATCGCCGATACCTTAAACCTAACCATTTAAGAGATATACCTAAAAAACCTAATTTTTTAGGTATAACTTTGAACTCAAATATCTCGAGAATGGGAAAAGATAATTGAATTCTGTTTGAAAATTTGAAGTCAGCGCGTCGATATCTACGTAAGTCCAAAAAATAAAAAAAATTGGATATAAAAAGTTTCTAAGCGAAAATTTGAAATTTAGGTTTATTCGTTTTTCTAATTTTTCACATAATCGTTCTAAAGAACGTATATGTGGACAAAACATTTCTTTATATATTTTTTCCCGTAGAATCGAATGGTGATGTAGTTGAGATTGTAACTCTACTCATTTTTGAAATATACTCAAAAAACCCATTTTTTGAGGTACAAATTTGAGAGCAAATATGTCCGAAACGAAAAGAGATAATTAAATTCTGTTTGTAAATTTGGTATCCGCTTAGCAAATTCTTTAAAAAATATTACAAACAAAATTTTGTAAAATTTGAAAATTTTCCAATTAGAAATTCGATATTTTTATATATTTTTACGCAAAAATGATAAGGAAAATGAGAGACCTTTCACTAGATAAGACGACAGAAATAAATATATCCCCCTTGACCAAAACCAATCATATTTAACAAAATTATATCCATTCCGTTCAAAGCCAATTAACAAGGCACTATTGACACAATATACTATAATTATGCAACAACACCTTAATTATAACGCTATAACTATGGTTTTTTAGATAAATAAAGTTGGTTATAAAACACATGTGGGTTTGAAATTATAACTCAGTGTTTGTTGGTTCATATCATAGTAATTACGTTATAAAACCTTCTCTACTCTATTTTTTATTAAATGTCATTTTGAAATGTCAACTTTATTTTTTTTTATATATATTTTATATCATTGTTTAAAGGTGTTGGCTAAGTTGTTGTACGGCACACGTGTGTTAATTATCTAAGTCACTTGAGAAAAATACCCCACGTGACCTATTTGTAATACACTTGTACCATAAATAACTATTAACTGCAGTCTTTAAGAAATATATTTTAAAAAAAAACCTTTTTGAACACTGGTAACTCCATTGGAAATAACACAGTTTAAAACATTTGAAGTTTGAATAATGTTGATATCCCATTGCTGTGGATAATAATAGAAAATAGTATTTTCGCAACCCTTTTTGTTGAATCTTATTCCATCCGCCGTTATTTCTGTACCCCTCCCCTATGGGACAGACATCAGCTACAATAATCATCCAGCTCGTCGGGACGCTGGCGTCCCTGGGCATCCAGGCGTCTGGACGCTCGTACACAATGCATTTTACGACTGTGTATGGACCAGGGCTATCGGGATATAAATATACAGGTGTTAGCCCTGCACATCTGGGAATGAGGGACGCGACGAACAAATACCAAACTACAAATAAGTTTGTTGTAAATAATTACATGTCATAAAAATCTAGGGGGTATGCACTGGACACTGGGGTAAACTTAATCTCAGAAATGGACAGAAGAGGGAGGATTGATATTTTTGAGAATATGTTCATATTTGTGTATGATATATTCTACATTAAAAATGGAATTGGAAAATGGATTAGTGAAACAATATCATTATACATTTATAGTTATTTATCTCTATATTATTTTTAATAATATTTCAAATCGGTATCCCAAGTGTTAAAATAAAGAAAAAAATCTTACGGCGAAATTCACCATTCCTTAATAAAGGCTTGATCTATAAAATCAATGATAAACTGATCCGTCATATTCCATTATCAAGCTTCAGTGGCGTAGCCAGAAATTTCAAATGGAGAGGGATTTTGGAAGAATAATTGACATTTGTTTCAGTTTTTACAAAAATAATAATTACAATATTGTTAGAGTATCAATTAAAAAAAATTTTTAGAAGAATTTTTATTTTAGTTACTATATTATATTAAATTTATAATGTAAAAAGTAAGTAATAATTTATTCTTACAGGGGGTATTGATCCCGATATCCCTCCTCTTGTCTACGCCACTGTCAAGCTTTGATCATCTAATTTGATCCTTATCGTTTTGGCGTTGTCACATAGATATTTAGGTACATAAGGTTTTGCTTTTTAAGATTAATCTAAAATATTTTCATAAATCTGTATATATGAATCGATTTAATTTACGTAATTTAATTTTTATATATCTAAAAAATGAATTAGGAAATTTTTACTTTCGAGGTTCCATTTAGAAGGAAAAATTACCGAAAATCAATATGAGCCTTGTTGAAGTTATTGCTCCCTATGATGAATTGCTCAAGTTTGTTAAAAATATGCTAAATAAATGTAATACATCCTATAAGAAGTGGAATGTATGCAAATATTACTCAAAAAAGAGTATTAGCCTGAAAACTGTCGCAAAGATAAGAGCCGAGACGGTACAGTAGAATACAGTTTTTTATTTATTATTTTGTAATAAAGTACTACAAGATAGCAATAATGTACAACTTAAAATGAACAATCTGTATTTGAAAACTCCTTCCGAAAAATATCTAAGTGCGCCCCTGCAGACAGTATATTTGTCTCTGTGACCAAATTTCTAGTTGCCATGATTACCATCTGCGTTTGGTAACATCGCAGAACAGATGTAGTTTACATTTAGTTCACTAGGGTGCGTTGAGTCTTTGGAATGAATGACTTTTTAACCAACACAGTTTTGAAATTGTAGCCATTTTTTCAAAAAATATTTTTGGAGAACACAAACAATAACTTCATCTTCTGAGAAAAAAATTAATCAGAAAATGAATGAATAAAAATATTACAAGCTTGTTTATTGTAATTTAAACAATAAAACTCAAGCAAACCAACACGCATACAATTGAAATTGTAACTGACAAACAATATAAGTTTGCTCTCAGTCACTCGGTGTTGCCAACGGATTATTGGGACAACAGTTATATATAATTGTTATATTGTCATATTGTCTCCCGATCTGACGATTTGGCAGTGGTTTCCCTCAGGTTCATAAGGAGAATACCAGAGAGCGTAATATTCCACAGCACTATTTCGCCAATTAATTAAATAATTCACGTTATCAACAAATGCAAAAGACCAGATATTTTGTCAGTCTTTTGGAATGAATATAATTCTCTTATTTTATCAAATACCTAACCAGCTTCCTCCTCTTTTAACAACTACTCTGAATAACGACAATGAAGGATTATTTATTTAAATAATCACAACGTAGGGTAAGTTAAACCTTTCACTAGTCAATCTTTGGCCAAAAGATGAATATGTGGAGGAAGTAGGTAACATACTGTTACATAATGTAATGAAAACATTAATATTTACATGTGGTACCACAAAATATGTATGGTAATGCAGAAAACAGGTAACAGCTACTCTGTATTACGACGATGAAGGGTTATTTATTTAAATAATCACAACTTAGGATAAGTTGAACCTTCCACTGGCCGATTTCAGTACTTAGAAATAATGAGCCAATCATTTTCTGAGGTTAATTGATCCTCGATGTAAATGCACCTCTTCGTGTTCTCTTAATTAAAATGTAAGATACGACGTATGCATGATATAAAATTACTTAATTTTATTGTTGTTGGTTTTCTATGCAAAGTCTTGCATTTGCGAGTCCGGCTTGCATATTGATATGAGCTGAGATGGTTGGCTGCTGCATCCATTAGCGTCGACTTCTCGGCAAACAGGAGCGATTATCGTAAAATCCAAATCTCACATGGCGACTCGACTGCCAGGGAATAAATGCCAACTCGACAGCCATGGCTGCTGAGGAGGATCACTTGTAAAATGCAAAATACTAACATGCGTTTTTAATTTATGAATTGATTCTTGGTTCTGGACTCCTGCTGGTATTTATAGTAATTATTATATTACGTTAGTCTGGATTAATTTCAACATAATAATTGGTACTTATGGTGCACCAAAATTTAAAAAGAGACATAATATGAAGTTTATTACATTATTTCAATAAGATCTAAAATATGAGCAGCGGTGCGTCACCTAGATAGTGCGCTCCGATTCGAATTGAGAGAAATGTAAGATCTCAATTTTTACCCAAATAAAATACCACTGTAGGTTTTTAATCTTCCGACAATTCAATTTCTAAATCAGTTGATTCGAAACACCAAATGCATTTTTATTTATAAAAATGAAGCAATCTTTCTCGTTTGATGTCTGTCTGAAATTATAAGTAAAACTGATTAACTTTATTTCAATGCAAATATGTATTAGTTTATTTTCTTACGATTTTCACATGAGAATCATTGAAAAGATACATAATGAAATGTTAGTAAAAGCAGTAATAATCAACTAGGTTAATTGTATATTTTGATCTTGTTATACTGGGCAACCTTCGTTAATTTTTTTATTTTCAAATACCTACTTCTTATTTTGTTTTGTGGATTAATTTAAAAATTTCATACGTATGGCACAGTATTTCAGAATTCTGATTTTTTTAGGACGCATTTGACTTCTCTTTAAAACATGAAAGACAATCGTGAACAGATATTCAACTAACCTCAAGTTACCAGCTTATTGTAAAAAAGTTTAGGAAATTTAAAATTTCATCAAAGACTAACAGGCGTTTAAATTTATTGAGTTAATTTAAGGACTATACAAAAATCATGAAACCAAAATATATTTTACTATAAATCATAGAAACTTTTGTTTCTGTTAGAATCATACATTTCTGTATAGGTAATTAAACTCAAAATTTAAAATACTTTGTAAAATACCTTCTTTCATGTTACAAAATAATGAGTTATGCTTATCTGTCCACTGAATTTCCATTAAAAAAAAAAATTGTTACATATTGGCATTACGGTCCAAAAAAGAAAAAAAAATCACATGTCTTTAAATATACCTAAATATTGTTTTGGAAATTATAAATTAATAAATCATGCCTATAATACTAAATAATTAATGAAAATGTGAAGTTACTAGCAGGTAATAAAATAATAAAATGTTTCACTTTAACAAAGACATTTTATTTTCAAATGTTGTAAAAATATTCTTGTCTAATTCATATTTAAAACTCTTCACTTTTCAATATTTGAAAAGTGTTGCGAACTATTATAACGTTGTGTCTCTTTTAACTTTTGTTTTATTTTGAGACTTTAATCACGAGAACCATCCTCTTCCCGTAAATAAAACTAAATTAAATTTTCGCAACACTAATTTGTTATCGGAATGACCAACCGCGGCCGCTAAAATAAAACCATTTTAACTTCATCCAATTACATGTTTGATGCTGACCAATCTGCTTGTTAGCCGCCAGGGCTTCTCAGAAATATCCTTCACGCTGTCCGCGACCGATTAACAAAAATACCAAATATAATCTGCTGAAAAACGACCGCAAATATAACTTAGTGGCCATGTATGTCGTCTGCCAGGATTCACAGCACTAGCCACTAAGTATCTTATAGATGGACTTAGTTTCACTGTCAGAATAAATACTAACGACAATGGCTGAGTTTGACATCTTTCTTGCAATAATTCCTTGCACTTTTTGTTATTTTGCATAGGAATTAGCCTGAAATATGGGAATTTTGTTTACAAATTAACTATTTAATAATAATATGCAAATTGATATGGTGGTACCAATATCATAGTTTTGTTTTTCACAATATTAAATTAGAATTTTTTGTAGGATTATATGAAAAATAAATTTCACTTCTTTGCAATGTATTACAATGTATTACTTTATAAATTATAAGAAGACATAACATTTACTTTGTGTTTCCTGAATAAATAACAATGTTGTTGTTTACAGAGAAAATTCGATAAGAAATAATATTTTATAGTGTTCGCATTTTAAAATCTGCAGCCTACAACTACAATGGATAATTGTTCTTATAATATAATTTTAATTAAATTGTTAATTTTCAACATAGACTATTTGTGTGTTTCATACCTAAAAATATTTACATTTACATATTGATCTCGTTTCGCTGATTTCAAATTTTAATTAATTTCATTATTTCTTTTAATGCGCAAAATATTAGTTCTCAAAGTTGCATCTGAAAATAATTATTTGTATTTCAAGGATCTAAAGCATAATTTTTTATTACGCTTCTGGAATTTATTCTACTTGAACCCAGCAACAAACAATTAGTAATTAAAATACTTGGTAAATAATTATATTTCTATAAGAGCAAAAACACATTTTAAGATCAAATGCTAAAAAAAACTAATGAATCAGTAACAAACACAAAATAGGTACTACTTAAAAAATAGCTTTGATAAATGAAATGGCTAATAAATATTAATTAACAATGAATCCTTCACTTGATCTCATATATATTCATTTATTATTTGCACAATCCACGAATGAAGATTTAGCTTCCGCCTATTATTTAAAGAATTGCCAATGAAGTCCATCTTGTTCGATTGAATTTCTCAGATATGATTTAATTCGCTTTAGTCATCTATTGATAAAAAGTGTACTTAACTGTGACATGACGGAAAGTATAAAATATATTTATTTTTCATACAAGCACGTTTATTTTTTATTATAAAATATTTAAAATTTTTAATTTTCCAAATTTTTGCTCAACGGAATTTTAAGCTACGCCATTGATCGAAATCAGTGATACCAGATATACCATAATTATGGTATTTTTACCATAATGTAATATTTAATACCACAGAAAATATTAAAAATTAATTATATAATATTTTATAAATTTTTACCATAAAATACTATAATGTTAAAAATATCGCTATATACATGTTTTATTAAATGTCAGACGAATTGCCAGTTTGCATTTGTATATTTGAATTTTTTGGAGAGTCGTCCGTTGTATGGCGCTATTTATTTGATTATTTATTATAATAATTATTATAATACCTTGTATTTTTGTTATAGTGAATAAGTATGTTTTAGTTTATTTTAATATATTTTTATGTATATATGTATAAATAATGGGGGTTTGAAAGAAATACCGTAATTTTAAATTACTCATCTGGCAACAGTGATCGAAATACAATGTCAAATTAACTATTCAACATTGCAGCCAAATATCCGATTAGAATTTTTTTATTTAAGTGTAACTTAAAATTTAAGCCTTATTGGTGCAACTGGGCATTAAATCAATATATTTTTATATTAAAAATCACCGTGTAGTACAGAAACAATAACATTATGTTCTGCATGAATGAAATTATGTAAATAAAAAAGAGCACGACGAAGTAGCAGTTTGTGAGAACGTCAATAATGAGAGAAGTGTGCGAGACGTATATATGAAGATTGGCAGAGGGAATCAATAGCATTTTACTTTGTATCTCATCAGTATGTATTGTTGTTATTCAGCACCACATAACACCCCATTACAGTGATTCCCACCTGTGTATAATTACTTCATTACCCCGCACCGGAGAGCAGAGCATCCTTCTGCGCAGCGGGGTAGGGAAAGTTTTACAATCCCTGGAGCTGCTTGCTTGATGGCCTATCTTCCAATGCTGGCAGCGACCATAACACTAAGATATATATACGGCTGCGCTCGAGACCGCCATAAACCAACACCACTCCCCTATCGCTCCGTGTGTGCGTGTGTATGCAACGGGTGGATGTGTGTGTGCTGCACCGATGAGATCAGTTTGACGCAGGTTATTGTGCAAGTGTCCCGAACCAGACAGCCTCATGAGGTATGACAAAATACTAATCGTACTAGCATGCCATTACTCCGTTTCCTACTACAAACATAACCTCTCATTCCACTTACATTGAATGTTAAATCCTCTAAATATAACCTTATTTCTATACATATATTGCTTCATACAAAACCCAATTTATTTAAACAATTCTAGCACGTTATATATCGGTACTACAAACATAACCTTGTTTATGCAGATTAAATATAACCTTTTATTCTACTTATATTGCACGTTAAAACCTCTAAATATAACCTTATTTCTATTACTGCTTTGCATGATACAATGCCCAAATAATTTAAGTAATTCTATCTCGTTATATATCGCATATATTTCGTATCAGTCCAGTACAATTCCACTATCATTGCACGTTAAATTCTCTAAATGTAACCTTATTTCTATACCTATACTGCATGATACAAATTTAAATAATTCTATCGCGTTATATATCGCATTTATTTCGTTTAAGTCCAGTACAATTCCACTAACATTGCACCTTAAATCCTGTAAATATAACCTTATTTCTATATCTACTTTGCATCATACAAAGCCCAAATAATTTAAGTAATTCTATGACGTTATATACCGCATATATTTCGTATAAGTCCAGTACAGTTCCACTAATTGCACGTTAAATTCTGTAAATATAACCTTATTTCTATACCTAAATTGCATGATAAATAGCCCAAATAATTTAAGTAATTCTATCACGTTATATATCGCATATATTTCGTATAGATCTCAGGTTATTGTGCAAGTGTCTCGAACCAGACAGCTTCATGAGGTATGACAAAATACTAATCGTACAAGCATGCCATTATCCCTTTTCGTATTACAAACATAACCTTGTTTATACAGACTAAATATAACCTCTCATTCCACGTTAAATCCTCTAAATATAACCTTATTTCTATACATATATTGTATGATACAAATTTAAATAATTCTATCGCGTTATATATCGCATATATTTCGTATAAGTCCAGTACAATTCCACTAACATTGCACGTTAAATCCTGTAAATATAACCTTATTTCTATACCTACTTTGCATGATACAATGCTCAAATAATTTAAGTAATTCTATCACGTTATATATCGCATATATTTCTTATAAGTCCAGTACAATGTGTTGATAATTATAACCTATATTTTATGTCATATTGCACAATTTTTTCTGCTTAATTAAAGGTTATATACTCTAGCAAAAGTCTTGTTTTATTTACTTATAAAACAAGCAGTTAATGCAAGATACATATCGCTTATATTTTGTTTTAAGTTCAGCAGAATAAATGCAATAAGATAATCTCATTTGTTTTTAAAATTAATCTATATTGCATGCTATATTGTCGAAATATTTGTACTGAATTTTAAGCATATATACTGTCTTGTTTCTACGTTATAAAATCAATATATTTACATTTGAAAACACTGCAAAACATACAGAAAATATAATCAGAATTCCATGTAAATTTAATCGTATCCTTGCACAGATATTTGTCGTTATCTATTGTTGTAAATTCTAGGAACGTATTATGTATAGGTATGTACGATAACCCTACTTCTTGAACCTATATAATATATAAATTTATATTGCGGTATGTACTTTGTACAGTAAGTATATAGGAATATATATTATTTGTATATTGTACTACATTTTTTATGTAAAATAAAGAGCATGAATATTTAGAAAATTGTCTGGTACAAAGATTTACAATGTGTATAATAATAGAGTATCAATATTTTTTAGAAAATTCTATGTCTGCTTTACAATATTTTAAATTAATTTGAAATATGCAAATTATATATTAAAATTTAGGTTTTCAAGGTAAACATAAACAAAATGTTGTTTGATACAAATATCGTTCTATATAATTAAATAGTTCGTTAAATTAAAATATATATTCCAATCATATTTACAAGAACAATATCATACGTATAGGTAATTTTTTTATATTTAAAGAAGTAAATATATCTCATAATTCTAAAAAATATATCTTTATATTATTACATACTTTTTATTTTTTATTTGCAACCAAACGAATCAATAACACAACTACTGTTTATTTCAAGAAATATTTTTGGACTAATTCAATAATATTTACATAAGATTTTTTTCCAAATCAAATAATAGTTAAACGACATATTGTACACAATGTACTATCTTATAAAACTCATATAATAACATGCTATTTTATTGCATTATTAATATATTAATATATTCTATTTAAAAGTGCAAATTATATGTTAATATTAATTTAATTTTATCTAAAGTTATATTTGAAATAACATATTGATCATAAATATGTGATTAGCATATTACAATGTTTATAGATTGGTACCTAGTAATATTGGGTTAATAATATTCACCCCAAAATAGCCCAAACAGTTTAAACCAATTTTAGTCATGAATATTACATATCAACACCCTTTAAATAGAAGTTCCCACAAAATGTACAAAACTATTCATAAACACATTCATTTCTGCCATTACACATTCCTCGGCATTTTTGTCATTCCGTTCATCCTTCGTCCTCGTTCTCCCTTCGCGTTAAGGGTTGCCTGGCATGTTTCCAAGATGGCGCGTTTCCGACAGAATCTAATTATGCTCGCGGTACAACAAGCGACACGATTTGCTAATCGTCTGTCTGGAGTTGTTCTCCGAGACAAGTGTCTCGTTATGTGACACACTCAGACAATGTGCTGTTTCTTATAATTATGGATATGTTTACATCGCTTGTTTGTTTGTGACGTGCTTATAATGACGGCTCTGTTTGTGTTGCTTGATTCAAATAAAGTAAAATGTATAAAGTTTAAGATAATATAAAAAAATAAAACATACATACATAAAAGAAATATAAATAAATATATTTATCATTTTTTTTTTTTGAAGAAAACAATTATATTATTAGGCTACTTCCATTTTTTATTAAACTGCATATAGGTAGTGAATAATCATAATTAATAATAAAATGAGTCTAAGGTTAAATTATAAATAAAAACCAATAAAATTACCCCTTAATCTTAAAATTATTTAAAACACTGGAGTTTTGTTTGAACTTTTAGCATGGTTAACATGTTGATTATTCTTAACTACTCTGTTTAAATATTTTCAGTTATATTATTGATAATGAGAACTTAGTTCTTGAAAGACGTATTTATTTTTTTTTATATAATTTTAGGTGAAGGGCACTTTTTTTAAAAAAAAAATTAACTTAACTACTAAGTTTCGATTTCGGTTACGTTTGCGATCGAAACAAGAAAAGAATACCGCTAGGACTAATAAATACATACATACATATATAGGTATCTGATAATTATTGGGTTGTTAAAAAAACATTTACATATAAAACACCTTCTATTTTTACCGGTTCAGTTTATTTTAAATTGCATATTTATCCGACTTTATCATCTGACTTAAGGTTTTATTTATTTTAAATTTTACATTTTTGTCAAATTATGTATTTTAAAATTCTACTGAAAGAATAAAATTAATATGTTAATGAGAAATGCTTTATATTTTTTTAATATATTGGCAGTTTAAAATAATGAGCTTTGATCACATATGAAATTACATTTGATTACTTATAATAAATACAAATGTTTTTTATATTTCTTAAAATAATAAGAATAATTTATATCTTCTAAAATAAATTTTAAAATAGGTACATATGAAATATTTTATTGAATAATATTCAACACTTTTTCATATTTTCTTGTTAAAATAAAAATATTGCCTCATTTAAGAGATAAGGATATGTGATGATATACATGCGTTCATATATATTTGAAATGTAAATTTGTATCTCATAATTATGTCCGTTTAAAAATTTATATTTCTAGTAAAATTAAACATTTGCAATTATTTATTTTGATTATAACTTAGTTATATTCAAAAATTTTCATGGATTGTGTTTTTTTTGTATAAATTATAATAAATTTTCTTTTCTATGAGCATTATATTAAGCAGAAATATTATCTCATAATCTAGCTTAAATATTATAAAATTAATTATAGCACATTGCCTAAAATGTGTGAATATCCATATTATTATTCTTATTCATATTAAGTGTTAATATATTTACATGTGTTGTAAATAAATGTGTATAAATCACTGCAATAATGGATACTATTTTTTATTATTACAAACGTGAATACCAAATTTTTAATATGCATGAATATTTTTAATACACCATAAGCGATATTATTATTAATTAATTATTAAAATTTCATTACACGAAATGAAATATATTAATCTAATATTTATTTTCTTCATAAAATAATATAAAATATCGATATTTTAAAACTAATTTTTATATTTTGTGAACATATAAATCAATATTTTTTTATTTGAAAAATATTTATAAATTTATTTAGTAATGTGGTGCATTTTCCTCAGTATCTACTAAATTTCAGGGAGATGATATTTGATAAATGCTCCTAAGGGTCAAAATCTTCAGTAGAGCTTATAAAAAAAAAAATGGTAACAATTTAAAGAAACAAAAAAAAATAGAGTAAAATCGGTTTATAATACCGACCCAGCGACAAATTGATTATAACGTCGAAATTGTAGCCACTTGTTTGAAAACCAATATACGCTATAACGGTAGTCTTATCGATGTCATTATGACAAGATTTTACTGTGTCACATTTAAAAGTAAATTAAACAAAAAAAACATATTATTGCAAAAAATAACGTTATACATTCAAAATAATACATCAGTAAAATCGTTTTACGCTTTTTATCCAATTATATTATATACAGGATACCAATTATAGAAAAAGTGATTTAAAACAATCATTTTTTTTTAAATCAATGCGATTTAAATCTGATTTAAATTTAAGTGAATGCAATGCTGGTATTTGATAATTATTGATATGTGTGTTTACTTATTTTAAGTGGCGACCTCAGACTGTTTTACAGTGGCGTTGATAAATTTACTCGAGCCACTGTAGAAATTTTAGTAATTATGAACGAAATAAGTATTTAAAATTACATATTATTAACATTAATAAATATACCACTTCGCTTTTGTTTAAAATTCAGAATCTTTATTTTTTATATTGATTATTGATACGCATAGATTGGGTATATTTCAGTTTTCATTTATTTAGATATTTCATGAAAATAAGTTGAAATCAGTTATTTATATAGTCGGTATTTTTTAGGATAGTGAGATTTTATATTTAACAATATTATATTATATCGTTGTATTCAGAGAATTATTTGCTTTTTGAAATTGTAAAAAAATATATTCGTTTCAAAAATAAAAAAAAGTTTGTACAAAAACATCTCCACTAAAAAAATGTATTTAATGCTGAATAAGTTCATTTGAAAAATTTTACATAAATATTTGTAATTTATGAAGCATCTGGACCCTCGAAACAAAACCACCCTGTTTGCAAATATACGAGTTTAAATAAAAACACCTCCACTAAAAACAAATATTTTTAATGCTGAATAAGTTCATTTGAAAAATTTTACACTAATATTTTTAATTTAGGAAATATCGTCTTGACCCTCGAAACAAAACCACCATGTTTGCAAATATACGAGTTTACATTTCTGGGAAAAATACATTTTTATATTTTGACGCCAGTACAAATCCCTTCAGAATTATTTATATAAACCCTTAAACAAGAAAAATAATAAAACAAAACAATCCCCCTGGTAATCCGGTGCTGTAATCTTCCTTATGTCTTCCACCTCTCCATGTCCGGGTTATCCTGTCCTTGTGTCGGACACTAATTGAATGTGATGTGATTCGGCGCTGATTGTATCGGATCGATGAGGGATGGGGCGAGGTCTGCGCCGCCATCTTGCCGCCGGGGTGCGAGCAGGATGCAGGGGTACAGGCTGAGGGTCATTATCGCGACTTGTTGAATTGGGGAACATGGGACGGTGGCATTTAAGGTTGCTTGCTTTTTAAATAAATTAGTGTTTTTAAACTATATCAGATTTTGGTAATGGTGAAATATTTAAAAAAATATATATTGACGATTTTTTTAAATTACAGAACGCGTTGGTACGAATTATATATAAAGACTTTTTCGTATTAGCGAACTGTTCCCATTATCTAGGGTTTATAAAATTTAAGATAAAATAAATAATAAAATACGCACAATTATTAAATAAATATAACTAAAGATGCAGGGGATACAGGCTGAGGGTTATTATCGCGACTTGTTGAAATGGAGGCCGAATGTGGCATTTAAAGTTGCTTGCTTTCTAAATATATTAGTGTTTTTAAATTTATATCAGATTTTGGTAGTGATGAAATATTTTTAAATTTATCATATTATATTGACATTTTTACAGATTTTATGGAATTACAGGACGCGTTGATATGCATTATATATGAAGACTTATTCGTATTAGCGAACTGTCCCCATCACCGAGGGCTTATAAAATTTAACATAATATAGATAATAAAATACGCACAATTATTAAATAAATATAAATGCATTGATTTAAATCACTTGATATAAATCATTGATTTAATTGAAATTTAAATCACAATGGTTTTTTTTAAATCGTTGATTTAAATCACTTGTTCTGCAATTGTTATTTAACATTCCAGATTTACGAAAATTGGAGAAAAAGCGTGTGGGAATGTTATCATTATTTTGAATTTAAAACGAAAAAAATTTTTGCACAATGTGTGATATTTTGTTAAATTTACTTTGAAATATATTACAGTAAAATTTGGTTATAACGACATCGAAAGAATTCCAAAAATTTCATCGCCGGAAGTTGTTACAACCGAATAAAATAAAATAACGTTAGTGTACGTGGCCTTTCAACAAGTGGTCACAATTTCGACGTTATAACCAATTTGTATCTAATAAGCGGTATCGTTAGAAATAGATTTTATTAGAGATGGAACCGAAGCCGCATAATTATTTGGCCATATTTTCACTATTCGGTATTCGGCTTATTCGGCCAATTATAATTCCGAATAATCGGTTACAAGAAATAAGTGAAGTATAATGCTTTTTTATTACATTAATATATATAATTATAGGAAATAAATTTTAAACAAAATATATATTTTTAACTATTACTAATGTATCTACAATAATTTATCTAGTTATATTGTTTGGTGGTAATTTTTTTCTGAAACTAAATAATTAAACAAAAACTAGTACAATGTGTATTTTTTCATAATAAATACTATTTTGTGAAACACGTTTTTAAAATTATACTATACATTTTTTAAAAAATCAAACAAATCTGATTTAAATAAAAAAAAACAAATTATATTAAAAACTGCAACTCGGATAAATACATACCTATATTCATTAATTATTATTATTGATTAAAAAAAATCGTTCAATAGATTGCTTTCATTTTTGGTAGTTAAGTTTTATCATCTGACTTATGATTTTAATTATCACATATTTATTCTTCATCATGCTGTATCCCGCGACTTAGTGAATTGGGGAGGCTTGGTAGACGGTTTCAAATATGTGATTATAAGTTTACATTTTAAAATTAATATAAGACTTTTATAATTAATAAAATATTTTTAAATTTACCATATTGCTATTTTTACAGCAGATTTTGTGAAATTACACTAACAATACGCGTTGATCGTTTTTGATTTTTGTAGCTGGTATAATAAACATTAGAGGAAAATATATGCATATATATTAAGTTTACTTTTTTGCAAAATATAGACAATAAAACGCTTTGAAATAATAACACGAATTTCATAATATACTGAAACTAAATAAATTCTTAAATGTAAAATCATTTTAAATAAGTATAAAAGTACGTACACATTATAGGATTTGCCAAATTTGATCGCGAATGTCCTCTATGGTATATTTATACCGGGCACTCTATTTTTATGAAATATGAAATGAAAATTTGGTTCCGGCAAGATTCAAACACGGATTTGTATAAAATTAATATTGAAATTATAAGTTTAATACCATACAACAAATAACAAATATTAATAGTAATACCATTTACATACTTGGGAAAGGGAAAAATTTCTTCAAGGAAATGCCATAAATATATTATTTTACTATTATATATTTGACCCGTGATATGAATCATGTTTCAAAGAAATTCTTATCTTCATCTATGTGCTATAAATTACTATATTATTCTTATAATATCTACAAGAAAATGCCGAGATATTTTATTATTTTTATTTATATATCTTAATATAAAAAAATATTCATATGCTTACTATAAATTCAAAACAAAGTATTTATTGTATTTATTTCAAGAGTTTCTAGTCGTACATAATAGCATAATTGATAAGTTTTGACATATTATTTTAAATAAAATACTATAAAAACAGTTTTGTTTTAAAACTATTTGATTTCTTTAAATTTATTATTTCTAATTTGTTTCTTATTACAAGTACCTATACTCAAAAAATAAAATTGATAATTTCTTACCTTGACATTCAGCTTTCTTTTAAAATTTTCTTAAATATACATTCACTAAAATAAACTACACTCGTCTTTACTATTTTAACTGCACTATTGTTTATTTACTTCTTTTATTTAAATTTTATCAGAAACACATTAACCGCACGTTTCAACGGACACACTAACCACTAACGCCTACATTCCGTATAGGTATAACTGTTGGATTCTTTGTGAAATTCACAGCCAAATATGAATCTTCTGAATAAGATGGGAATGGGGTCAGTTTTTGCGCTAGAAACTTTCTCCAAGATTTTCAACAGAATAGATTTTTTCTCCTACCCTTCGTAATATGGAGATTTCTCTTCAAAACTTAAGGGTAACTTTCTAATTTTTTATAGGGGAGAAATCGGGTAAGAAATTTCCAAACATTTACATATTGTTTGAGAGGAAAAAGGAGTATAACAACAATAATAGTTTTATTAGGATAAAAATATGTTGGTACTATTTTACTAAATCTGTTCGTTACAGAATCATTTTTAATGCCACCTTGAAATAGACAAAAACTTATAGAAATCGTGCTAAAAATTGCATGTCGATTTTTTTATGAATAAGCACATATTAGTTCTCTACAATCCAATATTAAACTGGAGGAAAATTTTAAAAAATAAAACACTTTGTAATGTCTACAAAAATAAAATTTTAGCATGATTTTACAATAAAAACACAATTGAAAAAAAGTTTTGTTAAACAACAAATAAAATAGAAACATGCTGGATGCTTAAAGGATTTTCCATATAAAATGTAATTATTGTAATTATATACAGGTACCTACAATTGCCAAAGCATGTAACATTTAAAAAACATATCAAATCTTTTCATCTAAAAAGAATAATTCAAATGAGCCACAATTTTGGCTTCAAATGTCAACAAAAAATGGTACTTTACTTGAAAATCTCTAAATTGTATTATCTAGAAAAATATCTCTAAATACCTTTTTGTAAATTATATTCGGTCATATTTTCACTATTCGGTATTCGGCCTATTCGGTTATTTCTAATTATATAGTTTGTCAGCAAATCATTTAAATTTTCTTGAAATTGAAAATATTAAATTTTATAGTAATCAATAATTCAGATTGTACAAAAATAATTATTCCGTAAGGCTAAATATTCGACCGAATATTTATTAAAATTCCACCGAATATTCGGCTGAACTACTATTCGTCATATCACTATTATTTTCCTACGGGCCTTAAAAATGATTTAATATTTACTAATATGAGAGAACACGAAATATATTTATATTTCATTTCGAAATTTGTTTGTAATATGTTGCTATTTTTATATCAAAAAAAACATATTTTTTAAATTATTTCAAAATATCTTTTTTTCTTGTTAAATTTTTATTTCTTTTTTAATTAATACTATTTTTTTGTTTTAATTTTATCTTAGTGTATAATTCAGATAATGAATTAAAAATTCTTGAAATGGTAAAGAAAACAAAATTTGTTTACAAAGCAAACTGAAAACAAAAAGAGCTGAACAATAGACCAAGTGGCATTGCATCATATTAGGTCATTAGGTATAATTTCCATCAATGTGGAAAGTTGTTATTTGCAATGGAAATTATAGATTTAACCGTGGAATTTCTATACAACCTTAGCACGTTTACGAATGTAGTTTGTAAATATGATTCATTCAAATTCGCTACGCCTACAAACGTTGTACAATAATAACATGAAAACAAAAAGTATATTTGAAAGTAAAAACATTTTCAGTAAATATAACGGCCTTCGTTTTACAACATCTGGATGATGTATTTTCCAATTATAATAACTACATAATGAAAAATATTTTTTACTTTTTACCAACCAGGTAATTCAGGTGCTTATATTAGGTTAAAAACCACTTTTTTTATTTTTCTACGACTCTGCATTAATATTTGTGGTTTAACAGATTTACGAATTATTTTACAAAATATACCAACAAATATTTCTAGTAAACTAATAAAAATTATGGAATGTTTATTTTACTTTACGAATTTTAAATAATTTTTATCTTCAGTTTGTTGTTTTTAAAGAATTAAATAGCAACCAATTAACTTTTAATTAATTGCTTTATCTGTAAGCTAAAGAAAAATGCTAAAGAAGAACTGCAATATTCCAAAAACAATGACAAAATTATAAGGCAATTGTGATTTGTTCTAATTATCATCTATACTTGATAAAATGATTATTGTAATTTACATTAATCATCACAAACGCATTATACCTAATATTGCAATAGTAACAACTTACAATTTAACCGTCATATGTGCGGTGATAAAATAGTTACAATGTAAACACTTGAATTATTTACATTATCTATTAACTCAACAGCAATAATAATATTTGTTAATATATGAGCTAAATTTTTTTATTAAAATTTATAATATACTAATATTTTTTATATTTTCTGATAAGTAAAATAAAAAATAGCTACTTATGTATTAAATAAGAAAACAAAGGTGGATATATAACGCGTGCGAAAATTGAATAGGAGACGCCCGCAAGTTTTTTAAGGGGGTTCACTGCTAATCTTGAACCTTCTAATGTTTTGTAAGTGTGAAAGGCAAGGTAGCAAGTGGGTTGACCCTAAATCGTTTCCCCACTTCTTAAAATAAACATTTAACCTATTATATATAGTCTGCGGTCACATAAATTGTGAGTTCATGTATACGTATACTGTTATAGTAACATAATATCAAATAGTTTTTTATACTTTCACACGGAAGAAGAAAATATATTCTATGAAACACGTAAGGAAATTAAGTGGCACTTTAACTTCTGCACTAAGAGCCATTTTGATGGCTCTTAGTGCAGAAGTTAAAGAGCCACCCAATTTCCTTACGTGTTTCATAGAATATATTTTCTTCTTCCGTGTGAAAGTATAAAAAACTATTTGATATTATGTTACTATAACAGTATTGGTGGTTATAATCAGATAAACGATATAAATAAAGTTATCATTTGAGATTTTTGAGTTCTGAAATATGAGTCACTGTGAATTTATAATAAATATAATTGCATTGTTATTAATATTTTAAAAGAGAATAAACTCCATTTTGATATCGAGAAAAGTAATAGGTAATATTACAATAATGGAATTAATATCCTAACTGAAATCAGTAAAATAATTGGTCTCTTATTAAACGGAGGTAGAAAAAGGCTGTTTGTAAAATTTACTGTAGGAAGCACATTACATTTTTCCTCCCCCATTTGTTAAACGAATATATTGATATTTCTGTACACCAATATTGCCGAAGTAATAAAAACAATGAAACTGCAGGAAGTTATATGATAAATGAAGATAATACAAACCACTCAAATAAATTGCTTGTATCAATATGATCTTGTTGGACAACATGATTAAATTAAGATGAAGAACAATGTAGTTGATGAAATTATACCTTTATTTAATTTGTCTTTCATTTCCTAAAATAAATATTAGAATTTAGGAAATTAGTATCAAAATGAAATACATTTATGTATATGCAAGAAAGCCTTAGAATTTAGAATATTTCATATCTATATGTAAATGTATTATATTTGTATTTTCAAGAAAAAATTCTTGTTTCAAATACGATTGTATTAGACTCAGCAATATGACGCTTTGAAAAACATTGAAACGTCAAAATAATCAAAATGTTTATTTTTCCAAGACTTTATTATGCATTACTAAATTACTGTAACAAAATTCTTGGTTACAAATTAAATTGCGCTAGGTAGAGTTTTTATAGCTATTTCAGCGGAAATATACGTTTTGACCATCCCTGAATTAATTTTTATTACAATAGGCAGTGCCAATTTTTTTAATTTTTCGCATAACCAAATACGATTCTCGGTAGAATGTTGACATTTTGTTTATGAAATGTTTATAACATCTCATATACCTCCATTTTTTGTTCCAATTGGACTTTTCAAAAGAGCAAATTACATTTGGCAAAAACTTAATAAAAATAATAATTTAATTGGCTTTTAATTTTGTAGAAGACAATTAATTTCTTGTAAATAAATTGACATTGACATAACATGATTTTTTTTAATAAACTCTAAAAGCTAAAAAAATATCGTGATAGGTAGTTTATTGCACCGCGATGCGAGAATATCATATCTAATATGTAAAAGGTGAAAATCACAAAATCGTAGCAAGAAGTCTACTATATGTGATTATTATTATTAAAATTCAAGAGGCCAAAAAATATTTTAAATATAATCATTTCCATATTGTTTATTAAATTGTGATACTTAAAATTACCATTTAAGAAACAAAATATTCGTAAATAATGAGTAATTGTAAACAAATTCATAAATTAAAAATAATAAATTGTATTTTTCACTAAACGGCACGTACTTGTAAATTTAATATGAATTACAGGTATTGATAATTTCCAGATTCAACGAAAGTCTTTTAAAAGATTACTGGCATGAGATGATTAACTTTTACAAAAATTTTGTAAACTAGAAATTGAAATTTACTAGTTGCATTTATAAGTTTCTATTAGGTACATGCGAATAATTAATAAATGAAAAAAAATTATACACAAGAAAATACTATAATAATGTGCAATGAAGTTAACAACCTTTATTATTTTTTTAGGCGGCTGGTACATAAATTGTTGTTTTTCGTATTTGCTGGCAACCTTAAAGTATCAATTTTTATTTGACATCTGTCAAAGTCAAAATTTTTGGCCGGTAGTTTGTGCATTATTGATTTACATAGTTCATATTAATGTGATTAATTATTTTAGAATATAATAACAAATGTAAGTAAAATTTTAACTATTCCTTTACAAATATTAATGAAAAAGTAATGAATTTGCGAGTAAAAATAGCGGCCGTAAAGTAAATGCGGCCATAAGGTAAATGCGGCCGTAAAGTAAATGCGGCCGTAAAGTAAATTTTGACAGATGTCAAAAATTGATTTTGCATGAAAATTCATAATTTCTTGTTGTAATCGCCTAAAAAATGTTGTGTGCATCTCGGCTAAAAGTTCTTTTTGGGCCTCATCTGATTTGTAGCCTCGGCATTGCCTCGGCTGCAAACTTCGGTTTCGGCCCAAAAAGATTACTTTTAGAACCTTGATACACAAATAACTATTGTTTTAATTTTAATGTTTTACTATTATTGTTAGTATTTATAATATATTCATTATGGTGTATATAATGCCTGCGAAAAGTTTATGAGTTGTTATGGTAAATATTAACAATAAACTGGTATAAGCATTGGCATTGGGATAAAGTGTGAAAAGGAAGCAACCACTTTCAAAAACAAATTAAAAAATGCATTAATTTAATTATTCAGAAATTATGACAGTGTTCATATTTTATAATGGTGGGTTCTTTGGTGCCCACAGCTAATTTTTCATTCTTAATTATTTATTTTTATTAAAAGATAAAAATATTTTACAACAAATACAACAACAATTACACGCGATTTACGCATGACATCGTGATCCATCATTCCATTGCAATCTTGGCGCAATCTGGCCGTTATACGTTGTTTCTGTCGTTTGTTTCTGTCGTGCTCGTTGGTATTCCGCGGTGCGGCCATTCATCACAGAACAAAGCACTTGGTATGCTTGTCTCCGAGCCGTGTCAAGGCCGTTGTATCATCGCTGTCTGCTAAGACAATTCCTGCAAGTTGCTTTAGTCCTAGTGTAACAGTTCACCAAGTTCAGATGCCAGATAATAAAGATATAAGTGAAATTTTCCGGTCAGGTAGTTGTTGTTTACTTTCAGTTTGAAAAACACCAAAAATAAAATTTTTAAATTAACTTTTACATATTTATAAAAATGCGTAGGTATGTTTACTATTTTATTACTTGAATATTTGAAATGAAAAATCATTATTCATATTGCGTATTGTAAGCGGATATTATTTGGTAAAGAAATGTCATTAATGAATAGGTTTAGTTGCATATAATTCTGTTTCTAATTTAGGTATAAAGTGTCACTTTCAAAACTGTCTGACATTTCGAAATGCTAAACTTTTCATAACCAGTTAGGAAATATAAATTTTTCATCACTGAGTGAGTGTTTTTTTTAACTAGTTATGAAAAGTATACGTTTTCCAACGTCAGTCAGTTTTGAAAAGTTACAGTTTATATGTGAAAACTAGAATAAAAAATTAAAGTATAAAGAATTTTATCAAAATTATAAGAATCTTGTATGCCACACTTTAGAAAATGCCTCATTTTGTGTAACTTGTGTGATTTTGTGGGGTTTCGTTTTGCAAAAAATTCAATTTCTGGACGGCCCTAAAATCAAAATTAATATCTACAATATATTTCTTATAATATATACGTGTGGTGATTGATAAAAATATATACAATAATTAAAATTTAACAATGTACCGTAATTATTTGAAACTAAATTAAGATAGTAAAAATATTTCAGAAATCATCAGAATTCAATAAATAAATACAAAATATTACATATATTCTATACTTACTCTATGTAGAGTATTCTAAATAATTATATAAATGAACAAATATAATATTTACTATAAATAGAAAATTTTATTGTATTGTGAGTCATCAATATTTATTTATTTATGATCTTAGATTTCTAATATTAATACAGAAAATTGTATAAACATATGACAAAAAAATCCATAAAAATTTAATAAATACTTTTATTATTTGTATTATTTTTGTTTTCAATTTTTTATTTGGAACAAAACCAAATATAAACAAAATTGTATAAATAAACAAGATTTTATCTCTCAAAAACATGTATAAATATTTGGCACTAAAAAGAATTTTATTTTTATGCAAAAATTGCTACAATTTGCATGTTCAAACAATACAAAAGTATACATTTTACTACAATCTTTTGTATTACATTCCGTCATAAAACATAACATCTAATATTCAATTCTGAAAGCTTTGAATTTTCTTGTGTTCACTCTTCTGTATACGAGTACAGGTTACCCTGTCCGACTTGCAAACATTTTGATATTTTTTCTGTGCAGCCTTTAGTACGATTGGAATAAACTATTTTACGATATTTTTGATAGTGTTTTCGCCAATAAAGTGCCCGTGCAGTCGTGGTTCGTTTACTGCAGCTCAGTTCGGCCGCGCATGCGCGAACGTGCCAGCTGCCACTGCACGTTGTTTCTCCTCCCATAAGCCGGCAAGTGATCGACATGTAGTGAAAATCGCTCTTTTTATCCACACCCGACAAATTATCAAGAACAACTACCAATCATTTGTTCCAAACTAGTGATAAACTATGTACATTCAAAGTACAAAACGCAGAAGTTCTAAATTCCAAATGACAAGTTCGCAAAGTTTGTTGATGTGAAACAAGTGATTTAGTTGTTGTTTTATCAATGGTTAACGGTTTATTTTTAAATTTATTCTACAGTTTTTCTAGTTGTTGTATTGTGTTATATTTTTATTTGTGTTAACAAGTGAATATCGTTTTTTTTTAACTAATTTTTTGTTAGATATTTATTCTAAATTTCACAATATTATTTCTAAATTTGACCTATAAATTGTTTTATAGCGAGTGTTTCTTTGTTTGTTTTTGAGTAAAAAAACGCAGTATCTAATCACCTGTTAACTGATTACTAATTATTTGTTTACGTGTAATATTGCGTGGGAGTCCATAATAGTGATTACTGGTGAGTTCAAATCATTTGTTTACTTCAGTTACTAGATTAAGAATACTTATTTGAATATTTGATTACGAAATCAAAATGTATTTATAGGTTATATATGCTTTGCATTATATATTCCCTTAACTTATTATAAGATGTTAATGTTAGTTATTTAAATATTAATGAATTTAAAAGAGAAATAGTTCGAATTTTTATTAAACAATTTATTATTTTGTTCTTGAAAATTGATGGAATTCAAGGATAATTAAGATATTATGTTTGTGGATATCCTTGCCTCTTTTAAGTGTAAATTAATATAAATTTCAAACGATTTTTATTCTTTAAATTTATAGATGTTTAAATTGCCGACAAAATGAAAGATTGCCACATGTTAATTATACCTTAAAAATACGGTAAAAGAATCACTTATTTAACTTTTTCTTATTTCCAAGTATTAAATCAAAAAATTTCTAGTTTACTTTTAAATAAATGTAATGAATAATTCATAAAGTTACATACAAAAATGTTATAAGAAAATTTTCTAAACACGTATACACAGGCATAGTTCGTGACATTGCAAGATATAACTAACCTAACTCAACTAAGAAAAATGGAGGCTAAACTATGTCACTTTCCATTCTCAATTGTTGACCTTCTAATAGACAATTTTGACCTCTGTTGCATAATTCATACACGAAATATTGTATAAGTTTATTTTAAGGGCAAGAAAATTTATAAAAATTTATAAATTATTAATTATAATTTTGTGAATTACAATATATATTTTGTGGTAACACATGTAAATATTAATGATTTCATTATATTCTGTAACAGTACGTTACCTACCTCCTCCGCACACATTAATATTTTGGCCAAAGATTGTCTAGTGGAAGCTTTAACTTACCCTACGTTGTGTTTATGTAAATAAGTAAGAATGATATTCTCTCCAAAAGACAGACAAAATATCTGTTCTTATGCATTTATTGTTAATGTGAATTATTTAATTACTTAGTGAAATAGTGCTGTGGGATATTACACTCTCTGGTATTCACCTTATGAACCTGAGGGAAACCGTGGCAAAACCTCATGTAGAGAGACAATTTGACAATATAATAATTATATAAAAAGATCACATTCAATTTTTGTCGCAATAATTTATTATAATCATTTATACTGAAATTGAGAGACTGCGATCAAATTTGAGAAACAACAGATCGATGAAAAATCGATATGACAAAAATCTTGAAATGGATTTAAGAATATTACTGTTTTATTTTATTTAACATTTGGCTACAGGAATCTTAATTAGCACTACTGTTGGTTGGTACAACTTAAAACAAAAAAAATATTTATTAAATGGCGAACAGAAATATGAATTTATCTGTAATTTCGTTCGTTGTCTTGCGTAGAAATATCAAGACAAGACTTGACTAAGTCTAAGTCTAGATTAAAAAGTCGTTCTTTTTTTAATTTAAAAACTATGTTTTAGTTCGGATGAAACAAGCTTTATATTTCGAAAATTTAAAATTTTTAATTAATATGGAGTCTTGAAAATTGAAAATCTAGATCTAGAAGGCAATACCAAGAAAATATGCTTAAGGGGTTAATATTTTTATTAAATTATAAGAATAAATTACAATATATTATTTGTTAAAGTGGACGGCAGAAACAAACTTGTATTTCCATTCAAAAAAAAATAATTTAAAATTGGTTCATTTATATTTTAAATTTTTAGGAATAAATTACATATTTAATGGATGAAGTAAAATTGTAATTTCTTTTTCGTTTAAATAATTTAAAATTTGTTGCTGATATAAATTTTTGAATAGCTAGAGGAAATGAAATTTCCTCTTTTATATTTTGCAAAAAGCATGTCAAGAGATAAAAATAATATTCCTGGCAAATTCATACCGCGTTTAGTTGTAAAATTAAAGCACAATATAATCCCCATTTTGGAAAAAATGACGCGGAATATGGCGCTATATCCAGCCCTCATATAATTTCATTACAGTTAGTTTATGCATACAATAACCCAGAATAGGTATACGCAAATAGCCGGCGGGAAGAGTGTACCCAGTGCGTTTTTTCCTCTCATTTGGCCGTTTGGAAAAGGCACTGATACCTACATCTATAGGACGAACGCATAAGTACACATTTAACATGGGGAAAACCATAAAAATTTTACTATTGAAAGTCCAATGAAATCCAACTGAGAAGTTTTATGCGTCCCCCCACTCTCCGAAACATAAAACGTGTTATATGGCCGGGGCAGGGCCAAACAACTCGTTGCTATAGCAACCGCTATGCTGAGACGCGAGGTGATTGGTTGCGGAGGTCACGTGACCTGGCATCCATGATGGGTGCCGATGCTAGCTTGTTTTGATGTGGGTGTTTTTGTAACGGACGAACTGTACATTTTGCATCTTTGTCTATCATGAGGAAAGGAGGAAAATGCTAGACTTTTACGATTGTTTGAGCTGTGTTTATAGTAGAAATGCAGTGGAATACAAAGAGTTGAATTGAGGAATGCATTGTCTATATGCAGTTTTTATGTAGGGCAATGCACAAGATATCTTTGATGTTGGAGCGTTATTTATTTGTTTTTATGACATTGTTTTTCAACTCATTTACTTGTTTACCTTATTTCGATAAAAATAATTAAATAAGTTATTTTAATTATAATATAATATATAAAATTTTATATTTTATTAAAAAATTTTAAAATTAAATTTACATAAGGTAAAGTGACTGATTGTGACTCTGATTACCTGAGTTCATATCCCGGCTATTTCTCACAAATAATCTTTATAGTGAATTATCCAAACTAGCTAAAATGCTCTGGAGGTGACTTTTAGCAAATGGTATAAATTTGTATTTTATTTTATTTTTTTATTACATGTTTGAGAAAATTATTTTTTTTTTAGAAAAATTGATAATCAATACCGGTAAAATAATCATATTGTTTATTGATTATGCTCTTTTTAAATAAAATTAAAATTAAAGACAAATATCTTTAGTACACCCAATACAGGGTACGAAGTCAAAAATCATACTGCTTTGTAAATTAATTTTTAAAATTAACAATACTGAATGTATTGTAATTTTATATATTTAATGTATTTGCTTTTAAATTTTATTAATGATAATTAAAAAATATTATTATATCCAAAAATGGGTAGAAATTCTAACAAATCATATTATATAAATTTATTTTTAAATTGATTAATACTATATATGTATGTGTACATATTAAATTACATTTAGAAAATCATTTGATATGTCATTACATTTAATTGCATTTGATTTTAAAATTCTGTAATGATGAATAAAAAAATTAATTGGCCAAACACGGTGTAGAAGCTCTCCGAAATCCTTCCGTATTCTTTTCGTCCAATCAGCTTTCAGTTTCTACTCTACTCTATTTCGTCAGTTTACGAGCTCTTAAGCCCTGGCTGGTAACAATTGGAACTCGGCCTCCTCTCCATTATGTAGTTCTCGCGTCCTCCGCAGGCCTAGTGGCGGCAGCACTCAACACTTAACGGCCCTCCACTTCGATTTAATGTTATCAAAACTTATTTCCACTCTATACAATATTTTCTTGTCATAAGATAAGAAGGCCTTGAATGGAAGGGTTAATGAGGCAGAATATTTAATTAGTGATCATGAGAATCAATTTTTATAACATACCCATTCTTGGGTGTGGCAATTGTAAATTGTATTATGCACTCATAATTCTAATAGAGAGTGCTACCTAGTGGTCAACTTTAATTAATTATAAAGTTTCTTTAAATTAGTTGATAATTTCTAAAGAGAAAGTTTAATTTAGAAATATCTTATTTAGATAGAAATAGATAGGATAGTTTTTCATGAATTATTAATTAATTTATATAAATATGGATATCACATTTCTCATTTCCTGAGATAAAGATGTTTACTTATTTAATATTTATACATACGTAGATACATACTTACATATGTATGTAAACAAGGGTTACATTTTATTTAAATAACTTAAAAGTTCATTTACAATTAAAATATACTTATAAATTAGCACTAAATTAAGAAGGTTATTTATTTTAAATTAAATAAGCATATTTATAATAGTTTTGCTGAGTATATCAAATATATTTAATGATTATATCTTGAAAAATATATATTGTAGATATACGATTAGAACACTACGTCGAATGATCGAGTGTTGATGTTGATGTAGGTTAGGTTCAAACTAGGATCAAAATTCATTAATATTTTATTATACATTTTTAAATTAATTATTGTTAATATGCTAAACTTTATTTGTTACAAAATTAAATAGTAAATCCGTTATTAGTTTTATAAATAAATAATTAAAGATATAAGGATCCAACTTCATTAAACAAGGTTACCTTATTTTACATAAAACCCTAGAGTACGAATTAATTTTTTTATAAAATAATAATATATTATACTCGTTTTATACGATGTTATTGAATATTGACTCGTCCAGTCCCAAACAACTCTTGAAACAATATACAGTCTTACTATACTAGTATAATAATATACTATTAAATATTAATTCGTTCTGCTTGTAATTATTCATTTTATAAATAATGTTCATGTGGTGCTTTTTCGCCATCAGGTACAAGTGCCTGTTTTTATTTTATTAAGAGGATAGTGTACCTACAGAAAAGTGGCTGTCGTAGTTCTCTAATATCTCATTTTTTGTACATTTTAGAGAAAAAAGTTGTTAGAAAAATGTTTTAAAATAATATTCTTAACGATCTGTTTTTCAAATTTTAATTCTTTAATAAAAACCAAAATTTAAATTTTATTTAATGGTAGTAATTTATGATGATAAATATATGTACCTACCTATTCGATGAAAACAGGAACCATTTGAAAATTAAATTCTAAGAAAAAAAATAGAAAGTGAAATAAATCAAGAACAACTTAAATAGGAACGAGAAGAAGGAAAATATTAAATGATTTGAAATCAATGATATAGTAACCATAAGCTTGGAACAAAAATATTAGAGAAATCTAGTAAAATAACACCAAATCCAATGTGTTAGGGACATAAGGATACCTTTAAAAAATAATTTTGTATTTATTTTATCATACAAAATTTTAAATATTTTTTTTTTATTTATGTCACTGTACACGGAAGTATTGACTCACTTGGTTAGTACACTCCAACTCGATTTATGTTTAGTGTGTGAGATCTGAGGTAAGATTCACAGCGTCGCTAAAATAAAATTAAAATAATGCTGAGTCAAGTGGTTCGAAACCCACTATTAACTGTAGGTGATTAATAAGGACAAGCAATTATATATCTATTGTATATCTGGGTATTGTTTTCCAAATGTTAGGAATTTAAAGAAAAGAAGTTAATTTGACGAGAATTATAAAGATGAATTGTGAACAATTTTCCGTAAATTAATTGTAATTTAAGTCCGTTTCAGAGTAGCCTATAAATTGTATAAGATCTTGCACCATTTTGGTACAATTAAAATTGACTAGTATCAAACAGCAAATTGGTTGAAATATTGTATATAATCTATCAATCTGTCAATATGTAGTGTGGTTATAGAAAATTTAGTGTTACTACGGGTAAAGTTGAATGTATTGCAAACTTAAAATGTAAATGAATTTGTTGTTAATTTTGCTTGTCACATTGACATATTCAAGGTAAGTGCGCAGAATCAGAGCCAATATATTGTACAAGAAATTGCATTAGTATCATATAAAATTTAACAATTATATAGCACCATTTCTGGTACTATGTACAGGCTAGTCTAAAACGGCCTATACAAATCTTCGTCAAAATCTAACAGTTTTTAGTACAAGATATTGTACCATTCTTTTTACTATATATTGTCCCATATATAGGCTAGTCTAAAACGGCCTGTAATCACACTGAACCTATTGACAATTTATATTTATCGATAATAATATATGCTTTAACAATTGATCATATTTTCAGTACCATATTCTAGTAAATTGCTTGCAATTTAAAAGTGTATTACGTTATATATTACATTTAATAAGTACCTCTTTATTGCAAGGTGCTACATCTTCGAAAATTATTCCCTATCTTCAGAATAAATTTCCCGTCCTTATATGTACAATCATGCTAGCAATAATAAAATAGCAAATATCTTTGAGATAGGTGAAGCATAAAACTTTTGTTTCTCTGCAAGCAAAAAGGTCATAGTGAAAATAACCGTTTTGCCAGATAGATACTGGTCTACAAAATCAATACTGCAGTGCGACAGTGCATACGAAACTGTTCTCTCTCCCAGAAGTTTATTATACTTGGTTAAATAATCAATACCCAGCAAAAGCAACAATGACAAAAGGGTTAAATGCACGATATTGATTTAACAGTTGAATTGCTATTTACTGAAACTGAAATACTGTAATTGACTTAATTGTTATTGGTTTGTTGATCCTGTATAAGTGATACTTACCTTTCAATTGCAGGTATTTATTTTATTGATTTTATCTTTATTTTGTTATATGCGGGTACATAAATATAAATAAAGAGATATACACAGAAACATTGATATCTACACAAATATTAATATATACATATTTCACACATTATCATAAAATATAACATTATAACTAGAAATACAAAAATATATTTTTCATTATATTCCTATACCTAATTTACGAATTTCTATGTATAATACAATAAAGTAAGGACTGATCAATGTTTGATTTTTTTTGCTAGTTACATTAAAAATATTATTTTTATTAAATTACAATAACTTATTGAACATTAATAAAAATACAATAATATATTTTCATTTTAATACATTTATGCCCGATCTTATAAAAGCCATTTAACTAACCTATACGATTAATTTAATTCACCGATTTCTGTACTATAAACGTTAGTTAAAATAACCTACTATTTAAATCTACAGATTAAATTAAGAGGAGAAAACCGTCCAGTAACTAACCGATAGTTTAACTATTGTTTATAAGACCGGACATTAAACTTGTAAAAGAAAAACAGCTACGTTTTAAACAATTAGATATTTTTATATTTGTTTAAAATTAACTTCATGAACTTATTATGAATTCAAATTTATTTTAATATTAAATAATTTTAATATATTTTCCATAAGGACTGGTGAGGAGGAGGAAAACCTGGTCTTAAACGCACTTTTCTCTGAAATTTTTTATTTATTCCTTATTAATAAAAATAATAACATTGCGTTTAATAATTGAGGTTTTCTCCTTCTCATCTGTCTTTATTCTGGGTTTCCATATTTCGACATAATTAGATTTAAGCCTATAGGCCAAATATAATTTTCAAAATGTTTTACGTGATCTTTATCTGCTTTATAGTTTTAAATAAGATAATAATATTTTATATAAATAATATGTAAATGCACATTTTTATAAATTTTCTATATTCAATTTTCTTATAAACTTTTATTGTAGGTATTACTGATGCAATAGATTTTAACTTTATATATAAAATTATTTCAATGTGATATTGTCCATTTAAGGAAAACTTAAAATTTAAGTAACAACGGTGCAATCGGCCATTAAAGAAATAAATTCTAATCGAAATTTTAACAGCAATGTTGATTAGTTCATTTCATATTTTATTCCGATTTGATATTGTTCATTTAAGGGAAACTTTAAATTTGCGAAATGTTATTAATATTTTATTTGGTTTTGTTTACGTAGCACATATATTAGCCATTTCTTTTATTAAAGATATATTATTGCCTTTTATTCATTGCCAGGTTGGATATATATTTTTAATTAGCTAATTCAAGGTGTTCTTAATTATAGCATAAATGTAATACAAAAATTATATTAATTAATTATAAATAAATAATTTACATATATTGCAAATAATTAATAAGATACTTTGCTATTTTCAAATTCGGAGTTAAGATTATAAAACCATATTTTTATTTTAACGGAATTAGGGTATAATAAGGATAGGATTTGCAAATCAAAATTTGAAAATTTTTGAGCAAGGATTACATTGTGTATTTTCTTTTACCGGTGATCGGATTTTTTATAATTATGAATAATAAATTCAATCAGGTAAAAATGATTAAAAATATATATTTAGATTATCTTCTTTAATATGCTTCATTATTTTTCTTACTCTGTAATTAGCTTTTTCATAATTTTGGGTAATTATTTTCTATATTTATATCGGAAGTAAATCCGTATCCCGTTTGTATCGATTACGTATTAGTGTTTATTTATACCCCGTCCATGTCCTCCTGTCCTATCCTGTCCTTAACAATAATACGGCTGTAAAGATTAAGTACATCCCACACCCCGCTATTTGTCATATAACCAAAACAACCAATACTCTTCGATGTTACTTCCAATATTGGCACCGCAACAGCGGTGTATCTGCCGTCGCCCTATACCCTGGCTCTCGTTTCCATAAACATGCTCCATGCGAGGGTTAAGACTTCATGTGGATGTCTGCACTAAACTATGGTGTAAAATGAACATATAAAGTCAAATACTGTCCTCGTCTGGAGTAGATGCACTGTATCGGCAGTCGTGTATGTTGCTCCAACAACACTGCCTGGATAAATAAAAATTCTCTCATAGCGACACTACTTAAAAATGTAAGTTGCTCTCTTAGTTCAGGATATTAACACCTACAAAATCTTACACGTTTTTGCAATCATCCGCTTAATTGCACTGTTTTTATTTTATGCCTGCACTTGTAGTTTCAATGTGTAAAAAAGAGTGTAGAACATTATTTTGCGTTAATTTTGGAGCATGCGCACTAGGCCAAATCTGTACTGTTATGGGTACTTGAAATGGAACGCACTACATTTTTCAAATTTTGCTATATCAATTTTTGTTCCTAGTGTATTAATACTGCATTTATTATTTTGGTTTATGTCAGTTTATATATGTATATATTTATTTTGGTTTTCATAATTAAAATACTTTCAGACATACAAATAAATTGTAATAATTTATTTTTTGTTTTATTTATTTTCTATGGTCAATTTTCATTTTCCTTTTAATGTTATTTATTACATATTTTTGTTTGTTAATTATTATTTAGTTTTAGTTTTTATTTGTATTTATTTCACACAAATTATGAATTTATTTCACACAAATTATGATATATGCATATCTGTTCGTAATTTTACATTTTATTAATGGTATAATTTTACTAGAATAAATTTCTAATTCATCTCAAATATTCTGGAATTATTTTTGCTAAAATTTGAGCATGCGCAATAAAACTGAACTGTGCAAACAGTTAAAAATTTGAATGATTCTATTATGCTGTTTTTAAAGCTTTTAATAATTCGCAATCTAATACAATTTTTTGTTTAATTGTATCTTGCCATAATAAGTAACATAAATATTTAGATTAGTTTTATTATTATAAAAAATTAAATTCTTATATCCTAATTATTTGAAAAAAATTTTTTGGTATAAAAGCATTATACGTAGATTTTACCTACATTAACCAACTTTCACCTGTTTTGTAATTTCGATTTTTTAACGAATGTCCACTTATTTATAATATGGTTTAACTATTATCTTTTCGGATGTGTACACATGTAGAGAGAACCTTACGTTTATTAATTCATGCCATTAATGTCAGAAGGTTAAATATGAAGTTTCAGACAGAAGTTGGGATTTTGAGTTCCTTATATTTTGTTGATTTTTTTTAATATGCACAAAAATAAAGTTGGCTGTCTTTGTTTTTATATTTGTCGTTTCAGTTTGTCATACTCACTTTTGATTTTTAATTAAGTTTTAATTGATTTACTTCTTTAATTCAGATGGCATATTTAAATTGTGAATCCATACTTTACGCTTGTCTTGAGTTAAATGATTCAAAAAATATTTTGATTTGGAGATTTGATTTTCTTTAAAAAGTAACAGTTTTCATTATAGACCATGGTTAATAATAATTTATTATTGACCTAGGTACCATGGTTACGAAGTAAGCGGTAATGAAAAACAATTTCTCAAGTCAAATAAAAGTTAATAATAGTGGGTGTTTAGGCTAGTAGTGGAAAAAAAAATATATTACACTATTTTTTAAGGTTCAATGTAATACTAGAATTTCAAAATATTATTGGTTATTAACATGTTTATGATAAACCCAATTAGAGGTTTGAAACGTCCAAATTGTACTTCGATTTAAAAGTTTGAACAAAATAAAAGAACTCAAAACGCAACTTCTGTCTGAAACTTCATATATAACCTTCTGACATTACTGGCATGAATTAATAAACGTAAGGTAAAAATCGATGAACCGAAAGTGACTGTATACTCTTGAAGAAACGTGAAAATATGCAAGTGGCAATTATTATTTTCATTTATTGTTCGTATTCGCCTGATTTTTTTTTTATGAAAATGAGTATGTAGAAATGTTTATATTTTGTGTATGTTGTGTGATATTTCTACAAGGGGATAGGGGAATGTTATCTATATTTGTGTGCGATGAAAGCCGTGGCCATTTCTAATAATGAATAATGCATGCTGGCGCTGTGTGTTTCCTTCTTTCCGTGAAATAAATAATGAAATGCGCGACCAGCAAAACTTAATAAATGATACATAATCTCCGTCTGCATCTCGGCTTTATTCCCAACTCGAAATTGAATTCACAGTCGCAATCGCACAATCCGACTACGAATGAATAAAAAGCGAATCGATTGAAGGAGAAAAAGAGAATAGATTTATGTTACGTTATGTATGTGCGACAGCTAGCAGCTAGGGACTTTCAATCTGGAATATTGGCAGTATAAAACTCGCGACGTATAAGATTTCAAAACAAACTTGATATCTTTTAACTGTAAACTTTGAATTCCGAACTAAAATTTACTTGGGAGATAAATACGGTGCTTGCCCTACTTCGGCGAATCTTAATATAATTAAACAAGAACAGGAATACTGCATTTATGCCCTATTTCTTCCAGCTTCTATAACTCTTGATTAAAATAATAAACACGAGCTCCAAATCAAATACTTCATTTAAAAACAGGTTACAATCTGGTCTTTTGATTTTGCTTTGCTTTCTCTAATAACAACCTTAATATTGTAGCTAACTGAAAAATTTACGGTGTCTGCCAAACCGAAACCATAATAACCTGGACCCCATAATTTTTTGTCCATAATTGGGAATTGGATTATTAACGGTGACTGATTTTGATCTAGGTAAATTAGAATAAGAATTAAAGCGATTTACTGTGAATGCGATGACTTATTTTGATCTAATTACGTCAGGGTAAGAATTAGAGTAGTTCACAGTGAGTGAGCACCCTTCTCACAGGTACTAAACGGTGACCAGTTTTTGCGGATATTGATTTCGAAGTAATTAAATTAGGGCAAGAATTAGAGTACTTCACAGTGAGTGAACACCCTTCTCTCGGGTAGTAAACATTACGGTGACTGGTTTTTAGGGAGGGTGATTTTGATCTAATTACATTAGGGCAGGAATTAGAGTACTTCACTGTGAGTGAACACCCTTCTCTCAGGTAGTACACATTACGGTGACTAGATTTTACGAGATTTTTTTGAACTGAGTAAATTAGGGCAAGAATTAGAGAACTTTACAGTGAGTGAGCACCCTTCTTACAGATAGTAAACATTACGGTGGCTAGTTTTTGCGGAGATTGATTTTGAACTAATTAAATTAGGGCAAGAATTAAGAGTACTTTACAGTGAATGAGCACCATTCTCACAGGTAGAAAACATTACGGTGACTAGTTTTTTTTTCCCACATAAAATGGTTTCGGTAGAATATTCTCTACGCCCGTGTACTTGAAAGGTGATGTTTGATAAAGGCCCTCAACAATTTAAATCATTACAGATAATTGTGATAAAGCATGTTTTCTTATGATAAATAAACCGTTAGTGATATATACAATAAAAATAAGAAATTTTAATAGTAGTAAAATTTTTGTTAAAGTTAATACATTTGATAAATATGCAATTTGCAAATTTATTTAAATAATGTATGAGTAATTTTGTACAATTTCCTGATAATGATTGTATCAGGTATCGTTGAATATAAATAATATTTAAATAACATTAACTTTAGTCAATATATTTACATAATTTATGTGGAAACGCAACATAGTACATACTAGTCTTATTTATAAGTAATATATACAATAATTTACTTGCAATTCTTCCTGATTTGCATGTTCTATACTTTTACAATTGCTTCTTTAATGCATAATTCATGCGTTGTAAAATTGATTATCTTTAGCATCAATAATTCTACGTCTACTCCCAGCTTCGCTCAGTGCTGACAACTTAATTATCTGCGAGATAAAATCCCTGATCAGATCTAGCCTTGAGTTAATTACACAGAACTGGTTTGGCGGTTTTTTCCCTGTTAAGTATCTGTAATAGAGGCGGTTGTATTTATATGAAATGCATTCGCATTTGCTATCTATCCACGTATGCATTTAAATGCCTGTTTTGCATGCAAGTGAAGTTAGCTATCTGATCTCCAGAGGTTGTATTTTACCGCAATTGTTGCTAGCTTCACGGTTTAACACTTATGGGGAAGATACGGATATTTTTATTCTCCAAGTTTAAATTCTACATGATACCAGGAATATCGGAATGACTACTGGTATGACGTGAATTTTAAATTATAAATATTAAATATTTACGAAAAATACTCACACCTGTACTTGAATGTGAGATGTAGATATATTATAAATAATGTCTTTGGATATTTTACTGCGCCCAGTGAATTAATAAATTAAAATTTGCTGGTCAGATATGCAAAGAATGACAAGGCATGGGCCAAAAATAATTTCTCATCAGAATCCAGAGATGGCGTCCATATCATGCTTGGCAACTAATACGTTCATATAAGTTACTATTTCTGTTTGATAGTCAAAGTTCGTTATTTATTTTTAACAATCTTTCTCATACAATTATTTGAATATTTCTAGATATTAACGACTTTTCTTTAGCATAATATTTGTCGTATGTGGACACATGTGAAGCAAATTCTAATGATTTTTTTTATAAAAATTGTTATTTTATTCCGACCTAATATTTAAATAGATTGTACAAACATAGAAATGTTTGTTCATTTCTGTTATTTTTAAGAATTTTGCCAATATATTATAATTGGAATACTATTTGGAGGAAGTAGATATAAAATTTCAAATAACAATATTTTATACATATACAAAATAATAATTTATTGATCCATTTATCAAATAAAAAGAAAGTATTATACATTGTATTGTATAATACATCATTTTTATCATTGTTTGATAGTGAAGGCTATAAAATGATGAATAAACGTCCATATAGTTCACCTAGTAGCACAAGTATTAATTGTGGTGTTATTGTGTAGTTAGTTATGTATTAATATTAGGATTGCATTGATTTAAATATGCAATTGTTATTTAACATTTCATATTTACGAAAATTGGGGAAAAAGTGTGTGGGTAAAGTTACCATGTGGCAATACTTTACTGATTTATTATTTTGAATGTAGAAAAATATTGCACAAATTTGTTTTTGGTTTCCCAAAAATTTTTATATTCTATTTTGCTATAACCAATAAAAGTAAAATAATGTTAGCGTATGGGGGCTTTCAAACAAATGGTCACAATTTCGACGTTGTAACCAGTTTGTCGATATAAGCGGTATCGCTATAAAGGGATTTTACAATTATTTTTTTCATAATAAATGCTTTTTTGTGAAACAAGTTTTTGAAATTATATTATAACTTTTTTAAATCTAAAAGAATCTGATTTTTATAAAACCCTGTTTAACATTTAAAAAAAAATCTTTTTGGAACTTTATTTTTTATTTGGAATAATTAAAAAAATATATAACAAATTTTTTAAATAATCATTAGATTTAAAATCTGTCTCTAGTGGTAAATTTAACTACATTACTTCCACTTGCAATTTGATATTCCTATGTTTATTAAAAAAAAAAATTATTTACATCTAACAATGGATAATAAATCGAGATGTATTTTCATTTATTTCATTGTATTTCTTCTTGGATATTGAGTAGACACATCTATGTTTAATTTATAATTTTAATCACTTGATTGTATTGTATTTCCCTCTATAGTTTCATATGTGTATATGTTAATTTGTTTTTTTTTTATGAATTAAAGCGTATGGTAGTAAGAAGATATTGAGATGTAATTAATTTATTAAAATTTAATCTTTCTCGACCGGTTTCGACCCCACATGTCATAAGGGATATTAAGCATAAATAAAATGTACAATAGTTTATGATATAATTTATAGTTTTTTATATATGCGCTCTTTCCTGATTACGACTTACCTATGGCCGAAATTGAAATTACTGTTACTGCACCCAATATCTTCTTATTATCGTCAAAAGTCCCAACACTTATTAGGGTGTACGTTGATGACAGGAGAGTTGCTGTTAATTTCGCTAGTATTTAGCTAAATATTTATATTTATACGTAGCATCCGTACCTTTGGCAACATTGTATATGATTAGCCCGTATATTAAAACATTTAATTAAGCCAACATTGTACCCACATCCCTGTATGCATAATCTACTTTACATATTATGTTCATTGTTGTAGGTGCGCGTGGGTGTCGTGTTCGGGTGTGATCCGCGAGTGTGTGCGTCGGGCCGCGTCGAGACGCTTCGGGCGGCGTCGGGCCAGCGTCGTCGTCGTCGGCCTGCAGGACTCAGTGACGTCAGGCGCCTGCAACCAAGAGCAAGGTAAGACACTCACTTGTTTTATTATAGTGGGGGGGAAAGTAGGTTTGAGTATAAACCGAAAACAGGGGAGGGGCGGATAAAGGATTAAGATGTAAAGAAAGGAGCAGGTTCATTGATGAGATGGATATACACTAGCATTTTATCTACTCGCAATTTTTTGATAATTAAAATATAGCTAAATAATAAATTTATCTCTTATTTTTTATTTATACACTTTTGTGTGCTGCAACAATGGCAATTTTAAATTAATAAATTATTTCATAACTTAACATTTGCTAAGCAAAAATTTTAAACTCAGTACTCATTTTAATACTTAAGTTAATTATTATTCTAAAAACAAATTAAAAACAAAATACATTTTAAATCCTTGTTCTTATAATATATCCACGTATTTAAATAATTCAGATGAATGACTTAATAATTTTATATTTTCCAAAATAAAAAAGTGTTGCAAAATTAGTAAATTTTAAAAAGTTTTGAGATGCGCTATAAAATATAAACGAGTAAACGGCAGTAGATCTACATGTGAAGTTGGTTACAAAGGTTATACAAAGATTTGGTGGGAAAAAGGTTCACATGTAGGTATATTCGGTAGAAAAAAAATTTTAACTATAAAATTTGAAAATTGTTACATAATAGAGAATATTGAATTTGTACTTAGAATTTATATATTAATCAATAAGTAATTATTTCATTTTAAACAACAGGGCTAAACAAAGTCTAACTAATTGATAACAATGTCCAAAAAAAAAAATATAAAAATGGAGCTCATAATATACTTTGTCTGCCTCTCTCATTACCCTTTTTTCTCCTATATTATTGTAATATAACTCAATTGTACAGTAAATAATATTGTAACATATTTCACTACGATTATTTTACAAACAAGAAAAAATGATCTAAAAATAATAAATCAATATTTTTTGTATTTTAATCAATAATTACTTGTTGTTTTATTAACGATATAACATTTTATATTATCACAAGTTACTTACAATATAAAATATTATTAGTAATTTTTACGATTCTAAAAATATAAGTATTTATGGAATATTTGTAAAATTCAAAAATTATTTACATTAATTCATGCTAGTAAAACTAATTTTAATAAAATAAGATAAAATGTGTATGCTATTATGTTTGAAGAGAAATTAGAATTCTGTATAATTAGAAATTTACTTTATGCATCCTTGCGTACATATTTATAAACTTAACATTTAAAGTCGACCTTTAAGTAACATATTTATATATAAATGGAGGTGCGTAATTGCAAGAATTCTGTTATTTTAAAAATAAGAAAAATCTTAAATAAACGATATAAAATAAATCATTTAAGTTTTTTGAATTGGATAATACGAGGCTCTGTGAATCTATAATAAATCTAAGCAGTATATTATTATTATTTGCGAAGATAATAAGAACTAAATATTCTATTTTTGTAGTTGTTAATGTTTCTATATATGCCAATTTAAAGTTTGATTTCGCGTGAAATAATGATCTTATTATTTCACTAGTGAAATAATTCTAATAACAACTAAACTGAAATTAGGGAAATAAATAGTCTCTTATTAAACGGAAGTAAAAAAAATAATCTGATTTGCAATAAATTATTTTCATGTCTTATAAATAGCTGTATTAATTTATTATTTTACTTTTGGACAACTTGTAGTTCTAAAATTTTTAAATATGTTTTGCTATGCAAGAATAATAAATAAATATTGGTTTTCTGTTTAGGTATGTACATAAGTATATTTTACATATAACGTTAACTAAGTAATTTTTATATTTTATGAAAATATTGTTTTCATAAAATTACCAGTATATGGTTTTCAGATACAATATTTTAGCGCATAGTATATTTTAAAGGATTTTAAAGAAATATATTACAAGTATTCCACATATCTCTTGAAATTATATCGCTGCCTTACGGTTTAACAAAGATATCATGCACTTTAAACCATTCCATTTCTATCTGTATTTACTGCGATAATATTAAGTACAAAAAACATCTCTACTTCTCCATAAACTAAATCGAAAATTCAATCTTATTTTTATCAATTTACCCGTCTTGCCATTAAGCTAAAAAGTTAAGCCGATGCAGTCCGTGGCATTTGCATAATAATATTATTAAAATGCGAAAAAATGCCCCTGAATGAGATTACCACGGGGCATAACTTGACGCAAACGGATTTGTTTACTCCGTGCAAACCTACTGGGAATAAACTCCGAGACATATGGAACTGCATGGTGGTCGAACAGAATATATTCGCTTAATTATAACGTAAGACGCAGACCGGAATTTATTCGCTTCAAACAAATTATGGGCTGATAGTCTGCGTCTTCACTCAACAACTGCTTTCATGGTGATTTTTTACTGAATTAATTGAGATATTTTTGGGTACACATCACGACTTCACGGTACATTAAACGGTTAAAATGCAATTTTATTCAGAATTTAATTATAGAGTGAATATATTTAAAAAAAAAACAGTGGTTCATTAAAATAAATAAATATATTAAAAATAATAATAATAAGACACTTGATAATATAACACTGATATATTTTTTTATCTATATTATATGTAAATTCGTCGATAAATCTATTTTAAAATCAAGTCTTATATATTTATTTTAAACGAAGAAGATTTGAAACATATATATATATATATATATATATATATATATATATATATATATATATATATATAATTATTAATTATTTTAATTAATAAGCAACTATTAAGATATTTTCTTGTTGTGTGTTTGTTATTGTTATGGATACGTAGTATATTGTAAACACATTTTAATTCATAATATATCATATTTCCATATTTATTTAATTCATATCTCACAGTTCTGTCAAAAGTCGTATTGTTTAATTTTTGTTTTGTAGCTATTTATTATTAAAATATAAATTAATTACGAAATAATATCATGGTTGTAGAAAAAGTATAGTGTACAACTCGAATGAAATGAATTCCATTCCATGCTTGTTGTACAATATACTAATAATAAATTTAAAATTAAAATTCGGCATGTACTAGAAGCAAAGTAATTTGATTGTTTCTTAAAAAAATCAACCCTACTCTAAATAATATTTACAAATATTTACCTTATTGATGAGATATTTATGTTCAAATACATTATTCGAACAATCAACTTTTATTTAAACATAAGTGTTAAAATAAATTTAATTTAATTTTTATATAAAAAAATCTTTATGTATAATAAAATACCAGTAGGTATTACAACTATTTATTTCGATACCATATTATATGCATTTTGTATTCTTAGGATACTTACATAAATTTTGCAACCGGTTATAAAAAAATCGTTTAATGAAAAAATATATTACTAATATTGCTATAATAGATTTATTAAGTATAATCAATATTTATTGTGAGGTATTATTGCTATTTTTATTCAATATTTATGCATGTAATAAAAATATATGCATGTGAACAAATATTTTATTAGAATTCTTTACCGCTATTTCTTTAAATAAAATAATACTGTAATTGTTCGTACATATATCAGGATTATAAAATGCAAATTTTCTATTTCAATTGTATTTTCCTTTCTAATTTAATAAACAACGAGATTATTTTTCATACTTGCACTTTTAAGAATAAATAGAAGGCAAAACTAAAACTGGTTTGTCGTTATCCGACGGAACCCAAATGGAAGGATATACGGAGAGACACTCCCAAAAATGGCTGCTAGTGCTTGAGTTAAATCCCAGAATAGCGGTACAAAACCGTCGGTCAAACGAAATGCGGAAAGTATTTAAAAAATCTCTTCAAAATTTCGTAACAAAGCTTACAAGATATAAAATATACAATTCAATATGAATACTTAATATAAATATGTTGTAATCTTAAACTTGCAAGCGCTTGTATTTAAAAATTTCGAATGTTTTGAATTATTGTTTGACTACTTGAATGTAAAAAGTCACTTGTATTTATCTAAACTACAACTTCTTGTATGTACAATGCTACTATAGTTAAAATATTGATAAGGAACATAATAATTTATTTATTATTATAATGGGTCTTTTGGTATATGACATATGTTTCTCATAAATGATTAAACAGAAAAAATATTTATGTAAAAATGTTTCCGTTAATAATTGCAATAAAATTAATAATTTTATTATATTGATACTAGTTTAAAAATGTGTTTAACTTAAATATATTTGACGGTGTAATAGAAGTCTGAGATGCGGATCTATGTAAGTTCACTAATAATAATTTGTTATAATGTAAAATGTGTAGAAGATAGATCACTAGATAAATTTATTAACTAGACCACATTCAGGAATAAATATGTAAAGTAATTCCTAGAAACTAGGGCAATAACCACAGTAAGTTCAAGTGTAAAAAACAAATACTAAAGCAAACATGTGAATAATAATTGTGTGTGTCTACATACTGCAGTAAATTATTAAAGCAATTTCAAGCTACTGGGTCAAAAAATAGATCAAAACTGTAGGTCAAATAATTAAAGTAAGAAATTTTTTTTGTTATAAATAGACCATGGGTTAGAAAAACTAAAGAAAGTAAATAGAATAATTATCGGATGAAGAGAGAATATTTTGAGACAAATAATTAAGGCAATTAACTAATGAATTTGGAACATATTTTTGTATAATTAAGTAGGTAAAATACTGGCAGGTTAGGCAAATATTATAGCAAAAATTTCTGGGAAAAAATTGATCTGGAATCAGTTAATTTGAGCACAATTTGGAGCCTAGACCATGGCTCATAGTGCCACATTTTATGAGGCGCCAAAGAATAATTATAATAAAAAAAAGTAAATTTTTTAAATTGCAATTATTTGTGTTCCTTTTAAATTTACGACACGAAAAAAGATATATATATATATATATATATATATATATATATATATATATATAATGAAATTCATAGTGCAGCAAAAAATTTCAATCACTGAAAATATATTATGTCATGTGTATGCACAATGAATATTAATTTCATTTTGTTACAATTTAACTAAATTGTTTATTTGTATTATTTATTTGCGGGGCGCAATTTTGGTACTGGCTTTTGGGTGCTAAATATGGTAATCCGGCCCAATAAACAAATATAAAAATGGGTATATAGAATTAAAACAGTTAATATACATTTAACGACCAAGATTTCGATTTATTTTTCTATATGAAATGACACAAATTATTTTCAAGTATTTTTGACATTCATAGCTGTATTAATTTGGTAAAGAATATTTATGTTTGTAAAATAATACCGGGGAACAAATGACGGCGTTAGTCATATTTCAAAATGAATGTTTCTTCCTCCTCTTTGGGCCCATTCCGCCATCAATGGAATCGTTTTGATGTGTAAACATCATCTAATAACAAAGTCAACACTTGGCCATAACTCTTAAGTGTTTGTGCGTGCGAGAGGACCGATTATGCTCGTAATACCAAGGCCCTGCAATGCTGTAATTGTTTATGACCGATCGTATTGACGCTGCCGCAAGGATGTTACTGACTGTTTACACTTATGATTGGGTTAGTGAATTGTACACATGCACTTGCGACATGCCAATTTAACAATAACAATGACGCATTCATTGCTGCAAGTATTCTTACGTAATACGCTATACTTTGTAATAAGTGCATTCGTTTCACATAAATGGGGTCCTCCACCATTTTTTTTTTTTTTGAAAAAAAAGGATGAAAAAGTATAGTAATGAAAACGCGACTGAAAACTATGTCGTGGTAAGCGAAATATCAATTTTTAAAGTAAAAATTTTGGCTTCTTACGTGATCTGTCTTTTTTTTTAATTTGTAGGAAATAGGAAAAAATGTTATACTTTATAAAATTTTAAAACAAGTAATATGAAATTTATGGATCAAAATAAAAACTTGAGAACAAACAAATGTTAGTTTTAATATAACACATTGTAGCACGAACAGTGTTTCTAAAACTTAAAAATTATATAAATATTAAAAATAAAAAGTTTACAATTGAAAAGTGAACTGCTTTTTTCTAAAGGTATTACGAGAATTTTTGTGAATATTCGTTAATTAAATTGTATTCTTTTATTTGTTTCAGATAATATTTTTTTTAATTAATATTTTTCATTATTTTTTTTCAACCGATTTATTAACCGGTTTAATCAGGTTTCCAATTTTTAAAAACCGATTTTCAAACTAAAACCTTTATTATTATAACGTTCTCAATAATGGTTAACCGTCAACCAGTATTTTTTTTTGATTAAATGCCATGTATATAATATTATTCTCTTGCAAAATAACTAAGGAAGAAGTTGTAAAACCTATTAGAAAAAAATAATCCACATATTCTATTTAGACTTTTTTTATATTTTTTGTAGTCTCTAGTCTCCCCTTGTTGAGGGTTGCTGGCAAGTCTTGTTTTCTCGCTGGACATCGAATGCACTTCGCAACGGACATTTCTTTAAGTGCGGACAACTTTCTTAAGTTTTTAGCGCTATAAACTAAGCTGCTGGCCGTAAAAATTTTCATTGCTCGCTAGTTGCTGCTTCTTAGCAAGAGTGCTTCATTACCGACTCCCACCCGGAGAACCTGGGGGATAATTGACGCTAAATTGAACGGGGAATTGATTCGCTAAGATAAGGATCGGATAACGATAAATCCTCAGCGATCAAAACATATTTAAACTTTTCTTTGTAAGCTTCTCTTACGAAACGAGTGGGACAAAATTCTTATTTTTCTAAATCCACTTTCATACCTAGCAATGAGTAATGATTAGGAATGATATATTTATTTATTTTTTCTACGACCACTATGGATAGTGGCACATTATACAAACCTTAAAAATTGGGTATTTCCCATAACAATAGAAAAAACATTTTTAATAGTATTTGCCATCACTGCGCGTATGCAGTGTGTGAAATATTATTTTTCACAGTAATTGCTAAGACTGCTCTTTGTGAAGTTACATGCGTCATATTTTTCTTTATGTTAAATAGCTTTTGTGCATGTATTTTTAATCTGTAACGTTTAGCACTGTGGTCGTAGAAAATATATAGTGTACCACTCGTTCAGAATCATCTATTTCCCAGCTTGTATGATTTCAGCTCTCGACTTCGTCTTGTGCCGAAACTTTTACATCTCGTGGGAAATAGGTGACTTTTTGCACAATATACTACTTTTCTAGGACTACTTTGGTAACTAGTACTTTTCTAGTAGTATATAGTACTTATAAATATATATATATATATATACATAATCGTGGATTAAAGTGTGATAAGTCATTTCTTATGCGCATGTGCAAAAAAAAACATACCAATGCTCATAAAGGCGACTACGTCTCGTGCCGCAAAAAATATATTCGCATGAATATGAAAGCTTTTCTGCACTCGATACATAGTATATGAAGTTTTCTTATACTATATAAAGCTCTAAAATTGCATACTTAGTTTCTGACGAATATGTCAAGAATTGATACTCATGGAAATAATTGTAATCTTTATTAATAATCAATACAGAAATTCAGTTTCACGTTAAAATTAAATATTTATATATATATAGTACATATATTGTGCCACTCGAGCAGAATTACATATTTCCCACATTGTGTGATTTCTCACCTCTCGTCATCAATATTTGAATAATATTGCTGTGAAATGTGCAAGTAATAAAATTTATTTAAGAAAGAATTATTGATATTTTTATGGTATTACGATTATATTCGTTAGTGTCGGTCGTCTATAAACCCTTTAAATTTATTTATTTTATTACATTTTCAAGACAATGTAAAAGCAAATAAATTCTAATTATCATAGATTAAATTAATAATAATCGTTATCTCGCATGTATACGAGTACATAAACCACGATTGCATGGAGTTCAATAATATTATTAACACTATCAGTAATTCTCAAGGTTCTGTTCATTTTAATATTAATTAAAATGTGACAGTAGTGGGTGGTAAATAATCTAAAATCCTACATGCAAAATAAAACAACGTGATCAACAACGCGTTCGTATCGATGCATTACCTTGAAGGTTAAATTGGTTCTGATTTTTATTGCATTTTGTAATTGAATAGATTTCTTATCAGCTTTCATTTCACTATTTCATGCAGTCAATGATGTTTTCAAAATAGTAATCTAGAATGGATTTGAATTTATATTAAAATATTTTATTTAAATGCTTATTTATTTTAATATTGAATAATAATATTTATTTTCAACATTATAAAATCTAGAATTCCTTACAAGTAGAAAGAGAAACCACAAAAAAATTTAATATTGTGGTTTAAAAAAGTCCAACTCTCTTCCACTATATAAGAGAAATGTACCAAGGCTATGAGGAGATGAACTGGTTAACAGATTCTTGTCATTTGTCATATATAGCACACTCTTCTTGTAAACAGCGATCATAAATTACACATTTTATTTAATCATTTCTTTATAGTTTTTTTTAATAATTTTCCTTGCATCTCACGCATTCGTTTTCATAATTCTTCAGCTTCTTCATTAACATCAACGTCTGATTAACCATTTAGTAACTGTTCTTCAGAAGTCAAGGAACAGCTACTAAATCGTATACCTTTCTAAATGCGAATGATTTTTTCCTGTTTATTGATCTTTTTAACAATAAAAATCCTCTGGTCCATCTCTGCTCAATATTAGGTGGTCCATCTGTGCACAGAGCAGAGGTTAAATGGATCCCTAAATCAGAGTTGTTGCAATTTTTCCCGATCAAAAAAAAAAAATAGTCCGTTTAAAAAAACTAACTTCAAAAAAAATTCTTAAAACTTTAAAATAAAAAAAAATTGTTTGATATGTCCAAAAAATAAACAAAAATAAACTATGATTATAAGATACACATATGAGAATTAGTTAACACCGGCCATCAAGACATGAGTCAGTCGATATAAGTGATAAAAGAAAACAGAAAAAAATGAGTAACCGTATTAATAGGTACTCGTATTTTGTATTAAAATAAGTAAATAATTAATTTTCAGAAATTAATGTGAACTATTGATATATAAATACACTCAAAATGTATATAATTCATAGATTCTTGCATTTCTAATAAAACATTGTTTTTTTTTTTTAAACCCAGGTAGGTTTTGGTTTTTTGTGAAAAACCCGGGTTTTTCTAAACCCTGCCCTAAATGATTTATGACTGTGTACAAATAGAACCACTCTGTTAGGTTACGTTAAGTCGTATTCATATATTTATAAAGTATATTCGCTTAAACCTACCAAAGTAATAATGAACTAAATGTGTATATAAGGTACAATTTTTTTTGGCTATTTTTTAAGTAAATCCAGGATTATTCAGTGTTGACTGCATTAATTTCTAAAGAACAAAATTAGCATTCCCTATGAGCGATATTACTCTAATGTACTTTTAAGACCAAAAGTACATCTCTTCCTCACTTACCCTATAGATTAATGCCCGTATTCGTAAAAAAATTATAGTTATAATGCTCCGTTAAATATTTTCTCCAATATCACAATTCGTTTTTGAAGAGAAATAAAAATTTTAGTTTGTCTACTGTTTTATAATTTGTCAAAAAAATTAACGAAGCGTTATAACTATAACGAACGATTTATAAATACGGACATAAGAAAAAAACAAAATCTAAGTATAGTACCTGAAGGTTTGTTACCTTTTGATATAACGAAGGCGTTTTTGCTTGAAACTAATCAGCTAAAATCTTGGTGTTTGTGAGTGGCGTGGCATGTCCCGTGCGGGCGTCTGGAGCATCTCGCCGGCGCCGACGCCGACGCCGGTAGCTTCAATTTTCCAGACGGGAGCGCCCAGCAGCGAGCGTCGCGAAATTGGATTGATCTATTCAGGCCCGAGGTGAACGCCAGGGCCGTAACTGCAAAATTTTACAATTTATATTTCAGTCTCGTGGTGAATATTTCATAGCCTGCCATACCGCAGCTCCATCTTTTATATCCATGCAATTTTTATATAATGTTTAGGTTTGTCGTCACCAATACCGTGTTGCAATTTTTATTTGTGTTAAAAATTTATAACTATGCGTACGATATAGAGTTGGGAGTGAAATAATAAACGTGGTCGGTAGGTTTATTTTTACTTCAACGTTATGTTTCAAATTGGTGCCTTTTTATTTATTGTAAATATCGTAAATATTTTATTTATTCTATTCGGTACGCGACAAATTTGTTACACTTTTTACAAATTTATTTGCTTTTATAGCTTTATAGTTTTCTATTAGGAAATAAAGTGAAAACTCTTCTTCATTATTGGCGCTACAAGTAAAATTGAGAAGCATTTTGGTGGAGTAGCCTAATTCCTCTATAAAGAACCTACAGCTTATAATGGGTTCTAAACAACTCGGACACAGAGGTATTTTTATTTTATTAATAGTCGGGAATCGAACCTCAGATCAAGGTAATCAAGTGAAGCACTAGTGCCCGTAGTAAAATCTCATAGCTAAATATTATTTTCAAATTTACATTTTAACTAAAAATGTTAGAATTTATTACTTATTAGTAAATAAATTGATGGTGATCTGCATAGAAGTAGGCATTGTAATCAGTGGCGGCTCGTGGCTTTAAATAATGGGGGTGAAAAATAAAAAAAATAAATATGAAAGTACATATATAATTGTATGTTGTGAATTCTTGAAGTTAAAAAATAAACTGAATATTTTATGTCTTTAATTGTAATGACCAAATATGTAAAATAAAACGGAATAAACACGATAATTATAATGAGCACGCTGCTACCTTACTGATTTAGCATAGGAATTGCTTGTTTTGCAGTGCCGAATTACGCTTCTCACTGCAAGTGTAGATATTTTGATAGATGTCCACAAATTAAGGTTTTAACATGTTGTCACTATTATTAGCGAGATGTCTCTGATAAGATAATAAGGAACATCTTCAGACATATCATTTGCATGTGAAACATCTCTATTCATATATTGACCATAGCAGTTTTTATTTTAAGTATTTATGATTTATACCATATTTGTCATTTTTCCATTTGTATAATGTAGAACAATTATAGATTTTTATCTTTTTTTTTTGCATGGTTAATAATAACTTTGTTAGCAAAATAGCCAACTCTGTGCTATGAAGTGGAAATTTATTCATACTATAAGATTCCCAATTTCCGTGAAAATGTCTTTATCTCCCCCTAAGTGCGGCCCTGGTAGTAATCTGAACTTGCTTGATTAAAACTCTTCCGCTAATTTAAGTTTTCGTTGTGAAAGAGTAGCTGCACCTGCACGCCACTGGAAGGAGTGCTGAGTGCACAGCGCCCTCGTGACGGACGGCACTGGCAAGCCTGATTAGCTCGCAAGGGTTTTTAATAAAGTTTTATAACAAGATGGGAATGATGCGGGTTTTTCTAACACTCAGACATTATGTAGAAAATAGCATATCTTGAGAGCTGTTTCTTGCAACGATGAAAAGATGCGCTGAAGAATTTTTATAAGGATAAAAACCGAGGAAAAATGTAGTAGCATCTACACATGTTTTACATTTTAGATGCATATAGTAGCTTAGAAACGTCAGCATTGGTTCAGATGGTTAGCACAGTCCGATGGGGTTTGAAATTCTTATTAACCAAATAAATGTAAATCGAAAATTATTATAAGCTATAGGCTGACAAACTACACCAATGAAATAAAAATTGTTAACGGATGAAATTTTTCTAATTTACATATATAGTCAAAATTCCAAAAAGCCAAGAAAGACTAAATACTTCTCACTATTACAGGAAACAGAGCACAATCCATTGTAGCTAAATCTGCTTCAGAATGTGCTCTGGTTCCAGCAGACCTAGAATTAGAGCAAACACTTGTGAGTGCTCTAATTCCTGACCCACTGAAACCATATCACAATCCGGAGCAGCTAAATCTGCTCCAGAATGTACTCTGGTTCCAGCAGACATAGAATTAGAGCAAACACTTATGAGTGCTCTAATTCCTGACCCACTGAAATCAGATCACAATCCGGAGCAGCTAAATCTGCTCCAGAATGTACTCTGGTTCCAACAGACATAGAATTAGAGCAAACACTTATGAGTGCTCTAATTCCTGACCTACTGAAATCAGAGAACAATCCAGAGCAGCTAAACCTGCTCCAGAATGTGCTCTGGTTTCAGCAGGTCAAGAATAAGAGCACACGCTGAAGCGTGCTCCAATTCCCGGCCGGCTGAACTAGATCACCTTCAGGGCATCAAATGCCCTGGAAGGTGGTCTGGCCAGACCACCAGGCGCGGTAGAGGCCCAAAAGCCCACTACCGCCCCGGCGCCCCGCGAACCGGGACTGAATGCTAGTATCACAGGATCCGCGGTATATCCTGCGACGCGCATTATTACCTGTCATATGGATTCCTATTGGCTGAAATTCAATCTGTAATTGTGGCAATACTAGTGGGAATTTTGAAATGAAAACTTGTATACGTAGGTACCTTGATATGAGGAATTTACAGTTAATATTTTAAGGATGTAATTTACACCCATTTTAGAGTAGTAATCGGCTACTAAAAATAACAATTTTATTTATTGTTATTTATTTTTTATTTCATCTATGTAAAAAAATGCTGCGCTACAGGAAATATCTTCTTGGGGCATAATTTAAAAATTAAATTAATAATAAAGTTTTTAAATTTTCTTAGGGGGCATGAGCTCTGATATGCCTCCTTGTAGTTGTCACCCATGAGTTTAGTAACTTTCTAATCTCTGTGACTCCGGATAACTTGTTAAGACCACCGAAGTATATAATAAAAACGAAATACAGCGAATCATTCGAACTAATCCGATAGTCATGTTTTTATTATTTCAAGTTATATTTAATTTCTAATTGGGAATTTCTATTATTAAAAATAAAATTCAGTAAAAATTGACTTCAGTTAAAAAAACTGAAAACCGTAAAATGGATATCGCTATCAAAACAGAATAAAAGAACTATATTTTAAATACATAAATATATTCTTGAGTTTAAATTTCATTTTTGTTATTTGGTGGAGTTGTTATATTTTTATGGAATATGGAACTATTCTGCAATTATACATAAAATCTTATTGTTATTATTTTTCAGTAATAATGAATAACAAAGTAAAGCAAAAATTGTTTATATAATTTAGAATGTACCTAATAAAACCTTGAGTCTTATCAAACACAAACAACAAATTTCTATTGTTCAATGTTTAATTATTACGCATATGATAAACCCACGTTGCTTTACATACATCAGTGGAATATGGAGTATTGGAAACTGCGACATTTTCAGGTGCAAAAATATTACACAGTTAAAATTAATTGAGATACATTTTGATAATGTATTTTCCATAATAAAACGATCCTGTTGTTCTTTTGCTACGCCAGCTGAGAATACCCATGTACTGTAAATACATAATTAAACTGCAAGGAATGTAAGTACATTATATCGTGGAGGAGGTATTTTACCGTACGAAAATAGTTGTATTATAGGTATTTATATTCCGAGTCGCTCGTAAGATTATATTCTTAATATTATTAATAACAAAATTATGAACACATGTTGAAACTTCTATAATGTCTAGTTGTGCACTTCCCTTTTTTTTGCACTTGTCAGTGCCAAACTTGGTGGTAGTATTTTTTTCGATTTTTTTTAGTTTAGCCGTTAGAATGTTTTTGTTTAAGGAATTGTTGATGGAATTGTTATAACATCTAGTTATGCACCTTCATTTTTGGTTCCAATCGGCCTTTCCAAAAAAGCAGTTTACTTTTTACTAGAAACTTTATAAATATAATAATTTATTTGGCTCTTAATTTTTGTAGAAAACATTTAATTTCTTGTTAATAAATTAATACTGGCAACTGTCAGAATAATCCTAAGAGATATGTGTGAAATAAATGAAAATAATAATTCCAAAAAAAAAGTTTAAAACAAGATTCGTGTTATCAACCAATGAGCTTGATTTTTCTTTCGTGTTGAGTTCCAGTTGTAACAGTAGCTGTATTATTTTTTATAGCCGCTGACATGTGTTGTAAAGTTATAGTCCGAAATGGAGAAAAGAAAACTAAGTTGGCAAAAAATAATTCCTGAAATTACATCTGTCATTTTCTTGTAAAGTAGAATGAAAAAGTCGTATTCCTGGAAAGCATCTGCCTTAAAATTCCTCGTCGTTCGCTGGTCCGAGTAATTCTACCCTTTGTACAGGTCGGTAATTCCATCGCCGAGATTTTTTGTCTTCCGTACTTTCTATATAAGATTACTACACGTAACGACATTTCTTATTCCTTTTTTACGATTCTGTGCAAAGTTAGTCAAGCCTAAAAAATCAGATTTAGACAGAATGGAAGTTTAAGATAACTTTTTTATCTACATACTTTCATATACGAGTATTGTGCTTAAAAATTTTTCGCTACATTTTTTTCGGGGTTTTTAAATTTATATTATATTCTCTCTGCCCTGCAACGTACCAAAAACATTTTACCGGGAAACTTTCAGAAAAAATATAAGGAAATCTGGCTGTGCTTTATAAATTATAAATAATTTTCAACTACTATGAAAGTTGTTGTTAAAGATAACAATTTTCGGAAACAATAACACAAGACTTTTTGATTTATCGATTATGGATATTTCTAGATGTGACTCAACTAGTGATGTAAAATACCAGAGAAAATATTTTTTCGGGTAAATACCAGGATAGTAAATACCCAAGGACATTATTTATTGAATATTCTTATCAGTAATAAATTTTAAAAAATCTGACACCATATGACTTCCTTTGTACTCTAAATTATACAAATTTTTTTCTGCACTTCATTTAAACTTACTTCACTGGAAAGTGAGATCATTCTACTGCTAATTATTCGTCTACTTCCATTCATTTCATATCTTCGTACTTCCCTTCGAAATGAATCATCATTTGAAAAATTTATTAATATGTTTATCACTATTTCTTATTGAATTACATATGGTTTTCATTTATTGCGTACATATTTGTCACAAAATATATTATGACAGTTGTCAATCTATTATGAAAAATTTCCTACACATATTAAAAGCCAATTAAATTATTATTTTTAATAAATTTCTACAAAAAGAAAACTGCCCTTTGAAAAGGACGATGAAGGTGCATAACTAGATGTTATAGTAACTACATAAATAAAATTTCAACAATCTAATGCTTATCGTATTTGAGCAAAAAATTAAAAAAGAAACATTACGAGCAAAGTGCCCTTTTGGCACTGTCAATTGCAATAAAAAAAGGAGGTGCACTCCCTTTACATTGTACAAGGACGTAATAGTTACTTACATAAGAGTCGGGCAAATGATACAGTACCGGCGAGGAGCCATATTGAAATGTGAGGCACTTGGTGCCGAGTATTTTATGGTTCTGAGTCAAGTACAGACATTTTTCTTACGAATTATGTATTTATTTTTTTCTGAAACCATTGATTATTAAAAAAATATTAAATTTAGTAAGTAAATCAGATTGTAGTGTGCATTTTTTCGTGTCGAAGGTGACAGAAAAAAATTGTAAACTAAACTAAAACCAAACTGTCAGTTTTGCATTTTTGATATGTTCGCGTATAATAATTTGCAATGTCTTGTGAAACTAACCACAGCGACAAGGTTCCTGTAGATATATAAGAAGCGGCAGCAGCTGTTGTAGGAGATCTATTACCCTAAAAATAAAAATTGTGATAGCTACAGCAAAAATGTCTATAATATTACGATCGAAAATAGTACTTTCGCCCCGGATTCAGAAAAAAAATTCTTGTTAAATTAAAAAAACGCAAGTAAACATTTATGCTGTAAATTTAAAATTTTTGGCATCAGACTTAAACTAGGCTCTTTCCGAATTTTGACACATCAAACTCAAAACGTACGCCATCACAGACTTAATGAATTATAAGCTATTTAAAAATTATTACATGACTTCGTATGCTGTCTTGCTTGCAGTGGAAATATAATAATTACACATATTTTTGCAACATGTTTTTTAACTGTAAATTATTATCCATAAAGAGAAGAATTTATTGCACAAAGCCTCCTTACAAAATAATCACTCCATATACTTCATCTGTCAGTTAATTTAGGGTTAATTAGGCACAAGCTGATGCAGATAATTAGCACTTGGTACTCGTCGTGCTTTAAACATTGCTAATTTATCGACGATTTAGCTAAACGCGATTGTATTGATAAGCAAGTATCTCAGACCACCCAGGCACCGGCAAGGTCAGACAAGCGCTCCTATTGGCTGGCCACGCTTTAGTCATGGAGCATTAATCCACCAGGAATTCATATAATCAATTCATTTACATTTTCTCTACTTTTTTGGAATTTTTTATTTAAGATAAAACAAATTTTAATTTATTTTTAGCATGAAATTTATTGTTGTTAAACTTCAAAAAATTATTTTTAGGTTGAAAATGTTAATGTAAATATTTGGAAGCCAGAAAATTTCGATTTTGTTTATTTGAGGAGAGTGGCTGGAAAATGTTTGATTTTTTTACAAATCAGATATTCTAATTATTGGGATGAATACAAATTTTATAAAAAATATGTTTATCTTATAATGAATATAAACAATAATTGAAAATAGATATTAATTTTTTTCCTCTAAAATTTAACAACTGTTCTATTACTAAAATCATACGTGCATTCGACTGGGGATGAAAAAATAAAAGATATCCTTAGTTGGATTCGAACCCATGTCACTTTGGTTGCGAAACTTTTACGGTAACCATTAGCCTAATAGTCATAATGTCATCAATTAATCGTGATTTTGTAGAATATTGAATTAATTAGAAAATAATACATTGTGCAACGAGTGCAGAAAGTCGTTTATTTCCTACGAGGTGTGAATCACACAAGATCGGAAATACGCGATTCTGCACGAGTGGCACACTATACTTTTTCTACGTCCACACTTTTAAGCTTATATAACAAAAATATATGCACAAAAGCTATTTGACATATAAAACAATATGGCGCAGATAACCTCACAAAGAATACCTTTATCTACAACTATTGAAGTATGGGTACATTATACGTGTGATACTAGATATAATATACTACTCATATTACACAAGTGTAATATGAAATGTTATATTACACGCCACACTTTACTGTAATAAATAGAGCATATAATTTAACACATAATATTTTAATAAACTGTTAATTTATTAATAATATATTTTTTATTATAAATATCAATATAAATGATTATAAAAGTATAATAAATACAATTTGAATAGTTATTTTGACATTTAAGTGCTACTGTGGCGCCATCTGTTAAGCTATATATGAACTACTCACACATAACTGAATATTTAACAAATAATATCAGATTTTTTATATGCCTGTTAATTGTAGATAAAGTATAGTATTTGACTCGCATAATATGGCTACATTACACTCGGATGATTAAAAATACTCGCTAATGCTCGTATTTTTAATTACATCCTCGTGTAATATAGCCTACATATTATGCTTGTTAAATAATATACTATTACACACGCGCGGTGTTGGCAATTACTGTGAGAAATGATATTTCTCACACTGCACATGCGCAGTGTTGACAAATGCCGTAGAAAAAATATGTTATTTAAAATGTAAACTTCGTACATATATCTATCTTCTTATTTGAAAAAGTATTTTATTTTCATTTTAAAACAAAGAAATAGTCAAAAAAATTTATAAATAATATGAAAAAATGCTAAAATAAATACTAATTTGATACATACAAACAGTGGATACTTAGTATCATACTAATTATTGTTTTCACACGGATAAAATTGTGTTAGAATGTCAATAGAATGTCGTAAATTCTGAAGTAAAAAATAAATAACTACAAAGTATCAGCAATTAGTATTTTTGATTGATATTACAAGTTGTTTTACAGTACATTACATTTTAGTAAGATAAAAGTCTATCCTTTCTTTGAAGCAGTGAAAACTTATGTATATTATACAATATTTTGTTCTTTACTTTCAAATAAAATTAAATCCTGTCAGTTACTAACGTTGTGTTGAAAATTTATTTGACTGTAACAAAACACAATTTTCAAATATAAACAATGTAACCACTATTTTTTATAGGTAAGCTGTCAATTTTGCAGATAAGTAGCGTGTTTTTTTTTTTTTTTGGTCAATATACAATTGAATAAATGACGGTTTAAAACTGAGTAACAAATAGAAATGTTTACCGATTTCAGCATATTAAGCCTTTGTTTACCTATACAAAAGTAAGCTGATAACTAATTAATAACATCTGTACGGTAATATAATTATTACCACCTTATTTAATGTTACCGTCTAGATCTACAGTTATTATAAACTTGTCTCGTCTTGTCTAGATTATCAAGACTAGACTTGCAAAAGTCTTGTCTTGAAATTTCAAGACAATCTAAAACTAAACTTATTCTAGATTAAGACGAGAAAATTCTATACTATTTTCAAGACACTGGATTAATTAAAAAAATTAAAATTTTCGAAATATAAGTATATCTTGTGGAGCTTGTTCCATCCGAGATAAAACATTGACTGTAAAATAAAAAAAGAACGCTACCGAAGAATTATCTGTCCTTTTCTAGAGCGTATGCACAGGTTAATGAAGAGGCAAGACTTTTTAACCTACACTTAGACTTCAAGTCTTCTCTATACTTAGGGACGCCGAACAGATGCACAAGATATTCCTTCCAATAACGAGCGCTAAATTTGAATAAAACTTTGCTATTAGTAACACTGTTTACTCACGAAAACATTATTGATAAAAGAAATTTATAAAATATATTTATTGATAAAGTCTTATTTTATATTTTGATAAAAAAAAACATTTTACTAAAAATTAAATTGGTTTCGGTGTATGGTTTTATTGAAAAGGTTTCGAATTTCTAAATATGCTATAAATTTTTTTATGGGTCGTTATATTCCTACTAATTTTAGTTTCCAAGATTCACAAGCAGATCGAAAATCATAAAAATTTTGTTTTTAGTTTCGGTTTCTTATCAGTTCTAAATTTCAATAGATGTTTCGAATTTAGTTTGAAATTAATTTATTTCGGTTAAAAAACCAAATGTAATTAATTTCAGTATTATAACGATCCCAATGAAACATATTAGTTATTGACCAATTTGAAATTTTTTTAAGCAACCTTTTAATTAGTGAAAAGAACTTTGCTAAAAGTTTAATAAGAAAAAGTTTATATGTGTCGTAGTAGTAAACGTCTCTCTAGTTTTTTAATTTAAATAAATTCTCTGCAAGTTTTTACGTCTAAAATTATAGTTTGCATTTGGCCCTGCAAATCCTTTGAAATTCCGTTGCACTTGGCAACCTCGCTGTAAACCCGTTCCCCGTACCTCTCCAGAGTCAAATGCACCGAAAAGTTTTGATCGCGTCTGCTGCGCTGAGACTGTGACAGCTCCGGTATCGGCAGCAAGCGAACAGGAGCAGTCTCGCGCTGCACATGCACATTGGCCTGATATGTGAGCGCTGTGCGGAATGGGGCTTCTCGTTAGACTGTGAATGCCTTCATTTTGCAACAGACAAGTTTGCAATAAAATTTTTCATCCGGTTATTTGTTATTTTTTGCGCGCATTATATTTTTTAGTTTGTTTGTTGAAGACGTTTCATATTTCTGGGAGATATTGGACTTTGAAATTTTTGTTGCAAATAAAAACTTTTTCACGGAAAAAATTAATGTGGTCAGTATGCGATGCAGTAATAAAGTTCTTAATATTCCAAAATAAAAATTGTTATGCTACATAAATTTCCAAAAAACAAATAGTTGATTTTGAACTAACAAATAATTGATTTCATAAATAATTTCTTAGACTTGTTTCACAGTTTTTGCAGCAACTTCTAAAATTGTGTAAATGAATTTTCTAAATAGAAAATATTTTCTTTCATTTTAGGCTTTGATTCTCAACATTCAAAATCCACTGTATTAAACTGTAGATCGTTAGTGAAAATTACTGAGTCACAATCTACTCTACTAAAATACAAGTAAAATAGTATAGAAACACGGGTTCAATGAGGTTTTCTAAATTTTTAAAGAAATTTACATTAAATATTAATGTTAGGTTTAAGGGCCGGTTTTTCAATTTTCTGACTGGTAAACTCCATGATAATGAAAACGCGTTTTTCAATATGAATTTATCTACCTAATAAGTACAGCAAGATTTAATTGTCAACTCTCAAGTTGGTGATAATTTTGACTTACATTTGCTAAATTCTTAAGTAAACAACAAATTTTGAATGTTGTGTTATTTTTATCCAAAAAAATATCAATGGTTGACAGTTTGGATTGGTGACATTTCAATGGGATAATTGCAAAACTTCTGTGAATAATATTTTAGTATTTATTTTTAAATATATTTATAAACTACTCATAATTTTATTTACCTGCTAGTTTCGATGAGGATTAATTTATAAAATTAATTATAAAATGTGTATTATTTATAATTAAAATAAAAATTCATACATTTAAACCATTTTTAATTATTTAAATCAGATTTATTTGATTTAAAAAAAAATGCTTATAAAAAAAAATATTTTGTTTGGAATCATTAATAACTGAAAGAACCAATAAAAATAATGCATAATCCGTTTATAACCACAAAAAGGTTTAATCCTTTATAGTGACTTTCGCCTATACCCACAATATTTTTGAAGTCCCTTCAATGATAAATTGGAAAATGTGAAACGATCCAATTATAAATGAGGAATGCATGCTATTAGAGTAGATAACTATAGTGTCGTGTTTAAGATTCATAGGGGTTTATATAGCGCAAATGTAGTGCATGTGCATTAACTTAATATTCAGCTCTAACACGAAGTAATTTTCTCATATGAGTCCCAGTTCTGTCGGTAGTAATTTCATGGTTAAACATTCAAAAAGTGTAAAATCCTAACAAGTCTAGAGAGATTAATCACTTTTGGCTGTGTCGGATTACTCGAGCACCCGGGGACCCATTAACACTTTTGGGAAACATAAAAGCTTAATTTATAGCAGCGCTATTCATTACAAACACACCGGACACCCATGCTAATTACCACACTAATTGAATTTTAAATGGAGCGAGAAAAGTTCACCTTCAGGAATTATAATTATTATTTTATCTAAATTGTCCTACATACATATTTCATTTCTACCAACAATCTATACGTAGGTAATATGTAAAATACAAGAAAATATTATTACATATCTACCTATAAAACAATTTGTAAAATTTTAATGTAGATACAACACATCAACTTCGACAGCTACGTTTAGTTTATAGTTTTTAATTTATGCATTATGATTTTTAACAGGATCTCAAATACTTAAGATACTTGCTTCGTGAAAAGTTTTACTTGCGTTTTAGTGGTGAATATTATCAGCCTAAGGCTTAACTTACAGTGGATTTCAAACTATTCGGACAGAGCGGTTATTTTATTTAGATAAATTAAAACTAAACGAAGGTGAGACGTGAACTCCAGATTTCACTCAAAATTCGAATAAGACCGCACTAACAAAATGAGCCACCGCTGCCGTTTTTTATTTAACCTTTAATACATACCTACGAGTGTACAGGAAAGAGAGGACTTGTTGCAGCTATAAATAATTATGTTTTACTAAGTTCTGTGTAATCTATATTTGGTTTTTAAATTTTTAAATTTATAGACACTAATACAAGAACTTATTAATTTGTAGTGGTAGTAATAGTAGCCCTTGATAGTTTTTCTCTATTACAAATAAAAGTTATATTAATTTTTTACTTGGTTTATTTAAATCTCCATTTTTTTATTAATTTGTAGATATTTAATTTTAAATATTACGTGTAATTGTTTATATTTTTTTTTATCTAATATTTAACAACCCCTCAACTGCTAAGGTTTTATATTATTGAATGCGGAAAATACGTATAATGGAATGACCAAAGTATATCTATGTATTTCTTCCCGAGATTCGAATTCGGAATACCTAATTTATAAAGCCTAAAGCTAAACAGTAATAGTATTCTATATTTTTAATTTTACTAGAATTAATTTTACTTGCAGTAAGATAATTTAAATTAAAGATAAATCCTTATCTTTTTGAATGCACTTAGAAATTTGTAATATATTAATTTTTACATTTATTTAAAAACTTTACCGGTTTCAAAATATAATAATTTTGTTTATACAGACAAAAGTAAGCAGGGTAACAAGTCAAAATTGTATACCATATAACTTGACAAGTCAGTATGGTAATATAGTAATATTTACCGTACAGAATAAAGTGGGACAATTGTCATATCATATCAAATTAACCCATATAGACTTGATCAACGAAAACGTTACAAGAGAATTTTATAAAATAATAATTATTAATAACGTAAACCTGGTATATTATTGAACAAACCACAGATATTATGAATCATACCAGGCCTTAGATGTCTTAAAATCCTCGATCTCCGAGCTCGGAATTCAATTAACACCTGCGGCGGTTATGATACTTGTAACTATCCTACCTATAATTTTAAGTTATGTACTATAGTTATATTTTTTTTACAATTCAATATTTTTCTTGAGAGAATATAAATTGATGGTTTAGTTTTAATTGCTGTATTCCATATATCTCTTTCCTTCATCTCCTCCGGGTTGGCCTCTGGGAGTATATTTGTTTTGTTTTTATTTGTGTGGGCCGGCTGACTTACGAGTCCGCATTAAAGATTTGATGCGGTGTAATGCTCGTGCAAGGAGTACATGTCATCGCGACCCGCTGGAGTTTTATACCGCGGCAGCGCTGCCGTTACCGCATGTGAGATGTGAAATGTGCCCCGAGCACATCAAGGGATACATGGGCAGTAAATGTTTCATACGCCAAAATGACGAAATCCTGGGATTTTTACCTGCACCACCACCACACATAAACTAACTAAATTATTTTTCTCACAAGCAATATTACACTATCATTGCTTCCTCACTGGCTTCACCCATATAGGGATACATTTTAATTTATCAAATACTGGTATTTCTTCATTGAAATGATGAGCAGGTAAAAAAAAATACGAATTTCAGTCAGTTTAAAAAAAATATTCGGCATCATTTCGACGCCACATGCGTTATACTCAGGAGGTGAAATTTAATAAAATATATAATAACGTAGTAAACCAAAGACAATAAAAATTATCAAGAAAACTGTAAATAAGACACACGAAAAAAATAATAAATAAATAAATACATACAAAAATATTTAATTATTATTAGAATGAAATAAAATATATAATATAACAAGTTGTGTAAAACATATGGTTCCTTATTTTGAAAAATAATATTTTGTTTTAATTCAAAAATTAAAATAATTAATTTCTAAATTATGTTATATTGTCCAAACGTGGATAATAAATGAAGGTATTAGTCGGAAATTGGACAAGGTTGTACATCAAATAAAACTCAAGATGTTATTAACGTTGGTTTATATTAAATCATCCTCAGAACTGAGTAAAAACAGTGACAGAGTATTCTGAAATTACATTATTGTTAAATAATTTCTATAACTTAAAGATTTCGTAAAAATATATATATATATATATATATATATATATATATATATATATTTTTATAATTATTTGATAAATTCTAGACGTGATATTAAGTAAACTATAACTTTGGGTTTAATAGTAAAGCCTTTTGAATTTTGTTCAGATTATCTGGAATTTTGAGAAAACTGATTAACTATTCATAAACGTCAGATTCAACAATTACTTTAAAATAATTTTCAATTTCCTACAGAATGAATTTTATTTATTACGAAATCTTGAAGTAGTAAGGTTAAAATAGGTATGATATTTGGATAAAATCATAAAATACTACAAAATTATTGTATTTGGAGAACCACATCGTAATTAGTTGAGTGCGCGTACTTTATATAGTAGGTAAGATGCAAAAAAAATAACCGAGTATGTATTATGTATACAAAGAAATATAAAGTACATATATTTAGACTGTATAATAAATTTAAAAATAATTTAAACAAATATAAACAAATAATAGGTATACTATACAGTATAATAATAAGAGATAATGTGTGGTTAAACATATTGTTTTAGTTATTAGTTGACGACAGTAAGAATATGGGTCAGCTTTTTTATTAAATGCTTAGTGAGGTAATAACACATTGAATGTAATATTAACATTTAAAGAATGACCACCGCCGTGTAATAAATAAAAGAAACATGGTGGCATTTATAGTTATTACTGCATTATAATTTGTAGAACTGTGTAAACATTCAAATTTAAAACACCATTTTTTATTTCATTGCTCATTACTTAAATTTATTATGATATCAAATTTCATTTTATGTTCGCAATGATATATTAGTGCCACATATGAATAAATTACATTTTTACGACTGTTTGAATTAAATCATGATTTTAGAGATGTTTTCATATATCTGATTAAAGTTATTAAATTTATTGTCTAACTTTCACAGATTAACAATATAAAACAGAAAGTAATTTATAATTTACAATAAACATTAATATTTTATTCAGACATCTTCATTTTATATTAAATTTTGCTACGCGGTATACTGCAAAATATTTTCTATAAAATTTCAACATAAAGTAAAACGACAACAATGCAAAATTGTTCCAGCTCGTTTGCTGCAGACTGCAGATATTCGTCGGGTTTTAATAAAAGCCGAAACCTGTGACATGGCGCTGCTGCACATATAGCGTTCGTTCGTGTGTTTGTTTATACGACACCGTTTACAAGTCCCCGATGCTCAATTGTCGAGCAAACATGACACGAAGTCCAGGAATGTGTGAAATATAACAAAACATCTACATGCCAAACGATAGTGCTCAACTTAAAAAATGCACACAATATCTCAAATACTCAACACATTTTTATTATTTTTAATCAAATTTAAATAATTCAAATTTCTAAACTCAGGGTTTTTGTGAATTATGCCGTTAGTATTTTTTAATGTGAAACAGACGATTTATTATATCCATGTTTACGACTTGATATTTGATTGATAGCAATGTGTTCGCTTGTCTCATTTAAAATGAAACATAGGGAAGGAATTTGACATTTGCTTTTTGGATTATAATTTTTTTTAATAGGCCTGCATCAAGTGCAACAACAATTTTAAGAATCATTAATAACTTTGGAGGAAATTGTACTATAGTAGAATGGTCTGCTAGATCACTCGATCGTACACGTATATATTCCTTTTATTGGTGAATTTTAAAATCACAAGTTTGCAAATCTTCAAAATTTAGATTAATTAAAATTTCAAATTCAAAACATTTCTCAAAATATTACAATTGTCCAAATATCATCGTCTGTAATTTAAATGTTTTATAGCAGATTGTGTTGTTGCTTAGCAGTTAATAGATGGATTTTTGAAAATTTATTGTTATTATTGTTTAATTGTTCGTTATTATACTTACTTGTTTGTTAGTTGGTTTATTGGTTTTTTATTTTGTAATATCTCTGAATATTAATATTTACACTTCCGTCAAAGTCTCTGTGTTTAGTTTTAAATGAGACAAACAAGTACATTGCTGTCAATCAAATATCAAGTCGTAACCATGGATATGATAAATCCCCATTTTCACGTTTCACGGATAGATGATAGATTATACTAAAAATAGTCAAATATATTGTTAAGACCTCAATCAAACTTTTGTTATTTTACTATATAGGTATAAATTGTACAAGTCAGAAGTCAGACTTCTAAGGTAACATTTACTACTGAAGTGATAAATTGTTTTTATTTTATTTTAATAGGATAAAATATTGAAATGTCAAAATATAAAAATTGGTTGGCTACGATGTTACTGTCGGTTTTCTGTTACTTTGGTTTTGTTTAAATGACTTTATATATTCATAATAAATTTAAAACGTTTTTATCTTTAGAAATTTCAATTAATACTTACATGCATTTGCTTCTATTTTGAAGTTCCCAACATAATTTCCATCCACTGCATTCCAATGAGCGTTTATCAGCAGAACGAATAGTGAATATGCGTTCGGCGTTCTTCGAGGATATCGGGTATCCAATCGCGGTTTCATTTCCTCTTTAGGAAGTCGGGTTCACGAACCAGAATATCTTTCCCAACCCGGCATATCCCTCCGCTAGTTTAAAGTATTACATATTGACCTAAAAGCCTACAGGGCATTGCACACGTTCTCCATATAAAACACGCTTTGTTTCCAAAAACTGTTTGGAAATAGGGGTTGAGTAAAGAGATACAAAAACGTTTATAATAATATTACTCCTTGACTTCATCGGTTTAAAATATTTATTCGTTACAAAACTTATTCGTTGAAATATACTCGGTCTTTAATATGTGCGACCATTATTGTGTAACTATGTTAAATATAACAAATTTAGGTGCCCTAAGGCAATATGAGTTAATATTATGTTACCCAATTATATATTGAGTGTTATCGTATTTGTCTTTTTTAGTTTTTAGAAATTGTAAGAGATTTTTATATTTCAATTAGATTTCAATAGACAAAAAATACAAACAATATAATTATAAGGCATTACAATTTTCTATGAAACCGAAAATAATCTTAATTTAACAAAATAAATTTATTACACGTCTGTTAAGAGAATATTGTTGTGAAATTTCAACGCCCGTTAAATTTTAGCTCCCAGATTTTAGAAACCCGTTCCATCTCTAAGAAAAAGTACCGAAACGATGTTGCGGCACTAAGACACCACTGTATTGCATTATACCAAGAGTATTTTTTATTGTGAAACATAAGGATTTATCATATCCATGGTTACGACTTGATATTTGAATGACAGCAATGTACCTATTTGATTGTTTAATTTAAAATGAAACATAGAGAATCCGTTCCCTATGTTTCATTTTAAATGATACAAGCAATTACATTGCTGTCAGTCAGATTTATGTTGTAACCATGGATATGATAAATCTTATGTTTCACATTAAAAAATACTCATGGTATATTATTTCAGTAAATTACCAATATTAAGAAGTACTTATTCAGCCGAATTTATCATTACTTAATCAAGGCTTGATCCATCAATCAACTCTGATCCGTAAATCCATTCAATTCACCATTAAATAACTAGCTTATCTTATACTCAAATTCATTGGTCAATTGATCCATCGTATTCCATTAATGAAGAATAAAAACCCATTATCAATCTGATACGTTTATATCATAATAGAAAATGTAGAAAACGGTAAATTAATTTATTTTTGATCACTTCAATAAAGACAGTTTTCAAATATTTTTAATTTATTTGAAGTTATATAAAGTAATTTTTGAAGTGGATGTTGTATTTGCACTACCCCATTTTATCCCCTTGGAATTATTTCTTCATTTCTTATTCGTACATCTATAAAAACTCCGTACCGTGGTCCATAATCATCCCCTGAAAGTTTAATCCCAAATCATGACATGAACATGAGTTCCTGGGTAATCTCGTACTCCAGTACCTCTGCCATACCTCATTGCAGAAGTCTCGCAAGAACTATTTTCCAACTCCGAACATATTCCTCGGTAAATGGAGGACGAAATTATTGAGGATTACAAGGTTTGACATCTGCTCATACTTTGAACGAACTTGCGCAAATTTTTGTACATCGTATAAAATATTTGTTAAAATGGTAAATTTATTAGTAGGAACCAACTAATATTTAATTTCATTAATTTATTTTCAGTTAGAAAAATCATATTAAAAAATTCTGATGTGGCAACATAATCTATCGCCTGTATTTCTCATTTAACCAAGATTAAAATCATGTTCTAGAGACTACAAAAGGTGCTTATCCATTGAAAATTCACTATCACTACCTCTTTTACTGAGTGGCACTGAAGCAGACATATTGATAATTCTCTGGTCAAATGTGAAAACTTTTAAGAACAAAATTTTATACATATTTAAATTCCAAGTGTCACCATCGTGAACGCAACACTTAAGTTTGCGGTCAGGGAGGTTATACGAGAATCCCTCTAGTTGCTTTGCACATGGACATTGCTGGTCTATGTAGTTTAAATGCATTCAGAAAATTTATTTTTTATTTGTATAATGGATTTTCAGTTTTAACAGTCACCCATTCAACCGCTTTAGTCCGTATCGAAATTCTATTGTACTTTAATATATTTTTGGAAGAAAAATAGTGAGAAGGTTTGAAGTGAAATAATTCTTATTTATCTAATAAATAGTTTAACTATAAATGATAATATTGAACCATAGATTTTTTCCTATTTATCTGTACAATGGGTTTTTTCTAAAGAATAATTTTAACAAATTTGCATTAAAAATTAATTAATACAGAAAAAATTATTACTTATTACGTATTATTTTAAGAATATTTATTTAAAAAAATTAACATTTAAAAAAGTAGGCGTATCTCTGTGACCTAGTATCTCCGGTTTAGAAAGTGGTTTTTATTTTATTAATTGATTTCTCGTGTACCTACTACTGGGATTTTAAAAAAATTAGAAAATGTTTTTAATATTTAAAAACATTTAATATGTAATGACGATAACATATTTTATAATTTACACATCTATAAAAAATGTGTACCAATTATTACTTGTTTAATAATTTTGACAAATATAACGTAATAAAGGAGACCCGTTAAACGGTAGTAAAGTTTTGTATTGCGGTAGGTCGGTGCCAGTTTTATTCGGATGTTAATTTAGCCGTAGGGGTTGGAATTCCCTTTTGTTCCGCTCCGTCTAATATAAGATTGTTATATAAGTAAAGTAAAAAGATACGAATAAAAAGAAACAACATAATTTAGTCATATATTTTTGTAAGATAGTAGAATATGTTAAGTTTATATCATCTGGAAATTTTCCGTTTGATGATCCTACTTAGCAAATCCACTCTCCCCGAAGTCATATTTCCGAGCATTACACGAGAAAATAAAACTCCTTATAGTTTAATTAACCAAAAGCCAAGATTACCCATAACAAAAGTTCGTGTTCAAAACCCAAAAACAAACCAAGACACAACAGAAACAATAAAAGCTCGTCTCCAGGCAACGAGACTGGAGCGGTTAGGATTCCGCGCATGTACGGCGTATAAACTGCGCGAGGTGAGCCCGTAAGCGAATAAAACCCCGACCCGGCCAGCGGCTACGTTTTCAAAATTGCCGCTGACTTATGCCCTGTTTCGCCCTTTCCCGATTACGTTGCTTCTAAACACTGCACTGTTAGACGGTAATAACTACGTTTTTCTAAATGACCATATATAGAAGACGTCCAAATTATAGTCAAACATAAAAAAATAAAATATATTTCATAAGTTTAAGCTATGAAATAAAATTCTTGTTATACAGGGTGTAACAGAAATAAGTATATTAAATTTAATCACTAATCAGTGATGGTTTCTTGAAAACTTTTTAGATATAGAATAAAAAAAATTCAATGTTTTGTCACAAATTTTATAACGGGTTTACAGTTGAATTTTGACAAATACAGGTGTCCATTTAAAATGGCCAACTATTGCTATCTCGTGAACTATAAGAGCTACGAGGTCGGTTAAATTAGCAAACAATTTCTATTTTATAAGACTATTAAAATAAGCTAATCAAATTTTTTTTAAACCATTGATTTTGAAGATATGGGTCCCAACTTTCTTATTTTAAATGGAACACATTTGGAGTCTCCATAAATTACGAATCCAATGATACGTTTGAAGTTAATTTTTAGTTAAATAATAAAATTCTTATATTAGCATTAATTTTGTGTACCCTTCACGCTAATTCTATCTTTAAATTAAAAAATTTAGTTATAATAACGCAAATTTTGTTGTTTATTTTCATTTTGTATAAAAGTTAATGCCAATATAGGGGTTTTATACCATTCCACGCTTGATGTACAATATACTATAATTGCATCTATAGGAATATAGTAACTGTAGCTATATATGTTCTTTATTAATTTAATTAAGTTTTAATATTTATTTATGGAAGTTGTGTTGCTATAATGAAAAACAAGGTTGGCCTGATTTAAATCATTGACTTTTATCAAAGGTAAAAAAATACAAATTATAATAAAAATTTAATTATTTGCTATGAAATTAAAATTACCAAAATATGTTTAGTATATAATGATATCTTAAAGTTAAATGATTTTTTCACTTTAATTGACATATATATAACTAAAAGTAAAAATACTTTGTTGCCCTTCCTAGTTTTATTCAGATTAATTATTATATATTAGTGTTCTTTTTGTTATGTTTTGCACCATGCGCTAAAACTGTTTATTTGTAATTGTTGTAAAAAATGTGGCATCGGGTCTGTATATCTGGCGAATGTGTAAACACGTAATTATAAAATTTCAAACAGTAGCGGCTGAAATCAAAGTGATGTAACACAGACATCAAGCAAAACAAAAAACACATTAAAACCAGAAACAAATGCCTATCGTTCCTCATCAATAAATTAGTGTGGATGAGTCATAAATTAAGCCTCATTCGCTGGCCGTATGCATGCATGGCGGTAAGTGTAGCGGCCCCATAACTCGCCATAACCCATAAACAAACATCACAATTACACCCATAAAAGTCTGCAATTAGTGTACGGCTCATGTGACCATATCCCAAATAAATAACCCATTGTCGCCGTCCGTCACGGGAACGTGAAAACTGGGGCATTTCTTACGGAGAATTCAGCAAAAAACCTTAGAATTAAGCAACCATGTTGCGAAGAGCACTCTTGCCACGCAAAACCCACCCCTATTGTCCTCCAATTCCACTACCAGTCTGTCCAAAATCGTGCGGCAGCGGCGATATCGACGTGTGTTTGGCGCATGCGCGGAGGCCTCACCGTCTAATTCACAGTTTTGTATTCATGGCGGCGGGGCTACGGGCAGACTGTGAATCGCTGTCCAATTTGAATAGAATAATGGGAGGAATTAAGCCAAGTGCAACGGCTCATCGCAACCTACCCTCTCCACGTGAAAACGGCGCGAACGACCATTCAAAGTCGAAAGTCGTTCCGAATAATTGCGGCAAAAATGCACCCCTCTCGGGTAAACGATCGCGGGAATATGCTGCGAATAAATTCACAGAAACAAAAAGATTTTATTGGCAACAGGAAATATTAAATTTTCCTCTAGAACGGATTGGTATTTTAATTTTTATTGTGGTTTTCCCAAACATTTTTCTGTTTTTTGCACAATTACACACACGTGTTTGTTTTGGTAATTGGAACAATTGAAACTTTTTTTTTATAAAACTTTTATATTTTATGACGTTTGTTGTTGAAGATATCAAGAAGTTTATTTTGCAACTTTATGCATTTTAATATCCTAATTTGCAACAGTTAATTAAAATTTATTTTGATCAATGAAGTAATTTGGAAACAGACCACCCAAACAGGACAATAAAACCTGAAATATCTTGTTTTCAAAACCGTAACATTGCAGTAAAAAATGATGCGATCAAATGACCTTCCATCAGTTCGTAGCGCTTCATTGCGATGTCTGGAAAAACTGCTCGACGTTTTTAATTGCAGAAAAGGATTAGTATTCCAAAGTAACATTGAAACTAATCTGTTCCATATCATCAAAAATATTAATTCAACCTAGTGCTTTAAAAACAGTTAAAGAAGCATTTCTGATTTTTTCTCATAAATTTCTAAATATCTATATTTAATAAATACAGGCGAGAGAAGCCCAATTGTAGTAGCCCTGTGAAGCCTTAAGCTGTCAAAACTGAATAACCAGATCATAACTGCTAATCGCCGTTAGTTTGGTCACTAAAAAGTAACCAATATTTTCAGGAATCGTTTTATGTTAATATAAGTGCTTATTGAAAAAGTAATCGCAGTTACTTTGGTTCATTTTCAGAATATACCATTGGATACAATGTACAAATTCCAGCTTCAGTAGTTTTTTTTTAATAAAATATCGCTGTATCCTAAGTAGGAGCCGTATTTATATATTTTGGGGCTTGAAGCAGTTACAAAATTTGGACCCTTTAGTTACTGTATTTTTTTGTTATATATGTATTTAAAAGGTACCTAAATCTGAAAATCTTTCTATTATTTTTCGCCATAAACATGTCTACATAAAAAGTATAATTGATGGTCAAAATGACTATAATGTCGAAATAGAATCTAAAATAAAAAAGAATAATCATCTCATTCTTTCACTTCCTCACTAAATTTCTTATTCAATTTCTCTCCCATTAAATACCTTTATGTTTCTTGCACATTATTTTTTTAAAAACAATATCAGTTTTACTTGAAAATACTTATTTATACATAATAAATAATGTCCTAGGTATGTATGTAAAATGTCTACATATTCTATAAAACGCCGGAATGTACACTTTGTCGCTAAAATACCCACATAAATAGATGAGTTTATATTCCAAAAATACGAATAAATAGTGTTTGCTATTCTCTTAAAACATCATATAAACGGAATATTTGTTTTGAGGCCATATTAATACAAAACGTATGCTTATTGCGAAAATCCACTTTGCTTCAGGAATCAAAGCACGTAAAATACAAAATAGATAGTTGTGAAACAAACAGTTTAAATAGCCGCCATCACCATTCCGCCTCGAATGCACCATTTGCTCCTCCTATTTACATAGCGCGAGGATTCAATAAACTGGAGGATATATGTGGCTCTCAGCAACCAGGGGTCGTATTAGCGGCCACAACGGCCCCGCTGTAATGAGACGCATTACGATAGCCCGAGTGGGAAGATGAGAAAAATATGCAAAAGCAAAGGAATAAGCTAACGAGCACAGCGTCACAGCAGATAAAATGAGAATACATTTGTATAATCGAAAACTCATATTTTCGATAAGCCTTTCCCTGACATTTCGTTTTCAATTACATTAAGACGCTTATTTATGTGGACTTCATTTGGCAAATTAAACCTTAAAAAATAATTACACTTTAAATAATCCTTTACATCAGACACACTATAACAGAAAAATTATACACATTTTTTGCTGCACTTAATTTAAATTTATTTCACTTGAAAGTGAGATCATTCTACTGTTAATCATACTTCAACTTCCATTCGTTCTATATCTTCAAACTTCCTTTCGAAATGGATCATCTATGGAATTTTTTTTTAATATGATTATCACTGTTATTTATTGTATTTTGTTTTCATTTATTGTCTTATGTCAATTTGTTACCAAATGTTTCCTCCAAAATTTAAAATTTGGCATATAAAACTGAAATAATTCCAATGGAAGTTATTTCTTGCATGGCATTATTTAATTTATCAGATTTACTTGTTGGTTTATTTTTTCTTAAGTAGTTATATTCTGACAGTTGTCAATGTAAATTTATTATTAATTTTTTCCTATAAAAATTAAAAGCCAACTGAATTATAATTAATTAATAATAAAAAAGTGGTTAGTCGCATTTTTTCGAAAATGAGATTTTTACATAAAAAGGTTAACGTAAAAATGCATCTATTAAAAAAAAATTAAACACGCTTGCAATTATTGTAAAATTAATTCCTGAATAGCCTCGATAACAAAAAGAGCACATATGCATTTTTAATTTTTGTAGCAAAATTAGGTATAAAATAATAAATTTACCCTATAAATGACAAAAATCAATGATATTTTTTTTTCTTCTGTGCGATAGAATAATGTATATCATTTTAAATCAACATTAAAAAAATTAAATATGTAAAGTGTAATGTTAGATTTATTTTAAAACACTGTTGTGAAACCCGAAGATTATAAACTGCTATGAATTGTAGTAAAATTTAGCCAGGAAAGAATTCAGAGCTTAGGTAAATGTGAAGAGAAGCGGCTGTCCTTATAATAATTGATTTATTAATCTGATATTGTTTAAAAATAATTATATTTTGGACAAAATGTTATATTTTATAAAAGATAATCCTGTCCTATTACATGTTCTAATATATGCTTCTCAGTAATTTTTAATATTTTAATTTTATAAAACTAATAAAAAAATTATCATAAATATTGTAAATTTTGTCTCTTAGTTCTAATGGGCATACATACGTATTAATTATTAAATAAAATAAGCAGTTTATGAAATATTAAAGACAGAAACGATTGTCATCCACGTAAAATATCCATCTAATGACCACCACCATTTCTGTTTCCAAATGTAAATTCGGCCATCCTCCGAAGCTAAAATACCTGAAGACTCATTTAGCCACGACTTGCAGAATTAAATTCCTTATATATTGCTAACCACGTCCATTAACGTACGATTAACATTAAATTGTGCATAAAGCCGCATCTTTATTATTTCATTAATATAAACATGTTTATTATAGAAGCAGCCAACGCATACAATAGCATTTTAATTATTTTGGTTGGATGAGAGCCGGATCTTGCAACAAAAATAGAATCACTCTCATTGGACTTGCCAACGTGGAATGGACACTATGGAGAATCGAACATCATTCCTTAATCCTCTTATTTATTATAATCTAAATTTAAATTTAATAACAAAGTATAAATTCATACCTAACCTTAAATTAAATTAAGATAACTTAAAATAAAATTAACAACGAAATTTAATAAATACCGCCTGAGTGGTTCTAAATTTACTATAAGGAAAGACTTGATAAATTCCTCTACTAAAATGCAAGTAATTAATAGGTAGAATTCTTATGTCGATATTGTATGTCTCATTTTCATCATTGAAATTATGGGATATTCATTATTGTTATATATATTTATGTGGTAATCTAAAATTTAAGTCTTTTCTTTTCGTTTCAAGAATTTTATTTTCAAAATATAAGTTTTGTTTAATATTATTATTACATGTTATAACTGCATAATTATCCTTATTTTAAATATTAAAAATGCAACATTGAAACATTATGCTTCTTAACGTATCTATCTAAGCAACAGAAATTTTATTTTGCCGGAGAAATTTCTGTTAATTACAAAACTTTGTCACGTAACAATTTGACAAGAAAATGGTTTTATCAAAATCACGACAATGTTGATTTTCAAGTCAAATTGTTGCAATGAATTGTCAAATTTAAATTTATTCCAAGAAAATAAAATGCTAGAGTACAATTTACTGAGACAATATAACAATATGATGCAAATTATATTAATGCAGTTAGTATTTTCATTTGTTTGCTAGGAGAAAGGTAAATAACGTTTTATAACTTGTATAATATTATCTTCCTTATGCGCTTTTTAAAGGATGTAATCCTTTATGGATTACTGTATATTGAAGTTGAAATATCAATTTTATATTTTCTACACAACATATTATAAAATTTTAAAATTTTAAATTATGTTATAGATATAATAAACAATGTATGACACGGACACATCTGTATAAATGTCTTTAAAGCACTATTAATAACTTATTTATAAATGAAAATCATCAAACCCTATCAATTTAATGTTGGGATTAATTTTAATTTAAGGTACAAATAATATCAATGATGATATTCATTTATTGCTTTAGGTTGAAAAAATGTGGTGAAAGACCTTTTAAAGGTAACATTTTTTCGTAAATTTTTTTGTAGTATTAATTTGCATTAAATGTTTAAATTAAAATTCAATTATTTAAATTGAGAAAACAAATATTTTGATGAGCTACATACCTACATATTAATACATTTAAATTTGTGTTTTTACTTTAAATTATCTGAATTATTTAAATAAAATATCAATACTCTTCCTTAATTAAAAATTTTATCAAAATTTTTGATAAAACGACATATATAGATCTCGGACGATATAATAATCTACATTCTTAAATGTAAATTTTAATGAATAAACCTAATTATATAGTTTGTGTATTTTATGTGATATAAATGTAATAAATATACTCGTATCAACACGTCTTTCATTTAAATATGAAACGTGATATTTTAACTCTATTCATAATTAACTCAAAACGGATGATATATTTTCATTATGGGAATGTGTAAGATATAGCATTGTGATTTTTAAAATTTATATATTTCGTGGAATTGAATTACAATATTTTATCTACTTATTTAAAATAAATAATAAAATCAAAACGTTATTATATTCTTCATTAAATTTTGATAAAGTTGAATGAACTAAATAGTGACAAATATATTGAATATAATGTTTAATAAATGATATACCTAATAAACTAAGGCCTTAAGGGTTCTTAAGATAATATAGTAAATAAATAAATCTTACCTAATTTACAATATTTTCATTGGTCAGCTCCAAAACAAAAAGTGGACATAGTCAGCATAATTTCACCATAACAACATACTTTTCTCGAATTATCAAAATATTTTCATTCCAATTATGATTAAAATATCTTTCTCAAAATTCTTGGCGATCTTTTCCCAACATTGCACAATTCCCAACTGATTCTCCTATTCATTTTGAGTTCATAACGGGACCCCGGTATAAAAAATCCAGCACCTATCCATCGCTGGTCACTTCTGCCCTAACGGTACAGCGCTTTGTTGTTTTGCGCCGAAAGGGTAGTTTTTGTTACGGTAACGGGAGTTTGTAAACAAACGCGTTACACGAATTAAAAAACAAAAAGAAGGAAACGATGTTGGATGTTGGACCGTATCTGCTCTGCTGGAAGTTTTATGGTAGTTGTGAGAAGATATTAAATATTTTAAAGTTGTAAAATATGAAAAGATTGTTAAATTAGATACGTATTTTACAGTTAGGGTTAGTTATTTAGTTAAAGTTTAATTCCGTTTGATAAAATTTTAAATATTTCTGCGACTTACAAAATGAAATGTATTATAAATTAGTTTCATTTAATTACTTGTCCAGTAAATTAAATTAGAATATAAAGTAACCTAAATTAATAAATTTTATTTTAGAACTCATAGCAATACGACAACTTTATTAACAAAAGGCAAAGTTATAACTTTATTATGAACTAATTAGACTTTTGCAAACATGCAGTCTTAACAATATATTATTCAATGAGCATGTAATGTGCCCTATTTTTCATGTGAATGAAGTTTGTCAACACGAGCGAAAGAGAATGTTGTAAATCATTCGGATGAGTAATAGCCATTATATGCGAATAGAATACTATAATTTATCCATAACTATAACATGAAAAATATATGTTTATTATAATGAAATATATCATCACACTATAAATTTGTATATGTATAATAATAGCTCACATCACTGTTTCACAGCATACATAACGTAAGGCGATTATTTCTAGTGTTATTTACCTACAGTTTAAGCTTAGAAAGAAAAGAAAAGTATGAAAAATGACAAAACTATTATAAGCTTGACTTAATGTAGAAAAAAATACTTAAATGTAATTTGATTTTTACTACTTTGATAGGTAAGATTTAAAATTGACATAATTAGCAACAAAACATAGGTCATTAATTGATAAAAAACAATTGAATTATAGGTACATTATTTGTCAGTTGTGGATAAAATTGAAGTAAAAATTTATTGGGATAGATGGGATAGAACTTATATATTTTCGTATGTTACGCATAGAATATCTAAAACGTTACAATGTATTCAATAATACATTAGCTTGCAAAATGAAGTCATCAAAATAAATCAGACATTTTTATATATGGTACATAAAAATAGCATACAGGATATATTAATATATATTAGAATGCAAAACACATTCGTTTTGTGTTCAATAACATTAATTTTAGATGTAAACTATTTACTTACAACTTTACTTCAGTATTTTTTGTAAAAGAAAATTACTTGAAAATTTTAAGGAAAGCTTGGGCTTATAGGTATATGTGTAACAATCTATATATGTTATTTTAATGGTCGATTGTGTAAATAAACCTTATTTTAAAAAACGTTTTTAAAAAATTGTTGTAAATTATCTTAAACCATATATTTTCAAGTTATCATAGCACAGTTTCTTCAGATATTTAATTTAGAAGTGACAATTTTCTAAATTATTTATCTTACGAGCACTTCTGTAACGAGACTATTTGTTTCGGTATAGGACTTACATTTTCATAATATCAAATAAGTTTTGCAGCATATCTACATAAACAATTTGTTATACATTTGTATTGGTTTTAAATAATTCACTGTGTTTTGAATGTTTCTCTTCATTGTGAGGTATTCTAGAATAGTAGTTAGGTTGTTCCTATGTCTAGAGTAGTATATTCCACTATTAATCTCGTATTTATTTTTACTGTTTGTTCATTTGAAGAACACTTCTTGATTTTCCAATTACTTAAAATATTACTACTTGACTTGACTTGGACTTGAAATTCTTCATGAGCTTGATATTGATTTCAAGTCATCAGCTCATGTCAAGTAGCTTGCTAAGTCAAGTTGTATAATATATAAAATTATAAATTGTTTACAAAAAACCCGAGTATGATTGGAAAACGCAATAGGAAAATCAATAATTTTTCGTTATAACTAACTGTTCTGAAGTTGGCTGAATTTAATCTTGTGTATCATAAAGCTGGTGAAATTTAGTTCATAAAATTCATGTATTGGTATAATTCGTGATGGGTATGAGTTGGTGAGTCGCCGTTTTATTGATACATCTTTGGAATTTTCAATTAACCGGATAGCCGCCGGATGGGTTTGTGCGATGGCCGATGCCGATGGGCTTCGCGGATCGAACGATGGAGACCAACGCTTCGTTAGGCATTCCACGGAAACGTGATGACAAGGGGTGGAGGATTTCGGCCTGGTGGATTTCAACCAGGAAAAATAGGTAGAGTGACTGATAAACTGCAACATATTTTGTACTGATTTTTTTACAGACAATACTGAATGTACTGATTTTCGATTTTTTATTATTATTTATTGATATATGTTTTTATATAAATAATTTCACTATTAACTAAAATTTCTATCAATCGATTCAGTAATAAAATAATTGATTTAACACTGGACTAGTAAGTGACTTGGTTACACTGTTTGATTTTGAGAAAAAATGTAAACTGTAGCAATAGCAATAAAATTATAGTAATAGCATTGCAGTAATTATTCCGTTTGCCCTAACATGTGACCTAATGCGACTAGAAACAATATAGAGGGGTAGGAGTATGTAAACCTGTAAAGCTATTGTATAAAAAGCAGAACTTTCATCAAATAATCTACTTTTAAACAAATGCAAAACTAAAGAATTGAAATGATAATTTCAGTAAATAGTAATATAGGAAAAGTTATATTTGGATTTAGAAAATATTTTGCCTGAGAATATTAAAAGCCCCGAAGAAATGAAATAGAAGAATTATTAAATATTAATCATTGTATATGACATCAAATTTCATTTGTCTTTTATTATTTTATTAAATATTATATTTGTACTGATTTCATTAAAAAAATAAATGGTCACTTTAAAAATAGGTGTATCAGTAGATTTTATTAAATGACTGCAACTCCAAAAACAACTTTCCTTTGATTAATAACCAGTCGATAAAACCAATCCTGCAGGAAAAATGTGTTTAAATCAAGTACAAGGTACAGAGTTCGACAGAATTCATTAAAATATAAGGTTAATTTGGGTAACTTATATTCATACAAAGCATTCTTACTTATATGTATTTCTTTGAAATTTGCATTGACGTCAACTTAAATGGGCGGAAATAATTCTATGGATCAAAATAGTAATTAGAGATTTATAGCCCAATTATAAACTGATTTGCTTATTTTACGATACATTATGAATAAAAAAATTTAATTTGATTTATGATATTTCAATTTCTTTTATCATTTATTTACTATCATTATTTGTAGTCATCATAATTTTACTGGAAATACATATTTTTGATTCTAGATTGCGAAGTGATATTTTTCCATTCAGGAATTAAATTCTCATAGCATAGCGAGCAAAAAATATCGGAGAATGCAAAAGCAATTTAAATTGTATAAGTGAATATCAATTAATAATACATGTCCGAGTATACCAATCTTTATAATTGATTAGTTACTTACAGCTTCTCTGTAATTTTACATTTCTATATTTTCTCTATTTTTATTAGTAAAGATAATGAAATAAAAATTGAAAATTAAACACATTTATATTTCCTCCTTTCTAATGGATTTAAATTTCTAACAAATAATTAAATTACAGTATTTGATCTAATTTACAGTTGCTAATTGATTGATTTTTTAAACGAAATAGTACTTTTATATTGCTGAATTTGTTTGTTCCTTATAATTATTTAACTATAATAATTTCTTTTCAATCTACATTATACGTCTATGAAAGTTGAAAATTGCTTAAAATTATTTAAATACGCAAAAGGGTTCCGAAGGATCGTTGTTACAGGATTGTTTCAAGCAATTTTAATCTTTCATAGACATAATAATGTATACTGAAAAGCAACTATATTTTATACTCCAATATAATGCAACAATGAAAAGTACACGAAGTACATTGATATCTAAATACTGGCTTACTCTAAAGTACTAGATTAATTGTTTGTAGGCTGTATTGAAGTACTATACATTACTTTGTCCAGTTCTGTCATTATTTAGATGAAAAATTAGCAAATTATACTCTATCCCTTTTAACTAAAAAGCGTTGGATGAGTTAGGTCCTACGATTTAAGTTCTCTCATTGGTTAAAACTTTTATTGAATAAAACACATTAATAACCTGAAAATAACTAATTGTAAGCTATATGTGTAATTTTTTTAATTTTATTAGTCTTATAAATTAAATAATTACATTATTGGTTCTTGTAATTTGCGAGAAATCCAAGAAGGATGCCAACATTTGAATTCTTTTTTTAATACAAGTAAAAACGAACGCGATCGAAATGCCATCTATTTTATAGTTCAAGCGAATAGAGTGCAGATATAAAATTAAAAATACATTCTTAGGTTGAAATAGGAATGCTCTAAATTCGTACTTTCAATGTCAAATTCATTTAGTGTCCATTGACGCGGTCTGTTACTTCTTCTTGGGGTAACACCTTCCCTCTCTTTCCTTTACATGAGATGTTTTTTTAAGAAGGAAGTCCATACTTGTATAAAACTACACATCGTGGGTAGCTCCTATGTGACATGAATATATTTGCATATCTAAGCAGATTCCGTAAATCAATTTTGATTCTGATGGAATAAATTAAAAATAACACCAAGTAACCATGTAGTGTACACTATATTTAGCATAGGATTACAAGTTGAATTATAATTGCAAGTGAAGCGAGATCGTATCATTTATTTTTATGTCTGTTTGCACATCATAATTATTTATAACGTATGATCTTTGTGTGTGTTTTACTTTACAGTTGTATATCATTCGAGTTACGTGTGCATCTGGCATAATGCTGTGTTAAGTTATAGCATAAAACTACTTATAAATAAAATTAATATCACAATACAATAATAAATTTCTCATTATGGCTTTTAACCTATCGCAGAGTGATAATTTTAATACATCTGAATCATATTCAGACAGTACCGATAAATTTTCAAAATACGAAAATATAATTTTCAAGAGAAATCTAGATACTATGTTGTGCAAAATGCATTACAAGTATGACTCTTATTTATGAGTGGAACAATTATTATTTAAATTAAAATAAAAATTTCAACTGAATAACAAGAATAATTACCTCTATACATTAATGTAGTATACTTCAGATTATGAAAAGAATCCATAACCATGAAAATCGGAAGTACACAATACCCATTCTTGGCTATCAAGTTTACACCTCAAAAAGGTGTTTTCTCCGCATATGCCTATGGAACGATTTGCTAAAAATAAGAAAAACGAAAAAAACAACATTTTAGTTTTCTTTCGGGAACTTTTACTCTCCAAAAAGCTTTATTTTCTTGATTTAAGTAAATTATCTCGTAACTTTTTCAAGTTATTTTCGTTTAAAGTTAAACGTACAGCACGTATAATCTTTCAATGAATAAAAATACGTCCTTGCGGACCTTACTAATCGATTCTACAGATAAAATTATATTAGGGTATCGTACCAATTTTCAGATACTTTTAAAAACAAAAATTTTGGACAAAAATATGATATTTTTGTATTCTTTTGGTTGTACATAAAATAATTGAGAGTAAAAAATTGTAGTACTTAATTATATGTATTTATTTAGTTCAGTTCAAAATGATATAATTTTTATAATGTCCAGCGGAAAATTGAGATGAACGTTAAAAATCAAAAAATAATAATTAGTACATTATTATCAAATAAAAAAGATTAACGTATTTATTCCATGTAATACGAATTAATAAAAAATACAATGAATCAAAGTACTTTCAAATATCATCACAAATCTTCCTCTCTATAATTTAGAAAAGCTGATAATCATGTTCAAATATTGCTCACTCCACTAAACTAGTGGAGTTATCTTTGGAACTAAATAATATACTTATTTTTTTTTATGAATTGGGACTGGAATTAGTGGTTAATTTTTTTCATGAAATTGGGTGTCAAATAATAAATAATATATAGAGAAGAGTAAGTAACTGTAAAATTAGAATTTAGATCTGCATTTTTCAAATTTAAAACTGCAGAAATAAGCCAGAACTGCATGTAATTAGAACCCCTAATATATTTTTAAAAGTAGAGTCATGCACAAAATGATTACTGAGGTTCGATCTCTCATTGGAATTTTTGTATAAAATTGACATATCATCTATTTTCGCATTGTCGGATATCCCACCTATGTAGTTTGTAGCGCATGCACATGTGCTCCATTCTCTCGGCTGATTAAATTGCAGCCGACATTTACAACAATATAAAGTAGTGGCACTGCCGAGTGCCGGCCAGGCCGAGCCATATATAAACTCTATTCGCACAAATTAAAATACGAGTGTCTTCGTGCACTCCGCACAGCTCTGCACAGGAGGTGCACTTGTGAGGTCCGCAGGAATGTACAAATGAGATTGTATTTTTATAATAACTTCAAAGTTATAATATAAACGCAAGTTAACAAGAAAAAAATTGATGAGGTTATAATATAGTAGTTCCTTTCTTACAATTTTTTTCGCCAAAATAATCTGTTCATGATTAGAACTCCAATATTTAATGTGATAATGTGAAATTTTAGGGCACAATCAAATAAGATATTAAATTATACATTCTTTGATCATTGGTTTAAATATTGATTTAAACACTTTTTTGTACTTGGTTTATGCATTTTAAGTAATTTATAAATATTTTAAAATGTATGTACTTTGAAAATTGTATTATTTTACTATATTTTACCTCTTCCTCATAAGCGTGCGCCTTGAGCACCTGCAAAAATTTGGAAAGTAAAAAAAGTAGAACATTGTGTAACAAAAAAAAAATTATATTAAGAAAAATAAATATATTTTGTTCTTCTCCGTCATCTCACATTTAGATTCACATTTTGTCAATAGATGACTAAAGCGAATTAAATCATATGTGCGGAATTCTGCCGGCAAGATATAGACTTCCTTCATTGGCGATTCCTAAAATAAAGTATAAGGAAGTCTAATCTTCATTCTCGGATTGATCAATTAATAAATTAGCATTATATAGCTATTTAATTATTAAAGCTAGTTTTAAAATAGTATTTTAAGTTTGTTGTTGAATCATTAATATGTTTTTGACATTTGATCTTAAAATGTGTTTTTGCTTTTTATAGAATCAAAGTTATTAAATAATTATTTAATATTTATTATTTAAGAATTATTTGTGGTTTGTTGTATGGTACTAGTATTTTTTTTATTATTCCAGTTTGTTTTTTGGGCTTAGTATAAATTAATACTGAGCGCCTGCAAAACTCCAATCCTGCCTATTTTAATTCTTAAAAATGAATAGTAACATAACTAGTGAAAAATTTACTTAAATATACGTTGTCCTAGAAGATTGGCCAATTCGTTTTCATAATCTTCACCTTCTTCATTATCATCACCCTCTGGTTAACCATTTAACAGTTCTTCAAAACTCATGGAATAGCAAATAGATCTCCTATCTTTCTATCATTTTTCCTTTGTTTACCGATTAGCTAATGCCCGGTTGCAGAAAGGCTAATCAGGCTCTAATCAAAAAAATCACTGATTAATTTGACGTTGTTACCATGGCCACGTATTAAAAATACATTGCTGTCAAAAAATTAATCATTAATCAAAAATGAAGAAGCTTTGTGCAACCCGGGCTAATCTTCTGGTCCATCTTTTATCAGCATTAGGTGGTCCAGAGGTTAAATAGACCACTAAATTACTTATGAATATTTACAAATAGAACCACATATTTAAGTCACGTTAAGTCTTTGTGCATGTTTATAAAGTAGGTACATAAGTAATTAGTTTAAACCTGTCGGAATAGTAATGTGTTTCATTATAGGCCTGCAGATAAAAAAAAAAAATGGGACAAACTAATGTTATGAATTCCTGGTCTAGTCCTAATCATTCTAGTTAGTAGTTTTTAGCGTATTAAAAACCAGTGTTACATTACAAGGCCGTTGTTGTTTTTATTTTGTTTGCATCACCACTTGGCTTTTCATTCCTCATTCCTCCGCCTGCGTTTGTTTTGGCGCTGACCTTTCACCTTTGCCGGCGATTCCGTTTGATGCTGCTTTGCCCGCCAGTGCACTGCGCCGGCGCCCTGGCTATCGACCATTGGGAACCGGAAAGGAATTATCCTGGCAAATAGTTCCGATAGTTGGCAAATGATGGCGCTGGATTGCACACTGATAAACAACACAACTGCAAGTCCAGGAGGTGGGGTGGGCAAATGAAAGGGTGGGAAGTTGGAACAGGGGAGTAGGATGCTGATGAAGTTTTTTGCTACCCTGATAGTTCTATATGCAAAATATTTTTTTAATGAATTAAATTTTAATTTATTTCATTCTATCTTGCACATATTATGTGAAATATATCTGAAGTTATCTCCTTAAAATAATATTTCATATTAATTGTAATAAATTTTCACAGATAATTGAAATTACATAGAATATTTCTAGCTTATTAATTGTAAATTTATGAGTTATATTTATAATATAAATATATAAATTTTAATATAATTGATTCTATCTTACAAGTATAACGAAATATATTTGAAATTATCTATTTAAAATAATATTCCATATTAATTGTAATACATTTTCACAAATAATTCAAAATATGTTAAATATTTCTAGTTTAATTTCCTGCAGTTATATTTATTTAATGAATTAAATTTTAATATATTTGATTCTACCTTGCAAACATAAAGAAATATATCTGAAATTATCTATTTAATATAATATTTCATATTAATTATAATAAATTTTCCACAAATAATTCAAATTATATAGAATATTTCTAACTAAATAATTGTAAGTTTACTGACACTTTAGGTTAGTTTATAAACTATATATTTGGGGTTTGAATTTTAAAGAGGCATATATGCCTCAAAAAAATTCCATTTGCAAATGCAAAAAAATGTAAGGTTTTACTTCCTTTTATTTAATTAATTTTATTCATTTTTCTGTTAATTTTTTATATGCTATAATAAATAATAAAGTAATAAAATGAATTATAAATAGAGGTGAATAAATATAAAATATTTAAATGGCTTGTTGCTGATTAAAAATAACTTTATAAATATCTATATACATATTCTCACATATTCTAATTAGGAACTACCTCTTAAAGAAGCTGAGATATTTACTTGAATTACATTTGCGAATACTGGTTTTCAACAATTAGTATATGAAATGAAACATACTTAAAATATGACGATATTCACATACCAACAACATAATTACAAAATTTAATAAACATGTGGCAGTTGACATATTTTATCTTGAATTTAATTATTTTATTAATTAGTGGTATGTCAGTAAATTGTTGATCTTACTACCCTTAGTAGATATTTTTGTTTAATTAATTTTATTTCAGTGATTATTAATATTGTACTATAAATTTTGAGCAAGGCAATAATTATTGTAGATATAGTGAAGAAAATAAATTATTAAATTTATAGTTTAACTATCATTAGTTAATTCTAATAACGGGTAGCGGTGGCTCATTTGGTTAGCGCGTTCCGACTCGAACTGAGTGTAAGATCGGAAGTTCGAATCCCAAAGTGGTTCAGAATCCACTTCAAGGTGTACGTCCTTTGCAGATGCTATAGGCAGAAAAAAATCCATTAAAATGCAAGTATAATTGCCTAGAAATATGAAATTCAAATATTAATAAATAAATATAATAGAAAATAAATTTACATGAAATCTGCTTAAAAATATTTTTTTATATTATGGATATCTAACTTTAAAATATAAGATTAATTCATACGCAAACATAAATATATTTCAGAAACAAATTGTAATTTATTCCTACAAAAAAGCGCAAGTATATACAGACAGGTGACTCGAACACCCGAACATAATGATTTAACATGTAAAATTATATTTTCGTAGTTTCCTGCTTTCCTAGTTATTTTACATAAAAAAGCTTCAATTAACATTTGTAAGGCATAAAATTATAAATCCGAATCAATAAGCAAAATTAATTTTAGTTATCTTGTAAGCTCAGAAATTAGATGCGACAATGACATGATGTTAAACGGTTTACCTGTCAGGTTAGCTGTGTTAGTTTATTTATTTTTATTATTCTTTGAAATTATATATATACACATATAATATTTTCCTAAAAACTGATGTGTACTATAATTCTATATTAAAATCGAATAATTAGTGGCAATATATTTTTTGCAAAAAATTTTAAAACCAATTGGAAAATATCATTCAGATTTATGACGCCAAATTACATATTCATATTTAATTTCGATATTTGTAACTCTTCTTTAAAATCCTGTACAGGTGTGTATAAATATATGGACATAATATATCAAAACCATTTTCTTTATATTCATTGAAATTTTATAATAAATAATTTACATATTTTTATTTCAATCATTAGTTCCAATATCCCTTAGATTTATGATGTCAAATTATATACATATATTTAGCTTCGAAATTTGTTACCCCTTTTTTAAAACCCTGTACAGAAGCATAGGAAAATGTAAATATATTTTCTATAAATTGTTTTAAATTTACTAGTAATATATCTGCATATTTTTATCGCATATACTACCTTCTTTATTTTGTATAATGAGAGCAAAATTTGAACATATAAATCATTTTATTTTTTTATTTACTATATAACACTTCCCATCTTATCTGTCACCCATAACACCTCAGTATCTCCCATGTTGCTCACCACATCTCCTTAACTCTACCAGGTGTGGAAACCGCTACGCCTCTTTCTGTCTCGCCTACCATTGGTCGCACTCTGGTTCCTATTCAGACCCCATGGCTCCTACGGTAATGGGAAGCCATCATGGCCAGGCCTGCCAACGTGATGCTGGCCGGCTAAATGTCACTAGGTGGTCGTTAGCAGGGGAAGTTAGATCCGGGGTAAGGGAAGTGGGGAAGGTGGTATTGATAGTTTGGGGCTTGTTGATGGTAAGCGGTAGGGTAATGAATGAAGTGGATGGTATAGAAATTTCCGGTTAGAGATTTTTTCACTTCCTTATTTGAATACTGTGACATAACAATTTATTCAAGTTCTTCAAGAATAAGTTTTATTGTTTTCTTAAAAAAGATGTTATGTTTTACATATTTCAAAAAATATGAATACATAAAATAATGAATGTTCATTATAATATTATTTTCTGGTCAGCATAAATAATTAATTAATTTTTGATTTACTTATTTAATGTAGACGGCATATTTAAATTGTGAATCCATACTTTACACTTAGAAGGTTTTTTAAAAGTGACACTTTTAATTATTGACCTAGGTGACTACGGTCACCAAGTAACGGGTAGTGAAAAACAATTTCTCATTTGAAAATAGTTAAAAAATATTCAATATGTTTTTTTAATACTATAAGAAACTTTTTTTTAATATTATATGTGTAATACTTATAAAAGGTTAATACATATATGTAGGTACTTACTTTCTTAAGTTTTATTTGTTTATTATTAACAGCAACTATTTCTAAAATATTTATCTATGAAACAAAAAATAATATAAAAGAATTTAATTTTTTTATTGTTGTTCACATGGTTGGTCTGATTTTTTTTAATCCTTGATTTTTATCTAAGAGAAAAAAATATATATAAAATCTAATAAAAATGTATTTATGTGCTACAAAAATATTAATACAACCAAAATATGTTCTGTACATAATAATATCTTAAAATTAAATAATATTTCGTTTTCGTCGAAATGAAATAAAATATTGCTTCGAAAACAATGAAAAAATTGCAGTACTAATAGACATCTTTAAAAATTAAATATAAAAAATATCATCGTTTATTTGATTTTTTTAAATACCAACGATTTTTTATTTTTTATATAAATCGATGATTTTTGCCAACCCTGATTACTTATAAGCCAGAAATATAATTCCTATATAATAAGTAGGTACAACAATAATATTTGATTTCTCTTATAAACGTTATTAATAAATTAAGATTAAGTTTTATTCTACATAAAAACATTTAAATATAATTAAATCTTTTTTGTACATTTGTAATAGTAAACAAGAAATGAGGCATTTTTAAAATGGCCAAAATTTAAATTGTAGCCTATATTTTATAAATTAAAACTAATCGAAAAATTTTGTTGACTTCATTAAATACATCTCGAAAAATGGGCCTAAAACGTTCACAGACATTGAAAGCAGAACACTATACATGAAGTGTACTATATATATGAGTAGTTTTTAATAGGATGTTATGATGTTTTAAAATAACTATATTGAAAAGTCTCGTAATTTATATCTCTGAGTTCCAGAAAAAAGGTAAAAGGTCTGTTTAGTAAAAAAATATCATGTCATATTACAAAAACGAAGGTAAAATTATAATTCAAAAATATGGATTTAATTTATTATTAATTTCAGAAATTGTATCAAGCAAAAGCTAATGAATATTATTTATTATTTTATATGTAATATATTTAATATATGTTCACTTATTATAATATTATAAAGATTCACTTACCTTGTCTGTATTTTGCAAACTTCTGCTAAAAATTTTCTTATAATTGTATAAAATAGTGAAAAACTTTCACACATTACAAAAAGGTTTGCATATAAACAGTTACAAGTATTCTTTGAAAGTAAATAAACAATAATATTGTACTGGCCTACATTGTATCAACAAAAATAACAGCATTATATTTTACCCTACATAATACATTTCTATTGTATTGTTCGTTCACAAAGAGTAGTTTAATAAAATTGCATATCATTGCAGTTTGTTGTTTGCACGTTATGCAGGTATGAAATTCCTAGTGTGTTAGCAATATCCACACATAATTCTTACCTGTAATTACAAGAAATGAAATATTTCCTCAAAAGCTGTTATCGGGCCGTTTATCTGAGTTATGGCGGTGTTAAGGTGATATGTTGTATTGAGGTCTCGCACGAACTAATGCATGCTGTACTCATATATGCCTTAAGATATGAGGGAGTACCTTATTATCTATAGTAGGAAAGAAAATACACAAACATTACAAGCTTTATTTATAATATTTTCTACAGTAATATACACAAACTACAAATTAATGTCACATTGGATTTCACACTGTATTATATTATGTATGTATTATATATGGCCTACATTTCTAAATGCATAGTGGTTTATTTATTTTAATAACATATTGTTTTCATATAAAAAAATAATCAATGTCATATAATTTTCAAATTAAAATAATTGATTTCAATAATTTAACGATTAATAAAAGATACTGAAAGAATTTATTTCTCAAAATTGACCTCATATATTTTAGGTATAAGTAAAGTTAAAGATAAAATGAAAGTGTTTTTCAAAATTTTAGGTCAAATGTGGAAGTTATTGTAGTTTGTAAATTTAAAATTATACTTTAGAAAATATAGTGTTCCGAAATACTGTATCAATAAAATAGTTACCTTTGTAATTTCGGGTTGAGTCAATTTTTTATTGCTCTGTACAGATTATAAAGTGTAATGTAATAATTAGTGCCCGATCAAAACATTATATTCAGCCGAAACCAAAACCGTTACCGAATGAATATTCGGCTTGTTTTTTATTTTCGGCCGAAAACCTAACCGAAACCGAAACTTATGTAATTAAATCTACTCAAGAAGTATTTGTTAATAACAAAAAGGTTCTATTAAAATGTATTTTTCCTTAATTCTACAAAATAAATTAATGGGATGTTGCCTCATCTTGCACTTGGCACGTTTGTACTGACGGTCTCAGAATAACGATAATAAAATAAAAATTATAACTTCGAAAGAAAGAAAATTGAAATAACTTACAAAACAAAACTATTAATTAATAAACAAAAAAATGGGCGAGTGAATCAAATTCGAAAGCAGGGCTCAAGTTTTTTTTTATTGGTTATAATAAATTATTTCATTTGTTCTATTGTTAAAAAATTGTTGCACTATTTAAATTTTATTTCATTGAAAGTAATTTTAAAATAATATACATAAATAAAAGTTATACTATCGCATTTGATTTTAATGAAAGAAATTTGTGAATGTAATTAATTTTCTTGATTTTAAATTTGTTGTTTCAATTATTTATGTGGTACGATATTTTTTTTTTTATATTAATAAATACTAATACTCAAATGAAAAGTTGCTTATAATTTTCTTGGTACAATCAATATATTACTATAGTCTCTTACGTACGAATTATGATTATAATAATAATTGATTAGGGTAAGAATATTTAATAAATTGTTATATATTTATTATTGGTGGCGATAAGGCTTGGTTTATACAGCATTATCCTAGTCATTGTCATAATCATAATCATAAAAATAATCGTACTAAAAGAAACCGTTTATCCAACAGTTTGGATGTGACTGTGATTGACAATTATAGAATTGTCAAAACTGACAACTTCAAACTTGAATTATATTAGTATTGCTAAAATATTTTCACTTATAACTTATATATTGAATACACATTTACATTTTTAAGGCATGCGCATTGTCATTTCATTATAATCACAATCACGGAATTAAAATTAAACCTGTTTTAATGTTGAGCTTATAACTATGACAATGACTGTGATTATGACGCATAAACTCGGCTATAGGTTAAACATGATTTAATTTTTAAGACTATGATTGTGATTATGACAATGACTATGAAAACGTTGCATAAGCCAGGCTTTATACATAATTTACTGTAATATATATACATAGGTACATATTTAAGAAAATTATTATATCAATTAAATATTTGTAATATTTTTAAATTCAATACTACAAACGGAGAAAAAGTTAATTGAAAAAATGTAGACACATATATTTAAAAATGTAGCAGTGTGCAATATGCTTAGTCACAGCCACCTCTTTCTGCGACCGTGAGCTTGGTTTCCTCTTATCGCGATTGGCCTTCGGGTCACCCACGCCGCCTTGGCGCTCCGTGCGACTTGACGCCTACAGACGCAATGCAATGCGGAATCTAAGAGGATTCAGATCGTTCATTACCAGACAAACTGCTGATGCTGCAAGAAAAACGACATCTGAAAGAAAGAGAAATGTTTTCCTTAACTCAACTAAATCAAAATAAAACCAGTTGGAAAGTTTGCAGAACACAAATGGAAAAGTTGGAAGAGCCAAGTGATGGAAAAGATCAAATCATATGCAGTTTTCACAAATCTAATATAATATTATGTGTTATGGTCATCAGGCATTATGATAATGCAGAATCCTTTTAAGGGCTAAATAACAAAAATTACCGAATTCCTAAATTATGTAAACAGATATAGGGGCCTATTCTGTAACTCATTGGTTAACTTTTAATCAGGTCCTAAATTTTTTTTTAAATAAAAACAAACATTACAAGTGATGTTTTAATATTTTCTCCAGTGCCATCTATTTTCAATTGGAGAAAAAAATAAAAAAACAATGGCCAAAGAAAGAAATTTTCACGAATACACTGTCCATTCATAAGCGAGATTTTTTCCTATTCTTTTTATTGCTGCAAATCAGTATTTATTATTTTATTCTCGAAACATGTGCACAGATTATTGAAATTAAAATTGGAGGTTTTTTTAGTTCCTGCTATATCAGAGAATATTTATTTCAAAATATTATTCAATACATTACATGAGTTTTATCTTATTTCCTTTTCAATATATTTCACTACAATGTTTAACAAGCGCTCAACTACTAAGGTCATATATAGTGAATATGATACGATGGAATGTAAGACACAAACACACACATGCATGTCTCAGCGGGATTTGAACCTGAAATATCTCGGAAAGCCTGAGCTCTAACCATTGTGTTGTATTGTATATATTGTATTGTACATTTTAAATAATATTGGATAAAATAGCGGTACAATTAAAAATATTTACACCCAGTTTCTTAAAAGAGATTAGCCACTAGGTAACCCGGATTAAATTATCCCAAAGTTATAGGTACCGTTTGATAACATCCTGAAGTATCAAACTAACTACAATCCCAATTAATCGAAAAGGAAAAAAGTACATTATCAAGTTCCACAAGTATGTTGGAGAAAACTGTATTTGTAGATGATATGCAAATATGTATAAATGGTACTTGGAATAATGAAATTACATAAAATGAGATTAAGCCCTTTTTTTAAAATAATTTTTATTTATAGATTTCAAAATAAATGTCTACGACTAATTGTAAATGCTCCGTGATATGTCACAAATGAATCTATACATTCGGATTTGAAATTTAAAGATATTAAGGAATTAATAAGAACATACTCTACTCGATATGAAAATCGTTCACATAACAAAGTAAAAACAACATAAAACTAATAGAACTCCAATGGGAGTTATTTCTCGCACATTATTATTTAATTTATCAGATTTACTTGTTTTTTTTTTTTCATAACCAGTTGTAAATAAAGATTTAGATAAATAAATAAATAAAATATAAAGTAGGTAGTATTTGCGATAATGAAATTAGGCCATGCCCCTATTTCTTCGGTCGTAGTCCTATTTTCTAAGTTATTCATTATGGTAACCTTATGTTCTACTGATCTACAAATTTAATTTGAAGTTTGATTTGGGCCTTGTAAGTCTTCTTTCTCACGGTTATTTACTAGGATCATAATATATTAGTTTACAATATTCTTATGACTTTTATGATTAATAATAAGAGTTATTTATAAACGAGTCTGGTGATTTGCGTTGCACAAAGCTCAGGCGGCCATGATTGCAGGTAAACAATAGCCAGCGATAAGCAAGAACAAATGCAGTTATCAGCGTGGATTAATCATTTTTATTGCTTTTCAATTTATAACGGTCACCGATTGTTCGTTACACAATAGTTCATTTCTGAGCGCTTTGTTCTGTGCATAAGTGTGGTATAAATTGCGTTTTGTTATCAGTCTTGATAACGTTTGATATCCGGAAAAACTCACATAGGTATATAAGGCATTCTAGGCTGCAGATCAGTGCAGTGAAGTTCTTTGCCAAGATGGATGGCGATGTTGCTTCCATTTTTTGCTGTGCGAGTTTCTCTTTTTCCAAGAAGCGCCAGGTATGTTCACTTCTTATGTATCTACACAATACCGATGGAATTTCCAAAAGTTGCTTAAACATTCACCAAAATACCGATAGAATACACATAGTTTAAAATCACTGCATTCTTACGAATTCTAACATTTGTTGATGTATTCATCTTTCTTCAATATTGTGTATATAGTAGGCTTTAACTTTCTGAAGGTGTATTAGCATAAAAAATTAGTGCCATACGTAGAATTAACTGTTGTAGTTATGTTATCAAAATTGAAATTAAAGTCTAGCGTTAAGAATAAAAACATATTTTATGGTAATATATGGGGATATTTTATTCAAACTAGTGTGAAATGATATATATTAGATGGTCCAACTAAACTTAATAAATAATCGAAATGCTCTGCACTTATATGTGTATAATTAAAAATCTATTTATTCTATATAAGTTTTTCATATTTAATTTGTAGTTTTAAAATTAGTTCGTTATTGCAATTCAGAAAATTTTTAATTCGTTTCATACTTAAAATTTGCTTCATACAATTTGTATTTTACTAAAACCGGAACCGAACTTACCTTAATTCACACATGCAAATATATTCTTTATATATTTCTTCCACCTTTTGTAATTTTATAATAAAACTACTTCATATTTACTTATTTTATCTTTTAAACATACATCAAATTTGACATCATATTATGTCAAATTTTGTGATCATATGAATAACTCATCTGTTTTATAGAAATTCATGAGCCTAAACAATATGTAATTTCTTGTAATAAATTAACAAAATCGCCGTGTAAAAATCTTATTTCATATATCGGTCGCATCCACCATTTCTTCTTGTTTATTGTTTCTTTTGATTTATGTATTGCACTTACAGTTTCTGTAGTGACTCGTAGTTATAATTAATGCCAAAGTAGCGGTTAAAGTTTGGACCTTACCAACATTTTTTTTTTCATTTTTAACTTAAATGCTTCCTATCATTTACATAGTGTCAAACTTTTATCTCTGGCGTTACCATTCCCATTAATTGTGCCCGTGCCATTATTTTTTTTATGTGAATGGTACTTAACATTAACAATAGCCAAATCACAAATTCAAAAGTAAGTAAGACCTCGAAACTGTGAAGAAAGACTAAGAAATGAACTTGAGAACTATATTAAAATTTCAATAAACATGGTATAAAATTCTCTAGTGTGAATCATGCTTTAGCACAATTTCTGTACTTACAACTATCACATAAATACGAACCATTGTACGGTATGACTTTTCCGGAATCGATAACAAATTTTCGCGATTTTGGAATGGCAGTTAGCCATGGAATGCACCAAGCGTGTTACCGTTGCGCCATTGTTTAGTAGTGCATTTCACAATGTGTTGCATTGCATCACATGCAGTAATGTCACAAATTTTCGTTGCAAATGAAAAATATAGTTATCGCGAGTGGTGTTTATGAATTTATTATTTATACCTAGTTTGATGTTTAATGCAGTTGATTAAACGGAAAATAGTGACCAAATCTTTCAAGGCAAAAGTAGGTAATGAATACGAAAATTTTAGATGTAAGAATGTTGATTATTAAAAACGAAGTACTTAACATAATAAAATAATTAGTTTTCAAGTTATTTATGTAAAAATAAAAATTTAACATATTTTGTAATTGAAATACTATAGAAATTTTAAGAATTTAAAAAATATCCAATATGTAAATAGCAATATATTTGTTCCAACCAGACTGTTATCAGGCATAATAAAAATGTAGAAAATATACCATAAATAAATAAAAATATTTAAACAGTAAAATTAATATTTTGAAAACTGATTATACGTTAGGTAGGTAAATATCAGCCCCCCCTGTAACTTTTCGAGCCCTCCTGAACAAAAATAAAAGAGCTCGTGCTCATAATACTGCAGTAGATTGAAAATTTGAAATGATACGAATTATGGTTTATGAATTTATTTTAGATAATTTATTACAAGTATATACTGTTAGATATATTGAGTCTTTTCAAAATTATAGTAGCCATACATTGTTTCCAAAATTTTATAATATACATGATTACTGCAAAAAAAATCCCATCTATGAAATTTCTTGACCAACAGAATAAATTATAATTATTTTTATTTAGTGGTTTTAAGATTATAAAATTTTTATGACCGTTTTTAATTAAATAAAGGTAATGCATAGCATTATTTAAATTTTTATTTTACTTTAGCCCCCTTGTAGAAAATTGTCTAGCTACGGTACTAATAAGAAATTTTGATATATGAAAATAAAAACCGATTTATTTATTGCACTGCATTACGATTTTCATTATTTGATTAGTGAGTATAAGTAGTAATAAATTTTTAATATACTTATTCATATTTTCGTGTTGTATAGTAATGATATGCACTCGTATAGAAATTGGATACCTATCCTTTCATTACTAAAATTGGAATCAATATTTCTAGTTAGAGTGAGTGGTGCACTTTACGATAGAGCTCTGGGAATTTACCAAACCTTGTTTTATTTTTTGCAGTCGTCAAACTAAACAAAAAAATGTTCTATTACACCGAATTTTACGGACTGTCCATTTTAAATCATTCGAGTACAGTTACGTTTTTTTCTTGGAGTAACGGTACATTGGAAAGGGTTCGTTTTTGTACTCGTTATGTTTTTTTGGCGCACAACTTGTAGTTTATGGCAATTTTGTTAATTGCTGCGATTTGGATTGCATGCTGCTGTGATAGCACGAATGACATTTTTAATTTTTTAATCTCATGCGGATTTTGAAATTATTAGAGTAATTATAAATAACTTTTCGAGTTTATGATAGCTACAACGTTAATTAAACCTTTTAAGTTTTTTATTCTTATCAATTTTTGGTTTTATATTTACCTAAATAAAATTATCATAAATACAAAATTATTATACTTTTGATTCTTTTCAAATACTTAATATAAAATGTCTTTGGTAAAAAATTGGATAACCATGTAATAATTTCTTTTTACATTTTGAAAGAAAGTTTATGTTAAAAATTATAAGTACAAATAGATCAGCTTCTTCTACACTTTTCTTGGGTTAAATGATTCAAACAGTTTTAATTATCGATCATGGTTAATAATAATTTATTATTCATATAGGTGATTATGGTTACCAAGTAAGCGGTAATGAAAAACAATTTCCTATGTCAAATAAAGATGGGTGTCTTGAATAGTAGAAAAAAAAGAATATTATCATGTTGAGTGACCCACAGCTAACAGAAAAGATACTTATATTCTTTGTCCAGTAGATAAAAATTTATGCTGTAATCGTGAATACGATTGCCAACCATTCTTCATTTGGGAGTACAGTTTTCAATTATTTGTTTTATATTCGTATCCTCATTTTAATAAGAATGTTCTTCTTATTTGTACAATTATTTATTTTATTCATATAAGATCATTGCACATTTTTTTGTGTACATGATTCTTCTTTTTTTTTTTGTGAAACGCAACCTAATGAGAATGCTTCATTTTATGGCCGTAGGTAGTTTTTTCTTTATAGAACCACAGTATCATAGTCATGGTTAAATTTTATTAATATCTAAAATTTTATGTTTGAACAATTGTTATTCGTGAAATAATGAAACAAATATAATTCGATCCATGAATTTAATTGGTAAAAAAAATCGGGTCAAAATGATTCTTAAATCACTCTAGCTTCGCTGTCGTGATCTAAATGTCATTTTTAACACTCGTTTGTCTGTGACTACGCAACAACTACTCGCAAATTTTTCCAATAATTTCATGAATCTTATTATACTTATGATGAAATTTACAAATCTTAAAGGTGTTATTTTTAAGCGTAGATTATTTTTATTCGTACCCTCAAAAAAATTTATGGAGAATGAGAATAGTTTTTTCATTTGCGTAGTTGTGAATTCGTGTTTTCATTCACGTATAATTTAATTCACTTTGCAATTTCTTGTAACAAAGAAAAATCCAATCCTCTCGAAATTCTTGTGAGTGCGTCTTTCTATAAATTAAATCAAAATTCAAAACCTCGTTGGATCGATGGAATCCAATTGAGTTTGCAAACAAACAGAAGCAGGACAGTCGTGTCTCGGAGTTAAAAACACCCGCTGTCTGGACAAGACAAAGTATTAGATTTGCCAGCGTCGCAGCTCTATAGTTGTTCTTGCTTTATATGGGCAAAGTTCCCGTGAATTTGAGTTAATTTGGTGCAGTTGGCTCGACTGCGCTCTAACGAGACGTATCTGACTGCGGCGAGCGCCATCTGACCTATATCGTACGGAAAATGAATTCTGCAAAACAGAATTGCTGGAGTTGAAGCACTGCCAAAACGCCAGATTCAAGAGCCGGTTGTGTCAGATGGCGAATGTATCGTTAAACTTTAGCTTGCTTTTTAAAAATTGTTTTATTGCGAAAACTATTCCTTGTGGTGCACTTCCAACTTTTTAAAACTACTAAACATTATTTGATGAAATGTACCTATTTAAAAGACAGACCATATATTTTTACTTCCATATTTAAATAACAATTTTAAGGCAATAAACTTTAGATAAAAATTGGAAGGATTACCATTAACAATTAAAAATAAAAAAATTGAAATCATTGTAGTGTTATGACTTCACAACCCAGCTGTTGCTGGATCGAATCCCGCGGATGCAAAAAATTGTATTAGTGTGTGTTTTTCATTTCATCATGTTACTGTCATGTAGGGCCGGATTTATGTTGGTAGGAGACCTTTTTCAACATGGAATAAAATTTATTTTGGAAACCTATAACCTAATACTAAAGTTGTGTAGAGTTAAAACAAACCAAACAACAGTATTACATCAAAAATTGTGTTGACGAACGCGAAATATCACAAAAATACTCATATTTGTGCCCAAAATTTTGATTTTGTGAAATAGTTTACATCGATAGATCCCGACGAGCTGATTTCAAATTTTCAAACGGAATTTGATTATCTTTTTTCGTTCCTGAGATATTTGCTGTCAAAGTTGCACCTCAAAAAAGTGTGTTTTTTGGCTATATCTCTAAAATGAATAGAGATACAATCTCAACGATTATACCAGTCGATTCTACGGGCAAAATTACGTAAAGAAATGATTTCTCCACATACACGTTCTTTGGAACGATTAGGTGAAAAATGTGAAAATCGAAAAAACCTAATTTTCAAATTTTCTCCGAGGAACTTTTTTTCTCCGAAACTTTTCATTTTTTAGACTTAAGTAAACATCGATGCGCTGATTTCAAATTTTCAAACCGAATTTAATTATCTCTTACCGTTCTCGAGATATTCGTGTTCAAAGTTGAGTTTTGGCAATACCTAAAAAAACAGGTTTTTTAGGTATAAACCTTTAAGGGTTAGGTTTACGACTTCAGAGACCTCAGCAATCGATTCTACAGGCAAAATAACATAAGTATACCAATTTTCAGATTTTTATTCCAAAGGATACAATTTGTAGAAAGGAAAAACGAAAATGGCCAAAATCGAAAAAAATGCCTGATGAACCCCTTACGATTTTTTTCGATTTTCGTTTTTTCGCTATAAAAATTGTATCCGTTGGAATAAAAATCTGAAAATTGGTACACTTATGTAATTTTGCCCGTAGAATTGAATGGTGAAGTCGCCGAAACCTTAAACCTAACCATTTAAGGGGTATACCTAAAAAACCTGATTTTTTAGGTACAACTTTGAACTCAAATATCTCGAGAACAGGAAGAGATAATTGAATTTTGTTTGAAAATTTGAAATCAGCGAATCGATATCTACTTAAGACCAAAAAATAAAAAATTTTGGAGACAAAAAGTTTCCAAGCGAAAAATTGAAATTTAGGTTTTTTCGTTTTTCTTATTTTTCACCTAATCGTTCCAAAGAACGTATATCTGGACAAACCATTTCTTTATATAACTTTTCCCGTAGAATCGAATGCTAAAGTAGTTGAGATTGTATCTCTACTCATTTTTGAAATATACTAAAAAAACACACTTTTTTGAGGTACAACTTTGAGAGCAAATATCTTCGAAACGAAAAGAGATAATTAATTTCTGTTTGTAGATTTGATATCAGCGGAGCTAATTCTTTAAAAAATATTCCAACCAGAATTTTGTAAAATTTGAAAATTTTCGTGCTATAAAATACGATATTTTAAAATATTTTTGGGTTTACGCAAAAATACAGCATTAGCGACTTTGGGAATGACTTCCCCTGTTGTTACTACATACGTAAAATATTTTTCCAAGTAATTTTGATAACCAAATGATGAAGCTATCAACAGTATGGCATTTAAAATTCGACAGACAAGAAATGACACGTGATTGAAAAGACCATCAGCTCAAAAGGGTTAGAAATTAACTAAATATTATCAAAAAGTCTCGGTAAAAAAGTTTTACGCATACGGAAAAATAAGCACAATATTTTATACTGGTATCCGATTAAAAATATTTAAACAAAAAATATTTATATATGCATATCTCATTCATATTAAAAACAAATCTGTTTTATTCTGTTAATTTTCAAAACATTTGTTATCCAATTGAAAAAAAAAATTCATTGTGCAATTGTTGTAATTTATTAAAGGGCAATTTCTTGTATAAATTGAAAACAAAAATCCAACCAGTAATGGTTTATGAATCATGGCATTATATATGTATACTTGTTTTTGTTTTGTACATATTTCTTTGCGATAAGGTGTTTTATTATTATTTTTTAAGCTATTGTTTGAAACGTTATCTTAATTAAAATGGCAAATATTGGCCATAAATAAAACTATTACTATTGTAAATTGATTTTGAAATTAAAATTGATATTATATTTGCTGTAAAAATAAGTTTACTTTTTAATATTCTATATATTCGCCACAAGATAACTTTCCACTTCCTGTTGATTTATTGATTGATTCATTGTTCCATGCTTTGTTACGTTATTTCCTTATTTATGTAATAAATTATTTTATTATTTTACTTTGTTACTTAAAGCGTCAAAGAGTGATACGAAATTTATATAAATACAGGGTATTCCACAATTTAGGAGAAAAAATTAAAGGGTATATAGTGCTGATCATGAAACAAAAAGAATATTTTTGTAATTCGCGAAGTTAAGGGTAGTTTACTTGAAGTAGACATTTTTGGGACTACAGTATTAGAAGATTTAAAAAAATATATTAAAAACAACTACCGACCAACGGCAAAAAATGTTTTTACGAATTTAAAAAAAAATCTTTTTATTTTGTAATCAGCACGTCCTACAGTATATACCCTTTAATTTTTATCCTAAGTTGTGGAACACCCTGTATATTCAGCAGAATGTAAAGCAAACAGCTACACCCACAACGTAGGATAAAATATTGTTATTATTATTATTGCGTCATATATAAAAATAGTATGTACCAAGTCAATAATTTGAATACATTCACTACAAGCTGACCAAACTAGCATAATTATTAGTTTTGCTTTCTCACATGTGTAAACCTTGAACAACATAAATTTTCACTTAACCTCACTTGTTCAGCGATAAAAAATGAAATATGCACTCTCCTCAAATAACTTCCAATACAAGTCGCATTTTCAATTACGGGTTATAAGTTGCAAGTCCTCCGATGGAATCTAAAATGTTTGTTGTCAATTTCGCGTGGAAGCCACAGCAATATGTCGTCGAAGAGAACGAAATAAACTTGTAGCGCATAACACGGGGTACATACACTTCATATGCACTTACCTGAATATTGCTAGCATGATGACAGAGAGCACAAGACGTATTTTAGACATATTGCTTTAGTTCATATACTAAACGAATTTTCGTCTTCATATTCCCAAAGTTATTTCGAACTTTCAAACTATATAAATAGAAATATATTCCTTCACGCATTTTGTATTTATTTATTTATTTAATTAATTAATTTACCTTTGCTATACAGGATGCAAATTCCAATTACAGAACGAATATATACCAAAAAAACATAATTCATCGGGGCTCGTGCCCCCAAAATTTTCTGTGGGACAATGTCCCCAAGGAGATATAATAAAGCCCTGAATTGTTATTATTTTAAAGAATTATTGTACCTTCTACCATTTTTAAGAAATTAACTACTACCCTAAAATAGGTGTGACTTACAAGCTTAAAAATATTACTAGTGAATTCCTCGCATCAATGTACCTATGAGTACAAATTTTCATTTAAAAATTCCCACTAGCACAGCCACAATTACAGATTGAATATCGGCCAATCGGAATCCATATGACCAGTAATAATGCGCGTCTCAGGATATACCGGGGATCTCAGAACGGTAGTTCTCAGTCCTGCTGTGCGGGGCGCCGGGGCGGTAGTGGGCCTTTGAGTCTCCGTTATTATAAAAGATACGATGTCGGTTAAATTAGCTAACATTTTTATTATATTTCCTCGTCATTTTTGCAGATACCTTATATTAAAGAAGTTTTTTACACGAATTAATTTTATTGTTAAAACTTGTAAATTAATTAAATTCATAGTCTATTTGTAGACTAAATAACGAAGCTTGAATTCCTATTTGCTGCATAATTTTCTTTGATTAAACTATCAGAAATTTATAACTTTTTGATGTACTTTAATGTGTAGCAGTAAAAAATTCAATTAAAATGTGATGTAAATTTAGAGGTCATTATTTCCAAATTTTACAACTTTGTAAAAAAATTGCATTTAAAAATTGCAACACAAAATTGTGTTACCATTTTTTGCGCGTAGTTTTAAAACAAAATAACATTAATTAAAACGTTATGCACCAAAATTAACAAACATTTAAAGTTGACTTTATTACCCATAAATTTTTTGTACGTAGGATTTTAATATAAATATAACAATTGAAACGAGTACTACACAAGTGACTATATCTGAATCTGCTTTACATTTTAATTTATTGTTTAAATTCCATTTATGGGAAATGCATCCAATTAAATTAATTTTAATAATTATTTGTAAATAATTAAAAATTGTAATTGAAACATTATTATTTTTTTTAATGTAATTTAATTTTATTTTTCTGGAAAGAAATTGTTTTTTAGCTAGTTGTAATTCTAAATCAAAAAGCTTGTGTAGGTTTTCCTACTAATTTTTTAATGTTTATAGGTATATAGCTTAAAATTTAACATTTTTATTATGTGTTAACCACATTCCACATATAATATATGATATTCAGTTTCGTATTAATAACCAATGATTAAAAGATTTTTTGTCTTATGAATAAGATAAGGTGATAATTCCATTTTTGACTTGCTCTATTAATAAACAACAAACAATTTATAAATGTGAACAGTATATAGCATTGATGTACTCAATTTATTAGAATTCAAAACATACCTATATGAATTACTTGCGTACAATATGAATAAATACTTATAAATTTCTTTAATATACTATTAATTTTTACGTTTTGAGTTACGGTGTATATTATTATAAACTCTGTAGAAAAAAATCACATCGTATTTTATTACTTTGGTATGAAAGTTATCACGTTTATATATTATTATAAGTACATATTTGAAAATCGTTTTATGTGAAATTGGTTATTTAAAATTTAGAAATGTTTATAATTTATTACAACGGAGACCCTATATTTGTACTTATAATGTACATTTATTTTTTGTTACTTAATAAGCATCCTTCTACATACAATATGCAGACGAATAAAAGTAATGATTAAATAAAAGAATTGCGAACTTAGGACTTCATGATTTCAGTATGTCCGGAACATTACTTAGCTTAGAAGTATATATAATCTTTGTTTATATTATTTTTGGGAAAGCTGTTGTTAATAATGTAGTATTTTATACATGGACTTTGTATTTCAAAAACTAACACCCCAGAAATGAAATTCGTGGAGTCGCTATATTATTTAATAAACTCATGACCAACAGGTATAAAGTTTTATTAGTTTATTCAACAAAATCCTAGAATATTCTCTAGTTTATTAGGGTTCAGAATGTGCTGAACATTGGCCAATCCAATCCGTAGATCCCGGCATCCTGAAGAAACAAACACGATCACAAAACCACGGTGGAAAAAACAAACGTATTTACCTAGCGGATATACGAAACACGTGCATTAGACTGTGACGCTCTGCCTCCACAGTACATTGAAAATGAAATATCACTATCGCGGCTCACAGTCTAGCCGGGCGGGAGCAGGGGAGAGATACACGCCCAGGGTTAGACTGTGAGGGTACGAGGAATGCGGCTGAAGGATGGAAGCCTGTAGCGAGCGCACAGTCACAGTTCCAAGTGCATTCCCCAAGGTGCAACAACTCGGATTGAGAATATTGCTTCCGAGGAATTCTGACCTTTGGATTTTGTGTTCTAGTTTGATTAAAAGTGGCTTACAGATATACCGAACTAAATTGCTGCAATCGTTTAAAATATAAATAACTCAGGATTTCCCAACACAAAAAAACAACCCAAACTAATATCAACAAACATACAAGATATACACACTCCCTTGAGATAGAAGTAAAATATATAAATATAATAAGTTAGCAGTTCGCGTTTTTGGCAACAAACCGGTTTGATGCTGGTTTGTAATGTTTTGCAACATCATTTTCGCGGTTGAAAATGGTGCAAGCAATGAGGTTACACTAAAGCCATTTTGAAATAGTTTCAAAACCGCCGGCAGCAATGATTTGAAACATTTTCGAAGAAGAATGAGGGTAGTTAACTAATATCAAAATAAAGCTGTACCTGATAGAACTTCTTCAAAAAATTCTTCATTGTAATGTTCGTTTTAAGATGAAATGTAGTAATAATATTATAAAATTATTCTCTTCACCATAATTGTCTTTTTAAAAATGCAATCAATTAAATTTACTTTCCATTTGAAATCGTTTTGAAATTATGCATTTTGGAGAGATAAAAATATCAGATACGATAACGGTTTGAAAACCGTATTGAAAACAGTTCGACACAAAAATCAGCTTTGGTATTCGATTGTAATTAAAAAAAATAACTTTCTTATTCGACTGCGTATGACTTCTGTAGTTAAATCTTATTAAAATAAAAATTAATATCTCTTCTGAAAACTATTTTCATTTACAAATTTACATAATGGAATATAATACACATATTTATTTAAAAATATTTTTAATTGTTTCGGTTCACATATGTCCATTATTATTGTGGAAATCCATTGATTGATATATTGATAGATTAAATTTTTATAGTTCTGGAATATCTAACAATTTATTTTTACAAGAAAAGTCTTTGAATACTAATAAATGATCTTTGATATTTTTGGAATAATATTTAAAAATTAAAATAATCTTTCAATATAAGTACATTTTTAATACCAGCTTTGAAAAAAGCACTATTACCCAAAAAAATACTGTATTTTGTTCTAACTAGTAAAAGGAGCACTTAAGAAGTAGTAGATAATTTTAATAATATACAATTAAAAGGACGCTACCTGAATATACATTTTGCAAAGATAATGGCCTGTATTGCGACCTCACTTTCATAATAAAATCGCATTTAGGAAGCCTGATTTTACATTATAATCTTATGAGGCCTATATACTTACAATTTGAAAAAAAACTTTATATTTTAAAAATATAAATAGGTACATTATTTTTAAATATCAAAATTTATTTTTTATCAAAATAAGTGTATATGTCAAATTGATTTTTTAAAACATCATAAATCATAAATTGTTAAAATAAAGAATTTTTATTTGATTCTGGATTGATGATAACAATTATACCGTAGAGGTATTTTTTTGTAAGAAATAGTTAAAATAATTAAAATTCATATGGGAAAATGAATTGAACATATATTTTATGATATATGAATCAGTTTAAATTATGATATTAAATTTTATTAGTGTACGTAGCTATTAGAAATTAGTAAGTAAAATTTACGTATGGAATTGTTATTAGTAAAAAATTATCATACGATAAACGTGGAATATTATACCCGTATCATTGGTAAAAATTGTAGTTGTTTATTTATTTTGAGTAAATGGCTATTGTATATTTATTTACGAATTTCCTTTTTAAATATTTCTTGAAGAGTGTAAGATACTTGGTATATATATTGTAGTATTATGCACCTACATACAGTACAATGCATACAAATGAAGACATTCTTATGAGATAAATAACTCCATACAGACAGAACAAGAAAACACACTTCTACAAATATTAAAATTACCATATCTCCAGACACAGCTGATGCTTTAATCTCCTTATTAAACTCACACAAACCCAATTAAACAATAATTTGTAAAAATTGTGAGAAAAACAAACTAGCCGGATACTTTTCCATGAATATGTTTGCATAATCTGCGTCTATTTCAGAGCCGCCTTCATAAACTTGCGATTTTGTTATCTGCATAAGCCTCCTTGATTATTGTAGCTACTTACGCATGGATTACGAATTACATTCTCCTGATCGATAAATTTCCTTATCAAACGACTTCGGATTTAATCAATGTCTCCCCGGTTACTAACAGTGTATTTATAGAAATTGAATCTGGTTTAAATATACCACAAATGGAATCTTACCGACTCGTATTGACAGTAAATATTTAAAATAATGTCAGATATTTATTTCACATGGTACATTAATTTTTAGATTTTCCTTTAATTAACCAAGAATTTATAGCAACGATTATTTATTAATATTGTAGACCAAATTGTATAAAAATATTTATGTGAATCAAACTAGAGTACTACAGAAATCGATACAAATTAATTATTTGTATTAAAAGGCTAAGTAAATGTTTGTATAAATGATATTTTATTGCAACATTTGTTCGTGAGATCATTTCCATAATGTTCATATAAAATGTATATTAGACTTATAAATTATTAGTTACATATTTAATAAATTCCAATATGCTTATATTCTGACTTAAATTACATTATAATAAATACAAACCTTTATATTTATTACAAAATGTTTTAGTCTGTTTCTTAAGTATTTGTAATTAAGAACTGGATATTTAAAACTGTCTGTATTGACAATAATATTGTTTTACGACGACAAAAAACGATATAGATTTTTGTCACACTTTTAAAATATTTATCTCTGTATAATATTATTTTTCTAACTAAGAACTTTTCGAAATATTGTAAATATTATCTTAATAAATTTAATGACATAGGTGTTCTACAATCGTATATAATTATACGAGATTTATAAGTACATATTATAAGGTACATTATTCTATGAGTTCCAAAACACAAATGGAACAATAAGTCATAAAACACGAATGTAATATAATTTGCGACATTTGTTTTATAAAAAGATTCAAATATATAAATTAGAAAAATTTATTAAATTGTAATCTAGGAATTTCTGTAAAATATAGTAATCTTGTTGAATATTTATAACTCTCAGATCAAATATAGAATATCGTGAAAAAATTTCAAATCTATACGTTAAGAAATTTTAATATTCTTTTAAATTAGCTTTGTTTATTTGGTTTTCATATTTATAATAATTCCAAATTGTATTAAAAAAAAACATTTTAGATTATATGAGGTTATCAATATGACAATTTCTGTGGGGCTCGTATTTAGAAGCTTCAATTTTACAATAAATAATTACCAAAAACAGTTTAACAATATCTGATATTATTAAATTGTTTTCGATATAACAATAGAGCAATTGTTAACGCAATGTACAAAAATATAATTATTTCAAATTTTAGGTATCCATTTTTAAAAAATTCAGTATTAAAAATTTCATATTGTGTGCAATTGTACACATTTAAATAAAACGCACCCACCAACAATAATTTAATTAGTTATTAAATGTCATATTAATTTTATTTGCTGCATACATATACTTGGTAAAACAATTTAAAAGTAATTAATTCAAAATAATATAAATATATATCATTGTTTTATTGACCAGAATATAGTATATATTCTTGGTTCATTAATTTTAAATAGTGCAAGATATAAAAATATTGGTACGTGTTTGCCAAAAATTTGGGTGTGGCAGCTAGGTATATATACAGACTTATTTATAAGATTTTGTTTAATATTAAGCGAAAACAATGAAACAAAAATGGTTAAGCTGTCTTACATATTGAAAATAAAATGTTAACACTCAAAATTTTATTGTTATTGTTATTATAATGATGATTAAAAGAAATTGACACTTTCTGGAGAGAATCAGAAGAAATATGAAATATGTCTTGAATCTTCACATACCTTTCCATTTTCACAAATCTTAATCTTCTTTGAAATAAACAAATATCTTGTATAAACAATCAGACAAATCCTGTTAAGATGGTGGCTCCTCTATTTTGTTGGCGAGAAACTCTCGAATTACATATTGAGCGTCTGGGAATCTGTCGACGCATGCGCTGACGTCACGACGTGGCCCCGCCCACCAGCCTGAGTGCATGTGGTGTCTGCAACAAACGACGATCGCTGACAAAAGAAAGAATAAATATAACACCGGCATTTGAATACAGATGCACTGAATTTGGAAGTGGGTCAGATTGAGTAAGGATGGAATTATATATTAAGAGATAAGAAAGATATTTAGACTCTAAAGATGTAAATATATGTTTGGGTTTGGGTTGTGTTTTTGTTGTGGAGATTAGAATTAGGCCTAAGTACAAAGCAAATTCATGTCCATTTTAAAACTTTATGAACATATTTGTTTAAGAAGATTTAAAATTACTTGAAATAAAGTTGTTTCTTTATATGAACAAACCATACAAACTCTCTTTACATAAGTACAATATATTGCTGCAGTAATAACATTTTTTTAAAATAAAGTTAATCCCAAGAAATATATTTGATGCATACTTATACTTGGAACTTGGAACCAGTACATTTACCATTACTCCTTTTTATTTCTTTATTTCGATTTTGAAGGCTTTATATTATCTGCTCAGTATATTTATCTGTACAATTTATTATTATGTTTATTATTTTAAAATACACTAATTTAAACTAATAACAAATATTATTAATTTTCAAAATTTATTGTATCGTTTATTTAACATTACTGTCAATGTTTTATTTGTTATTGAGCCGATCAAATATGAATTTACTGAGGAAGTAAATTTAAATAGAGATTAAATTTTTATAAGAACGAGCATAAATTTATATATTGCAAAATAAAAGTAAATTGAATTTAATTTTAATTTAGGGCTTTTAAATCGAAATGATATTCCAACGAAACGATTACTTAATTTTTTCTGCAGATTTGATTGATATTGTATTTAAAATATGTTATTTTATTGCTTATTACAAAAATACCTAATTTTATAATAAGTACTAAAAATAAAAAATTGAAAATTATTTTTTTTTTAGGAAATAGAAAAAAAATTATAACAACTAAGTATACCAATTTAGTCTCCGTACACCTGAAAATTATTAAGAATCAATGATCTTTTGAACCGGTATTTATTAGAATTACATCCCTTAAACGGTGTTTCACACTTCCGACTAATTTTTTTAGAGTTCGGGTGTCAATTTTATCTCGTTCTTTTACCATAAATGTGGTACTTCTTTTATAAGCTTTGGGCGAATAGTTTTACACATTTTTTTATATAAGTCACTGAGATATTCAATAGGATTCATATCTAGACTGTGAAAACTTTTTTAATTGTAGTCTGCAATTTTACAATAAATATGTATTCTTATCCTAACAGTTCACGTGTAGTATGTTTGGGGTTATTATCTTGTTGAATCCCTTAAACCTAATTTTTCAATACATTTCTCCAAATTCTCTCTTAATTTTCCATCAATAAAAATTAAGAATCCCACTCCTTCTGCACACATACAGTCCAATACAAGCACAGAACCATTTCCATATATTGCTGTTAGGCATAATTTTTTGTTTCTTTCTTTTCCAAACAATAATTTGTCCATCTGATCTAAAATTTATTTGGTTTATCTGAAACAATTACTAAGTTCCAGAAGGTTTAAGGTGGTTTATATATTTAAAATAAAAAATGCGTACAGATATATGTTTATATTATCAGAAGAGCTTGGTACTTATAATCGTAATTAAAAATATCTGAATTTCCGAAGTTCATTGTCTCAATTAAATTAAAAAATGTAATTGTTCCTTTAAAGAACTCGTCAATAAGTATTGTATCCGATTCGCTATATAATATAAGGTTTAGAGCAAAGGTCGTTGTAAAAAAGATTCAATAAAACACCTGATGATGATTCGTAAGATCGAAACGTGTCGTACCTCAACTTTACCGAGTTTTGTATTCCGTACAGTATTATATTTGGTTTATTGCATTGAATCTTTTTTTACAACGACCTTTGCTCTAAATCTTATATTATATATCGTATCGGATACAATATATAATGACGAGTTCTTTAAAGGAACAATTACATTTTTGATCACCTTATATATATTTTTTTATTCATTAATGATTTGAAGTTAAATACAGTAAGCTAATATATTAGTGATTAAATGAAAGTGATATGATCCAACTGATGCATCTCTCGTTGCAGACGTCTCCGCCGTCATTGATCGACGCCGGCAGACATGTTGGCCGCCGTCGGGGTGCATGCGCTGATCTGGTAAGTCCCGACTTCATCCAAGCCGGTTATGCACGCTGCACAATGCACAATGCAGAATGCAGAATGCATTTCCGCCAGCGCAGTCAGCGCGGTTGTTTTGTTTCACGACTCGCGGTGTTTTGTTCCAAGGACGATGAGATGCGAGATGAAATTTCAGCAGGTTACGTAATTGAATGGCGGAGGATAATATATGCAAATAAGGGGTTAAATATTTTTCAGGAAATGGAATATTTTAAATTAACAAAAGAAATGATACCTATTTATAATTTTGAGGAATATAAAATATAATAGAACCCAAATTATATTTGGTACAAAGAAAATACTTTTACTCTTTACATTAACCAACAAAAATTTGTAATTTTCTTTTTATTTGAATAATGACTCCAACTCCAAATATTGTGTAATACTATTTTACATTATTAGCAAGGTAAAATATTTTTTACTGCTGATAGCAGGAACTGATTGGCGTTCGTCCAGGTCAACCTGTCAACTCCTTCATGCAATAAAATCCGTTACCTGGCATATATTGTAAAATAGTTATTAGTTACTAATTTTGTGGCAAAACAATAACGAAAACAATACAACTATTTTTTTTATTATGTTAATACAACGTTAAATAATTATTTAAATTTTATAAAATATTTTTTTGTATAACCTGGCGTAAAGTACATGCTTTATGCCCTCTTCTGAGGTACTTTTCACTAGGGTTGTCCTGATTTAAATCAACTAATTTTTAAATAAAAATTATTGATTGTAAACAAAGTTAAAAAAAAAACACAAATTATACTGAAAATTTATTTATTTACCTACTACAAAACTTTTAATAACAACCAAAATAAGTTCTGTATTTAATAATATTTTAAAATTAAATGATAGTTTTATCACTTTTTTGTCATAATAGAAAAAATAAAAATATGTATTTAAGTGTGTACCACAAAATAAATATTCTTTGTACACTTCCTAGTTTTATTCAGATGAATAATTTTTTGCAACCCGTAACATAGTGTTTTTTTTTTCATTTTAAACAGCACTCGACTTAAAAAACACTTACTTTGCACACTAGGTTTTTGTTCTAATGCAACAAAGTACTAAAGAGTTTTACAAAATAAAATTTGCATGACACGAATAAGTTTTTACTCTCGGTTGTCGATTTTTACCAAAAATTTACCAACTTATGCCAATGATGTCACAAGCTTAAATATGAACTTTCATTCAAATTCAATGAGCCGAATTTGCTTGACGTGTTCATATATCAACAGACGAGCGAAAGGATGAACCGATAGTTCACTAAAAATAGATAAAATAAAGATAAAACAATATGTAAAAATGCCAATCCGTGGATATCCGTCAAAATCGTAAAATTTTGAGGTTTTCCAATGTTTAATTTACGTATACTAATTTTGAAATTGAAATATTACAAATATATTTTTATTTTTTTAAAAGATATCAATAGTAAATGGATAATAATTTAATAAGTTTTCGGGACGTAGCTGTTAACACGTAGGTGAAAGAGAAGCAAAAGTAATATCTTCCCTTATTATGATAAACCGCTCTCTAACCGTAGATATAACGTAAAAATTCAACGTTCAATTCCTTTTTTTTAATTTTAAAAATTTATTTCTCATTTTTATACATTTTCGAAATAATTTTTTATGTACTATTTAATCATAAAAAAAAAATTTCAATAGAAATTTATTTATTTGTATTTCAAATAGATATGTGTTAGCAGAAACATTGCGTGGAATTACAAAATATAAAACATTTGTGTAAGTGTGCGTGAAAATTGTAGATTGTAATTTAAAATAACGTTTGTAATTTAAAAATACATTCCCATTTCGGAAGTGTTAATGTACGAAAAGTAATTACCTTTCAAAAATAATCACAATTTATGATCCGAATTTGTTGTTATCTTATTGCAGTACGGTACTGTATGTTATCTTTCCGTCTTATGACTTCAATTAGCCAAGTTCAGTCCCAGCCACTTGGGAGGCGGCTACATGTCGTGCTGAGCGCAGTGCATGCAACATTGTAAATTCACTTGCAGTGCAGCCAATATGCAAATTCAAAAATGTAAATTCGATCATTTACATGGAAGGCCGCCAAGCCTATGATCGGCTAATGAGAATGATTAAACTCACTACGGACCTGATAAAGGAAATATATTTTTTATTGTGATTAAAATTGGAATGGAGATGTCAGCGTGTAATTAAAAAATATATTTTATTGTTTAATTAAACCATATCCTCAATTCAGATGCAGATATTGTATTAGTTACGATTTAAAAATATCAATAAGTTAAATTTGGATAATTTCAAAACCGTGAGAAACGAAATTCTGAATATATACATATGGGTCGTCCAGAATTAATTTAGATGATGACTTTTAAATCCTCCTTATTAATAATAATCGTTACCACTGTGAAAAATTTTGTATTTCACGCAAATATAGATTCTGTTCAGTGTACATTATTTCCTAGATTCATAAAAGAGATAAGCTACTAACCCGGATTAGTTATAATTCCTTGTTAACATCCTGAAATGTCAAACTAACTCCAGTCCCAATTCATAAGAAAATAAAGTATATATATATATATATATATATATATATATATATATATATATATATAAATATATATATATATATATATATATATATATATATAATTTAGTTCCAAAGATAATTCCACTAGTTTGCTGGAATTAGCAATATTTGTAGATGATTATCAGTATTTCTAAATAATATAGAGGAAGATCTGTGATAGTATGTTACAACTTACAAGTAAAATAATAAATAAAATTCATTGAAGTATGATTATAATATTTATATATATATATATATATATATATATATATATATATCTATTTGCTAAAATTCGTATTACATGGAACGATAAAGTTAATGGTTTTTATTTTATAATGTAGTAATTAAAAATATATATTTATTTATTTCAGTTCAAAATGATGTTTGATTTTAACAATGTCCAGGGGAAGATCGAGATGAATGTTAGAAATCAGAAAAAAATAATTACTACATTATAAAACAAAAAGATTAACTTTAATGTTTCTGTCCTATGATATACGAATTTAATAAAAAAATATTTAGAAAATATGATTATAATTATACTTCAATGAATGCTTTGCACATGCGTAATCAAGGTGTTTTACTTCTAGGTTGTCAAATATCACACAAATCTTCTTTTGTATCATTTAGAAATGCTAATAATCATCTACAAATATTGTCAATTCCACCGAACTAATTAAATCATCTTTGGAATTAAATAATATATTTAATTGTTTTTATGAATTGGAACTGGAAGTAGTTTGACATATCAGGATGTTAACAAGGGATGTAAGTAATCCGAGTTGTTGTTTAATCGTTTAAAATATTAATAAATTAGAACAATTTTTCGAATTGTGAACCAATTGTCTTACCCTATCATTTTTGTGTGGGATTTGATCGGGAAGTTGTTCTGGCTAGAATTCAAATTTGGGTAGAGCACGTTTTCACTGTTAATAATTTTAAGAAAATCCCTGTTTTGAATTCTGTAATTTATAAACTTAAAAATAAAAATGATCCTTGCCCGTTACATTTTCCTGTCTGAGCTAAACTTTCCTAATCTGGTACATATATCTTGTTATTAGAATATCCGCTGAAAAATTGTTTTATCTCTTTAAGAAGTCTCGTGGTTTCGTGTTGTAGTACAGCTGTTAAAAATTCCATAAAGCTCGGCTCCTCGGCTGTTCTTCATGAACTTATTCATCATAATCGTCGTGCACAATGCGAGCCCAGAACACGGGAAGTGGACGTGATGGCCCGGGGTTTCTTACGTGGGTGGAGGGCGCTTGCTAAGGATGAGGATGCATTTATTCCAGACGCGGACTAAAAAGTTTTCTTTTTTCAAGCACGCGATTTTTCTTACGCTTCAAATGTTTTCATATAAATCGTCTGCAGTAGAATCAAAGTCAAAGTTTTTTCTGTAAAGTAGACTACGTGGTATCGATTTATTATTTGGGAAACTTCCTAGCTCACTTTTACAATAAAATCGCTTTTATGAAGTCTGTTTTACATTATAATCTTATGAGACGAAAGATTACTTTTAAGAAAAGCGTTCATAAAAGTTAGCTCAAAATATGGGCCACTATCTTTGCTTAAGAAGTAATAATTTTAGTTAGCAATAAGTTTCGGTCAATTTTTGGCCGAAACCGAAACTGCAGCCGAATTTGACCGAAACCGAAACTTCGGTGGACACTAGTAAAAATGAAATTTGATACAACTATGAAATATCCTTTAAAATTATGACATCCTTGATTTCATCTGACATAAAATCAGTTTATTTATCAGTCAGTTATTTTTTGGAGTACATAACGATAACATCCAACCGAAATAATATCATAAATAAAACTTTTAGCTTATTTGATGTTATAATTTACTGCGATAGATAACATTATTAACAATGTTTTGATATATTTTAACTTTGACTTATTGTAGAAACGTAAATTTAAGTACAGTAGTGTTTACAAATTAACAAAAGGTCGAAATCAAGCCAAAGTATCATTTTATCGTACAGGTAAACATAGCATAGAAATTTATTTATGACATGCTAGTGGTGCAAAACACTGAAAATATATTTTTCTAAAAATTTAGTCATTATGAATAATAAATATCAATATATTGTACTTTGATGATCAAAGGATTTTCTCGACTGGTAGATAAATGAGAGAGGTAATAAAGTACTGGAATTCAGTCGGTTTTCGAAGGATCTATTTCAGCTCTTACTGGTTTCGACCCCATTTGGAGTCTTCCTCAGGGAGTGAAAGTCAAAAATGCAAATGAGTCAGAAAAAAAAACGGTAAACCGTAGATTAATAGTACGGTGTTGGTAAAATGATTTCTAACGAAAACAGTAAATCGATTGTGCTCATAAAAACTCAAATGTAATTTTTTATAAAATAAATTTAGATCGTTGACATAGATAATAGAAAAACAATAAATTTACTAAACTATGTCTTTTTGCACCAACGATCAAGAACTTAGTTCTTGGTTGGTTAGCTCATTAGTTTATGTGTGTATTTAATTTTAACAATGTTTTCAATGAATTTCAAAAGAAAAGAAAAAAGCCCCTTGATTATTTGGAGTCCAGGCCTGCTCGTGAAATAAACCCTCCTCATGTTGTTATTTCGCTGGAAAGAAAACTCATATTGGTTGAATGCCGTTCACCTGGACACGGATGTGGGAATGGTTAGGGCTCGCCTGAGCGCACATATCGGTCCTCCGTGCCCGACCCTAGACTTCGTGCTTTCTGCGAATATTACGGATATGTAATATGGATGTTTTCCTCGGACACCATACACGATACGGCCTTATATTTATACCCACCAACAATCTATATTTCCAGAAAGGAAATTCGTGTTAAATAATAAATATTGGACACCCCAAAATAATATTTTCTATCTGAGTAGGGAAAGATAGTTTTACCAAATTTATACATTGCAATATGAAAATAAAACTGGTACCAAATATATTCATGTTTTAAAAATTATATTAGAAAAATTATTTCATGATATAAAATTATTAGAATATATAGTAAAAATCATTTATTATACCTTCGTTTATTTATATATATTTGTAAAATAATTAAGATTTACCGTCCCTTATTACTTTTAGATTTATGCGTCTTTTATCGCTAAATGCAACAGTCCTTTTTGATGGACGTTTAATCCGACTTTCAATGGAATATTATTTAATTAAGGTTATCGCACACTGTTCTGCACCGATCAGCAGCGAACAGATCGGAAGAATCTGTTGCTATCGAAACTAGTCGACAGTAAACGGCAGAAAACTATAGCAGACAGTTGACAAACAGCGAAAAAAAAAACACAAAAATATTAATTTTTCAGATAAAAAAAAACCGTAATTGTTTCTCTAGCTTACAATGACGCTGAAATAAAAGATATGGAAAAAAGAAGAGAAAAAAATATGGAAAAGGAAGGAAACCGCTTTCTTTCACTTTATGATTTGAATAATTAGTATTGACTAAATCAATGAGTTTTTCTTCTTTGGCAGTAATAGTTTAAAAATATAACGTAATATACCGACTAGTGTGTGTACCTCCATAAGAAACTATGGAAACTTATTTCTGCCGATCTGGTCGCTGTCGATCGGTGCCATAATTTTCACTAGAAAGTGCGATTTAAATGTTAACCTCCAAAGTTTCTGTTTAGCTTGTGCCTCGTCAATTTTACAAATTTCATATTTAAATCGTTTCCTTATATCGTGTTCTGTAAAGTAAATAAAAAACAAACAAATCTTAATAATTTGTTACATATCCAAAATTATAAGTAGGTAATAAAAAACTAATAAAAACTTCTCTAGAAAATTTTAGTTTCAATAATATAATTTCAAAATAAATAGTGAATTTTTATTATATTTGGTAAAGTAATATCTAAACAATTTTTCTTTAAAAAAAAAAAGAGTTAGATTAAATTAATTTACCTACTTTTATTAAACGAAATAGAAAATTAATTTGTTATATGCAACTGTCACATTATTTTGAGTTTGTATATCATTTTACATTTGTTATGATGTCCGATCCAATAGTAATTTATACTACTACATATTTTGATTAGAACTCATATAAACACAATTAAAATTTTGATATATATTTGAGTTATGATAACATACCTAGTAAAATAAATTCTTATTAATAATAACAAATATAAATGAAAACTAGACATTGGAATCATATTTATAGTGTACACATAATATATGATAATGTTATTATATTGAAAACAAAAAAAAATCTAGGTGTAACGTTTCAAGAATTTAATCATAATAATCATAGAAATCGATTATATGTATATATGTATATAATTGTTTGTAGACTGTAATAATATCGATGTTATATTATTTCCATAATATCTTTGATTCACCGTGACATGTATGAATTTAAAAAATCTTTATTACTAATAAAGGAGAGAATGTTAAATTCTTACTTAAAATGACAATTTAATTTGTATGTATATTTAGTTCAATAAATCAGATAAATATTATATATTGAACATGTATTAATTATCTATGGGTACTACATTAATAAGGAAAATATAGTATTTATATATAGCAGAATGTATACGGAAATATTAATAATTTTAATCAAAATTACGATATGTTTATACCAAAATAAAAATATTAAAATACAAACTACATGTAATGTAATTAATATCGTATACATTTCACTAGATTGTTTAAAAATTGTTTAATTATTTATGATATATATTATCTTCACTTCATAAATATTGTAAATAGCTGTCACTTTCATTTTCTATGTCATTTTCATTTGCATTTTGATGTAGTATCATATAAAAAAATGGACACTTTCATTTAGGAATGTTGGAATATTTTACAGAAATGATTAACGATAATTTGTAGGAAATTAAGACTAAAAATAACACCTGCTTATAACCCATTTTTTTTCGTAATGTATTGTAACTGAGAAATTACAAAAAAAGTTTTAAAAAACTATAATTTATTTCGAATATGACCATACTGATGGTAGGTAGATTGTGTGCTGTCATCAGATTATTAATTTGTGGAAAAAAATAAAAATAAATTTTATTTAAAAATATACAGAAAGGATGGGAAAGAAAAACGATTATTAATTATCTATTGAATATTAATACAAATTGATATTGTAAGTAAATATTTTTATTTATCTTTATTTATAACTGGTTGAAAAAAAAACAACAAGCAAATGTGACAAATTAAAATAACGTGCGAGAAATAACTACTTATTTTGTTTCTTTTTATCTGCTACATTTTTTTGCTTCGCCAATTTTCTCTTGGTTCTCTATTTTTGCAATATATATAAATTGTTGACTGCTGACACTGTAAAATGAATAATTAGAATAATTAGTACTTACAGTATTAGTACAATTCCTTTTAGATTATTCAATAATTATTTTTATAATATTTTCAGTGTCCCTCATAATAATTGTAATTGTCAAATATAAAACATTTATTTCTATAGGTAAACAGATTAACCACAATTGTAACATATTTACTGAATCATTAAATAATTGTAGCTAATGATATATTATTAAATTATTATTTATAAAAATTATCATATATTCATAATTAATTTAAGATATTTTAGAAAAAACACTTTTTTTATTCACTAGTTTTAGAATAATCGTTACGAAAATATCCATCCATCCATCCACACACACGGACAGCCACCATCGTAAAAGTATTAAAATCATGTTCTTTGTACTTCAAATCGTGCTTATCCATTGAAAACTCACTATCCGATTTTTATCATTATACTTTCTGAGTGGCGATAAAAATCGAAAATAACTACATTCAGTACAAATAGTACAAAATATGTTTCAAATGATTTGTTAATTGGCACTTGATTTTCGAATGTCTGTGTATGTGTCATGTCAGATCACTATGCGAGTCACGTCACACATCGGCTAGTACAGACATCATGCATAACAGATAACATGACAAGAACGCAGAATTTCATGTAATTCGGAAGTAGGAGGGTTTGTATTATGGATAAACATGGAGAATCCAATATGAAATATTAATATTCAACGACTACAAAGCGGCAGGTGTAGTGGGTATTGTTTGACAAAAGAATGAATACATTTAGGGAGGGATCCAATCGATGAGACACCATTTTGAATAATAAGATTGAAACTATCGAAACTTATGTTGAAAATTTTAAAATAGTTTGAATAGTTTGGAAGCTGAGGAAAACAAATGGCCTGGGTCAAAATACGATCTACGTGTTTCTGGCAACGTAGAGGGCTATGAACAGTTATATTTTTTGCTGGTCTCTTGCCTTGTAATAGGCTTTACTGTTATTCTGAATTCTTTTCTTAATAAACCCTTTTTTTCTTGTCTGGAAACTTTTCTTTTACACAACGGTTCGTGACTCGTAACTGTTTCTTACCCCTTTTTTTTTGCACCCCACAATATTACTAACATTAGTTTCCATTCTTATATGACGCAAAGACTTCTATAGGTACATGTAACGCATTTTAGTTTCTGTGTATTCTATAAAATTAAGTATTGATTTTCTTTATTGTAAAAGTAAATATTAGTACTTGAAAAGGATATTATAGTGATTCCACCAATTTTCATATTGGTAAACAAACAAAAACATTTGGTTATTCTACAATTGTTATTGTATTAATGACGATCGGACATCATCAGACTATCAATAAGGTAGTAAGGTAGTGAGGACGAAACGATTGTGTACCAATAGTAGTCTCTTGATGTCATTAATACAATATCAATTGATGAATATAAATTATTAAAATGGGCTGCAGTATAGAACCAAAAAAGAAACGATGGATTATAATACCTATTTATAAGTGGGTTATTTCGAAAGAAGTGACATTTGCATAAAAATTTATTTTAAGGTTAAATCGAGTATATAATAATTTAATAGCTACATATTTAAACAAAAGAGGTGGTTTAACGCATTCGAAAATTACTAAACGAAACGAAGACGTGTTTTGTAATAGCAAAAAATAAACCACCCAGTTTCCCTAGGTGTTTTATCCATTATTTTTTCTACTTTCATTTGAATAATAATATATAATGTATTTGAAATTAGAGACTATAAAACTATAACAAAAAATATTTTTTATAAACAGATAAGTGATATAAATAAAAATAAAGCGAGCGATTGGTCTTACTCTTGAATTCACTATTTAGTTTGGTCTTTCGAATATCAAGAAAAATTTATTAAATTGTTAATAATTTCTTATTTTTTATAAAATATAGAAATAAAAGAGTTTAATATTTGTGTTTATATTTTCGTAAGTTGTATTAAGTTAAATTTAAATGAGTAGTAAAAATTGGTAAGTGATATAAATATTTCACCGACTAGTATGATTAAACCTCAATAAAATTGTTATTATTTATTAATTCTTTCGCTGCAATATAGTTATAAGTATATAATTCCAAACGATACAAATCATTATTAGCGCTCAAATGTCTGATATGAGCGCCATCCAATTCTTCCCATCCTATTTTCCGTTCCGATCTAATCCACTTACTCTCACCTCTGTAGTCTTGTTACCTTCCAATTCATCCCAAATCACGCGGCGTAACGGCAGCATCACCGCGGGTTAGGTTCCCCCTCCCTCCCCGGGCTATTGTCAACCTCCGGGGTGCAATACACACAGCACGGGGAGGCTTTTGTTTTATTTATTCCGGAGATACAAGATACAAGATGGAAGTGGGAAGGTGGCTATGAAAGGGTGGGGGTTTGGTTTTGTTTTGTTTTGTTCATTTGTTTCAAATGAAAGAAGTGGTTTAATGAAAATATTAATAATTGTCATGCTTACTGAATAGAATAAATTGAAGCGACAAAATATGTCCTTGATGTGTAAAGAAATGAAGAACTTTTTTTTTGCTATGGATTTAACCAATCTATACGGTAAGCAAAGTAAGCGTGGCACAAGGGAGCCATGAGCCATGTGCCAAGATGTGAGAGGCGCGGCACCTCCAAAATAAATAAATAAAAAAAATCTGAAAAGAAAATACTTGGAAGTTATTTGTACAAATTTAAAACTGCAAATTTTAAGTTTTTTTCTACATTTACGGATTTATTATTTACCGCATGGCATTTGTTTGAGATCCTTATGAACAGTGATTATTTATAAAATCTTTTTAAGAATTACACGTGTTACAAATGTGTATATATAATTTCGGCGCCCACAAATATACAGGGTGTTCATTTTATTTTGTCCACTATTGGTATCTCGAGAACTATAAGAGCTACGGGGTTGGTTAAATTAGCAAACAATTTCTATTTTACAATACTATTAACATGAGACAAACAAATTTTTTTTTAAACGAGTGGTTCTCAAAATAACTGTCACAACTTTTTTATTTTAAATGGGAACCTATTTTTTATTTGCTTATTCAATAGAGAATTTTATTCTGAATTCAATGATATAATATTATCATACCCTAACATAATGATTTTTTTGAAAAAAATGCATCTTAAGTTTTAAATTAATTTGATTAAAATATGACAATAATAAGAGTGTTATGACGGAAAAAACGAAATACAAGTCATTTTTTAACCTGGAATTTGGAGTGCCTTGACAGATGAAGTGAATAAAAGTATTCACATTTTTAATTCAAGGTTATAGTTCTCGAGATAGCAATAGTGGGCAAAATAAAATGAACACCCTGTATAGGCTTTACCAAAAATAAATGTATCAATGAAACTGTATAGTTTTAATTTATATTTTATCACTTTGAGACTTCGACATCGGAAACGTCCAAACTTCGTTTTGTATTTTAAAAAGCACCAAAAGATTTTTTTCTTTATTTCACAACGCGGTAATGAGGTATTTTTATTAAAATGCAAAACTATGTTAGAATTAGAATATTGCTATTAAAAATATCAAATATCATCCACATTTTTTTTAATTTCGACCCTACCTGAAACAAGAAATTAAAAAAAAAAAAACAGGAAAACAGTTCCCATACTAAAACAGTGTAGCTCAGTTCGCACAAAGCTTCATCAATTTTAAGTCCTTAATGCATCAATATTACTATTATATTTCTTTTAAATGGATAACATGACATCAGAATAAAATGTCAAATGAACTATTCAACATATAACTATTCAACATTGCTATTAAAATTTCAATTAGCATTTTTTTGTTTAAGTGTTGCTTAAAATTTAATTCTTATTGGTGCAACTCGGCATAAGTTGTTAGAATGTGGCACACCATTTTATTATATTTTTACTTTTTTAATATTTTTTTACAATTTTATACTACGACATTTTTAAATGGAAATTTAACATATAATTTTTATTTTACAAAAATATAGTTGAATTCCAGATATTATCCCCTACTTAATGAAATAATTATATTATTTAAGGCTTGTTTCTTTTAAGAATATGCTATTGCCAATGCTTAATTTCATTGTTGCAAAACAAAGTCTGAGCGAAAACTACATCTTCCCCAAATAGAACTCATAAATTTTTAAAAAGAAGTTCAATTTTCTACTCAATTCCATTTTGAAAACCAGCATGTATCCTCTATACGTCTATACGCTATTCCTATAGCATCTCGTTCCGTTGTATAGGAATACGAAACAAATTCATACATTTGAAACGAATCCCACTCGTGTCTGCGGAGTTTTACGCGCTGCATTCCTCTCTGATGCCGATGAAATATAAAAAAGCGGAGCCGTCCCAGCTCTGCTAGGCCAACACGCAACTCCAGAGCACGTCGCCGCCGAATAGCCACCCGGCCGCAAAACAAGGCTCGGAATACGTGAAGCTGAGGGAAGAAGCCGAATGAGACGACGTAATACACACGATGAAATTATGGCGAGGAACCTTGTTACTGTTATTCCTTGTCATTACGAAAAATGGACAACTTATTTACTTTATTTTTCATAATTTAAAATTGCCAATTGGCTTTCTTAGTACTATAGCTACAATAGAGACAAGGGAGTATTACTTTTTTTAGAAAATTAAGAGAAACGCGGACAACAATTATTTACTTTATTTTTACCCATTTTCCTTCGTTCTATTACACCTACAATAGAAATGCAAAAGAGAGTGTTAGGAAAAAATGTTCATTATTCAGTCTGTTCCCTTTGTAAAAAATAGACAATCACAAGTATAAAATAATATCACTTATTTATATAAATTATTTAAAAATAACTTACTTGCGAATTAAAAAAATTATTTAACATAAATTAAATTAGCCTTAAGGATGTTTTTTTTATAAAAACATTTATTTACCTTTCTCTCTACGACATAATCGACATGATGAAATTATAGGCTTGAGGAACCTTGTTACTGTTATTCATTAAAAGAAATGCGGACAACCATTATTTACTTTATTTTTGCCCATTTTCTTTCAATCTATTACACCTACAATAGAAATGTAAAACAGAGTATTAGAAAAAATGTCCATGGTTCAGTCTGTTCTCTTTGTGAAAAATAGACAACCACAAGTGTAAAATAATAACACTTATTTACATGAGTCATTTAAAAATGGACAACATATTTACTTTATTTTTGCACAATTTAACATTACGAATTAGTTTTCTTACTACTACAGCTAAATTAGCGACAATAGGAGTATTAAAATTTTTAGAAAATTTTGTACGCTTCTCATACGAGAAATGCGGACAAGCATTAGTACTTTATTTATGCCCATTTCCTTTCCATCTATTACACATAGGTACAATAGAAATGTAAAACAGAATATTAGAAAAAATGTTCGTGGTTCGGTCTGTTCTTTATGTGAAAAATAGACAATCACAAGTGTGAAATAATTATACATATAAATAATTTAATTTATGGAACGGAAAATTTCTTGAATGGACGTTGATTTAAAGGAGGAATGCTGGCCCGGAATACGTGAAGGAAGAACCCGAATGAGACGACAAAATACACACGATGAAATTATGGCGAGGAACCTTGTTCCTGTTATTCCTTGTCATTACGAAAAATGGACAACTTATTTACTTTATTTTTGTACAATTTAAAATTGACAATTGGCTTCCTACCATTGAGAGAAATGCGGACAACCATTATTTACTTTATTTTTACCCATTTCCTTCCATCTATTACACCTACAATAGAAATGTAAAACAGAGTGTTAGGAAAAAATGTTCATTATTTAGTCCATTATCTTTGTGAAAAATAGACAACCACAAGTGTAAAATAATATCACTTATAAAGAATTTAATTTTAAACTTTGATTTAACTTAAATCAAATGGGCTTTCAGGTTCCTTTTATTTTACTATAACATTTATTAACCTCTATTTAACGAAAGAAAAATAAATATTTAGGTTTACTTTTTATCATACAGTAGCTATTTTTGTGGTACTTTATTATTCAAAAATAAGTAAAATGCTACATTATGGATAAGATTTCATCAAATTAAGTAGCTTGATATTTTTGTGCATTATTTGACTTTTTGTCTGTCTTAGCTATTTGACTTGATATCAAGCAATTTCAAACTACTTGATATTACTTGATAACCAGATTGCTTTATTTATGGTTATTTCATTATATTGTAGTTACCATTTACTAGAGTACTCTAAACTCCACCATTTTGATTCCAAAAATTATTAGACAACCTTAAAATTTAATTTAGAAGTAGGATGTTAAAATTAAAAAGTCATAAATGATATTATCAATTACTTGTTTCATTATTTACTGCGACATAGGGTAACCAGGCGTTTTTTAAGGAAGTTAATGAAAATCAGTTATTTAAATATATTTCATGAAATAAGCTATGAGTATACTGGAGATGACACAAAAAAATGGAATTTATTTTGTTACAGATTTCATGATAAAAATGAAGTCACCGGAAAACAGTTGCGAATATACATATACATGATAAAGAAAATCAGTTATAAACACGAAGACTTATAAGAAGTTTATAAAGAATTTTCCAGTATTATTCAGATTATTTTTCTTTAATCTTAAAGTTCATGGAAAGTAAGATTTTATGTGACTTTTATTTTGAATTGTAATTAAGTTTATCTTTAATGATAATCGATTAACATAGATATTGTATTAATTCTTTAACACAGGAAGGTTAAAAGACGTCATATACATTTGAAATTTTTCTAATGAAGTAATAAAATTTCAAATATTCTTTCCATATATAAATGAGGGTTGTATGTAAATAACAAAATTTTTGAGTAATGAAATTTTCAAATATATTTAATATTTAGGGTAATGTAATGAGATTATGCTTGCACAAATTGACATTCTTAAAAATGTTATAAATTAAATAGAAAAAATTGTAAATTAATGGTTATTTCAATATAATTATCTACGCAAAACAAAAATTTAATCTTGAACGGTTTTAAATTTAAATTCGAGCACAGCGGATATTTCTAAGACCTGTAAATAACTAATGTAATTTATATTTAACTTAGGATTACTAAGGTTATTTAAACCTATTTGCTCTGACAAGAGAATTTTCACGTTAGTTACCTTTAGAAACTATTGATAATTAATTAATTTTATAAACAATCGTAGATAAAAGTAAAATAATGAAAGTTAATATATGTCATACATTGTTAATATGGCAGAGTAACACAAGTATCAGAATAGAACTTAAGTGGCCATGTTATTTATTGAGCTAAATCTAATACTTTTGCGATTAATTTAAACTTTATTGAATAATACAATGGATATTTGAACTTATATTCATTTATATAGTGTTTAAGTTTATTTATACTGCATTTTAAACAGTTCTAACTCCCATATATTTCTCGAAACATGAGAAGCTTGCAATAATATTAATTTATGCCAATAATAAGACTATATCCTCCACTATAACTTGTAGTGCAGAGCTACAGTTTACTGCTGTCCACGTCAGTGGCTTTAACAATATCAAGTACGACGGATGACATAACATAGGAGCAATGCGACGAATATATTAGTTAACCTTATTTATTTTAGTGGCGGACTCAGACAGATATTCGCAGAATGAAGCTCAGCACTTATCATTCCAGGCATTCTTGCTAACTGCATGACAACTTGCAAACACATTGCCAATGCTTTACTATTTCTGAATGCATTACGCTAATAACTTGGGAGGTATAATTAACCTGTACAGTAAATTTATACTCAAGTAAATATTAGTCACTTTGTGTCGAAATGTAGTCTTAAATAAAATTTATTTACATTCAAATATAGAAAAGTAATTATTTTTTTAAATTATCAATTTCATTTGCTTTTGTATTTTGTTTTATAGAATTTGTGATTAATACATACCTTATATTGTAAATGTAAATTCATCGAAATTACATAAATAATATTGACAATACATTTATTAAATTAATATAATTTTAATATTACTTTTTTCATACATAAATTAAACAGGACACTTAAATTTAATTTAAATTTGAACTGCTTTATACTTACTGGAATTAAAAGAATTTTTTTCATTACTGGCCTACACATACACATTCACTATTATTAATCTTTATTTGACACGGGAAACTGTTTTTCACTACCGCTTACTTGGTAACCATGATCTCCTAGGTCAATAATAAATTATTATTAACTGTGGTCGATAATGAAAACTGTCACTTATTAAAGAAACTCAAGTTTCCAAATCCAAATATTGTTTGAAACATTTAACTCAAGAAAAGTGTAAAGTATGGAAGCACAATTTAAATATGCCGGCTAAATTAAATACGTAAATCAAATAAAATCAAATATAAAACTCAATAGCGAGATTCAAACTGAAATATAAAACAAGCTATTACTTTATTTTTGTGAATATTAAGAAACAATTTAATGTTCATGTCAAAATGTTTGTTATTATCAATATATTTTTTTTTGTAGGATTGGGATTTAAATGCTTTAATGCTTCTCATATCGGGATACAATTTGGCACTAGGTCACTAATGATAGTCTTCTCAAACTTTGTGTATAATATACTATTTTATCTAGGTACCTGGTACAGAGTTACATTTTTTATATTTTAATAATAATTTATTTGCAAATTATTCTGACCGTTATAGAAAGTTATATACGAGTACATATTGTATTATGAAAAAAAAAAAAACAATAATTTCCATTTTTTTACAAATTTATTAACAAACCTCGATCTTATTCATGTTTATATTAAAAAATAATAAGATTGATTAAATTCATTTATGCCGCGATTGAATATAAAATAAGTAACTGTTTTTTTTTTATTTTTAAGCCAAATTTGTTTGGTACATCCGAACATTAGTCAAGGATCCAACTCACATATTTGCCATTTAAATTCCTTGTGGAATGCCTCTTCGTTGGTTCCACCTTTTTTGCACCTAGCTTTCGAATCCATTATCTCCTATTCCTAGGCCTCTATTCTGGCCAGCTTTCTATTTTTTGCCCGCCCTTTTTCTAATGGCTGCAGTTCTCCACAGGGGTAGCCAACATGGCTGCTGGACACCCCTGCTGTGATAATGAGCGAATGGGGGGTTACTGGAAAGAACCGGGGTTTAGAATTTTGGTAGGATGTAATGTTAAGTGCGGGGAAATGTTAGTGAAACGTTAGTGTAAACGAGGGGTGAAAAATGCGAAAAGGGGAAGAGAAAAATAGTGACAGAGGTATTTTTTGTTTTGGTTTTTGTAATTTTGAGGTATGGTGTTTTGTATGGTAATAAATAACAGTAACCTTGTCACTCTCAATGTTTGTAAAATCAAGCTGAGTCAACAAAGTTATAAGATGGGTTATAGTAACGAGAACACACTTGCTAATAACATAATATTTGAAATACTCTGTATATAACTGAATTGATTATGGTAATTAATGATATTTGATATTCTTTTATGATATACGATTATTTTTATATATGAATAATATGCAAAATAATTAATTGTAAAAATAAATCTAACTCTATAAATATTTTTAATATAACATAAAAATTCATATTGCTCGTATTATTCTAAAAATTGATGTGTTCATAAATCATTTATAATTAATGATTCCAATCAGATTTAAATCACATTGATTTTAAAAAATATATTTATTTAAATTGCTTGATCTACAATTGTTATTTAATATTCCAGATTTACAAAAATTGGGGAAAAAGCGTGTGGGTAATATTACCTTGTGGCAATACTTTCAAGAATTACTAAATCTGTTTAACTTCGTTGGTATTATACTATAACTTTTTTTAAAAATCTGATGTGACCAGCACATCATTTCTCACTTGTCCTCTTTACACTTTCCCTTCTAATCAGTAAAATTTCTTTGTTTTTTTTTATATTTCGTGTCTGCTAAATTTTTTTGTTTTGCTAATTTTCTCGTGGTTCTCATGCTTGCAGTATAATTTTAATATAATGAGTATCCATGCGTTGACTGCTGAGACGGTATTATTAAAATAATTAGTAGTTACTTACAATATTAGTACAATTCCTTTTAGATTATTCGATAATTATTTTTATAATATTTTTACTGTCCGTGTCCATTATAATAATTATCGCTGTCAAATATAAAAAAAATATTTCCATAAATTAATAGATTAACCGCAATTGTAACAAATTTACCGTAACATTATTATTTACAAAAATTTATATATTTTTATAATTAATTAAGATATTTAACAAAAACACTTCAGATCTTCATGAAAAGACGATTAACACCATAAAATCTAATCAGATTAAACTAGTGTATCAGAATGTTATATCCAAAATTTCAACTTTTTTAATTTACTAGTATTTGAGTGATCGTTATTACAAAATCCATCCATCCACACACACGGACAGACATCATCGTAAAAATATTAATATCATATTCTAGGGACGCCAAAACATACTTATCCATTGAACACTTACTATACAATTTTGTAACATTATTCCAATACATCTCTTACTGTGTGGCAAAAAGTAAAAATAAAAAAAGTCTTATTGTAAACAATTTTTTTTGAATCGGTTTTTTATCCAACCCTTTTTATAATTTTAAATATTATATGCCTACCTACAATTTTTTTCAAATATTACATTTTTAAAAGTGAATTTTATTTTTTAGATTTATAATTATTTAGTTATTTTAACCATTAAATTTTTGTACCTTTAATTTTTTACAAATTTTATTTATACTTGTGAATTTTTTTTTATTACGTACCAATTTTATTTTATTTATAAAAAAACCTAGCAATAGTTTAATTTAATAATTAGTCATTCTGCATTCAGCTAAAAGTGCAAAATTTGCTTATATAATTCCAATAATAATAAATATTTTATTTTTGTTTGTATTTTCTCATGCAAATGCTTTGGTAAAAAATGATTTAAATTCTTTTCCTGCATTGATTTTTGTCTAATAATAGTAAAAGCCTTGAATTTCTTTTCTTTTGTAAAGTTTCATATCTGCCAATCTCTGATATTTATAAACTCCCCGGCTTCCGTTTCTTGTATACCCCGCCATCTGTTACGTAACACGCGAACTAGTAAACGACTTACCTTGGAGCCCCGCGCGCTTACGTTTCAATTCAACTCCATTCCAACAATCTATTCGTACCAGGTCGCCGGCTTAAATTACCAATTTGTTTATTTTCATCCGCGGAAACTATTTTTGAATTAATGAAATACATATTCATTGGATTTTTTCCCATGTGTTAATTGGAGAGTGCAATTAGCATTGCTTGCGTAATGAGATGCGAGAGAGATGGAAGAGACGGAGACAGAGAATCTAGTTTGGTCGGAAGGTGAAATATTAACTTGTATGTAGAGGTGCAGCTTGCCTACATTGCCGTAAATTTTACCCGGAGTAGATGTTACACGATGTGCTGAACGAACACAATATTTTTACCTTCACATTTTCCTTATATTTTTCTTTATTAATAAATATTTCATCTCGCCTTTTTTCATTACTAAATACTTCGATAAATCTATATATAGAAATTTCAACTATTTTTAAGTTTTGCAGTATATATTATTTAAAAAAAAACTATCTAGAAATTGTAGAGAAGTAAATATTTTTGTGTTAAAAAAAGTAACACTTGCACCTTAAATGAAAATACAGAAATTTCAACTATTTTTAAGTTGTGTATTTATTATTAAAGAAAAATCTATAAATTGTAGACAAATAAATATGATTTTCAATAAAACAATAAATTCAACTTGTACCAATAATTTGTATTAGACTTAATAACAAATGCTAATCAAAATTTTAATAGTATTTTATCATAATTAATTTGTTGTATTATTTCTAAATATTTTTTAAATGATATTTAAATGTTTTAATTTATAATAAATTTCAATAAAAAAGTTGTTATTTTTTTATCTCAAATAGTAAATTACAATATGTTTATTTATATTTACAAATATGTAACATATTTTATAAATGTTAAGAATTATAGTCTTGTATATTCTATAATAGCTTAAATGATCTCATCTGTAATAACAAAGTACTTAAAATAACAAAAATTATTATAAATTATAATTTATTTTTAAAGAATATTTGTATTGATTATCGAAAGTACTACATTGTGAGGTAATTTAAATTTCGCGGTTGTAATTCCAACCCCCACTACTTTTTTATTACTACTAAAATATCCTCCTGAATTTGTTTTATGTTCTCTTTTGTTATTGTTTACTTATTTACCAAAACAAGCGCTTGATATTTGTGGAATGTATTATATTTTTACGGCTGTATGTTTTGAGTTGAGGTAGTATAATGCGCAACAGGTAACATCTGCCTGAACCGAAGTTCTAGGGTTTCCCGACTGATGGCGCGTCTGTACAACTCTTCATTCAATAGCGCTCAATATGCGGACCGAACAAATATTCCCAATAGTTTTGGAAAAATTCCTCTGGAATTCTTAATGCATATGAATAAAATATAAGACGAAAAACACAAGAAAAAGAAAATGTAGTCTACACTTTGCAGAATTAATGAGTTAAATGAAAGAATAGCAGGAAGTTCATTATTAAAATTTAAAAAATTATTTGCACTGAGAAAAACATTGTGCTTATATTCTATTTTAATTTAAAATTTATTAAGAATTTTTTTAATACGAAAATATGCTCACAACGTCACGAAAAAAATATAATAAATGTAACAAAATTGCGTATATTAGGTATATATTATTTCACATTAAAATTCAATTATAAATAATTATATATAAATACAATATTATTTATTATTAATTTCTAATTATTTTCCACCAAGAACCGATTATACGTACACTTTCAATAATATTTTTTATTATTGTTATCTACACTATAATACTGTAGATATTTATGAAATTCAATTTGAATTTAATTATAAATTAATTATTGAGGTTTATTAATTTTTTTTTTTTGAGCAAGTACTAATTTATTTAAATTTTTAATATACCGGGTGGTGACTCTATACCCGAACATAGGGATTTAACAATTATTTTAAGTAAATAAAAATTCTCCTTCTGAATCAGTAAGAAAAATTTATTTTAGGTGCCTTGTAAGCTCAAAAATTAGGTTTGAACTTTGAAAATGCTGGAAACCACCCCAAAAATAGCAGTAGAGACAAAAGTTAACAAATGTTTAACAGTTTATCTGTCAAGTTAGCTGCGTTAATTTAGTTTATTATTATTATTATTATATATACATATAATTTTAAAATACGCATGTATGAATACCATTCGTATATTTTGTGTTGAAATAACTTAGTGAAGTTTGGCGTTTGAAATGCATTCGGGAAAACTTTTCGAGATAAATATTTTCAAGTTTCAAGTTCAGGTCAGCTAAACAATTCCCCGGAATGAACATTCCTTCTTATTTGAAAAATATCGCTAAAAACAACTCATCTCTTTTGAATACTATTTTTCATCTGGTTCATATTTTCCGCTACGTCTCTGGAAAACGAAATCAAGCCAATCTTATTCCGTTCGTGAGTGAGACTGCTCTCGTCCTTCCTGTCGAGTAGTTCTCGGCAGCACCGTCTGACGTCGCTCGTGTTTTTTTAAGAGGCAGCACAGCTGGGAATTCAGACGAAAAGAAGCGAGCTCTTTAAAAACAAAAGCAAAGAGAAAAACATCGTAGTGCGCTGGGGAGGGGGCCTCAGAATGAGATTAGATTACAGGTTGGGTTAAACTCTAAGCTGCTTAGTCTATGTTTGTTAAGTACTTTTGTTTGGCATGGCACTCAAACTTTTTTAATATCATGTAAAGTATAGAGCACAGAAACATTGTTTGGGAAGGAAAATTAGTTAAATTATTTTTCAGAGTTCAAAAACATCTGCTCTTCTTTATAAAGCAAAACAAACAGAACTTAAAAATAATTCTATTTACTGAAACAAGTTTATTCTATATTAACATACTAAATTTGCTTATTAATTAATACCGATCAATGATCACAAAACATCACATCACGCGATAACAATCGATGAAAATCAACTTCATATCAATTCTTTTTATTTTTATTTATATTCATAAAGTTCAAAATTTTAAAATTAATTTTATAACAAATATTTAACAAAATTCAATTAAAACATTTGGAATACATTTAGATCTTCTAGTCTTCTAGTAATTCGCGATATAATAAGTGCAATCCGACATAACTGTTCTTTTTTTTGATTTTTAATTCTTTTACTGAATAATAGAAAATTCGATCGTAAAATCAAAATATTATTAGCAGCATATGTCAACATTTAATTTTAAATGTTTTTGTGTTTTTCAAATTATTTATGTCAGTGTGACACTACTGTTATTTATTTTGTTTACAATTATTATTATAATGTTCTATTATTCTTTAAATCAAATTTTATTTGTGATACTTTTTACTACTAATAATTATAAAAAATTTAAATATTTAAAATTAAACATAGCTATATTTAATAAAAGTAAACGTAATATAAAACTATTTTTTTAAAAATCATTTATTGGTGTGTCAAGTAAAAATGAAATTTCATGGATGACGAATTCGATCTGTTGTTAAATGAAAGTCTATCCATCTTTTATGCTTTATGGTCATCGATTGATGTGTCTATAGAGTTTAAGATTATAGTAAGACCTTTTCTACGACCTTATAAAATTACGTTTTTGTACAATATTCTGGTATTTACCTTTCTTACGTATAAGAGAGTAAATGTAATCAAATCTATTTTGACATTTTTTACAATATGTTGTAATTATTTTAAAAGTGAAGGATGCCAAGTTTGTCCATCCATCTGAAGATTTGTGGATATGTATAGTCGAATAAAACAAAACGAATTTTAATGACACATTTAATTTTTGTTTTATAAATAGTACTACGTTAATATTTTTTTTTTAAATCTATAAAAGATAACAGTTATAACGATAATTGATACACTGTTTAATTCGAATGGCATCCGAAACTCCGAAAATGTATCGCTATTAATGCATACATTTTTTTTCATGTGATATAATTTTCATTAATTTAATTAAGTTAAAATAATATTTCTTCGTGTTAAATTTTTGTTATTTCTATTTACTCGTGTCACCTGTACTAACTTTCAACTTTTTCTGGTAAACATCTCAGTGCTGCCATCTCTTAAGGATTTAGGGATTAAGGCAAAAAACTGGAAAAATTCTCATTACCGCAGATTACCTCGCAGTGTACACCTGCAGAATTCGATATTAATAATAAATAATTACATGACATCTGCAACTGCCCAATCAGAAATAAACTGCAGAGTTTACAATGCTGCAGAATGCAGAAATTAGCATAGATGGAATCAAAGAATCCTACAGTGGATTCTAATTGTAATTAAGTGCGAATGTGGTTATTAATTAAGATAATTACGAATTAAATAGCAAATGAGTTGCAAATGTATGGGAGAAAGTAATGCAAATGAATTTTGCATATATGCAAAAATATATTTTTGCTACATAATTACAACAGTAGACGATAAGTTTTATATTTTTTGCATATATTTTACTTGTTCATTGCAATTGTTGTATATTTCATATTAATGAAATGCTAACATATAAATATTTTAAAAATTCACATTTTTATGGAATATAATACGCCAAATTGTATTTGCTCAATTTTTATAAATTTTATAAGCAAAAAGTTTTTAAAATATTTTCTTTTTGATAATTTATTTAAATATTAAATTATAGATCCAGTAAATTTTGAAGTGATTATTTATTTTAGATTATTTTATTAATAAAATAATTATATATGAAAAAATATTAATTTTTAAAATATAATTTATGTGTTGTACTAAAATATATTTTTTAATCAACTCGAATAAAAAATCATATTTGCATTATAAAGGACGAAAAATATATATTTACCAGTCAGAAGTCGGAAAATAACTTAGTCTGTGAACTAATAGATGGCAGTCGTAATTTTTAATATTTTTGATAAATATAAATATATTTTATTTTTATACCTCGTTCGTTCGACGAAAATATATATAAAAAAACTAGTATTTTCATGAGTTGATGATGTTTATATTAAAATTATAAGTGTTAGATAATAATAATTTCCAATATCAACATATTGTTGTATATTGTAGAATAAACAATAATAAGTGCCAGGGTCTCTGTGCAAAAATTTGATGGGGACCCGTTTTCAAAATGAAATAAAAATTGAAAGTTTTTTTTTTAATAAATTGTTATTTTAACAAATATTTGAATATTTTTTCTACCATTTATCACCCAGATGAAGACTGATTTACTGTCGAAACATTGGTGTATTAGTGAATTTTTTTTAAATATTTGCCATTTCAAAATTACTAATTGTCCAGTCTAATAAAACCAATTCTGTATTGATAAACAAAAAAAATAGTTTTGACCCTTTTCTTGGTTTATCCCTTTTAGAATATTATATATCTTCATATGATAATACTCTTAAAATATCATTGTAGATGCTCAGAAGTATTAGATGATATTTTAGGCATTGTTCGATCATAACAGTTATCAGCCTATTTTTTACTACTGTTAATTTTGAGAATGATTTTTCTGCGGAGCAATTTATTGTCACGAAAACAAGATAAATTCTCAAGAGGACTTCCACGTTTAGAAAAGGATCCTGTACTTTTTTTCTATAACGTCAAATTCTGCGTTCTTATCAGGCTAATTCTATCTTTAAATTAGAAAATGTAGTTAAAGAAATTGTGAATAAACGCAAAAAGCATTACTACAATTTTTTTCTACTAATAACCAACTTTTGAAAGAATAATTTTCCTTTTCTGAATTTTTTGAAATTCCATTTTCGTTTTCATTTCCAACACAGTTGGCAACACTACATTCCCCCCTTTCCCCGCCGTGACGGTTTAACTTCTGCGCAGTGGGCGACCTCTCGTGACGTCGCGACACAAGTATGGGAGCGCACGACCATGGCTAGGCCCTCCAGACACATGCGACGAACCGGTTCGTACAACATAAGTGCTTCACCATCAAAATATGACGGCTATAAGCGGCGACTATTTTTATTTTTAGAAATTGTGTTACTAGGAGTAAGTTTATTTCATTTTATTTGCAGTTTTTTTAAAAGATTTTTAGCTATTAACTAGTAACAAAAATTTCTTAAATAACCGCAACGTAATTTCAGCCTCAATATAAAACATTGTTTATATCTAACAAATGTTTTAAATTTTGATTGAGTTAATACAATTCATATCAATTTTGAAAAGCGTTTTTCTTTTTATTTATAAACAAAGTTTTTTTTTGGCAAAAGACTACGGAAATAAAAAACTACAACCAAGGTTATTATGTAATTTTTAAAGCTGTTTAATGGCCAAGTTTATTTCCTGAATGCTTTTGAAGTTGAACGAAAATATTTCTGTTTTATTTAAATTTTAACAGTTTTTTAAAAGTTAAAGAGGAGTTGATTTAAATGGTCCAGAACGCAACATTAACTGAAGCTTATTTTAAATATTACATTTGAATTTTAAAATAAAACAGGGTATTACCTTAGTACAGAAATAGGACTATGTATTTAAACTACCATTTCATGTGTATGATAATTACTAAAAAAATATTATCCTATCTTAATTAACATAAGACCATATACATGCTTATCTATGTACGCGTATGTAGGTATACATAAATAATTAAATTTCTCTAATATTTCCTAGTTATTTTGATATACAATTAAATTAGGTCGTGGAAACAATTTCATTGATTTCCAAACCACTATTTAATAAAAAATTATAATCACGAGTTGTTAGGTTTAAGGTAATATATATTATATATTTTTGAAACATTTGAAACGGAATTTTTTAAAAACTCGTACCATTTTTCATTTTGCATCAGATATTATCGGCAAGTATTAGATTCATTTAAACTACATTCAATTTTCTTCCACTAATAAAGTTTTTTGATTTCGTTTAATCTTATCAAATGTTTGAAATCATGAATTATGTCTATTTATAGTTCTATCCTCTGGTATTATCAACAGACTTTTAGATTTAAATGTGCATTTTACGAACAAAACCTTTAGAAATAAAATATTATAAAGGATTATCAACATTGCTGCCAAAATTTCGATATGCTTTTTTTCATCAAGTGAGCATTGTAAATTATATGTCGGTTGATAAAAATTTCGGTATATTTTTTTTTATTAAATTTACATTTAAAATTAAATGTCTATTGATAATACCGGAGGTAAAACCATTAAATATAAAAATAAAAATAAGTCTTGAATGCCTTGTAGATAAATGATCGACTAAGGTTCTTACAAACCGCGATACTTTCTTGCGGTCAACATGAATTATTAATATAAAAAAAAGTATAAATTAATTTGTCTGTGATGCATTTTTTATATGAGTTTTGAATTCCTAAAGATTAGTTAAATCCGGTCGAGATTAATAATTCATCACTCATTTTTTATCTTATTTTTTAGTACACAGGAGGACCAAAATTTAATTAAAACCAATAAATGTTTCTCACGTTTTGATCCACATATATAATTAACATTATTATCATGATATATAGAAGTATGCAAGTTGAAAAAAAAAATAAAAAATAACAAATAATAATAAAAAGAGAGTCATTCAAAGTTATTACTATGCTTGTACAAAGATTCTTTAATTAAGAAGTGTAACATTATCCTGTTTATTGGAGAATTTCACATGGGTTTTGAATTTGAATAAAGTTGAAATATTACTATTTTGCAAAAGAATTTGAACACATGCAACAACTAATGAATATTGGTGAAAAATTTCATTTAAATATTATTTTGTTCGCGAGTTAAAAGAGATTACATTTTGTTTCGATGTCCCGTCATGCCAACCGTCTTTAGCAATTTCATTGGTTGCCTTAGAACTTGCGGAGGCAGTGTCAAAATGTTACTGCATATTCTTGTTTCTATTATGAAAAATAATAATTTTTTCATTCATATACATACAAATTTGTATATAAAAAATGGAATGGATTCGGTGGACTAATAGAGTGACCCGCTAGGTCTCCAGAGCTTAAATCATACGTGTTTTTTTAGCGGAACATTAAAAACTATTAATGGGAATATGTATAGTAATAATTTAAAAATTTAAAAATAAAATTCAAACTCATTCTAGAAACATCAAACTTACCCAAATTACGAATATTATAAATCAGTTTTGGTATTGTTTAACCACAATGTTATATATGAATGTTTCATTTTAAAGCGATCGGTTTGACACATTGCTGTCAATCATATGTGAAGTTGCAACCAGGGGTATGGCAAATCCTATGTTTCTCGTTAAAATAAACTCTCGGTAGAATGCCATTCTAGTCACTAATAAATAATAATTATGTATATACATGTCCAGTAAATAAATGTTTTGTACAAACCTAGCGAAATATGTAAAATTGTCGCAGTATATTTACAAACAGTGCAGTGCGGCGTTGTTTTTGCGCTGATCTCCCGGCGCTCTGTATAAATATTGGGCGTATTTGCGAGATGTTTGTTGTGGCATGTTTGGGAAATGAGCCCAATCCTGTATGCAGCTGCTTGATGTCGGTTTTGGTAAATGGTATAATTTTTCCGCATAAGTTAGTGCGCGGTACACATCACATATCCGTATTCCGAGAGCACAGAGAATTCATGTGCATAATTTTGCATTCTGTATACAAACTAGATGATCTAGCCACCGCTGGTAGCTCGGTGCGGTTTTCCATGAAGTCTAGGTATATCAGGATGCAGCCAACCACTAACCTCGCACAACAGGGATCAATCACTACTAAGCTACTTCTGAAGACAAAATACAATTTTCTATTTTTATTATATTTAATATTTTAGTATTTTATTTAATACTGATCAACTATGTTTATTTACAACATTCAGACTATATAAAAATAGAAGTCTGATATTAAGAGAATCTTAAAATTTAAATTATATTCATATGAATGGCTATTAATATTATAGTAAGAAAAATGATATGAAATGAATATACGAATAAATAAAAAATAAGTGTTTGTGACTATTAAATTTAAAAGTTAAGAATCCCTTAAATTTCTTTAAAACAAAAATTATTTTCTATTAATTACTGCAATATTATAGGTACAGGCTATTCCACTTATAAAAAGTACAAATATGGCAATATCTACGAAAATCATTTTTTTTTACTAAATTTATTCAGATTTAGGAAGCTTATTAAAAGTACCAAGAACTTTATTTAAATAATTTAGCGGTATCTACAATAACTTTTGAGAAAAAAAAGTGTTTCCAATTTCGCATTCCATCCTATATATTTGTGTTAAAAATAGACAATACTCAATACATAATGAAAATTATTATTAATATTTTTTAAAAGTTGATATTAACAGTACTTGTAAGCTTCGCATAATATATTTATATTTCGAAAATTTATTATTTTTAATTAATTCTAGATTAATCTTGAAAATTGTCTAGAATTTTCTCGTTTGATCTAGAATAAGCAAATCTTGTCTTGCCTTGAAATTGATTGAATTCCAAATCTTATTTAATTCATTTTTATCAGAGTTGCATTGATTTCAATCAGTCATTAAATCAGATGTAAATCACATTGATTTTTTTTAATAAATCAAGATTTAAATCGCATTGATGGAACACAAAAATTTCGTTGCTCGAATCGAAAGTCGCTATAACTGATAAAATTAAAATAACGTCAGTGTATTTCGACGTTATAACCAGTTTGTCACTATAAGCGGTATCGTTATAACCGATTTTTACTATAGATTTTTTATTGTTTCCTTAAATTTTTATTTATTCTTCACATTATTATTTTTTTTTTTTTCATTATAAATGCTATTTTGTTAAACATATTTTTGTAATTATAATATATCATTTAAAAAAATAATAATAAAAATCTGATTTTAATCAAAAATCTCCGATTTACATAAAAAAAATAATTTTATTTCTCGAATTTACTGTCATTAATTATTTTTCGATAACTGTTAATTAACACCCTACAATTATGAAAATCATACTAATTTCATATATATTTGATTATTTAGCAATGGGCAAAAATAAGTCTAAACAGTTGCAAATAAATAAATCTGAACTATTAAGTATAAAAAGCGACTCGGAATATAGTTAAGTATTACAACTATTCTCGAACAGTAACTTGAACTTCAAATGTTATAATTTACTTACATCCCTTGCAGCTTAAATAATTAAACTTGCTCATAAGTATTTCATTATTGAATTTTTATATGATCTTATGTCAAGAAAAACGTAAAACAGAAATATATAGAATTTAAGAACTTGTAGATATGTAAAACCAAGATGATGTATTCATAAGCTTATAAAGCTATAACCATCCTCCTTGCCCGATCCATCCTTTAACCTCTCTGGCCCTCATTCCAATGCTCCTCACCACCACTCACTGACACTCACACTTCCCGCTTCCACTTCCCGTGGATCGTGCCTTGCACCTGCTAAGCACGGGCATCCCGCCCTGCCGCACCTATCTGCATGGCTCATGGCTCATTAGCCGGCGACACGGACAACTCGCTCCCGGGACAATCGCAATCCGAGCAGATCGAACCCAAGTTTCAATGATGGAACTGGACTAATGGCAAGGGTATTTACACTCGGGTTCTAGTTTGCTTGCAGATTTCATTTGCAAAGTTATACTTGGTATGGGAATGGGAGTTTTCAAACGCGTTAAGCTAATGGCTTCATTTTTGGTACAATTTTAACCAACTTGCAATTTACTGAATAAGGTCATACAACAAAGAATTTCAACTTTACATTCTTTTGATATTAATTCATAATTATGGTTTTTGATAATTTTTCAATTACTTGCCTTTTTGCAAGTGGTTCTCTTTTTTATTTTCTTATTTCCAATTTATTCTTTTTCTAATAGCAATACAATTGTTCATTTTAAGTGATATACTATTGCTACCTCGAGAACTGTAAGAACTACGATTTTAGTTTAATTAGCACAGAGGCGTAGATAAGGGGAGAGGATTAAAATACGACTTTTAACTATTTTATTTTAAATTATTAGAATAAATGTAATTATTATTTTTCTAAAACTGAAAGATTTGTATATTTTTAAAATTTATTGATTTATTATTCTTCCGAAATCCTCCTTCATTTGAAATTTTTGAATAAGTTGCTGAATTAGCAAACAATTTCTATTTTATAACATTATTTCAATGAGTAAAAAATGGTGGGATCAACTTTGTCATTTTCAATGGGACCTAATACTATATATTAATAATGGTGTAATATTTCCATTACAATTTTTGCTTACTTTATTTTATAAATTTATTACTTAGTACCTAATTTATAGTATATATATTTTAAATTGAAACACATTTAATTGAACACCTGAAATGCCTTTTTATTTACTCAGATGCTAGGTTATGTAGATTTTTTTAATTAATGTAGTATTTATGAATTTATATATATTTTTTAAAATAAAAATTATGTGCAAATTTTATTTAATGTTTTTTATTCATTGTAATCTATAATAATTCTATGACAATGGGTTTTTTATTATCAATTTTATTTATGATAATACATTTTATAGTACAATATTACTTTATTCTGACTTAACAACTTTTCAAAATTGAAATCATAATTATTATCTAAATCAATCAAACACACTATGCCACCTAGTTGAGTTATCTGTTTCAATTCTATATTTTTTCTTTTTTATTAATATAGTTGTATCTAACGTGTTGTTATTTTAATTTATATGAGAAAAAACTTATTTTTAGTTCTTATAAAATTATAATTCATGTTAATCTTTTTCTGCTAGGTGCGTATATGCATATAAAGATCATAAGCAAACTAATAAATTCTTGCAACTCTCACATATTTCACTCTCCACTCTGTATTAAGATATCAAATCTTGTACGAGTGCGAGTAGGTAATTTGAATTGCAGGAACGTTGCCCTTGCCTTGCAGGAAGGAACAATGTGCCTGTTTAATAGAACGGGGTTTTATTAAATTTGGAGTTTATATGCGCGATGCGAGCACAACAGTTGTCACGGCATTTGTTCCAATTGTTTCATTTTTTCACCCCTCAAATTTGTAGGTTTTATTTTTCCCGAGAAAATTTGACAGTAATTTAATCAGGGGGAAATAATGCAAAATAAACAAATCATCACAAAATAAAAATATATAATTACTGTTCTAATAAATTAGTATTATACTTTTTTGGGGTTCCAATTTAATTTTTAATTCTTTTACGGCCAATTTTTTACCTGTTATTAAACAATCAGTTACCTTAACCATCGGTTAATAGAAAAATATCGCATAGAAATACTGAAATAAGTTTTCAAAAATATATGTTGTTTACTATTTCGATGCGATATTTTTCTATTAATTTTTGGTTAAGGTAATCAACACTTTAACCAGACATGAAAAAAATCGATCCTTAATTTAAAACTTCTTGCTGTAATTTATGGAAGACATTAATTAATTTTTTATGGAAGACATTAATTAATTTTGTAGATATGGAATATTAAAAACTATTTACGGACAGCAGTGGCTTAACAGGTTAGCACGCTCTGCCTCGAATTCAGAAGTTTAGAATTGGGGCTTAAATGCAAATCATCAACGATTTTCCAAATAAAAATACCCTTATAGTGGCTCGAAACATCGGAACCTCCTAAAAGCTGTAGGTTCCTTGCAGAGGCTGTAAACTGACAACCCTTACAATTAAAATGCAAAAAAAATGGCACAGGTAAAATATTTATTGATTTTATCTTCGGCAGAAACAAAAGAGATTAAAGCGGCAAAAAAAATTTACGTTGCATTTGCAACTACTCTATTGTTATATCGAAACGGGTTAATTATATTGGATATTGAACTTATGGAACAATGTATCGTCTTATAAAATTCGTACAATAATATACTATTAGGTTTTTATGTTTATTCTTTATTGTACTGAAATTTACAGTTGCTGTAGATGGTTGTGTAAATATATCTAAATTTAAATAATGAAATTCAATGTACCTTTTTAGTTATTAAAAGTGGTATTACCGACAAATAGTCCCTACGGTAACTGTTTAGTAAATTTTAGCTGGTTATTTATTGACTTAAATCTCTTCCAATACAGTAATTTATATGAAGTAGTATGTATCGTGTAATCTTTTGTGTTTTAGAGAAATTCTTGTAACATCCTCCGCGTCTATTTTTGTGAGAGTGAGTCGGTGTATGTAAGAGCAACACGATACACGGATACACGAATCTAATAAATAATCCGTACGCTTTACACAATCTAAAAGCGATTTCTCCAACAAAATACAATCCTAACCCTTCCATAAATAACCCGTCTGCTGTCTTTGCCCCTCTACGCATTCTCCGTACACGCAACTACTACGGGGTGACTCACAAACACGGAAAAATTCCATGTGCAATCGCTGGATATCGTCACAATGTGCTGGAAATGTAAAGATAATTCAAATGCATAACTAGTGTTTTACCTGGAGGTATTATCTATCTGTACTGTCATACAAGTGGGAAAATATATTTTTGCCATTAGGTATACTTGTTCTTATTGTGATATTGTGAACAATTAATTTACAATAATTTAGCTTTAATAATTCCAGAAATATAATTGAGATTTTAAAATTATTTTATTAACTTTTTTTATGTTCATCCATTTGAATATGCATATGCTACTATAACTTTTAATTTTCATTTTTTTATTTATCTTTGAACATAATTTTACTTCTTTCAGTCGTTACTTCAATAACATTATCGCAAATTATATTTGGTGACAATATTTGTCAATTTTTACAATTATTATTTTTCCAACTTATAATTACTATATATTTTTTCTTTTAAATTGAATATATGGGGCAAAAAAATAATAAATTAGATACGGAATAAATGTTAATTTGATAATATGAAATAGCGTAATTTGCGAAACACCGCCTTTAAGTGAGGAAGGTTATAAACGTTTCTAGAAATCCATTCCGTTGAATTTGCTGTATAGTTTTCCTCACGAGAAGTCGAGAGATCGTTTTAAAACTGCCCCTGTACCATAAAACTATAAAAGAACAATTTAGCCTGGTTCACCACAAGTTGCTTTGTATTTGTCATAATACCTGTAGTTTCCATGGTTGAATTAAACGAAAAAAAATTTTAAAAAATAAGAAATTAATAATTGTTATTGTATTACTATGATTCGGATTTTATTTTAATACCTTAGCTATTTTACTTCATAATATTTTTGTTAGATCCAACTCTGTGTATATTACTGACAGTGTGTCTAGTTTTATTATAAATTCAGGTTTCTTAGTGAAGTTAAGTGAGGAGAGTTTGAGCTTTTTATGACAATCCCTCTAGTACTCGTAAGACAAACTATAGGTGTTGACTATTAAAAATCCTAATAGGGTTTTCCATCATTTTTTGATTTTTTTTTGTATTAATCTTCAAATAAAAATATTAAATACTTTTGTTTTATTTTTAAAGATACTTAATAATACACCAGAAATAAATTAATAAAGACTTATAAAGCGTCATAAAAGATAGCTGTAGTGTGAGAAAGAAATTAGAGAAATAGAGCTGATAGCTTTTCAGTAAAATTAGACATCACTTTATAATTTATAATTTTTGAATTTCTCTTATAAATATTTAACATTTTATATTATTTTTTATATCATTACTCTTTATTTAACTCATATTTTAATTTGCAATATTTTCGTTAAAAAACGTTCTCTTGGAAAACCCAATTATTAAAATTCTGCGATAATTTGTGCCAATATACTAAAAATTATAATACACCTTATACCACATATAAATTTGATTTTGCTTATCATACCTTCCTTATACTAACACATCCTAATTACTAAGTTATTAACCACATCTTTCCGCCCTCCTGTATGCGTCTCATCCAGTTTCCATGTCTGGCGTCTATAAATTCGTGTTCCCCAGCGTCCCGCCCGGACATCGCATCCCTGCGGGGGCGGCGCGCCGCGGCGGTGGCGGGCGCCGGAACTACCGCCAGCGGCACGCAACACGTCACGTGACCCGACTGATAACCCACGCCGCCCCACACGGGGAGCTACGGTGTCATACGTGCCGATAAAAGAAAGAAATTGATGATGATACGGATATAATGATTTGAATTCAATATGGTTTATCAATAGGAAATTTGGTTAAAAATGTTGGTGATGACCTGGTTGTTAAATTCGAGATTAATAATTATATATTTAACATACTCTTAAAATTACAGAAATAATATATTTCTACCTTTTAAAAATATTATTGATAATATGACAACTATAAATCAATAGGAATTACTGATAAGTACAAAAAAAAAATGCTTCAGTTAATAAGTGACGTAGATAACTAGCACACGTATGTCATATTACATTTTGTTCAACACCTTTAATCATTGATGTAAAATATATAAAAGTATTTTTGACAGTTGATATTTCATAATGTCATTTAAAAAAATAATGTAGAGAAGGTTTTATAACATAGTTATTATGATATGAACCCACAAACAGTAACTTATTATTTTTAACCCACCAGTGGTTTAAGACCTGCTTTATTTATCTAAAAACACCGTGGTTACAGTGTTATAATTACACGTTGTAGGATAATAGTTATTTATGGTACGTGTGTTACATTACAAATAAGTCATGTGAGAAATGTTTAGTTTTTAAGTGACTTAGGTAATTAACACACGTCTGCCGTACAACATTTTATCCAATACATGTTAATCATTTGTACAAAAAAATTTTTGTTCACATTTTGAATGATATTTATTAAAAAAATATGTGAGATAATTTTATAACGTATAGTTACAAATATACGAATCAACAATCAGTGAATTATAATTCCTAACCCACAAGTGACTTATGACCTGTTTTATTTATTTAAAAGCACTATAGTTGTTGCCCTGTAATTACACGGCGTTATATAAAATAATAAGTTTGCTATGATAAAAAAATGTAATGTGTAAATATAAAAAATTGATTATGAAATATATGCGAAATAAAGTCAACTTCCGCATTTATCATTATTTAGAAATATGTGTACTTCTTAAATATGTCATTTAAATTAAAATTATTTGCAAAAAAACTGTTTTTTATGTGACATTAATTTTAATATTTTTTTCCAGGTGCACCAGAACATAAACAAATGAAAAATTCATTTCGTCTTTTCGTAGAAATTCTTATTTTTGCTGTTGGTGAGTAATTTTATTTAATATCACGATACAGAGTAATAATAGTTAATAATGATTAATTGCTGATACAAATAACTTCCGTATAAACATATATGTATATAGATACGTAGATATATCTACGAAATAATTAAAATAAAATTCATATAGGATGTAGAGTATAATATTACTATAATACTAGTAATGTAAGAATGATTTTAGTTATTTATTTAAAAATGAACTACTAAATAAATAACTCAGAATATTTAATTTTGCAAATATTTATTAATATAACATTAATTTAACTAATATTAAAAATAATAGATTTTTACGATCAGTTTACAGGAAACTAAAGGTATACAAAATATATTGAAATAAATGGTAGTATTGAAAATTTGAGAAAACCTGTTTTTGAAATAAATTTTTACCGGAAACATTTTTAATTTTCTATATGTTGATGTTAAAAAAATCAACGTCCGTTTTTTTTTGCACCATCTACTGTTTGCATTATTAACTCAATCCCAAGTTAAAATACGGCTGTACAGAGCTTTGAACTGCACTAATCTACAAGGTTAAAACCCTTTGTACAATTGCGTAACACAAGGCCACATTAAATCACCTAAACTTATCCTATTCCTACCTTTTCTTCTCCTAAATCACCATTAATTCGGCCTTGCACATTACTGCTTCACTTCACCTTGGCTCGCGGTTTTGGACTAAAGTAAAAAGTGAAATTAAACCTGTCATTCCTCATGGATCATGTACCTGTTACCTGAAGCAAAGGGTGAAGAGAAGGGCAGTGAAGGACAAGGGCCAGTAAAGGGTTGAGGAAGGGAATGTTAGGCAGTGGAAAAGTGAAAGTTAGTGTGAATAGGTTGTGACGTGATTTTTGTGGTTTATTGTTGGTGGAAAAACATTGACGAATTTTGTTCAGACACACATTCATAGATGCAGTATTTTATTGGAAATTTGGTTAGTAATTTATTTAATATTATTTTCGCGCTACTTGTATTGTAATTATATGTATTATGTATTTCATCCAAAGCTTCGAGATATATGTAAGTGAGCTGTAGCATTCGTTCATATTTTTTGCTTGATGACGGAACTTAAAAATTTCAATATCACTTACATTCCTAGGGAAATATGCCATACTGTTAAATATAGTAACATAGCAACAAACATAGACGACTAAAAAATGAATAAAAGTGATGAAAGATGTCAAACTGGCAGTATTTTTATATATTTAAGCCTATTTTGTTGCATGAAATGTAGATACATTATTGTCCGATCGAAACACGATTTTTAACTGAAACCGAAACCGTTGCCGAATATTTGGCTTTTCTTCTAAAACCGTAACTTATGTAGTTAATGGACCAATTCTGAACAAATCTGTAAGTCTTACAAATCTGTAAATCTGTAAAAAAAAAAACTGAGAAAAACGCATCAATTTTGGTGATTAATGTAAAATTATGCATAAAAGCGACTGGTTTTGTTGCGATTTTGTTCATTATTTACAGATTTACAGATCTATAAGATTTACAGATTTGTTCAGAATTGGCCTATAAGTTAAAGATTAGTTAAATTTTTATTAAACACGGAAATCTAGTGTTTTTCTTACCTTTTAAGGTATTATTCGATTATAATATAAAATGAAAGACTTCATTTTATTATAATTAAAAATCTCTTATTTTATATTCATAAAATTACATATGTGATTATTAATTTAACATTATAACTAAAATTGCCTAAAATCCGATTTAAAAGAAAATAAAAAACATGTTTTTATTTAAATCTAATTTAAAAAATTAAATTATACCTAGTTTTAAGTTTTGTGAAACACACTTTTAAAGTAAATTAAACAATTAACCACACATTATTACAAAAAAAACTGCATTATAAATCCAAAATAATGTACCAGTAAAGTCATTTTAGCGACGAAGTTAAGGAAACAGATTTAGTAGTTCTTGAAAGAAATGTCACACGGTAACATTTCTAACATTACCAACAAGTTTTTCCCTCAATTTTCGTAAATCTGATGGGATGTTAAATAACAATAGGAGACAAAGTGATTTAAATCAATGCAACCCTGATTGAAACAATCATAAAACATATAAAAGAAAGAAAATAAATATAAATGATACATACATTAAAATTATTAGTAATTATTGTGTGTACATTGTAACCATGAATGAAAGTAGAAGCAGATAGTAAACTATCAATAACAACATACACTACTATCCTATAATATACGATCAACATATTTTTATTGTGGTTTACTGACATCATAAAATTTTATACGTAATTAAATAGTTATTAGAATATTAATAGTAAATAAATACGTAGTAAAATATAGAAATATATCACTTAGTATCTATAAAACCACGTTGGTTTACAGCTTGTTTTATGAATGAACTCCTCCTCCATTCTTCACACACGGTAGCCAATCGCTTTATAAAATTGGCGGTATTATGATATCAATTAAAATTTCTACACAGCACAATAAAATTTTATGTGTTTTTTAAGTGTCGTAAAGCTGAAGATAATTTATTTTTCATGCTATCATCGCGTTTTATTGCATCGTCTGAATTCGTGTCTAAGATTGTAGGTCAGGGAGTGACGTCACACATACCTATGAACGTTATGTCAAGTTCAAGAACACCAGCACATTACTGTTGGTTTCAAACGACCGAATTTACTATTTACTACGACACACTCACTTCCAAAATAAAAATGTGTATTATTTTTATTCTCACATGTTTTTCGACATGTGACTACAAACAAATTCTAATAAATTAGATGAATTTAGAGTCATTTTAATTTTTATGGATTCAATTTCTATTAAATCAGCGGTCGGGGAACTTTTTTAACCATTACCCTAAAATATTTTTGTGTAAGTTGATATTACCCCATGGCGAAGAGCAAAAAAAAATGAAATCGCCTGCATATGTCGCTAAATTGTTTAAGTTGAAAAAAATACTAATAGGTTTATAAAATAGCAAATTAAAAATATATACTTTTTATTCACAAAAGTTTCATTTTTACCCTCAAAATTTCATTTTTACCCCATTTGGGGTAATTTACCCCGGTTCCCCGACCGCTGTATTAAATTATAATATTTCGGATTTTTTTATTGTACTAAAATAATAATTCATATAAATTAGGCTTGTATAAAAATGCTATTTAAAAAATAAAATAAAAAACATGATTTTTTAATTATATTTATTATGAAAAAAATTTGAAGAAATAGTTTGTCAGTTGTAAGCTATAAGCGACAAACTGAATTAACGTCGAAATTGTGACCACTTGTTTGAAAGCCCACATACGCTAACGTTATTTTACTTTTTTTTACTGTAACACATTTCAAAGTAAATTTAACAAAAAATCACACATTAGTGTTAAAAAATTCTGCGCTATAAATTCAAAATAATATACCAGTAAAGTCGTTTTCCGACGAAGTCAACCAGATTTAGTAGTTCTTAAAAGTATGACCACATGGTGACATTACCCACACGCTTTTCCCTCAATTTTCGTAAACCAGGGATGATAAATAACAATTGCAGAACAAGTGTTTAAATCAATGATTTAAAAAAATCAATGTAATTCAAATCACTGATATAATTGAAAAATAGACAACCACAAATTATGCGTTTAAAATTCATCAAATATTATTGTTTTCAATTACTGTTTTTTATGTTTTATATCAAATATATCTAAACAATCTATTCAATCTTTTATCTCATGAATAAACACAAAAAATCTTATAAATGACAATAATAAACTTTACGTTTAGTTGATTAATTTTTGCCAAAATAATTGATGTCGCTTAAATATGAGGTTATTAAAATAAAATGAATTAAAATTATATTTGTCTTGACGAACGGACGGAAAGATACTACACTAAAAATAAATAAAAAAAAGTACGTAATCTGAAGATTTAGAATTGATGTGAGGTTGTAAAAATATCTTAAGGAAAAATAATTCAAAATTCAAAATGTAATTTTATATTTTGTTTATAATATATCACTGATATAAATTATGTTTTTTAAATACGGAAATTAAGATCGTGTTATATTTTAAAAGAATTACGTCATACTTAGTAATTATAAATGCTTATGAGTCAAAATTTAATCAAAGTAATTTTAGAATTTTAGATAACTTACATATGAGTAGTTCATTTACTTTATAAAATAAAGTAATTCAACGACATCTTAGTTACTTTTAAATAAGAATTTGTAATTATTTATTATTTACATTTTTTTTGCAAAATTAAATATTAGATGATAGGTAACCATAAAAGATTTTTGTTATTTGTGGAAAAATATTCATAGTGTTGCGTCTGTGCCATTAGAAATTTTTAGTTATTTAAAATAATAAATGCCCGGAGGTCAAATTATATTTTTTAGAACAACATTAAGTTATTAACGCACTCTGCTACGCAAGTGACATTTTATTTTCTGCAATTTAACTTGTGTTGCAGACAGGTTTAATGTTAAACATTAAATGGAGAGCACATGTGCAAGTAAAATGCATATCTAAATTTCGCAGTATTTATTGTAAATTTTAGCATTTTAGGATAATTCCGTATGATTAGTTTTGATATGATTCCCCCTCTTCATATCAAAATCCTCAAATCTTTCCCTAATCAATATTCATGCATTCTCCATCATCCTCTCCTTTATCAAACCTTTTTTCCGCCGGCCGGTTTGAATGCACTGCTGCATTCTGGGTCGTTAGCCTTTGCACCAGTCGTCATCCATGCGCGCGTTCTGATTGGCTGGCCCAAGCTGCGCGCGCAACGCATCAATATTGCAGCAGTCGCAACGTCACAGGGGGCCATGTGTCACGGCCTGACATTTGACAGTGCTGTGTTTTGTTTCAAGGAGCACTAGATGTCGGTGGGTGAATTTTTTAACACATGGTTTGTTTATTATTTTAAAGGATTCATATTTTGTTAGAAACTTTCGAGGAGGGATTAAGATATTTTTGAATTATACACGAGGTGTATAAGAAGTTTCACCATGTGGCATGAATGAGATGTTATTTATTTAAAATTGAAGAGGGCAGACACCAATTTAATTTACAACACAACACAATTTTCATTAATAATAAAACTTTAATCTTCTATTATAAATCCATAAAGTACCTATGATAATTTAAATAACATTTGCAATTACTTACAATATTTAAATAACAGCATAAGAATTAATTTCAGAAAATTGATGTATTTTGATATTAATATTTAATATAATTTATCAATCATATTAGATTATGATAAATCCCTACACTAAAAACTAAACTAATTTAACCCTCTGTGGCACGGATGTGTCTCTGAGACAAACCTATTTTTTTAAATAAACTGCAATTTTTTTTGGGTTTTTTATTAGGCATCTTTCTATCTTCCTATCTTTTAAACAAGTAACCCTTATTGTCGTAATACGGAGTAGCTGTTAAAAATGGAGGAATCTGGACATGTATTTGATAAAATAAAAGAATCATATTCAGTCCAAAAGATAGACAAAATATCTGGTCTTATGCATTTATTGATAACGTGAATTATTTGATTAATTGGCGAAATAGTGATGTTCTGATGTGGAATATTACGCTCTCTGGTATACACCTTATGAACCTGAGGGAAACCACAGCCAAAACTTTAGATAGAGTTTGACAATATAACAATTATTTAAAATGATTGCATTCAATTCATAAAGAGTTGTTCCAATAATTTATTACAAGCATTTATGTCAATGAACGTAAATAATTTTCAAAGATAAAATAAGTAAATATGCATTTTTTTATTGTAAAATACAAAAAGATGAAGAAATATACTAGGAATAGATTTTAGGTACGCCAAAAGTAACTGTTTTCTTCGGTTTCCGATTCAGTATTATAAATTTGATCCAAGGAAATTTTAGGTATAAATTGAATTTAAAATATTCTAAACAAACTAATTCTAAATTAGATATTTAATGTACTACAGATTTTTTTATAGAATATATTACTACAGTAGCGGGAGTTAATGTATTGGACACATCAGATTTTTTTTTAATAGAAAATATAACTAAATTATTTCAACAAAATATTATTACCTTCAAGACATGTGAAAAATTGAAACCATATATCTGCATCAATATCTCTGTAATACTATTTAAAAAATCTGGACAATATTACCATAAGCTCACTTTTATAGAGTCCAATTGTTAAAGTGACGTTTGGTTTCATAAGACTATAATTAAAGCGATTTTATTATAAAATTGCGTTCGTAATATGAGTCACTATGTTTAACAAGATATTATTTCGTTACTAATGCGTTCTGTTTTTGTAGTTATTTTAATCTTTCATGAAATGAATCCGGATTCGAATCGATCCTCTTTAAAAATCTGCTGGCAATGCTGAGCTGTGCTGTCTGTGAACACACAAGTCGGCTACGTAGCTTCAGATCTCGATCTGTTTGTCTAGCTGGCATCTGTTTGAACTCCGAGGTTATTAGCGAGATATGTAGGTTACTCATTATCATTCTGATGAGAATGTGGAACGGGATATTGAAATTCACAAACTGGAATTTTAATTTGTTTAATTTGGATCGGCGTGGAGATTTTAGAGCAAGCATAATTCAGCCCCGATAGGACAGGATGTTAGTTATATTGGTATTTCAACAAAAAGTATTCAAATATCATTAGATATCCAAGGTGCCGAATGCAGGTGCTTTGGGTGCACCAATACTAAATTTGTAATAAGTGCGGAGCACCTATATAAATTACCCAGTTATAATAGAAGTAGATGTATATGAAACTGACTTATGCGGATTTTACAACCTGTTATGGAAAGATGGGAAGCTTTGTGGTCAGTAGTTATAAATTATCCCAACTCAAAGGTATGGCTTAATAGATATTTGTGGTTCCGTTTTTCGATGTCAACGGTTGATCTTCTGCTGGATGTTGAATTATTTCTTGTTGTTTTGTGCATGACTTACGTCCACCAAATTATATTCCCAGAGTCTCCACCTATTCGTATTTACAATTTTATGCACACACTACTAAAAACTGCAAGCACAAAAATAGCGTGTACCTCTATAGAAAATTAAAAAAATAAATAAAGGAGTTCTTAGAGTAATTATAAATGAAAAGAAATATCTTAAGAATGAACAACATTACTTAGTTAAATCATTTAAAAATTATTAGATTAATCCAGGACCTATAATCAACAAATGTTACATTTATATATAAATATTTATATTATACTTTGAAGAAAATTTGTTAAACATGGTATCAACCATTTTGTTTTTCTGTATTTCTTTGAAAAAAAATTGATTCTTCACGGAGCACATGTAAATTATCATCCGCTCAGAGAACAAATGTTATAGTACGCATTTCTCGATTAATATTTGGTTTTAAAAAAAATAGATTCGTTATTATTCTTCCCTGGCATTTTGTATTATTAAAATGAAATGTAACCACGTAATAATCACACAATTTTCAAATCAAAAATGGAATCTAGTTTGTCATGTGACAGTAAATTCAGTGTTGTGAAGAATATTTTTTTAATACAAGTGTTTTAAGTAAAACAAGCTAATTCTGTACCACTAAATTACTCTTGTATTAAAGTATATTTTAAGGTAAAACAGTGTTATATAGTCTTAATATAGACTATAGTATAACCCACCCTTCATAGTTGTATTTATATTTTATTTAACTGAAAAATTGAATAGTACCTTTTTATATTATTTTTCTATTATTAGATATATTGCAATCTAATAAATTTATAGCACAAAAATTGCGTTCTTTATTCTACTCTACAATTATGTAATATATAAATTTTCAGTTAATTTTGAATTTTTTTTTTTAACGTTTTTAGTTTTAATATCCCGTGTTGGTTATTTGGCATTTTCAATTTAATTTTGTATCGCCAGTATAACGCACTGAGTGGTACCCTTCATAGTTGTACTTATATTTTATTTAAGCGAAAAATTTAACAGTACCTTTTTATATTATTTTTCTTTTATTAGATTTATGCAATCTAATTGATGTTTATTTATAGCACAAAATTATATTGCATTCTTTATTCTACTCTAGAATAATGTAATATATAAATTATAAGTAATTTTTGTTCTTTAACATTATTAAGTTTAATATCCCCCGTTGGTTATTTGACATTTTCAATTTAATTCTGTATCGCCGGCTACCCGTTGTCGTTGCTGCAGCTGAGTTTTTTCCTCCGTCCGGCAGCCATGAAGGCCATGTGACGGCTCTGATATTTCCGAGACGCGAGCTCCAACAGAGCGACTCTTGTTTTTATTTACTCACTCACTGCAGCTCATACGCTCCATGCCAAATCACAGCATCAAATTGACGAGAAGGAATAAATAAAGGTGAATGGGATGTTCAAGAGGATTGTTGAACTCACACAACTAGCTTAATGGTTATGGGTTATGGCTTGTCTATTTTAAGATGTTCACTTTCAATCATTTTATATGTCGTAACGTTTCAGTGTTTTGTAAATTTAGTTTCGCTTTAACTTCGATCATTTGGTAAAGAGGTATAGATATCTTACTAAATATTGAAAAATAGATAAGTTATTCATATGTTTGCAAATATTTCCAAATATACAGTGGATAATAGCTATTTATGTAATAAGTAACGCATGCGACAATTACAAAACGAGACGACGGCGAGTTTTGTAAGAGCAGAAGTTAAATAAGCACCCAGTTTCCTTACGTGTTTCTTTTATATAATTTTCTACTTCCGTTTCTATAAGTATAAAAATATATTTAAAATTATGAATTTTTAATATTGTGACGACAATTGCAAAATAAAAAAGACAGTACCATGGACTGCTTAATTTTGTACATTACTAAGTTACTACAATAAAATTATATGTTATAAACAGAGACACCATATGAAATAAAATTGTCATTTATATTTGTATTTATTGTAAAGTACGAATATCTGTGAATCTAATTAAAGTAATATCTCTATTATTAATATTTTCAATGGTAATAAGAATTAAATATTCTATTTTTGTAGCTGTTAATGTTTTTATATATGCATATTTTACAATTTCAATTTGAGTCCGTACAGCAGTAAAGTAAATATACACGATGTTTGGAATGTAACCGTCAAATTAGTCATATTTTAAAATGTAGTAGAAGTATTTATTCATCGAAATATTTACTATTACTACGTACAGAAAGAATAGTGTTTATTTATCATTAATACACGTGCTTAAAAAAACTTTTCAATTACTCATTGAGTCAATTTAAGGTTATCTCCATTACTTTAATTACAACGTAACTTACTATACTTGCATGATTCACATACTCCAATGTAAAATTTTATATAAAGCAATTTATCATTTTGTAATATGTATACAGAATAATGTGCATACTTCATTTGGCCAAATTATTCCAATGCAGTATTTACAATAAAATTAACAAACTTCATCACTATATTTGCTAGTGTTTTAGTTTTAATTTTTATTTTATTGTAATACTCTATTTACTCTCTGGACCATTCCACATTCCATTCACATTTGCGAATTATGAATATCCGTGTTTTCATTTAGCATTCCATTCGCCTGTTTCTCTTCGCATCCTCTTCTCTTATTTTCGTATTTCAATACCGTTCTATTCTCGCAGCATCATACACCGTATACGGAACGGTCTGCAACGTTCTACGCCGGTGTCGGGTAATAATAAAGGATAATAACCGAGTAGTTAAAATTTCCTGGCGACGCCAACTCATTTTCGCCTCGTTACAACCCACTGTTGCTAATTTCTTTTTCTGAATTAAATTACTAAGCAAATGGGCACGTTAACTAGCTGACGCCATGGGGGCGTTGGTGCATGTAAGGTTACAATTCGGGCTCTCTCAAATAGAATCAGTGACGGACTTGATAATTTCTTTTATTTCCATGATTGTCTGATTTTTAATAAAATAAAATTTATAAGTTTTATTTTGTACTGCAGATCTGCTGTTATTTCCTTGCATCAAGTATGATTTGATGTAAAATTTAATTCTGAACAATTTTGTACTCTTGTAGTTTTGGATATCAGGGGAGGAAGTATCTACCCTTTTTTGAAATCCCATGTTAAAGTTTTATGTTCACACCCTGTATAAAAATCAATAAATTAAACTTATTTACTTACCATATATTGTGGCATTGTTAATTTCATAGATCGAGCTATATAATCTTATATCGTCACAAGAAAACATTTATTTAAACACTAATATACCTAACTGAAAATATGTACATGAGAAATTTCAATCTTTTTTTACTGTAGATAGTTCAAAATTACCCTTCGTAAAAACCTGTCATCGTAATATTCCTACCTGAGAGAGCGGTGCTCACTGTGAAGTACTTTCATTTTTACTCGAATATAATTAACTCAAAACCACCCTTGGTAAAAACTAGTCAACGCTATTGTTTCTATTAAGCGAGAAAAAAAAACAATATGGGGGCCAATTTATTATAGTTTGGCTGTACCGATGAAATATTTCAATTGGCCACTGAGTAGAATATAATTAAATATGATCAATTGTAACACCTTAACCCTAGACGGAACAGCAGCTGAGATTATTGTTTTGTGATAAATTTTATTGTATATTGCTGGTATTAACCAATTTATATTGCAAATTGATTTTCGGTATAGTGATCCAAAAATTATTATAAAATAAAAATCTCTGGCTAAATATTCGTTTGTGTTTCGCTTATATATGTTCACTAGAGAAGCACATCAGTATTTTGTTTCTCTCCCCTTTATTGTACTGAGAGCTACGAAAATTATATTAATTAATTTATTACAAAATATAAAAATCTGTGTTTCGTGGTTTGAGATTATGAAATAAAATAAAATGAAAACAAATGTAATAATAAACATAAATAAGCGGAAAATGATAATTTTTAAATTTTATAATTAATTGATAAACTTTGAACTCGGCATGTTACTTACTTTTAAATTATTTTAATTTGAATATGCAATTTTCTGTGACTTTAATAATATAAACAAATAATTAAAATAAATATTCCGTATCCTAAAACCATATAATACAAACATAAACAATATTAATAATGATTCCACGGATAAATTTATTAATAACATTTATGTAGTAAAAAACAACAATTTTCTTTTATTCTTCGTTGAATTGGGAAGGAGACAATTTTCCTGTTGCATTACTAGAATGAAAATTCACTTCAATTATAGCTCTTCTGTGTTTAGTTAAATGCAGTTTGCTATTTCGCTCTCGTTCCTGTTAGGTAAATGCACGCGAGAAATTAAGGAGCCATTAAAATGTATGAGGCTTTATGTTCACAGGTATCAACTTAATTACTTGTTGTGTTTATGCTTTTTCTTTTGTTTGTCGTTTTGCGGACGAATATGAATGAGGAAGAAATACATCACTAATTAACAGGTTGTTAAAACTTCTCATAAATTAAAGAACTGTATAAAAAATATTATACAATTTATTTGGGGTTTACAATAAATTTACAAATTAATTTTAGCGGACAATAAAAACAAAAATATTAATATTTCATTTAAGGTTTCTTCCAACTAGATATTCCTGACGGTTTGTGATTGCTTCATGTATCAGTTCTTGTATCGTGGTGTACGTATAAGCACAGACCTAATGTTAATATTTTTATTGGGATGAATCGTGGACTGATTCTAACTGTGAGTATTGACTTAGGTTAGTTTTACTTATACCTGAAAATAAATACATAAATAAGGAAGGTAAATAAAAAAAATCACCGAATCTTTACAAATAACTAATTTTAAAGCATACAATTTTGAGGTTATTGAAGTTGAATTGTATTGAAAAGTATTGACCAACAGCACTTGCTTCGATTTCCTGACTGTTTTGATGTCTGAATTTGGGTTTGAAATTTGCAGGAACGCTTTTTTCATACGGCACGTACATCATACATTTCCAAACTTATTTTAATGTTGATTAGAATTTAGAACAATCCAGTGGCCCTTATTACGAACGCATCTTTATAATAAAAGCGCTTTTAGGACTGTCGATGTTACTTTTAAAAAATATATAAAAGTGAGCTTGTAATATAGGCCATTATTTTTACAATGACAGTTCTATCTTACTTTTAATTTAAAATCAATGGTTGTTATTAAATTTAAGGTATGCATTATAATTATATATAGAGACGCATTCAGAAAAAAAAAATTAAAAAGTAATTCGAAATCAGAACAAATATGAGTTCAGTTAATATGTAATACATATGCAGTAACATTAAATTGACATACACTATATAATCTTTATATACTTTTTTACTTAAATAAAATAAATTATTTTCAGGGAGGGGGAGGAGATTTGTACCCCAAAACCCATCTTTGGGTGCGTCACTAATTAGCCGACATTAATTAATTTCGAACTATTTACTTTCTAAAAATGTTCTCTTTTCATATTATTTATTAGTGCCTGGACGATGTCTGATAAATATATCCAAAAATGAATATTAAGCCCTGACATGTATATAAAAGTTATAAAGAAAATATGTTTTTGTTTGAATGAGGAAATGTAATATTGTTTTTTGCAAGAGATATCTTCTTATAAGAGGGAGAGAAAAGTTAATAAATTTGTTGGAAGTAGTTCATAAAGAAAGTGCGAGATGTAGGTGCAAGCGCGCGTTCTAATCTAATACCGAGATGAAAAAACATGTGGAGTATATGTGTCTGATACATCATAATTTAGCGAGAACGAGTGCTGCAACTGTCAAGTGAAAAAAGTTTGTGTTAGTGGTCCCAGGCGATACGGATACGTACGTCACCGTTCCGAACTCGGAGTCTGAGTCTGAAGTTTTCAAATCAACATGAGCAACGGTAAAAGCATCGGGCCATCGCAGCCGGATGCAAAATTCAAATCGAGAGACGCGCGACGCACGTCACGTGCAAGGATGCTGGTTATAGACGCCCCGGGACGCTTATTTACAAACCTAGCATATGTTAATATGATGCAAAATTTTATAATATTAAGCCAACAATTGGATATTTTGAAAGGAATTAGATATTGGAGACTATGGCTTTGTTTAAATTGTTTCCAACATGTCGACATGTTGGAAACAATTTTAAATTTTAACTCTAAACTTATAACTATATACATTAATTTCACAAATATTGATGTTAACATAGACCTGAAGATGGTTCCAATCAGACCCGAAACGTCGTTTTTTCAATAAAGAAATTTCAATTTAAACAAAGCCATAGTCTCCAATATCTAATTCCTTTCAAAATAATTTATATGATGCATTAGCAAATGACAGTGTCAAATATGGAAAAAGGTCGAATATTAGTTCGTTGGTCTACATATATCTGTTCTTAAAAAATGTTAATTCATAAATAATTATATTAATTATTAAAGAAATTGAAGCTTATTCTGCACCATGTAATTAGGATAATTACAGGAATATTAAAGCACATTCCTAGGTAAATAATTAAAACTGTTACCGAGAATTAACTACTATAAAAAAGCTGTGAGTTTAAAAATATATAATAAGAAATTAAAAAAATATGCCTAGACAAATAAGGGCATATACTAAACCAAGAATATAGTGTAATAGATTTGATTATTAAAATACTACAGTGCTATAATTCAGTGGGTAAGCAAATATCTATAGCTCATATTAGTTAGGTAAGTGGTGGTGAGATGCTACACTTTCGGGAAAAATATTTTTCTGTAATATTACAAAATACTTTAAAACAAAATTTATATATAACAACATAGGTACAATCTAGGCTTACTTATAAGAATGAAGAAAAAAATTAAACTATGTTCTAAAAGCTACAAAAAATGTTTTGTGCGGGTTCAAAAAGTCTAATTCTTCTCCACTATATAGGTGAGAGGGACCAAGACTATGAGGACATGTATTGGTTAACAGATTGTTGTCATTCGTCATATGTGGTATACTCGTCGTGTAAACTGCGACCACAAATTGTACATTTTATCCAATCATCCCTCTTTACAGTTTTTTTTTTTTAATAATTTTCTTTGCATTCCGCATAATCGTTTTCATAATTATCAGCTTCTTCATTATCATCACTCTCTGATAAACCGTTGAACAACAGTTCTTTAGAACTCTTGGAATAGCAACTAAATCGTCTACCTTTCTATGTGCGAATGATTTTTTCTTATTGAATTAATCTCTTTAACAAAAAAAATGATTGCGGCGGAATACAAGGCTTCGAGTGACATACTAATTTTAATTTAATACAAAATCAAATTTTAGTCCACAGCCTGTAACTCGGTAGACAAGCTGACTGTACTCAATTTGAGTTATTATTACTATTTTACTATCCATTTTTACATTCGAAAATACACCGGGGTAGAATGCAAAATCAATGGCGGCTCGTCAGGAGAGACAGTGTCTTAACATACAAAATGAGGAAAAGAAATTTGCATTGTATTTTTAAATTTAAATCTTCTATAAATTTCAAATTTAGCAAGCAATATATCTACATGATCTAGTTTTCAAATTCCCACTGTTTTCTATCCTACATACATTGCCGAATAAAGCATTTGTGTCGACTATAGAAGTGCAGAGGCAAACATTCTCCTGCCTCAGACTTCACCAACGTGTGTGTACGACTGTACTGTTTTACAATGCTCACAGCGTTTATCGTTTTTCTCCCTCGCTGCATTACTTACTTCAGAAAGCGGAGGCATGCCTCAAGTGCTTTTTGTTTGGTCTGTGTGCAAATATTTAACAATTTATAATAATTTTTACATCAATACAAGCTATTTAACTCAGATTCTAATTTCTAATATAAATTTGTTTAAAATTCGACCTGTTGTTGGTGGACTGCGGAATGCAAATACGCTCCTGGCGCCGCTAACAAACTCCCATCTTAGCGCGGGAGACGCGAGGGGTACAAATTCGCGAGGCGCATATGCCGCGCGCCACCTGATGTATTCATATATCTCTACAAGATGCAGCCCCGACTGCATGCACTATATACAAACACCGTGTACTCCTGCACGGCAAACTTACACTGTAAAATGAACGGATTTTTACGAGTTTTTAAAAATGTCTCGCATCAACACACAGATGAAATTTTTACCGCCAACTGTTCGAGAGGCAAAACGAAGGAAAATATGAAATAAAATAAAAAGATTTTTTAAATAATTTTAGATTTCTTAATTTACACAAACATTCAGTAAAAGGAATAATTGCAACGTGTTTATAACTACAAGGATACCACTTAATTATTTAAATCGAAACATATTAATATTTAAATAATGTCGGTTAAAATGTATAAATCACAAATATTTTTAATGTTACAGATGAGCCATTTAAAAAAAATTAAAAATAATTTGTAAATATCATTATTAATATGTCGTCTTTTAATTATTTTTTACGTTCGTGTTTTACATGTTTTGAGTTCTTGGATTATTCCACATTGATAATTTATAAAGTAATAGTGAAAATAACAAAAAACGACAATTCCATTAATTGTCCGAACGAATATATGTGATTTCTTTTAGAATTAAATTCTTTTGCGTAGAACTATTAGAAAAGTACTATTTTATTAAAACCAAAATTTACTGGAAAATCAATATTAGAAAAACAGTTCGTTTTCTTTTTTTCTAATAACATTTTTCTTTAAAATGTACCAAAAATGATATTTTAGAAAAGTACGAACAACACTTTTGCTGTAGGTAGACTATTAATAGAACAGAAAAAAGGAATGTCTTTTAATGGTCTTGAAATGAACATCTACAAAATCTTCTTGTAACCTTGACCCTGTAAGAGTAAGTTAAGACGTTATTTCTTAATCAAACAATTCTGAGACGTTAACATTTCTTACATGGTGAAATTACCGTGAATTTATTTTAACTTCAAATTTGACAGCATTAAATCAGAGCATTTTTTTTAAATGAAAATTCCATGTAATTTTGACAAATCCGTATTGTAATAATATTTACCGTACAGAATTGTCAAAATAACATGGGACAATAATTATCATATTATATCAACTCATACAGACTTGACGACGAAAACATTATACACAAAAGAATTTTATGAAATGATATTTATTAATAGCGTGAAACCGGTAAACTTTTGAACAAACCACGGTTGTTATGAATCATACCAGGTCTTAATCTTAAAATTCTCGATCTTCAAGCTCGGAATTCAATTGACATTTGCGGCGTATATGATGCTCATAACTATCCTAGGTATGTTAGTAGCTATTTCAATACATTAAGAAGTTATTTTGCTAATTTCAGAAGCTTCTATTTTTGCTTTCGTTGATAATAATTTTCAATCAAGGTTACATTGTTTGCAATTTATAATTAAAATGTCTGTGACTAAAGAAGAAAAAAAATTAACTGATTAAATGGAAAAAAATAAAATCTAATTAAAGGCATGTTACTGATCTGTTTAGATTTAAATTGTCACTCCAAATTTTTGCAACTGTATTCAGAATTGTAAATAATTTAAAAAATAAAGCGTGCATTCAATTTTTATTTCTTTCGGCTTATTCGAATATATTAGGAATAATATTAAGTAGGTAAAAACTACGAATTACAAGGTGGAACACTTATTTCATGAATTAGATAAAAGACTTGATGATATATTTATTTCTTAATTAACTAAAATTACTCTTGTTATTGCGCTTTATTAATTCCACGCCATTATCTGTACTTTTAAGGTGAAGGATACAGCAAATGAATGTAGATTTATTCCTCAAGGAAGGAATACTAATCAACCTCGTTAATGAAATATGTGAATAATGTTTGTTTTTTAATATTTATGAATCATTCCTATCTTTATCAAAAATCGTAAAGCATTATTTTAATGTTACATTTATTTAACTTTCAATTATAGTTCGCGTGACGGTGTTATCCTTATCGCAGGAATTTATCTTGTTATATATGACCGCAATAGACGCCTGGACGAGTTATGGTTACACTTTCTACATACTTGATAAGTGGACGGTAGGAATCAAATACTAGGGATGAGATAACGATGCACCCAGAAACCATCCACAGATCTAGACGATAGTGCTAGATTAAATTGCATTATTAAATTGTCGGACTAGAATTCACATTTAATGGATTCTAAAAAAATATATGTATTACGTATTTGATTTAGAAAAATGTTTCTGTTGATTCCATTATAATATTTTAAATAATATCTATTAGTACAAATAAACCCAACGGGAAAATTTAGAATTTTTTTTATTTTAAGAATCAAAAGCGTTTTCTTTTTCATCACAACGCGGTAATAAGGTTTTAACATGCAAAACTATGTTAGTATTAGAGTATTGCTATTAAAAATGTCAAATTCAAATAAATGGGAATGGATTAGATACTTAAACAATGTATTAAATTCAGATCTTGGCGTATCGTTTGGCTGTACAATAAATTTAACAAAATATATATTTTCTTCTTTTTTTATGTATCTAGTAATAACAGGAGAAGTAATTTTGAAAGCCACTGATGCTTTATTTTTGCATAAACCTGAAAATATTAGAAAATATCGAATTTTTAGCTCGAAAATTTTCAAATTTTACAAATTTTTGGTTGTATTTTTTTTTTAAAGAATTAGATACGCTGATGCCAAGCTTATAAACAGAATTTAATTATCTCTTTTCTTTTCGGAGATATTTGCTCTTAAAGTTGTACCACAAAAAAGTGTGTTTTTTGAGAATATTTCAAAAATGAGTAGAGATACCATTTCAACTACTTTACCATTCGATTCTACGGGAAAATTTATATAAAGAAATGATTTGTCCCCATATACGTCCTTTGGAACGATTAGGTGAAAAATAAGAAAAACGGAAAAACCTAAATTTCAATTTTTCGCATCGAAACTTTTTGTCTTCAAAATTTTTCATTTTCTATACTTAAGTAGATATTGATGTGCTGATTTTAAATTTTCAAACAGAATTCAATTATCTCTTCCCGTTTTCGAGATATTTGAGTTCAAAGTTACACCTAAAAAATCAGGTTTTTTAGGTATACCCCTTAAATTGTTAGGTTTATGACTTCGGCGACCTCTCCAATCAATTCTACGGACAAAATTACATAAGAGTACCAATTTTCAGATTTTTATCTCAACAGATAGAATTTCTACAAGGAAAAAACTGAAAATGGCCAAAAATCGAAAAAAATCGCAAGGGGTTCATCAGGCGTTTTTTTCGATTTTAGCCATTTTCGTTTTTCTTCTCTACAAACTGTGTCCTTTATAATAAAAATGTAAAAATTGGTATGCTTATGTAATTTTGCACGTAGAATTGATTGGTGATGTCGCCGAAGTCGTAAACCTAATCCTTAAAGGGTTATACCTAAAAAACCTGATTTTTTAGGTATTGCCAAAACTCAACTTTGAACATGAATATCTCGAGAACGGTAAGAGATAATTCAATTCGGTTTGAAAATTTGAAATCAGCGCATCGATGTTTACTTAAGTCTAGAAAATGAGAAGTTTTGGTGAAAAAAAGTTCCTCGGAGAAATTTTGAAATTTAGGTTTTTTCGATTTTCTCATTTTTCACCAAATCGTTCCAAAGAACGTATATGCGGAGAAAACATTTCTTTATGTAACTTTTGCCGTAGAATCGACTGGTTTAATCGTTGAGATTGTATTTCTACTCATTTTAGAGATATAGCCAAAAAACACACTTTTTTGAGATGCAACTTTGACAGCAAATATCTCAGGAACGAAAAAAGATAATTAAATTTCGTTTGAAAATTTGAAATCAGCGCGTCGAGATCTATCGATGTATACTATTTTCTAAAATCGAAATTTTGGGCACAAAAATGATGTATTTTTAGGATATTTCGTGTTTGTCAACACAAATTTTGGTTTAATATTGTTGTTTGGATTGTTTTAACTATACACAACTTTGATATAGAGTTATAGGTTTTGGAAATAAATAAAAGTTAGATAATAAAGCTACAGAATAAAAAGGAAAAGTCCTAATAGGACTGCAGGTTTTGAAACCAATACATCGATATTTACTTAATTTTAGAATATGAAAAGTTTTTGAGAAAAAATTTACAGATTTGAATAATATATATTTAATATATAATATAAAGCAATAAAATTAATAAAAAAGAAAAAGAATGTCTGTGGACCACATAATATTTTTTTATTTAAACAAAACCGTCCTTATTTGCAGTTTTGGTTATTTTCCTACCTCAGGCTTTGTAAGCGTGAATAATTCCCCAAGATGGTAGGTAGTCTGGCTTGGTTCACATGATGCAGAGAATGAAAAATGTAGTTGATTGTGGAGGGTCGGCTGCCGTGGGCTTTGTAACCAGATTAGGGCCAGGGGAGCAGCTACGGAGGGGAGGGGGGATGAGTGATGGAGCTCTTAACACCGAATTAGTTGGCCATGTTGCGCAATGCGAATCATCTCCACAAGATGGGCTGTCGTCAAAACAAAGGAGGTGAGAGGTTGCTTCATTCCAAAGAATTACTATTCGTATAGAAATCACACTCAATCACAATTTTAATAAATATGGCTTCTCAATTAAATTATAATCGAATTATATATTTATAAAATCTTGACTATATCTTAACTCATCTCAGTTGGCTAATTTATTTTAATTTATTTATATTATATATATATATATATATATATATATATATATATATCAGGGTTTGCTTTTAATAAAAATAATAAATTTTTACCAAAAAAAAAAAAACAAATTATAGGTATAATAACTTAATTATTTGCCACAGAAGTATTAATCATAACCAAAATATATTCTGTATATAATATCTTAAAATTAAATGATAATTTAATAAATATAGAAGAAAAATATAATTGTTTAAACATGTAACTAAAAGTAAAAATATTTACAAATTCAAAAAAATCAAAAAAAAAAATATTAATTTCCATGATAATTAAAAAAAAATCAATGATTTTTGAGTATTTAAAAATATCATGATTTTTGCCAACCCTGATTATAATTATTGTTAAAATGAAAAACAAATGTAACAAACTTAAAATAATATTATTATTTTTTATTATGTGTACCTATATTAAACATTTTATTGCCAAATGATAAAAATGTATATATACCCATTGATATGTATAAATATATAAAATATTACTTTTTCATTTTGATTTAAGTATTGCATGAATTCACTTGGTTTTGGACAGACTATAGGTATTATTTTATTTTTATAAAATATACCTCATTGTAGGTGAGTAAGGCAATAATTATTTCTGAAATAAGGTAATTTTTGTTGGAAATCGCGTTGTATATTTGCGGGTTAATCTGGCCCTCACCTTTGGAAGTTTTGCTGTAAGTGTGGCCGGGTAATGCTGGGAGATTGAACATCCCAGTAAGCCATGGCCACGCGTATTACCGCGTGATGGGATGTTCCAGACGCCAGCGTGATGAGAACACGTGCAACAACAAATTTCATATTCGATGGAATTTCTCCCGACTTTGGACGTTAGGACTAGGGAATGGAAATTGCGATGGGAAAACTTCCAAATCACACGGTGCGGATAACTTCCTCCTATCTATATTTTACCCAAAACTATTCATTCATTCATCTTAATTTCTAATTTCAATATTTATTGTTCTACTCATTTAGCTCATTATTTTCAATGTAAATTATATTCTCGGGTTCTACGAAAAAATATCATTTAAAATTATTTTTCTCCTGAGAAAAGATATTATTTTATAGTTTTAAATATCACTCCAAATTTTCATTGCGATAATGTTAAAATTGAATTGTAAATAACAACAATAATAAGAATATGTAAATGTAAAAGAAACAGTATATAATTTAATAAGAATTAAGTCAGTATTATTTTGTTTTTCAAAATTTAAATTAATTTCTCAACTTCTTACCTCTCACAACTCAGAGAGTTATTGGAATCATGCTAAAACTAAATGGATAAGCATGTTTTGAAGTCCCCGATTTTAATATTTTTCCGATGTTGTCTGTCCGTTTATATGGATGGATGTGTAAAGATTACTTAAATACTGGTTAATAAAAAAAGTTGAAATTTTGGATATAACATTCTGACACCCTATATTAGATCTGATTAGATTTTGTCGTTAACCGTGCAACCTGAGGTGGTGTATTAATTATGATGTGATGTGTTTTCCTGAAATATCTTTAATTACGAATGGAAGAAGATTGTAAAGAATATCTAAGGAACAGTAAAAGTGATTGATTGATAATAACTTAATAATTATGTCATTAGCTAAAATTTTATAGTTCAAATTCATTTCTACCTATCCATATTTTACTATTACAAGTAATTAATGATTAGGTTAATTTGTTACAATTGCGGTTAATCTATTTATCTAGGAAAATACCTAATGTTTCATATTTCACATTATCTATTACTATAATTGACAGTGAAAAAATTTAAAAATAATTTTCGAGAATTCGAAATGGAATTGTACTAATACTGTAAATATTAATTATTTTAATAATTCATTTTCCGTGTCAGCATTCGTTGCAAGAATACTCATTTATATATAAAATATAAATATTTTCAAAACAAAAAGAGCAACATCAGATTTTTAATTAAGCTTTTTTGACTGGAAATGAGTAAATTGTGAAATCTGGAGTTCCATTCGCTATTTGCAAAATAAAATACCATACCGTTGTGTTTGTAGTTCAGAAGTCACTATAAACTGTAGGTTTTTTTTTAAAGCTGTACACTAATAATCTACACAAATAAAATATAAGTAAAACGATATTTAAAATAATTACAACAAGATTTAAAAATATGTAAATATATAAACAGGAAAACATGTTTTAAATTATTGTTAAAATCAAAATAGTGTTCCAGTTTTTTTCATATAATTATTTACACATTAATTGTACTTTAAACCATATATTTTTTATTGATAATTTATTCAATACTCCTATTTATGTATTCAGAGCAGCTCCGATTTATCGATACTTCTCACATTCTAATATCATTATTTGTTTAATAAGCCATTTGTAAACATAGTGTGATTAACACTTTATACTAGTGTCTTAAAATTTAGTCTTCATAATGTTTGGTACCGCTGCTGTAAGGGCTTATCCCAGCGCATGTAAGGGAGGTCCTTATACCTAATGGCCTCATCAACAGTTGCTCTTTGTGAATATGCAAATTCACGCAATTACGTGCGTTGGGTCTGAATTGTCTAATGCACCAAAGAAATTTGTAAATTAAGAATGAGCCTTGCTTTGGCTAATTTTTATTGGCGACTTGCTCTTTTCTTTTAATGCGAATCAATTAGAAGAATTTGCATCCTGAAATGCACGTCAACCCTTTCAGAAATTATAAATTAAAACAGATGGAGATTTTACCCTTGCAATTTGGATAATTGTTACATTTGTTGTTTAATTAAATTAACATAGAGTGGATTAATTCATTAATTTAATTGCAAACAAAAATGAGAAACATTAAATTTCTTAATAATTAACTTTTTTCCAAATAATTTTAAAAATCTTCTACAATCCATCACCTATAGATACAACAAATATGGAAATATTTTAATTTGTTAGCTGTTCACTTTTAAACCGTAATGTATTTAAATTGTTTTTTCTACAGGAAAACTAATCTTTACAACAGTGGCGTGTGGTTACATATGATGATAGCGAAGCTGTTTCTTAAAAATTATAAACAAATACTGGAAATTACAAAAGTGAACGAGTTAGTCGATATACTTCGGTAAAGAAAACAGAAAAAATGTAATCGTATTAATAGGTACTCGTATTTTCTGTTATAATTAATAAATAATTAGTTTTCAGAAATGTATGTGGATTATTGATATCTAAAATAATTCACAACTGCACAACATACACAAGGTATCAAGTAAACTATTATTTTTTATCTATAAAAAAATATACATAGTTGATTTTTTTAAAATAAAATACAGTTACACTTATATTGTAAAAACTACTAATAACGAAATTTCTAAATAAATCTGGTTTCGTGTTCAATTTTCCTCTGTTTTGTAATAAGGCCAATGTTATAAATTTCAGTGAAACATCACCTTGCGTCAATCCTACTATGACTATAAATCCACCTTATATGTTTACATTCGTTTATTTTAAAACGCCCAAACTAACACACAAACAAACACTCTTTCATGTAGATCTGACATTTCCCAAACAAGCATCTCAGATTATTTCACCATCTTAAATTCAGAATCCTTGCGTGCGGTCCGATAACTTATCACCCAAAGAGACAGATTCTATTCCGGGTTAGAGGTTAATCAATATTATTTATTGATTAAAATGTGTTTTGTAATTGGGATATTTTCTTATATAACGAGATGAGTGTTGGTATTATCAGTTAGTTTATTTATGTTTTTGTTTTTGAATTCTTTTGTTTTCTGTTTTTAATATGGCGCCCAATACGACGTTTTCCGCTATTAGAATAATTAATGATATGAGTATGTACTAATTAAGAAAGAATTAATTATGATATATGAAAGAAAAAAATGTTTTTTATCATAAATAACAAATAAGATACAGTCATCTTAATAGAGGATACGTTGACTTCATGAAATTTTAAATAAAAAAATTAACATAATGTCTACAATTCAAGTTTAGTCGTGGAATATCTCAATTCGAAAGTGTTACTTTATTTTAATTACTTGCTTAATAATATTTAAATTAATTAGAATATTCATATATAGTTCAACATAATTTCTGTAATTAATTGCACTATTTGAAATAAAATCAAAGTAATAATTAAACAAAACTTGTTTATAATTATAAATTTGCAATAGTATTCCAATTTGTGGATAGTGTAAATCGCTATTTTTATAAATGCTTGAATATAATAAATAGACAACCCATACTTACCACAATTTATTCAAGTTGGTTTTATCTAAATTATTCCATTTCTACTTTAAATATAAATTCATGTAAATTATGTAAGTAACAGTTGCGTAATTTTTCTTAAATGTGACCATTGGTCAGTCCTTAGTTAAGTGTCATTGTAGTAGCACGCTGTGTGCTATTTATTAATGCGGGTATGTTAGTAAGAATGTGTGGTAATCGTGGAAAGGTCATTTAGTTTGTTCTTATTAATGTAAGTTGCAATACTTTACAATGTTAAAAAACCAATAAATTATTGGGCTTGATTTGAAAGTAAGGTTATGAATATTCATAATCGGCCTAATACAAATGAATTTAAAATGTGAATTATATATGTTGATATATAACGCAGGTCTGTCTGACCTACCTAATAGTACATTAGTGGACATATTACACAGGTACATACGTAATTAAAGTTGCCACAGTACGAGAACGAAATATATTATTAAAATTGGTTTTCATCATTTTGATTGATTTATTTCTCTTATATTTTGCTTTTTCGATTGTAAATATATAATTAATTTAAATAAATCTCAAACGTACAGTTACGCTTTTCCCTTTATTTTCTTGAATAAGGATACTTACACTTATAATATAAAAATGAGTCCTTTTTTAATTAAAAAAAATATGTAACTAAAATTATTCAATGCATTTTGTATTGATAAATTAATATCTCCATTAATGAATCCGAGTAAATTCATAAGATATATTTATTACTTATACGTATCTATATGTTACTTATTAAAAACCTGTAATTTTGTACCATACGTACATTTTAAATTACCTTTTCTGGTATGAAAAAATTAAAATAACAAAGTTTCAAGTTGTTAATTATTATCCGAGTGAAACACGATTCTGTTTTTCGGCTGGAAACGAAACTGAAACTGAAACTTTATGTAGTTAAGTTATAGTTTAATTAAATGTTTATTAAAGACGGAAATCTAATGTTTTTCTTACTTTAAAAATATCATAAATAATCACAATCAAGAAGTATTTGTTTCTAACTAACGGGTTCTTTAATAATGTACGCTATTCTATTGAAATCACGTTACTTTTTTTTTTCTTAATTCTTCTTAGTTAATAAAATAAGAATTATATCTTCGAAAGAAAGAAAATTGACATAAAGAAAAAACAAAACTATTAATTAACAAACAAAAGAAAATATACGCCGGGTGACCGTTCCGAATAAATCCGAAAGCGTCAGACACGACGATTAATAATAATACAGCATTTATTTTTAAACTGAGTTTAATTTTTTCTTCTTTTAATTTAGTAGTTTTTTTTTATTGTTAAATAATAATTTCATTTGCTGTATGATCATAAATATGTCTTTTTGTTTGGTGATAGTTTCTTAAATTACCTATACCGGTCCCTTAATCAGCGAAATTATATTACAAAATTATACGTTTTATAAAAAAAACCGGTTTATCTTATTAATACAGCGATTTAGTTTAATCAGTTAATCTTTTAGGAATCACCGCTTGGTGTCCATGTTTAAATCCGTCGTTTTCCTTTTGTAGGTAAACCCTGAAACTCGTCAAAACTTTGCGCTATCTCAAAAATTTTGTCTGTAAAGAAAGTTATTATTTTTGGTGGATATTTCCCTGTGTCGGAAAAATCCGAACGGGGCGTCACGTCATATCATCTGTGCGGCTGAGCCGAGCACGAGAACGATTCCATTTTCCTCTAAAGTATGCCGGAGACAAAGTTTGCGGAAGGAAAATCCCCAGATAATGTAATACACCGCATGCAGCACGGTTGTATTACAGGATCCGGTTAGGTTAACCGACCCCCGTACTCCAATACCCCGATGAATTTTTTGATGAATATTTTCGCATGAATTATGAATAGACACAACGAGATTTTTGCGCTCATAAGCCTATACCTTTCTAGGATGATTCATATTAGTTCTTTTCTTGAATAATCGAAATCAAGTCACGACTTACGATTTATGTAGGTTAAATCCGTGAAATTTGAGAAAATTTTCTATGAATGAAACTAACGTTATATTATAGGTACTTATTTATTTTGATTCATTAATATTTTATTATAAAAATACTAATAAATTTATTATTGTATACAGGTGTAGCAAAAATAATACAATTAATTTAACGAGTAAATCGTGGAACACAATAATAATTATTATTAAGTTTTACTTTTAAACCTTCTAGATATTGTTAAATTGTAAAGTTTTGTCATGAATTTCATTACCAGTCTTTAGTTGAAATAAGATTTAGGGCCGATTTTTCAATCGTCTGTCAACGTTTCTGTGAACTACCAAACAGATTAAATTTATCTGACTGGTAAAGTTCATGATAATAATAATAAGGAAAAACACTCGGTTAAAGTTTCAAACTCATTTATTAATAAATATTAATGATCATTTTTTATTCGGCTACATTCGGACCAACTTCGTAAATTTATCCTACTGGTAAAATTTTACCGGCAGCATAAACAAGCTGTTAGTTTATCCTTCTGTCATCTAAGATTTATCCTCTTGGTAACTCCAACAAGATATTGAAAAAACCGAAATTAGTGGTTACCATGAGAACTAATTTCAGAGACTTATCAAACACTATCAGGACATTGAAAAACCAAGGCTTAGGAAAAAGTTGCTAATATATATATTGTTGCAAATAGACATATTCTACCACTGGTTAATTTTAATGTACCAATTTATTTCTGTTACACTATGTATTAGGGACAGAGGTAGCTCATTGATTAACACAGAGACGTCAATCATTAAACAAAATAAAATACGTTGTGCTTGAGTATTTCCCTACAAGCTTAAGTTCTTTGAGGAGCAGAATTAATTAAATCTTCATTATCTTTCTCCAGCTAAAGTAATTGAGATTTTGACATTAAGGTATTATTAATAACACAGATATGAAGTACGGATGTTTTGTCAAAAAGGTAATTCAATTAAATTTGTACCCAATTTTGACATTCGTACCACAGTATGCTCGTACCTACTATACTGAAATCTGTTTAGTTTAGAAACTACTGTAGTAATGCTTTAATTATGTTCATATATTTTTAATATTAGGAAATTTGTGTACACTTGTATACATGTAAGTTTGTAAATAGTGTTGAGAATGTTGGTATTATTAATCCAGGCGAATTTTTATTCCATGAGAATCCCAGACAAATTATAGCGAATTAAAAATGTGCGGCACAAGTAGCCATAACGCGTACGTGAATTTTAAACGGCTCGCGTTTAACTCCGCAGCGGGTAGCGAATCAGGCGACACTGGTGATAATATTAGAAATTTGCGATCATTACCACACCTTCCTATATAAAAATCAGCGAATTTATAATAATTGGAGAGGATTTTCTGCACGAATTCACACAAATACACATTATCTCCTGATAATAATCCTCCGGAGAGTGAAATATGAAAATACGGCACGGATAACGCTTCTCATTAAACCCAACCAAATATATTTTGTCTCCTTCTGTTTCGCTCCCAAATCAACAGAAAAAATAGAACTTATGATAAATTAAGAAAATCCTTTATATTTTTAGGACATATGAAGAATAAGAAGAGAACATTGAAAGTGCCCCAAACAATCCTAGATATCTGATCAAGCATATCGATGTAAGCTGCATTTCCTTATTATACATAAGGGCATATTTTTTTTAGCAAACGCTAAACAAATATAGAAATAATTAGCAATTCTATACAATAAAATAATATTATAGCAGTGATTTTTACAATAAATAAAATTTTAATTTCTTATGATTATCTAAAGCTAAATATGGATATGGTAAAATTTCAGTTGATTTAACGATCAAGAAGTATATACAAACAAAAAGAAATAACTTTAAAAATTGTATATCCTGCGATAAGTACAGATTTACAAATCTGTTCGCTATAACCTTTTAAATTAATTTTGTTTATTCGGTTATAATACTCAGAAATAATATAAATTGTACCTATTAAAAAAAACATTTAAAAATATAAGAGGTTTCAAATTTCACTTTTAAAATCGGGTGCAGTTGTTAGAAGTACCAATTTCATAATAAAAATACTAAAACCTGTTTAACAATATCTTATATTATTACACCGTTTTTGATATAACAATAAGACAATTGTATAAAAAATTATTAAATTAATTATTAAAAAAAATAGACCTGGGCAAGTACTTTTAATGCCAGCTAATGTACCTGGAGCACGAAATTTTATAAATGTTCTGTATGTATGCGGTCTAAATGTAGAATTTGGAAAAAGTATATTACAATTTCTAATTTAGTGATTTTATTGTATTGTAGTGCTGTATTAAATTTTTAAATCATACACAGAAATGTTTTCCCTAAAGTTACGAATTGTGACCTCAAAAGAGCAGAGGCCGAATTCTCGCATCGTATGTGCATTTGCACCCGTCCTAGCATTCATAATTAAATAGCATAATTTATTTGCTGTGCGCGTATGCTGCATATTAACAAAGGGATCCGCTGCCGCACTGCAATTGCTCCGGCAGCCTTCAGCCTAAAATACTCGAATTATTTACTGATATTCCTACGTGGATAATACTCCCAACGCATAAGCCAGCAACTTACGGCTTTATTTCATAAATATTCACGACCACAGAATCTTATTATAATACCCCACAAGCTAAATTTACTCCGAATAGATTAACAAAAACATCAGTTAGTTTTAAAAATAAAGTAAAAGTGTCTTGTGTGTGGAACAGATACTACCGCTCGGTATTATAAGATTAAATAAATTTAAAAAAATTTAAATGTGTATATATAATCTTCGCATTCTTACTCAGTTTCCATGCAAACAGATAATTTAAAATCACCAGGAAAAAATGTTAAAATTATAATTTTATTCATTACGTACGAGTGTGTATTTTTATTTGGTGTTCACCTATATTTAATGTATCTTATATACATATGTATATGTACAAGAATGTTGTTTCATTTGAACTGTCCATTTTGTCGTAAAACGATGCAAAAGTTACTACAATATACTTAACAATACATTATTTTTATACTGAAGAAATGTACCTCATTAATCTAATCAAACATCAATCCCACAAATGAATAAATATTTACGATTTTGATGTTCAAATATTGTTTATTTACTGTAATTTTTATGTATATTTTAACTTATGTACATATTAAAGTAATTATTCTTAAATAATAAAAAAATTGCTTTAATGCAAAGAAAGATGTTGTGGCTGCCTAATGATGAATAATTTGTCAGCAGAAGTATCTGAACTAATTAAACTGCCTATTTCAACTGAAACTTCAGGAAATGCTTGCTTTACTGGTCGTGTAGTCAGAAGGAAGCCTCACATTTCCAAACAAAACAAAATAAGGAGACTCGCCTTTAGTAAGAATATATCAAAAAAGAATAGTGAGTTTTGGAAATCTGGATGGAATTATTTTTTATTTATTTTTTTATTTAACCTATTTGAGTCGGACAGTAATCTTACCATCTTACGTTTGGACAAAACCAAATACTGTGCTTATCGGCAACTTATTTAGTTAAGTGATTAAACGCAGCCAAAAAAGGTGAACCCGTAGGTCCTAAGGGATGAACTGAAGATTAAATAAAATTTGTTTAATTTAATGAAATATTGAATTACCATGTATATACATTTCATGAGCTATAAGGGTACTGACTACATTGAATTATTATTTTCAACCAATTTGGGTAAATCTTAAGTTTTACGTATATAAATAATATTTATTGTAAATAGTTAATCATTTATATTACTGTATTTTTTTAATTGATAATAATATTAAAATATTATCAACTCTTCGGTTACCATTTGTAAAAAGTGAAAATTCTTCGTCTCGTATTTTGTAAGTTGAAGAATTGCAGCCGACAAAAACACCAACCTTCCCAAAACTGACTACTGGTGACCACCATAAAAAATCTTAACAAAAACTATTGCGCAGTTTCCTTATTGCCTTTTGACTTCCTTAAACTAGGGGTTGTAAATTGCAGTGAACAAAAGGGTTGTTAACCCCATGTCGGCAAGGCCACGGACAGACTGGTACAGAAAGGAAAAGTTTATTCAAACCCTTGCCGGACACCAAGGACACTCATAAATATTTCACTTGCGCTTTCTTTATATTTTATGTCTATTGTTACCAAAACCAGGAGGTAACACAGGAATTTAGGTGTTTGGCTTTGAAGATACGGGTACTTTACTAAAAAAATAGTTTCTCACTTTTCCAGTGCGCCATTGGTACTTGTTAAAGGTTCTTTTAAGAGACAAATTATACCAAAATTTAGCTTTTATTTATATTGTTTTAAAATTTATATTTTTTATATTGCTATCAATGTATGTATATTAAATTAAGTGAAACAATTTTTTATTTATGTATTAGAATATTTTTAGAAATATGTAAATAAAATAAAAATAATACGTATGGTATATTCAAACATATAAAATTGTATATAACTAACAATTTATCAAAAATTTGAATTAATTGTTTATCAAATTTTATTTAGAAATAAATACATTTCAAGATATTGTATTTAAAATAGGGTTGGTCTAATTTAAATCAACTGCTTTTTTAAATAAAAATCATTGATTTTTTATCAAAAATACAAATTATAATAAAAATTTAATTACTTGCTACAAAACTATTTTAATAACCAAAATGTTTTGTATATAATAATATCTTAAAATTAAATGATATTTTAAAGATTTATTTGTCATATAACAAAAGAAAAATTTAAGAATTTAAATGTGTAACAAAAAGTAAAAATTCTTTGTTACTCTTTCTACTTTTATTTAGATGAATCGGTGTGGTTTTATTAGATTTCGTTTCCCTTTATTAAATAATGTACTTATAATTCTTTTTAAACAATTAAAAAGTATAGTAACACTTAGATATCTTTAAAACTTAAAAAAAAATAAACAAAATCATGTTTTAATTGATTTTATGAAAAAAGTCAATGATTTTTTTTAATAAATCATTATTTTTGTCAACCTTAATTTAAAAGGAATTGGAAGCAATTTTCTTTTAATAAAAAAATTATACAGGGAAATGGCTTCTTATACTAAATATATTTTTGGAGAGCATTCTCTTCATTACACTCTTGTACTAAAAATAATTTATTTATATTATTTTTATTTGCAATTAATAAATATATATATATATATATATATATATATATATATATATAAATTATTTAATACACTTATTCTTGTTGGTAAATTAAAAAAATGCTGCTTGAAAACGTCAGTCAATTTTGAAAAGTTACACTTTATATTTAAAAATTAGAAAAATTATTATAATAATAATGACATGTTTGTGTTTTATTAAATTACATTTAGAAATAAAATAATAACAAATTAATTTAATTCATCCTTGTAAAATGCATGCAGTTCATAAACTCGGTATATTAATAATGTAATTATTATACCGCAAACGCATGTATACAGTTACAGAGAAATTATGAATTGTAATGTATGTGCGTATGTATGCATATTAATATTTTGTTTTTCATTCCAGACGTCACTGAGTCCTGCAGACTTCGAATCCTGCGTTAGAGATGTCACTTAGGGGTGAGTAATAACAATAAACTTCTTCATTTTATTCCTTATTAATTTCCGAGACTTGAACTTGCAACTAAGTCGCCTTAACCTTTCCATTGGACACTAGAATATTGCTTCATTACTAGATAATTATAACTACAAATTAATAACACATTAATATTTTATTACATTTTATATATTAAAATAATATTTATTAGATGTTAAAGTTGAAGTGCGAAATAAAATTTTATGATGGTCAATGAAATTAATATTAATTGTTGGTTGTAAATTGTTTTTAATTTATGGATACAATGTTTTCATTTCAATTAATTTGAGTTCAAGATGCAAAGGGTCAATGTATTCTAAAATCAACAAACATGAGGATTTTATTGCTTAAATTTAAATATGTTATACATATTGTATTTAAATCACACTAATCGGTTGTTTATAGTTCAATAGAATTTATGATATATAAATCAAATTTGTGTTAATGTTAAGAACGCTATGAAGTTACATAAAAATGGCGGAAGATGTAAAAAACATAACGTCCTCTTGCACTACAGAAGAACAGTTTAAAGTTCATTTAATATTAGTATGAAAAAAGTATGATTTTTTATAGAAGAAATAATTTATACTTATTATATTTCACAAATATATCATTTTAATTTATATTTATAATATTTATTTTATATACAGGCGTTCAAAGAAATGCTTTAATAAATTTTTTGTTTAATAAAAAGTACGAATTTGCCATAATATTGATATTAGTTTTAAAATTATTTTTTCTATGAATACCTTCTCGAAAATTTTTTTTAATTGTCTTCATTTTCTCTCTTGTGGTAAATTGAAAAATTTTAAATTAATCAACAATACTATATTAAGAAATATAGAACAAGAACAATAATAAGAAGAATACCAAACACAATACAATATAAAATGACTAGAATCAAAACTCTACAAACGTATTACCCTTGTTTAACTTAAACAACACATTACTATAATTAGACTAAAACAGTATATTAAATAGATTGATATTTTAACAAATTAGACATTGATATGGGCATTGATTTTATAAAGTAACATATAAAATCAATTATATGGGTGACTGGATTTATGAAATCATGTTCAGAGGTGGATAAAAATTCAACGTGTTAAGGTATATTATAAAATCGTGATAATGACATAAAAACTATACTTCTTGGCACCTTATAATAATTCATTTATTAATTATTTTATTTCATTTTCTAATCATAAACTTGTTTTTAGCCCTCAAATGAAGGGGTAATTTGGATTTTATCGCCCGATTGCAAAATTGCGAAGCAATAAAACAAATTAAAATTATGGATAATGAATAATTGTCAAACAATACAATAAATATTAATTTTAATTAAGTTAGTACGTAGCATACACAAAATTATTAAAATTCCTTTTCACGAAAATATTTTGAATTTATAGAAACCAGCTTGGTCTGTGTAGCCTCTAATTTCTATCAATATTCGGATGGAATCAATAAGTGAGGTTCCGTATATATTTAGTCAATGACAGTGAGACTTCGATTATATTAAATTTGTTGAAGAACAAACAATCTAACAATGCGAACTATCTAAAAAGAAACTACCTCGGAAACTACTACATATGTACAGATTTATTTAACTTCAAGTACCAAAATGAAATAAAACTTTGTATATAGCATGGGCATAATCAAGATTAAAGCCCTTACAAAATTTCAATATTCTCTCGTACTATAATCTTTTGACTATGCCCTTAATACATAAAAAACTATTATTAAATTTATTGTAAAACAATGATTTAAACCATGTCAACCTTGATCATCATTATTAACATATTATAGAATATAATAAATTTATAGGTATTTATAACTTGTAGCGAATTATAAATATATGTATGGCGATCAAAATTCATCTCCAAAAAGCATCCATCAGGTTTTTCTGGCAGCAAATTGGCATGAATAAACCATGAGTGGTGACACCTCCAGCTGCAAGACTGATTGTTGTCTGAGTACGTGGTTTGATTGTTCGCTGCGCCGACATTGAAACCGCGAGTGTTGTCGGTCGTCGCACGGTTAGGAATTACGCAGTCGTAAAGGGGGCCATAAAAACGCAATAAAAACGCCGAAATAAAACGCTTGGCCTAGGTCAGGACACACGCCCACAAGGAAGTAACACAATACACGTACAATGCCATCATGTCATGAGGGAAAGTTATATGCGCGAATAATTACAATTCTCTTGGACAAGGTTAAGGTTGACATTCTGGATTTGTTAGTTTTATACTTATACAATACTAGGATAACAATTTTTCAAATAAAATTGTATTTTAGTTCTGTGAATGCTAAATACTTATTTTTCAAATTAAAATTTATTGTATAGTTTAACATTTTTATTAACCACAATTTTAATTTTTAATAACTATTACTAAGCTACTTTGGATTTGAGGATTTATAAACATATTTATGATTCCAAAATGAAATAAAACGTATAATTCTCAAATTAAGCAATTGTTACATTCTCCAGTTATAAGAATTATATGATTATAATATAATACATTCCTTGTACTAGAGGTTGACTTGAGAGTGACTTTTCGCTTGCGTCTAATTACGAATAATTAATATAAATCACGCTTTTTCTTTTGTCTCGTTTATAATTGTTTATATCTTAATTCCTTGATTTTATGATCTTATATTCTTCCATACAAATAATTTACATTTCTTTTCATATTTTAAATATTATTTTTTTACAATCAAAATAGTACGAAATAAATTAAGTTTCGAATTTGTGTAGGTATGGATTTCAATAATCCCAAATTTGTTAAAATTCACTTCACGTCCGATCACAACTAAAAATTGAAAAATATTATTGCTCTCATGGGTCACGGTGTATTACGAAGTAAAATTTCACGACCCTTGTCCATCTATACATATACATATACATATACATATACATATATCGATTGGTAAAAATAATTATTATTTATGGAGTATTATTTAAAAGAGTTGAGTTATTCCCATAATATTGTATTATGACTATGACTATAATTTTCAATCAAAGTTATTATTATATTTGAAGCTTGAAATTGTATATGCTGAAAAAATATTTATTACAAATTAATTTGTTTTCTAATAAAGATTTTAAAATTGTATCAGATAAAAATTTATTAGTTTTACTAATCGTTGAAGCTAGTTATTAAATTATTTATAACATTTGACACATGTAATTAACAACTTTAATGTACCTAAGTTATTTGCAAAATACAGTGAAGGAGAAGTAAATTAAACACCTACTTAAGTGGATAACAATATGTTGTACAAATTAGATTTTTTAATGTGTTTTTCTTGTTTACATCTTTTAAATTGTTAAACCTATCATTATACTGACATATAACTAACAAAAAAAATATAAAACTAAATTAAGTGAAACAATGTCATTATTTAGTAACTTATTTTCGGGATATGAATTATATAATAATATGTAACTCTTATAGTAACTACTGGTTAAGAAAAAATACTGAAATTTCGTTATAACAGACATCTCAATTATTTAATAGTATCTCTTTTAAACATCCATACCGAGAAATTTAATTTAAAAATTATCTTGTAAATAGTTTAGTGTTTTATTTCTGTATTCGATCTGATCTCTTCGCGTCCATTTCGATGTTCTTTATTCCTATAACACAGTAACCCACAACACAAGTTCAAGGGCAGCAATAAAGCACCCGGAAGTGTTGATGTTATGCCTGCAAGGGAAGCTTCGCTAAGGGCAGTAGCGGTTAAATTACCCGGCCACTCTGCACTGTGGAGAAGGAATGCGCTACACCCGTGAACATCAAGGAATAACCACCCATGCTAGACGAAAGGATAATGAACATCAGGATTCATGCCAAATGATCTCAAACGCTACAGAGGATGAGTTACAGCTCACATCAAAGAATGGCGAATAAATATACACGGACGTTAAAGATGACATGTTTTATAAATAAATTCGAAGTGTAAAGCTCTGCGATAGTTTTAACGTATTTCAGCCTTTTCCGCTCTAGTTGTTATTATTTATTTCTCATAAGTTTGCTAAATTAATTGTTCTATTTTCCGCATTATATTTAGACAAAGGTTTTCATTTTATGACCATGTCTCTTTTGTTTCTAAATAAATATATTAATAAATTAAAACTGACACGTATTTATTGTGCAAATACAAAAATAAATATTATTAAAAAAAAATTCTGGACTGAATTTCTGAAATCCTAAAAATAAATAGGTATTTAACAAACAATCATTTTGTAGAGAGAGAATATCTAATAATATTTAAACAAAATTTCAAATAAAATCTTATTCGTTAGCATGAAGAAATAAATAAATAAAGCGTTATTAACTATTAAATTTCCTTGCCTTAAATATTTTTAGAGAGTTTGCAACTTTTTTCATGAAATATAACTCTAGAGTTTACAAATCTCCAGATGTTTCTAGAAATGAAAAAATATAGAGCAGTTTCTTAATCACAACTGGATTTATTTCACGAAACATTAAATAACAAAAAATATTTGTAAAAGTATTCTTAGATAATATATTTTTACTTTCTGACAGTTTCTACTTATTTTGAGATAAAACTAAGTTAAAAATAGACAGTTACTGTATTCTAAATTTGTAAATTTCTTCATCACTAATAAATAAATATCTAGAAATATGACAAAATTCAACTTTGATATTAATATCATTAGTTACATCTATTAGGGCGTTGCACACATAAATTACTTAATAGGTAATTGACTGTAATATATACAGGAGTTCATATTTTGAACGAATTATCCTCAAATATAATATATTCTAATGCTATCTTCAACATTCAGTAGTTGCCCCAAATTTTCACTTTTATGATAATAAAAATGTTTGTTTAACGTAACCAGTTTACTTATTATAGCTGAAATGAAAACAAATATCTAAATACAGCAAAGACAATATAAAATTATATACTTACATTATGGAGTGTATTGTATTTTTTCTTTAAAACATTTTTTATGTTTATTTTATAATTTCTGTATATTTCTCCAACAAAATACCAAATTTGCTTCATAATTTTTTGGTTTAAGCTGACGTTATGACCTTCAAAAGGCACATTTACATATTAAGCTTTACAATTTAGATTATTACTCATCTCAGTTCGATAAATGGTTAAGTCTGTAGCTCTTAGTAGAACTTTGGCAATCCCCAGATTCTAAATTTACTTGAACCTACCCTATTTGTATATAGGATAAAATTAATTGTTATCTTAAGATATTTATTAAATATTTATTATTTATTATAAATTCTGATCATTTTATTATTATTTCAATTTTTTACCTTAAACTTGTATTGAGCATTTATGAAATAACGGGTATTAATTAATTCAGAATTATTAAATATTTTTGGGCTGTAAGAATATTAAAATTCCATAAATGTATTTGGTAAAATTAAGTTACATTTTAGTATAAATACTGACCCAATAAATATATCAATTATGTAGTGGAATTCGAAGCCTTGTTTTGGTGTTCCTTACTGTGTATAATTCGGAAAACAAAAACAAACAACCTGTGTTAGTAGAGGGAGTAAAAAATGAGTTGTTGTTGTGTACCGTTATAGTATAATAAATCCATGTCGAGACCTTGAACCGCTTTATTTAAGTGCATTTTAACGTCAATTTTACGACTCCTCCATCCACATTCATAGTGACGGGACGGGTACGCATGCAGTCACGGCCACCTGTGACTATCGACACCAGACTCTTCAACTTTACAGGCATATAAAACTAACCGTTTATGGCCCATACAACGGCCGAGACCATCAATCTAACCAACGGAATACCGCTAACGGATTCATCATACTGTACATGCACACATACACGTCATTCACACACGAGGCTATTTATTTCAGACGTAAGATTTCTGTGAAACAATCATATATTGTACATAAATGGTATAACCGGGCAATGATATGAATGACGTCTTCGATTATTGTTTACATACACCTATAAATCTAAATCGGCTGAGACCCATGCAATAAATAAATAACACAGCGTAATTTTTACATTGCAAAGCGAATATAAATAATTAAATAGTACATTTATGTGTTATTGTTCATTGTTGTATTTATCAATTTGTGGTTCATAATAATATAGTTTGCGTTTGGACTTTTAATTACAATATTTTTCAAGTTTATTCTACATTGGATGACATGATTATTAGCTGCGTGAAAAATATCATTTCTACTAAAATATATAGTGAAATATTGTATGAAAATTGGTTGAAATCATATATAATACATTTATTTTAAGGTGTGATATAAATATGTGTATCTAAATAGTAAATTTTATTCGTTTATTGATGTGATTTTAACCTACATATTATAATTGATAATGGGGCATATAAACAAATTTTGTAAGTAAAATAACAACGAATAAATGTTATTTTTAATAATTTTTAGAAAAAATTAAATATTCTTGCAATATATATGTATCTATTAATAATATTAAATAAATTTTTTGGTTGCCATTTCAAGTTAAAATTTGATTTTGTGATTTAATTTAAAATTTTAAAATATCTATATAGAAAGAGAATTTCATAATTTGATGAACTTTATATATACTGTAATAAGAATAAAAGAATAAATGCGAAAAAAGCGTTATTATGCTACAAATAATATTTTCTCATACTCATTCAAAAGAAAATGTTAAACTTGCGACATATATTATTAATAGATAATATTTTAATTAATAAACAGAATAGTTCGAATGATATACAAAAAACCTAAAGTAAATAATTTGTTTTTTTAAATGTTCTTTATAAATATGTTGAAAAGGAGAATGGTAATAGTAGTGTTCATTTAAAAATTAAATTTAAAAAATAATCATTTAAAATATTTATATATTTACAAGTATTTTATTTTATTGTTTCTGTTATTTTTTTGTATAACTTCGTTAATTTATTTTCCACAAAAACTTTATTTTAGAGATTATATGAAATATTAAATCGTCAATATTTTTTTTATTTTGAATTATGTGTACCTAATAATAATTACAATTAAAAATTTTTAAATCTCCTTTAAATATTAGGAAATGTGCATTACTGTAGTCAAAAAATCCGCTTGAAATAATCCTTTATTATAGTTAAATTAAATTTACCCAACTTCAAAAAAATTCTCTTGTTTTTTCGTGCAACCCCATCTGTGTAATATTTACCAATTACTGTAACAAAACAACAAACAATCCTAACTTGCAGTATTTCAGCTACCATTTTGCTTCCGTCGGCAAACTGTTACCCCCTCTCCTGCTACTCCTGCCCCTCCCAAATAATGATGGCCGCTTTGCCTCTCTCCTCCCCTTTGTTCTGATTGGTGCGTGACTGTGACACTGTCTGGCAAGCCCCCCACATAAATCCTGCTATTCCGCAGGAATGCATGATGGCTGCCGGTAAGCAGCCAATCAGAGCGCGCCACTCGCATGGCCGCCGAATCGGTAGAAGTTTGGCGTTTGGCCGATAGAAGGCGACACTGTATGAGAGTTTGGTTATGGGAATAGTTAATCTGTTTAATGATAGTTATTTTTATCGATGGTTTTTATTGCAGTTGTTAGTTGTTAGAAAGTTTTTGGATCGGATTGAGTTTGATGTTATTTTTGTGCTGTGCTTGTTTTTCCACGCCTACTGAGAGGTTATTTATTTATACATAGGCGCGCCCAGGTTATGTAAGGTGTGAGGAATGCTTTCGGGAAATACTTACAGATGGGTCTGGTGTATATTTTTCAAGACAAGTTCGTTGAATAATCTAAATGGTAGAGAAAGTTTGAACTTGGGATACAAATAAGGTTTAATCATGCCATACTCGTGGGAATTGAATATTTCATGTATCCAATTTAACTTTCTTACCAAGTTATTTAGTTGGATCTTAAAAAAGTATACGAATTAAAAATTTATTCGCCTTAGGAAATAACTTCCTACATTTTTCCACGCCAGAATTATTCCAGAATACAAATTTAAAAAAGTTTTAATTACTTCTTTTATTCTACATGCCACAGTAGAATATCAAAATTCTTCACATTTTTAATATACTAAATTTCTTTATTGATATCAATTGCCGTTAACGATATTCAAAAAATTTAAACAAATTTTTCATTGTTTTTTGTTGTTGTTTAAAATCTGAAGTGGTTCCCATAATTAGGACGAAAATATTACTAAAAAATTGAACCAGATTGAAAATGAAATTTAAAATTATTATTATTTATTTACTCTATGATATTGAATAATATTTAACAAACAAAATTTATTTTTAACAACGTATAAATATAGGGTCGTTTAAAATTTTATGATACGACCCTTTCTTTTACCATATAATCAAGGCTTATTTGTAAGAATGAAAAAACATTTTGGATTATATTCTGAGAACTATAAAAAATATTTTAGTCGGCTTCAAAAAAGTCAACCTCAGCTCCACTATACATATAGGTGAGACAGACGGATTATTGTCATTTGTCATATGCGGTACACTTTTTGTGTAAACAGCAAAACAGCGACCATAAATTACACATTATATCCAATCATCCTTCTTTATTGTTGTTTTGAATAATTTTCCTTGCATCCCGCATATTCGTTTTCATAATCTTCAGCCTCTTTATTTTCATTTAACAACACATCTAGAACTTATGAAATAGCAACTTGACCGTCTATCTTTCTATGTGCGAATGGTTTTTACCTGTTTACCGGTTGAATTGATATTTTTAACAATAAAAATCCTCAGCATAGGTGGTCTATCTGTCCTCAGAGCAGAGGTTAACTATACCACTTAATTACTTATGACTGTGTACAAATAGAATCACATTTTTGCACATGTTTATAAAAGTATGTACATAAATAATTAATTTTAACCATACCGAAGTAGTAATTAACTAATTTTGAATATAAGGTAGAGACATTTTTTTGTTTTAAGTAAATCTTGGATTATTCAGTGTTGACTGCATTAATTTTCAAGCGGCTGCTTACACTAACTCTAAATAACAAAATTAACATTTCATATTATACATATCACTCTCATGTATTTTTAAGACCAAAGGTCCATTTCTCCCCTACTTACCCTAAGTGAAACGGATGACAAAAAATGTACCCCTAGGCAAGTATCATACTAGTATATATTATACAATTTATGATTTCAAAAGGAATTTATGTAATTTTTTATTAATATAGTGAGTAATTTTATGCAAGATGAAACACTTGTAGCAAATTCTTGTAGTGTACATATCAATCGTGTCTTTCCTCAGTGGAATATATCCGTGATACTTTATCGAATGTTTAATATTAAAATGTGTGCGTTGAAGTGCTTTGAGCTTCGAGTAAGCCGCATAACATTCCTATAAATCAATTGTAGAAGTGCTGGATAGTTTTGATTAAGCAGCTGTTTACAATGCTGCTTTTAGCTAGCCGAGAGTTTGTGTTACGCGATGGGTAAATAAACAAACAGAAGGACGAGACACAGAGCAAGAATGTGAGGTTAGATCATTTTTAAACAGGAAGGAGATTGAGATTTTGCTAATTATTACATAATACACAGAGAAGTGCTGTACTATATACATTTTTGTACTTTTGTTCGTAATAAAGTCATTGTGAAACGTAATTGCGTATCGAAAGAGTCTTCATTTCGAATCGAATTTTTTTTTTTAAAGGTTCGTACTAGATGACACTTATTTTAATTTTATAGATTTCTCTAATTCAACTTGGTTTGTTTTTTTTTAATATTTTAATACATAATATATGCAAAGGACTAATTTTATAAGATTTATACTCGTAAAACTCGTTCTTTAATATACTCTTTACCATATTCTCAAACTACGGGTTGAATATGCCAATAATAAAATAAAATTCAGTTATAAAAATCTTAAAAGGATAATTTGTACATAATCGCATCACGATAGAAAATATAATTCCATTGAAGAGGGCAGATGAAATCATACCCATGGCAAGAAAATCTAGGTGCGGCATTTTTTGAGAAAAATATCATCAATTACAACATAAATAAAAAATTAAGTTCAGCAAAATTAGAGTAGTGATTATGTGTCATTGAAAAACCTATGGTGATAAATCTTAAATGGTAGGGGGGGGGGGGTTACTTGCCTACAGCCCCTAGCCGGCAGAAGTATAAAAATCCACACCGGTCAGCTTAGAGCCTCTATGAGGGCACTATAGCTTATAGTGGATTCTGAACCAATTGCATGAATATAGTGGTATTTTTATTGGGACAAAATTTGGCGAAGCTGGGATTTGAATTAAATTTTAAGTGCGTCAACGAGCCTTTTTTTTATTATTATATATCCATTTCCATATTTTGGTAAATTTGATGAATAAAATTAACTAAAAAAATATTTCCATTTTCAGTTGATCAATTTTTATCATAAGTTGATCGTGTCAATATAACCAGCTGAAATATCAATTTATTCAACTATCCGTCAAAAACATTATAAATATGTAGCACTCCAGAAAATATTATATACAATTAAAATAATTAAAACTGAGAAGTATTATATAAAATTTACAATTTACATTTATATATGAATCTCAAATGCATCAATAATTTATTGTATGTTATATACTAACCTATAAATATTTTTCATTTCATTTACTTACCTTGAATGTTAATTATTGTAGAATATTATCTGAAATTTATTTTCTTGAATTTATCAAATAATTTTATTTATACCATTGTAGGAAAAGTGTGAATATGGGAATAAATGAAAAACAATACACAAAACAAGAAATGGCATATATTTTATTTAGATAAAAAATACAATTAATAATATATTAGAATTAAAATAAATAAGATAAAAAATACATTAATATAAAGTGTTTCTCTCTCTCTACGATAAACTTATTAGTATAATATATACGCGTATGTAAAGTTCATATACCGAATACAATATTTATCTGTGTTATTATGTATTCAGAGTGCATTCTTTTTATACCTAGTACATGTGTCAGATGAGCAACATGATAAAGTACACAATTTTACAAAACATGAATTTTACATGTAAAATACTGTTTTTATTTAAATTATATCTGTTAAGTGACACCATAAATAATATAAATGAGTCACTATATTCATTTGATTGTTTATCTAGTTACAGGGAAACTTTATTTTCCCTATAAATAACACAAAATAGACTGGAATAGGTACTTAAATACTTAAATTATTAAAGAAATCTTAATATAATCACACGTTCTAAAGATGTTAAAGTAACCGTAACTTGAATTTCAGATACATAGATTTTCATAAAATAATATTTTGTTTGTAGTCTTTATCATATTTTATTCATATAATTATAAAGTAATAAATATATAATTGTAGAACTACTATAAATTGTGCATAATATTTTACATTTAAAATTATGTGCGGGGCATTTCAAAGTAATATTATTAATATCATATACATTAAAGTCGTAATGCTACATTGTAATTAATTGTTTTTGATTATTTATAGTTAACCAAATGATGTTTTATTTTAAATATCGTACGTATAATATGATCATATATACATTGAAATGCATTTATAGTCTAATCGTTTTTATTAAATGAATCGGTTACTATAAAATAATAATTATGAATATAATTTCGGAATCTGGATTCAAATCCTGTTATTTATTACAGATTATATCACTCATAAATTTATAAACCAATCCAAATTCAAGATTTTATCTAGATTCTAAGATTTATTTCGATATAACACCGTCACAAAGATAATTTCGCAACCTTTAATCCAATAAGATTCAATATTTTACAAATGAGTTTTGTTAAACGAAACATTTTCGACGTTTTAAGAGTGCTTAGAAATATTGTATATATTTCTGTCAAAGTTGGTTTTTGTTCACCTATTTTTATTGTGGAAATAGTCATCCGAATATCATTTGTGGTTAAATTTTATCTTGACATATTTTCCGATTTCTTAACCTGTTGCTAATTTATCTTATTACATTGATCAAAAATCACTCGCTTACCAGTTCGTATTTTTTTTGTCAATGTCACTCGATAAATTGCAAGGCAACCAGGTCACGTAACAATCAAAAAAATTTCCAATAAATTTAACCACTTACGAATTAAAATAATAATAATAATAATCTCATTATTAAACGGAAGTAGAAAAACATTACTCCACTCAATTTGTGTAGATAAAAAAAAATATGCAAATTAGTTGTAGGAAAAAATATTGATTGTATTTTGTGGGCGAAATGTTTTTAGTGCGATCGATTGACTCAAAAAAGTAACAATTCACGCGTTATAAACACAACCTTCACGCACTTAATACAAAAATAACTATTTCAGAAAACGGTTTATTATTTTCTAGTAAAATGAAAGAATTACATATGATAATATATTATTGAATTAATGGAGAAAGTTGGATAAACAAAGTCATAGATATTACAAAAATGTTATAATCGGATTGTACACACCATTATTATAAACTACAAATGGTAATTGATAATCAACAATTATTATAGCTTATTTTTCCAATGTGTATTGTAGTACAGTTTACAGTAGCTTTTAGCTAAATCTCGCAGTCGTTCGATTGTTTCTTTACAAAGACCTAATAAAGAAATATTGTCTTAATTTGCTATATTTTTTTTTTGTTCAATATAAAACGATTCCGTTAGCTATAATTATGGTATAATTTCGTAAATAGTAAATAGTACATCAGGATTATAGGTAGATGTATGTGCGAATATAACTATCAGAATTAGGACCATTTTAGAAACATGGTACGAGCAATTTAGGTGGACTATTTAGTCTGTTTTTGGAGTAAAGTTATGTTTACAAATTTGTTGGTGCAGCCCACCTTGGATGTAAAAATCCGCTGGCAGTTTTATAGAACAACTTCATAAGTTGTGGTGTCCGTTTAATCCGTTGGTTAGCGAGCGTCTTAATGTCGGCTGCCAAGTAACTTGCATAGTATATGTGCAGGCGAGACGGAGAAGAGAAAAATCCCGCCTGCAATTCCTGCCCTTGCAGCGGTTTACGATGGAGCGCGACTTTTATGCTTCGCTTTGCTGCAGCCGCGCCAGGAGAATGTGCGCCGACGATGGGGCACTCGCCGGGAAATGCACGCCAAACAGCCGGGAAATCGAACGCCCAGGTTTTGCTCCTTTTCTACCGCTCTGTATCGGGGAAATATTATAAACACGGCTCAAATACGCATTTACAGTACATAATCACCTTAACGACATTTCTAGCAGGAACAAGATCTCAAGTTTCAAGGTTTGTCTCGGGACAAGTCATAAAACGAGTCCTATAAAATTATAAAAGAACATATTAGCGTGATACACCAAAAATTAAATTGTCAGAATATCTGCAGTTGCGTTAAAGAAAAATGCAATGCCAGACAGCCAAGAAAATCGAATGCCTAACCTCATCGACATTCCCAGCAGGAACAAGATATCAATTATCAAGATTTGTCTCACGATAAATTGAGGGGTCATTATAAAACTGCCCCTGTATCATAAATTTACAAAAGAAAATTGGATGGTTAGAATACCTGCAGTTGAGTTAAAGAAAAAATGCAATGCCAAACAGCTGGAAAAATCGAATACACAACTTTTGCTCCCTTTCTACCGCTCTATATCGGGGAAATATTATAAACACACCTCAAATACGCACTTGCAGTAGATAATCACCTCAACGACATTCCTAGCAGGAACAACATCTCAAGTTTCAAGGTTTGTCTCACAAGAAGTCATAAAGCGATTAACAGCCACTGACTATAAAATTACAAAAGAACATTTTAACGCGGTACACCAAAAATTAAATTGTCAGAATATCTGCAGTTGCATTAAAGGACATTCCTAACAGAAACAAGATCTCAAGTATCAAGGTTTGTCGCACGAGAAGTTGAGGGATCATCATAAAACGATTAACTGCCACTGTATCATAAAATTACAAAAGATAATTTTAGCGCGGTACACCGAAAATTGAATGGTCAGAATACCTGTAGTTGAGTTAAAGAAAAAATGGATCGTCAAACAGTCGGGAAAATCGAACGTCCAAATTTTGCTCCTTTTCTACGGCCCTGTATTTGGGAAATATTATAAACACAGCTCAAATACACATTTACTGTAATCATCTCAACGACATTTATAGCAGAAACAATATCTCAAGTTTCAAGGTTTGTCTCACGAGAAGTAGATGGATCGTAATAAAACTATTAACGACTAACTAAATGGGTTATTATAAAAATAAAAAATAATTTATTACTATCAGATTCAAATTTTATTTTAGTGGACCTTAGCTATTTTTCTTCATATTATTTTTAGTAGGAAATTGTCCAACTAATGCATAACATTGAAATTTATGACATATAAATGTAGTATGGCAAGTTTAAGCATTTTATGACGATCCTTCGACTTGTCGTGAGACAGACTATATTTGCGGCACGGGAATTTTACTTGCATTCAGTGGTACAGGTTATAAACCTACAGTCTCTGCAAGATTAGCACACGCTAATTTGCTTATTCACACGATCAGACTAGACTCGCCTTAACCATACAACCGTACTAGCTGGCAATTAATAATATGCCATTTAATTTCACACAAATTTTGCAAAACTTGTATAAAAATGCGGTACATATTTTTAAACTTGAAGAATCTCATCAGCTATGCTGGTTCTTGTAATATATTACGGTGATTTTGGCGTCGACAATTTAGTGCTTCAATGTGTGTCAATAGTTTTGTTAGTTTACTCCACTACTCTTTTCGTATGTTTCATCCATTATTATATTTCTATATAATACTGTCAGTTTTAGCATTTATTCACTTCGGAAATCCCTCCCACCGTTTTAAATCACATGGTCCCAATTGATGTCGTGGATCAACTACGCAAAATAGAGTTTATTTGGATAGTACCTTCATTACTGTATGTTCTTTATTTGAAACAAGATTTACTTGTAATTTAGTGCTGTAAGTAGGTTAGCTATCCATATTTTCGCAAAACTGACTAGTGATAAAAGTAATCTAGTTTTAAATATATTTTTTTTAAAACTGCAATTATTTATTACTCGTACAGCCAAATTCAAAAACATAAAATATATACGTCATAAAGAAACGCACATTCAATTTACATATAACTAAAATGAAAAATGACATTTCTAAATATAATAGTTCAGAATTGATTAATTAAGCAATTTTTCACTTTTGGCTATGAAGTAATTATATCGAAGCTATTATTGCAATTCAAATTCGCCTACTATTAATTTAGTGCGACCGTGAAAAGTCGGAAACTAATTACTTCAATGCTAAATGTATCATCCTGTCAGAAGAAGCTGTATAGCATTAGTAAGATAATTATGTTATTTATTATATCTATAACTGTACATGTATATAGTATGGGTATGTGTATTTAAAACAATAATAGCAATTAAAGCATATCTACATTGCATACTAAGATTCAATTAAAATTCTGACAAGAATTAATTAATGTTGCACATCATTAAAGCGTCCATAATCTTCCTTCTTTACGCATGTAATAATCTGCATAGACAGGGGGATTAATTAATAAACAATACTTCAGAAACTGCATAAAGGCTATAAGAATGAGGTTTTATTCCATTCACATGTATCATTACGGCTGTTTTGACTGTGATTATAGTCAGTACGTTGCAAGTAACAACCGGTTTAAGGAGAGTCTACACTGGCAAATCAGATTATTTCTAGTAGCGAACATGCAAATCTACTTTGTAATTTCCATAGATTGAGAATATATTATGGAGTTTTAATGAAGAAAATGACCGGCAACGATTTTTATAAAAGGAAGTAATGATTATTTACTTGTTAAGTTTTTCTCAGGAAGCATATAATTTTTTGTTTATTAGTGTGTGGTCTAGGATTATATTTTTTTTTATAATTGCGTCATATCCGACAAAAAACTAATCCAAAATCATCACCGAATATTTTTCTACAATACGGATTTCAGTTCAAACATATTCCGTGTAAGCTTTTATTTTATTTCTTGCACCTGGCAACTTTCTCTTTTTCGATACACATCTAAAAGTATCTATTATTCAAAATAACTGAACGAAGAATAGGTATTATGTTTTTTTTTTGTAATAGTGCTAACCATTATATTAGAGGATTTGCACAATATAACTCAACACTTAAAATTAACTATATTAATAAAGCTAACTACAAGTATGACTTCGACTGACCGAGCTTTTCTATATTAAGGAAATTAAAAACTCTTTAAAGGAGTTAGATCTGAAAAAAGTTTCCACTCGATTCACATCAACGAAAAAAAATTATATTGATTATAAGTTAAGTGTTAATTAATAAAGTTTTTGGTTACCATAATTATATATTTTATTGCTTATGATTACCTAAAAAAAAAACTGTGATTCGCCCCTCCTTAGGAAAGTTTCTGGATCTGCCACTGAATTGAAGTATATTCTGGAATTATTAAGTAAATCAGAATAATGCATAAATACGTTTTTAGACTACTAAGTAAAATAAAATAAATAGAAGAAGAAAAATAATATCTTGGAGATTGTTTCAATTATTATTAAAAAAATAATTCTTTGAAAAATTTATAAACCTCACTGGAATACGAAACCAAGATTCCCTAAATCAAGTGAGATACTTTAACGTCCATAAATTTTTCTTGAAGAAGAAAAATATTTTGCAATAAAACTAACTTCCATAAAAATAATTAAATTATTTATGAATTTCTTTTTTTGACAACTTTTTTTAATAAAATAAAATTTCTTTGTACATTTATTGAATTATCTTTTAGCATAAGATAGTACAAAAATCCCAACCAAATTTTCGTATTCACATACCTAAGTGTTCATGCTTTTGGCTATGACGTGAACCACATTAATTAAACTATAAATTTAAATACGAACACCATCTAATTTAAAATTTGAATCCTTTCGGTTTATTGCTTATAATGCGAAAAGTTCAAAGTTCTGGTTATAAACTTGGTGTAGGAATTTCAAAATTAGTTAATTATGCAGAAAATGATAATGAAGTTATTCTTATTGTACATAAAATAATAGTTCCGTAACAAAACAAGACATTAAACTAGGAATGATATTCATTTTTAATCTCCTTTTATGTTCTATTTAGTTCGCTGTTAATTTAATTTAATAGGCATCAAGCTTTTAAGTTCACACATTTGAACAATGGCTTTACTATATTCATTTTTGGCTTTAATTGCTTTACTAGATATTAAAATACTATAAAACTAGCAATTAATTTTTTTCTGCGGAATTCTACAACTGGTGGAATATCAACAAAAAAGAAAATGTACATATCGAAAATTATTTTATTGTATATGTAATTTTATAATAATAAGCAATTCATATTTGTTTGTTAACACCATTTTTATTATTAAATAGTTAATTAATAATTAAATGTGCATATCATTTCTAATTATACTCTTCTTGTTCTCCTCATTAAATGAGCAATTTCTAGGTTAGAAAACAAGTGCACGGTCTCCATAGGTCATAGTTGAACAATCAACAATGATAACTCGTCCAGTATCGTTGAGTTTGGTGTAAATAAATACATATTCCAGGCTTATCGCCGCTGTAATGGTCGCTTTCAACACGCAGTAAATTCTGAATAAATGGACAGGTCGTAATACATCTCATTCCTTATTCGAAAACTCATAAAGATAGGGATACAGGAAGAATGTGTGATAGTAACAAGTTTAAAAATATGTTTTGTAGTTAGGGATAGATATTTCTCCCTATTGTGTAGGAATGTTAGGTTATAGTTGTTTATTTCACACGAATATTCTAAAAACTAATGTAAGCGAATTTGAAACAAAAGACATGTTTGAGTAGAATTTTTTATAAAATCATTTAAACAAGAATGAAATTCAGTTTTTCTATTGTTCAAAATTTGAGAATAGTATAGTTGTTGTCATTTTTACTTCACTTTCCTATTCCTAATATTAGGTCAACAATATCCAAGTATATTTTAGGTAGATAACTGCTTGCTCTTATTGAGTAAAAAGCAGTTAATCTGAGAAATATTTGTAGCTAATTTTTATTTCTCGAATGTATTGCAGTAATAATCATTAATTAATAATATACAAATGGATGTCATAATTATCACAAAATTAAAAACCTGAACTACCTACACCAGTGATTGTTGTAATTTTTTTTTTTTTAGTTTATAGGGAATAATGTGAAATTCGATCCTTTTGAGGGTCCCATGTTTTTACCGCAACTGAGCAAAATTAGTACCTTGAAATTATGTATCTTAGAGGCTACAATTTCCAAATTTTAGAAGAATTCAACACTTTTGACAATCAGTCAATTAACTTTTCCAACTGTATCTTCTTACAGAACATAAATATCAAATACTAAGCAACACTTAATCAAAAAAATCTCATGTGGCCGACTTCAAAACGTGCTTATCCATTGAAAACTTACAATCCGATTTTTAGAATGATTCCAATATCTTTCTTACTTTTAGGAAAACTTAAAAATTTAAGCAATATTGACACAACCGGCCATAAATTGTAAATATTGATATAAATCGTCCATCACATTACAGTAGTAACCTTTTTAATATCTGTAATATATACTATGATATTTTTGAGTTTAAGGATTTTTTAATCGATGCATTTCTTGTTTTTTTATATGATAAAATGATAGTATTATATAGATTTTCAATTTATTTTATCATAACGATATTTTTATGCCACTGTTAAAGCTAAAAGCAGTACTAGAGAATGCAAAACAAGAAAGATTTTTATGATAAATAGAAATATTGCTATCGGTAGGATTAGAGCCCAACCGGTCGTCATATAGTCATACACACTTCTGTTGAAAAAGGAAAAATGCATCATATATGATCATTTAAATTTTTATGACATCCCCATAAACTGTTAAACTTATTAAGCAAAAATTCGAATGAACATTTAGCCGTTAATAACCCTTAAACTCGAATATTTACAAACCATTAAAATCAAGTCAGCCTTACCGTCTCCCGTAATCAAATATGGTCCGACACGCATTATATTTCAATAAACTTAACCGTTTTACTGCTCGGCCATTGAGCCACTATCTCTCTTCTTTATTCGCCGTCGTGACGTTCGATTACCTGCAGCCGAGGGAATCGTCGCTTTCTTTTTGGAGAAAACTTTGGCCTTTCTGGGAAATGCACTCCATTGTGCATCCAAATCGGTTGTTTGTCTAATCTGGAAGAAGAATTGATGAAGATATGGTTACCAAATGCGACAACTTTGGAAATACTTCCACAATGTACACCAGCTTTTACTTTATTTTTGTTCAAAAAGAAAATAGAATTTTTCTGTTTTATTTAAAATACTTGTGCTTCATTTAAATAAAATAACGCAGTAGCTTTCATAAATATTATTTTACCAAATTTCAATAAAGAATATTTATTAGTTTTAATAAATAAACTAAAAAATTGTAAGTGTTATAGAGAATTTTATCAGAGATTAAAAATAAAAACATTTAAGGCCGGTCTTATAAACAATAATTAAATTAACGTATATTTACTAGACGGTTAAATTTAATTACCAACTAGATTTTTGTTGTGTTGGTTAACTAACCCTCGGTTAAACTTACCGAGCTTACATCTAATTCTATTATTGTACAATAGATTCCACAGATTGTCTTAGTGTTACAATTTCATCTGAAATATCGTTGTCTATTGAAAGAACTAATTCAATGGTCCGAAATGTCCAAATTTAAACATTATTAATTAAAAAAAATATGGAACTATATAAAGCTCAAATTTCAGCTGTGTACACTTTAAATATTTATTTTTATAATGGTGATTTTTCTACATAACCTTAACATGTTTTTGGTAAATAATTACTTCATTATTGCAATTTGTTTTTAAAATATTATATTTTTTTTTATTTATTTAAAGTTAGTGATTTTTTATTTTTATGAAAGAAATCATGATTTTTTTCAATCCTGTTAAAAATTTGAAAATAATCATGTTTCTTTTTTTTTCTACGACGCGTTTCTTTCACTTGCGTTTGAAAGAACAGCGGCAGAATTCCCTAGAGTGGTCCGATGGGCACTTGAGGTTAATTGAATTACACAATCCAATCAAGAGAATCTGCCGTTTTCTGTCTAGACAAGGTGTTCTTTACTTTAATTTTTCCCTCAGACTGTTTTACTAAGAGTTACCATCTTACCATGATTGCAGACAACATACAAACACAACAGATGCTAAAGAGAACCAAAAATATCAGACATTAAAAATATACAGTTTTACATAAAAAATAAGAAAATATTTTATTTTTTATTTTGGTATTTTCAAATTGTCTTTTGTATATTTTAATTTTTTTACTGATAAAAAATTGAGTTATTCGTGTCTTCCTCGTGCAAGAAACAAAACAAACAAGTGACATTCTTGGTCGGCCTTGACCCGTCACCAAATCACCAGCAGCTACTTGTCATTCATTACAGTCCGCGTGACGTCACGGCAGGACATAAATCCTGCTGTACTAGCCTGCCTGCTGACGTAGTTACTACTGTCCACCGTACAGGTGCCGTAAACTCAACGGAAATCGAAAGGCGATGATAGAGATAGAAAAGATTTTAACGAACACATCGGAATTTTAAATGGTGTTAATATTATTTCTTTTAGATAAGTAATTGTTATTGTTTTTCTGCAAAAGATAACCCAATTAATTGTTTGAAAATTTAGACAAAATGAACAAATTATTTAAATTTTAAATAATTGGGCACTATTTAACATCCGTTTTGATATCGTTCTGATGCTAACATTTCCGCTTCAAAATCTATCAATAATCCGATATAAGTGCAAATCAGAACATTTAAAATTATAAGACATAATATTAAAAAAAAGTGGCCAGCACATACTCTGCTATCCTATTACTCGTGTTATATTACATGAAAAGTATCTCGAAATCGTGAAGAAATATTTAAACAATGTTTGAAAATTTGAAATGAACTCATATTTATTTTGGTTCAAAAAAGAACAATTTTGAAGAAAAAAGCTCAACAAGAAATTTAAAATTTTTCGATTTCCTTATTTTTCACTTTTCCGTTCCAAAAAAATGTAGATGTGAAGATAACATTTCTTTTTATAAGTTTTCTCATTTTAGAGCAAATATATCAAATGAAAAGAGATTAAATTTCTTTAAAATATTTGGAATCAACGCGTAGGGATCTAGTAATACGAATTAAAAATAAAATGTTTAGGAAAAAGATGAGATATATGTATCTCAGCATTTATTTTATTTTATTTTCTTTATTAATTAAATACTGTGATGTGACTACAGAAATAAATATATTTTTAAAACAATATTCAATCAAATACGCTTTAATATAGTAGATTAATTATAATTAATTTGAGGTTGGCACAATAGCTAAATATAAATAACGGCCTATTTCACAGGTTTTGATAATAGATTCTAAGTTAGTTGACCCCAGCGGTATTTTTTTAATTAAAGTTGTTGCCGCTTGCTAGATTTAAAAATTTGTAGAAGTAATGATATATTTATTAATATTTATTTTCTTCTATCTAAATTGGATCCTTGTGAGAGATTCCTCCTTATCTTGGAACTTCCTGTTGTTCTAATTATTTTGTCATGAGTGATAAATTTATTCTTCCTTTCGTTCTCCAAGTTCATTTGAATTCAAGAACTGGTGCCCCGGTTAACAAAACTCTGAAAAATTCACACCCCTCTCAAGTTCCTATCTCGGTCCCTGAGCTGTTCAGAAGTTAAAAAAGTTTTTAATCAAATATGAAAACGCTGCATTCTAGAACATGGTCCATATCGATCACCTCGTTGCTCTTACTTCGTATTCTTGAAGCGTTGGTTAATTTAAAATTTCATACGTGTTCGCGTTGAAAAGTTCACGAGATAGAGAGAGGTTCCCTCTCCTTCGCAGTAACGCCTACTCCACAGCTGGGCCTGATCTTGGGTAGGATGGGACTGTACCGGTTATTCAAATGTGTGACTCCTACGGACTAACACTGCGACACAAGGCTCGTTATTTACGACGCTTTGTTGCACTACTTGTCCTGTATTTTACATGGATTATTGCACTGGGGAACTAACATTCTCGTATTAGAGAGAATAACAAGCATATATTTTCTATACCGCATCCATAGAAATACTATTTAAACCAGATTTGCATAGCTAAATCCCATCGGAAGTTACAGAAAATAAAATCAAAATTACATTATACGTACACGCAGTGACGGCTCCAACTGAACGGAGTTTTTGATCTAGGGTTCAAATCTCACCTTCGCCAATCTTTAACCAAATAAAAATACCGCTGTATCCAAGTGGTTCGTAACACATTATAAACTATAGGTTCTTTGAAGGAATTGTAAGCTGACAACCAAACTTGGCAAAAATCATAATTTATTAACAAAAAATCTAGATATCTATTAGTAAAGGCCGTTTTAGACTATTCTATAAATGGGACAATATATAGTACAAGAAACGGTGCAATACCTTGTACCAAAAATTGTTAGATTTTGACGAAGTTTTGTATACAATATATTGGCTCTGATTCTGCGCACTTTCCTTGAATATGTCAATGTGACATGCAAAATTAATCATAAATTCATTTACATTTAAAGTTTGTAATACGTACAACTTCACCAGTATAACACTCAGTTTTCTATAACCACACTACATACAATAAAAACAAATAAACGTTAGAAACGCGTAAGGTCACCAAATTCATATATGCACATGCTCACAGCTAAATTGACTGACAGATTGTATGAAAAATAGAACGTGTTCTGTTTTTGAACATATTTATGAGCTTATTCAATATTTCAACCAACTTGCTGTTTGATACTAACCAATTTTAATTTTAGCAAAAATCCAGGAAGATCTTGTACAGTTTATAGGCTAGTCTAAAATTAGTTGATTTAAACCATGATTTAAATCAGGGCAACCCTGCTAACAATCTGCACCATTAAAATGAAAGTAAAATACAAATACCTTAAGAAATCTTGTTGTTGTATCTAAGAAGTATCTCACAGATGAATTAAATGAATAAAAAATTGTTTATTTTGTCAACATTTCTTTTGACGTTTTGAAGATTCCTGTCTGTATTATGATTACTTTCCTGTATTTGTTGAATTTTTGGCAGTATTCTTACCTAAACAAAGTCAGCATCCCTGAGTAAATTTAATCAGACGAATTATCCTTCCCCCAGCTAATTAGCAGCGGCTGGAGCGACCGCAGAATAAATAACAAGGGGAAGTTCTAAGACAATATCACCTCAAGTAAATAAGACACCCTCGACCAGGAAGGAACTCGCCTCTTACAGAAATTGCAAGTGCAGGTCGGAAATTGGGGCGTTTGATTTATACTTAGTCGAATTAAATGCGACAGGTGTTTAGCTATCGACCTGCTATTATCACAATAAATAATACTATACTTAATATTGTGACTTAGTTATTTGACGGGCAATTTTTATTTACCAGAAAATGTGTTTCTAATGGCCGTTTGCACCAACATAACTTAAATTTTAAGCTTGTCTTAAATAGACAATATCGAATCGAAATAAAATGTCAAATTCATGATTTAACATTGCTGTCAAAAAATCGATTAGATTTTTTTTGTTTAAGTCTGGCTTAAAATTTAAGCCTTGTTGGTGCAAACGGGCATAAGTAAAATGCTTATAACAACACTTGCTGGGGCCACAGGTATATATATTCATATCCACAAAGAGATATAAAAATGTTAAAATCGGATTGTTGAGACAGAATCGTGTTTATTTTCTAAAAGCTGGATATACGGTTTTTAGCACGATCATTATTCCTTTTTACTAAAAGTGACGGGAGGAATATACCCCAAGGAAGTATTATTTTTTAAGGTAAATGTTAGGGTATTTTTTCAATTAGTAGATTAAAATTACATTACTTATAAATTTATTTCATACTGCATCGTATTTCCATGTTTACAATTTTGATTTCAGTCCGGTAAATGATACTTTACGGTTGTTATTTTTTACGGTTTTATAAATTTTTAGTTATATATTATATTTGTTCATTCTTATAATTTGTAGTACTAAATTAAAATTCTTTAAATAAGACTTTATTTCTATTGAAATTTTGAAATTGACATCTGATTTAAATTGAAAAATGTGATACGGTATGAAATAAATGTACGTCGTATGTCCATTAATGATTTTCACGGTATTTCTTTCGAAATTCCTGACTTCGTATCGTAAAAACAAATTTACCTGCTTTATAACGTAAATTACTATTGCATTACCCTAAAGTAGATTTGATATAGTAGAGATATGCATTGTATACCTGTAAATATATATTATATTGACAAATTAAGGAATAACAATAGAAACTCTTCATATAAAAACTGTAAATATCGATTGTAAAAGTTGGTAACAATACTAGAATAAAAAATATAACAACTTTTGACTAACCTAAAAATATAATATCACTAGTTTTATTTTTTATTCTTATTCCTTAAAACTGGCAGTATAAACACCTCTATCGTTACGCTTAAAATTACACTTATGCTTATTCCTCATTCTTAAATTATTGAGCATAAAACCACCTTTAGCCTAAAGTTAATTTTTGTTATAATAATTATAGTACAAATTACGTAATACTAATGTAGATTTAGTGCGCACTATCCTATATCGTTGTATTTGCTCATTTCTCCATCCTACCTAGGGTCCATCCATCCATCCTCGTCCCCCAAGACAATTCCAATTCCAATACGTCCCCCAGACACCTGCCCGCGATTGATGTCCGTAATACACGCACGGTACACGCGGTACTGCCTATATGGCTAGTACAACAGTACACTACCCGGGAAATTGCTTGTGCAATCTGGCTACATGGCCCATCCACGCTCCAGGAATCCCAGCTGTGGAAAGAGGAGTCAGTAGAGGTGCCAATGCATAAGAATGGTGGGATGTTAGACTTTAAATGCATAGGTTTTTGGGAAGTACGTCGAGATAAGCGTTTATTTCATGTAATTTCAATGTTTGTTGTTCTGCTTTTTTTGTCTGTAGATGCAAGCGTACTTGGTTGTAGCGACATTGTAGAAACCGCAATGGGGAATATGACCATTTTTTTTCTTTCATTTTATGATTATGTACAACAAATAATAATTCCTGTTTTTTTTTTTTAAATCGCTTAATTGTTGATAATTCCGAAGAAAACTGTAATAAAGTTTTGGAGAGGGGACATGTGATGCCACATAAGAGACTTAGATAGAGAATTTGAATTCATTCGATAAAAGTCATCTATCATAGAATAATGTAAATTTGGCAGGTTACCCAAGTTCCATTTTTAAAACTCTGTATGTAAACACTAAACAGCCTTCAAATATCATAGGACATTGACAATTTTGACAGATAAGTAGAGACATTTCAAATTTACACCAAAACAATCTATTGTGTAATATCAAAACAGTTATAACTAATATATCATTAACAACATGTATTAAGTAAAAAAATTAAGTTCATTATATTTCCAGTTTTAGCATTGTAAACTGCTCTCTTATTCTCATACGTGACAGCAGAGATATGAGTGCCGTTACATAAATTTGAATTTCAAATGCTAATTTCGGTGAAATTATATATAATATACAGTTTTTGTCATTATTATTGGTAGTCACAATGGTTAATCTTTAGATTTTATACTTTTTTTTCCTTCATTTCGATAATGGTCATATAGCCCACTTTATGATGTTATAACCAAATGACCAAGAGATCATAAAATTACCAATGACGAAGTTATTTTTACAAAGTAAAAGAATTGTCGTATTCAAATAATAAACTAATTGCAGGTAAAAAAATAAATTTGCGTACTAACGATCGTTTGTGTACAAGCGGGGATTACCACAAAAATAGTTGAGGTCGACCAAATTTGTCATCAGGGTCGAGATAAGTTGACGTTTTAACCGAAGAACTTTATTTACCTATGTATATTATTATTTGTAGTGCTTTTGATGTTACAATCGTGTTATCGCTATTACCGAATAACTGCATTTCAGAAATCTTATTTTGCTTTTTTTAATTATACAATAGGTATAGTATTTCATCATCCTAATGAAGAATGTAGAGCAAAATAAATCAGCATAAGAATCTGTTCCAAGATAATTTTCATTCTACAAACTTTCAAAGAAACAAAAAGTGTTATACTACATTCCGAAGTACTCAAACACTGCAGTATTTATATTTGGTTAAACGTTGGCGACGCTGATATTTCAACTCTAGATTTTTCGTACTATTAATCAATGAAGCCCCGGTCAACGCTAACCAAAAAATTTAATAAACCGAAAGGCACTTGCAATTGTTATTTTTCATTTTAGAAAATCTAATTCATTTATATTTACATCCATATGTCGCAATAAAATTTGCGTATGATTTCTATGTAAATTTAATTCATTCCATGCATTCTGACTTTGTTTTTTAAAATTCTTCTCAGTAGGTGTTGTTGGTTCTTTGTTTAGTTCTTTACATATTACGAAGAACGAAGAAGTCATTGGTATCATAGAACAACTGTCGTACAACTCTACTTGGACACTGAGTGACGAGAACAAAAAAGTTACTACTGGTACATTTCATTTGCATGTGGTAATGGTTTGTTTTCTTTTAATTGGCCAATGTTAATTGATTACCTTTTTATTCCTTAATTAAAATTTGAAGTATATAAAATTGAACCGCCATATTAATTTTAACGATTTGTATATATCTTCCATGAATTCGCAATATTTAGTACATAATTATTGCTTTTAATTATTGGATAGTTAAGTCATATAAGTAAAAAGATGCAACTAAAATGATTGCATAATTAGGTGGATACATTTCGCGATATTTTATACCCCAATTAAATCGTTATATTCCGTAATAAATTTCACTTTTATATCGAAGAAAAAACTGCAAATAAAATAATATATAAATACATAAGTGAATATTTTATCTATATCTACATCGGTATCACTTTTCTATCCTGGCATGTTTATTTGATGGATCAATTGCGTTTCTTTGTACAATATCCCACATTCTCTACGCAACCTGAAAGACGTATGAATTGAGGTAGATGGAAAAACAATAACAAATCCAAATTTAGTCGTGCACAAAGCGCTATGAATCAAGCTGGAATTTATTTGAAGAGAGGAATATTCGTATCGTTGGAGTTAAGCGTACGCATCACAAGTTCGGCTCGCGTTTTACGGCCGCAGTAAATTCAGTGCTTATATATTTAAGACATTTACGACTTGTCATCTTCGAATTTATGCGTTCCGAAGATCTGGCTCGCCGAGGGTATTTATTGTGCTGTTATGCAAATTTAAACGAAACCGACACCTGATTTGGAAATTCCAATAAATATCAACAATCGATCAAGTTTGCACTGACAGCTTCGCGTGGCGAGCAAGTGTTAGAACAAGATTCTAGATAAACCATTTTAATGGAGACCTCAACTGTTACGAGTTTCCTATTATACATAGTCGACCAATGGCACATTAGGAACTATATATGGTCATTTCTTGACTCTAGTAGCTGTTAGATTTGAAGTTTGAGTCTTAAAAGCTTGATCCACTGATCACCTCTGATCTAAGAATCAATTCAATTCACCATTAATAAATCGATAATCGATGATCCGTCGTTTTCTATTAATCAAGCTTAGATCATCTGATTTGATCCTTAATTTTCACAAATCTATATGAATAGACATAATTTAAACTCTTTCGTTCTCCTACGAGTTTCCTATTATACATAGTCAACCAATGGCACATTATGTTCTCAAGCGACTGCGTATCCAAGAACTATATATGGTCATTTCTTGACTCTAGTAGCTGTTAGATTTGAAGTTTGAGTATTAAAATTAAAACGGTAGCTTGGAATGACCCTTAAATCAAGACTTGATCCACTGATCAACTCTGATCTAAGAAAATCAATTCAATTCATCATTAATAAATCAATGATCGACTGATTCGTCGTTTTCCATTAATCAATCTTAGATTATCTGATTTATAGGCCAATTATGAACAAATCTGTAAGTCTTACAGATCTGTAAATCTCTCAAAAACTGACAAAAACGCATCTTTTTTTGTTGATTAATATAAAATTATACATAAGAGCGACTACTTTCGTTGCGATTTTGTTCATTATTTACAGATTTACAGATCTGTAAGTCTTACAGTTTTTTTTTCAGAATTGGCCTATTAATCCCTAATTTTCATAAATCTGTATGAATAGATATAATTTAATCTTTTCCGTTCTTCTTTGTCATTTTTTTTTTCAGATACAAAAAATATAATTATACGTCATATGTCAACAAAAATTGGCAAAAAGCTTAATTCACACTTATAAAATTATATGAACTCTCAAAAACATATACAAAATTTTGAATCAAATTGGTGAATTAGAACAAATGTTGATCTACGGATCAGCTTGATTCTTCAATCAGTTTATCATTAATCAGTGAACTAATGGTAAATGCGGCTGTTAATTTTGGTTAATTTTTTTACTGATATGACCTTAATGTCCTAAACGTTCTTAATAACTAAATATATTTATTACCTTATAAAGATAATTGTTAGTATATCAACTAATAAAGTTAAAAATGAACGGATTAGTTTTTGAAAAAAATGTTCAATTAAAAAAGTACTTTGCTTGAAACTCTTTTTAGCAGTAATTAAAACACATTTAAAAATTTTATTTGAATTAGCACATTAATAGATGACAAAAAATATTGTAATATTATGAATTCAATGACATTAGCCACAGAAAATCTGCTTTTCCTTTTATAAAACTTGTTCAAACCTGCCGATTACAAGTAGTCACTCCGAATATACTACTACAGTACTATCGATAATCTATAAATTTATGGAGAAATATAGTGCAGTTAAAAGCAAAACATTAAGTTTGTTTTTAATCATAAATTCAATAATATATAGAAAGTAGGCCAATTTATAATGCAAATAATCTAATCTGGGTAATTTAGTTTAAGAAAATATTGTTTTTAAGCTGAAATAATAGGTCTAAATTATATCGTAATCTTTTACAAAAGACTATTATAAACATTACAATATTTCAAATGCAGAACATTATATTTAAAGAATATTTATTAAAATTAATTATATTAAAGAACAATATTGAGTTGAAACAGATAAATACCAAATGCCACTGAGGTAAGAAAATTATTTTATGTTATAGTTAGAGATGATTTTATACACCCCCAGTCTTACCCACGCCTATTTTTCATCTAATTTATATTCTGTCAGGCTTTTGAATTATTTATTTATATATTTGAAAATATGTTCTCAATCTAAATACAGCAATGAATCACGATGAAAAGTTCAAAAGTAAAAATGTAAACACAAAAACTTTAAACCATGTGTTAAAAAAGTACAGAACATATTTTTTGTTAAAATCAACAAACACTAATGATGAATATGTAAAACGATGTAAATATTAATTCCACACATTCTTAAAACTATATCAAATGTAATTCTATAATGTCAAGTTTTTTGTAAAAGGAACATAGCATTGACATTTCACTTTGTTTATTATGTTATTTATTATGGGAAAATAAATTTGAAATGTTGGAATTCTATAATAGATAATTACATTCAAATATAGATTAGCAATAAATATTATTGATATAAAAATACTAAATATGTCTGATGAAAATAATACAAACAGGATATACGTTTTTGTCCTTTCTTTACTTTCAAGGAATTGGCTTTAAAAAGACAATCTACTTACACTTGTAAGTGAATAGGAATTTTATTAAAATAATTTTTAAAATTCCTTTGACATATAAATCAAATTAAAATCGCAGAATTAATACTTTTTATATATTTTATATTAAATTCTAAAAATACCCACAAAGCACAATTACTAATTTTTTAATATAATTCTGTCCTTAATTTAGTTCAAAGATTTGTTTTACAAGTGATTATTTATAGAAATTTGATCCAAAATATGATCATTTAAATTTTCAAAAATTTTATTACAATTACTTTTTCTAGATGTAAAAATAATTAATTTAGTAATGACATTACTTTTAAAATTTCACATATTTTTGCTTATATCGTTTGATGGTAGATTTATTTACCTGTGAACCAATACTCTTTGAACACAAAAACAGAAAAGGATTTAAACATTTTATTTTTTATTACAATAACAATTAATTAAAACAAAACTTTATAACAAAAATAGTAAAAATCACAGGCAAGTTAATGAAACTTTACCAGTTCTTGCCACTCAATATGCGCTTTCTCTCTCGCACTGTGTTCATTACAATTATAAGACTATTTCCGTCTAAACTCTTTTCCTATCTATTATTAGATCAATGGCTGTTAACATGAAATCGTAGATTTCAAACAGCGAGCTTCTTTTATAAAAATTGTGAGACAATTGTCAAACAGTAAAACATCAAAATAATCTAAAATTTATATTTCATACTTTATTGAACAATAAATTTCGATAGGTAGCGTAAAGTAGGCATAAAGGATTTTTTTCTTAATAATTACTAAAGTTAATAAAAGTGCTACTTTACGCATTGCTCTGTATAAAATCGCAACTACATTAGATGTGATATGTGATTGCTATTTTTAAACTGTGTACATCTTTTTTTTACAAAATCACAAGATATACAGGGTGGCTCAGTGAAAATTATCAGCGCAATTTTTGGGCACTTAACATTAATTTTGCAAAAAATGCTTGAACACGTCAATTTTAGTATAAAGGGGGACATCTGAATGGATTAGTAACAATGCCATAACTTCAACCCTAAAATGAGGGTGGACTGCACCTAAAAATTTTTAATTGGAAAAGAGTGTCAAACATGACACAGTTCGAAAGACCTTTCAATTTTCTTTTCAACAGTTTTTTTTATTTTTCAAATCCGATCATTAGTTTCAGAGAAATATCGTTTAAAAAAATTTTATCTGGTGTTCAAAATTGCAAATTTTTGAGGTGCAGTCCACTCCCATTTCAGGGTTTAAGTTATGGAATTAATGTTAAGTGCTCAAAAATTGTGCTGATAATTTTCACTGGGCCACCCTGTATGTGTATTTTTCCTAATAGATATGAAACAGTGAAACAAAAAAAAACAGTCCATGGTTGGTCGGAAAATTGTCTTGGAGTTTTCAACTTCGGTCATTTGCTATTTCCATGTTCAAATAATTTAAACAAAAAGGTTGAAATTTCAGCGATGCAAGTTTTAATTTCCCGGGCTAATCGAGTATGCTAACTATTCTCTGTTAAATTTAAATGCAGCGTATTTACATATCTCATTTAATAAAGTCTGGAAGTTTGCCGGTGCTGGTGCGAGATAACGCCCTATCCCATGTATCGTACGTTGGGCTGTAGCGGTGGAGTCTTGAACTCGCAAGCCGTATGTGCCGGGGATTCCAATAAGAAACGGAAAATAAGGCCGTGGCGGGACACAAATTCTCGCGTGTTTACCGCCGCAAGGGGATGAGTCGATGGCCACATAAACTACCCCTACTCCCTAGCCCCTGGATACAACACAGAACAAAAATATACAGCCCAAGATGGACGTAGGCTTGTTTCTTTATGTGTGGTTTAACTTTAATTGTTTCTTAATCGATGCACTTTGTATTAAAATAAATAAATTGCGGGATAAAAGTCCGGTTAATTTTAAATTTATTAGCAAGTACAAATTTTAATACAGATACTCTTTTGGACTTTGGATCCAAAATGAAATAATAAATATAGAATCGACATTGAAGTAATATGCCTATAATTTATTTTACAAAATATAACCAACTAAGGCAATTAAAATGATACAAGATCTTTTCATGTTATGCGCCGAAATCCATTTCGTAATTTTTTGTTTTAGTAAGTTTTAACGGTGATTCGAAATTCTGAGTCGAAACTGAAAACACGCGGTCGATGTTCACCGATAATAAACTCTTTAAACAAAGAAATTATCGTGTATCTTTAATCGCGAAGTTAATATTCGGGTGAAGTTTAGTGCCGTATTTAATTTGGTGAATTTTTTTGTTAAAAAGTATCCCTAGTTAGCGAGAAAACTTAAAAAAATAGTGCAAAATTATAAGCAAGGTCACAGTTTTAAGTATATAAAAGTGTAATTAAACTAAGCAACTTGCAAAGGCGAGTGTGACAGAGACGTACTGTATAAAAATACAAAACAAAAAAATCCGAGTTATAAAGCAAACAAATAAATGAGCACGGAGAACTACGAAAAATTAAAGGATCTGAACAAGAGAAAAAGGGAGCGGAAGAGTGAGGAGGGAACCCTAGAAGTAAATAAGGACGGAACAACATCACCGGAAAACAAAAAAGGAAAACCACAATTCGAAATGGATCGACAAATACTAGAAAGATTAAATTTGATACTAAGCGAGATAAAAGAAATGAAAGAAGATCTTAGAGGTACAAAAGAGGAAATAAAAGAAATAAAAGAGGAATTAAAGAGCACTAAAGAAGAAATGATATTAAAAGAAGAAAAATGGGACAAAGAAAAAGAGGCGCTACTTGACCAATTGGACAGATTAAAAACAACGGTTGAAAAACTGGAAAAGGATAACATAAAAAATAACACCATCATTACAGGATTCACCCCAAAAAATACAAATATTAAAGAAGAACTACAACGGTTCATTGAAAATAATTTGCATATAAAAGCAGAAATGAGCAATTGTTACCAAATAAAGAATACATCAAAAATAATCGCTATATGGAAAAGCTGGGATGATAAGCAAAAAATAATGCAAAATAAGCATAAATTAATTGGAACCCAACCACCAGTTTATATAGACAACCAACTAACAAAAAAAGAACAATTTATCCAAGCTAAATTGAGGAAGTTAGCAAAAGAACAGAAAGAATTAAAACATAACGTAAAAGTAGGATATCAAAAAATAACAATAAACGGAGTAACATATAAATGGACAGATATAAACCTATATAATGGTGAGAACGTTGTAATGGATCTCGATTCAAAAAACTAACGGTAGAAAAAAATATAAAAAACAAAAAAAAAGACGGGAAATTTATTTTTAAGTTGGGTACCTGGAATATAAGAAGTCTGACAGGGAAAGAAATTGAGTTAATAGAAGAATTTGAAAAATCGGGCTTAGGGATTTTGGGAATAACGGAAACAAAAAGGAAAGGTTCGGGAGTACAAAAGATAAATGGGAAACATATATTTATTTATAATGGAGTAGCACCAGGCGAACAAGCAAGGGCAGGGGTAGGATGTGTGATAAGGGAAGATCTAACAAAAAATATAAAAAGCTGGGAATTCATTTCGGAAAGAATACTAACAATTACTCTACAAATAGAAAAATATGACATTGGTGTAATAGTAACATATGGACCAAACGAAGACGACAGTGCTGCAAATAAGGACAAATTCTGGGACGAATTACAAGCAGCAACGGACAATACAACCAAACCAACGTATATATTAGGAGATTTTAATGCAAGGGTGGGAAATAAAAATAAAGGCATAGAAGATACCATGGGAAAATTTGGAGAAACGACAATTAACAATAATGGCCGAAGATTAATTGATTTTTGTATTATCAACGATCTACTTATTACAAATACGATATTTCAACATAGAGATATTCATAAATATACAAGAGAAGAAAAAAGGCGCAATGAAAAGTCAATAATTGATTATGTACTATGCAACAAAAATCAGAAGAAAAACATTTACGACACAAGAGTGTACAGAGGGTACGAAATAGGCAGTGATCACTTTTTGGTAGTAACTAAAATATCCATAAACAAAAAAGAAAAGGAAAACAACACAAAAAGATATAAAGAAATAAATAAGGAAATAATTAACATATACAAATTAAAAGATGAAGAAACAAAACAAAAATATCAAGACTACGTAGAGAATATACTAATTAACACAAAAATGAGAAATAAGGACAATATTGAAGAATTATGGGAACTATTCAAAAACACTTTACACAAGGCAGCCAGGGAGACATGCGGTACGAAAAAAATATTTATAAACAAAAAACAAAGCTACTGGTGGAACGACAAAATTCAGAAAGAGGTAAGACGCAAGAAACAGATATGGAAAGAATATCTTCATACACATAAAGTAGAAATATATGAAAAATATAAAGAACAAAGAACAAAAGTAAAAAGGATAATAATTGAAGCAAAAAAACAATCTTGGGTAAAATTCGGCGAAACGATGCAAAACAACTATAAAGAGAATCGGAAACTATTTTTTAGAGCAACTAAAGCCTTCAGAAGAGATAAAAAAATACCATTAAAACAAATAAAAGATAAAGACGGACATATACTCACAGAGGATATAGACATTATAAAGAGATGGAAAGAATATTTTGAAGAGTTATTAGAAGTAGAGGAAGAACCACAAAATAAAATACAAGATGAAGAAATTATAGTAACCCCATCAGGAGAAATCAATATAGAAGAAGTAAAGCAAGCAGTGGCAAAAATAAGAATTAACAAAGCACCCGGACATGACAATATTAAACCTGAACAAATAAAATATATGGGAGAAGCAGCAACAAATTTATTACATACAATAATAAATCAATGTTGGAAGGAACAAAAGATACCCAAAGATTGGGAAACAGCAGTTATTCTACCACTGTTCAAAAAAGGAGACAATAGAATATGTGCCAATTATAGGGGTATATCATTACTATGTGTTGCATCAAAAATTTATGAAGCGATTCTGGAAGAAAGATTAAGAACAGAAATGAGAGGAAAACTAGAACCATCACAAAGCGGCTTCCAAAAAGGTCATAGCATCCAAGACCATATATTCTCAATAAAACAAATTATAGAGAAAACTTTAAAACACAACAACACCTTGCACATATGTTACATAGATATGCTAAAAGCTTTTGATAGGGTACCCAGAAATTTATTATGGCAAACACTACAAAATCGAGGAGTAAATACTGATCTAATAGAAGCCATAAAAAGCATCTACAGGAAAACATTAAACTGCGTAAGAACTGGCAACCATACATCAGAAAAATTTGAAACAAAGAGTGGAGTAAGACAAGGAGGTACACTAAGCCCACTACTATTTATCATCCTGTTAGATAGCGTAATAAAGAAAGTCAAGAATCAAATAAATCCAATACAAATAGGATACCTAAACATGGAACAAGTAACTATCTCAGAATGCGCTTTCGCAGATGATCTTGCCATTTTCGGTAGAACAGAAAAGAGCCTACAGACAAACCTAGAGATATGGAAAAAAGAGCTAGAAAAAATCAACATGAAAATCAATATACAAAAAACAAAATATATGAGAATTTCAAACGAAAACAAAGAGACAAATATCGAAATAGAAGGGACCCAAATCGAACAAGTCAGCAGCTTCAAATACCTGGGATGCATCATTGACAACAAAGGACACCAAGAGGAGGACATAAATAACAGGATACAACAAGCCAGAAAATGTTATTATGCAATAAATAAAACAATTTTAAACAACAAACACATTAAGAGAAATACAAAAATGACAATTTATAAATCCATATATCAACCGATATTACTTTTTGGCAGTGAATCATGGATACTCAACAAAAGACAGGAAAGTAAGGTACAAGCTGCAGAAATGAAATTTTTAAGAAAAGTGGAGGGAGTGACGAAACTAGACAAAATAAAAAATGAAAAAATTAGAGAAAACCTAGAGATCCAGGCGGTAAAACAAAAAATAGAAGAAAAACAACTACAGTGGTATGGTCACTTAATTAGAATGCCAAATAACATTCCGGTCAAAAAAATCTGGTCGTGTAAAACAGCAGGAAAAATGAAGAGAGGAAGAAAAAAGAAAACATGGGATGAAGTAATTGACAAAATCCTGGAAGAGAAAAGTACAAACAGACAACAAACAAAGACTATGGCACTAAACCGAAAAGAATGGCTCAAATTCACAAGAAAAAAATAGAGACAAAAAAAAACACTCGACACCCGTAAAGGGTAAAAGAGATTTCGATTATATATATATATATAAGTTTTAACGGTTACCATTCCTAGATTAAATTAAAATATTTCAGATGTACTACTAATATATTTTTGTGATTATTTCACACAACTCATCAGGCAGTTTTTTAGTGAAAAACCATGGTAAAACCACAGTACGTCTTATATTATGCTTATATTTTTTTGATACGATAGTCAAATAAATATAATACTCATAATTCTTGCGAAGTAACGACAAGTCGGTTTAAAAATGTTTTTTGGGCGACCACTAAAAAAAATTATTCATTTCAATTTAATACACCATTTGTCAATTACCCACGACTTACGATTGGGCGACGGATGTATATATATTTCCGTCCGTTTAATAACGAACCGTTTGTTTGTGTAAAAATTAATGCAATAAGTGTCAAATACCTTAGATTTTTATGTCGACTACGTCTCCTGCCGCAAAAATTATACTCGCATGAATATGAATGCTTTTCTGTACTCGATACACAATATACTATTTAAACTGCTGTCGTGATCGTGTCGAATGAAGTTGGACCTTTATAACTGTCATTATCCATTTACATATAATATTGTGAAAGAAATTTCAAATTTATACGTTAAGACTTAGGAAATTTTAAAATCCTTTTAAATTAGGCTTTGTTTATTTGGTATTTATATTTATATTCACATTTTCAAAGTGAATTAAAATACATTTTTATATATTTGAAGTTACTAGTTTGATTTTACCATGGGACACAATACTTAGAATTACCAATTTTAAAACAAAAATATTACCAAAAACAGTTAAACAATATCCGATATTATTAAACCCTTTTTGATGTAACAATAGAGCAATTGTTAACGCAAAGTATAAAAATGTCATTTTTAACCCTCCTTTTCTGTTACTACGCGACAATTATTCGTAATTTTTTTCAATAAATTTATGTCTGTCGTTGTATTACGTATGTTTCTTATGAAAAAGTAATTCGTCATTACTAAACTTACTTATACTTATACTTGATTCATAGATTTTTTACAATTGATTGTTTTGTTTAGTTTAGTTTGGCACTTCTCTACCTTAGGTCAGCATATATTGATTCGTTGTGTACTTCTATTGACTTTCTACGCTGCTTACAAAACTTGATAAAATGATCATATCTATACGTCTTCCTGTAAAACGATATTTTTATGTGACATTTTACTTACTTATAGTGGGTTTCGAGTCTCTGTAATTCATTAGTATTTATTTTTGGTTAAAGATTGGCTATACGCTGAGATTTCACATTACATCTCATGCCTGTTATAAACTAGCTAATAGTGTTGCCGATACTATACGATAAATATCTTAATGATTATTCATCATTGCACATTTGCCCAAATGGCATTTTTAAACAAAACATTTGTATTCCACGTTTCCACTATTCTGTTAAAGCCCCCAATCTCGGAGAATGCATTGCAGTGCACGGCAATCTCAGCAAGATTAAGCACACATTCTAATCCCGGTGTTTACATAACTTTGCTTGTCGCGATATTTAAACCGCAGCGATAACAATGCTGCTGATTTACCTACGTGTACTCTTGTTCTGGAGTGTTGACGCATGTAAATAGCTCACATACACGACGTGTGTTACTGCCTTCCTTATGTGTGGTCGCCTATCTACATCTCCGGCATTGTCTTCCAGATTTACTGGCTGTCGACAACATGGAATTCTAGAACAAACGATAAGTATTACCATATACTATAAGAGAAAAAAGTTTTAAATAAGCTTTTCAGGACTTTGCACATTTCATTTTTATAATTTTACAAATGAGCAAATAATTGTTATAATCATATATATTAAATATATTTTTCAATACTAGTATTAACCTATGTTTGACATAACAAATTGTTTTCCACTACCGCTTACAATGTAACCATAATAATTTATTATTGACCTAGGCCGAAAACATTCCAAATATTGTTTGAATCATTAAACTCACGAAAAATGCAAGTTAAGAATTTACAAATTATTTGTACCATCTAATTCAAATAAAATCAAATCAAGAATCGAAAATAAGGTTATCAAACTAAAACATCAGATATAAAAATAAATGGAGGTTTCTTCATTTTTGTGAATATTAAGAAAAAATAGAATTAAAATTAAGTAAATATTGAAGTCAAAACTTTCTTATAATTTTTTTAAATAGTATTGAGATTTAAAATTTAGTAGCAAAAAATATATTTATTTATTATCAACAATATTATTGACCAGCGCCTTATGTCCGTCGGTTGCTTCGTACCTCGTAGCATAATTTGGCGCTGGGTCAGTAATGATAGACTTCCCAACCTTGGTTAATAATATACTGTTGTTATTTGTAATAAGATGTCGGTACACTTAATTTTCTTTTTATACTTTACGTTTTAATAATATCGGATATTGTTAAAATGTTTTTAGTTTTTTTTGGTACTACCTCAAATATTTTTAAAAAAATTTTATACAATTTGGAATTATTAGAAGTATGAAAACCAAATAAACAAAGATAATTCAAAAGAATATTAAAATTTTGAAAATTTTAACGTACAGATTTTAATTTTTTCCACAATATTCTAAATAAATTACAACAGTTGTAACTTACAAGTGTCCAACTTCATTCATCAAGGTTTCTATTTTTTATATAAATAACTAGAGTATGATTAATTTATTTCTGTAATTTTAATTTTTGAGATTTTTATAAAATAAGTGTCGCAAAGTATAAAATATAGTATATTATACCCGTTTATACGACGTATTGTTCCATTCGTGTTCCAACTTTTGGAAACTTATATAATAACATACTTTAGTCAGTAACAAAATATAATTGTTATAGAAATCTATAAGTACCATTATTAGATCAATACAGTGCGTAATGGATAAAATGGGTATTGATGTATTTACTTATTTATAGTTTATCTAAACGCGGTTAGTTTCCTGTCGATGCGACTTGATTTTGTCGTAAAATTAGCAATGAGATGGCAATAACGCTAACAATACAATACCATCCAATACCGATCCTAATACGATTACTTGGGGCGAAAATGTGGAAACAGTGGGCAATGGGGAAGCCGGAACTGGGCCGTAAATAAGAAAGAAATAAGGCATCTGCGTGCCCCCCGGAATTGGCTCCGGGTCTCCGGTCTCCCCGGACTCAGGTGAGCACGCAGCATGGCCGCCCGGAATTCTAATTTCGCTGCAAGTTCCGATGCAGATGCGATCACACCAGCGATGTGATTCCACGATGCTCGGGGGAACTGTTATGTTTTGTTCTACAAGTATGCGCTGTTTGTTTCCTTCGATTCCGCAACGAAACTCTAAATTAAATGCCGTTTGCCGGGACACAGATGCTGTACTATGTTGCCTGAATACTAAATTATTGGAAAATTGTGTTTTCCAAACCTTTCAAACTTCAAACTATACTTTCATACGCTTTAATTAATTTATTTTTTCCTCTGCGTTGTTCGGAACTGTGTATAAATTTACATAATTTATAATGCAGCTTATTTATTAACCAGTCTCAAAATTTCCAACTACGGGCAGTAATCTAATGCATTCTTAATTTATTTATATATACAAATTTCTTTAGATGCAATCGAGATATTTATTTACCCAAGTATAAAATATAATAAATCTGCTAATCTGGTTCATTATACACGGTATGACTGCTGATATTATTTAATTATAATAGTTATTCATGAACAATAATGCAAAATATAATATTTATATTATATATATATATATATATATATATATATATATATATATATATATATATATATATAAAATTCAACTAAAAATCACACTTTAGGGCAAATAAATTATGCGTTACAAAATCAAAATAATATACAAATAAAGTCGTTTTACCGGCAAAGTTAAATAGATTTAGTTGTTCTTGAAAGTATTTCCAAATAGTAACATTACCCATTTCGTAAATCTGGAGTGTTAAATAACAAATTTATTTAAATCCAAGAAATGATGAAAGTATAGAAACGAATCTGTTTATCAATTATTTGTAAAAAATTGTTTTATACTACAAATAATCAGTTATATGTGAAATTGGACACTCGTGTTGCTAAGTGAACCAGACTCTAAATTATTCACAAAGTAACAATATTGAAGAGCATGTAAAAAAATGATTACCTATATTAGTTTTTCTAGTTCTTTGGATGTTGTGAAAGTTTTTACGTATCAACCCTTCTACTTGGAAGGATTGCACAACCCGACGTAGGAGAGAAAGTGTCCAACCCTTTAACTACCGGTATAGACGTTTTAAAGATTTTATTGCTTTAGAAACTACAAGTTTTTGCTCTACAAAAAGTTTCACTTCTTTACAAAGTTACCCCATTTTAAATAGGGACAACTGGACGACTATTACGCAAGGAGAACCAATAAATCTTTCAGTAAAGAATGCTAGAAAAAATTGAACAGGTTTAGATTTCTCCACATTCCAAGAAAAGTTGAAATGGAGACAATAAAGAAAATAAAACGAATACTTTTCTTGTTCATAGTAGAGTCTACTTATATTTTTCAATGTTTTAAATTTTATTTTGAATGAACAATTATTTAATTTTATTTTTACTAGATTGTCAACACTGTTGTAGTTACAATTTGACTTTTACAATGAGCACTTGTGTTTAACATGTTTTTTTTTTAATTTCTTTCATTTATTATTCATTTTGGTATTATTTTTATATATAGTTATATTTACTTAACTTTTAAATTGTGTACAGTATTTATATTAAATTAAAGTGATTTATAAACATAACCTAAAAATACAACATATGATTGTCTTTTAAATTCCATTAAAATACAAAAACACATTTATTGTAGTAAATATAAAATACAAAGGTAAGGTAAAATATTGTGTATTTGTTTCAACTATGTAACCATAAACTACTCCACCATTTTCTCACCACGATCAGTGTTCTAATCAGGAATCGGTACCGACGGCAAAAATGCTTGAAACGTCTGAGACACGTGGTTTAAATAAGAATTACTTCTTGGAAAGCTATTCCTTATTCTCCTATACGTACAGTTACAGGCATAGACTAAGTGATGTCTGGTTCAGACAGACGTTCTACTAATAAGGAAATACTGGTATATTCATCATAGATTGTAGAATGTTAATTGAATAGAAGAATATAAAGATTTCTTTGGGTAGTAAAAGAAGAATTGGTAACTGTAGACAATTATGTCTGTGCATCCACTGTTAGATCTGCTAAAAAATCTTTTGTAAATTAATCTTTATCACAAAACAAAACTATGTAGAATTAATTCTTACAATTGAATTCTAGAAAGAACGTGACCGCCACGTACTTTTTATTGCGAATTATGGCTTTCTGTAATTTATTTTTAAGTAAAATTTATTAGATAATATTTTAAAAACACATCACATAAATTATAATTCAACTTTTATTTAAATGCAGTTAATTTATTTGCATAACTTATGGATTCAATACTTTCCAATTTAGAATTATAAAATCTGTATTTAAAATTCAAATTTGGAAAGTATTTCCAAAAAAAATATTTAATACGAGTATCTATTTCCTTAGATATACCATTTGTTTCTCGTTCCGATTGAATTAAATAATATATCGGTTCAGTTCTGTTTCAGTTCTGGTAAAAATAACAGTTTTTTCAGTTTTCAATTCGGTAATTATTTTTCAAATTTTTAAATATTTTTGTTTGTATTAAAAAATATTTTCTACCATAGTTCAGATATATTACTAAAGGTATTTGAAGATGAGAGTAAGATTGTGTTAATCGATATTTTTTCTCGGTTTACCTCGGGTTTTCGTTCCGACAAAAATAACAGATTTTTCGGTTTTCGTTTCAGTTCCGGTACGAAGCCCTTCAATATAGAAGACGCAAAATTTGAACAAATTTCAAAATATTAACAGTCGAATTCACTTTTAGTCCTTGGTTATTGATGAACTGATTCAAGAATCTGATCCGTAGATCAACATTGTTCTAATTCACCGCTACTTGATTCACAATTTTGTTTATGTTTTTGACAGTTCATATCATTTTAAGAGTGTGAATTAAACTTTTTGTCATTAATCTTAACAAACAAAATCTTGTATACCTACATACATAAATACCCATGTCAAAACAAGGATCAAATCAGATGATCAAAGATTGATTAATGGAATACGACGGATCTGTTTGTTCATTGATTTTTTAGTAGCGAATTGAATTATTTAATGGATCAGAGTTGACCAATGAATCAAGTCTTCATTTAGAAATGGTGAATTCGGCCGCAAATGCTGGTAATATTGGGATAATATTGAAAATAATCTTAAACTAAACCTTCATGATATGCATGTGTACTACAAATAAGAACATTAATAACTCAGTTCTCAGTTAAGTAATGCGCTTCGATACGATCTATTTTCAGAATCTACTACAAGTATAGGTAAGTAGTAGATTTCTTGTTGTAGTCTTATTAAAAAAACTGAATAATAAATACAATCTTCTTTTTTCAATCCCAATATTAATTCTAAGAATATACTGTTGATTTAATAATATTCATAAGCGGACAATTTCTATAACTAAAACGCAAGTAAAAGTTGTCACTGTATAGTTTACAAATAACTTCAATACTGAAAATATCTGAATATCCGAAGTTCATTGTCACAATTAAATTAAACAATGTAATTGTTCCTTTAAAGAACTCGTCAATGAGAATTGTTACCTGATGATGATCGAAAGATCGAATCGCGTCGTTACTCAACTTTTACCGAGTTTTGTATTCCATACAGTATCATTTTTTAGTTTATTGCATTGAATCTTATTGTACAACGATCTTTGCTGTAATCTTTATATTATATATTGCTACGGGAACAATTCTCACTGACGAGTTATTTAAAGGAACAATTACATTGTTTAATTTAACTTCAATACTGTTTCACCTAAGAATCTAGTGCGACAAATGATGATACTATGAATAGACAACACGTTTTAAACCTACAACAGTTTTGGAAGAATGGAACGTAAACCGTCTGTTTCTGGCAGATAAATAATAGAAAACATTTAAAAAATATTCAGAGTAAATTTCAGAGAGAGTTAGTGTCCGACATAATCCTATTGATATATCCGTCGCGTATTTCGTCCTTGAAATCTGTGCACCGCCTTCTGTAAATTAGCAACATATTCCGACCTTTGACTCCCAAGGCCGCTGCATTACAACAAACCATCCACATCCACCATCCAGACACTCAATCCCTGACTCCCCTGCACGAGTCCCTCTCTTTCTGCAATCAATATCCCCTCCCTTGCGTACGTCGCAGCTTGGAGCGTCCCACGTCGCCATTTCCCCGTCTGCGTTACATCTCCCATGATTTCCCTGCGTGGCCCCTATCGCCTCGTCCATAAAGGGCAGAATGGCCTGCGTGTATCGTATGATAACAATGCCGCGTAATGACGTGACGTCACGGGTTAATGCGACGCTGTCTGGCGGCTGTCACTCAGTGACGTCATAAACATGCCGCCTGTCACGTGCGGAAGGTCAGGACTGCAGCATGTGATTATGGAGACGTGACTGCAAATTTTGACGAGCACAGATAGGAAGAATTCGTCGTTTGTTTCATAACAGAAATACCAGAGATAACTTTGATCGCTTCTATTTCACGCAATTATTATTCTTCTGCACGATTACCACCAATGTTCGTGAGTGTAACATCGCCTCTAGTAAAAGCTCTTTGCGGTAAAAAGTTTTCTATTGTTAATTCAGCGAATTACGGTCAGCTTACTTTGTTTTCGCACTTCGACTCGAACTTAGCACTATGAGAGGACTGGGGTTCAAATCCCAGCGTAATTGTTTATAAAAATGTCGCTGTACGAAGTGGTTCGGAACCCATTACAGGTTGTAAGGCTCTTGAAAAAGTTGTAGATAACAACCGTTAGCAATAAAATATACTTTAAATAGATTCAAAACAAATGGAATTCTCATCTCGATTTCATCTGTACTATGTTCCTTACTAAAATTATTCGGTAGGAATAATTATTCGATATTCAACTTTTTTGGCCATAGTTTTACTATTAGATATTCGACGGAATATTTTGTTTTAATACCGAATATTCAGTTATGAAACATAAGTCAAGCACCACATTGTTTTAATCGATATTTTTTGCAGTGCAGATGATTCTGCACAAGTGGCTATACTATACCACACTGCTAAACGTTACATAATAAAAATACATGCACGAAAGCTAGTTGATTCACGTATATTAATAATTACTGTGAGAAATTATTTCTCACACTTGAACCCACAATTCTGAGAAATACGTGACTTTAAAGCTTTATATATTGTGAAAAATGCCATTTCCTATAGTGGTCATACAAAAAAAATATGTGTTTAGTTATTACTTAGGTACCTATATATTAAGATCCGATTTTTTCATCTCTTGTTAAAGTTCCGGTTACTATAAAGGTCTGTTAATAGAAAAAGAAAGTTGCGATTTTTTTTTATTTACCGATGGTTAAAGTAACCGGCTCTTTAACCAAAGATGAGAAAATTTGCCTTAAGAGAAAATAATTAATCTAGTTATATTGCTTGGTGGTAATTCATATAATTTTCATTGAAACGAGGACGACAGTTACGCTTTCAAATTGAAAAATACTATCGGTAAAGCCAAATATTCGTTCATCGTATATTTAAATTTTTATTTTACTAAACTTATGAACAACTTCTTAACAATAATATATTTTTGATATTTATTACTGTATGTGTACTTCTTTCCAATGTAAGGCAGAAATAGATACCTAAATTTTAAAATATTTGATGCATAATTTCAACAATTTAATGATATTGGTGTACACCCAAGTGTGAAAATATAATAGAAAAGTTGGGGAGTGATGTAAAAAATCACCACAGTCTTATGCATAAAAGAACTGTGTGAATTTAATATTAAGCTAAAATCAAACAAAAAAATATCCAAAATTTTATGTTTTAACTAAAATTTGATTGTAATAATAAATATCGCGTTCAACATATAATTTTGAAACAAAATTGTCTATTTAAGACAAACATAAAATTTAAATATTGTTATTAAATAAGACTTGAAAATAGATTATTTCGATATTTATTTTCGTTTCCATTTTGCTTACACACTTTTGTCTAGAAAAGTATTTCCAGAGTTTTCACATTATTTGTACTTAAATATGAGTTTTGAGAATTATTTTTAACCTTAAAAATTTATTTTGGCTTAAATACAAATACAGGAAATGAATGTAACACTAAATTACATTTCGAAGCTGTAAATGTTTGAAAAGGGTTGAGTTTACCTTACTCCAACTTTCTCCAAGTCTCTAGTCATAAAATAATTTAAAGGGTTGAATTCTATGACATAACAACTTTCACATTTTAAGAAAAGTTTTCTAAACAGAACTAAAATGTTAACTCTTCTACTTATATCCTCATTTAGCAATTGTGATGTTACCAGAATGCGTTGTAAAAACCTGAAGAGATATATTTTCATTGTGGTTTCTACTATATTAAAAAAAGTGACATAACAAATATATTATGTGCAATTTAAACAATATAATTTAAATTTTATGTTTCCGTTAATTTAACAATATTTTATCAAAACACAATGTTCAGTTAACTATTTTAAATATGACTTATTAGTATTTTTAGTGCAACTTAAAAGTTAATCATTGTGCTGTATCATATCAAATTAAAATGTCTAATATATTATTTAAAATTGGTGTTAACATTTCTATTTGCGTTTTTTATTTTTGTGTAGTTTTAAATTGAAGCCATATTAGTGTATTTTATAAACATTTTCTGTTATTTCAATCTCCGAATTAATTTCAAGTATGCGTCATAATATTCATAATTTTCTCCATACAAACATTGTTTATTTTCCTATTCCAAATGAAACAGAACAGAACCATTCCAAACTTGTTTCATTACAAAGTCTGCTCCTTATTTCCATGATTCGTTGTAACAAATGACGTCTCGTCCGTGATGTAATTAGCACCCCATCCCCAAGGATTGGATCCGTGATCCCCATTGTCTTAACTTGTAGTGTGTTGTGTAAGTTTTGTTGTAACTGGCATCTGCTGCTCGGCGCGGCTGCACGAAATGGCGTCGAGCGACGCTGAAGCAAAAGTCTTGTTCTTGTCATCCACCGCAATGTGCAAACTTCCAATTCATTTAGACGTGATGAAAAAAATTCCAAACACAAACGACTTAAGGAGGGTAATTAGGAAAGTTTTCGCAAGAAAGTGTAGGCCTTCTAAATATTACTAAGATCAAGTTTACCTATTTCATATTTTTAATTAAACTAAAAAATATCTTAGAAATAAATTTATTATAAAAGAACAAATATTTTGAAGTGTGAAAATAATGAAACTGTCATGAAATGCAATATTCCTATATATCTATATACCTATAAAGTTTTAAATTTAAATTCTTCAATACAAACCAAATGTAACATTTACCTAAATATACAATCAACATATAGGTAAAAATATTTTATTTGTGTTTTTAAAATTGTACAAAAAAATATTTTTTCTGCTTCCATTTAAGTAGAAGGTCTTTAATTTAATAATTTTATTTAAGTTATTAATGTCATTATTTGTCTAGCGAAATAAAGAAATCAAAATGGAAAATAGACAATAGACATATTGAAACATTAACAATAAAAGCAAATTTATTATTAATTATATTTTATATTAATTGAATTCCCAAATCGCTCATAATTCATAATTTAAATAACTCAAAAAACTTTATATCATTCTTCTGTTTATAAACAAAAAAAAAATGTTACAGTAACATAGTAACACACAAAAGTAAGAGTACATGGGGTTATCTTTTTATTTTTATAATATAAAGGTCACCAAAATGTCAAAAATTCAGCATTTCAAATCGCAGTAGAAAAAATATTGAATGAAATATTTGCATAAAATAACTATCTTTGTTTTTTATTTATTAATTATTACATAAGTAGATATTATCACATTTTATTAAATATATTATTTTTCTTTTAACCTAAAATTAGAATTCTAAAACGACTTAATAAAATAAATTATTTACAGAATAGAAGTCAAAGGCCATTCAACTCTTCCCAGTATGATAAAATATATATAATTATCATGGCATACCCAAAAATTAGATAATATTAGTGTCCGATTTTCCGCCGAACCCGAAACTGTAACCGAATATTCTGCTCCTCTTCTAATTTTGGCCGAAAATGTAATCAAAATCAAAATTTTTATTAACATGGAATTCTAGTATTTTTCTTACCATTTAAAGTACATTCGATTATTAAATTTAATAAAAGATGAAAAGATATCTCTTTGTATTTATTTATTGGTCTTATAGTTAAGTTCGCAACCAGTACAAATTTTCTATAATTTTTCTTTATATAACAATTGATCCAGAGAGACTACGAAAATTAATTTAACTGGTGGACATCAACAATTTTAATTTACTACTTTAAATCGTAAGATACATACCAAGAGCAAATTTTATTGAAATAAATGAATTAGAGTTTCCAAAAAAACCGTTGATCTTCAAGTTTGCACGGTACAAAAACTAACTGTAATTTATATTTTTAAATTTGTTAAATGCTGTACATTTTCATGAATTATTTCCAATTCCCGTATAGAATAAAATAATAAAAGTGACCTTAGCGTTTAATTCTACGTCAGCTTGCCGTGATCGTTACTATAGTGCAATCGTAAATTCACGTGCACGTACCACAAGAGAAATATCATGTGTGGAAAACCTACAGATATATGGCATACGGGCACGAATGTGCGAATATTTTCATTACCAACAACTACTGAACAAGTGCGCAAATATGCACTAGAACAAATATTTAGCTTGAGGAAATATGGAGATGAGAATGGGAGAATAGTTTAAATTCCAGGAACACTCATGATGAGAGAAGTAATACTTAAAAGCCACAGAGTTCTTGGACAATTTCAATTATTTTTAAAGAGTTTATTATATGCATATTTTAATGACAATTTATTCAATGGTGAATTTTTACGTTCTAGACACCTGCATAAAATATATTTGGCCATATTTTATTTTTGCAAAATTATAAATTTTTCAATGAATTTATTGCTCTCGGTTTATTACTTATGATAAATTAGTATTTTTAATTTTAAAATATAGTAACATCATGACTTAATTAAAAGTAATACTTATCAAGCTGAATTTTTTTTTACTAATAACATTTATTTTATATAATTAATATAAGTAATAATCATACTTCATTTTCATATGAATAAGTAGTAGGCCGGTAAAATAAGATTTCTGGTTCTTTTATATTTTTATCTCATCATTCCATTGAGGAAAATACGGCAAATGAAATCGAGATGAAAATTCCATCTGTTTTTTTATTTACATTTTAGTGGAAGAGCTTGTCATCTTATAATAAGTTGTAGTACTTGTAGTAGTAGTATATGTTCTGATTTATATAATTTAGCGTAATAAAATATTACATCTTTAATAGATACTTCTGTTTCCTAAATTTGACAATTGATATTTTTATTTTAATAACTAAGTGTTAATAGTTATTTAGAAATATGTAAATACGAATGAAATAAATGGGAAAGAAGCACAACAAATCACAACATTTATAGATGTGACACGGTTAATGTTACCATCTTGATTTAGACTTTCTAGACTTTTGTCCTTTCTTGTGTAGATTATTAAGACAAGTATTTGAAGACTTTCAAGAGTGTAGATTAAGAAAAAAAAAATTCGAAATATAAATGTATCATGCGAAACTTCTTCCATCCGAATTGAAACAGTGATTGTAAAATAGAAATAGAACGGTGGCAAAGAATTATCTGTTCTTGTCTGAAACCCATGCTCCAGTTAATGTAGAATCTTTAAAAAAATCTCGAGACTTGCTATCTCGACAAAACTTTTTGATCTAGACTTAAACATAGTCAAAGTATTGTCTTGTCTTGTCCAGAGGGCGAAACTATATATGGTATCCGAGTTACTAGTAACCTACGTTCTTTCCGAATTTTGACAAATTTAGCTCAAAGATTTGGTATCATTGCACTACCATTATTTTAATTTTTTTAAATTTCAATGTCTTTAATAGTTCTTAATTATTTTTAATTATGTGTTTCCCCAGAAAAATGCTTGAAAGAAACATTGGATGACACGGATAACAAAATGAATGCTCCTTAAAACTGCTCATTATAGTGGTTGTAGGATACAACAACCTACTATAAACTATCTATTAACTCATTTTGTCTTGGTATTATATTATGCTTAGTAAGTTTAGCTCCTTGGTTTATTGGTTGACGAAAGTTGGCCGTAAACCCGTCCAAATTGATATTGATATGTAGGTGCAAGAGAGTGTAGTTTAGGGCTCATTATGGCCAACCGAACCATTCGGATTATCCGAACTAATTCCACATCGGCCAATTACCCCACCGCTCCCAGTGCATTACATCAAATCAGCAATATCAAATTTGAGATTAGTTGGTCTGATTGCCGTACAGTTCTATGGCATTATTATAATTACATGGAGATTTAATTGCAATACACTCCAACTCTCTCATGATCATGCAGGTTTATGCAGGATATTACAAGCTCATTCAGAACATGGATTTATTCTTCAATATTGAATACAGTACAAATACAAGTACAATGTATTAGAAACATAATGTAGGATTGATTTTATCGACTGGATGTTACTAAAAGAAGATATTTTTCGGAGTTGCAGTCATTTAATAAAATTTACTAATACACCGACGTTTCGTCTGTAAATCAGACTTCATTAGGGTGATAAATTAAAATATGATGAAGTAAAACATGTAAATTATTTAAAAAAATATATGTAAAATAATTTACATGTTTTACTTGATAATAATACCATATATCACCTTGATAAAGATTGATTTACAGTTGAAACGTCAGTGTATTTGTAGATTTTATTAAATGGCTGCAACTCCAAAAAAGACCTTCTTTTAGAGAAATAATGTCACAATAATGCGGTTCTTTTCAGAACTATAAAATTTACTTCGATAATACATATCTACTCGTAAAAATAATTTTGAAACTAACAATATGTTTTCTTAATTACCTTTTTAATGTTGCAACGTGAACCTATTTTATAATTTTTATTTAGGTTAAGTGCATAATATATTCAGTGTATTTAAATGTTAATTATGTCAGAAAATCGTACGACACTAATTAACAGCCAATAGAAACATTATATTAAGCATGGTTACCGTGGTATAATACCATTTCTTGGAAATTTTTCGTTAGTTGTCCTACCTACCTAAGTAAAATTGATGGGTGGAATTTTTTTCCAGCCAAAAAGGTCACTTTGACATTTTAAAAAATTATATTGACTTGTCATTTTATCAAAAAGATATGTTCCTTTTATGATTCTATCATAACTTGAATATTTTACTCAATATATAAAACCTAATTAATTAATTGTTCTTTAACTTTGTTGGAAGTATGATCTTTGATTATTAAATTAAATTAAAAATTAAATTCAATTAAATTTCTCATTGAACTGATGAAGATTGAAAAAAATCCGAACCGTATGCATTTAAGATATTGGGTTATTTTTTCTATCCTAGTTTCTTCAAAATACCGATAGATTATCTTAATAAAAATTTGTGCAGTACAAATATGTTTTAACGGATATAATTTTTTCAATAAAGCACGGATTTTAAAAATTGTACTTATGGCCGGTTGCACCAATTTTACTTAAATTTAAAGTTTCCTTTAAATGGATAATATTTCATGAAATGACAAATAAACTTTCAACATCAATTTAGAAATTTTGATTTGCATATTTTTGTTTAAATTTTGGGTTTTGTATTTCTTACGGTTTTAATAACCATTTTAATATTTTCATTTATTAAAAATAGTTACTTATTTTTTTATAACTATATTAAAATACTGTATACAATTTCTCTAATAAGTTATTTTTAAATTATTTTTAATATTTATTTCTTTTTGTTTCAGATATGTGTGTCTTCATGGATATAATTCTTTTCATTAATGGATTGAATCTACTGGAACATCATTTTTGGTGAGTTATATTTAATTCTCCTGTACTATTTTAAGAAATAATAAAATGAAATTTTATTCATAATTGTACTGCAAATCATTATAATATATTCATGCCTAAATTTTTCTTACTTGAGTGGAAAATGAATAAAATTTCAACATTTGGGGCTTAATGCAATCATATACACAAGCCAAGCTTGAAAATACACCTATGTGAAAATATTTAGCTCTACTATTTTTAAGATATTTATGGGGATTTACTGTATAAGCTTTTAGTACGTTTACACACCTAAGATATATTGCTTCCTACTAATTGCTTCTGTAAATTTTGCGCACTGTGAATTATATCAAACAACAAAAAAATATAATAAATAAGTCTTAAACTCGTAAAAATATACTGCAATATTTTAGATAGATATATAAATTTGAACGGTATAGTCATAATATGCCAACAATATAAATATTTACTTTTATATTAAAATATTTTAAAGTCCAACCGGTAACAGATTTGATAGTCGATACTAGCTAGAACAAATTATTTAATAAATGAATACAAATTTGGACTTCGTTTGTCTACATGTAACTATAAAATAAAGTAACGACCAGTCATTCTTTTTTCTAAGATTGTTTGAAATAACGAAACAATTACACGATGTAAAGATTAAATATAAACTTTAAAATGGTATATATAAAGTGAAAAGAATTTACAAAGATATAATAAATAAGTAAACTTAATGTGCAATGAATTTCTAACCTTAATTTATTTTTACTTTTTAAGCTTTATACTTTATAACAATTTATTTTATTATTATTATCTTCCCATCCTCTTTTTATTATTTTTTGTACTAAGTTTATTTAATAATGCTTATGAACACATCTATTATTATTTTTCAAATTTTGAGGTTAGTACTCCAATATTTACAAGAATTTGTTTGAAAATTTGTCATGCCTGTATGTACTGATTCCAGCATACAATTTATTTTTTAATATTTTAGAAACAAAATTGACGTACCTAATATTCCTACAACAATTACTATTATCTATCACAAATTAAAAACTATCTTCCATGCACCACTCGCCATACCTCCCCCCTCTCCATCATGGCCGCCATCTCCGCCCCTGTTGCCTAGCAACGCGTCCCCCCTCCCCTGCCCTGCCACCCCTCGCCCCGCGCCCCGCCGAGGCCCAGAGCCCAGAGAGAGCTGGACCCAGCCAGGGCCTCCCAGGATGCTTTGTATGCAAGGGTTGCCTGACACTTGCACATGCGTTCGGTGCAGCCAGATCAATAATATCTAGGGAGGATGGGTAATTAAGGGTTGCGTTTGGGGTTAGAATGCACAGGGTTAGTCACGGGTTAGTCCGCAGCGGCATTCACAGAGGGGGTTGGCATTGGTTTGAGCATGAGATAAACTTGAGTTTGGGTTTGAGTCTTGGGTACACAGTTTGAAAAGTTGTGGGAAACAACTGAATTTGAAAAATCAATAACAAACTTTGTAAGACGCAAATTTTTTTATAAATTCTACTCCTCATACAAAATTCAGAAATGTTTTAGCATTTACTTCAAATATAAACTGTCCTTTATGAAATATAGTACTTGTAAACTTTAAATTCATATAAAATAAATATATAAAGAAAAATTACTATATACAGAAACAAAATTCTGTTAGATATTGTATTTGTTTAAACACAAATAAATTGTACACTGCCATGTTTTATGTATTTATTATAAAAATTTAGATATATTCTGTTTTATAATTTTTAGTTGAAACCTCATTTATATAAAGTACGTATATCAAGGAAAGACAAACAAAGTACTATTGGAAATTGTTATATATTTGTATATATACATAAAATTACAAATTGCCATGTTTTAATTATAAAGATTAAAAAATGTAAACGAAAAAAATGCCATTTCTAATATGTTTTTGGAAATATAAAGAACTATTATTTATATAAAACTCACACAAATACAATTAGTTTGGAATATCTTTAGCTAGCTCTTAAACAGAAAGTAATATTTGTTTATATATTTATAAAAAAACAATACATAGAAAGATAGGAAAGGTTATTTTTCGAAACTACATCCAATTTAGAGGTGTTGTCATGTTGAATAAATGCGTATATTTGATTTATTATTATATATGTGAATGTATTGTAAACGAATGTTTAAAAATTGGGGAACAGCTTAAACAATTTTAAAACTAAAATATAAATACAACTAACAAATAATGGAATGAAATTACCTTGGTAGCTTTTTCTATTTTATCCTCATTTGGACCACACTCACAGTTACAACATACTAACACTGCTAGGGAGTTGTGCAACCTACTGAAGGTATGACCAGTGGCGATAGCTTTGGGCATTAGAAATTAGAAAGTGGGAATCGTGAGCAGTTAACCCTTGCCGGAACTTTCTAATTTTATTACCCGATCTCTAACCCTTTACTGGCTCTCCCTCGCAGGGTTTTACAATCAGCTTTTTCCAAGGTTTACGACTTTGAGGATCGAAGAAGAAAGTCCGCACATGGCAGATATTGCAAAGCCAAAGGAGGATTATTAATGAGAATATATACGAATAGTATTGTCACACATTTATTTTTACAATAATAATAAAGTATAGTAACTTTTTGCAAGGAAAATACGTATTGTTTTATATTTAATAAGCAACAATTCTATAATAATTGTAATACATTTTATTTTTATAACAAATATAAACATTTTGGTTACTTGCAGTACTTAGATAAATTAAATTTTGTACAGTATATACCAGTATACATGTTGCAAAAAAATTTAAGATAAATTCATAGTCTACATATAATTCACTAATATTTCTGTTATTTTATACATAAGTACATATATTTGGTATATATTTTGTGTTAAAGTACATATATGCAATTTTTAAAGGATAAGGATAAATATTATACAACACAAAATTTAAATGAGTTGATTTTTCATTGTTATTTCATATATTAGTACATATATTTGGTGTATATTTTGTGTTTAAGTACATATATCCAATTTTTAAAGGATAAGGATAATTATTATACTACACAAAATTTAAATGAGTTGATTTGTCATTGTTATTTCATATATAAGTACATATATTTGGTGTATATTTTTTGCTAAAGTACATATATGAAATTTTTAAAGGATACGGATAAATATTTTACAACACAATATTTAAGTGAGTTGATTTTTCATTGTACTTTAAAGAAAATCACTATTTGAAATTATTTGAAATTACATTTTATAATATGGTATATGTATACAAAAACTTATATGGGTAATATTTATAAAGTTTCAAAGTTTAAGATGAATTTTGTCATGCGCAATGTGTTTAATCATAAAATACTTATAAGTTATAAAACTAAACATTTTCAAGTTCAATAATAAATAAGAAACATATAATATTTAGAACTTTATTATATTTTGATTATAAATACAACTACACTGAATTATAAACTATACTTTAATATTTACATGTATGTATATTTGGTATATTATTCATTAAATTGTGATGAATAATATAAATGAAAGTTTTTTACTGTTTTTAGTTTACATACATGTAAATATGTATATAACATTTGTAACAATCTTAAACTACATAACAAATATTATGTTGTGTTTTCTACAAAATACAAGCACTGTTTAAAATCTAAAGTATTTACAAAACACTTAAGTGTATAACAAGTAAGACTTAACCTATATACTGACAGCAGTGAAGCGTGAAGATGAAGACCGAAGACTGAAGCCATCGTTGCACAGTGAGGCCTCCTGTTACGTATACAGAAGGTATACCGGAAGGAATTACACTCAGGATACATTCAGTATACGTACAGGGGGTTCTACATTGGTCAGCTCGTGGTGGAGGCGCTGCTGTGCGGAGCCGAGGACGGACGCTGAGAGACTGGCGTCCTGGCGGCCGGCGTCGCGGGTACTCCCTGCCGGGGCGCTAGCACGCCGACGCTGAACAGGGGAGGGCCCAGTGGGAGGGACTAGGGTGCAGCCATGTTTTGCATACTGCAACAAGCAAATGTCAACTTACTATCTTTCATTCATTCAAATACCCACTAATGGGTACTACTAAATGTTATCGTTTATATTATTATTTTTTTATATCATGACAATATAATTGTTATACTAGTAACCAAACATTACCACCGATTTATTTAAATTATAAAACCATCCAATTTTTGGTAACCTTAATCTAAATTTGTAATCGAAATTACAAATATTACCTGTCGTAAAATTTAAATCTTTAACAAAAATTATATTTCATTGAATCAGGGTTGGCAAATATTATGATTTATTTAAAAAAATCAAAAATCATTTATTTTTCTTTTTAAATCAAATAAATCAGGACTGTTTTTTTTTTAATTTTTAAAAATATCGAAGGGTTACTGTACATTTTTATTTTTTTTAAAGTAATCTAAATATATTATTGAATAAATAAAAACGAAATCTAATAAAACTAAAACGATTTCTATGAACGAAACTAGGAAAAGTAATAAAGAATTTTTACTTTTAGTTACACATTTAAATTCTTATACATTTTTTGTGTTATATGACAATTAAAATGATAAAATAATTTTAAGATATTATTATTTACAGAACATATTTTGGTTATTATTAATAGTTTTGTTGCAAATAATAAAATATTTTGTATCTTTGATAAAGAGCGATGATTTTTATTTTTAAAAAAATCAGCTGATTTTTATTTAAAAAATTTGTTGATTTAAATTATGATTTAAATCAAATGATTTAAATCAGGCCAACTCTGCATCAAATTGATATCAAAGTTAAAATCATATTATTGTTTTGTTTTAAGAGATTTATTTATTTTTGCAATTTATTTATTTAATTTGATAACATTTTAAATATACTCGTATTTTTACGAATTATTTATTTTATAACAAAAAAAAACACTAATTCAAACGATTATCAATTTTATGAAAAATTCTTAGTCTTAAAGAATAATAATTCCTCTACCCAAGAATAGAGTAATAATGAAATATAACCATGAATACGTTAATAAATTAAAAAAAAAAACAAATTGAATACGAATTGTCTATTTTAACAATAAAAAATACGATTCACACACATATTTAATTGAGAATACTATCAAATATTTAATTCATAACCTGTGTGCTATATGTGTAAAAAAAATAATTTGTATCTGCTGTTGGATGTATGAATAATTTATTTTTAAAAGAACTATTTTAATTAATACCACACAAAAAAATATTTTATGTATACTTTATGTAAATTTGAAGAAAAAAATTATTGTGACATTAGATCATCTAATTTTTTTTAGACAATTATCTAATGTTGTATTACAGGCAGTCAAAACTGTTGTACAGAGTATACATTATACATTACAATAAAAAATAAGGACTGGTATGAGTCTTAACATCCGTGGTTTATTCAATAGTTTACCGGTTTCACGTTTTTAATAAATATTATTTTATAAAATTTTAGCTATATTATCTAATTGACCACGTTATTTTGACAAATATATACGATAATATTTTTACTGTACTGACTTGTCAAAGTTATATGGTATACAATTATGACTTAGTTACCCTGCTTACTTTTGTCTATGTAAACAAAAATTTGTCCTGAAACTGGTAAAAATATTTAATAATGTATGAGTTTTCTTCGAGGTGACATCTAGTAAACTGGTCAAGTACTACATAAAAATATGTATTCAATAATTTTAATTTTTAAAAATTGGGTATAAGATTTTTTTATTTAAATTTAAACATATGTGTAATATTATTAAAATGAAATCATACCATTTAATATTTTCGTCACACACTAGCACACAATACTATTTATTTACATCTTACATGCACATATCCTTCGCTTATTATCCTTCACTCCTTACACACATCTTCCCCACTCTAACCCCACTCTCCTCTCTCTCACATCTCATGCTGTCACCCTCTGTCTCTCTCTCCCTCTCTCCTGTACTGTCCTGCCTGCCTTCTCGCTCTAACCGGTTCCAGGGGCCGGACCAGTGATAAGATATCGAGTGGGCGGGGCCACAGGATCCTGCCAGGATAAGCAAGCAGGATGCAGACGCAGGAAGAGATAAGGATTGCAGGGAGGGAGTGAAGTTGAAGGTTAATTGATGAGGTTTGATAATTGGTGCTTGAAAAATGCACAATAAGTCGTAAAGAATTAGCCCTATATTTTCTAACCGTACATTGGTGTAAATTATAAATAAATATTAGACGTGACGTTACAACAAATGATATACTGATCAATGATTTATAAGAATTGTCAGAGTGTAAGGTATTAATATGAAAATTCAAAAATACCCCTAGCTATTACCCCTAATATTTTAAGGTTAAGTTAGTTATGAAAGTGGAAAACGTACTCTTTTTGATAAACAATTTGTAAATATAAAATTAAGCGTTCCTCGATAATATTTAATAACAAATAAAAAAAAACTCCATTTTCTTCGTTTCTAGAATGCTTTCGCTAGTATTTGTATGTCAAGATTTACACAAAAAAATGTTACGAACTTTAATTTAAATTTAAAGGGATAATCTACCTAAAACAAAGGTGTTTGTACTTTTTTTAAATATCATTTTTGGTACATTTTATAAAAAAATGTTATTAGAAATAAACAAAAAGTTTTTAAAATAATATTCTTAACATTGAACTGTTTTTTATTCTTCTGTAAATTTTTGTTTCAACAAGCAAAAATTGTACTTTTTTTAATTTTTCTTTTAATATATATTAAATATGAAAACAGTTCCATTTTATAAATATTATTCTAAAAACTTTTTTCTAACAACATTTTTCTCTAAAATGTATCACAAATGAGTTAGTAGAAAAGTACGAACACTTTTGTTATAAGTAGTTATACAAGTAGACTACTTTCTAAAATAAAATTTTCCTTTATGTTACATCAGGTCCAATATTAATTTAAATAATACAGTAAAGATTAAATACAGATAAAATTGTTAGTACAAATATGAGTAACAATAATATTTAAAAAACAAGTTGTTAATTTTATATGTATTACTATAGCAAAAAGTAAAGAACATACGAAATAATATTAGTAGTACTTATAGAAAATATGGTTATTCATATTTATGTATATTGATATAGTGAAATAATCTATGTAAATTATTAATTAATTTTTGTTATGATTAAAAAATAAACAATGACCCAGAATCTATGTAGAAAAATATTATTCGTTTTGTGAGAGCCAAGAGAATAGATTTTAATTAGAAAACATTGTTAACCTTTAGATGAAAACGAATATTTTTAAAAATTTTATTTTTGTGCACAAATTATTATTTTAAGATATAAAAATAGTTTTCTTAATAATAGTAAAAAGTAAAAAATCTAATGAACAATTATTTTTGTAATATCTACAATATTTTTGTAGTACTATTAGTTACATTTATATGGTTGTTAAAAAATTGTAGGTTAATTTTGACAACTATAACAGTAGTAAATCTGCAGCTACTATCGGATTTCGGCGTAAGTAAGTTATTCTATTTAAGGAAAACAAGTAAGTAATCAGTTTTACGAGGACTATAATTTTATGGGCAATAAAAGTGAATAACGACTTACAGCATTTTATACTAAAATTTTTAGCAGAACTAAACACAATATTATTGAGTGAATAAAAGCTTAATTATAACATTACTTTCAATTTCGTTCTGCTCGGATAAATCCTAAATATTTAAAAATGATTTATTTAGAATTTATAACCTCTCATTAAAACCGTAGATCTACATATATACACATAAGTATATTTAGTATTTATAAAGAAGATATACGTATACACATGCATAAATTTATTTGTACAAAATATTGATAAATTACTTCAATTATTTTTAAAAAGCTGTTTGTTATTAAACTGTAATTTACATGAAGATAACAGCAAAGAAAATATATTTATTTATAAACTGTAATTATCTTTATAAGATTTATTTAGTTGTAATTATTTTAAAATAAAGTATAAACAATAATGATTATTATTTATAATATATAAACACTTACCCCAATTCTGTAAGGAAGTTTCTAGCTCTTAGTCACGTTACTAACTTCATTAGCCAATAAAAATAGTAGACACAAAATGAAAAATGAAAATGACAGCTTTTACAAATATTTCTATTGGTTAAAATTTTTAGTACCGTTACTAAGAGTTCGTAATTTCTTTACAGAATTGGGGTGAATATTTTGGTATGTTTTTAAAATTATTATACACAGGTAGCCACAAATACTACTAAAACCATGCACATGCAATTGTTATATTAAAAAACTAAACAACACAAACACCAAACAAATATGAATATACTCACCTTAACAATTTTCTTAATTTTCTTATTTTCCGTCCACTTCTTTGCGTGTTTCCGTGCTCTCCTCCATTTTCCGCTTGCCATCCCTCGTTTGTTCCGTCGGAACCAGTTTGCTCTAGTCGGGAAGCGACGGCAGGAACAGCTGTCCCGACTCTACAACAGTCACAGGCTCAGTGCCAGGCCCAACAGCGGAGGACAGGCGGACATTACACAGGGGTTGTAATCAGGGCAAAAAATAGCATAGGGGATGACAAAGGGTGGCATGGGCATGGGGTATGGGGTATGGATGGACAAGGTCTGGTTGGTTGTACCGGGGGTTGGGTTATGTGTTTTTAGTTTTGTTAGTCGACGAAAATATCCAGTTTTAAATTATTGTACAGTTCAACGAATGGAAAAGAGTATAAATTAATTGTTTATTTTAGGTCCTTTCACAGATTTAATAACATGTTTTCAAATTTTATATTATTGTTTGACTGTTGGATAAAATAATACTAAGTTTAGCAAGAAATTCAATTTTATTATTAACCGAAAAATTGTAAGTTCGAATCCCAATGCAGAAATAGTTTTTTGTTGTTTACTAGTTTTATTAGTTAAGATAATTAACAAATAAGAATTAATTTAAATTTAGATGTCTAAGGTTCGTTATGAAGTTCGTGAAAATCAGATATTTTTTTTTAAATTAAATAAATCTTTATTTTTTTTATTTAAAGATTTCTATTAACCTTTTTAAAAAATCAAATAATTTTTTTTTGTTGATTTTTAAAGATATTTATTAAGTGTTACTGCAATTCTAATTGTTTTAAACAGAACATATTTTGGTTGTTATTAATAGTTTTCTAGCAAATAAATACATTTTATTATAATTATAAAAGTAATTTCAATATTTTTGACTGCAACCCTGGATCTAGGATTGCGATCGCCCCGGTCGTAATAAATTTTAGCGCCCTGTTTATCTGATAACATAATGTATAATATAAGTAAGCTATTTTGAAAATAAAAATATGAATAACATTTCTATAATATTCTTACCCATTTGCACAGCTTATAGTTAAATACAAAAGGTTAAAAAGTGCATGTAGAAAATTTGACAGTACTATTTGTTAACCCATTAAGATAGCCAAACAAGATATATAATTCGTTATATAATTGGAGATTTGTATTTTTTCTTGTATACATTTCTTTATTATATGTTTTTGACATATACGATATAGAATTTTTATTTGCTTCATGTATACGTACGGTTATGTCAAATATATTATTGTAAAAGTGTAGTATGCATCACAAAATCTTCTTCTAAAAGGGGACTTTTTATATTATGTGATGTTTTGTTATGAAAATGTGAATAATAAGTCAAGTAAGGATATATGTATGTTATATAATTGGAGGTTATGCATATGATTATTGTTTGCAAAGAGTTTTGTTATATGTTATAAATCATAAATGCGGTTTTAGAATTATGTACTAGCTTCAAGGTTTTGGGGTTCGAACAACATGATGTTTGCCAATATGTGTGTGCGTTTGCATATACATTGTCGTAAGAAAATAACATATATTAAGAAGCATTTCTTCTTAAACAATAGGGTTAAATATAAGGGGACTAAACATATTCTTATATTATGTGATGTTTTGTTATATATTTACACAGTTGGCCATTACTTGAAGAGCTGGTTGGTTAGGTTAACATTCATATATACATATTGTTGTGCAAGATGGTTGTAAATTACAAATATGAATAAGTGGTTAACGAATTACTTGTTCTCAAGGTTGTAGGGTCCAGTTTCTAAAGATGTTGTACCGATATGTGTCCAGAAAAGAATCCATAAGCTACATTACACGCCACTATTGGCTGTTGAATTTGAATCTACAATTAAAAATAATTCTAGTACCTACATATCGTATGGAAGATAAAATTTTAAGTTAAATCTAAACAAAAATTTAAAAGTATCCAGACAAGATTATTTTAAAAAGTTTAATACCTAAACGAAACTACTGATAAATAAAAAATTAAAAACTTTATTTTTGTAGACATTATCTTTACTGAAGAAGTAAAAACTTTAGTTATTTATCACCACCTCACAAATTACTGTTATTATTATTACTATTATTACAATTTTTGGCCGAAATTGAAACTAAGGCCTAAACCAGCATTTTGGGCCAAAACTGGCCCTAAACCGAAAGCGAAACTTCGACGGACACTAATTTTATTTAATGCGATATCTATTAAAGGTTATTTTGATGCGTTTACATTACAAAATAACCATCTTTTTTAGAGATTATGTAGGATCCTGAATTTGGTTTAATTTTGAGGAAAAACGACTTTGGAAGTTCAAGTCTACGTAGGTATTTTTTAATGTTGATGCGAGTTTTGTCAAATTTTATATGTAACATCAATTATCAATGATAACATATTTTAATCACGCTGAAAATGAGGACAATTTTATCCTCAAAACGTCCAATAAAGATTGTAATACTCTGTTATAAACAATTGTTTGGATTATTTGCTAAAATAATCTAACATAAAAATTTGTATACATCTGCGGAAAAACAATTTTTATGGAAATCCCTTATTTATCGGAGGCTCTAAGCATGTGCTTAGTTTGCTTATGTATAAGTACAGATTTTCAGAGATAGATTTAGATAGTTCTGAAGCTGTCCATAATTGTAGTTCGATTTACTATTAAAAACATTCAGCACAGCGTCTTAGACAAGGTGGATGACAAAAATAATGCTACTATTGTATTGTATTCTTGTGTTGTAATAATGGAATGTGAACGTATTAAGTAAAAGAATAGATATGATGTTTCCCCATATGGGAGCAGCATTTCCCTGGAAGCATCTCGGTTTCTTGGTCCCCATCCTCCATTTAATTTCCCGTATCGATCCTGTAACCTTTCCATACATTTTCCTTTGTAGGTGATACATTTTCATTAGCAGACAACAGCTCGCCGTCCCTCGCGGTAGGGTAGCTGAGACTGAGGCTCCTTGCCGAACACAGGCAGTAAAGAACATCGCTTGATACGGCCTATAAAGTCCACGGTTTAAACACATGCCGCTGCCTAGAGGCCCAGGTACACCTAGCTAACAAATGGCGAATGCTTGCCATTATTTCACCGCATTGTGGGAGAATATTCACACAACATCGGAAACCAACGTTCTTTCTATCGAACTCTACTCCAACATCCAGCGCTGTTTCGTTTCCACATTAGTATCACTACAGTCTTAAACCAAAAATATAATAATCCTAGTGCTCTTATTAAAAATCATACACGCTTTAATATATGAAATATGTAGTCTCTTGGAATTAAAGAATAAGCTATTGAAACACTATAAGATTAAAATTTAAGATAGGAAATTCAGATATCTTCCCAATTATATGGAATACAATAATCGTTCCAATTATGATCTCGTCGATTAGTATCGTATTTAATATAGTATACATTATATAGATTAATAAGTCACCTGATGGTTGCAAGATTGAAACGCATAGAATGATCCACATAGTGCAGAGTCTTGTATATCATATATATCGTATGTGGTTTATTGCACTGAATCTTACATTAAATTGATCTTTGTATTAAACATATTCTGTAACTATATTGTAAATTGAATTCATTACCCATCGACAAGTTTATAATTATCATCGGCCGTACTATCGACTACCAATGTTTTATGACGTATTTGTAAAAATATAAAGTTAAATTTGAAATATAAATAAACTATAGCTGGTTTTGACATCTTTTTATATTTCTCTAAAAATAATATGATTGATTTTTTTGTAACTAAACTCTATGAGGGCAACATCAAACCTACTTTTCCTTTTTACAAACCTCCTAGGAACAGTTCTCTGTCGCACAGCTCAACTTTTATTTCAGATACCTTTAAATCTAAGTGCATTTTTTATAACAATAGATATTTTGAATATCAATGCAATTTATAATAAATCTAGCATTATAAATCAATTTTCGTTTTGCAGGCAAAATATTCCTTTGCATTCTATAAATATAGAGGCATTTTATGAGTACATTGATGCTTTCTTTTAAAAGGAAGATAACCTACATTTTACGGAAATTTTGTTTGGGGATGCTACTTAAAAATTTGGAGGTGCTTAGCACCCCCTAGTATTCCCGTAATAAACTATGCCTATGATAGGTACACATTTAAGTAAGATACATGAATAAACAGAGGTCACTTAAGAAACTCTTGAGAGGAGCAAATGTAAGAGTCAGATTTAAACTAGCTGTATTGTTCATTGGTTTGTACATATTTATTATGTAGAAGTCAGGTATTAGGTAGGTACAAGAAAAACTAATTTATAAAGTCACGGAAATGCGAAAATCCTACAAGAAAACAGATAATACTTATGAAAACTAATAAAATAAATGTAAGGAACTCTTGAAGAAGCACTAGCTAATCAAATGAGTGAATGAATCGCTTCTGTTATATAAAAACAGAGTGAATTTATCAATTTTCCTTTTGATGTCTCATTAATCAGATTTTTTAAAAGGAATATTTTCACAACAAGTACATAATAAACAAGATGTATTCGCCAGTCATTATCAGAGATAACTTTGTAAGTAGTTATGATAATCTATTTTTGCACAGGATATACATTTGAGATATATAGTCTAAAAATAGAAGTAAATATCATATGACTATAAAGAGTATTTCCGCCAAATTTATGTACAAATCTTACTTTCTATAAATATATGACTGTCAGTGACAAAATATATATTTTAGTATTATTGCTGCGAATATGCAATGAAATCAATAGAAATTTTTAGGTTTCTATTTCCATCGAGATCGTTTATCAATCATTTATCTGTTTGGATCGGGTAGTTAGGAACGATGGCAATATTTCCCCGCAATGGCTGAATTAATGCAAACGACAGCATTTCCCAGTCTTTACATGGCGAGTTTATTGACGTACGCCAATGAGTTCCCCATGTTACTGCCACGGGGCGAACGAACGACACTGGACCGTATTTTACAGCAGAATATTGACTTGTAGATTGTTCAATTACAATTATACCAGACATTTTTGTTCTGATAATTTAAAAGAGATTTTATGGCGGATGTCAAGAGTTTGTTTTCATGTTGAATTGATGTTGTCAACGCAACGAATATATTGGATAATTATATAAGGAATTATGGTAAAATATGAGGTTGTTATACATTTTAATTAATTACAAGAATTGCTTCATATTCCTACATTGGGAACATTATCATATTCTGCGGCATTTTACATTCATAATTATTCACTTACACTTTCCACAAAAAATATTTTTAAAACTGTTATTTTAAAAGAAAATATAAAGAATTTTACAGGAATTCAGTCAAAAGATAGTTTTTTTTCTGAAATCCTACAGTAATTTGAAGTAACTTAACAATGAAGCTAATTCATTTTCATATTAAATATAATTTCGTATAAGAATATTTTTTACTTTATTTCATTTTGGAATAATAAACTTGTTTTTCTACGATCCCTATAGAAACTGACACTTTTCTCACTCTATATAAAGCTTGAAAGTTGCGTATTTCTCACAATCGTGTTTTAAAGTGTGAGAAGTCATTTCTCACAATATTTGCCAACACTGCGCTCTGTACAGCTTTCGTGCATGTATTTTTGTTCTGTAACGTAAAGCTGTATGGTCGTAGAAAAAGTATAGTGTACCACTCGTGCAGAATCACTTATTTCTCACCTAGTGTGATACCAGCATTTCTAGGAATATAAGCGACCTAAATTTCAATTTTTCATCCCGAAACTTTTTGTCCTCAAAATTTTTCATTTTTTGTACTTAAGTAAATATCGATGCGCTGATTTCAAATTTTAAAACAGAATTCAATTATCTCTTCCCTTTTTCGAGATATTTGAGTTCAAAGTTATACCTAAAAAATCAGGTTTTTTAGGTATACCCCTTATATGGTTAGGTTTAAGGATTTGGCGACCTCACCAATCGATTCTACGGGGAAAATTATATAAGTGTACCAATTTTCAGATTTTTTTCTCAACAGATAGAATTTCTACAAGGAAAAAACTGAAAATGGCCAAAAATCGAAAAAATTGCCTGATGAACCCCTGACGATTTTTTCAGATTTTGCTATTTTCGTTTTTTCTTTCTAAAAATTGTATCCTTTGCAATAAAAATCTGAAAATTGGTACACTTTTGTAATTTTGCCCGTAGAATCGATTGGTGAGGTCGCCGAAGTCGTAAACCTAACCCTTAAAAGGGTATACCTAAAAAACCTGTTTTTTTAGGTATTGCAAAAACTCAACTTTGAATACGAATATCTCGAGAACGGTAAGAGATAATTCATTTCGGTTTAAAAATTTGAAATCAGAACATCGATATGTACTTAAGTTTAGAAAATGAAAAGTTTTAGAGAAAAAAAGTTCCTCGGAGAAATTTTCAAATTTAGGTTTTTTGGATTTTCTCATTTTTCATCAAATCGTTCCAAAGAACGTTTATGCTGAGAAAACATTTCTTTATGTAACTTTTCCCATAGAATCCACTGATATAGTCGTTGAAATTGTATCTCTACCCATTTTAGAGATAAAGCCAAAAAACATACTTTTTTGAGGTGTAACTTTGATAGCAAATATCTCAGGAATGAAAAGAGATAATTAAATTCCGTTTGAAAATTTGAAATCAGCGCGTCGTGATCTATTAACCTATAGTATTTCCCAAAATAGAAATTTTGGGCAGAAAAATGAATATTTTTGGGATATTTTACGTTTGACAACAAAATTTTTGGTTTAATAATGTTGTTTGGTTTGTTTTAACTCCACAAAATTTTGGTATAGGGTTATAGGTTTTGGAAATAAATAAAAGTTAAATAATAAAGCGGCAGAATAAAATCGAAAAGGCGTAATAGGATTACAGGTTTTGAAATCAGCACATCGATATTTACTTCAGCGTAGAAAACGAAAACTTGCTCGTAGAAATTTTGAAATTTAGATTTTTTTGCTCATTATATTTTCTTTTAATAAAACAAATACGAAACAAGTTCCAAAAAAATATCTGAAAACGGTCGTCATTTTATACCATCTACCCTGTTTTATTACATTTAGAATTATTTGCAAAGCATTTAATTTAAAAATCTTGTTCAAAGGTAGTAATTTAAACAACTCTCTTCAATTAGAAAAATATATAAATCCTTTATATCTTAAGTGCAAATATAATGTAGATAGTGAGATGTCGTTTATATGTATATATTCTTGAGTAACTATATTTCTTGTGAAACGAAATAATTTTTCTATTGACATTTTCCTCGTGGGTCGCTGTGTTATTGCAATATAAACAACATTATATTTTCCATATTTAAAGTAAAGTAGGAGTTAGTATTAATTAAGCAGCATGAAACCACTTTCCGTAATTAATTTTTTAACTCAAATGACACATTGTGTCAGTGTTACATTATAAAACATCCCAATGACTTAATTTTCATGAAAGTTGTTTGAGCGAAATTTACATGAAAATGATTGCAGGCATAAGGAGTGGTAGAATGGGAATATCTGTGTAATTTTTGCAGGATTATATTTATGGGAATAAAGTGGTTCTTTATGTATATTTTATACTTTTTATATCACTCATCTCACTGAGGACTGCATAAAATGATTTTATCTCACATAATAAAAATATTTTGATAGCAGTAGATAATTGTCCACCTGCTGTATTGCTGTTATATTACGAAATTTTTAGTGCAGATGACCATTTACATTCTTCTTTCGACCTGTGCACGAGTTTAAGGCTTTGTTTTTCGTATTTTTATTTATATGTGATTTTTACAATGTATTTGATGGTTATGTGTCAAATAAGAAAAGCACTTGATATGCAGGTGAACCACAAACTTTAAAATTATTGGGAATATTACGAAAATAAAAATTGATTTATTTTTATTCACACACTCTTTTATGTAATGCCTATATCAACCTAGCTGTACTGTTGGAACCAAGTTTTTTGGATCCTACTATAAGCTGTAAGTTCTTTGCAGAGAATATATATTGGCAAACATCCTTATTAAAATACAAGTAAAAATCAGCTGTAGCCACCACAGAACTGAGATAGTAAGAGACCTGTAATACTTGTGTTTTTACTATTAACCTAGACACCCACTATTAATAACCTGTTTCTATTCATATATAATAGTTATAGTAGCCATATTTCAGGCAGTGAAATATGACTCAATATTCACTTTTCTTTCCCAATTATAGAACCAGAAATCAGTTATTCACGTTTATTTTATAAGTGGATCACCCTTCCTACGGCCCTCTAACAGCTGTCGGTATAGTTATTTATTTATCATTGTGTATTTTTATATTGTCTTTTACTAAAATATTTGTGCATTTTTTCGAATTTACAGGAGTAGAAAAAGTATAGTAATATATAATGGATTATGAAGGAAATTATTATTGACCTAGGTTATAATGAAAACTGTCATTTTTTAAAGAAACACAAGTCTCCAAATCCAAATATTATTTCACTCATTAAACCCACGGAAAGTGTAATTTTTTGTATATATAGTACAAATCAAGTATCAAAAGTAAGGTTAACAAACTGAAACGTCAGATACATAAATAAATAAAGTCTACTTCATTTTTGTCAATGTTAAAGAAAGAAGTAAAATATTCATATTTGTTATTAAAAATATAATAGTTTTAAGTATAGGAATAAGATTTAAATGCTAGTAGTGAAAAAATAATATATGTATATATATACCACGTTTGAAAAGACTATTATTGACCAGCGCCGTAACAATGTGATGCTAGGTTGATAATGATAGTCTTCTTTAAGATGTCAAGACAAGACAAAAGTGGGGCCTGTATTATATTTTGCTTAGGGCCCGCTAGAAGCTCAATTCGGCCCTGGAAATAATTGATAAATAATTTCACTCAATAAGGTACAAACTTGGATTCTCGAAACTACAACTGGCGATCCAATCCATAAGACTAGTTATAGCAAATAATGTATATTTGTATCAAAATGAAATTCCAGGTTTTGGTAGCAGGTTTGAAACTTTATGCAAAGTGTAAGAATATATTGATTATACGTTAGCAGGAAGTGTGTTCCCGTAGTAAAATCCTCTTCCCTAAACGCATTGCATATCCGGTTAATTTTTATCCCCAAAAAATAGTCTGTCTAGACTGTGTCCATTAAATATCAAATATTTGGACACCCCTCGTAAAGCGAGTGTCCGAAGGCCATTTCCCTCCAATATGGCCGCTGCAGATAGGATAAGCTAACTATAATACAGTCCCGTTAGACTGCTCCGATATGAGTATGCAGCTGCGTCATCTGTGCTCACCCCGGCCGTATGCACGGGATGGGACGGCAACGGTCACCGTCTAAACACAGTCGTTTATTCCTCGGACACTAATGCTACTCTGCATAGAATAATTCGTATTATATTTGTATTTTCGGCTTGTGTATGCATGGGGGATATGGATAGTATGATGTATGTTATTTATATGTATGTTTGTTACAGGGTTGTGGATGTTACCTGAATGGATTACTGCTAAGGTAGGATATTTTGTTTCTCTATTGATTTTCTACAATGTTTTCACACAAATATAATTGCGTTGCAACAATTGTACTTTTAACAATCCAAATTTAAATTTAAAATTGCATACATACATAGTTATGCGATTATGACTAATAAGCTAGTTCTTATTATGCTTGGCAAGATTTTATTATATTTTTGTTATAACGCATCAAAACAAAATGTTAAAATTTAATTATTGAAATCGTAAATTATTTTCATCGAATTGTAGGTACATTTTTAAAAGTCATGTTTTTATAAATATGATACAAATTTAATTTAACGTTGGGTATTGCTAATAAACGTACAATCTAAGTAAATTTAAGAAAATATATTTACCTTATAAATAAGTAAAATAAATATTTTGTAATAAACTGGGCACTGAAAAAATACTGCTTAACGATTAACCCATATTGAGAACGGTATAAAAATGACGGTTATACTTCGAAAACCGGTTTTTAGAATTTGGAAATCGGTTAATATATCGGGTAATAAAAGAGACTACCTACTTTTAAATAACAAATATTTTTTAAAAATCGCTGTAAATGATACTATTACTAAAATAAAGGATAATGTTCGCTAAAACAGTTTTTTTTTATGGTCAACGATTACCGGTATTTTCGGTCTTAAAAATATCGGTTAAAGTTCGCAATTTTTGTTCAAAATATCGGTTACCGGTTTTTATTAAACAGTGTTATCAATCGGTTACATGCCTTGGTAATAAGAATTAATTTTATTTATGTGTTCACGTATAAACAAATTCGGCTAAATGAAATTTAATAAAACTCAAAATTAAGTTCTGATATTAATACCACGATTTGAGACTACCTTTGGATATAGTATAAATACATTATAGTTTTTAAAGTGATGTTAAATGATAAAATAATTAAATACAATAATAATAAGTAATTGATTTTAGATACAATTGGGAATTTAATAGTTTATGAAAATAAATTTTAATGTAACTCAGCAGCAATAAACAAAACGTTTATTCATTCAATCAATTGTCTTTTTAGCGTTATTTAGATTTTATTTATGCGTTCCTTTATTCGAAGATAAGATATCTGAACAATAACAATAATTCGACTTTACATCGACGAATATAAACAGTGATAGCAGCCACAACAAAAAGTAGAATTACATAAATTGCCATGAGTTCAGATAAGGCAGATCGAAATAATCACGTAGACTTAACTATTCAAGGTTCGCGATAAAGGAAAATTCACAACTCGTGTAGCTGCAATCACATTCACACATACAAAATCACGCACGCGACTTGCATAAAGCCACCTTCACACTGGGATAATTCACCTATTTATATGGACAATAGATAGGGAGAAAAACATTTACATAGATCAAGATCATTCGAGAATATTCAAAAAAGAGAAAAATGTAAAACAAGCAAGAATTCTAATTTGGAAATTAATTTATGACTTCTACCTAACAAAAAATAATGAAGACAAGTAATGTAGGGAGGGCGCCACAATTTGGGGGCGGCAAAATCAGTTTTGAATGAACAGACCAAATAGTGTATTTGTAGGACGCAAAGTAGGTTATTTATTTAAGTACATGTACCTACTCTGTACTATAATATTAAAAACAAATAAAATAAATTATTAAGACTTATTTGCGATCGACAATGTCACAATAGAGATTTTTCGAAAAATCTTGAAATCCTTTCAATAAAATCGAAAGTTTTTTCGTATATAGATTACTTGCAGCAGTTAAAATTAGAAAGATTATATTATAGATTTATTTATTCATGTATTATTTTAAAGTTTCATTATAATTTTATAAGTAAATATTTTGCTCTGGGAGCTCTAGTTAAGCCATTGATGAAAAAATAAAAAAATATAATCATTAAATTACATTTTCATAAATGACAATCTTCTCCTAGCATTTATCACTACTGAAATTATCATTATTTCAGACTTTACAATTTACTATATTATTTGTTTTACATTACAGTATGTTTTGCACTTTGTTTATCATGATTTAATGAGAATTTAATTTTTATAATTTAAACATTAAAACTGCACACTTTAGAAAAATTCTGATGTATTTTTATTTTTCTTAAAATATTTATTATATGAAATTATATACTGAAATTAATATTACCATAAATCTAAAAATGACATTAATGGAAATACTCATAATTAAATAAAAACTGTCATGACACATTTTTTATAGAAATTTTCATTTGATATTTGTACTATTTTTACCAATGAGTTACATTATATAAATATAAGCTCAGCATAACATATTGGGTAATTTATTTTGTAAATATAAATGCATTGTGATATCATAAAGCACGGAACCACAACTGCTGTGTACATTTTACTGCACCGATATAAAATTTATTAATTGTGTAGCAGGCTTTAATACCCACATATTTCATAGCGTGAACATTTTGTGCAACCTGCCATTATTCTGTAACGTATTTTGCAGTTAATGTTTCATTTTAATCCTACTATACTTTCATAATTTCAAAATTAATGTAATCGTTGGAAAAACGGCGCATTTTCACAGCATTTATTTATTGAGGTTTGAAATTATTTTGCAAATCCCTGACTCACGTAAGACCGTACAATAATAAATTTGCTTGAGATAAATATTATCCGTATGATTTCGGTCAAGGATTTGGTATTTTTAGCTCATAGTGTACAAATATAAACGTAAAATGTCAGAGATATTTTCACAAATCGTAAATTTTGATATGTCAATATGCCGTACAATAAATATGATATTTCATATACTATAGTTGGGATACAATGTATTATTGTACAACTTCACTTCTACCTTATTCATGTTGTTGTTTAAATATTTCTTGTAATTATTTTTAATTTTATCTATATATATATATATATATATATATATATATATATATATATATATATATAAGCAAATAAAAAGTATATGTTTTCATTTAAAATAAAAATGTTGCTTCCCACAGTTTGAGAACCACTGATTGAATACATATATATATATATATATATATATATATATATATATATATATATATATATATGTATTCAATCAGTGGTTCTCAAACTGTGGGAAGCAACATTTTATTTTAAATGAAAACATATACTTTTTATTTGCTTATTTGATAAAGAATTTTATTCTGAAATCACTCATATATTATTTGCATACCCTTAGACAACCATTTTTACCTCTATTTATCTATCAATATATAGATCAGGGAGGTATTGTTTCTGGTCACAATTCTCGACTCACTGTGAGTTTTCAACACATGAGCACGAATTAGGGTCCCTAGAGTAAGATTTTACTATTTTTACAATGATTTCTGTGACAATTTTTCGTCCATGAGACGATACATGTAGTTTTGTAAAATAAAAATTATTCATTAATTATCCGACTTCGTAGATCTTATAGTTATCAAGATAGAAATAGCGAACTACTCTTAAAATGAATACATCTGTATACGAATAATTAACTACATTTATTTAAAAAAAATGTTTTTTTTTTTTAAGTAATCGCAATTTTTATAAATTTGTTTCTATTGCGAGACTATGCAACTATTAAGTGAATAAATATGAAAGGGAAAATTAAAGAAAAACCTGCATAAATCTGCTCTCCTTTCTCCAATGAATTTATTTATTACGAAATTCTAACCACATGGTCGTAATGTGATCACTTAATATACTGTTACTTAATTTGCACACTTTACTTAGTGGAACTGCGGCACAATCACTTACGTTAAGACCAATTAACACAGAGATACTAATTAACTTATTCCGCATGTAAGGAGCAATTAAAATCAATAAGCAATGCATTTCATACAAATAATCATTAGAATTCAATACAGAATATATAGTAATTGTGGCATAAATAATATTATAAATACACAATATGTAAATTGTAATTTATACATTTCAGTGGTATTCAGTTGTAATAGGATAAGCGACATTTTCTTTATTTTATGTTCTTGTAATGCTTGTTTGTATTTAAACAATAATAATAATAGTTTATCATTAATAAATAACAAACAAGAATAAGAAATTATTATACTGCTTACATTTCTTTCTTGCGAATAATAAAAATTGTTGTTTGTGATTACTTTGGAATCTAGTACAATCTTTTATGCAAAAGTGAAAAATGTGATAACCTGAGATTCTATACCACTAAATTGCAAGTATAATTATATAGCAAATATACTATATTAGAATAATAATAATAATACAGAAATAGTATATTGTGTAATGAGTGCAGAAAAGCATTCATATCCATGCGAGGATAATTATTTTATGTTATAATAAGAAAATAGTGGTTTTAGCTTTTAACATTTAATCAAATATCACATTGTCAACCAATAAATATTAAATTGAAATTAAATTTATAATCCAAAAACAGTACTATGCAGAATATTTCTTATTTATTAATTTATTAGTGATAATGTTTAAATTAATTATAATAAATTTTCTATTATTTATACTGCTAATAAACACTGTTTCCCGCAGTTGATCCCCACGTCATCAATTGTAACCAAGTGATTCAATTCGTTGGGTAGAACGCGGAATTAGTGACATCATTTTGTTGGTTGAAGTCGTGTGATGTTCGAAACAAATATCAAAACTGCAGTATTATATACAAATGTGATGAAATATTTTTAAATATATGAAATTATCCATTTCCGCTGTTACACTATTATTTCTATAACATATACACATCTCTGTAACACGTGCTGTATGAGATAGCGAATAAAAGTCTCCTTTATTCTATGCGTTTATGACAAAGATACAAGATAAAAGTATAATAATTCTTGTAACACAATATGATGACGTGAGGATCAAATGTGTAAAATATAGTTTAATTTCGATACATTAAAAAGTTTCTAACTGTGCGACCGCTGTACTTTACGCACGGCTATAAATAAAGTGACACTTAGATAACCTGCAGGTTGTACAGTAATAGCTATTTACATTAATGGCCGTAGAAAAAGTTATATTATAATCTTAATCTAAACTAATATAAATAATGTGGAGCAGAAACGTTATATTACACATAATTATTTATTAACCACGTATAAAAAAAGTTCTATGACAATTTAATAGTAATTTAAGACGCATTGTACCCATAAACTAAAAAGTCGAAGTTAAAAAATATTTTGACGTACAGAGATTTGAACCTGAGTTATGCGTTCTGGTTTGTAGTGTTGTATAGCTTATTTTCTTGTCCTATTAGTATTAATTTATACACTCATTTAATGTAATTTATTGTGTTTATTGCGAATTATTTAGTAGTGACATATGTTAATTCCAAGCAATTTATTTCGCAATTTATTACAATCAAGTCGTGTATGAATATTTTTTAGTCGTGTTTGATAATGCTGATGATCCATAAGCAATTGAAACGTCCAGAATAGTCTGATTGGGTAAATTATCCCCAAACAAAGCCATTGAATAGGAGTAGTCGTACGTATTGGTAGTAATGTGAAGTTTACATGTATGAATTGAGCGTTCATTTAATCAGCGGTTGGGAGCAGTTGTTGAGTCACGAGACGGGAGACAGAAGAGAAGCGATTAATTATGGGCGTTTAACAACAAAGCGTCGTTGCCAGGAGACGATGAGCGAATTGCCCCAAGCCACGACATGCTGCTAATGGAGGATGCTTACACAATACGACCACTCCCAAAACGACACCATGAATTTATTTTAAAAAATTACCTCTTTTTATAAAATACTTTTAAGTAAGCATCTATTGACATTTGCACTTTTTCAAGATTAATATAGCCAAGTAACGCGACAATTTAACCGACTTCGTGTATGTTATGGTTCTCGAAATAACCGTGGTTAGCCTCGTAAAATGGACACCTTGTATTAATATATAAATCTAGGGAACTCAAGGAACCAGCATTTGTCACAAAATAAAAAACCGAAGAAATGAAATAATTTTTTAAAACTATTACTTTTATTGAGATTACGTGGTCACCAAATAAATAGATCAATGATAATTTACTAGAAACTAGAAGACTAGAACAATATCTTATGTATTTTCAGAAGAAAACAAATAAAACAATTAGCAGAATATTGGAGCATCATCAGAAATAAATAAAAAACAATTGCAGAAATATTTTTAGATCAAAAATATAAAGCAATAAGCATATTAAGAAAACGATGAATTGGAGCATTTTTTATCGGAGAAATTAAATATGCTGCAATAAATAGATAAGGGACAAAAAAAACAAGAGTAAGTAGAACAATTTATGGAGTAAAAAATAAAATACAGGATAGCTCAGATTTAAATCAGAAATAAATCATTTTTTTAATCATCGATTTAAATCACTTGTTAATAAATCTGTTTAACTTCTTGGATAAAACGACTTTACTGGTTATATTGTTTTGAATTTATAACGCAGTTTTTTTTGCACTCGTATGTATTTTTTTGTTAAATTTACTTTGAAATGTGTTACAGTAAAATCCGGTTATAACAACATTGAGGGGATTTCAAAAATTTCATCGTTATAGCCGGAAGTCGCTATAATGATTGTGGACTTTCAAACATGGATTTTACTGTAGTTTCTTATATTTCTTTTAAATTTTTACTTCTTCTTTACAATATGTTTTTTTTTTCATAATAAATGCTAATTTGTGAACAACGTTTTTGGAATTATACTAATATAAATTTATAAAATTGATTTTTACGCTACCTTGAGTTAACAACGGTACGATGATTTGAATTTAATTAGTCAAAACTATAAATACACGAAAAAGAAAACATACTCTGAATTAGTTTCTGTGTGGTTGAGTTGGAAAGGGCCAGAAAGCGTTGGTTGGTAATGCGGTGGTAGTTGTCGCATCGCATCCCCAGACGTCGGTAAGTCGAGTGTTTGACGTTGTTCCCGGCCAATTACATTTTTCCAATTAAACTCCCCGCGTAGTCTGTTTATAATCCGCGGTGGACACTAACTTCCGCCAGGGATAAACAGCCTCCACGCAACGCATTTGCATTCGTAAGCAGCAGGGAAACGTGGGGAACACAGCTAGTTAAAAAGCAGGCACGAGCTCATACCGCCAAACAAACTCACAAGGCACTCACATTGATCCTTATATCCGGGCTTTACACTTTCTTTTAAGCATTGCTAATTACAATTGGAAATTGTAATCAAGTAATGGCTGGTCCTAACTTCTTTTCAAAATGCTAATTATATGTAATGTGAACCGATACAGTTTTGTTGGCGAAACAATAGTGTTGGTAATGGTAAGCAATGTGGACTTAAATGAGAAACTTGTTCCAATGTATTTGCAGTTAATTTTGAAATAATTAAATAAATCATCCTTACTAAAGCTTTTTGAAAATCAAATTAAAAAATGTCAGTATTTTTCTTTTTTACCATTTTTTTGGGAGTCAAAAACCTTAATTTTAAAATCTCCCTGAAAGCGTATTTACAATCTTTAGGGTTGTTTTGCCATTGATCCTTATATCCGGGCTTTACACTTTCTTTTAAGCATTGCTAATTACAATTGGAAATTGTAATTAGCGAAATAATGGCTGGTCCTAACTTCTTTTCAAAATGCTAATTATTTGTAATGTGAACCGATACGGTTTTGTTGGCGAAACAACAGTCTGTTGGTAATGGTTAGCAATGTAGACTTAAATGAAAAACTTGTTCCAATGTATTTGCAGTTAATTTTGAAATAATTAAATAAATCATCCTTACCAAAGCTTTTTGAAAATCAAATTGAAAAGTGTCAGTATTTTTCTTTTTTACCATTTTTTTGGGAGTCAAAAACCTTAATTTCAAAATCTCCCTGAAAGGAGAAAGCGTATTTACAATCTTTAAGGTTGTTTCAGTATACTTAAGAGTGCACCCGAATAAAATTATACATCAAAATGTCTAAAAAGGCACGAGTATATAACATTTTACATTTCTTACTTTTTATTTCTATTAAGTAATTTTTTGGGTTGAGACTTCAACTACCTAATATAATCATATTTTCACTCAAAGTATAATAATACATTATTTCTATCTATAACTATCATAATGTTGAACAAATTTATATACTCGCATAATAGCTTTATTCAGAAAATTATTATATGAAATTCAATTCCATACCTGTTACATTAAATGTGGAAATAATTCTTGGGTATTTCTACAATTTAAAATATATCATTCATCTTGAATTGTTGTTCAGAATTGGTAACTTCTTTCCATTTAGTGTACCAATTGTAGAATCCTGGAACAAAAAAATATTGTTAATACATCTTTTAAAAAATAATAAATATAAGTACAGATAATATAATAATGGTACAATAATTAGAAATATATAGGTACCATGATATTGTCAATTTAATTGCATATTGTTGATAATATCCCATTATATTATTGACAAGTATAGAAAAAACACAGTGATGAAATAAGTTACTTATATATTTAAATTTTCAAATTACAGTTAAGTTCTTGAAATTTTATAATTAACTTAAAAAAAAAGAACAGCCTTAGTCGTCCCGATCATTTCTCCACTATCTCGTCTCGTCTCGTCTTGAAAATCGAGACACAACCCTGTCGAGAGGAGATAAATCAGTGGCGAGACGAGAGGAAATTGGACAGGTAGTGAGCTTCCCTTATTGTAAGTAACTGAGAGACTTTGCTGGATAATGTGGATATTTCTAATACTCGTACCAAGAGGTCATAGCATGGGTGAAAAATAAAATTTATTTTGCAGGTTAAAATTTACTTATTTATTTGTTAAGGCAGAAGCACCTTAACTTCAGTGCATCAACGACTTTGCTTAATAATAATTTTAGATCAATGTATCACTATTTTACATATATCAAAGTTCACATGTTTTAATCCAAGTAACAAACTATTATAGGCTAATACGTGATGTAATTAAGAATTTTATCATTTAAAGTTGACATCTGTCAATTTCAAGTAAGTGGAAAGACGGATCATTACTGTTTCAATTACCAACACAGTTAAGTCATATTATGTATAGTTATAATTTTTCTGTTATTATTAATAGCTGTAATGGCTGTTCTCGTATGAAATACAGAAAATGCTGTTTAATTTCTCCAATAAACATCAGTATATATGTACTTATGCGTTTGTAACTTGTCATGTGTGCCCATTTCCTGCTATTCTTGGTTTGCAATAATCCCTTAGCCTGCACATCATTAGAATACACGTATCGAAATCTGGTCCATAACCCTAAATATTAATGTACCGTGTGGCGATAACCATTTCGGCGTGCACATACGTTTCCCGTAATGAATACCCGCGAGCTTCTACTGCAGTGTTATTGTCCACCGGCTAAGTGTACCGGGGCATTATTCCAGCGGTTTCACAAATCTTCACAGTCGGTTACGTCAAGTCACGTACGTCTGACGTCACAGGCACGCCCGCCTCTGACATTAGCAGAGGTGCTTCACACCCTCTTGCGAGAAACCAAGGGTGGGCCAAGAATAGGATTTCTAAGGGATGTATATCGAGAACGTGTAAGAAAATTGTTGTTCTCAATAGTTATATGCAGGGCATGTAACCGAAAAAAATACTGGTAAACGGTTAACCCTTATAGAGAACGTTATAATAATAACGGTTTTAGTTCGAAAACCGGTTTTTGAAAATTGGAAACCGGTTTAAACCGGTTAATATATCGGTTAAAAAATAATTAAAATTAATTAAAACAAAGTAATTATAAAAATTTGATTAAAAAATAGAGAATAATTAATTAAATTTTTTTTTTAAATATCATCTGAGAAAAATATCACAATTAAAAAAAAGCAATTTAATTAATGAATATTTACAAAAATTACCGTAATATATTCAGAAACACGAAGGTCACTTTTCAATTTTAAACATGCCTGTGTTGACAAAGGCCGTATTTATTTGGGACTTTTTAAGTAACCTTAACGGCCAAAGAAACTACCTACATTTATGACTCTCCAATAAAATGTTATATAGAAGGTGGAAATAATAATATAAGAAACAGTTAATAAACAATTAATTAGGACAAATGAACTTTTTCTGAACAAAAGGATGTCTGTAAAACAATTGATAGTTGTTAATTGCACCACGAACCTTGGCCTACAACGGAAATGATGACCGGAAGTACTTATATTTGGAAATTTTGTTTTGATAATTGTTATCTATATTCGCAAATATATTCCAAACCATATCCAAATAAAAATTAATATCTTTTCTCATCTCCAAGTAATTTATAATCATAGTTAATCATGAAAACTAACAATATTTAGATTTGCACCTTAAAATTTTGATTTTACAGCCGAAAAAGTCCAAAATGACCCATTTTTCGGTCAAAAATTTTGGATTTTTAAAATAGTCCAAATTGATAGTCGCCGATAAGCTGATTCTAAATTTTTAAACCGAATTTAATTATCTCTTCCCATTCCTGAGATATTAGGCTTCGAAGTTGCACCTCAAAAAAGTGTGTTTTTTGTCTATATCTCTAAAATGGGTAGAGATACAGTTTCAACGATTATACCAGTCAATTCTACGCACAAAGTTACATAAAGAAATGTTTTCTTCGCATATATGTTCTTTGGAACGATTTGGTGTAAAATGAGAAAAAAGAAAAAAACCGGAATTTCAGTTTTTCGCTGGAGAACTTTTTGGGTCCAAATCTTTTCATTTTTCAGACTTAAGTAAATACAGATGCGCTGATTTCAAATTTTCAAACCGATTTCAATTATCTCTTACCGTTCTCGAGATATTTGGGTTCAAAGTTAGAACTGAAAAAAATCGTTTTTCAGGAATATCCCTGAAATGGGTCAAGATACGATCTCGACGACTTCACCAATCAATTCTACGGGCAAAATTACATAAGTGTACCAATTTTCAGATTAATATTCCAATGGATACAATTTTTAGAGCGAAAAAACGAAAATCGCGAAAATCGAAAAATCGCCTGATGAACCCCTTGCGATTTTTTTCGATTTTTGACGATTTTCGTTTTTCCTCTATAAAATTTGTATCCATTGGAATAAAAATCTGAAAATTGGTACAAAAATGTAATTTTGCCCGTAGAATCGATTGGTGAGGTCGCCAAAGTCGTATCTGAACCCATTTCAGAATTATTCCTGAAAAACTGATTTTTTCAGGTCTAACTTTGAACACAAATATCTCGAGAACGGTAAAAGATAATTGAAATCGGTTTGAAAATTTGGAATCAGCGCATCTGTATTTACTTAAGTCCAGAATATAAAAAATTTTGGTGACAAAAAGTTTCCAAGCGAAAAATTGAAATTCAGGTTTTTTTCGTTTTTCTCATTTTTCACCAAATCGTTCCAAAGATCGTATATGCGGAGAAAACATTTCTTTATGTAACTTTGCGCGTAGAATCGACTGGTGTAATCGTTGATACTGTATCTCTATCCATTTTAGAGATATGTTGAAAAAACACACTTTTTTGAGGTGCAACTTTGAGGCCAAATATCTCAGGAATGGGAAGAGATAATTAAATTCGGTTTGAAAATTTGAAATCAGCGCATCGGCGACTATCAATTTGGTTTTTTTCAAAAAAATCAATAAATTTTACCTAAAAATGGGTTTATTTGGGTTATTTCACACCCTGGAATGGGTTTAAAGTGCTTAACAATGATTTAGGTGTTCATAATTTAAAAAATAAGTTCAACACGATTATGTGTTGCATTTTATACCCCAAAAAGGAGTTGAAAAGTGTCTAAACATATTGTATAGTACATTTGGAAATTTGTCTCACCTTAAAATGGGTAAAAAGGAACCCAAACCTGACCTAAAATTGGGTTTAAAGGGTGTCAGCAATCAAAAACCAAAATTTTGGACTCATACATGGGTATTTTTGGAATATTTCAGCTGTATATGAAAAATTTTACAGTAAAAACCTAAAAATTGTAACTTTTTATATTCAACTGTAATTAGAAATTACTAAAAGTTAGTTACAAACAGGGAATGTAACCGAAATAAATACTGGTTAACGGTTAACCCTTATAGAGAACGTTATAATAATAAAGGTTTTAGTTCGAAAACCGGTTTTTAAAAATTGGAAACCGGTTTAAAAAATTATTAACATTAATTAAAAAAAAGTAATTATAAATATTTGATTAAAAAAAATTATAGAATACATAATTTAAAAAAATAATAAAAAATTACCATCTGAGAAAATATAACAATTAAAAAAAAACAATTTAATTAATAAATATTCACAAAAATTCCAGTAATTTATTCAGAAAAACGCAGGTCACTTTTCAATTTTAAACTTGCCTGTGTTGACAAAGGCCGTATTTATTTGGACTTTTTAAGTAACCTTAACGGCCAAAGAGACCTACATTTATGACTCTCCAATAAAATGTTAATTGTAAAAACTGTCATGACTCATGTTCAAATACAAATAGAAAACACAGATATAAAAAAAAATATTAATTTTTTTTCTCGCTAAATGATTTTTTAAATAAAGGTTAATGTTCGCTAAAACCGGTATATTTTTTTTTGGTTAACGGTTACCGGTATTTTCGGCCTGAAAAATATCGGTTAAAATTACGGTTAAAGTTCGCAATTTTCGTTAAAAATATCAGTTACCGGTTTTTATTAACCGGTTTTTTTAACCGGTTACATGCCCTGGTTATATGACAGAAGAAAAATCTCAAGTTTCATTCATAATTATTTTACTTATGTATTTTGGACTGTTGTTGAAGCAACATTATTTTATAATAATAAAAAGAAACGCGGTAACCATTCAACTAAATTTTATTATACTTAATGTGTAACGTTAGTTTTATAAAAAAAGTAAGAACATATCTAAACTGGTAATAAAGTATTTGAATAGATGGCTGCCTACAAATGATTAGCCAGTACGATATTGTGCATAATATAAGAAATATTTCATCAATTTTAGTAAGCAATGTGAAAAGAGATGTTATTATACGGGGCACCCATTCTAAAAAGAATCTAAGTTGACAAGTTTCATTGTTTCCAGTATAATATAAGAAAATAAATATACACTAAATATCCAGGTTAATAAATAAGCTACAACAATAACATTACTGAAAATATCAGTTTTCTGTAAATATAAAAACAAAACCTTATACACTGTATTTCCCTCAGTTGATCCCTACGTCATCAATTGATGAAAATTCTTCTGCCTCAATCTTTATCATTGTATGTGAACGACTGCTGTTTTTACAATAATCACAGCGTTTGTCAAATTTTGTCTCGCTGCACTACCTGCTTTAAAAAATGGGGTCTTGAGGCATGCCTCAACTACTTTTGATTGGTATGTTTGCACTGCTTCGTTTACCAGAATAGGGCATATAATGGTGGAATATGCTACGTTCCTCAGTTGGTCGAGAATACGGCCGCCAGCTTTTATATAGTGGAGAAAGGGGTAGGTTAATAAAAAAATCTAAAATCTAGAAAATGGGCGCCACGTGGTTGTTGTTTAACAACACGTTATACAACCACGAAAATACCAATACGGCGAAAATGAAATTTTGGCCTTTTTTTGCTTTTAAAAATTGGCAACAGTTTCTTTCGGTATGCATATAATGAATGATGTTCGAAGCACAGTCGATATTGCTAACTTTCTGATAAAAGAATGTCATTTCAATAAGTTTTTATTCAGTTCCTATCGCCAGCCGCACCAAAATTTAGTTCATGAGGCACGATTAATAATATGCAAGAACATTTTTGTTGAATTGTTAAATACGAGTAAATTAGGTTATAAGAAGTGGGCAAGAGAATGTTTCAATGAAAAGAGTACACCACAGGACAGTAGTTAGATAATTATGTATTAATTGGAATAACATCAATCCAATAGCAGTTGACCATAGTTGTCGTTGTAGAAGTTTTAAAATATGAGTAAAGGAAGTTAGAGGTAAGTGCTAGGAATGATGATAGTGGCGTTGAGATTGTTGTTGTGTAACAATAGTGAAGAAAGGCTGTAGCCGGTATCGACTGGGCTGTGCCACCTTGGGGAGCGGTAAGACTTGGCAGTGCGAAGGATAAAACATTGGTTTGGGATTAGGTAACGAGCATCGGGCGCAGTCCTGGGATCGCTGGCGCGGGAGCATCATTCCCTGCAGCACAAGCTCTTTGTATTTTATATTAAGTTTCCGCTACGATAGGACGATACACGCTGCAATTTCACACATACATACCTACCGTAGGAGGCCTTCCACTGCTTTCATCTTTCTTCAACAATTCATTACTCCTTATGAGCTCCTAGAGCAAATATTCATCCGCTCTGTCTAAATATCAACACGCTGCCTGGAGCTTGCTTAATTATTCGTGCCAAAACAAAAAACCGATGTATGAATTTTCGAAAATATTTTATATTTTAGTAAAATCGTTTAATTTGCTTACAATTTAAAAAACTGAACACCAAATAGATATTATTTATGGAGGAGAAAATATACCTGATTTCCTAAAAAAGGATTGATAGTTTCCGATGATCGAAAAACCTTTTACTCACTTTGTAAAAATTTAATTTCTCTATAATATTTCAAAGTCATTTTGTATCAATGAAGGATGCATGAATGTATTAATACATACATAAATACCTACCATAGGGGGCCAAGTCTCCACTGCTGTCATCAAATTTCTTCAACAATTCATTACTCCTTATGAGCTCCTAGAGCAAATATTCATCCGCTCTGTCTAAATATCAACACGGAAGACAGGAGCTTGCTTAATTATTCTTGACAAAACAAAAAACAATTGTGCGGTCCGTTAGCAGTCGCTATTATATTTTTAATTTCATCATCTGTGACACAATATTTTTGTAGGAACAAGGTCGTATCAAGGTACTTTCTTTGCGACATTTTTACTTGTATTTCAGTAATGCTGGTGCCAACCTACAGTTTCTACAAGATCTAAACACACCGAATAAATGACATCAATTACATTATTCCAGTTTTTTTTTTTAATATTTGAAAATATTCATTACTGCGGTTACACTACTGTTTCTATTTCATTTTTGTCGTTGGTTAGACGCAAATAGCATATATTTCCCTCTATAGCACATACAATAATGAGGTAGAGAATAAATGATTTCTCATCTGTGCTATGAGTATACGACAAAGATGCAAGATAAAAATTTAATAATTCTTATACCAGCAATTGATGACGTAAAGATCAACTACGAGAAATATAGTGTATATATAAACATTAAAAAAAATAAGATAATGCAAAATTTTATATTTCTCTGAAAATGTACAATTTATTTCATATTTTGTGTGCTAGATAAAAATTTATTTGTATTCTTTTTCAAAAACGTAAAAAATCTTAAATATTCTTTAAGCATTGTCAGAATAAATCTCAAAATGTATATAATATTTCTGAGTGTTTTTCTAAGAAAATTTAGTTTTAAGAAAAACAATTTTGAGCTAAAATATGTTTCTGTTTAAAGAAGGAATATTGAAGACTTTACAAAGAAAAAATTAAAATTTATAAGAAAAATGTGACTTTACACATATTGTTCAGTTTTATAGTTAAAACTGACAAATATTTATATAAGGAAAAATGATTGAATAAATTGATAACAAGTCATAGAATTGTCGACAAGAATCTGAAAAAAATTTCAAATAAAAATAGTTATTTGAGAATTTGCTGTCTTGGTATGAAATATATTCCCCAATATTTTGACAGAACTTTAATTTTCCATTTTCTTTCAATTTATCAAAAGTTACATGATAATTATATTAATGCCATATAGGTTTAGAGAGAGAGGTAGTAATAATTGGCATTTTATAATCGAAAGGTGGCATTGGTACTTCAAATATTCACAATAACGACAAGAGGATTGGTAGTTGCGTTAATTTACTCTTGAAATCTTTTCATCTAATGTTATATTTGTATACAATACTGTCAGTTTTGACGTTTGTTTACTTCTAAAATCACATGATTTCACCCGACAAGATAATGTCATCAATCCCCCTTTCTTCCATTGACGTGAATCACATGGTTATAATTGATAACATGAGGATCAATATCAATAATATGCTGAAACTATTATTGTTAATATAAACATTTCGCGTTATTTCTGTTTTTTGGTTATTTGCAATGTTTGATAATTTGCCGGTAGTGGCTGCGGCTTGAAAGATAATGTCATCAATCCCCCTTTCTTCCATTGGCGTGAATCACATGATTATAATTGATGACGTGAGGATCAATATCAATAATATGCTGAAACTATTATTGTTAATATAAACTTTTCGCGTTATTTCTGTTGTTTGGTTATTTTTGATGTTTGATAATTTGCCGGTAGTGGCTGCGGCTTGACTGCAGTATACATTTTTGATGTGGCCGTTGGCGTTTGCACTTGTCGCGGGTGTTGTTTTGGTTGTACAGCGACGCTAGATGCGGAGTGAGGAAATCCTGGACGTGCAGGTGCGAGACGCCGCCGCGCCGCCCACGACGTGCTCGGCGTCCCAAGCAACGGATTCTAGATAATTCCATATCGGTTCCCACTGCACTCACTCTATGATTTTACTAGCTGGAGAAAGGGGATAATGTTTATTTATTCTCTACAAACGCTGGGGAGATACCATTGTTTGTAGACAACAACACTTCCAATTTATTTGTTTTCCTGAATTTCTAGAAAAAGTTGTAATTATTTACCTACTAGAAGTACCCAAATCCTTTTCTATAACTTAACAAGAAAAATAGAACTTTTTCTATCTAGTTTAACCTTAGATGAGGTATAACAGAGAGATATGCCACACTCCTATAGCTACGTACTACTGAGCAAGCAAAACATGTATGGTCGAGAATCGCCTAACAGTCAGTGCATGAGAACAATCCGCCAGCTGAGTAGTGCACACTTACAGTTAGACGAATGAAATATTGGTCATAGTGTTTTGTCACCTATCCTCATTATTTGTTTGGTTGAGTTTTCCATATAACTACTCCACTGGTCCACTCTCAAAGAGTTGGCTGCAAGCGATTTTAAACCTTAGATCTTTCGACAATATATTTGGGCAATGCCATATCTCTATGTTATACCTCATCTAAGAGTTTAACTATAGGTGAGGACGTTGTCAGCATACAGCCACTATAAGATGAACACAAAACGAATCTAATTAGGTAAACAGGGTACATAACATTGCTAATATACTTAGATTTTCTCTCACTGTTAATATGTAAAAGCAATAAAATACTTGATTTATTAATTGGATTGTATTGTAGGTATTCGTGCTATTAAAAGAATTTATAATAATTTGCATTCATTTACGTATTACATCTGGATCTTCGAAGGTTAGATAGATAGCAAGGGAAAACCTCATAGATATTACCTGTACTGAGTCAATTCAACTGATAAAGGTTTATAATTAGTTTACATTTTATGGTACATAATATCGTTTTAAAGTATAAGACTAAATAGAGAGTCCATAGGTTCTGGTGTGATGCTAAATCCTAAATATTGATGTGGTGCATTTAAAAGTTTGTTAAAATGGACAGTTTGTAATTTAAAGCATTGCTAGACTTTTGTGTGTCACTATATTTGCAAAATACTATTCAATTTGAGAGTTTGGAAGTTAAGACATTATATTTGACGTTTGAAACGAAGTGAAATTAGGTAAAACCTTTTATAAGTCACTGGACAAGGAGGGCAGTGGGTAATTCAGCCGCGTTTTAAAGGATACCATTTTAATAGCAGTTAGTCATTTAGGGGAAAAATAAAAAATACGGGTATAATATTTTTTATTACCCTATTGATTAAAGCTAAAAATGCAACACTTCACTGAAGCATTATTATCACAATTAAAAAAAGTATCAGAGAAATAAAAATAATTAAAGTAGGAATAAACTAATTGTTTCTAAATATGTAAGTATTTTGTAGGTACCGAATTATATCGATTACTAATATAATTTTTTCTTGATGTATTCTTTGCTATGAAATAAAAAAGGATTTCGTTAACGATGATATGTAATTTTATTTAATAAAAAGTGATAAAAGTAGTGGAGAAATGCGTAATAAAACGAGAATGATTTCCTCGTGGAAGAATGCTCCGTGGTATTGGAATAAGAATAAAATTATCCGGTTGATTAAAAGCGTGATCGGTGGAACGAGCGCCGTTTTAATTAAAGCCCCTCCTGTTTGCCGTGAGTTGGGAATCGCGCAAATGCGGATATCGGCGGATATCGACCGATATAGATATGACGATTGGTCTCACATGGCCCAGGCTTCCCGGCTCCACTTGAACGTGATGGGATCGAGATGGCGCTGTCCTGACTTCGCACCTCGCAAGCCGCCTTGATTGAATGGCCTTTATGTCTACCTGCATACCCACATTCCTCACAAGCGCAAGAATTTATCCATTATCAACGGACTCTCCATTTCTACACAACGCGCTTTACGACTAGTTGTTAATAACCCTTATATATAGCATCATGCACTTCTATCGGAGATTTGAAGTATCATTTTATTTTGGCACTCAAACTGATAGAAATATGAGACCTGAGGTTTACATGTCAACATCGCCAACTATTAATTAAATAAAAATACCACTATTTTCGAGTTGTTTGGAACTAACTATAAGTTGTTGACAACTCTCTTTATTAAAATTCCAATAAAACATGAAACAAATTTACTACGTGCCATGTTCTACCTCAAAATATTGTGCCGTAGATGCTTTCTATAGTTTATTTTTCAACGGACACTCCATTTCTACACAACATGCTTTACGACAAGTTGTTAATAACCCTTATATATAGTATCATACACTTCTATCAGAGCTTTGAAGCATTATTTTATTTTGGAACGATATTAGGTTACCACACGCCGATTCGAACTGACGGACGTATGAGACCTGTGGTTCAAATGTCTACATCGCCAACTATTAATTAAATAAATATACCACTATCATCGGATTGTTTGGAACTTACTATAAGTTGTTGATAAACTCTCTGTATTAAAATTCCAATAAAAAAATGAAACAAGTTCATTATGTGTTAAGTTTTACCTCAAAATATTATGTTATAGATGCTTTCTATAGGTCATTTTTCCTTTGGTAGGCTTCATGTCTTTCTGAACCTAGAAAGACCAAGTAGTATATGTACTATCTTTGTCATACACACGTTTGCGTCTTTTTGCAAAGGTAAGCGTTTGTCTAATCAGTGCATCTCTTTTTTATTAATGGGATAAAAAGCGATAGCGACTAGAACAAGGGGTATATGTTTTCCAATCAAAGTAAACGTCAACATTTGTATATATTTTAATTAATTAACCTCTTATTGTTGAAAAACATCGCCTTAAAGTGTCTGCCAGATATCTACAGTACTTTAGCTTATAGTTTATTTTGAATCATGTACAAAGTCAATTTTTTTTCTTTAAATAGTTCACATCTCTAGTAATCCAACCATAGATCACAGATCCAAAATTAGGTGCAGAGGCGAATTTAAATACAAAATACATTGTACCGGATCCTAGTTTCAATTTACATTAGTAAATAGATTTATGACAACATTAACTGTTTTGTAAGGTTTTTGTTTCGTGACAATTTTTAATTTTAATTTGTTTTTCCTTAGATTTCAAAGACTATGTCAATTAGTTCAGCAAGATTTGAACCTGGATTATAAAAAAAACAGTTCGTTAACCAAGATAACTTTTAGAAGTTGTTTTTGCCTTTTTTAATTTCTAATTTCGTAGTGGACTCAAGTATTTGCGGCTAAAAGTTTGAAACGATCGTCGATTTGTGTGTAGTGTCCTGAAAGTTTGGTCCTTTCGTTTCCCATCCCAAGTGCATAAATTTGCTTGCGTTACACCATTTCACTGCAGTTTGGAAAAATTTTATTATGCAAATTCGGTCGTGAAAGTAAACGGCATGTTTCTGAAATTCCTCTCCCTTGCAATATCGGGAATCTATGAAGCGCCGTTACCGTTTTGTATGATAATACGTTTGTATCGACATCAGCTCCAACGGCTTTTGTATAGAAACATCCAAAACGGATAGGACACGGCCTTAATTGACCAACCAAAGGTCGCACTACGAAAATATCAACTCCTACATTTAGATAACTAAAGCAAAAGAAAGGAAATTAATCCTTTACTATTGGGTATATATTTAGGTATTGCTGAAAAACGAAAGAAGGTGCAGAAAAAAATAAGAGAAAAAAGACAATGGACGTTAAAGCTAATAAATATTAAAAACTAACAGATTTATTCAATAAAAATAGTGAAACATCCAATTCCATAGATATAATCAACCAGAGCCAAGAACCAATTAAAATCTATTTTTAATTGTTCTATTAATATTTCATAAGAAGAATCTGTTTTACTTGATCTTCAATAATAATAAATATTATCTAGTATTTATTTTATCAATATATCTAAAAATATAAACTTTTTATTTGAAAGAATAAGAAAAACAATACCTTTTCTACTTGTCAAATAAAACTCTTAAAATTAATTCTAAAGGCAAAGTACTGTACTTTCATATTAGGATGTATTATTGGGCATTGATAGTAAAGGTGTAAAAATAAAATATTAGTCATTAAGTTTGAAACAATAAATCAATGAAACGGTACATAAAGAGCTATAAAATTGCTACGTATTTAAAATATTTATTGGACAGTGTACACAAAGGTCACATGAAATAAACATCTAATAGTAATGCGGTGTCCGTCTGACTTATAGTTTTTTACGAATAAATAATGAAGTAAATCCTAAGAGATTTGTAGTACGAGTGTGATTTACGTCCATTGTTAATAATAATGTATGCAAATAATTCCACGAGTATCTTTTCCTGTTAAGACGGATCTATAAATAAGATAGCTCAAATGTAGACTCGGTGTTAGATTCGCTAAACTGGAAGAACAAACAACCTTATAACTCTTGTCCACCTGTGTAGCCCGTACATAAATACGTGTAAACCTCGCATAGTAATGAAGAAATGGATAAAATAAGAAAACAGCGTCATGCCATCTTCATATTTCAACCCGAAAAGAAAATATTGGTGAAGCCAAGAGAGAAAGATTATACACCTTGTTGTTGTTAGACAAAGATGGGAATCTTACTCCGTTCTTTTAGCTTACAATTTATGTAGTGAATATGTAATGGCGGCGTGTTAGACTGTGAGAGTGTCGGAGGAGAGCGGCTGAGTTCCCTCACAGTCTCAGCCCTGAGGGTGTGATCCGCGATCCTCGATCTCTTCGCTGTTCCCTGCCTCACCTATAGTTTAATTAGACTTGCCTGGCCTTCCCTGCACACTTTGCCGTAAAACTTCAAAAATGTGTTCAGCACGAACGAGAAACTGTACTTTGGAAGTTTTAAAGAAAGTAATCCGATTTTTCGCCCGGCGAATTCGCCCAGATTTTTTCGCGGGGTTGCGAAACAACGAGATGGGATATTAAATAACTAATGCCGCCCAAGATTTTAATCAGATCGATAATGAAAACTTAATATGACTACCTTTTTTCCTTGCTTAAATTCAATATTCATTTTCTTAAGTTTACCCTTCTTGTTTGAAAAACTCATGCCTTAAATATTTACCATGATTTTATTTCGACAATAATTAATCATAATTTATTTTTTACAATTTAATAAATATGTATCATTATATCTACATTAAAATATACTTACACAAACATATTTTTAGAAAATGGATATAAGCAACAATATTTAACTAGACTATCTGTTTAACTATAATTATTGCACATTTTTGTTAATAGATGATGAGAAATTGTAATATATTGATAATACAAACAATAATTTTCTCTAGAATTACCGTAATCTAAACCTGACCTAGTTCAACCTGCAATAATAACATATCAATATTTAAATTTAGGTATATATTTGCATCATCTTCTGTTTCAATTTATCTAGAATTAAATCACAACGTATGCCAATGTATTTCGATTTGGAATGGAAAATTGTGTTCTCAGCAAATTTCAAAACCCCCTGTTATCGTTATTAATAACGGACTCTCATTGTAACGTTTAATCCCAAATTTTATTTACATATAAGCTCCATGGTAATGAGAACTGCCTAAAAATATCATTATGATCAAATATACTGGCTACTGACAGTTAATTATATGTACTACTACTAATCACAGTATTCTTTTAGGAGACTTGCATTGATTTAAATCACTAGGATATACATAGGATTTGCCGTATTCATGGTTACGACTTCACATTTCATTGACAGTAATGTATCAAAGCATTCACTTTAAAATGAAACATAGGTTGTCAGATTCACGTCATTATTAAATATCAAATTATGATTTTTTTTAAATTAAACATTTCCACATCGTTGTTATCGACGTGCTGGGCAAATAGAGTGACTCGCTAAATCTTCCGATCTCACAGAACTTGATTTATTATTATTTAATGGCAGTATGTATAATAATTAAAGAATTAAAATATCAAATTATAAATATTTTTTTATTGTTGTTTAACCTCAATAATATATACGCTCTGATACATTGTTGTCAATCAAATGTCAGATCGTTACCATAACTATAAAAAATCACATGTTTTACGTTAAAATAAACTCACGGTACGAAAATATCCACTCCCATTAATAACCGATTATATACAATCCCGTACGACAAAGTGTGTAAAGTAAATGGTATAAATTAGGTATTAATAATGAATCGTCATTGGACGTTTGGAAATAGGAAAAGTGCATGAATGAGTGAGATGAGAGGCGAGGAAATGTAGGTTCTAGTTTGGTGAGAAGTTTGTGTTTTTCGTGTTGGCATCGGTAATGTAGCGTATAATTAATCCCAGCAGACGTTGGGTTTCATTTGACGGGAATAATAATCCCGTGAAATTCGCGTCATTTTTTGCATCCGGCACCAGTGTTTTGCATATCAGCCGGCGGCGGCGCTGCTCGCAGCTCCCATTTTCTCTCTTTATTAAGAATTCCCATTTCTATTCAGTTTCTGTATCTTATCTGAGTCTGCGACGCTCCGGTCTCCGGTTTGCAACTCCCCGACTTACCTAATCTAAAGACTTCTTGTATCTAAACTGTTATGTATTTTAGAAAACCTCGTGGAATATAAATTGAATTATTTCATTTTTTCCGGACGAGCTTTCATTTCGAAATCTTATCGCATACGCTCATACAGATAGTTGATTTATATTTGTTTCCTATATGCATGTCTATGAGACAACAACTATTGCATATCATATACGAGTGTAGTCCAGCTACGCATATATTACAGATAAACACAATACTTGGGGTTGGTCGTAGATAAATACACGCATAAAATAACAATCCATGATTATTGCAAACATTTCAGTGTTTTTGTCTTGAATAAAATATTTACTTTTAATGAAGATATAGTTTAGAGATATTGTCCCAAGAAACACAGAGCTTCAAGTAAAGTAATAATGATATAATTTTTATAGAAACTTATTGAAATGGTCTCAGAAATCGATGTGGTTTACTTTTCACCATAAATATTTTATTTAAATACAAACAATTGTATGCATTACAGGGAAATTTGTAGAAAATCATAGTTGTAATCTTTACTAAAAAACTGATTATTTTCAATTTCACATTACGTAGAATACAAGTACTTACAAAGAATTATTCTAATCTGCATATTTTAATAGTCATATAAAATATCTATATCCAACTTTGATTTTTAAAATAAATTATACTCGCAGACATGTATAATGTATGGTACAGGCATGTAATTCATTGTAAATGTCAATTCACCTTCAGCTAGATTCAAAAACAGGATTAGGTCTTAAATGGATTAAAATATGTCAAATTCATGCTAAATTCGACATAATTACACCAGTTTTCAACTAATCTTGTTTTGTAAATTTGGCTGCTTATTTTTGTAAACCCTATACATAAACAGTTAATGGATAATAAAACAATTTTGGGATTTAGTCAATTTGTCAAAAATTCAATCAACCTCGTCGGGTTTCGGCCCCTTTTGGGTCATCATTAGTTATATGAAAATAAGTTAAAAGTTTTAGATTTTGAATTAAATATTTTAATTCTTTAATGTGTTACACATTTTAAGGCATTTTCTTATTCTGTTACGCCCTTTCATATATTTTACTTATGATTAATTACTTCTTGGGGGTTTGGCAAATCGGTTGAGGTTGATTGAATTCACTGCATTATCCTATATTTTCTGTGCTAAATTATGTTCTATGTTTCATGTCTCCTATAAATCATCCTTAAAAGGTTCTTATTTATGAAAATAAAGGTATGTTAATACCTGTCATATTCTTTCTTTACACCTCCTTTACTTTGGTAGAATAACAATTTGACATTTGTTTCTTGCTACAACATACATTGGAAACTTTCTTTCTCCAAACCAATTATAGATTTCCGTATGCATTTATCTTTGCAACGTTTCATACTATGTCCAATTAACAATCATAGTACGCTCCATCAATTAATGCAATTGCAATGCAGACAATGCGCACTTCGCGTTGCTAATAACCGATGCATAGGAAAGTTAGCAATTAAGAAATGCTTGGCACGATTAACAAGGCTAATAATGATTGTAATTAATAGCTGAGATAGGACGATAACGAGCTGCGGACTATAAACTGCTTGCTGCGTCTCCTCACATCGACAGAGTGACGTTTGTAAAGACACTAGAGGGGACAAACGAGGAGGGTATGCGTGATGGACACAAATTCAAATCAGGTTTAATGACTACGGTTTAGATGAACACCTCATGGAAGGAAGATAAGGTGATAATACAGGTTTCCTCCTATTGCGTTTTCATTGATTTTCTGATTGTTATTTTTTAACTAAAACTTAACTCTAAAATTATTTTTCAGTAATAATATATAAATATTCAGAAAGTGAGAATAAATTAAATATAATTTCATAGATCTTTCGAAAAATTGTCACGAAAGACCACTGTATTTGAGGGTCTGTTACCAAATGGAACAACCTTGTAAAAACAATTATTATTTTGTAATTTATCTAACTCTTAAATTAGATAATTTTTTATCCCCAAATTTATTTTAAACAATGAAATCAGATATTTTACTTACATATTGATAACTATTGTCTACAAAAACAAAAGCTAGACATTATTTCCGGGAATAATATCTAGAACTATTTTCTTACCGAAGTTGCACTAATTAAATACCAATTGGAGAACAAGTAATTTAAATCAACTCATTTAAATCAGGTTAAAAAAAAATCATTGATTTAAATTACTTGTTCTGCAATTGGTATTTAACATTCCAAATTTACAAAAATTGGAAAAAATGGTATAAGTAATGTTACCCTGTAGCAATATACTATCAAGAACTTTACTGGTATATTATTTCGACATTATTCAATTCAGTTCAAAAGATTTTTTGAAAAACACCATTGGTAAGGTAATATAAATACTTTACTAGCAATGCGCTGGTGACTTCTATAAGGTGATTATAAGGAAGTGATATATTAAATAAACTACTAATGAAGAGATAATAAATGTGCATTTACTTGCTTCAATTCATCATTTGGTTTGTTGGTCTATTCGTAAACATAACAAAACGGAGAACGTAAAACGATGTCAGTTAAATAAATTTTTATCTTTTATATTAATTTCATACTTTTGTAATATCATTAGTCCATTTAATCAGTTTTTAAGAAAAAATTATTAATCTTAGGTGGAAGATTACTAACTTTTATCCAAATTGTAGCAAAAAAATTTTAAAAAAAATCTCTCATAACTTTATTTTGTACCGCTGATCGGTTTTGTGATTTTAATAATTTTAAAATTAAATCGAAATGTAATTATCAAACCCGAAATAATATTTTACATATTTAATTTTTTTTATATAATTTGGAAAGAAAATTGCAACCTTCACCCTTTTGCATTCTACCCTATTTTTACTTTTCCTGTGAGACCTATTTTTCGTCTTGTCCATCATTACATTTCTTCCTCCTTCGTTCTCTATTTGTAATAAGGTAATGAATATTACAAATGGCGCTGTTGCAAATAACAATTACAGTTCTTTACGTGGGCGGAAAAGTCCGGAAAGGCAGGGCGATAACTACGCCAGCGGGTTACGGAATTGGACAGGGTTGGAGTGAGGGGTAGAAATAAAAGGGTGATTTTTAATTGTTTTAAATGGGGATGCTTTACTGGAATATGGAATTGTATTATACTTAAGGGGGCAATTTCAAAACGGGGTAGAATTGTACTGGAATAATGTTTTTAGCAAGCAATAAAAATAATTGAATTAACATTTTTATACTCACTTATAATAAAAAATATTTACGGAATATTTCAATTATTAAATTTGCTTTTTTGATAATCTATATACTCTCTTAAAAGTATTTATTTATGAAATAAAATATTTATATTATAATTAAAAACTGCAGTAACACTCTTTAAAAATTAAAAAGTCATGTTTTATTTGATTCTTTCAAAAATTAATGTTTTTTTTTAATAAATCATTATTTTGCCAACCGTGCTACCTACAGAATAAGAAGAAAATGATTTTCGAATTTAAATGCATATGATCTTCTGGTATACAAGAATAAATTATATTGATGTTATGGTTAATTTACGGAACACCAGATATCCGTTCTATATTTTGACCAGATGATCGGATATCCGATGGTAGAATAATAGTCTGAAATTAAGTAATATTTATAGTTACACTGGATTAAACATTTTAATAATATAATTCATATTTTATGGTAAGGGGACCTGGTTACGACTTTATAAAATGGAAAGTACAAATTAGAGCTTCGAATTAAACCGAAAAAAAAACATTATTTTTGTTGGAATTAATTGTCGGGTTTATTACGATTTCCAATAAAGTTCATAATCGATGCATTTTAATCTTTATTTTTAATTCAAATAAAAAACTGATTTTTCCAAATCTATACCGATAAATAAATTTCGGTTATATTTCTGTTTAGATATAGTACATCATCAATATGTATACGTATGAAAAATAGTACTCTTAAATTCTCAAGTGGAAGGAAAACCGAAAAACCGTTATGTTTTGATGGAACAGAAACCAGAAGTGAACCGGAACAAAAATAATAATAGTTATAAACCTTGATTCAATAAAATAAACTGTACTTATTGAAAGATGACGCAATTTTGTAAAAATTTTAAATTTATTACGAAAAAAGTCAAAGCAAGCAACGGGCGAAAAGTGGAAAGAATATTGTCTATTCTTAACTTGTAGGACATGTTTACGCGAATACCGGTTATTAAATAACTTAGTCGGAATTCGAACTGGTGTATAAGTGTACAAATAAATTTATAAACACAAACCGCTCGTATATGTAACTGCAAAAGCAAAATGCATATGTAAAAATAAACAGCAATATAATATTCAGATTTAAAAATTAATAATTCATAAATTACTAGTTTCTTTTTCCTCCCATATTCTTGTATAGGATTCCCTTGCATGTGTATACATATTGAGCATAACGTAGCATTTACATAGTAACTTTATTCGCACTATTTTATTCCTATAGCAAGTAAATCCAATAAAATATATTATAGTAAAATTGTAGGCACATAATTTAAGCGTAATTATCCGTAGGAACATGCTCATATCCATAACTTACTGTTTGTAAAAATGAATGATTCTCGCATCGCACGCAACGAGAATTTCCCAGTACGGACCTCGTGGCCCGGGGTTGGCATGCAAATCACGCGATTTTCATTTGTTTAATAAGTGGCCGTTAGATGGAATCGTGATCGCCCACCGCCGTCATTTGTTCATGTTTTTAGCGTAATCATATTTAACTTTTTAAACGTGAAATGTGACAAAGTATAAATATACAGAATTTTAACTAGATACCATCACAGATCTGTATCCCCACAAAATTTGTAGTGCTAAATAATTTATTCTTTTAATTAACCTATAAAGTAGATGGAAGCGGGATTTGAAACGATCCGTTGGGAAATACACTTGAAACATCACATATTCAAAAAATGCTGAAAATTTCGTTTTGGAATAAATCAAATTTACTGTATTGAAGTTACCGTAAATAGCAATCAATTATCAAACAAATAACTGTTGTTAAATGGTAATCTAAGTGAGATGATAATGAAGTAGGAAAATGATTTAAAACAATGATAAAGAAGGATGATTGGATAAAATGTGTAATTTGTGCTCGCTGTTTTCAAGAAGACTGTACCACATAAGACAACTGATAATAATCTGTTAACCAGTTCATATACTCATAGCTTTAGTAGATCTCACCTATATAGTGGAGGGTTGGACTTTTTTGAACCCGAATAAAATATCTTTTTGTAATTTTCAGAATAGAAACATACAATTTTAAACCACTCTATATTATATCTTGTTAATAATAAATTTTGTTTGTTAAATATTATTCAATATTATAGAGTAATAATTATTTTTCCAAAAAGTGGACCATCTCACCCCAATTACCCTATATAGTTATTTAATTATTTTAAATATAACTGAATTCATAAGTGGATTAGTTAATATTTTATCATATACTCTGTGCGGTGTGAACCTCCTGCAGGCTGCAGGAAAGTTTGTGCGTTGACGTCGGCAGCAAATGGCGGCCATGTTAATTATTGCATTCTGCTGGTTGTGGCGCGCCAGACTCACTTTGTTTTGGTTGCTTTTGTTTTACATCAGAACTCGCTTTGTTCAATAACACCACATTGTTACAAACTTACTATACCGCGCTGTAGTAAACATTGGCGTACGCTATCGTTTCCTTTCAAGCGGTTTACAGTTGGCAATACTACTGTTATCCACAACGTAAACTACCAGTCTTCATGTCAGACAATTACCAACCATAACAAAAATGCTATATGACCGGGGATCATATATCCATTTAAACGTATTCTTATTCTTTGTGTTTTCGTAAATCAATTACACTTTAACAATATTTTTCAAAAAATAATACTATCCTTGCCGAAAAACCAGAAAGAACAAAATGGAAAACAATCATACCAATTATAATCTGGCAATGACAAGCTCGTTTTAATTTGAAATAAGTGAAAGAGTGCAAGGATTCAATTCTCAACTCTAAACGAAATTGTATTGTGTTGAGATTTTTTTTAAATATGGGAATAAATCGATCGATAATTATCGATTAAATATCGGTACATGTCATTAAAGTCAGCCAGTACGGTTGTGTGGTCGTGGCGTGTCTTGTCTGATCGTGTAGATAACCAAGATAGCCCTGTCCAATTGGATGGGTTACCTTAAAACGGCTCGGTGTGTGCTGACCTTGCAAAGACAGTAGGCTGACAACCTGCATCACTAAAATGCAAGTAAACCCTGTCATTAAAACAAGTACCTCAGGTACTTAAAGCCCTATTCCACATAGGAATGTCGTGCCATAGATAGATGGATGGACATGTCAATAAATGTGATATATATAAAAGTGTCAATAAGTTTCGATATATGTCGATATGTATGAATTAATGCTGATAAGTATCAATATACGTATGATTTTTGTAAAATGTGGGTACATACGTGTACCTAAATTTAAATCCCTCTTAAATAAAACTAGGGTAACTGTCACACACAAAGTTGGACTCTTTTATGAAGTAAAGTAGCGAAGGTTTAAGCAAGGATAAATCATATAAATAGTAAATAGTAATTAGATAATTTCCTATTTTTGTAATAGGTATCTTGGAGTCGTTGGATAGTTTTTTAATCTGAATTAAATAGGAGCATTGTTTAATTTATTTTTTTTATTCCAAGTCTGAAAATTGCAAGTATTCTGACAAACCCAAAGTAATTAGTGGTATACGCGCTAAATTATTCTTCTGTATTTTTATGGTACAGGAGCTTTTAATAGTGTTATGACGATATATTCATATTTCATGCAACATACATACTTAGGTATACAAAAATTTCAGTATCAAAGTTTTGGTTTAATGAGAATCCAATTACCTCAGGTATTAGTTTAATTTTATTTGGGTTCAAGTACCGAATGAAGTGGTCACCATACACAAGCTAAGATGGTGTGACCCCTCAATTTTATTGGCCATGTTGCTTACCAATCTACACAGACCGTTTACTTAATTGAAATTTTCATTAAAATAAACCACTCAAATATAATACAAACTATATTATTAATTAGCAAATTTTGTAATTATCTCCAATACGCTCAAAAAAGTTTAGAGTACCAAGGTGTGATATCCAAAAAGAAAATTTTCATAAATTAATGCCCAGTTCATAAAACAACAGAAGAAGCGCTGATACATATATTTTACTTTACCATCAATACATGTATTGATGTAGGTAGATAGAGAGTAGGAACTAGAAAAAATCTTGGTGACATATTTATTGATTTTCCCCTGGTCCCCTAAAAATCCCCCGGTCCTCCTTCCCTGGCTGGCAGCTGTCCTTGACTAATAAGAGCCGTGAAGCATTCCGGTGCGTTGTACTGCACATGCACACACACACAGCCCGGGCTGTGGTCCTCAGACCTTTGTACCCGGGTTGTTATTAAAGTATGTAATTTATATCAGGCCGTTATTAAGAAGCTTAGTTATTGCATCGCCGGGACATGAGATATGGCCACTGCCTCTGGGAATGGCGCGCTATTGGAATGCTTGTAATTGAGGATAAATCCGGAAATGCAAATGGGCAACAAATGAGAAATTCCTCAACAACTCGGAAATAAATATTCCAAATTGTATGTTATTTAATTTCGAGGAGAAATGAGCTTGGGAATCCAATAATTAAGACAATTGTTTGTCACAGAGTATTACAATATTTATTGGACGTTTCAAACATTGATAATTGATGTTAATTTTAAATTTGACAAACATATGCAAAATCTTTAATTCAGATCGCATCAACATGTTATTGGATTCCCAAGGCCGTTTTTCCTTAAAATTAAACCAAATTCACTAAATTCAGGATCCAGAATAACCTCAAACAAGTATATATTGTTTACTAGTGTCACACAAAAAAAATATGTGAATAGAAAAATGAAAATACAATTCAAAATAAATACAGTTCAATCTGATTGTAACGTCATTGAAAGGATCCCACAAATTTCGTCGCTATAGTCGTAGGTTGCTATAACCGAGGAAAGTAACGTTAGCATATAATTATAAAGAATTTCGAATAATGATCACAATTTCGACGTTATAAGCTGTTAGCGATGTCGTAATAAAGGGTTTTACTGTATTTAAAACAGAACAGAAGAAAGGTGTCTAAGCTTTTTGCTTTCTGATTTGAAATCATAGTCCTAGAAAAAGTATTTGCTGGAAATAATAAAGTTATTAGCAATTTAATGTTCCGGAGAAAGGACTCGTGATATCAGTATGGGTAGGATCATGGAAAAAGACAAGGGTATTTTATTTTTTTGTCTAATATCATTTATGTAAAAATCAAAATTTGGTCACATACCCTATTGTTATACACCATTTTTGTTGCTCGCATCCCCAAATATAATTTGATACTCCAGGTAGCCGAAGATCGGAAGGATCTTCCTTTGGAAGAAAAATTTTGAAAAAAAATTAGGGGAAGAACATGTTTTAAAACGACTTAATATAAAAATTGTATGTACTACCTTTAAACGTGCTTATTAAAGCTTATTTTATTGAAGATATTATTAACTATAGAAGCAGATATGTTCTTATTGATATTATTGGAAGATTTGAATGTGCTTCGATTTGCTGACTAAGCAAATGTCCCTATTACATTACCATTACTCGACAAGATCTATCCAGCTCACACGTAAAATCCCTTAAATATTCCCATGAAATCCAAGTAGGTTATATTCCCTAATCCTCCATATATTCCTATTACATCCACTTATGCTATCCATCCTCATAGCCGTTTTGCTAACCATTTTGTCATCTTCCCATACGCCGTCACCATTTGTACGATACGTCATGCGCACCCTTGTTCAAGGGTGGTAAAGTTAATTACTGCGCACAAATCAGCCGCCATCTGGCCGAGGGTTGGCAGTTGGCACCCGAGAAGGGATCAGAGGCACGATCTCGATCAGATGGGAATGGGAGTGGATGATTGGAAGATTGGAACACGGATGATTAAGGTGGAGCGGTTGTTAGCGAACGCTGTTTGAGGAGTGACTAAGATCAGTGAAGTTAGGAAACGACTAGCTGGGATTTCTTTATCCCAATGAATTTGGAAAACGGTTAAAGTAAAAGCTGGAATGGTTTTCTTGCAAAATTCGGTCGAAAAGTTACAAATCCATGTGGTCTATGTATGTATGTATGTAGCTAAGCAAATGTATCTCGAAACAAAAAATCAAATCGATATTATTTCAAACTTAATAAACTGACATTAGTTAATATCTATTATAGTCCTTAAAAGTTGAAAAATTTGTTTTTATTTTATATTGGTAATTTGCTCTATTTAGTCATTATTTTCCATTTTCTAAAGTACCAATTTCCCAATGAATATATGTTGTGCCTCAATCTAATTGTCGTATTTTTCCATTTTTTGCTGTATAAGGTGGACCCCAAATGTCTTCTAAATTTCTCCATTTATTGTCCTGATTATTTCTAGCAGATTTTGTTCTTGTTTACCTAATTCTATGCTAATTCTTAATCTAATATACTAGTCCTCTTTGACAATTAGATTGATTCCTGTTAAACCACAGCATTCCACATAAGCATAGGAAAACATTAATAATTGGTTTAGATTTAAATATTCTTTTAGGTGTCTAATTTGAAACCATAATATTTTAAGACTTGACACCAGCTCTTCACAGAGAGACTTCCAATTTTAGTTAAAGTGTAAAGTAAAAGTTTATTTTCAACATATGATATTCTCACTCTTGCGTGTATTTATATTTATGAATCTTATTTAAAATTAATGATTGCAAATTATAAGGTAGACAATAGATAATATTGCCCAGGTAACACATATTTCTAATGCTTGTAAAATAATGAAATATTCATATTAGATTTTTATTTCTTAATAAAGTACGCTTTTTAACACCTCTTTTGTGTGTAACCTTACAATCACCATAATTGGAATTCCTCCAAATCATAAAAACAATATTTTTCCTAATAATAAACCTTTAAATTGTAATGTGAACAGAATAAACAAACTGCTTCTATATTTCCTTTTTAGTTGTGTCAATCATTAGGTACTTCACAAGTACGTACACTTGTGGTGAGGTCATTTGTACTAAAAGTGTATGTCGGATCAGTTGAACCAGGGTGGTCTAAACGCTGAGCCACAAAACATTCGCACGATGAAAATAAAACATACATGTATAAACCGTAATCCCATCCTTTGATGGTTGTTCCCATTCCGAATATGAGTCAGTGTTAATCTCCCCAGCTAACCGCACATAACATATTCCTCCCCGCATTATAAATTTATCCCATGCACTTCACCTCCTCCATTAAGATAGATATAAACAAATGAGCGTCGGGGTCGTATGTCGTCGGGCCGCGTCGGGCGGGATCGGAGGCGTGCGCCGCGGCGGCGGTTTATGGTACTTAGCGAAACGTGCCAGTGGGCTATAAACGATTCAGGCTCCGTGATAAATTGCACCCCCACTCAATTTATTAGCGGATCAGGATAGACGATGCCAGGGTACAGGTACACTTTCATTGCGACTGATTATTTTTAATAGCTTCTTTAACTTTTCAAGTTTGCTAGTTTCATGAGGGATTCAAATTACTAGTGGATTTAAATAATTACCAAGGTTTTACGATCTTTAAACTATTCTTGCTTTATTTTTCACTGTTCCAGATGTAATTCGAATTTTAGAACACCGTAATTACATCTTATTATAATTTAATTTAAACAAAATCAACACCGCACATACACAAGTACATTGTAATAATACTCATTTTAACATGAGATGAGGTCTTTACAATAGGTTTTCAGAATTTTCAACGTGATATCCATTCATCTTTTTTTAATAAAATTTTATCGAAGTTGACTTTTCAAATAAATTAGATTAGATTAATAATTTTTTTACAGTGATATTTCTTCTACCATGAGTATTTTTTAACGTGAAACATGGGAATTAGTCATATCTATGTTTACAACTTGATATTTGATTGACAGCAATGTATTTGTTTGTCTCATTTAAAATGAACAGAAAGAAAAGCTGAAAGGCGTAGTGGATGTGCTGGTGAGGGAGACCCAGGCTAATAGAAATGATCAGTTTTTTGACAGGCCTACATCAAGTACAACAAAATCTTAAGAATCATTAAATTTAGAGGAAAAGGTAGAATAGTAGAATGGTCTGCTAGGTCTCTCGATTTTACACTTCTAGATTCGTTTATTGGTGACCTTTAAAATCAGAATTTTGTATTGCACGAAATTTTCAAAATATATATTAATTAATCAAATTCAAAAAATTTCTGAAAATATTACAATTGTCCAAATATTAACGTGTGTATTTCAAATATTGTATAGTAGATTGAGTCATTGCTTAGCAGATAACGGATGGATTTTTGAACTTTTATTGTAATTATTGTTTATTTGTTAAGAAGTTATGAATGATTCTTAAAATTGTTATTGCACTTGGTGTAGGCTTATCAGAAAATTCTATAACCGAAAAAGCAAATGTAAAATTCGTTACCTATGTTTTATTTTAAAAGAGACAAGCAAGTATACATTGCTGTCAATCAAATATCAATTTGTAGTCATGTATATGATAAATCCCCATGTTTCACGTTAAAAATACTTTTCTTCGTAAAAATAATAAATAGTCAAAATCTCGTACAAAATCTACCAAATTTGATCTCATTATACGAGCTGTATAAGTATTTATTTCAGTAAAAATAATTTTTAATTAAGAATAATTTAACCTAATATACATTTTTGAACTTGAACTATATTTACTGACTCATTCAATCCCTATTTCATAATACAATGAAAAAATGCATATAAAAGCAGCTATAAACCACAAACCATCATGTACCAACAATGAAAAAACACAATCTGTCGCATTAACACATCGCCCATTTTGCGGTGAGATAAAAACCTCTATCACTATAAAAGCATCCGCACGCGCCATGCATGTGTAAGTTCACTCCTTGTCCTTGACCCTTGGCAACCGCACTCAAATCTAGCTCTGCATCCTGCCGCTAGATGTCACTGCTGTTGTGGCGCAGCGGAACGGCGAGCGGTCTTATCTGCCTCGTTCCACAATGGAGGTTGGCTATGGCTGTTTTAGTTAGGTTATATTAGGCCTAAGATGTGCAAACTTTGCACATAAATATTTGTTTTGTTCAGGATGAAAAAGTCCTTGTCAAACGTGGGCTACATTTTGGCAACTTAAAATTAGAATTTTCACTGTTTTCCTAAAAATTGAAGAGAGGAGTAATATCTTTCTACTGTAATAGAAACTTATATTTTATAAAGAAAATCATTTCATAGTTATTCAGCATTATGAACTTTAAATAATAACAGTAAAAAACAAATAAAGAAACAAAAACTTGAATTGTTTTTCATATAGAAACATACATATTTTAAACTATTTCAAAAAAAAAAAAAACAAATCTGAATACAACTATATATAATACATAGTCTTACATAAAAAATATTTTGATAATAATGCGGATGAATAGCAATAAGAATGCTTTTAATATAATAAAATTTATTTGAAGAGTTTAATCTTCCTTTGCGTAAAATATGTTTTTGAAGAATGTATTCTAAAATTTGGGAACCTTCTTTCTAATTTTAAATAAGTATATAAAATATGTAATAATAATGCAAAATACGAAATAAAGAAAAAGAAGAATGGTTGATCAAAATGTGGAGAAATGGCGCATTAATGCATTTTTCGAATGCTTATAAATTTGGTAGCCGATCTTTTATTTTTTAAAAAGTTGTGGAACCACTCGAAAATATGTAAATAAACGCTATCAAATTTCGTTACACGCTCACTATAAAAATGTCGGAGTATTTGTACGCTACGCTGTGATATGGATATTTTTTCAGCCACTTTTTGTTGCCAGATAATAATAAATAACACAAAATGAAGTAACATTATATGCCGTTCATAGAGGATATTATGTAAAATGTAATAGATAAAACAATAAATACGGCAGCGTACTGTAAAATGGATGATTTGTAAACAGAGGATATACACATAAAAGTACGTTTTTATGAGGCCGACAAACAATTTTATAGTATTTAAATTGTTTTATTGCATTTTTATAACCGTTTTGGTTGTGCGATAAATTTATTTTATGTACTCAACTGGATTAATCGCTTTGACAATTGAATTTATTATTTTCAGGATATAAATAAATATATCAACACTATTTTAACCTACATTTTTTACCACATACATATATATATATATATATATATATATATATATATATACCTATATATATAATATAATTTAATATAATATACCTATTATAAATATATAAATCAAATGATTTAAATCAGCGAACCCTGTTTCACATCCTAACGGTTTTCACCACACTTCATTTAGGCCTTCTTTAGAAACCGAAACCGGTAGTAACTGATATAAAACTATTATAAAATTTTACTGGAGTTCAATAATTTTATTCCATCTATCAAATAACTTCAGTCAAGAAATTTATATCCCCATTAAAATGAAAACATTATTTTCTTAAAGCAACTGAAAATATAATAGTTGGTTAATTTATACACTAATAGTCGAATTATTATTTACTTCTTTTGGATTGCCAAGAATCCAAATACCTAGAATTATTGTGTCTGACTTATTTAAGACTCATATATTATTATGAGATTTCTCTAACTTAAGTAATACTTAAATGATTTTAAGACATTGTGGCATTTACTACAACTATGAGAGTACACTGTATTGTTTATAATTATATCATCAAAATGTAAAGACGCATTTATTTTAATATGCACTAACCTATGCACAAATAATATTTATGTTTTACGGTCAATAAATATTTCTGTAAAGTTTATGCGAATTGCAAAACAAAGCTTTTATAGCCACAATTAAAATAGTGTGAAATATCTCTGTGTATGAATGCTAATAAGAACGAATTTAATTACAAAATTTTAAAAATCTTAATCATCTAAATCATGCTATTATCTCAGTGAGCAAATCTCGTGAGGTTGGTATTAAAAATATTATTAATCGAGTCTGTAATCTTCTTTACCGCTCGGGTTCACAATAAAAATATGCAAATAACGGCGCGTAAAGCTGCCTGATGGAGACTCAACACATATTTTGTAATAATTTCCACTAATTAACGACATTGGCTTTTATCATTCCGCTCTTAATCGCTGTATACTTTGTTGTGAACGCAGCTTAAAATTTGCATCCAATTGATCTTACACCAATACATTCATTAAAGTTCAAATAATATTACAGGCAATAAATTAATTTTATGCAACAATTACAAGAAATGAGTAAGAGTTAATGTGTTTTTTACACATTTTAGTGATGACTTTTTGAACAGAGCGTGTAATATTGTAAACCTCGTGAGGACTTGTAACTAGCACAAGTAATGCATTGTTAAGACATTTTATTTCAGCAAAAATATCAGGGTTGCATAAAGATCTGGTTCTTTAAAAAAAATTTTTTTAATTTAAATCGGATTTTTCTTATTTAAATGAGATTTTTTTGATTACTTGAAATAAGGTAAAAGTAATACTAATAAAAACCTACAATAAAATCCGTTTATAACGATACCGCTTATAGCGACAAACTCGTTATAAGGTCGAAGTTGTGACCACTAGTTTGAAAGCCCACATATGGTAACGTTATTGTAAGTTTAACTGTTATAGCGACTTCCGACTATTGCGACGAAATTTTTGGGATACCTTCGATGTTCTTATAACCGGATTTTACTGCAATACATGTCAAAGTAAATTTAACAAAAAATCTTACACTAAAGTAAAAAATTTCTGCGTTATAAATTTAAAATTATATACCAGTAAAAGTTTTACTGACGAAGTTAATCAGGTTTAATAGTTCTTGAAAGTATTACTACATTAAACATTACACAGATTTTCTTTCCCACAATTTTCGTAAATCTGAAATTGCAGAACAAATAATTTTAATCAACGATTTTTTTTAAAATCAGTAGATATAAATTTGGTTTAAATCAATGCCTCCCTAAAAATACTAAATAAAAATATTGGAATATTAGAATTGTTCTTTTGCGGATGCCAAAATAATTTTTTATGAATATTATTATAAAATTAAATTATTAAATGTCAGTAGAACCATTTATTTTGCTATTATTACTTCATATTAGGTATCTAGCAGCATATTGTCACAATCTTAGAAAATTTGGCCGAAATACAAATTCTCAATGATACATTTAATATCTGAAATAGAAAAGTAACAAAGTAACTGATTCTGTGAATAATGAAAGAATAATAAATATTTTTGCCTTGTCCTCCTTTATATAACAATAGGGCAATTGTTAACGCAAAGTATAAAAAATATATTTTAACATTGACAAGTCAGATGATTTTCATATTTACTCTAGGATGAATATAAGCTCTGTATCCATCCTGTATACAGCATGCAGTAGAAAAATAATATCTAAGGATAATTACAAACGTTTGTTATTATTAGGAATGGAAGTAATTGCGGGGAGTATTTTTGTGGAATATGCTGTTGGGTTTAAACATGGATGAAGAGTGACCGAGTGAGGTTGGCAGTGGATTTTACTGCATGTTTTTTACGATAATAGTGGTATTCCGTGCGCCGTAAAAATTACAGTTGGAGTAGAGAGCGGCGTAAGTTAGTGGGACAGAGCACGCAGCCGACGGACAGGCCCAGGCGGAATGTGGACGAATAGGGCTTGTAATTGTTATGGAGTAATTGGGATAAGTACTAACTGCCTGCTTATTTACCGGGATTTCTACACGACAACTAAACATCATGTTACTCGTTACTGCCTATCCGTGAAAAGAATGTGCAGCCATTTTAAAATTACTGCTCCTTTCATTTTCGCTTTATTACGCATCAAAATTATATTGCTCTTACTATTAGAGCTGCGGGTTTCTCCAGATAATTGAAACACAATATATGCTATACCTTTAGCAAGAAAATTACATGTCCTACAGAAAAATTTATATATATATATATATATATATATATATATATATATATATATATATATAACTGAAACTGAAACTTCGGTCAGACACTAATAATAATCATAATGGTAACGGGTCCAACAAGAAGGCTTGGATATTGGGTTTTATGGATTGATAGAAACAGACTAAGAAAACAAATGAGGTACAACCAGCTAGTAAAAAGACATCACGGATGACCTAAAGTATGAGAGAAAGATGTTAAGTAGAAAAAGTAGAAACTTATCGATAGAAAAAGACTGGGGAAAATATAATGTAGACCAGTGTCTTTGTAGAATAGGAGTGCCATTTATTTTCATTATAATAGGCTCTTAAAATACATGACCGTTTTGAATAGTCTGGGCACCATTATTACCGAATTTTAAGGCAAGCAAATTCAGCAATTCTGTTTAGAGATTGAAGTAGTGAATAGATTTTAAGAATTTTGGGCTTTCCCTGCTTGTGGGTGTTTGAAGTTGTAGTATTTCTGGTCCTTTTTTAATAGTCTGGGTAACATTAATAACGAATTTTAACGCAAGCAAACTGAATCACCCAGCAATGATATAATTTTGTTTAGAGATTTAAGCAGTGAGTAGATTTTAAGAATGTTGGTCTTTCCCTGCTGTGGGTGTTTTGCTAATGGGTGTTTGAAGTTGAAATTAGTTAGGTGCAAAGCAATGATCAGGCCCGCGTTAGCAATTAATTGGTAAAGTTGGCCAGTATACAAAACTGCAGTAGTTTACCCATTGGGGTATGAGTTGGCGAAGTTGTATCAGCAACTCCGTTCCCGAGCGCTGCAATTTTCCTAAGCACCGCCGCGCCGCGTAAATTTCACTAATTGGATTTAGAGAATAGGGCTGAGCGTACAACGCCGTTGCTTCTCCAGTTTTCAAACAATACAGACGTCTACATGCACGGAGCACGGCTAAGAAACTGTGAAGCACAACATATGCTACCTACAACTTCAAACATTGCAAGAATTCGCAAGCCTGAATATTCACAACGGCTTTCATATAAAATAATGAAAAGGAGAAACACCGCATCCAAGCAAGGCTGCTTTGTAACCCTACTTATAAATAACACATTTTATACTAGGATCAATAATACACTTAATATCTTAGGTTAGATCAAATAATTATAAATATAAACTTCCCAGATTGTAAATGCAATATTAAAAAGAAAGGTTTTTTGTTAGAGATTCATTGCATATCAAACCACTAAAATGGGAGACCATTGACCATATTTTTTTCTTTCATTTCTGATTCTATACCAAGAATAAAAATATTCATATTTTTTTAATCGTTTAATTGTTGATAAAGTTTTGGAGATGGGATATGAAACGGCACATAGGAGAATTAAATAAAAAATCATTTATCATACAATAATCTACATTTGGCATATTACCCAGGTTAAATTTTTAAAACGTTGTATTTTAAATACTAAACAGCCTTCGAAAATCACATAATATTGACAATGTTGATAGTTGACATTTCAATGCCGATCAAATTTACACCAATACAACAAATAATATCAAAATATTTTTATTTTATTCTATTAATTGCCTATATTGATATGTTATGCATTGTTCCATTAATAGTTATGACTAATTTATCATTAACAACATTTATTCGATATCATTATAGTTGGTCTATTTCAGTTCATTTTTGAAGAGCTTAGCTTAGTTGAAATTAAATACCGAATTAGCCAAATATAAAACGTCCTCGATTATAAGTCGAGTCCTCTTTTTTACCGAAAAAATATATTTTTTAAAACTCCGATTATAAAACGAAATTTAATTTATCGAAATAATTTTTTTTACAGCTAACCATTTGCAAATAAGAGAATGTATATAGAAACATAAGATTTTTAAATGATATTTTGGGGGAAAATCTCGTCTTATATTTGGGTCAAAACATTTACAAATACCTATTTTTCTCAGGTTATTGAAAATTATTGTTATTAAACAAGCAGTTACTATTAATTTTGAAAATGTTTAATTTTTTATATCTAATGTCTCACTGTTCAATTACCAACGTAATATGATTTTCAAATTTTTCTTGTGTGGCTTTTATTTTTTATATTCGCATGTAAAATACTAATACCTAAAGGAAGTAATGCTTTACAACATATTATATACAATTATTGCATTCAATAATTGAAATTCTTATTTAAGTAACAGTTCCTTTTGTCGGTTCCTTATAAAGAGATGCGTTATTGATGATGTTGTAAATAAATGTTACAAAGACAAACACTATGTTTCCTTTTGACTTCTACACATAAGTCAATTCTTAGTACTTTATATTGTTTCCTCTTTAGAAATAATTGTACTCTCTTCAGTGACCATGTTTGGCAAACTTGTTTGCACATAATATAAGAAACCCAACTTAAGTATTTCTACTGTGTTTCGATGGAAATTAATTTTTAATGGTAGAATATTGAAGTTAGAGTAAATAGGATAATTTTTTATGTGTTTGGTTACTGCCTGCACTAATTTATCAACTTTTAGTACTTTATATTGTTTCCTCTTTAGATATAATTGTACTCTCTTCAGATTCCATGTTTGGCAAACTTGTTTGCACATAATATAACTAAGCCAATGGAAGTATTTCTACAAAGTTTCGATTGAAATTAATTTTTAATGGTAGAATATGGAAGTTAGAGTAAGAGGGATAGTTTTTTTATGTTTGGTTACTGCCTGCATAATTTATCAATTTTTAGTTCTTTATATTATTTCCTCTTTAAAACAATTGTACTCTCTTCAGATTGCATGTTTGGCAAACTTGTTTGCAAATAATATAACTAACCCAACGGAAGTATTTCTACTATGTTTGGATTGAAATAAATTTTTAATGGTAGGATATTGAAGTTAGAGTAAATTAGATAGTTTTTTATGTGTTTGGTTACTGCCTGCACTAATTTATAAATTTTTAGTACTTTATATTGTTTTCTCTTTAGAAATAATTGTACTCTCTTCAGAATCCTTACTTGGCAAACTTGTTTGCACATAATATAAGAAACCCAACTTAAGTATTTCTACTGTGTTTCGATTGAAATTAATTTTTAATGGTAGGATATAGAAGTTAGAGTAAATGGGATAGTTTTTTTAGGTATTTGGTTACTACCTGCACTAATTTATAAATTTTTAGTACTTTATATTGTTTCCTCTTTAGAAATAATTGTACTCTCTTCAGTGTCCATGTTTGGCAAACTTGTTTGCAGATAATATAACTAACCCAACGGAAGTATTTCTACTATGTTTGGATTGAAATTAATTTTTAATGGTTGGATATTTAAGTTAGAGTAAATGGGATAGTTTTTTATGTGCTTGGTTACTGCCTGCATAATTTATAAATTTTTAGTACTTTATATTGTTTCCTCTTTGGAAATAATTTTACTCTCTTCAGTCTCCATATTTGGCAACAAGGGCGTCGTCAAAGGGGGGCAGGGAAGGGCAGCTGCCCTCCTCTAGAAAACTCGAAAAATTGATAATCTAGAAGATTTTAATAATGTAGTAGTAAAAATCACAAAAAAACGCAATATTATGTTTTAATTAAGTTTTTTTCTTTCAGTAAAAAAACAAAACTTTAAAAATTGTATTTGTTTTACCCACAATTCATTTCCTCTATCTATCATCTTGCCCCACCCTAGTTCATTGGCTAGCGACGCTGTTGTTTGGCGAACTTGTTTGCACGTAATATAAGAAACCCAACGGAAGTATTTCTACTATGTTTGGATTTAAATTAATTTTTAATGATAGAATATTGAAGTTAGAGTACATGGGATAGTTTTTCATGAGTTTGGTTGCTGGCTGCACTAATTTGAATATGTATGCAGAGCCTGAGTTCCAGGCGAGATTAGGGTGGAACATGTGCAGGGAATGGCGGCGAGAGACGTGTCGTCTTCGCACAAAGCCGAAAGCCGCGCCCGTAGAACCATGGCCGACCAGCGAGAAACTTCAGAGTTGAATCTCGTACTTCACACACATTTCCACTTTAAATAAAGTGTCGTTATGGTCATTACAACATTCTGTTTTATTTTATACGGTTCTAGTTTTTATTGTTGATTAATGTACGGTATGGAGTAATGGATAAATTCCCGGGAAATTTTTGGGGAATTTTCTAAGGAATTTCTACAGATATTTTCCAGGAAATTCCTGAGGAAAATTTAACGATAAATTTCCTCATAAAAATCATTATATCATAAAAATTAGAGAAAATTAAATACCGATTATGTCATAATCTTTACTACCACTAAAAATGTTACAAATGGTAATGTTGCTATAGTAAAATTATTAAGAATTAATTTTTTTTTTCGTTTTCCGCTCCCAGTTATAAAGTTATTAGAATTTAACACTGTTAGAGATTAGTCGAGGCAGGTTTTATAAATTCACTTTTAAAAAGAAGAAAATATATCTTTTGTAAAGAAATGTTTTCTGCGCATATACATTCTTTGAAAAGATTAGGAGCAAATAAGAAATGATTTCTCCGAGGAACTCTTTTTCTCAAAAACTTTTTATTTTCTAGATTTAAGTAAATATCGATGCGTTGATTTCAAAACATGCATTCCTATTATGCATTTTTGATTTTATTCTGTCACTTTATTATTTAACTTTTATTTATTTTGAAAACCTGTAACCCCATATCAAAGTTGTTTAGAGTTCAAACAAACTAAACAACAGTATTACACCAACAATTGTGTTGACAAATGCCAAATATCCCAAAAATACTCATTTTTGTGCCCAAAATTTTGATTTTGGATTATAATGTACATTGATAGATCTCGACGCGCTGATTTCAAATTTTCAAACGGAATTTAATTATTTCTTTTCGTTCGTGAGATATTTGATGTTGAAGTAGCACCTCAAAAAAGTGTGTTTTTTGACTATATCTCTTACACGGGTAGAGATACAATTTCAACGATTATACCAATCGATTCTACGGAAAAAGTTACATAAAGAAATGTTTTTTCCGCATATACGTTCTTTGGAACGATTAGGTGAAAAATGAGAAAATCGAAAAAACCTAAATTTCAAAATTTCTCCAAAGAACTTTTTCTCTCCAAAACTTTTCATTTTCTAGACTTAAGTAAACATCAATGAGCTGATTTCAAATTTTCAAACCGAATTGAATTACCTCTTACCGTTCTCGAGATAATTGTGTTCAAAGTTGAGTTTTGGCAATACCTAAAAAAACAGGTTATTTAGGTATACCTCTTTAAGGGTTAGGTTTACGACTTCGGCGACCTCACCAATCGATTCTACGGGCAAAATTACATAAGTATACCAATTAGATTTTTATTCCAAAGGACACAATTTTTAGAAAGGAAAAACGAAAATGGCTAAAATCGAAAAAAATGCCTGATGAACCCCTTGCGATTTTTTCGATTTTTGGCCATTTTCAGTTTTTTCCTTCTAAAAATTGTATCCGTCGAGATAAAAATCCGAAAATTGGTACACTTATGTAATTTTGTCCGTAGAATCGATTGGTGAGGTCGCCGAAACCCTAAACCTAACCATTTAAGGAGTATACCTAAAAAACCTAATTTTTTAGGTATAACTTTGAACTCAAATATCTCGAGAACGGTAAGAGGTAATTCAATTCGGTTTGAAAATTTGAAACCAGCATGTCGTTATCTACTTAAGTCCAAAAAATGAAATATTTTGGAGACAAAAAGTTTCTAGGCGAAAAATAGAAATTTAGGTTTTTCGTTTTTCTTATTTTCCACTTAATCGTTCCAAAGAAGGTATATGTGGGCAAAACATTTCTTTATATAACTTTTCCCTTAAAACCCGATGGTAAAGTAGTTGAGATTGTATCTCTACACATTTCTGATATATACTCAAAAAATACACTTTTTTGAGGTACAACTTTGAAAGCAGATATCTCCGAAACGGAAAATGATAATTTAATTTTGCTTGTAAATTTGGTATTAGCTTAACTAATACTTTAATAAATATTACAAACAAAATTTTGTAAAATTTTAATAATTTTGAGCTAAAAATTTGATTTATTCAAATATTTTTGGGTTTACGCAAAAATACAGCATCAGCGACTTTGGGAATTACTTCTCCTTTCAGTTTTACTGGTTAGTAGTTGCAAAAGTTCATTGTTGAAAATTATGTTTTGTCTCTGTCATACAAATTGCCAGAATTTGGTTTTAATATTAATTTTATTTACAAAGTTTTGGACAATACATATGAAGTAACAGTTTTTACTGCTTCTAGGAAGTAACATTACTTATCAAAAGTATAAAGGAAAATTTCAAAATAAAAAATTAAAAAAAAACGTAAAACAGTGTATCTAAATTAATAAAATATAATAAATAATAAATAAAATACTTTTTGTTTTGAATTTGTACTTATTATCTTCAATTAATAGGTAGGTACAAGAGAATTTCTAGATGACCTTCGAAGAAGGTTTAATAAATCGAATTAAAGAGATTTATTAAAATTTAAGTGTGTCATTTTATTATATTTTATTTATTTAGGACATTTTTGATAATATTTTACTATAATTTAGACGACATACCAAAAACTTTCAAAGGAAGTAAAGTAAAATAGAGATAAATAAGTTGAATATTAATTGAGCTTTTATCTAATCTATTTACATATACAATTTAGTTTTTTTTGTAATATATAAAATTGAATAAATAAGTTAGTTTCAATTTAAATCTTATCTCGTCGAGGTCTAACTCTTTACTAATTTAGTAGGAAGGCACACGTAAATTTCAATATAAATATGTTATAACTGTAAAATCCACGATTAAATAGACAGACACAAACAACTCAAACAGTGATTAATATTTATTTACGTAACAATATGCATAAAAATAAATTAAAAAAATTGGGTTCAGTGATAAATATCTGAAAGAGAAAATTTCTGAAATAGTTTTAATTTGCTGAAAAAATATGAGCTCTGTTAATTTTAACATCATCCTAAAATTACATACTACATTGTAGATGCCTTGATTGTTGAAATTTAAAACATTCAAAGTATTCAGAGAAAAATTCCAGCTTCTCGAGTACATTGTCAACTCATACAAATTCATAAAATATTTAGTGATATATCTCAAGCAAGTTATGCTGGAGTTCTTGAGGCAGTATATTATCAAGTGCAGTATAAAGGCACTTTAAATTTTTACTACACTTTATCAAGTTCCTGCATACATAAACAAAATGAAGTAGGTGGACTTGGATTCCATGGCCGACTGCTATTAACTTCACAATCGATGCATTTAGTAAAAATAACGCTAGGTTTATATATACATCTTAATTATGGAGTGATTTAACGGCTCCATAAAGCATTTTATCGGTTTTATGAATAATAACAACGACTTCTCTTTATTCGTGTAACTTCGGGTCAAGTTTTTAACGAGTCAACTCTCCATAATTGGCAATCTTTCTCATCTTTCTTAATTTAATTAACTTTGCAGAATAAAAGCATCATATTGGATTATAATTATTAATATAGAGCTTGAACAAATGGACCACACAGTTTGATATTGTGAAAGACAACAGCTACAGTAATAATAATTAGTAATTAAATTTAATTGCACATAAAATCCATTTAGATTAGAATTTCTAATATTGAACCCATTAAAGTGATATTAAATCATAACGTTTTGTAAAATATCATTAAATTTTCATGGGACACTGCATTTGTGTAAACAAAATAATAGTTATTAATAGTTTATAAATAAATGTATAAACATGTTTCCCATCACGTATGCGATTTTAATTACTTACGATCTACTTGAATTATTTTTTACATATTTCTCATTTACTTTAGATTTAAAATAGACATTGTATGAAATTTATACAATTAGCCAATATTTATAAATTGTTCAATTCTTTAAATAAAATTGTAAAATGTGTGAATAGTTATAAAAATAAATATTTACTAACTTTTTAGTACTTTAAAAATAAAAAATAAAAAACAAAGGAATAGTAAACATGTAACTGTAGCCATATACAATAATAGATATAAGTGAAATGAGACATTATCCATGAGTTAGGTGTTTTAGGAATAATAATATAAATAACTGAGAAAATCTTAAATCCGGTTGCTATTGCTTATAATTTAAAAAGGAGTTGTTAATTAATACCTAATTTCATTATTAAATTAACTGACAATTTTTTGTATAATAGAGCATTTTTACTCACTTGTGAATAATAATTGCTTTTCGTTTTACTAAACACAAAAGTACGTATAAAACCGGAACAATTCGATAATAGTAATTTATGATACACGTGCATAATGTATGTATTTTTTACACATGTGGCTCAGGTTTCTAAGAAGCACGAGTGTAAAAAAGACATATTGTAACAAATTTATTATTAATTTCTTTAGTAAAGCTATTTGACAGTAGATGTGATTTATATTTGTATTAAAAAAATTACATTACAATTGTTTCCATGACTATAATTACCTTTGATCCTCAAAACAAAAATAAAAAATATCTGGCAAAAAAAACATAAGGTTTAATTCTAAGGATTCTAAGTAATACCTGTTCTGTGGTAAAAATGAGTTCAGGTAAGAGTGACGATAAAATATTAAAATGTTTTCGAACTAAGACGAAAAGCCATTGATGCCATTGATTCACATCTGGTATTAATATTAATAAGAGTAATATATGCATATCACAATAAATTAATTATTTATTTCGATTTGATCGTTTTTCTTAAATAACATTAGAATTTAAAAAAATGTAAACTGAGCAAAAAAATTCTTTTATGTGCACGCTGTTCAAAAACAATTTTATTTGAATGACGTTAAAAACTATAACTTTACAATTGTATTGACAGTTTCAAAATGTCAACACTTTCATTAATATTCACAAAAGTCGGGATGATGATTCTATAGTGGATTATATTATACCAGTAGCAGTCATTAAATAAAAAAACAGAGTATCCAAAATAGGACTTACCATATAAAATACTGCATCTCTTGCACTACGGATCAGTACCGTCTTGTTCTACCCCTATGCACAGACTAACTCTAGTTTTTAGTCTCTTTAGCAATTGTGCAAATATCCGCAAACAGGCCAATAAAATAAATTACCCTGGCGACCTCGGAGGCCAGAACTGCATCCATCCATCCCGTTACCTTCGGTTTATTGCCTTTCTACCCCTTTACCAAGGCCCTTAGCCCACGGTCAGCTACGGCTCACTTTTTATAAGGGCTGTAAAAACTTACAGTCTGCTCAATTTTTTACAAACTTTTTATTGCAGGGATTAGCGAAGGTGATTAGGGGATTACAAGTTTAATTTAAAATATATGAACTCATTTGTTTTTCAGTTTCATATTAATTATTCAGGTTTTGATAATGCAGTGTTATAAATAAAATTTCATTAATTCTTAAAAAATTTAAGGTTTTATTGAGCCATGAAATAAAATATACATATAGATTTCTTAGTATATGTACAACAATAAAATTAATAAAAATCTTTGATCCTGTTTAGATCATAAAAACCAATTGATTTAGTTTCGGTTTTTGTTCCTTCAAAAATGACGATTTTTTTACGTTTCTCGGTTCAATTCCGAGTAACTAAGTGTTTTTTTTATACGTTTTTATTTTAATAAAAAATTAAGACGCCAACAAGTTTTTGCATACTATTTCGAAAATAAAACCGAAATATTTTTGAATTGAGTTCTGGCATACAAAAAAAGCCAGCTTTTATTATTTATCTTATTTGATGAAAAAGAGATAAAAAAAAATTATATAAAAAAATACTTAGATAGTTTAGGTTATGTCAACCCTCAATTTTTTATTTAAAAACTATGTTTCTATTACTTTTAACTTTTATAATTATTTTTCTTATAATTGAAACAAATTAATATTGATATTCAATTAATTCTCTTTTCGAATACTGTAATGAGAAGTTAATATTTACATGACAACTATCAACACGCAAAATGGTTGTTTTTTATTTACAGGATGCAAAAGTCTTTTGAATCCAGCAATTTTTTTGATAAAATAAAGGGTCACAATTTAAAAATCTGTCCCTTTATTGTCTTTGTTGTTTTCATTTTAATAATCTCTGTGCTCCATTAAGTCGTGTGTCGAAAAAATGATTTTTTTAATTACCGTTATTAATTTTGTATTTGGATTATAAAAAAATCAAAATCACAAATTGATAAAGATTTGCACAAACACGATTATAATTTTAAATTATTTCCATTTAATCAATAAACTAAAAAATGTTTTACATGTTAGATAGTTCTGAATATCTCCAGGGAAATCTAGCCTTAGAAACTTTAAAATATGCTACACCTCTTCTATTTTTATGATTCTTATTTTGAAGTCGAATAGCGTTTATTTATTCATAGTACATACTGAGTTTGATGCTTTTTTTGTAGGACATTCTCAAAAAGCTATATAGTTCTGTAAAAATAAAAAACAAATTTAAAGAATGGAATCGCATTGTTCGTTTTCCAGACATCGTCTTGTGCAACCTACTTGATTCCCGATCGCATCGCAAGAGCAGCGGACAAAGCGAGCCATTCCAGCAGTCGTAAACCTTGAGCGTACTCTAACCCCGAACGGTATTGTCGTCGGTTAAAAAACCAACCGGAAGGGTTGCGATGACCTTGCAGGGCTAACCCTTTGTGCCTTTATGGGGGTGGTTACAGGTACGACAATAACGGCTGTATATCTTGTGACATAATTTGTGGCACTTTTTTGCAGCAAGGGTTATAAACAGATAAATTTTATGGGGGTCTATTGCCCAAGAATTTACAGTGAAATATGGACTGGCTACTAACGGTTCTTGCACATTCTTAGGTAACAAGGAAAAAGGTTATTTTAACCCATTTCCAAAAAATAGAACAATCCCTTTTAACTTTTTAATTTTGCAAATTGATACTGGCACTTCGAGAAATGTAGTTCAAGTTACTTTTTAATAAACAAAATTATTTATATGAAAATAATTAAAACACACAAAAAAATCATTTCTATAGAGCAAAAATTTTCTCGAAATGAGTCAAATTTGGTAAGACTTTATTTTGTTTCCAATCGGTTTCGACTCCTTAAAACAAAATAAATTCTTTCCAAATGTGACAGAATTCCAGAAAAATTTTGCACCATTCCTATTCATTGACTAGTCAACAAAATTTAATCCTTATCCACTAATTCAACAATGTTGGTTCTTTCATATATACATATCTGAAATTTATTCAATGAAAACATGTTCAATTTAATCAAAAAACTAAATCCTTTTTATAAAAAATAATACTTAAAATGTAATTGAATTAGTTATTCTCTTGGTAATCTCTTCATTTTCATCATTTAGGTTGATAATTAAGATTAATATATTCAAAAGAGTTCACTTTCTGAAAATTATATTCTTTCTTCCATTTCAAACTTTATACTCTCTTGGTGTTGGTTTTTCTCTATTGCCATATATTTAGTCTTTGATGTGACAAAATGTATTATTTTATAAAATTTCCCCAACGCTGGTTTATATATTTTTTTATTGGGCTGTCAAAAAAATAGCATGTATTGCAATTAAGTATATCATATCATTATCAATAATGTCTTATTCCCACAGTTAATATTATTGACTATTACAGTTGTAATAGATTCTAAATTAATCCAATTATCCCATATTGGCCTATTACATTTATGAATATTGATACACAACGTGAAAATTGTCTATAAAATTAAATATATGAAATAGTTTCCCATCGTAAATGTTACGAATTCCGGTTAGTCATAAATTAGGATTGGACAAAAAACGCGGACGATTTTCTATCAATTAATACATTATCTTAATTGTCACGAATGCGTTTTATGAAGAAACCTGATCTAGAAATAGAGGTTTTGATCGTTTTTCACTCAGTAAATAAATAGAAAGTTATTTTTGAATTGAACCTGTTTCTTCTCTGTGTTTAGAAAAGAAAACTAAATAAGCTAGCAATAAGAAACGTCGAAATACTTCTTGCGTGTTAGTGCGCAATGCCTACGTAGATTTCTCAAATTACTACATATTTTTATTATTCCTTAAACGCTCTTTCATTTTCAATCAATAAAACTAATTCATTGTAACTATAAAAGCACTTAAGAAAATAAACGAAGAAATAAACCGATTTTATTATTCTGAGATTTTAAAGAACACTTTTTTATCTATTTTTAGTTTGATGTCTAAATAAAACTATACAAAAATGAATATGACTTTTAATCTGCCGTACCTATAAATAAATTACTGTAATCAAACCAATTTGGATATTTTGACGATCAAAATTTTGTCTATTTTTAGCATGATGTCAAATGGGAATTGAGAACTGCTGGAATAGTTATTGTACAATAGTGGATAATAATATTAAAAACATTGAACATCTCTGTGATTTATTTTAAAAAATGTGTGAAACAAGACGCTCAAATAATATAAAAAAAAACTATTACATTTATGGTAGAAGAATAGGATAAAATTGACTCCAAGAAAACTATTCGAAAAATTGACAAACCGTTTCACGAATAGCGGTTCAAAAGATCATTTATTCTACATAATTTATAAATGTACGTAGATTAACTTAATAGGAAGTCAATACATCATTTTATTTATTAATATAGTTAGTATAATATAAAATTTATTTCAAGTGTATGTATTTAATAAAAAACTTTAAAAGAAAAAATGTTTTGAGTGTATAAAGTTAGCAACATTGTATTATTGATGTAATGGGAAAATTTTAATCATTTTGCGACAATGCAGCGACTTAAAATATAATAGAGTACATATCCACAAACTCATTTTTAAAAATAGAAGAAACAAATTTAATATTGTTTAGTCAAAAACAAAGTGCTGTAATAAATAAAACCCAGTAAAAGATTTTACGTGGAAAATAATTTATTATCGGTAAATCTCTGTCAAATTTACCAAGGATACCGGAATACAAAAAATATACAATCTAAATTTTAAATACTTATATAATTATGAAAATATATTCACACATAATTTTCCGTTTAATATCAACAACTAACACATATATCAACTTCTTACAAGCCGCTGTAAAAAATATTTAGATTGTAACATCAGCCAATCATCGCAATATTTAAACAAACAGAACATCCAATAAGTTTGCGCTACAAAGGCCTTTCTGTGGAGCTTGTTTATTTGATGATGCCATAAAATCCATTTTTATGCGGTGCGGCTGAGTTCCGACAGAAGCCGCTAGATGTCACAGTCGGCGGGTAATAAATCATCGCGTCGGCGAAATAAGTGAGGCTAAGAAGCCCAGGATGCTTAAAACATGTAAGAATCTGCCACGATTCCAAGAATGCGCACTAAATCTAGTAGACTGTGAAGGAGTTTACTCCGTACATTGTTTTCTGATGGCGAGAGGAGTGCTTTGAAAGATGTAACACATCATAACTTCGACCGTTAAAATTGCTTTTAAATAATCACGTCTTTAACCTAAATTCTTACGGAATTTAGTAGATCTAGGAATATATTAGAAACCATTTGCATTTTAATTTTAAATTTATTAGTAATATATTTCACTTTTGAAGTGTATTTATTACTTTGAATTCAGATATTTCAATAGTTTCCGTAACATTTTATTAGACACATTTTAAATTCAAAGGAAGAAAAAATTAAAGTCGCTACCGTCATATGCCTAAGCAAATAATATAAATAAAATTAACACATTAACGATATTTTTTTTAAATTAAGGCACAATTATGATATTTTTATTATAATTTCCCAATAAAAATTGAACAGAAAATTCTACTTTTTCGGAACTTAATTTAATTGCTTACAAGGAATTTCAAGTTTACCTGCGCTCAAAAGAAAGATATACAACAAGCAAGTAGCAACTTTGTATTCTTAATTTAATGATTCCTTGTTTTATATTAAATATAATGTAAAATATAAAAAATAAAATAGACTTTGCTTAAAGAAAGAATCACATTAATAATGAATCTATTGGCTTCTCAACAAAAGACTTTTTTAAGAAAAAAATATTTGAAATTGTAATTGAATATAAAATATAATTTTTAGGTATTATTCAGGAAATATATACAGTTAATAATAAAATTTACAAGATAGGTTACTATCTATTATTAGTAAATTTATTATATCAGTTAGGGTTAAAAACAAAGGAACAAACGATCTTGTTTTATTGTTTGTTCGTTCAAAATATTATAAAATTATTCATAATTTGGAAATTAGCGTTTAATCGTTGCTTGGTTTTAATAGAAAATAGTATACCTACTTATTATTATATTACGAACAGAAAATAAGATCCAATAGATTCCAAGTTACTATTCCACTGAATGATATTACAGAAAACTAAATTGTGAGCTGAAGAGATCACCAACGAAGCGTTTCATATTATTGGTGACCGATGATAAAAAGGACCGATGCCAAATTGCGGCACAATAAAAACTGTAATGCACGAACTTGAAATGTAAGAAGAACAGGAATTGTTTTGTAGGTGTATACCTTCAAATTTATATACCAACGTTTCGACTGTAAATCATTCTTCATCAGGATGATAAATGTTATAAAAATGGCATCAAGTAAAACATGTAAATTATTTTACAGAAATCTTTCGTCAAACATAGATAAAACAAACACACGTACATGTTTGCCGAAAGATTTCTGTAAAATAATTTACATGATCTTATTTTAATACCATTTGTTAACCCTGATGAAGATTGATTTACAGTCGATACTTTGGTGTATTAGTGGATTTTATTAAATGACAGCATCTCCTAAGAAGAACTTCTTTTATTAACATCCATTCGATAAAACCAATCATAAATATCATACTAGTATAACAGTAACATCTTTAAACGCATTTTTTTTAAATACAAATAATATATATTTTTTAAATTGAATTGTTGGTGTTGTGCAAGCCACCCTTGTGAAGGCCACGACTGGCTGGTAGTCCAATAACCCGGTTCTTGGACGTCCGTGTGATCTCGTCAGACCGTCGCCCCCGCCAGACTGACGGGTGACGAGTGACGAGACGAGAGACGATACATTGGGATAGGTCAGGGTTACTCGCACACCAACTTCAAACTCTCTGTACGCCACTCACACTCGCAAACAAGCGCGAACATTCGCTAAAACATACACTTACATCCATACAAATATGTTTCAGTTCATTGGTAGGGGTTATCTAACATTCTATTGAGTCTTTGCTTTACAATATAATATATAATAAATCTGAATCACCTGATTTTATGAGATAAAGCAGAATGTAATAAGAAAATTAGTTTTATTTAAATTTTGAGAAGTGACATACGTACTAATATGAAACAAAATTATCCTTAGTTTTTTAACAATTATATTATTAAATTTAAGATTTCATTGAGTTCTGCTTCTAGCGATCCAATAAAATGATTAGTAATTTACAAATATTATGTGTTTACTAACGAAATTGTACATCTTTCTCTTAAATAAATTGTTTGATAATACGAAAAAAATATAAAACAATACGAAATGAAGTGCCAAAATTGTTATAGTTTAAATTGTTTAGATTAAGTTCTGAATTAAATAATTAATTCCTTAGCTAGTAACCGTTGACATAGAATATATTTTTAATATCCCTACATTTATAATATACCGATAGCCATGAATTTACGAATAATTGTGGCGTACCTACTAAAAGGTGGAGTGATTTAGAATCATTTTTAACTCTAGTTTTCGTTACTTCGCAGGAATTATGAATAAATTTTATTGATTATTCCACACACGTTATTTTCATTTAATCATAATTCTTAATTTGATGGCCGTAGGTAGTTTTTTAGTGAAGAAATTTTATAAAACCAGAATATCATAACCATGGTTATGTTGACATCATTTTTTTTTTAATGTTGTCTTTTGTGAAATGATCAAGCAAATATAATTCGAGATATGAATTTAATTGGCAAAATTTACTCCTAATTCCTGCGAAGTAATGACAACTCGAATCTAAAATGACTAAATCATTCCAGCTTCACTGTCTTGATCTAAATGTCATTTTTCCAATAAATTCATGGTCCTCTTTATACTACCTAATTATGTTAAACTCATAGCTCGAATTATACTCAACAAGCTTACAAAATAGAAGGTTTTTTTGCTGGAGATTAAGTAAGTCACACGAGGATTTAAGTACCGTACATGGAGTTCCTGGACTTGATAGCATTAGCCTTAGGTAATTTGTAATTAGTAATTTTAAGTCGGAAATTCCTCATACACTCATATCTAAAATTCAATATTGCAGGATCTACAGGTGATTACCTATAGCAATTGTTTCTTCTTTGATGTTTCTTATTTTTGTTATTTAAATGATAATTTGTAATAGCTATTTTTCAATTCAATAATATGCCTATATTCATTTTATTTTAACAGGATGGCGACCGCTTCAATTTAGTAGAAATGTTTAGAGCTTATCTAAACAACTTTGCTAACTGGTGGATTGGAAGAGGAGGTTTAGTTCTTTTCCGAGGTCACCAGATCTAACGCCGGTTGACTATTACTTTTGGGGCCACACATGAGAAATTTAATTTAAGCAAAAAAAATTCATACCAGGGATAAATTAATTTAATTGTGGCGGAATAAAGGACTAGAATATCTATACAGACAAAGGGAGGATATTTTGATCAATAATAAACATAATTAATTAAGCAAAATATAGTGTATAGTCATGGTCTGGTCTTTTAAATTTAATATCGCTCATATAGATACCCCGTAATGTTGAATTACGGACATAAGTGTATTAGGTATTTTAGAATAATTTTGAGAGGAATATATCATAATGTTATATAGAGCCATCTGCAAGCCCAGATTTAAGGGTGGGCAGACTGGTCTGCAGCCTATGGGCCCCCAGAAAAAATCGGGCCCGCACCATGTTAGCAATTTTGTCAATAAATTAAATTACTGGAAAATGAGAAAAAGACAACCTGGATTTAATTTTTAATAAAAAAAAATAATTGTGTCATTAGTCGAGAACTATTTATGTATAATAATTTTAAAAAAATGCAGGATCCTTTTCCAAACCTGGAAGTCATCTTGAGATTTTATCGTGTTATATTATTAATAAACTGATAACTGTTATGATCGAACTAAGCCTAAAACATCATCTAATAGAACAATGATATTTTAAGATTATTATCATATGAAGATATTATAGAATATTACACAGAGAAGGAAGCAAGAAAAGTAACAAAACTAAATTTTGTGTTTATCAATACGAATTGGTTTTATTCTGGATAATTGGTAATTAGGAAAAAACTTTTGGTGTAGCGGTTAATTAATAAAATCTAGTAATATACCAACGTTTCGATTATAAATCTGTCTCCATCAAGATTAGAACTGGTATTAAAAATTATTCACGTATTTGTTAAATTAATAATTTATTTAAAAAAATCATAAAATATAGATTTTCAATTTTTATTCCATGTTGAAAAAGGGCCCAACCAAACTTTTGCCCAGAGGACTCCACCAACATAAGTCCGGCCCAGTCGTTTTGTCAGCAAAACTACTTTACTGGTATATTATTTTGAAATTATAACGCAGAAAATTTTTGCACTAATGTGTGATTTTTTGTTAAATTTCCTTTTTTATTAAAATTTGTGAAGTAAGCTATGTATTTATGTGATTTTACATTTTATCCCAGTTAATATCTGTTTGATATTAATATTATTATAGGAACTATAATACCCGCGTGTATTATATAATTTATAATGTACCTCATACTCACATCATTAATAAACAGTAGCTTACTAGTAAGACATAAAAATATGAATTATAGATATAGAGTGATAGTATGTTGTTTCGAGTGTTGTTTATTGAACACGGGCGACTTGTCGACCACACCGATTTGGGCCTATATCACATATCTATTTACTAATAATTTCCAACAATAAGTATCAATTTCCGGTCACCAGAACAAGCTTTAATTGCCAATTATCTTTTGTCTGATACACGATAACGATTTCTAAATTGCTCCCATTAATTAATTAAGATTTTTAATTGTTCTGTGAACACATTTATATTTTTTCTAAACGAAATCTGTTACCTACCAATGTTAGTTCACTTTACGACAAGGAGTTTTAAGATAGTTTAATTAGTATTTTGATTAGCGAAATTAATTAAAGTTTTGTGTAACGTGAGAATTATTTCATAAACCGTAACATGGTAGCTATAAATCTTTTTTACGTGTCTTTTATTATAGAATTTCCTGTTTTAACACAAAATTTAAAAAAATTATTTTAATTAACTATTTGTAATTACTTATAATCTGTTTTATGGCTTTATTACGTCTTGTGCTTGAAGTTTTTGCAAATAAATCAAACATAACTATATCTTATAAAATGTTACTTAAAATGTTAATGTTTAATAATTATCTCATATAAATGTAAATTATTTATTTGTTGAAATTATAAGCATAATTATAAATCATAAAACAGGTCAGTTATTTCTATTTTTAATATAGTTAAACAATTATTTCTATAATGCATCTGTTATAAAAAAATATGTAATTAGCATAAAGCTTTATAATGCGTGAAATAATTTTTGATTAAAATTGTAATTAAAATTGCAAATTTACATGACATCAAGCTACGAAAGATTTCATCGAAATGCATAAAATGTAAGATTAATTTCTGTAATATTTTTCATATGATGACAGAACTCCTATATCTTTCGTGTTGTATGGTATCAGCTTATTTTGAATTACTAAAACTCTTATAACCAGCTACCTTATTTTTATATGATATTTGTCCCATTTATCAATATATTACATTTAAATAATATAAATATATATCTTTTCATCTTTTTGTTACAAAGAATTATTTTAGAAATTATAATTCCTTAAAAAATGTATACCTACTTCAGAAGAGAATTTTTTTTTATAATTTGAATACATTATATATTTTAATGCAAATTAAAAATTTATATTATTATCCCTAATAAGACATAATATAGTTAATTTACTTTGAAAGTAAAATTTAAGAAAATGGAAAATTTTAATTCATAATTCCACTAGGAACGAAGACAAAACGGAAATGGATAAATAAGATATTTTTTCTTTATGTTCTCCATGGTAACGCATTCTTTTCAATACTTTTTTTATGTAAAATAATTAATGAAAAATTTAAATTATTTGAGTAAGTTAAATATTACAACTATAATCAAATTAAATGATAAAGTAATTATAAAATTTTATGCCTATGTATGTGTCCTATTTTACAATTTTATGAGCTATTTTTATTCATTTTATTGAAATAATATTCTTGTTTTCTCTCGAACGAAAAATTTTAGACGTAAGTATTTTTTACCTTAACATCTAAAAAGTTTTTTACTTCTATTTACATTTTAATTTTAATAATATTTACACAGCTTTTACCTGTTTGTAAATATTTTATTTATTAATAGAACAATAACGCATCGATATCCTAATGAAAATTGTCAAAAAAATTATTGGATTATAATCGTATCCACATTAAAGAAAGGGAAAGTCGTCGGATGCTGGATATAGGAAGAAAAAAATTATTTTACATCTCCTCTTGTAAAAGTTCTGGTAACTTTATTGTATTACATATTACATATAAGGTACAATAAAGTTACCGAAACGTTTGCAAGAGGATAATAAAATTAATTTTGTGTACCTATATTTAACATCCGACGATCTTTCCAAAAAAAATTTTCTTTATTATGGATTCGATTATAATTAAATAAAAATGTTGACAACTTACGCCAGTTTTTCAGTGCGCTATTATTCTATGTATTAATCGATGTTTAAAGTAACCGGTATTTTAATCAGAGGTGAAAAAATCCGACGACCTTTCCCAAAAAAGTTGTTAAAAATATACGTTATTTACTATATTGATGCAATACTTTTTTTATGACCGATGGTTAAGGTAACTGACACTTTAACCACAGTTGGAAAAAATCGACCTTTTTTGTATTATAATATAAAATACGACATGGATTAAATATTTCATTCATAACACAAATATGTATTTAGTGTTACAGCAATATACATTACATAGTAAAAAATGTGGAAGCTATGTATAACTAAATTTTAGAGACTGTACCAAAATATTGATTTTGGAACTGAGAACACAGGACATGCAACAGATATTATAAAATGGCGGGAAGGTACACAAGTCCTTACATTTAAATTATACATAACCGGACATAAAACATTCATTTCTTAGTTATTCACACCTATACACACACTCACACTTACCCACACACTCACACTTACACACCACACACACTGCAGCCAACCAAGCACCACAAACACAAACACATCCAACATCCAACAAGCAAGCACCACAGCGTTTCCACACCTCACCTACCTGGACTATAGACTATCTGTGCTCCTGACAGCTGCCTCCTGGTGGACGTGGTGGTCGCCTCCTGGTGCCGAGGGCCGTAGGCTGGGCGGCGGGCCACTGCACTGTGGGTTTTATTTTGTTTGTCGCCGCTGCCATGTTGCGAGGCGGCCATCGTGCCGTATCGACCAACAGCCGGCGACGCGCCTCCCTTCCCCCCCTGGGTAACGGATTAGGCTCAGTGTCATAGACACTGGTTTGGTTTGGGAACTTTGGATGCTGAGTTTTTACATGGGATATAAGCGATTTAAGGATGCTTATATTGCGTTTTATTTTTATAGCAATTTGTTTCTACATATAATGGAATCAATAACCTAACTGGAATTAGTGAAATAAGGAGTTCCTTATGTCGGCCAAAAAATATAATACCTTATGCGTGCGCTAGGTATTTGTATAGTGTTCGATTTTATTAATGCACTCAGCTTCAATATAGAACATGATGCTGTAAAATACAACCTACTTCACTGATTCTATTTTATAAATCGTAACATTATATAAAAGCAGTTATTTTGTCTAACGGAGATTTGGCGTTCAGTGTAATAGACACTGATTTGGGAACTTTGGAAACTCAGTTTTTGCATGCTCTAAAACCGAATTTAAGGATGCTAATATTGTGTGCTTGTAAATATAATTGGTCATGTCGCAAGAATTAGTAATTAGTAGGTACTTATTATTAAATAAGTTGTAAAAAATACTCGATATGTTTCAAACTTTATATATAATATAACATTTATAGATACCTACATTAATGCCATGTTCAAACACAGACGAAGATGAAGATAACATGACTGTCGAAATGTAATAATTTATTGAAATATTTCCAACAAGAAATTTGGAATTTCTCAGCCTTAGAGATCCGATGAAAAAACGCAACTGTTTTGTAACAATGAGGTATATTCTTTATTACTTTATAGGACGTTTTGAGGATTAATATTGTCCTCATCTTCAGCGTGATTTGATGATATACAAGTAACGTGTAAGTATTACATTTTTAATTTAATAAACAATTTTGTTGAATGAAATAATTCAGATCACATCAACAGAAATACGTCAACTTCTCATGGGAGTCGGCGATAATATGACTATGAGGAGTTGACGTATTTCCAGTGTTGATATGATCTGAATTATTTCATTCAACAAAATTGTTCATTAAATTTAAAATGTAATACTTTCACATTACTGTATATCATTAAATCACGCTGAAGATGAGAACAATATCATCCTCGTAACGTCTAAACGTATAAAGTAATAAGGAATATACCTCATTGTTACAAAACAATTGCGTTTTATTCATCGGATCTCCAAAGCCGAGAAATCCCAAATTTCAACCAAATTCAGAATCCAAATAACTTGAAGTACTCGGTAGTTTGAACAAGATATTTTCTAATATGTTGTAGCGTGCAGCCCTTATTACCGCCTAGGTCCACAAGGTTACAGCCTAGAACCCGGTTGCTCTATAATATTTATCCATTTCATTCTTCAATTTTGATTTCTTATTATTTTTTAATATAAAGTATCTATTTTTTCTAACATTATCATTACTAGCTAGTTTTCGATGTTGCGTCATTTCGGTCATATAGTGACGATCTTCAACCATAGTATATTATTATATATAAAAGAAGACGAAGATGACGTGCCTGTTGAAATGTTATGATACATAAAGTATGAAATATAAGCGAGTGTTTTTTTACAACTTTTATTGAAATATGTTTCAGTAAACGGTAAAACACCAATCTATCAATAATTCTATAATATAATATATTTATTTAAAAATATTTTCTTGTGTGTCCATCTCATTGAAGAGTTTTGGAAAAAGAAGTACTTTATTTGTTTTTCTATACTATTTATAAGTATGTATTTTTTTTTTCATATATTGCTATATTAAAATAATTATAATAATTATAAATCTGGATAAGTGATTTTTGTATGTTTATTTAGCTACTAAAATGCAAGTAAAATTCTGCCTAACTATTGAAAAGTTATGTTCCTTTACAGTGTTATATTAAAAGAAAAAAAATATTTTAAATCTATTATTTCTAGGAAAAACGTTGGCCTTAATGCTTTTAATTAATTTGTAAAATTTGTATTGTGTAAAAACATTCAACGTAAACAATGAAAATTAATTTACAACTAATAAGACTAAAATATAATATTCTTATAAATAGTTTAACATAAATTAAACCTTTAAAGTGCTGTATACTATTTTTAATTCTCTTTTAAAACATTAAAACTATAAGAATTCATTCCATGTACACAATAAAATTTTGTGCAATTTTAACAATTCAAATACCAGTCGTAAAAAAATAATGCCCTACTATTAACACTTGTGAATGAATGTTCTTCCTGTTAACTGTAACATTAATAAAAATACTTTAGTTTAATTTTTCTAATAGTTACAGATTTTATTACGACATAAAATTATATATGTACAATTAAGTAAATATTCTCTTGAGAATCTGAGGAATATAAAGACTAGTTTAATACATCTGTAAGCACTAACTGTACGTTAGACGCTGCTTCTAGGAATGAACATCTTCCAAACGAATAGCTATTTTGCTATTAGTATCCGTTGTGTGAAATCTATTTTGCTGGATTTAAAACTTAATTCCTATTGATCTCAAACTATAAATTGTTTATAGGTATGTAAATTAATAATTTTATGATAGTATTCTCTTTGATGTAGTATAAACTTACATACAAAATTGTAATATTTGTTTGCAGATGTATAATTGTTTATTGAAATAGTAATTGTTTCTTTGTTTTGAAGAAAGAAAATTTAATATTCATATCCATATCCGGGAATTCATATGCATGATTAGTAAAACAACACTGTACTTTTGACTTTTTGTCGAGATTATTTATTTATTAAACGTGCTTATATTTTATTACGTCTCTTATTATAAAAATTATACTGTTAATTTATATTGTGTATAAATATGTACATATACAATAAGTACGTAAACATAATATAAGGACTTCTTTTCCTTTCTTTATAGTTTGTAAAGTGTTATTTTTCACGCACTGGCGGTATATTTACCAATGGTTTTATTTACTTTTGAAATTAATTTTTATTAATATTTCGTTGTAGGAAAAATATTATGTGCAACACGTGTGTAACGTGTTTTTATCTCGTGCTAACATTCAGCTATGTCTCATGCGTTAAACAGCACTCGACTAAAAAATACGTACTTTACACGCTAGTTGAGGAGCCTACCATAATTTTTATTGAAAGATCTTCTTATTGGAATGTATTTAAGTTTTTTGTATTGTAAAATACAGTCTAATAAGTGTAATAACTATATTATTAATATTTTAAAATATATTAAGATCTAAATATTCCATTTTTGTAGCTGTTAATGTTTCCATACATACCTCGTGAAATAATGGAATCAATAACCAAACTGGAATTAGTGAAATAAAGAGTCTTTTATTGTTTTATTAAACGAAAGTAGATTTTTTTTTAGAAAAATCATATGTTGGCCAAACCATATAATACCTTATGTGTGAGTTAGGTATTTGTACATTGTTCGGTTTTATTAAAGCACTCCGTTTCTTGTTGTTTTTCAATAAAAAACTGATGCTGTAAAATACAACCTACCGCACTTAGAATGTAAAAAACTATTGTAAATAAAGTCATTCTCTTCTTATTTATAAATCTTAACATTATACACATGTTCCACAACTTAAGACAAAAAACTAAAGGGAATATATTTGTATGACGTGCTGATTATAAAACAAAAAGATTTTTTTTTTAAATTCTGAAAAAATTGCATCATATTTCAAGTAAACATTTTTTTGCCACTGGCCGGTAGTTATTTTTAATATTTTTTTCAAATCTTGTACAATGAAAGTAATCGTTTATATAATATCTAATATTAATAAACGTCCAACAAATATCTATTTCAAATAAACTACCCCTAACTTTGCGAATTAAAAAAAATCTTTTTGTTTCATAATCAGCATTAATTAATTTTTATTTTTTTGTCCTAAGTTGTGGAACATCCTGTATATAACATATTTTTTTTATAAATAAAAAAAAATAAGGTTAGTCAGATTGACTTGCCCTTGTATTATAGTCATTATTCCATTGTCTTCGTACAATTACGACCCAGACAATAATTTAATAACTATTTGCAACAACTTACATAAATAAGCTTAATAAGAATTATTAAGTATACTTACCGATAGTTTTTGTTTTGAAATATTTGAAACCTCAGTTGGTCGTAAGCACTCTGGCCACGTAGAGCATTACAGAGCGTTTGACCTATTTCAAGGGCAACTTACACGAGACAAAATAACTCGACAAGAATACCGCCAGTGCAGTTACCAAGTGTTGTGTACTCGACAATAAACACAAGCCACGGATAACCCTTTCAAGACACCTTCACAATACCCAGACCTTCAGGGAACTTGAGTTTTTTGGCGATCGAATTGTACAGTTGGAACAAAAGTTCTAAAGGCATTTTTAAGGAAGCAATTACTTTTTATTTATTGTTAGTTTGTCAGATGTTCAGGCCCAGATTTAAGGAGCAGCCCAGGGGCTAAAAAAATTTTTACTACTGGAAAATAAAAATGTAATAAATTACAACGTAATGATTTTTTTTTTAATTTTGTATATAAAAAATTATTCTTCACAACAACAAATTTTTAATGGAAGAAAATAATAACTTCTGAATTTAGAATATTTTATGTATAATTTAACATAAAAAAAATGCAGAATCCTTTCAAACATGGAAGTTATCTTGTGAATCTATACTTAGTTTTTATGATGACCAACTGCACTATAAAAATATCGTTTTCAATATTAAAAGTATTAAAAAATAAGCTAAGAACAACTATAACAGAACAAAACTAAATAATCAATTTAGTATTTCTGAACATTAGCAATGATATTTTAAGAGCATTATCATTTAAACATATGAAAGATTTGGCACAAAACAAAGCAAAGATATATAGAATAATAATATTAAAAAAAATTTATTATACTTTTATTCCAAAATTTATACGTATGTATTTAATAAATAAATAATAATGTATATAAAAACTAAATTTTAATTTAAAAAAAAAATCATATGACTAAATATTTATTTGTAGATTTTATTTCGTGTTGTAAAAAGGGCCTCCACCAAATATTTGTCCTGAAGATTTTCTCACCTTTTATTTAGGATACCATACATTTATCTATCGCTGGAATATGTGAGAATATTAATATTTCTAATTTTTTATTATTCATCAAAATTAAAAATTAAATTAAAGGTATTTTAGAAATATATAGTGTAGGTATTGATAAAAATAAATTAAATGATGGATCATTGATTGCGGCACAACATTGCTAGATTGAATATGGCCTCAAATAACTAAGGTACTTGTTTTGTTACAAGTTTTACTTGACTTTTATTAGAGTATGTTGTCAGTTTACAGCCTTTGCAAGGGACCTGCTTCTTGTATTTGTCCGAATCACTTGGATATAACGGTATTTTTATTTGGATAGAGATTGACAAAGTGGCTCAATTCAAGTCAGAGCAGGCTAACCAATTGAACCACCGCTGCTCGTTAATTAATTATTATTATAGTCTTTTAGATCTCTTTTACCCTTTCTGGTGTCGGGATCATGTTATTTTGTATCTTTTTTATTATTTTTTTTCTTTGCTTTCTGTTTTTAGTTTTTCTCGTTGCTTCTTGGTAACTGATTCCGTTTCCGGTTACTATTTCTTCTGTATTGTTTTCCCATGATTGATGGATGGTCTTCCTCTTTTCTTCTTTTGTTTTGTTCTCGCTTTACACACTATCTTTGTTTTACTATCTTCCGGCATTCTTATCAATTGTGCAAACCATCTTAGTTCTTTCTTCTCTATGACATTGGGTATGCTTTCTACACGAAGATATTTTCGTATGATTCTTATTTTATCTATTCTCCTAACTCCTTCTACTTTTGTTAATAATTATTTATTAACATGCAATAAAATTTATTATGTATTTTTTTGGTTTTTAAAGTATCAGAGGTCAAAATTTGTAAAATATCAATTAATTATTGTAAACATGGCATAATAAAACATTGAATATATAAAAAATCATCCAGCAAGACATAATTAGGAAACAAAAATGATATTGTTATTATTGTACTTTTATTTTTTTAATCTTGACAACAAAATTTGAAAATTTTCTTCTATTTATAAAACCTTGTTCTCTTATATTTTGGTAACTGATAAAAATAGAACTGATGTTCACAAAATATTTTTTACTCAAAATGACTTCAGGAATAAAAAATACTGCTCGTATTAGTAAAGTAGTGTAGTAATAGGAATTGTATTACTTTGTTAAAAATTAATTGAAATGATGGATCAATGGTCCAGTATGACTCAGTGTATTATTATAATGATTTTTATACTGGGGGTTGCACAACCGTAGCACCTCTGGATTGCGGAGTCCTAACTACTACATTGTTGCCTTATTCATAATATGAGTAGTAATGAAAATTGTCGCCCGGATTGAAGACATGGGTACTTGTTTGCTAGTATATAAGCATAAAATAATGGTAATAATATTCAGTAAAAGTCCACTGAGAAACTTCCAATAAAATCTTATCACATTCATATCAAATTCCTGCAAAATATGTAACATGTAACAAAGAATAAACTTAAACTTCATATCATTGTTCATTGCATGTGCATGTCAACATGCACTATTCCTCTCTTCCTCTACTATTATTCTCCTCCCCATTTTCGCACCCGAGTGCAGTGGTCTACCCTATCTGCAACTTCAGTGTCATCCCTTCCCGAGTTGTGCATGTGTAGCAGAGATGTCTCTGCCAGCATCCAGATTCACTTCCACCCCTCCGGACTGGACCACGTGTATTGACGCGTGGAGTGGTACCCGAAACTGCCACCAGGGTGGAGGAAACAGAAACGAAGTTTCCACAGCCTGGCATGGAACAGGATGAAATTTTTTCGGTTGGATGTAAATATTAATAAGTAGATTAATTATTTCAAATGGTAGATTCTATTGAAATTATTGCTATTGTCAATCAAATATTGATATGTGTTATTGTAAATCATGTGTAATAAATTATTATGCTTTTGTCATAACAAAAATGGTATCAAAAACAATTATGAAAATGGCATAAAAATTAAATACATTTCTGCATTATTTATGAATTAATTTACTATTCTATCTTACTACCTATTTCAGCAATGATGACATTTTTATTTTTACTGTATGCAAGTTCGCTTCTTCTTTCCATGGAACTTATTATTATACGGGAAGTTCACTACAATTAGAAAGACGTTTTATGTTTCATTGAATATTAATAATTTTTACTAAAGTACAAGTAAAAATTACCTAGAAACAGATTAAATTCTCATCTCGATTTATTGCCCCATTTTCCTCAATAGAATGATGGGACAATATTATTAAATAAAATCTAACGACATGTTTCCTAACTATTAACATATCTATGAAAGTTATGAGTATCATAACCGCTGCAGATGTCAATTGAATTTCGAGCTCAAAGAGCTTGGTATGATTCATAATATCCGTGGTTTGTTCAATACTTTGCCGGTTTCATGTTATCAATGATCAAGTCTGTATGGGTTGATATGATATTTATATTATCCAATTGTCCCATGTTATTTTGAAAAGTATGTACGGTAATATTATACAGACTTGTCAAATTACATGGGATTCAATTATGACTTAGTTACCCTGCTTACTTTTGTCTATGTAAACGAAGCCTTAATAACTTGAAACATTTTATACAGTAAATTCCCGCATTGATATGCATTGTGTATTCATCTTTTTTAGTACTGTCCTATTATTCCATTTGCGGAACATAGATGGCAAATGGAACCAAGATGAGAATATCATCTCTTTCACTTCAACGTACTGGGGTCCGAACTACTTGGACACAGTAGTATTTCATTTGGTTAACAGGTGGCGACTCTGAAAATCGATGCATAGATCTCAGACTGTACTCAAAAAAATCATACTGCATGCCAAATTGATATTAATCCGAAATAACATTTTTCCGACTTCTTTTGGTACTATATGAAAACTTCTAAAACAAAAAATCCTGGATTTTTTCCATTGGCTATTATTTTGATTATTTCACCCTTTGAGTGACAAATTTTACTGAATTGAACCAATGATCTCAAAGTAGGTTCTTATATGTTTTTTGAAAAGCTGACGGATTTTGGCTTTACGACTTAACATTTGGTACCAATAGAAATCAGGAAAACGTTATTCCACATTAACTTTGATTTGGCATGTAGTGAGGTAACCTTTTCAGTGTACATAAAATACATAATGATATTCTACTTTTTTGCAACTGATAGTTTCTTTTAAAAGTAGTATTGTTGTGAAATAAAATTCATGTACAATAGAACGATTTAAATAAAACCGATCATATAAATTCTCTTAGCGATCCAAACTGCTGAAACCTTCACCAAAAAGTTAAAACACATTGTGACCTCACAGGGTACTCTCTCCATCTCTGTCGTACTCGCACATGCTGCTATTTGAAGTGAGCATGAGGTAAGACAGACTGTGCCTCACACGGCTTCAAACGGAATCTTTAAATTAGAAAGTCTCGAGACGAAATAAATAACCAGAGAAACAAGCCAGATAGCCAATATGTTAATTCTAAAGCCGTGTAGCCGAGGCGGATCTGATTAAAATACGATCACGGTGAGAAGTGGAGAATTTAAATCGCAATGTAGGATTCATTATTAAAATGTGTAACTTTGAAAAAAACTTATCTCGTAAATGTGACGCTATTAAGTTAAATAGCAATTGAAAAAAATCTTGGAAATTCTGCCTTTTAAATTAATCACGATATTAACCTTATACAGGATGTACTACAGTTTAAGGTACATATTAGAATGGCATACATTAAATAATGTACATACTGATCACAAAACAGAAAATATCCAAAATTTGCAAAATTAATGGTGGTTTTTTATTTATTAAAAAAGAAAACAAGCAAGTAATTAAACCGATAAATGACGATTTCAATAATTATTTTTAATAATTTTATATTTATGAAAGTAGCCAATCTACTTATATATATATATATATATATATATATATATATATATATATATATATATATATATATATATATATATATATTATAATTAAACCACTCAAGCCTTTTAAGGTTTTTACATTACATTTGAATTTAACATCTATAAATATTCGAACACCCATCAAATTAGGTTAATTGGATATACAGTACGAATTGATAAACTTTTTGGCCGATTTTCGTCATTTTCGTAATTAGTTTTTGAGCTTACAGGGCAAGTAAAATTATTTTTGCTCATTGATTCAGATGCAAAATTGAATACTCTACAACTACCGGAAGCTTTTTTACCTAAAATAATTAGGGAAACAGGAATTTACGAAAATATGAATTTACATCTTACCTGTATATTACATAATTCTTCTTATTATTAAATATATATCTTCTTCAATGTCAACCGTTTTTATTCAAAACATCAGCCATTTTTTTGGTAACTTCATTAATGGTCGTTTCGGAAGTCGATATTTGTGTGTAGAAAATTCCACATAAATCGAATTATAGACAACAAACAATTTAAATTGTTTGAAATAGAATTTTAATTTTAATTCTTTATTGTGCTGATTTAAATTTAAGAAGTTAAAATCACACCTATACAGAATTTTAAATGATATTTAAAACAATTATTTATTTATTTTAATGTTAACATTTACTACGACAAATATAAAGATATAAAGTTTTATTTTCAAAGTAACTAACTATAAAAATAAAATAAAAATAGTTAACATTATAAGCATTTTTTTATATCAATTCTTTAAATTTAAAACAAGTAGTCGAATTTTCAGTTACACTAATAAAATAAAAAGTACTGAATCTAACGAAATCATGGAATAATCCAGTAGTTCCCGAGAAAAGTATGCAGTTGGTAGGTGTCTCTGGGGTTGCGCAGGTCAGCGCTGTGGTTTGCATCCCATCCCACCAGCCCGGGGGTCCAGGGTGACAATCCCCGGCTTTGTCCCCTCGAACACAGAGGGTGCCACCACAGATCCCCGATCATCCGCAAAATTTCACACCAACAATATCGATTCGCAATTTTATACTTGACCAAGCTGATTCGCTTCATACTGCAAGCCAGGCGCTGAAGACAATGATTCTATTAGAAACGGTAGACATGTACAATTAGCTTTATATTTGTCTATGGTACAACATTATTATAGATAAAACAGAGCCTCAAATACTTTGTAATTGTTTTTAAACAAGTTTTACTTGCAATTTAGTGGAGTTATTTTACAGCCTCTCCAAGGAACCTATAACTTATAGTGGGATCCTAACTGTTTGATCATACCAGAATTTTAATTTAATAAAAATTGGCGACTTTGGGATTTGAACACTAGATCTTACACTGCGCTCAATTCGAGTCGAAGTGCACTAACTAAATGAATTATCGCTACCCGATTTACCATTACAATATTCCTACAGGGATCAGGGTCTCAATTACCTGGATTATTCGTTTTGTGACACGTTTTACTTGAATTTTAATGGTTATCTACATTACATTCTTTGCAAGAAACCTACTGCTATAGCTTTATATTGAAAGCCAATAAGGAGAGCGAAGCATTTTATTTTGATAATAAATGGGGACGATGGGACATGAATCTATCATGTAACACATCTCTTTTATTAATCGACGTAGTTAAACGTTTTTAAAGACATTGGTATTAAAATCTTATAATTGTATCATATATTTAAGCGATCATAGGTAATAATACTAACTAATTTGTTAGTATTTAAAGACAAGGTACAAACTGTCTCTCAAATATTAAAGACATTCTTTTAAAGGCAAATACAAATTTAACAAATCAAATATTGCCTAGTCACAAAAAATCCTTTTTTTTAAATAAAAGGCAACATGCGTATACAATTTCTATAATTTTTCGGTCTTTTTCTGTCGTATTATACATCTAAAAATAGCTAGCTGTTCAGTTATACCTAAATATTAAAATATAAAACACAAAGAAAACTTTAGCGAGATGTTGCACTTATTAAATTTTTTTATCATTATTGCTTATTCCATTACACACAATGATTTTAATCGCTCAAAATCTTGCAAAGAAAGAAATCATTGTTTCTACTTTGGTACAAATTGTTACATATCAATTGTACTTATCTTACTACTATACTAGCTACATGTAGAGCAATTTAACAACGCTTGCTTAAAACATACTCGATAGTTACAATTAAGCTATGTCGATTAATATAAGCGATGAGTTACATGATATCTGGAGTCTACAGCTTAAAATGATTATGAACTACTTGAATGCAGTAATCTTTAATTCGGTTGTGTTTCATATTCATTTTAGGTTGTAGGAACTCTTTACAGGCTGTAGGCTGTAGGCATTCCTCCTAGGATTACTGTGTCACATAATCATGTACTTTCTTGTACATGTGCTTCTACATCACATCATATAACACTTTACATATTCTTACATTCTGTAACCATTCATTTTACGATAAATTCACGTGAAGTAAAATTTTTTGTAAAATATATTACATATGTAATAATTCAGCGTTACAAATTAATTTGTTCCAACAATTTCATTTAAAAATCTGAATACGAAGATAACTTTGCTCACTGTATAACAATAGACAATAGGTCAGTATAATAGCGCCAAAGTATTTGAGTACTACCTTCACATTTTCTGAAAATAAATTATTCATTCATCATACCTGGTACTGGCACATTTCTAGGAAATACAAATCTTTAAGTATTAAGTTAACATAAAGTTAACCCATCCAATCAAACCTGATTTGGCAATGATCGTTAGCACTTTAAGTACTAGTATGTCATTAAAATTTGTACTTCAAGTTATGGTATACACGATATTGTTTCAGATTTTGTTGAAGTTGTTCAAAATTAAATTCTACATCAAATAAGATCATAAAAGATGCAACTACACGTTCACTAAACTGTCACATGAATATTTTCTTTTATTCCCATGGCTGTCTGATTTTTACCGAAAGTATTATATTTTATTTTAATATATCTTTTAATTATGATCGTATCTCAAGTAGAATTTAATTTGGAACAACTTTATAATCTTGCAATTTTGCTCCAAATCTATCAAGAGAGAGAGGGTATCCGCACATTTTTTGAAATCCCATGTTAAAGTCATATGTTCCGCGTTTCCTTGCACACACTGTATTGGCTTATGTCAAATTAAAATTATAATTATATTAGTGTTTTACTATAGTAAATTATTTTTTTCTTTTTCAGTGTTCATTATTTCTCTAATTTGTTATTTTGATTGTTTCATTGGGTATTATCAGAATCAATGTTTCTAGTATCTAATATTTTCTATAATTCTGTCCTGCAGCCACCATAGGTCAAAATTTCTGTTTGTACTTACAATCCAAATTTGTCATGGCAATCTGATCGTGTGTAGGTGTTTCAAGTCGAAGTTTAAAATAAAACTGGTAATACCGAATATTGTTTTCAACTTTTTCCCTAATTATGGAATATAAGGAAGTAATATTTTATATTGTAAGAAAGTAGAGTTTCTGAGAAGAGTGGAGAAATAAAACACAGTAGTAAAACATTGGAAGAAATGCTGCAGAAACTGTAAAGTGAATGCAGTAGGTAACAAAGTAATGGCCTAACCGCTGAAATAACCATGATTTAATGTGGAAATTATTATTTACGAGCCGTGCATGTGTTTGGCATTAGCAGGCGATGAAAACAAGAAGCCGAATCAATCTTACATCCGTCATAAAATCATCTTTATCGCCCATAAAGCCGCATATAGAGGAAAGAGCAACTCCTTCAGGCTGATAATCTCGTACGAGGTTTAATTGTTGTTGTTGGCTGATAAGATGGATTTCTCCTCTCCGCGATCTGATAAAGGATGCTGCCTCGTAAAACTCAACACTAAAACTGTTTTAAGTGTCAACATCTGTAAAACAATTAAGTGCGTGTCGTATATTATACAAGGATAGTAAAGCTCCACTTTACATTTTATTTATATAGTGTTAAAGTTTACATAAAGATTGTCATCAGTATACCAACAATGTGGAGTATTCTCAGATTTAAGGACCTTTTAGTGCTCTTTACGTTTCACTTTCCATGAATCAATACTAATATACTTCTCTCATTTAAGATGACACTGTCGTTTATTATTTGATTATAATAATAAGTCTTCTAGATATTCACATTCTACATAACTAAAGTTTACTATTAAAATATTTACTTAAATCTAATTTTTCAATAAATTCACATTTAGTAAATTCAAATAATGTAAGATTAAATTAATGGTAAATTAGGTTTAATGTTCATTCGTCAACTTGCTCTCATAAAAAATCAAATCAAGAATAGAGTTATTATATGTTGCTTGCATTTTCGTCATCAGTTTAGAGCTTCTATAAGGAACAAACAACTATAGTTTATAGTGTGTTCTAAATCGCCAGACCACAGTGGTAATTTTTACTTCCTTGGGCAAAGTAAAGTAAGTATTGCAATCGAGAAAAATTTTGGTTTTGACTATCCCTGAATCAATTTTGACTAGGACTGATGTAACATCTAATTGTGCATTTCCTTTTTTCATTGAAATCGACAGTGCCAAAAAACGTTTAGCAGTAGAATGTTGAAATTTTATTTATGTAGTTACTGTATCATCTAGTTGTGCATCTCCATTTTTGGTTCCAATCAATCTTTTCAGATGGCAATTTACTTTTAGCAGAATAGTTTAGTGACTTTTAATTTTTGTAGAAAATATTTGATAATTAATTGACTTTGTCTTTCTTTGCAAGCTTTTAAGCGTTTAAAATAATGGAAGTTAAAGTAAGATTACCCAAAGAATGATGTTACTTTTAAGTGAAGTAAGTTTAAATGAAGTGCAGCAAAAATGTGTATAATTTAGCATACCAACTAGAAAGTCATGTGGTGTCTACATCAGATTTTTTTTGTAATATCACAATGTAGTCTTAATAGGGAAACAGATACATCCTATTAGAAAAATTACTTGATATCACAATATATAAATTTCTTGTTAAATAAAATCGTTCCTTCGGAAAAAAAGATTCTTTGAAAAAAATTATTGGAAATATTAAAGGAAAAAATTATATGCTCTCAAAATTATTTATCTATTATTTCAGAAATAGAATAATTAGCAACTCCTCTCTTAAGGCACATTATTTCTATGACTTACATAAGTTTATTATTGACTAATTATTTCTATTGTTTATCAAATTTTAAATTGATTAGTTGTGCATTTACTTTAAAAATTAATATGTCTAGTAGTCTACTAAATAATGGCTAGTAAAATTTTCATGTAGGGAGTTAATGGTAAAATACTCGTGAAGTTGATATTATGGTCATTGATTGTATGAACGGAAATTATGTACATATTTTCTATTGAGCACCACGTATATCCAATAATACATACTTTCAATGATTATTTACCCAATATATTCTTACAAATTTTTTTTTATCATAAATATACATGAGACCAATTTCTGTCTTATAAAAGAGTAGTAAGCAAAAGTTTACCTAAGTTTGGTTGATCTAATGTTAGTGAAAGAAATATCATTTTTTTAGAATTACTTTGTTTTTGAAAAACAGGGGATGTGCAGTTTCATAGATGCTCCTTGATTGATAAATTCTTATAGAAGCTGTAGGTTGATAATTACCATTAAAATACAAGAAAAGAAAAATAGATTTGGCATTGAAGGAAATATCTTAAACTATTAAATGTCGTCGAGCCAAACAGTGATTATTTATTGCTGGACACTAGGTCCATCTCCCCCAAGCCTCCAAGCCCGCAAGCAAGTGGGTATTTTTTATCTTGTAGCTCGTGGCTATAAACTGCAGACACACATAACCCGCCATCAGCGGCCAGCATTCCTGCCAAGTGGCCATCCGGAGCACGGCTCCAAGTGACCATCAAGTGGCGGAGATCTGCAGCTGACATTCAGCACTCCAGATAGCGGAGCGACACTCTGCTGACCTAAACTTCCTTCTGAGATATATCGCGAGAATAACGCATTGGGAACAACGTGAGATGGGTTTAATTGCTGGATTGTAACTGTTATGGGGCCGTTCAAATATTACGTAAGCAGATTTATTACAATTATTTACCCCCTCCCCCCATCCCCCTTGTCAGCAAAAGTAAGCAAAGCTCTTACCCCCTCCCCCCAGGCTGACGTAAACATTTTCAATGAATTTTTTTTTTATATTATAATTAAAATGTTATAATTATAATTTTAAAAATAAGAAAATAGATTTAGAATGGAGATTAGATTTTACTGATACAGTATTCAAGATAGAGTAAGGGACAAAATATTATAATCTTAAAAACATAACAAACTTATTTTAAATTTTTGGTACGCATATTAAATTAAAATTAACAGTCTTCAGTCTATGAAACCCGAATCCACGATTCTAAGTTTTCAAAGACATTGGATTGCTTGGATTGCAGCGCTGTCAACATGCGTTCCGATATCATGATTTATATGGATTTGATAGATAACGTGAGCGCTGTCATCGACTTTTGCACGATTCGGAACTTAGTCAACGTGAGGGTTGCCATTCGTGTTAAAAAGTTAATAGCTACCGATGACGTAATCATCATCTAGACTCCCCTACCCCCCATGTCATCCAAAATAAGCAAAACAAAGACCCCCCACCCCCCTATAGTGCTTACGTAATACTTGAACGGCCCCTATGTTATGAGAAATGGTGATGTTTAACGTATGCAGTTTTTAGATGAAGGTGATGTAAATGATACCTATTTTTCTTATCTTCATTTGTTTCTCTAAAAGAGTTCTCTATGTTGTTTTTTTTTATGTATTTATCAATCACAAAAGATGAAAGAGAAACAAGTAGTGATGTCCTCCTTTAATGTACGTTTAATATTAAGTTTTACATCACTGTTGGATTCTGCAACTAATAGTAATTTAATTTTAAATTACATTATTAATAATTTCCTCAAAAAAATGTATTGATTTTTCTAAAGTCAACCTTCACTAAGTCCTGATTATTCTTAGGTTTTCTCTATTGTTGGATGTAATTCGCAACAATTGCTAGACTTATTACCTAAAAATATATCATAACATATCGAAAAATTTCCCTGTGGTATATTTTTTACCACAAATTATTCCACTAATATTAATGAATTAATTCACAATACTAGCTTTATTTTTATTTTAGTTTATTTTAGGGTTGGAAAAAATCCGATTTATTTAATAAAAATCAAAAATTTTATCTACAATGAAGTAAAATCATGTAATTTGTTTCGTTAGTACTTATAAGCGATGCAGTACAAAATTTGAATTATCAAAGGAATCCGATATGAGATCATTATATGTTCAAACAATTTCGAGCCCACTTTTATACTAAAATCGCTTTTAGGAAGGCTTATTTCACATTACAATCTTATAAAGCCAAACGTCACTTTTAACAAAGGCACTCATAAAAGTAATCTCGGAATATTGATAAAATACTTTTTTTTTGTTTTACATTGCAAAGTGCTATGATGTGAATTATTTGTATGTGAATTAGTGAATATAATGGGAAAACAGTTTGTATTTAATTTTTCTTGAGTTAAAATATGATTTAAATCAATGATTTAAATTAATTGATTTAAAGCATATATAACAACCCTAGATTATTAATACATTATTCTACATATTTACTGTATTATTGGTACCAGTTCTCGTATTTCTCGATGCTCGAATATTTTCTGTAATTATTTAATTTGTGTGCTTCTATCAAATTGCTACAGATTTGTTTTAGTTCCTTTTATTTATTTTACTTTGTCGCTCTAGAATGTAATGTCTATTTTTCGACAGGTTGGTAGTAGTTATTCCTCCAAAATTTTTCTCCAATGAAATAAAATTCTGTACACCTTTATCCTGCTCGTTATGCTACTCTAATATAATGCGTAATGAATTAAAAGATGTAGCGTGTATAAGTTGCACTTAATCTGTATTTAAGGATCTAAGCATTAAAATTTAATAGCGTTTAAAGTTAGTATTTATGTTCTAAGCATAATTTTAATTAGCCCCGTGGCATAAAGATAATATGAAGCAAAAATTCGATAATATCATAACTTCTAGAATATGTAATTCATTTATGACTTGACACCTTATATAACCATATATAATATTCCTGAAAGCATAAATTTCCATTTATAATGAATGAGAGAGTACGGTATTGTGGTGCGTTTGGAAAGCAGGAGAGGGGCAGGGGGGCGGACTGCGTGGGTGTACATCTCTCAGCATGTGTTCCGTTGTGTCGTGTTTCTTTAGGCGTGTGCAAATATCCCGAAATAAAAATTTGCCTGGCGACTCCGCAACGCAATTCCTCGCTGTGTTGCGTGCGGCGGAGACGGCAGGCGGTCTGAACGGTGGATGTTACCCCCACAACCCCACAGGCCCGGACTCGCCCGAATTTACAATCTACAGCAAATTATCACTGAAAAATTTAAATGAATAAAAAAGTAAAAATAATATTATAAGATGTTTGCGTAAAGTTTTGGAAGAAATAATAATTCACTAGGTATCAGTTTGTGATGTATAACCTAAACTTACTTGACATTCTAAACTATAGTTAAACAAAAAAATTCTAATCGAAACTTTGACAGTTATGTCGAATAGTTTATTTGGCATTTTATTCTGATGTAATATTGTGCATTTAAAAAAAAATAAAAACACTTTAAAATGATTTAATTCTTGACCCTGCACTGAAAACAGAGCACAACCTAGAGCAGCCAAACTTGCTCCAGAATGTGTTCCAATTTCAGGATGCCAAGAATTAGAGTAAACCCATCAAATTGATTTAATTCCTGATCCACTGAAATCAAAGCAGCTAAGCCTGTTTCAGAATGTGCTCTGGTTTCAGTAGGTCAAGAATTACAGCAAACACTTTAGAATGATTCCTGATCCACTGAAACCTGAGCATAATCCAGAGCAGCCAAATCTATGTCAAGACATGCTCTATGCTCTGATTTCAGCAGGTCAAGAATTAGATCAAACAGTTCTGAGTGCTCTAATTCCTGACTCATTGAAGCAACATCATAATCCAGAGCAGCTAAATCTGCTCCAGAATGTGCTCTGGTTTTAACAAGCCAAGAATTAGAGTACATGCTGAAGCACCACCAGACCATCAAGCGGGGCGGAGGCCCACTACCATCCCGGTGCCTCGCAGAGCGAGACTGAGTGCTGGCGTCTCAGGATCCCAGGTATATCCTGAAACGCGCATTGTTACCGGTCATATGAATTCTTATTAGATGATATTCAATCTGTAATTGTAGCTGTATTAGTGGGATTTTTTTAATGATTTGTGACGGGTCCCTGTTCGGGCGCCAATTTGTGACGATCACTTGGGCCGCAGCGACTTTTTCGGTCCGTGATGTCGTGGTTCTTCCCCAGGAAGTCGGGTTTTTATCGGGCGCCAATCAGCGGTTCCTGTGGAGAAAAATAGTGTGCCACGGGAGCTCTAGGTCGGTTAGGCCAGGGTAATAACACTAAAAAATTAATTACATAGGTATTTTGATGCGAGGAATACATTGGTAATATGTCTAAGGGAGAAATTCACACCTATTTTAGGGTAGCAATTAGGTTCTAAAAATGGAAGGAGGTACAATACACCTTTAAAATAATAACAATTCAATACTTTATTACTGACGTAAAAAATGCTGCGCTATGGGGGTTTTGCCAATGGAAAATTTTCCTTGGGGACAAGAGCCCCGATGCCCCCATGTAGTCGGCGTCCATTTTTGGTGCAACTAGCCATTAGTGAGTTTAATTACGAGTAAATGCCGCACTGAGTAAAGCATTATTTCTATAGGAACATTTAGGACTTCGTGGCTTCACTAGATATTTAAGCTTCTTGATATGACTTGACTTAAAATCAAGTCAAGTAGTAGTTAGCCGAATGTCAAGTCATATCAAGCAGTAATAATTCAAGTACTTGAAACATCAAATAACTCTTTAAGATTGTACTTATTATTATTATCATGAAATTTATTCTGTATTATTAAGGAATTTCCATAATTTCAATAAAAATTTGATATTGTTTCTTTTAACTAAATTGTAGTATTGGTTATCTGTTTAAATATTCTCCTTCCCTGCCTCCCCTTAGTGCGTCCCTGTGCAGACTGCCGCCAGCGCCCTCGAGCCCTTACGGGCGCGACACGCACTAAGGGCTGCCGGGTGTATGGTCGCGTCGATGGCTCCATACTTAGTAAAATAACCGCTCAATGGTCATTTACAGTTTTACGGGATCGTAGCGGGCCGTTTTCCACACAGATTCTGCCAAGAAGCAGACGACGTAGTGTCATTTTTCCCTTCCGATGCCCACACCCCCCACGAATACGTAATTGGGTGATTGGGGGGCTTAAAAAGATTTTAAGGGTTGTAGGGATGATAAGGAATAGAGTACCTATATTCTCCGTTATGGATATTTGCCCGTAACTATTTTTTAATTCAATGCACTTAACAACAACGAAATTTGCAAGGTAGTAAATACTAAATGAACTCCTTTCAACGGTGTTGGGAACTTACATACTAAATTTGATTAAAATTCAATCGAATTTGTTTTATTTCTGTCCACATACATCTAGATAGTTTTATGAACATACAAAAAATGCTTAAAAATTAAAGAAAATTTAATATTCCTCAACATCCGTTAAGATAGAGGAAATGTTTTCTTAAAAAGAGTCGGTTGATGGATTGTTTAAAAAAAGTTTATTTCAACTAGTGCTGGGTTCGACCTCTCGTAGGTCTTTTTTGGAGAATGATAGTTTAAATAGATTAATGTGTCATACAAAAATCTGGATAAATGAAAAATTTGTTGGTAATCTAAGGTGCTAGATGCACGTGTTTACTTTAAAAATATTTTATTTATTATAATCTGTTTTAAAGTCTGATAACAGTATCATTAACTTTTATTTTAATATGTTTCATTAATGTAAGGAGTATGCTATAATGTTTGTTCCAACTAGATATTACTGACAGTATGTAATTAGTTCATGTATCAGTTCCTGTACCGTGCTTCTGTTGGAATGAATTGCAGACTGATTCTGAACCGTTAATGTCATTAGTGTCAATTGTGAGATTTTTTTTCACCTGAAAACATATCTATAAATCGGGAAGATAAATAAAAAACTCAGTGACTCCTTTGCAAATTCTTCATTTTTAAAATGAAATACAATTTTGAGGTTAATTAAATTAAATTGTCAGAAGTTCTGACTAACAGTGCATGCTCCGATTTGTTGACTGTTTTGATCGTCAGGGTACTGTTTCGGGATCGGTCAGAACTCAGTAGAAGCAACCGACTATCAGAGTTTGGGTTTGAATTAGTTGGAACAAACCTGTAATATCAATAAAAACTGAACTTTCAATTTGAAAATTATAATTGTTATTTGTTGTTGACACGTAACAAGACAAATAAAGAACTATTACCCAGAAGTGAAAATATCTTGAATTCATGCAAAATTGAGATATTTGTAATTTGACATTTGTAATTGTTATTTGAATTGGTTATGAGTTATGGAATCCCACTCTAAATATGATTTATGAGAAAAACTATAGGAATACCACCATATGTATCAATTAGTATGATTATTGTCCGAACAAGAATTGACTCGATCTATGTCAGTAAGCATCGTGGACAGAACTTAACGAAGACTGCAAATACAGTTTAATAATCGGTAACATTTATACATACATATTTATTTAAAATTTAACCGCAATAATCAGCTACTTGACGCCTGGGAAATAGTCTATAATGATATACTTGTACGTTGAACGAAATTAGTATAAGTTTCTTTTTATTAATTTTAATATACTTATAACCAAAACTGACTACTAAAAAAAAATGTCAAGTAATTTTGACATCTTTTACACTTTTTTGAATTAAATCTAATTTTAATTTTTTTAATTGAGATGTTTAAATAATATATACATACATGTTCACACTTTTGACTACGATAACAGAAACAATAAAATGGGTTTTATTTTTATTGTTGTAAAGGTAATAAAACTGAATCAAAATAATGAATATGAACTACGAGGTCTAAAACTATATAGTGCCGTGAACACTGCATAAAAAGAATTATACAATAAAATTTTAATTCTCTGTAACATTATTAACATGATAGTAAAGCAGAGTAATTCCATAGTGATTCCATTTTATCAAACATAAACAAACTCATATCTCGTCAAAAAATTAACGTGAGAACATTTAAGTTATTCACACGGGTCTTTACTACCTCGTAAATAAAATTTCTCTGATTAGGGTAACAGAATAGAGTAACATTCTGTATATGTCGCTTCGGCTGCTGAAAACTAAATTCCTTATTTATTGTTTCAGATGAGTGAAGATCTCCAGGTAAGTGATTTCACCATCCCCAAAGGATCTCCAAGTGCTGGTAGCAGTTGCTGAGTTTATTCAGTCTATCTGCGATGTATTGCGGGCGTTTATGGTCGCTTGATGCCCCTAGCTGTTGTGAGAATGCTGTAGAGCCTATTTGTTGTTCGGGATTATTTAGAATACTAAAATTTTTACGTGTCGATAACGTATAACAACGATCAGGGAAACGGTGTGAACAGCGCATACAAGACAAGGATGCGAATAGTAGACAAGGATGACAGAGAGAGACGAGGCAGATTCACACAAGCGTCGAGAGATGGCTCTAGTGGAGAGAATTTCATACTTGCTTTTGTTTACATCTGGCCTCTTACTCACATTCAAGATAGGAACTAATGTAAATGATATGAAGAAATGAGATACTATTATTAGTAACAACTACTGAAGATATGTACCTACAAAGGAGCATATTATTTAAAGTGTATTTTCTTCATTTTTTGATAATCATGCTATAGGTAAATAAGAGTATTTAAATGAGTGAAGTTGGGTAGTGATGTGGTGTGATGGGACGATGTAGTGTTGTTGGTGTGCAGGATAGATATAGAGTGGCACATGTTGCGTGCAGCATGCGTGCCGCTCGGCGTGTCTCCCGCTCATTCATGCCGGCGGGCCGCGCGCGGATTGGCGGCCTCCCCCGCAGCCGAGCCGCCATTGGCTGGCGGTGGGGGGCGGCCGCTGCGCCATTACGCCGCGCTAGTTGGCCGGGCTAGTACCATGGATAAGGCATAGAGGGCTATAGACTGAACATACATGGGTCATAAAGGATTGGAACGCGTATAGAGAGTGTAGTGAATATCCTCGTAGCCATAACAGAGTGCGTACAGTATAATGAGGGCGCGCCGGGACCGTGTGCACCGAGTGCGTAGTGCCGGCCAGCAATGAGTTCCAAGTTCATCATCGATAGCATGCTCCCGAAGTACCAGCAGCAGTTCCAGCAGCAGCAGTTGTTCCCGTCCGCGAGCGCGCCGGACGTCGCCGTGAACTACAGCCTGACCTCCAGCCCGGCCTCCAGCAGCTCTTCGCCCGGGAGCAGCGCGTCCCCGCCGTCCAGGATGTACCCGTACGTGTCGGCCGCGGCGCACCACCACCACCAGCAGCAGCAGGCCGTGGCGGCGGCGGCCTTCGGCGCGGCGGCCGCGTCCGCCGGCAGCATGGTGCCCGGCTTCTCCTCGTCCGCGTCCTCGGCCGCGCTGGCCGCCGCCGCCGCCGTGGACGCCGCGGCCGCCGACAAGAGCTGCCGCTACACCGCCGGGCTGGCCGCCAACGTGCCTCCCGCCGACTCCATGGTCAACTACACGCTCGGCCACCACCAGCACAACGGCGCCGCCGCCTCTGCTGTCTCCGCTGCTGCTAGCTCTGTCAGCGCTGCTTCTGCCTCCATGGCTGTCGCCGCGCAGTTCTACCACCAGGCTGCCTCCGCCGTCGTCGACCCGCTCACCTCGTGCTCGCAGCCCTCCGCGGCCGCCGGCCAGCCGCTCCCAGACATTCCTCGCTACCCCTGGATGTCCATCACAGGTAACTACTCCACAACACTAACCCGTCATAACAACACCATTATAACTTCCATGTGCATGTAATAGTGGAGAAATCCTTCCCGTCGGCGGTGAATTGAGCCTATCCGCGCTGTCATGGCGCAACGCACACAAAAATATCAATAAAACACGGATTTAATGGCTATTTAGTGGGCAATAATAATAAAAATGGCCGTAAACATGAGAGCAACACACAGATGCAAACTTCTTACAATTGCAAAGCGCATAATCGCATCAATTAAAGGGCAACTAGCCCACTACATTGCACTAATCCTTGACAAATGCTGCAAGAATTTTTTACACACATTCAGATCCTGTCCAGTAATTGTTTATTGTTTTTATGGACTATAAATTGGCACATTAAAACAATAAAAGGGGTAATAAAATATTAATAATGTTTTTATTGCATTTATTATCGATAATTATTTATATCAATTACTTTCTTTAATAAATTCATGAATATTTTTATTATCCTTTCTAGTCCGATTTATTGTTTACTTTATTTTCCCACAATTTTTATTTCATAATTTCTTTATTTAAATATTTTTAATCAAAACTTTAACAATAATCCAATAGGTACCTACACATAAAATAGTAATGCATATTGAATGTATAAAACTGTATAAAGACTAAAATATAATTAAATTTATTATTATAATTTTTAAAATTAAATATAAATATAAAATATATAGATAATATCATGTATTTATTAATATAAATATTCTCTTCACAGCTACCATGTAGGTACCAATTGTGCACAGTTTAAATTTTTTTACAAAAAAACCTATGCACACTAAATTTATATGACCCTCAAAACTCTACAATTTGGTATATTACCCACTTAATTTGATAAATGGTTAAGTCTAAAGCGTTGAGTAGAAATTTGGCGATCGTCGGATTCTTAATTTCCTTGAACATACTCTTTTAGTATACAGGATAATAAAAACAATAAAACAAAGTAATAAATATGTTTAAATGATTTGATTTTCGGGTGAATATATAAATTATTTTGATATAAAAATCTAGCTATCAATAAAACAATTGAAAGTATATAATAATAATCAAAACAAGTGCCAAATAATATTCTTTACTGTTATTACTCCATAAACATTGAATATTAAATTATTATGATGATATCAAATAAGTTTATAGTAAATAAACAAGTATGGCATCATTGTAAAAACGGTTAAGACCACTCTGACATCATAATAAAAACAAAACGGCGTGTCGCAGCTCTCTGGATCCATTGTTGTGTCTGATGACGTCACCGTCGGCCTACACAAATTTTCGGCCAAGCCAGACTGGGCTATGATATTTATTTTTATTACTTAGCCGTGTATGACATGACTATGTTTTCTTAAATCACCGCAAAACGCTTTCACTTGGTTTACGAAACATGAGATAAAAATTGTGGGTTTAAAATGACTTTATAATATAGCATTTATTTATCGTCCATGTTAAATAATTAATATTATTATAAGAAATGATAATATAAATAATACGGTCTACAGATAATTTATAAATAATTATTTGAACGATAGACAAAATATTTTATTGACATTATTTGTTGTTTTGCAGTTTGTATTGTTTTTAAATGCAGTAGATTAGTTATTAAATTATGATAACATTTATTTACTACAGTTGATAAAATTTAATTTAAATATATTTTTGCAACATTATTGTGCAGAAATAAATAAAATATTGCAATATAACGTAAATCTTAACAAGTAATTCAACTTATAATAATATATTCAATGCGTTAATATTTGCAATTATGTGCAATTTAATTTTTTTGTTGAGTAGGTATTTCTTATTTACAAAGGAGCAAGTAATACTAATTTAGAAATTGGCAAACAATAGCGTACGTGTGAATAATTAAATATAATATGAAATCTTTTGGAACAAATAAGAATTGCTTTTAATAGGTTTACAATATATCATGTTTTCTACAAACAAAATTAGAAATAGTTTTAATATTTAAAAAATACTAATAATAATACAATTATCGCATGAGCTATGAAATTATATAGAAACCATTGACTTATTATCAGTTAAATAAAAATAGCTTTGTTTGATTTTAGGAATTAATAAAAAATTAGAAAATACCTACAAAAATTGTATTTCTAATATTTTACTTATAAGACTAGTGTTAAAAATTTGTCCGACCGAAGGAGTTTCGGCCGAAAACGTAACCGAAACCGAAACTTATGTTGTTAGGTTAATATTTAGTTAAATTTTTATTAATTACGAAAATCTATTGTTTTTCTTACATTAATATTATTCGATTAATTAATAAATGAGTTTAATATATTAGAAAGTTATTTTATTTTTGTAAAGGTATTTTCTTTACTAAAAATGATGATTATACATTTCAAGGGAAGAAAAATGAAATAACTTACAAAACAAAACTATTAACTGACAACCAAAGAAAAAACTTTAATAGGCGAGTGAAGAAACCCAAAACTTTCGCCCAATTTTTGGCCGAAAACAAAACTTCAGTTGACAATCGTTAAACACAATTTATTTTAACACTGACATAATAAAATTAAATTTTAACACGAAAAACAAACATTATAAGCCTAGGTAGTAATTCTTATAAAAAATAGTGTAATAATTAAATCGCATTTAATGCGAATGTTAAATATAATAAAAAAACTTTTATTATTTTAATAACAGTCAATCATTTAATTACAATTTGCTTCTTGTTTAATAATAAGTATTTATTAAAGTTTGTTACAATGATGTGCAAATCTGCATTCTAATAATCAATTTTTACGTATCTGTTTATTGTTAAACCTTATTGTTTATAAAGTGTAAACTTATGTGATTGTTTTTTGTTTTAGACTGGATGAGCCCGTTTGACCGAGTCGTCTGCGGTGAGTACAATGGTACAGACACTTTTTTATTTTATTTTTTAGTTTTAAGTTTCATACATTTATAATTTTACTCAAACCATTACTTTTAATTACAATACATTCACGGAAAGAAAAGCCTATTTTATTTTTTTTGTAAAAATTGTTTTAAAAAGTAAACAAATATATTACAATATTTTTTTCTGTTACATTATTAATAATTTTAAAATTAATATCATTGTTTTCGAATTCGTTATTTTTCTGTGGATGATTTTATGCGTATGGATATATTTTATTCTTACATTTATTGAGTAAAATTATTATTACATTATAATCATACCAGCAACCCATAAATAGTTACTTGTTGAAAGTACGAACTATTAATATGCTACGCTATAACGTATTTCCATTATGCGTTTCACCATACATTGTGGGAATTTACTTATGCAGTATGGGAAATCTTATTTATGAATAATCATAATTATTAATATATCGCATTAGAACGAATAATAAATTAATCTAATAAAGTAGGTTTATATTAATACTTCGATAAACATTTCCGCAAATATAAATAGAAATTGATACTTAGTGTGAGATAGTAGGCATATATGATTATTAACAATTTATATAGATACAAATTTTAATTATAACTAGAAATCAATTTGGATAATATAATTATTAATAAATAATTATTCTCCGGTATGTATTTCGAGAACATTAAGTACACGGTAGTAATAATGGGTTTAATATAAATTATTTAATATAATAAAAACAAATTACTTCTAGTATAAAAAAAAACTATAGTCGGATGCTTTCATATTTATTTAAAAAAAACCTTGATTGATTTTTGCCCCGCTTGTATCATCGATATGAGATGATTATTATTATTATTATTAAATAATTAATTAAAAAAATCAAGTATCAAAAACCATGTGCTCCTTAGAGTATAGAGACTATTGTAGAGGCACTGTGAGAAAAAATTAGTGAAGTTAAGTTTCATCAGCTGATAACTGTCAATCCGCCATTTCTGTAGGAGCCAAAAGCCACGCTTTAATTTGTTAAATGTAATTGTAATCTTTTTCTTTGTAGTTTGTATTATATAAATAGTTTTCTTTCAAAACTTTAAGTTTAATACCAATTAGTGTGGCTTTGGATTGTAAAAACCGAACGTCAAGTTATATCTATCGTGGAATTGTCTGCCATTTTTGTAGGAGCCTTCCGCGCCATGGTTTCATTCTCCTCACCCAAAAAGTGGGTTCTTACTTCCGCTACAGTAGTTTCTATATTTTGAGATGCGCCCATATGAAAAAATAGATTTTTCTTGAGGATGATCTAAGTGAAGCCGAAACCGGTCAAGGTAGATTAAATTTTAAATAAAGTTGACTGTTTATATTCAACTATTGTTTTTTATTATAACAAATTATAATACAATAAATTTATAATATAATTTTTATTACATAATATTCATCCATAAATAAGGTTAAGCAATAAATTTTAAGATATTAATATTTTTTTTTTTGTACTGGACAAATCATAAGCGACAACAAAATTGCTCAATAATTTTTAATTTTTTGAGAACATTTTTAGGAAATATCGAGCATAAAATTACAACTAAACTCAACTAATAATGGGTAAATCAAAATTCATGTATGTCAGTCCAGTATTTATTTTAAATTTCAACCTCTACTAGTATTGGAATAACTTAAGTCATCCTCAGGATCTATAATTTATTTATTTTAAAATGGATTGATGTAAAAAATACATATTATATATAAAACTTACGTGAAATTATTAAAAAATATTTGTACTGTATGTATTTTTTACATTAATTCATGTTAAAATAAATAAATTTTAGCTCCTGAGTATGTCATATGTGAAGCCAAAACTGGTAGAGGCCTAGCATTCGCCGACTATAAACACTGTTTGGCAATAGTTCGACACGTGTTTGTTTTTGTTACGAGTATAATATTTTTTATACATTACACAATTTTAAATTAATAATATCTACTTTTATTTATTCATTATTAATAAAGAATAGTTTTACTTACGTTTTAAGTATGTATTTTTCATTTATATTAACGGCGTAAATGGATATTAACCTATATTTTCGCTTTTCCGTATTTAATTGTCATAAAATGAAATCTTTAAAAAATAAAGAAAATAATCGAGTACATATATATTCATACATAATTGTTTATACAAAAACGGACATAAAATTATGGTCCTTGTTACAAGCTCATTTTTATAGAGCGCTTAAGATTATAAATAAAGGCATGCTTCCTAAAAGCGTATTTATTATAAAAGTGCGTTCTTAATATGGGGCTATACTTTTTTTTTATCTTTATTTTATAGAAATAATTAATGAGAATATATTTCTTAATGTTATTAACAATGACAAATTCAATTGAAGAAGCTGTTGGTTTTCGGTGAAACATGTTGAATAAATAGATAAATAAATAAAATCACTCGCTTTTGTTTAACAATATGTATATGTATATATATATATGTATTTCTTTATTACAATTTCGGCTGTTATGCCATCATCAGAAGAATTACATCTATTTATTAACAATGGTTCCGATTTAATATACTGCTTGACACAATTTTTTGTATCATGTAGGTTCTACATTCGATTTATTAAATAAAAAATATAAAACATAAATGCCTTCGCCGTAATGCAGTGCTACTGTTTGTGAAATGCTGTCCTCATCTCAACCGAATTCGTGTTTGTGATTCTGGTCGTGTTGCATAAGGCCGAAAATACATCATCTCATTTGTGTTTGGGAGCGCGTAGGCCGGGTGTAGACTAAATATAAATAGTGTCCTGCCTTAGAGGAATGCAACGTACTTTTCGACACACCAGCACCAATGTACCACGCATGCGTAATACACTGTAATATGATAAACTACATGCTTATCGTGGGTCTTTGACACTGGACAAGCGGTTTCACTCGCTGGTGTATACTACACGGATTTTTGCAGTGTAGCTATTTTTCTATTCAATGGTTATCTTCATGTATAGATTACGTATAAATTGAGCATTACAATAATACTCTCTGAATAGAAATTATACTGTAATGTAATAATATAACTTAATTTTATTAACCATTTGTTGTTAAAAAATTATATTGCACTTAAAATATACAAATTATAATTTGAAATATAAAATTGTTCAAAAATTAAGTAAATTGGGGCCGCTTTATGTCCGATGCGTTTTTTTAAGTTGTTATACATTAATAAAATATCTAAGGTGCAATTTTCAAAATCCATTTTCAAATTCAATAAAATTTATTTACTGAATTATTCAATTTTATATTTAAAAGTGACATTAGTATGTGTAATTCTTCTTTTTATTTAGTAAAATCTTTTCTTTTACTCAAAACTTTGAATAACCTATCCTTTAAATTTGAAGGCATTTCGTTATTAACAAGGTTTACAAATTATTTAAAGGTGCTAACCTACTAAATTTGTTTTAATCATTTTTAAATATTGAACAATTAATATTTGAAATATCAGAATCTACGGATTCTACCAAATTTAAATATTAGAATTATTTGAAAAAATTCGATTCCCGGTGAAAGTGAACTGAATTGTTCTAATATTTTGTCTGAATTGTAATTCTATTGAAGTACATAATACATTTTTTATACTTTGCATTAACAGTTATTTTTTTAAACGAAAATTTTAAGATTTTTATTAAATAAGTGAATATACCGTCGTATAAAACTTGTATAATAACATACTTTATATTATATTTTCTAACGAAAAATAAAACTCAATTAATTGCTCATTTCTTATAAATAATATTGCTTTAAGTTACACTATTAATTTTTTATTATTAAAAATACTAATATGTTGATATCTACGGCTAATTTAATTTCATATCTGTTTATCCAATTTGTGTAATAGTGAGAAAAAACCGCCATATGTTTTGCAAAAGAAACATATTTCATTTTGTTCCATAATCATAAATAAACTGCAACTAAAAAGCATTTTGCGACATACTAAAATTATGAATTAATAATATTCGACAGGCGGTAAGGTACTAAAGATATGCTTGTTTTTGTTTATGCTCATTTAACATTTTGTCATTCTTTTAAATAATAATAAATGTCATTTACAGACATTATTTCCATTAACAACAATGTATTAAAGTTCAAAGATAAGAGAACTGTGCATTTCAATTAGCTATGGCGTATAAACAATAACATATGTCCTTTATAAGTATAAAACAAGAGTTTTAAATACGAATATAATTTGCCTGTAGTACAGCGAATATTAATTATGAACAAAAAATAACAAACAAGCGATTTCAGTCTTTCTGTTCATGTTTTATAAAGAGTATTTTTGTTTATCATGTTGGTAGTATGGCCGATGAATAATACCCCAAGCTCTCTCAAACTGAGACTTGGATTTATGCATTGAGTCAACAAAGCTTGTTTGGTTGGTAGTCCTGAAATTAATCTTCTGGAGTTTTTGTTGTTCGCAGTGTGGTACCACGTATGGAAATTTCAATATAAATCTTTTTGAAAAATGTCTTTTACCCCTACAAATATTTTCTCCTTTTTTGTATTTTTTTTCTGAATCACTTGTTTCTTGTTTTCGGTCGACTTGGCAGGTATTCTGGAAATTCGTTAAGAGAGTAATAAAAAAAGAAAGTTTGCACCCTTTTGTGACTTTACAACCCTTACGTGAAAGTTGTAGTTGGTTTCTTTTTAAGCCTTTTTACCCTCTAACGGGACCAGAGAAATCGGTGTTGCTATTTTTTGCTTTCTAATTTCGATGGCTACAACTGTCAAACGTAGAGGAGCTATAAATTTTAACTCTCAAGTAAAAAATAAATGAAGTGATGTTTATGTTTTACTTAATTTATAGTTGCTTTCTTTCGATCAAAGCAATTAAAATATAATCCTGATAAACAAGTCTAAGAAACTAAAACAGCGAGCGATCTATTTTTGCTAAGATTGAATTATTATCTTCACCAATTTTACATCATATATCTTAATAATTATAAACTTTTACGACCTTTAGTATTTTTTAGATTTTTAACCTTGATTTACTTTCGGTATCAACATTGGAAATAAAAAATAACTCGCTGTTTTAAAATTTTATTTCCACATAGACACAATTCTACTAATATATTTTATTATCCAATTAAAATTTACAGATCTTTCTGATAATAGATCTTATAACTAAAATATATTTAAAAAGAAATTGTGCTGAACTCAAAATAATTTAGAAATGACAAATAAAAAAAAAAACAAATATAATTTATAGTTATTTAACAATGCTGTAACAATACACAAAACATTGCATTAAAAGTATATAAGTATATATTTTTGAGATATATACTGCAAAAATTTGAAATAGTTAAAATTAATAATTTATTTATGTTTTTTTATTTTTTTTATTTTTACTTTTACAATAGCAAATTATTAATAAATATTTAAAAAAGCAGCATAGCCGATAAGTTAAAATAGTGTTCATTTAATTTCTGTTTAAAATTCAAACATCGTTTTGAGACTTTCTATGATTTATAATGACTTGCATTCCCCCCATGCTTCCACCCCTAATTTATCTTGTGCCCCTTCTCGTTCTGGTCACGTACACCACTGGTGGGATTGACGAGACGCCCGTGTCTGGCATAGCTGATGGGCCAGGAGACCTAGACGTTGGATATGCAAGCTTATATATGAGATCATACGTACTTCTTTCTGCGCATTGCAAATCGACTTTCAATCACAGAATAAAATTTGCAGATTTTAAAATGTTACTTGTTACTACAAATTATGCAAAAAATACTTGTGGTTTTAAATATGTATACATAAAAATAATGAAAAGTAAAAAATAGTTGAAGACAAGAAAAATAAATATGAGCAATGATGTTAAAAATATCTAACTAAATTAATTTCGGAGTCCATTATTTTTTTAATATTTATAAATTATTAGCCAATTGGTTAAGGTTAACAATAATATGAAATTCTAACAATTGAAGAATATTTTATAATAAGAAGTTGAATTGAAAGTTGTTTCCATCTTCGTCACCTCCTGTTTTTCTCTCATCTCTTTCTTTGCAACATTAGATCATCGCTTTACGTTGAAAGTGCGCAAGAAGAAATCATAATATTTAGATTTATACAAGTTACGCGTAGGTAAATAAACAGTCTGCGTCGACTTCAGCTTTGCATGTAAAACAATTAGAGAGAATACAGACTTACTTACATTACATAAACAATCTCCGTACATGTAATATACAATAACAAGGAAGATTACAACGGAAATACGTTACTCGCAATACGAATACAATATTTATTACTTACGCACTTGCATTACATTACATTCAAATTAAACAATCAATTACTATATCTTATATAGGTTGGAAAAAATATGTAAGGTATATTATACAGAAAATAATTTACGCGACAAAATGTATACTCTATTCAATATAATTACCATTACAGAATTTAATTATAAAATTATAATTATTATGCCTCAATAGATGAAAGAACTGGAAAAGTTTATAATTGCTTTACAACGCAAATTATCTACTATACTTTTTCTACGACCATTATTTGAATGTATTTCGATCACACCACGGTCACACAATGAACTGAAAAAATTGACACATAACTAATAAATCATACCAACTATAGAATATAAAAAACTATGTTGAATTGTAGAAAAAAAATATTATACATTTTTGAGCTTCTAACTAAATAAATATTTTGGATTGTAGATTGAAAAATGTTACTTTTGCATAAGAGTATGATATTCTTTTTATTTAGCACAGCAAGCAAAAAAATAATTAGAGATGTTCTAAATCATATAAATTTTCAATTGAATCATTTCAATAAGTCTTAATTCAATGCTAATCAAATTTTAAAATGATTCAAAAAGAGTCGAAAATTGTGATCCTTTATTTTACACTTGACAGAAAACATTTTGCAAGCCGGTAAATTTAAGAAAGAAAAATTTTATATTACAATTACAAACATTTTATTTTATGGAGTTCTCCTTAAGTTCATTTTTTTCACTTCTAAATTCCTAACCTCTGGGTAACAGTTTCTTTACTATATTTTCAAAAATAAATAGTGAGGGACGTAGTTCCCACTTTTATATATTTTACATCCAGTTATTCATTTTCATAATGATTATTTTTGCAGTACATTCTAACAATTTTAATGTTATTCACCAAATATATATTTTTTCTCTATGAAAACAAGCAAGGTATGTATCCTTGAATATACCTAAGTATTGTCGACCTAATGTTAGGAATTTAAAAGTCAAAAATTTGTCAATAGCTATTTTTTTGTAATTGTTTAACAACTATTGAATTAGCAAAGTCATATGCAGTTGAATAAGGATAAAAATATAATCGAAGAATGAATAAAGATCTGTATTAATTTTTTATATTTTAAAGTTGTACAACGTACTGTTCTTTAAACATATGTATGTTGTATCTAATGTTGTGATTTTTAGTACACTTAATCATTTTGTTGAGTACATTTTTCAAAGTTTTTATTTCCTTTAAACTTTTTTGCCTCCGCGTCAAAAATTCCTGGCGTGGAATCCATCGTGCCCATTAATGTTTAACTGATTGTTTGTGAGTGCGCATGCGCTATGGGACGTCCCTGGAGCGCTCTTCAAACTATTTTACGACCTCCCCCCTCGCGGCTGCCAAGCGCAGCGATCTAGGATCCGTCGTATAAATCTCCCTTGCCCTACCCCGCGGCACCCGGGTTCATTCCATGGCTTGCTTGATTCATCTGGCCCGGGTTATCCGATTTTCAATCCCGACCTGCACCTGAGCTGAAAAAACCCGGTGGGGTGTGCAAGGAAGATAGGTTGAAGCTCAATTCAAATTGGAAATTAAAAGTAAAGTTTCCGGTACGATTTAATGTACAATCAAAATCAAAGGATATGCTTGGCGTTTTAAGTTTCGTTTTCTTTTTTGTTTTAAAAATTAATAAGCAAAATTGATGTGGATGGTTGTTGGAAAGGATGAAATTTTTGGAAATCAGTCGGTGTTTTCATTTTTTTATTTCTACTCCAACTGGTTTCTGCTTCTGTTGGTCTTTCATTGTTGTACCTAAATTTATCAAAAGAGGAGTGGGATTCTATAACTTCGGTGACTATCAATTGGACTCTATTATGATATCAATTGCAAATATCAACTAAAAAGTAAACCTGCTATTCTATAACAGTAATGGTTATTTATGGTTGATTTGTACTTACATATACTCATATATGTATAATGAACACTGTACAAGTCTACACTCATATGGGAATGTCTTAAATTCACAGTAAATTTGAATTTTGGTCATGCTGATATTTGGCATGTGATGTTTACAATTGATATTTTAACCATTTTTACAAGTGCATTTACATTAATTGTTAGTCGTTATTGAATTCGCGAATAAAATAATTTCACATGTTCAGACAAAAGTTATGCTGCATTGAAAAAGACCTTTCCTAACATCAAACACAGCAATTTTTTATTTTCCTTGCTCAAAATAATAACAGCGCTAACATTCGCTTGAAACTTAAACTAGTGACTATAGATAAATGACGGGGAAAATAATTCGAAGTAGAAATACTAGGTGGAGGGCTGTTACCAGCAGAAACAGCACAGGATCATTTTACCTCGAGGGATCATGTTAGACACTTTTCCCTTGTATGTATTTGGTTCATTGTCAAAATATATCTTAGACTTGTATTTATTTATGTTGTTGATATACCAAAATTTATTTAAATAAAATACAATCAAGGAAATAATAACAAAACTTTATAATAATTATAAGATTATGAGCTTTAACTGATTTTTATTTATAAATTTTAGCATTATTTGAAAATAAAGTATCTTTTGTGTTTACCTATTTTCTTTAATTGTATTTCATTTAACATGTTAATATCACTACTCTCAAAAATAAGACATAATAAAGTAAATTCAACAATATTTTATAAAGTACATTTTAAAATCCAGAATCACAATTTAAATTCATATTTATTAAGATAGGACAATAATTTCTGGAATTCAGTCAATATTTCGAAAGCTTAATTTCGGCTCCAACCGGTTTCAACTCCACTTGGGTCTTCTTCAGGGAGTGAAAGTCAAAACCCATATGGGGTCGAACCGATTTTGACTGAATTCCATAAATTATTGCCCTATCTCATTCTATTCATCGATCAGTCAAATTTTTTCTAAATATTTATTTATTTTCAGAATATATCATATTTTTTATGTTGTTCTTTATATTGTATTACTCAATATAAATATTGAATTGTGCTATTTTTCAGTATACAATTTTTATATAATAAGGAATTTTAGAGTTAATACGAGATTTAGAATTAAATTAAGATGTTCAGTTGAACTCCGAATGAAATGTGATGATAGAATTAGTTAAGATCCGTGTTGAAATGTGAATCTTTTACGTTTCAATGCTCTTCAAAATGTATTTAATAATAAATCCGTTATCTGTTCTGCCTACAAGCATAAATCATCTGTTTGGCATTTCGCGCATGGTGCAGTCTAGGAAGTAGACAGCGCTCGTCAGACGCACAGGAAGAGTGCGCAGTTTACGACTGCACAAGACTCTAAATACCAACGGCCTGCATGTAAATTCTCCAAGGCGCCACCTCACATGTAGAGAGTACGCAAACAGAATGCGAAACTCCATGATTTATAGGATGAGGAAATAATTGTAGGAGTACAAGACTACTCAAAGACGAGAATGAGTTATAGATGAGTAATTATTCTGGACGTGTCTAGAGCTTTATTGCACTTGCAACAGATTTTCCTCAGATATATTTAGCAATATTAATCATATTTTATATTCTCTATCTGCTTCAGAAACTCTATGCAAGTTATAAATGTGAATTGTAACATACAATCGTATTGTTATTGCTAAAGAAATTTTATATGCATATATAAACATAGTCATAGTCAAAATAAATATAAGAAACGTATTACAGGTTTTAATATATTTAGTAAAGCAGGTATGCGTTTAAGTACAGCTTAATGTAAACTAACTTTAAAAATAATATAAATTAGATCTGCAGATCCAAATTTATTATTTTATTTTAGGGTATTGCAATACAATAAATTTAACATGATGAAATAAATATATATTTGAACAAAAATTTAATATTCTGAAACATATTATCCCAAAATTGATATAATATTTAATATCTGTTTTCTGTGCAATAAATTTTTTAAAGAAATTAATACAAGTATTAACAGTTACGTTTGCGTTATTTACGGAAATTCATAAAAAAAAATTAAAGTTCCTAAAAATATGTTAAAATTTTTAAAATTAACTCAATCTACCGATTTTTACAAAGTACTAAAATTAATTCTAACCTTAAAAACATTACTAGGCAAAAAAATTGCTCAAAATACTTGATAAGTAAAAAGTTTTACTTGCATTGTCCATTTGGACAATTACACACTTCATGTTAAAAGTAATTGACACGTCAAAAACATTCCTATAATGGGATAGGGCTTCAAGTATATCTAAGGTTCTTTTTTCGGGACAAGTTTTACTTGCATTTTAGTGGTGTGGGTTGCAGTGGTAGGCGAGGAATTGAATAAAAACTTATTAAACTGACATTCATTTATCAGAAAATATCATCAGTACTCGTAACGTTATTTATTATCAGCATACCAGAAGAACTTGCTGCCACTTTTTAAAAGTAAATTGTTAAACTTACAATCTACACTTAGGAATTCAATATATCTATTTGGATAAAAATTGGCGACTCAAAACTTTATGAATAGATCTCAATTCCTAATTACTGATTTATAAAATTACCAATATAATTATTGTAAATATCGCCTTATATTTATTTTACGGTGATCAATAAATGCACAATGATATATTTGTTCATTCATCCATGTATGTTGTTTCTGTTTACTGATACAGTTCTAAATTCTCCATTCAGTATCGCCGTATCTCTCCGACCTTGGTAATGCATTGTATATTGTATTATCCTCTTTCATGTAAACAAAATGAACATCATACCGTTTCAGGAACAAATAGTTTTGTTCCGGTTCCACTATGCGATACACTAGCATGCGCTAGTGTGTGTGCATATATAGTATACACAAACATGCACATGGTTGGCATTTAGATTATGTGTTATATGTTTACTACCGACTCGCATGTGTACTACTCATAGCACATGTCGTCAAACTCATACGAGAATAATTTTTAATGTTTTGTTTGCTAGATTTTATAAAGTGTTGTAAATTTGAAGTATTGTGAAATAATTTATATTTGTTTTGCAAAACAAAGCAATACAAATATATTTATATATGCATTTTATACATTATCGTAAATAAACGATCGTATGCACGTACCTCAAAACATGAATGACAAAATATGTTAGGTTTCGTTTTTAGTCAGAATAAGTCAATTTGGTTTCAATGCAAGTAACTCTCATAAAAATTCTTAAGTTGTTTATTTATTCAAAGTTGTACAGAGTTTAAGTTGTTTAACAATTTTTTAAAAATATTAGTATTTTTTTTTTACATCACTCCCCAACTTTCCTATTAGTAAATTAATGAAAAATATAATTTGTACGTAATTTCAGAATCTATCAAATGTAAATATACTAGTATCATAGCTTTATGAAGAATTCTTTTCAAATTTGTTTTAGAACTAATAGTTTTTTTTCCAAACAACTAGATTCAATACAATAATGGCAATAATTCATTATTGTTCAATTTACTCTAAAGTTCTTAGTTTAAATCTATGAATTAAATTATGATATATTTTGTTTATTTTTGTTAAGGGAGTTCACTACTAGCCTTTGAAAAACACCAAAATGTTTTTCACTAATACTATTAATATTGCCTCAAAACTACGATATTCAAAATAAGTAAAACACTGTCAAATTTCAAAGATATATTATTAAGAGAGAGGCAAAGTTTCATCATTTTCCTTCAAGATAATGTCAATTTTATATCAATTATTATAAAAATTGTAACATTTTTAACGACATTATGTTTCTAGTAAAATTTTAGATCTGTACGGTAACGTATTTAACAAACGTCATCTCTTTAGTATTCAAGGCAATAGAGCAGAATGTATATCAGTTACTATACACAGTTGTTCAGGAAAGTGAACCATTGAAAATATTAAAAATGTATGAGCAAAACTGGTTAAATTTATACATTATATTAATAAATTCAAATCGGCAAATTGAGAAATTAAATAAATTAGAATTATGGTAAATAAAAATGTAAATTTAATATACGAAATTATGTGTTTATGGCAAAAAATTACAGTAAAGTATTTAGTAAGCACAGGTGTTTTTAAACTAATTTAAAATTTAACTTTCTATTCGAGAACATTGAAATGTACATTCTTTTCTTATGGTATATTAACATGAAATATTTAATTATTTAATTCATTTATAATTATTAAAAAAAAACTAGGTACTATAAATCGTGATATTTTATATACATTAAAATTTGTATTCATAATTTTATTTACTAACCTTTTTGCAACGTATTTACATTTTTCTTTTAATACATTCATAATTCATTCAGTTTGTAGGTGTGCCAACAAAATAACTTTTTTCAAACTTTGGTTAACTTAATCACAATAAATAAAAGTACAGTTAAGTAAACTAGCAACTAACTCTATCTGAAATCAAGAATTAAATTAAAATAACATCAAAATACTGCTAGGAATAATCTCTGATACATCAATAGAAATATGTTAATTTTGTGAAAAGATTTTAGGTTGATAGTAATCTTCAATTTACGAATATTAGTGAGGTTGCTTCATGTGACATTAATTAATTTATTATAATTTATGCTGTTTTGAAATTTTCTAGAAGAAATTTGATATTACTTCTTCAAATCTACAAAACGTGTTTTGAAATTATAATTGCAATTAAAATTAATTAATATTCCATTAAATTGATAATGATTTTATTTACATACAACTTTATATTGTTTTATTTATAAAAATGACAAATGCAATTTAAAAAATAGTTTTGTGGTAATATGCAATAAAATGAAGTTAAATTTGAACAGTTGTCTTTAATACATTTCTTATACGCAAAGACGGGAACTGAAGAAAGTGGAACATATATATCACGTTAAAAATTTCTTTTATCTTTCGGAGATAAATAATAGCTGTTATTTATATTTCGGGCTTTTTGTATTATCATAAATTTCCCATAATTAATTGTAAACCGATAGGATTTATCTATTAGCTACTAAATTATCAGGACAATGACTTTTAGATTAAAAATTTTTCAAACAATTCTTAAGAGAAAAACCTGGTGTCTTTTCATGTTTGAAATGGAACATCTGTTATTTCCCAATTTTTTTACATATTTATTACTCATTTATATTTTTTATTTTAATTAAACGACAATAGTAACAGTTATAGTTTAATTTGTATAGTATCTCCAAGAGCATAGATAAAATGGATATAACCCTATTCCCCTTTACACTCTCCCTTGTTCAGCGCCTCTGGCGGCGTAACTCTGAACTACCAACTGTCATTTCACTAGAACATTTTACGGTGTACGCTGACACTTATGGACCGATTAAATAATTTGTGGGTAGTATTAAACGCAGTAAACGAGCTGCCACACATACATGTGCCGCATTTAAAAATGTGTTTATTAACGCATAATATTTAGGCAGGTACGGACCACCGCGCATGCGTACTGTTGCTCTGTTGTTTATAGGGCCGGTCGGAGAAATGTTGCTAATTAAAATGACAAGCGGCAGGATAAAGGAAGTGCCATTTGTTTTGTTTACTTTATGACGAAAAAAATGTTTTCATTTTTTAAAAATACCAGAGAACATTACAAATTATTAAACAGCAAAATTCAAAATTATATTTTTTAAACGCAAATGGTTTTTTCCTAACTTCAACAAGCAGATTATCTTGACCGACTTTAATTAATTTTATTTTAAATTAATGTTTTTTAATCTTACATTCTTTAAAATATGTGTCAATTTATTTTAAAAACAAATCATATATATCCATCAACTAAAACAATTATTAAACATTCATAATTATAATTGAAGTGAATAAGTTTTTGAAGTATTTAGTCAATTTATTAAATACAATACACCAACATTTCGTCTTCAATTAAATCTTCGTCATAGTGCTACATGAAATGTATATAAGATACATTAATTATTTTTTTAAAATCGTCTTAAAACATAGCATTTTCAAAATATATAAAACTTTGTTAAATTCTCGTATCTTCATACTATGTCTCTCTAATGATATATTTTGTAAATTATTGTCAGGTTTTATTATTTTATTCATTTAAAGTTTGCATATATTAAGTTTCCTGTACTACATATTTTAAACAAAATTTCAAAAATATACCATTAGAGAGACAAAGTTTCATCATTTTTCTTCAAGATAATATCAATTTTTTAACAATTATACTGTATAGGCGAAGACAATAAAATGACAGATTTGATTTAATTGTGACCCTGTATTTTACCAAAAAAATTGCTGGACACAAAAGACTTTTATAAAGATACAAAAGTCTTTTGCATCCTTTAGACAAAAAACATTCATTCGGCGTGTTGGTAGTTGTTATGTAAATATTAGCTTCTCATGATAGTTTTCGAAAAATATTTAAGCAGAGTCACTGTAATTCAGTAGTGGCGATTTTTAAATCATGATTTGCTCCGAGTACGAATGTGACATATTTTTATTATTTTTGATGAATTTATGAAGAGAACGATAAATAATTTTGATTGAGATAACTATGCCTTCTAATTATAAGAACTAATATATGCAATTTCTAATTGCTCCATAAATTAGTCGAAGGGCAAATAATATTTTATGAATAAAATTATTACGTCTTGTATATGAATGAATCATACGCCCTTTTCGTCTCGGATTCTATATTTATCCATCAAGCTAATTTAGCGACATTAATACCACAGCAATTAATTTAGTGAATTTATAACTGCGGGCAGAAGTCTAGCTCGTAATTTTCCTTTCTGACAAGGGAATTGTTCTTGTCTGTTTCTTTCGCGTTATTCCGCTCAAACGAGCGAATATTGATAAACGGAACGCAAAGGGAAGCCGTTGTTCATCACTTTTACGAGGCATTAAATCTCCTTTACGGTCTCTGGAAACAATCCTTACGTGATCATGTAAATTCCAATTCCACCGAATATTTTTATTGGGGATTATTATGTTCGCGATAAGATCCAGTGCGAATTTTTTATTTATTTTTCAAAAGCATTTACAGATGATGTGTTTACGACAACACTTTATGTTTTAGTGTTCGTAAAACTTATATATCTGGTCGTATAACAATTAGCTCCGGGGAACTTGTAACTTAGACTTTTATTGCTTGTTGACACAGTGCAGTTATGTGCGGGTGTAAATTCATCCATAACTGGGTTTAACCCCTGCTGGATTTTTTTGCAAGGGAGAAAGTTGACTTTAAATTCTAATCCTTTTGTTGGAATACCTTTTTAGAAAGTTAAAAAAGTATTGTGTTGCTAGCACTACCATACTTGCAGACCTAAAGAGCCTAGAATTTTTTACTGCTAGAGTTTTTTGCTAAGGAGAAAACGAACGAAATCTTTTTTTGTATTAGGTACGTTAACGGAAAGATAAAAAAATATAAATTAAATTTAGACTTTTTAGACTCTTGTCTTATCTTGTCTAGATTATCAAGACAATACTGGTAAAAGTTTTGTTTTAAAATTTCAAGACAAGACAAGACATTCATATTCTAGATCAAGAAGAGAAAAATCTAGACAATTTTCAAGACTCTAGATTAAATAAATTTAAAATTTTCGAAATATAAATACATCATGTGAATCTTGTTCCACCTGAACTGAAACATTGATTGTAAAATAGAAAAAGAACCCTGCCGAAGAATTATCTCTCCTTGTCTAAAGCGTATGCACTGGTTCATGTAGGAATCTTGAAAAATATGATGTTTTTTTTAACAAATTTACATAATGTTGTGATTAGTTTATCCATGATTTGATTGTTATCATACTTAGAACTTGCTGTTTATCAACAGTTTAAGAACATTAAATAATTTTATTTATTATTATTTATTTCAAATGAAATATGGCTCATTGTGGAGTATTTATAAAAAAAATAGCCAAAATATTAATATATCTCTATAAACATTTTTTATTAATGTTATTAATACTTATAATTTGACATAAACTAAAAAACACTAATAATATATAAAATTTGTGAATAATATGTGAAATAAAATAATATATAAAATTTTATGTTATGTTACTTTGACAAATTATATATATTTTTTTATCTGTTGGTAGACACTGATGATTGTATGTTTATTTCTTTACATGCAGCCTTACCAGTCATTGACAACTACATAGGTAAATAGCACAAAATATAAAACGACCCTGTCCTATCTCATACCTACTGTAAAACCATTAACCGCTTGGCTTTTTCCTTTTGAAAGTCTTAAATTTTTATCTTTTTAATGTGTATATTTAGAAAAAATAATTTAAATATTATTCAATTTTCTTTTTTATGACAATGCTGTTTTGTTTCACACTCAATCGTAAATTAAGTGAAAAATATTAATTTAATGACTTTTTATACAAGACGTAAATTAGTTTTATCTTTGAAGTAGCATGCATCGTGATTAACTTATTATTAAAAGTTGTTTTTCATACAACAATTAGTTATAAACATATTATTTCCATGGTCTTTTAAATATGAAGAATTGTTAATGTTGCAATGTAACATTTTGTAAATGTGTGTGAAATGTCGAAGCATATGTATTTTTCCATTTCTAATGGCTTGTAAAGTAAGAAAATTACAACCCAATCGCTATAAAATTAATGTCTTGCCATAATCACCCATTGTTTACACGAACGAACATACGCTCACTGCCAATTATGTCATAACTGAGAAACAAACAATAAACTTTAATGTCTTTTAAGTTATAATTTCTAAACCTCTAATAAATTATCGCAGAAAACAATAAAATTCGCGAAATCTTTAACAAATAGGCATTAAATTAATGTATGCTGCAACACGAAATTTTAACGAGATATAAAATTTTTATTAGCGTTAAAAAAACAGATTTTTATGGTAGGGAATATCTACACCATGATAGAATGTGATGGTCCGTATTGTAATGGGCAGTAAAGCCTCACAGTCTGTCGTGCGAGTTGTTAAAAACTTACCCAAAGTGGCTATAAATGACAGAGAAGTGCCACTGTGCGTCGCTTGAGCCTTACCTAGCTGGTATGGGTAATGGCAAGGGTAGCAGTACGCGGAAGATCATTGTAGATAACGCATGCGAGATATTTAGCTAATGCAAACATTAATGCTTAAACTTAAATAAATTGTTTCTTCTCTCATTATTAAAATATTATTTTAATGTACATACATTATAAATTATAACCTACTATGAGGTATGATTTGAGGCGGAGCTTTCTTACGAGAACAGTTGTATTAGGTACTTACATTACAAGTCTCTTATTATATTTTTTGCGCCAATAGCAGCATTTAAGAGCATTGTGTACAGCGATTGTAAAATTCGAAAACATGTTTTTTTTTTGCGAAACTGCTTTATTCGATATGTATAATACCTAGCAAAGTGGGTTAAAATATATTCAAAAGATAAAGAATAAATCTAAGTTTCTGTAATTTTATAATTTTTATTTTCGTTTATTTTTGAATATTATTGTCATTCAAAATTATAAATATTAACTTAGGACGTATGTTACTATAGAAGTGGGTTATACTTACATGAACGGTGGCGTGACAGAACGTTCATAGTTTTCTAATATCTCATTTTTGGTACATTTTAGAGAATAATGTTATTAGAAAAATGATTTAAAATCATATTCTTAAGATCGAACTGTTTTTAAAATTTTGATTATTCAATGAAATATAATTTAAATTATTGTTTTCATTGAATAAAATTAAATGACCTACAAATTCTTTTCTATATTGCTGCTGACTTAATTTGCAGTTGTATAAGGTAAAAAATTGTAATTGTGTAACAGATTTGCACATTCACTACAGAATAAATAAATAATGAAGTTTTGTTATTATATTTATTTATTTATTTATGAAGTGTATCTTATCTAGAATATTTGCCGATTAGGAATTGTATATTTTTTTCAAAATTTATTAGCTCATCATTTTGATATTAACTAAATACGTACATAACGATCATCGTTTTTCTTGTACCTATCCGTTGCTATTTTATTTCCTTGATGAATGTATCGTATCATGTTCAAATAACAGTAAACGTCTATATTACCGAATTTGAAATTATTTTAGTTTATTATTATTGTTTACAACATAATGGATACATAGCTTATTTTAATCATTTTATTTACTTGATAATGTTTTAATACCATTTATCACCTTGATGAAGACTTATTTACAGTCGAAACGTTGGTGTTTTAATGGATTTTATGAAAAAAAACTCCAAAAAAGACCTTCTTTTATAAAAAAAAAATATTGACATTTGTATATTCAGTGTTAAGTTTGTGAAACAACTAATATTACAAATTGTTTATTTTTTGAGATAAATATTTGAAGTTATATTTAATTATTAAAATCAACGATAGTTGGTCATTAATATAGTGACTTATAAAACATGAATCGACTGTTACCGTTGTTACTCGGACCATGAGTCCTTTCGTCCTTTTGCCAGAATCGTCCCTTCTGCCCGAGTTGCCGGTGGCTGCAGTCTAGCCTGGCTCGGCATTCAGCCATTCGGTGCAGGACAAAGGCAGCTGCGATCAATAGGTAGGGATTGCAACATGGCGCGCGGTGCTCTTGCTGCTCGTTGTGCAATCATCGCTTGCGAGAACTGCCAGTGGCGTACGCACGGATTTACCCCGGGGTGGAGGAGTAGGAGCATCACTTTCAATACCTGCACTCAAGGTGGAAGGAAATCGCTGTGAGGTTGTAGAGTCTGGGTTTTCATGATCTGTGGGATTTCCGATAGGCATTTTGATAATCATTCTTTGGACTTGGTTTTTAATTAAATAAAAATCAAAATTTAGATATCACAGTTTAAAAGTAGAACTCAGGACTTTTTTTCTTAAAAATTTTTCATTTTTTAAACATTTTCTTAATATTAAAGTCGCTTTATTATATAACTCGTATTAATTTTCAAAACCATAACCCCATATCAAACGAAGTTGTATATAGTTAAAACAGACCAAACAGCAGTATTAAACCAAAAATTGTGTTGAAAAACGCGAAATATCCCAAAAAGTACTTATTGAGAAATAATGCATATTGACAAATCTCGATTTCAAATTTTCAAACGGAATTTCATTATCACTGTCAAAGTTGCAACTTAAATAAAAGTGTTTTTTAGCTATATCTCTAAAGTGGATAAAGATACAATCTCAACGATTATACCAGTCATTTCTACGGGAAAAGTTATATAAAAAAATATTTTCTCCGCATATTATGTTCTTTGGATCGATTAGGGGAAAAAAAATTGAAAAAACCTAAATTTCAAAATTTCTCAAAAGAACATGTTTATTAGGTATACCCCTTTAAAGATTAGGTTTTGACTTCGGCGACCTCACCAATCGATTCTACGGATAAAATTACTAATTTTTAGATATTTATTGCAAAGGATACAATTTGTAGAAAGGAAAAACCAAAATCACCGAAAATCGAGAAAAATGTAAGGTACCTATACTACCTTAGATTTTTTTTTCGAATTTTGGCCATTTTCAGTTTTTTCAAATTAATTTTTTCTTGTTTTATTTTAAATTGTTAAATGCTGGTAACGACATTTACTGAGTATCCACTTTCAAAGAGTGTAATGATATTCATGCATATTTTACTTGTAACAAGTATATCCACTACATAACGTGCAATAGAAAACGCATAAAGTTAATAAAAACTAGTATTTTCCTATTTTTAACGGTAATATGTTAAATATAAAATTTATTAAACAGTGGATATATAAAATTTATATTTATGATATTGCAAATATCATCTAATAAAAATATTAAATAAATGTGTACAGTAAAACAATTAGTGACCTATAAAACTGTAGGAATTCAACAATTAGAAATATTTTTTGCAGAATTTGAATAATTTTCAAATTTATTTAATATAAAAAGAATAATTTGTGATATTGTTAACAAACGTATTTACAACATTTTTATTAAGTGTATAAATATTTTAGTATTATTTTATTACCAACATTTCAACTTTTTATTCTAAAGTGTTATACTAATAGCGAATAAATTGACAATAAAATAAATTTTACCATGTTTAAAAACAATCTTAAGTTCGTATTGTCAATAATATTTTATTTAACGAATACATTATTACACCTTATTACTTTCTAGTAATTTTTATTGCTTAATAGTATTTTTTTACACACGCTAAAAAATATCAAAACATTTTTATTAGATCTTGACTTATGGATAATCATTACAGTCTGAAAAAGTCAAAGTCAATGTGATTATACCTTTCTTATTTTAGTGGTAGTATTTTGTAAAGTTCTAGCGAGTTATGAATTTTTATTCTTAATTTTGTATAATACATAAAGAGTTCATTTTAAAATACGAACGGTTTTAAAAATGTGCCATATTTAAAAATTTGCTATTTTGTATTTTTGTTGAATTGTCCATGTCTTAATTTTTTTTTATATAATACTTTTCTATAAAAATATTACACACATTTTTTATTTTGTAGAAAACCCAATAGTAAGACATTAATAAATATTCGTCACTGTAGAATAGGTGTTAAAATTTCATCATTGGATGATGAAAAGTGAATTTGTTTTTATAACTAGTTATGTAAAGTGTGCCAAGCAACAGCCAATTTTGAAAACTGATACTTTATGTCAAAATTAGCAAGAAATATCAAAATTATATGAATTTTATCAAAATTGAAAATTTTGCGGGGTACCCTGATGAGGACTGATTTACAGTCAAAACATCGGTTTTGACTTTATTTTGTTAAGTAGTAAATTATTTTTTAAAATATCTACGTTTGAAGAAAAACTATAATACGTGTCATTCAGAGATAAGTGTCTTTGTGTGCCTCGCATGTAATTGTGCGAGTCGTTTCGCTCATCTTGCAAATTTCTACTTCATAACACAATATACTATTTAATAAACTTAACTATAATACTTTTAAATTCTTTCAATATAAATTTCTTTAATAATATTTCTGCTGGAAACCCCCATCTTGTACAATTTTGGTTTAGCTGAAAGTGACGGCACATCCCTGTTGTTAATCACCCCCTATTCTCACAATTACCCCTTCTCCCCTAAAGAGTAGTCGTTATAAAAAGCCGCGACGAGCCGGACAATAGCCCATGCGGCCATTACTCCGCGGCAGTTATGCAAACGACGCCACTATCTCCCCGTGTGATTGCCTCGGCGATGAAGCCGTGAGAGGACGGACACTGACCAACTACCCCCCAAGGCCCACCACATGAAATGGAGATGAATTTTTCTAGATGCTTTATAGAGCGAGTACGAGTTAATTCATTATACGAATTGTAATAAGGGTGGGAATGGGGAATGTTGTACTTTATCAAATTAAATAAATTGGCTGGTATAAAATTATGAATGTTTTAACATGAAGTTCATTTTTGCGAATTTATCATGAGTAATATTATTTTTTAAAATAATGTCCCATAAAGCTCTTGTGTCAGTATAATCACTTAAGAATCTAATTAATAGCACAAAAAATATTTTAAATAAAATTTATAATGTTGTCTATAAATGCATTTTTGCTGTTCTATAATTTTTTCTAATGAAAATATTATCATAGCACCTTAAAATATTTGTATACTGTATAATGTACCTAGTAAAATAATTAATGTTCAACATTATTTTATACATATATTTATGCCAAAAGTTCCCTGAAAGATACAATACTTTATTTTATAAAAATATAATTATTTGTCTATAAAATTTCCGAATAATAGCGGCGTCGCTTCTTTTCCCACCTTTAGCGATACTACCTGACCAGATAGGTCAATCGCGATGACTCATCTGCTGTGAGTCACGTTCGTTACAATATTGAATATTTACTGATTTTATCTGTAATCATTTCTTCACATGTAAATATTTATATGGAGATGTGCAAGTTTACAGTATGAAAATAACAATCAATTGTGACCAACAGCGATGGTAAAATTAAATATGGAATTTGCTTGTCAAAAACATAATGTACTGTAATCTATTAAAAATATATATGTAACTGTAGTCTGGAGTTGAACAACTTTTTCTATAATTATTTAATTAAATTTAAATAAAATAGGTATAGTCTTATAGTAAATCTTAAACACTACCATAGTATCCAAATATTCTGAAAATTAAAAATATTAGAATTCTGTAATTTTTTTTTATTTTATTGCCACAGCTTCCAAATAGCAAAATATTTTTTTACAAAAACTAAATATTGTTAGAGGAAGTGGTCTAAAATTCATAAGGAATAGAATTTCACCACTCATGATACCGTAGACCTCACCTACGATTCGTCCTATTATTGCAAAAGAGTCTTTTAGAATTAGTTAAAATTAATATGTTTTTTTTTTATATATAATATTCGCTGTATGTAGCTCCTGTGTGTAGTGAAGTAAGAAAAAAAACATTGCGTAGTGCATTTGGAAGAAAATATCAATGAAATGGCAACTTCTTGTGTTAAAATGTGGAAAATATAGTAGAAAATATAATCATTACATTTTATCACCCCACATTCCAGGATTTTACTGAACGTCCAGCAGTTTCTGACCGTAAAATCCAGGAGTTTTTTTTTACAAAAATAAGAGTAAGCAAAACGGACATTTCCAAAGCCAACAGCTCTGTCTACATACCTACATACAGGGGTAGATATTCCTTTGAGCCTCGTAACATTTTGTTAAAGGCGATAAGTGCGCGCCACCTCTAGGTGTCGGCTCCAGTCGGCCATCTCCGCCGCCGTTCGGCTCCATTCGCCCGCTCTTATTGTGGGACGTGTTTATTGGACAATGGGTATATCCAGGGGTGACCAGTAAGGGTGGGAATTAACAGTTTATCAAAATTTCTTACGAGAAGGAATTGCTTCTGGTCTTCGGAGACCAATTCGACTTGATGGCTAACAAGTTTTGAGGTTAGGTTTTATGACAGCTGTTAAAATTAGCAGCATGGGCTGTAAATTTGACGGTTCGGATGGTTCAATGCGTGGAAATTGATTTTAACGACGATTTTTATGTCGTGCTGCCGAAATTTTATTTAGTGTGCCAATTTCGCATCAATATAAAATTAACTTCTATAGACAGACCATTTTATTACGCCATTTTCCGTTAGGTTATGTTTCGTTCCAATTTTGACAATAACACCCCATAGGAAACCAAAATTGTGTATTTATAGACAGAACATGCTATAAACTACAAATCCGTTATAAATGCCAGATTTATAACTACATTTCCATTTTCGTAAAAGCTACATGATTTAACAATTATTTTTCTATGACCATTATGATATTTGCTTGTTGTATATTTGTTATTGCTACGGATACATAATATATTGTAAACACATTTTCATTTCCCACGGTAACCATTGATAACGTTAAGGTATAAATTCATATCTCACAGTTCTGTCAAAAATCGTATTGTTTAAATTTTATATGTACGTAATTGCTAAGAAGTAGTGAAATGAAGACATCTTTATTATTAAAATATAAATGAATTAGGAAATAATATCATTATCATAGAAAAAAAAGAGTACAACTCGCTTAGAATATCCATTTCATACTCGTATGAAATGAGTACCAATCCAAGCTTGTTGTACAATATATTATTATTTCATACTGTGTCGTATTTCCATATTTGCAATTATGTTTTCAATCCGGTAAAAATCATAACGTAAATTACTTTTGGTTTGTTAAATTTTTGTCTAAAGAAAAATGTGATACTTTTATATGTACATACATACCTATATTTTAATATCACATTTAAAATTGAATTTTTTGACAAACCAAATAAAACTTGCTAATAAATTGTGATGAAAAGATTGAAAAAATCTAGAAAGTGTGTATACTAGTGAGTGTTTTATTCGGTGTATAAAGAGCTGTGTATGAAGTAAAATATGGTGGTCTCTCGTCAATCTGTAAACTTAGCACTCGTCGGTATCTTGGAAGTTGTGCAGAATCCCCTTTCGCAAAAAGAACAAACCAGGGAGATAAAGACTGCAACAAAACGCGCGAAATGGTAGTAAGTGGTGAGACGCTAGTGGCGGAATGGCGTCCCGACGCCAGCGCCGCCGTCCCTCGCGGCGCATACACATCACTAATGTTTATAGTTGTAAAGGGACATAATTAAATTAGGACTTCCATATTAGTTTGTTCCACTTTGTTCTCGACTGCATTAAACAACTTTGGTAATTTCGTATTAAATTTTACTTCCCGGAATGAAAATTTATTGCCCTCGCAAGGAATTACTCGCGAGATTAAACCAGAGATGAGGATTTGACAGACAGAAGAAAAAACATTCTTTTCCTTGTGGACATTTTGGCCAGCGTTGAATCATTTTTCTTCTATGTTTATGTTACAAAAATATTATAAAAACTGTGATTTATATTAAACTTATGAACAGTTATAAATTATAATTAGTTATCATTTGTATTAATTTTGTGTGTACAATACTGATTTTCAAAATAAACAGTTTGAAATAAATTTTGTACTGATTTTATTGATTTTCGATTGTTTTTATACAATCAATATAATCAACTTCAGTAAAAAGCAATTGGTTTAACGTTTGGCTAGGTATTTGGTAACACTGTTTGCTTTTGAAAAGAACTATCAACTGTAGCAATAGCAATAAAATTGTAGCAATAGTGTTGCTATAATTTTGCCATTATTTGCCGTTAACATATGATCTAATCTAAACGTTCTAAAACAATCATTTTCTTAGAATAATTTCTGACATACATACATGATGATGACATAAAAAATTGTTTGACATGCAGTGTCACCAATATTTGCAATAATAGATGTTTATTTTTGAGTTGGTAATGCATGTGCATGCAAAACGTGGCCTTTCTTATGTATCTAGTTATATATGATCTAAGGATATAATACCGTATTTTTTAACGTGAAACATGAAATTTTATCATATCCATGGTAACGACTAGATATTTGACTGACAGCAATGTATACTGGCTTGTCTCAGTTAAAATGAAACATACTGAACGAATTTGACATTTGCTTTTTGGGTTCTAAAATTGCGTCCTTCCGTTCCGAATTGATTTAGAGGTTAGTTTGAACAAACCTTTTATTATTGAACACAATGTTGTTAGTGTTCTATCAAATGATAACTATAGTTTCACAAAATAACTTAATAACGTTAGGTTACTTTGGCTTAGTTATTCTTAACAATAAATGTTTGTCCACACAATACTACTTATTCTGTTTAGGTATTATACATTTCACTAAATTATTATTTGGAGAGTCATTTGTTTTGTCCATTCGTGCAAAGGTATAAGTGGAGAATATGTCATTCAGCATTGCTGGAAAATAAAAGGGCTATTTGTATATGCGATAAGTAGTGCCATTATAATAACGCCGTCACAACAGCAGAGTAATGTGGCTTGCAGAAAGAATTAGTAGCGTTAGGTGCATTATTTCGCAGTAAATGGCATGGAAATAAAGCGGGAGAGAAATAAATACAGCTCGCGTTTGCAATAAAGTCCCACAAATAGCCGCACATATTCCACCTGACACCATTATCCATTCCCCACAAATCACAGGACCGCCTCTTCACTGCAAGATAAGGACGTGTCGTTTAGCGATGTTATCTGGATAGAAATATTACGACGAGGCCCGTTAAATTACAAAAGATTCGTGCTCGCTCTCGGCCCCTCCGACGGACGCCCATGGACATACGTTATCGATTTTACGGCGGGGGCAGCGCGTTTCGGGGCTTGGTCACTGAACTGCACCGCTCAAATTCTGCCCGAGTCAGGGATTCGCAAATGGACAATTATAAATTGCGCTATACTCATTCTCATCACTATCACGTTTTTCTCTACATTCCTAATAAAAAATTAAAATATTTTGCCTAAATCATAAGCTTAAACTCACTTATAAAAATATATATTGATGTATAAGGTTAAGAAGACTATCATTATTCATTAACTCATTTATAAAAAATGTATATTATACAACAAAATTGAGAAGATTATCATTATTAACCTAGTGCCAAGTTGAATACCAAGGTGCGAAGTAACCGATGGACATAATACGCTGGTCAATAATGGTCTTCTCAACCGTGGTATATACAGGTGTACAACGAAACACGGAACGTAGGACTTTAACATAAGATTTCAAAAAATTGCGGGAACTCTCTCTCCTGATAGAGCAAAACTACAAGAGTTCAAAGTTGTACAAAATTAAATTCTACATCAGACAATATCATAATTGATGGAACTGCACGTTTGCAAAACAAGATGCATTAAATATAAAATGTAACACTTTCGGTAAAAATCAGACAACCATGGAAATAAAAGAAAATATTCATGTGACAGTTTAGTGAAGATCACTGATTATAATTCTTATTGTCTGTATTTTAATATTATTTAAGTTGAATTTAGTTTCTTTTTCTTAAATAATATTCAAATATTACAAAAATATAAAATTATCTGTAATGACATATCATTAACTGTCACAACTGACACATAGATATTTTCTGTTATTTCCACGGCTGTCTAATTTCTAACGAAAATATAACATTTTATATTTACTAAATCTCATACTGGAGACGTACAGTTGCATCAATTAGGATGGATCAATTATCTGATGCAGAATTTAATTTTGAACAACTTTGTACTCTTGTAGTTTTGCTATAAATTTGTCAGGAGAATGAGTATCCGCAGTATTACTAAATCATCATTAACCAAGAGGTGACAGATGCAGGACAAAACGTCACCAATTTAAATAACTGGACTCTGCTTTTTACAATCGATTTGATAACAGAAATGTGAAAACAATCGCATATATACAAATTTACACTGTTTCAAACTTATTTTATCCTAAATAGTTATGCTATTGTGTTAACGATGTTTGTCTAGTTATATATTGAGCAATTTACCAATGATCGCTTAAAACATAGTCAATAGTTAGATGAGTGACATGATTGTTTAAATTTGAACCTTATATACATATTTCTTTGCCAAATAAAAATGTTACAAATGACTTTATTTTTGTTACATGTACGAAAAAGCCTTTTAAATTTGGTGTAGACAGTTGTCCCGTAATGAAATTTCAATAAGCAGTATTGCGATGTTATTTTTGGCAGTAAGCGTGTTCCTCGGGGCCTGATTAAACCCGTTGATAGTTCCGGCTTAGAGGGGATGGGCCGTGCACATAAACACGCGTAAAGGAGCAATTCCGTATAACTTTATCGCCATTCCCGCGCGCGTTACGCAGTCCTCTACACGCGAGGCTGTAGACGCAGCTATAGCGCGTTAGAGGTGCGAGATAATGAGCTTGATAGCACACAGACACTGGAGTACAGCAGGGATGTGGCATGAATTAAGCACGGTATTATCTTACATACAACGCGAGACTTTACCTTTTTATCTAACCAGCTCCACTATTTCTTTTTCTAAATTTTAATTAAGAATAAGAACAGGAATTAAAGAAACTTACGATGTATGCCAGGCCTGTACAGTTTCTAAAATATCAAGGGATGGATAGTAAATTTAAAATACATTCGTGGGGCACCTTTTCTTAAGATGAGAAAATATGTAAGAACAACAAACCGGATTCAATAGGATTTTGACCAATTCTTGCTGGTTAGATAAAAGCGATGACATGCAACTATATGATCAAAATGTAACTAAATTATTATTACTATTTTTTTAAATAAAGATTACTGCTTTTATATTCTATAGCAACTTTTTTTAAATATATTTTTTCGAAATATTTATCTATTTAAATATGGAAAAATGACAACTGACAAAACGTATTGTAAAGGCCTTAACTTGGGGATATTCGGTAAAATCTCAAATTAATAAATGTGCTTACAAAAACGCTGTGTACTGCAATTTATCGTTCGTTAAAGTTTTGGAGAAATTTTTAATTATTTTGACTGATTTTAACATTCGTTATTCAATTTTTTTTTGAGCGCAATTCGCTTGTTAGAATAACATAATGTATTATCTAAAATATTTGCTTAGTAACATGAAATCATATATTTTAACAAGTAAGCTGCTTTAAAAAAATTTAATAGTCTCTGTAATAAGAAGCTTTAAAAAACTTTAAAACGTGAAAATCAGTTAAAAAAATTAAAAATTGTGTTTCTTTAAGATTTAAACATTTTTTTTAATAACTTCTAAGGGCCGATTTTTCAATGGTCTGTCATAATTCCTGTTAACTAACAAACAGATTAAATTTATCTGTCTGATAAGTAAGAGCTAGATTTAATTGTCAACTCTCAAGTTGGTAATAATTTTGACTTAAATTTGTTATATTCTTATATGAACAACTGAAATTTTTAACAAATTTGACAAATGCTACAGAATATTTCGTAAATTTATGCTACTGACAAAATGTTTTGGGATCATAAACTTGCTGGTAGTTTATCCTCCGGTCATCTAAGAATTATTCTCTTTGTAACGCTAAATATAAAAAAATAAAATATTAAAAAACCGAAAATCGCAGTTACCAAGAGGATTAATTTAATAGGAATTTATCATACCCTTATTAGAACATTGAAAAACCGACCCTAAAAGATAAAAAATATTGAATTACTTAATCACAACTACCGTAGAAATCAACGATTGTTAGGTTTACACTTTAGGCCAAATTATTTAGTGATCGATATAGTAGTCAAAACAAGAATGATGTCATAAATAAAAGACTACCATATGAAATTGTGTTCAAATTATTCTAAAAAAATGTACTTGCAAAACAAAAAATCTATATTTAAATTTCCAGCAACATATTACAAAAGAGTGTTCCTGCAATCCTGTAAATATAAGAGTTTCCATTTTTACTTTCCCTGTTATTGTTTAAATTTATTTCCAATTCCCGCAAGCCATAAATCTGTCAGCAACAAAGCTGTGAGTGCGCTACCCCGCTTATAAATAAGCTGAGTTCCGCGTCGTTATTGCGCTTGCCGCTTGGCGCTGCTGGCGTGCTGATTGGAAACGACGGAGACGATGGCCGCATTATGCGGGATTAAGCCCATTGCCTGCTTCATAATGTCATATTTACATGGCCAACTATGTCGATAAAGAGTTAAGCATAATTAATGCCTGCTTTGTACACGTATTATATTGCTAATTTGTAGCAAACAAGAATAGGATATGGAGATTGTGGTTTTTATAAAAGTCTATGGGACGTTATAGCAAATAAATGTTTTTTACTGATAAATAAATTATGATAAACTGTATTTGTATTGGTTATTAGTTCAATATTTATAGACTACTTAAAGTTTATGAAGATATTTCAAGTTGTGTATCTACAAATAATTATATTATCATGTCATATTCCTTACTGTATTACTAAGTCATTACTTAGAGTATTATCGTCCGCGTTTATGATTAATTCAATTATTATTTCTTGTTTTTCATTGTATACTATTTTATCGATTTCTAAGTGTCAAGGGCAGTAAGTGCTCTCTACCGATTAGAAATGATATGAGACCGATAGAAAACTTATATCTACCCGCAATGTTTATTAGGTAGATTATAGCTATTTACATACCTAGGATAGTTATGAGTATAATAACTGCCGCAAATGTCAATTGAATTCTGAGCTCGGAGAGCGAGGATTTCAAGACATCTAAGGCCTGGTTTAATTCATAACATTCGTGGTTTGTTCAATAGTTAGCTTCATCATATCAAAAATATTATTTTAATAAATTCTACAGTGAATAATGTTTTCGTGATCAAGTTTGTATGAGTTGATATGATACGACAATTATTTTCTCATGTCAATGGTATTCATTTCATACGAGTAAGAAGAAGATATTCCAAGGGAGTTATATACTACAGTTTTTCTATGACGACGATATTATTTCCTAATTCATTTTTATTTTAATAAAAAAGATGTCTTCATTTCACTACTTCCTAGCAACTAACTACAAAACAAAAATTAAGCCATACGATTTTAAAAGAACTGTGAGTTATGAATTTATACCTTAACATTGCGTTGACATTTGCTTATTGTAAGTTTGTTATTGCTACGGATACATAATATATTGTAAACACATTTTCATTTCCCACGGTAACTGTAGATAACGTTAAGGTATAAATTCATATCTCACAGTTCTGTCAAAAATCAGCTAGTTGCTAGGAAGTAATGAAATGAAGACATATTTATTATTAAAATATAAATGAATTAGGAAATAATATCATGGTCCTATGATTTGCAGCATTTGCAGCATTGAAGCATAAGCATTCGGCTCATGCTACAAACCATTATACTCGTATGAAATAAGTACCATTACATTAGTTAGTTGTACAATACATTATTAATGCCCGATCATGCATTTTTTTTTGTATTTACATTCTCTACATTTGAACTTATTTTGGGCAATATTCGTGTAGATACATAGAACAATTGAAAATGTAGTGAAGAGTGAGTGAGTGGATTTTAGATAGGAGTGAAGTAGCAGTTTTTGGCTATGAGGCGATTGACAAGGGCAGCAGCGCCATGTTGCGGTGGATGTTAGCGGCCGTGGCTGGAACTAGCGGCGCTGCAGCGGTTTAATTAGAAACTACGCCGCAGCTGCCGCCGTGGAATGTAATTAATAAAGAATGCGCCGTACAGATAACCAGACGCGCGAGGAATTTTATATTGATCAGGAATTTAAGGGTTGTAATGAGAAATTTGCGGGTCGTTATCATCACGCTCCAAATGGTTATTACTGGAATCTAATCAAACAAATTCTACTGAAGATTGTCAAAAATTTATCTTCATACCATCTCGATGTTCTATTCTGATCTAACACTACCTATAACAGATAGGAAAACATATAATAGTATATTATATACCAAGGTTGAGAAGACCATTATTATTAACCTAGCGCCAAGTTAGTTAATTATAAATATTTTTACCAACAGTTACACTTTAAAGTTGACAATAATTGAACATTCAAAAATTAGCATCATTAACTGTGGAGTGCTTTTAGCAAAAAAATAAATCATAATTCTTAAAAATATTCTTCCAAATATTTTAGTAAATAATAGTTTTAATAGTTTTATTTGTTACATACTTCAATAAATCCAAAATATGAAAGTTGATTTATTAATAATACACAGAAGTTAATATTTTACTTATACTTGCTGTCATACCTAATTTTTTTTTCGATATCTTTTACAATAATTTTGTTAATAATTTATTTTTTATGTTGTCAAAGTGTGTGCCATTTAATCGAGCGAATAATTGATGTCGAATGATCTAATAATCGACCAAAACCGTAGTCGTTTTAATTTTTGAAATTTATAATATATATCGCTGGCCCATGGCTTGAGTGATTGTTTTTCTCCACAATTTCCTGTTTCTAGCTTTTTATTTCCAATTTTTAATTTTTATGTCCATCTCAACTTTATTTTTCCATCTTGCTTTCGGTCATCCCCTCCTTTTTACGCTCCGATTATGCTTGATAATAATATTTTTGGTTTTTTTGTTATATCCATCCTTTCTATATACCCTAACCAACGAAGTCTTTATGCTTTTATCATTCCTGTTATGTTTGTTTCATTATATAATTCATTCAATTTTTGATTTGTTCTTCTTGTCCATATGTCTTCGACTTTTTTCCTCCAAATATTGTACTTAGCACCTTTTATTGCCATACCTCTATTATATTTTGTTCTCCCTTATTTAGCGTCCAGGTTTCACAAACGTGACTATCGGTCTTATAATTGTTGTTTACAATTTCACTTTTTCTTTTCATGATATACTCGTATTTTTATTTCTGAGATTTATAATAATATATATTTACATATTTTATAACAAAATTTCGCACTATGTAATTAAGTGTAATTTTGTGTAAACTCATTGGTTTTCATCTTTCTATAACCTATAATTACATCTATTAACTCGTAGTAGGTTTCCATGACCGGTTAATACCATAGCGGCTGTGTCATACACAATAACCATTGGGCTATCCGGGCTTCGGCAATTACAGTCATGTGCAGATTCCTCTGTTGTAAATTACCCGACTGAGCTGAACAATGGCGCCGGCTAATTGCAAACGCTGAAAACTCCGCTTTTAAACTTGGCTGCGGGTGAACGCAATGGTTATGGATGGCGAGATTGAATGTAGGTGACAGATATTGCACGCCAGATAAATGGCTGGATGGAAAAAGGGGACGGAATAAATAACCCTTTGTATTCTATTGGCCAGTAATAATCCACTAAATTTGTGCATCCATTCAAAAATTCTATAAAATAGTAGGTATATAAATTAGTTTTATAGATAGTAACAGCTGGTCAATGAAAATAATTAAAACTTAAAGGTTACGGGAAAAGTAGTTTTATGTTTTATGTTTTATAGCCCTTAATGTTAACACTAAAAATATCAATCGATCAACCAATTAGGTAGGTATCTTTGATGTCTTAATTAAATTTTCATTATCTGAAAATTCAACCATAAAAGTTCCCGACGGAAATTTCAAGTCTATTTATAGTTTTTCTCTTGTTTATCTGTAATTACTATAGAATACATATAATTTTGAATAAAAAAAAATAATAACAAATACTATTCAGTTTTGTTGTACATTAAAACTTATAATTTTTTAATTTGCTTATCATATAAAAACAAACGTATTTATCTATTAAGTAATAAAATGATTTTTTTGATTTAATAATAAGAGCAAATATGGGTGTAAATTAAGATCATTTATTCAAAAATATCTAAATAAATAATTAAAACGGTTTAATACAGTATTTAGTACTCGTTTAAGCACTTGAACAAATCTGAAAAACAACTTATTCTAAATAAAAATAAAGTTTTTTAAAATATATAAACTATTACCTACTCTTATTACAATTTCATGATTACGGGAATGAAATAGCTTTGTACGGATTTTTGTTTTAACTGTATCCGTTTATGCGCATTGTAGATTTGGGTAAAATGATAATACAAATACAAAAATCCATAGGTACTCTGCCCGGAATTCGAACCCGTGACTCCTGGTATACGAACCAGATGCCCTACAGCTGTTCCATCGGGATCGGTAACTTATTTTAAATATTTATTACAATATAAGGAACATGAAATAAAATCCATATTTTTATTCATAGTTTAGAAGAAAACAAATATTAAAAATTTGAGAAAGGTATATGGTAACGTCAGCGTGGTAGAATCGTAAAAAAAGACAGATAGACAATGAGCGAAAGAGACAGCCTACCTATCTTCTTCCACGATTCTAACATGCAATGTCACATATTCCTTCTCCAAACTATTGGATAAGTGGGGGTGAGATGGACCACTTTTTGGAAAAATAATTGTTACTCTATAATATTGAATAATATGAAGGAAACAAAATTTATTTATAACAACATATAATCTAGACTTACTTCTAAAAATAATAAAAAGATTTAAATTGGTTAACAGTTTGTTATCAAACAGCGACCATAAAATACATATTTTATCCAATCATCCTTCTTTACCGTTTTTTAAAATAATTTTATTTCACTCCGCATATTCTATATTCTCTTATAATAGTTATTTATGATATAATTGTTAAAAGTGTCATTTTATGAGTGAGTGGGGAAGTTTATGAAACGAGGCGAAGCCGAGTGTAACAAACCCCACGAACGAAATAAAATCACTTTTAACACAAATATCATACACTATTTTTTCTACGATCCTAGTTATGTATTTGTAATTAAAGACTAAGCATAATAGAATGACATTTATGACAGGTCATGATGTATTTGTTATGAACAACTGAACATAAGAAGTGTTAAAAGTAAATTTGTTTTTTACTTTTAATTCGTTGTCAATGACAACGTGTTAAAAGTATTTACTATGTTATAAACTGTTATTTTTAACTTGCTAAGCAACCGTTAAAAAGACTATTTTTAACAGTGGTCGTAGGAAAACCATTTTTAACAACAGTTTCTCAGATCTCTTGGAATAGCAACTAGATCGTCTACCTTTCTATGCGAATTTTTTCCTGTTTACCGGTCGAATTGATCTGTTTGGCAATAAAAATCCTGTGGTTCATCCCCTTCTCAGCTTTGTTAGTTTATTATTATTATTATCTGTCCTCAGAGCAGAGGTTAATTGGACCAGTAAATTACTTATGACTTATTACAAGTAGTAATTAACTAATTGTGTATATAAGATATAATTTTTTTTGGCAGTTTTTGAAGTAAATCTTGTATTATCAGAGTTGACTGCATTAATTTTCATGCGGCTACTTACACTTTTGTAAGCAATAAAATTTACATTCCCTATGAGAGATATAACTCTAATGTACTTTTAAGACCAAAGTCCATTTCTTCTACCGGTCCATTTCTCCCCTACTTACCCTACTATTTAAAATTAAAGTTTAGTTTTTATTATTATATTGAGAAACTAGGGTTAGTTTTTATAGTTTATGACTTACATACTGAAATTCGAGGAGATATGAATCTGAGTTGTTGCCGTACTGTACGTTTTTCTCGCTTTTCTTCTTTAACTCTGAAATACCGTGGTGTGGAAAAAGCCTCAATTACGCTCCACATAATCTAACATGTAAACACGCCATTTGATCCTCGGCGGCAGTCGTCACACACGCATCGGGGCAATTACCGACACCGCCCCCCCTAATCCGGGCCCCGCTTGGCTTACAGCACGAGCCGCCACTGGCGTGACTAGCGGATTTAATCCCGGGATTACATCTACATATCTCACGCGAACGTATGCCGGTGTTTATGGAATGTTTGCAGTGCTAGAAATAGAGCGTTGTAAAACTGTCGGCAAGGCAGGCCTCGATACCACCGGGTGGGTGTGTCCAGGTGGGGGTGGGTGTTTAAAGTGAATTGAATACCGCGCCTAGTCGTTACAAAGTATAACTAATGCTCGCGCATGATTTACAAGACCATTACATCGTTCATTACCGTTAAAATCTGCTGGAAATGGAACATTACATTACCATTTCCTCAAACTTTTAAATGATTCATGGCTCCTAAATTCGACGTATTGGCATAAAATATATTCTGTACATTACCACAAACAATTCCACAAATAATAATTTAGTGTATATTTATAACTTGTTATTAGAAATGCAATTAAATTTTGCTACAACGTATATAAACTTTATAAAAAAATACACGACCAAATACAAGCTCTAGGATGAAGTATAAAGGTTGAATGAAAATACAGTAAAAATTTCCTCATTTGTCTGAATTTCAAGAAAATTATTCATTATTACGTTTATAATCCCGACATTTTTTGTAAAAATAAATTGAATTTGATTGCTTCTCCTAACTGAATATTATTTAAATTTAGTGCATTCAAAAGTAACATAAATAAATATTTAGAAGAATTATTAAATTAAAGTAAGTAAGAAGTATGTGAAAATGTATGATTTTAGGATTTTTCTGTGTTTATTTACATTTGAAATAGTTTTTAAATGAACCAAAAGCAATTGAATTTAAATTTTGAGTTACATTAATAGTCCATTTCTAAACAAATCTGTGTCTTACAGATCTGTAAATCTGTAAAATACTGACAAAAATGCATCTATTTTTGTTGATTTATATAAAATTTTACATAAGAGTGGCTGCTTTCGTTGCGATTTTGTTCATTATTTACTAATTTACAGATCTGTAACACTGTAACACATATAGATTTGTTCAGAATTGGCCCATTATGTGTTTAATATTTTATAAACTTTATTACATTATAAATAATCAAGTACATAGATTTATACTTTTGCTGATAATAATACAAAAAGTAGATATTTTTTAATAAATTAAGAAGGAATAAGTATAGGTACAGAAAAAATAGTTATCGTGAAAAATATTGGTATTTGCTTACATACATACAGGGTCCTGAACCATTGTGGAAATATTACCATTTTGCAGAAGATACTCTATGCTTTCAGAAAAAATAAATTAAAAAATGATTCAGGGCCCCATTGTGGCTAAAATAAATGAGTCGTTTAATAGAACTAACTGTTCATTTTTATTAAACTCCTCGGAGTTCGTATGGCTATAATAATATTTTTAGTAACAATATAAGTTTATGAAATTAAATTTGTAAATTGATACACAATCACTAGTAGCATGTTTGTGGAAGAATAATATGTTGAAAGTACGTTGGTTTGTAAAAGTAACTTGTCCTGATTGAATTAATAGAAACTTATGTGTTCCGGCGAAGATGTTCCCAATGATTATAATTTAAAATGATCCTTTTGGACTTTTTGGTGTAGAGAAAAAATCCTGCAGCTATTCTGGTGTAAATTATACGGCAGCTCGGTGGTGTATCCCATTAGTCTCGCATCCACAATGGTCTGCAACAGCGGCTAGATCTTGATTGGTTGGCCATACCGTAGGGGCTCTAGCCATCCCATGTTTCAGCTGATTAACGTTGCCTTCGTCCGTCTTGCACAATGAGAATAAAACGCTCGGGAGGGCAGGTACCCTGAGATTTATACGACGGACGCTTTGGCGTCTCTTTCTCGGAAAGCCGCCGCAGTAACTGGTTTGATAAACCGCAAATACAAGTTTCACAACACCGTTCTCATCAATTCAATTGGAAGAAGTTATTATGTAAATCACCGCGCGACATTTTGTGTCTTCTGTCTTTTGTGTTATTTCAAATTAACTTCAGATACATGACATTCAAAATATTCCAACATTATCATATGATTGTACTTAAATACTACTGAGGATATTATGATAAGACAAATTACTGTAAGTTAAAAAATAAGTTTAGTTAATATTCAGTTTATGCTAAAGATCAGTTAATTTTAACTTACATTGCATCACTTGAGCTTAGGTACGGATTTCGATAAACTACAGATTTTCGTTTTATCTTCAGATTGTGCTATTAAGCTAAATATATTTATTTATTTAATATTTCAGAATAATTGACAACACATATATTACAATAATAATAAAAATATATAATTATAAAATGCTTGTAATTTCTATATTCCAGGTCCAAGCGAGCTATTGCTCCACCTACATGTACTACGATTCTAGAAACCGTTGAAACATGGACTCTAAATCTAAACAAGCATAAAACTCATTATGAAAATACCAAATGCAGTTTAATTTGTAGCAATAAATTCAAAAAGTCGCGTTTATCAAACGGACTTACTCAAGAAATAATGTTCACTTATAACTCATAAAGCGGATTATCCCGTTATTTTCGGAATAATATCAAAATTTTTTAACAATCAATTATTATTACATTCTGTTTTACATTATTTTATCTTTATAAAAATATAAAAAAATCAATATGTATACTTTTTTACAAAAATACTATTCAAAAGTGGTTATCCAACTTCTTAATCCGTAGAAGAAATCAGGTTTAAGTTAAATTTCACAAACGTCATCTTAACCTTAGGTTAAGGTTATATTTTTATTAGTTCTTAAATATTCTTAATTTTTAAATTAAATATTCTGACTCATTTGTGACATACCACGGATTAACATATAGAAGTTATTAAATTCATTTATATGGCATATACATATATTTATCTAAAGACATTGTCCTGCTTATAAATAGCTGAATCCTTCGATTAAATAATGACCATCTAACTTAAGATATGCGGCTGTAGTATTAAAAATCAGTCTCAGATGAAAAAACCATTAGTAAATAGAAGATTCCTATTGTGGAAAGATTATTAAAATTAGATAAGAGTCACAAATATATATTTTTACTTTGTCAATCCAAAACGAAAACGACAAAATGATGAAGTTCATAGTTCATTATTCTAAAAACCCATATGAAAATGCTCTCTAAAATCAGTTGACAGGGTTGAATTCGACTAGATGTAACTAGATATCCCTAAAATTGTTTTAAGTTAACAACATATTTAGTGTAAATAAATAACAAAAATATCCGAGAAAATCAGATTAGCACCCTTGGGGAGTGCAAAATTCGCACCCTCCTCCATTTTGCATATCTCTTCTTTTCTAATCACCCCCCTTCGTTTAAATCTAATTAAAAAATCCCTGGAATGAATGAGCATAGCCGCCTGAGTTCCATTACACTAGCGATCCCGCTGCAGAGTTAGAGTTACGCTACATCCCCTAATTGCAGGGCAACCCCTGGCTAGACCGCTCCCCATTGTTCTATAATGCATGTGAGTTAGTGCGATGGTGGGCGGTGGATCACCTGTGAACCTCCCGAAACAAATGGCCACAATGGCATTGGAACGAAATAAGGGGCTTTCTTTCCCTCAACGACCGTAAGCAAGATTTTTCTTACCGGGTTTCTGGGAATTAATGGCGCGGATAGATCATCTATTGCTTTTGTAATTGCAAACGATTGTCTACCATTTATATTGTACTTTTGTTTATTATCTCATTTAAAATATATAACACAGTATCTGATCAAATATGTTTTGAAAGTTTTACTTAATTTTTAATGAAAATGATCGAGAACCTACACACCTACAGCTTCTGTAATGAATCTACAGCTAATAGCGAGTTTTAAAAATGCTTTTACTTATGTGACTATAGTAGTTTTGATATCAACCACTTTGGCTTTTTACAGTTGGCTGTTAGGAACTAAACTGTGATTGGTTCTAAAAAACTGTTACCTGAGTGTCTGTTTGCTATAGATGAGAAATACTGTCATTTTTCCTATTGCTGCTTGTACTAGTGCGTTGCTGTTACACGTTACTGTTATCCATCTAATATACAGTAGGTGCAGTGAAACGCGGAACATAGGATTTTAAAATGGGATTTCAATAATTTGCAGATTCTGATATATTTAGTGCAAAACTGCAACAGTATAAAGTTGTTCAAAATAAATTTCTATATCAGCGCTAGGTCAATAATGACAATTTTTTCAACTTTGTGTATAATACATATATTATTACCGATTACATTAGAAATAGTTTCATTCCTGTTATCATTTCTCTTTTTCTGGTAATAAACCATTTGGTTACTCTTGTAAATTATTATTTTATAATTTTCTAACTCAACTTGACGCTCGATAATGCTAGTCTTCACCACTTCGTTGTGTAATATACTATTAATTTGATACATTATTACATTTTTTTTTAAATAGTAAAACATTTGGGAATGTAAAATACTGCTTTTACTTTAATATAGTTTTTTTGAAAAATGTTTTATTTACATTAGTGCAGCCGACTATAAAAATATTAACTTTAAATTTTGTAGTGGAATGGAATTTTAAAATTTGATATGAAATTTCAATCTTGGCCATTACTATTTAATCCATTTCTGATGTTTTGAACTTCTGCATTCCTCATCCTCATAAATCTTCCAAAAGATCTGGTTTATTTCCTGTGAGCAAACTTGTAAAAATAATTCGTGGTATAATTTGGGCCTGTTTTTCTCTAGCAATATGAATCCCGGCTTCTCCTCCACAATGCATAACTAGTTTGGGCCGCCGCGTGCCACCGACTGAATTTTTCATCAGCGCAATTCGCTCGCCATGAGCACTACAGTTTATCTAGTTAAGAATTCTTCAGAGCGCCAAGCAATTTACATACATAACGAAACCACCGTCATCATAAATTCAGAATTTCCTTTTTCATACAAGTTTCTTCCTCAACAAGGTAAAGATGATGGACGAATGACGAAATTGACAGAGGAACTTGGAAGGAATTTGCAGTTTCCCGGCTTTATACACAGTATATGTATCATCTCGCTCAGTTTCGGACGGGTACAATAGTTTCTCAACGTCAAATCGTATGCTTCACAAAACAACCATATGCCACTATTTTATGAAATTCTATACTTTTCCAGTGCTGCTCCAAATAAAATTAAAATAATAACTTTTAAAACATGTGCATAAGACTTAACTTAATCTAAAAATTTATTCTATTTGTACGACATTAGTGGTCCATTTAATCTATAAGGATAGATGGACTTAGCTATGTTGAGGAGAGATGGACCAGACAATTTTGATTGTTAAAAAGATCAATTTAATCGGTAAACAGGGAAAAAAATCATCAGCACTTAGAAAGGTGGACGATTTAGTTGCTATTCCGTGAGTTTTGTAGAACTGTTATGGTTAATCAGAGGGTGATAATAACGAAGAAGCTAAAGACTATGAAAACGAATATTCGGGATGCAAGTGAAATTTTTATAAAAAAACGTTACACGAAGAGTGTACCACATATGAGAAATGACAACAATATGTTAACCATTTAATCTTCTCATATAAAGTGGAGGAGACGAATTGGTTAAATAAATTTTGTTTTTTAAATATTATTTAATATTATAGAGTAATTATTTTTCCAAAAAGTGGTCCATTCCATTTCACCCCCACTTACCCAATTTACATCAACTATCCATAATATATATCTTTAATTTTTCTGCACTATTCTGTCTGTTTTCTTTTGATTACTATATTTAAACTTAAAATGCCATTTTACAGTTTTTGATATTAATATATTAGTAATCTTAAGAAAATTAATTGTATGAACTATATAACAGCACTCGAAGAAGCTATAGTCTAACCCATTTAAGTGCTTGTTATAACTGTGTAAGACACAAAATAAAATAAAATATATTTTCAACTGCAAAAAATAAATTCGAAAAATTGCTTTTATTGGAGTTAGTAAAAAAAATACTCTACAGCTAATTGTGAAAAAACCCTGTTTTTTATACAAGTCTTTGTGTAATTTTAAGTAAAGGTGATTAAATACTTATTAAGCATAACAAAGATTTACCTTAAAACAATAATAGATACCTATGTTGAGAATTTAATTATCTGTCCTCTTTCCTTTGTGTGTAATTGCGCGCATTTTATGGAAAACTCCGTTCTCTTTGGTAGAAGTGTCTATAATCATAGATGAGTTGTTGACAATAGACAATAATTCATCAGAGTGACAGAATTTAATTTAAGGAAGAGAATACTTACATCGTAATTGCTGTTTGTTCATTTTCAACGGATAGTCGTAAATTTCTCATGATTGTTACTGACATAAATAAATATTGCTTCGTCTTCAATATTTTATTATTAGAAAGTTTTTAAATTGTGATTTATTGCAAAAATTACGAGTTTCGTGATAAAAAAACATACACAAACGACACGTATCTTCGCAAAAACACATTTTATTACCTATTATTGCTACATTATGTCGTACAAGTAAATAAGTAAAAATATTATTACAAATGTCTTCGCAAAATTTGGCTTTTCAAATCAAGTCGAATAAGTAATATGCGAACTCGGTATAGATGTACATAATTATAGTAATTATCAAAATATATTTAATGAAATATGAATATACTTCAAGTAAATTACAGTTAACTTTGCGAATTAAAAAAAAATATATACCCTTGAATTTGTTGTCCTAAGTTGTGGAACATTCTGTATATCTCACGTCTAATGCTTTTTACTCGATGAAGACAAAGAATATTCTTGAAGTATAAATGGATATTTTTGAGCTAAAAAGTATACTTGTAGTATTCATAGAAAAAATATAATTATTATGGTGGAGAAACAGAAGAATATAAAGTAATATTTTTAAACTATTTTTGCTATAGAGATACGAAAAGGAATATAATTTGAAAAATATAGCGCTGATAAACCGGAATAAGAATCGGAGAAGTTATTGTTTATTGTGCTATTGCTTGGAGTTTGTAGAATGGTCCGTTACTGGAGTGAATAACATTGAGTGTTAGTGCGTACGTCGCGTCTCGGAGTGCCAAGTACAGAGGAATACCCGAGTAAATCAAAGCAGTGCACGCTGCATCTCCACTCGCTATCTAACTAACAAAAATATGTAGCAATACATGCCAGGAGAGATATATTTATAGGGGCAGTTTACAGTGGGGTACGGCCAAACGGGCGCTCGAGATTAAAACACATAACTTATATTTTATTCCTCTCCCCTTTCGCTTCTTTATCGCTCCTCCTCGCACGCGAAAAGGAGAAAAACTTTCTTCTTTCTCTCGCCCCAAATGAGTTTAGAAAGTTGCCGAAGTTGGGGGTGTGTGGCGTGCGCCTGACACTCTCCGAGATAAATTAGGATGCAAGAGCCGCCGTGATTCTACTATTGCTGATTCATAATTGAATAGGAGGGTGAATGGCTAATTTACTAATGTAATTGCCTACCAACTAAATTTATTGCATTGCCACTGATGCCATTTCTAATTAACAAAATGCGTACTGTAGCACAGCGTGCTACTTTAATATTTTATAATTACCTTCCAAATATTAAAACTTGATGTTTTATTATTGCATTTAAATTTAAGGAATACTTAATTGTAATCATTACTTTTACATACCTAATATATTAATGCTTGATTATATGAGCAATACTTAAATTTAAATCCTTTAAAGCTTATAAATGAATTACTTTGGTACAACCAATTATATGTTATAATAATTTACTTCATAATTTTGATTTTTGTACTTTTATTTTCAATCTGCAACATAAAAAATAAAATAAAAATACGAAAATACATATAAACATGAGGTTTCCCTGGCGAATGAACAGTTGAAACAAGTGAGCAAACAAATAACAGTAATTTTAGAAGATGGACTATATCACTGTCATTGATATAGATTTATATTACTACTATCTTAATAACACTACTTCAAGAATGAAGTAATAAAAGCCATTAAGAAGTAAAACGATGACCTATAAGTTGACATGTTTAATGTGACAGTAACTAAACCAAATAAAAAAGTGACTCACTTAGACTAACAGTAGTTACTATTAAAATATCTAAATGGATTATTTCTTTGTAATACAAACTAAGTTCGCAGTTTTCAATTTCAATTTAATACTTTATTTCCAATTTTTTTAAATTGATGCAACATCGACAAAACGTCCAATGTATAAGTAATAGTTGTACTTTATAATCAAATTCCATAACAATCTGATTAACGTTTATATGCAACTTAGAGGAAGATAAATATACTCGTTATCCTTGAAGATGCAAAATGTTGAATACTCAGTTAAATAAAGTACAAGTATGTTGCGAACCTAGTACATTTAGTTCTTGTGTGTCTGATTCAATAAGAACTAAAAGGTATTGAAAGAAAAAGAAGCTTATATAGGAAAAAAGTAATTATCTTTTTCTTTAATGGATATTGCATATTTGATTGTTAAATTAAACCTGAGAGTTGGGTTACTAAATGAAAAAGTCACGCGACTGTCCTGTTTCTGTAATGGAAAATCTGAATGTTATTTTTAAAATACGAATTAGAGCTATATTTGCAGTCGTGACTAATAATGTTTCTGTTTTGGTTAACTTGATAATAATCTAAACTATATGCCTGGGTATAGTAATAAACTTGTCGCAGTTGAAAAACAGTATAACGGTCCATATATCAATGTCCCGGGTCATTCTCGCCCAACTAAAAACATTTGAAAACACATAAAACAATACAAACACTCATATTCATAACAGGTCCATTCCGAGCAACCAATAAAGGCGACCAACTGCACTGTCGTAAAACTAACCTAACCCCTCCGATACAAATGCACTGCCAACTGAACCAATCTAAATGTCAACAGTCGACGGTCGACAGGGGGTCGCATTATTGAGCCATTCAAAATTACTGCGCCATACAGAGCACATCAAAAATGTTAGGGCGGTAAAACTCGCACCCCCAATGGGTCGGGGGGTGTAATGAGTGGGTAATTATTCTTGTCATTCGGATGTGCCAATGTGGTAGACTTAGTGGATGTAAACTTCTTTTATAACTATACAAATTACATCAAATCTTTACTGTAATCGCCAGTTGTAAAGGGTTCCTTAACTACTACTTCGTAAATCGTAAACATGAACACTTTACTGTAGGACCATACAAATTAATCATAAAACATAACTTACATTAAAAAAAAATAATAACTGCTTTATTGTTTGGAGGTACATCAAAGAACAATACAGTAATAAATATTGTTTTACTATATCCGTTATGTTTTTATGTCTACTTTTCAAAAATTGACTATTCGTTACGTAATGATTTATTATAAAGTCGAAGAAGCCGACTATATTTAATAAACCAATTATGTATTAAATATACACAGGTAATTTTTTTTAGGAGAATAAGAAAATTTTATTGCTATTATGTCCGTTTGCCACTTATTTATTATTTTTTTTTCTTAAAATAATTTACTTATACAAAACATATTTATTAAAAAAATTAATTTGTTTGTTAAGATATACATTATGAATATCCAGTTGTAGTAATAAGACTTAAATTTTAAGCAACACTTCATGCATATATGTTTTCATTGCTTCAAAAATTTAAGGATATTCGTCCTGTTCATTGCCCGTATAGATTAAATTCAGTTGAACGAATTATGAATTTTTATTTTAAATCTTTAATAGCATTCAATAATATATTATCTTCTTACTTTAGTAGGACGAACCGAATAGAAAATATTAACTTAGAAAATTGAAATGTGAATTTCTACGCTTATCAAAGAAAAGTCTTGGAAGTTATAGAAATTGCCTCAAATTTCTTATTTCTTAAGTGCAAATGATTTTTTTTTTAAATTTGTGTCAATGTACGTAATCCTAAACCATTTCGTTACTCGTAATAAACGAGTTTAGCTACCTAGCTGTTGGGAATGTTTACGATTATGCTGTGCATTAGAGCTATTTACTCGTACGATAAGTATAACAACATTGCATTAATTACTTCCATCAATGGTTGCATGCTAGTCTGCTATCTGCAGTATTGTGGAAAGATTGTACGATTTATTTTTCTCCATAATTGCAAACTGCAATTATGGAATTATGTTAATGGCGTAGTTAACAGTGTGAATTATGAACATACTATGTTGTTATGCCGCCATTGTTTAGAAACATATGACTTATTAGCAATTGTCATATGTATTTATGATCTTTTCATATGTTTGGATACGGTGATTGTTTAACCTACTTATATATCATACACTAAAAATAAATATTTGTCATTTTACTTAACTGACATTTATGTTTCGGATTTTTTTTTAAATCTGATGGAATTATTATTAATTATACTTTTTTCATTATTTACTACACACATTGTATTGAATTAATTTACAACCTTCTGTATGCCAAATAAGGTAACCATATATTACTAGATTTTATTTAATATAAGTTTTGAATTTAATTTGGAAATAATAAATCAATTATGGAGATATAAAAATTTCGTTTCTGTGCAACAATTATTAAGCTGCCTATTAAATTATATTTTTGACAAATTTATGTAGGTACTCAATATCACATCTGCTTTTCAATTTTCATTCATATTAAAATCACCGAATTCGATTTAAATTATGAGTACAAAAATAAATAAATTATTATACTTAATTTCATGTAAAGCTACTAACAAGAATACACAGTACCTTCTGTGCCACAGTATTTCTAAATGGTACCGAAGGTATTTGTTCTGTTGCATTTTTACTTTCTTTTTTTTGTGAGTTGTAACAGTCTCTGCAAACCATTCGGATAAAGCAGTATTTTTATTTGGATAAAAGTTGGCGAAGTTGAGATTTGAACCTCTGATTTCACATTTCTCTCAATTCGAGCTTGAGCGCGCTAGTCAAATGAGCCACTGTTTCTCGCGAATGTGTTTATTCATACAAGTATCAGAAGAAAATAAAGTTATTTAAACTGCAAGGAATGTAAGTATATTATAACTTTCGATGAGGTATGAACTACAGCGATGTTAGCTCAGCCGAAGTTCATACGAGGATAGTTATATTAGGTAGTTACATTCGAGTAACATATTATATTTTTCTCGCCACCAATAGCATTTATCTTCAATTAATATTAAAATATTTTCAAAATGTCGGCTACTTGACAGTTCAGGGGTGGGATTCTACAACTTCGGTTACTATAATTTGGACTAGTTATGATATCAATTGTAAATATCAACTACAAAGTATACTTGCTATTCTATAACAGTAATGGTTATTTATGGTTGATATGTATTTACATACACTTATACATGTATAAAGAACACTCTACAAGTCTACACTGATAAGGGAATGTCTTAAATTCATTGCAAATTTGAATTTCCGTCTTGGTGACATTTGACATTTGACGTTTGCAATCAGGGCATGTAACCGAAAAAAATACTGGTTAACGGTTAACCATTATAGAGAACGTTATAATAATAACGGTTTTAGTTCGAAAACCGGTTTTTGAAAATTGGAAACCGGTTTAAACCGGTTAATATATCGCAATTTTTGTTGAAAATATCGGTTACCGGTTTTTATTAACCGGTTTTTTTAACGGTTAATATCTTTTCTCATCTCCAAGTAATTTACAATCATAGTTAATCATGAAAACTAACAATATTTAGATTTGCACCTTAAAATTTTGATTTTACAGCCGAAAAAATCCAAAATGACCCATTTTTCGGTCAAAAATTTTGGTTTTTTAAAATAGTCCAAATTGATAGTCGCCGATGAGCTGATTCTAAATTTTCAAACCGAATTTAATTATCTCTTCCCATTCCTGAGATATTAGGCTTCAAAGTTGCACCTCAAAAAAGTGTGTTTTTTGACTATATCGCTAAAATGAGTAGAGATACAGTCTCAACGATTATGCCAGTCGATTCTACGCACAAAGTTACATAAAGAAATGATTTCTTCGCATATATGTTCTTTGGAACGATTTGGTGTAAAATGAGAAAAAAGAAAAAAACCGGAATTTCAGTTTTTCGCTGGAGAACTTTTTGGGTCCAAATCTTTTCATTTTTCAGACTTAAGTAAATACAGATGCGCTGATTTCAAATTTTCAAACCGATTTCAATTATCTCTTACCGTTCTCGAGATATTTGGGTTCAAAGTTGGAACTGAAAAAAATCGTTTTTCAGGAATATCCCTGAAATGGGTCAAGATACGATCTCGACGACTTCACCAATCGATTCTACGGGCAAAATTACATAAGTGTACTAATTTTCAGATTAATATTCCAATGGATACAATTTTTAGAGCGAAAAAACGAAAATCGCGAAAATTGAAAAATCGCCTGATGAACCCCTTGCGATTTTTTTCGGTATTTGACGATTTTCGTTTTTCCTCTATAAAATTTGTATCCACTGGAATAAAAATCTGAAAATTGGTACAAAAATGTAATTTTGCCCGTAGAATCGATTGGTGAGGTCACCAAAGTCGTATCTGAACCCATTTCAGAATTATTCCTGAAAAACTGATTTTTTCAGGTCTAACTTTGAACACAAATATCTCGAGAACGGTAAAAGATAATTGAAATCGGTTTGAAAATTTGGAATCAGCGCATCTGTATTTACTTAAGTCCAGAATATAAATAATTTTGGTGACAAAAAGTTTCCAAGCGAAAAATTGAAATTCAGGTTTTTTTCGTTTTTCTCATTTTTCACCAAATCGTTCCAAAGATCGTATATGCGGAGAAAACATTTCTTTATGTAACTTTACACGTAGAATCGACTGGTGTAATCGTTGATACTGTATCTCTACCCATTTTAGAGATATGTTCAAAAAACACACTTTTTTGAGGTGCAACTTTGAGGCCAAATATCTCAGGAATGGGAAGAGATAATTAAATTCGGTTTGAAAATTTGAAATCAGCGCAACGGCGACTATCAATTTGGTTTTTTCAAAAAAATCAATAAATTTTACCTAAAAATTGGTTTATTTGGGTTATTTCACACCCTGGAATGGGTTTAAAGTGCTTAACAATGATTTAGGAGTTCATAATTAAAAAAATAACTTTAACACGATTATGTGTTGCATTTTATACCCAAAAATGAGTTGAAAAGTGTCTAAACATATTGTATAGTACATTTGGAAATTTGTCACACCTTAAAATGGGTAAAAAGGAACCCAAACCTGACCTAAAATTGGGTTTAAAGGGTGTCAACAATCAAAAACCAAAATTTTGGACTCATACATGGGTATTTTTGGAATATTTCAGCTGTATATGAAAAATTTTACAGTAAAAACCTAAAAATTGTAACTTTTTATATTCAACTGTAATTAAAAATTACTAAAAGTTAGTTACAAACAGGGAATGTAACCGAAATAAATACTGGTTAACGGTTAACCCTTATACAGAACGTTATAATAATAAAGATTTTAGTTCGAAAACCGGTTTTTAAAAATTGGAAACCGGTTTAAACCGGTTAATATATCGGTTTAAAAAATTATTAACATTAATTAAAAAAAAAGTAATTATAAATATTTGATTAAAAAAATTATAGAATAAATAATTTTAAAAAAATAATAAAAAATTACCATCGGAGAAAATATAACAATTAAAAAAAACAATTTAATTAATAAATATTCACAAAAATTCCCGTAATTTATTCAGAAAAACGCAGGTCACTTTTCAATTTTAAACTTGCCTGTGTTGACAAAGGCCGTATTTATTTGGACTTTTTAAGTAACCTTAACGGCCAAAGAGACCTACATTTATGATTCTCCAATAAAATGTTAATTGTAAAAACTGTCATGACTCATGTTCAAATACAAATAGAAAACACAGATATAAAAAAATAATATTAATTATTTTCTCGCTAAATGATATTAAAATAAAGGTTAATGTTCGCTAAAACCGGTTTATTTTTTTTTTGATTAACGGTTACCGGTATTTTCAGCCTGAAAAATATCGGTTAAAATTACGGTTAAAGTTCGCAATTTTCGTTAAAAATATCGGTTACCGGTTTTTATTAACCGGTTTTTTTAACCGGTTACATGCCCTGTTTGCAATTGATATTTTAACAAGTGCAGTTTTTATTTGTAGTTGTTATGAGTTATAGAATCCCACCCCACGTTTATTTATTTGCAACTTTTATAGTTCATTTTTAAGCGTTAATGCAGTTACAACCAAATATGTAGGAATACATCTGGTATCGTCCTAAAATTCGTATGGTTTTCATAATTACCCTGCTAGTATAGAACACTCCATTGACAATGGTAACCAACTTATTAAATGTTATCAAAAACTTACAACTTATTTTGCTATGGAAGTAAGTTATTATCACATGCATGGTGACACGATTTTATTTGAAATGGTTACATCGAGAAAAAACAATTTCACAATGGTTTAGGCTTGTGCAACTTGTACATATCTTGGACAAGCGTTGTACATTTCCACCAATTGAGAATAAATAAGCATCCCCTAGCCCCTAGCCGCCCCTGCTAATCTCAGGTGCGCTAACTACCCGGTCCAGGGTAATTGCCCCGGCATCCCTATCCCCGGCAGGATTTGCGACCGGGGCCGGAAACAAAGAGTTGGCGTTTACGAGTCCCCGGTACCTCGTTCCCAGAACGCTATCGGGTATCTGGATATCTGGATATCGATTCGCCCACAGGACAAGTGGGATGGGTTAGGGCGAGATATTGGGTGTGGGAACACTAATTTATTGCGATGGGGTGGGATGATTACAAAAGGTATGGGATGGACCAAATGTTGTTGAAGTACATGTAAGAGATTTAAATATTCCATTAGATATGCCTTAACAAAATAACTATTTTTGTAAAATATATGAACTCTAATTATGTATTTAAATTTAACATTACAATTGTAGTGAGCATATAACTCAATAACAGAACAAAAAGAGTACATGAACAAACGAAAAAAAAAGTAAATGATATACCTATTTTTTTTAAATATTTCAATCTACAAGAGAACATAATAACTTTAGCGAATTTACCATTATATATAGTACTTTGTAAAAATTATATACCTTTTACTTCATTAATATTTCTCTGTAAATTTCAAATTCCAATTGACCAAATTTTATCAAAAGTTTATCAAATACTTCAGACAAACAATCATTTCGCAGGATACAGTGAAAACATAAAAGAAGTCTAGATTTTATGTTTCTACTGTATCCTGCGAAAATTTGACAAAAGTCTAGTCAAAATCAGTTTAATAAGATTTATGGAAATTATTGTTTTCGAAGAGAAAGATACCAAATAATATCTTACATAAACCCTGTTAAAAAACAGTAATGAAATTTAATGTAATATGGAACTAGTGTTTCACAAGACTAAAATTCTTGTTTTTTCCGAGGCAATTTCAAAACATACTATAAACATGAGAACAGTTTATGTTTCTTTAACTTTTATATATTAAATATTAGGTGACCAATATCTTAAACCACAAATACAATTTTGATGTGGTACACGAAATAGTGGAGATTGAAATATCTAGTTATATATTCCTTTTATTTTACAAAAGCAATGCAAAAATTTTAATCATGAATATTTCTCAGGACAACTTTTTATGCTCAAATAGTGGAAAGCATTATGTATAAAAATATACTTAGATATTGTTGTCCAAACGATAGGGATTTTAAAATAAAAGAAGTGAACTTGATTTATATTTATTTTAAATTTTGTATAAATTCATTTTTCTAATTCTACGACTTGAAATATAAAATTTTAAAACTTTTGACAAATCTAGAATAATAAAAATAAAAATATATTATTGAAAAAAAAGTGCCCAATATTCTCATGGGAATCTTAAAATCTGTATTCCGGGTTTATCGGATTTACATGCTTACAGTTTCATAGAGTTCATTTAAAAGTATATTAACATCTTTATTCCCAACATATTGGCTCTTTCCTGTTTATTACATAAGTGAATGCGGACATATAAAACATAGAGTGAGCATCTTCGCGAGATGTTCAACACAATATATTTTATAGTGCTAGTTATAAATTTATTACTTGTATATTTTAAAAAGGCAAAATTACATCTTTGTTGTGTTGATGTTTTATTGATGTTTAGGTGTAAAAACTTTAACTCATAAATGTTTTAATGGCCTGTAAAACTGTTGTGAATGAATGTCGGTAGCTTTAAACATAAGCATTAAATTCATCGTAAAAGACACTGACTACGGACAAATCTGTTTGCACTTGTGACAAATGTTTTGACGTTTCGGTTATTTCATTGCTTTAATTACGCTCACTAAAATTTTATACCAACAAGTCTGTTTCAATAAAGATAATACTAAAATATAGAAATTGCCAAATACTTTCACAAACAAATTTATTATTTGTAAATATTGTTATGCATTTTACTCTCAACCTTTGATGTTAAAAATTTATATTTCTTCCGTAGATTTAATCACTGTATTTTTAAGAAACACTTGAGTACTTAAATAATACGTATTCAATTTTTATTATAGTTGCTGTTGAAATATAAATGGTCGGTAGCAGAAAAACAAACTAGGGATATTAAACTAATTTTCCGTTATTGAAATAATATTTTTAATTCCTTGGTAAATAATTCCTGCTTCTATTCTGCACCTAATTGAAAAATAATATAGTAATGATTTTTAACGAAAGGATAATCGATTGGATTCTGATGATGATATTGATTTATTTTTACTTCATATTAGATTTCACATTTAACTATAAACACGATAATAATATTGAGTTGTAATTAAAAAAATCTGATGTGTCCAACACATTACCTTCCGCCACTGTAGTAATATATTCTAGATAAGTTGTTCAGTACATTCAATGTGTAGTTTTAAAATTAGTTTGTTATTGTGGTTCAGAATATTTTAATTCATCTCATACCTAAAATTTCCTCCATAAAATTTGTATAACCACAAAAAAAACAGGTGTTTTTGGCGTTACTGACACCGGAACCGAACTTACCTTGATTTATCCATGCAAATATATTCCTTATATATTTTTTCCACTTTTTTAATTTTACAATAAAATTACTTCAAAATTTTATCGGCAGCATATAGGTTTATCCTCCTGTCATCTAAGATTTATCCTATTAGTAACGCTAGATACCAAGAGGATTAATTTAACAGAGACTTATCAGACACTTGTCAGGACAATGAGAAACCGGTTCTTAGAGTTTAAATATTATGAAAAATGAAAAATAATTTACTCTATTTTGCACCATATTATGTCTTTTTTGGAGAAATATTAAGATAAGATTTGATCTAATGTGCCTATTTTGCTAGAATGATACAGAAAAATAGAATCCAAGAGCCAACTTTAAACAAATGCAAAGTAAACTGCGTGAATCTGGATTTGAAATATATTTATTCGTCTCGACTGCAAAAACTGAAATAGCCAAGATAATGGCTACGACATATTTATGGTTATTTTAATCTAGAATGCAGATATTTGCATGTAAAGATCTAGGTCGCCTCTCGTAGAACAAAAGAAAACCGCTCGGCAAGACCGTATACCGAAAATGCCAATTTCCAAAACGACCACATTCGCGGCGATAAACAAAAGCATGCCACGCCGTATTCGCGCGAGAGAAACAACTATACATTAGCAAGAGACAAAACCTGTGTTGCCGTTTAATTTTATCTCTAGGCGAGGCAGGCTGTTATCACAAGGATTTTGTGGTGTAGACGGGCTTTACACGACCGGAAACTTCTACTTTCACTTTCCGGCAGGAACTGGGAAACCTGAAACCAAAAAAAATATAATCATTTGGTAAACCATTTCAAAACTTACATTTAAGTACATTAAGACTAGATCCACCTCAAAAATATTTGACCCTTTAGAAATAATTTATGTATTAAGGAAGAGAACATAATTTATATTTTTTTACACATCGTGTTAGAAAACCCATTTCCATTACTAATATAAGATAATTGGCGAATTCTGGCGACGAACCCAAATTTTGTTCGTCATCCGAGGGATTTATGGATGCAGCTTACAAATTACTTCCACATGCTGTTTCTCTTTCTAAGTATATTTCTTCCCTATAATTGATGTAAAAATCAGGTTGTTTGACATTTGGGTAAAATGGACAATTGAACAGTGCATTTGTATACAAGTCAGATATCATATATTAGTGGTGCAATAGTTTTGATAAGATAAATAATAATAAATAAAAATAAATCAAAATTTCCTGCTAAAGCAGCGTCTAAAGAATTCTTAGTCCAAATTTCACTTCAATCTTAACTGTCAGTTTCACGATTCAGGTGTTGGAAACACTTTTGGAAACAAATCCGTAGATTTTTAGATTTATCTAGCTCGCCAGAATTCGCCTATTATGATGTGTATCTTTATCTGGTGTTCAACATACATTCAAAATAATATATGAAAATAATTTTCGGGCACTAATATGGTTTTATTCAATTTCATTAGAGACAATGTTACAATATAATATTTGAGGAAGTTAAATATAAAACAATATTAATTTAAAATTATCGCGTTTAATAAGACAATTCTTAACCAATCTCCGATTGGTTGGGAAGAAAAAAAATAACGTGATTACCCGAAAGAAAAGTGGGATAATACTACATTCTTTCAGAAATTTAATAATAAATATTTCATTAAATTGGTTTCAGTATTTTAGAGTAAAAGTAAGATAAATATAGAATTCGCAGATATTTAGAAATGTTATGTGATGTTCCTTTAATATTTGAAACATGTCACATCATATTGCATTATATTTTTTAAATACTTATAATTTTCGTAGAATGCAGTAAACAAGAGGGAAATATAGAAAAATAAAAAACGTGCAAAACACTTTCCTAAAACATCATTCAAAAATTAAAATTCTTTTATATATATATATATATATATATATATATATATATATATATATATAATGTAATAAAATTGATAACAGTATTTATATACAAGTATAGGGGATTGAATTAATTGCTTTGATGATAAAGTGTCGCATTATTTCTACTTTAAATAAATTTGTGCGAGATTTATTTAAAATTTGAAGGTGTTGGCACAAATGTTGTGGATATTCTGTAAAATATCAAGAGGAAAAATTGGATATTGGTGCAGCATCGCAGGTGGCGGTGGCCATTACAATAACTCCCCCATCTTTTCATTCCATTTTCATAGAAACAACGCTGCAGCCATCCCAGTAGGCACTGGTGCAAACTGCAGCATATGAAGATAACGCGCTCGTAACCACAGCGGATCGAACAGCGGCGTCCCGCTGGGGCAGCCGGGGCATGCATACATGAAGCCCATGCAGACAGATTTTGTCAATTTTTAATTAACGCCAGTCTAGATTGCATGCATTCCCAAATGAAATATGGCGTCGTTGCTGCAGATTAACATTTCACTATGGGATGGACAATGCATTTTCTAGTGCTAATTACTTTGTTATCTTTGTTGTTAAAATTAATAGGGGGAATAAACAGGGAATTAGATTTTATTTTGTTTATGGCTGACACACGTGCTCGTATATTCTCGTTAGAGTGGCTTAATTCATTATTCGTTCATTACATATTAGATTACTTCACCACCACTATAGCGTTCTGTACCAGTATACTTTCTATTTTAATCATACAATACTATCAATACATCAATTATATCTTTCATGCGTTGTTCTACAATCTGATAAATACTTTCATATAAACTGTACATTGTAGATAGATAGGTCAGGTTTTCGACATCTCAATTGCAACATTAACAAAAAAAAAATCTGATGTGGACACTATATAACTTCCTTGAACGTTAAACTATACACATTTTTTGCAGCAATTCATTTAAACTTATTTCACTTGAAAGTGTTTGTAAAGTTTTATTAAAATTTTTGAGTATATTATTATATAAAATTAATTTAATCGCTCACAATCTTGCAGAGAAAAAGATATTGTTTTCATTTTATTTCCTATATATTTCTCGGGACAGTTGTCAATATTGACAATTAATTTTTCTGCAAAGATTAAAAGTAATAGCTATTAATATACCTAGGATAGAAGCTCGGAAAGCGAGGATTTTAAGACATCTAAGGCCTTGTAGGATTCATAACATTTGTGGTTTGTTCAGTATTTTACCAGTTTCACCTTATTAATAAATATTTTGTAAAATCTCTTCTGAGTAATATTATTGTGGGTTGATATGATGTAACAATTGTTCCATGTTATTTTGACAATTCTATACGGTAATAGTATATTAAAACATAAGTTGTAGAAGGCAACCTTTTCAAGCACGAGTTTGAATTTCGGGAACGAGCGCGAAACAGCGAGTGCCCGAACGAACGAGTGCTTGAATTGCCTTCTATAACGAATGTTTTATACTATTTTCTCTGTTTCGGCTTTTATTTACATTATTTTTTATAATAATATTTGACAGTTTCCATTAAGGGATTTTTTTGATAGAATAGTTAGGCTGGTGACAGTGATTTCTATTTCGTCTGTTGCCTAAATAAATTAGAATAACTTTGTCAGTTGCCTAGATATTTTGTGTATTTAATGCAGTCATGCCAATCTCAAATAACAAAATATAACTAAAAATCGTTTAGGAATGAAGCTCCTTCCAACATCAATAAGCGTGCTGGAATATGATGTTCTAATTCCGAAACAGAGAAATATTATTACCATACTGACTTGTCAAAATGACATGGTATTCAATTATGACTTAGTTACTCTACTTATTTTTCTATATAAGCAAAGACTTAATATCCTGAAATCGGTACAGTAAATTATTATTCTTAAGTTTCTGCCCAAAGTAAAGTATACTTTTCAAATGACCGATTCGTACCAAATATTTCATAATCTCTTCCACGCATGCATAAATGAATCATGACTCAATAATGTGCACTTAAAACTTTTGTTTTCAAAAATAGTTACATTTATATTTAAATTCAACTCATTGATTTTTATTGACTGATTTTCCCTGTGTGTATAAAAATGAAAATAAATATTTCAATTTGCTTTTTAAAGACTGCCAAATACTTTGAGAAATCCTTTTGTTCGTGCTTCGTCCACAATTTGCCTGAGAAATTTGGAAGGTCCTCTTTATAAAAATAATTTTGTCTCTCAGACGTTTAAAAAATCCTGGCAGCTATCTAGTAGCCAATATTCATTCAGATACAAGCCAGCTATTAGCTCTTAGTGAAATTTATACCCAGATTTGCGCCCTTCGGCTGAAAGCATCTGCAATATCCATAACTATCTCGGCTGCTCGCTTATTGACAAAGTTTGGGTGATTAAATTTTGCACAGCGCGGCGCATCGGTAATGTCTGGCGCAGGCGCAGCCAGCCGCCATGATGGTTTGCAGGGCGTCGCGACGGGCTGCGTCGGTTGAATGCAAATTAATTGCAACCCTGGCGGGGTCTCATCCACCATGGGAATCCCATACGAAAACTCATTTAGATATAAATGTCATGCAACGTGGGTAGCGAGGCTCACTGGGTAACCTGCTCCCACATGAAATGAATAGAGATTCGGGGTTCAACTTCTAGTTGAATACAATTCACTCTGTAATGTAAATATGTAATTTTAACTTAAAAAGGTAAGTTTTTATCTCTACAATCATTTTGTGACAATTCGTTTGAAATATAAATTCTCAGTCTGTACTTCTCTCAGTTAGGTTAGGTTAGTTTTAGGTTAATCTATATATGAAGTCGAGCGTGTCAAACTTAGGTTACATTTGTAAATATTTCACTGACGCCGGAGGCCTAGGGAACACTCGCTTTCGCTAGTTAATTAATTAACTAAGTGCGTATATAAGTTTCAATTTTTTTTGGCAATTTTTTAAGTAAATATTGGATTATTCAGTGTTGACTGCATTAATTTTCAAGTGGCTACTTATACTGTTTTTAAACAACAAAATTAACATTATATATACTTTTAAGACCAAAAGTCTACCTCTTCAACCGGTCCATATCTCCCCCACACCCTATTGTTTCTTTTTTTGTTTCATTAGACTAATATATCTCATATAAAAATTAAAAATGGTCTACAGATATTTCACCGAACATACATATTTTTTAACAGAAATGTACAACTTTCCATAGTTGTAATAAAAATGATTGAAACATACGAAAAGAGTTGTAGAATAACCTAAACGAAACTACCAGCACACAATAATGAACAAATTGTCAACGCCAAAATCACCTTCAAAAATGATAAGTCTTGCAACAGAAATAGATGACATGAGGAATATATTTAGGGAAAAGATTTCGATATTCATGTGATTAACAAACAACAAATAAAGAAAAGAACTGAAATTAGAAATTAAGGAGTTTATTTAGGTCTTTCATATGACTGTATTTAAAAGATTTTTATTATTATTTTTATTTTTATTAGGTACGATGGATCCTCAGTTTGGTTAAAGTTTGAGGAAAAAAGGCAAAAAAATGGAGTAGGCATTATAATGTAATATCTTTTAAACACACTGATGATTATGACAATTTTATCCTCGAAACGTCCAATAAAGATTGTAATACTTTGTTGCTAACAATTATCTCAATATTTGGATTCCCAAGACCGTTTTTCTCAAAATTAAACTGAATTTAAAAAAAGAATCCGCACTTGTAAAGCTTTGGATGTAACAATTCTAGAAGGAAACTGTACTTGTAAAGCTTTGGCTGTAACGATTCTAGAAGGAAAACCGTATTCACTATTATTGGTGTCGGCATTTATTATTTGTTTTCTTGATATGCAACGTAATGTAGAAGTGTGTGTTCTTGTTGTGTAGTTATTTAGATTAGAACATAAAGTGCCTGGTAGACTTTCGCTTCCGTGATCCTCTTCCGATTATTCGACATGGTTTACAAGAACGAGCACGAGCAGGGTCGTGTCTCGTGTCGTTTGTTAGCTACACGTATCGATTGTGCATATGGAATATTGTGCGATGAGGTGAAAAGTCAGTGTGCGTGTGAAGAAGTTATCAGGAACTTATGTCGGTATGATTTATCAGGGTGTAGGGTGCAATTTCTCCGGGCAGGACTGCTGTAGTCCTGTCTGCTTCCCCTAGGCAATCTTCGCGATCGTAAACTCCGGTGAACAGCTCGTCGGTATGGCCTCGACTTCCCCTCAACAGCGACCAACAACCAGTTACAAATAACGCACGAGGTCCTTTAAATTTTTGACAACATATTTAAGATCCATTTTGCTAATCATTCACTGAAGTTAGAACTATATAAAAAAGTTAATTTCGAAAGTTAAATGAGCTAAATATTCGAACAGTTACTTTGTATGCTGAAATATCGTTTCAGAAGTCTACTTCAAATTTTTTATAAATAATTACTTTAACTTAATACAAGGTGTACCAGTTTTAAATGGCATAATTTCAACAATGCATTAAAACACCTAAAAGTAAAGTGACAACTTCATTTGAGGAAATTTTTGGAAATGCTTAATTGTAACTATTTAAACTATTTAAAAAGTCAATGAAATAACGATATATCAAATATTATCTTAATAAAAAGTGACGAAATACTAAAATTCTTTTAGGAAATCGTCGCGAATATTCATAAAGAGCGCGACTCGTATTACCATTACAAAAACCATAAGTAGACATACCTTGTCAGCATATTCAGTATTTGTGTAAGAACGAGGTATTTCGTTTGATAATAAAAGCAAACTAAATTTTGTGTTGAAGATATGTAGTACCCTATTAATTTTTAATATTAAGTCTCATTTTAATAAAATACTTGTTATATCTTTATGAAATTGATTTTTTAAAGCAGCTCTGTTACAATAAGAAAAACGTAAAAATTAAGCATTTCCGGACATTTTCTCAAGTGAACTTAGGTGTTTTATCTATTATGCCGTTGAAAACTGAGACTGTATGTAGAATACCTAGTTGTTGCTACAATGTACAATAATCTATTAATTATTTTCTCATTTAAAATTGAAATGGTTTTCAGAAATTCAAATTTGTTTAATTTAAAATAGAAATGAACAATAAATAGCGGACGAATTCACACACACATTTCTAAATTTAATTATTTATTTATATTTAAATATTGAATATTTTATAAAAAAAAAACATTATTTTAATTTATTTACCCTCAACATTAATATTCAATGTAAATTTCTTTTAAAAAGGTCTTTCTCAGAAAATTGAGATTGTACCATTTACATAATTTCTGGGTGGATTTTTAAAATATGACGTCTTCTTTATCTCAAATTTTTACCACAACTAGAAGTATAGGTAGTGCTGGCAACAAGAGAAGAAGAAAGAATGTAACGTTTGTTACAATTAGTACAGGGGGCTTGAAGAGGAAACAAAATGTAACAGATAACAATTTCTTCGATTGGCGATACGTTCATTATTCTGTACTGTGTTTTTATCCGATAAAAAATATTCGCCTCCTATTTTTGATGAAGTATTCGGCATACCTTTCCTTTGCCACATAGCTCAACATTAGTTGCCACCATTATACACAGGAAGTTTATTTCGCAAAATTAAATGATCATTACCGAAATTTGAAATACAGTAGATTTAGGACGCATACTAATTTGTCATAACCACAAATCAATATCATAAAAATCTCTGTTCACTTAATGATTGTTAAATAATAATTAAAGTGAATAGTGTTAACTAGTTGAAAAGTGTGATAGTAAACGTAGTTTCTCATTCTTTTTGAAGTATAAATGGTAAATGTTTTTTCTGTTCGTATTGGATTTGTGGTGTTGGGAATCCCTGGTTTCGCCTGGGGCTTCGCCGGGTCTGCACCTTTCCATTGCCCGAGTTCTTTTCATTTCCTTACTTCCCATTTCTTTTATAGTTATCGCTTTGAAGGCGCGCTGGCTTCAGGGGTGGGGGCGGCAGCTAGTTGATCTCAATTTTCCATTTCGTACACTTTGCACGCATCCGCCAACGCCTCGCAACCTAAATTATATATTCCCCGATCCACATACACTACTTAGTTTTCTATTCCCCGGGAATCATAATGAGAACCGAGAGATTGCGACTTTTACACACGTTAAATGAATTCCACATTGGCTTTTCTATAAAGCGCTTCCACCAACAAAATAGTGAAATTAACGAAATAGTCACTCGAAAATTTATTATTTTGAGAAATATGTCATCCACATTAAGACAAAATAAAAAAAAATATTCTCATATATAAACAGTAGCAACCAAAATCTCGAATATGGAAATTTACTCCAATTAATGAGTATTAGTAAAATTATTTCATTCATAGTATATTGTATATCTAGTAGGAAAACTGATATATTATATATAAAAAGTGACTTCCCGCACTTATGGTCTTCTGTACGTCCGGGAAGTCACTTTTTGTAGGTGGTACTATTTTTTTTTCGATCAGTTTATATGTAATAATTATGAAAGACACATGATTATATTTTTATTTATGGAAATCAATGGACTGCGTACTGTAAGGGAATGTTTTGTCACCAGAGACACTAGTAACAATTTTAAGAGTACAGTTCTATGCTCGCAACTAACACACGCTCTAACGGTGTGAATGGGTGCAGTTTACGAAAAGAATTGGAAATTTTATAATCGATTTTTAAATAATAACAAGCAGTCTGGTTTATAAAAAATATTCTAGGACTGTTATTTTTTGCAACCTAGCAACTTCACTAATATCCCGGAATAATGCATGTTCCGGGTCGAAAACACATCGGAAAGGTTTCGTCTGATCGAAAAAAATATTACTTCTTTCAAGAGCTATCAGATTAAAATTTGTTGCGATGTCCTGTTCCTGTCATGACATCTGTTTTTAACAATTTGATTGGTTGCGAAGAGGAGACATGCATGCGGCCTGGCAGTGTCAAAATGTTACTGTATGTTCTTGTTTTTGTTACGAATAATAAATTTCATTTTTGCCTGATAATAATAACCAATACACTATACAGTTACAGGCCAAAATTTTTACTTTAAAAACTAAAATGTCGTTTACTATGGTACTTATTTGTATCACTAGTCCAGAAACTGAACTTCTGCGAAAGGGATCTTATATTGTCTGCAAATGCGAGATCTCGCAAAAGTGTTTCTGATCTTATGATACCCAAGATTTTTTACGTCGATGACACTAACTTATTAACGAAACATTATTACTACTTAAAATTTTATGCTCTATAGCTTTTTATGTTGGTTAAATTTTCGATTTACATGGATAAATAAACAATTCACTTGTTTTATTGAAAAATAAAATTGTAAGATTTGTTCTAACCTAAAATATAAAACGAATGTGACTTGATATTTTTCAACAATTAATTAATTAATAGTACAACACGAGAATAATATGAATAACAAATCCATCCGTAACAGAAACAAATTAAAACCTATACCATTAAAATGCAAGTAAAATTATCACCAAAATATAAAAAAGGTGAATATTATGTCGCCTCTCTCCTTTTAATAATAATTGTTTTATAGTTTCAGTGATGATTATCTGAATAATTAAAAGAAAATATATTTTCCTGTGCAAAAACGATATTATAAATTTTTTATTGAACAAGCCCGGATACCAGTGACATTCTCCATGCCCGTAAGAATATGGAGTGTTGAAGTACGGCAACAGTGTAATGCTCTGATGCATCTGATTCAATTGATACGGATGTCTTTATTAACAGTGCAACGTTGCAGCCTTCGGGTCTTGTTTATGGAATTGGCTGTAATGAGAACATATCAGGTTATTATGATTTATAACCATGGATACTGGTTTACGAGTTGTTGCTTCATATACGTTCATTATTTTATTTTTCAATTTCGTTGTGCTAGACATTAATTAGTTGCAAAAAGAATGGACTTTCAAATAAAAACCATTCTTTTCTATCTGTGTTTTTGGATCAAAATGTGGGTAACTACTAATTATAATTGAGAGTAATTAGTGTAAAATTGCAAGCTTAATCTTATCTGATACATGAATAATTACTATTGTGTTCAAAAATTAAATGGATTCACTCACGCAAAAAATTGTTACTCTAGCGATTTAAATTTGAATTTGCATATAAATAGTGTACAAAATAGAGATAACACTAACATAAACAGTTCATTAACTTTCAATTTAAAATTAGTTGCTTTGAACATTTCACTTGCGTAACTGTAAGAGCTCTAAAATAACTGTAGAGCAGTTCAATGATTAATGTAAGATTTACAACGAGCAGTCTTTTTTTAGTCCCATATCAAGAATTGTGTTTTCCGTCAATCAACAAAATTGTTTGAATTTTAAATATTGTTGTTTTGTTAGTAATAATTGTCCATTATGATAAATATATAATGTTAGTAAGCTTTAATTGTTTGTAAACAAATAGTTAAAAAAACGTCAATTTATTATTTTTAACAATTTTTTTAATTCATAATTATTAACTGAAGATGAAAATGATGCGGACTTAAATACATCTATTTCGAAAAATAGTACATATTTTCAGAGATAGTTCTAAAGCTGACTACAACAGAGACTTCAGTGTTCTTCAATAAATAATACAATTATTGTCGTCCTTTTTAGTACTGAAAAATCTCAGCTCAGCTCACTTTAAACTTATCTCACTTTAAACTGAGTTAATATGAAGCTAATGACAAACAAAAAGAACGCGACTAACATGGAACTATATTTCTTTCCATATTACTTACCAATACAGATAGAAAAATGATGAAATAATATTCCACAAATTTGGATATTCTGTGTTAATGTAGAACAGTAATATTTATATTAACCCAACAATCAACGAGAATACTAAATCTTATCTTAAATTACAGTATTATCAATTACTACTTCATTCAATCTTAGGACTTACTTGGAACGAAGGTGTGTTTGACCATTGTATATATTTTATTGATGTAGTAATGATGAAGTAAATTAAATTTTATGTAAGTATTACGTATTTAAGTAATATGAAGTATATTTTTTGGCGTAATATAATAAAGGGTTATAATTTATTACCTCCTACATTTCATTCAAATGAACTATTTCTGTCCCTCAATCTTCGCACCATATAAATATCCCTTATCGTCTAATTCAGCTAATCCGTTCTGGCGCAAACACATTTCCTAATCTTCTTTCGTAGGGAAGTGCACATCTTGCAAGGTCGTCCATCTCTATCTCCCCCTGGTACATTCCTATTCTAGTTCCCCTATCCCCTAAGATGTTCCGTTGCAAGAACACGAATAAGAGCGCATCTGCCAAACACAGGCATTCATGGAGAAACATTCAAATGCGAATCATTTCATGGAAGAGTTTAGTCTTTAGAAATAGATTTTTTGAAGAGGAAAATAGAGACATTTATGAATGACATTTTTAGGGAGTGAATTGGAAGAAAGAAAAGAAAGAGAATTTATTATTAAATGGTGATTTAAATTACTATAGTAAGTTGATGCACATGAATTAAAAATATATTAAGATGCAAATTAATATATAATAAAAATAAATAACGAAAATACGTACCTTCTTCTATTTCTTTATTTCTCGTTAAGTTCATTCCTCTGACTTCTAAATATCTTTAATTACCATAGCAACTTTTAATTACGAAATTGTTTTAATTCAGGTTATGTTTTCTGCTCAATAATTATAAGAAATTATATACCCAAATTATACCGGATTCTGGATATTGTTGACATGATGTTAGGGATATAAAAGGCAATATTTATCAAGAACTACATACATACCTGTTTAATAATAGTAGTCTCTAACTACACTGATCTTATGTATAATCTCTGGAGAAATACTACATGGTATTCTGTACCATCAAATTATAAGATATATAATCAACCAATGAGCTCAATACCTATACCTCTTACCTTTGCAAAGAGTAAGAAGTATTTAATAAATATTTTTTGCACCATCGTTCATGTAAGCATAACTTACATACTTCCATAGCAAAATAAGTCGAAAGAACTGACAACATTTATTCTTCAGTTACCATTGTCAGAGGAATGTTTTAGAAAATAACTCTCGTACTAGTAGAACAATTATGAAAATCATAACTATTCTTTATTTTTTTATAAGATCAAACTACATCTATCTTGCCCATACTTCGGTCTTATAAAAAATAGAGTATAATTTCATATACATAAAAACTTGCAAAATTGAAGTTAAACTCAACAAACCATTCTCGTACGGTGTCATACTTCGTGGAATATTATAATGTACTTACATTCCTTTCAGCTTAAATATCTAAATTTCATTATATACAATATTAATTCAAGCATGTGATAAATGTAAATGACAGAATATGAATGTATAAAAATAATTTATATTTCATTACATGTACGTGAACAAAATATAAGTTATTTATGGTAAATATACCCCCACTGTGAAGGAATTATAACCTTTAAAGGTTAATAATAAAAGCAGGTTAAAAATACATTGGCAAATCGTGATTTTTCATGATAATTTCATGATTTACAATTCGTGTGTAACTGAAAAGTATTATCACGCCATTTTACAGCGTGTTATAGAGTTCCAGGCCGTAACGGATAGAATTCTTGTTTCCCATGGAGCTTGGAAAACTTCACTCGGACACGCAATCTGCCTCTATGTCTTCCACATTACCCGCGTGCGAAACACGGCGTAATCGTGACTGTGGTATTTAATTTCATTTGTGAATTCGTCCTACGAATCACTTAAAACAATCATTCTATTGCGAACATTTAAATTCAATTTAATTAAAAGGTAGTAACATTTATTAATTAATAGTTTAATAGTATAATAAAAAAATAATGAGGTCTTACACGATTTTTCATTTTTAGCTTTAATCGAGAGAATAAGGAAAATATTAGACTCGTATATTTTATTTAACCCTAAATTGAAAATGCGGCTGAATTACCCCACTTCACCTCTTTTCTAGTAACGTATCAGGGTTCTTATCCAAGTTTACTTCGTTTCAAAAATCAAATATAATGTCCACTTTATAAACTGTCAAACGTATGTACCCAAAAAATTTGGAATTTAGCATCCATACGAGGATAACTTCACAAAAAAATTTCAAAAATTTCAAGAATAAAAAAAATAATGTTATACTATTATATTCCTTTTTTTATTTATATAAACATTTAATCACAAATTTTTGTCTTTTCATTTTTTTTGCCTTATAAAACAATTTCAAGAAACAAAACTACGACTACCGTTTGCTAACTGTATTTCGATCAAACCACAATCACACAATATATTGAAAGAATTGACATATCACTAGTAAATAGCGTCAACTATAACACATAAAACCAACTATGTCGAACAGTCAACCTGTAAATAATAAATTTAACCTATTTACAACTCAATAAAACAATACTATGAAGAACAGTTCTTATTTATTTCTTCATTAGACGTAATGTTTTAAATTAATTGTAATTAATTTTGTCCTATTTATACTGTTAACATAATTTCGATAAATCAAAAATTCTCTAGCTGTGCGATCGCGTACTTTTCATAATGTGACACTTAGATAACCTATAAACCACAGTTTTGCCAGATGTAAATCAAAACGAATTTAATTTATGAAAATATTCATTTCAGTAATTTAGTTGACAGTAAAATTTAATTACAACGTTGTCTGTGCGGAGAAATTTCATGTTTAAATGAGAATGTAACAAGTTTTTATATGGTCTATGCAATGCTGCAAGCAGTTAAGCTCACATGGTGCCTATTTGATTGGTACATTGCACCTCATAACAATTAGAAATTCCTGACTTGATAAGATCATAGTGAACTCAACAGCGCTGCAATAGTTAAAATTCCTCGCAGGATCCTTGCAAGAAGAGGGCGCCCTGGATTAAAATTCATCTTGGCTCTCGCGTTCATTAAACTCACGATTTTATCATAAACAGCAGTGAAGATTCAGGTCGGGATGTGGTCGCCATTTAAATTAAATATAAATTCATTTAAATGAAATGCCGCCCCAGAATACAAGTTTATTCAAATGAGCGACTTCGGGAGATCTCATTACGGAGATGTAAACACTGGCGCGAATTATGAACGATAAACAAATTTATTCATTTCGTACCTACGCAGGCATTTAGATAGGGTATTATACTAAGTACACACTCTTTACAAACATCCTACCGGTCTTGATTTCGCCAAAACTTAGTGCATTTAAACGCATTGCAGCACCAATTTTAAAATTCTGCCAGGCACAGAATCTCTTGCAGAATTTTAGAATAAATATATACTTACTGCTTTTATAACGGATAGCGATAATGATACATTTGTATAGTAAAGAGATTCTATTATTCGACATCTCTTGTCGCCCACTGTAACTGGTGTGGAAAGAACACCACAGGGGCATTTTATTAGAGGAAATAAATTACTTTTGGGTATTTAGAAATACTGCTTAATTTATTTATAATTGCATATAATAATTAATTTTATCATGAACAATTATATATAGTTCTCTTATTTTGTATAAAAGATTATAAAAATACATCTAGCAACACTAAGGGCATTTTCGCCCTTAAATGCTAGTAGCACTATGTTTAACGCAGTGTCATATCATACAGTAAGATAGCTTATATCAATGTGCGCGCTAGTATTTATACTCGCAGTGAGAAGCGTAATTCGGCACTGCAAAACACGCAGTTTCTTTGCTAAATTAGTAGCGTAGCAGCATGCTTATAATATTTATCGTGTTTATTCCGCATTTTACATATTGGGACATTACAATTATAAACATAAAATATTTCATAGTTTATATTTTACAATTTTATTAAAATTATTCACAATTATGGCATCAGAATTATTTTTATTTCCAGTGTCTTTGAAAATTTCATATATTGTAGCACTGCCATGATATAAATCCACGAACCGCCACTATCAATTAATGATAGTCTGATCCTTAAAGCCATTGAAAGTTGAAGGTAACATCTATTTAATTTTTTTTTACTCAAAAAACTACAAAAATCTGAAAAATATGTTTATTATAAGAATAGAATTGAACCAAATACCTGACCCAATAAATACCTTAATGATGACTAATAATTAATGGAAAATAAATGGGGTAATATTTATATCTACATCTTAAAAAGTCCATATCCATTTAAAAAACGTCTACACCATCATCAGACTAACTCATCAGGGTAATTGTCTTGCCGCGTGTTCCGTTAGCAATTTCATGCAAATCAAACGGCGTTAAGCCCCCAGACTGTGACCGTCTCGTGCGCCCAGAGCCCGGCGCCCTCACAGTCTCACCCCGTGGAGTTACAGTAATGGCCGCCAGCCGGCGCGCGATTCGTGACTGTGCGGATATTGCAAGGGAAGCCACCCTCCATACATTAGCACATTCTGCAGGAGCTTTAGATTAAGAAAATGCCAAGTTATGGGAGCTTCTTTGTGTTTTATGTTATTTTCTTTCCAAATTACAAACAGTTTGTTCATACTCACTGTTTATATTAAAAGTTTTTCCAAAAAACTTCCCAAATTGCCAAATTAACAACAACGAGAATGGATCATTATCACGCTTTTAGCTTAGACTAAACAACGTAGGCTTATTTGTTTAACTTTATTCTTAAATTTATTTTTTCTAAAACATTGCTTAATGTTTTATATTAACGCCCTTAGAAAAGCTCATAGCAAGTAATGATATACTTATAGTAAAATAGGAAACAAATTCTATAAAATAAATGCAAAGTGTTCCGAAAAAAATTGAAAGGTATATACTGTAAGATGTGCTGATTATAAAACAATTAAAAAAAATTGCATCGCATTTCAGGAAAAATTTGCAAAATGCCATGTATCTCCAGAACACAAGGTTAGATGACACGGTATAATTAGGGTGAGATGGTATAGTAATATTGATATATTTCTGAGTAGGAAAATCACTTTAATTTTAATATTAATGATATAAAAATTAAAATTTGCCACTTGGATCTAACCTAACTTAAACTTTTGAATCCATTTCGCTTATTTTTCATTTCATTTGACTGGATCAGTTAAATAGTGTGAAATAAAATGAAGAAATTACAAATTTATAGTGCGAAAATCAATACTACTTTAGTTGTACATGGTTTGACAAAAGGTATTTTTGAAAGAAACTTAGGACGCCATTTGTGGCATTGTATCCAATAAAAACGCTTTTACAAAAGATTTTGTACCTGTCTATTTTCCTAGAAGGAAAAAAGAAGAAAGTTAAAATGGGCCCGAACAGTTGAACAATATGATTTGAAACTGAACATTTTCATTTATACAAATTAATTATCTACACAGTTATTATACAAACGTACGAATAGTGTAAAATGTATGTATATAAGATTAAAAGATTGAGTCGTAATAATTCTTAGACATGTTTATCTTTCTTGTTTGTTCTAGCCTCAAGTGGTTGAAATTTTAAGTGCTAATTTACAGTACTTGTAGGTTTGAAGTTTGAAGTCACATATTTCAAACCCTAAATAGTTTGTCAGCGATGATATCGCTAACAATTTTAAAAATCTCTTTTCCACTTACAAGTTCTTAGAAACACAAACCAGACAAACACGTACACTTACAAGGTTTGAAAGAATTGCTTAGAATTTTAAAAATGAAGTTCTAGACACACCGACAAATTTTAAATTAATGCTTGACACAAGTTAAAATTCTAAAAATTTAAAAATAAATTCAGGTATAGTTATTTTAAAAATTTCATTGTTGTTTGTAATTAAAAATATTTTTATAACTTATTTAAACTTTGTATTTAATCTTTCAATTATAAGATAATCCATTTGCTTTTTTTGAGAAAAAAAAATAATTTTCTGAAAATTTCGATGTTTACTTATTTTATTTCGACTTTTACCATATCCAAGATTATCGTTATTGATAATAGCCGTTTATGTAATAAGTAAGGAAACAAAGGATAAACAGATAAACATTTTTTGAATCTATGAATGTAATAAAGATAATAATTGTTTTACTATAGTGTCTATAAAGGGAATAATAAGCAAATTTTCTATTTTTGTAGCTGTTATTGTTTCTATACATATATGCCTACTTTCCATCTTTATTTCACGCGAAATAATAATCTTTTTATTTTACTAGCGAAATAATGGAATGAATAGCCTAACTGAAATTAATGAAATAAAGAGTCTCTTATTAAAAGGAAGTAGAAAAATGTAAAATGTCAACTACAGCTAACACAGAATCCAGTCATATTTTCGAATATGTTACTATTCAATAAAATGTAAACTTTTTTTTAAATTCAACTCAGCTCCACATGTATATTTTCGTCAGGATAGACGGACGATCTAACTGATAGACATCTGGCTAAATATAGTCAAAACGCATTGTACATTAATTAATCATAAACCTTGTTTAACAAAAAAAGCGTGTAAAAGCAGAAGATTAAAACTTACCCATGCTTTAAATAAAGTTGTTGAGTAATAAATAACATAATCGCATAATCCTATTCCATTGAATTTGCTTCTGCTTATATTTACGATTTTGTCATGCTAATCAAAATCATAACGATAAAACATCACATTAAATACACAATTAAAAATTAAATGATCTAAAAATTCTGCTTTCCAGATCTATTATAATGCAGTTATAATAAAAAATAAAATAGTACCTCGTACACTTATATCATAATATATACCATAGATTTATTTTTTAATGTATTCATAATTTGTTTCTGTATTATTTGAAATGAAATCTAATTCATAAAAGTTGTAAACATGTAAGTTTTGGTGCTTGTACCCTGCATGAAATTCCTATAAGCTGTTTGCAAGTAGCAGCACATTTGGAGAAGTTCTGCTTGGTCGTTAGAGGTTAGCATCTCGTTAGGGTGAGTGTGTTTACGGCATAAGTCACCCCGGCCTGCCGTGTCTGGCTGATGGATAACGACCCCACAGACAGCCATTGCCGCGATGGATGGCTTGGGGTTGGTCGGGGTTGCGCTGCGCTGGTCACTTACAAGGGAGTGTGAAATATGGCCCAAGGAATTTGTAAAAAGAATGAAAAGGGTGTAAATGAAATGAGGGACATACCACAGTGCAATTCACCAAATGCAGGGGGTCACTTCTATTTCCATATGTTAGTCATTGTTTCGTGAATAAAATACAAAAAATGTTTAAATTATCATGGGATACTAAATTACAAGTTCAATCGCATGTGAAAAGAATTGGACCATAGAAATGTGTACAAGTCGTTATTAAAATTTGTTGTTTTAATAAATAATTATTTATGTGCTTGGTATTAAGTTGCTAACGTTAATAGATAACAAACAGTATTTATCTTTTGTTTTTTTTTTTAATATATTGTTATACATAAAAGTAAATTGTTTAATATTTTCACCTAATTCATTTGTGGCGGCACTTGTATATTGTTGGGATTAACATATGGCCCTGAAAATTTTTTAATTATTAAAAAAAATTATAAAAAGTAATAAGAATGTGGAAAACATTTCCAAATATGCAAGAACTATTACCTAACCTTAGAGTATAGAAAATACTATTGATGGAGAGCAAGCAGAAATTAGTGAATCCGCCATTTCTGTAGGAGCCAAGAGCCACGCTTTCATTTATTATATATAATACTAATCTTTTTCTTTGTATTATACAGGGAATTGATGATTTTCGTAATTTCCTGCTCCCTAATTATTTTAGATAACAAAACTTTAAATAAAAGTAGTTAGAGTATAAAATGCTGCATCTGAATCAATAAGCAAAATGAATTTTACGTGCCTTTTAAGCTTAGAAATTATGTATAAAAATTAAGAAAATCACCCGTAAAATAGCAATAACCATGGAATTGAGAAAAAAATAAAAAAATGTTTAACGATTTATCTGTCAAGTTAGTTGCGTTAGTTTATTTTTATTATTAACGATAAACATGCACTTGATTTTCAAATAAAAGTTGGTACATTTATATATTTTACAGTAAATGTCTTATTTATTTTGCTCTAAATTTTTCTTATAAGTAATAAAATAAATGTCACAAATTTATCGATAAAATTTACGAACAGTTGCTGCATATAGTAATAGGCAAACGAATGTCAAAATTGACATCTACAGTATTTAAGAATTATTTTTGACCCGAACTGTCATTACTTCGCAGGAATTATGAATAAATTTTATCGATTAAATTCATACCTCAATTTGTATTTGCTTGATGACTTTTTTAATGGCAACAGTTCATACACATGTTTTTTTTTATATAAAAACAAAATGTAACCATCTAGTAGTATTAGTAGGACCTACTATGATTTTTGAGGTTTTCCTCCATTTACCTGTCATCATTCTTAATGCTCTTCATCCTTCAATATAAATATATATCTGCTTGTTAAGAAATTTATTAGTAAATTATTTTAGACTATTTTAAAAATAAAATATGTCTAGGAATAGAAAGCTTAGTGTCTATTTCCGATTTTATTTTATTTTAATCTCTCCATTGTATATTAAAGTCATATGGAGTTGGAAGAAAATAATCTTTTATCATAAAATTCGAGCAATTCAAAGTTAGGGAAGTTCGTTCATATGTAAATTATATTTTACATCTTAACCCAGTAAGTAAGTTTTATCTGTTTGCAACACTAGAGCAGTGCAAGCGAAGTTTGCGGACAAAACCCGATTTATCCATTTAATCTCTGCGTAATTCACATGAAAACAAGTACAGTCTCTCTCCAAGTTTCCAGAAAGAATAAAATCCACAGCGTCATTTTCAGTTCACAAACAATGCAGTAACATAACCCGAAACGTTGCGGAGTCTAGATAAACCCAACTGGCAACCGGCTGCAAGAGAAATACAGCGGGGTATTGGCAGTCGAAAGGCGAGAGGCATTAGGAGAAATGCGGTATAGGGTATAAACCCGAGAAATATGTTAGTTACGTGTGCTACACTCGATTGGACTTTAGGGTTATAGGGAATCCATGAGTATGTAAATCCACCCACTTTCCAAGGGATTCCAAATTCTACTATTCCAACCCAATTTTTATTTCTCCTTTCCGAATTTACAAGAAACACTTTTCTTTATTTCATTTGGATATACATCAATAGGATTGGAATATATCTGCATTGTACACTCCAATCTATTACACAAATTAAATTTTAATTTACATTTTTAAAATTTGCACTGAAGTAGTGCTTCAAAACAAAATTTTGCTCATATCAAAGTCGTTCGAACCCACTATAATTAGTAAAACCCTTACCTATATTATAAAAGTGTAAATAAATGATCAGAAATAAAAATATTTATAGTACTTTTGCTCGGTATTATAAAGGTCTGGTAACTTTAGTTTCCTAGCAAATTTATTTTAAATAAACAAATTCCAATCAAAAATGTTTTATTAATGAAACGAATAACATTGCTGTCAAAATTTCGATTGTCAATTGAAGGAATAATAGCTATTAATATACCTAAGGTAGTTACGAGTATTGTAACTGCTACAGATGTCAATAGACATCTAAGGCCTGGTATGATTCATAATATCCGTGGTTTGTTCAATAGTTTACCGGTTTCACATTATTAATAAATATTATTTTATAAAGCTTTCCTGTGAGTACCGTTTTCGTGATCGAGTCTGTATAATTTGATATGATGTGACAATTGTCCCATGTTATTTTGACAATTCTATACTGTAAAGTTATTACCATACTAACTTGTATTATGACATAGTTATTTTGGTTACTTTTCTCTATGTAAACGGAAGTTTAATATCCTGAAACTGGTAAATAATATGTACTAGGATAACTAAATTTAACTGACGTTTATAATATCGGACATAGGCAACTGCCTTTTTAAGGGACTAACAGTTTATAGTGAGTGCCACCATTCAAATAAAGGTGTAACATTTTCTAAAAAGTTGCCAATATATTTACTGTATTACCTGTAATATGTATTTCTAAATTTTATCGCAATGCATATAAAATCAGAATATTGTAGATCATATAAATTAAATTACAATATTTTCGAAAATTGAGTACTGCAATAAATACTATCAACAGTAAGGATTTTCTATTTTATATATAATTTCATTATTCCTCAACAATTGTATATAAATTTCATACAATAGGTAATAGGTATTAGGAATCTTTTATGAGCGCCTTATAAGCTGTACTTTTTTTGTAAGAGAAACTATTTCCCCGTACCGGGTAGGGTAGAAGTGAAAGCTCTTCCTCTATCATGGACAATAAGTTTTTACTTTTCGTTTCTTCGGGACCATCTGAGCAAACATTTCCCTGATTGGATACTCCTGGAATGCACATTTTATTCACTTCTATTAAGATTTCCCTCGTTACGTTCACTTCATTTCATTTAGAATTTTCATTACTATTCACTATCTGCGGATAATACCTTCTCCAAGCTTTTAGAACTCTGGACTTAACTATGCATACGTGTATATCCACTTGTTTTTGACTAATAAATAATAAATTTTTGCATTTCATTTACATTAAATTTGGATTCTAATTTCTTGTAGTAAATAAAGATAACACTTTTGGTAAGCTCCTACTGAGTTAGATATTTATGGCTGGATTAAGATGTTATTTTAAGTACAATGTAGTCATAAATCTGTTAGTTACTGTATAAAATTTAAATTTTAATATGTTTAGTACAATTTAGAATATAATGTAATGTCATTCCCACAACATAAATATCAAAATTTTAATAATTATGTTTTTCTAAACCCGATCCAATAACTATCGCAACAAAATTGATTAGGTTTGTCTAACAGGATTAATATTTTTTAACCTTTACTTCTTGCTTATTTCTAACTACCTAGCGGTTTGAACAAAATTATAATAATATATTTGTTACCCTTTACTGAATTACTTTTTAAAATATGTTCTGGAATCTGAAATAATTGTCTGTTCTGATAAAAATTCCTGACCAATTATTAGAACTTGAACTCAAGACTTTTACTTCATTTCATTTCTTTTGCATAGGGAACGAATTTGACATTTGCTTTTTGGGTTATAAAATTTTGTGTCTGGTGTACCCCAAGGGCAACAACAATTTTCAGAATTATTAATATCTTTAAAGTAAATGTATTATAGTAGAAAAGTTCCTTTAGATTATTATTATTGGTAACTTTTAAAATCAAAAGCTTTTACTTGGGGACATTTTCAAAAATTAGATAATTTCTCAATATATTATAATTAACCAGATATCATCATATGTAATTCAAATATTTTATAGCAGATTGAGTCATTGCTTCACAAGTATTGGATAGATTTTAGAAAATATTATTAGTTATTTATTTTGAATATATTTTCTTACAATATTAAAATTTAATAAAAGAAGGTCTTTTTTGGAGTTGCAGTCATTTAATAAAATCTACTAATACACTGAAGTTTCGACAGTAAATCATTTTTCATCGTGGTGATAAATGGTATTAAAATATTATCAAGTAAATCATGTAAATTATTTTACAGAAATCTTTCGTCAAACATAGATAAAATAAATACACGTACATGTTACTTAACAGTTATTAACCAATTATTAAATGACTGCAACTCCAAAAAGGACCTACTTTTATTAACATCCAGTCAATATAACCAATGCTACATTAAATTTTAATACTTCTGTCAAATTTATTCCCTATAAGTTTCATTTTAAATGAGACAAGCAAGTATACACTGCTGTCAATCAAATATCAAGTTGTAACTATGGATATGATAAATCTCCATGTTTCACGTTAAAATATACTCACGGTACCATATATATTTAAATTTTAAATAGATAGAATGTATGAAATGATAGTAGAGAGCGGCATATTTCGCCATGAGTTTAGAGTTTTTGGTAGCTGGTTAGTAGCCCCGGTGCGAATATCTGTGTAATTGAGTTAATTTTTTGGATCGGTGCTCACGTAGAAGACACGGGAGCTTGTGCAATTTCATGCGCTGTTGCATATGTGACGTAAGGTAATAGGATCACTTAGCTTTACGGCACATGCCGGACGAATGCACGATTTCTGTTTCATGCTCTTATCCCACCCGTAAATACACGCTTTATATTGCCCACATTATAAACCTAATTAACGCACTACGCATTATTCTATCTATAACTTTACATATTTATATTCTGGGAATTATATTACATTGGATTCATGCTGAGTACCTACCTAGGAATACATTCCGATACACGATATTTTAATTTACTTGTACATTGTTTCAATATATTTTATTTTGATAACAAATTGTAACAAGTATTTGTTTTTTGTTGTTACCAGAACAAATTGTTAAATTATCTAACAACAGTTAAACAGTTTAGTAATTTTGGTTACCGAACAGTTATCAGACAGTATATTGATGTGTTAATGTAAGAGTTATTCCATTTACCACTTTCAACTAAACTATATGTTTCATTTTAAATGTGTCAGTAAGTATACATTGCTATCAATCAAATATCAAGTCGTAACCATGGATATGATAATTCCCATGTTTCATCTTAAAAAATAATCACGGTATTAAAAGAAAACAAATACAGTATTAGGGTGAGATTCCATAACGTCGATTGCATTATTTATCATACATTGCTATCAATCAAATATCAAATCATAGCCTTGGATATAATTCCCCATGTTTCACCTTAAAAACTACTCACGGTATTAAAAGAAAATGAATGTTATGATATCAATTGCAAATATTAAGTATGAAGTAATCTTGCTATTCTATAATAATAATCGTTATTTGTGTTTAATACATTCGTGTTACAAGACAACAATATTCTGAAGTGAAAATTAAATCCAGGTGCTATTGCTTTACATGCTGATTTAAATTTGTAATGGTAATTTGTAGTGGTTAAGTATCAATTTGTAACAAATTTAAGGGTTTTGCACATCAGTGTAGACTGTTCTTTATTTGTCTAGATAGGTACGAAGAAACCACAAATACCGATTACAGTTATAGAATTACAAGTTTACATTTGCAATTAAAAATCAAAACAAGTTCAAACGATAGCAACTGAAGGTACGGAATCCTATATCTGATTATGTAAATTATAGAAATGTGTAATATTTTTTTTTACAACCACTATAATTGCCAACACTGCGAAGGTACTATTTGTGATTCCAGCACTCGACTTCGTTTCGTGCCGAAACTTTCACACCTCGTGGGAAATAGACGACTTATTTTTATTTAGAATATTACGACGATGTATGTCCGGAAAAATGCTTTTCTATAATTTCTTAATAACTTTATTGCTATATTAGATATTTTTAATAAAATTTTAAATGTGGTCTATAAATGCGATTGTTTTCTTTCCTAAATTTTATACCAATGTCAATATAAATTTTTCTATCACAACTTAATTACAAATCGATCGTCTTTCATATTTTCTTAAAAAAGTTATTAGATATAGGTGATTAATATATTATTATATTACTATCAATTCATAAGTCCTATAAAGCAAATAATTTATTTAGTGGATTCGCCATTAATAAACAATACACAATAAAAATATTATATTTATATTGTTTATTCCATGCATATAAGGCGAGTGTTTTAACCACACCAATTACCAATTTATAAACTTTCATATTTAGGTTTACTAAGCATAAAATTGTATCATTTTCAAGAAGGACAAAAAAAAAATTGTTGCAAATCATGTAAGTAACAATTATAATTATAAAAAAAAATATCTTAGCAAAGTTAGTTTACAGTCTTGTGATGTTCACAGAATAATATGTTAAAATATATTATAATTATGAAATTAGATTTCTAAAACATTAAATGAATTAATATTGTATATAAGACATTAATGCATTTTAGTATTCTTTATCCTTTAAAGGATAATTTAAACAATTTGAGTTTTAAATATTTATAAACATTTCCTTTATGGGGCCCTTTATTTTCACACCCTTTTCTGCAGTGTAATTATCCCTATAATCAATACCCCACCCCTCACCTATCCAGATTCAACATGGCTCCTACCTCCGTTGCCATGGTAACTGCGCCCTGCGTTCCGCTGCCCCTGCACCCGCTGCGCTGATCCGATGGCAGACATGTTCTCAGGAGCCGTCGTAAATCACCCGCCACACACGGAACCGACCACTTCGGCTGCCTTCGGGAGATTTATAACCCCGAGCAAGGGGTAATTAGCCGCGATCATGATTTATATGGTTCATGGTTTCATCTTTGTAGCGGATGTCAAAAGAGATTGCACAAATATTTTATTATAAGTATTAAGAACGGTAAGGGCTTTTTAGCGATTGAAGGCAATTATTTGGAGGAGGAGAGAAAAGACGATCCCAATTATTGCATCGGAATTTCTTATCGTTTGTAATACTTGTACTATTTTTTGCACAATCAAAATTAATTTTCCTCATTATCGATACAATGTATCAAAATGAGGTATTTCTCAAATTCCATCAAATAAACGAAAATCCATTTTTTTAAGCAAGATTATTTATTTTAATAGCAATAAATGAATAGAATAAAATATGTCTTTCTAATTTTGACATGTAAAGTGCCACTTTTCAAAAATTAACTGACGTTTTGACATGACAATTTTTTTCATAACCAGTTATGGGGTGATGAAAAGTGTTTTTTTTTATTTGAAAAGTGTGAATTAGCATGGTTTCGCTTCACTCGGTTCGCAAATATCCCTTTCCAATAGAATATCAATAAATAAATAATTACTATTTATTTCTCTAATTTTTTTTATGCTACACAAACAGAAAATTAAAATTTATTGCTTAGGTATAGTGAGCAAGAAAATAAATATTTACTGGTCTTCTTTGCGACTAGAGAGAGCTACTTTACAGCAGTACAAATAGTTACAGCTTGTAATGTTATAATGGATTGTAAACCTAGGCCTAGGCGAAATTTTATTTATTTTAATCCGTGAATATGTAAATCTTATTCCAGACCTCACAGTTTGTTCAACTCATATTGTACTAACTATTCAAAATAAAATTCAAAAAACTTTATTTATATACCTATAATAAAATTATAGTTTATATAGGGGCAGCAATTATTTATTATACAAATTATCATTTAAACTATATGAGAATAATACCTGGACTTTATTTTTATATCCAACATGAGTGTGTTGTATAATGTATCACACTTCGTAAAAAAGACGTGAATATATGTATTTTAAGTCGTTGTAAAACATGCAGAATAGGTAAACAGCCGTTTTAATTTGAGGAAAGCCTAATTTATTATATTCTTGATCTAGATAAGAAAATTCGTATTACAATTTGAAATTAACATCCAAGCCGAAATCCTTTAATCTACACATCTTTGTATCGTTTTAATAAAATGTAAGCGTTGTGGTTGGTACACAGGCGGCGTTTCTATCTGAGTTGTTCTACCTGCCGATGGCAGCTTTATAGATCTTGATACCCGGAATGCGTTTCACGAAGCGGTGTAGGACGACGGCGTTACAGACTCATGTGTGGAAACTTTGTTCCAATGGAAATTATGAGCCTTATCGAGATTGCTCCAACTAGTTTCTTCAACGATACGGATTTGCAATTTGTTGCAACGGTTATGCGAGAAAGGAATTAGTTTAAATTGCGAAATGCCAAACGCATAACGCTCATATCAAAAGAAATACGTAGCGGAGATAATTATATCAATACTGCAGCAACTACTCTAGTAGCTTAATGTTTGTAATAATTATACACTTTCAAAGATAACACTTAATATGTATCTACCGGTTTATGAAAAAGTTCTCATGGGAATTTAATAATTTCATGTTAAAAACTATCACTAAAAGTTCAAATATCATATGAGAATTTTTTATTAAAAACTATAAACATTAAATGCAAATTCTAAGCTATTTGGCACAAAAAAACAATTAACAGACAATTGTTTAAATTAACACTAAATTCTTATAACATTTAAAAAAAAAATCAAACATTTTTTTATTAGTAGTATAATAAGAATAGTACCATAACGAAAATATTATAATACGCATAAAATAATAATATTTTTTTCAGTTTATTTTATATTTTGCATTGTTGTACAGTAGACTTTCAACTTCATCGTAGCTTCTGAAACATTCGAACAAAGCGATAATTTATTTAGTTACAGTTCATGTCTGAATCGAACTCAAAATCTGATATTTCTAAATTCAAAGATTGTTATACGCAATACGCATCGAAATAATAGTATTCATAATTGCAGTATTAACAATTATAATATAAAATTTATTGTAAGATTTATAGATATAATTTAAATTGTGTTCATACAATGTGGTAATTTGATTTAAGAAAAGATACATACTGAAGGTGCGAAGAATGTTTAAAAAGGATATCCGCTTAGAATATAATTTTAATACGAATGTTCTTATTTTCATACATATGCTTTTTACAGGATAAATATTAAAAGCTAATGTTATCTGAGATTCATTCTTTAGTCTCTATTACTAGCAAAAGCTCAGCTACGCTGAGCGTTCCCTAGGCCTCCGGCGTCAGTAAGATATTTACAAACCTTCTCTTCTTTGTTAATGCATTATTTTTTTAATTTCTGGTTACTATGAAACGTAGGTGCTATCTTTCATAATTTTCAAGAAATTAATTTTGAGTTGAATAATTTTCTCTAATAGCGGAAAGGAAAAATAAACTTTCGGGTATAACTTACAAAAAAAATAGAGACTTACTCCTTCAATTTTAAAATTGCTTGAAACAATATTTTCCAAAAGTAAAAAAAAAAATAAACTTCATAAGTTGAATATACCGCAGGAACTTCTACTAGTGGTACTCTAAATTTGAATAATTGAATATGATATGATGATACAAGGTTTTAGTTTTTCAAAATTTTTTTTCGTAAAATGTAACAATACAAGAATAATATTAATATTAAATCGTATTTATTAACTTTTCAAATAAAAGGGGATGAACATGTCTAGCACACCCCTGAAAATACAAGTAAATAATGCCGCTAAACTTATGTGCTTGTGGCTCTTCGTACTAGGAATGTTATGCGACACATGAATAAGCAATAACAATTATTTTTGTCTTTGCAAAATAGGATCATAAAATTTGTTTTTCATCACAATGTAATAAAATAATACACAATACAAAAGAATGTCGTAAATCATAGTGGTATGTTTCATATTAATATCTGTTGATTTACAACCGTCAATGCTTTTGCAAACATTGTCGATGTTCGCGACGTAGCATCGTATCGGTTCTTCCGCGAAAGCCTGAGTGTCGGTAAATTTAGTAAATTGACACATTAGAGGTTTGTTTTCTCGCGCGCCGGGATAATTTACGCGGCCGGTTTCCACGCGATTCTTTAAAGTCGCCGTAGTCTGGAATGTTTTATTGCCCTTTCTTGCCGAATAAACAGGACTTAGATGTCGTAACGGTTATTTTATGGCCGTGGAAGAATGCGGACCCTCAGAGAAAGTCGAGTTTTTTCTCTAGACAATCCGCTCGAAAGGGTAGAAAGGGTGAACAATTGGGAAAGTTGCAGTTTTTTATGGTACTATTGTGCACATGTAATTGAGGTAAGAAGAGAAAGTTTGCAAACTTCTATGCCTTTATGGCAAGGGTTGAGTGATTTAAGGGTGGAATTAGAAAGTTAGTTTTTTGCACGTGCGATGGCTTTCCAATAAGGGTTGCAAAAAACTATTCACCGATTCGACACGGTACGGATTTTTGAAAACTATTTTAAGTTGAATCCTTTCTTAGGATTTACTTAAATCGAGTCTAAAATTTGTATTGAAATATATATGCGACAAAACCTAAATGTAATTGAAACAATTTATAAAATATTTCAATATTCTGTTAAGATATTAGATTAAAATTATAAATAGATATGCAAATATGTCGATTGAATTTCAAGCTCGAACATTTAGGATTTTAAGATATCTAAGGCCTAGTACGATTCATAACATTCGTGGTTTGTTCTATAGTTTACCGGTTTCAATTTACTAATAAATATTAACCCCATGAAAACCAGATATTAATTGAATTCCAAACTCGGACAGCAAGGACATTAAAACATCTAAGGCCTGGTATGATTCAAAATATTCGTGGTTTGTTCAATAGCATATCGGTTTCACGTTTTTAATAAATATTATTTTATAAAATTCTTGTTACTAACGTTTTCGTGATCAAGTCTGTATAGGTTGATATGATACGACAATTGCCCAATATTATTTTGACAATTCTGAACTATATAATATATTGTACAAGAGTGGACATGATGCTCAATTCCCTTAAGGATGAAGGGCTATGAGCATGCACTCGAGTTGTACAGTATACTTTTTCTACGACCAACCCGAAAAGAAAACAATAACATTAACAAAATAACTTTGTTAATTGTCTGATGATGACAAAAATTAAAAAATTAAATTAAACCAAGTTACAAAATTTGTAAAATAAATAAGTGATATCAAGAAAGTTACTCTTTTTTATTTTATTTACTGTTACTATTTTGCTTATTGGGTAAGTCCAAGTATTATAAACACCAGTATAATTTGTAGTAACCTCATGTAAATGTACAATAAAACAATAAATGCAAGAAAAATCTTGGTGAAATATTTACAGCTTTAAAATAATAGTGCATTTACTACAACAATAAGCATTATATTATACCGTACATGTTCTTGTTTCTGTTCTTGGCAGCTTGTTTATGCGTCCCGCGTAAACAGTTCGCACTTGAAGTTTATCGGTACTTTAAGTCACGTATTTATATATTGCGAATAAAAATGATAATTCCAGTGCAATGTTGGTGGTAGCTAAGGAGTAATGGCCGCTTTAAACAAGAATTACTAAGAGGAATAAACGTCCAATTGTAATTGTTTGCATAGCTACAAATTATTTTTATGTTTTTCAGCTCATATGCGCAAAAGCAGTTATTGAAATTAGTTATATATGGCTATGACGCTGTTGGAGGCAAAATATTGTGAGTTTAAATCTGTTTAGTTGGCTAACTTGCTACCTAAACGTTCTCAACAACAAATGCATTAACAAGAAAATAAATTGTAGGTAATCAAATTCAGAACAATTACTAATTTAAAACTATTTACATAAAAAAAACAATACATACATTATAAATTAGTTTCTTCTAAATAAAGCATTGAATAAAATCACTAAATTCATGAATTTTTAATTGGTTTTGTCAACATAGATAATTCGGATAAGAAATTAACTGATAGCAATTCATAAAATAATCCATAAATCAAAATTTTTATTTAAAAAGTGTTAGGAAAGAATAGAAAAATAATAATTAAAAATGAAAGCATATCATGATTTCTTGTTTAGGTTAGGTATAATAAGACAATCACAATAATAGTATATTATATAGCAAGGTTGAGAAGACCACAATTATTCACCTAGCGCTAAGATTGTATCCCAAGGTTCAAAACAACCGAGGGATACAAGGCACTGGTCAGTAATAATTTTCTCAACATTTATTATTTATTTACTTATTTAAATTAGACGGCAAATTTATGTTGTAAATCCATAGTTTTCTATGGTATTGAGTTTACTGAGTAATCATGGTTATGGTCAATCTCATGTTTCACGTTAAAAAATACGGTAGCAGAACAGTTATCATCAAATAACAAAAGCATGTTATCAAAAATTTACGTTTTATAACCAATGTGTCACAACAGGTGAAAAAGTTAAAGCTATTTCTGCCATTGTTTAAATCAAACAATTATTACTGTGAAAAATAAGATAGCGTTTTCCGGAATGTCTATATCTTCGTGTCTCAGGGTGAATTTACTGCACATAAATAATTATATTTGTATCCCACAATAAAAACGGAGGGAACAAGCAGTTGTTGGGGCAATATCAGTAAAAAACGCGTGTGTATTACTGGCAGTAAATAATTTCCTCTCCTGCAAGCAGAATTTTTCGAAAGTTGGTCGCGTGCAGAAAAATTGAGATCATGTTAATGGTGAAATAATAAATCTAGTAATTTATGGGTTCGCTGGTCCTAGCGCGGAGTCATAACATGCAATGTAACACATTAGTTTATAGTTTTTAAAACGTGTCCTTTTCGCTGTTTGTCATGGAAATGCCCTGTTCGTGACTGATATGTTTCTTTATGTTTGCTTTTTACGACCCAAATGACGTTTTAATTCATTACCACGCATGTTCGTAAATTACAATATTATATTCCGTTTTGTACACATATATTTATTTTTATTATCCAGTCGAACATTCTCCATTGTTGTTCACTAAATATCTTTTCGTGCATGATTCTACCGTTGCTCTACACAAATGTTTACATATGTATATACTACATTCTCAGACAAGGTTCAAATTGATTTTTTTTCTCAATATAATGGAAAATGTAATCACTGTCAACTTTTAAAAGTGAATGGCAAATATGGTGTAAATTCTTAGGGGCGTAAAAAATTATTCTTTTATATAGGTGTAGACGAAATATTTATAAAATCATTTTTTTTAATATTGACAAATAATTATCTATAGATAGCTACAACTTGCTATAATATAATTAGAAAAATATATAGCCAACAAATTAAATTACGTTTATGTTATTTTTTAATTTTGCATTCAGAATATAGCACATTGCATTAAAGCGAAAACTTTTAAGAAACGTTATTGACCAAGATTTTTATACGATTTTGACTTTGTCCAGGTCTTCTTCGTCAAACTTCTGTGTACATTCCTTCTTAGTTATCAATCTTTTTTTAATAATGTATTGATACTTAAATAGGGACTAACTATGTAGGTTATTAAATTAAAGAATTTTAAAAGAATTAAATTTTAACAGAAAATGGCAAACTAAAATTTCTAATATAAGTTGCATAAATGGAATGGAATTCTTACCATGCAATGCAGTACAAAATATTCCAAAATGTAATACTTTTCTTAAAAGATATTCCTGCTTCAAAATTTCGTGATTTCATAAATCACAAACTCTCACAAATACGTATCTGACACATGCACATACATAGATCACAAAAAGGTCAAATGTAAAGTTAAACGATAGAGTAAATGAAGCTAAAATTATACAGTTGTCACAGGAAAAGTAGGCAGATTGTTCTAATCGTTTTTCAGTTAAATTTTTTTAGATAAAAGTATTGAAGTAGTTCGTAAATGTGGCTTCTTTTTCTTTTTCTTTAATTTATCCCACTGTCGGTATCACTTTGTTGTCAATATTACTAAAAAAACTCATGATACCTGAGCAGATATACATCCTACAATGTACCTCGTAATAGACATAAAATAATTAATAGAATAAAAAAGAGAATTTTAGGGCTTCTTTATTTTTTCTTCAGTTTACCCTACTATCAATATCAGTTTGTTGTCAATATTATTACAGCAACTTATAATACCTGGACAGATATGCATCCCACAATGTACCTCGTACTACACATAAACAGCCAGATTCACCAAACAGGATTACCTCTTAAACCGGTTTAAATATGTGGAGTTTAGCTTGACTTCGACATATTTAAACCAGTTTACGAGGTAAGCCAGTTTTGTGGCTGAAAATGATTAATAGAATAGATGAGGAAATTTTATTAGTGGTTAAGATATGACAATCGCCCTCGTGCGAAATGAGATAAATGCTAATATCTAATTTAGACCTCTTTGCTTCAGGTCCAAACGGCTGCCCCCGACGGCGCGGCCGCCAGACCTACACCCGCTTCCAGACGCTGGAGCTGGAGAAGGAGTTCCACTTCAACCACTACCTGACGCGGCGGCGGCGCATCGAGATCGCGCACGCGCTGTGCCTCACGGAGCGCCAGATCAAGATCTGGTTCCAGAACCGCCGCATGAAGCTGAAGAAGGAGCTGCGCGCCGTGAAGGAGATCAACGAGCAGGCGCGGCGCGAGCGCGAGGAGCAGGACCGGCTGAAGCAGCAGCAGCAGGAGAAGCAGCAGAAGCTGGAGCACAGCCACCACCAGCACCACCACGACCCCATGAAGATGGCCTTGGACAAGCCCAGCTCCGACCTGCTCAAGGCCGTCAGCAAGGTGCCCACATAAACCGGCCCTGGCCACACCGGCGGATCAAATACGTACTAGGTTAAGCAAATGTATATTATATTCCTATAGTGCCCAGTGACTCTAAGGACGCCCGGTGCGCGCACCTCATCTTTATTCTTCACTTATTGTTACGTGTGATGTTACGTTTACAAGTGTACGTTTTGCGTTTATTTTTACTCATTACACATTTTTATTTGTAAATAGTTATGTGTATGTTGTTATTTTTAAGTTTTATATACATGTGAATCTTTGACTTTCGTTACTGAAACTTGTCATCCAGTCATACTGTGGAAACCTATGGACTTGAAAACTGTTTCGTCGAAACTGCCCGCAGTGACGAAGAGAAGGAACTTCCAACACTCAATACATGGAACCAAAACGGAACTATTTTTATCGCAATAATGTTTTATTCGTTTTATTTCCTACAAGCAAGGTATTTTCACCCAAATCATGAAACTGGCGTCATACAACAAAAAAGAATAGGAAATGATGATGACGTCGTTTGGGTGTAAACGATATACCTAAATGTGTTCAAATTTATAATTGAAGACTAGAATGTAAAGATATTAGGGGTGTTGAAGCAAATATTTTGTTACAATGAAGAAAGATTTCTTTTTCTAGTCGAGGTGGGTAGTTTTGGGGAAACAGCACCCTACTATTTTTTATCTGTTGTGTTTGTTGTGATTTCGCAGATGTTTGTAAAACAGCTGCGAATCTTGTTTGCTGTTTATTTAATTTTGAGGCACTCGTTCGTTTTGATTAGGTACGGTTATATCCCTGTCATTTACTAGTTCCGTGAAATAATTGTGCCAACAATACTGAAACAAATACCTAAACTTGTCCAAAATAAAAATACAAAATATATGCAAATGTAACGTGGAGCTGACGGAAAGCAGGTCGATTCGAAGAGTAACGATTAACGAGCGTTGCCTAGCAACGCCAAACAGTCGAATCCGCCGTCGAGCGATGATCAGTGAACACAAAACAATTTGAAACTACGGCCGAGTATTAACTCTTAGTACTTTATACGTAATTTGGTGTCAGGGTAGTAAACCTTAACAATTTAGTAGTTTACAAGCATATAACCTATTTAGAAGTACATAATATTGAATATCCTTACACATGGTAAATTATTTATCTCCTAAGCAATACACAACCTGTATTGCAATTTCACGGGAAAGCAATACGATAATATTCAAACAATTACAAAACTTTGCATTGCGTTATACATGAATAAAAAACAATTAAAATGGTGAATTCAGAACATATACAAATATAATAATTAACTTTCATTTTTATTTAGTCTTCTAATTTTAAAAAGTATAACATTTTGGTTTATGCTGAATCCGTCATTTTAAGACCGTTTTAGACTAGCCTATAAATTGTACAAGATATTGCACCATTTTTGGTTTGTTTGGTACCAAACAGCAGATTGGTTGAAATGTATACGTAAAATAGAGCAAGCGCATATATGGATTTTGTGATCTCATGAGTTAAACATTCAAAGAAATTGCGCAGAATCAGATTGCATTAGTATTAAACAAAACTTCTTCCAAGTCTAATAATTTTTGGTATAAGATATTGTACCTTTTCTTGTACTATTTATTGTCCTATATATATATATATATATGGTAGTTTAAAACGAGCTTTACTCGAACAGTTTTTTATAAATGAAGAATGCAATGTGTGGATATTATTTGGTTGCGTCCCGATTTGACGTCACTGTTCATATAATATCATCGTAATGTTACGTAATATCTTAATATGCTGTTAGATGTAGGTCGATGTTGTCTGATTTCTTGTAGTGTCCGTGTGTGTGATTGTGTGACTGCCTCGTGTACTGCGCAGCGGGTAGCTCAGCGCGCGAAATTCAAACCTGTGTATTCCAGAATCGTTTACGAGTACAAAATCACCACCATTTGTTAGATTGTGTTTGTAGACGTCTTATTGTTAGTTAAGGGTTTAGTTAACGTATTGTAGATGAGGTCGAGCTACTCGCTATCAGTATTACACAGTATTCTGTACATAGTCATTGTTATTTCGTTGCATAGTGGCCATTTCCAGGCGGAAACCCGATTCATAATTCGTCCCGTGTTCCAACAAGGGAGGAAGCACCCCTACGTTTCTAAACACCCCTTCACTAAATCACCGAACAATACCCGACACAAGCAGAATTTTAATTTTACCACTTTTCAGGACAATTTCAATAAACTTGAAAAACACCAGACAAAGGAAACAGGATAAATACATTACCAGTTGTACAAATTGCCTTAAAACAGTTTTTATTTAATATTTCAAAAATTAACAATTCAAGCTTAAATTCTACTGAAGTCTTTTTTGAAGCTAGAAGTGCTTGATAGGTGATGGTTTTATTGTAACCATTTGCAGCAAATACATTGTCGTTAATTATAGATAAATATGCAGGATGTTAAAGAAGAGCACAAAATAAGTTAACAAGCTTTAATAAATGCAAATGACCCTTTTATACGATATGATCGGTTTTTAGATACTTCAGTAAAAAACATAAATAACATATAATGATTTTACGCTAAAAAGTACTTTTAACATAGAGATACATTTTAAAATTTTAATATGGCTAACTGAATATTTAAGCAAACTTACCAGTATATAGGATGTTAATTTTAAAAAGACCACCATTGCTATCCTCCAGATCTATAAGAACTTCAAAAATGCTTAAATTGGCAAACAATTTCTATTATACAAGACAAATTTACGGAACAGAAAAAAATGTTTTTCGACCAGTGTTTCTCAAAATATGGGATCCAACTTTTTAAATTTAAATGTTCGTATTTTGAAACATTGATTGAAAAAAATTTTGTTCTTTAAATTTGTCTTGTAAAAATGAAATTGTTTGCCCATTTAAGCTTCTTTGTAGATCTTATAGTTCTCGAGATAGGTATGATTTTGCATTTAAACGTTATAACGTTCACTAGTGCATTATGAAATACAAAGAAAAACGCAGAATAGATTTTAGATACAATATATTTTTTTAAATTTCCAAATTAAACTTTAAATATTTTGTTGAATAATTGTCAAATTAATTGTTAATATGACGAAAATAATTAAATGAAAAACAAGTAACAAGGAATCATTTGCAAACCTAAGTTTATTAACATTATTATACTTATTTTTTTGGGGTGTTTTTGCTTTTTTACATCTGTATTTTTTTTAGCCCTAGATCTTACACTCCGTTCAGCTAGTAAGCTTTTACTCACTTTTGTTACAGATTTCGCTAATTATGACATTTTTATTGCATATTGGCGTTTATTAACCGTTACCTTTCGAGCACTAATAAATGTATTCAACTTTTCATGTTTCGATATTTGAAACAAAATTCGTAGTAAAGACACAAATTGGTTATTGAAAATTAATCTTGTGAAGGTGTGTTTAAACTGTAAGGTTGTCCTATTCCCTTGGAAACCGACTGAAACTTACGTTACATTATCCATCGCTTATCGACGAATTATTTAAGTAGATTAGAACCCGTAATCATTTCCCTGCAGTACAACCAGCCATTTTACTTGCCAGTTATTTATTGAGAAACGAAGTATTTTTGGACGTTCGAGGAATATTATTTCGGCCACTACTAAATGTTCTGAACTAAGTTACGCGTTATGTCTAACTAGCTCTCTTTAGCCTGTGATAGAATATAGACCTGTCTCACTCTAACACCCAGAGCATGCCTACTAGGCTCGTATACGCTACGATCGTTACAAATTCAAATTTTCATGTTTAAATATTGTAATGGATAAATTACTACACTGCAGTGTGCTTGGTTTACATTGACATTTATAGGATAGGTTTTATTCTCTAAGCTTTGTTGAGTTGAATTATTATAAGGAAGTGTATACCAGGCTTTATTGTTTCGTGTAAGCATTAGTTCGGAAGCTGGCGAGAAATAGTCAACCCGATATTTTAAATCTATTATTCATAATAAAAACAGACGGAAGTGATGTTTTAATAGGTACTATTAAAAATAATAAACATAGTGACGTCAACAAAAAACTAATTTTGAAATAATAAATAAAAGTTAAACGGAAGTAAACAATTTGATTTAAAATAAAAAAAGTCATTATAAAGCAGTTAGTAAAAAATATAAAACAATATTTTTATTGCTATGCAAAAAAAAGTCGAAAGCCCATAAGAAAATACTTTTTACTACCATGTAACATACAATTTTAAGATTATTTTGAAATTTAGAAAAAAGTTATCTATGAGTTTGTAAAGATGTCTATGATATTTCAGTCAAAAAAACTTTTTTTAAACATGTTTTGGTGTACATTTGAAGTACTTCCTTTAATAATAACATAGTGGACTATTAAACAAAAGTAAACATTTATCTGAACGCATTGCCTATCGATATTATTTTTGTAAAAAATTGCAATTCTGATATGTTATTTTCTCGAACAACGGCATCAAAATAGCTATTAACGTACCTAGGATAATTATGAGTATCATAACCGCCGCACATAGTAATAGTTTACCGGTTTCACGGTATTAATATTTTTTTGTGAGTAACATTTTCGTGATCAAGTCTGTATGGGTTGATACGACATTTATGTTATTCAATTGACCCACGTTATTTTGCCAAATACGTACGGTAATATTTTTACCATACTAATTTGTCAAAATTACATGACCGGGTATGGTTCATAAGAACCGTGGTTTGTTCTATAGAACACCGGTTTCACGTTATTAATTTAATAAAATTCTCTTGCGAGCAACGTTTTTTATGATGAAGTCTGTATGGGTTGATATATGACAATTACCCCATGTTATTTTGACAATTCTATACGATAATGTTATTACCATACTGACAAGTAACTTTCTTACTTTTGTAAACAAAAGCTTAATATCCTGAAACCGGTAAAATATTATTTTCTATTTAGCAACAAAAGTATATTTTATCTACAACCTATACGTCTTTCGGAGAACCTTATTGAGATCTTTGGAAAAAAGAAGTTGACTGTTTTAGTGATTGATCTCGCCAGCTTCAAAGTGCAATAAACGTCAAAATCTCGTTTCAAAAATGGTTAAATTAAGTGTATTCTGTGAAACAGAAGTGCAATATTGAAACCGCTTTCTTGCGTTGGCAGAGACGGTTTTCGGAGCATGATTTGGTACAAGGAATGTTTGTTAAGTTGTTGTAGCGTAGAAATTGCCAATCAGTGTAAACCGAGCCATTGTCGTTCGCGAATGCCTGCATTCGTAGCATTTACCTTTGTATGATATTTGTCCAGTTTGAAACGCGCAAGGAATTCGTGTAAATAACGCAGAATTGGGAAATTGCTTTAACATTGTACGTAAATTTTGATGTAGTTGTAATTATTGTATAAATTTCTAACTTTTATTCATATCATTTGTGTTGGAAAATAACAAAAATAAAGCAACATCCAAATTAAGGCTGGATAGTATTCGTAGAGGGGTTAGAATCACTGTTATGCCAACGTAATGGGAATTCTACCCCCGGTGTAGATATATGATAGTTAGGTTTTTAAGAGCAAAATTCCATGTTAAATTCACGCTACTGTGTCATAGCGACTCTCGACTCCGAATTACTAATTATTGGATTGTACTGATTAAATTGGGATGAAACAGAGTTGACTGTAACATGGTGACGTCATACAATGCTTCGCTGCCATACATCAGCTAATTATAGTGTTTCTTATACCTTAATGATAAATGTGTATCGTTATTATATATAAATGTAATATGTACAGTATGTCTGAACTGAATAAATCTCTTTCGAAAATTATATTTTCGTTTCCGTTAACATCTCCCATATTATTATTCCTAAATCAATCAATTTAAAACATAAAGGACGGATTCCAAATATAGTAACAGGTAGTATATGAATCATATCTACTTACAAATACGGTAAGATCAATGAATTTATTTATTCATGGTATTACTAAGGCTTTCTTAAATAAGCATATCTCTACATTATGTTCTCCAATGTTCCGAAAAATAACTTTCATTGACTTCCAAAGAAAAAGGTCATTATTATCTACAGAAGTGAAGTTTTATCTTCTTTTCTAAACTAAAATCAAATAATGGGGTATGTGACCAAATTTTGATTTTTACATAGATAATATAATATCATTGTAATCGGCATTGCCAAAATGGCACTTTGCTCGTAGTGTTTTTTTTTATTTTTCGCATAACTCAAAAACGATTAACCGTAAAATGTTGAAATTTTATTTACGTAGTTATTATAACATCTAGTTATGCACCTCCATTTTGGGTTCAATCGTCCTTTTCAAGGGACAGTTTACTTTTGACAGAAACTTAATAAAAATAATAATTTAGTTGGCTTTTAGTTTTTCTAGGAAACATTTGATAATAAATGATAATGACAACTGTTAGATTATATTTCTTGTGAAATATGTACAAAATAATTGAAAACCGTATCTTTCTTAGTAAGTTTTTGAGCGATTAAAATAAATGTGTGTAATGCAATAAGGCATAATAATGATTTTGGAAGGTATGAAATGGATGAAAGTTGAAGTATTATTAGTTGTACAATGATACCACTTTCAAGCGAAATAAATTTAAATTAAGTTTACGAGAAAATGAATACTAAACATTTGGGGAAAAGAGGCTGTGAAGTCAGCGTGGTAGAATCTTGAAAGAAGACAAACAGTCTGGAAGAGAAAGAAATCTGTCCTCTTCAACGATCTTACCATGCTGTCATCACCTATACCTTCTCCAAAATATTTTATTGCTAATAACAACACTATTGCTTGCAAATGTTTAGTTTGTACTGTTATAATAAGAAGGTTTTATATTTGAAAACTTATAAATACTGAAATTCGATTATGGTCACATACCCCATTAAGTCTAGAAGTGCCAATTATAGACGACGAAATATTATTAAAATCTGAGAATCGCCAAATATTGACAAAACATATATTGGGGGTTTGTTACTTTTAGAAATGTCGTGTCAGTAAAATGTATATGTTCGAAAAAAAATTATCAAAGTCAAAGAAATTATTTGATTTTTTTCCCTTGTTGGTTTCTCGAGAACCAAATCTGGGATCTTCTTTTCGGAACCAGGTACTTTCTTTCTTTCCTTTTTCTGTCTTTTCTTCTTACTGTTTATTGATAGCAATTAGTCGGGGATAAGACATTAACTGCCCCCGATGATCAGTAAATCGCCGCGTGGTCGTAAAGTAGTTTATTATTTAGTTGTGGCATTCAATTTCTACTTGCTCGTAAATTAATGGCAGCTATAAATGTAAACATTCCCTGCTACCTGCTTTTAAATATCTCTTTCGCTTCTCAATCCTGCTTCATCGAGATTTTATATCGTGCTCTAATTGTTGTTAATGAGATTAATTGCATTGGAATTGGAGATTGTTGGTTTCTCGAACCTATGCTTGCATATAATAACGGATTCAACATTTTCACCACAGGAAAACACATACTCGAATATGTTAAATGTAAAGGGTTTTTATACGCCTTTTTAATGCAGTTCACAAATACGCGATTTGATTGATAATTTTTTATAACTAAAGGTGAGCATCGTTTTTATATTCCACCTGTCTTTTTAAGCTGTTTAACCCAGTGAGGGTACATAATTACTAACATGAAAACGAACCATAATACTTTCTTTACGAGTATTTCTCGACAAAAAACTACAAGGCATTAAGAATCACACATCCGTAAATATTTAAAGAGAACAAATGGTCAAATTAATGAATCCAGAATTCATATTATATTATTTTTTCCTATAAACATTGAATTTAATAGAAAAGTAATATAGATATCTACCATGACTTTATTTTAAGATGAAACATAGGATTTCGTATAGCCATGGTTACGACTTGACATTTCATTGCCAGCAATGTATCAGAGCGTTCAATTTAAAAAGAAACAGTATAATATTGAGGTTAAACATTAATAAACCTCTTTTACAATATTTTTATTTTGGGAGTTTGATGTGTCCAGAGAGATTTTAAATTTTACTTTTTAAATTCTATAATTATTATAGGTACATATTGCTATCAAATAATTTCGTTTTTAATGTTCCCCAGTTTAAAAAAATCAAGTATTGTAAGATCAGAAGAGCTAGCGGGCCACTCTATTTGTCCACCACGTATTTCAACGATTACAACGACATAGAAATGTGTTATTTAAAAAAATGTATTTGAATTTGACAATAATGACGTTAATTGAAAACCTATGTTTCATTTTAAACGCTTTGATAATTTGCTGTCTGTCAAATGTGAAGTTGTAACCATGAATACGGTAAATCCTATGTTTCACGTTAAAATAAACTCATGGTATTTGTATCCTACTATTTTACTACTTGAATAAATTTTTATAAGGTATGATTATAGTATAATTTAAATTGGCCTGTATTCCAAATTATCATCAGGATTAATGAGGATTTTTGTAAGTAGATATCAATATAAATTTTATATTTATTTTTATCTCATACATATTAATAGTGTAATATTATTCTGCATTTAGCTGAATTTAATTCATATAAAAATTTTCAGCTGTTTCGGATTTTAAATAACGGCTGACCCAGTATTAATTTTGATTATCAGTCAATATTATCAACAGCCATGTATTTATAAATTTTGCAGTTAACGAAAAAACACTTATATCTAAATGTAATGTCATACAGAATTTGCCATCGCAATGAACATTAAAATGTACATTTTAATGAATTTTTTAATTACGTATCTGTTGGTAATACCAGATTTATGAATATGCAATGTTTCCCTAGGCATATTTATTTATAAAATAGTAACTCTTCATTTGAATTTCATCTCTATAATTCTTAGAATTCTAAAAAGTTCAATTCTTTATTTCCCTCACAAAAATGACATGTGTGGTACACTCTCTGTGTCATTTAAGTAGGAGTTATTAATAATTTAATATATATATATATATATATATATATATATATATAGTATATATATATATATATATATATATATATATATATATATATTTGTTATGCAAAATTATCTAAGTACATATAACTATTGTTAACTACTTTTCGTATATTGATCTTTTCAAGCTCAGAAGTAATTTTATATTAAAAAATCAAAAACAATCCATAAAAGAAATGCTAATTTTATCTTCTCTTTTCCTCTTATAAGATGCAAAACAATCAGAATAATTAAAGGTTTTGGTACAAAAAAGAATTGCAATCTTTTCAAAAATTTGACAATCCTGCCATTACTATTCGCTTTTATCTGCAACACATTTCTACAGATTCATATAAATATAAATATCTTTACTGTAGTATCCGGTACTCATCATATTTGTATGAATATGTCCTTAAATATAATTGGAATACCGAGATTTAGATTTTAATTATGGATTAAAAATTAAATATGATTGTCTATAACATACATTAATATATATAGTATAATTATTATTTTTTAATCTTGACGATGTTTTTTTTTGTAAAATGGTAAAATAAATGAACTATGAACTATAACTACTTCTTTACTCATAACAAAAAAGTTTTTCAAAATTTACATTGTATAAAAATATGTACATTGTTCTCTATTACAGCTCTTAATCATTGAAAATTCCCTTTCCAACATCCTACTATTACATTTTTCATAAGTACGAAGATCATTCAGCAATTGATAAATAGCGATAGTTTGGAGTGAATTGAATATGGATGGTAATAATTATAGTGAAGTGTCGAGTGAAGCAGTTTTCCATCCGAGTCCACATTGAACGTGTGGATCGGCCGTATCGCTTATAGAATCGCAGGTTCGCGCTGTAAAATCTAAGTGAATCCGCCATTGGAATTCACCTAAGCGTCCATAGCGAGCGTCATATCGCCCCGGCGTCTCGGACCGACGCCCTGCGCGGGTATTCAGGTAACGTCCGTGTCACATTTTATACGCCACGACGGCAGTGGCGTACAGATACAAAGGATTTTGTTTTGTTGGAGATAAGATTCTAAGGAGAATTGTGATGCAGTCGTTTCTATTTTCTAAAGACGACATTTTGCTCTAGTGCTATGAATTTCTTCAATTAGATTTTTATTAAACGTATTTTCTACCAACAATATTTTAATCAACATTGGTAAGCAACGTTGCCGTCCAATTAAATGACTAATCACGAAACTTAAATAGCAAATAAAAGTTTTGAAAAACAAATGTTTCTCAAAAATATATGCCGCAGATAAACTATCCGATACTAAATTACAATCATTGTTATAAAACTATCGGATTTTCAAAATGTCAAATAATACAAACTAAAGTGAAGAAGTATGAAATAATAAAAAATAAAAAAACGAACAATAAACAGGAAACAAAAATAATTACTCATTGGTGATTTAAAGACTATTGTTTATATTATTTTGGTAAGCAAGGCTAGGTTACATACGTATACCTATTTGTTTCTGTGGTAACATAATGCTTTTGATTAATTTAATCCTTGCGAGATTAAATTCATATTTAATTCATCATGGTATAAAATGCTACTTCAGTGTTCCAAAATGAAGAGTAAAGCAGGCTTTTACTCCCGAAAATACAAAATATATTTTTCTGCTTTTTTCGTTTGCAGTTATATTATTTGATTGTTTTGTATTCCTCTATACTCGTATATGTTCGCGTATATGTATCAGATATTTGCTCTGTACATAATTTAAACTAAATTATGTTTTTTTATGTTATTTCCAATTGATTTGCTGAACTTAAGATTTTTTATATAAGTATTCAACTTATATCCACTTTACTTGAATTATTAACCGTATATTATTAAAATTGTTAAAAAATAAGTTAAGCAATTATTGCAGTTATTTAAATACGGAAATACTAATAATAAATAGTACTTTGTGCAATAAATGCAGAAAGTCGTCTATTTGCCAAGAGGTGTGAAACTATACTTTTTCTACGACCACACTCCTATTGTTACAGAACAAAGAATTACACGAAACCTCACTAAGAGTACCTTCACGTAAGCGCAGTATTGCCTATAAGTGTGAGAAATAATATTTCTTATAATGCATATGCTCAGTGTTGGAAAATATTGTGAAAAATAATTTCTCATACTTTAACCCACAACTGTGAGAAATACAACTTTCAAGATTTATACACTGGGAGAAAAGTGTCACTTTCCATAGTGGTCGTACAAAAAATTATTTTAATTGAAAATAAAGACGTGTTAATTTTATAATGAAGTGATAATTTCTGACTAAATATGAACATATTTTGTTAAGTGTGATGGTACCTCTATACCAATAACTTTTGACATATTAACTATATTTTGCATTTAACTATTAACGTTGCTATAATGATAGTTGTGGTGGTGTACCTGTGCGCCACTGCGTGTAGGTGTAGGGCGTTTAGTCCAGGGCTCGGGAAGTAATCACGGAGATATTGCACTCGGCGCGGCCATCGCATGGACTGCGGACACCTTCAGCTGCCTCCCGGGACACGCGGAACGGTCTGCCGATCTGCAATACACAACGTCATACACGTGCCATACAATACATATCTACACACGGAAATGTGCATAGGTATTTAAAAAATAACAAAATATCTGATGTACTTGCAATATAACAACTCTTGTTGGTCATATCATTATAGGTAAATTTCTCTGTTTCTTTCAAAATTTGTAGTATAAAATCATATTTTTTTTAAGTATTATATTGTTTTAAATAATGAAATATAATATACCTTTAAATTTGAGTAAATAAAAACAATGACTGTTAGTTCAAAAGAATAGAATAATGAAAGTTTTTCTGGAACTCATTCAATTGTGGAGTTTTATTTCAATTGAAAATTGTGGTTTCTATATGTTAAATATAAATCATAGAATTTCACGAGGGTTTTGAATTTTCTTGGACTTGCTTCAGTCAGCAAGATAAGAACAAAACAAGAGCTAAAATTTCAAAGAAAGAAAAGGGCAAGAATAGCAATATTTTCTTCATTTTTTGTATTCTCGGGTTTATTTTGCTAATTTCAAATCTAGATTTAATATAAAAACTTATAAATATATGTAAATGATTATGAAAATAATATTGTACCAATAAATATAAGAAATCCCTAACTACCTTTTAACATGCAATTTCAATATTTGCAAACTATTGTAATAGATCTATAGTCATCACAGAAAGAGAAATTACCTGACAAAAAATAGTAAGTTAATGAATTTAATGATTTAATATTCATAACCCATGTATAAATTATATTCATCACTCTGTGCTTCTTCGTTCATAGGTGAAAAACGATCTCAAGTAGGTACCTAAGATCCTTCCTTGGCATGTTTCACTTGCATTTTATTAATATAAAATTAATTGTTTATATAAATTTTATGATTTATGTGTTAAGATTATAAAGAATAGTGAGTTGTATATTAAAAATGTATCTGTCCAAGTTTTTTATTTTACCAAAAACCGCTAATTGAAAAATTTCAACAAAACATGAAGAGCTCATTTTTTAAAATGTTACCAATTTTTTTTACATAAAATTATCTTTATTTCTAATGATAATATAGCAAAATAAAATATTGGAAGCTATTTTTCAGAAAAACAATTGCACAATTGTAGCTGAAATCAACTCTTTTTAAAATAGCTAACGGTTTTTAACAAATAAGTACATTTATATCCATGAGGTAATTGTAGACTATTGTAACGAAAACAATTGACAAAATCTATCAACGTAATAAAAGCCTTGATAAATAGGAAAATATTTATTAAAAAAACAAGACTGGCTCCTATTTTTTTGCTAGACATAGACGGCTAACGACTTGTTGTTGATTCTTTATGCTTACTATAACTCAATATACAAGTAACCAAAATAAATAAATACTAAGTGACACGATCCCATATTCGAAACTATTTATTTCTTAATGAATGATCCCATCAATTGAGCACCTTGTTTGTCGATAATATAGAGCCCGCTTTGTCTCGTGCAAGTTAACGAAGCGGTATGGTTTATTAACACATAGAAAGCTGAACTGGCTATAAAAATACACATCGAGCTGTCCTGTACTGCTCCCCGATGATATAAACATTCAGAGCATGTGTGTGGACACTGCTGAGATACTAATTTCATCAGAGATGTCCAACATTGAATTACTAAGGGGTGAAGATGGGGACTATTATTGTTTTTATTAAATTCCTAATAAAATAATTACAGTAATCTAATTAATAGTATATTGTTTTATTAAAAGTAATATTTCGTATAGCGATCGTTTTATTCTGAATAACACATTCTATTTTTTCTTACGTATTTTGAAAAATAATATACTACTTGACGTTCAATTTGTAGGTTATCAATTTAAACCTATCAGTTGTTGACAGTTTTATAGTGACATTTAAGGCGAACTTATCTTCATAAATAAAATATAAAATAGTGAAGTAATTACTGTGAACTAATCAAATATTAATCGTAATTCATATTTAATTCATTTTGTAGGTACTATACATATTGGAATATTTATATATTTAAATAAATACCTGTTTGCAAATTATTCGAAAACGTGTATCTATGAATATTCATTTTTTAAATGAGAATTGTTTTCCTTGTCAAGTTCTTTGTGTGACACAAAAGGACAGGTAAAACTGAATGAATTATTTGTTTCATAATTTAAAGAATAGAAAAACTCATTTGAATACATTTAACCATATAAATTAAATACTCTTTGTAAACACATTTTTCAGGATATCTGGAAATTTTAATAATTAGTTTCGTATTTTTTATTGATCCTCAACAATTTCAATATATTAAATCGACAAAAACAGTTCATGACACAAACTGTATAAACCGTCATGGAATTTTATAAATATTAAAATTTATCTGGTGTTATTAAAATAAATTAAAAATAGAATAACGCAGATACGTCAGTCGAAATTGTAATATTTTTTTCACACTATATTTTGTTAAATACTATATTACTAAAGATGATCATTTGAAGTAAAAAAATAAATAATTTTTTCAATCTTTAGATATTAAAATATATTTTTTTTTTAGAAAAATGCTTTATTTTTATATAGTAATATAATTCTTATTTAAATATATTTAAGTAAAGAGTGCCATGGAAAAACAATTTTACAATTGTTATTATTGGTAACAATTTTTTATAATCATTAGTCAAACTTCTTGATTATTTCTGTATAAATCAAAATGAATACTTTTTCATGTAAGGAGAAGATAAATTTGAAGTTAAATTTCACTGCTAGATTTTTTTTTGGTATAAAAATTATTTGTTAATTTAACTAACTCTGTTAATCTGTACCTCTAGTGGCATAACAATGCAGGCACGGTCCTGCATGAAAATTTTTTTTAATTAAGATGATTTCAGTTAATTCTTTAAGGAAATTCATTTTGTATAAAACTTTTTGAAATAATGAGAGGAACTGGAATGAAATTGAATTTGAAATATCTGCCGAATATTTTATATGTATCTCCTGATCAATTTGGTACAATTCATCATCAAAACTCAACGCATTGGATGAAATATTTGAAGAATAAACGCGAAAAGATGTATAAACATCATTTAATCCAAGACTTCTGGTTTCATCAAAACGTGACGCTGACTCATCTATCGTCGCATATATTGGTCCACAGGACTATACACATCTTTCAAAAGGCAGCGCGTCGAGTCGGTCGCCGTTTGAGATTGGGAAATCCTCCCGATTTACAAGCGATGTGATTGTCTGCAGTGATCCGAACATCGGTAGATACTGTGTATCACTTATATTTCTTGAGCTAGCTATATTCTACCAATTAAAATTAACTTCCTGTCTGCATACAAATAAAATTTGTATTCCGATTTCTAAAATTAAGATCTATTCATTAAAAGTATCACTAATTTCTGAAAAATAAATTGCTGTACTGTAAGAATTTTGATAAATTTGCTATATTTGTAGTTACATGTAAAAAAGTATGCTGAACATGTAAATTGGTTTAGTTTTTTCTTGTATTTGTCATTTTAATTTGGAATCCGTAAACCAGTAATAAGAGCAATATTTAACAAGTAAATGAATTCTTGAGAATACTCCCGACAAATAGGAATTTAATTACAGAAAATATATAGTTTAAAGTTGAAGATAACAAAACAACAACGCAGCGATGTCGTAAACAAGCATCCTGTTGGTATCCTAGCCTCGCTATAAACAACCATTCATACATCGGAGACAATTATAAACAACATTTCCATTCACAACATACCACATAAGAGCTCGGCAAGAGCCGGTCGCATTCTTCCCGGCGATGCCCGACATTTCAGCGGTGCGGATCTCCACGATCTGCAAATGTGCCGACGTGTGTGGTCGAGGCCGGGGGATTCTTTACGAGTGCCCCTGACTTCGGAAAAAAGAGGAATTAATGTAATTACATATATAAGGTTCAGGATCAGCCGAACGTCAACTAACTAAAATATTCACAGAATTATCTATCTTTATATTGTAGTAAATAAGTGTTTCTCTAATAAATACAGGGTGTATCATGGAACATGAGCCCTTCCTTAATTTTTTTTATTTGAAGGAATAGAAATATTTTGTTTATATAAAAGTTATATTTAGGGCCGAAATATGCAAATCCAAATAAACTTCCTAACAAATTTATTTACAATATAAATATTTTTTTTGTATATCCACATCCTAACTTTTATTTAGCTAATAAAGTGACTTAGAAGCTAAATAAATTATAAGATCCTTAAGCAGCCTATAACATTTATTGTGACTTCGGAAAAAAGAGGAATTAATGTAATTACATATAGGTATAAGGTTCATGATCACCCGAACGTCTACCAACTAAAATATTCTCAAAATTATCTATCTTTATATTTTAGTAAATAAGTGTTTCTTTAATAAATACAAGATGTATCAGCAAAGACGAATCCTTCCTTAATTTTTTTTTATCAGAAGGAATAGATTTTTTTTTGTATAAAACTTATATTAAGGGCGGACATATCCACCTCCAAATAAACTTCCTAATAAATTTATTTACCGTACAAATATTTTTTCTGAATATCCACATCCTAATAACTATTAATTAGCTAATAACATGACTTATTAGCTAAATAAATTATCACCCAAACGTCAAACAACTAAAATATTCTCAAAATTATTTTCCATTATATTGTAATAAATAAGTATTTCTCTAATATAAACACAGGCTGTATCAGCAAACACGAACCCTCCCATAATTTTTTTTATTAGAAGGATTAGAAAAAAATTGTAATGTGAAGAAATAATCAGACAGGCAATCAATTGATAAAATTTATTTCAAAGTCGACGTTTCGATTTCACTGAAATATTCTTCAGGGCGAAAAATGGTCTTAAAAAAAACAGCCCTGAAGATTTAAGTGAAATCGAAAAGTCGGCTTTGAAATAAATTTTATCAATTGATCCTACAACAGTCGATCATCTAATTTCCTTTAGAAAAATTTTGTTTGTATAAAAGTTATATTCAGGCCCGAGATATCCACCTCCAAAAAAAAATAAAGTGCCTTATTACCTAAATAAATTATAGGATCCTTGAAGCAGTCTATAAACTTCATTAGACGTCAAATATTCCTGTTTAATACTAAATGTACAATTATTGACTGGCATTGTAATAAATTTTTTATTCAATGTCATTATTATATAACAATCATTCGTTTTAAATATTTAAGGTGGTAAATTAACTTTTCTTAAATGTCATAAATCTAGAGATAAATTTTAATGAAGTGGATGATTTATTAGAAATGTAAGAGCAGAAGATAATTATTTATTTCGAGTCCGGCGAGATTATATTATAGATGATTGTGTTTACAATTTTACCTAATGAAATAATGTTGAATTCTACAAATATGTTGATTGTCTAAAAAAACTGTATTATTTCTTTTACCTCTTATTGTACCGACAGGTTAACAGTTTCACAAATACATATGTGGTTTTATATTATACATTATTATCAGAAGTCAAACTTCCAAAAATGAACTAATCTGAATTTAGACCTATCTCAAATCGTTACAGTCAAAATATTGTTAGTGTTTCAGTTCTCTTCAACATATTGTTTATTCATATTTATCTCACTCTTCCTACATAAGCTTTTGCCAACTTGAGAATATGACTAAGTTTATTTAATATCAATATGTAGCTAATAGTCAACACAAGGATAATTCGTATTGATATCACACAATAAAATATTTAGCTAATAAATAACTTTCTCCTAATAGTTATCAGGTACTTTATTAGGTGGATATCTCGGGCCTACATATGCTATTTGATAACATAGACAGAAAATAAAGACTGATTCAAAGGTAATCTTATTTTTATTTTTTAACTGGGATTACTTTAGTAAAATTTGTAATTTGTTTTAGTTTTAGTCTGTGCAAAAATTCTGCTTGTCCAGATTCATTCCGCAGCATTGTCCTTACTTGACTATTATAGAAACAAAAATTTTGATTTTAATTATAACACGTTCTTTTTCATATAAAACAGCCAATTTCATTCTACTATCATTATTGATAGGTATATAAATTTGAATGGAATATAGTAATACAACTAATAAAAGTTAGATATAATTCATATAGCACCATAAAATCATATTTTATATTAGTATTAAAATAATACAAATATGATTTTAAATTTTACGACATTATATCTCAAGTATTGTATCTCTAGTCTGGAGCATTGATAATATCATAATAAACGATAATATTAATGTTTTTTGATACCTTTGTGTAATAAAACTCGTAAATTATATTATTTTTATTACGCTATTTTAGCACATCATTTTATATAAAATATAATTTATACCTTTTTCATTTTAAAATTTTTTTACATTTTATTAATGTTTTATTTCATAAATGTTGATTCATGTAATAAGGTAATAAATCCATGTATTTAGATTATTAATCTATTTTTATTGTGATTTGTTGAGAGTGCCTGACAATTTATTAGATTGTTCTGTCTGTCAGTTTGAAGTATTAAAATATAATTTTATTATTCCGACTACAATATCCATATCCAATTTCGATAGGTTGTTGTTAGGGCAATATATTTTCATATTCCATATGGTATGCGTCCCTAGTGTAAAGACTAATCAAAAAATACAAACCCTTGTGATATTTCATCCACATCTCAACAAAACAATCCGGGGAATTTATTAGAAAAGTGGAAGACTATACAGAGTCAAGGGGTGGGTCTTCTCCTGCTATAAATCACTATTTACCATACTCCCAATTCTCAGGGCTTTTACATTACCTCTCGTGGCCATTCTTCAGGGGGCCACAAATTATCAGGGGCGCATCGGCGCTGTCAGCTCACAAAGGAAGGTGAAGAATCTGCCCCTTCCAATAGGAGCCCGAGCCCGACTCCTAGGGGTGGTTTAATCGGGGATGAGACTCTGGTAATTTATGCTTTCGGTGTTTTTGAAATTCTGTGTTTTTGTGCTGTATAATCCGCCGGGATTTAAAATGTTTCGGAGGTTGTTAATGGCATGTTTGGGAGAATTTATTGGTGTAAATATGCCGAATAGCATGATGAAAAAATGCTAATTACGGAATACAAGCTGGTGAGTTCGGCGGTGACCCCATACGAAACAAGCTGGATGACTGACGCGGTATTTATTGCTTTGTCAGCTTTTATTTCCAGCTGTAAATTATATTTTGTGTAATTTTTATTAAAGCCAAAGTATTCCACTTTGCAAATAATATTTCAAATTCAAAAGTTGTTTCATAACTCTCAAGTAAAATTTATTGCAAACTCGATAAAAAAGGAGAAAGTTAAATAGAAAAACTTTAGGATGTGTTTACTTTATTGATCTTACTTCCTTAATAAATTTGATTAAATCAAAATAGTAATAAAACTCAATAAAACATCAAGCTATTAAATTTGAAACCAACCCATCGTACAAGTATGCATATTTTCAATATTTAAATTAAATGTAGGTACTATAAGATATATAAATAAATAGAACGTAAAAATAAATCTAATATTTTTACAATAACTAAATATATTTCATTTCACTACTATGAACTTTGCAAACAGTAGGTACAAAATACATACATTTAAAAATTTTACATTTTTTATCAAATAATAAATTTATTAAAAATATCACAAAATTACAAATATTGTAGTACGGATACATATTATATTGTAAACACATTTTCATTTTCCACGGTAATCTTAGACAACGTTAAGGTACAAATTCATATCTCACAGTTCTGTCAAAAATCGTATTGTATAATTTTTGTTTTGTAGCTAGTTGCTACGATGTAGTGAAATGAAGACATTTTTATTAATAAAATATAAATGAATTACAAAATAATATCACGGTCTTAGAGAAAGAATAGTATACAACTCGCTTGGAATGACCATTTTATACTCGTATTATTGCTGATTTTGTATATTAAATGAGATTATTATAGTAAAAGAAGACCCATTATCATAATGAATTCATATTGGAAGTTTGTGATAAAGTGAAATTTGTAATTATTTTACCATCATAATATATCAAACTAATACGAATTTCGGTAGCTCACATGGTTGCAGTGTCGAATAAAATATTTGAAAAAAATATTTCAGATACAAAATACAAAATAGTAAACAAAGTATTACAAATATTTCATAAAATATGTTATAGCTTTGTTTTTGAAATAGTCAGTATTTCCAATGTTAAAATACTTATGACTGGTTACATTAATATTAAGTACTTAAATTTTAAGATTGCCTTAAATGGATAATATCCTATCGTAATAAAATGTTAAATGAACTATTTAACATTGCGTCAAAATTTCGATTAGAGTATATTTGTAGTATTGTAGTTTTGCTTTAAATTTTTTAGGAGAAATAATATCTGCAATTTTTTTAAATCTCATGTTAAATGTTACATATATACAAGTATTTAAATTTTTGTAGTAATTGTAGTAAAATAATTGAAATTAATAATAAGCAATGAAAGTTAAATTAGATATAGTGGAAAAGGCGTCTGAAATAGTTGGTATTTATTTATAATTCCTGTTTCATTTCCAACTGCTTCAACTTTAGCAATTGTTGCCCCTGCTATTGTCCTGTTTATTTCGAGTTCTGTAACTTCACGCCATGTCACAACGGAGCAAGGCTTGTTTACAGTTCATCAAGGTCTGCACTGTGACGAATACAAGAGAACGAGGGAATTTTTTCCCAACTTCGGAAAGAGACGAGAACTGAGAACGAGTTTGGAAACTTGACTTGGCTGCGACGAGGCGAGTCGAACATCAGAGTGTCTTCCAGAGTTGTCGGTGTAAATCTTTCTCAACTCATCTTACTCAACACTCGAGAGGACAAGAATTTGAGAGTCTTATCGTTCACAAATACATAAATTACCGGATAACACACAGATGATTAGATGATTTGTTCAGCACTTGAAAAATAAATTTCAGGGATTTTTAAACAAAAAAGATATTATCAAGGAGAGATGAAAAGTTTTACGACCTTATTAAAGAAGAATTTAACAATCATAATCATCGAAACAAAAATATTAATCTAAACATGTTTCTTTTATGCAAACTTTAATCCAAGAATGATATTTAATTCATTTCAGTTTTCAGTATGTAAAAGTTTAAAACTTTGGTACTGGTACTATATACCTTGTTTAATGTACAAGTAGGTTAAAAAATGAGACACAGAATACACATATATTTTAAATATGAAAATACTGAAATAAAAACTAACTCAAATTTATAAAAACTAGGTTCTCATCTTCAGCAGATTTATATAGAGTAGTTTATATTATTTTGTCAAAATACTTTCATATCCCTTAACCTTAAAATTATATACAAAAAAACATTAAATACATATTTCGAGAACTAGGTTCTCATCATCAGTAGTATGACTGAAAATATTTAAACTGAAAAGTTAAGATTACTCAACATGACAACCATGCCAGAGGTCCAAACAACTCTCTCTGGCATTGTTAACGTGTTGAGTAATCTTAACTTCTCAGTTTAAATATTTTCAGTTATACTGCTGATGATGAGAACCTAGTTCTCGAAATACGTATTTAATGTTTGTATATATAATTTTAAGGTTAAGGGGTAAAAAAGTATTTTGACAAAATAATATAAATAAAATAACTTATTATTCTTATTGTAATTCAAATTGAAGAAACTAATTTTGAAATTTTTTTTTTCAATTTAAAAATTTAATGTAGGTATGATAGTAAATAACATTTTCTAAAATTTTGTCAATCAATAATTAAATTAATGTATTTTAATTTAATTTTAATAATCAATACAGACAATTCAAAATTTATGCCTTTTCTATTTTAAATGTATTAATATTAGCAATAAAAAAATCGTACTAAAGAAATTAAAATGTTAGATGTTGAACAATATTTAAAAAATTTTATCATTCAATAATTAAACAGTACATGTAAAGAATTTGTGTCATCATAAATATAGTCAAACACGTACACACACGTAGACTTGTAGACATATCACAAGACGGCATAAAATTCGAAGTCTTTACTCGTACATGTATTTTAAAATGCTTTTTCTAAAGGTACATTTCTGGAAAAAAAACTTAAATACATGGTTCATGTTAATATACTTCCATTGTCTTTGCAAGTAGATATATATATGATTAACACACATATTTTGCAAGGAAAGCATTACACCTAAGTGTTAGAAAATATATTTTGTTAAATTGCTTAACAATTTTCAAACGGGTTAGCATAGTAACTAACATATTTTAATACATTTTCTCTAAGTTTTTTGTTAGATTGAAAATATCTTATTTTTTAAAATAATTTTCAACATGAGGTATTCCTTATAAAAATTCTTTCAACTTTTAAACTGAATATATTACACCAAACCAGTTTTTTACATACAGTTACTTATTAATATCCATATTATTTCAATCCAAAACCCCATTAGCACTATTTAAATTCAAAACAAATACAGCAATATTACTGTTATGGCTTATTTACCTAGCCGTTAGTGTGTGTTACGATGATGGTGTGTATACTTTAAGTGGCATTGATATCTTGAACTGCAACTTTGTATCCATTGCTTCAGTGTGGGAGGAAACATGAGTCAAAGGAACGAATTAGGCGGTTAAAAAGTCGACACGTACGTGGAGCCAGACTAGTAAATCTGCACGAAACAATAGCAACAACGGAGTGACAATCTCAACCCAATGAGTCCATTTGGAAAAGTTCACAGGAAATAATAAAAAATCAAAAAGAGGGAGTTCTTTGAAGACACAAAACATTATGTAATTTTACAATTTTAAAATAGTAACATAACATTCTTTTTTAATAGATTTTGTTTTTGAAGATGTTTGATTAAAGCTGGTTTCAAAATTAAACGAAACTGAAAAATAATTTTGGGGTTATATATAAAGGGTAATAATATTAAAATAATTTTTATAAAATGTTCAAATTAATTAAAATTTAAAAAATGGGTAAGTCCCTGATACGTTGCATCCTGGACTAGAGAACGGTTTGTCATATGCTTGTGTTCACTAAAGGTGGACAATACTAGTTTTGTCTCTCTTTCACCTATTGTGCTGATGGCTACTTCATAAAAAAATTATTAATTTATTACTCGTTTACTACTAGAATTTTTAGAATAAAAAAAGTGTGTGTAATACTTATATTTAAAAATTAATAAATAAGGAAAACCCCATTTGTGAAAATATATACGTACATTATCTATTAGTAATATTTCATTTAGGTAAATATCTATAGGTATACAGAGTCCCAAATAACTTGTTAAGGATGGGGATCTCGAGAACGGTATAAAGTTGGAGTTCGGTTAAATTAGACCAAAGTTGCCGCATTAATATAAAAATTAATCAAAGAGTCTAAGGTTATAATATATTTAAATTAAAATTAATGTATACCATTTTAACCATGTCTTTGTTATTATTTATTAATTAAAAAATTAAATGACATTGATGTGCACCTTTTTTCAGATACTTTTTTTATAATGAATTTACAGAGGTTCTCAAATTTTTTTATCGCGTATTATTTTCAAGTTATTAGAGCCAACTTTAATTTTTCTTATGGAGCTTGTTGTAAATTATGATAATTTTGAATAGATTTTTTTCCTACTTTACCCGATCTCGTATGTTTTACCGTTCTCGAGATCCTCGTGCTTAACAAGCTATTTAGAATTTTTTTAATGTCATTAAATTATTATTATTATAATACACATTTTGTGAAAGAATTTAATTTATTTTTAGTTATATTGAATAAAAATTATATTTCAATTTTTCTATTAAATATAAATTAATTTAGTTACTCAGATGTGCACTGAAACAAAGAAAATGATTTGTTAATAATTAAAGAACGAATGGTAATAATACTACCTATTGAAATATTATTAATAATTTATTAAATATTTAACAAAACAAATTTTTATATAGAAAATAAATTACTTTAAATATTTAGTCCAATTCAATTCTTCAAATTTTTAATTATCAAATAAAATTTTTTATTATTGAATATGAATTATTTGTGATAAAATATATATTTTTTTAATTTAAATCACATTTTTTTATATACGATTTCTTGACTTTTTTAAAGATATAGGTAGTATAATTTCAAAATTATGTATGTATTTTACTTTTATTGGCTATAACGACTTCAGTCTATACCGAAGAAATTTTTTATTACTGTGATACATTTCAAAGAAAAAAAAATCACATAGTAGTGTAGATTTGGTATTTGCTGAAAGTATCCCATACGCTTTTCCTCCAAATTTCCATAAATCTAGTATGTTAAATAACAATTGCAGAACAAGTGATTTAAATCAATGTTTTTTTTTAATCAATGTGAATTAAATGCAACCCTGTATTTTTTATTAATTTTCTTCTTGTAAACGTTCTTTTTATGTTATGATATTATGTATTAATTTTATAGGAATTAGATAGTTTCCTTTGTGCTGTGAAATAACTTGTGATATATCATATCTGCGGGAAAATGGGTTTGTTTTCCCCGGACATGAATTAGAGGCAACATTCATCAGCTCGGCTTTGGTTTCTCGTGGAATTGGAATCGGAGCTGGTCGTAAACCCAGATCGCCATCCATTGTTCCTCCGGTCTATTTCTGAGCTGCCGGACCGCCAACTTTACTACCAGCGTAAATCATGCTCCACAGAACCGTCGATTATAAATAGGTCATAACGCATTTTTTAATATCACGTAGCAATAAAACAAAAAAGAGCACCGATAAAAAACCTATAAAACCAAAAAAACTGCATAACTCGAACAGTTCTCATCTTAGCCTGCTCTGAGGGGAAAGTTCGGTGGAGGGGGTGTGACGTCATGAGCCCCGCCCACTGGGGCAATGGGCGGGAAATAAATAAAATTTACGATGTGCTATTTAACTGCTATCTCGTGGTGAAGTAACGAACCGTACGGAGGCCATTACCATTCTGCTATTGGCTGGAATGCTCGCGCCTTTCTCTACGACACACTCACTCCACTCCAACCTTCACTCTTCACGAGTGAAAGTGAAATGACTATACGCAGTATGTCTGATCTTGAACCGACGGATCCGGTTTTGTTCGTCCCCTAGCCAACGTGCCGGCTGAGCACAGACCTACGTCCCGTTACTACTCAGGTTTCGGAGATGCACTAAAGAGAGATGCATACAGACGAGTGTTTGGATTCTGTGGTATATTCCTCCGGCATTTCGCGGCGTGTTTAAGATACTATAACAATTTTCAGAGTTGAAATTAGCCATCCTTGTGGGCATATGTTTTGTTTGACGATATACACCTTGGCTCCGTTTCATATTCATTCTCTCGTAGTAAAGTTTATGTGGGTGCTTTAGTATGATCTTAATGACGGCATTCAATTACTGCTATTGCAGCGTGCGTAGAGGTGCTGAATGCATAAATGACATTTACATTTTATCTCCTCTTCATTAAATGCCTGATCCCATACGATTATGCATTTTTAAAACAACTTTACTTTTATCATCATTTTTATTCTCTTTGTTACTTTCATACGGACTAGCTATAGTGTTTAACATGTAAATTGTTTTTATTTCATTGTGTTTGACAATTAAGTAGAAATCAATAATACGATTTTGTGAATTGCTGTGTCGATGCTACCATCTACCGGGTTTAGTCTGAACGACTCACGGAGAGGGTAGGTTCAATACGGGCTACATTTTACAGGGGTGTCAAAATTTACGACGGGATATTGTGATTTATTTTTATATTCATAAATAAATACGACCACTTGTTTTGCAATTTTTACATAGTATTATTTTTAAATCTTGCATCATGTTTAAATCTTCAAAAATTGTAAAATTTGTTATTAATAAAAATTTTATTAACAATAAATAAAAAATAAGTGTCTGTCTTGATCTAGTATTGAAATCTTTCATTATTGCAAATATGCAATCTGCATAACATGACTGTTACTTAAGTTGCAAAGTCATAGTAGAACTGCATTTTACTAAATAAATCATAATATTGTATCATTTTAATAACAATTAATTCTTTTAACTTTGTCAGTGTCAAATATGAAACATTTATTTCCATAGATAAATAAATTAGCCGCAGTTGTAACAAACTTACCGAATCAGAAATTACTTGTAATATTTACATGAGAGTAGGAAGAAATCTATTTGAACTATAACATTTTAGCTAAAGGCGTAATATTAAATTATTATTTACAATAACTCACATATTCATAATTATTTAACATATTTCAAGATCTTTATGAAAACAACACATCCGGTTACACGATTAACATCAAAATCTAATCATATCTAATCTAGAATATCACAATTTCATATTCAAAATTTCAACTTTTTTTATTCACTAGTATTTGAGTAATCGTTACGACAACATTCATCCATCCATCCACACACACGGACAGACATCATCGTAAAAATGATAAAATCGAGTTTTAGGGAACGGTGTTATTCATAGAAAAGTCACTATTCGATTTTTAATGATTCCAATACCTCTCTTACTGAGTGGCGAGAGGTAAAAATTATATTTTTATTTTTAATTGTTTAATATATGTATCTTTATAAATAATGAAATATTTAAACAAAGCAAAACCATATATTCTTTTGATAATTAAACAATAGAAACAAAGAAATTTTCAACATCATAAACTGGATGTAAATTATATATTTATTTTGTTAAAATTATACATTTCGAAATAGTTATAAATTATTGTATTGAAATTTATATTTTACATAGATAAGGGAAATGATTTAATATATTCTTTTATAAAAAATACTAGTTTTCGCAATTTTCAATAATACTTTTGTTGATTATAATAAAATATTGCTCATTAGTACGAATAAAATATATTTGTTTTTATTTTACTTGTTTACGTGCATTATGTAGCAGTATGCATTTTCATAAATGTTAAAAGTTATAACGACAAGAATTATGTTTTTAAAACATATTAAATAATAAAAGAATAAACTTTTCCATTAAATTTATGCAGTAATTCCCGGCTTATAAATAAAACTTTTGAATTAACAATAAAATATAGTTCATTTCATTATCTTGCAACATTTGGCAGCCCTGTCTGGAGGGGGTAGGTTTGGGAATCGCGCCATCTATTGTGACTTTACGTTGGCGCGGTTTCCTCACCATTCTCTTCTTATCGCTACAACATAGAATGGTCCATTTAACCACCGGCACTGAATTATATCAGCCGGCAAAAAATTAACACCAACATTACATTGCCGACGTACCACGTTTCGACATGGAGCTTAGACTGTGACAATCTCACCCAGACACGGACAAGAAGGGAAGCAGTCTAACGCACAAGGGTGAGATTGCCTGTATCGCGTTAAAACAAAGATAAAATTCACGTAAAATTTAGATAAAATTTTGCTGGAAATTCGGTAATCTAATAAATTTAAATTAGGTCATTTGGGAATCAGTTTTTTGCTGTGATAAAAAGGGTAGGTGATGGAATAAATTTTTCAAAAGGAAATTGGAAAGGATCAGATTTGATAAAAAAAATTTAGAAACTTATTTTCAAATTGAAATGCCAAAAAATACTGTTAAAAAAAAGTATTTCTAAATTTATTTTCAGTATATTTTTTATCATAAGTATTTAAATGTAACAAAAAATAAAAATTCTTTGTTACCTTTCCTAATTTTATTTAGATGAATAGTTTTGGTTTTATTACAGATTTCCTTTTTTATGAAATAAAATATTAATATTGCTTTCAAAACAATTAAAAAAGTGCTATAACACTTAGATATCTTTAAAAATAAAAAAAAAATAAAAATTAATGATTTTTGATTTTTTTAAATAAATCATGTTTTGTTGCCAATTCTGCTTTAAAATGAAATATTGCTGATAATATTAAGGTTGAAAAATAATAAAACTGATTTATAATATTTACTAAGTTTCATGTTTCTTGAGTGATTTTTTATTTTTTAATTATTGTACATATTGCCATTAAATAATTCTGTTTTTAATGTTTCTCAATTTAAAAGAATCAATTTATTTGAGATCAGGAGACCTAACACGTCACACTATTTGCCCACCGCGTTCACTCCAATGACGAAGAAATGTGTTATTTAAAAAATGTTCACAATTTGACAGTTGATAATGACGTGAATTTGAAAACCTATGTTTCGTCGTAACCATGAATATGGCAAATATGTTTCACGTTAAAATAATCTCACGGTATACTGGAACGTATTGATGAAAATGCGGACGTTTCTTAAGACGAGGTAAAAGTAAAAAATATCTAATACCTAGTTGAATTGTTTATTTGATATTTTGGTGCAATATTGTCCATTTAAGAGAAACTTAAAATTTATGTAATGATAGAAACCGCAATAACTTGATCAAATATAATGTTTTAGTAGAAATTGGGCTATATTTATGTCATTTTCCGACAAGCAAATTAATCAATTCAATATAAATGCAGAATTCCATCTTATTTTTGAGTTTATAATAAATAAAAGTACGTACCTATTCATTTGTTACAACTTTTTCAAGGCAGTCTATGAATAAATTTATGAGTATGTTTGTTAAACGTGAAATAACGAGAGGTCGAAGTGGTTATAATAAAATTTTGATAGTAGGTGTTGATATAATAAAATAGCGATTTCAATCTTTAACAGTAAACTGGTAGATATGATGTAACAATGTTTAGGTAGTTAGATCCCCCATAAAAATATGTCGGTGTTGGGCATTGTGACTATCGGTGAATAATAGTTTCACAGGTGGCCAGGACAACACGAACGTGTCGTTTATGGGCGCTTTTAGCGTGATTTTAACGATCAATTTGACTATTATTATCCTAACAAGTGCATAAACACCGTCTGATGTGTCAGGCACGCGCCGAAAGCGAGACAGACAGATACACCTACCCACAAGAGCGACAGAGAGGACAGCCGGGATGTTTTATTTGGCTATTTCAGACGCACTTTTACAATTTTAACTGCAGTAAAAGTCGTTTTAACGATATTTTTATTGCGACCGCTAGACTCTCGGCTTCTTGAAAACAAAAAATGCACAGACGAGAGATTTATGAATGATCTTTGAGGTTTTTTGACAATTTTACTGGCTTGGGTAATTTTATAGCCGGCTTTATTGAATGCGACAATAAATAGCGGTGAGAATTTATTTTATTCTTTAAATAACGTTTTAATTCATGAGTTTTATAGTCATTCGTTTTGGTCGTAAAACTGCTATTTATAAGTTGTACCTACAAATAGATTTGGATAAAAACACAGATAAAATTATCGTTCACTGTTAATGAAATATGCAAATAATACGATAAATATAGAACATTATAATTTAAATGATCACATTTATGGCTATTGTCATATCTCTAGCAATTATTTTTGCTGTTTATGTCTATTAGATAGTACTATACAATACACTTTTTAGTAAGAAGAAATAACGACGTATCACCAAATTAATTACGGTTAAATAGAGAATACTTATTATAAAATATCTAATATTTATAAATACATAATTTAAAAAAATGGCATATCCTTGTGATGTCGAATCTCCGACTGCTAATCGGGAAGTTCAGCATTTTTTTTTATTAAGATTGTCTTCAAAAGTGATATTATATATTTTATTTCACTCATAGACACCTAGATAAAAAAAAATGAAATTATATACAAAAATTACGTTCAAAAAATCAGGTATTACCATTCTTTCTACGCAAGCGCTCACTTGTGACGTTGTTTGATGATATATAATTAATTATAAATAAATGGGAGCATAATTTAAACATTATTACATTTTAAATTAGATTATTCTTATATTTACGATTAAAAAATATTTGACATATAATATCAATCACGCTAAACTTCCTCTTTTGATGCCACGAAAATTTTAACAAAGTATGTTTTGTTCTACACCTTTCAAAAATGATATTGTGATATTTATTTACGTAAGTGTGTAAAATTTTAAAATTTAAATCACTACTTAGTGCTATATTAAATCATTAAATTGAAATTCTCATTTCGTTTTCATAAGATCTATGTTCCATAATTGAATGATGGCATATTATTATTATTATTGTTATAGGCTTTTTAAGAACGTAGTGTAGGAAGATAAGTCAGATGAAGACCAAACTGCTTTTATTCATATATATCCAAATGTACTTTATTATTTTACAGAATAACATTTAAGTACATGTTTTAGGCAATATTTTCTGCCAATTGTCAATTTATTTATTTATTTAACAGATTCTCATTTTGTTTTTATAAGCCCATGTTCCTTAATGGAATGATGGTATAGTATTATTATTGTTATAGGCTATTTTTTATAAGAACATAGTGTGGGAAAGATAGGTCACATCAAGACCAAGCAAGCTGCTCTTACTCGTATATTCCCCACAATTCTTTCTTAGAAAAAATATATAATTTATTAATAACCTAATTAATATATCAGACTTTTTTTAAGAAATTTATAAATCAGTCTATAAACACAATTATTTCTTGTGTATATTTTACCCTAACATCAACATCAATTTGTTATCAATACTATCATAGCTTAGCTTCTTTATCCCTGCACCAATTTACCCACTCATTATTCCTGCCCAGCCCCAGCACCACCACTTACATTCAACCCCACACATTCAACCCATTCTGTCCCTAACATTCCGTCGCCTGGACATCTGTGCTCGGCTGCGTGCACTGGCTGCGAGCGGCCGCTGCGGGGCTACGGCCCGCCAGATGGAGCGCGGGGGGCCGGGGCTCCGCTGGACGCAGTGCAGCCTCCAGCGGCTAGATGTCAGCAGCTGCCCGCGTGCAGCAAAACGAACAAAAAGTAGGTACAAGCGCGGGGAATGAGGAATATAGTGGTGTGGTGTTGTTATGTTGAATATTGGGGAATGTGGTTGAATGTGGTTGGTGGATGGTAATTGTTAACTAAGATTAGAAGATGTTTGATATGTCTATAGGTCAAGAATAATTAGTTATAGAAATGTAATAATTGAACGTATGGACCAAAATGAATAAAAATTACTATACTCTATTGTTAAGAATGAATAATACAATGATGCGATATTGTCATGTTGCTGTAGATTGTAGAATGTGGTTGGTGGATGACAATTGTTAACTAAGATTATAAGATGTTTGATATGTCTATAGGTCAAGAATAATTAGTTATAGAAATATATACATTGAACGTATGGACCCAAACAAAAAATACTATACTCTATTGTTAAGAACGAATAATACAATGAAGCGATATTGTCATGTTGCTGTAGATTGTAGAATGTGGTTGGTGGGTGGCAATTGTTAACTAAGATTATAAGATGTTTGATATGTCTATGTTCAAAATAAATTGTTATAGCAAAATAAAAACTGACGAAATTTTACTTATGATTTTGGTCTGTAATAGAAATAAAATTTGTTTCACAAAATATAAAAAACTTATTTTATAAAACCATATAAAGTGTACACAAAGTTTAAATTAGATTAGTTTGCCCTTTAAACTGTTTTTACACAATAATGTCTATAACATATGTCGATGCAGTAAATAATTTTGAAGAATTAATTAAAAAAAATAATTTTTATTCCTCATTGGGATTTGAACTCAAGATCTTCTTATTATAGAAAAAAAGGTGTAACTCAAGGGGCTTTATAGCTCAGTTCAAAGCAGGGGTGTGGCAGACTTTGAGGAGCGGCAATAATATAAAATAATTTTACTATTTTTATTTTATTGTTATGGTAACATTTCATAAAACATATTTTCAATTTTGTTTGTTGGTGTACCACCTGCAAAACAATTCCTTCAATGAATAAATAATCTATTCATCTTATTTTAATTTAGACAAAGTATATTGTTCAATGCCGTTCTTCATTTCAAATTTGTACCGTGTTTTCGTTCTCTTTTATGTTTATTATATTAACAGTTTTTATTGTGTCGCAATTTGGCGTCATCGTCACCAATAATTAATGCTTCGTTGGTGGTATCTCGCAGGTTACAATTTAGTTCACTGTAATATATCAGTACCTAAGTGAATAATTACTTGAAACCTTTTGGACTTATTACGAATAGAAAATATCGTAGTTTTATTAATTATTTTCATTAAGTCCAAACAACAATTCAACATTAATTTTAAAATTATAAACTTTGGCCTAAAAACCAAATCTTTAACTTTTAAATTCCAAATATTAGACCAACAATACCCAGATATAATTTACCTATTTAATTGTATACCCTTAGTATATTCATTTCTCACTTGTCAGAATGCAGAACTATTATTATTATTATTGCAATGTACATATATGTAGATCTATTAATCTTCACAATTTTGAGGGCCTTAACATTATTGCATTTCTAGTTGTAGAATGTATTACTGATAGTAGGACATATTAACAGATAATGAATTACATTACGTAGTTACCTTATATGAGTTATAGGTTTGTAAGGTATTCAAGAAATGTAGCACTCACTATTCACTGAATCACACTTTTGTTTAAAACCACTACCACTGTTATTAATGTATAAGTCAATTTAAATTTTAATACATTATTACCACAACTACAAATTATTTCCTAAATGCAAGTGCAAGGCAACAAACTCGAAAAGAAACTAAATCTTCCCGAAAATATTTGAGGTGGACAAGGGTTAACGGAGTAAAGTACCCCAAGAAATATCTGAATGGAAATTGTTTTATTACGTCAACCCAACGCTTTCTATTTTATTGTTCCTGTTTCCTGTGCATTGAGGAATGGACAGTTTGTGAAAGAGTTGCCACAAAAAACTTTCTCTGAAGGACAACAAACTACAAACTATCAAAGTACCCTTTTTGCCCAGAATAGTTCATTGGCCCTACAAACAAAACTTATTCGCTTGTCCCTGTTTCAAAGTTTCAAACATCGAAGAGGATATGGTTGAATAGATACAATGCCAGTCTATTGATTAAGTTTAATTTTGAAATTCGAAGAAGAGAAGGATAAGTATTCGCATAATTTCATAAAATTGTTGTTCTTGCATTTCAGAACTTAAAAATCAAAAGTTTGGTTATTTTATAAATCTGGAGACAAATCTATCTGTAATAGATAAATAATGGTATATGCTGTTTTTTTTACTAGAAGGAGCGATTTAAATTAACTTCGTCAAATTTACACTCTACATATAAAGATATGTATTTTACATTTGATCCTGTCATATGATTTGAGATTATCTGTTTTGTTCAATTTCCGTATTTCTGTGACTAAAGAAATCTGTTCTTTTAAGAAATAATAATATCTAATTTTTGTCTACTATTGATAGATAAGGATACAGGTTTGATACAGCGTTCATAATGAAATGTGGCTTAAATTTTAAGCGACACAAACAAAAAATCTAATCGAAGTTTTGACAGCAATGTTAAATTCTTCATTTAATATTTTATTCCTATGTAATATTATTCGTTTAACGAATACTTAAAATTTAAGTAACAATGATGTTGCAAAGGCTACTTAAAAGTATATCTTTCAATATTTTATTTACAGTTTAAATTGATCTTTAAATACGTTTTTCATTTAATTTTTGACATAATGAGAAACATTGAAATAATTTTTTTTTATTGTTATGGTTACTATGTATGTTATAAAAATGAAATTAGTGTACTAATTACATATTAGCGTATTGTCGTAGATAAAATATGTAAAAATTATAAAAAATAAAGGTAGTATAAATCTGTTTCACAGTAAAAAAAAATAATAATATAATAATTATAAGGGTCTTAACATATCGACATATTCATACGAGTCCATTATATATTGAGATCAACACATTACGTAATCATGAGATTAACACAAATAAAACATTTTTCTTTAGAACTTTATAGATATTTAATTTAATTATATCAATCAATTGTTGTACGTAATATGTTAGATTGAGAAAATTTAAAGAAGTTATTTGTAGAAAGAAACCATTATTTTTGTGGTTCACTCATTAATTTTTTTTAAAATTTACCTAACGTCTGTATAAATTTTATGATACAAAAAATTATTGCAACAACTGGACGTAGTGAACTTGTGGAAGAAGTGAAAATTATTATTGATTTCTTAGTTTTATAATTCATTATATTTTATTTATGGTGCCATCATTCAAATAATGTGAAAAGTGTAGGTATTGTAATAATTTTAAGTATTTAAATTGAATTCCTTGGAATATGTTGTCCTTAGACATAGAAACAGTAAATGTTTCCATTTGTTAAATGTGTTTATAATTGTCGAAATTTTCCCTAATATATAGAGGAAAGCATAAAACTACTGTTAACTTTCTCTAGCTCGGTCTACTTCCAATTAAGCGCGAAGATTAAAAAATTCTCGTGTGTTTAGTCAGCTTGGCTGCCTTGAACATTCTGTTTTGGGGAAAACATCCTAAATAACAATCTAGAAACCAAACAAACTCATAATTCGATTTGAAACGTCCACTAATCAGTCGGAAACAAAGAAAAGTAGCCGGGCTCTCATTAGGCGATCCGGAGGACTCGAGATCCAACTCGGCTCCATTATTAAGGCGTGCATAATTTAGAGTTTCTTTTTTCCTACACGGCTCACTAGATTTACGATACGAGGATAATGAGATTCTCGGACGGCCACTAGCCAGACAGAGAGAGATAATCGGCCATTTTGAATTTACAATTAATTTTTAATGCGTTATGAATATAATTTTGTAGGTTTTATGGGCCGTGGAACATATTTATAGACGATATTTTAATTCGAATTATTTTGGTATGACAGAGTTTTTTATTTATCTGAAAAAGTATCGAAAAGGACAGGATAATAATTAAAAATTTCGGTTGGATATATTAAACAACATAACCTTAATATTAATTGTTATATGTTATAGTGCCAAATAAATAAAAAGTGAATTACAATTTTATAAGATTTATAAGGTGTAACAATAATTCCATTTGCCAATTATTTTCATTAAATGTCATTACAGAATTTTTAAAACTGATATAATTTTTTGTTCAATAATTCTAAGAGATACCATATTTAATAAAATAAAATAGTTTTATTTATTTACTCAGTATTTTTATTAGTTAATTTTAAAAATTTTGAAAAATAAATGTTATTTTACAAACACAGGATTAAATTGCATTTTGTCATATAAGTAATATAATAAGAGCCCTGAATTTATCGGTAAAATTTATAAATAGTCGCCCGAATTAAATTTTGTTGACTATTTCAAGAATGACAACATTTCAAACATTTTTCATATCAAAAAATGTTACGAAGAAGATCCTTATTTTTGTAAATTTAAAAATTATTTTCGTTAAAAAACTATTTTCTTCTATCAAATAAATATCATTTTGATTGAGGAAAATAACGTAAGTGAAATAATCACTTTAATATTGTTTTTTAGGTGGCTTTCCTAATTTTCTGGGACTTTAATAGGAAAATTTCGACAAACTAGGATATTTTGTAGGTATTATAATAACATCTTGTAGAAACAACTTAGTTTTCCATTTCGAAAAATTTGAAATACGATTTCTATTTAGGATAAATTTTGTTAGTTTTGCACTCACTTAAAATTGTTGCTAACCATGTTTCTTATAACTTAATTACCCTTAGAAATATTGTTTATAAACAAAATATACAAATATAGACAATATACATTATGTATAGAAGACCAGTCAATAGAAATAAAATAAAATAATTGTTGAATAAAAATTGAGATTCGATAAAAAAATATATGTTTGTATTCAATATGTGTAGATACTCAATTAAATAACTTATTAATTATAAATTTTTAATTTCTATCACGTCTTCAGCACATCCCAATCATCTCCAATCAATAAAAATTCCATTAACTAATTATCTTTTCAACGGAAAACCGTCTATTTTAATTAATTCGGTTCGGTGACTCAAAAAATGATAACAAGTCTTTCGTATATCATTGTGTAACATATTTATTATTATTACGATATTATTGCCTTTACAACGTCGTCGAAACCTTAATGGCTCAATAAATTTACGACAATCGTTAAGGACATTGAAAATGCTTGTGTCTTATTTACTGTTTTAGGAATAATTATGTTATGGCTTTGTTTGTGCTGCAATAATTCTTGCAGAATGCATTGCGAAAGGAAGAATTATTTGCCTATTGCATATTATAATGAAACACGTTGTTCCTTTGTGCAGCTTTTAAATTTAAATATCGGAACCAGTCCATTGCCATTATGTTGATGTGTTTTATAATAGAATTTTTAGCAATAAATATGAAATATTGTTATGGGTTTTAATTTGTAAGTCATTTGAAATTTAAATTTAAAAACAATCTTAAAGAGATTATCTTATAAAATGTGTTAGCAGATATTATAATTAAAATTTTCACATTTTAATTTAGATAAATAATTTTTGGATAATATTTATTAATCTTTTAAATTAATTTCGCAAAAAATATTTGCTTTATAAAAAATAATAATGAATTTAAATAACAGACACTCATATAATTTTACCATAAGTACCTTTCATTTTATATTAATACGTATTCTGATTTTTCAATATTTTTTTTTTTATAGATAAATGCGCGTAATAGTTATTTATGCAACTAGTGCGTAAAATAAGTGTTATTTGGTTGAGTGCTATTTAACTATGTTACACAAGAATTGCATGCAACATTTTTCTCACAACCGAAATATTAATAAAAAGTAAATTCAAAAGTAAATAACCATTGTTAGTGTGTGAAAAGTGTTTACGTTGTCTAACAACTACTACTTTTTAATCACTAGTGCGTGAAAAGTGAGTTTCTACATAATCTAAAGAGGATATGAAGTATGTACTTTATGCCCGGTCGTAGAAAATAATTATTAATTATTACGTAAATAAACTAAGATAAGGATTAACGTAGTTTGTTCCTGAAATGCATGCAAAACTTTTCTCCATATAATTAAATTTAAATAAATTAAATTAAATATTACATTTATACCTATGTAGGTATATGCTTTATGTTATAAAATAATACCTATTCACAAAATGAAACTAAGTATTTAATTATATCTGTTACAATAATGGAGCAAATGTGAAAATGAAAATTTATTACACCATTTCATTACATGAAAACGCAAACTGAAAATAAAATAAAAGGAGAAAATTGAAATTTAGTATCAATTTCTTGAAAATGGTAGTTTGTATCTCTTATGGTTCTCGAGATCCTTACGCTTAAACATTTCATTGGTTACCCTGTATAGGTATTTGCCTTAGATATTTATTTATAGTATCACATATTTCCATTAAGATACATATAGCAAAAAAAAGGAATAATAATAATACCTATTTCTAGACAATTATACCTGCATTTCTGTGGTATTGGATTACCAGATTCTGCTTCTACAACGAACTACAGTTTATAGTATATCGGTAACCACTCGGACACACAGCGATATTTTTATTTGTTTAACGATTGTTGATACTGATATATGAACCCCAAATCTCATACTTCACACAGTTTTAGAGGGAGTGAACTAACTAAGTGAGCTCGTAAATATATAATTATTGACTATAATTTGTTACGAAATCTACTTGTAATTATGAGAATCACAAACAATACCTTTAATTTATTATTCTTCTTCATTATAATCTAACATTTTTCTTATGCTTTAAGGAATGAAGGAAATATGTCTTCAGCAAATAATTAACTTACCGTAGAAGATTTTTCTTGTATGATTGCATCAACTTGAAGTGAAGGATTGGAAAGGGAATGCAGGTAGCTATGGAAGTTGAAGACATCTTAGTAAAATATACAAGCTGTGTCAGAGTGACTCGTATCTTCAAGATAACGAATTAATTTGTTAGATGTAGACAGTGCCTTATTCTGGATGTCTCTTCTGGGAAGAGAATGTGACTGACCGAGGAGGATCTGAAAGGATAGGAATGCAAAATGATAAAATAAAATAAAAGGTGTCATTATGTATACATACAGTAAAAAATAAAAATAAAATTTGTATTTTATTTAAAATAATATAATATCAATTCATTTAATATCATTTTTATTTTATATTATATGAAAATTGGTACGGTATGTGATATCGCTATTTGTCTACTCTATACAATTTAATTCGGCTGGAGGTTTCTACTGAAAACGACTAAAAATTTAACATTTTTTTTACTTAAATAAGTACTAAATCTATTATCTATATACATTGTAATTAAAGTTATCTACGCAGGTAAGAGTACTAGCTGTTAATAATAAATTACTTAAAATAAATTGAAATGTACCTAATCAATTATAATATATTAAAATTATGAATCAATATAATAACACTAAAAATGACCTTTCATATTATATATGTTTATCAAAGTCAATAAATATATATTTTATTGTTATCTTTATTACAATTATTTCTTATATTTTAATATTGGGTAAGATTTTTAAAAAATATTGGATAAAGTTTTATAATTGGTATAATTTGGTACAATAAAGGACACAAGGACTTGACTTTGAAATACAACTAGTTGAGAAAACTGGTACTTGATAGCATAGCTTAAGAATAAAAAAAAGAAAAGTATGTAGAATATAAGTACAATAAAGTACAAGTATTAGAAAAAATATGAGCAAATCAATTGATTTAAACCGGGAAATAAATCATTATTTAATTCAAAATTTTTTTCTGTAATTAAATACTGTTTTCAATCACATTCTCATACAAATAAGTAATTCGCATCAAACCACATGTCAACATAAAATAAACTCTTTGTTTGGTAGTACTAGATTTCTTTGTGTTTATTAAATTTCTTTCAATATAAAATGATCCCAAATCATCTTGATAATTTAAACTTCATACTGGATTGCTTATAGGGATTAAACGAAACAAATAATTCTAACTTTACTTCCTTTATGCTTCAGTAATGAGTTTTAGAACCATGTTCTTAAAACACTGATTGGTAGCATTATAGAAAATGCATACCATTATCTCAAAAAAATTATATCTATTTATAGAAGAGCAGTTTTGAAATGGGATAAAGGTACATAAAAATTACAGTTCAATAAAAAATTTGAAAAGTATTTTCTATATCAAATGCAATATACATATTACTTTTATAGGTAATAAAATAATATTATAACGTATTGGATCATGGATGGGATAATGTTAACATAAGGTTACGTTATTTCATAACGTTATTAAAAAATATTTCGATATGTAACGTTATATAACTTAAAAAATCAATAACATTACTTTATATAACGTTATTTTTATTTTATTATTATAGCATTAAAATATTTTTTTTCTCAAATTTATAATAAAGATTCATAAAAAATATTAAACTATAAAAACCTTATTCTGTAATTGGTAATTACCTGCTATAAGATAAGCAATACTAATTACCTTAAAAAAATAACATGATATATGTACGTGTAATCGTTTTGGCAGTAGGATATTAGAAGGTTTGTTGTATTGTATTGGTGTATTTGAAACAGTCGTCAAACGCTTCTTGTGACATCTACGTGTACATAAAACATATAATGAAAAATATCAAAATATTGTTAAATTACGAATTTATATTCTCTCAACGGCAAATAACGGTATAGTATAACGTTATTTGTTACGTTACAGTTACATAACATTACTTTGTTATTGTTACGTTATTAACAAAAAATTAGCAAATGAAACGTTATTATAACGTTACATTTTCCATCCCTGATTAGGATACATATACTTTATCAGATTGTAGACAGGTAAATTAAATGAATAGGACGAGTATAAGCATATTTTAGTTTTTTTTTGCTAATTTCATACCCAAATATGCAGCAATTAAACTAAAATCAATAATTATCTATATATCGAACATACATCATATTCTCCATCTATTTGATCGTGCACCACTACTATTTGATGCCCATCCACTAATGACCGCTCCATCCCTCAGTCCTCACCATGAGCCATCGCAGTCCTCGCAGCATCTCTTGGGTGTTTGCTGGTGCTGGTGTAAGAAGCAATAGATCAGCTGTCCGGGCGGGTAACCAAGGCAACGCGCGCCTCCAGCAGCCAATCCCGCGCGGGAGGCGGCTCTGCCTCCGCCACAGCCTTCGAGGAAGCTGCGTCTTGCTGCTCACACAGGACAGATTCGTCACTCGGAGATCTGGAAACGGAATTGTGTTACTATAGATGATAGGTTCTAGATAATTCATAATTTGTAGGAATGAGTGATCTGGACTAAAGAATCTATATTTAGTCAATAATAATTTCTTTAAAAAAAATAATTTTAATGTTCTGTAGAAATTAAAGGCAAAAGTCAATATATTATAGAATGTGAAGAACAGTTGTGATCCAGAAATGTAATAACAAAATTGTTAGTTCTAACTTCTTACAATACAAATGTAATATGTAACATGTAACTATTTTTTATATATTTTTGCTGATGATGACTGCTGTTTTATGCGTCGAAACGTCCAGTATTACTAAAAAATAAACAATAAAAAAATTGCACATTTATTGTTTTATGATCCTGAGCCACAATTACCTTTTGATATTATAGAATGCTCACTAAAATAATAGACACCAAGTTTATATAAGTTGATGCAAAGTAAAATAGTAGACACTAGGTATATAATAATGGATGCTCAGTTGAATAAATAAGTAGAAAAAATTTAGCAAAGTTTATAATATAAATGTGATTCAGTTTTAAAAATTTAAAACTATTATAAAATAAATATTTTTTTATATATTCTATTTAAAAAACCTATACATGTAAGACTGATAATAAAAAACAAGTTTATTATGTTTATTCCACAACCATATACATATTCCTATCCCATCATATGTAAACTAAATTAATTACACATATGTCAAATGTTTAAAATTTGTAAATAATATCTAATCATTTACCCTACAATTTCTTTAGTCATCCTTACATTAAATTTTCCATCATTCTCACAAAATATATACCTATCACCACCTTCACTATAAAAATCTCTCATTCTCTCATTCCCATCAGTAGTCTCTAATTATTATTCTCTTTCTCTATTATTTTCAACTCTCACTCTGATTCTCAATTCTAAGTAATAAATAAGATCAAAATAATTTTAATCACTATTCTTTATAAATGTTTCCAGATACCAAAATAAGGTGAAACAGTGCCAAAAAACAAAAGTGCCCAATAAAATAACTCAACCAAAGAGAGAAACACAACATATTGTAATTCATTCAGCAAGTTAATTATATTTTTAATAAGAAATTTTCATTTTATTGGTCACAAGTTTAATTATATTTTATGGTCATATATGACATTTGGGTTCACAAATTTCAAACCAACAAATATCCTATTGAAAATAATGAAAACGTCTATACTTGAATTTGTAAACATACTTCAAAAATTTGAAACTTCAAAACCGTCACGATTATAATATTATACCGACCTAAATAATACATAATGATAGTAAATAGAAATACGAACTCTTCGTTTTAATTCCCACAATTACTATCATGTATCCAATAACTGTCTCCATAAAATTTATCCCGCCATAAACTAAAAAACCGTATTAAACACCCATCTTGAATTTGTCATGGTTATGGCTGAATTTAACTTATTATAAAAGAACCACTTAAAACGTTATAAAAAAAACCCGTGCGACAGTTACGTTCACAATTGAAATTTCTTTGTCCCATTGCTCCACATTGTGTTTGAAGCACCCAGTATAGTCCCTACGTATAAATCTCAGCGGGTCATACAGATGCCATCTTACTCCATACATCATACAGCTACATGTAGATATGCTACCTGCATATGACCGCGGACTTTTATATGCTTACATGTAACTGTAAAAGTGTTTCCTTGAAATAGTGTATCTGGTTTATTTGCATACGTATGGAATTCTTTCCACTTTTTATTAAGCGAGATCTCATTTGATAGGGCATAAATAATGATCCAAATCATCAAGGCATAACATACTACTGGACTTAAAAAAAGGTAGTCGTAAATAAAACAGAGAAGTAAGTTTTAATATTATGAGAAAAGAATAATTTAGTTATTTTTACAGTTGTCGATACTTTTCGAAATTTATAAGATATGAATATGAACAAAATACACTACAAATATAGTTTATTAAAGATAGTATTTTATAGATAGTTAATAATAAATAAATATTAATTTTATGTTTTAGTAGTACTTTATTGTTTAGTAATGACAAGGACAATTACAATGACTTGATTACGGTGTACATTAAGACGTGTTAAATAGCCGCATATAAGCCATATTGTAAAGTGTGAAAAATAAGCAACCGCATTTGCAAACTTCTTCGGAAATATTATTAAAAATTCTAATATATTCATAAGGTTATTAAAATTGTAGAGGAAATATTAACACATAATTTTAAGAAAATTGCAATACTTTGTCTATTTTTAACAATGTGATCAATATTTTTACCGGTTTCAGGATATTAAGCCTTTGTTTACATAGACAAAAGTAAGTAGGGTAACTAAGTCTTAATTGTATCTCATGTAATTTTGAGAAGTAAGTAAACACTTTTTTTTACCAAAAACTACAAAGATATGAGAGTAATAGCAAATGAATACATATAATTTTCCAATAGTATATATTATTCTTTGAAGTCATATAATCAAGAGGTAAGGCACAAAATGATTTCTTATTACCAGGTTTAGAAAACAACTTTCCTGCTTGTATAGATGTCGTGTTCTAGAGATTTCAAAACAGGCTTACCTATTGAAAACTCACTATCCGATTTTCCAATACTTCTCTTCGAGTGGTGAGAGGTAAAAATGAATATAAAACTATCAAAAATAAATTTTCTTTGATATTTGATTTAAAATTAAATATATTAAATTTAAAATATAAATTTGATTCTTCTTCGTTTATAGATAAAGAACTTCAACTTGAATTTTGATTCGTATATAATTTATTTTTTGCTTTGTAAAGTTCTTTATTTATTTGATAGTTTCTCCTCCTTCTGTCTGATGTAATGTGCGACACAATATATTTTTGTGCACTCTGCACAGGGTTTGCGTACGTAGGGGGTATTTTTGCGGTGTTGGGAACCTCCGCTGTGTACCGAAGCGCATAATGCAGTGCTGTTTGCGGCCAGGAATGGCTGACACTATTTAATATTTATTACAGTGATTCGGAAAACCAAATAACGCTCTGGCTGTTTACTGTGCACGAATTATGTTGTAAATTTTATTCGCCTGAATGTTATTATGTGAAATGTATTTAGGGGAAATCGATACTTACATGATTTCAATCGTATTACAGAGCTGGAATGTGTTACACAATATGTCCAATGAAAATTTAAATTTCACACATGGAATCTATTACGCAACACGCGCAGACCAAAACACAATACCTGACAGTTGTCTATTTATTTCAATTTCAAAACATTGTCTATAAATACTTCTAGGAGTAAATATATCATATACTTATTTTTGAAAATAATTAATACTTTGTTGAAAGTAATTCATAAATATGATGTATTTTTAATTATATTTAAAAAAAAATCCGAAACATAATTAAAAAGCTTTAGTAGTTATTTTACTTTTATCAGTTATAGCGACTTCCGGTTCTAGCGACGAAATTTATGTGTTCCCTTTGAAGTCGTCATAACCCCATTTTACTGTACACATTTCAAAGTAAATTTAACAACAAATTTCTGCGTTATGTATTCAAAATAATATACCAGTAAAGTCGTTTTATCGACGAAGTGAAACAGATTTAGTAGTATTTAATAGTATTGCCACATGTTAATTTTACCCATTATAGTTTCCCCCCTATTTACTTTAATCTGGAAAGTTAAATAACAATTGCAGAACAAGTGATTTAAATCAATGATTTTCTAAAAAAAATCAATGTGATTTAAAACTGACTTAAATCAAGTTGTTTATATAAATGCAACTCTGTTTCTATGGTTGGTTACTATAGGTTAAGTTAAGTTAGATTAGGCCCCAAAACCATGTTTTATTTGTCCTATTTTTCTTTTCTAGTAAAAAAAGAATTATGATATTTATATAGAAGAACTATTTTTTTAGTTGCTTGATAGAGAGATTGAAATTACTAGAGTTCAATTAAGGTGCTAAAAACAAGTGTTCTGTTTATAGGTTTAAACAATATTTTCATTCCTTATCATCCATCTGTATTGTTAATATATTCATAAATTTTAATATACATACAACTAATGTTTGATAATTTCATTATTCATTGTGATTAAAAAATATATGTAAAATTGTAGACACAAGAAAATCTCTATGAGACCAAAACCGGTATAAATTGAAATAAAACTTTTACAAATTGATTCAACTCCAGTAATTTCAATCCTTCTATCAATTAAACTCCAATTAAGAAAGTGTATCTCCAGTTATATTTGTATTTAGTGATGAAGGTTATTGATACTGTATTTTTGTGCCACTTGGAGAAAACAGTCCATTATTTGTTTAATGATTGGCAATTGGGAATCGAACCCTAGACCATTCAGTCACCACAGTCCGTAATAAATAAATACAAATATCTTATTTGAACTCATTGTTTGCAACAGAGAAAAGAAAAGTAGTAAATATTTCTGTTGGTTTCCACTTTATAATTTACTCCTGAAGTTTGTATGTAGAATTAATAACAAAAGACATGATTCCGGAAATATTGACATAATAACACAACTCATATTTGCAAATCTTCTAGACGGCCTTCGATCCTCGAACACATCGCATAAAAACTACATTCGCACGAATGGGAACGCCACAAAAACACTACATAACGTGCAGACTGCTCCTTTACCTCCCTTGTGCTTACCCACCTCGCAACATTCTTTCCCTCGCCCGATATTACAGCAATGCAATGGACCTCATGATTTGAAAAACTTACAAAACTTTGTTCACGGTAAATTGAGTTGCATTTGAGTTATTTTACTGCTTATAACGACCAAGTTGTGTTCTTTCCAGTCCCTTAGACTGTTGCTACACCCATAACTTGTTTTCTTAGCGTAGGAACAGTCTGAGTGCTACATTCCACCTACGTATTGTGAAGAAATACACAGCTAAATAACAGGGAAGAATAGAGAAGATGATGGACGATCCTTTTTTCTCTCCCCCAATGGCCGATTGAGATGTAGACTGAGGTGGTCCAGGTAGACACGTCTTGATGGACGATCTGGTTCTTGAGAACTGTAGAGTTATCTCGAGAAATAAATACTAGGAATGAAAGGGGCTTGATGGCTAAATGAACGACTCCTAAGTGGTAGTTTGCAGGTCGTTTCAATGTTGTTAGATCGGAGAACATGACAACACGATATATTGGTTCAGGTGGGAATTTTTCCAACAAATGTTTTGCAGGACTGAAAAGAATTAGAACAAGTGGGTTTGAAATATTATAGCGATAGCTTTACAATCAGAATTTTTTTACAAAAATTGAGAAAACCTTTGATAAAACAGATGATGTAGTCGTGTTACGATTTCAATAGAAGACACTAAATTAACCATGTACTCTACTTAATGTCAATATGAAAGGATAAAATGGGTAGTATTATATTTTGTTAATAAAACATGTAAAGGAAATGGTATTAAATTAAGCTAAAAAAAAATTCAAAAACTCAATAAATATGATTGCGGCTTTGTTTAGAAAAAGTTGTAGTTTTAACGTCAACACATTTCTTTAATATTAGTTTGACAATTTCAAAATGTTAAAAATGTAAACGTACAAAAATATGTAGTCACACTTTAATGATAAAATATGACAAATATTTGTTTCAAAATATACATTGTAAAATAAAATTCCTAGATTCTCGAATATATTTATTCTTGCTGTAAAATATATTAGTTAGATATATGTACCTATATTTAATTGAAACATTTAATATTTAATTGAAACATTTAAAAAATTGTAAGATTGGCATTTTAAAAATGTATATATGCCACTACAAATATATTTGTTTCTAATTGATATTTTAACAAGTGCAGTTGTTATGCATGGTTACCGTAAGATATGAATATTTGTTCAGAATAAACTGTGTATTCTTAGTAATAACAATCATACAATAAGCAAATATCATAATGGTCGTAGAAAAATAATTTAAATATTCGGAATGTATTAGTATTAGTGTGTTAAGTTATATTTACTTTTTCTTTTAATTATGAATTAGTGATGTGACGAATAGCAGTTTAACCGAAAAACCGAATAAAGAATATTTGGCGAAATTTTAACCAAATTTTCGGCATTACCAAATAATATATTTTTGTACAATGTGAAAGGGTAATTGCTGGTCCTCATTGCGGAGATGGGTGTATTTAGGTATATTGAAATGCTATCCCTATGAATAATTATTCGGATTCGGTCCCATCTCTTGTATGTATTTTTTTTTGTTGGTAGGTATTTTCGAAATAAAAAAAAAATCATTGTTATAAAGGACGACATTATTTTCTTTAAATGTGATATTTATGTATCAAAATTTACAATCTTCTTAATTCAAGTATGTAATATGTAGGTAGGTTTGTATAGTGCATAAATTACATTAATTACTAGAAGTCTACTTTTACGTAAACATATAAAATTGAAATAACGGCCATATGAATGATATTGATCATGTTTCATTAGTAGATTGGCATTAATATAGGTGCGTAATATCGGAAAGAAATATCGTTATCTTCCATAAGAGCCATTGCAATGAATCATCGGTATAAGCAATTTATCGCCATTATATCGCTCCATCTGCCATAAAACCCATCTCCTCGCACCTTGCCGCCATTAATCCAATGAAACGCATTATTAAAAACTTTCATCTTCATAATAAGCCCCCTCCCCGCACTGAAATTGCTTTAAACGGCCCATAACAATAGACCTAATTTAAAAACCCCGCCGTAAAACTTAAGTATGGCGGGGTGGGGAATTGCGCAGCCGTATTAAAATCAGGAATTTAGTGGCGAGATAAGCCGCGGGCTAGAAAGAAAGCTGTAACTCACGCGTATTGCGCCAAAGCCCAGCTCAGGGGTGGCCAATCCCGGATAGCGGCTAGATATACCCGAAATTAACTTGTCAGCAACAATTGATTTATGCTCCAGCCCACATGTACTACGTCTTCATTATTCCCGGATTGTCCTTATCTAGAAACTAAAATGGAGAACAATGGGCCTAAACCGATCCAATCAATATATTTTTTTCTAAACATATTTTTCAATATTCTCTGCTGATAAGCATTCTATGAAATAATATTCTGACTACTTATATTCTCATGTAGATCTCAATTTATATTTAATTAATATTTAATATTTATTTGTACTGTAAATACTATCTGATAACCCGAAAATTTGTACTGGAAGCACTCATAAGTTTTTCTATGTATAATGGTACACCCATATTTTTCGAAGGGCGGTTTTCAAATACACATTGTTCATTTTAAGTTATAAAAACTTATCGCAGAACGAAGGGCCACTGTATTGTACCTTACCGTCTCGGTTCTTATCATAATATTTTTTTTTTTCGACAGTTTACCCACTTATACTTTGTGGTAGTTATTTTATAAATTTAGAGACATGAAAATCCAGAGAAAATTTGAAAATATTTAAGTATTTCTGATAAATTAATAGTTGTGATAAAAATATAGATATATATTATTAATGATGTATAGTATGTAGTACGATACGATATAATCTTATTTTGTTTGTTTGCATTATGTTTTATTTAGCTCAGTCACAAAATTGCGTTTAGTACAGTTTTCCCTCTAAATTGGTCAATGTCAATAAGAGTTTCTTTTGTATGATTCTCATTATTTCCTTATTGTGTTGAAAGTTGAAAGTTACCTATTTCCTACATGTGAATTAAAGTGTAAGAAATCATATTATTCTCTATGTCTGTAACAATGTGATTATAGAAAATTACAGAAAAAGGATAGTATTGTACTGGTAATCAATTATTGCATTCTCCTACTAAATTTAATTAAACGAACTTATAATAAATTGTAAAATAAAACAGCAAAGAATTCTCATTCTTGTCCTAATCTAAATAAATCAAAATAACCCAACGTTAAAAGTAGTAATCGTAACGGTTACTACCTGTGAGACGGGTGCTCAATCAATATGAAATACTCCAGTTTTTGCTCTCATGCAATGAGATCAAAATAACTTCCGTTCAAACAAGACATTGTAATGATCATCATCCGCATCAGTCGCTTATCCATCCCGTACAAGACAACGATATGTTTCTTACAAGTTAAAGAGGTACTCATTAGTTCATTTACTATGAAGTACTATCAGAATGATTGAATCGTGGTCAATTTTAAATAAACAAATGTAATTAAAAGTCTTGAACATTATTTTAACGAATTGAGTGTTTTATGTTTAATTAAAACAGTTGATGTGAATTTGTAATGAAAGAGAGAATGTAAGATTTGGAGTAGTTCCCACCCCTGAAGTGCAGGCTGCAGCGCTGGAGTCCAATACGAAAACAAAACAATAAACCTGTGTGAGTTATTAGTTTTCAGTTCATTGTGCGCAACTTACTGCGTTGGCAAACACCGCGTCTGCAGTTTTTAATCCGCCGTTGCCTCCAGCTCCGAGCCCCATAAATATCGCTTATTTTTTCCGATTTCCCGACAACATTCAAGACTGTTTGCCAAGAAATCTCTCCACAAGACGCCCGTTGTTTGTTTTCTAGCCTCCACTGCCGATCAATCGACGATTATACCAATAAATTTTGTATCAAGTGTCTGATTATTGGAGGAAGTTTTATTAGGAACGAAAACATAATTTGGGGAAGTTTCCGCCGAATGAATAACAGAAAAAATATTTTCTAGTTGAATTTATTATTAGGAAACCGATTTTGTTGCTTTTGTGTACAATTTCTTGCTTTAGGTTTAGATGCATACCTAATGCATGCACAATTTGAATATGCAATCTAAATTAAATAGTTAATCAATTAAACCCAAATAAAAAATAAAAAGTGAGGTTGACAAACTAAAATGACAAATTTAAAAACAAAGACAGTCTGCTCTATTTTTGTGAATATTCGCTCCTCGAGACACAATTTGACGCTAGGTCAATAATGATAGTCTTCTCATCCTTGGTATATACTATACTATTTTATACTTTGCGTTGAATATTGTTTATATGCTTTCATTTTTCATTTCTATTTATATGATATAGCAAACAAAAATGTTACGCAAAATATATGAAAAACTGTCACACCCATTAAATATTTTATTTTATAAACAGAGCTACCAGTCAAACGACACCTAAATTTTTCTTACTTAGAATCCGGATTTAGGAACTCATTGAAATAAAAATCGGAAAATTAACTCTTTTGTGTTTTGAATAGTTTTTTTGATTCTAGATTACTAAATGTTACTTTAGGATTCGAGAATGATTCTTTCATTAGAACACCAAAAAAGACAATCATTTCGTGTATTTTCGAAGCTAGATAATAAAACGATCGTTTCGTTTTTTCGACATCAAATAATAAATAATGTCGACCGAAAGAAAAAAAAACGATTTCGATAATAAAATAAAAAAAAATAAACAAACGATGTTGTAAAATATTGTTTTGAAGAAACATATTCTACCAAATGCCAGTTATTAATTTTCTTACTGTTATCTTATGTTAGCTGTTTTTTAAGACATCAGTAGAATTAGAGTACAATAAAAATACGTAATAGTCAAATTACAATAATATTATTTTAATAAAGCAATTCTTCTAGCGAATAAATATGCAATTTAGCAAATTTTTATTACTTTGACATGTGTCGTGTAGATGATTTTGTGTTTATCGTATCGCTTATTTGAATAATGGGGAACTAGAAGTAGAACAAGTGTTAAGTTTAGGACCGTGCCAGGAGTAATATATGGGAAAGGACCAAACCCGAGACATTTACGACGTTGTAAAAGTGCAGTTGCTATTAATAACTATCAGTCGTAAAAGTGATTGCTGTCAACACATTCTGGAGGCGTTCCACTCCAACAAGGCGATTTTACTACGCAAAATTAGTTTTATTGCTCGTCATTTTTAATACAGTTTGCTGTGCTGTTGTTTGTTATTGTTATGTTATCCGCAACTGAATTTGGTTAGGATTTACGAGTCCTACGCTTTTAAAAGAACTGTAAATCTTGTCCATTGAGCGTTTTATGGACTATTTAATATCGATTTTCAGTTTTTAACTTGTGCTCGATTTAATTTAGAGCTTTTAAAAATTATTGGTTCGTTCTACTGCCGAATTGTTGAACCATAAAAATCGCTAATGGCGGCCATTACTGTTTTTTCATCTAGCTAAATTTAAGATCAATTTCATTACTAATAAATTCATTCGAATAGTAATTTATACAAAATTTCCACAATTATTCTATTTACAGTTTCAAAACGGTTTTAGGATTACATTAATTGAGTTTTGCACGTTACATCTGCGAATAGTGCAATTTTATTTAAAATGGAAATTATAATATTTTTATTATTCTAGTATTAAGAAGAATTACTGGGTGTGGCAACCTTTTTTATGCAAATTTGGTAATGATACCTTTTATGTCATCCAGTGCTTTGACCAGACATCAAACCACTGGTATTAATAGATGGCGTAAATATTATATCTTCTATTATAGTATTCTCATTCACAGTACTTTTTAAATTCCTTCTCATACAAATGCTTTGAATTTTCAAAAACCAACTTGTCCTGTGCAGCCTCAAATGTTATTAATATTTCGTCAGAGTAATCAGTACGTGACGTTCCATATATATTTCACAGTCATACTTCGATTATATTAAATTTGTTTAAGAACAAACAATCTAACACTCTAACAATGTCAACTATCTATAAAGAAACCACAGCATATCAATATATACCTACATACAAATTTTTAAAAATTTCAAATATATTAAAAAAAAAACCTTGTATGCGTACGCGTTGAGCTTTAAATATTCCCTCATCTTTAGATTATTCCCTTAATACATAAATAAAAATTATGATACCTAAAGCTCTATGGGCAATTATCATAATTTTGTACCAGTTTGAGAGGTTTCATTATTTTAAATTTCTGTTGTACCTACGGTTATTATTTACGGACATAATGCGAATTAATATGTACATAATTCGTAATATAAAATATTAAAAAAAATAATTCTAAATAATATCAGCAGGTATATAAAAACGTAAGTTAAATAAGAAAGTCCAACAGCTAAGTATGGACATAAGAATAAGGTAAAAAAGGAGCCTTTTGGCTCGAATAGTCCCTTACCAGCATTAGTCCAATATATTTTGGTTCTTTTAATATTTAATAATTAAATACACCATTTTCAGCTACCTTTTGCTAGGTGTGTGAGATCTGTTTTTATCGGATATTTATTTAACTTATACGGTTCAATAGATCGAAGTCCAATTACAGGACAGAGGACCTACAGCTTGCAGTGGGTTCGAAACCATTTGGATTCAGCGATATTTATTTTTGATTACAGTTTTGTCGTCACTGGGATTTGAACCTCAAATCTCACATTTCACTCAGCGAGTCAAAGCATACTAACCAACTAAGCCACCGCTGCCTAATATAGATACTGACAGATATCAGTAATGATAAATTTATACCGTAGGAGTTTATCAAACGTCACCTTCAAGACATGCTGGCATGAAGATTGCCATACTGGGACAACAGATTCTAAAGATTAAAGAGATTCAAATCCAGTTTCTCAGAACCACAGCTGATAATTCCACCCACTAGACTACAATCCCATAAGGACATAAATATTTATTGTAAAGCTTTCCAATTTAAATTTCGTCACTCCCCGGTTTATTCTCATACGCTGACCCCTTACAAGTTTCCATCGCATAATTGAAATTTAGCCCGTGATTCAGTTTAGGAGCAGCGCATACAAGAACACCCAATAAATCTCCATAACGAAATTAAGACGCTGCTTGCTGGAGCTGCTACCCTCGTTTATAACGATTATTCGGGGAGTAAAATCGGATTAGAGTGGTGCGAACGCTTCTCCGCCATGTTTCACTACGCACAAATGAAGGGGTAAGGGGATGTCCTACTGTCCACTCGTGTAAACAACCACCAGCAATAATTGTATAACAAGCTATAAGGGGTGCTTGTTCAACAAATGGGACCTCTCAATTTGCTTTCTACTCACCGCGCACTTTACTCTTTATAGTTGAAGGAGATTGTCATAGATGTCACCACTAGGTATTTTTCTTCAAGAATATTTAAAATAAAATTGGGTTTGAAATTTTTTTATACTGTCTGCAGTGTCTAAATAAAATATTTAATTTTAGGACGATTAGTTTTTTTTTCATATAAGAAATATTTGTATTCTTGTTCTAAACGAATGCTAATTTAAGGAATATTTTTTTAAAACTTAAAATGAGTAGTAAGTAGTAAATATTAATTTTTAAATATTTGGTTAATATTTCAAGCATTATATGCTATTCGTATTCATCTCAGTGGAATTTATATGTATTTATAATAAGTATTTGAAATAGATTAAGAATTTTGATAATTTTTTTAAATACTTTTGTTTGAAAGTATTTTTTGCCTTATTTGAAATACGTCTCAAGAGTATTTTATATACAAATCCATTAAAATAGTTTTGTTAATACAAAATACTAATTTTCAGTATTTGAAATACATATTAATATTTAAAATACATATTAGTATTATATTATTTGTCAGCTACACGTATAATTCGCAAAATATAGATTCTTTTATTTACATTTTCAATTTTCTTTTTTTAAATTTTATGTGAAATAATTAAATCTATTTAAAATACTCAAAAGTATTTGAAATACAATATTATGTATTTTAATACAATGTATTATTCTAAAGAAATGTAGTACTTATGTTTGGTATTTTGTATTTCGTATCTGAAATACTTTTTTTGAAGTATTTTATACCACACTGGAAATATTTTAAAAACATATTTTAAAGTAGCTCCTGAAAATAGAATGTACCTGATCTGTGCAATAAAATTTAAGGCTGCGTAACCTCTGTTACACCAGGTTTAGATACCGAAAAAATATATATTTTTTAATAAATACTTTTTTTTATTATACCTGCATCATAAACCTTCTTTAACAAAACTTACGACCTTAATTTGTAGATATTTATTAAAATCTCGACAAGCCAAGATCAATACCTCATACTTCTCTTAAACTTACAGTCGATAAAAAATTGATTTTGTAATTTTTTTGTATTATGTGTTAGATACAATAGCATCTTTTATGAATTTTTTCTTAGTTTCTAGATTTGAAATCCATAGAAAAGCAATTGAATATTTCTATAATTCGGTATTCAAATGTCGTAGTGAGAATTACAGGTGGTATTGGGCGTAATCGTCATTGGATCGTTCTGAATTGTCATCAGAACCATCTAAACAAACTCTTGGAGTTGTTTCGCTTCATTAAAGGAGTCGTAACGGCATGGCCGCAACATGCGCTCTTTCCTGCACTGCCACCCTCGGCGCACCCGACGCAAGAAATAAAGCGGTAGGGTCTTAGGCCATAGAATCAAACGACCTGGGCTCCATTAAAGATACGCCACGCACTCAACTTTGCCCTGCCCGTCAATACTTAAAAATCTATTAGGGAACATCAGCTACTAACCTTATTAAATCTATCACAAAAATAATGCTTCCTCAATTATAATTCATAATGTGCTCTATATATGTTTATGGGGAATTTCAAATTCAGCAGATGAAAATTTCTTAAAACTATTTCCTTAAAAAAATTACCTATATAGTGCAGTCTTTGTGTAGACTACGGTGTTCAGAAAATTAAGGAATATGTATATATTTTAATTTTAATTTACATTATCCAACAGACCAAAGGCACGTAACAGATCGGGAGTCTGAACTACTCGAAAACAGAGGTATATTTATTTTTGATTATAGGTTTGTCGTCACTGGGATTTGAACCCTAGATCTCACAGTCCGTTTAACTAGTCGATGTGCACTAATCGCTGCTGTTCACTACTGATATATGCGATAAAGGCGGAAAACCCTAGAGATCAAGCTAAAAAATGAATGTATATTGTAACTTTGATGAAAAAGTGAATAAGTACTAAAATAATCTACAATCCGATAATTTCTAAGTACATACAAGTATCAGGGTATGTGCAGTTTGATGTTTGAACTCACCGGTTGGTAGTAAGCAACTTTTCCGAAAAAAGTCATTATTTTTTTAAGGAAATTAATGTTATCATGAAAGGTTGAATTCTTTGTTCTTTTTTATTTACTGCAATGTTTAACGACTGTTCAAGTATTAAAATTCTAATGCAATTGGGTGAGATAAATAAAATGAAATACATTGACATTCATACATTTGTAATACTCGAACCTACAACACTTGGATAGTACAGTCCAAACCCTCCAATGTTGTCGGCAAATTTTTATTATTAAAAATACGTTGCTAAAATATTGTATATGTAAGAAAATAAAAAATTGTCTTCGACTCATCTCCTCTGTGACTCAATATACAAAGAGGAATAGGTTTTCAAATACTTTAACTACGATGAGTATGAATTTGTAGCGTATAGGTATTGACGTAGTGACTTGACTCTAATTATTTGATTCATATTTGGTAACCTTTGGAAACAAGACACTAGATCTAAAACTCGGTTCAATTCGGAAGTTCAGAGCATTGAATCAGTCAGCCATGATAAAAATTATACTTTTTCTTATAATTTTCCAGCAGATTAAATGAAATGTCTTAAAAGTCGTTGAAAACTTTAATTTGCTGTGGATACCACAATTTCTTTAATTTAGTTTAATAATAAATTCGGTCCTCTTCTTCTGTAACTCTTAAAACAACAGTCCTCACATTCTTATTTGCACAATTTAGTGTCGTCCATAAAAACAAACATTCCTGTCTGTACCGCACAAATTAATTTAAAAATTCCTCCCGTTGTTGAAACGCTAACATCCCTATCCCCGTCCCCCACAGCGGGGGTGGGCGAAGCTTCATCCGGTTCATCCCGCCGCAGACATTTTAATCCGGTGAGTCCGCAAACGATCGGCGTAACTCAGCGGGACGCCCGGGATAGCGGGATACTGCAGGGAGGGTACAAGGGAGGGAGGTGTTTGCATAGAGGTTATACCGGGTTGTTACAGGCGATGTATGTGTATGACCATGGCATGAGATGGGCCAGGGGGGGATTCAACTTATTTATTTTATTACAAGTTTAAATAAATACCTTTTCTACTTACACTACAAGTATCTTCTTCGATTATAGGTTATTTTCCATAGTGTGAAATTTATCCAGGTACATATTTTCGTGGATACCAGTAAATATAAATGGCGTAACATTCGTAGGAGATACATCATATCATGTAGGTAATTGTTTCGTGAGAAAATTATACTTATACTTCATTGATTAATTTGTCTACAATTTATTTCAATAGAGATGTATCTTGTTTATCAACATTGACCAAAGAATTCTTCTCCAGACAATTCAATAGAAGTGTTTGTGTACTAGTTTCTGCAATACCTTATCCTTTTAACATAATACTTGTCTGTTTAGCAGTTTATCCGTCCGCCTAAAAGTCCGTAGAAAAATAGATTCTAAGGAGTTTCATGTTTCGATAAAATAACATTTGAGTTCAAATCCTATCATAATTTTATTAAGAAACAAGTACAATGTACTAATATTTTCTTCTAGAATCCAGATGTTTGTTTTAATTATGATTTTCTTCTAATTTTTACTGATTCTTAACTACTAATACCCGGGATAAACGAAAAAAAAAATTAACAGTTAACACTTAATTTAGTTGCCATATGTTGTAGGATCATTTAGATAATGATCATTTTAAACTTCATAACGTCGAAATTGTCGATGAAGTTTAGAAACCGATGATTGGAAGCGTTCAGTTGTCGAATGACAGTTAAGGTTATTGGTGTTGAGGTTAATGTTGATATCTATTTAAATTATTCTTATTTCGTTTGAAGATTGATAATGAAGTAAAGTGGCATGGATAATATAAATCTAGAAACTACTACTGTGTCTTTAATGAATTCTTCTTCTTCTTTGTCAAGGGTTGCATTTGCGCGCATGTAACCGTGAGATTCAAATCCACGACACCTAGTAGTCCAACGATGTTTTAATTGTTATGAGTTCTGAATATATCTTCATTTATATTGTTGGCTAACATGGCACAGCATTTCAAGAAGGAAAAGGGCATCTTAAGATACTTACAGATTATAATGGGTTCCGAACTATTTTTATTTGAATAAAGATTGGCCAATTTTGGATTTGTACCCCAATCTCGCAATCCGCTCAATTGAATTGGATCACGCAAACGAGTGAGTCACCGCTGTCCGGTATATGGTATGCTGCCTTATTATACCTTATTCCCTAAATTATAATATATATATATATATATATATATATATATATATATATGTATATATATATATATATATATATATATATATATATATATATACACCTGATTCAGTGAAAATATTTTTGCTCGCAAGTTCGAGTATCTTGTACTTCTCTTTGTTTAATATTTTTAAGTTATAATTATTTGGTAACAATTGGAATTATCCGTTGAATATAATTTTTGCAATGCGCCCCTGTTGTGGACTTTGTCCATCCATCTTCCCTCCCTCAACCCTTTGGTGCGTGACATGCGATATTGGATCGCGGAATGTCGAGGGAGTCGTAGCGGAATGAACGTCCGAGCGGCGCTCGCGTCTGTCCATTCTCGCCTCGACGACGCAGCAAATCATCATTAACGACCCCCCGACGACCAGCAGCCCCAACAGCGCGCTATTTGTTTTTAATTAGGTTTCTTTCTCGATGTACTAGGTGTGAAAGAAGTCCGATGAAATGGCAGCCCGAAATGTATTGGACATTAGATATAATGCGCCAACATACGGTTGTATTAATTACGAATAGTACTAACAAAAGAAATATGCATAGTTGGCTAGACTAAATAGCTATTTACGCTATATATTGGATTCTATTTCATCAAAAGATGATATCTATCCTATCTTTGTCAACATTCCATTTCGATTAGTTAGTGTAAAAAACATAAAACTTACTACTTAAAAAGAATTAATCTCAATATAACAAAAACATTTTTCTTGCAGCTTCAATTCTAAAAGCCAAGTATAGCTTTGATTGTTGTACAGGTATGTTCATTAGTGATGAAAAATTTACTTTCAGGAAATATTCGCTAGAAATGTTCTCATATGTAATATAATAAGAGCCATGAATTTATTGGAAAAATTTACTAATAGGTGTTGCGTAGTAATAGACAAACGAGTGTCAAAAATGATATTTAGATCGCTATAGCGAAGCTGGAGTGATTTAAGGGTCATTTTTTACATAAGCTGTCGTTATCTCGCAGGAATTATGAGTAAATTTTGCCAATTAAATTCGTAACTCGAATTATATTTGCTTGATTATTTCACGAATGATTATAGCTTAAACAGATATATAAGGAATAGGAATAAGTTAAGAATTAGGAATTTGGAAGACAGGCAAATGTCTTGTCTTGAAATTTCAAGATAAGTCGAGGCTTTCTTATTCTACATCAAGACGAGAAAATTGTAGATAATATTTAATACCGTAAATTTGTAGAATAATTTAAAAATGCGAAGCTTGTTCCATCCGAGCTAAACTAGTGATTGTAAAATAGAAAAAGAACGCTGTCGAAGAATTATGTTTCCTTGTCTAAAGCATTTACGCAGGTTAATGTAGGTATAGTCTTGAGACAATCTAGAGTCTTGATTTCTAGACAGCACTTTTTAGTCTAGTCATGTCTAGACGACAACACTAACTCGATGTAACAATCTTCAAAGTTTAAAAGGTCATATTAAAATTGCATTTGAGGTTTGAAGATTTATACTTAATATTCGCAAGTCAAGGAAAAACTATTAATTTTCTATTACATTTTATTCATATATGATTTTGGCTACCAAAGTACGTGTAGAGATAGTTATGATTGAAGTTGGGAATATTGTGTTGCAGGCCAGATAAAAGTAGGTGTTTCCATTTGGGGTGCGTTGAAGAGATAAATATTCATCGAGCATTTGTGCTCCGCTTGGCGTATTTAACACGAAGTTGAACCGTGTTATTACCGCTGGGCTGTTACGCACGTGCTTCGCCGTGGAATAAGAAACGGCAGATAATCTAAACAACCCTTCTTCTTCAGCGGCGGGTGGATATGAATGGCGAACAAGAACAGCCCAGCCCGAGCAACACAAATATTAGAGGGAGCCATGGCAACGTCTTACGTGCAAGGAATAGCGCGCAAGCAAGATGGAAAGCGCAATTCCAACCAGCCATTAACCTAACTCCCGCAAGGAGCGTGGAAACAACCCTCGTTTCTTCTTATTCTCTCCGGACGGCGGCAGTGGCGGAGGCGCGACGAACAACTGTCGCACCACCTAAACCAATTTTAATATCCACTCACTATTTTCCAAACGTATTCTAAATTCCTTTCATATACTCTAATGTGTTCGTCATTCCCAACTGCAAAATCAATACACCGCCTAATAATTCTCTTAGATAACACCCAGCTTAATTTTTGAATTGTAGAGATCAGCATTCATAGTTTGTACGATTATGAATTTAATTTTTGCTTAGATATAAATCAATTTAAACGTACTCTCTTCTATACCAATAGTAAGCAACGTAGAATAAAATCTGATTAGTAACTCAAGTGTGTAATTTCCAAAATGAAACTTTGGCATCATCAAGTTACTTAAATGATAATGATTTCGAAAAATCAAATATACTTAAAAATTATTCCATATGAATTGAAATTTATATCGGGAGTTTACTTTATTAGTAAACATAGAGTATATCATATCATTACTAAATATGGTGTAAAGTAATTGACAGCAATGTATTAAAGAGTTTATTTTATTAGTAAACATAATATGAACTAAAAAATATTAAATATTAATTACAAAAATTATAAATTATTTATTTATGTTTAAACACTTACTCCCAGATTCATAAAAGGGATTAACCATTAACCCGGAATAGTTAGTCTCAAAGTTATACATGTTAAACTAACTCAAATTCAAATTCATAAAAATGATTACATATATTTCTTAGCTCCAACGATAACTCCACTATAATTTGGTTAACTAGCAATATTTGTAGACAGTCTTTGTTAGAATGCAAATAATGAAATATTTTCACCGTATTTATGATTTTAAATATAAATGTACAACTATTATTATCTTCTCGAATTCTGATCTAGATAAGTATTTATATATATTAACAAATTTCATATGGATATTATTTTGATGAGCAGTTTTCTATAATTTAAAATTCTGTAAATTATTTCTTATATTTGCTTGATGATATATTTGTTTAGGTACATTTTTTAAAACCATTTGGACCTAGTAAAATAAATCTAGTTATAAGAGCTATTTGGGTTAAGCGCATCGGATTAGTAAGCAAATATTCGCAAATTCAAACCTCGTATATCCCATATAATATCCCACATAACAGTGCAGCTGAGACCTACTGCTCTAGAATATAAACTGTATATTTTTAAAAACGGGTTATATTACTACAAAATCTATTATTTATTGCGAATATGCACTTCAAATATTTTACATTTGCTTTATCCATAAAAAAAGAAATATACGATTACATGCAAGTTGCACTCAGAAATGAAGGAAAATATCATTATCTGCTGAGGTGTGTATATTATTTTTTTATTCGTTAACATTATTTAGGTATTTACATTTATTCATGTCTTAGATCATGTATCACTAGATACTAACTTGTCTGTATTGTTCGTGTTAAATTTTTGGGCAAATATAGAAGGATGGATATTTCCATCGCTTTTTGAGGCGGAATTATAAATTAATCGTCAAATTTGAAACCCATTTTGACATACCTGACATTACATAATTGTCAAAATGCTTTGAACATTCTTTGGAAGAATTATGAGTTACTTTATGAGTTAAGTGTAGAGCTTCAACCTAATGTGCTTTTCTGAAGGAATCTTTCGGAAAGCTATAACGAAAATTTGTAATTTCAAAAACATGCAACTTTTCTGCTTATCATTTTTTTTAGAATAATTTGTGTCATACATATAGGACGATTACATAAGAAAATGTTTGACATGCAGTATCACCAACACTTGTATAATAGATATATACAGATTTTAGTTGGAAATGCTAGCAAGTTAGGCATGTGCATTCAATAATTCCACCTCATATAATAATGAGGGGAATATATTTTGTCCTTATATGTTTGACCGAAATCTGGCCTGTCTTATGTATCTAGTTACAAGTGTATGATCTAAGATCCATGTCCATACTTTAAAAATTTACTATTTTTGGAAAATGTAAATTATCAGCTCTAATATTCATAGGTCGTTGATAATTACGCAATAATTTTATGGCAGATACCGGACGCACGTTGCTTGGTAACCACCCGAGATTAGTTTTAAATTAATAACTTTAAATAAAAATGTAAAATTATTTATTTGTATTAGATTCTTACTGAAAACTCCCTTGAGAATTTTATTTGTATATTATTTCCCTAAGGAACAACACTTTACTTGTCACAAAGTTTGTATCCTAGAAACTGTTTTTTTCTAATAATTTTTCTAATAACTAATTATACCCCCGTCAATGCGGCAACTTTATAAGCCGAACTGTGAGAGTCCCGGAGTTTCCCCGGAGTTATCCTTGTTGGTCCGGCGCTCCGGCTGGGAATTGCAGGCTCCTGGAGCTTAGAACTTGTTCCTGCTGTTCCAGACTCGTGTCTCCGGCTAAACCCGCACACTTCATTTAACGCCAAGGATGAAGAACTGGATAGATGGCAAGTTTGTATGAGAGCAGGAGTTTTGTACGGGATTAGCACAAAATGCAACGGCTTGTTTTTAATCAGAGAAATTCTCCTCTTCACTGGAATGACAATAAGGATTACGTTTTCCCCTCACAAATTTACAAAAAGAATAAAGTAATATTTTCACTTTAAAACGGTTAGTTCTTCCAGAAATATTTGGTAGATAATAATTAATATTCAACTTTTATATTTCAACTAACTACTTAGACTTATAAATTGGTCAAAATTTGTTTATAATTAATGAACGTATTTAATAAATATTTGTTAATATGTACCAGGGCATGTAACCGGTTAAAAAAACCGGTTAATAAAAACCGGTAACCGATATTTTTAACGAAAATTGCGAACTTTAACCGTAATTTTAACCGATATTTTTCAGGCCGAAAATACCGGTAACCGTTAACCAAAAAATAAATAAATCGGTTTTAGCGAACATTAACCTTTATTTTAATGTCATTTAGCGAGAAAAAAAATTAATATTTTTTTTTATATCTGTGTTTTCTATTTGTATTTGAACATGAGTCATGACAGTTTTTACAATTAACATTTTATAGGAGTCATAAATGTAGGTCTCTTTGGCCGTTAAGGTTATTTAAAAAGTCCAAATAAATACGGCCTTTGTCATCACAGGCAAGTTTAAAATTGAAAAGTGACCTGCGTTTTTCTGAATAAATTACGGGAATTTTTGTGAATATTTAATAATTAAATTGTTTTTTTTAATTGTTATATTTTCTCAGATGGTAATTTTTTATTATTTTTTTAAATTATTTATTCTATAATTTGTTTTAATCAAATATTTATAATTACTTTTTTTTTTAATTAATGTTAATAATTTTTTAAACCGATATATGAACCGGTTTAAACCGGTTTCCAATTTTTAAAAACCGGTTTTCGAACTAAAACCTTTATTATTATAACGTTCTCTATAAGGGTTAACCGTTAACCAGTATTTATTTCGGTTACATTCCCTGTTTGTAACTAAATTTTAGTAATTTCTAATTACAGTTGAATATAAAAATTTACAATTTTTAGGTTTTTACTGTAAAATTTTTCATATACAGCTGAAATATTCCAAAAATACCCATGTATGAGTCCAAAATTTTGGTTTTTGATTGTTGACACCCTTTAAACCCAATTTTAGGTCAGGTTTGGGTTCCTTTTTACCCATTTTAAGGTGTGACAAATTTCCAAATGTACTATACAATATGTTTAGACACTTTTCAACTCATTTTTGGGTATAAAATGCAACACATAATCGTGTTAAACTTATTTTTTTAATTATGAACACCTAAATCATTGTTAAGCACTTTAAACCCATTCCAGGGTGTGAAATAACCCAAATAAACTCATTTTTAGGTAAAATTTATTGATTTTTTTGAAAAAACCAAATTGATAGTCGCCGATGCGCTGATTTCAAATTTTCAAACCGAATTTAATTATCTCTTCCCATTCCTGAGATATTTGGCCTCAAAGTTGCACCTCAAAAAAGTGTGTTTTTTGAACATATCTCTAAAATGGGTAGAGATACAGTATCAACGATTACACCAGTCGATTCTACGCGCAAAGTTACATAAAGAAATGTTTTCTCCGCATATACGATCTTTGGAACGATTTGGTGAAAAATGAGAAAAACGAAAAAACCTGAATTTCAATTTTTCGCTTGGAAACTTTTTGTCACCAAAATTTTTTATATTCTGGACTTAAGTAAATACAGATGCGCTGATTCCAAATTTTCAAACCGATTTCAATTATCTTTTACCGTTCTCGAGATATTTGTGTTCAAAGTTAGACCTGAAAAAATCAGTTTTTCAGGAATAATTCTGAAATGGGTTCAGATACGACCTTGGCGACCTCACCAATCGATTCTACGGGCAAAATTACATTTTTGTACCAATTTTCAGATTTTTATTCCAATGGATACAATTTTTATAGAGGAAAAACGAAAATCGTCAAAAATCGAAAAAAATCGCAAGGGGTTCATCAGGCGATTTTTCGATTTTCGCGATTTTCGTTTTTTCGCTCTAAAAATTGTATCCATTGGAATATTAATCTGAAAATTGGTACACTTATGTAATTTTGCCCGTAGAATCGATTGGTGAAGTCGTTGAGATCGTATCTTGACCCATTTCAGGGATATTCTTAAAAAACGATTTTTTTCAGTTCCAACTTTGAACCCAAATATCTCGAGAACGGTTAGAGATAATTGAAATCGGTTTGAAAATTTGGAATCAGCGCATCTGTATTTACTTAAGTCTGAAAAATGAAAATATTTGGACCCAAAAAGTTCTCCAGCGAAAAACTGAAATTCCGTTTTTTTCTTTTTTCTCATTTTACACCAAATCGTTCCAAAGAACATATATGCCAAGAAAACATTTCTTTATGTAACTTTGTGCGTAGAATCGACTGGTATAATCCTTGAGACTGTATCTCTTCCCATTTTAGAGATATAGTCAAAAAACACACTTTTTTGAGGTGCAACTTTGAAGCCTAATATCTCAGGAATGGGAAGAGATAATTAAATTCGGTTTGAAAATTTATAATCAGCTCATCGGCGACTATCAATTTGGACTATTTTAATAAACCAAAATTTTTGACCGAAAAATGGGTCATTTTGGATTTTTTCGGTTGTAAAATCAAAATTTTAACGTACAAATCTAAATATTGTTAGTTTTCATGATTAACTATGATTGTAAATTACTTAGAGATGAGAAAAGATATTAATTTTTATTTGGATATGGTTTGGAATATATTTGCGAATATAGATAACAATTATCAAAACAAAATTTCCAAATATAAGTACTTCCGGTCATCATTTCCGTTGTAGGCCAAGGTTCGTGGTCCAATTAACAACTATCAATTGTTTTACAGACATCCTTTTGTTTAGATAAAGTTCATTTGTCCTAATTATTTGTTTATTAACTGTTTCTTATATTATTATTTCCACCTTCTATATACAGGTGCCTCAATGAAAATTATCAGCGTAATTTTTGGCCACTTAACATCAATTTTGCAAAAAACGCTCGAACACGTCATTTTTAGTATAAAGGGGGAACACCTGAATGGATTAATTCCAATGGCATAACTTCAACCCTAAAATGGGGGTGGACTGCACCTCAAAAATTTTAAATGGAAAAGAGTGTCAAACATGACACAGTTCGAAAGGCCTTTCAATTTTCTTCTCAACAGTTTTTTTATTTTTCAAATCCGATCATTAGTTCCAGAGAAATATCGTTTAAAACAAATTTTATCAGGTGTTTAAAATTGCAATCAAGTAGGCTTAAACAAATGACAAAATCGAATATCAGTATTTTTCCCGTAACGTAGAGGGCCGAAATAATAGGATAATATATTTTTATAATCTCGTAAATAATACAGTCACAGATGTAAAAGGAATAATAAAAGTTAATATATAAAACACAAACTAATAGCACTTTAAAAGTACACAACTTAAGTGTACTATTACTCAAGATCACGCCCGTTGTATTCTTCAAAATGTTCCATGTCGATTATCTTTTGTTTTCTGCTAAAATATTTTAGAAGTAACTCGTGTTTGGTATCAAATGAAAGGATTATTTGATGAGGGCTGGAGTGTTGAAATGACAAAAAAATTCCTTGTCGAATGTCTTTTGTTTTCAGCTAAAATATTTCAAAAGTAAGTCGTGATAGGTATCAGATGTAAGTACTCGACTATGTTTGGCGTGCAAAAATGTCAAAAATCATGTCAACAGGCTTTTGTTTCTGGAGAAAAGTTGTCAGAAGTACGTCGTATTTGGTATTAAATGTAAATAAAAAATGACAAATAATTACCATATCAATCAGCTTTTGTTTTTGGCAAAAAGTTGTCAGAAGTATGCAGGGCATGTTAAAAAAAACGGTTAATAAAAACCGGTAACCGATATTTTGAACAAAAATTGCGAACTTTAATCGTAATTTTAACCGATATTTTTCAGGTCGAAAATACCGGTAACCCTTAACCAAAAAAAAAAAATAAACCGGTTTTAGCGAACATTAACCTCTATTTTAATATCATTTAGCGAGGAAAAATTTTAATATATTTTTTTTATATCTGTGTTTTCTATTTGTATTTGAACATGAGTCATCACAGTTTTTATAATTAACATTTTATTGGAGAGTCATAAATGTAGGTAGTTTCTTTGGCCGTCAACACAGGCAAGTTTAAAATTGAAAAGTGACCTGCGTTTTTCTGAATATATTACGGGAATTTTTGTAAATATTCATTAATTAAATTGCTTTTTTTTAATTGTGATATTTTTCTCAGATGATATTTTAAAAAAAAAATTTTTAATTAATTACTCTCTATTTTTTAATCAAATTTTTATAATTAATTTGTTTTAATTAATTTTAATTATTTTTTTGACCGATATATTAACCGGTTTAAACCGGTTTCCAATTTTCAAAAACCGGTTTTCGAACTAAAACCGTTATTATTATAACGTTCTCTATAAGGGTTAACCGTTAACCAGTATTTTTTTCGGTGACATGCCCTGATATGTACGCAAGCATATTTAAGTAAAATCGTTTACCAACTAAATAAAAATAAAAATTTATAAAAGTCAAATAAACTCAGATTAAAATCAACATACCAATGAATACTAAAGACATCTTCTAAAAGTTAAAGTCAAGTACTTATACTACTTGTAGTATTTGTATTTTGAAAACTTATAAAACTTTTTTATAAATACATATTTTCGATTAAAATAATAAAACAAATATTACAAAAAGAGACGAACCCTGAAACTTAAGGACTTCTGGTCACTGTAGCTTTATCTATATATTATTTTTTTAGTTTAGACCTAACATATTTCTTCTCTTCTTAAATTACTACTAAAATTATATTCCTGGCTACAATGTTACAAACTAATTTAAATGCAAATAATTTGGAGATTAGTTAATATGTCATATGTATGTATACGATTTGATCCTTTGTTTAACGCTAAATTTATTGTTGTTTGTGATTTAATATTGTACTTGTCAATATTATATTTGTATGAAATATATGGGCATAATAATTTATATCCATTGTGTTATATATGTTACATAAAATTATTGTGGGAATCTGATTAATTATTAGTTATTGTTTATACGGATAAATATATTGACAAGTTAATATCTATAAATTCATTATCCGAGATTAAATTTAATACAAAGCCAATAACAATACCCATATAACGCAAAATTTATAGCTCAATTCAGTAGTAAATTTCATCTAATTCGGTGCAATATACATTTGTACAAAAATTTATCATAATATCGTTATTCTATATTAGGTTTATACATTTTCACCATATTAATACACAAAATATTAATTTGTTTATGCAAAATCGTTAGAAATGTAGATTAATTATTTTTTATTATAATGGAATTATAAAATATCTGGGCAATATGATCATTATTCTCCTTGTCAATACACTGTTACACATGTAAAGGAGAATTATTTTAAGTAAAGTATCATTCCCAGCTACTGTTTTAATTTTAATTTTAGTTTTAATTTTATGTTTTAGTCACAAAAGAAGTATATCATATGCCTATAAGCGTAATAATTCCCTGCACATGTTTTAGTTTTAAATTTAATTCTAGTTTTAATGTTTTTTATTTACAAGAGTAAGCAGACTCCATACTATCCAAAACTGAAAATTAAAACTGTCAGGTATCATACAATTTCAAGATTACTTTGCCGAAAATATAAACAAAATTGATAATATATATTATAAATAAATATTAATATCCAAAATCAAATTTAAAATGGATTGTGTTGTTTTATAAATAGAAATTGTGAAAAGAAGAAGAATTTATAGTATTTCTGCTGCTGTAATTTTAATGAAAAACGAAGAATATAAAAAGTAAAATCGATCAGAATTTTGGGTGCATCCTATAAACCAAAATTGTGTTCAAAAAGAAATATTTTATAACCTCAATCATTATATGAAATAAAAAAAGAATGAAAAATTAAACCATAGCTAGAAAGAACACCTCTGTACTGCAACTAAATCGTACAATTAAAATTAAAACATAAAATTAAAACTAAAACTTAAACTTAAAATTAAAACACAAACACAACTGGGATTGAGCCTATACAGCTAAAGTTAACTATAAAAAGTTGCAAATATATAAATATAAACTGTCAAATTGCCCACATTTCAAATATATTTTAACATTATTAGAAGATAATTGCTACTGGTAGCGCGAAAAATATAATAAGCAACATTGAATGCACAGAAAGACTACAACAACAATTAGTACCGTAACATGCATTTTGGCTCGGCAAGCTCCGCCTCAATTCAAACCTCCTAAAATGTTATATTGTACTTACATTCCTTGTAGCTTGTAACTATAAATTACGATTGATGTTTTAGTTCAAGACCTTAATTTCAAGAAATCTGGATTTAGGTATTTAGAATTTATTTCTGAATTTAAGAGGAGCTGATTATATATACTATACTATATATCTATTATAGTTACCTAATAGGTTCAAATCAATTTAAAGTAAAATATCAAAAATTAACCAAATGATGACCGTATCCTTGCCAACTTTACACATTCATGTTAATTATAATAGCTCACTATCCTTCCCATAGATTATAATTCCAGAGGTGTTAGAGTCAAAATATGACAGGGACTTAGCTGGTAGTGCTGCCATCTCTCGAATGGAGTGTTAATCCCGTTTAAACTGAGCACTTTAACAGGATTTTCCGACTAATAAATTTACAGCTTTGTATAAGCCGTGGAGTGAGAGGCTTGGATCTGGCTACTGGATATAGAATACGCATCCAGGCCGGCAAGATGACAAGGATTTGCATTTAGAGGGATGGAGGATGCAGATATAGCGGATAGAAAGGGAACTTTTTACCGGAAAAATTAATTTTCATAGGATATTTACAAGGGAGATGGAAGTTATTTTCAATTTAATATTTAAAAATTATACATTATTAAAAAATAATCTTTTATAGACTTTTCCAGGACATTACAACAATAATATTAACTTTTCTGTGACTGTAGTGAAACAAAAGTTTTATTTATTTTGGTATATCAAGAATATTTAAATACATTGAAGTGTCGTTTGGCATTAATTCAGATCTCAAAAAATATGGACAAAGTTCGAAACTGAGTGATGCTTGGAATTGTGTTCATAGTGTTTCTATAAATTACTGTAATAGAAGTATTTCCTTACGTAATACGGTAGATTTTGGTATATATTATTGATTACCATTTTTTTTTATTAGCTTAGATCATTTAGATATGATTTTTATTAAATTCGAAATCGAAAGTTCCGCATTTGTAAATTGGGTAATTGCTGACAACGTATATTATTTGGACCCAGCAATCAGATTAACAAGCGAAGATATCAGGGTTATGAGATGAGGGAAATTAATCAGAAACTCATTTGGTTGTAACTAGTGTCCGATTGACGTTTCGGTTTCGTTTTCATTCGTGTCTTCTCTGGCACTTTCAAGTGTGTTTGGAACGGATTCAGTTGCCTATTTTTTTGTTTGATTTCGAAGATATAAATGTTATTTTATTACCGTTATTCTGAGGTTCTTAGTATAAAGGTGCCAAGTGTAAGATGAGGCAAAATCTCATTAATTTAATTTGTAGAACTAAGAAAAAAAGTATCATTATTCTAACAAGTGCTCACTTTAGATGTCACATTTATAACATCAAATATTTTAAAATGATTTTTTATACAATTTATATAACCGAATAAATAAAACTTGTTTAAAAGGAAATTTAAATTTCGTAAATCATACTCATAACGTACAGATTTGGAAATATTTTCACTGTCTAATTCATTTAACAAATAATAAATAAAATCTATTATCTATTTTAATGCACACAAATTAAAAAAAAAATAAAACCGCGGGGTCTAGAATTTTCTATTCAGTTCATTTTAAACAATGATAAAGTGCATTATTACTCTAAGTAAAGTGAATTAAATTAACAATTAAATTATCTTAACAATAAATTCTTTGAGTAGTTAAGTGAATTAAAAAATTATAACGACATTCTTGTGTAAATGTAATTATTTAATTCGTATAAATTGTTTTAATTACAAGTGTAGCTTATGGGTTTTTTTGCACATGTTATGGGTTATAAAACGCAGTTTACGCCGCCTGGTTATCTGATGCATTAGCGCAATACTTACTAATGTAACTTTTTGTTCCAGATGTAAACAACCTCTGTCACATCGCGTGGACTGCAATGGTAAGATTAATTTCATATCTGCGATGCTAGTTTTTACGATTCGTAGTTTGCAACAAAGAAAGTATGAATTCATGAATAGTAAAACATCATTTCAAGTCTTTATTTTGTTATTTCAACATGCGATTTAAAAAGAAAGTAAGTTAGTTCTGCAAATTCATAATCCGAATAAAAATAATTTAGATTTTAGAATATAATTATTTTCATAGTTTCTATGAAATCTTTTCTAGTTAAAATTCTTTCTTATACAATACATTAGTGGCACTAACTTCTATGATCTCATTGGTTTTTACTATTGTTTACTAGATAGGTAATCATGGTGACCTAAGTTAATAATGCAAACTGTTACTTTTCAAGAACCCCATGCCTTTAAATCCAATTAAAGCTGTGTAATATAAAAAAGTAAATAAAATAAATAAAATCAAAAGTGAGGTGAACAAACTGAAATGTGAAGTATAAAAACAAATGCAACTTTATAATAATTTTCCAATAAATTATACAAAAGATAGGTATATTTTCTTCTTTTTAAAATTTAGTTTATAATATTAATTATTAAAAATATAATAGTTTATGTATGTGGTAATAAAAAGAAAAGTAACTCCTAAAGCCGCTGATGTTGTATTTTTGCGAAAACCCGCAAATATTTGAAAATATCGAATTTTTAGCTCGAAAATTTTCAAATTTTACAAAATTTTGTTTGTAATATTTTTTAAAGAATTACATACGCTGATACCAAACTTACAAACAGAATTTAATTATCTCTTTTCGTTTCGGAGATATTTGCTCTCAAAGTTGTACCTCGAAAAAATGGGTTTTTCGGGTATATTTCAAAAATGAGTAGAAATACAATCTCAACTACTTTACCATTCGATTCTACGGAAAAAGTTATGTAAAGAAATGTTTTGTCCACATATACGTTCTTTGGAACGATTAGATGAAAAATAAGAAAAACGAAAAAACCTAAATTTCAATTTTTCGGCTAGAAACTTTTTGTCTCCAAAATTTTTTATTTTCTGGACTTAAGTAGATATCAATACGCTGATTTCAAATTTTCAAACAGAATACAATTATCTTTTTCCGTTCTCGAGATATTTGAGTTTACAGTTATACCTAAAAAATTAGATTTTTTAGGTATACCTCTTAAATGGTTAGGTTTAGAGCTTCGACGACCTCACCATTCGATTCCGCGGGCAAAATTACATAAGTGTACCAATTTTCAGATTTTTATCCCAACAACTAGAATTTCTACAAAGAAAAAACTGAAAATGGCCAAAAATCGAAAAAAATGCCTGATGAACCCCTTGCGATTTTTTTCGATTTTGGCGATTTTCGTTTTTCCTTTATAAAAATTGTATCTTTTGGAATAAAAATCTAAAAATTGGTATACTTATATAATTTTGCCCGTAGAATCGATTGGTGAGGTCGTTCAAGTCGTAAACATAACCCTTAAAGGGGTATACCTAAAAAACCTGTTTTTTTAGGTATTGCCAAAACTCAACTTTGAGCATGAATATCTCGAGAACGGTAAGAGATAACCCAATTCGGTTTGAAAATTTGAAATCAGCACATTGATATCTACTTAAGTACAAAAAATGAAAACTTTTTGAGAAAAAAAGTTCCTTGGAGAAATTTTGAAATTTAGGATTTTTTGATTTTCTCATTTTTCACCTAATCGTTCCAAAGAACGTATATACAGACAAAACATTTCTTTATATAACTTTTCCCGTAGAATCGATTGGTATAATCGTTGAGATTGTATATCAACCCATTTTAGAGATATAGCCAAAAAACACACTTTTTTGAGGTGCAACTTTGACAGCAAATATCTGAGTAACGAAAAGAGATAATTAAATTCTGTTTGAAAATTTGAAATCAGCGCGTCGAGATCTATCAATGTACACTATTTTCCAAAATCAAAATTTTGGGCACAAAAATGAGTATTTTTGGGATATTTCACGTATGTCAACACAATTTTTAGTTAAATTCTGTTGTTAATTTGTTTTAACTCTACACAACTTTGATATGGGGTTACGGACTTTGGAAATAAATAAAATTTAGATAATAAAGCAACAGAATAAAATCGAAAAGACATAAGAAGATTACAGGTTTAGAAATCAGCGTATCGATTTTTTTTTATTAAACAATAAATTGCGGTAGGTTGCCATTTATTATTACAATTATTTTTATTTTTAATAACCTTTAAAAACAAAAAAAAATATCGTTACACTACTACACCGCGATTGTTTGATTCTTATGTTTATAATAGTTATTTATGTATTAAGGGCATAATCAAAAGATTATAGCACGAGGGAATGTTTAAAGCTCGACGCGGACCAGAGAACAAGTTTATGATTCCAATATGAAATAAAACAAATTTACTCATTGCTCATCAGATAGAGTGTAAATAAAATTACACTGTGATTTAAATGTTTGAAGTGAAAGTTTGGTTTTCGCAAATACATAAAATCCATTTAGGTGGCATATATCCATGTTGCACGGATGTTAACCGTAACAAATTCCCCATATCTGACCGTTGTCGGCATTGTGATAGGCATCTGTGAGATCTGTGCTCATCGGCGGAATCCACATACTTGTAGAAAGGCCGGGTCGTAAAGTGGCAGGAAATATGACGTTCCGCTGTCGTAAAAACAGCGGCAAGCAGCTCGTGCACGGCCGACTACGACTACTAAATTTGTATTAATTAAAAGCCTCTTGAGTTGCGCTAAATTCACCGACGCTTCGCCATCACTTTAACGGCTTGTTTATAACGTCTTAACGTGTGATTAGCACTAAGAGATAATCACGGCAACTTACGGATTTTTATTATTGAGTGGTAATTTCAGACGCTGTTGCTGCTACACTTCTCATAATAATCATAATATTATGCTTGTTAATATCAGAGCTACATTCATGGTTATATTTACTTTATAGTATTGTTATTAGTACGTCTTATGGCTCATTTCCATTATGCTTATATCTACATTCATATAAATTAATTAAATAGTTCAAGAAAACGTTTTGTTTTCCACTGTAGATAATGTATATTTCTAAATTTATAAAATAAATGTATTTCAGTTTTACAAACTTATACCAATAATATATCTAAATCAAATAATTCTGAATTTAAATAAATGTGTGAATAATTGTATATAATGTTAAAGGGATTAAAGTGGGACTTTTAATATACATTGAAATTAAAAAAAAAATACATAACGAAGAATAAAATTTTTCAAAAAAAAATTCTTCATTATAAATGTTATAACTTAATTGTGTTAAAACAATGTTTCAGTTAGTTACAAAAATTTCAATTGCCCGTGGTATTTAAAAATACTTTTCCTACAGCATTTACTTGCATTACTTAATGTTTAGAATACCATAGTCTTCATAGTCTCAGTAGTATTTTTTACTAATAAATTCTTTCTGAAATTGCGGAAATGAAGAAAGAAGAATCATGTACTGGCTATCAGCGGAAGAAAGACGATGCAGATTATGTGGCAGAGAAGAAAAACGTTAAAACGTTGGACAATGAATTGTAGAGATACAAAGTGTTAGTTAAGACGAGATTCATTTCCTAAATAACGAATGTACAGGAATATATTCGATGGAGAAGATTTAGTTACAGAAGACAAGGAATATATATATATATATATATATATATATATATATATATGTATAAAATTTTTCTTTGTATCCTGTTACTGTTGCTTTTTTGTATTTATCATTATTCTGATGAAAACAGCTGTTTTTTTTATTTCCAATACCTTTTCCAACCATAATCGGGTTATGATTACAGAACAAAAGGCAAAAATAAATAAATAATTTATTTATCAAGACGTATTACAGCTTAATCATATTTAAAATTTCTCAATTTCATTATAATACCATATCAATTACATATACGCACACCTACATAAACAAATAAATTGCACTAATTTAAACTAGTAATAAAGTATTTAATTAATTACTTTGATAATTACGTTGTTATGAAGAAAATTATTGTAGGAGAAGTCAATATTTTATTGTTAATACAAGGTTTTTAGAATGCAGTTATAGTATTTTCCAATTGTCTATTGAAAGAGGTAATAAGTCATGCTAATTGGATATCCTTCACCTTCTCGGCGGTATCCTCGTGGAGTTCCGTGGCGTGTTTGGAAAGGCGGTCGCTCGACATGATAACTCAGCGCTGAGTGACGTAACGGAGTCGCAACTACCAATGAGAAACTGAAACGGGGAAAAGTCGATTCCGCCGAGTATGATGGCATATTTATCACTCGCGAATGCCCCCGGGTGCATTTCCGCCATCTACCAGACACACACTCACGCTCGCACCCTGATGGGAAATTGTCATTTAGCAAATTGTTAAATGGGGTACAACAATTCAGGTGATAGGGTGTTATAACTGCGATTAGATAGCTTAAGCTGTTAATGATAGTGAAATTAAAAATACGCGTGTATTCATTTAGCTATCATATAAATTGTAAATGTAAAATACAGTATATACAATTGTTTAAAAATAAAAAATCTGATGTGGACACCACATAACTTCCTTGTACGCTAAATTATACACATGTTTTGCTGCACTTCATTATATTTATTTCACTTGAAGTGAGATCATTTCACGGTTAATCATTCTTCAACTTCCATTCATTTCATACTTCAACTTCCTTTCAAAATGGATCATCGTTTGAAAATTTTATTAAAATGTTTATCACTATTTCATATTGCATTACACAAAATTATATTGCAAAGAGAGTGATATGGTTTTAATTTATTTTCTACATATTACCATTGATTTTATAAAGTAACATATGAAATCAATGATATTACTCACGAAATTTATTCTGACAATTGTCAATGTCAATTTATTATCATATGTTTCCTACAAAAATTAAAAGCCTACCAAAAGTAAACTGACCTGTAGAAAATCTAATTCAACAATTATAGAGATTATTTGACCATTATATATTTTCTAGCAATATATGTAAATTAAATCAGTCTAATGACTTAATAATACATCATTTTTAAGAAAAACAGAGCCTAAAGTACTTTAAAAGCAGTTCTTGATTTAGAATTATCTATTTCAGGTTTGACATTTCCACCACATTAAGTTGTGAATTAAAATTTTTGATTTAAAATTGTCGAAAATTTGAGTGTTTCCCAAATTCATATTCGAATTCCGGGTAAGGTATTGATATTATAATTGGTTTTTTATCCCCTAGACCCATAAAATGTATATATCAAAATTCATAAATACTATAATATTAATAATAAACAACGTATACTACATATCAGCCAGTCGAAAAACACTGTGAATGGCACAGACTTGATAAATTCCTACTTAAATTAAACCGTAGTTTGGGTCCTTGGATTCATTTTTAATAATCTAATCAGATCTAATCATGATTATGGTCAATAAAGTATTTATTATTATTATTTTTAAATATTTTTTGTTCTGCGATCTGTTACCCAATAAAATACCATTCTACCAACATTGCTGACCAATTGTCCTTTTCAAAGATAGTGCTAATTCCTTACGAATATATCGTTATTATTATGATGTAATAATCTGAAATGACAATCGTTTCAAAACCATTGAAGCAGTGAAAGTATTTTTAGTCTAAAATAAATTGTCTTTTTTCATTAAAAACAATAAAAATACATAATAAATTAAATAGTCTCCCTCAAGAATAACTCCTCCCGGCATATGTGCTGCCTCCTCGCTGTAAATCTGTTGGTTCACCGCTAATATATACTAGCACCGGGTGCGTCATTAGACACCCTCCTGGAAGGAAGCAGAAGGGGTGCTCTAGGGATGTAAGATGTAACTAAGTTTTTCTACCACCCGGCACCATTCTGCGAACACGTGTTACAGCCATATGATTCCCGTTACGAGATGTAAATCATCGCACAAGATATTGCGGCGTTTTAATGCTAAGACGTTAGGATGTTCACATCGAGACATAAAAATATATCTGCACTTATAAATGTTAATAGTTATCTTCATGATCCAATAATAACAGATTTAATACGTTGTTTCATCGCAGTACTACTATTCGGTAGTGGGTACAACAACTTGTCGTCTAAAAAACAATATTGGTATTTCAATGCCGATATATTTACTGCAAAAATATGGTACCCAACCTAAATGATCTGGAAGACTATCATCATCTCTGACATCTTCATCCGATAATCGTGTATCGTGTATCAGATTTAATTATAATCGATGGAATAGATCTCTTTATTCATACTCGTATGTTTAGTTAGACGTAGTTGGCGACGCTGCAAATCGAACTCCAGATCTTACACTTAGGATTTCAGGGCTTGACGTGATATTCAAGTAGTAGCAGTCGAATTTTAAGTCAATTAAATAATAATATTTCAAGTACTTGAGAAATCAGGTAGTTCTTCTAAACTAGCTAAAGAATCATAAATAATTCTAATATGCAACTTCTTAACAATCAATAATATAAATGTACCGTACGAAAATACAAACAAACATGATGCTTCAAATAAAGTTATTACCCAAATTATTGCGGGTTTTTGTAGTAGTTAGAGCAGCCTTGAAAAATTTTCTTTCAACAGGAGCTGATAAAGTTGGTATTAATAAAAAAATGACCATTTATATTAATTTCGTTTTCACCTTGTATAACTGTTCTTTTATTTTTAACAACGTACTTCTAAGCAACGCTTGCAATTTTAAGGTTGCCTAGCATTTTTTGGAGTCAAATGGCGGAGTTTGCAGTACTCTAGTAAGTGATAACTACAATGTAATGAAATATCCCTAGTTAAATTAATCTTTTGCTCATTTCACATCAGTTATTTTCTATTTTCTCCTCACTTTATTCTAGTTTCAGTGATAAATTTAAAATTTAAATTATTTACCAAGAAATATTAAGTATCTTGAAATTGCTTGATATCAAGTCAAATAGCTAAGATAGAATATTAAGTCAAGTTAAGTGGTGAATTTATGAAAAACTTGATTTTCAAGTCAAGTCAAGTAAGTCACAAAAATGTCAAGCTACTTGACTTGATGAAACACAATTTTAACTTCGTTATTTGTCTATCGCACAGCAAACATTATAAGCATTGCGGTTTATTGGAGAAGTCGACATCATCTCGATCTCCAAAATCATTCTCAAAAAGTAGGAAGCACTACTGCCGTTAATACTTAAATAACTATTAATAGTATTAGCATGTTTGGGAATGAAGTTTACAAAATAAAAAGGATGATTTGAAGTTGTCGCTTGGGTTTATCTCCGCTTAATTCCGCGACAGCTGTTATTTGTAAAGTTGAGGAGAAGTAGATCCCCGTGCAGTTGCAGCCTCGGCCTGATTACCCAGGGCCGGGCGAATCTAAACACACGAGCCCCATTCAAACTTCCTCATACGAACTTGCGAACTGCCTCCGAATGCGATCTCAGACCCAACGACTCACACACACCAACTCTAACGTATGCTAATTTATTCATATCGAATTAGAATATTTTAATATTTATGGACCGTAAATTTCGGAATATTTTGCAAGATGCGAACATATTTTAAAGGGAATATATGGCAACTTTCACAAAAAATAGGAATTAAAAGTTTGGGTCTACACATGTTAATTGGTTCCCACGTAAAAAATAAATAACTGACATTTCTCTTAGTTCGACTATTCGAGATTTCAGTCAATTGATAAATGTAGTTTGTCTTTTCCTACGCAGAACCACCGGTCGGTGTGGTACTTTACATTTTGAAAATTTTAATGAGAACATTTACATTTCTAAATGAATCGACGTTGTCAGATTTTGTTATAGTAATATAATAAGAAAAAAGTTTTAGAATTAAATACAACACTGTGTTTTAAATAGTTTTGTACATTCCATATGTGTAGTAATCCAAAATTAATGTTCATTCAAGAAAAATAAAGTTTTAATAAACCGATTTAATTCATATATTTGCTTTGTTTGAAAATATTATTAATTAATAGTTCAACGAAAATAAAATATAGAATACAATTCAAGTCTACAAATATCCACTTAAAACTTAAATATATTCAATGAAATATAAAAAATTAATAGCTATTAACATACCTAGGATAGTTATGAGTATCGAAACTGCTACAGATGTTAATTGAATTCCGAGCTAGGAGAGCCTGGTATGATTTCAATAGTGTACGGATTATCAACTTGACTCAATTTTGTTTATGTTTTTGACACTTCAGTTAATATTACGAGTAGAATTAAACTTTGTCAGTTTTTGTTAACATATGACGCATAATTACATTTTTCATGTCTGAAAAAAAATGGCAAAGAAGACAAAAAATGGAGAAATTACATCAAATCATATAGTCAAACTAAAATATTTTAGATTAATTTTAACAGCCATAATCTAGTGTATATAAATACATATGTCAAAACGTCAAAACGAGGATCAAATCAGATGATTAAAACTAGATTAATGGAATATAACGGATAAGTTGATAAGTTGATTTTTTTAATGATAAATTGATATTGATTCATGGATCAGAGTTGATCAATGGATTTGGAAATTCGGTCGTCAGTATAGTACAAGAAGAAAAAGTATATTAGGTTAGTAGTACAGAGAATTTTCTGGAATTTTCATCCTCATTAAATAATTGCTACAAAATTTGTTTCTTTAATTGCATACTAGTACATTACGATTAAAATAATTACCCGTATGTGTATAAATATATCACAAAGTATTTCACTACAATGTAAACATAATTAAGTAAACATTTATTTTTATTTTTTCTTCTTCATTTAATGTGTTCTGGTCTGTTAAGTCTTACACATGCTTCACATGACAAAGGCGCCGTAAGTGTAATAACGAAACCGCCAGATATAAAACTACACACAACGTAACGCGGATAAACGATACCATATTCATTATAAACTCGTAAAGATAGCCACAAGGATAAGATACACATCAACAGATTGTGACATGAGGGAAGATATAATAATTACTAATGAGGAGAAATTATTGAGGGAGGAATGCAAACAGGAAAAACAAGAGCAATGAATCACTCACAAATATAAGTTATGAAGACTTGCATAGATATAAGAGTACTTGGTTTTGATTCACTTGTTAGATAAGGTAACACGAAAAGGAGTAGTTATATTTAATGATCCTGTACGTTATATAAAAATAGATACATTGTTTAAATTTTGTGAAAACAGTATGTACTCGAATGAACAATGAAAAATATTGAATATAAAAATCCAACAAGACCAGCACAACGACTGAATAAGTTCATTAGTTTTCCAATAAATTTTATTTAACACAACCTTAAGTATAAGTATTGATACGAATAATAATAATTATAACATGTTTATAATCTACTTTCATTTCTAATGAATTTAATTTAAAAAAATATATGATCAAGTTGTCGATGTACTACTTTACCTCTCATTTTGATGAAATTTTGCAACAAGTTTCTATTAAGCATGATAACTATGAGAAAAATAATAAGTGGTTGTTTATTTATTATTAAAGCTATTTAATATAAAAGGTTTGTACACACACGCACCTAATCTAACCTAACATGCGGATTTTCACAACAATCATGCACACACACCAATTATATTGATTAGGTTAGGTTAAGTATTCAAAGCTATTTATTACAAGAAGTGTATACACATACACCAAACCTAACTTATCGTAACCTAACCTAACTTAACATGTGGATTTTAACACCAATCACACACACAAACCAGTTATATTAATTAGGTTAAGTTTGGTTAATTTGGTTAGATTAGGTTAGGTTAGGTTAGGTTAGGTAGTAGGAAATATGTTAAATTTCTTAAAAATTGGAGGTGAATTGGCCAAATATATGAATATTTAATTGTTGTTATTCTCTTTTATATACGCAAAGTAGCGAATGTATTTTAATTTCAAGAAAATAAAATAATCCAAATTTAATTTCTATCATTTCCGAAAAGAAATGTGTACCTACTTCACAAAAAAACAAAATCTACTCATTCGCTACAATTATTTTCTCTCTGAACGGCGTCATCGAATATTACAAATCGAATGTTTAGTGCAAGTTCGTTAGAAATTATAGGTCCCTTAGAGATATTAGGCAGAGTAAATTGCAAATAAAAATTGTCTATATAAATTGGAATAATGGTACATTATAACTGTTTGAAAATAAATGATATTATTTTCGTTCTACAGTTCAAATAAAGTGTTACCTAAGGCTAGACATGAAACCGCCTTTACAGATAGATATTATTCGCAGTTTTTGTTTCCCTACGGCCATTATAAAAACTTGTCAGTTATTCCGCACACCGGCTTGAGAGGGTGGGGTAGAAACAACGCGGTGCATCTTCAGCATAGCAAGCACCCGCTTTGCATAAGACGTAGGAAAATACTCTCCACTACACAGGGTAGGCATTATCACAAAATCTAGCTTAAACAAATATAAAACCAGCATGAAAGATTTCCTCGCTTGTCCTAAAACCAAATAAAATACTGCTGTGTTCGAATGATTTCAAGAAATTCATCACTCGATTTTATCTGGCTTTTATATTGACAGATTGCGGAATGAAGAGGACATTATATAATTTAGTATATAGGATATATATCCTAGCTTAGGTTATTTTTGTAAATATTTCACTGATGCCGGAGGCCTAGGGAACGTTCTGTTTCATCTTCGATCTCTTTCGTCGGTACATGAAGATTACCGTTTTATATAAATTGTAACGCTTTATTTAATTAAAGAATAATAAATAATAAAAGATAATAAAAATAAGTAACACTATGAATAAACAACTAATTTTAGAATAATAATTATTAATAAAGACTTAAAAACTATGAATATTTATTTAAACATTTAACACTACGCACTATTTATTTACACGATATTTATTTCCGCCAACTATATATGTTCACTACGCGTATTAATACCAGACTGTCCTCCGATCTTTTCTGCTCGAGGTTTATATAGTAGAGCAATTAAGTTCGGGAATGATCTCGTACCTTCGAGGCGACAGAACAATAGAAGCACGGTGAGCGAATCTTGACAATTCCGCTAGCGACCATCGTGACCTTGTGATCGCTACAATAAATTAAAAGCATAGTCAATGAGATAGGTAAATTTATTTCGCGCCTATCTGACGGTAGACGAACTATCTAACAAAAACTACTTCATTTTTGTCAAAATTAAAGGAGGTGTACGTTTTATATCAATTCCCTTTAAGGGAATCATTGTAGACTCCTTTCCCCTACCATTTTACTTGTTTTATGGAATAAATAAATAAACAAGAATGCAGTCGGAAAAATTTATTTGGCTAGTCTAGGCCAACGTTTTGCTGCCTATTGCAGCTTCTTCAGGGCAAAGACTATTAGTATATATAGTGTCTTTGCCCCGAAGAAGCTGCAATAGGCAGCGAAACGTTGGCCTAGACTAGCCAAATCAATTTTTCCGACTGCAATCCTGTTTATTTATTTATTCCATCACCAACATCAGTCGCTTATTCCTCTCTTCATTACTTGTTTTATAATTCTGATATTCAAACTAAATAACTTTTAACGTTTTATGCAAATATTTCGTTACGGTCCTATATTGAGTGCAGAGGCGTCTTTGCGTGTTATATCCACGGTGCGTGCACGGATTTTAATACAACCCCCGTTCTAATCATCTCGGGATGTTTGCGTCATAAGAATGTTTGACTTTAGAGCCCGCACGGGAATTAAAAGCGATAAGGAATTATACTCGCAAAGTACCACGCCGTTAAATTACTGTTTACTCTGTGCTAAGAAAAAGCCCCCGGACTTTTATCTGCAAAATTTGCTTTTAATATGCAATAAATGATTTTGCGAATACAAAATATAATTTCTTTTTTAAATTATATTTGTTTTTAAGAAGCAGCAAGAATTATATTTTATAAGAATGTTAAAGTAAATTATCATCATTTTAATGGGTAAGTTGTAGCCTCTGTAAATGATGGAAACACAAGGTATGTTTAATGATCATTAAATAAATTCCCAATTGAACTTAATGTTTATTAGAAAAGTACGTAGACACATGGACATTACTTAAAATGTATGTGCAAATGCAAGTGCAAATGCAATATACCCTTAACAAAAAAAGAAGATAGATTGAGAGATATAAAAGATACGATAGTAGTTTCTAGATTTAGATTAGTATCCTGCTGCTCTAAAATATTTATCCATTTAATTTTTCAATTTTGATTTATTATTTTAAAATATAAAGTATCTACTTTCTTTCTAACATCACTAATACAATAATTCGACTTCATTTCCTTTGTAAGGGGTAATGATTACCTAATGTGAAGAGGGAAGTTACACTTTATCAAAACAAATTCCTTGAAGATTTTACCTAAAACTAGTACACATCGAGACTGTGGTACTCTGTGTAATTGACCAGTTTTTCTTGGTGATAATAGGAACCTTTATAATTTTATATTACGAAGAATTTATATTGTTATTTTTAGGGTAAAACTCCCTTGATAAACATATGTCAGTAAGGACCCAAACTAGATCTCTAGATCATTTATATATCTACCTAATGGCAAGACCAACATCACCATTCATCCCTAATTACTTTTTTTCGAAAAATTATAAATTATATAATTCAACCAATAAAATTCAAAGTTAGAAAAGTTAGAAAATTGTTTATATAATAAATTAATTCAACCCCTCCACAGTTGCCTTGTATATACAATTGTACGAAAAGAAAATACCTATTAACCTCAAGCTGTCTTTCTATTTGGATGGTAACCGAACGTTTCCAATCCATGGTATTTAAACTTCATCGACACTTTCGACACGATGAAGTTTAAAATGATCATTACGTAAATGATCATAGGACAAATGGCAAATAAATTAAATATTGACTGTTAATGTTTATTAAATTTTATTACGAGTACAACTATATCTACACTTTAAGGTGGATATCGAATGAATCGGACTCAGCGGAATTTTAATTTGGACAAAGATTGGCGAAGTAAATTCCAGTTTGAGGAAACCTAAATTCGGAATATTTAACCCTTTTTTAACAATCTACAAAAAAATCTTTTTATTGATGCATATTATATGAAGTAGGAAATTGATGGTTGTTTGAAGTCGCATATGTAAGAGTAATTTTTAAAGTAGATTTCCTGTGGAAACAATTTGGCTAGCAGTGACATGTCCGCAGCTTTTATTTGCGCAGTAAATCTCGTTTTACACCCAATAGAACCGCGAAGCAGAAATGGAGTAACAAGACACAAAGCAAAATAAAACAAGCAACACCACAAGTAAAGTATTCATACAACGCAAACTTAGCACTTGAACAGACAATTCCAGCGGCAGTCGGCAATATGAAAGTGCGGCGCATAGCGCAATAAGCATAAAGTGCGGGCGAAACAAAAGCGACGCCATGCGACGCCAGCGCCGCCGACGGCCAGAATGACAACCGCGCCAAGAATGCCGCGTTATTACTGCATTTCCTCTGTTTATATCGGCCGACAACACTATTTACTGCCCCGTTTCCAATTTAATCAGCCCGCGAGAAAAAACCAAATCACGCCGATTTACAACGCGCACAAATTAAAATGTGGATGCGCCCGGCTTTTTATTCGCGCGAGGATTAAATTTCTCTCGTAAAGAAACCAGACATCTGTCATCAACTTCAATTTATTTGCGCCAATAAACACAGAATTAAAAATTTCAAAAGATGAGTCTATTGCGCAAAAAATGCCCTACATTCTACATAATTTTCAAATATTAACTTCGTTACTCTTCAACAACTCTCAACTCATTCTAAAAATTGAGGCAGTACACATCAGGTTCCATACACATTAAGGATTTCAGTAGCAATTAAAACAAAATTCGATTTATTTTCAATTTTGGTTTACGGTAAAAGGTTTTAGATTTTTATCAGTCAGCAAAATAATTATAGTTAAACTTTGATTTAATATCTATTTGGTTCAGTTCTAACCTTTCTTAATATAATAATCCTCTTCATTCTTCTATACAATCGAATGGCAAGGAACGATAAAGAAGAATGATTGGATAAAATGTGTAATTTGTGGTCGCTGTTTGCATGAAGAGTGTGTCACACATTTGATAAACAACTTCAATCGGTTATCCAATTCATCTCTTTGGTCCGTCTCACTTTTGTGATCCCGAATATTTTTTTTTGTATCTGAGAACATTTTGTATTCTATATAATGATAGTGGCAGTTTTGAGGAAGCAAGCAACAGACATAATTTTTGAATTTCCAAAATAATTATACATAAATCTAGGGTCCAGGCGTCTCATATACATAGGCATTATATAAATTTGCTTTATTTTGAGCAGAATTGTGAAGAACATAACTATAATGAAACTGATATTCCTGTCAGTAAATGAAACAGTGTGACTAGTGACGTTACTAAGTGTAGCTATGTTTGAACGTAGCTCTTCTACATTATAGAATTTAATCCTCCTTAAAGGAGTTGGATCCGAAGAAAGTTTTGACCCTATTCGAGTTGGATAAAAGGCGTCGTCATTTTTTTTTATTTAGTTATTCTGTTGTTTTTGTTTAATCCTGTAAGCTATTATAATCTTTTGTAATATAATATTTTTGTATTAATTAATAAATTTTGTACTTAACATTATTATATATTTGTTTTTGATTGCCTAAAAAATGGTAATTCGCCCCTTCCAAAGAAAGTTTCTGTATCAGCCACTGTATAATATATTGCATGAATATAGATTCTTAATACTATTCATAGTATCAATTATCCCAATGGATAACATTATGACCTTTTGAAACAAAGTAAAAGTAAGCTTACTGTTGTATGAAAGCCTGTATCGGAAGCGCATTGTACCGACTCGCGGCGTCTGGTGCCTGGTGGCAGGTGCCGTATGTGCGTCACGTCCTCCCGATGGCCCGCAAGCCGCTGTGAGGCCACGCCGCGAGGGATGCAGACATAGGGATGCTGAAAGAAGAATTGGCGTTATTGGTTGCTGAATGGAAATAGCCCTACTTTCAACGCAGACTCAATAAAACAACTACATACTCCTGTTTGTACAAATTGTAAATTAACTGATAAGAAATAATTATTATTTATTGTTATGATAGTATGATATTAAAATCATACTAAAAATCAGATATTGAGTTTTCAATATGGATAAACGCGTTTTGAAGTCCCTAGAACACGAATTTAATTTTTTTACGATGATGTCTGTCCGTGTGTGTGGATGGATGAATGTTGTCGAAACGATTTCTCAAGTACTAGCGAATAAAAAAAATTATATCTAATTAAATTTTGGTGTTAATCGTGCAATCGTGAAGATGTAAAATATATAAATAATAATTTAATATTATATCATTAACTAAATTTTTCTAGTTCAAATTTTGTTCTGCCGAGCCCCTTTTAACTATTATAAGTAATCAATACTCGGTAAATTTGTAACAATTGCGTGTAATCTGTTTACCTATGGAAATAAATAAAAGAAATTGTACTAATACTGAAAGTACTAATTATTTAATAATTCATTTTACTCTAACAGCAATCAACACACGGATACTCAACATATTACAATTTGTAGATATTGCAAAAATTGAAATCAAGAGAAAATCTGTAAATCAAGAAAAACGTAGAAGATAAGAAATATAATAAAGAATAATTGATCCTGATTATAATGAAAATTGTAAAGAGCACAGACGAGAGATTATGTGTTGGCCACATGAGATATTTTATAATATTTTCATTTAAATCGTTTTGAAACAATAACGTCAGATACGAAAACGGATTAAAAACAATGCTGAAAACGATTCGTTAAAAACATATCTAGTGGTAAGGTTAAAGTGAATGTGATTGTATTACCTACTTTATGAAAAATTTATACAATTAATATGTATTGCAAATGGCCGTTTTGGGTTTGTTTAGACTTGACGGTTCATCCATCACTCGTGTTTTATTTTACTTTATAATTAAATTTGTGGAAGCTGATGGCGCTGGTGACGGAGGGGCCTGATTTATGCGCGTAATTTCCCTTCGCGCGGGGGAGTGCGCTGAGCCCGCAAAGCCCCTTCAATTTCCTGCGCGAGGCCCCGATCTACATACATTATATTAATTCCAGCGCCGCGCAGCTTTAAGACTGATGTTATTAGCATCCGACGGTGCTGCAGATACGAAACTACACCAATCTTTACAACAACGCCTAGGACAAAAATTAACATATAGATGTACTAGGCGAAACAACAAAACCAGTCTTCAAAGCCTACTGCAATTCTTGTGTAAGGAACTCTAGTCTCTAGAATAGTGAGAAAAAAATCGCATAGGTACCACTTACGAGTAAAATATAGTGTAAGTATTCAGTAAGGTTATCAAATCGTTTTCTTATCTGATATCATCGTTTTATGCCTCGCCAAATATATAGACAAGTATAGCTTTAGAATACTACTTAATTCTATATTAATATTTGAAAGACAGAGATATCCAGTGATAGCTTGTTTTGGTAATGTTGTAAATAAAAATTATTTTTTTATTATTTAATATCATTTTCCACACCAATCTTTGTCGTATATGCATTGCATATATGAGACTTTTATTCGCTAAGTCTAAGTAATGTCATTCCTGTCATTTATTGAAGCGATATTGGTGTCGACAATAAGTGCTTCGTTATGTGTTAGTATTTTCATCCATTGTGTAGAATACTGTCAATTTTATCATTTACTTACTTCACATGGTTACAATTAATGATGTGAGGATCAACAACGGGAAATAGAGTACACATACATAAGTAATTTGTAATAGTATATTAAGCAACAAGGTTATGAAAAGTATTATTATTATTAGCCGATGGAAAAGATTATAATAGGAAATCGACGAATATAATTCTAGATTATAATAATAATTACATAACCCTAGTATCCATACATTATTTTTTCTACTATTATCATGTAGGTACTCGTATTTATAAGAATTTATTCTATCAAAATGTTATTTTCGTTTTATGTTATGGCAAAAGTAAATTTGTTTATTAAAACAAGTGTTTTGGCATTATTTTAAACCTTGGTTAATAATTTTAAATTATTATAAAACTGGGCTTATAATTGATCACAAGGTAAAGAAAAAATTTGAATGAATGAGTGTTAAGAATCATTTATGTATAACATAATGTTAAGTATGCCATCGTAACAGCATTTTAGAATAGAGGGAATTTTTTAAAGATATTTAGAAAGTCTGCAAACTGCATTTGTCATATTAATTGAAATTAAACTACCCCACCCATATTAAGATATATTTAAACAATAAACTGGTATCGACCTGATCAAACTATTTTAAAATGGCCTGTATGAAGTGTGATATTGTTTGCACCTTTAAGTTTGATAATTTTTAAAATATTAACTCAAAAATTAGCTTACATCTAAAAATTGTGGAAGCACATTAAAAACAAATTTTTGTTATGATTTGAAAATTATTAATGTTTGTAAACGTATTATTTATTATGTATAAAAAGCATTAGTTATGTTTGAATGGACAATAATCTTGAGAAGAAAGAACACTGAAAATTAATTTTAATAATAATGTTTGAACTATTTTGCACAGTGCTATATATGCTATATATCGGTCAGATAGTCACAATTTTTTCTGTCCCTGATATTTTTACACAACCGCAAAACAGTTTCCTGGAAAGGCCATATCCTAGTTTTCGTATTAGGCAACAAATTCCAATGATCGCGAATGTAAGATTCTGTTCGGAGCGTGTTTACCGCACTCCTCTCTTCTGTTGCTGGCGCTACCGCAAATGCCGTACGATGGAGGAATTTCATTTAAGATATAATTTAGTGTGTTAATTAAAACGGTTGTTTAATTAGAGTATGGCCGCGCTGAAACATGGCTGCATGCACGAGCATTGGCGGCGACGTGCTACGTTTACAAGCGTGGGAATAGCAAAAAATAAAAGACTATCGGATATTATACACATTGTAATATATTTATCTTGTCGATCATTCTGCAGGTCATGAATTCATAATATATTTTTTTTAACAGGAATAAATTAAAATCAATGTATTCATTAATAGAAGTCAAAGTTAATAACTCTGACTATGTTAATGTTTTTGTAGGTATTTTTTTATTAACCGTCTTACCCTTCCTATTCTGTAACTCAGTGGTTAATTGATAACCAGTTGTTAATTTTTTTCTCGAATGAAAATAGATAGCACTGTAGGAAATTATCAAAACACCACATGTAATGTTTGTTTTTATTTGTAAAAAATTTTAGCAACTGGTTAAAAATTAACCACTGAGTTATAGAATAGGCTCATTAGTTAGGTTTTCATATTTTGACCAAAATCGACGAGTGGGGTACATGACCATATTTTTTTTTCGTTTGATGATTCTATATAAAAAATAAAAATACTCGTATTTTTTTAAATCGCTTGTTTGTTGATAATTCCTGAGAAAAACAATAATAAAGTTTTGGAGAGGTGACATATGACGACATAGACCAATTAGAGAATTTGAATTCATTCAATAAAAATCATCTATCATAGAATAATCGACATTTGGCAGATTACATAGGCCAGATTCCATCTTTAAAACGATGTATGTAAACACTAAACATTCTTCCAAAATTATATAACATTGACAATGTTGACAGTTGACAATTTAATGTCAACCAAATTAACATCAAAACAATATATTGTTTCACAAGCCTGGACCTATTATGGACCCCTGTGGGACATATGTTATTTAATTGTACGTTAAACTTCTGTCCTCAAAATTTCTATTATTTTACGGCCACATTATGGACATAAAGACATCTTAGAAAAACCTTTACGGAAATCTTCCCTGGGAATAAATGGCACAAAAAAGTTATGTTATATATGTTGGATATACTAAGTTATATAGGACGTATATTGCATATTGGTATCTAGATAAGTATAAAAACACTCTCTTTTTGTTATCTGTTTCATAATTAATTTTGTACAACTAGGTTATTTTAAATAATAACTATCTAATGTATGTACCTAATAAAAGTTAAATTAGTAAATAACAAAACTATTCTTTAATTTACCAACCGTAGACTAAATTAAATAAATAGTTATTTCAGACAGTAAACAGTAACATATACCTAATACGATCACTATTAATAATAATATTAGCATTAATATATTACTTATTTGCAACATATTTTGTAAGCTATTTTTACTTAATTATAGATACATAAAAATTTTAAATGTGTATTCAATAAAATTTTCATGCCTATTTTTCCAGTAATATACTTTGCAGTCAAAAGAACCACAATTTTCTTTTCAATATTTTAATCATTTTTTTTAATTTTCTAATACATGTTTATTTCCATGGCGAATGCTAGAACATAAATTAAATTGTCGTAAACACACATCTGGTTAATAAACACGTATACATATAAAGTATAATAAATATATCCGACATTAATTACTATAAACTAGTCATAGAAATTTCTGTACTTTACAACTTACCACTATAACATACAACATGTTATCATAATAATTCAAGCATACAATGTATTAATGTAGACGTTATGACTTTCCTTGCAGAATGTAAATTTCTCTTACGGTACTAACACACTATTAAGTGTAATTTACGCCTTTATTAATGTGTAATTTAAATTTCTCAGATACGTTTAAATAGAGAAGTAAATTAGTCCAAGGAAAGATATGAAGTATATGTAGGTGCGAATAATTTAGATCATAGGTCAAAGATAGACGTTGAGGTAATTATATTATAAGAAAAATATTCTACCATGGAAGTACTTACAGCACAATACGATGTTTTTATTTGAACGTAGAAAATAAATCATATTGTTTTTCATTTTTATGTCAAAGGAGAAAAAATACTAAATTCAAATAGAGATATAATAATCCAAATTTTAATAAAATAATTATTATTAATTTAACATAAAAAGTTAAAATAGTATTAATACAGGCTGTTCATTTCAAATGGGCCACCATTGCTATCTCGAGAACTATAAGAGCTACGAGGTCGGTTAAATTAGCAAACAATCTCTATTTTGCAAGACTATTAAAATAAGCCCAACAATTTTTTAAACTAGTGGTTCTTAAGATATGAATCTGATAGAGACGTGAAAAGTTGAAATTTCATATGTTACTTAGGGCATTGTATTGTATGTATTGTATGTATATGAGGGTTTTTTAAGCGTTTTTTGTCGCTTTTTGTCAACGCGACCTAGAAGATCTATTGTGACAGCCCTTACTTAGTTTTCCGGAAATAGATCCAGATTTTTGGTGAAGCCGACTAGGCCTCAAGTACCTGAAGTACTTGTTTCGTGACATGTTTTACTTGCATTTTAGTGATGCAGGTTGTCAGCCTACAGTCTCTGCAAGGCCAGCACACACCGAGCCGTTGTGCGGCAACCCATCCAATTGGACAGGGCGGGCTATGTTGCTTATCTACACGATCAGACAAGACACGCCACGACCACACAACCGTACTGGCTGACTACTTAGGGCATACGAAACAACAGATTTTATTGGCATTTGTCAAGCTTGTTACATAATATGCTATTAATATGAATATGAGATAGGGTAAGTGTCAATTTCATTTTGAAATTGATAGGAATGGGAAAGATAATTTCGAAGCCTTGTTTATAATGATATTTTGACTTATTTTTCAATGTACTTAGTATTGCCATCTACACAACATAAGACTTGACTAAGTCTAAATCTAGATTGAAAATTCTTGTCTAGATACGAAGTCTTTCAATTATTTCAAAACCCACATTAACATGCGCATACGATTTAGACAACGACAGATAATTCTCTGGTAGCGTCCTTTTTCTGTTTTACAATCTTTATTTTAAATTCGCATAATATATTTATATTTATAAATAATCTGTAGTCATGAAAATTGTCTAGAGTGTTCTCATCTTGATCTAGAGTAAGAAAGTCTTGTCTTCTCCTGAAATTTCAAGGCAAGATTTTTACCAGTTTTCTCTTGATAATCTACAAAACACAGACAAGAGTCTAGAAAATCTAGATCTGGACGACAACACTAAATTCAATAATACTCTTATATTTTGTACCCTTCTTTAATATCCTATAGATATAATTCCTTGAGATGTAGCTTTAGTGAAAATAAAAACCAGCAAGTACCCCTGCATAGCGCATTGCCCATAAAGGATTCATCTGTTAATTTGTTCGTTGTTGGGATAGCCCCCGGTGGATTTGCTCTCCCCCGCCACTGGGCGTCTTCTTCGCTGCATGCGGTTGATATAAGTTTTGCGAAGTTTCCAACTCCAGCGACGGTCTGGCGCAGCGGACGTGGTTTATATCTGTATAGATTCCGCACTCTCTCCGGATCCAGGATGCTGTACTTGCAGATCTACAGCCGCGGCAATGTGCAAGAACGACGCTAGACTCATTCCCGGGGAAATTAATTAAGGAGATCATTGCTGCAGAAGGAAGGAAGATGCTGGAGACGGTAACAGCGGTGTTTTCATAATTTCCAAACGTAATAAAAATTTACTCAGATTTACTAAATTATATTAGGAACAAATATAACAAAAATTCTATCTGTTTTATTTAATAAAGTTTGGCATTAAATAGCATACATGCATTGTTTAAAATGGTACATTCGTCGAAAGTCGAAAACAATTTTACATTGAAATAGGTAGTGTATTCAGAATTGAGAACAGTAGGACATTTTTCCGATCGGAAACAATGAACTATAATGACCACTGTTGAAGGATAATATATAAAACTAAGAATTAACCATTAGGACTATCAATAATAATAACAAACATTATCTTACAATTTTATTGAAATTAACATTTGAAATTAAAATTCATAATGAGAGAGCAGTTTACAATGCTAAACGTGGGAATTTGAAAAACCCTTTTTTTTTCTTTATGATATCGAATAACAATTGTGAACGATAAATTAGTCATAACCATTAATGAAACAATGTATACTATCAATGAAGGCAATTCATATAAAATAAAATAAAAATATTTTGATATTACACAACGGATTGTTTTGGTGTAAATTTGGTTGGCATTGTAATGTCAACTGTCAAGATTGTCAATGTCATATGATTTTGGAAGGCTGTTTAGTGTTTACATGCAACGTTTTAAAAAAGGAACTTGGGTAATCCGCCAAATGTAGATTATTCTATGATAGATGATTTTTATCGAATTAATTCTGCAAAACTTTATTATTGTTTTTCTACAAAACTATTAAAAATTAAGCGATTAAAAAAATTGTATAGAATCAAAAAATGGAAGAAAAAAAATGTGGTCATATACCCCATTATTATTTCACATTCTCGCAAATACTTGTAATAAAGTCATATGAAAATGAAAGAGTGTACCGAATTGAAATGATATAATTAGATGATTTTTTAAAATATAATTGTAAAAATTTTGTTCGGAAACATATGTATAGTAGTGATATGCAGTACATGTAAATATTTAATCGAGTATTTATTGATATATGAAAGTTTTTTTTTGTATGTGTAGGAAACTTTTGTTTTATATGGTTAGCAGTGTTTTTATGTACCTACGAGTGTCTTCCTTTTTTGGAAATGAACAAAATTCCGATAATGTAGGTATTGTAAGTATTTGTTTACAGAATTTTTCGGTTTGTGGCATAAAGTTTTATAAAACAATGTAATAGGAACATAAAAATGCTTTTAGTTTCTTTTCGATTCTCTAAATAGTCTAAATGATATCGAACACCCATATTCACTATGTTGCATATTTCTTTCTATTAGAAAAACTAATATGGAGCAAATTCTACCGGATAGTTTTGTCCCAATTTTAAATTTATAACAGTTCAACAAATTATTTTAATTGGACACTAGTAACAAAAAAGATTTTTGAGATACAATATGAGTTTTGATAATCACTGATTAATATTAAAATATTAATAATTTTATTTGTTTAATTTCTTATTGAATTCTAGATTTTGCTTTCCCAACCTTCCCGTTTACATGTATTATTCAAAATTGGTTTTGATTATTTCCACAAATAAATAACCTGGTGGCAGCATTAAAATCTACCTCCTCTCGGCGTAACTAATATTGAAATGTTATTATACCTTTTTGTTAAATTAATCTGTTTTGTCATCAACTTTTCTGTTACAAATGTGTACTTATAAACGTAAATATAGATCATCTTATAAACGTAAAATGATCAATGATTGAAAAATTGTAAAGATGAGTAAATAATTTGAGACAATTAGCGGAAAAGTTAGCAATTCAATTATGGAAGTGTCACCCTATCTCAGTGTAGTGCAACTCTGTTAGTATTAATTGGCAGTTTGGTGGCATTAGGCAACCAATTGGGGGAGGAAATACGGCGCTATAACCATCCGTTACCGAGAGCTCTGGAGCTTGCATCTTGGACTGTACCGTGGAGCAGGAAAGTAAGACGAATGTAAATGAGGGTCGGGAGCAGAGAAAAGGCAAAATACGAATGAATTGTGAATAACAGCCAAAGAGGATTTGGCAAGATGTATTGAAATAAGGCGATAAAGAAGGGTTATATGTGAAACAAGCACGAAATTTAACGCAGCGCAGCCGTGTAACGACCCACATAAACATGCAACAAACTTGATGCTTAAAACCCGACATTAATATGACAGACTGCGGCTCGCCTACGCAAAGGAAATAAGGAATTGTCGAGGAATTTGGGCTACGATGCAAATTAGCCTCCTAATTATAAACACCATTCGTTCTTAATATGCCAAGCCCAATGAGAATTTCAATTTTATACTTCTAACTGTATATCATTCCTAAATACAGAATCTTAAGTATGAGAATTGGAAGCATATCCAGTTTAATTACATTTTGGTAAATTTATTATTTGCCGATAACACTTCTGATGAACCCCGATGCTGTATTTTTGCGTAACCCCAATAATATTTCGAAATATCAAATTTTTAACTTGAAAATTTTAAAATTTTACAAAATTTTGGTTGTCATTCTTTTAAAAGAATTAACTACATTGATACCAAATTTTCAAGCGGAATTTAATTATCTCTTTTCGTTTCGGAGATATTTGCCCTCAAAGTTGTACCTCAAAAAAGTGTGCTTTTTGAGTATATTCTAAAAATGAGTACAAATACTGTTTCAACTACTTTACCATTCGATTCTACGGAAAAAATTATGTAAAGAAATGTATTGTCCACATGTACGTTCTTTGGAACGATTAGATGAAAAATAAGAAAAACGAAAAAAACCTAAATTTCAATTTTTTGCCTCGAAAGTTTTTGTCTCCAAAATTATTCATTTTTTGGACTTAAGTAGACATCGATGCGCTGATTTCAAATTTTCAAACAGAATTTAATTATCTCTTTCCGTTTTCGAGATATTTGACTTCATAGTTATACCTAAAAAATCAGGTTTTTAGGTTTATACCTTAAATGGTTAGGTTTACGGTTTTGTCGACCTCACCATTCGATTCTGCGGGCAAAATTACATAAGTGTACCAATTTTCAGATTTTTATTCCAATGGATACAATTTTTAGAACGAAAAAACGAAAATCAGTGAAAATCGAAAAAAATGCCTGATGAACCCCTTACGATTTTTTTCGATTTCAGCCATTTTCGTTTTTTCTTTCTACAAATTGTATCCTTTGGTATAAAAATCTAAAAATTGGTATACTTACGTAATTTTGCCCGTAGAATCGATTGGTGAAGTCGCTGAAGTCGTAAACCTAACCATTTAAGGGGTACACCTAAAAAACCTTTTTTTTTAGGTATTGCCAAAACTCAACTTTGCACATAAATATCTCGAGAACGGTAAGAGATAATTCAATTCGGTTTCAAAATTTGAAATCAATGCATCGATCCTTACTTAAGTCTAGGAAATGAAAAGTTTTGGAGAAAAAAAGTTCCTTAGAGAAATTTTGAAATTTAGGTTTTCCCTATTTTCTCATTTTTCGCCCAATCGTTCCAAAGAACGTATATTAGGAGAAAACATTTCTTTATGTAACTTTTTGCGTAAAATCGACTGGTATAATCGTTGAGATTGTATCTCTACCCATTGTAGAGATATTGTCAAAAAACACACTTTTTTGAGGTGCAACTTTGACAGCATATATGTCAAAAACGAAACAAGAATATTAAATTTCGTTTAAAATTTGAAAACAGCACATTGAGGTCTATCAAAGAACACTATATCCCGAAGTCAAAATTTTGGGCACAAAATTGAATATTTTTGGGATATTTCGCGTTTGTTTAATACTGTTGCTTGATTTGCTTTAACTCTACACAACGTTGATATGGGGTTATAGTTTTTGAAATTAAATAAAAGTTAGATAATAAAGCGACAAAGTATAATCGAAAAGGCGTAATAGCATTTCAGGTTTTGAAATCAGCGCAACAATATTTACTTAATTCTAGAAAATGACAAATTTTTAGAAAAAAAGAAAATCATTGTAATTACTTACTAACTCAGTAACTAGTACTAATTGAATAAAAATCGTGTCCATTTTATTTTGTGTCTAATGTTTTACTTGTTTTGTACTCACATTACTGTCCTGCTAACATTTTTAAACAACAAATTTAACAAAATAACATATCTAGTATTATTTTAGAACCATATAACCTTTAAACACGATTAGAGTAAAATAGTAAACAAACGTTGCACGAATTAACCTCTTTATATATGCTAGTATAGTATATACAAGCAAAAATTTGGTATCATTTGTGTCCCTGATCCTTCAAAAAATATAAGCGCTTTTAATGAATGCAGTACACTATATTACTCGCAATAATTAATGACATAAATTAATACCCAGTGGCATTCATAACTGTATTAATTAAATTCCAGTTCCATCAGTAATTGAATTAATTAATTCCATTGGATTGCTAAATTTCCCAATCTTTAAAAACACCAAACACTGAAAACCGATGATTATGCAAGAATGCCCACTGACGGCAACATAAAAGCCTCTCTTGTCTGTTCTCCGCCATCCATCATGCCTTGAAATAACGACTTCTTTTGTCTCCTCCGTGACAAGTTAATCTGGTGGAAGACGCATTAATTACCCCCCCGTGCCCCTCAGCGCGGCAGCCTACCTGTCTAGGCCTGAGAACGTAATTCACCGGAACGGCCATTATAAAGTTGTCTCGGCCGCAGTGTAAACCAATCCGCTGCGCCTTTACCTGCCCAGCGAGTTATGGAAGACGCGCCAGAGTTATGGGATGGGGATCGGAATGGGTTTTTAAAGTACGCAAAGTTACCAAACTCTGCAAGAAAATACCGCATAAATAACACATCTACATTGTGAAATTTGTTAATTAAAATTGTAATTTACAAGTCAACTCTTCGTAATATTTCTTACTACATGCTCTTAACTATTCGTAATTAATAAAAAAATTACTTCTAATGATGGGTCTTATAAACGATACTTAAACAATCGATTATTTACTGGATAGTTAAATTTAATTGCCAACTAAATTTTTGTTTTGTTCTATAAAGCAAATAACGAACTACATTTAGTAACTGTTGATTAACTAACCCTCGGTTAAACTTTCCAATAGTACATCAAATTCAAATATTGTCCATGCAATAAGCTATGAGTTGTCAAATATTACATTAAAAAAAGTTACATATATCAAGTGTACAAACGATGTAGCCCTAATAAAAAATTAATAAAGAACATATTAGTGGATGTATTTATAAGGACATACATATTTTATTTTCTTGTAGAATTGTATTTGACATCTGAATATAATCTCCCGGCGAAGCCAAGAAATCGGCTACTCTGTGAATAATCCTACAGACTGTCTTGGTGTTATAATTTGATCGCCGTCGTCTATTGAATAAACCTATGAAATGGTTTCTACTGAAGACAACAAGATCATGTAATAGATGAAACAGATTTGTTTACTTGTACTTTAAAAATTGATGCTAAATTTATACTTAAAAAGAAATGCATTTTATATTTAATCTGCTATCTAGAATTACAATAAAACACTTTTTGTATAGAAATTGAATTTTGAAGTGTGACTGTCATTGTCAGTTAGACTCCCATCTAAAATTTAATACCTCTGTTTTCTCCAGTTAATATAATCACCAGGTTGTACTAACTACTGTTTATAGTACAGACCACTTAAATTAATTTAACCGGGTAGGTTAGTTAACTAGCTTTTATAAAACCGGGTATAAGAGAATGTACTGTATTATAATTTTCTATGAATGTTTATAAAAATCTGGAATATAAATGTACCTACCTATCTCATAATTTTATTAAGTGCCATTTATGTTGTTCTACCTCTGATTAAAGTGTCAGTTACTTTAAATATCAATTAATAGAAATAGAAATATATCGCGTCAAAATAGTAAATAACGTATATTTTTGACAACTCACATTAGTTTTCTGCTAATTATAATGAATTATATTTCAGTGATACTTCGTACAAGTCAGACACTGTTTGTAAAAATGCTAAAGTGACAACTTCAAGATAATCAAATGTTATTTTATATCATGGAAATAAATGCGTTGCCGTATTTTAATAATAGGAGTAGAAATCAGAATTATAAATCTACTGTCGAACTATCATATTCTGCTGTAATGGAATTATTAAAAATATTCTTACAAAAATGACTTCCAACAATGCAATTTACGAAAAATAAACTTATACGTAGAATAAAAAATATATTTATCAAAAATAATACAATATCTAACTCTACATGTCCGATAGTCTTATTAGGTATATATAAATATTATTTGGAAGAATGAAAAGCGATAAATATAAAAGTAATAGAGTAAAGGACATTTTCTTTCGAAATTGTAAAATGAAATGTAGAAAAATATCCTTGTTCTTTCCGTCGGATAACGTTGCGTTGTCTAACAAGAGACAGCAGAATACGTAGGTAGGTGTCGCAGGTAACTTGATCAGTGTGAAGTGGCAATATCAGTAAAACACTCCATTACGGTGACGTTTGAATGCGATGTAAGCACACTTCCTGTCAACTTTATGGCCTGACAGCCCATCAAAAGTATCAAGTAGCCTCGTGCTCCTAACCAGATATCTTTATACGCCATCGAGCGATACACAACACAACCCAAATAGTAAATAGAAAACCCAGGAATAGAACTAGTATAATACACCATTGTTACTGGATTTTCATGGGGTGAATTGTTTATTGTTAGTGCCATCGTAAAAAATTGCAATAAAGATTACTATAGCCACATAATAGTAAATATTCTTTTTCTTTTATATCGTCCATAATAATATTGCAAAATATGAAATATAATGGTTAGGGAAAATTACAATTTTTAATTATTAATTATATTTAAATTAACCTCTATTGTGTTATTATTTCATGATTTACTGGAAAGTCATTGTTTGGTAATGAAGTGAATATGGAGTACATTACGAAGTATATAATATCCGCATGGGCATTATAAGTAGTTTTAGTTTATAGTAAGACATAAAATATTGTATACAATATACATTATAGATCATTGATTAATGATTTTTGCACCGGATATAAACATATAGATATATCTAACTATTAATAAATATTCCATTCACTTGATGGCATTTTATTTTGCTATATACTTCTGAGTAATACATGATAAAGTATCTAAATATTTTCATTTTATTTTTTTAAGTTTGTGCCATTCAAAATTTTAAACTTATTATAGTAAGATAAAAATATTGGCAGGCAATTTTATGGGTTTGCCGATCAATATCAATATATACTAGAAGCTTGACATTACAAACCTCAATATAACAGACTTTCGATATATCGGACAGAATGTCCAACTAAATATGGCAATTTTTAGATATATCATTTATATGTCATTGGAGAAAAAAAATAGTAATTGGTTAAAAATTAACCATTGAGTTACAGAATAAGGGGGATTGATATTTAGTTATTCAATTTTTTAGAAATGTTCTTAAATATTTAATAATGTTTACATTATGATACTCAAAACCTAATAATATATTGTATATCAAGATTGAGAAGACTATCATTATTGACCTAGTTCCTAATTAACAAACGAGGGACATAAGGCGCTGGTCAATAATGGTCTTCTCAACCGTGGTATACATTTATTATTTTCACTAATAGCATTTCAATCCCAATCCTACTACATAAATTATAGTGACAATAACAAACATTTTACTTAAAAAGTGACAGTTTTCATATCAACCATGGTTAATAATAATTTATTATTAACCTAGGTGATCATAGTTACCATGTAAGCGGTAGTAAAAAATAATTTTCATGTCAAATAAAGATAAGTAATAGTGAGTGTGAAGACTTGCAGAGAAAAAATGTCATATTTTTATGTTATTCAATTTACTAAAATTATAATTGCAAAATTTAAAACTAGTAATATGTTCCTCACATGTATTTTTCATATTTATTGAAAAACTTATATAGTTCTTACAATTAAAAGCAGTTAGAGAGTTGGTAACCGAAGCGCTGTAAGTAGGTGGTTTCTTTGTGTTCATTTTGGTGCATTTTGCCATCGTCATCTAGGTGGCGTGGATTGCAAGTTGATGCCGTCGTTCCGGTGACGTATGCCCGTGTAGATAACCGCGGCAATTCCGGTTCTCGCTCCGGTTCTTGCCCGGAGCCGTTGCGAGCTAATAATTAGGGTTCGTGTACGTATACGGCGGGCACGGGCTGTTATCTAAATGCATTGCTGTAACTCAGCCCCGGCTATTCGTTCCGTCACTGTACAGCTACTGTAGCCTTCATTATCGATGTAATTAATGACACAAAAATTATTGTTATGGCTGTTTTAATGTGATTTGAAAGTACTATGTGTGTGTCAAGTGCCTTCCAATCGGGGATTTAAATATCACGTTAATTGCCGCTTACCAGATACCATTCTTTTAACTACTTTTACTTTTTGCTGTGAATCTGGATTATAAATCCAACAATCAAAAAATATAAATCACTAGATAACAAATCTCAGTACAATCGCATACGGTAAATATCTCTTTATTTTGAACATTTGTTTCATTACATCTATAATTTCTTACACCAGCTAGTCTCTGGCTTGGTATTTAAGATTTTCATTAATTAACTGATGAGAATATTCAACATTTTATCTGAAAGTAAAGATATGATACTTATGCCCATTGCACCACCAACAACAAGAACAGAATTATAATCGAAATTTTGACAACAATGTTGAATTGGTTATTTGACAATGTACTCCAATGTGATATTGTTCATTTAAAGAAAACTTCAAATTTAAGAACAACAGGCAATTAGAGTAGTTTTGAAGATTTATTTGTATTTTATATCAAAAGTATATGAAATGGAGATATTATAATTTAATCGATTATGACAGATGTTTCAAAATTGTTTCAATAAAATTAATGACTATTGGATTTACTGATTAAGGTGCTATTTTTTTAGCAACAATTAGGTGCTAACGTAGATATTAATGGTGTCGGCACAAATTATGATTCTGACTTTAAATTTATAGTATACAAATAAAATATAATATTTTCCAATCTATGACAAGACACAAGACATATTTGACTACTATGGGAGAAATAATTAAAATTCATACATCACATTAAAGTCTGATTATTCCTCGTTAACATGTGTAAAAACAAAAATATGTTACAGAATATACTTCATAAATAAATATTCAAAATGATCTGAATTTTATACAGCTTTTTACTAACATGCTTATTAAACTTAATATTGCCCTTACACTACAAGACCAAAAAATTGATTTTTACCTATATTATTCTTTATACAGTATACTTTTAAACTACATTAATAATTGTACATTTTATCATAATAAATGATCGAACAGATGGCAGTCACAGTATGCACAACTATTTCAGTCAAAATGGTAGTAAAATTGATATAATTATATGTTAATTTTAATAATGAAGATTTTATTGTGCATCTTACTCGTAATGAAAACACTAAATCATTTATATATTTTTGCAATAAACTGGCTGTAATACTTCCATGTATCAGAATTGCAATAAATATTTTTCATGTAATGTACTGGTAATTAAAACGAAATATAAATGTGTTTACTGCGAGCAAGAATATTTATCTCATGTGTCATATTAAAAGAAAATGTTAGCTATATGTTGATTTAGAGCAATTATTTTCCATGACATTTAGTTCTCCTGCTGACAGACGGGCAAGCGACGATCAACAGCCGTGAGATATGAAATAGTCATTGAAGTGGACAGTTTTATACAGTGGGTATAGCTACAGACAAGGCAGGGTATAAACCTGCCCCCTCCTAACTTTTATGACGGTGTAAAATTCATATAAATTTCATGGTCGCTTGACGCACTGTAAATATAATTATGTTGTTAACTGCCTTACGACCCATAAATATAATTTTATATCAAATTCTCTTCAACAGAGAATGATGCACGGTTATGGCTGTTTTAATACAAGTTGTAAAAATAAATAAACAGTTGCAATCTTCCGGAAAAACGACATGACTGAAAGCACCGACCGTGAACATGAAATCGTAAAAATGAACTTTCGTTTAACATCGCCGTAAATTATTACAATTCTATCATTTTCTAATTTTCATATAATTATATATTTTATTCAGGAAGATATATTAATTTCACTGCATTTCTGCAATAATATACTGAATATCATAAACAAACTTGACATATTGAAAAAATCGTCGACATTAATGTGCTAAAAAAATATGAACTTTGAAACGTACTTATTAATATAAACGATTTTTAGCATGGTATTAGATCTTTTTTAGCTACACATATGGTAGGAAGTAATATTGTTATTGGCTTTTGACAAATAACTAAGTAGTAAATAAATTTATTAGAAGCTCTTATCCAGCAAATAATGTGTGTCTTTGAAAGTTACTTTTTCCACTGGATTATTATTCTGTAGATTTGAAGTGAAATATGCCTCAATTTTACTGTGCAGTTTGGATGTTTCAAATAAACTGGTACTGGTGATTACTTGTCCTTGTATACAGTTTCCTCTGTAAAATATTATAGAGGAATAATTATTCCTGATGTAGTAATAAAAAGAAAAAGAATGGATAAACATGTTAAGAAGAAATGATATGTTTAAAGGACTTCATGTTATTAGAGGTATTTTATCTATGATTAATATTTTATTTTTGAAAATAGTTCACTCGTTCTCTCACTTTATATGGCCGATGTTCTGGAATTACAAAATCAAGACTTACTTTTAACTCTTGGTCCTCTCTTTTGAAATGTTATTATGTATGGGTTAGAATTGACAATTATAAATAAAAAGAAAGAACTTGAGACATTTCAGCATAATTCGGTCATTATACAAAAACGAATCAGTTTATTTCGAAGTTCAAGTTCCCTCATCCCTTATCCCTAATCTATCAGATAAACTAGATATTCTACGAATATATATTATACAGTGGTGAAAAGACGGATTTGACGTTTATTTGATAGATATATTTTATTTTAAACTTTATTCGTATTTTAAAAGACCGGGCCTAAGAAGAATAATGAAATGATTTATACTTTTATAAAAAGTACAATAGCAGGATTGTTTTTACTGTTTAATATTTAAGGAGTGTTTTCGGTTTCGTAAAGTAAAGAATCACAAAGGGTGTTTGGCGGTGGTTAAATGAAAAATATTACTATAAAAATAACAATTTGGTGTATGATAATTCGGCTATTATAGAGAAGTGGAATGAATTTTGATTGCCGAATTAGGACGCGGCGGCAGAAGAGAATGATAATGAAAGGAGGTGGCTGGTCAGTGACGTAGTGCGGGTTGAGAGTGTGCAAACAGGCCGGGTGCTTTATGACGACTCGCTCATTGGAAATGTCCATCACGACAGTTTCGTTCCTCATTAAGGGCTTTGTAAATCGCCTGTCGTTATCTCCGTCGCGCGACCCGCCCTTATATATCGCCGTCCCATTTCAACTCGTTAGCTCTTTCTCCCGATGTTTTTAGTGTTTTGCTTCCTTTTTCCCCTCGGTATCTTTTCGACTGAGTTGGAATCGCTTTTATGTGGGGATTATTGCTTTCTTTGTTCCTCCAGTGTCGCTAGAAGGAGATAACGGGACTTAGGCGGGTCGCAGCGCGGCGTAAGTCGTCTCGATGCGTCTAAATTGCTATCTGTAAATGGCCCGTACCTAATGATGCCAGAAGAAGGAAAAAAACACTTTGGACTCCCACGTACACGGAGAAGCCGGATCGAGGAAGACAAAATTAAACTTACTACGGCGGAGTAACGTCACATACACGCCGCGCTCAGCTTTCTTATCTTTTCGCTAAATAAAAGTTTAGATAAATACAGAGATTGGCGCTCAGATCGCCTGGAAGTGTCCCCAAATTGATTAGAATTGCTCCCGCCAGTCTTTTGCTGATGTCGGACCTCGAACCCTTTGCTTTGCTGACGCAGGGACAGCCGCCCTTCTATTATTACACTATAATTAACATCCGCATTCAACGGCCTACTTCATCTGCTTACAAACACTTTCTTTAACTTCTTTCTTTTCACGAAACGATTCCTTAACTTTACATGCTCTCTAAAAATAAATAGGTCTATCATTCTGCTGTTCTATTCTTCTTAATGCTGGTAACATCTCAATTCTGCAGAACTTAATCAATAAGAATTTTGGCTATTTAAAAAGACATTTAAGTGATGGATAACTTGACGATGAACCATTAGGCGACAAAAACTTAAAATGTTCAACGTTTTACTAGACCTTTGATGTGGTAGATATTTTCTGTAAATATTCAAGCACGAACGTAGCCAACGCTCAAATCGTATAGTGTTGTCTTAGTCGTTATTATTTTTTTTTTATATTAAAACTCATATATTATAAAAATTATATAATTACCAAATGAAACAATTTATATTAGACACCTGTTATACTATGTTTTAAGTAAAAAAAAAATCAAGATCATTCTGTAATTGGTTTCATGAAGAACAAAATTATTTGAGAAATCCAGTTCTTTAAAAGAGTGGCAAATACTTTTAAAAAATAAAGTCATATTAAATGTTGATACTCTGACTTTACAGCACGACACATGGCCGTTTGCACCAACATAACTTAAATTTTAAGCTTGCCTTAAATAAACAATATCGAATTGAAATAAAATGTCAAATGCATGATTTAATATTGCTGTCAAAAATTCGATTAGATTTTTTTTGTTTAAGTCTGGCTTAAAATTTAAGCCTTGTTGGTGCAAACGGGCATTAGACTTAGAAAAAAATATGCTGATATTGATATAACAATATAACTAACATTCTATAAGAAACCTCGCTGCATTCAGCTAAGTTATAACAGTGTTTTTAGATAGACATTAATTTTATTATTTATTTTGTAAATATATTTACTCGTATTATATAAAATAATTTTCTTGATACGCGATTTTTTTAAATAAATTGGGCATTTGATATTGTACTCGTCCATCTGTTGTCCGTCGCAAGTAGTTTCTAAGTAGAAACATTGGGTTTAGAATATATTCTAGACCCAATAGTAGATGTAGGTATAAGTAGTTCTCATTAAATTATTACAATTTATACATTTTATTTTATTTTTAGTTTACATAAACGAGTTCCGTTTTCGTTTTAGGTACCATTATACTAAAATTCTAGTTACTAGTAGATAGTTGTTTTTAGGAAATAGATTTTGATACGTAGTTATATTGAAAATTTTGAAATAAATTTGTCATACATTCATTAAATTTATGTAGGTTGAAATATTAAATTATAAAAAAATTGTGTGTACAAAACATTTTCTTTATCTCAAATTTATTTTCTAGATAGAATGATAATATGTAATGTAATATGTTTTATCCGTGATGTAGTTGTCACCTATAAAGTGGTTAAAGTTGATAAGTAAAGTGAACCACAGGGACATTCAAGAGGGGTAACATAATTGGTAAATAACCAACGTCAACCAGATTTGATCAGAAGACGTCAAATTCAGAGCTAGTTATTTTAAAACTAGATCGTTTACACTTTTGTAAACTTTATATCTGTTTGAATGAATAAAATAAAAACAAAATAAAATAAAATAACATGTTTTTGTTATCTTTTGACTGAATATTTATTTTATATTTTTGTAATCTTTTCGGTAGCAAGATGAGTAACTGCAAATTAATAACCTCCCATTGTATTAAAATTTTAATCTTCTCTCCATTTCGAAGAAAAAATCTCCAAGGTACCTCTATGTAAACAAGGTCTATAACGCGGAACTTTTTTTTAGAAAATTGGAACATAGAAAACAAGGTATGGATACTTGTGATACTTGTGGGAATTAAGGGCGATAAAAAAGAAGGAAGATGAGGGATTTGAATGAGTGCAAGCAGGACGGAACATCATTCGAAATAAACCGATGGCTGTGATGATTACCTCAGGGGTTCCCCGAGGAAGGATAACGGAGATAGGTTCGTACGCCTGGATCGAGATCAGGATCCGGGATGCGGGGTGGGGATCAGGGATCGCATGTAGGGATAGACAGAGAAGGAACACGAAAGAGGGATACAAGAATAGCACATATGGTGTGGTTTCTTCAACTATTTTCAATTGTCTAATGTTTTGTAGTAACGGACTACAGTTATTTTTTTACGAATCGAAACTTTAATCCAGATTGGAATCCTTATGTATTACTTACTAATATACCAAAAATGTTAATTAATTCATATAATTTATACATGCTACGAATAAAAGTCTTATATTACGAACATAAAAAAAAACGTCCTAAGATTTTCCTTTCATGTATAATACAACCTACCTACGGCCTCAACTATTTGAGATACGTGTTATATGAAAAATTGTAATTGTATTTTAGTGGTGCTTATTGTCAGCCCTTAGACAAGGGTTCTACAGCTTAAAGGAGGACCCGAACCACTCAGACGTAGCGATATATTTATTTTATTCAAGATTGGCGAAACTGAGACTTGAATCTCAGATTTCAAGATCTGTTCATTTCGAGTTGAAACGCTAACCAAGTTTTCAAATTATCGTAATTCAAATTTTTAATTACAGAAAATAAAACAAAAGTTAAATTTTATTGAAACATATAAATTAAAATATTTAAATATTTCAGATATCGAAGAAAATATTTATAATTTAAAATTTTTCTGAAATACAATTTCACAAACTATTTTTTTATATACGAATCGTCCATTTTTAAATAAAATCCTAAATTATTTAGGTTTAGATTATTAGTCTGGTCGCATGTATTTATAATTATATATCTCCATTCTCCATTCGAAAAAACCACTTAAAAATAAAGGTAGTAAGGATGAAATTAAATTATAACTAAATTTTATAATAAATAAATGATCGAAAAACGATACCTATACCTAAATAATTTAACTTTTTACAAAAAAACTGTATTATTAGATATCATTTTTGAATGAGTAAAACGAGCAATGTTGTACGCAATATGGGACGCCGAACAGATGCACAAGAAACTCTTGTCACTAACGAGCGCTAAATTTAAGTAGAACATTGCTATTGGTAACGGAATTGCATTCGCATTTCTGTAAAATATTTTTGTTGTTTTCATACGATTATCTTATTTGAAAGTAATATTATAAATAGCATTTATTAAAATATTTCAAGTATTAACTTCCTTTTAAATTTAAACAGCATTGTTTCTCATTCCTTAATTTGTAACCTGTAAAGCTGACTTCTGCATATACTGCAATGGGCAATTTAAGCTCTGCCCATTAATTTCATTAGTGCATCTGTTCGGCGTCCCAAGTATAGAGTATATATAGTATGACGTTTAAAAAACAGCAGTTTAGAAATCATTTTTAGAGTTGAATTTTGAACAAACTTGAACGTTTGACATTTTACATTTCACGAAATAATATCAATGAAATTCAAGTATTTACTACAAAGCAAATACTCATACGAGCCAAATGTGAAATTCAAGAAAGTCTCCACCCATTTCTCATTTTAATATCCGTAACCAGAAAACAAAACACATCATTTCCTTTCTTCTAATCCAACTTCCGAACAAAGCCTTCCCGTCGGCGGAGGGGCGGAGGGGTGGAGGGGAAGGGGAGTCGCAAGGCATCTAGATGGGAAAAAATAAAACGGAAACGCCGTGAAGTTTCCCCCAGAGCCGGGGAGAGCGAGCTCGCGTCATGACAATGCATCTTGGAAATGGTTTCAGCGCGCGTTCTAACTCTATGAATACATTTCCTCCTTGCCTTACACGGCCTCGATGGCCTGGTGTGGGGAACAGTGGCACAGCTGTTCTGCATACATTCGGTACAAGCCAGGCTAATCAACAACCACTTTCAATATGCTATCAATTAATTCCCTTACAAGCTCATTTCAAAAAACTTCAAACTAAATGGTCTTGAATCTTGACAAGATTATAGAATCTTGGAACAACTCGGATATAGCTTTATTTTTGTTACGATTTAAGCATACAACTCAGATCTAACATTTTTTAGTCAATATTAAAAATTTGAAAATCATTTAAATATAGTTTATTCTCTATTTCCCGCTGTTGATCCATGTGATTAAAATCGATGCAAGGGACGGAGGATTGAAGACATCATCTTGTCGGGTGAAATCGTGTGATTTCCGAAGTAAATAAATATCAAAATTGACACTATTATATGCAAATATAAGAATGGATGAAACATACGAGAAGAGTAAACTTACGAAACTACCAACAAATAATGAAGCACATATTGTCGACACCTAAATCACCTTCATAAATGACGGCAATGACATTAAAGATAGAAGCAGAAATTGATGACGTGAAGATCAACTGGTGAAGATGTGTGTACAACGTATTATTTTAGGTAAAATTTTTCATAGGCTGTAAATTAAGACAATCAGAGATTCATTAATAGAAGAAAAAAGACAAATGTCCTTAATTTGGAGAAAATGTTTTTTTTTTTTTTTAATTTATATTAGATTTATTATCAAAATATCAAAGCAATGTTTTTATTTTCTGTTGTATACTGCTCAGGTTAGCAGCAATAAAACAAAGTTTTAGAATTTTGTCTAACTAATTTATTATAACGAAAATATTTTTGTGGATTCTTTTGTGGAAGATACGGACCAGTTGCAGAATCGGAAATGAATGAGGAAGAGTTTACTTGGCTAGGAGGTTATATACCAAAAATCGGGGAAGAGAGACGGGAAGGGGTTGCAATGACCTGCAGATAAGGGTTGGAACTTGGACCTTGAAATTTAGAAAGTTAGGATATGGAATAATAAAAAGGAATGTACAGAGAGTTAGGTATGGAAGAAAAATGTACAGCATTATCAAAATATACACAACTGATACAAATAAATACAATTTAGAAATAAACATTATCTTAGCCTAACATGCAATTATAACTAAACATATACATAAATTAAGAATATACAACATCTCTCTCCTTAAAATGGAAATCGGTGACGAAAGTTTATCGATTTACAAGGGTATATTACTTTTTCTTGGCAGGGACTTATTTTTAATTTGAGTTGGGGCACTAATGTCTTTCATATTTATTATTTCAGGGACACAACTTTCACTAGCTACTGGTGCATCAGAATTTGAATTATGGGGGGCATTGACAATTTCATATTTTGTGGACGGATGTTCATTATTTTTGGGTCCTCTGAAACATTGTTTAAACAAAGCAAAACACTGACACCACTTAAACACTTTGACACCAACTAACACTGTAACGATGCCTCCAATTGTTGCCAAACCTATGACATACCACTTTGTATGTGTTACAATAAAGGGGGTCTGTAGCTGTTTAGTGATGATCTTGTCGAAATCTTCTAATTTCTTGCTGGCGTAGGATAGTTCTGTTAGGTCTACATTGGTCAGTCTAATTGGATCCAACTGTATAGACTGAGTAGGGCTACTATCAGATTTCCATGCGCAGCAATCATCACTCTTGATATCTACTGATGGAACAATGTGTGACATGTTGCTCTTGGGACTTCGAACCGGTGTTAATAAGTACTCATCCGTATATCCTTTACAGGTAGAGTTAATGCTTATTATCCCTGTTTGATGCAACACGATATCCTCGGAAGGGGATGAATCACACAGGAGCGTTAAAGTGACTGGTTTCTGCATCACAAATAACCATTCATTGTCTCCTAGATATTTCCAAGTTTGAATCGATGCTTTTATGTTAATTGTTTGACAACTTGATGGAATCTTGTTAATGTGTGGACTCAGTAGCAGTGTTTCGCATGTTGGTTGGTCGATCTTCTTGTGAATGTGTACAGCATCACACAAGTAACGATGCTCCAAGTATTGTTTGCAGTCTTTTAGATCTTGCATTAAGGTGAAATGGATTTTTGATTCGGAGAGGAGAAGGTATTGTTTTTTCGGTTCAATGTAGGAGTATATGGAAAAATTATAATGTTGCATTGGAAGAGGAATTAATCGATAAAGATTATAATTAGATTTATCTACAAGTGGAATTTTAATGGCAAAATATATATTGTTATTGGCAGAGAAAATATTTAATTCCAAAATGTTAAAATACAAATGCACGTTATCGTAATCAATTTTGATTGGCAAATTGTTGGGACCATTATAATTCAAAAGTTCGTCAAACAAAGTTTTTGGTGTTAGAATTTCTGGAGATAATATTCCATGTTTACCTAAATTTACACAATTTATAAAATTTTCGAATTTATTTGTAATTTTATTCGTTAATGATAAAAGTGAAATTATTTGTTGGGTAACAACAGATTCTAAGTTTAATTTATTCAAAGCTAAATTTGTACCACTATTAATTTTATTGATCAATTTCATATTTTTATTTATTTCCATTTCACTTTCACGTAAACTTATAACCGAGTCATTAAAACTTTTAATAGTATTCGAAATTATTTGGACCTGAGCCTTTAAAAGAGTATCTGTTTGTTTATTATTATTTAAAAGTGCTTTTATGCTATCTTCATAATATTCTGCATCTGCAGAGCTTGGTGTTCCAAACAACCATTTTAATCCATAAGAAATACCATTAATAAGACCGCGACGTTCACGAGAGCGAAAATTTTGGCTAGAAATATGACTCAGAATTTCAGATTGGCTTTCAATGTCTTTTAATTGATCTTCAATCATTTTTAATGTATTATCACAATGAAAATCCATATGGCTAATGGTTGTGTAATTACTTTCAATAGATTCACAGAGAGTTGAAGATTGTTCAAAAAATCTTTTTGCAACGTTGAAACATAGATCAATGTGAGTAATATTTATAAAACTTAATAATGTTAATTTAGAATTTGTAACTTTCGCAGTTCCTAAATTGTTATAAAATAATCCGCTTGAATTGCTGAACAATGTAATTTTATAATGATCGGTTTTTATGTAATGAAAACAAAGGGAAAGAAAGAGAGATAGAAGGATCTTATTTAGATGCATCTGAAACATGATGTTTTAATAAATTAGTATGAAATTTTTTTCTTTTATTACCTATTTCTAATTCTACCGTATTATTAGGAAATACTTGAGTAATCTTATATGGGCCTTTAAAATTTGGTTGTAATTTCCTTGCTAAATTTGGTTTATATTGTTTATTATATAAGTATACTAAATTGTTAATTTTGAATGTCTTGGGATTGATTTTCTTATCATGATATTCTTTACTTTTTTCTTTAGATTTTATTATATAATCTTTGGCAATTTGGAAAGATGTATTTAATTTATTTTTTAATAATTTTACATAATCATCATATGTATAAAGTAATTCAGGTTTTTCTGTTACTGAAGAAGGCAAATAAGCTTGTCTACCAAACAATAATTCATATGGTGTAAAATTTGTTGATTTATGTACAGACGTGTTGTAACTGAACATTGCAAAATTTATGTATTCATCCCAATCAGATTGATCTAATTTTATGTAATGTTTAAGGTAATCTTTTAAAGTTAAATGAGACCGCTCTAATGCTCCGTTCGTCTGAGGATGATACGGCGTTGATGTAATATGTTTACTTTTAAAAAGTTTAGTTAGATTTTTAATTAATTCGGAAGTAAAATCTGTTCCTTGGTCAGTAAGTATTGTTTTCGGTATACCAAAATTAGTTATTATGTATGTTAAATTCTTAGCAATTGTAATAGCTTCATGGTTTGGGACAGGTATAGCGAAACTGTATTTAGTTAAGTCGTCTTGTGCAGTCATTATGTATTTATTTCCTGCCTCTGTTAAAGGTAAAGGTCCTACAATATCTAAAGCTAATCTGTCGAATGGAAGTTCAGATGTTGTCGTAATTTCCATTGGTTGTCTAACTGGTCTAAAATTTGTTTTGTTTATTTGGCAAGATGAGCAATTTTTTACATAATTCTTTACATCTTTTTTCATTTCCGTCCAATAAAAGTTTTGTTTAATTCTAGAATAAGTTTTGTTTATACCGGAATGACCAGATAATTTGCTGTCGTGATTTTCTGCTAATATTTTATTTATTTCCTCTTTTGTTTTTGGAACGATCTTTTTTTTTAAAATTTTAATATTATCATGTTTATATATAAATTTCAACATACTTACTAAATGGGGGAATTTTATTTTATGTTTTTTAAATGGAGGGACAAGAATAAAATTTTCATCTTTTAAATATCCTTTAACGTTGAGTAAACATTCAAAAAGGTTTTTCTGTTCAATTTTATCAAAATTATTATTTAAAGGAAAAACAATATATATAATTTGTTTACCATTTTTTAATTTAGAAATTCCGTTTAAGCTAGGTTGTAATTTTGAAGTATCGAAATTTTTATTAATATATTCTGAAAATACATTTGATTCATCTAAATCCTGAGACCATATCAAAACAATTGGTTCTTTAATTTTTTCTAATGGAATATCTATTTTATCATAATTAGAAATAATTTGATTATTTCTGTGGAAATTTTGAAAATCTTCAAAGGATCTAACCGCTTTGATTGTTACATTTATATCAACATTTTCAATTGGCAATAATCTAGATAAACCATCCGCATTTGAATTTACACGACCTGGCTTGTATTTAATTTCGTATTCATATTCGCTTAACCTTAAACGCCATCTGACTAACTTTGAAGAGGGATTTTTACAATTAAATAACCATTGTAATGATCTGTGATCGGTGTAGATAACAAATTTTTGTCCATATAAATATGGTCTAAAATGTTCTACAGAATTTACAATTGATAGTAGCTCTTTTTCAGTCGTACTATAATTTTGTTCACTTTTATTTAAAGTGCGCGAATAATATGCAATTGGCAAATCTTTTCCGTCTTGTACTTGTGACAAAACACTACCTATTCCGACATTTGAAGCATCGGTGGTTAGTACGAACTGTTTATTAAAATCAGGGTATTGCAGTATGGGTTTATCAATTAATCGCTGTTTTAAATTTTCAAAAGCTACTTCTTGTTCTGTATTCCAAATAAAATCTGTGTCATTCTTTAATAATTTTGTAAGTGGTTTCGCAATTGTTGAGAAATTTTCTATAAATTTTCGATAATATCCGACTAGTCCTAAAAACATTTTTATTTCTTTGGGATTTTTGGGTCTAGGTACCTGCCGTATGCTGTCTATTTTCTTTGTATTGGGTTCAATGCCCTTTTCCGTAATAATATGTCCGAGATATTCGCAACTTTTTTGTAAAAATTCGCACTTGTCAGGCTGCAGTTTTAAATTGTTTTCTCGTAATCGAGAAAAAATATTTTTTAATTTAACATTATGATCAGCTAATGATGATCCGTACAAAATAACATCGTCCAGATAAACAAAACACTGTTTATTGGTCAAACCTGAGAGGACGCTATTCATCATGCGTTGAAAACAAGATGGTGCATTTTTCAATCCAAAAGGGACACGCGTAAATTCGTAATGACCGTTGGGTGTACTGAATGCAGTTTTCTTTGAATGATTTGGATTAAGAGGAATCTGATGAAATCCGCTAGCAAGATCGAGTGTGGTGAAATATTTTGCGTGACCTAATTGATCCAATATATCTTCAATATTAGGAAGAGGATAGGCATCGCCAATTGTTTTTTCATTAAGTTTGCGATAGTCTATTACTATTCGCCATTTACGTTCACCAGATGCATCGATCTTTTTAGGGACAATCCATAAGGGGCTAGCCCAAGGACTGACCGATGGTTTTATTATGCCTTGTGCTAACATGTTTTCAATTTGTTTTTCTATTTCATTTTTATGGACTTGTGGAAGGCGGTAAGGTTTTGAATGGATAGGTAGGTCGTCATGGGTATTTATTTCCATGAAGGTACTGTTTGTACGAGTTAAAATATCAGAAGGTAAAAAAAATATGTCATTGAACTCAGAGCAAATTTTAAGAAGAGAATCTTTTTCTTCACTATTCAAATGAGATAGTCGTAAATTTTCGTTTAAAGTTTTTAATCTAAAGTCAATGTTATTATTTGCTTGATTTGGAGCTAAACTATAAATATAACTTTGAATAGGAATTGATTTAATGGGAAGTTCTGGTATATTAACGGTTTGACTAAAAGGTGAAGTATTTACAACTGTAATTAAGGCTTCACTTTTATTGTTAACTTGAACTATAGCATGTGGAATTAGGAGATCTTCGTGAATTTTTATAGGATAAACTATTCCTTCTTTAAGGTTATTGGGATTTTTCACTTTAATTGGAATAACAGTTTCTGTGCGGCCATTAATTGTGATTGTGTTTGCGAATGATTGAGGAGTATTCCTATTTAATGGGATAGGAAATGGGATAGAACATAAGGACAAAGATGAAGTAGAATAATCAATTTTAGCTTTATGAGTTCGGAGAAAATCGTCACCTATAAGTCCGTCAAATGGAATATTTGTTTTTGTATTTAAAATTTGGAATTTGCTATTCAGTGTACACTCATGAATGTTCAACTCAATTGTAGTTTCGCCGATAGTAAAAATAGGAGCATTTGGTGATAAGCCGTTTAGAGTCAGACTATTTTCATTATCCAGATTATAATTATTTAAGCTAGAAGAATATATTAATGACGTTGAAGCGCCTGTGTCAACTAAAAATTTCAATATTTGATCTGGAGAATTTGAATTTTGTGAATTAAATAAAATATACGTTAGGTCATTAGTGGTGAATAGTAAATTAGATACTTTTATAATAGGTTTTTGAAGTCGGCAGTTATCTGTTCTAAATTTATCGGTGGATTCGGTGAGCTTTGGACATTGTGAAAATTTTGATGTGAATAATTAACATTTCCTTTACCGTTTTGACTTGAATTTTGATTATTCTTATTAAAGTTACTTTGTTGTCTAGTGTTATTCTTAAATTGTAGTTTACGACATTCTTCGATAACGTGTCCAAAATTTTTGCAATATTTACATTTTTTTACTAAATTAGTATCCATCTGAGAGTTTTGTGTAAAATGAATAGGTTTTTGTTTTTTGAAACAATTATTAGTGGAATGGTTATTACGTCCACAAATTTTACACCTGAGAAAATTGTTCGGCTTATATGTTAACTTTAATACTTTTTCTTCAGCAAGAGCAGCAGTAAGTGCACTATTTATTGTCTGAAATTCTCTGTACCTGAGCATTTGAGAAATTTGGGGATGCGAATGATAAATAAAACGATTTAAAGTAATATCGGTAATCATAGAAGATCTGCCCTCAATATTAGCAGTATCTTTTTTTGAATTTGAATTATGTACAGAGCCTACTACTTTAGAAGATAAATCTTCGAGTCTTTGAAAAAATTGCGACACATTTTCATTACTTTCTTGTTTAATCGTATTTAATTCTTCGAGTAACTGATCTAGAGATTTTTTATCTTGATAGAGATTGAGAAGCAAATCTGAAATTTCTGACCATGTGGTTAAACTGCAGTGAATATCAATTTGATCTCGAGCCTTGCCCGTAAGTTTATTTTTTAAGAATAATAATAAAGGTAATTCTTGATTTGGTTGTGCTAATTCAAAAACAGCATCAACTTGTTTGATGAAACTTCGTAAATTATGGGGATTACCATCAAAATTTGTGGGTAATAAACTTGTTAAAAATTCTAATTTATATTTTTCGACTGTGGAAATAGAAGCCTCGTTATTTGGCATATTTATTTTAATAATTTTCATGCAATGGTATGTAAATAATTTTTATTCAAACTTAGAATTTTCGTGGAATAAGGATGTCACTTATAGGAATTGCAAGATTAAAAAGAAACTACAAAAATACTTAAGTTACTCACTGTACAAGTCGGTATGATGCCGGTCTCCTATGTATGCGTCTTGGAAGATGCTGGAGTGGATCAGGACTCGCCTCGTGGAACACGTGGTTCGTTTGCCGAATTAACGATTAAAATCGTCGTTTTCGAGAAATAAAACGTCAGCAAAATCTCACTTCTGACACCAATTTTTTGTTGTATACTGCTCAGGTTAGCAGCAATAAAACAAAGTTTTAGAATTTTGTCTAACTAATTTATTATAACGAAAATATTTTTGTGGATTCTTTTGTGGAAGATACGGACCAGTTGCAGAATCGGAAATGAATGAGGAAGAGTTTACTTGGCTAGGAGGTTATATACCAAAAATCGGGGAAGAGAGACGGGAAGGGGTTGCAATGACCTGCAGATAAGGGTTGGAACTTGGACCTTGAAATTTAGAAAGTTAGGATATGGAATAATAAAAAGGAATGTACAGAGAGTTAGGTATGGAAGAAAAATGTACAGCATTATCAAAATATACACAACTGATACAAATAAATACAATTTAGAAATAAACATTATCTTAGCCTAACATGCAATTATAACTAAACATATACATAAATTAAGAATATACAACATTTCATTAGTTTTGAAATTCCGCAAGTGTTACCACAAAACACAAAATTAAATGTAGATTCGTTTTCTAATACAGAATATTGATAAAAATTTACTTTACAATGCCTATGAATAACACTAAGGGAGAGAAATCGTTCTCTGTCTCAAAACGAGTTAAAAATTTCTCAAGAAATTCTATAGGGCAGGAGAGGCTACCCTCTTTAGAAATACTTGCTGTAGAAAAAGAAAACCTGGGACACTAATATTGCAACGATATTATTCTTTAGATGTAACTTAACAGTTAAAAAGAGTATAAAATCTATAAAAATAAAAATCGTTTTTTTTAAGAGACCCACTTATACTACAACTTTTTATGCTTTTTTTAACTTTGATTTGGCTACTACATTAAAATATTATGCTATTTAAATTCTAGAACACTTGGTATTTAATAAGACCTTTTAAACATTTGACATTTGCGCACCAAATATTATTTTCGAAATATATAGGCAATAACCTTTCTTATTTAAAAATGTCAATGTACGATATTTCACAAACACCGTCCAGTACATTGAATACGAAAAAGAATTGGCAAGATATTTGAAAAATAATATAAAAAGTGCATTAGACAATATAACATATTAAATTAATATCACAATTATTGATATTTGTGTAAAATATAATAAATAGTAATAATTTTTTATTTATTCAGTAGAAATGAAAAAAAAAGAATATAAATAATTATAATAAAATAAATTATTTTAAGGAAGCTTTGTAATAATAGTGTAAAAAGTTGAAAAGCGTGAATGAGATTTCAATAAGAACAGCAAACAAATTGAATTGGTTACGTAGCTATAAGAATCAGTTTGCCGAGCTCATAACAACACCTCTATACAGTAGCGTGGTGAAGTGCTCTCCATAAAACTGCACCGCAATCACTTCACGACAATCAAACCCCCATAAACACCGCCGAGCTGCTAATTGTAACTTCCCATAACAATATACATAAGTACCATTCCGACTACCATTTATTACATTTTAATTTTTTATTGGCCGTAAAAACGGCATTGAGAGATTTTTTCACTCCGGAGAATAATCTTACAGAGAGTGGCGCATGAGCACATCATTTTGTTACTTTTATTGATTTCAGTAGCGCATAACGCCGCTACGTGGTTAGAAAGTGAACCACCGGGCCTAGGGCCTAACAAAGCCAAACAATCTTACACAAACGCCTCACAGTCTGAACGCCTGAAATGGGATAGAGGAATATAACGTTGTTCTGTGCTCAGACTGTGAAGATCCCTGCACAAAGCAAGCCAGACTGTCACAGTCTAAACGCCGGAGTCTTCCTGGAATGGCTGCCCCAGTCTGTAGAGGGGACCGAACCCTGCTAGGAGCGGGTTCTTTTTTTAATGGAACTTTGAGATGTAAGATAACTTGGAGAGGAGGAATAAATAAAACATTAAAAATTATTTTTTCGACGAGGACATCTGCATACAAGACGCATAAATACGTAAATAAAGCCCGTGTCGAGGGAGACTCGCTTGTAAATTGTACAGGCTTTGTAGGAACCAATGGGTAGAAATTAGCTGCCTGCAGTACCTTGTGGTATGCCACGGATGAAGATATATCATGCCGTACAACTCAATTAAGAAGGCTTGATTTACTGTGACAGCAATTTATACGTTACACTCATACAATGCGGTATTTTTGTATTCAAATTCAAGTCCCAATAAATATGACCTGTACAATGTTAAAAACAAATAAACAAAAAATAAAAATAAATATTTTAATAATTCATACGGTTTGCTATTTTTTATATATCACCAACAATTATTTTCTATATTCTTCGACATTTGTTGTAAAAAATAATGTTTTGTTCGTTACAATTTTTAACTACACAAATAGTACCTTAGTTTGTATTTTTAGGATAAGCAATTATTTTCCAAATATACTTGCGAGGAAAAAAGTGCAAATCAAACAAAGATCCAAATAGAATATGAAATGATTTCATCAAATGAAATAAATATGTATATCAGAAAACGGGTAGGATTACGAAATGTTGGTTGCAAATATCAACTACAAAAGAACTTACGATTCTGGACTAGGAATCGTTTTTTGTGGTTGAATAAGTTCCAAGACAAATAAAGAACATTTTATTTTATGATTTAGAAATATTTTAAATTCATTGCAAATCTGTGGTGAGATTCCATAACTTTCTATAATTTGGACTTGTTATGATATCAATTGCAAATATGAACTGCTTATTCTACTGATAGGGAATGTGTTTGCAATTGACGTTTGGCGTACAATTGTTATTTGTAGTTGTTATGAGTTACAGAAACCCATCCTTGATTTCTTACCATGAAGATATTTGACATTTGTAATTGATACCCAAAAAGAGAAATTGATATTCGTAGTTGTTACGAGTTTTGGAATCCTCTCTTGTTATTGACAATTTTTTTTTATATTATTATTATTATTATTTATTTGAGCTAATATTTGTCATTTGTCTGTCAGATAAAATATAAATTATTTCAATATTTGCGTTTGAAGAAAAAAATAATGCGTCATTCGGGGTAAAAGTGTCTTTGTGTACCTCGCATGTAATTGTCCGACTCGCTTTTACTCTTAATAACGCAATATACTATTTTAAGAAAAAAATTTAAAAAAGTTAACTTTGATCATTTTAAATAGAAGAAAAGAAAGTTGGTTTTTTAAAGTGTTTGAACTAAAACAACGTTTTAGATTAGAATTAACATTAGCATTAGTGCCTTTTTAATTTCCTTAAAAGAAGTTAGTACTCGCATTATCTAATAATATTCAAACCCTCTTAAATTATTCATGAGGTCGGTTTACCCCGTCCCCGCCTCGAACTGAAGTTTTAAATCGCAATTACAGTTGCAACTTTTAATCTACATAATTCTCGGTAATGGCGCCATAAAAGTCGCCGTGGCTGCTCGCTCTGGAACTATGCAAAGCGCAGGAAAAAATCGCCATTGCCATCGCCGAATTCGCGCAAACGTACGGCCCATAACCGCGAGTTACGCGACAGGTACAACCCGAACCGAAGCGACAACTTGCCGGGCCTATTCTTCATTCCACTTGTTTTGCTCCATAGCAGTTTTATCCCAATTCAAATGGCGCTGATGGCTATTTTCATGGATTTTATATCCATGTTTATTATCGTTTATCATACTTATATATTACCACCAATGGACATTATTGTAAATCTGCTTTACTACATATGTAGTTTTATTTGTTGATTATGAATCATTACGATTACCTACAGGACTAAAACGTTTAACCAAAATAAATATTTTTTATTTTGGTCCCATTTTTTTTTAAGATATGTATTTGATGTGTAGTTACTTACCATTAATTGTGATGTTTTTAAAATATTGTCTCGTTCGAATATGGAATCTGAAACAAAATAAATAAAATTAGTATTTGAATCAGTTTGAGGTAAAATAATAGTGTAATGAAGACATGGATTGACTCAAGCTGCTTCTGCCCTAAAAAAGGTAGTCATAGGGTTTCTAAGATATTTAAAAAATATATCAAATGAAAGTACTTTACGAAGGCTCAGACATGCAAAAATTTACTGTTGATTGACTTTTGTTTTTTACAAGAAGATGTCAGAAGTAAGTCGTGTTTGGTATAGAATGAAAGCATTCGATAAAAGATGGCTTGCAGAAATGAAATTAGCCATTAAAAAAAATATTTCATTGACGCCGGAGGCCTAGGAAACGCTCAGCATAGTTGAGCATTCACTAGTTTCAGATCCTAAATGTTTTCATAAAGAAACTAATAATAAAATATACTTCTAGCTCTTGTTTATTTTTTCACTAATGTTAAAAATGTCACTAAAATATCGGAATTTTGTTTTATACTTTTTTACATACATTCAAACGGACTTATTGGAATGATTGCAATATCTTCTTTATGAATGGATGAACATACATACAGGGTGGAATGCGAAATTGGAAACACTGGAAGTTATTAAAATTGTTCGAAAACCTGAATAATATTTTTTTCGGAATGAAAACAAATGTAATAGTTTTCACTCAGATCGCTTCTGTAACAAAATTTATATTAATCATTTATTGAATGACAGTTACGCTAAGCACATTCTTTATCAATTTCCACTTAGGTAAAATGTACTTGAACTAGAGTGCATTGGTGTTGACATATGGTAAAGGCATTCTGCAGTGGAAATACATCATTACTGACATCTGTAATGTAATTATTTTACCAGAGCAGTCGTCCGTTGTAAATAGAATAATACGTACATTAATTAAATAAATAATCATTTATTGCATTATTATGTGTTTTGGTTATTGAATGAATGATATTTACGGCCTTGGCCCTTTAAATTTAATATTCATTGTTCTGCATAATATTGTTTTTGTTATTATATTCATAATAGTGTATCACAACTCCATATTAATTACATTACCTCCCCCTTCCATCCCTCTAAATCGATCCACTCCACCCCCATCCGTTGGCGAAACCGCCGCAGTAAATCCTGATCTAATACCAGCGGCCTCATTGTCCCGGCCATTAAGCGGATCAATAGATTACGCATGGATTCATGACGTCACGAATCACGGGGCTAATGCGCGCTTTACAAACATGGCTGCCGCAAATCCAGCCGACGGAAAACTCCACAAGCCGTGTTTGTTGGTAAATATGGGCGAGGAACTGGACCGTGATAAGGAACTTAAATATTGAATTTGGGGACAGAAAATTATAGCACACGAGAATCAAAACTGGGTGAAAAGGTTGAAAATACAGTTTGAAATTTTTAAATATATTTCTTTGTTCAATTAGGTACATCATACTTTATTATTTATGAAATATACTAAGTAAAATTATTTACCACTAAATTCCTACTAAAAATATGTAGTACATTCTCCATTCTAAATAGGTATTTTTATCTATCATCCGACGAACTTTCCATTAATTTTTTAAATCTGGATAACTATTATTAAATAATAGTTTGGGAATTCATTTCATTCATACTGTTATACAGTTTTAACAATTAACAGTTTACAAATAAATAGGTATCTAAAAATAAATCTACATTATTTTCTGATATTATTCTAGAGTCTTTCAAAAATCAACATTCATACAGATACACTATTTATTTTATTAAAAAAGGGATTTTGGACGACATCATTCGACTTTATGATTGTCAAGTCTATGCTTTAACTCTTATACGCCTGTATAATACCTTTTTAGTAGTTAAACGATAGTTACAAAAATTATAGGATCATTAATAAGTGACAATCTTTTCCACTGTTTTCTTCCTATTGTACACCATTGCTAAGTAGAACAACAAATTACTAAGGTGTAATTTCTTGAAAATTTACTTGCATATTTGGTAGAATGATTGTTTCTCTAGGAAATTACTGCTGATGGTGGGTTCTGAACTAATCGAACGCAGCATCTCACAATCTTCGCGCGTAAGTAAGTAAGTCACCGTTTTCTTTTCTCCTGTCTCCTATATTAAATTCAATAACAATATTATTTCCAATCTAATGGACTAAATCGGCCTATAGGTACAAGCAAAATGTACCGAACAAGTTGGACAAACATTATTTTTGGTTATTTCTGTGTTCAAATGTCAGTACTGACGCTTAACCATTCATTCACTACTTTGTAAAAATGGAATATTTGTGCAAAACAATAATAAAAATTGTAGGGAAAAAATAAAAAAATATAACTGATCGCGACAGACTGCTTTCTCGCCATTTTATTCCATCATTATTATTTCTTCATTTCTTGTAAAGTATACCATTATTTTGTCTTTAATATGATGAAATAAGCCATTAATAACTTATTTTGACAATTATTCTGTCTTATCATGGGCGAAAATTTAATTTATAATTTATTAGGATAAAATAGATTTAATATTAACTTCCAATCTATTTTCAGTTTTATGTCTGTACCGGGATAATAATACTAATGTGAATTTCTTTTAATCCATGCAAGCTTGTTAGTGGCCTGTAAATAAGCAATAGTTTTAATTTCGTTATAATGAACAACTTACAATACATCACCGTAAAAAGCGCATAAATCAGCAGTAAACTTCATCCAATATCCAATTAACACGTGGATGCATTGCATCGTATCCATGCTTTGCCATGCATATGCAATCCCATTTGGCTTGGCATAAACTCCCGCAATGGTCCATATTTCTTACCCATCACCCCATATTTTTAAAATTCCATCAGCGGCGTATGAAGCAATCTCGCACGTACGTTTCAATATCGCCGGCGTGCGAGCCGCAGAATGGCGGAGAGAGAGGGAAGATACGAATGGGCACTTGTGAGAACGGGATAGCCAATTCGGATCTTCAAGAGGAGTACATCGCCCATTTGGTTCCTTACATTGCTCGTAGAGGAGACGCCTATGGGCACAGGGAGGGATGCAGACCGGGATTCAGGACCAAACTAAATGTGTCAATGTTTATGGAAACATGCACTGTTTTATACTCAATAGCTTTACATATATTCTTATAAAATCCTATCAGGTTCTTTGTTTATACAAAACAAAAACTTAATAAATATGAAAAGAAACGTCAGGCTAAATAACTTCAAATTTAGTGGACATTGTTAGATTAGTGGTTAACGCTCAAGCTTTGTTAAATAAATTTAATCTCTTGTTATACTTTTTACCTCTCGCTACTCAGTAAAAGGGGTATTGGAATCATACTAAAAATCGAATAGTGAATTTTCAGTAAATAAGTACGTCTCGAAGCCCCTAGAACATGATTTTAATGTTTTTACGATGATGTCTGTCCGTGTGTAAATGGATGGATGGATGGATGTTGTAACGATTACCCAAATACTACATAGTGCAGAAAAACAGTTGAAATTTTGGATATAATATTCTGACACTCCATATTAAACCTGATATTTTGGTATTAATAGTACAATCCGACGTTATGATTTCATAAAAATATCTGAAGTGAATTATTAATTTTTATCCAAAATAAAAGTAGCGCAGTGTACGAATGGTTCAGAATCCACAATAAAATATGTTTCTTGTCGATATTGTACATTGGACAGACTGACAACCTACACCTACACTATTACAATGCAAGTAAAACTTGTCACGAAACAAGTACTTTAGATACTCGAGACCCTGTTCTACATAGAATTATTGTGTCACAGATAATGATGATGTTCGGAACTCTTAGGATCTGGGGACAACAACAATACTAAAAAAATTAAAATGTCCAGTGATTCTTATTAACGCATATCATATCCGCAGAAAAGATAAATGCATAAATATTACTTTTGTACATTTATGATTTTTAAAATACTATTTTCAATAATGAAATATGTTTGATACTTGTTAATAATTATGCGATATATCGATAATGTCGATAGTTTTACTTTAAAATATCGGTATTATGTATCGACTTTTGATATAACTTAACTTTAAATATGAATTTTCGAAAATATACAGACAGACTGACTGATACTGACAAAAACAATATGATTATTTTTATGTTTATTTAGCAAACCCAATTTAATTTTGTGTTCTTTGTAAAATTTCTTAATTATTTCTATTTCTTACAATACCAAATTACTTTGCCCAGATATCTTGATTGATCCAAATACAAAACAAATTATTTTAATTCGATCCTACATTTTTGTTTTTGAGGACATGAAAAATATATTTATTTTAATTTAATATTATTTACATATTTATTTTAATTTAACTACAAAAGGTAGTCTCTGTTCAAAAAGCTTTAATTTTGAAAGTAAAAAAGTAAGAAGCTGTATTTCCCGGTACGGCCCTGCGTTCCCACTTGAGTTTCGATGTTTCTGAGCGTTCGTTCCTAATAACACGGCACCTTTCATTAGCTGTGATTCGGAACAATTACCATTTCAGTTTTTACATGAACTTCAAACGTACTTGTTGCACGAACTCGGATCTGAATTTATCCGCAGGTTATTCAGCAAACGGTTATCGGCAGCCTTGACTTGCGGCATTGCTTTGCCACCCCCTTCGTACAACAATGAACCCGCCCCCACGCTCCTATTTGTAATTACATGTAAGCAATTTGAATGAAATGACGTGTCTGACAAGCATTAAACACCGTGTTTTAAAAATGGCGCGTTTGTCATTCGCCATGAAAAGAAGTCACGCGAAGAAGAAAACAATAGAAAGATTAAAAAAAACAAATGTTGTTTTCTCAAGACACTATTTCATATTAAGACATAAATGTAAATCATAAAAATATAAAGGAACACTGGGGAACATTAAATAAAAATATAACATTGTCATTTACTAAATATAAACATGAGTTTGGTTCTTTCTATCGCATGGTCATAAAAATTAAAAATAAGAACATACATATAAATATATATAGATACTCATATATCGTCATATTGTATTACCCCTTTTCTGTCTTTCTTTAAATTTTTACTTATTCTTTACAATAGTTTTTTTTTCCATAATGAATGCTATTTTGTGAAACATGTTTTTGAAATTATAATATACCTTTTTAAAAAATCAAGAATACCTGATTTCAATAAAAAGAAGCCGATTTAAATAAAAAAAATCTGATTTATTTGATTTTTTTTTTTAATCTGATTTTTATAGAACCATGTTCTGTAGTCATAATCTTATTATTTTTTCATAATGTGATACAAACTGAACGTTTAAATAAAAATAGATATTAATTGAGTTAGAGAGCACATTTAGAGCAATGTTAAAATAGGTTTATATAGATCTTAAAATGTTTTTTTTTTTAATAAAATACAGATAAATAATTTTTGGACGGTCCCTAAAGCTTGTTATTGTTATTTAAGATCTCTTCAATTTTTATAGGAATATAAAGGATATGAAACCAAAATGATAATTTCATCTGTTTGGAGATAACTTTTAGTTGAATTTTTATGGGTTATCTTTGAAACATAGAGTCCAGAAGGTTCTGCAATGTACAAGATTAGATGCCCGCAGATATAAAAGGGTCGCGGTTGGTGGTTCGAGGAAGTCAGTATCAGTCAGAGTTTGCAGAAAGTCACTGAAGAAAGTCATTGTCGGTCAGTGCATGTCAGCGACATGAAATAAATAAATAGTTGGTGATATATATCATAATTGGTGATATAAATACCGTGTATTAAGTATTAACAGCCGAATTCTCGAAACGGTGTTAGCTTAAAACCAAAATGAGTGTTAGCTAGCACCGTCTTAAACCCGGTATTAAAATTTAGTCTAACCCGTATTCTCGAAACAAACACGGTGTTAGACTAACCCAGTGCTAGCTTAGCACCACATCGTATCAAAATGGCGGCTGGTATTCCAGCTGTCAAGATCATTTGAGCCCTATCTGAGAAAAGTATTGGGCTAGAGGTGGTGAAAGTGTTAATATTTATATCGATATTAGTGAGCAACTAGCGTGACTAATATGGATCACATCTCTCATTGTATTTTGAAAGCCTCCACTTGCTAAAAATCGCAGTAATCAACAACTGTGTGGGAATAGACATATAATTTGATGTTTTAATATTACTATCTGCAAATGGTCTAATCAAACTGGAATTTTCTAGAACAAAATTACTTGGAAGCCTGAAATGTGTGGTAAATAAATAAATTAACTGTCCAAATATTTTAATAATGAAATATTTTATTGATGTTGCAGGTAAAGCCCTGATATACTCGCCATAAAATGCCACACCTTGAAGGAATTGATATAGGCAATTCTCCTTCTAATGTACAAGTGCTACTATTGTCTTCAAATAATTACATTTTCAAGTGCTAGATGTAGAAGGCCGCCTTTATTTTAAATCGTTTACCAGGGCTGTACATGTAACGCCCGCTCTTACATTGCTGATGAAGGAGAGGCTTATTGTAATCACGAAATCCTTAAAATATTTGATCTAATCAATATTTAGAATTTCTAGTGATATTAAAAAAATGTATTATTACTCGATAATAAACAAGTATGAAAAATATTACTTTGAAATTATGCTTAGTAATGAGGCTGTATATTTTATGACAAACAGCAAAGCAGTGTGTAATCAAAACTAAGATGTAGATGTTGGCTTGGACGATGTATTCTGTTTGGGCGGTTTAATTATTAATTCATTGTTATTTGCCTTGTATTTCTTTTTAAAAAAGTAAAAATCGTCTCATTTTATTACGTTAGTGATAGAAATTAACATTTAAAAAAAAAATTTTGTATTATGAACGTAACGAATTTTCACTAAAACTGCTAGGAACGAGTTTTAAGTTTTGGTGCTAAATTTAACCCGTATCAGACGGTGTTATTCTTTGTGAATAGGATTAAGTTATTTATTTTGCGTTGTCATGGATATGGCAAGGGTTAGTGTAACTAGCACCGGTGTTAGCCGAGTGTTAAGAGTTTAGTACTATACTTTTTTGAGAATAGGTTTAGCGCTAACACCGGCTAACTAACCCGGTGCTAACGCTAACACCGTTTCGAGAATTCGGCTGTAAGTGTTTAAAGAAATGTTCTTAGTGTTTCAGTCTTTATTAATAATTATTATTTTTAAATTATTGTACATATTTGTTTATTCATTTATTAAACTTAGTAATATAAATATCCTTGTTTCAATTATTTTTACATTTCACCTAAATAAATAAATTTTTTTGTATTTGCAGAAAAATAGAAATAGCAAAATCTGATTAAAGATTTGCTGACCAAGAAGTATCTAAAAACTTTAAAGTTAGTTTTATAGCCGTTTCTACGAAGCTCATTGAAATAACTACATACATATTTATTTATTTGCGCATTCTGCAAAGTTTACAGGGGTAAATTGAAACCCCCTTATTTACGCTCATCTCACGTAGCCCATATCCATCATGGCACATCTAGTGGATCGTTTTCGCTATAAAGTTCCTCGTTCGAAGCTCCTGAGGGACGTATCAATCCCGACGCCGAGCGTCGGGCGTCGGAACCTGAGACTACACAAACACAGCGTCGGGAGATGAGCATTACACAGCGGGAGTTACACACACCTGAGGAACAAGACGGAATGGCGGGAGGGATTCCTGATTGAAACGGGAATACTTCCTATAACTAATAATAATAGATGTCGTTATAGCTTAGTAGTTTATATATGGTTCAATATGTCTTAAGCAGTTCAGTAATAGCTGTGGTATATTTGTAACTTTCAAGGAGTATGGAAGATGTCATTTGCATGTAATTTTCAAATTATTGAATATAGTTTATTAAACGAAACCGTTAGATAGTTACAAGAGAATTAAATGAATGTTGTGACGAAATATTTAATAAATTACTGTAACAAGTGTTATTATTGATCTTCGCATATAATTCTACTTATACCTACTTTTATATCAAACTCAGGTTTATTACGATGAGCCAAAAATTAAATTTTAATTGTTTTTGCATTTCTTTATTATTATATTTAAAATTATATTATTTGCTACCTTATCTGGTAATTTTATTAACCCAGAACGTACTCCAAATTGTAATCTATCTGTTGCTTCACTTTCATGATCTACTATTTACTTATCCGATATCCCTGTAATTTCGGCGCTTCATGTATTTTAACTTTCCCTCAGAATTTGCTCCAAATTTTAAAATTTCTGTACAAAATTTTACCCTTGTATTTATTTTAAAGTTGATTGTTTACTTTAGGTTTATTATTCAAATGCTGTATTTTATATGATTTTTTCAACTGTTTTTATACTCTATTATTTGAGTAATCGTTACGAATACATCCATCCATACATTCACAGACACGGACAGATATCATTGTAAAATTATTAAAATCGTGTTCTAGGTACTTCAAAACGTTCTTATCTATTGAAAACTTACTATACGATTTTTAGCATGATTCTTATACTTCTCTTACTGAGTAGCGAAAGGTAAAAATTACTTAGTAACATTTAACTTTTATAAATGCATTTTTTATCCAAAAATTTATTAATTAATTTAATTCAATTTCAAACCCAGCTGGATTATATTATGTAGATCTAAAATATTTATAAAGTTAATAGTCATAAGAATGTGAAATATAATATAAATATCTGAGAAAATATTCTTAGTATACCTACGTATAGTTTTCATTCATTTCATTTATTTGATTTCTCAATAAACTTTATGTACCTACATATACAATACAATGAAAATCGTATTTTTGGTTGAGGGTATTGTTAATCTAATTTTAGGAATTTAAAAATTAAAGAAATGATCTTGACGAAAGTTATACCCTACATCTTAGTTCTTGAAAGGGTCTTTTTAAAAAAATTAGAAACCGAGATTCTATTCAGGTTTTCTACGTTAAACTGTTAGACATGTAATTAACTAGTAATTTTCAGATATTGTTCACTATCTAAAACGTATTTAAAAAATACATAAATAATGATAGTACTATTATCTTTAACACGTAATTTCCGTCCATTAAATCAACAACAACGTGCTATACCCCTAATTACACAAACATCTCCATATCCATTAGTAATGAATAGTACACCTATCCAAGTAGGCTGGGGAAAGAAAGGAAAAAACAGCATGAAGACATCTGGGAGGGGCCGCGTGACGTATGGGCGGCGAGGGTGCAGGCCGGGAGGTGCATTGTCCCCGGCCCGCGTGACTGTCGCACATTACTTCTAGTAACGCGCGAGTTATGGGCACGAGAGCGCCCAGCACGGGGACGGAGATTTGCTCTAAATAATTCATTCGCTCTATTTACGAGGTGGTAATGATGCTGGGTGCACTTGCGAATTACGGGAATGGTTGTATTGGAGTAAGGCTTCGCACTTTGCAGAATCTTGAGCGATTAAATCAAAGTATGTTGATCGGGATTTTAAATACAATATCAGCAATGTACTGTTATGATATGTTAAAAACTATTTTTCTATCTTCAAACATAAACGAAAGTTTTATTTAATTTATAAATATCTTAGAGCAATAGTGCTCAACCTTTAGCTTAAAGCTGCGTTCACAACCACGTAATTAGTAATTTAAATTACAACTTTCAATTTGCAATTTCTACTTCTAATCAGAACCATTCACAATATATAATTCACTTGCTTTATTTACGAGGTGGTAATGATGGTGGATGCACTTGGCGAATTACGGGAATGGCTGTACTGGAGGGTCCGCACTTTGCAGAATCTCCATCGATTAAATCAAAATAGATTCATGGGTTTTTGAATACAAAGGCCGTATTTATGATCACGAACTGACCCAACACCCAACTCACCCAGCTATTTCGCTGGGTTGATGAGTTGAACCTGTTTTCTATTTTTGTTTATACATTGCTTATTTTTTATATCTGTCAGAAGTTATATTTGTTATAGATTAAAACGAAACACATAAGTAAATAATTTTAATAATCACTTAAATTTACCATTTAAAATTTTCACCAACTACAAAATTTGATTGTTTATTTGGTACTAACACGGGTAAGTTTAGGAACAGTTTAGGGTTGTATTCAAATTTCTCAAATAAATACGGCCAAAATTAGCAACATACTGATACAAGCGTGTTAATTCAGTTAGAAACTATGTATCTTTAAAGGTAAACGGAAGTTATATTTATTTATAAATATCTTAGAGCACTAGTGCTCAACCTATAGCTTAATTCAAGTCAATTTATACGGCGCCACCGTTGACATAAATATAACTTATTGCTATTGCAAAGATTTGCTCTAAATAATTCATTTGCTGTATTTACAAGGTGGTAATGATGCTGGATGCAATTGGCGAATTACGGGAAATGCTGTACTATAGGGTCTGTACTTTGCAGAATCTCCATCGATTAAATCAAAGTTGCACGGGGTTTTAAATAGAAAATCAGTAATGTACTGATATGATCGTATAAATTCTGTTAAAAAATATTTTTCTATCTTCAAAGGTAAACGGAGGTTATATTTATTTTATAAATATCTTAGAGCAGTAGTGCTCAACCTTTAGCTAAACTCAAGTCAAATTATACGGCGCCACCGTTGACCTAAGTATAAGTTATTTCTATTGCAACATAAATCGTAAGTTTCTGATAACATTTATTATCTATGCCATTGTGAACGGAGAGTTATAGAAAATAAATGTACTACACGTAGGGTGATTATCATAATCATACGAATACCAAAAATAGATATTGCTATTAACATATAAGTAAAGAAGAAAGGCGTTAAATTTCAGAATCAAAATCAAATTGAAAAATGATTCTACTTCCGTTTAATGAGAGACTCTTTATTTTCCTAATTTCAGTAAGGTAGACTATTGATACTAATATTTCACTAGTGAATTAGTGAGGTCATTAATTCACGCGAAATCAAATTGGAAAATATGCATATACAGAAACATTAACAGCTATAAAACTAGAATATTTAGTTCTTATTACCTATAAATATATTAATAATAGTGTTATTACATTTATTAAATTTACAGAGACTCGTATTTTACAATACAACAAACTTAAATGATAACTTTATTTTATATCTGTTTATAACACTATTTTGAAATTGTATGAACGTATGAATAAAAATAGAATAAGTTTCTAAAAATAAAATTAATTTTTTATTCATTACACTAATTAAAATTACCCACTTTTTGTTGTATGGACGCACTGGGAATAATGTAGTACAAAAGTTGAACTAGAAAAAAACATAAATTACCGAGACAGAGTCATATGGGAATTACGTGTTCCGTAATGTATAACTTAGTTTTATTATTTTATGAAGCAGAAACACACATAAAAATAATTTATCCAAATGTAAACCAAATAACAACCGTCAAATAATATGTAAACTTATATAGAAATATAAATAATCCCTAATTCAGAATAAATGAATAGTACAACAATGGTAACTTAAATAGGTATATATTTTTGTATGCTCCAAAAATACATACATAGTGATACAAAAAAGAAAATTGCCTTAACAAGTAACATAGTGATATTGTTCGTAAATTAAAGAACTTAGGTTCGAATCCTAATCAAGGCATGTATGTTTTTTAATTAAACCAATGTTTATATTATAACCTGTTTACTAAACGACCCCTTCTGGTCATTCTATCTGGAATGAAGAGTGTACCAAAAAGAAAATATTTTTTTACGGCCGGGAATAGAAGTTTCTATGACATCAAAATAGAGATAGAAATCGCAAATAATTACATTATTTTTTGTCGTAATTACATTCATAATAAATTAACAACAACGTAAACTAAGACAATTAAACATTTTTTTAAGCTCGTGCTTCAAATTTATATCTAGAAAAAAAACGTACATTTCTATACCTAGATAGGTAATACTATTGTTTGGCAGGAATTGAACTTAGATTTTCAAAATAAGAGCCGTTGATTTTACCAGTTAGATCAGGGACCTCAATTATGGATACTTTTAAGTGTCAATGAGTAATAAATTTTGTAGTTAAAAGAAATTAATATATTGCCCTACATTATATAAATAAATAAAATTTCAATTTATTGCGAAAGGAGTTATTTCATAAATTGTATACTTATTGATGTTTGTAAAAATAAATTGAAATCCAGTTGTATTTTTATGCACGGGAAGTAAAATTGGTCAAACGTTATTGGGAATATTTAAAATAAAGTCGTTGCGAGAATTGTTTATATCAATTCGGAATTGCAATAGAGTAAATCGTTTCGCCCAAATCCACAGTTCATTTCAGCCATTAAACTCTCTCATTTTCCACAAATTTTAACGAGCATCCCTGTACAAAGCAATCTGAATAAACAACCCTTATCATTAAAGCCCGTATCAAATTAACAAAGCACACAACCCTAATAAACAATCCATTCGATAAGCTGTCGCGCTGCGCGATCGAACTGCGCCGGTGCGAAACGTATTGAACATTATCTCCTCGGCTTTTTATTTCACGGCCGGGGCATAAAGATAACCGTAATGAGTTCGCGAGTGCTTTACAGCAAGAGGGACACTACGCACTACAGGCCTCATTATTGCTTCATAACTCCACAATGGGACGTGACGGGAATCACTACTGCCTACCTGCTACACACACTATTGTTTTCATAGCAAATAAATAATATATAAATATTTACTTAATAGTTAATCTTTTCAAGAATAAAGTAGAAATTCACTGCTTTTAACTTGAGTAATATAGATTATGAGGATACATTATTACAGAATTATGTATATTAAGAAAACGAAAATATTAACTCTTTTTTTCTTAACAATCGCCATTCCATTTTGCAAAATAATAAAATCTGTATAACATCACTTTCCAATATTGACTTTCCTTTATAACATTTTTTTATCGTTTTCAGTTTAACAGTATAATTTTTTTATGGCACTTCAAATTTGAAAACTATAGTTATAATTTTTTTGCAAAAATATGAACAACTTTAATTTTTTTAAATTATGTATCCTGAAAGATGGCTTCAATCAATAATAATATATTATACATCAAGGTTGAGAATACTATTATTTTTGACCTAGAGCCAAATTTTGTAAGATATAATTAGTCAATAATGGTATTCTCAACCGTGGTATAAAATGTACTCGTATGTTATTGCATTTACTACTAGCGTTTTAATAACAATTCTACTAAAAAAATGTTATATTGAAAATAACAATAACATACATTTTGACATGAACATTAACTAGTGTCTTAATATTAACAAAAATAATGTAGGCTGTCTTTGATTTTATATTTATCGTTTCAGTTTTAAACCTCACTGATGATTTTTAATTTGAGTTTATTTCGGTTACTTATTTAATTTAGACGGCATATTTAAATTGTAAATTCATACTTTACACATTTCTTGAGTTGAATAATTCAAACAATATTTGGATATTTTTCTTTAGAAAGTGACAGTCATTATCGACCATGACTATTAATGATTACCAAGTAAGCGGTAGTGAAAACAATTTCTGATATCAAATAGAAGTTAATAACAGTTTGTAGTGAAAAATATTACATTATACTCCAAGATTAAGAAGACTATCATTATTGACCTAGGGCCAAGTTGTGTCCCGAGTTGCAAAGCAATAGACAAATACCACTGTAGCGCGGAATATTTTTTTTTATTTATAAATATTCACACTTGGTTTCTTGATGGTAATTTGTTTCAGAGATTTGTCCTGTCAAAAACACTCGAGCGACGCTCTCGTGATATTATCGTGAGAATTTTATCAACCAAGTGTTCATATAAATAAAAAAATATCTGGCTAAATTAAACCTCTAGTCTCGACAATAACATACATGTTGACATGAACATTAACTTGTTTCTTAATATTCACAAAAATAAAGAAGGCTTTCTTTGTTTTCCTATTTGGCGTTTCAGTTTGTGAACTTCACTTTTGATTTTTAAAATGATTTTATTTAATTTAGACGGCATATTTAAATTGTGAATCTGCAATATACACTGCTCTTGACTTAAATGATTCAAATAATATTTGGATTTGGAGATTGAGTTTCTTTTAAAAGTGATAGTTTTCATTACTGATAATGGTTAATAATAAGTCAATAGATCTAGATGACCATGCTTACCAAGTAAGTGGCAGTGAAAAACAATTTCTCATGTCAAATAAAGGTTAATAATAGTGGATGCTAAGTTAGTAATATAAAAAAGTTAAATAGTGTTGTGGAAAATATTTATAAAACAGCAGAGTAAGTTATTTTAAATGCATGGATAAAGCATGGGTCTGCAACAAAACTACAAACATGTACATTCTGCTGGAAACCTCTTTTATTCTCGAGATAATTCAAATAAAGCAATTGTATGGAAGCTGACAGAAAAAATAGAAGAATTTAGTTGTTTGAATCTGTAGGGTAGGGATAGTGTGGAGCGATAAAAGCAACATTCCGGAACGGCGGCCGGAGAGAACGGAGCGATATGAACACAACACCGGATGTTTTATGCGGGCAGTTATTCGCTGGATAGCCGGGCGGGTATAGAGTAATCCATGTAGATTCACGAGTACGGCCCGATAGAACAGCTCTGTCGTCACCCGAACGCATAACTCAGGTGATAACGACCAGTGTCTCTCTCCCACATGAGCAAAAATACAACGGGGTAATGAGGAGGAAGACATTCCACAACCACTCGCACTCACGGAGTAAATATCAATCAACTTCAAAACCGGATTATATATACATCCAAACCACGCGGAAAAACCTACACATTATTTATTAATTAAGAAGAGAAGATTTATTTATTTTATCTTCCATTTTTTTAAGAAATATTTTACGCCCAAAACTTTTAAAGTAAATTGGAAATACCAGCATACTAAAACAATATAAAATAAGTTCACCTCTGATACTGGGCTGTGCATGATCAAGAAGGATGAAACAGTTGATCGGCATCACAAAGTATTCTTAAAGAAATTTGCAACTGTGGTTCATCATATTAAACTTCATCAATTTTAATATTTTCATAAGGTTTATAATAAACACCTCAGAACGTTCTATTTTTTGTTCAATGGATTGTCTAACGTAATCTACTCGTGTAACATGAAACGTCATTAAAATTGTTGACGTTTGATATAACACCACATCTTTGCTTATTTGAAGCGTCTATATTAATTATATCTTTATACAAATTTTGATTGTTTGTATATATGAGATGTTAAAAAATAAGTGTTCAAGTATTATATTCTGTGTCCAGAAATGAACTATTTCAGAGATAGGGGAGTTTTATTTTTTAAATAAGCCTAAGTAAATATGAGAACCATGATTTAAAAAAATGATTAGTTTAGAACCTTGGAATTAAATAAGATTATTATCGGATTATACCAAAATTATACATAATATACCGGTAGTTTATTTTAACGTGAAACATAGGATTTGCTATATTCTTGGTCACGACTTCATATTTGATTGACAGCAATGTATCAAAGCGTTTACTTTAAAATAGAAAATAGATTTAAATTCAGCTCATTAATTGTCATATTGTGATTTTGGTGGTGGACAAATAGAGTGGTCCGCTAGGTGTCCTGATCTAGCAATATTATTTTTATTTAATTTACATTAAAAACGAAGTTATTTAATGGCAATATGTATATTAAAGAATTAAAATATAAAATTTAAAATCAATCTAGACACATTAAACTTACTCTAATAACAAATATTGTAAATAAATTGTTTAACCTCAATTTTATATCTGCTATGTTTAATTTTAAATTGAACGCAAATATATTGCTGTCAATCAAATGTCAAGTCGAAACAATAGTTATAAGAAATCCCACGTTTCACATTAAAATAAATTCACGGTATAATAACTATATAATCGGGTCAAACAACAAAACAAAAGCGTTACTAATATTCTTTATAATATATTTACTAAACAATAAATATTAGCATTACATTGTTGCATTGTTCATTGCTTTAGAACTTCATTTGCATTGACGGAATTGTCACATTCATTATAAGTTGCCATTTGTGTTTCCGAAAAAATATTTTAGGAAATAGTTTTTGTTCTTGATAATCCTGCTCTTAATATAATGTCTATGTAGATGAGACGCCTTTGTACTCCAGATTTATTTATTATTATTTTCAAAATTCAAAAAACCTATCTGTCTAAGAAGGGAAGGTTATAACCATTTCATCCCTCCTTTAAATCCATCACTAGACAAGACTACATAAAATCACTTGATTGAAAAGTTTGTAATAATGCACATGTTAGGAATTCCCATACGCGACATGTAGGTAATTGTAAGTGCGTAATCCTCATTCGCAACCTCTTACGTAAATCTTCTCAAGATGAAATGAAACTTATAAAGCCGGCTATAATCCCCGCGTAATTCTAGGCCGGTCCAATATAAACAGACATGAGTTACTCTCCTCCCTCCGGCTTAAAATGAATTCACGTTGCCGGATCCAAAATGCTCCGTATATCCACTTAATTGGATAGAAGCTAACCCTGCGGATCAAGTCGACACTGATAACTAACCCGCGGCGCTTAGAATGCTCCTAGCTACATTCCTCGGGGGGTGGGGTGCGTGGCATGTGAGCTCTAAAGGAGCAGTCTCGCACGCACAACGTCTCACGCAGGCGAAAATGATGGCCGTATGTTAGTTGCCGAAAACACACGGAATGAGAATGGCTCCCCACAACGGAAAATAGAAAATATTTTTGAAATTACGAATATTGCTCGGGTGTTCATTAAGGGTTACTTTGAATACATATTACATATTATTATTTAGGTGGGTCTGTTATGTGGTCTAGTAACACCAAAGTGACCGAATATAACTCTAGTAATTTTAATCCCCTGTGGTGCTCGTCCATAGTAGCTACTGTGCTTGACAGATGATTTCTAGTAAACACTCTATATGTTATAAATATATCATTATCAACGTTTGAGATATAGTAGATTGGCACACCCAATAATGGGTAAGCTGAGAATGACACATTTTATTGTGATTTAATTCGCTCACTAAGTCTGACACACGAACGACGTTGTTTCAGTTTCTTATTGTGCTTCGACACAAATGAATGAATTGTAAGATCTGGGGTTCAATTCCTAGTGTTGTTAATTATTAATACAAAATTCCTTTTCAGGGATTTAATGCTAAAACGAACAATATTTTGTATGAGATAGTTATCTTTTAGAAAATATTTTTTGTTTTTTATTAAAATACGGACGAATTTTTTTTCATTCGGATTCATAAGTGGTTGCCAATTGAATTTTATTCTCATGTTTTATTTATAAGAAATGTATAATCTCTGATTTTTTAAATTTATTATCTCAGTTTAAAAAAATTGTTGTGGCCAGCACATAACTTCTCGCCTGTTCTCTTTACACTTTTTACTAACATTTGTATTTTATATATATGAGTATCTGAGCATTGCCTGCAGCCACGGTAAAATAAATTATTATAATAATTAGTACAATACCTTTTAGAATATTCAATTATTTTTATAATATTTTCACCGTTAATTAAATAATGTAAACTTTGGTTCAATTCGCTTACAATCGGTGTTATTTGTGATCACAGTTATTGTACGGTTATATTCGAGAATTTTTATTATTAATTGGAATAATTACATCGTAAAACGTTCAACGTATACAATAGCGACTGTGATCATGCATCACAGGTTTATAATATATTGGGTAACAATCACGGCCTGTGATTTTTTAATATCTATGACTAAATCACAGTTCGTGACTCAAAACATTCTAGTTTTTGTACAGAGGATTGCCTAAACTAATCTATAATTAGCAAACACTTTGTATAATAAGAACTATAACCCCAGTAGATACATGAAACGTCATTAAAATTGATGATGTTCGATATGGCGTAACATCGTAGCTTATCTGAGGCAAGTTTATTATTATGATACGTGTATAAACAAACATAAATAACTCATAATAATTTGGATAAAGAAGAAGTTTTACCTTCAAAGCCATAATTAAATTCTTAAATTTGCGATTAGTAACATTAACATATTTCACTTTTTATAAAACTTTCATTACGATTCGCACTATACACATAAATATAAAAATGAATAAAATTAAGATAGCACATTAATTTGAATATTTCTTTTTTAAATTCTTTCTAGTTTATCTAAAAACTCATGCAACACAAAAATTCAAGCTCAAACTCACCACTTCACAACAAAATCCTGTTTCTAGCACAAAATCTTTCCTTCGACTGATCAGTTGCAGCATTTGGTTGACTTCCGTTTGTCGCCTGGGATCACCTGGCGTTCTATTATCCTAGCAAGAATGGACTATAATAGACAGACAAAATGCTGGACAACGTAAGCCCAAAGGATAGCAAAAAGTTACTACAATGCGAAAATAACTCTTCAAGGTTGGGCAAAATGTGGAAGGACAAGGGTTGCTGAGATTTTAGGGTTGTAAATTATTTTTAGAAATGGAGGTATGCAGTGAAAAAAATAATACTTTTATGACGGATACTGTAAGAAAAGTTTTGATAATAAATATATCTGTAAATATTATGTTATTAAACGTTATTATTTATTTGAATTTGAGATTTACAGCAATAATTTTTAAAAAAATTCATACAATATTGAATGCTGAAATACATATAAAATAAGGTAATATATTTTATCATATCTTGATGCAATTTTAATCCCTGAGGAATTAAATTTGAATTTATTCCTTGGTGAATAAATTAATAAACAAGCATTAGGTTACCCAAAAACAATTAGATATAGATATGTAACTTAGCGTAGCTTACCAGAAAAATGAGCATAGTGATGTTGTATTTTCAAAGCTGTCATGTATTTGACTGTTATATAAATATGACCAAATAGTTATTATTTTATATGATACAATTTTTTTAAATTTCGATTAATGACACCAGTGTTATTTACTAGTATTTAAGTAATCGTTATGAGAACATACATCCATCTACACACACGGATAGAAATCATCGTGATTTAGGGACTTCAAAACATGCTTGTGCTTATCTATTGAAAACTTATTATCTGATTTTTAGCATGATTCCAACCTCTCTTAGTGAGTGGCGAGAGGTAAAAAGGGAAGAAAATCATTAAGTAAATCAGGAAATGAATAAACTGGAGCAAATAATTAAAGCAAATTTCAGAAGAAGTTAAGTCATATTCTAGATATATACTAAAGCACAAATATGGAGCAAAAAATAGAACAGGAATTAAATCAAATTGAACAAATATATAAAATAATTAACTTGGTTTAAACAAATGCCAAGACAGCAACAAGGAGTATTAAATAAATAAGGATTCCAATACATCTCTTACTGAGTGGCGAGAGGTAAAATATGTATAAGTACACAAGAAAATGCGAAAAATAATAAATGTGTTCAGTTTTAATAAAATATGCAACCAATTGAAAACAACGCTTATCTGAGGCTTTTTATATATGTACATATAAATGGTTTAATATTCCTTAATTCAAATAAAAATGATAAAGATTGGTGGCTGATTAGGTGGAGAACGGCGTGTTTATTCTTCACCCTTAGCGAAGTGTAACCCTTATTCTTTATTTAGCATTCTTACCCCCGTCTGGTAAGTAAGAAGTGAGCCTCCGGAGTAATAAATCTATAAATTATGCATGCCGTACATCTGCAGTGTAAATCTCCAGGAACATGAGTTTCCACATTTCACGTGGATTTATCTGCGCACATTTTTTCTCTCCACTTGCTGTACATTTCCATGGCGGCTCCATGAATAATTTGTGTGAGTGCGGCATTTGCCATTTTCGGGTTGTAAAATCGCCCTTACGGTCGGGTCTCGCGATCCCAGCGCCACGCACTGCGTAGCGGAGTGGGGAACGCCAGCGGGAAATTTGAAATTATTATCTGCGCCGAACAGATATTAGGATGGATATGACAAGAACGGGTTGGTAAATGTACTTTGCTGCGTTGTTTATTTTTAAAATGGGAGCGATGATGGGGCTTTTATAGCCAAGGATATATTAAACTAATGGAGATTCATCGATTTTGTTATTATTAAAGATGATGTCCCAAATTCCATATTTTTAACTCAATGTATAATGCAAGGATATATTTAGCAAATGCAAAATCCTACTCAATAAACATCATAATACATTTATTATTTCATTTCTATATTTTATTGTAAATTTTATTACTTAGTTTATTGTAATTTTATTTTATTGCAATAAACATTAAGTATAATAATTTTATATTGCCATATTGCCGATATTATTCCACTAGTGGTTAGTATTCAGGATTCGCCACTCAAGTGTTGCGGCTTCGACTCCCGCGGAATCAAGGATTTGTTTTTGTGTATTACATTCTATCGTTTCTGTTTCATTCGACTGCATAGTTAAGTGGCCGTTAACCATTAAAGAAAAAAATGATTAACTTTTATATATTTTATTATTATTATTAAGAATTTTATATAATATAATTGAATAATACTTATATGGGCTATGGAAGGGTTCTGAAAATCCGAGTTCGAGTCTCGATAAGTCAAATTCTTTATCTCTTACCGTTTTCGAGACATTTGAGTTCAATGTTATACCTAAAATATCAGGTTTTTTAGGTATATACTTATATGGTTAGGTTTACGGTTCTGTCGACCTCACCATTCGATTCTGCGGGAAAAATTACATAAGTATACCAGTTTTCAGATTTTTAAATTTTTTTAAATTCTGTTTATTTATAAATTTGAAATTAGCGTGCCGAAGTCTATAAAAATACGTTATTTCCCAAAATCTAACTCTACACAACTTTTAATGGGGTTATAGGTTTTGGAAATAAATTAAAATTAGATAATAAAGCTTTAGAATAAAATCGAACAGGCTTAATAGGATTGCAGGTTTTGAAATTAGCGCATCGATATTTTAAAATAAAATCTCGTTGTTAAGACTGTCGTTCAATATTTACTTCCTTGTCATCACTACTTCTGTTTCATTTTCAACTATTGCACTAATATCGTTATACGCTATAAATTTATTACAAAATAAAAAATATATATGTAATATTTAAAAATTAAAATATATAATAATTAAAAAAAAACATGGACACCCCATGGAACAATATAATTGTTAGTAGACTGAATAATACTGTACATTTAATTCTCTGGAGTATAATCTTACAGTACAATAAACAGTAAGCAGTAGACTATATTAAAACGAAATTAAATATTTATTTAAATTTTTGGAATTTACGAAACCAATAACAGCCCTTGCTTTCAATACCCCTTCCCTTCTTTGTGTTCGAATCCTCGTTTTTCCATCCACACAAACACTGTCCCTCGTTTCACGGGTCGTTCCACACTGGCATATAATTCAGTTTATCGCCGCATGGGGGCTCGTGATGCACTCTGCCGCCATTGCAGCCCCCGCGCAGTGGTTAGACTGTGACCGTACACCACATGTACACATGGTGCTGGGTATACAAGGAGAAAACACTCAGGAACAGTCTAACAGCACGCAGGGATGCAAATTGTTGAATGGGACCGAGGAGACCGGACAGATTCAAATGTCGAATCGAAGGAAAAGTTAACAGGGTTTGGTAATTAGTATTCGGAGGATTTAATAATACTTTTGAATTAATTATTTTCAATATGCCAATTTGTTTATTTATTCAATAGGCATTAATACTAAGTTATAAGGAAATTCAATTTATCTCATATACCATCATAAAAATGTACAATACTTATTGAAAATAAAAAAAAATATACCTAGACGATATACGAAATTCTTGTTTTCTTTTATAACCTAAAAAATAGATGAAGAGTTTGGAAGAAAATTTGTGTAATTATCAATGATGAGATAGATTTTTTTCTACAATTTATATCAATGTTAATATCCATTTGTAGTTCACATTTCAACAGTAACTCATAATGTTTGAAATAATGAAGAATAACATACTAATAACTGTTAATATATAATAGTAAAAACATATTTATGAATCCAGGGTATAAACTAGGCATTTTGATCCGCAACAATAAAATTATAAGTTATAACAATTGGCCGATAAGTTGATCAATAGGTATTTTTTGTACAAGACGATAAAATAATATTTTATCGACGAGTGAACAGTGATAATTTACGAGTGATCAAATCGCAAATGTATTATGTTTTGCGAGTCTATAATTTAATTTTATCATTGTGTATGTTTTTTTTGTATAGTAGATCTTAAAATGACAAAAATATTTGAATAATTAAATTATTATGAGAACATTTTTAAAATGTCAGCATAAAATGAGCTATGGAAATATACTTCTATTAAGTAAAAATTAAAGTACTTTATTTTCCCTTTCTGTTAAAGTTTTATTTGATCCACTAATTTAAACTAAATAAACCACAAATAACGTCTGCTATCGAAAAAAAATGTTTCGCTTAAAGTACCTACTTACAAAATTCATATTAGCATTTATGACTTTTTATTTAAACCAAAAATGTATTATTACACTAAAATTGGTTTTTAATATAATATAATATATATGTGTAACTAAAAAAAAAAACAATAAAAACAGTAATAATAAAAAAATAAATAAAATATTGTTAATCGGTTCTGTGATAGCCATAGATTTTTGACTTTAAATAAGTTTATTTTTGACTGCAATCTTAAAATCGTATAGATGTTTATACGGTTTTATAATTTTTCTATCTATTATTCCTATAGCGATTCCAAGGTCACGCCAAGAGGAACGCGGTAGACAGATTGAGACGCATTTTACCCTTTTATTGTGCTGATGCATCGAAGGTACGAGAATAGTCCAAAACTTAATTGCTCTGATATATAAACTCCGAGCAGAAAAGACTGGAGGACTGTCTTAAAATAAGACGAGTCGTGAACATAAATAGATGGTGGAAATAAATATTATTAATAATAATTGAACATACATTATACGTAACACTAAAAAATTTTATTGACATAGATGCAATTATTATAATTTATTATTCCCTAGTACGATCACGGTTAGAATATTGCTCCCTTATTTGGACTCCTATTTATTCCAAATACATTAAGTTAATTGAAACTATCCAAAAACGTTTCCTCTGTTTTATTTATTACAAAATAATGGGCTACTATCCCAAACGAACATATCATATGAACTTCTTAGTAAATTATTTTCATTTAAGTCATTATCAAATCGGCGTGATACATTTGCTCTTCATTTCCTGACAAAATGAATTAATTGTTTTATTGACGATCCTGTTTCTTTAGCGCAAATTTCCATTTATTGTCCAACGTCATCTTTACGTACGAGATCTACTTTTTACATTCCTAAAGCTAGAACTAATATAGCATCACAATCACCAATAACAAATATGTGTAATTTATATAACAATAAGTTTAATAATATCGATGTTTTCTCCAACAACACTATTTAATGTTTATTTGTCGCTTTTATGTTATTTTCACTAGTTAAGTTTTGTACTTGTTCTATTTTTGGGTTTACCTATTGAGCAATGTATTCAAGTAAATAAATAAATAAATATTTCCTTTAAAATTTATTATCTATAATTAAATACTTTAACTTAACAGAACTTATTTTTTATATATTTGGTATCAAAATAAGCCGAATACTGAATAGTGAAAATATAACCGAATACAATACCTAATATTTTTTCGGCTTCAGTTTCATTTGTAATTATATTTATACTGTATTCCTTCCTGTAATAAACCTAAACCATTCGCTTGTTCATTATACATTTCCCATTAACCCTATTCCTGCTTATCCACATTTGGTATTTTTGCTCGCCCTGGTAGATCTTCCCGGGGGGGTCTTCAGGCCGCCCATCAGTCGCGCTGGGTACACAGCGTCGGCCAGGCGTCGGCCAAGCACGTTCCCGTGTAGTTTTAATGAGAGCTAATGAGAAAACACGGCTCTTCGCACGGCCGCCGGCCATAACCCTCCACCGGGACTAACTCACCCGCATACATGCAAATTATACTGATGAGGATGAATATGGGGAGGTACATGCTGCTTGTTGTGTACATACACCTACAGCTTGGAAATAAACAAATACACTTATACATGGCAACAGATCAACGTTGAAAATAAAAATTAGTTGTTATAATAAATAACTATATACAATACAATTATATACAGCTCTTTTCATGCCTTGAAGTTGTCGCTGTCATCCATTGATGGTCCCTCTTTTTAAATATTGTGTTGTACTTGGCTTAAAAACTTCTTATATTTATATCCGTTTGCAGAAAAACCAAAAAAGATCAACAATTAATTGTTATTATAATAAATAACTATATACAATATAATTATATACAGCTCTTTTCATGTGTTGAGGTTGTCGCTGTCATCCATTGATGGTCCTTCTTATTAAATATTGTGTTGTACATGGCTTAAAATTTTCTTATATTTATGTCCGTTTACAGAAAGGCTAATAAAAAAATTAACATTAATTTGACATTGTTACCATGGCCACGTATTAAAATACATTGCTGTCAAAAAATTAATCAATGATTAAAATTCAAGAAGCTTTGTACAACCCGGAGCTTTCTTTTTAGGTCTTCCACATTGTTCAATAAACTAATGCAGTGGTCGCCAAACCGTAGCTCACGAACTTCTAGTCACTCGCGAAAGCATCTTTGCTAGCTTGCGTGGGAATTTGAGATATTTTTTTAAGTAAAATTAAAATATTATATCGGTAGAGATCACTGATCTCATTAATATAGTGCAACGAATGAAAAGATTTTTTCCGTAAACTTATATAGATCTTTATTTTCCACAATGAAGTTAGATAAAAACAAATTCAGAAAGAGACTCACAGACGAACATCTTAATAATTGATTTCGAATGAGAGTTGTAAAACACACACCGAAAATAATTAAAATTATGAAGATGTTACTTCCCATTAGTGATATTTACAATGTATATGTATTGTAAAGTAAAAAGTTGCTTGTATTCAGAATTTTTATTTACTCCTGTTTTAATTTTTTAAATAAGAGTCTGTGATTAACTTGGTAATAAAATTTATTTTTCTTACATGTTTTATATTTTAGTGGTAAATATGTATATAATTCAAATTTATTTCAGGTTTGTATACTACGTATAGCTATATGTTATTCTGTTCACCTAGTCAATATGTAAAATTATAAAAACGAGTATTTTAATAGTTCATACTACTCCGCCAGACCTAATGGCTAGATTATTTAGGTGAATATTAAATATTTTTTTATATTTTCATGTTCTGTTCATGGTTTACTGTACAGGTATTGCTTACGTACCATGGCACGTTTTTTCATATGATCATATGAATTTGTTTTATTTATAGTACTAATATTAATTTTCTTTCATTTATTAACAATCCAGTTCATAAATATTTTTAATACCATGTTTATTAAAACGGAATTTTCTTATTAGATGAAAAATATTATACTCTAATTTTTTTAATGTCTGATTAACTTTGTTTTCTACATTTTTAGTTTAGTATTTGTTTTAGTTCGTTTTTTATTTATTTTTTATTTACTTGTGACTACACTCTAGTTTTAATCTAATTTGATTCTGTACAATTGTTATTAAACAAGATTAATTTACTACTGTTTTAATTCGTAGGTCACCTACAGCTTTAAATATTTTTTATTACTATATCCTCTAATATTTGCGCAAAAACTTTTTGTAAATTATGAAGCTAACTCAAATAGAATCAAGTCTACTGAAACATAAAGAAGTAAAAACTTTTTTAAGTAGCGTTCGGCCTCGCGCAAACAATTGGTCATCGAACAAAGAGTTTTGTTGCCGGAACTTCCCAAACGATTTTAAAGAGCGTTTATTTCTCCAACAACACTTAAAAGTCACTGACTCCGTAGTTTTTCTCCAACCTTGAATCATAAACCAGATCATAAAACCCTTTGCGGCAGCCTTCTATAACGGTTGTTATTTTTTAGAGCCCATTGCTTCACCTAACGGTATCGCAAGGGTAAGAATAGAGAAGCCTTGCCTTGCGAATAAAGGGTGTCGAGGTACGGCCTTGCAAAAAACTGTTTGTGGCCTTGTCACAGTAAAAAGTCAATGGGTTATTTATTACCGCTGTAAAATATATTGGCCCATTTACCACACAAATGCTACGGGTTACTAGGAATTTTGGTAAACACTCGTTAACCAATTAAGCAAAAATGTTCGAAGCATTTTCGGTCATTTGAATATTTTTACCAAATAAAGAACCAACACAGGTGTATTCATAAATATGTAATGACCACTTTTAAATACGATGCTGCTGACTAATAAATATTTAAATGTACATTATTCAATAATTTTAATGCATTCTGGAGACGGAAAATATCACTGGAAAAATAATAAAAGGATTAATGCGCGGTATTATAAATAAAAATTATATATAACATGTATTCTTTCAAATAAATTTACTATGCAAGTAAATTTACTCTGTCCTTTAGTAAGATCGGGCAAAATATATTATCATATTGTAAAATATTTATTTGAATTCTATTTAACATAAATAATAATGAAATAATTTTGTATAACGATTTATAAATTTAGAATTTCTCCAATATTAAAAGAAAAATGCTTAAAATTACTGAAGTTATACATTTTGATCTGTCTTATATCTGAATTTCCAGAATCTACTTTACTAGGTTAATAATATTGAAGTTTGTTACAACCCTATCATGAGAAATAACTATATAAATTATTAGTTTGTATTTCTATCAAAGTTAGATACTGAAAGAATAGTATAAAGAGAGAAGTATAAAAATTATTTCAAGTGATTTGTCCCACATTTTAATACAATAGACGGCATAAAATCACATATATCATCCGAATGTTCTATGAACCGTTAGTATTTGAGATAAATCCAGATACTAGAACGTAGTAATATCAGTTGTGTTCACTTCAACAGTAATTACAAATTTACAAATAATAATAAAAATAAACTAATGCAGCTAACTTGACATATAAGCCGTAAAATATTTGTTAACTTTTGTATCAATATCATTGCTACTGCTATTTTTGTTCATAGGGGCCGTTCAAGTATTACGTAAGCACTATAGGGGGGTGGGGGGTCTTTGTTTTGCTTATTTTGGATGACATGGGGGGTAGGGGAGTCTAGATGTTGATTACGTCATCGGTAGCTATTAACTTTTTAACACGAATGGCAACTCTCACATTGGCTAAGTTCCGAATCGTGCAAAAATCGATGACAATTGAATCGTGGATTCGGGTTTCATGGACTGAAGACTGTCAATTTTAATTTAACATGCGTACCAAAAAATTAAAATAAGTTTGTTATGTTTGTAAGATTATAATATTTTGTCCCTTACTCTAATCTTGAATACTGTATCAGTAAAATCTAATCTCCATTCTAAATCTATTTTCTTATTTTTAAAATTATAATTATAACATTTTAATTATAATATTAAAAAAAAATTAATTCAAAAATGTTTACGTAAGCATGGGGGAGGGGGTAAGAGCTTTGCTTACTTTTACTGACAAGGGGGATGGGGGGGTAAATAATTGTAATAAATCTGCTTACGTAATATTTGAACGGCCCCATACCCATTTTCTATTCTTACAGTGTACGTAAATTTTTTTTTTGCATATTAATTCAGATGAAAAATTTTATGGTCTACAACTGTTTTTTGAAGCTTTTTTACTTAAAATAATTAGGGAAGCAGGAAGTCACGAAAATATTATTTCACATGTTAAACCTATATGTTCGGGTGTTCGAGTCATGACCCTGTATATATAGTTTATAAGAATTAAAAAAAAACAGCGTTGCGTGTTTTAAAAGTTGCTTAACAATAAACAAACTTGAATATACGTACGGTGTTATGTCTACTTTCAGAAGTGATCCTAAAAAGTTCACCCTGTACAAAATATTAGTGTATATTTGAAGTTATAAGCTAATTTAAAAACGTAACATTTTCTCATTTGGTCCCCCGATATGACATAAAAGATAATTGTAAAATATTGGAATGTACCGTAGGCTATTTCCGCGTCGTAAATAGGATTTAAAAGGTGGAAAAATTGAAAAAGCTGCTGGTTAAGCGCAAGCCAATCACGTCTGCGCTTAATACTTCCTCCGGGTGGGTAATGCAGCACTCGGTATGCGGCGCGGCCGGGTCCGGGCGCCCGGAAGAAAGCGCAATTGTAAAGGACGAATTTATGCGATTCAATATTGCATCCTGCGAAGCGCAATTCCACGAGTGTGTTACGCTCACGTACCCGACCTGATGAAAATGGAGATAGCGGCTATAACCAAACATCAACGGAATTATTCATCATCCATCAATAACGCTTTCTTAAATCTCTCTCCCAATACAACGTATTGGGTAATAATTACCTATCGGCTGTATCATAGTCCATGAGGATGTTTGGTTTTGTACACATCCCACACCCATTTTTTGAATTTGAAAAGTGAAAATATATCATCATAATATAACAACCGATATTTCCAATTATTTTCTTATATTAATTTTAATGAAATGTATATTTCCTTTTGTTATTACAACGATTCAAAATTTTGTCAAAAGTAATTATGTTTTGCTCGAGAATTTATCGACCAAGAGATACTCAATTTATTTACTTATTTAATATAGCTACCACCAAATTCTAATGAAAAGTACACTACAATCTATTTTTTATAAGAAAGAATTATAGAAATAGGACCACTTTCACATAGATACCTCAATATAATTCAATCAAATCAAATTGCTCCTATCTTCTCCATACTTCGTTCTTATAAAAAATATGCTATAATAATGTTTTTCTATGACTGTCAAGTAATACACCTAGAATTCAATCGTTTTTAATCAATTAATGATCTTTGTTATTGTTGCTAATTGAATAATATGACAGATCAATGGAATAATATTAATCAAACGTTATGTCAAATTTAAATCTTACCGTACCTTAAGCAAGTTTTCTACATAAAATGACAAAGATACACTAGTTTTCTCATTTTTCATACTTTTATACTTTTTCCTTTCTAAGCTGTAACTGTAGCTAAATAACACTAGAAATAATTGCAATAAACGTTGTAGAATGAGTTTTATTGTTATTAAATTTAGTTCGAAGGGGGACGGGAATTTGAAATTCCATACTTTTTTATTTTGCGCTGTCTCTTGCCGTTATATTGAAAAACCATTGAACCAAAATTTTCGCCTTCTAAAAATTAATTTGTCATTTCTACTTAACATCATCATTATTGGCGATATAATCTTAGAAAAATTTGACCGTAAATGAAGTTAAGTAGTGAACTTCATCTGTTCCATGACAATTTTTACTTGCATTTTTGGTGAGTAGTTTTGTAAGGGTCTCACAGTTTCTAATGGATTCCAAACCACTCAGGCACAGCGGTATTTATTATTTGGTTGATAATTGGCAATGCTAGGAATCTATTATTCTAGTGCCACTTATATATTCTTTGACATTTCACTTCTTCTACTGTTTTTTGTTACTTATTACTCTAAATTTGCTCTTCTTAACATTATCATTTCTAAATTTATACAGGTAAGCGCAAATTCTGTACCAAATTTATATAAACTTTGCCATTTGCATTTAAATTTAGTTGTACTGTGTCAGACCCTACATGAAGTATTATGATTTAGATTTTCCACTTTAGAGTCCATTATCGTTCCAAGCACAATAAATCTTGCTTGAATTTCAGCATTTTGGTGATGTTGGAAGATGAAATAGTTGGTTTCCTTTTAACTCTTTGGCCATTTTCCACTTTGCTTGGGTCGATTTGTCTTGGAACGTAGAATCGTGGAAATGTCCCCGGTCTAGACTCCATTATAGGCGGAGTAACGACGCCATTAGTGCCGATATGCGATCACAGAGCGCGCGGCCTCCAGCTATGCGCTAATGAAACATTCAATATGGGATGCGGGCTGATCTGCACTGCTCCCGTGACGTGTGATGCCATCCCGACTATCTCCATTGCAGACTTACGTGAGATATTGCACGAATGGCCATTCCAACTAAATAGTGCTCTCTTCTCACTTCTTATCGAACTCAATTATTACTTTTTTTACAACACTCAGTACATTAAAATCTATATTATTTTGTCTCTATCGTAGACAATAAAAATCTTATTTATATTTTTTTTCTCACAATACAGTAATCAGATTTATCAATATATCATTTAGTATATTGTGCAAGAAGTGCAAAAAATCGCCTATTTCCTACGAGGTAAGAAAGTTTCGGCAAGAGACAAAGTCGAGTGCTGCGTGTTTCCATTAAGGGTGCACTGCCGGAGAGACACGCTTTACTTTTTTACGGCCACACTGCTAAACGTTACAGGATAAAAAGAGCTAATTGATATAAAAAAACAATATGACGCACGTAACCTCACAAAGAATAGCTTCACGCATGCGCAGTTTTAGCAATTACTGTGAGAAATTTCTTACACATTAACCCACGATTTTGCAGCTTTATATAGTCTGAGAAAAATGCTACTTACCCTAGTGGTCGGAGAAAAAATTGTGTAAAGCTTTCTGTATCCACTTAACAAACTATACTAAAAATAACGCCATATCAAAGTTGTGTAGAGTTAAAACAAAAAAACAACAGTAGTAAATCAAAAATTGTGTTGACAAACGCTACTTATCCCAAAAATACTCATTTTTGTGTCCAAAATTTTGTTTTTGGGAAATAGTGTTCATTGGTAGATTTCAACGCGCTAATTTCAAGTTTTCAAACGGAATTTAATTATGTCTTTTCGTTCCTGAGATATTTGCTGTCAAAGTTGTATCACAAAAAAGTGTGTTTTTTGGCTATATTTCTAAAATGGGTACAGATAAAATCTCAAAAACTATACCAGTCGATTCTACGGGAAAAGTTACATAAAGAAATGTTTTCTCCGCACATACGTTCTTTGGAACGATTAGATGAAAAATAAGAAAATCGAAAAAACCTAAATTTCAAAATTTCTCCAAGGACCTTTTTTTCTTCAAAACTTTTCATTTTCTAGACTAAAGTAAATATTGATTCAGTGATTTCAAATTTTCAAACCGAATTGAAATATCTCTTACCGTTCTCGAGATATTCATGTTCAAAGTTGAGTTTCGGCAAAACCTAAAAAAACAGGTTTTTTAGGTATACCTCTTTAACGGTTAGGTTTACGGGTTTAGCGACCACACCAATCGATTCTACGTGCAAAATTATATAAGAGTACCAATTTTTATATTTTTCTTCCAAAGGATACAATTTGTAGAAAGGAAAAACGAAATTGGCCAAAATCGAAAAAAATCGTCAGGGGTTCATCAGGCATTTTCTTCGATTTACACTGATTTTCGTTTTTTCGTTCTAAAAATTGTATCCATTGAAATAAAAATCTTATGTAATTTTGCCCATAGAATCGAATGGTGTGGTCGCCAAACCCGTAAACCTAATAATTTAAGGTATAAACCTAAAAAACCTGATTTTTTAGGTATAATTTTGAACTCAAATATCTCGAAAACGGAAAGAGCTAATTGAATTCGGTTTAAAAATTTGAAATCAGCGCATTGATATCTACTTACGTCCAGAAAATGAATAATTTTGGAGACAAAAAGTTTCGAGGCAAAAAATTGAAATTTAGGTTTTTTCGTTCTTCTTATTTTTCACCTAAATGTTCCAAAGAACGTATATGTGGTCAAAACATTTCTTTATATAACTGTTCCCGTAGAATTGAATGGTAAAGTTGTTGAGATTTTATCTCTATTTATTTTCAAAATGTACTTAAAAAACACACTTTTTTGAAATACAACTTTAAGAGCAAATATCTGCGATAGGAAAATAAGTTATTAAATTCTGTTTGTAAATTTGGTATCAGCGTAGCTAATTCTTTAAAAAATATTACAAACAAAATTTTGTAAAATTTTAAAATTTTCGAGCTAATAATTCAATATTTTCAAATATTTTCGGATTTACGCAAAAAATACAGCATCAGCGGCTTTGTTGTTACTAAATACATAAACTATTTTTCCAAGTACTATTCGTTCCCTACTTCTAAATTCGCGAAACAAAGATTTACTTCTAAATTTGAAACCAAAAAATCAGTAAACCAGATTTTTTTATAAATATTATCAGAAAATATGTTAATGTAAATAACATAACAAGAGTTAATTTTAATAAACTTACATTCGAATCTAAAGTGGTTGGTATTCTTGACATTTGAGCCTGTAACAAAATAAAAACCAATTGTTAATACAAAAACAAAAATTAGTAAATGAAACAAATAAGAAATTAAACTCATATTGCATTTCCTTAAAAACCGCAATAATTCCTCCCATTCAATTCTTTTAAGCTTCACAAAAAACCCATCCAATCTACCTGCACAAAACAATAGCAGTTCAATAAAAACAAAACTAAAACTAATTGAATCTCCCGAGTCTTCCCCGCTAGTTCACAGATGGCTCCACGCTCACTCAACCTGAAGTTGCACCTGCGCCTAACTTCGCGTTGCGGCCGATAGATACCGAGACCGACTAAGAAACTCGATCGACTATTGAGGAGACTTCTTGAAGGGAATCGCCTATTCAGACGGCAATCATCTTTTGATTTTAGAATCAATTTGAATGTAGGATGAGGAATTTGAGCAAGGGTAATGTAGGGTGTTACACGCTAAGGGTAGGAATGAGGATAATGGTACCATAGGGTAGGGGAAGGACCAAGGACAAAGTTCTTTATGTGCGTGTTTGGTGTTTGCGACAATGGCAGGAGATTTATGTGGTTATTTACCTGTGGAAGATTAGGAAAGTTTAAAGATATTACCTATGTGGTACACGTAATGTAATGCAGCTTTTAAAAGTACATATTTGTTATAATTATACTATAAAATTATAAAGTATCCACAGGATTTTAATGTTAGATTTAATCTTTTTGTAAAACATGTATATAATATATTATTAAATGTTAATTTGTTTTTTCTTTCTTAAAATATACTTCCGAATCAATAAAATTTTAAAATATCAAAGTGTAAAATCAATGTTAAAACTACTTAATTAATTTTTATTCATAAAATTCAATTGGGTATCATGCCCGAATATTTTTCTATGGTAAAAAAATTTGTTGACATATACATTTATAATACCCGATATTTAGGGAATTACATATTAGACAGAAGAAAAAAAATGCACATTTTTTATTTTTCAGGTATTAATTAGATATAATAATTTATCCAAAGATTTTAAATCATATAATTTAAGAAGATTTCGGGTAATTAAAAAACTACTATGAGTCTATATAATTGTAATATCATAAGTACAAGTTTAACTATAATTCCGAAATTATTTATTTTACTATATATATTTATTATAAGCCTGAAACTAAAAATATATTTAGATAAATATATTTAAGTAAATATATGTACATTGTATGTGCATATTATATTCGGATTTATAATAAGTATAAGGTTTATTTAGTATTGAAGCTAAATAAATTCCGTTATTACTATTATTATTATAAATATAAGAATTAAAATGTATTATACGTATATTTACATATTTTGGTATTTAGTTTATTGCTTGTACTTTTCAAAGTAAATAAATTAAACTCTGTATAATATTAATTTGCTAAGTTGAATTTACAAGTATATATTTAAGATATGCAATGTATAATAATAAAATATTCTAAATATTTTAATACTTTTTGCCAAGTAGAAAAATTCGACTCTCAGAAGAAGAATTAGGTAGTGTATAATAACCTAACCTAACCTAAGCTAACCAATAGTAAAAAAATTAAAGAACAAAAGCTTTTATTTCACCAAATAATCATTTTTGAATTATGAATGAAAATGGATTTAGGAATGGTAAAAATGTATATTTCCGTTGAAACCTGAAAACCGAAATTTTTCGCAAATACAATATTTTTCTTTTACGTTGCACAAGAAAGTAAAAAAAACCGAGGTCTTTTGGCTTTGGTACTTTTGATTTGGAAATCCAATAAAGCTGTTCCAGATTAATATCACTTGTTCAAAAACGTGTATTAATTAAAATTAAATATTTATAAAATAAGATGTAAATGATAATATATTTATAATAAAGACTACATTACACGAATGCTTACAACAGGTAATTTGTTGGTACACATCAGATTTAAGCACCTTATTGTAATTTATCGCATGTACACAGGTCGTATACAATCTCTGTTAAATTTCCAGCAACAATTATCCTTACATCCTGGGTATGTTTGCGCGTTATTATAAGAAGTGTGATGCGTGTTTTACAGCATGTCTGCTGTAGTGTTTTTGCCTCATCAAGTTCCTATATCCCGCCTTGTATAACTGTCGATACGAGCTGCGATGCTATCTCGGAACTCGGAACAGAAGCGGGCATTATTAACACAGTTTCGTTCCCACTGTAAAAATACCAATACCAATACGATGCTACGATACGTTTTTCTACTGTTTCAATGCTGTGTGAATCGATTGCTGATACTTTATCACACGATAACAATTGCTTTACAATTTTTTCATTGGGAAATCACGAGAAGATGATTAAGCTGGTAATAGTGGTTCAAATAAAACTAGGTATAATAAATAATAAAATAAACAGATTCAGTTTATCACGACTTATTACCCTTTAATGTGGTTGTGCAAAATGATGTAAAATACCTGTACAGACTAAGCCACTCAATAATATGATATGTGGTTCAAATGATATATACATAGGAATAATAATATTGCAGTATATTTAATCTGAAACAAAATTTATAGTATCCGACCGAAACAAGATTTTCAACCGAAACTGAAACTTATGTAGTTAACCTAAAATTTAGTTAAATTTTCATTAAACACGAAAATCTAGTATTTTAAGATATTATTTAATTATAAAATTAAATACTTCAATTTATTAGAAAATCATTACATTTTAGAAGAGATATTATCTTTACTATAAAAGTAAAGACTTAAAATATCTATCACCACCTCACAAATGTCACAAATAATCACAACCAAATACGTAGTCTTTTCAAGAAATATTTGTTAGTAACAGGTTCTTTTATTATGTATGCTATTCTCTTAAAAAAACGTTGCTTTTGTTTTCTACGTTTACAATAAATCTCCTCTCTTAATTCTAGATTTTAATGAGATCTTGCCTCATCATAATAACGATAATAAATTAATAATTATTTTTTCGAAGGAAAGAAAATTGAAATAACGTACAAAGGAAAACAGTTAATTAACAAACAAACGTACTATTAGCGTATAAATAATTAGAATATCAAAATATTTATTTCGTTTACATCGCTTCTATTTAAATATAGATTATATTTAGAACTGCGTATTTGTATAGAATGATATATACCGAAATGAGATTTTTTTCGCATGTGCAGAAAAGTTTGGAAAGATGAACTCTTTTCTGCACATTGTGTTCACTTTACACCACATGAACTTTTGTCTACTCAGCTCTCTCATTCCGTTAAATTAACTATCTTTTCAGGTCAGTAAGTTATTCCCAACGATCAATAGCAGCTAGTAAGCGAATTTGAAAAAATTATAAGAAGGAGAAGTATTAGAGTCTTGTGTCTGGTGAGAAGGAAAAAGGAGAAGCGTCTGGGCGTCTGGTCCCGGAGTCCCCGGAGTCCCCGGAGCACCCGGAGCCGTTAGCCCGTGATGGAGCGCTCCGGAGATAGTCCGGTCATGGATCATCAGTTTCCGAACCATTAGTCCGGGCGGAGCACCCGAGCCCGGATCTTTTGCTTGTTTTAGAACTCAGTGCTGCTCAAAATGTGCCCAGGGAGATTATGTTTCAATTGCAATAGAATACAAATGGAGAATGAATATGAATTAGAGAAAATATTGAATAAAAGATCAAGAACCAATTATGTTAGAATGAAACACAATACTAATATTTTTTATATTTTTTCTTTTACTAATTTTTAGGTACATATATAATATATTCAAATATAGGTATAAATATTTAAAAAATATATTTAACAATAGTTGGTATTATTAAATTATACTTTATCGATTCCTCTTTCAGTAAGTAATTTCGAAATCACTTATCAATCAATAATTTGTAAATAACTGACTTGTTGCAAAACACAATCGGTAAACATTTAAAATATTTAATCGCGAAAATAATATATTACGTTGTAAAATGCATATTACGCACAAAATGGAAAAGTTATTAGATATAAGTCAACAAAAACAAAACTATGCAGAATATTTTTTTTGTTTATTTTTCCAATAGTCGTAATCTTTTAAATTCATTATAACTACATAATATTTTCTTCTTATTTGTCCTGCTGACAATTTCGATAAATAAAAATTCCCTAACTTCGCTATCGGCGTATTTTACAGATTAGTTATACAATAATGGCTATATACTTAAGTGGTCGTAGAAAAAGATTTTTTTTTTATAAATTCGTAGGAAAATATTTATGAAAATCTGGTGAAAATGATTCTCGTAATTAGAGATTTTTTTTTAAATATATTATTTTTTCTACGAACAATAATATAAGTATCCATTATTGTATATCTTATAGGCCGTATATAAAGTGTGAAGAGTATAAATAAAACCAAATTAAATATAATTCATTTAAAATATTACAAATGAAGAAATACATAAAAAATGTTCTACTTAGTACTGTTTTATTGGATTGTAAATAGTTTAAATTTACTATTTAGTGGTTGATACAATTTTTTTATGTTCTGAAGTTGGCACTATTTACTAGTGATGCGTCCATTCTTTCAATATATTGTGTAATCATGATGTGCAGAACAGTGAATCGTGGTTGTAGAAAAAGTATAGTACATAATTCGAGTTGTAATGCATTATGCACTTGTGGAATTACAAAAGTTCGTGTGTAACTTTTCCACTTTGTGCGTAATAAGCATCTTAGAACTCTTAATGTGTAATATATTATTACATGGTTTTTAGTACCTACATGACATTTTAGTATTCGTTACTTGTGCTTGATACGTATCTAACAAGACAAATAAAGAAAACTACACTGATGTGAAAATGTCTTGAATGTGTTGCAAATGAATTCCCGCTCTGGTGGCATTTGTAATTGATACTGAACTAGAGCAATTGTTTTTTGTAGTTGTTGTTACGAGCTATAGAATCCCACTCTATATTTATTTAAATTTAAAATTTCACTTTTTTCGGTTTAGGAACATTAGTAAATTTTAAGTGACCATATAATTCATATTATCTCGATGGCATGAATAAATATTTCAGTTCTGTTTTTTTGTTTAAATTGTCACGCATTATATTGGCAAAGATTTTAAGCCAGTTATTTATATAATGGATCGCCAAATCTCTAAATTATAGTGGGATCCGAGATTCGAATTCACGTTTTTCCTTTTTGGTCTCGAAGAATTCAGCAGCAATTTCCATTGATGAGATTATTTTAAAATATTTTAAATACTTGTTCAATGAATGGTAATCTAAAGCACTACATTTAAAATTCTGCATTGGATTCTGAAATGCATTTGTATGATTACAAGTAACTGTACTGAAAGCGGAATTTAAAATATTGTATTAAATTAGAGCGTGTTTTGATTCAAGTTTTACTGGTTCCATTAAAGAAACCAACATTTCGGCACGACATACATTTTATGATATATGATTTCTCAAGTTTCTTTTAAGTTGTTTTAAACCAGTTTTGATATACAGTTATCGTGATAAAGTAAGTAATATTAAGTGTTACACTTTATACGTTTACAGTAATGAAATGCAATAATATTTAAAAATTAATGAACTTGAAATATCAAACACACAACACTAAATTTTATTTATTACATATCAAACTTTTATTTATATAAAATATGTAAATATAATACAAGGTGCGGTGGCTTTCTTGGTATAAGAACTCCGACTTGAACTGAATTGTGTGCGAGATTTGAGGTTCAAATCTCAGTTTCACCAATTTTTGGTTTGTAGGTTTGGAACGTCCTACAATCTATAGATCCCTTGTGGAGGCTTTAGAGATTGACAACCTACTTATTCCAAAAACTAAAAAAGTAAAAATTGTCATGAAAACGGTGAAGTTTATTTCTTAATTTCACCTGTGGCCACAAGTATCCTATACTCGTATAGGGTTGTAGTGCCAATTATGATGCAAATATAATGCTGAATGCAAGAAAAAATTGTCATGGAACAAATTAATTTACTGCCAAAATTGTCTTAGGATTGTAGCATGCAGGCCTTTCGATATTACCCATGAATATATTTATTTTCCGAAAATCAAACGATAATTACCGACTAAAAATATATAATATTTATAAGCTATTTTGATATTTTTGAAATGTCTGCATTTAAAAGTCTAGTCCAGAGTAAATGAAGAAAATAATTGTTTTTCATGAAAATATCCTCTTTTGAAAGCAAACAATATTGAAGACACGTTTCCAAATGTAGAAATTGCATTGAGAATCTTTTTAGCATGATGGTAACTACCTCCAGTGGGGAACACTCCTTTTCAAATTGAAAAGAATAAAAAATGAAATAAGAAGTACAATGCTTCAAGAAAGAATAGTTTGTCACTGATATCCCCGTAGAATGTGATGTGGTGAACGACATAGACTTTGAAGAAGTGATTGACTATTTACCTTATCTGAAACCTAGAAGGGTATCTCTTTAATCAACACAGACTTTTATGCTACGCTGCGTATAGTAGATGCTAGACGAGTAACTTTTTCCGATTTATTACAATTACCAATTCATTTAATAGTTTATAAATTATTAACTCTATCATGTCATAGTCCTAGGAGAAAAGATACTATTATCTTAAAGTGTCCTGGGCCTGCAATAAGTTAAAGATGGCCCTGCTAGCACCAATGATTAATAAAAATATGATATAATAATTGGCACCGAAACTAGTAGAGGCAGAAAAAGAAGAGTTTTAAACAACTGGGTAACTATAATCACTTGCTTATGCCCGGTAGCAGAAAGACTAATCAAGCTCTAATAAAAAAAATCACTGATTAATTTGACGTTGTTACCATGGCCAAAATTGTTGAAGCTTTATGCAATCCGGGCTTAGTATTATAGGATGTAATTTTAGATGAAACATTCCCAAAATGTAACATTTTGGGGTTCGCTGATCCTTCCACCCAGTTTCCCACCCTCTGGTGTTCTCATGGCCGCGTGCCAGTGTAGCGTGACGCGCAATGGCCGATGACGACGCCGCCGTCTTCCCGGCTCCTCCCTCAGGATGTACGCGTCTCGGCGTCAGCGTCGCGTCCTGGAACTCCCGGCCGGAACAAAGCGCTGCGACGCCGATGTTTGTATTCTACTACGGGAAGTGCGTACAATCAATTCATACAAACGCACTGCATGCTTGTGTGAAGATGCCTAATGTGTTTTGTTTGAATAGGAATAAATGCATGAAATGGCGGTTCTTCTTTCATGATTTTTATGGTTATTTTCTTACCCTCTTACTTTTATTTTATTCTCCCTAACAAATAATGAACTGGGACCACCATTTTATTTGTACAGATTTATATTAAACGGAAACGGATGTAGACATTTTGACAATTTCGTAATAATAAAATGTAGTATGTTCTATGTTTTATTGCCACCGTAATAAATTTGTATCCTTATATGTTTCATGATCTGTTACGAGCTATATAAAAATTATGGACTTCCTGAATCAATGTATGAAATGGATCATTGTATTTTTTATGGTTTTTGATTTATAAAGAAGAACAAATCGTTTTACTAATTTTATTGAAGATTAATTTTTTTACGATAAAATTAAATTATTATAAAAATGTTTTGCCTTTTTTGCTAAACTATATTATTTTAAATTCTTATCATTACATAAATAAAAATTAATGTAAATCATATAACCGAACACCGGTAGAATATACATATAACGTTATGTGATAAATGTTAAATAAGTTTTTTTCTTCAAATATTTTTTATATCATTTGCTATTAACCAGATTTTTATAATAATTAATTAAATAGTACCAGCAGTGCTAATTTAATGAGAATATACTTAATATATACTTTTTTCTAATCTAACCTAATCCATCTTAATTCGTGAAGATTAAATTTATATAAAGATAGAAGTATTAATATTGGACAGACTTGTATTTTATTGTAAATAAATTATGCAAAAAAAATTATAAAAACAAAATCATAAAATATTGTAAATAATACTGTAACTTTATTCCATGAGAAAAGAATGATTTATTATGGAAAGTATGTTTCGCGACGCAATCTCTGCTTGAAATAAAATAAGTATTTTATTGGCAAAAAATATAATCATGAATGTCACAGTAGCACCTTACCGGAATAAAACAAAAAAAAACAACTTTTTTTTTTTAGACTTTAATCACTCTGATTCAAAAAAAAAGTATTAGCTACTAACGTAGATTAATTATACCCATTGTTAACATCTTAAAATACATCATAATGTTAGGTTTCATACCACCTTAAATGTCTTAAAATCCTCACTCTCCGAGCTCGGAATTCAATTGACATCTGTAGCAGTTATGATACTCATAACGTCATAACTATCCTAGATAAGATACATAATATTTTAGTTATAATTAAAACCAATTTAATTTTCTTGCATGTAAAATAGATAAAATGACTTACTTATATTATTAAAACAGTTATCCAACAGAAAATATTGTTCCTGTTAGAGTGAAGTGTTTATTTATTTATTCATATGTTAGTATTAATTGGAAATCTAATACTGCGAATAACAATTACTTAAAAATTGTCTATATCTTTGAAATTTATACTATGTGTATATATACACTTGTAAGCAAATAACTCATCTGACAAGTGTACAACCTTACAACCAGGCATAAACGATATTGAAAATATGAAATGAATATCTTAGTTCATATTACTAGGATGTATAGCATTACTGGTGTAATTTACAGCGCTTTACTTGAAACTGTAGCCTATTTTATGCGGGTATAAATTCCTGCAAACAGCGGGAACAGCGTTTCACACTTCAAGACAAAATGCGACAAACGTGACTCGATTCTACGGCTTATATATTATAACTTCGTATTACAATACGGGGAAATGTCATACGCCGTAGGAGAGAATCTTAAATGGCTACACGCAAAAACCTAAAGCGAGGAATTTGATATTTATTATTTTTATTTGAAATATGAATTTCTATGGGAAGATCCAATAGCTTAGGTATATTCTGTTTCCTATATATTATTACACACTTATTGTAATTTTAAACTTTCTCGACGTATGTAAATTACGACAAAATTATTGTTACTGTGTTAGTCACAGAACTCATACAATACTTTTTTGTTTGATAAACCTAAAGATTGAGTTTTATTTATTTTCAAAATAGGGGGGGGGGGGGATTCTATAACTATGGTTGCTATCATTTGGAAATGTTATGCTATCAATCAGGGAGTATTTTATCAATTGTAAATATCAATCACAAAGTGAACTTCCAATTCTACAACAGCCATCAATATTTATGGTTCATACGTATCTCCATACTCTACAAGTATACACCCATGAGAGAATGTCTTAAATTCATTGCAAATTTTAATTTCCGCCATTGGACATTTGACGTTTGACGTTTGTCATTGATATAATAAAAACAGCAATTGTTATTTGTAATTGTTATGACTTATAGAATCCCATTCCAGATGTGAAAATCATTACTATGACAATGTTTTTTATTATTTTTATTTTCTATAATACAACAATCCTAAAGGGCGTTTTAGACGATCATAAGTTTACATCAATTTCTACAACTTCATATTGTTCAATGTGATTCTGACACTTTACACGTTCAAAGAAATTTGACTGTTCATAGTTCATATGCTATGACATAGAAATTCTCACTTAGAGCATGTCCTAAATTTCAAGGTCGTTTATTTCAAATTTTAGTTAATTCTAGGGATTATGTTGTTATCAAATGTCAAAAGTGAAAAATAAACAAATGTGAAATCATATATCATTGTGATCAACCTATATTTTTCTTTTCTTTATTGATACCCCTACATTATAAGGGAAAATAGTTCAAAAATTTTAAACGTGTAAAGCGGAGCCATTTGATCAAAGAATATGATGTAAAAATATGACATAAAATAGTTCAAATTCTTTGATCGTGTAAAGCCACCTTAAGAAGGACACGGTCTCAAAAATTTTCAGGTTATTGGTTTTGATTTTTATTTTACACTAAATAAAACATACAGCTTATGCTGTATCCTGGCAAAATAATATTTCATTTTATATAATTTTTAATGATTTTTATATCTTACTTCAATACTTCAGTAATTTGACACTTTTCTTGTAAGCAATTTATAATGCAAAAAATCTATTTTGGGGAGAACCGCAAGGTAATATACTGAGACCAATCTTATATTTAATGTACCTCACTATAATAGCTACGTAAGAAATGTAAATTTTAAATTATTTGTTGCTGTAGGAAACCATTGGCGCTCCAATTATAGAATAATTATGAGTGGAATTATCTGGGTAATCCATCCATCAGTCAAAAAGACTCGTTCATATTTGGTAAGAAGTTTCAACATCAGATCTCATATTCAACTCAACACGAATAAGATTTGGAAATCTTTATTTTGACATTATAAATTTGCCAGCAATAAATCTACATAATAGAATATAACATTTGCGGCACTTGAAACAAAGTAATGTACAATCCGCCATCCAATTATGATCCTCCCACTCCATCCAGTTGCAAATTATCAAAACATCTCCCAATGTCTCAATTCCCAAGTCATAATAACCCATAAAATATTTAAATCTGCAATTTTGCCTATCTAGATCTGTGGCCGGCGGTGACAATAGCGCCATGGGGGGGGGGGGGGGGAAGCGGGTGGCGTGGGCGTTATCAGCCCCCGCCGCGGGGCGCCTAGGGGAGCGTTCAATGCCCGCAGGATTTATGGGGAGCGCCGATAAGAATGGAATTGTGCACACTGCCAGGGATTTCTCTACAAAAATTCACAATGGAAGCAATGGCGTGAATGGGATGAGAGATGGAGTTGGATTAGAAAATGTACATGCGATTCAAATGGAATTTACTTGTATTAAATGTTCTATACCCACAAGAAGATAAATAATGAACGGTGGCTCACTAGTTAGCATATTTATTTCACAGCAATGCTAATAATTAACTTTGGAGGTGCATGCATTTGAATACTATTATGGTTTAGAAATTGTTGTTTTTATATTCATTAAAATTTATATACATTAAGACCTTTGAGCTGTTTTAATATTTCACTTATTTGTAAATTTAGTAAAAAATATATATATATATATATATATTATAAACAATAAAATATATAATAACAACGTTGGCATTCGGTCCTCAAATTTCATTCTCAATTCTATATCGAGTCAAAACGCTTTTACTAAATGAACTACCTTTGGCCGTCAATATCAAATTAGTAAGTACATAAACATAAAAGTATTGCCAATAAAAATTAGCTTTTGTTTAGGGTACGTAGGTGTGAGATGGACCACATTTTAGGAAAATAATTATTGCTCAATAATATTGAATAAAATGTATATATTATTACAAATTTAGAAAATAAAAGAAAAAATTAAACTATGTTCAGAGAACTACAGAAAAATATTTTATTTGAGTTTACCAATGCTAGGAGAAGATGAACTGACTAACAGATTGTCGTCATTTGTCATATGTGGTACACATTTTGTTTAAAGAGTGACCACAAATTTACGTATTCTAATCTTCTTTATGGTTTTTTTTAATAATTTTCCTTGTATGCTTCCTATTTGTTTTCATAATATTCAGCTTCCTCACTATAATCACCCTCTGATTTAACCATTTAACAACAGTTCTCCAGAATTCATGGAAGAGCAATTATATTTATAGGCCGTCTACTTTTTTATGCATGAATGATTTATTTCTTGTTTACCAGTTGCATTGATCTTTTTAACGATAACAATCCTCTGATCCATCTCTTCTCAAGATAGGTAGTCCATCATTCCTCAGAGCAGAGGTTGAAACTTAACTATTTTATGAGTTATTATAAATAGAACCACATTTTTAGGTCACGTTAAGTATTATGCACAGGTTTATAAAGTATGTACATAAATAATAGTGTAAACCTACCGAATAAGTAGTTAAGTAATTGTGTATATAAGTTACAATTTTTTTTGGCAATACAATTTTTAAAAGTAAATTTTGGGTTACTCAGAGTTGATTGCATTAATTTTCAAGCGGCTACTTACAATGTTTCTATACGTCAAAATTATCATTCCCTATGAGAGATACCACTGGTGGGTATTTTTAAAACCAGAAGTTCATTTTTCTATCGGTCCATCTTTCTCCCATGAACTTAATATGATTTTATTTATGACTCTTCCGAATCTTATTAATCTAAGCAAAAAATAAGCAGGTAGTTTTGATGGAATTATGTTGAGATAAAAATTCATCGGTGTGAAGTTTTCGTGGGCATTTGTAGAAGTGCACCAGCCGTTTAGCTCCCACAGCCCACTATGTGTTTTATTGCTAATTGCGCACTGGCTGCAGCGGACACTTCTATTATTTTCTTATTTCCCGCGCTCTTTGATTGAAAGCTAACGGTTCGGAAGAAGGCTGTGAGCTATGGATTCGTGACTGTTCCAGACAGCAGAACAACGGTTTGTTATTCGAGCTGCGCGGTGACTAACGTGGTTTCAGATAGTGAAATAGATGCGGTTAGTGGTTGTTAATGCTACGTAAAGCTATACTAATGTGTGCCGGGTTATAGGATAACAGGAAGATTGGTTAAGTATCACATTATTATTCATAACACACATTTGCATTATTGTGTAATAGATAGCTTTTATACCACTTGTTTACAAATGGCTACACATATTTTACAGTTTTATTTATCTATTGGAAACCTTCAAAATTAAATTACTAAATGTAAGTGCAATGTCTAATTGAGACTGGACTAATTGGTACCAGTACTAGTAGGGTTGCTTTCTAATAGATCCGAAGATTATCAGCTTAACAATTCATTGGCAATCAAATTTAGTTGTGTTAACTAGCTATCAGTACTGCACTATATATAGGGACGACAAAAGCATTCTCTCATCAGAGAAGATGCAGATCCGCCAGAAAAAGAAGAAACAATACCGTTGGGAAAGGTTCCTGAATTTTTAAAATAATAATAAATAAATCTGGAGCGCAAAGGCGTCTCATACACACTGACATTATAAAGAATTGTTTTATTTGGAGCAGAACAAAAACAATTTGTCGAAATGTTGTTGTGAAACACAAATGTTTAGCTTATAATGAATCTGATATACCTGTCAGTGCATATGAAATTCGGATACAATTTGTTGCTGATATTTATTCATAAGTAAATCAATTATTAAAAATATCAATAACGCTACATTCTAGTAGTTGAAATCGATTCGCTTCAACGAAAAAAAAATGATTATAAATTTAAATATACTTTCGTATGTAGTATCAAAATATTTTTTTTCTACATTCTGAATAATTCAATAATAATTTTATATAATTCGTAATTACCTCTCTATCAAATATGATAGTTCGCTAAAGAATTATTACCTTAGGTTAAATTATTTGGGAAATACAAAAAATTTATATCAGCACATTTTGTTACTTTGTAGTAAACAAAGGTCATATAAATTGTGTTCAAAAGCAAATAATATACTTATTATATTTCTCTTGAATACAAGCCAAATTTGTTTCAGAAAATATTGTTATTTTAAAAACAGTAAAATGTCTCTTAAGCTTTTTATGTACAATAAATATAAAATAAGTCTATTTACAATGTATGAAATAAATAGGGTCATTCTGATAAATTATTTTTTGTATTATCTCCGGTTAAATGGAAATTGGCAAAGTTGGTATAAGTCGAGTTTATGTTTGTAAATATCGCCTAGAATGTTAGTAAATAGAATTGAGTGAAAACTTTGCAGCTAAGCCTAAGCCGAGCAAGTGATCCATGTGAAAAGTGGGGAAAGTCGTGTTAATCCGCGGAACGGCAGTAAAGAAATTTGCATACGTGTCATTAGTTTAATTGTGATAATGAACCACTAGGATTTGATAAGCGAGTACACCACGTGTTACGCAGATATCTCCACCCGGGGATTATATAAAGCTATAAACCCGTGGATCTATCCTACGGCATCTTGGATCCTCCTGTGTTTAATTGGGAACCGGATTTATACTTCGCTCGAGGCAGAGGACAGTGCAGCGGTTAGACTGTGACTGTTTGTGTCGTAGTTGGGAATGGTTGGGAAGAGTCTAAGCTCCCTCTTTTGGAGCTTCCATCTTGCTGTGTTGCCACGTCGTGCGTGACGGGCATTGGGAACGTGCGCTGTTGCCATTAAAAATAACGCATGATATAGTGGCACGATGCACCGGCCACGGACATAAATAAAACATGCGTCGGCTGGTAATGGAACGCTAGGAGTGCCATGGCGACTCACTTTTGTTTTGAGTGAGAAACATAAATAAATACTCAACATGAAGAATTTTAACGTTTTTACATTGTTTTAAACACACTAAATTATCTACGACCTTTGAAATTTAAAAATACTCATAAACAACAAGTTTCCTTCTTTGAAAAAGTGACATTACCGATAATCACGCACTAAGAATGAGGAATTTCTTATTGTTGTTCTTCTTCTCTTTTGTATATTTATTTTATACATTATTAATGACATTCTTCTACAACATTTTATATTTGTATATTAAATGAAGAATCTACAACGAATACGAACAGCGATGACTCACTTCTTTAGCACGCTTCGAAACAAACTTAACGGAGTTTGAGATCTCAAAACCCACAAAAATGTAATAAAACTGTCTTCGAACAATTGCTACATTTGAAAATGATGATTACAATAAAAACAATAATAAATATACAGGGGGGGGGGTCACTCGAATACAATTGAGGTAAAAATGACAAATGGTTAACGGCTTATCTGTCAAGTTAGCTGCGTTAGTTTATTTTTATTATTATTTGTAAATTTAAATTTAAAATTAATTTATTTCATTTAGCAATCATAAACTTATTTATGTTCTCATAAATGCGGGCGTAATTTGGTTTTTATCGCCCCAGGGCGTATAAAGTTGCTAAGCAATAGTTATTCAAACAAATTAAAATTGTTAAAATTGAAAATATTTGATTATTCGAAGTTCATTGTCACAATTAAATAGTGACACTTCGATTATATTAAATTTGTTCAGAACAAACAATCTAACAATGCCAACTCTCTATAAAGAAACTACAGCATGGAATATATACTTACTTACATTTCAAGTACCAAAATGAATTAAAACGTTGTATGTATCACGGGCATCATCAATATTATAGCTCTCGGGAAATTCCCTCGTGCTATAATTTTTAGGTTATATCCTTACATCAAATAGGATGTTTACCAAATATCACCTTACGGGCACTTAAGCTGTCATGTACTGTGTACTATAAGATAATGTTTTAAGTATGGAAAATGATTGATAATTAATGGTAATATTCTAATATTCTACAACAGTACAAATTTATATGGTAACTAAAATACATATTTTGATTATTTTGGTATGAATTTATTACTGCAAATAATTAAATATTTAGCACGCAAATATTGCATTTCATATTTATTAATAATGTTATTACATAAAAATATGATGATATAGTTATACACGTATTTATTAGAATAATTTTGTAATAAATATTTAGTATATAATTCATCATATGTTCAAACCATGTCAATGAAATTTAGCACTCATGCTTCTAATAAATCTATATTTGTTGGTATAATTAAATGTAAAACATTAAATTTATATACAGTAATAACAATAATTATTTATTTCATGTTTAATATTCATCTGTGAATACAAATATTGCATTAATATAAATTAACACGATATTTAATTGAAACAATAAATTAAAGCTTTCAAGCATGTATGATGAGGTGTTAACATATGACTATATTTAAATTTTATGATTAAATTTTGAAATATAATATGCAATTAGTTAGTATTTAATATGCAAAATTACCAATAGCCCACATATACCACATAACAAATTAGAAATTTAAATAAAGCCAGCGAAAATTATATCTCACTTTAGATTTTGTTGAATTTATTAATTTCATAATACATATCAATTTCAACAATATTTATAATATAATAGATTTGTTTTATATTTGGTGATATTTTTGGTATTTGTACGGAGGTATTTGAGTCTTTATCTCTGACGATTGTAAGCATTCCACATCCCGACGTCTTGGAGCGTACGACGTCAGACGTCGGTATCTGTGCACGGGCCGCAGCGTTTGAATGCGCGATAAATCGGCGATGAGCGTCGCGGCGTTCAGCGACGTCAGACCAGGTGGAAACGGCCTGGAAGATAGTGCATCCAGAAAGAGATATCCACAGGATTTATTTTTCATTTAGGCGGAACACCAGGATCAGAATTTAGGATAGGGTTTGTTTGTTCGCATAATTATCTCTAGTCTTTGTGATTCTTATTCTATCAAATAGTTGTTCTACAAATCCGGCCTGTAATACGAGGTTTGTAATTTAAGTAATAAATAAAAAATAAAAATAAAAAAGTGAATAAAATCATAATTCAATATTGTCTCCTTCAAAATAACTTCCTAAGCCACACAGTGCTGGAGACGGTTCTTCCTATTCTCATGGCAGTGCTGGAACTCAGATACTGGAATCATCTGCATCTGATCGATTACAGCCGTTTAAATGTTTCGGAGTGTCCCAAAATGAGATCCTTTGAGGAGTCACAAGAACTCAAGTCAGGCGAATAAGGAGGTTGAGGAGCCATAGGAATGTTTTTACTGGTCAAAATCTCCTTCTTTTAAATCATTTTTGCGTAGATTTTTCTCATCCCCAATGAATTAATCCAAATCCAATCATTCAGTACTGTCAACTGACTATTCGAATGCACAAGATTCCAGATTCTGTTGACATTTTAATTAGTTCTTGAAGATGAAGACCTTCCCTGCGTATTTTATCTTCAGTCGACCGCCGAAAAACCTGTAGGTACGCTTAAGTTTTGTAATCATTTTGATGTATTGAATTATATAATTTTTTAATAATATTTTTTTTTCTTTTCTACAATTTGTAAATTATGATGATAAGTTTATTAGACAACCTGTATTGCTCTTTATCTGGAGCAGTATACGTATAAATGGTATCCGTAATAATGACTAATAACATGTTATAAAATATTGCATTTTAGCTGAGGTATGTACCTACATATTTATTAATGAGATATTTGAATGTATGTAAACGTATGTAAATATATTCTTTTAGTCATTTTGTAATGGTTTTGGTGTCATTTCATTAATATATTTTTCACATACCATTTAAAAAACTTCAATTGTCGTATGGGTAATAAACTATCGTGAGCATGAAAGTGTAATATTTATGTGTGGAATTACGCAGGCAATTCACTAGCACCATTTTGTGCGAGCGAGAGTAAAAGAAATACAAGAAGCCGTCTGTAGCTGGCGGCCGCTTAAGTCAACTGTTCAACCAGTGCTAACTATCCGATTCGTGCTTTCGCATTTCGTCCCAACGTAAATCATCAAATATCTAATCATAAATCATTCATTCGTAAATAAAAATAATCTGTTTATGAACATTTTTTTCTAGTGAAAAAGTTTTGGTTCGGGAGGAGTGAACTATATACATATATGTATTTTTTAATTAGTTTGTAAAATGTAAATTAGTCTTAATCAAAGCCGGACCGAAGTTTATTATCGCTTCGGATTTTTTTTCTGGCGCTCCTATAGTTCTTAGAAATATATAGAATTCATCATATTATATTCTCAATTCATTTAGAGAGATTAAAATCTTCTTAAAATTAACTGTAGGTACTTAATTCAGTTTTAGACTGACCTAAGAGAAAAATATAAATTTATCGAATACGTATTTATTAAAATTAAAAAAAAAACATTAAACTCTTTCTTACAAAATCTTTATTTACAATACATTTTGACTTATTGTAAAACGATATCGGTATATGTCCAACATTTTGGATGAGGATACATACAGAGAGGTTTCGACTGACGACCTAAAAAATTAGTGTATTGTACAACAAGCGTGGATATGATGCTAATAACTTTAAGTTCGGTTGTCATAGCAAGTCGAATAACAGTTGAAGTTGTTGATGTTGAGGTTAATGTTGATATCTAAGTAAATTATTCTTATTTGGGTTAACGATTGACAATGAAGTAAAGAGACATGAATAATATTATAAATCTAGGATCTACTGCGGTGTTTTCAATGATTCTCTTCTTTTTAGTCAAGGGTACATTGCATTTGTGCATGTTGAAGAAATTTCAGGTAATGTCCGTTAGTCTGAATATTTTTACAATTGAGAATTTACTTAATGATCATTATTTATACCGTGCGTCTTCGGCATTACATTGGTTGATAAAAGTTCATCATTCTTGGGAACTTAGGATTAATCCCTACTTTTCATGTTTCACTCAGATGCGTGCCAAATATATTTAATAATCATTGATTTTCATAAATATTCATTTATAACTTCCTGTTTCATCTTATTGCGGAATAATCAACTTATTTGTAGACCTGAAGATTTTGTTCTCAATTGGTAGAGTAGCGCAGCCGCTTCATCCCGGGTTTGAATCCCGACCAGGATATGGATATTTGTTTTTATCATCTTATCTCCATCAACAGTGCGTAGCAACAAAAATATTAAACCGAAAAAACTTTCTTCATCCTCATAAATATTACCAGAATTGTAATTAACTGTATAATTTGAAATTTGAAATACAATAAAGGATTATTATGAAAATAGTAACTTCTAGAAGGGTCAGGAATAAAATATGATATGATTTGAATGATATGATTTGAAGAATTGCAAACAATGATGAGATGGATATGACGAATGCAGTAATTTGTGTAGGTTTAACTCACCGGGGCTGAAATCTGCTCTTCGGCACATTCCTGGTTTGGCCTCGTATCTCCGAGATCGTGTAACGAAGCATGTATTATTAATATTTCAAGCGGCGCATTCCTAGTCTCTCCTCTGTGTACAGAGTGCAAGATCCTGTCCCTCGGGTCTCCTTACTCCGTAATCACCGAATCCTCATGCACGATACATACAATTACCCGACAAACAACACAGATTTATCCGCACCTTCTATATCACACCATCAAGGTTTACACAACCTGTCATTCTAGTTTTTTATTGCGCCTTATCATTTTAGGTTAACATCTTATACCTTGCATTAATAATAAGTCATTTTAAATCTTACAAAATAATCAAATATAAACAATTCATTTGACTTCATTTCATTATTATAACAACTGAAAAAAAAAACTTAATAGATATTCAAAATTCCAGGATAAATCCAGAATAACATTTTTACAGTTTTACAAATATACGTTAGCAGTGTCTGATTTACACTTAACATTGCATAGGGTCTACCGATAACTTGTGCCTCGCACTCCCTTTCCTTTACACTTTATCCTCATAGGTTTTGTATATCAAAAAATGATACATTCTATCCTAATTTTGATCAACAGTGGTTTTTAATAAATTATAAACCAGATCCACTTATTATTTGTGATTATTGTTGTAACTGTGTCCTATATGGTATTGTAAAAAAAATGCCAAGTCTAGATTTTGCCGCTAGATCCGCCACTACGTAACGTTATTTAGGGTGTACAATTTCTGGATATGTCCCGGTTTTATCTTTCTTGCCATGGTATTCCAGGTTTAGTAATAATTCCTTATCATGTAGCCATGCTTTAAAAATCATGATATGCCATGACAAGAAATAGCATTATAAATATTAAAAATAAACATTTTGACATTTGGATTCATCAATTGTGAATTCTAAAAATAGTAAATTATTTATGTTAAAATTCAATATATTTCAATTTTCTCGGAAATAGTTGGAAGATAGTTTACTTACTTAACATGTAGATTTTTAAATTCTAAATAAATTTTATCCGTTCCACATTTTCTCTAAAACAGGAAAGCAGGAAATACCATATTTATTATTTTATTTGTTATAGCAAATAAACTCTTGTACAATGTATGCAAGGTAACAGTGTAGTGATTCACATTTCATTATAGCAATAAAAAAAAAAACTGTTTATCTTGCTAATAATGTAATATACTGTACCACTCTATTTCTCGCAGTTGGTCCTTACGTCATCAATTGTAGCCATGTGATTCAAATTGTTGGCGAGTAGGGGGTTAAGGGGAATTAATGACATAAATAAATATGAAAAGTGATAGTATTATATACAAATATAATAATGGATGAAACGTATGAAAAGAGTTGTAGAGTATACTAACAAAACTACCAATACACAATGAAGCACAAATTGTCAACGCCAAAATCATCTTCCTCTATAATAGGAATGACATATTCAAGTTTTTAAAATATTTTAAAATATCTGTTAGTGTGGTTACACCATGGTTACACTACTGTTTCAATTTCTTTATTGTCGTTGGTTAGTCGCATATAGCATATGTATTCATCTGTAACATGTACAGTAATGAGATAACGAATAAAAGTTTCATCTATGCCATGCGTATACGATAAAGATGCAAAATAAAAGTTTATAATTCTTGCAGCAGAAATTGATGACGTGAAGATCAATTGCGAAAAATTTATTGTACGTGTTAATTCGCTAAGTGAATTATTATCAATGCAATAATTATATTGTAATACCGTTCTGACTGAAATATACAGAATGTCCATGGATCGAGTTGCAAAGAGAGAAAACATTTTTATTTTTTATTTCACGAGAAAAATATATTCTTGATAAAAGTTTTTCCATATTCCAAAACGGCCAATTCAGTTTTAACCTTTTTAAATTTTTCTTTAGTTTCAAAGAAAAATTTAAAATGGGTCGACTTAGTTGTCTCAAAAAATCAAGTTCGCGTTCTTGTTACTGCCTAAGTAAATTAAATAACTAATACTGCAAAATATAGGGAAAAACCTAAAGTAATGTTTCCAAATGTATCTGCCCTAATAGTACGTGAATAAAATTGTTTTGAATCTTTGTTGTATTAAATTTTATTTTGATTTAATAAAAATGTATCTATCTCCAATAACTTTTGCTTCATAGTGTTTTCAATGTGAAATTTGGAAAATTTGTTAGGAGAACAGAACAATAAAGAAGCAATTTGAAGCTTGAAAAAGAGTGTGAGTTAAAAGTTGATGGGTTTAGAAAAACAGAGCAGTTGTTTACGGCGTGTTTGTTAAGATTTGAGTGGAGTGTAAGTTTCGCTTGTGAATTTATGTGCGGGGAACGTGCAGAGCGTTAGAAGTTCGCGGGCGATTAAATTTGGGATTCTGCGCATGCAGATTGAATTCCACTCGTTGGTAGTTCTGAAAACGTCTGAAAGTGTAAAATAATTCAGGCAGGCAAGCGGGACGGCGTCAGGCAATTGGAACTCATGCAATTTCCCTCGGCGCAGAACTAATTTCCATACTAATCTAACATAAATCTCGCCTCTGCAGATCCAATTTTCTTACTGCGCGAACTTTTAACTGGCCATCGTACGTCACTTCCGGCGCCTTCAAATGGACAATAAATCTCTTTTATTTTTCTACAGTTTTATTTCCGCGCTCCCGTTGCATTGCTTCTACGTGGAATTGTTCTTTTACTTTCCTTCTACTCTTCTCCAAAACACTGCCACTTACGTCGACAATCTGCTGCCACTTCAATCGACACTCTCACCGACAATTATACAAAAGTCACACTACATGAACGCAAGAGGAGATGATATTATTACAATATTGAAAGTATTAACCAATCATCTATCTATCTATCTAAGGACTTATATATAGCCAGTGATTTTATACTTATCTAGATACCAACACTAATAAAATGTTTGTTGTCATCATAGCAACGACTTACTTTGAAGCATTGTCTTTCTCTGAAGTACAGAAATACCAATGATGTTATTTCACTTGCTATCACTTTTCAAAGTAAAGCATGCCAAAATAGATTCTCTAATGCGCTGTATTTGTCTGAGGTGTTCATCTATCTATAATGTTATGTCACTTGCAATCACCTTTTGACATAACCTCGAAAATATGCGCTAAATTTAAAATTCTGTCATTATATTAACTTCATAAATTTAGTGTTAACAGTGACGTTTTCTGTAAATACCATGTTGTTGGGGATACACAACAGTCTATCATAATATTTGTTCCAAAGGCCTGGACTTACTATGGAGCCCTGTGAAGCATATTCCTAACGGTTTATGATTAGTACATGTATCGTGGTTTACGCATGCACGGACTATATGAATAATTCGGGACCATATTTTTGTTGGAGCGAATTACGGATTTATTCTGAACCGTCAATGTCATTACTGTCAATTGTGTTATGTTAGTTTTACTTTTATCCAGGGCATGTAACCGGTTAAAAAAACCGGTTAATAAAAACCGGTAACCGATATTTTTAACGAAAATTGCGAACTTTAACCGTAATTTTAACCGATATTTTTCAGGCCGAAATTACCGGTAACCGTTAACCAAAAAAAAATAAACCAGTTTTAGCGAACATTAACCTTTATTTTAATATCATTTAGCGAGAAAAAAAATTAATATTTTTTTTTATATCTGTGTTTTCTATTTGTATTTGAACATGAGTCATGACAGTTTTTACAATTAATATTTTATTGGAGAGTCATAAATGTAGGTCTCTTTGGCCGTTAAGGTTACTTAAAAAGTCCAAATAAATACGGCCTTTGTCAACATAGGCAAGTTTAAAATTGAAAAGTGACCTGCGTTTTTCTGAATAAATTACGGGAATTTTTGTGAATATTTATTAATTAAATTGTTTTTTTTAATTGTTATATTTTCTCAGATGGTAATTTTTTATTATTTTTTTAAATTATTTATTCTATAATTTTTTTTAATCAAATATTTATAATCACTTTTTTTTAATTAATGTTAATAATTTTTAAACCGATATATTAACCGGTTTAAACCGGTTTCCAATTTTTAAAAACCGGTTTTCGAACTAAAACCTTTATTATTATAACATTCTCTATAAGGGTTAACCGTTAACCAGTATTTATTTCGGTTACATTCCCTGTTTGTAACTAACTTTTAGTAATTTCTAATTACAGTTGAATATAAAAAGTTACAATTTTTAGGTTTTTACTGTAAAATTTTTCATATACAGCTGAAATATTCCAAAAATACCCATGTATGAGTCCAAAATTTTGGTTTTTGATTGTTGACACCCTTTAAACCCAATTTTAGGTCAGGTTTGTTTCCTTTTTACCCATTTTAAGGTGTGACAAATTTCCACATGTACTATACAATATGTTTAGACACTTTTTAACTCATTTTTGGGTATAAAATGCAACACATAATCGTGTTAAACTTATTTTTTTAATTATGAACACCTAAATCATCGTTAAGCACTTTAAACCCATTCCAGGGTGTGAAATAACACAAATAAACCAATTTTTAGGTAAAATTTATTGATTTTTTTGAAAAAACCAAATTGATAGTCGCCGATGCGCTGATTTCAAATTTTCAAACCGAATTTAATTATCTCTTCCCATTCCTGAGATATTTTGCCTCAAAGTTGCACCTCAAAAAAGTGTGTTTTTTGAATATATCTCTAAAATGGGTAGAGATACAGTATCAACGATTACACCAGTCGATTCTACGCGCAAAGTTACATAAAGAAATGTTTTCTCCGCATATACGATCTTTGGAACGATTTGGTGAAAAATGAGAAAAACGAAAAAAACCTGAATTTCAATTTTTCGCTTGGAAACTTTTTGTCACCAAAATTTTTTATATTCTGGACTTAAGTAAATACAGATCCGCTGATTCCAAATTTTCAAACCGATTTCAATTATCTTTTACCGTTCTCGAGATATTTGTGTTCAAAGTTAGACCTGAAAAAATCAGTTTTTCAGGAATAATTCTGAAATGGGTTCAGATACGACTTTGGCGACCTCACCAATCGATTCTACGGGCAAAATTACATTTTTGTACCAATTTTCAGATTTTTATTCCAATGGATACAAATTTTATAGAGGAAAAACGAAAATCGTCAAAAATCGAAAAAAATCGCAAGGGGTTCATCAAGCGATTTTTCGATTTTCGCGATTTTCGTTTTTTCGCTCTAAAAATTGTATCCATTGGAATATTAATCTGAAAATTGGTACACTTATGTAATTTTGTCCGTAGAATCGATTGGTGAAGTCGTCGAGATCGTATCTTGACCCATTTCAGGGATATTCCTGAAAAACGATTTTTTTCAGTTCCAACTTTGAACCCAAATATCTCGAGAACGGTAAGAGATAATTGAAATCGGTTTGAAAATTTGAAATCAGCGCATCTGTATTTACTTAAGTCTGAAAAATGAAAAGATTTGGACTCAAAAAGTTCTCCAGCGAAAAACTGAAATTCCGGTTTTTTTCTTTTTTCTCATTTTACACCAAATCGTTCCAAAGAACATATATGCGAAGAAAACATTTCTTTATGTAACTTTGTGCGTAGAATCGATTGGTATAATCGTTGAGACTGTATCTCTACCCATTTTAGAGATATAGTCAAAAAACACACTTTTATGAGGTGCAACTTTGAAGCCTAATATCTCAGGAATGGGAAGAGATAATTAAATTCGGTTTGAAAATTTAGAATCAACTCATCGGCGACTATCAATTTGGACTATTTTAAAAAACCAAAATTTTTGACCGATAATTGGGTCATTTTGGATTTTTTCGGCTGTAAAATCAAAATTTTAAGGTGCAAATCTAAATATTGTTAGTTTTCATGATTAACTATGATTGTAAATTACTTGGAGATGAGAAAAGATATTAATTTTTATTTGGATATAGTTTGGAATATATTTGCGAATATAGATAACAATTATCAAAACTAAATTTCCAAATATAAGTACTTCCGGTCATCAATTGTTTTACAGACATCCTTTTGTTTAGATAAAGTTCATTTGTCCTAATTATTTGATTAATAACTGTTTCTTATATTATTATTTCCACCTTCTATATACAGGTGGCTCAATGAAAATTATCAGCGCAATTTTTGGCCACTTAACATCAATTTTGCAAAAAACGCTCGAACACGTCACTTTTAGTATAAAGGGGGAACACCTGAATGGATTAGTTAGTAGAAAAAAAAAATAAACCGGTTTTAGCGAACATTAACCTTTATTTTAATATCATTTCGCGAGGAAAAATTTTAATATATTTTTTTTATATCTGTGTTTTCTATTTGTATTTGAACATGAGTCATCACATTTTTTACAATTAACATTTTATTGGAGAGTCATAAATGTAGGTAGTTTCTTTGGCCGTTAAGGTTACTTAAAAAGTCCCAAATAAATACGGTCTTTGTCAACACAGGCAAGTTTAAAATTGAAAAGTGACCTGCGTTTTTCTGAATATATTACGGTAATTTTTGTAAATATTCATTAATTAAATTGCTTTTTTTTAATTGTGATATTTTTCTCAGATGATATTTAAAAAAAAATTTTTTTATTAATTATTCTCTATTTTTTTAATCAAATTTTTATAATTAATTTGTTTTAATTAATTTTAATTATTTTTTTAACCGATATATTAACCGGTTTAAACCGGTCTCCAATTTTCAAAAACCGGTTTTCGAACTAAAACCGTTATTATTATAACGTTCTCTATAAGGGTTAACCGTTAACCAGTATTTTTTTCGGTTACATGCCCTGCTTTTATCTGAAAATAAATCTATAAATACGGAAAATAAATAAAAAACACACTGACCTCTTTACAAATACCTCATTTTTAAACAATTACTAAATAAATTAAATTAAATTATCAGAAGTACTGACACATGCTTCGATCTGTATATACTTTTATTAACTTTCAATAAAAATACGTTGGTATTTCTAAAAAATATTTCTACTTTATAAAAAAGTGACATGAAATTTTTTCTATACTGTGTAAGAAACCCATGAAATCACAAGCATAATTTTAAATCTACGAATATGAAGCCACCATTTATAGAGTAAATTATCATGCAAATATGCGACTGTACAAAAATGAGCATTTGTAGTTGACGAATAGCATGCCTCGTCCATGTATTTCTCCTGGACAATAAACCTGTAGGGAAATGACGGGCGAGATGCGTTGCCCGCACATGAAGCCAGCATCTTTGAATGCGATAGCAATTAATACCGAAGCCTGAATAAATTGCAACGCATGCACCGCACTTGCATATGCATAAGTGGGAGCGAGACGCAGCATTGTAAACAACCTCACACGGGGCTGGGTGTAAAAAACAAGCCTGCCACAGTGTCAAATCGCAACCAACAAACGATTCCGCTGCACGAACTTCAACTTTATCATGGATTCCAAAAAAAAAAAAGTAGAAGTATGCACTGCACTTCATTTCAGAGTGAAATATTCGCCAAAAATAAAGTTTAATTGTGCGATATACCATAGGTAAGCAAAGAAATTAGTGATGTATGACAAGCAATTTTGGCGCCCGGTGTGGCATCATAACATGGTTCTGTAGTGGACAAGGATCAATTAAAAATTACTCAAAATTTAATAATAAACGTATATTTATTATTTTCATGAAATCATATAAAAAAAGGAAAACGAAAATACCAGAAATTCAGTTTTTCTTTTGATTTTTTTTATATTTTCTAGAGTCAAATAAATATGGACGTTTTCAAACAGAATTGAATATTGTTATGTTTTGTATTAATTAAGTTAGCTTTGTAAATAAATATTTTTGCCATAATTTTGTTATTTTTGTAATTAGTTACAAACTAAAAAAAAATCTAAAATACCTTAAAATAAATGTATGTTTTAATTGTGTTTTACATACATAACAAATATCTATTACCTTTCCCGAGATATTCTCGTTCAAAATTAGACCTCTAAAAAACGGTGTCTTGAGGGTATACCTCTTAAGAGGTCGCCCTAGGACATCGGCGAATTTTTTTATTTTTATTTTTATTCTAACGGAGAAAATTTTTAGATCAAGAAAAATCTAAGGTCTACTAGTTTTCAGTTTTATTTTCTAAAAACTATCTCCGTTGGCATAAAAAAACTGAAAATTTTTACAATTATGAAATTTTGTCCGTGGAATCGATTGTTGAGGTCGACAAGGTCGTAAGGATGGCCCTTTAAAAGGTATATCTTCAAAAAAAATTTTTTAGAGGTCTAATTTTAAACATGAATATCTCGAAAACGGTAAGAGATAATTGAATTCTGTTTGAAAAAAAAATCCTAGCGAAAAACTCAATTTCCGGTTTTTTCGTTTACCTCATTTTTCTCCGAATTGTTCGAAAGAACGTACATGCGGAGAAAACATTTCATTATGTAACTTTGCCTGTAGAATCAACTGGTAGAAACGCTGAGATTGTATCTCTATCAATTTACAAAATATGTCCAGAAAACTTATTTTTTTAGGTGCAACTTTGAGAGCAAAATTCTCAGGAACGGAGAGACATACTTGAATTCTGTTAGTAAATTTGAAAACAGCACAAGATGTATAGACCTAATGGATATCATCGAAATAAAAAAATTGTAATAAAAATTTGTTTTTTAAAACTTGAAAAAAAAGTTTTAGAAGTGCAGAATCTATTAGTTATAGAATTGAACCACATAGTGTTAATTAAAATGGTGAAGTCAATTTCAGTGCGCATTATAAGTAATAAATATGTGCATACATGCATTTTTAAATTGTAAAGTAATTTGATGCAATTATATTGGTGACTAGCTATTAGACTTTAAAATCGATGAATAAAATTGCTCTTCAATTACCTTCAACGAGTTTTACGCAAAAATGCATAATGTATGTATGATAGTATCTCATTATGCAAATTTCCTCAAATTTGTTAATAATTACCTATTTTTAAATATTTTTTTTCTTAAAATTATTTTGTTTAATAGTGGGAAACAGTGGATGATATCCTTCGTTATTAATTCATCGCGGTTCTTCTCTAATGCATTTCCTACGCTATAAATTTATAGAAAATTGAATGCATGGAAGTGCAATGCGTCGTAAATTCGTAGATAATCCGTCTAATAAAATGTGCGCGCTACACGAGAAGCATTTTCAATGGAAGATATTGAATATGAAGCGATAAATCAAAACTGGAATAGACTTTTACTTCAGCTATGCCAACAACTTCAAATCTATTCAGATATTTATTAATCGAATAGGCTTGCTTGACTACTATTGAAAGATAATTATCTGTTGTTGATAAATTAGGACTTTCATCAAGATTAAAATTATTTATTTGGGCGCGGCTATCAAACAGAAGCTTCGTTTATTTTATTGATTAGTTTAATTAATGTTGCTGATATTTATTATTCTTTTTCAGAAGACAATTATAGGTATATAAATATGCCATCATTATTTTTATTTATTGTTTATTTCAAATTAGACAAGTGTTTTCTAAATATGAAATTGCTTTAATCTTCAATCCTTCTTTGATATTTGTGGAAAAAATAACAAAATAAATAGTATAAAGACATAGTTCAATTTTTATGTAGGTAAGTACTCCGGTTATGTTAGTAATTTATACAAATGTATGTATTATGGATTCCAATTTCGTCTCAGATTGAATATCTATGATACTTGCGTCCTTGGCACATTAAGGGCTGTCCGGCCCATAATAATGTATGACTATATTATGCAGCTTACCTAGTGTACTGCAGTATTCTGATTATATTATAATACGAAATAGCTATACTAATTTCCGAACCATCCTTGTGACTGAGAATAAAATTCTTGGTTTTAAAAATCTCGATGACTTCTCTAATTAATCTTGTAATGAGATATGTAGATCTTGAAATAATTTTCGTGTCTTGGAATTATAATTCATGAAAATCCTCCAAGACATGCTTTGCGACTAACAATTTTTCAGGCTGATTTAATCTAATCGATCTTTGATGTTCAATTAATCGTGTAGAAATAGTTTTACCAGTTTGACCGATGTACTCATTCCTAAAGACGCAAGAAATCTGGTAAAATCCCTAAAGACTGAAGAGGAATAACGTCTTTAACTTGTCTGAACATATATCTTATTTTTACATATGGAGAAAACGATATTTTTATGTTCTTCTAGATCAGGATTTTACCTATCTATTCTGTGACGTCCTCAACATATGGAAGCGAAGAATACATCTTGTTTTGTCAGCATTGCCTATAGGACTTGGTTTTGTGCAACGCTTAATTGATGATAAAATAAACATTATTCAAGAAAATTACTCTTTTTCTAATTTATCAAGATGACAAATTTTCGAAGCTCTCTTTATAAGACATTTAATAGCGCCAAATTTCTGAGGAGGATGGTGATCTGATTTAGATTTAATATATTGATTAGTATGCGTGGACTTCCTGAAGACTGAATAAAGTAAAAATCTTTCGTGTTTTCACTCCAGCGATACATGCAAGAAAGGAATAATACCATTTTTATCAACTTTTACAATGAACTTAATATTTTCATGAATGTTACTGAGATACTCTTTGAAAATATATAAGTTTTTACATCCATGGATAGTAGAACCCAAAGCTACTTGTTCAAAAAACTCCATGTACCTAATAATTTAACCATGGAAGGAGTCACAGGACTTTCCAATGCAACACCATCAACTTGTTTGTAATATTCATTATTCACTTACTTAGTGCAAATGGATAAATGGAATGCCTTTGGATCACTGTAGCTTGTGTAGCGGTTGTAATTTTAATTCTATTATTATTTTATTTCGATCGTAATTACAATACATAAGTGATGTTGGTTTCCGTATTATTTATTCATCTTTAAAAATACAAAATCAGAAACTGAACTAATCTTTCTCATTTACCTCAATGAACGAATGTATTACTAGTATCAGTACATTCGGTAAAGAGGATAGTGTTTCATTGAAAAGGAATGAAAAATAAGTAAACTAGATTAAAAAGTATAAGTTAGATCTGACCAAATTAGCAATGGAATACTTGAAGAAACACTTATGAGGACGAAACTGTTGTTGTATAGTGCAGTTCCCTATCCACCATAGCTATGCAGCAGGGATGGCTGGTGGTAACATATGCACATGTACAAGACACGACACGGCGTTACAAGCCGTGCAAGGCCGGTATGTACGACACACCAGGGCCATAACTCAGTGCTGGGTGCACGCGAAGCCCAGGCTGCACGCACAGGCCGGGATCTGGGAACCTCTCCAACCCACCAGTGGGTGCGAAATGGAGGAAATGCAGGTGCTACACAGATACAGTGCCGGTGGAAGGAAATAGGAATGGAAAGCGAAATGGAAATGATATGGACATTCGTTAACACCTTTTCTTCTAAGAACTTAACGCAACGAATTAGCATTCCACATAAATACAGATAATGTAAAGAGGATAGAAACATACCTTCTCTTGTTTCACAAAATAAACATTTTTAAACTGCTCCTATTTAATAATGTATTCATTATGAATGTAACTTATCGTAAATAATAAATTAGCGAAAATAACCTCTGAATTTTCATTACTGAACACTACTAGAGCCAATCATATTTCGGAATTTTCTTTACTTAACATTAGAGACAATTGGCCTTGCTCTATGCTTTGAAACAGTGACGTTCGCTATAGGAACTTGACAAAGTTTAATTCTAGATTAAAAAGTCTTGTCTTGTAGATATCAAGTATTTAGATGTTTCAAGACTTTACATTAACCTCTACGTATACGTATGGAAAAAGTTTAGACAGAGATAGTTGTAATGAACACAGTGCGAGAGAGATAGCGCGTGTTGAGTGGCAAGAACTGGTGAAGATTTTACTATCCCATTACAGATTCCCGCATACATAAATACAATAAATTAATTATATTAAAAAATCAGTAATTGTGCTTTTAATTTTTAACGTAATAATTTAGGAATATTTTTTTTTATTTTAAACACGTTTAGTCTTTGAAGAGGAGCAGCGGTGGTACACTTGATTAACGCGTTCTGACAGTATTAAACAGAATATAAAAGCCGGGTTTCAAATCCCAGCTTCGATAGTTGTTATCCAAATAAAAATACGTCGGTGTGGTTTGAAACTCATTAACTAATTATATATAGTTTAAATAAAACTAATGAGTCATTTATATACCTATGTTTAAGATATATGACAAATATAGTTATCAAATTTGTCATAAATGATTTAATGTAAGAATATATTGTTTTTATTGTAAAATATGTACAAAAAGATAAAAGAAAAATAAAAAGGATAGTAATTTAACGCTTATTAGTTGATGGTAATGTATTTTACGAATGCGATGCAGAGTTAATTCGCTACGGAAACTTATAATGCTATAGTGCTCATTTAAAAAAAAAAAGAAATAAAGTTGTTATTAGCGATATTGTCGTTCACACACATAATTAAGAAAATAAAATTGTAAGAACAAGTTCGCTGTGGTTGTTGAGAATCGTCTTCCCTTAAATTTAGTGTTATTTATTTGTGTTTGGTTGGCGTGCAGGTTTTATGCAGCTCGGCGGTATTAAATATGCGATAAGAGTAAAAATAATCAGCAACGATGATAATCGCGCGTTTGTGCAACAAAACGAGGCACAAAACAACAGCCAATTAAAGTGGGATGATATACGCGCGCTGATAATTTGCAAACCGGAGCGTCGGCTATGCATCGCTGCAGCCTCGTAAACCATCGCAGGAGCCACAGGCCGCCGCCATCTTGATTTACTGCGCAGAGCTGCGCTATGCACTCAAGGAAAGCGGATAATTGGCCCAGCCAACGCAGGACAACACTAAATTCTTACCAGGTTTTAATTATGGAAGCGTACATCATCTCAAGAATGCCACAAAAGCCTAAATTAGGCTACTTTGTTCATTAACATGCAATATCATTTATTTTCATTATTTAAAACTTTTTAAAATGAACCTTTAACTTATATAAAATAACATATTGTGCAACAAGTGCAGAAAGTTAATTATTTCTCAAGTGGTGTTAAGGCCACTGTTGTAATCTGCACGAGTGACACTGATTCTAGGACTTCACTGCTAATATTCTAATATGTAAATTATGACTGTGTGAAACTACAAGCTTCCATTGCGAGGGAAATTGTTATTTTTATACTATGTGCGGGAACGTCATGCTCCCGGATAAATATTTTAGGGCAAGAGCTTGCAAACGCCTTAATAGAACGAATTCAGGAACCTAGTTCACGCAAGTGGTTTACACATACAAAAAAAATTGTACGAAAAACACAAAACTAATAATTAATAGTCATTAGTTTTTTTAGACATATTTTTATTTACTGTATACAATGCACTGTGATTATGTATTTCAATGTTTCAAAGAACTGTCAACAAGACAATATTTGTTTCCAACATTGTAAAACAAATGCACTAAATTTATTATTTCAAATCAAATTTCATGCAAAATTGCATTATTAAGAATGTTCCAAGTTGGACTTCCGAATTTGCATTCTAAATAACAAACAAAATATTGAAAAAAAAATTGTATTACAATGATAAAAAAATCTAATTTAATTTATATTATATGTATCTTATAATCATATTTTATTTATGTTTATGTAATTTTTTGCACGTATAGAATAAAATTAATTTAAAAAAAATTTACATCTTTAATAATGTTTTCAAATGGGTTTTTTAAAAGGGTTTTTTTAGAAACAAAACCCGGGAGAATTTTTTTGGGTCTAAGAAAATTGGAACAACCCTGATAAGAAGCCGTCAAACGCAAATCTACAATCTGGTTTGAAACTACAAATTTATTTGAGAAGTCAAGTTTATTATACTTTTTTGATTCTGTAACTTCTTTTCCTTATCTTTATATGACTGCAATTTACTATATTGACAAGTAATTAACCATATGAAATATCTTCAATTATAAAAAAAAAAATATATTTGTATTGTTTCTTCATAACAGTGGTCTAAAAAGATTCTTATTATTATGTATTACAGATATGTGTAATAAATATGTATTTCCCTTATATGTTTGTAGGGATGGAATAGGAAATATATGCGGTAGATTCTGTGACAGATTTAGTGAAGCAGCGTGCGGCCATGCACTACCTGTATTCAATCTCGCATACTAAATACTTGGGAAACTGGGTTAGCTCCGTAACTTCATAACCTTTGCCCTTTGCAACTGTACAAGAAACCGTTTAAATAACGCTGCAACTTATGCTTTAATATGCACATCCTGCACGACCAGACGTATATCAACACCAAATGCCACCGAACAGAAGTTACGTTGATTTATCATACTACAATAACAAACGCATTCATTATATAGCATTGCGTTCTGTTTTACATAACTTACAATTATGAGTAATGTCACAATTACTTTAATAATTATATTTCAGAATTTACAGTACATGTGTCAGAGTAATTATTTAACTTGTTTATATATAATAAATTTCAGCTAGACAGGCCTTGTAGATCCTGAGTTTTATTAACTATTCCTCTTCATTCTTCTCTGATGTTCGCTTTTATAATAAGCCATTATTTTCAAGGTTTTTGTATTTTATACAAATGTATCAAAGAGACTCACTCAATTTCTCGTAGTTGATCCTCACGTTATCAATTGGGGGGAGGGAAGATTGGTGACAGCATTTTATCGGGTAAATTCTTGTCATTTCCAAAGTAATTAAATGTCAAAATTGACAGTAATATATACAAAAATAAAAATGGGTGAAATATACGAAAGAGTTGCAGAGTAAACTAACGAAACTACCAACACACAATAGTGCACAAATTGTCGACGCCAAAATCATCTTCGTCAACGAAGAGAATGACATGAATGATATATTCGAGTTTGTTAAACATTTGGAAATATCAGTTCCGCGGTTACATTATTGCTTCTATTGTATTTTTGATGTTGGTTAGACGCAGAAAGTATATGTACCCCTCTATAAAACGTACGATAATGAGATAGCGAATAAAAGACTCATCTAAGCTATGCATATACGACAAGGATGTAAGATAAAAGTTTATTAATTCTTGCAGCAGAAATTAATGAAATTTATAGTGTCCGATCGAAATTTCGGTTTCGGCCAGAAATTAGCCGAAATTAATGTCAATGTCGTGCCGTGCGCTATAGAGATTTTCTTGGTTTGCTAATGAGTAGATATGTTTTGTATATTATTTCAATTTTCTTCATTTCGAAGATATAATTATTACCACTATTTTAAGGCTATTAATACAAAGGTGCCAAATGCAAGATGAGACAAGATTTCATTAGTTTAATGTATATATAATTAGGACACAGACTTATTTATTATTATAGATATATTTTAAGAGAATAGCATACTTTGTAAAAGAAACTTTCAAAGAAAGATTATAAGTTACTACCTTAAAGAGCGAAGATAAAGGAAGAATCATTTATCGAATTAATCGGATTATCAAGATCATTCGATTAGACAGTTTCCGATTATAAATACAGTAACTTACGGTAAACTTGTTAAGAATCAGAAAACATTCCAGTTTTATATACATAACTGGAGAATTCATGTATTCTTGTACTTTCCTTCTAATATAGAAATATATAAATCATACAGCTTCTTATCATTTCAAATCCGAAGGTAAACAATAGATCCAAATCTCAATAACACCTTCCGTTTTGTATCTGCAATCCATCACCATTCTCTCTCGTCCATTCCATTCCTGTGTTTGAATGGCTTTGTTTAACCGACGCGGTTGTTTTTTCCCGGCCGTTGCTGCTGACAAGCTGCGGAACCGGTTCCCGGGTTCGACTCCGACACAATGCGAGTTCACCAGCCTGCCCAGTGGCGTACGTGCGTGCAGGGACAGCGAACAGGAGACCAATGGAGGGATTAAGATGTTATACTTAAAGGGCTTTGTAATTTAAGGACGGGGATGAAAAAATGGATTAGATTTTTAATATAATTAAATACATAAATATGAGAATGACTTTGACAAAATAAATAAGGTAAAAGGGGGAAAAAGGATAAAATTAGGACGTTTTACTTCAAGTTCAGATATAAGAATAGAATTAAAATGAAAAAAATTGAATACAATAAATTCAGTTTCTATGTGGATGAACTATTAAATAGAAAGTACAATTTACTTCACAATATTTATAGCAAGTGTCATTTTGCTACACATAAAATAAAACTTTCCAGATAATTTCAAATACACAAGCAAGCTACTACATATAAGTACAATACAATCTTAAAAATTAAGTAAAGATATTAAAGAACATTTTTGTTCTAAAAGCTATATAATCACCCAAATAATTCGAATTAAAAGTCAAACAGGAAACAAAATGATTAAAATCAACTAAACTTTAAATCTAGCTGCCAAACTATCTAAGTGAAGATAAAAAATTCTAGTTATTATTTACTCATTATTAATATAAAGGACGGTAACTCGAACACCCGAATACAGTGATTTAACATATAAAATCTTATTTTCCTAATTTACCGGTTCCCTAATTATTATAGGGAAAAAGCTTCAAATAACAGTTACAGAGCCATTAATCAATATAACTATAATATTGATAATTTTTTTTTTAATTTCAAATTTCTTTTCTATGTAACATATACAACCTCAACAGAAAGAAACCTAAATTCAAAATAATGTTTTAAAAATATAGTTATATTGTCCATTAATTGGAAAAAAGGTCTTTGTAAATAATCTAATAAATGTAGATTTTTTCTACAACAAATTATTTAACTTTATATTATTGCGAAATATTTACGGAAGCCAATAATTGAAAATGTGTAATTTTATTTTATCACGTAAACCTCTATTTTACGTTTCCTATACAGATACACCAGCTTGGTACGTTTGTTTAATCTATCCTTTTCAGAAGTAATGAAGTATGTTATATTATATATTAAGTAGAAGAAGAAAAACTATTGCATTTTTAACTTATTTTTAAAATGTAATTGGAAAATATTGATCTTTATACAAGAGTTAGTGGTATAAACGAATTTTTTCGAACTATGTCTCAAGCTTGTTCAAATATTCTGTCTTGAGTTATATGCATGGCTGCAATAATGATTAGAATTACAATGTGTGCTCCAATAAATAACAATAACCGCATCGTCATTAATATTAATAAAAACTTGGGGATGTTAAAGTAATCCTCATCCTCCCTGAAAGGAATAAAAAATCCGTCTTTGTTTATTCAGGACGCCATCGGAATCGCAGGCGACAAAACCATCCATCATGTTTTATTTGTACAGTAGCACCCCACGACTCTAATCTTATTGAATGAGTTATTTCCTAAGCAACGACCCCGTGAATTCCCAAAATGGAGGGAGGGTAAGCGACAAACACCCTTAAGCTCCCATCACTTTAAACCCATAATAGCTCACCCATCCGCGCCGACATCTGTGGCTAACTGAAAATAATCTCCGTAAGAATACATTATTCCTCCTTATTGCTTATGCAGATACGCTTTGTAATATCTTTTTACGACGGTATTTCAGCTGATATTAAAAACTGTATTGAAATACGGGCGATTTTTAATGTTTTGTTTTCTTTTTTATAATTGGCGCGTTGAAGGGTGAGGCATTTCCTTCCGGCAAGCTGGCGGGAAATTAAGTCATATATCTCAAGAGCGGAATTAATGCGCGTATTAAAATTGTTACTAGCACTTAATGGCTTGTAGAATTTTTATTCTGAATACCGCGTGAGGAAGAATGTGTTTTATTATTAGATGGCGCTTGTAATGGCTAATTTTGTAACTCAAATTGCATACTTATGAATGATGATACATTATTTTTATCTCACAACACAGCCGTTGGGAGAATATTTTTAATTGAGATAATTTTATATACTTAAATACCTTTTTGTTGTTCTTTTATGGTTTTTAAAATTCCTATTTTACATACAATTTAATATACCTACTTCATATTTTATTCGTCCTTCGTACAGGTCTTTTAATTCTTGTAATTATATAGTGCAAAATTATTTTCCTTTTATTTATACATAAATAAAAAAATAGCTTTATAATTAAATTTACTTCCTTAGTAAATACTAGAGCTGATAGACGTTGAAAACTGAAAGTAGGTTTGCAACTTCTAGAAAATCCGATTTTTATTGACTAATCAAAAATCATCAACTATTTAAAAAGTCGGAAAAATTTAAAAGTCGAAAAAGTCGAAACAATAAAAAAAGTCGAAAAAATTTAGGTCAAGAAAGTCGAAATAATTAAAAGTGAAGATAGAAAAGTTGAGAAAGTCAAAATATTAAAAAGATAAAATATCACAAAACTCCATAGAACCCTTCCTAAGCATAACAAAGTTTTCAAATATCGCTTAAAATTATTATAAATACTGTAAATTATTTAATCCTTGTATATAACCATTGTTGCAATCAGTAGTTTGAAGCTGAAAATACCATTTGTATGAATCTAAATGTGAAGAAATATTCAGCAACCTATTAAAAATGCTCCAGTATTATAAAAGTTTCAGGTATCGAAAGTCTAATTAATAGAAAAAAGTCGATGTTAAAAAAGTTGATATTATCGATAGTCTATATTCAACAACATAAAGTAAATATATATATATATACAGAATTTTCCAATTATATTCACCAAATAAGTAAATTTAATTGTTTAAAAGTTTAAATTCATTTATATTATGTACAAGGTCTCAAGGTAAAATTTAATATTTCCATGGAAAATTTTATCTAAAACACCGATAAAACATGATTACAATATTTAAAGCTGATGTAACAATGATTAACTTTCTCAATATTCACGGACTATAAATTTTGTTAAATTATATTCTTATAAATCCAAGAAAACCTATATGTCTTCTAGGTGTTGTTAACATTTCTATATTATAATTTAACAATATAATTTCTATAATTTTATAAACTAACAATAGATTTTTTTCTAGATACCTATACCTACATGTACTACAATGTCACTTATCTGATCTGGTATTATCTGAATTGGAAATGTATTACAGATTACAGAAAACAAACAGGAAGTGATTTTCTGATTGTTGCTTTAAGGTGCTCTGGAAGCTATATTTATCGTTTTAAAAGTATTAATAGGTAGATGCATATCAAACTATAATTACATTTAAACTAATAATAACACTTACATTAACTTTATCTTTTGTAATGCATCTGTACTGTTTATATTTTTATGTCTCGTTTCCACATTTGAAACTATATTCACTAGATTTCTTCAAAATTATATTAGTTTTGGCTGTATGAATCCACTTTAAAATTTTACTTAACTTCTATATGTAAAGCTAACATTAAGAAATCCGTGGTAATGTACGGGAAAATATTAAAAATTGTATTTTAGTTTTATTATAGTACACTAAGAATTAATAGCATTATTTGGTAACTATAGGTATTATTATTATTACTATAATTTCGTTAAATTTTAAATAAATCTATAGATTAAATGTAATGCTAACAATAAAAGTTGAGATTTTTCGAATACATCATCAAATAATGGAGCCGAATCATTTTTATCAGTTAAAAAATCGGTTAATGGAAACTGGTAAGAGAAAAAGAAAATTTTAAAACTTTAACCGTTAATCAAAAATATATACTGGTTTTAGCGAAAATTAATATTTATTTGAATATCACTTAACGTGAAAAAACATTTTTCAATTTTAAAAACCGGTTTTCAAACTTCAACCATTATTATTATAACGTTTTCATTATGTGTCAACCGTTAATTAATATATATATTTTACTAGATAAAAATACCAAATGATTGATTTGACATTACAAGAAATTTTAATCTCTTACATTTAGCTCTTTCTTCATATGCCCCCACGACTTGTGAAAACATTTCTCTTGCACCGCCTCTGATAGTCTGCCCTTTACGATTCAACATTTTGTATAATACACATAAACTATGGTACGCCTAAATTTATTCTCTTAAATAAAACGATAAAATAACAAAAACTGAACAACTCTAACAAAGTCCTTCTTCGTAAAAACTTTAAAGCGTACGGGTAAATTAATAGTTTTGGTTCACCAAAATTATCAAGTGCTTCATACTAATAGTGACTAGCTTTACATTTTGTCGATAATTTTTTCTTATTACCAGTACTATACCACATATTATACATTTAATTTTTTATGACTTTTCCCATGGGACGTTCAACCGCGAATCAGGAATCAAGTGCATAGATCTTACATCCTGTGGTCATATTCAAATGAGGCCGTGTTAAGTATTAGAAGACGATAATTCCTGCGTTGAAAAAAGCCTGGGTTCACTTGTAAGATTTACGCTGTCCTGCAGTCGTAAACAGTGAGAACATCGCGCGAGCTACTCTTGGATACTCTGCATTAATTCCGCCGCGAAAAACTCCAAGACTTACGACTTGCAATGTATAATGAGATCTGGAATATATCATAGTAACAGCCAGCGCCCTGGGTGGTTGGAGAGGTAGATGCACTCCCGGAGCATATAAGGATACCATCACACGTTCTCGTGCTGTTTTACACACTCTTTCAATTATTACATATTGTATTACGCACTAGTAATGTAAGTGTTCAAATGAGGAAGGTAAGAATAAGTGTACTTACAAGGATATTCATGAAAGAAATCAAATGACGCTCACCTAAAAAGAAAAGATTGGTGTTAATAGCAATTCTCAAAAATGGGAGATTAATAGCATTTAATATAATAAATTAGAAATAGTATTCTATGGTACATATGATAATATAGACATCAATTAATTTAACAGTTTTTTAAATATTTTATAGATTGTAAATAATGATTTTTTTAAGGTAACTAGATTTTTGTACTTTAGTTTTATTGTATGTATATTTATCAGGTACTACCTGATAAAGCATACATATAATCGGTTAGTTTAACGACAAAGTAAGATATTGTGTAACATACAGAGTGGTGACTCGAATACCCGAACATATGGATTTAACATATAAAATCATATTTTCTTAATTTCATGCTTCCCTAACTATTTTAAGTAAAAAGGCTTCAAATAAGAGTTGTAGAGCATACAATTCTGCATCTTCATCAACAAGCAAAAGTAATTTTACGTGCCTCATAAGCTTACAAATTTGATTGAAAATGATGTAAAATCACGCCAGAAATAGCACTAACTATGAAATTGAGACGAAACTAATAAATGTTTAACCGTTTCTCTGAAAAATTAGCTGCGTTAGTAGAGGCCGAAAGTACTAATAGATACCTGCACTAAATAGTTTATTTATGTACCCAGACCAATGAGGATTAAGACCTAGGATCTACGCCACTGTAATACAATAGTAGTTATTAACTATGCAGTACTAATTTCAGATTTCTATACACAATAAAATAAGTGCATCACCATTCACAAAAAACGGACTACCACTACTTATTACACAAGATAGATAATTGTAATGGTTATGATATAGTATAAGATCCCGACCATTAACTTTCAAAATGAAACCCTACATGAATACTGGCGTACAGCTACAGATCCGGCATGTAATAATAAGGTGTGAAATAATTACTTATTGTAATGGAAATCACCAATTTAAAAAAAAAAAAAACAAAACCTAACCGAATATAATGAAGGATACTACATATAATAATATAGGATATAATTGAAATATATTTTATTTTTACCTCTCGCCACTCAGTAAGAGAACTATTGAAATTATGCTAAAAATCAGATGAGTTTACTAGAACATGATTTTAATATTTTTCCGATGATATGTGTACGTGTGTGTGGATGGACGAATGGATAGATGGATTGTCGTAACGATTATTTAAATACAAGTGAATTAAAAAAGTTGAAATTTTGGATATAACATTCTGACACCATATATTACATCTGACTAGATTTTGGTGTTAGTTTCTTTCTGAAATATCTTAATTAATTATAAATATATAAGAACTTTTGTAAGTAATAATTTAATATTATGTCACTTGCTAAAGTTTTATAGTTGAAATTTGACTGTACCTTAACCTATTTAATTATTACAAGTAATAAATGACACGGTAAATTTGTTACAATTGTGGTTAATCTGTTGACCTATGTTTTATAATTGACAGGGTTGATAGTGAAAATATTAATAATTATCGAAAACTCTAAAAGGAATTTTACTAATACTGTAAGTATTAATTATTTTACCGTATCAGCAGTTAACGTATGGATACTCTTATAAAAAACATAAATATTACTAAAAAGTATAAAGAGAACAGGCGGCAGATTATATGCTGGCTACATCGGATTTTCTCGTGCATGTTTTCCGAATTTTAATTAAGATATACCAATTATTTTTGTAAACTATACAAAATTTGAAATTGAAAAAGTTTTACGCAACAATGACTGTTTTGCTCTAAATGTAACTTTGAAGAAAACCAAATAGATGTCCTTGGTTAACGTAAACGCAAAAAACAAAAACCACGCCATCCTCCCACGCTGCTACATCTTTCCTCTCCATGTAGCTTGTAACTCAGCACAGGACATTTCACATACACATCATTATTTACAAATTCGATACGAGGCATGTTCCCGATAACATTAACAAGACTTCGAGGGCCTTGCTACCCTCGGTGCAGTGCAGCCAACCTTGCACACTCAACTTCCCCTACACCAACTCTTCCTCGTGGTAAACCATCGCGGAACAACGGAGAAAATGAAGCCATTTTCAGGTTTATTTATAGAGTGGCCAAATTTGGTGTAGTTGTTTGTAAGATGGCGGCGAGAGGAACAATGGTGCATATTTCAAAAGAACACGAATCGTAAATTTGGTGACGCAAGAGCTTGAAAGAGTTGATTGGGAAGCAAGTCCGAAAGGCTCGTACGAAAAGTTTTATCAACCTCACATTATAATCAGGGGCGTCGGATGTCGGTGTCATAGGGGGCAGCCCACCCCTTATTCAAAATCAAAGGGGTGCCCTTCTGATTTTTTAGTTTAGGATTTTTTTTAATTTTATGAGGATTGATGTTAATGACATTCTCAAGAAGTTTGTATCTCGTACTCAAGAACGACGAAAAGTATTCGGAGTTAAGACGTAAATATGTATAGTAATATATATTTATTCATTTAATGAAATATATGTAATAAAAAATAAAATACGAAAACCTGTAGAAGTTGAATCTAGTAGAACTACCTACCTCTTTTTTTTAAATAAAAAACCTTGCCAAAAATTACTTCCGACCCTCTGATTACAATATCAATTTTTACATAAATATTACAAGTTAGTAAATATGCCGCTATGATTTTAATTTATTCCTGAGCCCAAACTGTTTTTCATGCAAATTTGAAGTATAGCTACTTGTACCTTAAGACAATATTTACTAAGGATATTCTTAGACTTCAGATTTTTTTGAAGCGAGCACCACACAATTTTTATTATAATTAAAGAATATTAGATTTTAGAAAAATTTTAAGTACAGATTTTTATTTATAATCTTAGGGGTAGGGTAGGATTCGACATCAAATTAACCCGGGCAAATGTTAACGTGTAGGTTCGATTGCGACCATATCTTAGTTAATTAACTATTAATCTTTACCGGTTTTAATACATTAACCCTTTGTTTATAGACCAAAGTAAGCAGGGTACCTTAGTCATAATTGTATCGAATTTTATTGAACAATTGAACAAACCACAGATTTTATAACATACGAGGACTTAGGTGTTTTAAAATCCTCACGCTCTGAGCTTGGAATTTAATTGACATCTGCGGCGGTTATGATAGTCATAACTATCCTACGTATGTTAATAGGTATTATTATATTAACATTAACTTATTAAAATTTTATGATTATTTGATCATTATATGATCTAAATTTATTTCCACGTTGATGAAAAGATGGACTGAAAGACACAAACAAATGTCATGAAGCTGTTGTTTGCAACTCATTAAGCGGATTGGTTTAATAAATAGAAAATAATGAATAATAGAGTACACAGAATGTTAAAAAAAGGTGAAATATTTTGAGAGTAATATATACACCTACATATAGGTACAATGTTTCCTAATGTAAATAATATTATAACTCCCGAGTTTTAAGTCATAATGGATTAATTTCTTTTTTTTTCAGATTATGCGCAAATTCAGTGATTAGAAGAAAAACATCTACTCTGCCTACAGCACCACAGTATCATACAAAGTAAGTTTGAATTTTATTATTGCAAAACATATTTTTTGTATAAGATTATTATTTTTTATATATTACACGTTACACTTACAACTTACTATATAACTGTAATTGTTTACTATTCAGAATTATTTTAAATAATTTGTCTTTGATCTATTTTTAATTAATTTTATGTATGTACATATAAACGATTATGCATATTCATACTGAACTATAAAATGCCATTACTAAGTATAATTTTCGCCATTGAGTTTATAATTCCATATGACTTTTACCGTCACGTTTCCACATTTACAAGGAATTAAGCAACTCGGTAAATATTCCATTTTGACGCAAACGGCTCAAGAAGTAGTAACTGTCCCATCTGGTAATTTCCTGTCGCTGTTTATAGATTGTTTTGCTTTGTGATTGGAAACAGAGTGGAGTATTCACGTTATTAAAATCTCTACCTGGTGTTGAATATTTGATTGTTTAGCACCGTAGCACGTTTGAGTGCAATGTAATATTGAAGTATAATCTCATTAACACGTTACTATGTGCCCGGTTTGAAACTAATCCGGCAGTAAATATCGCAGTAATGTGCGCACTGCTCTTGGCTGCCGCGCAAGTGTAGCAGAGAAATATGGAATGGAAAGAATACTGAATTGGAAGTTTTAAATACATTCGTATTAAATGACCAACTTCATTATACTCCTGCGATTCCGATTTACGTCAATTGTTTAATTTTCACATGAACACAGTTTGATTTTCAAATTTATACTTAAAGAAGAGTATACTATATGTAAAGGTGTTTCACAACTTTTTAAAAATTCGCAAAAAATTGTATCGTACTTCAAGCAAACATTTTTGTTTTTTAATATAATAATATATACCATTTCTGCGATAAAAATACTAATACCTATATGGGTCTCGTAGATCACCATGCATTATTAGTATGGCGTAAGGGTGACAAATATTATTAAGAGAAAGTGACGAGACGTAATTTATTTTACCAATTTTGAATTATTCACGCATATTTTCCATATTTTCACACGTTTTTACATTATTTAAGTGATGTGATATTTAACGCATATATAATTTGACATACATTGAAAAGTACTATTAAAGATTAAAGAACATTATAATTTTATCAAATTTTCTTTGATATTTTGTTTACATGTAATTTAATATCATTAAATATATTTTTATAGTTAACATTATTTATGATACTTGCGTTAACATTAAATGCGACATTTTATTTCGTAGACAGATTTCATAATTCATATTTCGTTTATTAAACACTTAATTATATAAATGTTAGTGTTTTAATTATTTTTTTACACTTCACTTAAATAAATAAACGTTACAAAACATTTAATATTTACTTCATCTATTTTATCTGGGAAAGAGGTGCTCTCTCAGTACGAAAGACTATAATCCTTATTGTAAAATAAAATCTTCATAGAAAGCAGTCACTATTAATGTATTAATGTTTCAATTATTTATTGTTTATTAGTTTGATTTTCGTTTTTCGACATTTAACAAAAAAAATATTTGATCCTTTTTTCCTAAACTCCTACAATATACGAGTAATAAATAGATTAAACAAATTGTGACATAGCTATCTGCACAATCAGTGTCCTCCTTCAGTGAACATAAGCATCACAGAGAGTGTCAATATCATTCAACCCCAAAATTAATTTTCAATGTAAATTTCATTAAAAATTGTTCTCTGGAAAACTCGTTTCGGATAATTTGTGCATTGTAAAGTTTAGTCGATTTCCGTTATCCTTGTAAAAAGTGAATTTGCGATGTTGTTTTGATCGCTGGGAAGAGTAAACAAATCTGATTGAGTAAGCCATAAATACAAGTGAAATAAACAAGCAATTGAGCTGAGTAATGCTCTATGGGCTGACTCTTGACCAGTTAGGCGCACAATCTAGATCAGCCGTGATTTAGGGCAGAGATTCTGGAAACATATTTGATATTTTTGCGCAGTTTTCAAGATGAAGAAGATGTTTATCAATAGGAAAACATAATATTCGTGAGTGTAGAAATCTCGACCACGTGCAAGGTTCGTGTTTACGAGACTGGCAGTGCACGGGTCATGTACGGTATTTTATCATATAAATCGTTAGATTATCGTGGTTTATATAGCTCGTCTTCGGTTCCAGACTTTCCTCTAAGCTTGTTGTAAAATAAATCCTGCGTCTCGAGGATGCTGTATCGGAACAAGTTCTGCTACATGGAGTTAATTTCCAATGATCTCACAGATTTATTCATGTTATTTTATACTTATGTCTCTATATCAAATACTAGAAAAACTGCTTATTTATTGGGTTTACTCACGCCATGTGAAATAGATATACAACTTATTTTCTTGGAATTTAACTTAGAATTTCAAACTATCTTTACTTGAAAATCTTTTTAATGGCTACAAGCCTCAATTTATTAGTCTACTCATTTCAACACTTTTCTACTTTGAAAATATTTAAATTCCGTCTGTGTCTTGAAAATTTGTTGTTTTATTTCTGTTTAGTTTCTAAAGGACCGACAATTCGCAAAGTATTAGCCATGTTTATACTCATATATATACATACGGAGCTGAGCATTGTAAATTGTTTAAAATACATTTTTTTGACTTAATTCACGGCAATGAAGTCTTGTTCAAAAGATTACAAATTAGGCTTACGATTTTAGGCCTATTCAAGCAAATTGAACCTTATTTTTTTCCTGGATTTAATTCCTTTTATCTGAGTATAATTCCTTTTTCGTAAGCTTAACTCCTTTTTCCTGAGCTTAATTCCTTTTTCCTGAGCTTAACTCCTTTTTCCTGAGCTTCATGTCATATCTATCATCCTAGTAACATCTCAAAAATATCTCAGTGACTACAAATGTCCGATATTGGTCACAAACGTGTTGATTTGAGGTCTGCTAGTAACATTTTAGGAATAATGTGTATGAATCGTATTGTAATTTTTCAAAGGAAGAAGACTTTTAAGCTTAGAACAAAAAACCCAGTTGCTGGTAAATGGTGGATAAATATATCTACGTTTTTAATAAAATAAATGTTATGAATTTTATATTGTTTAATTTTACGCAACATTTTAAAATTTTATTTTTCCCTTTCTTTTTTATTTTTTGTGTTTGTTTACATGTCATGTTTATTCTTCCTTTTTCTATCAAGCTGAAAATCTGCCTTATCACATATTTCGTAGCGGGTCGTTGTTGCACATATTTCTCCTTTAGTTTCATCCAGCGTTGCACTATCTCACTCCCTGTGGCATTATCTGCAACTGCGTTGTTGACATAGTTGGCGTAACATACCACGTGATTCAGGACTCGTGCACCATTTGGCAATGCCGCATCGTACACCACTGTGATATACAACCCAAGCATTGCCGCAATGCAACGATTTGGCAACGCTGTGGATTCCAAATTCAAAAATATTACCAGGATAATGAGCTCGCGCAAAATTTGTACAATTATAATTTTATAAATGAAAAACTAAATCACTAAAGGACGGTTTTTCTATCGTCTGTCAAAATTCCTGTTAACTACCAAACAGATTGAATTTATCTGGCTGATAAAAAACAGCTAAAATTAATTGTCAACTCTCACGTTGGTACTAATTTTGACTTATATTATCTATATTCTTATGTAAACAACTGTCAAAATTTGAATGTTAAATCAATTTTAAATAAAAAAATATCTATAGGTATGGTTGACAGAATATATTTACGAATAATATGTTGCTCACAATTTTGTTGACATCCTGGTAGAAAATCGAATAATATTTTCTACATTTTGTAATAAATACATTGCTGTATTTTTATTAAATCTAAATTTTTTGAAAAAAATCATGATCACTTCAGATATTAAAATGATCTGGTTGACTTCTTACAACGTAAAGTCTCCTATTCACCACATTATTAAAATCTATAAATTATTCTTCGTCGTCACTCTAACAAAATACATTGTACTAATTTCATATTTTGACAATATTATCAAAAAATGTCATAAAATTGACAAATGTTGACAAATTTTACAATATATTTTACATTCGGCCAAATTTGGACCAAATTCGTAAAGTTATCTTACTGGCAAAATTTTATCGACAGCATAAACTAGCTGTTAGTTTATCCTCCTGACATCTAAGATCATATATTTTACTAGCACAGATTTCCACTAGTTTAGAATTAAAATTTTCTAACAAAGTTTATACAAACACACTGTACATTTGGTACGAAATATAAATAAAAAGTTAGTCGAATAGTATATTAAAATGAAACCAAAATAATGATAAACGTTTTCTGACTCGCAATATAACCAAATTAACTCTGGATAAGTCATTTGGTATTAAGGTATGTAAATGAAAATAATATAAAAATGTATTATTTATCTTTGGAACAAAATTATAAATAAAACTTCGTTAAGTGATTTTGCAGAATAAATGCTAATGAAATTCATGTGGTTCCGTTTAGCCGACTATTAACAGTATTTTTGTAGCATGCTCTACTTGTCGCATGAGTTACAGCCGAGTTATCAGAAGCAATTAATTGTAGAAAACTAATACAATATTTATTACTTGCGCAGCAGGTAGCAACGTTTCCTTGTTTGCTGTTATTTATGGCAGGGAATAGTTATTAGTCACTTTCCCAATCGTTGAGTGCACTTGTAAACATATTTTGCTAAGTATAAGTTATAGCACTTAAATAGCATAAACATTCTATTCTATTATGATTTATATACAATTGTGAATGTTGCCTTATATACTCGAATGCACTTATTATTGAAATTTAAAATACTTACTTTTGTATTAAGTGCGCAAAGTTTGTGTTTTTAGAGTGTGATTTTTCACATTTTACCTCTCGCCACTCAGAAAGAGAGGTATTGGAAACATGCTAAATATAGGATAGCGAGTCCCTAGAAAACGATTTTAATATTTTTACGATGATGTCTGTCCGTGTGTGGATGGATTGATGAATGGGTGATTGGACGAATGAATGGATGGATGGATGAATGGATGAATGGAAGGATGGACGAATGGATGGATGCATGGATGGATATCGTAAGAATCGCTCAAATAATAAAGAATAAATAAAGTTGAAATTTCTTATATAACATTCTGATGCCGTAAAATAAAAGTTGATTAGATTTTGGTGTTAATCGTGCAACTGGCACTCGTGTTTTCATGAAGATTTGAAATGTTTTTCTAAAATAATTTAATTAATAATGAATATATGTTTAAATTTGTTTCTACCAGGCCACATTCCACTATTACAAGTACAATTAATGATTTGGTAAATTTGTTACAATTGCGGTTAATCTATTTACCACTGAATATACATGTTTTATATTTGACAGCAACATTTATTATAACTGAACGTGAAAATATTATAAAAATAATTATCGAAAAATCTAAAAGGAATTGTTCTAATACTGTAAATACTAATTATTTTTATAATTCATTTTACAGTATCATCAGTTAAGGCACACATTACTCATTACAATTTATAGATATTGCAGAAATGAAATATAAAAGACCATAACATAAAAAAATTTGATCATATACCCCATTACAACATATATACTGCAAAATTTGATTAAAGCATATTTACAACGCCATTTGCGTATGTATTTATCTGTTTTATTGTTCGTCGATGAAGACATAAAAATGCTACGCTCATAGTCTAATAAAAATCATAATAAATTCAGCTAGGCCATAAGCTTGTAATAACAGCTTTCCTATGCGTAAGCGTTTGACAATCTATTAAATTAATTGTAGGATTTAGTCGAGTGTGTTATTAAATCCCACCTCGTCGACTTCTGGTCGTTCTCGCGAAACCGTCCGTGATTATAGGTGTGCGGCAAAGCTTAGCCAGGCCAATGGGAAATCAAACGTAATAATGTCACAAATCAAACACATCGAAGGCGGCATTTGCATAAACATATAGGAGTATTGTTTTTCAAAGAATACATTATAAACACACTGTTTTTAAATACACTCATAAATAACTTATTGTTTTTAACTTTGCGTTTTTAAGTGGAACTACGTGTGTAATAAATTTTATGTCTTAAGTAATAAATGTGGAAAACTACACATAACTTTACAAAAATTTGAATAGATTTTATCAATTTTAATTTATGATTGTTATCATTTATCATATAGTTACATTAACGCTAAAGGTCACATTAAAATCACCAAAACATGAAAAATTTATGTAAATATGTAACTCAATGTAAATTTTTTACATATTATAATTGTTTACATAATTTTAAGGCCAATTTCGAAATTTTCTCATAATTATAAATACGGTAAAATATGTTGTGTTTTTTGTTCCTATACGTATAATTACTTGTAATATGCTATTAAACAAATTAATATTTTCCTTGCATTTTTTATTTATTACTGCGATCTACTTTTTTTCAATTAAGAGTTTTAAAAATGAAAATGTGTACAGTCATAACTACTGATTGAAAAACATACTTTTCAATCAACGTTGTAACTATAAGAAAGTAATATTATTAGTAATTATATCCACAATTGTAAAGGTATTTTGCTGCTATTAATAGGGGTATTTGAAAAATAAATACTCGTACTAGAATTAGTTTCATAAAATATGCTATTCGAGTGATTAAGAATATGAAATTACTTATTTCTATTAAAGTGATTGAAATGCCAGTTTACTAATGTATTGAATGTAACCATAATAAAGTAATAATTTTACCAAAAATATTTGGAAATATATTTATATTTTATCGAAATATTTTTAGATTTTAAAAGACAATATTGGTTGACAAATATTTCTACTAATGATTTTTATTTAATTTGATTTTGATCCTTTAAAATCTTTCTTCTAAACTAATTTATCATCAACTTTTCATTCTAAAATCCTTCAACGGAACTTTAACTTATTTAGTTTTATATTTGGAAAGAATTTCTTACAGAGATACGTGTTTCCAGAGACTTAATTCTTTTTTGACATAAAAAAATATTTGGGAGATTTTCATCTGAAATATTTATTAATTAATTAATTTGGTAAACATTTGTAACCTGTAATTTTAGAATCAATAATTTTTCTCTTTAAGTAAAATCCATTGTACTTAAGTTAGATGTACGTATTTTATGACCCTAAACTTTTCATGACATTAAATTAAATTAAATAGGCGTGCACCATATGGAAAATAGAACCCAATATAAAAAGAAAATATTAATATTGTAAAAAATTACCAAAAGTTTTTGTAATATATTTTGTTATAAACATCATCAACATATCGTAATTAATCATAGTTTCATTGTAGTAGATACTAAAACTAATTGTTTAAAAAACACCATATAATAATTAGCTAATCCTCCAGAATTTTTTTTTTTGTTTAAAATTTTTATTATAACTAGTTTGATTTTCATGTTCTACCGATACAAAGTACTAAAGTAACATAAATAATTATAAATGATCTTATGTTAATAGTGTAATATTCACATATAAGAAAATCATGTACTTACGTTTATTTAAAAAAATTTATATTTAATAATTCGCCTTTATTGTTCTATTGATTTTCCTTCCTCGTTAAATAAAAATGAATTAAAAAAGATAAAGAAAATATCAATAAATGTCTTAAAATTACTTGTCTTGTCCGCAGAGTCAAGACCGTGTACAAATAAGTTTCACCCTGTAAAACTTTGTAAGAGCTGGAATAAAGCACCTCCATCTAAAAATCCTCCCGCAAACCACTTAGCAATAAACAACCTCTATTTGTTTCCTTTGGTTCGCAGTGGTGTATGATTTACTCGGGTCGTTATTCACGGGCTTCTTTGCATAAAAATCCCACATTTGACCGCGAGGTTCGTGTGTAGTGCACGCTGCATGTTGCACCGAGACCTGCTCTCGCGTGCTCAACATGGCCGCGGGAACGGGGAAGATGGATGGATCTAGCGATGGAGTGTTAAAATTGCTGCTGGGAAACATCGAAAATTGGCTCATTTTCAACCAATACCGACTTGTAATTTACATCGTGGGTTCTATTGTTTTATAATAAACAAGCACTTATTTGTACTTGATTTGCATGAGCAAATTCACTGTTAGGACAGGTTGGGTTAAGGTAAATTATATATGATTTATAATGTAAGTAATGAAATGTATAACGTTATCAGAATTATAAGGTATCTATAAATACGAAAAGAACAAATACTTAATACTTAATATTAGATGATAAAAAAGGCTATATAATATATAGTATATTATATTTTCGTACAACCGGACATAGGGCTCTCAAATTTTTAATCAACAAAATCGGGACAATTTAATTAGCGTCTATGCATTAAGTTGATTTATAGCCCATACAAAAATCATAAAATCAAAATATATTTTTCTTTTTGCTATACACACTTTTCGTAAGATTTTGTTGTATTTAATAATTCTTTACCTGTAGAATCTTAGGTTTCTGTACAATTAAATTCAAAATTCAAAATTCTTTATAGATTCGGAATATATCACAAATGTAACTATTGACAAAGATTTAAATAAAATTCACTTAAGAATTGAGTTATAAAAATATATCAATCCGGGACAAATAGATGTCCTGAGACCTTTTTTCAGGACACCGGAACTTGCTTGTTGCTTTTGAAAATCATCACTCGTAACACATTCACATTTATGTATATTATTGAAATTTAAAAAATCTCTAATACGTTTACATACCAAAAATACATATTATCATTTAAAAAAGATATCATTATAGTCCAACACTCTCTTTATCCTGATAGGAGCCTTCTAATATTTTTTTGCCTAAAACAAATTACTAAACTTATAATGAATTGGTTGTATTCAAAATATAGGTACAACTAATCTAATAAAAGACCTTAAAATGAAAAATAAATTTGTTTTGTAAAAATAAACATCGAAACACAAAATGATTCAATATTTAATAATATAGATTTATTCAGTTTTAATTGTCTTTCGAAAAAAGACGCATGGTTCCATTTGTATCCACTTAACCATATCTTAATGTCATAAATTATTTAGTATAAATGTGGTTTGATTGAGGTCGTTAGCCGTTAAAAATGCTTAAATTTATTACATTGACATTGAGTAGGGACAGTATATGTGACATTTAAAAAATCTTAAACATCTTTTTCGAAAATAAATATCGTAAATTCATAAGTACTTAAAATAGAAGATCCCAGAAACATTTTTAAGTCAATATTAATTATTGTCGAAAAAAATTCTGTTAATTCTATCAAGTCAGAGTTGGAATTTCAGTTGCCTAATTTAAATCTTAAAATTTAAACATTATATTTTTCAGTGGGAAAATAAACATAAGGTTTGTTTCCATGGTTTAATTTTCATGCCATTAATTGTAACCATTTGATTCAAATCGTCAACAGAAAAGGGGAATTAATGACAATTCGAAAACGAAATCACTTGGAAATTATTTATAAAAATTAAGAACTGTAAATTTTTTATATTTAGCGATTTATTTATTTTGCGTATGGCATTTGTTTGAGATCCTTATGCAGCTGGATGATTTATTAAACCATTTCAAGAGTTACAGGTGTTTTATTTGTATATATAGTTTGGTGTCCCCGAATATATATAGCCCTTACCAAAAACAAATTACATTTACCAATGAAACTGGACAGTTTTAATATATAATTTGTCACTTCGAGATTTCTACATCGCAAATGTACAAACTTAGGTTTGTAATAAGTTCTGTATGTAGTATAACAGGGGAAGTAATTCCCAATGCCGTTGATGCTGTATTCTTGCGAAAACCCAAAAATATTTGAAAATATCGAATTTTTAGTTTGAAAATTTTCGGCAGAATAAAATCGAAAAGGCGTAATAGAATTGATGTTTTTGAAATCAGTGTAGTAAATTAATAAAATTAATAATCGTTATATAATAACAACCTTACTGTTAAGTGTTAACCTATTTTAAATGTCTTTCTAATTTAGTTAAATAAATGTTTAATATTCGAAGCATATATTTTTTCCTTGTAATAAAACAGTATGAAATACGAAACAAGATCTAAAATACCTGCAGTACTTTTTAAACAACTTTTATACAATATTTTTTTAAACTACTTGTCACTGTACATCATTTGATTTTCTAATAAATCCAGCCTAGAAAATATCCCGCGTTGTAGTATGTAGATAGCATGAATAATAGATGATTCAGAGATAAGTATAATCTTAGAACATTCCCGGTCACTCTACGTTAAGACAGCGCGAATAAATATCACAGGCTGTCCGGCTATTTATGAGACGTAAAAACTTGTAACAGGATGTGTAAAATATATAAGAGATTCTGTATAAGTGTGGAAACCGAGTTTGCTTCACTTCATATGCGCAGGAAAATAAATCAGGAGAAATTACAAGAGTGTAAAATACGGAATAGCTAATCCATGCAAATTAGATTATGCTGAAATGATTTAATCAAGCTATTTCACGGTGAATATCCAATAAGAAAAGCAGTAATAGTATTTCTAATCAATATTGGAGCTGGTTATCTGACGATAATGTTCAACCTAGAAAATGAATTGAAAGGTTAAGGAATATACCTTTATTAACTAAGCCTTTAAAAATATTTTTAAATGTAGTATTCCACTGACAGTCTTGTATGGATGTGAATTATGGGTGCTAAGTAAAAACTATGAAAAGAGGCTAGACATCTGCGGAGAATTTTTGGAGGGGTTAAACAAGAAGACGAAGAAGAATCAACGGAGAAATAGAAGATATGTATGTGCGGATTTCCATTTATAAGCCACACGATTCTAGCACAAAGAGTAAGTTGGCTAGGACATGTTGCACGGATGTCGAAGAATATAGCTACCAAGCGAGCATTATTAGGAAGTGAAGGAGAAAGGAAAAGGCGAGGAACACCGAAAAAAAATGGTTAAATTTGGTTTCAAATTTTCAGAAGGAAAAGAGTCGATTGGAAATGAAACATGCAACGGAAGGCTATCACCGTTAAGAACTGATGAAAAAGTCAACACAATCTGGGATCTTGTGCATTCAGATTATCGGTTGACAGTACTAAATGATTAGGGAAGAGTTAAATTGGACTCATACCACCATTCATCACATTTTAACTAATTGGGGATGAGAAAAATCTTCGTAAAAATGGTTAAAAAAATGAGATTTTGGCCAGTAAAACATTCCTGTAGCTCGTTAATCTCCTTATTCGCTTGAGTTTTTATGACTTTTCCTCTTCCCGGGAGTGAAACATCACCTCAAGGTAACTCATTTTGGGAAACTTCAAAACATTTAAACGGCTGTAACTGACCAGCTGAAGGTTATTCCAGTATCGGAGTTCAGCACTACCATGAGGATAGGAAGAACCGTCTCCAGCACTGTGCGGCTTCCCAAGGAAGTTATTTTGAGGGAGACAAAATTTAATTGTAATTCTATTGCAACATTTTTTTGAATCATTCTTATTATCTAATTTACATACCTCGTATATTGTAAATTGCAAACACCAAAATATGTATATTTAGGTAAGTCTGAAAGATTCGTAATATAGTGTAAGTAAGTATAAGTATACAAAAAAGCTTTTGTCAAACAAAGGCGTTGTTTGTAAAAGTTACCCACAGAATAATAATTCACAAAAAGTGTTACACTTAGCCCGGGTTGCATAAAGCTTCATCAATTTTGATTAATGATTCATTTTTTGACAGCAATGTATTTTTAATACGTGACCATGGTAACAACGTCAAATTAATCAGTAATTTATTTAATTAGCCTTTTCTGCAACCGGGCATTAGACTACCAATTGAAATTGAAGTTGTTTATCATATTGTTCTTCTATTTCCTAGAAAAGAATGTATTAGTTATAACCACTAGCAATCATATCTCCGCATGTTGGTGTTAAATCCATTATCTGGCATCCATTAGTCAGTATTTACAACTGTCCATTACTATCCAATCCCACGCTGCAACCCAATCCTCCAATCCAATCCACACATCCACATTAGAGCTTCATTACCATTCGTCTTCCGATCATCGCAATGCCTTTCCTGCTGTACATCACTGCGCGCAATTAACCACGCGGTTGCGGCCAAACAATGCCCTGCTAGGCGAGGTCCGGTCGCTAGACCGTGATGCGGAGTCTGCGATTTAGATGTTCAATTAACGAGGGTAGGACATGGAGATAGCGGACTGCATTTGCAAATATTTGTTCCTTACAAAATGGAACACTTATGCCAATTTGCACAGCATACACTTATATGCCAATTCTGAACAAATCTGTAATGCCCGGTTGCAGAAAGGCTAATCAAAAAAATCATTGATTAATTTGACGTTGTTACCATGGCCACGTATTAAAAATACATTGCTGTCAAAAAAATTATCATTAATCAATTTTGATGAACGTTTCTGCAACCCGGCATTAGTCTTACAGATCTGTAAATCTGTAAAAAACTGACATTTATTTTTGTTGATTAATATAAAATTATACATAGGAGTGACAGCTTTCGTTGCGATTTTGTTCACTATTTACAGATTTACAGATCTGTAAAACTTACAGATTTGTTCCGAATTGGCCTAATAACCTTTAAGTTATACTTCATAGTAAAATTCATTTCAAGTTAAGTTTCATCTGAAATAAGAGTAGAAAATCTGTGACACAAAGTTCCACTTAATTTATTATCATGCTTTAAATAAAAAATACCTCGTTTACAATAATTTTTGATGTCTTAGATGATGATGGAATGAATGCTTTTGATTTAATTTGGTATAGAATTCAGGAAATAAATTTTAGACTGGATTATTATATCAAGATAAAGGTTAAAAAAGAAACGGTTATAGTTTTAATTTATTCATCATATGTTTTATTTATTTATTTTATGCATTATAATTTATATTATTGTTTTTAATCCTCTCCTGTTGCATATTTGTTTTTTCTCTTCGACACATATTTTCCATGATTCTTTTTTTTTTTTTTTCATAAAATTTCTTTAATGTGTCTTTGGATCTAAATGCACTTCGTGTTTGACTAATTCTGGATTTTAGTGTTACCTCCTGGCCCAACCGACCTAGAGCTCCCGTGGCACATTATTTTTCTTTCACAGGACCCGCTGATTGGCGCCCGAAAAAACCACGACATCACGGACCGACAAAGTAGCAGCGGCCCAAGTGATCGTCACAAATTCTTCTATTCTGTCCCAAGTTCCATATTTTTCTTTCCATTTAATGACACCTTTTATTTTGTTTTCTAATATATATTTCGTCCCGAAAAAAAGAATAAGTAACGGTCAATAATGAATTAATATAAAATAATATTTGAGTGGTGTGAGTTTTCAGCTTACAGCCTCTACAAGGAGCCTACGACTTATATTCGTAGTTGATTTCGAACAAACAGTGATATTTTTATTCGGCTAAAGATTGACGAAGTTGGGATATAAACCCCAGATCTCAAACTTGGCCGAATTCGAGTCGTAGCGCCAACCAAGTGAACCACCAATGCCCGTATATAAAATACCACTTTATTATAATTATAATTTTAATTAATCAAAAAAAGATAACTTAAACAGAAAAAAGGTATTAAAGTCAAAATAAAAAAATAAATTAAATATGCAATAATTTTTGATAAATATGGTAAGTACATAATATAGAATAGAATAATAATGAGCTTTAAAATATGTTTTAAATTTAAATATAATAATTTTTGGATTTTGTGCAGTTGGCACAACAGTATACAATATTTTAATTATAAACAAGATATATTCAGCATTGTATATGAAGAAGCAGATAACTCATAAAAAATGTTTGAGTGTATGTCTGACGCCCAGTGTTCATTACCAACAATACTCAGTGAGTACCCACCCTTTCATAAACAACGTACAATTTACAGTATTTTTGGCTTGTATTGTATGGTGTATGGCGTATGGTGTATGCGCGACCATGAGACGTGGACGTGGTATAAGAGGATAAAGGCTCTTGTTGGTGTCGGTGTGATTTGTGCGTTGTACGGAATGATGTACGGCGAAACCAGACTGGCTATCTGTAAGCCACACCTGTGGGATAACGAACAATCATTCGTCAACTGCGTGGATGGGAGAAACGAATACTTAACAACTTGTTAAGAGGATTATTCCAAAAATCAATTAGCTTGCGTACCAGACTTGTCTTTGTTTCTATTCTCACGGTATTTACTAGTAGGCAATGGAAACAAATATTCTTTGAAATTAAAAACTCTAAAGCAATTGGGAAGAACTTAAAGAACACATCACTTTTAATCCTTACTTACTATGAGTTACCTTTAGAACATTATTCCAAAAATCAATTATCTTTTATAGAATACTTGTCTGTATTTCTATTCTCACCTTATTTACTAGTAACAAATATAACAATAAAACTAATACATTCGATGAAATAAAAATTCTGAGATGAAATCCCTACACACAATGGTAAATAAGTGATTAGTTTGAAATAGGCGGAATGTAAGATCAGGGGACCAAATTTTAGCAACAATTATTAATCAAAAAAATTATAGATGTATCCGACAGTAGTTCAGAACTAGAATGTAATATAAATTGTAGATTCGTTGAGCTATATATATACACCTGCTTAAATTAAATACACATAAATCAAATATTATGAAGGAATTTTGAAAAAGTATCTACTTGGAATTATTTTTAATAAACGAGAACAACAACAAAGAAATTGTATGTGTAACTCTTTCCGCTATTATACATTTAATTTACGCTTTTTTTATATTTTTGTATTTTCCAATACAAATGTTTCATAAATCTACATTTATTGTCAAATTTTGTAAACGTATAAATGTCCTATGTTTTATTAAAATAACACATCCTGAACGTAAAAAATAATATTTTTTTATTAGAGAATACATTGTTGAGCTTCAAAGATCTTTTGCGATTTATTAAGTGTACCTATTCAAAATGTAATCAACTTCCCAGAGTACAACAAAATATTTAAATTGCAATGTTAATAATGATGTCATACCCTATTTTTAAAATATTTTTCGCGCCACCGTGCACGTAAGTTTTACTTACTTTCATAGCAACATAATTCGTAAGTTCCTGATAACTTCCGTTATAGAAATTATAGAAATGTCTGTCCTCATAGCAGGATAATTTTTGCCAGCTTAAAAAAAATTGTTGGTTCATTTATAACAATATCGTTTATTATCAATTTTGTTTAATAAACGCAATATGTATTTAATAAATACTACTAGGTGTATTTTAATAAAATAATAATTTTTATGATTATAGGTTCACGATTTTGTAAAAAATCCCGTATATACCTCAGGCATATTAAATATTTTGGTTTATATCTTGATGTATCCTTCATTTACAGTTCATATAATAATTACATAGTTGCTACCAAAACAGTCAATTTACGTCCTGTACATAAATACATAATTATGTGTTTTGAAGTATCTCCAATTTGTTACAAATTTTTTGAGATAAAATTTATTTGCAATAATGTTAGCACTTAATAAATTATTTTAAAAAACCATGGTAGCTTAGGTTCAGCAATAAATTATTATTGACCTAGGTTGACAATGCGAACTTTCATTTTTTCAAGAAACTTACGCCTCCAAATCCATATAATGTTTGACTCATTAAACTAAAGAATAGTGTAAACTATGGATGCGTAATTTATATTTTTTGTCTTTAAATAAGTAAATCAAATATAATCAAATCCAGAATCAAAATTAAGATTTTTATAATTATCAAAATAAATTTTTATGTATGTAGTTCAAAGATTTAATTGCTAGTAGTGAAAAAAATAATGTATACATCACGATTGAGAAGACCATTATAGACCAGCACCTTATATCCTTCGGTTGCTTCTCACCTCGGAATACAAATTTGGCGCTAGGTCAATAATGATAGTCATCTCAATCTTGGTATATAATACACATTATTGAAAAATATAATTACTCCTTCAGGTTAAGTCTTATTAATTCTCTTATTTGCCAGATTGTTACAAATGAATATACATATGTATGTACATATGAGCTATGCACATATTTAAAATAATTTCTTATAAAAACGTCAATAAAAAATATTATCATGATTTATTTAAAATTGGAATGTAGTAGTGCCACATAACTTACAGGTTAAAAATAAAGAAATAAATTAAAGTCCGGTAAAAATGTTATGAATAGACCATAGTAATAAACAACAGTGTATTACAAGACAATCACATGTGGGTGTTACAACAAAACAGAAAATAACCCGTGCCAATAAAAATGAGGACAATTATGCGCGATAAATAACATCGATTTCTCATTGCCTGATCATGGCCCTTGCGATTGTTACGCTACTACGGATTTATTAGTGAAGATAAAGTATGGGAGTGTCCGGTCAGCCCAGTGCAGTCTCACCAACTGTACCATCGTTACCTTCGTCTTCAGCGGAACGCAAGCGAGAACTAATTACGAGGCAAAAACCTAACCACTGCATTACGCATACGTGCAAACCTAGTGGAAATCAAGTTTTTACGTGTGTGCTGTAATTGCTAATATTTTACAACTAATTATTATAATGTTTTCATAATGAACGTAAGTTATTTTTAATTAGAATTTGACGTCTAAGGTGCGTTAAGGTGATTTTAATTATTTGCTGAGTTATTAAGTTATCTTTTCCGCAATCTTGCACCTTTTTTGAATTCATTACTGTCTTGTTTTATTAAATGAAATTGTGATAATTACCTGCATACCTGCAAAAGTACATGCCAGTTTTTTATTTGTAATTTATTGATTTTTAATAATATATTTTGTTTGTTAATAATAATTAAGTCTGAAAATAATAATAATGTAAGCCAAAAAAGTAGACTGAACGCAAGATTTTTATTTTCAAGATTTTTTAAAAACACTAAATATTTTAAATTTAAAATTAAGATTTAAGATTTTAATAGAAAAACAAAAAAACAAAAATAGAGAAATTAAAAACAACGGATAGAATACATTTTCTAGCGTCATACAGAGAAAAATTACGTGTAAGGAAATGGATTATAATTATAATGGAGTATGAAGATAAAAAGAACAATAATTTTTAAGATCTAAGATAAGTAATGTATTAATTAAACTAAACTGTAAAGATTACGTTGAGAAAAACTAGACAAGAGTTTCTCAAAATGTAGGTCTCGATTTTTTTATGGATGAAGCAAATGTTGTTGTTTAATTATTACGGAAGAACATTTTGAAATCGATTCTTTTGAGATTAACTTACTGTACATTGTTTTTAACTAGAAGAAGAGATTTAAATCTGAATCTAGAAAACTGATTCTTCTGATAGGGTGGTGCTTCGTGAATAGGGATTAGACTTACATTTTGTCAATTTTTAAAATTTTATTTTATTTTTTATTTATTATTCATATTAAACTCGTTTTGCACGATTATGATTACGTTAATTGTAGAAAAATATCATTCAATTCGTTTTATTTTTTAGGTTAGAACAAATGTCCCTAATTTTTTTTTAATAAAACAATAGAATTGTTTATACAACCATGTGAATCGAAAATGTTACTAATACAAAAAACTATAGTGTATAAAATTTTGAGTAGTAATAAGAAAATATAATATCTATATATAAAATTAAAGGTAATAACTGAAGTTTGACAAACAGTGGTTGAAACAAATTTTAAACTCATTGAAATAGTTTCGTAAAATACAAATCTTTTACTAATTTAACCGACTTCCTAGCTCTTATAGTTCTCGAATTAGTAATAGTGTACCACTTAAAATGTGTATATTAACCTTGTTATTGTTTTAAATTTTATATGTTTATGTAAATAAATATTTTTGTTGAGTTAATATGCATAAAGTTTGTTAAATTTACATCAATGCAGAGAAGGGAAGATTGTCCCATAGATCACCATTTTAATTTGTTTACCATGTCCAAGCAACCCCTATCGAATTTCCTCCTACAATAATCCCATCGCAATCAGCCTCGACGCTACTGACCCCTTTGGCGTCTCCGCCCAGCGGCGTGCTAGCGGGGCTGTAATTAACGACGTCCAAGGGTCCGGAAAGTTGGGGCTGTAGTGAAATTCATCGGGGAAATGAATTATCATTGTCCTTAGCACTTACACTGATTATACGCCCATAGATGGGCCGGACCCCACATTAACATGTTTATTATTTATACGGCGGCAGCTAAGAAATGGATTTATGTGGTATATTTGCTGATGGAGCACTTACAACGCTGTTAAATTAATTTTACTGCAAGATGTAATAAAATTTACTCAGTGCGATGTAAGTGGTACTTAAGAAACGAATTATTCGTAATTTTATGTGTGGGTAGGGTATTAAGTATAATTTTAGATGTATCAGAGATTTCCCACAGACCTTAAGGAAATTTATATAAAACAATATGCTTTCAGAATTTTTCTCATCAGTAAACTACATCTCATAAAATTATTTAAATACTACACCAATAGCGTAAAGTTATTATCAGGCAACCACTTATTTCTTCATTTTAATTTGCTGCAAAATTTTTATATATGCTTTAAAGTGTTAATTTAAAAATAATGTATATCTTTAGAATTTTAATTTTAATATCTAGGAAGCAATTAATATCATAAAAACACTTATTAAAACAACGTGATAGAAGGGTATATTGTAAGTATATAGTAGAATCTTAGATATAGTTTATGTTTACTCTATGTAAAAAGAAGCAACAAACTGGTGATACAGGTAGTTTCTTATGTCATTCATATAAGTTAGATATGAAAAATTAAATGTTACCATTTACTATTCATATTGTTGATTAATTACAAGTGCGTAATCTATTACACAAGATCAAATAAAAAAAAAATCGAAAAAGAAAATACTTATTTATTTTTTATTTGTAAGAATTAAATACAATAAATTTTATATTTATTCATATTATTTTCAAGATATATTTATGAAGCGTATGGCATTTTTTTGAGATCCTTATGGATGATAGAAGGGTAGATTATTTATAAAACCTTTTCAAAAGTTACACGTATTATACTTGAGTATATATAATTTCTGCGCCCCAGAATATATAAGCTTTTCAAAAATAAATTAAATTTACCAATGATACTGAACAGTTTTAATTTATGTTTTGTCACTTCGAGACTTCGACATCGCAAACGTCCAATCTTAATTTTGTATTTTAAAAAGCACCAAAAACGTTCTTTTATACCAGTATGGGGTATTTTTATTAAAACCAAAACTATGTTAGCATTAGAATATTGCTATTAAAATTATAAAATTAAAATAAATAGGAACGGTTTAGATACTTTTATATTCTATTATTAAATCTTGGCGTATCGTTTTTTAAGTGAGTGTATAAAATTAATATCAAGTAATATAATAATTTATGTATGTAGTAATAATATGAAAAGTAATTCCCAAAACCGCTAATGCCGTATTTTTGTGTAAACCGGCAAATATTTGAAAATATCGAATATTATGCTTGAAAATTTTCAAATTTTTCAAATTTTTATTTGTAATATTTTTTAAAGAATTAGGTACGCCGATACCATTTTTTCAAATAAAATTTAATTATGTCTTTTGGTTTTGGAGATATTTGTTCTCAAAGTTGTACATCAAAAAAGTGGGTTTTTTGAGTATATTTAAAAAATGAGCAGAGATACAATCTGAACTACTCTACCATTCGATTCTACGGGAAAAATTATACAAAGAAATGTTTTGCCCACATATACGTTCTTTGGAACGATTAGATGAAAAATAAGAAAAACGAAAAAACCTAAATTTCAATTTTACGTCCCGAAACTTTTTGTCTCCAATTTTTTTTTATATTTTGGATTTAAGTAGATATCGATGCGCTGATTCCAAATTTTCAAACCGAATTCAATTATCTCCTTCCGTTCTCGAGATATTTGGGTTCAAATTTATACCTAAAAAATTAGGTTTTTTAGGTATAGCCCTTAAATGGTTAGGTATAAGGTATCGGCGACCTCACCATTCGATTCTACAGGCAAAATTACATAAGTGTACCAATTTTCAGATTTTTATTCCAATGGATACAATTTTTAGAACAAAAAAAGGAAAATCAGTGAAAATCGAAAAAAATGCCTGATGAACCCCTTGCGATTTTTTTCGATTTTGGCCATTTTCGTTTTTCCTTTCTACAAATTGTATCCTTTGGAATAAAAATCTAAAAATTGGTGTACTTATGTAATTTTGCCCGTAGAATCGATTGGTGATGTCGCCAAAGCCCTAAACCTAACCCTTAAAGGGATATACCTAAAAAACCTGTTTTTTTAGGTATTGCCAAAACTCAACTTTGAACACGAATATCTCGAGAACGGTAATCGATAATTAAATTCGGTTTGAAAATTTGAAATCAGCACATAGATATCTACTTAACTCTACAAAATGAAAAGTTTTGGAGGCAAAAAGTTCTTCGAAGAAATTTTGAAATTTAGGTTTTTTTGATTTTCTCATTTTTCAATTAATCGTTCCAAAGAACGTATGTGCGGAGAAAACATTTCTTTACGTAACTTTGCCCGTAGAATCGATTGGTATATTCATTGAGATTGTATCTCTATCCATTTTAGATATATGATCAAAAAACACATTTTTTTGAGGTGCAACTTTGATAGCAAATATCTAAGGAACGAAAAGAGATAATTAAATTCCGTTTGAAAATTTGTAATCAGTGCATCGAGATCAATCAATGTACACTATTTCCCAAAATCGAAATTTTGGACACAAAAATGAGTATTTTTGGGACATTTCGCGTTTGTCAACAATATTTTTGGTTTAATAATGCTGTTTGGTTTGTTTTAACACTACACAACTTTAATATGGGATTATAAAATTCGATAATAATAGATAATAAATGTTTAATATTCGAAATATACATTTTTCCTTGTAATAAAACAACTCGAAATATGAAACAAGATCTAAAAAACAATTCTATAAATGCTTCATGTTTTAAGACAAGACAAGACTTTCTTATTCTAAATAAAGACAAGAAAATTCGAGACTCTAGATTAATTAAACTTTTAAACAGTGATTGGAAAATAGAAAAAGATGGCTGCTGAAGAGTCTTGAAAAACTCTAGAGTCTTGATAACTAGACAAGACTTTTTAATCTAGACATAGACTTAGTCTAGTCTTGTCTAGACGGCAACACTAGAATTTATAAATATGAAACGTGCAAAGGTGCTGTACATACGAGATCATTCTTGTTAGTCGTGTGTGACTGTAAATATTAATGGTATTTAATATTGAGTATCACTTCAAAAAAAATATTGATCACCATATTATAGACAGAATGACGCATTTCCTCTACAATATTATTTTACCCCTAAACACCCTTATTATGGAAATCCTGTATAAAATAATTACGCAAAGGAAAAACCGAGCACTTAACTGTAAACAATTACATGTTTATCAGTATTTAATAACAGTAGCAGAGACAAAAAGAGACATAGCCGCCTATAGTTAGAGAATTTTTGCAGAAACAGTAGCACCGGACAAAGTAAGTGCATGTTGCTTGATTAGCGTGGTTGGTGTAACTGATTATCAACTGTTTCCGAGCTTGCAGGGCATATTATTACAGAAATAACACGTTTTCGATACTTTCAAGCACAATACAAGCGCCGTGTATGCTGTATCAGATTTAATTATTAGATTAGACAGATAACCACCATCTTGCAGCACAACGTGTTAAATGTGAAGGAATTAAACCTTCGAACCTGCCAGGGAAAAACCATATTAAGTATAATGTGGTCTGATCGGCGGGTAATTTGGAAATGATTACAGCAGCAGCTTTCGGAGCTTTCGGACTTGCCACGCACGAAGCAATTACAAGTCCATGTTAGTGGCATTTACATACGAAATTGTTTGGATAAAGTTAGCTGCAAGATGTCGGAGTTTAATGAAGGATTTTTGGTTTATTTTTGGGGAGGAAGTCTAGCATGCATGCGCAATTAAAATCTTCCACTTTAGATGCGTCGATAAGAGCGTCTTGGGAGATTTTCATTTTAGATTACATTAAAGTTTGCGCGGGAGCGACGCAAAAATTAGCATTAATGTTCCTATTAAATTAAACGCTCTTATAGTTTTTGCAGCTACTGTTTAGCTAACGTGATGGATACGTGCTTTAATCTAATTAATTAAAGATAAGTAGCTGATGAATTTCCCAACACAAACTTCATTAAAATTCATTTGTCTTACTGATTAACTTAGACCATATTTATAACATACCTCAGCAAAAAAGTTCACTTGAATAAAAACATCAGCACTTTATTTTCATTTACGATGTAAATATATTACATGCTAATAAATTTCAAACAAAAATTATTTTTCCAACAATAATCATATGTACATATTTTCTACTCTCTCAATTTTTTTTAGGTTTATGACATAGTTGATTTAATCCTATCCTAATTATTTCCTGAAATTTTAAAGATCTATATTATATTCTTTAAATGAGAACAAAAGGTATAAAAAATTGTGTGGTAGATGAGCTAGATGTAATTAATATAATTTTATTTGGGTGTATTTTGTACAAAAGTTGCATTTTATATTCTGTCGACTTAATTCCTTCCCTCTTTTGTTTGATGTAACATCATACGTTGAAAATCTTAGGTCACATTCACAAGAGGTAGAGAACTAAAATGAAACTTGAAGGATTATCATTCTAAGTAAATATCCAAAAGGGTTCTAATGAAAATTCAGGATATTTCATTTGTAACGTATGATCATTTTAAATTTCTATTAATTCCTCTTCTTCTTTATAGTTAAATTCGATTAAAATTCCACGAACGAATTTTGTGTCCAGTCAAAACTATCAATAAATATATAGGAAAATAACAGATCTGTGTTCTCAGTGTTAAGAAGTGTTTCGATGTTCTTGTAAATATTTCCAATTTGTCAATTTTCCAAAATTCTATGTTGTCTTTAAAAGCTCTAATTTTATTGGACAATTTCAACAAAATTTCACTTACTTTATTCAAATCTTCAAAGACATCGGTTATATAAGCGATTTTGGTAAACCAAGATTCATTTTTCAATAATTCTCTAAATTCAAGTTTGTTTTTTCAAAAAAAAGTGAGTAGTTGTATTTTCAATTCGTAAACACGATTCAATACTCATTCTTTAAACAACCATACGACATCAGTATGAAGAAGAAAGTTTAAATGTTCAGATCGTCAGATTCAAGAGTTGTCAATATATACTTATATACGATGCTAAATTTTACATGCCCGTGGCACCCCTACAAGAATTGAAAGGTACTCCAAGGTGCCGCGGCACCCACTTTTAGAATCATTGCGCTAGATTATTGACCATCCCTTTTCTCAATTTAAATTACAATTTTTTTATAAATATTAAAAGTAAATATCAGTAAGTTCTATCGAATGTTTTCTCATATAAATTGAATGCAAATTTCCTCGTCTTACGATTATTGGCCAGTTACACTGTCCTTACCACATTACAATTAGCATATCATAAATGATTGCAATGTTTAAATAATTCCACTGCTGCAGGAATCCCAGCCGCCTACTCCCCAGAAATAAACTTGTAATAATAAGTTGTAGGAAACATTGCAGGACGGTTTGTGCAAGAGAAAAACAAGTTTCTTGTAGCGGGTATGAAAATGTATTTAAGCGAGAGTTAGTGCAGTGTAACTAATGTGACGTCCCAACGCTTGTGTAATGTATTCAAAGTGCATTTGTAACTTATTACAAGCGAAATCACGCGACCGGGGGATTTCACCCTCTCCCAACACGACTACCATTTCATTTCGTATGTTACAATATAAAAATCTTTCATATTTTTTCCCCTAGTTTAAGAAAATGTCAAAAATATTGATGATAATTTCGTTTTTATTCCTTTTAGGAAGAATAAAGAAAAACATTCATCGACAATTTTTGAGGATTTCACCTTTTATTACTAACATGTTAATGATTTCATTTTTGTTCTTTTCTCTCAGTATTTCATGAGGTGTTCTTTATGCCAATAAAGAAGAAATATAGCAATAAAAAAGAGAGCAGCACTATAGAAAATAGTGCTTCCTGAAAACAGTGGCCCATATTTTTCTCCAGTCTCTAACGTTAAAGAAACATTAGGTAACTTAAAGATGCTTCATTAAGATTTCATATTCACCTATCATGATAAGCGATAATAAAGCATCTTTTTTTAGGTTAGTTACATAAAGATGACAGGAGCCGTCTTTAAACTTTTTTTTACTCATAAAGACGACAGAATTTGTGCTTGATATTGATGACGTAAAAATTACAGGAACAGATTTAACAGGATCGAAGTAATGTAGTCAGTAACTTGTCTCAAATTTGTGTACTTCGCAACAACCCTTGACATATTGGAACACTAAAAAATATTATTAGTGTTGCCAACTATTAACCAAATAGAAATACCGTTGTGTCCATGTAGCTACAAAAAATGCAAGTAAAATTTTCAAGGAACAGGTGAAATTCATTTCAGGTTTGTTCGAATCTACAGTTGTAAGGAGTTCTTGAACTATCTATGTATAATACGGGAGAAGGGTACTGGCAAAAAACTGAACTGAACGTTAGAACCTGTCCAAGTGAGAACTATTCTGAATTCGCTTTCTTACATGACATACGCAGAACTTCCAAGTTTGGAACAGTTCCGAACTGGTGATTAGAACAAACTTTTAATTTTATGTTAGGTTTGATCTTTAAATGCGTAGGGAAATAATACCCTAAACCACAATTGCAAGTATAAATAGCAAAAGAAAATTGTGAAGAAGAAGAATTTTACATTCCTATAATAATTATTTTTGCAATGCACTCTAACATAATTTTTTTTCTGAAGATGTCGCATATTAACTGCTTTCATCTCGAAAAGAGTAATCAATTTTGTACCTAAAGTATACTTGTATATTGAGCACCTAATATTGGAGACTTGACATTTACGATAATTACATTTGACATGAAAATTTAGAAAGAAAAACAACCACCAATGTCTGATAAAAATTAACCTTAGATCAAAAGGTAATATGGTTTACGGATTAGGTATAATAATTAAACAGAATTATGTACGTATTTATTTCAGAACGAAATTTGTTGCAGGAATTTGGTATTATTATATAATTATATATTAATTTTTATAGTTTTTTTTTCGCCCTAACTAAACTTCGCTGGTGCAAAATGTTGGTGTAGTGGATGAAGTTGGCGAGTGCAGCTAATTTGTGCCTGCACAGCGAGCACACATGAACTCACACACAGGCAGACAGCAGCCACGCAGTCGTAACTCTGCGCCAAGGCCCAACATATTATAACTCGCTTAGCGATACGTCAGTCTGAGCGCCCAAGGTGCACGCCATACCAGCACCACGTGACCCCGCAAGGTTCACGGGGAAGACAGCCAACGAAAACGCATCGCAAGGAGTCAATCATTTCACTCAGGGACACTAACGTTTCCACTTGGAATATTCTAATAAACAGCTCCATATTTCAGGTGGTACCTAATAGTTGTGGGGCATTACAACAACCTTAAAGTCGGATTCCCCGAGTTGATCTTCACGTAATCAGTCGTTAACATGTTATTGAAATCGCAATTGAAAAGGCGGGACTGACAATATGATCTTGCCGAATAAATTCGTGTGATTTCCAAAGTAAATAAATGTCAAACTGACTGTATTATATACAAATTTAATAATGGATACAATATGAAAACGATATGAATTTTAAAAATATGAGTAGGCTATAGTAACCCGCTAATTTTTTAATGATGTTTATTCATAAAGAAATCATTGTAACAAGACGTTTCGGATGGTTTAAAACCCATCCATCATCAGTTTATTAAACGTATACAATAGAAAATTATATTGCATATTTTTTTAATAATAGTTGTTTTATTATTTCTTGGGGTTGCATTTCTGAAGTTACAATTGTGAATAATTCTAACATTTTATGTATTTAATTGTAATATCCAAGTATATAAAGATACGGAATAAACAAGATAAGTATTATGAGCATACTGCTACACTACTAATTTAGCGAATGAAGTGCTTATTTTACAGTGCCGAATTACGCTTCTCACTGCGAGTGTATATGGTTGCACGCGCATCGATATAAACTATCTTGCTATTTGATATGACACATTGACACTGCGGTAACCACAAGTGCTGCTATATAGCATTCTTCGCTATTCTTAGTATAGTATTGCTAGATGTATTTTTACAATCTCTTAGGTCTCGAGTAAATACCCAAACTAGATCCAATACAATTTTAAAAATGTTATTTATTATATTTTTGAAATATCATTAAATAATCTTTACCGGTTTCAAGATATTAAGCTACTGTTTACATTGACAAAAGTAAGTAGAGTAACTAAGCCATAATTGTGTACCATGTAATTTGGCAAGTCAGTATGATAATTAATATTTACCGTCCATAATTGTTAAAATAACATAGGACAATTATCATATCATATCAACCTATACAGACTCCGGTAAACTATTGAACAAACCACAGATGTTATGTATCATACCAGACCTTAGATGTCTTGAAATCTTCGCTCTCCGAGCTCGGAATTCAATCGACTTCTGCAACGGTTATGATACTCATAATTATCCTAGGTATATTAATTGTTATTAGATAGCATTACTAATATTTTAAAACTCAAAATCAATGTTTCAAATATTGGATTATATTTTTTGTTATTCCAGTCAATTAACTTCTATACTGAAGCTAGTATATTATATAATTTAAAACAATATAAATATAATATAAAAAGCCATATGGCTGCATTTTCTGCTACGAAGTACCAATGGTATTATTATGCCGTTTTTCTTATAATTTATAAACGTCAGTAAACTTTTGCGTTTCCATGTAAGACCTAAATAACTTAGGTGATTTAAGTGTTTAATCCTTGTTTGAAATCAATCACTTATTGGTTGAAACTTACGTCTTGATATTAGCAATAAAGTAAACTTACAACTCCAATATTTTTCTCCGGCGTTGCTCGTTACTTTTCCTCGAATCTAAAAGATAAACATTCTCCGTACTGAGACTTTAATTAAACAAGCTGAAGAAGTTGCGAGAGAGAGGAGCAGATTGGTAGCCTGGGGGAGCGAGCGAGATGGCGCGATGCGGCATAAGTCAACGGGGAGAAGTTATTGTAATTTATGGGCGCAATTTTGATGGGCGCGGCCGTGCGACCCGGCCTAAAGCCGGCCCTGGAAGCGGCTATTCGGGAGATGTATGCGCCAGGGAAATGGTAAACAGTGGGAATATCTTATCTCGCATGGGGGATTCCTCTTCTTGCTTTTGAATTTAGATTTTTCTCTGCCTTACGACAAACAATGCTAGGATTTGCACAACTTTACTGCCTTTAGATTTCATCATATTTCCTCCATAAAAGAACGCATAACATATTCTATTACTACATGTAGAACACTACTTTAATAGTTTACTACCATTATTAAGAAGACATGTTTGTTTTATTACTATATGTTTACTCGAAATCGAGTTTATGAAAATCATAACTTATGACTTGCGAAAAGTTCCAAAAATAGTTGGTTCAAAGCATTGCAGAGCCAAGAATCAGAGCACACTGAAACCAAAACACAATAAAGAGCTCCATTGTTCCAGAATGTGCTACGGTTTCAAAAATCTTAGTATTGGAACAAACACATTAGAATGTTCTAATTCTTGATCCATTTAAACCAGAGCACAATCCAGAGCAACCAAATCTGTACCAGAATGTGCTCTGTTTTCAATAGGCCAAGAATTAAAGCAAACGCTTTATAATGCTTTAATTCCTGATCCACTGAAACCAGAGTACAAAACAGAACAGCTAAACTGCTCCAGAATGTGCTCTGGTTTCAACAGACCTACAATCAGAGCAAACACTTATGAGTGCTCTAATTCATAACCCACTGAAACCAGAGCACAATCCAGAGCAGCTAAATCTGCTCCAGAATGTGCTCTGGTTTCAGCAGACCTAGAATTAGGGCAAACACTTATGAGTGCTCTAATTCCTGACCCACTGAAACCAGAGCACAATCCAGAGCAGCTAAATCTGCTCCAGAATGTGCTCTGGTTTCAGCAGACCTAGAATTAGGGCAAACACTTATGAGTGCTCTAATTCCTGACCCACTGAAACCAGAGCACAATCCAGAGCAGCTAAATCTGCTCCAGAATGTGCTCTGGTTTCAGCAGACCTAGAATCAGAGCAAACACTTATGAGTGCTCTAATCCATGACCCACTGAAACCATATCACAATCCAGAGCAGATAAATCTGCTCTAGAATGTGCTCTGGTTTCAGCAGACTATGAATTAGAGCACACGCTTAAGCGTGCTCCAATTCCCGGCCAGCTGAACTAGACCACCTTCAGGGCATCAGATGCCCTGGAAGGCGGTCTACCCAGACCACCAGGAGGGGAAGAGGCCCAAAGGCCTGCTGCCTCCCCGGCGCCCCGCCGAGCGGGACTGAGTACTAGCGTCTCAGGATCGCTGGTATATCCTGAGACGCGCATTTAAACCGGTCATCTGGATTCCTATTGGTTGATATTCAATTTGTAATTCTAGCTGTACTAGTGGGAATTTTAAAATGAAAATTTGTATACATAGGTATGTTGATGCGAGGAATTCACTGGTAATATTATTAAGGATGTAACCCACACCCATTTTAGGGTAGTCAGTTACTAAAAAAATGGAAGGAGATACAATAATTATTTAAAATAATAGAAATTTATTAATGTAAAAAAATGCTGTGCTAAAGGAAATATATCCTTGGGGGCATTGCCGATACGAATTTTCCTCCTGTGTAGTCGGTATATATATATATATATATATATATATATATATATATATATATATATATATATAACCTTAGTAGTTGAGATATTAAACATTAACGAAAAAAAGTTGCCAAATTTGTCTTTTAATCCCTACACAATTATGATTGCAATAGATTTTAGTAAACAATAATATAAATAAATTAACAAAATGTGATACGATATGTATATTTTTTTTAGCTAATTAAAGTTTAAAGTAAGCCTTCATACGGGTAATATTAAATTAAATATAATATCGATCAGAAATGATATCGCTACTACTTTACTGAAAGTATAGAGTGTATTTCTGCGTAATTCCCTTCATTTTCTAAGTACTCGTGTATTTATAATAATAAGCACTCATAGTGTATGCATGTAGGTACACATTGTAAGTACAAAGTAAGCAGCATTATAAGTATATAATTTGCCTGGACGATGACTAAAACATACTTAATATTCATGCGAGGTATATCAATCAATAACCTATTAAATATTGGAATCACATTCTTTTATTAGTTCCGCATATGCCCGTCGTGTTTTCAGTGGCGCCAATGTTTTTATCCTTGCAGTTTGTATATGCATTGCATATTGCATTGTGTTTGTCGGACTTTGAACTTGGTGCTGTAAATGAGATTACTTCATTACATCCTTTTGCTACAACGAAAAAAACAATTTTGAAATTATGTTTTTTACAGTCGTCTCAGGATAATATTGAATTGAAGTCAATAATAAAAAGTCATTAAATTAATAACACTTAGTTGTATGAGATAGAACAAGATTGTTATTTACTTAGTCATGCAGTTTTAAAAATGTGTAAAGCTATATTTAAAAATATATACAAGTGTGCAACGAAATGCGGAACACAAGACTTTAATATGAGATTTCAAAAAATTGCGGATACTCTCTCTCCTAATAGATTTAAAGCAAAACTATAAAGGCTGGTTTATGATGGATTTAATTTATATAATTTAAAAATTTGATTTTTTCTTCTGATTTATAATGAATTTTAGATTCCTAAATTTATTCAATTAGAAGGTATCACGTGATAATATATTATATTGAGCTGACATTTCTTTGACATGAGGTGAATTTGTTTTGATACAAAAGGAATTTGATGTCTGATTATTTTTATTGAAATATAAAATCCAAATAAACTTATTCGACAATTCCTCAGAAATAAGAAGATTGAAAAGAACAAAACATCTATATTTGGTATCTAAATTATGAATAAAAAAACAACACAAAACTCCAATGGGAATTATTTCTCGCACGTTAATATTTAATTTATTTTATTTGCTTCTTGGTTTTTTTTCTAATCAGTTGTAAATAAAGATTTAAATAAATAAATAAAAATATTTTAAATGTAAATAGCTAAAGAAGAAACGTGTTATACTTCCTCGTGGGTATAGATCGATTGGTACAAAGGTTTTAGATTTAACAATTAAAAAAGTATAGTAATTTTCAGTTTTCTTAAAACATAAATTAATTTTTATCTTGGACCGACCAAAATAATCTGTGTCGGTACCGTTGATTATAATTAATTATTGTATAAAATATACTTAACAATTTCCTATATGATAATGTTAGAAGCAAAATGAATAATTTATTTGAAAAGAACACATTTGATTTATACATGTTTTGGTATCTTATTATTAATCAGAATTGAATTTTAATAAAACTGCATATGAAATGAAAAGATAAATAAAATGACGTCGTAATGCATTAGTCAAGGCGGATACGTATGATAAAATACCAGACTAACACTTCACTTCATGCATATGCATTCCAATTCCAGCAAAACAAGAAACAAACCAATGCTACCAACATTCCCCATCTAATCTCCAATGAGGAATTATTACCAGCAGCAACTAGATATTAACTCCATAATTAAACGGCATTAAAAAATTCTTGTCGGACCGGGCCTGTACTTACCGAAAATTACGAGGTTAGAATAAAAGCAACGCGAGCGTTAATTGGTCGCCGTGGTCACAGGTCCCGTTAAATCTGGGTGAATATTTAATGGTGAGTTATGGCGCCCGTTGCCAGACTAATCGGGTTATTTAGAACTGCAACGCAATTACAGTCCCGGGTTCAAAGCCCTACACTGACAATGCACACAATGCAAGGATGACACTAAAGTCTTCTCAATTCGTTCTTAACCCGTGGTTAAAAATCAAAAAAAATATTATTGTATTTAAATAATCTAGTTACTGCAATATGGACAGCTTCCTTGGGTGGGTCGATCCCACTAGAAATGAGCGAAATGTGACGATATCTGGAGTTTAAATTCCAGCTTCGCCAATCTGTATCCAAATAAAAATAACGCTTTATCCGCATTGTTCGGAACTATAAGCTGTAGGGCCCTTGAAGAAACTGTAGGCTAACAACGTACAACACTATTTTCCTTTATGCCCTGTACCATCTAGGAATGTAGTGCAACAAATGATGATTGATTGCAGTATTACATGAAACAAAAACTTTGAAATTAATCTTTTGTACAATTACTTTATAACGTAATAATTAAATATATGTAGGTATTTATTTATTCCATTTCAAAATGATTCCATTTTAAAATGTCCAATGAAAGATCGAGATGAACGGAAAAAAATTACTAAATGAGTCGAGTCCGGCAAGTATTCCCTATGTTTACTCATAAAATAAATGCTTCAATATATTGCTGTCATTCTGTAACTACGGCAATGAACAGTGGCAGATTTAGGGGATGGCTATTTAAATAATACCATATAGGAATAAGTCACTAAAATAATTACAAATTATGTATGGATATGGTTTTTAATTTACTTAAAACCAGTGTAAAAAAAATAGGGTAGTACTAATGATTTTGTGCTACTGTTAAATAACCATATAGTTTCCATACATATTTCACAAAATATTTTTTCCACTTCCGTTTCAATAAGTACAAAAATTGGTTTAAAACTTTCAATTTTTGACATTTTGATGACATTTGCAAAATAAACAAAAAATTATGTTGGTTATAAACAGATAAATAATATAAAATATAATTGTCCTTCACGTTTTTTGTATTGTAAAATACGAGTCTCTGTGAATCTAATAAATGTAATTATATTATTAATTTTTGTAAGGACAAAAAGATCTAAACATTCTATTTTTATTGCTGTTAATGTGTCTGTATATGTCTACTTTCCAATTTGATTTTGCGTGAAATAATAATTTCGAAGAAATTTTTTGTTTTGAAGAAGTAAAAAGATTTTATCACGAAATAAATTGTTTGGCTAGTCCCATAATCTGTGTTAAGCGTGAAGAGTGTAAAACCGCCAGGTACGCAATAAACCCTAGGCCCTTTACAACCCTGAGCTGGCCGAGGCCGCTGCAATTCTCCCGTTGTCCGTTTTTTACAACCCGTGCAAACTGCACGCTTATTACCGCTGCTTTTTAACCCACCGAGCAAGGACCTTGGACATGAATTGGTTAACAAACCTTCCGCAATAACGCTCAGGTATTGAAGAAAATGCGACCTTGCCGAAACTAAAAAACTCTTTTCAGATTCCTTCAAGGTAACTTCAATTTGGAAAGGACATTTATCGGCAAAAACGGACAGGCAGTGTTGGATTTGGGCTAGTTATTTTTATTATTTATTACTAGTGGTTCAGAATGTAATACAAGTTTTGAAGAAATTTTAACAGCTCTGCTGTTCTTTCTAAGCAAGGTTTGTTACATTGTTAGTGCACAAATAGAAATAAAATAATTAAAAATATGTTCTTAATTATTTGCACTTATGCAAAGCAGATTGTCATATAATGAAAGATTTTTATAGTGATTTCACTACATAAAAAATATGTCGGGACATAAGACAAACAGTTCATAAAGATAATTTTGTAACTGAATACTTATAAATATTATATTAATATTTATCTTTTTGTTGTGAGTTACTTGACTTGACTTGAAAAACAAGCTATTACTAAGTTCACTACTTGACTTGATTATCTATGTTAAGCTACTTAAGTTGATATCAAAAATTACAAGCTACTTGATGTATGAAGTAAAAAAGAACTCGAATTACCTAGAAATATTTCAATACATTGTAGTTATCAGTTATCACTTATTAGATTACCGCAAACTCCATCATTTTGACTCCAAAAATTAATAGGCAAAAAGTAACAAGGCATTTTTAAACGAAATTGAAACTCCAGTTGAAAGACAATTTTCCAAGACTATATTAAGTACCACAAAAAATCGCAATAATTTAGGTGATAACTTTATTAAAAACATCATGTTTGTTTGTACCTTACCTTTATATTATGTATTTTTTAACAAGGTGCAAATTAAAATTATTTATTATTTAGTTGTATGAAGAAAAGTCTATATTAAACTACATAATAAATTGTTTGATTGATGAAAAATCAAGTGTCTTGAAGATCTACTTGATTTTTCAAGTTCTTCAAATATTTATACTTACTTCACTTGACTTGAAAATCGGAAATATAATTTGAAATCAAGTCAAGTAGCTTGAATTTCAAGTCAAGCTGAGAAACCCTATTAATTGAAGAGGTCGGAAAATAATTTGCTAAATGTTTATGCAACTTGTCACGTAAGAAAATTAAAAAAAAAAAACCTGTCGGTTAACATACCCGTATTTAAACTTAAAATATTAGATGCGGGCAATATAACCTTGCAAAAAAACCTACCAGCAAATACACAACCAAAATAAACCTCCCACTGCTTTTATCTACATTGTATTGACTCCAGGAATTCCACAACAAAACGCTCCCCAAATTGCAGTTTTTTACAGTTACCCTTCGGTTAATCGAGGCCACGTCAACTCTTCCAACTCTAGTTCGGGTTGTATATCATCGGACAATAGACAGCACCTCATATCCCGGCAAAAACACTGACCCTGTTCGGCTAGTTCCCCGTACGCCGGACAAAAAAACGATGACCTTCCAGCATTCCAAGTTGTAAAACTGTTATAGGGTTGTGTGGGTTATGTTTCACCGGGGTAGTCAGTTTGGAGGAATCGATGGAAGAGTTTACAGATCGATTTGTGAAATATTAGGGAAACAATGAAACGGGAGTAATCGGGATAGTGGATGAGAAGTGAAGTGACGAAAATGAAATAATACGGATAATTGTAGAATTCATAAGTCGGTATGCGAAAGAATAAAAATAAAAAAATGAAATCGTTAACTGAAGTGAGTGAAGTGATAAAAATGTTGTGATGTGAAAATAATTTATGTGTTTGTTTTGTGATAAAAGAAATGAAATGTGTAAGTGATTGAGATATAAATATCTTACAAAGGTAAAGGTAAATAAAAAATTTTATATCTTGTAAAAACCTAAGGTTTAATAGGTACCTAACATATTAAAATATTTTGACAAAGTTTGTTATTTCAATTACAAGTTGATTAAAAAGAAATTCTTGTTTTTTGCTTTAGAACAATTTAATTACTTTTAAAATACACTTCTGGGCTAAATCTAAAATGAAGTGGTGATTGCACAAAAGCATGTCAGTGCCGCCATGTTCAAAATTTAAATGTGGTTGGTCGCATGCAAGACTTTGGTTAAAGTGCCGGTTATCTTAGCTATAGGTTAATAGAGAAACAACTTATATCAGTTTTTCGATCAGATATTTTTCTATTAACCGACGTTAAAGGTAACCGACCATTTAACCACAGGTGAAAAAATCGGCCAAATGATATTTTAAAAATAAAGAAGACAATCATTTAATTTATCTACTATCTTCATATAGATTTCGTGAACTAGACAAAATAAATTGGTAGGGATACATAGAAACATCAAATTTCTGAAATCAACGATTATATTTCCTTTACAAAATTGAAGTTCGGATAGGTTTTGCTCACTTCTTTTCTGTAATTAATAATTTATTTAAAATAACATTTTACTCTGCTTTTGTTCTTATATATTATAATATTAATTTAAAACCAAAATTTTAGCGATTAAATTTGTATCTCGAAATATATTTGCTAAATTATTTCACGAATAACAATCAAATGAAACATTCTGAGTAGTTGAAAATGACCTGTGTGCAATAGTCATTATGAAGTAATAAAAATATTGTCTACTGAATAATAATAAATAGGTAAATATGTATATGAATTATAATCAAGCAAATAATAGAGTATAGTTATATATCTGAACTGAACCAATTGAATACTACATGTATATCAATAAACGTTTGTAGTATAATTTAACAGTTGTTCATAGAAATAATAGCATGAAACGAAATAAATAATTAAGTTGTTATAAGAAATATAATTGTATTTGGACCGTTAACGAGTATAACATTAAAGAATGTAATCTGAAGTAAGTCATATCATGATTATATAATGAGCATGTTGTATAACAGAGCGAGTTTGAATTTCGCAACTCAATCTGCGGCTCCATCAGCGTTGCTCTTGACAGTGAAGGCTGAACGCACTTGGCGCGTTTGCTTCGTGCGATACAACAATTAAAATACCAGATTTAATTACACTTTCTACGCCCGAATCTGTTTCATCGCTTTATTTACTCGCAGCCGAAGATGGGACGGCACTATTAACACTAAAACGCCTTCAATGGAGATGAGACACGCACTAACCACCACTTTTCAAACCGGTGACAGATTCTACCAACATTACCACTAACTTTGATTAACATTAGTCTCTACTTTTTTACACAATACAATTATTCTTTTAAAATTAAGCCAAAATGCCATTATGGTTATTTTTTTCAAAATAATATTTTTAAAAATCTGGTATCATCTTGATATCGTGATAGTCTCAACTAAGATTGCAAGATTAGTGATTCTATGAGACTAAAAGAGACGAGATTTTTCTTTTCTCGTATCCTCTCAGTTAATTGTAAAATATTTTATTTCGTCTCGTTTATTTCTAGCCTCGGTATTAAATATTGCCGAGATTTCTCCAGTTTTTAAGGTGGAATATTGCAGGCTTTGTTAAGCAAGTCATTTGTACAGTGTTTTCTTACCTAAGGAAACTATAATTATTAGTAAAAATTTGTAAGTACAATATAACTATCTCCTCCACCTAAATTTTGTCTTTGAATACCAAATAATCATAAAAATGCACCAAAATGATGAAAATTTAGGTTTCAGATTTTATTTTTAATGGTGCACTGTTACTACTGTTAGTTGACGTATAGAATTTTTAGGTTATCAATTTAAATCTGTCAATTATTGATGGTTTTTTTGTAATTTCATTCTTAGGTTGTTAGTTTTATAGTGACATTTAGGACGTTATTGCAGGTTTCTATTGTACAAGTTATTACGCCAGTCTCGTCTAGTGTTAATTTTTTGAAAATCGTTCCTGTTTATTTTTTATTTAAATCTAAAAATACCTTAACTTTGGCGTCCTATAAAAAAATTTAAAAAGTGACACTAGACGGTCCTAGAATTATCCAGCAGTTACAGATATTTTTTTTAGGCAAATCGAGTAAAAAATATAGCTAAATTTATGGGACCAACGAATATGTATATTGAACAGGGGTTATAGATTCCTCTTAAGAGAAATAATACACAAAAGATAAAAATTATACAAATTTACTACCCTACTACTCTACTGAAGAAGAGAAAGAGAAACTTAATTTTTGTAAACATTCATATATCGTAACTATGATGAAATTAAAACGATAATTCTACCGTTTCTATAATTTTGCTTACATTTTATTAAGCTTGTACAAGGGATTTATAATTTGTTGTTGGTTCTGCATTACTTCAAGTAGAACATTATGCCGTAAATATTATTCACTATGCAGTTATTACGATAAAAAAGAATTAAATAATAATAAATTTCAAAAAAATAAGTTCATAATATAAAACAAAACAAATATACTTCGATATGATACAGTGAATTGTTTAATGCCTTGTCCAAATTATATAACACTCGCATGTCGAAAGAAACTGCGTCATTAACTTTTATTTATTCCTTTTTGAAGCTTGTGTCATTGAAAAACGGTCAAGTGCATTTAAAATAAATAAACCTCCATAAATTTAAATGATACAAGCATTTATTTGTAAATAGTGGGCGTACAAAAACTCCTCATCAAGTATAATATTAAATTGTCCGTGGCGAAGAAATAAATTGCGGGTTTTTATAATAAAAGTAAGGCGATGATAGCATTTCCTGTGGCTGCACTGCTGCCAATTTTACGCTTCAGGAACTGAACTTCTTTAATTAATTCCTGTATGCACTACGGCATTCAATCATTAGCCAAAATTAATAAAATTAACATGTTTGCAGTATATTATGCACTGAAATACATTCTGTTCGTACGTAATTTGTTTTTGCTACTAGAATGAATCTCATTCATTAATATGCATAAAAGAACTGCATATATGCAATTATTTTCACATAAAATATTTATGATATTATTACGATTCAAATATATTTTTGATATATTTAAATTAATATTTTAATAATTTAATATAAATTTTAATTGAACTCTTATTATTACATTTATATTTTGTGATTCATTTAAAATTTTGTATCTAATTTAAAAAGATATATTCATAATTATTCGATAAAAATAATTTATATTTCAAAATTATTTCGTCAATTTTTGTAATGTATAATAAATTGTGCAGAGAACCATATTACTTATTTTTGTATTAAGGGCATAATCAAACGATTATAGCACGAGGGAATTTTCTGAGGGCTACAATCTTGATTATGCTCGTGGTACATAGAACGTTTTATTTCATTTTGATATTTGAAATAAAAAAAATATCTAGGTATATATTCAATGTTATAGTTTCTTTATAGATAATAGGCATTGTTAAATTCTTTGTTCTTAAACAAATTTAATATAATCGAAGTGTCACTGTTACTGTACTGATTCTAACCGAATATTAATGGAATTTGAGGCTACACACTCCAAGTTGGTTTCTAAAAATTTAAAATATTGGCATGAAAACAAAATTTTATAGTCCTTTGAATGCTAAATACTTTCTTAATCAAAACTAAAATTTATTGTAGTGTTTCATTTTCTACAAAAGCAATGTCATTGTGGATTATATGTTAGTTATACTCGTAGAATAAAGGATTAAAATAAAAATGAAATAATATAATACAAAACAAGAACAAAATAAATAAATTTTTAAACATGTATTTTCTGTACGTATGTAAAAAAAATTCAAGTGCCGCTATTGCTTATATTTTTTACATACACTGGTTTCGTTTTCGCAGTTTTCAGCAAATACTATGCTTGACTTAAATTATGAATCCTGATTTAATCCTTTGTATATGCGTTTAATCAATGAAGATCTTTCTAAATAATTGGAATCTAGTGATCAAATTAATTCATCGATCAGATCAATAAAATAATCAGATCGATCAAACGATCAGATCGATTGAATAGATACGTTTATTTCTGAGATCATTTCGGTCGATTGAACAATCTTTTGATCAAATCAATTTGATCAAAGTTTTTTGTATCCCTAGTGTCAACATTAATTGGTGAACTCTGTTAAAATGACGATCGGTAAAAATATTTGATATAGAAGTAAAACATATTGGCCTTCTTAACAACGATACTTCGACATATTTACCCCAACATTTGTTTGAGTTTTAGAACGATTCATGTTAAGTCACGACCTTTCCAGCGCATTCCCTTGCTCGTCTCTGCGATCATGAATTAATTCCTGTCGCATTCCTGCAGAGAAAAACAAGGCGGTGCTCAGTATTCCCGTATTTCACGGCAGGACGCTGTGGTATATGCGTCGCGGTTCCATGTCGCACTGTCGCCGTGTACATGCGAGTGTTGGATTTCACACCAGATATATTTAGACAACACAAAAAATCTAATTTGTTACTAACCACAGGTTACAGAACGGAAAACGGTTAAATAAACATTAAAATAACATTCTTTTGATGGTTTTTGAAAAGAGAATGTCAATCACAATATTTGTAAGATCATTCTTAACATACTAACACAGAACCTAACTGTCATTTCCATAAATTATAAATGGTACGATTCAGCATAAAAATGCATGTGGCATATAAGTAAATAATACATTGCATTTATTTAACTAAACAGAAACACTGTTGCGTTTTTGAACTTATAAAATAAATATTACTAAATGAATCCAAATATATTTAAAGGAAATAACTAGTGTCCGACCAAAGTTTCGATTTCGGTTTCAGTTTGGTCCAAAATTCTGGTTTCGGCTAAAAATTAGCAGAAACTAGTGTTCGTACCGTGTCTGGCGCTTTCTGCTTTGTTTGGAATGGTTTTACTCGTCTATATTTTTGTTTTGTTAGTTAATAGTTTTGTTTTGAGCTTTATTTCATTTTTCTTCCTTTCGAAGATATAATTATTATTTTATTGTCGTTATTCTGAGGCTGTTGGTACAAATATGCCAAGTACAAAGTGAAACAAGATCTCATTCATTTTATTTGTAGAATTCAGACAACGACTTATTGTACATTTAAAATAAAATAAGTAACGTTATTTTAGGAGAATAGTATACATTATAAAAGAACCTGTTAGTTAGTAACAAATACTTCTTGAGAAGCCTACTTATTTGATTGTTATTACTTGTGACATTTATGATGTGGTGATAGATAACTTAAATCTTTACTTCTTTAGTAAAGATAGTGCACCGTATTCCAAATCACAGAAAAATTTACAAAAGTCACTGAATATACTCAATAAATAGAAGAAAAACGGAAATTGAGAAATAATTTTAAGTTTTTTGTGGACCACTAAAATTTTCTGTGGACCGATTGAGACACCTTGGTGTAAATAACTAAAGAAAATATATCTAGTTTTTATCTAATTTGTACAAATATTTTATAATTACGGTTTATATTAATGACAACTTAAAAAAATCTTTCAGTTTACCAGAGACCACAAGATGATAAAATGAATTTATTTTTATCGTGACAGACAAACCGCAACGAACACAGCAAGAAATAGTAAAACCGAGAAAACTATAAACCGACTGAAAAATTATTTTAAATTTTACTAAATGCTACATTTCAGACTTAGTCTTTTATAAAACACATTAACATTCTTGGTGGAATTGACTTTCAAAAATGTTTATTTTTTATCTCTTGATAAGTGCCTCAAATATTATTTTCAAGATTAACTTTATCGGCGACCGAGAAAAAACAGAAATATAATAACAATGTTTGGTGTATAGATAAGTACATGATTATATAATAATTATAAAAAAATCTTATATATTTGGTCTAATTAATATAATATCAATAAAAATAAAAATATCAACTTCTTTATCATATTAAGCCTCAGCTGTTTAAGTGTCCGTTAATATTTGCGGTTTTCCGTTGTGGTTAGAGTATCAACTTCGTAAATGATAAAGAATATGATTTGCGAAAACACTTATTCATATTTAATATTTCTTATCCATTCTATTAGTGTGTTTCTTACTATGAGATTAGTAGCAATTTGCGTAAAACTAAAACAATTTATTTATTTTTTGATTTATTTCTTCAGATAATTTTTAAATAAGATAATAAATTTTGTTGTGAGTGCTAATTTTCCTGTATTTTGAAAGGTATACTGAATTTTTTAATATGTAGATAAAAGAAAAAGTTTACTTTGATCTAAAATTCTTTCTATACTTTCATGTATATTTAAATATTCACTCTTACCTACTAAATATATATTTGTTTGCTTTATGGTTGAAGACTTTTAAGATTACTTTTAACAAAATATTGTTGTTGCAGTTTCCGTAATAGCTGTGAATATCTGTAAACCAGTGAACACCCTCCAAAGTAAAAATATATTTTCATACAATGCAAAAACCCAAAACAAATGTGACTAACAATCTTTACAAGATATATGATTTTGTGTTATAATAGTATAATGTGTACCAAATGCAGAAAATTGCCTATTTCCCACGAGGTGTAAAAGTTTCGGCACGAATGTTGGAATCACACAAGGTGAGAAATAGATAATTCTGCACGAGTAGCACACTGTACTTTTTCTACAACCACACTGCTACACATTTCAGAACAAAAAAACGTGTATGAAAGCTATTTGACTTAAATAAACAATATGGCGCAGGTAACCTCACAAAGAGTACCTGCATGCACAATGCTGGAAAACTGTGAGAATAATTTCTCACACTTTAATCCCCAATTGTGGTAAATACCCAAATTTCAAACTTTATATAGTATGAGAGAAGTGCCACTTTCCATAGAGGTCGTAGAAAAATAAGTTTTATAGTATTTTTTTTATATGTCATTCATCTTGGAATCTTCTGCCACAGATGAATAAAAAACAAATGATAATTTGTATCAGGATCATTTACATGGTCTACATTTTGAGTTAATTTTTGAAGTGCTTGTCTGTAAATTTGGTACCCGTGTTTAACAGTCTGTACATTTATTATTTCTTTATTTGCTAAGCGAGTTACAAATATTCTGTCTACAAATTTGAATCCATCGCAAATAAATTCCCCCCGCTCCATTCTTTTGATCCGCATTTAATCCGAATTTATAAACACCCGCTTTGTAGATATTTGCATCTCTTGAAATTTAAACTTCCCGCGTTGATGTACGCTAGTAGGCTTTGAGTTGATGCACAGCCGCCTTGAAACCTGCAGCGGAACGATTTATAAGCTGAGAGAAAAACCGAAACGACAGATTTACACGCGGGAGTCACTGACTTGAGGGAGAATGTTGAAATTCGAATTCTGTTTTCATTAAAAATAAAATAAATTATGGCTGGGGAACAGGTAATAATGTAAATATTTTATGTGGCAAAACGGAAGATTTTTATTTTTAAGGTGATGACAAGAAGCGGATTTGAAATTAGAACAAAATAAAAATACCTTTCAACTTGCTCTCATTTTCTCAATTTCTAAAAATTCAACTCTGTTCAAAACTATACAAGAACTAAAATTATATCCACTTTTATTATCTTGTAGCTAGGCTACATTTTTATACATTAAGCGTATCTATTCATTTTTGATAAAAAAAAAATCCAAAATTGAAAGATACAATTTTTTATAAGAATCTTATGTTTATCGAATTAACGGTACCAAGAAGAGTTTCACTAGAGTCTTGTATATTTCTTGATCTTGCATCATGAAATGGAAGACAAGAATAAGAGATTTATTATAAGAACCTACCTTTAAATTAATAAAAGTACATTTTTTTAGCATATGTAAATCAATAGGAATTCGGGGGAGACGAAATATTTCTCGAATCTTACAGATGAGTCCCTAAAGTTAAATTTTGACATAAGAGTGAGTAAAATTTTACCTTAGATACTTTAGCTAACGGGAGTGATATCGCGTGCTTTAGTATCGATTTCGAAAAAAATAGTGTATCAATGCCCAATTAATAAAATTTTTCTAAAAGGTGATCAAGAGTTGTTACTGAAGATACAAACTCATTGTATATTTTGTTTTATTTGATAATATTCATAACTAAAACTAAATAGATAGTAAGGTACATTTAAAAATATAAAAAAATTATTTCAATAATTTATATATTTACAAAATAAATTGTAAAAATAATTTGATATTCTAATTTCAAAATTTATTTACTAATTTTATTATTACAAAAAAATTCTGCCTTATTTTACCACTGAATTTTATATTCGTCGTAATTAATTTCTGATATTAATGATATTTTTAAAAATTACACTAATAAAATCTGTGGAAATGACAGTATTTTTTACACTAAATAACGTTATGTTTACACTTGTGGAAGATAAGTTATTGGGATTTTATATTCATCGTCGCTTGCCGTCGGACGGCAGCCATGTCACTGAAGTTAAGCGGCAGCCATAGCCAACCCGAATCCATTGGTTCATCGCCGGTTAGAGCTTCAACGCCCTGCGCGGCCATCAACGCCGCACAAATTTGCTTTTAAAATACTCTAAATAGTTAAATATCAACATATTTTGGTTGATTTATTAAAAAATACATTATTTAAAATATATTATATTATGCACTATTTAAAATATATTTCTTTTTCATTTGTATGTGTTATAATATGAATATATTCTTAAAAAGCAAATAAAAAACTAAAAGCACATTTTTTTGTTTCTTAAAATATTTATTAAATGTTGTCTAATTTTTCTTAAGATTCATATACTTTACATATTATTTAAGATACATAAATATACTCAACCTAAGAAATTACGAACTTAAGTAAAATTTAAACATATAGCTGTTACTTTAAATTTGTAAACTTTTAAGGTTTTACTATTGAATATATTTCTCAAACATTAAAAGTGAGTAAATAATATTAATTTCAATTAAATAAGTGTTATATTTTTGTATTTTGGAAAAAAAAAACGTAACAGTTTGATCCCAATAATCATAAAAAAATTGTAATATGTTAGATATCTGAAAAGTTCTAACTAATACGTGATATTTTCTATATTTGAAAAAAAAGTGAAAAAGGATAATATTATATTTTTAAAGAAAATTGTATTTTTACCTCTCGTCACTCAGTAAGAGACGTATTGGAAACAAGATAAAAGAGTTTTCAATGGATAAGCACATTTTGAAGTCCCTAGAACACGATTTTAATATTTTTACTATGTTGTCTGTCATGTGATTACTCAAATACTACAGAATAAAAGAGGTTGAAATATTAGATATAACGTTCTGATACCCTAAATTAGATCTGTTTAAATTTAATCGTCCAACCGGTAGTGGTATTTTCGTGAAGATCTGAAGTGTTTTTCCGAAATATCTCAATTAATTTGAATATATATGAATTTTTGTAAATAATAACTTAATATTTATATCATTAGCTAAAATTTTGTGGTTCAAATTTGTTTCTACCTATCCTCATTTAAATTTTGCAACTAAGTAATGATTCGGTAAATGTGTTACAATTGCGGTTAATCTGTTTACCTACGGAAATAAATGTTTTATATTTGGCAGTGACAATGATTACAATTGATAGTGAAAATATTATAAAAATAATTATCAAATATTCTAAAAGGAATTGTACTAATTCTATAAGTACTAATTATTTTAATAATTCTTTTACCGTGTCAGCAGTCAACGCACGGATACTCCTATATATAAAATATAAATAATAATAAAAAATATAAAGAAGACAGGCTAGAGGTTATGTGCTGGCCACATCAGATTTTTTTTTAAATATAATGTCAATGCATCAGGAAAATAACATTGTCTATAAATTTAAGTGTGAACATTAAATTAAAAATGAAAAGAGAATTTTTTTTTCTTCTTCCAAAATACAGTAAAGTATTGGTGAGACAGTACATTTTTTTTACATTTAACTTATATTTACATTAAAACAATTCATAATTGATATAGAGAAGATAGACAAAACTGTTCTGGAAAATTTGTAATGTTGATTTTGCGAATCAAATTCCAGATACCATTTTTTGTTAAATTCAAATCAGAAAACGTTAACCAATGTCCCAACACTGCTGAATTTGTGGATTGGGTTTGAATTTATTAGAAACTTGTAATCATAAATATGTATTGCCAAATGTACTAGAAAAATAAAGCGATAAATCTTGAGCATTAGTTTGGTAAATGTTGGTGAGAATTTAGTGTGCCATGCCCCCACAATTTCCATGTTAATGTGTTGGGAATAAAGACATAACCTCCATCACGTTTGCTTCAGCGTTTTACGATCAATAAAACACCTGAGCATCGCGGAATATAAACAAAAGTAATCGGGTGTGACGTCAGGTGATAAAGTGACGTAACGGTAGTGAGCGGCCGGTTGTCATAGGTCGGAATCCCGCTCATTGTACAATCATACGCATTTATTAGCGTACGGGATAAACAAGCCGTAAGTTAGATTTTTACGAGCACTGAAACGCTCGTAAAATCAAGCCAGCCACGGAAGGAAAGCTTCAAGATTCCCCGGCTTTATTGACAATTAAATGAGGGATTATGGGGTTTTTATTAGTAATGAGCATTTTTGCACGGGAATTTCATTATGGGATTATTTTTTATGGTAATGATACGGCGTGAAGGATGAAATGGGATATTTAAATGTTTATACTTTTTTAACTACACTTTTATCCCGTTTTATTTGACGTTTTCAGCTACTTTGTGGTTATATAATTTTATATTATACAAAACATTTACTTTTAGACATAAATTATTACTTACAAATGGTCCTATGTTGACATATGACAAACGCCAATTTTTTATTGCAATGAAATAAAATATATTTGTAAATAAATATATTCACATAACAATGTATGATTCGACATATTGACCCAAATTTTACGAGTAGGCAATTTATTAGCAATAATACGCCTCCGCCAAATTTTTATTATTTGGATATAAAATATATAGTAAATTAATAAACCCTTATTAAGTAGGTTAAAATAACTTCTTACTTATTATATTAATATCAACATCTTTGAGACAATTTTCATTTTCAGAAAATAAAATATATGTACTATATAAAAATGTATATTTATAATAAGTTAGTTTTTTTTATTTTGTTAAAGAATACATACATTTGTAAAAACAATTACTAGTTGATTAGTTGTCGCCTACTATTAAGCAGTAAATAAAAAAAAAATGAAGACCCATATTAAAGTTTTTCTACGCTTATTTATTTACAATAAGATAATTATAGATAGATAGATTTTTACTCTTGCGGATGTCGAGAATGTTTAATATTCTATTTATTTTATTTTATTTAAAAAGATAAACCATAAAAAATATATAGAATATCAACATTTTTTTATTTATTATGAATCTCTTCATTATTATGCATATATTGATGCTATGAAGTATTTATAATATTTTTAATTGAAGAATGTAAGCGACAGAATTATGTATACCATCATAGGTACATTTCCCCTGCTACGACTACTAATTTAACGGAAATAACTAAACGAATATGTTTTAACTTTTTTAGAAAGTGTTAACCTGGTATAGATTAAAAACTTTGTATTTTCGAACATAATATTTAAAATTAGAAGTCCATAACTTAGATTTTTAAACTTAAAGCCGTTGACACATTGAAATCTACCTAATCTATATTCGCGTATAAGAAACTAGTCGTAAGTGAGTGTATGTTTGGATGAGTTGTGTAGTGGCTGGTGTTAGGTGTTGGAGTGTGTTGGAGCCGCGAGATGAGGCAATAGTAATAGGGGAAATGAAAACGGGCTGCCTGGGTTTATAAACGCGCAATTCCATGGCCTATAAGCGGGCGCGTTACGGCCCGGCGGCAGCGGCGGAAGATGGCGGCGACGTGCCGTACGGCCAAACGCTCCCAACGGCAGCCAACCCTAAATATCTAACATTAGAAATCAAATGGAAATATGTCATTCGGCGTATTTGAATTGCCGGAATATGTAGCAAATATCAGTAATATTTTGTTTATAACGTCTGTAGAAATATTTCAAAAAATGTAAATATATCATTCGGTATATACTCCATTGTCGGGTTTGTTACCAAATATTAGTAATGATTTGTTTATAACGTGTGTAGACATATTTTACCAGAGATCAATCCTCAGGTACATTAGCTGAAGTAGAGAGTGCATTAATGCCCGTTTAACCAACAAGGCTTAAATTTTAAGCCATACTTAAACAAAAAAATCTAATCGAATTTTTGAAAGCAATGTTAAATCATGCATTTAATTTTTTAATTTCGATTCGATTTTGTCTATTTAAGGCAAGCTTAAAATTTAAGTTATGTTGGTGCAAACGGCCATAACGGAACCATTTTCATGTTGGAATAGATGGTAAAATATTTGTCTCGAGTTCTCAAATTCGGGTTCTGGGAACAACAGCACTCACAGCAGGTTATTTAAGCCAGTCTCTATTAAAAAAAACTTTGCAGAGAATTTTTCCTGAGGTGCATATTAAGTTTTGTTGTAGATTACTAAACAGATCTAGAAATAAATAGGTAAACGTAATGAAATATAAAATTTAAAGCTAATTTAATCCAATATTTAAATATATATATATATATATATATATATATATAACATTTAAATATTTGCTATTTCCTTTTTTCATACCGATAAATAACAAATATAAAAATAAATTCTCTTGAGAACTAAATGATTACAATCAAAAATACAAATAATTTTGTTTTAATGTTTGATAAACTAAAATATTATAATAATTTGAAAATCAGCGTTTAATCGTTGGTTGATTGTACGTATCACTTGCTACAATATAACAAGTGGACGAAAATAAATAATAAAACTACCTATTTATTGTGAACAAAAAATTAGATCCAAAATATTCCAAGTAACTATTCTGACTGATATACAGAAAACTAAATTGCGAACTGCGAGGGACCACCAACAAATAGTTTCATATATAATGATGACCGATGATAAATAGGACCGACACCAAATTGCGGCACAATAAAAACTATACAAATATAAAATAAAATAAGACAGTTAAATTATGTATTCACTGCAGAAACTGTTTTGCAAGAATGTAATTAGCTAGTTCTAATGTTCCGAATTTATCTCTTCAATAATATTAAAAAAGATAGTTATAAATTTTGACGATTACATATTTAATGTCTCATAACGAAATGAAGATACCCTACTTGTAAATTCAAATAAGGGGTGAGATAAGACATTATTTCCCCACTCTCAGATAGCTTCTCGTATAAATAGTTCTATAAAGGTTAAGAGAAACATGAATAAATTTTAGAAAAATTAACTGTATTACAAATAAATATTTAATATTTACCAGCAGTATTGGGGATCAGTCAAATTTATATAATAAAATTATGAATTTGATAATTTAAATTAAAAAAAGAAAAACAAACAATATTTCGTGCGTCACCATTGGCTGCATATTTACATAAATCTGTTAAAGGAGCATAAATATGTTTCTACGATATGAGAAATTGATTTATGCGAATAAACAAAAAGCGTCCTCCTGAATTCCGCGCTGGTATCTGGCTCACTTCCTTGAAAGCTCGCAATGGATTTCAGATAAGCAAATGTATTTGCAAATGCTCCATACGCTATTGGCAATGGCTGTGTATACAGCGGTGCTGTGCTGCAGACCCTTGTATTTCTTTCTCTGTGGATTTATATCGCTGCGCTATTGTACGTCTCCGTCAAAAGCAGCGTGCACCTGCGGAGATGGAAGCAGCGATTTGGGTTAATTTCAATTGAGGCCTGTCAGCTGCTATGCAAAATCTCGATTCTGCATTTTACATAATTTGATTGCCAAGATAAAACCTATTCTTTGACTTTCAAACTACGAAATTATTCTTGTTTATCAACATTTTTTTGTTGTTTTTTTTTTCATAAAATATTTTTTTATTGAATCAACTACTTTAAATTTCTTACTTACTATGCAACTGTTTTCAGTCTCTAATATCAACAGTATTTTTCGTTGATAAACTAACTACTTAAATTTTATTTTATAATTATTTCCGAACTAATAATGTAAGTATTATATCAAATTTAATAATGTCATTTTAGTCACGAGTGCGTAAAAACAAAGGAAGCAGTTAATATATGTAAATGGATATTATAAAACCTTGTCAATTACATAATAAAATATGTAACTTTTATGACGTTTAAAGAAAAATTATAATTTAATCAATGGCACCCATTTTTCGTGTTTTATTGATTAGTATCATCTACTGTTGATTGTATGAAAATTACAAGAAGCTAGCTTTAACTCGTATGTTATTAATTATCTCTGTCAATTAACTTGAGGTAGTTCTGACAATGTGCAAAAAGTTATGAAGTCACAGCTTGTCAATTAAAACGGGGCCCCCACCAATTTAACAATTTTGTCAACAAATTAGATTATTGGAAAATTAGAAAACGACAACCTGAACTTAATTTTTAATAGAAACTAAACTATTTTAGAAAACGACAACCTGGACTTAATTTTTAATAGAAACTAAAGTATTTTAAGTATTGTTTGTATGTTCGGGCAGCGGTGGCTCACTTGGTTAACGCGCTCCGATTTGAATTGATTGGAATGAGAAATCTGGGATTGCCAATATTTATTCAAATAAAATTACTGATGCTGTACCAATATAGACATTCTATCAAGAAAAAAAAGGAAAACAAACCTTAGTTACTTGATTTATATTCCTCGAATATAAAGACTTTTAAAATACTTTTGGCAAGTCAATGTCTATTATTTCATAGGTATATAAATATTTTTAAAATTTTGCTTGGCGAAATTTCTATTAATCTACAAGAAATAAATCTACTGTTTAATAATTATTAAATTGTATTAATTTAATTCGGTAATGATTGCAAATAGAGTCATTTTCATACACATTAAATAAAGCAATAAACATCCACACTGAGTATTGCGAAGCCTGAGCAGAGTATCAATATAAAAAGCAACAGCACAACAATCGTCATCGTCTCCATTTGCAGCATGTTGCTCTACGGCGTATCCTCGCACGTACAGTGCGTATGCTCCAGCACGTGTTAACACGTGGCAGCTCGTTACACGCACTCATAACACCGGCGGATTTGCATACAATCCATACACTGTGCGGGAGGAGGTGGTATGAGGATGGGAACCCGGACAATGGGGTGAAAGGGTAGCAAAGGAAACAGTGGCTGCAAGTTTAAAGGTGGATGTTAAATGAAGAGTATCGATAATTATGTGGGAGATATAAGGCGATGGTTTCGTGGTTAAATTCCGACCAGGAAATAGATGATTGTGTGTGAAAAATAATGGTTATAATTACTTTCATTTTCTTGGTTTGAGGATGGAAACCCGGACAATGGGGTGAAAGGGTAGCAAGGAAACAGTGGCTAGTATAGCTTAAAGGTGGATGTTAAATTCAGAGTGTCAATAATTATGAGGGCGATATTAGGCGATGGTCCCGTGGTTAAATTGCGACCAGGAAATAGATGATTGTGTGCAAAAAATAATGGTTATAATTACTTTCATTTTCGTTTTTAAAAGTAACTTGTAATACAGAAAATAGTATTTCACATTGTTAGCGAGGTACAGTTTTTATTTGTGATAGAAGGAAATAACTAGCGAACTGTTTAGGTGAGCCTAACACCCTAAAGCAGTAAAACTGTTACTTTGCATATATTGTACAATAGTTTACTTGTTATTCACTTGTAAATATAATTTAAATTATAACCACTTATATTAGTTAGTAATATTGTAAAGGTTAGTTTCCTTGATGTTCAAATAAACTAAAAAACTGTTTACTGTGAGTAACAAAAATATTATATTTACTTGTTTTAGTTTTTCATGGTTCTTTGTCTTTTCTCGATTGTCTCTTACGTTGATCTAGCCAAAGTATTTCCTATTGCTACTTACACCATTTATTGTTCCTTAAATATATTTTTATATTTGACGTTTACAATATAACAATTTGAATTATTGTATCGCTTTGAATAATAAAAAATGTATTAAACAAGAACATACTGGTCAGATAAAAAATATATATTATTTAATTTTCAGATCATCCTTTCGGATCTAAAGTTAAATTATTTTTAAAATGTGTAAATACTCCTAAACCATATACACAGCGTGTGCAACGAAACGCGGAATATAGAACTATAACATGTAATTTAAAAAAAATTAGGATGCTCTCTTTCCTGATAGATTTAGCAGAATAATATCATTATAAAATGTACAAATACTAGTTTTAATTTTATTAAACGTTTTCCTCATTCAACTACATCTATATAAAGATATCTACTTAAGAAAAATATTAAACACAATAATAATATCTGTATTATGCTTATTTATTAAATATGTAGGTATTTTAAAAAACTTATTTCAACTCTAGGTACAAATATGTATTTTAAAATATTTAAACCAACATGTATTGCATGTTAACAATATAAAATTAATGTTCGTGTCTTACAAGTATTAGTAATTGTCTTTATACTCGTATTTGTTTGTATAAAAGTCACGTACTTATTTCATACACCTATTAAATTTTATCAATACTAATTGTATGTAATTTAAAATGCTATTAAAACCATATGGGTTATAATACATTATTAAGTAAATTTATAAGAAATCTTTATAAAATCTAACTATGTTTTTATTACATAAAATATGATGCGAATTATGTACCTTTAATTATATATTCAATTTAATATTTATTTAAAATAATATTTAATGTAATGTTTTAGCTTAATTATTAATTTTAATTTTAAATGTTTTCAAACTTAAATATAACTACATATAAGGAAAACAATACTAAAATCACTGTTTATCATGTAAATAAATAATACACTTCTATTTTTATTTTTTGGATGATATAACCTCCCTAAAATACTGATCGACTTTCTATGGGAACTAAAATTCCTACTGACGCTCTCTCATGCATGGTCGCCATCTTGTCACAGATCACTACGTCACATTTCAACTCTACTGCAACATTCTACATTCCAGGGCATTGTTTCTCACTTACCGAATAATTCAAAAACAAAAATTACTCGTAAATACCGCGAAAACTAACTAAAAATCTCGGAATTTGCGTTGGCTTTGCTTCAGTGTTTTGTTTTGTGATGCTGTACGCACCAGACGAAATATTTCTGGAGGGGGAAGGAATTCAATATGGCCGCTCGAGTGACCAGCTTGGCGTCAGGGACGCTTTGTGAAAGAAACTTTAATTTTGAAGTGTGCTGTGCATTAAAAAACAAGAAAATTAGTTCGGAATCTTTGTTTGTTGAAAGTTTCAAGTGTTTCATATACGAATTGTCCGAAATGTAAGTAGTTTTTGAGTATTTTGTGTATGTATGTTAAGCTATATTTTGTGACCCTGTTTGAGAGTAGTACGTTAGCCACGCCCCTTTAACAAAAGGCGCGAGGGCAGCCATTATGGCCTGCCGCAAAGCATGTAGGGAGGACAAAGACAGACATAGTTTAGAAAAAGATAATGCTAGTAGCGTTCCCATGAACAATGTTTGATATTTTTACTTTTAATTCTGATTAAAGTAAATAAATGTTTAATAGCAGATTTATTTTAAAGTAACCTATAAACAGGTGTTACATTTCTGTCGAAGGTTAATTAATTTTATTTTTATTTGTAGGTTATAATCAGCTTTAAATTTAATAATTGTCAAGTTTATCTAATAGTAACAGTTTTATGACTATTTTATCTAAGTGAAATACAAGAAGCGTGTTTTGTAGACATTTAGATTTAATCAGATGACTAAATAAAATATATTAATGCACAATTACCTATTAATTTACACTAATAAGCATTAAAACACTACTTTTACTCATAATATCAACCCACGATCATATATTTACCATTATACTGTAATTATTTACTTGAAAACCAGTTCATAATCTGACTTTATTGTTTTTCCCAGATACGGGCACTGGTATTACTTTTAATTTGCAATATATTTTTATCTATAAGATATTACAGGTATTTATTACCAACGCAGTAATTAAAGTAATTTTCATACGGAACATGTAGTAATAATATGCTATATATCACTCATTAATAAGACTCTAATTGATTGTTAATGTTCATAAATAATTATTGTTTCTTGTAGTAATTTATTCAAAATATAATTTAATTATACAGTGTATAACATCTGTTTCCAACTAAAAAGAAATAAGTTCTTAATTATTTTATAACATAATAATTAAACTATACTATATTAAACATGTTTATTTACTTTATCAAAACATATTATTATAATATAATATCAATTATATTGCACATATAAATGCTTCAAAATAGGAAAATATAATCAAAGTAATACAATTTTTCTAGTAATAATTCAAATTAAAAAAAAAATTATTTTAAAAATCATTAATTTAAATTAGATTAGTCATTTGTGTATGTATTATTATTGTAATTCAAAAATAATATATTGTAATTTAGATGAAAATTATGAATTCTTATATATTATTTTCTTTAATACAGCTGAATAGGGAATTTAATTGTCAAATTTAAATGATCTTCAATTGGTACAAGTATTATTTTAAATAAAAGTTATTAACCTAAAATTTTAATATATAAATAACTAATTTGAGATCAAAATCAATCGACACATTTGAAATTATCGTTTCTTAAATTAAATTAATTAAAAATTGTTTTAGGTACACTATAGAACTATAGAAAAATTCTATTAAACTATTCAGGAACAAGGAGTACAAGTACTATTTTATTCTTCAAATTTGTAACGTTTAATGAATGCCCAACTCTACCTGCAGTCATTGAAATGAAAATACGCACACATATTTATGCGGGATTTGAACCTGGAACACCCGGATTGTGAAGTGAAGAACCGATTCTATGAATTTTTTACACAAATTAAAATGCATCACTGAAAAATGGCTATTTATTGGGGTTAGAAAATTTTTAGTTCAAATAATTATAGGTAATTGTAAATATAATTCATTTTTGTGCTCTTGTACTATTGTTGGTGGGTATTTTTATAATAAAGATGCATTTAAAAAAAACCTAAGAAAATTTATTGGGGTTAGAAAATTTTTAGTGCAAATACTTATAGGTAATGGTAAATATAATTCATTTTTGTGCTTTTGTACTATTGTTGGTGGGTATTTTTATAATAAAAATGCATTTAAAAAAAACCTAACAAAATTTATCAATGGTTTTGTTTCCTCTTAAAATTATTTTTATTAATATTTTAGTTGTAGGAAAAATCTTGTATGCAACATATGTGCAACATAGTTTTTTTTATATATTTATAATATCTATAATTTCCGCATTCGGCTCCATATTATGCGTTAAACGGCATTCGAATAAAAAACACTTTACACACTAGTTGCATATAACTGTCGAATATAACACTATTGACAACGGTTTCACTAAATATATTTGTAGAGTATTTAAATTAAATTACAGCTACCGTATCATAATGTACAGTTTCTTACTGCCCGCATATAGCATAAGAATTTAGTTTTAATTCAATTTATTGCACAATCAATGAAATGACCGTTAATGAAGTGAATAAATCTCCATGTTTCTGGTAGCCCTGTTTCGAAATTCCCAATTAAGGCGGCCGCCAAAGTGGGCAGTTGGTCGATACCATCTGACCATCCAACGGCGCATAATCAGATGCGTACGAATAAAACCAAGATGGTAATTGTCCATGAGCGGAAGGTTTGGATGCTATACCATTTCACTCAAGTCATTATATTGATAAGAGGGTAAGGATAATTGTACCAGTTTTGCAATGGAGGGTCACGTAAAACCGATTGGAATTAAGCAGATAATCGATAATAAGAAAGGAAGTGGAAGGATGAACCACAACGGTATTTTGGCTTTTGAGAAAACATGGTGAATCTCTAAAATTTCTCAAAATTATATATACTTTTTAAATTTACATAATGTATATTTATAATGTATGTCATAGTTTAACCAATTCGATCAGTCGAATTTTCGAATTATATACAGTATGTACTCGAATCGAGATCAAAGGAAAAACATTTTAATTTTTGATAAAAGTTTTTGCATGTTCCAAAATGTCCAATTCAGTTTTAATCTTTTCAAATATTCTTTTAGTTTCAGAGAAAAATGAAAAATATGTAACTTAATTTTTTTATTATTTAGTTAAGTCATTTCTCCTCTATTTTCATTTAAATATTTAACGATCTCACAACCTACTTTAAAGTCCATAAAATATCTATATCTGTATCTATTTCTCGAAAACGGTATAAGAAATAAAAAATTTGAATACAGCAGTTAATTCCTCGTTAAAAAGTGCCCGAGTACCTAATTCAAGTTAAAATATTTTTTGTATTGAAATAAAAAAGATATAAGCAAAAAACGAAAATAAAAAAATTACATTTTTGTTTATATGTATGTATCCAAATGAAAGATTTTTTGTGAAAAACAAAAACATGTATAAAATGACCTCCACATATGAGGCAACTTTTGTCTAATATAACCGACTTCGCATCTCTTAAAGTTCGAGATCACCCTGTTTATTATTATTATAAGTAAATGCCAAATCTTTTAAAAACAAATGTGTCTGTGGTGCACTTTTTGCATTAGACATGAATACCGAATAAATGAAATCATACGTAAGTAATATTATTTGTAAAAAATATGTTAAATTTGCTCATAATATTCCTTTATTTATATAATTTATAATTTATTTTATTTATAAATATTATGTAAATAGGCAATAATTAGATGTTTGTGTTATGAATTTTGTTAGTAAAAAGATCTATTACCATTTCTGTGGTTAGTTATACGCACATTTTCGGTTTTTCGAAACATTATAAATTATTTGAATATATTTGTTTCAATAAATATATCAAACTTCTTATCATATTTAAATTGCACATAAAAATAAAAATAATGACCCAATATTACGAATGTATTTTTATAATAATAGCGCTTTTAGGAAACGTGTTTTTACATCATAATCTTATGAAGCCAGATATCATTTTTAACCTATAAAAATTGTGTTTGTAATATGCATCATTATTTTTGTAAGAATCAATTGTATTTCATAGAAATGGAATTAAATTAAAAATTATTTTCCTATAAGTTTGATTCCACCTTATCTCAAAGCATTAAAATCCATTATTTAATGCACCTATAAAAATTGTATACAGCTCTATTAGTAATGTAATAATAAATCCAGTTTATTCACATAATTTTATGCTTAGTGCTCTGAGAAAATTTTTACAACTACGCTTATATGTACGACTTCATTCATTTGCATACAACTTTGCCATACTTGAGTAACAATGAACAAGTAAAAATAAGATAATTATATGTTACCTTACTCAAGTCTTCATAAACTGCAATGTTGAGAATCACTGTTTGGTCAGTTTTACAACACCATCACACATTTAAAAATTATCATTTTACGAGAATTAAAATGTCTATGATTCATACAAAATATAGATATAGTCATAATAAAATTAAGAATAAAGTTAAAAAGTTATCAAGGTCATTACCAATGCCACATTACACTTATGTTCACATAAATACATTTTTTATCAAAATATTTACAAATTTCACAGTGATCACAAAATATTTATTTTAGGATTTTTACACACATCGTATTTCACTTAGAACACACATAAATATAAAAATTAAAATAAAATTCACTACAACGAACCTAAACAAACTAATCAGTTTGCAAAACTAAACAAGCATACTAACCATTAGCAGACAGATTCACATTGTACAATGTTACATTTTAAAACATCATTGTAACATTTTAAATATACATTTATTTCAAGAAAACATAAATTTATAATTTATATTAAACACTAATAATATATTTTATATTTATTTAATAATTATTAACCACCGCTAAATACAAAATGAATTGTACATCAATTATTTTCCTACAATGTAAATCAGTCTTGAAAAATTCGTTACAAGTTAGAACTGATATTTTTGGAGTTGGCTTTGAATTTATATATGTGGCTTGTACATTTATGAACGTAGTGTTGTGTTTAAGTGAAGTGTTTTGTGTTACAGACTATCATAAAAAACAAACTATGACTTTCTGGCGGTTAATCCTGGTCTACGACGACTTTGGGTAGCAGGGCGTCTGTGTAAAGGTGAGTGCTGATTTGCTTTCATATTATTTATGTAACATCATGTCCTGTTTATTGATATATGTAGATACATAATGTACATCACTGGATAATATCTATTTTAATAAATAAAAATTAAGTAGTGCATTTGATACAATTACTTAATTTTAACAATACAAAATACAATTTGAAAGAGATACTCGTATGTATAGATAGGGGTTTTTCGTATTGAAAAACAGTGGTAATAAATTTTGTTAGAATTAATTTCTATACTTGCAATTTTGCATCTTTGTGTTAAATAAATATACCTTACTTGATAAAAATTCCAATTAAATTAAATATTACCCGACTAAACTACATATGTAGCCGTTAATGATTCATCTTTGTAATTTTAATTTTTGAGATTTTTATACAATAAGTGTCGCAAACTATAAAAAATAGTACGTATATTATACTTTGAATATTACTTGGAAACATAGTTACTGTATGTAGTAACAACAGGGGAAGTAATTCCTAAAGCCGCTGATGCTGTATTTTTGCGTAAACCCGAAAATATTTGAAAATATCGAATTTATAGTTCGAAATTTTTCAAATTTTACAAAATTTTGTTTGTAATATTTTTTAAAGAATTAAATACGCTGATACCACATATTCAAACACAATTTAATTATCTCTTTTTGTTTCGGAGATATTTGCTCACAAAGTTGTACCTTAAAAAAGTGAGTTTTTTAAGTATATTTCAAAAATGAGTAGAGATAAAATCTCAACTACTTTACCATTCGATTCTACGGGAAAAGTTATATAAAGAAATGTTTTGCCCATATATACGTTCTTTGGAACGATTAGGTGAAAAATTAGAAAATCGGAAAAACCTAAATTTCAATTTTTCATCACAAAACTTTTTGCCTCCAAAATTTTTCATTTTTTGAAGTTAAGTAGATATCGATGCGCTGATTCCAAATTTTCAAACCGAATTCAATTATCTCTTCCCGTTCTCGAGATATTTGGGTTCAAAGTTATACCTAAAAAATCAGGTTTTTTAGGTATACCCCTTAATTGGTTAGGTTTAAGGTTTCGGCGACCCCACCATTCGATTCTACGGGCAAAATTATATAAGTGTACCAATTTTCAGATTTTTATTCCAATGGATACAATTTTTAGAACGAAAAAACGAAAATCGGCGAAAATCGAAAAAAATGCCTGATGAACCCCTGACGATTTTTTTCGATTTTGGCCATTTTTGTTTTTCTTTTCTACAAATTGTATCCTTTGGAATAAAAATCTAAAAATTGGTGTACTTATGTAATTTTGCCCGTAGAATCGATTGGTGATGTCGCCGAAGTCGTAAACCTAACCCTTAAAGGGGTATACCTAAAAAACCTGTTTTTTTAGGTATTGCCAAAACTCAACTTTGAATGCAAATATCTCGAGAACGGAAAGAGATAATTGAATTTGGTTTGAAAATTTGAAATCAGCGCATCGATCTTTACTTAAGTCTGGAAAATGAAAAGTTTTGGAGAAAAAAATCACTTCGGAGAAATTTTGAAATTTAGGTTTTTTCGATTTTCTCATTTTTCACCTAATCGTTCCAAAGAAAGTATATTCGGAGACATCATTTCTTTATGTAACTTTTCCTGTAGAATCGACTGGTGTAATCGTTTAGATCGCATCTCAACCCATTTTAGAGATATGGCCAAAAAACACACTTTTTTGAGGTGCAAATTTGACAGCAAATATCTCAGGAACGAAAAGAGATAATTGCATTCTGTTTGTAAATTTAATATCAGCGTATCTAATTCTTTTAAAAATGGTACAAACAAAATTTTGTAAAATTTGAAAATTTTCGAGTTAAAAATTCGATATTTTCAAATATTTTCAGGTTTAAGCAAAAATACTTCATCAACGGCTTTGGGAACTACTTCGATATTTACTTAAGTCTACAAAAAAATTTAAGTTTTTTCAATTTTATTATTTCCCTCTAAAAAATAAGTTTATTAAATATTGAAGAGTAATATTTATGTACATTTACAAAAAGAAACTAAAAAAAATCACAATCGATCCGAAAAATTAATATTATAGGAAGGTTTTTTTTAATACAATGAATATAATAAATATGTTATTTAACAAATTTAGTATATGTAAAAGAAAAAATAATAAAAAAACCTAGTCTAGAAAGTAAATAAAAGACCATAAAAAATATTAATGTTGAAGTCTTTCGCAGACCATAATTCTTTTTTTTTTGAGGACCACCGGTTGAGAAGCACTTTAGTATCCTTATTTATTTATATGAGTTTGTACTTTATTGTAAGAAATAATTGGCAAATTATAAATTGTGTGCACCTTCAAAACTACAAAATCAACTAAATTCGAATTGAAAATGATGCAAAGTATGAACCAAAACTGGTCACTCTCATCCATCCCTAAACTACAAATATAAATAAATCTCTTATAATTATTGATAACTGCTCTAATAAGACGAAATAATTAACTACATTAGAATTTATATTGTTGTATGTGACTTCCCCATCGGTATATTTTTTGTTCATGGTTATGGCTAGCAACTGTTCCTAACCAACAAATATATAAGCAATCCTTTCAGGGTAGTTTAACTGTATGTTTACCCCATAATAAGAGCATTCATGCTTGTTATTGTCCGCACCATTAAAACTAGAAAATCCACGTTCATTTCTTCCGAATCAATAATTCGTTCCCCAATCTTTCCCGTTGGTTTCCTTCGACGTTGCCTGGCCTCCGCGTATGGAAATGAAGCCCAGGTCCGTGGGTGCAGAGTTATGGGTTCCGTGCGCGTTTCGTTAGCGAACTGGCAACGTGGCGTAGATTTAAACAGTGTCATGCGCGCCAATAAATCATAAATTCAATTTATCGTTGGCTGTTGTTTTGCTCGCACTGTGCATACTGCACTGTTCCAGTCTTGAATTTGTTGAGATAAAAGTGATGCATTGCCAAATGGAGGTAATGGAAAATATGGATAATACATTCTAGTTTTGTTTATATAAAAATGGTCCATGTTATCATTTACTATATTTTATATTTCATACAGATTATTATACAAAATAATAAAATAAAGTAAATAGAATAATAGAAACGGAGTAGGAAATAGAATAGGGTTTCTGCAGAGAATCATTTTAAAAAAAATTAAATTAAAAATAGGGTATAATGACATAAAATTTGTCATAACCTTTTAGGTTCACAAATACATGGCATTGTTACTTCTATTTCTCGTCCATCTAATTGTGCTGATAGTTATTTTACGAAAATGTTATTTATTTATTACTCATTTATTATTGAAACTTTTATAATATAAAAAAAATATGATGTGTCCAACACATTACGTCCCGCCACTGTAGTAATATATTCTATAAAAAAATTGTTTAGTACATTAAATATTTAGTTTTAACATTAGTTTGTTCAGAATATTTTTAATTCAATTCATACATGAAACTTCCTTCATCATCAGCATCAAATTTCTAATACAATATTGGAAACCGAAGAAACAAATTATTTTTGATAGGTGGGAGATAAAAATTTGTTGTGACACCACATGACTTCCTTGTACGTTAAATTATACACTTTTTTTGCTGCACTTCATTTAAACTTATTTCGCGTGAAACTGAGATCATTTTATGGCTAATCGTTCTTCAATTTCCATTCGTTTTATATCATCTTTTGAAAATTTTACTTTACTTTACTTCATACAAGGAAATAGAAAAAAACAGACATAATATTTTTGTTTGAAAATGACTACTACTACATTGAATTCAACAAACATAGAAACATTTAAATATACTCGTAATAGTAATACTATTTGACTTTGATATTTTATCAGTGAATGTTATATAAACTCTTCAAATTTCTCTTTGATGTAGTTTCTTTTTCAATTTAGATAAGCATCTACATTCTCGTGAAATGTCAACTACTAATTGTTCTATGACCATGACATATTGGATCCCATTTCTCATTCCATGTGACACTATATTTATTCATACAGAAAGTATAATTTCTTTATTAAACAAAGAGTATTATCTTATCTTCAAAAAGACAAATTATTTTTTTAAAAAATAGAATATATCTTATGGTACACATTTCGTAATGTTTTGATATATTTTTTTCTTGAAGTCTTAAATCCATTTTCTTAGGTTAATGATTTTAAGTTAATAGATTTCCGTTTTTTTAATAAAAATTTATCTAAATTTTAACTTAACTACATAAGTTTAGATTTCGGTTACGAGGATCCGAATATTCGGTTACGTTTTCGGTTTCGACTGAAAATTGTATTTCGCTTCAACACTCGTAGCTTGAAAACATTCGTTTCCCTAGTGAATAAATAGTTAATATAAATGATGGATTAATAATGCGTAACAAATAACGACATTTTCATATCGGTTCAGATGAATAGAGTTTTTATTTTCTCGGTACGTATCAACCACAAATAACGATTAGGTAAGATACTTACAGAAATAGAATTGCAAATTCGATTTTGTTGATAGTATTGACAATTTATATCATTAATTTAAAATTCCACACCTGTTTAATTCTATGAATTTATTTCGGTTGGAAAGAAAATAATATGTGTTATTTGAAAAAATAAATAAATGTATTGTTCTTCAAATAGAGTATAACTTATAATTTCAATAACACCAACAACTACTCTAAGCTTGTTCAGAGTAAATTGTTCTGCAGTGCATAGAAAATAGTGTTGTTTACTAGGTATGTAATCTGAAACACGGCACGGAGAGTAAACAACAGAAAGTAGTAGGTTCTCGTATTGGAAGTTCCAAATTGAAATACAACTATCGGCCATTAACCTCATCCATCACGAACTTAACCTCATTCCCGCCACAACAATCCCAGTCGTACAGAAATAATTCATCCTCTCTTGAAAACTACCACCCGCCGAGTTCTTCTTCCTAAAATACCCTCGGCTCGCCAATGGGAACTCGAAAACTTTGTCAGCTCCTAAATCTCCGCTGCACTTCTGCTCTGCGGTGCGGAGCCGTCTCAGCTGCCGCTGTACCTGCAGTCGCAGCCACGGGCGGTTAGACGGTGAGGCTTTGTCTACCGATGCTTTTTGTTGAGGGGTAATGTAAATCGAAGGTAGAGGGAAGATTTATGATTTAATTTAAGAGTGTCGTGTTACAGTTTTGAAGATGGGGATTATAAACGCGTATGAAAATGCAATGAAGTGATATGCGTGTTACGCTTACCTGTGGTGAAGGTTTATGGGACTTAGATAAGGTACTAAAAATAACAATGACTTTTCTTATATGATTTACCTGCGCAAGAATCAGATATTCATAAGTACTTTTATTCTAATGTCAGGAAAAAATATGCATTATACATTTCTCAGTTCTTTACTTGTATTCTTTCTCCAACAAAAAAATGGCAGTAATATAAATTACAACCGCCAGTTTATAACTAAAGATATTCAATTAAAAAAAATCTGCTTGGTATAGATATATACTTTCCTACATACAGATATTATTAAATTGTATAAATAACTATACGTATATGTATATCTACTTTCTCTCTCTATAATATAGACACAAAATATTATATTACTAAGGTCAATATTTTTAAATGGGTAATTTTTAATTTTTACGAATGGGATTTCATATAGTAATTTTTCAAATAATGATCAGTAAGTGAATGTAATGTTACTTTACCTATATCTTAGCAACGTTCAAAAATTATTTTAAAAATTATAAATTTTAAGGTACATAATACTTTCCGCCCTTAATATTTAAATAACTATTCAGTGATGACATAAGTAATCAAGGAGATACCATCTATATTTGTAGTCATATTTCTTACTGTCGTTTAAATGTTTGAGATAAGACATTCGGACAACTCTTTTTTGAATTTCATCCATTTTGTTTCTTCTTAGTCAACGCCTTCTTTGGAAAGTAGTTTAATTCGACAATAAAAGTCGTTTTCTATTCCCAATAAAATAATATAAATATTATTTTAAGATTTAAGGCAATGGTATATCATTGATAATATATAATTATAAAATCAATGGTAATTATTTAGCTTTGTTGCATACAGAAACCAAAGCTTAAACTTAAACAGTAACCAAATTAAGAAATTATGAAAGAAGTGATGAAATATATAATACAGAAGAACAAATATATTACATGTGATAATAACATGAAATGAGACAAAACAACAATAAGACCAAAACAAAACAACTAATGAGGACAGCAGAGATGAGCACTTTAAGATCCATAATAGGAAAAACAAGAATGGGCACAGTAAGAAACCAGGAAATAATAGAGTAATGCCAAATTACCGACATTGTATATTTCACTAAGAAAGGAAAAAGGAAAGGAATGAGCATGTAAACACAGCAGGAGAAAACAATTAATTAATACAGATTTTAAAATACCTACTAAGCGAATCCCAGGACACTTACCAGAAGGATGAAGAGAAAGCTCTCTACGACTACATTTTGAATTTTGAAGAAAGAACAGGCTAACTAAGGCAAAAGAAAAAAAATAGTAAACACACACATGCAATGAATATTCATATTTCAAGACTGTTTTAAGACAAATAAGTGAGAAATGTATTAGTAGAATGATGGATAATTTCGAATATACAATAAACTCTATGAATACTGAAGTAACTTTAATTATATGTAAAAATAACAATAGAGTTCTCCCTGTTGGCAACGAAAACAAAATATTTTTCTGTGTTTACAAACAAAATGTTAAATTTTCTGCGCCATAATTTATTTAAACCTGTCTTTTTCATCTTATCTGCCCTTTTCTGTAGAGACAATTATACAACTAAATAACGATGAATATCTTGTACACTTAATAAGTGAATAATATATGTACTAAATATTTATTAATTAATATTAATAATATACGGTAATATACTTTTTAGTAAAATTATACGAGTTTATATACATATTATGTGGAATTATCAAGCCTTCTTCATAATTTTTTTTATTTCATATTTATCAGATTTGCTATGCTATGCCACATTTATTTTGAATCTATTTCGATATTTCAAATATATTAGAATTGTATTTTGGTTTACGTTGTCAGATTTAAAAAATATAAATTAAAAAAAGAGTTATATTCTACACTTCAAGTTTATCATACAACCACAACCTATTTTTACACATATATTAACAATGTTTTGTATAGGTATTTATAAGGGAAAAGTCTATTATTAAAAGTTTATGTAAAAATACAGTGTTCTACCATTCTAAATTATAGAGGCTATTATAGGTCGCAACCAACTAATAACGTCAATCTCGTACACTTAATAATTTATTATAAGTTATTGTGTATAGACTTTTTAGTGAAATTATACGAGTTTATATACATATGTTAACAATGTTTCTTATAGATTGTTTTTATTCGTGGGGAGTCTATTATTTAAAATTATGTAAAAGTACACTGTTCTACAGTTCTAGCATTCTAAACTAAAAATTCCCCAAATTTAGTATGGTAGTATGGAAAGTGGACCTCATTTCCCAGACAATTAAGTTACAAAACATGTAATCCAAACACCTAATTAAACCTCCCATAATAATGACATCCTTTTAAAAACATAAACAATAAGATAAACATAATGAAGAACATTATATCAAAGAGGTTATTCGTTATCTCAATTCTAATTGAATGAAAAATACAGCTTATCTGTGGCAGCAATCTCTTAATTACGTTGGCGTCTGTTGCACTGGCCCGGACTTCTTGCGCTGACTTCTTGCACATGGCGACACCAGTGGAATAAGAATAGCGGAAATAACAAAAGGTAGGCAGGGAATGCGGGCGCGGCCTGCTTGATCTCCGAGCCAGTTTTTCGCCACAAGAAATAGAAGAGTGTTTTTGAATGAGAGAACTGAGAACTGGATCTCCATGCACGGCTTCTTTGTGGATTCTGCAACTTCATGCTTTGCAATTTTGATTTAGTACGGAATATATAATCGGGAAAAACACTGGGAAGTACGCTCATAAGCAAATGAATTGAACTACTACAAATACAGATGTATTTAAGATAATTTTATTAATATAAATACACATAGATTATTTACAATTATATATATAGCAAAGGAAATATAAATAAAATGCAAATTACATATTTATTCATGTTATAAAATACTTGCAATAATATTTTTCACATCACTATAAATTAAATAGATATACATAAATAAAATTTTGTAATATTTCCATTAGCATTTAGTTCAACTAGAGATACATTTTTGGACAAAAATCATGCTTTAACTATACAAGCACTTATTGCATATTTTTCCTCTAAACACTCTGTTAACGTGATTTCACATATTACAAAATATATTTATCAGCAGTAACCTACAAAAAGTCTTTGTTGTTCGTATAAAGTCTTATTATAATCCAAAAACTACCCAACTAAATTAATTTTGTCACGACGACAATTAGAATATTTTGCCCACTGTATAATTTTTTAATAATGGGAACAAATATGGGTATTATTAATAAAAAATATTTCTATACCCTATAGATTAGGGTTTTATCAAGTCAAATAACTTTACGTTTTCGTGAATTAGTTGACTTGACTCGAAAATCAAGCTTTCCATAAAATCACTACTTGACGACTTTCTATCTTAGCTACTTGACTTGATATCAAGCAATTTCAAGCTATTTGATATAACTTGAAAACCAGAATACTAGCATCCATAGCTTCTGTTGAAAGACAATATTCCAGGGATGTTTTAACTACTATAAAAACCCGCAATAGTTTGGGTAATAACTTTATTCGAAGCGCCATGTTTATTTGTATTTTCGTAGATTAGAATTATTCATGATTTGGTTTTGTAGATAGAAGTCTATTGAAAATCTTATTGTGATTTCTTTAAACTAGTGTAAAAAATAATAAAAAATTAATTAGTTTTGAAGATTTTTCAAATACTTGAAATATTATTACTTTACTTGACTTGAAATTCGGCTACTGCTACTGGACTTGAGATTGTCAAGCTGTGAAATCCTACTACAGATATATCTCAACTAAGTTTTATTTACTGTAACAACTAAAAGTAATTTGTTACGTAAAATAATCCAAAAATTTTAACTAATACAAAAAAATATTAGTCTTTATGAAATAAAAAACATAGCAAACAGGTTTTAGTAGTCAATATCAGCGCAAGTACACAATCGAATTTTTTCTTTATGAAGTAAACATCTTTAAATTATGATGACATGTTCATGTGACATTGACAACCTATTGCATTTTATTACGAACAGCACGATGGTATATGTAATTGGTATCCATAATAATGACAGAACAGTAAATATTATATCTTAACTGAAACTCGTGGTATAAATTAATTGTAAGACGGTTGCTTATGTGCTGGCCACACCAGATTTGTTATTTTCTTGAAGGGACTGAAATTTTGTATCAATTTTTATGCGAAAGAGATGTATGTATCCTTTTGTATAGTTTGTCACATCATTGGTTATTTTGTTGCACATATATACCCGTACCCTGACCATAATAATACAAATAAATACCTTGGAATGCACCCAGGCAAACCATTTTATTTCGGCATGGCGAATCTTTTCAAGACCCTTTCTTTTATTTCCTTCTCCCTAAGTTTCCTCTGGAATATGATCCCGCATTACAATTGCAAACGGCGTCATTCTTTTCCTCGTGTGTAGAGAATGCCAGAATGCTGTCGGCCTTCTGAAATAACGTTAATTACAGCGCGTAATTGGCCGATTAGTGGAGAAAAATCCAGTGCGAAACTGCATCGCAATGAGAAATGCGAACGGGTGCCGACGTGACCGAGATCATAATCATGTCAACACATCCAGCAGATCAAAGAATATGACAGGAATGGAATTGATCAACAGGCATAGCATTTCTCGAAACTAATTACGGATATGTACTATTATTTTTTAAGGTTTTATTAGCGACAATCATTAAAAAAAATAATAAACTTAATTGCAATTTGTTTCCGCGGCGTTAAAAAAAATGCAGACAATGACATGAACCACCAAAGCTAAGCAACACAAAATGATTATTCATTATGCACTACTACTAATTAAATTGTCCTAAATTGCAACTGTAAAAGCAATACCTTTAGTATATACAATATTCCCTAGGCCTCCGGCATCAGTGAAACGGTTATAATTGTGACAAGTTTATATATGTTTCAGATATTTTGTACATTTATGAGTAAACTCACTTTTATTATTATTATACTTGTGGCAGTAAATTATAAACACGTATATAGTGCGATAGATTTAGAGCAAAATTACAAGAGTACGAAGTTCAAAATTAAATTCTACATCAAAAATCTAAAGCAAGTCTGTTGTACGAGATATATTAAATAAAAAAAATGTTTTGTTGCACACTCCTTTATTGGCAATAAATATCTGGTTTTAATACAATTAAATTATTGTAATAAATAATTAAATGTTTGTTAATAATCGTGGCAATCTAGATACTTGAGTAATCTACAATTATGTAGGTGGCTACAACTATACTATCACAGTACTAGGTCATCTTTATCGCGATAATTCTACTTTACTAAAAAGAAAGAGTAGAATTGATTCAATTTAAAATGACGTTTGTAAAACAGCGTTCTCAAAACAATGCTTGTTGTATTAGTTATAGAAACTTTATAAATTTATTTTACTATCAGTTGATATTTTAACGTCAATTTCGAATTATTTAGAATATTATAACTAAATGCTTTTTTTTTATTTCTTATATTTGTGCCCCATCAACTGTTGAATTACAGTTTTGTGTTTTCTCCACATATTTTCATCTTCTACATTAATTTTTATTTCTCACTTTCTTGCTTCCTCTTCTTTATTATATATTTATTTGTCTCCATGAATCCATCAACAAAACCTACTTTCATTATTATCCTTATTAATTTCTTATGTTTCAGAGGCTTAATTTGTAAATTGATTCTAAGTTCTTCTACTTTTGTATTTCGTTAAATTGAATTGTGATTTTTTTATTATTTTTCGAGATGGAAATATTTTGTATTACATTTATCTTTTACAAAATATTCGTTTAAAACCGTAATTTACAATTTCCTTTGCAATTTACATTTCTTATACATTTATAAATACCCATTCCACATTCAACTAATTGAAATACATGTGTGGTAAATTCATGCTCAATTATGATAAACAGACATATAGTAGAAAACATTTACTATTCTCTGAATACCAGTCGTTACTTGCACTAGAATACTTCTGGAGAGAATTGTTAATAACAAGCATGCTTGTTGTTGCTTGACGGACTTGTTTAAGCTTCAAAATGTAAAATATACTTTTGGATTGTTAAATTGCATGAAATAAGGTACATAAATGTTTATAATAACTGATTTATTTTCACTATAATTGCATTGAATTAGAAATACAAAAAATAATTAACTTTGAGGGAGCATACACTAAACACGTCTAACTCAAGGCTTTGAAAATTTTATACTACTTGTCGTAACCACAACAGGAAACTAAAGTCCTCCTTTTTTCTCGGTGCCCCTGATGTGGATACGATGCAATTGAAGTAAGTATAATAACAGGCAATATGATAATAACAAACACAAAACATGGTAACATGATATTCATAGTGGGTAAACAAAATAAAAAATGGCCAAGAAAACTGTGCTGGCACAAAGTAATGAAATGGTGGGTCGTCGAGTTTGGAGCTGCGTGAAGAATTAAAAATGTGTAGCTGTTTTTGTACTTCGTTAAATTGGATTGTGATTTTTTTTATCATTTTTCAAGATAGAGCTATACTGTATTTGTCATTTATAAAATATTCGTTGAAAAATAATTTTCAATTTGTTTCGCAATTTACATGTCTTATTCATTTATAAATACTCATTCAACATTCAACTAATTGAAATACATGTTCGGTAAATTCATGCTCAATTATGATAAACACATATACAGCACAAAACATGTACCATTCTTAGAATACCAGTCTGTACTTGCAGTGAAATAATTCAAGAGAGAATTGTTAATAACAAGTATGCTTGTTGTTGCTTGACGGCAATGAAATGGTGGGTCGTCGTCGAGTTTGGAGCTGCGTGAAGAATTAAATATGTGTAGCTGTTTTTGTATTTCGTTCAAAAGTAATTTACAATATCCTTCGCTATTTACATTTCTTATTCATTTATAAAAACCCATTCAACTAATTCTCAATTATGATAAACAGACATACAGTATAAAACATGTACCATTCTTTTTCTTAGAATACCAGTCTATACTTGCACCGGAATACTTCAGAAGGGAATTATTAATAACAAGCATGCTTGTTGTTGCTTGACGGACTTGTTTAAGCTGAAACGGCGTAACCACTTCAAAATGTAAAATATACTTTTGGATTGTTAAATTGTATAAAATAAAGTACATAAATGTTTGTAATAACTGATTTATTTTCATTATAATTGCCTTATTGCATTAGAAATACAAAAAATAATTAACTTTGAGGGAGCATACACTAAACACGTCTAACCCAAGGCTTTGAAAATTTTATACTACTTGTCATAACCACAATTAAGGTCCTCCTATTTTCTCGGTGACCCTAATGTGGATACGATGCAATTGAAATAAATATAATAACAGGCAATATGATAATAATAAATACAAAACATAGTAACATGATATTTACAGTGCGTAAACAAAATAAAAAATGATGAAGAAAACTGTGCTGGCACAAAGCAATGAAATGGTGGGTCGTCGAGTTTGGAGCTGCGTGAAGAATTAAAAATGTGTAGCTGGCAGCGGGGCCAGTGCACCTCGTGTCCAACCATGGCTCAGCCCCAATTACAGATCCATTTCCAGATAAAAATCCACTTGCCAAGCTGTTATTTACCTGAATTATTCACGGCCAAATCATACGCTATGCTCCACATACACGTTTACACAAATACTGTGTTTATGTACACATACGAACGGGGATAATTTGTGTAAGAGCCCAAATTTGGGACATCAGGAATCAATAATCTTCAGTTGCATGTCGTGGCCTAAATCAATGATGGATTGTGTTCTTCGGATTCAAATATACATGCCACCATTTTGGAAAATTTAGTTAGTATGGTATTAGTATGGTTTCTAACGAACGCATCGTATACCTCTATTATACATGTGCATTACATTTCAAAATCGCATGTTATTTATTGAAAAGAAGATACATATTTTTTGACTCATCTAGTTACATTTCTTTAATAAATAGTGAATTCGTTAGAAGTTGAACTATTGTTTAGTATTTCAAATAATATAAAACTCTGCATTATCTTCTGATAGGTACCTACTTACTTACTTATTTAATCCATTAACCTTTCTAACTTTCGGAGTAAAATTATTATCTTCTGATAATATACTTTTAATTTCTTGTTATTTTTTATATATTTTATTAATCTTAACAATTAAATATATTGCGATATTTATTCTGAATAAATAACCAGAAGGATTCCAATGAAAATTCAGAATTTTCATTTGCAACGTGTCCAGTCAAAATTATCAATAAAAATATTTGAAAAATAGTTTAGGTGTTCTTGTAAACATTTCCAACTTGCTTCAATTTCAAAATTTATATCTTGTATTTAAAAGTTCTACTTTTCTCGGACGATTTTAAGAAATTTTTATCTCTTATTTTTTGTATGCTGGAATTTACTTTATTCAATTCTTCAAATACATTTTTCAACAATTCACAAAATTCAAGTTTGTGTTCTTGTTCAAAAAAGGTGAATAGGTAGTTCTACATTTAATTCGTAAACACGATTCAATACTCATTCTTTGGACAACCATTTCACATCAGTATGAAGAATAAGGTTCAAATGCTTAGATCCAAGAATTGTTAAAATACCTACGATACTAAATATTCCAAATTTTTCTTTTGATATAGTTAATTGAAGTTAAAGTATGAGACATATTCGTAAACCATTTATACACATTTATATAAAAATGTAATAATCGGATTGTAAGAATTTTAAAATGTGCTTATAGGTACATCAAAATATCTATATGCTAGTTTTTGCTCAATCTCTGCTGCTTACGAAAAAATAGTAATAAAGAAGTCAAACTTTAATTAACTCATCATTATAAAAAAAAAGTTTAAATACAAGTTTTTGCTCGCAGAATTTATTAAAATTATTATTACATTTATTATAATAACAATAAGAATACTTGACGTAGAAAACCATTCTATCGTTTAGTTTAACTATAAGTATAAATCGGTTATTGTCATATTTTTATATTAGTAAAACTAAGAATTATAACAAACTAAATATTGATTTTTTTGAATAACATTATCTGAAACATTTATTTGGTCTAATACATGTTTCTTAAAACTACTGTAAAACTTTTTGTTGCTGTTTCATTCCGTCTCCTGTCTCCCTAGCGCTATTTGTTGGGTACGTCTTCATTTCTCTCGTGAGTGAAACTGAATGGCAAACGGTGAGATTCTCTCAAGTTTATGAGTACGTGATAAAATAAGAAGTGTTATTTGATGGCTGATGGGCTCTTTATCTGCATTACGCATCGCAGTCTGAATACCAACTCCAATAAAACATCCTCGCTGCTCTCACGTACACAACGTACAGCCATAAACACCTCAACGCCTGATTGACAAGATTTCGGACACGAGGAGACGGATTTTACTCGTGTCTGCCACAAAAACAACACCAGTTTATTTAAATTGACTTGTCTGAATGCAAATTTGCTACATTACTTTCAAAATTCCTTAGTGCAATAATTAAAATACAACTTTTACCAAAATTCTTTCATAATTGTTGTTTATTACGGTGGCCTAAAATTAATTTAAAAAACTTGTGTATCAAATGAAAACTTGAAACTTTAAAAATCAATTGGATATTTCTTTGTTTAGTATTTTATATAAAAATATTGAAACTTTCATTTCATAATTTCTATTACGATACTACAAGTGTTTCAAACATTTTATATACAGTAAAAAAATCTGGAAATATATAGCTATATATTATTTGTAAATAATAAACATAAAGAAATTATAAGATCTTTAAAATATCTAGTGGCCATTTGTACCAACATGACATTTAAACAAAATTTGTAATCGAAATTTTGATAATGTTAAATAATTCATTTTTCTAAGATCATTAAGATATTTGTTTTTTGAATATTTGTTATTATTACGGATACATAGTATATTGTAAACACATTTTCATTTCCCACGGTAACCATAGACAACGTTAAGGTGTAAATTCATACCTCATAGCCCTGTCAAAATTCGTATTGTTTACTTTTTGTTTTGTAGCTAGTTGTTAGGAAATAGTGAAATGAAGACATCTTTATTATTGAAATATAAATGATGTAGGAAATAATATCGTGGTCGTAGAAAAAGTATATTGAACAATTCACTTGGAATGTCCATTTCATACTCGTATGAAATGAGTACCATTCCATTTGATAGGAAGGAAATCTTCTTGACTGGTGGATGGATGAGAAATAATAAATTCCACAAGTTTTATTATTTCTCATTCCATTTGATATTATCCATTTAAGGGAAATTTAAAATTTAGGTAATATTGGTGTAACGGGTAATAGGTGACTTTTCGGAGATTCTATATATTATGTTTATCATGTTCGAAAATTTAAGTCTCATTGATGCAATCATCCCATCTTGTTTCTTGAATCCACTTACAGCTTCGATGATTGAATCTTGACTGTTCTTCATTTGATTCCAATAGAATCTGAAATGTAATAGATATAAATAAGTTGAAAATGAATAAATTTCATTTATGTATATAAACATACAAATAGATATAGGTATTTGTGTAAGTTACTATGGAATATAAAACTGTTTTAATATTTGGTAAAATACACAACACTTTATTTGATAATTTTCAATTGGCATTTATATAGTAAATTGTGCAGATTGTATTGTCATTTATTTGGGACAAACGGGTACAGGTTTTAATATTGAATTTAAAGAACAACTCTGATATATTCAAATATTCCTAACCATTATTAGTTAAATAACCATAAGATATTAGTAATTTAGATATTATATATTTTGGTGAGAGAGGATTGAAATGGACTTCTTAGAATCTACAAATTCAAAACGCCATTAAAGATTTTATACATTGCCATTGATCAATGTATTTTAATCCATTTAGGTCCAAAGGAAAAAAAATCGGACAAGCAGTCTTCAAATTGAAATTATTTATTTCATAACCGACGTTTCGACTAAAACGTTAGTCTTCTTCAGGGTTAGAAAAAGTCGTACTTAAAATAATGTTATTTTGTACCTCAATTATTCTACAGTCGACCATCACTCAAGTTATTTATCAATTTACTTTATATATAGATTTTGAAATAAATATTGACTTTTATAAATACTTTATATTCTTGTTGATAAGTCGAAAAGTACATTTTATTAAATTATTTGAAACTTACCGAGTATTTTCAATTTATTAAATTATATTAAATAAGTTTTTTTGCGAATTCTTTCCAAAGAACAGTTTGTTCTGTTTGAAACACTAACCGTCCCTTTCTTGGGCGTATGTTAAGCATAATCCTCCATTGATTCCATATCTTCCATGGTCCATTTTGTGGAGTAACCGTTAGAGTTATCATCTCGCTCGCCACATCCCACAGACAACGAGCTCTTTGATCGACACGGGTCGTGACCCCCGGCCAATTCAACAAGAACAACAGACTGTCATCAATTACACCATTACTCGTTGGCTCGTTCGCAGCTTCGCACAGACAGGCAAGTCCCTGCAAGAATGGTTCTGATTGCAGGGAGTCTAGTTCTAGTTACTAGAAAAAGGCAAACGAAATTTAGAGTCTGCATAGGAAATCTGAAACAAAAGTATTTTAGAATCATAATCAAGAATCAGACATGGATATTGTATCTAAGTATTATTCAGAAAAATGCCTACTATGTAAAACAGTGAATACAGGAATGGGAGAAAAAAGTAAATAGATTTACAAAACACATATAAAATAAAAGGTATTTAATTTTACCGTTACCCTACACTACCACAATTCTGGATACTTATTTATAATGTAAGTATTTTTAACGTGAAATATGGGATTTATCATATCCATGGTTATGACTTGATATTTGATTGACAGCAATGTATATAGTGTTTCACAAAACAAGATTTCTTGTTTTTTTAATAATTTATTGTTTTGTCTAGAAAAGCAAGACAAGAAATTTAAGTAGTATATCTTGTCTTTCATCACTCTTTTTTTATAAAAATCTTGTCTTGATCGTCATTTTCTTGCATATTTCTTGTCTTTCTGATTAATATTCGCAAATTACCATGATCATATAAATAATCTTGTATCATACGTACATTTTTCTGTTCAAATCAATGTCAATTATCAAATATATTTCTTATAATACAATTATATATTATTATTAAATAAATATTATAAAAACAAAAATCGTATAGCTGTATATACTACAAGTATATTTTAGCACACCGGCGATATCTGTACAAGCAGAAAAGCTTTTTTAAAAGCATCGCTGGTTATAAGAAAGCATTTTGTGTTTTAACTCTTGGTTACATGATTTCGAAAATAATTATATTATTTAGCCAACAGTTATTACCATTATATATAGTTTTTGAAAATGAAATTTACATAGGTATACATATTAAAAAAAATTGTATTGAATGTTTTAATACTTACATATTTTTGTACTTTTATTAATTTATAGGTAGGGTCTTATAATAAATCTATATTTAAAATTAGCAAAAAAAAAATATGAGAGTACAAGAATTGAAGAAAATCTTGCTATTCTTGTACATTTCTTGCAAGACAATTTCTTGCCTTATCGTGCTTTGAAATTTGTTACTCTTGTTTTGTTCTTGTCTTGCATTTTTTTTTTTGAGATCCCATGGTTAGCCTCTTAAATCGGACAGCCTCTATGGTTACAAAATATGAGTCTAAAAAGTAACATGGGTTAGTTTAATTGTACAAGCAAGGTTAAATTTTAAACTATTACTAATTTTAATCAAAATTTTGATTTGAATTTACTCATTTTCCACATTGACAAAATATAGGCAATAACCTAAAAAGCAACAAAAATTAGCAAAACGAGTTGATAGTCCGTAAAATGAATAAAAACAATTGGGTAAAACTATTAAATAACTATGAAAAACATTTTGCAACAATTTAAAACGAATTTGAGATATAAACTACAATAATAAACGTAGTAAACGTAAAGCAACATAAATTCCATTCGTATAAACAGCAAAAATAAAACATATCATTCGAATAAAATAAATCTCAAATGTAAACAAGCAATATAAATTTTACGATTTTTCAGTTAATAAAACACAAAATTACATATTTTTTACGACCAATTATATATCTATAAAGATAATTTGGTAGTAACAATAAAATGACAGTAAAAGTGGCTTATAAAATGCTAATGTCTCTATTTGCAATAAAATTAACCGCTTAGTAGAGATCTCTGATTACTCGGGCAGTGCGATAACGTTCGCTCTTTGACATTTGCGTCTGTTTTGACACTGAATACCAATAAGGCGAGTTGTTGATTCAAACCACAGCTGTGGGATGGAAATAGATGATGTTTCTGCTTTTTATAAACCAAGAATGAACATTTTGTTCGAAAATATCATTTGCATACAACACGGTCAGTTCTGTGATAATTAAATATGTTTTTTAAATGGAAACTGGATAAACTTAAAGCATATTCTTGTTGGTATTTAGGACATTTAAGTAATTTTGATTAGCCGAATCAACTGATTTAGTACTTAATAAGTTTAAATGACATGAATGTAATTATTATATTATCTCTATTACTATTGAAAATACATATTTCTGTCTAGTTTACTTATTTATTCAATTGTAAAACATAGTATATTATTATATGAGTTTTATAAGACGTATTATTGTTCGTGCTGCTCCTGGTCCAAAAACACGAATAGAACCTCTACCTACTTGTAAAATGAAACCCATTTTTAGATTTTTTCTTAGATCTTGTTTCGTATTTCGAACTGTTTTATTAAAAGGAAAAAATGTATGCTTCGAATATTAAATATTTATTTACCTTTATTGTAAAGACATTTAAAATTGATTGTCAGTAAGGTCGTTATTATATAATAATTAACTTAACTCTGAGTAACATTTTTTCTCAAAAACTTTTCATTTTCTAGTCTTCATTAAATATCGATGCCCTGATTTCAGAACATGTATACCTAGTATGCCTTTTCGATCTTATTCTGTCGCTTTATTATTTAACTTTTATATATTTTCAAAACTTATAACCCTATAGCAAAGCTGTGTAAAGTTAAAACAAACCAAACAACAGTATTAAACAAAAATTTGTGTTGACAAACACGAAATAGCCTAAAAATACTTATTTTTGTGCCCAAAATTTTTATTTAAGAAATAATATACATTGATAGATCTCGGCGCGCTGATTTCAAATTTTCAAACGGAATTTAAATATTTCTTTTCGGTCCTGAGATATTTAGTGTCAAATTTGCACCTCAAAAAAATGTGTTTTTTGGCCATATCTCTAAAATGGGTTGAGATGCGATCTAAACGATTATACCAGTCGATTCTACGGGAAAAGTTACATAAAGAAATGTCATCTCCGCATATATGTTCTTTGGAAAGATAAGGTAAAAAATGAGAAAATCGAAAAAACCTAAATTTCAAAATTTCTCCGAGGAACTTTTTGTCTTCAAAACTTTTCATTTTCTGGACTTAAGTAGATATCGTTGCGCTGATTTCAAATTTTCAAACCGAATTCAATTATCTCTTCCCGTTCTTGAAATATTTGTGTTCAAAGTTGAGTTTTGGCAGTACCTAAAAAAACATATTTTTTAGGTATACCCCTTTAAGGGTTAGGTTTACGACTTCGGCGACATCACCAGTCGATTCTACGGGCAAAATTACATAGGTACACCAATTTTTAGATTTTTATTCCAAAGGATACAATTTGTAGAAAGGAAAAACGAAAATGGCCAAAATCGAAAAAAATCGTCAGGGGTTCATCAGGCATTTTTTTCGATTTTCACCGATTTTCGTTTTTTCGTTCTAAAAATTGTATCCATTGGAATAAAAATCTGAAAATTGGTACACTTATGTAATTTTGCCCGTAGAATCGAATGGTGAGGTCGCCGAAACCTATAACCTAACCATTTAAGGGGTATACCTAAAAAACCTGATTTTATAGGTATAACTTTGAACCCAAATATCTCGAGAACGGGAAGAGATAATTGAATTCGGTTTGAAAATTTGGAATCAGCGCATCGATATCTACTTACCTTCAAAAAATGAAAAATTTTGGAGGCAAAAAGTTTCGAGACGAAAAATTGAAATTTAGGTTTTTTGCTTTTTCTTATTTTTCACCCAATCGTTCCAAAGAACGTATAAGTGGGCATAACATTTCTTTATATAATTTTTCCCGTAGAATCGAATGGTAAAATGGTTGAGATTGTATCTCAACTGATTTTTGAAATATTTTCAAAAAACACACTTTTTTGAGGTACAACTTTGAAACCTAATATCTCCGAAAAGAAAAGAGATAATTAAATTCTGTTTGTAAATTCGATATCAGCGTAGCTAATTCTTTAAAAAATATTATCAACAAAAATTTGTAAAATTTGAAAATTTTCGAGCTGTAAATTCGATAATTTCAAATATTTTCACTTTTACGCAAAAATACAGCTTCAGCGGCTTTGGGAATTACTTCCCCAGTTTTTGCTATACACATAAACTATTTTTCTAAGTACTTGCTATGTACTAATACCGGCTGGAGACTGGAGTAAATAAGTTGGAATTCTATTCTTTTATTAAAGATAATTAAAAACATTTTAAGGTCGGGAATAACGTAGTAATAAAAAAAAGTTTCGTAGAATGTTTATTTTTTTTTAAATAAATATGTATCTATATAACCTTAATATCCAAAATTATAAAAGGAGGAACTCTTAATATGTTAATACATTAAAATTCAGAACGTTTTTATAAGAAATATTACGATGTAAGTGTATATTTTTTTTTTCGTTTATAATCGTTATTGATAATATTTAAGGAAGTAAAAGTATAAAAACAATTCGATAATTCTCCCTAATTATAAATTGCTGTTCTTTTAACCGTCTTCACAATGAGCCATGAAGATTTTATAGAATATTTTATAAAGAAGAAATCAAGAAAAGTGCCAAAACTAAATTTGATGTTTATCAATACACAATTGGTTTTATTCGACTGGATAATAATTTAATAATATCCACTAAAACACGAACGTTTCGAATGTGAATCTATCTTCATCAGGGTAATAAATGGTATTAAGAATTATTCAAGCACTTCTTAAAATTTCAATTTATTAAAAGAAATAGTTTCAATTTTTATTCCATGTTGAAAAAGGGTTCCCACCTGTAACATGCATATTTTTGCTTTATAATGCCTTATTATTTTAAAATACAACTTTGGTTTGTCATTAACTTTAAATTTTATTGAGGAATTAGTCCATAATTCAATATTTCCAAGCTGAAGTGTTGTGTTTATTTTGCCGGCGGTTCTTAGCAGGGTTACCAACATCTCCTGTGAGAAAGCACTAAGTGACACGGTTGTGGCAAGCCGGGGTACTTACATTAGTATTTTTACGGGCCATAAAAAGCGGTTTTACGACATTTTAATGCCTCGTTACAACTCGAGTCGACATTTACAAGCTTCATTATGATACCTTGGCACAATTCTAAGTGTGTGTTTTGATGATTTTCATTTCATTGTCGCGCTTAAATTTCATTCAAACTTACCGCACTAACGTGCTTTTTATCTCTATAAATGAATTACAAGCTATTTATTGTTATAGCTACTACACGCCCAAATGAGAATAATTTTAAGGAACTTTATTAAATTGAGAATGTGTTTACAACCAACTTGCTTTCTTTATTTCTTATTTAACCTAAAATTACCATAACGTTATAAATGGCCACTATATTTATTCTCGAAATATAATTTTATTTTTCTCTACCTTATTTTAATCCCAAAAGTTATTTAAATCTGCTTAGATTATAAAGTAATTACAATTTTAAATTTTATTATTATTAACGAAATGCGAATTGCCAAAATTTTACCTGTGCTAACTTGAATTTGATCAAGTAAGGTAATCAAATAATATAACTACTGAATGGCTTAGAACTTATTGTAAACTGTTGGTCCCTTGCACTCCTAAATGCAAGTAAAATAATCTAGAATCGGATGGAATTGTGATCCTGATCTTCTCGTTGGTCCGACAATTGAGTTTTGAGACAATTTACTGCTACAGTTTTACATTTTCTAACATCAAATTGTCTCTGTGTTGATATAGTTTGCCTTGTATCTCTATAGCATATTCTCCACTACTGTTGAGTATCCTGAATGGTACAGCTGTTCAACGCTCTGCAAAAATATATAAATTATAGTGAAACTTGTATTAAACTTATATTCCATGCTTAAAGCTTAATAGATATGTAATATAATTATTACAAAGATAATTTACTACTTATAAAACAAAAGTAAGCATTTTACTACCTGATGCATACAGAAAATAAGATAGGTATTTTTTTCGTGCTAAAAACAAATATTGGATTTTGAAGAAAATATTAAATAAAATTTATTTTTATGTGATTTATTTGAAATATATTTCGTACAATTTTCTTTTGAATGGATAATAAATGGTTAAAAAAATTAATTATTCCAATGTTTAACTTTAGCGTCAAATTTTGGTCTTCGTAGTTTGAAAAATACAAAAAAAAATCTGATGTGGTCAGCCTGTCCTCTTTTTTTTAAATATTTATATTTTATATAATATATAAGTATCCATGCGTTGACTGCTGATACGGCAAAATAAGTTATTAAAATAATCAGTACTTACAGAATTGTACAATTCCTTGTGTATTCGACAATTATCATAGTTAATATGAACTATAAAATTTTAGCTAATGATTCGTAATTAATTAAGTTATTTCAGAAAAATAGCATGATTCCAAAACCTTTTACTGAGTAGCGAGAAGTAAAAATTGGGATATAAATTTCTTATTAAATAAAACAAGACAAGGAATAAAACTAAATGAAAGAGATAAGTAACTAGATTATAAATAAAAAAATATAAGGAAAAATAAATAAAAACATAAAAACAACAATGAAGCAGGAGGTAATGTGCTAGCCACATCAGATTTTTAATATATATATTTTTAATTTTGTAATTTATATACATATATTAATGAATAATAGAAATTATTAATTAAATTAGTTGCTTATTTAAGTAAATAATACTGGTAATAAAGACAAAAAAAAAATCTGAAACAGAAAACTGCATTTGCCCCGTAAATTTTCTTTAAAAATCTCTGTAAATCCTCGGTGAAACCTCTTTAGAAAGTTCCGTGGTTAAATCCCACCACCTATCGTCTCAATAATTACAAACCTCCTCATAATCCGTAAACAAATCTCCAATTGCGCCGTAAAATACTCATAACATCCCCATTTCACTCGGTACCGCTATCCCATTCCAGCTTCATGGTCGCTACGACTTCTTATTGGCCGTAAAAGAGCCATTGTATTGATCATCCGCCATTCGGCTGTGTAAACACGGCTCCTTAGTGCAGCTATCGGCCACGAGAGCGCGCCAAGCGTCCCAGGCCCGTTCAGCGCACACTTGATGCCTGTGGATGTGACCTCAGGAACAACTGAAGATCGCCCGATCAGGCTTACTTGATAGCTGATTGATTTATAATAACTGGTTGGATTTTTTGTTTTTCTTCATTTGGAATGTATTTGTTTGTGGACGACGGTACCTACAAAAAATAATAGGTTATTATTTTGGTATTAATTGTAACGGATTATCGTACTACATCTTACAAAAAAATACTATACGCTACTAAACTACTATTTAAAATACTATTAATAGCTACAGAAAAATTTAAATGGCCATAAACAATGCCTAATACATTTTTTATTATTTTTTTTTGTTTCATGGTTTTCTTGTTATAGTTTTTTTAGGTCAAATTCAACTATTTTAACATTTTTTAAATCTAATTGAGACTTGTTTTCCAATACAGTTTCTAATAATAATTTAATATTATGTTATATAATTATAATAAAACTACTATGTTTCATATTAGAATTAGAACATTCTTAATTTTTCTATTTTTATTCTAAGGCCCGGTCGGTCCAAGTAAGACTAAAAAGACTGATAACTAAATTAAAAAAAAAATATTAGAAGCTGTTATCTGGAAAATAATGTGTAAGTGTCTTCCAAAGTTACTTTATATACTTGATTATGATTCTGTAAATTAACATAACAAGACAAGGTGAATATGATGCACAATTTGTATTCGTTAGAGAAGAATAAAAAATATATTTGGAATGTCACGGGCATTTCAAAATGTCAAAATTTGATAAGCAGGTTTGTAGTGAAAGATGCCTCAATTTTACACTGCAGTTTGGATGTTTCAAATAAAGTGGTAGTGGTAACTACTACTACTAACTCTGCTATACATGTCCCTCTATAAAAGATTATAGAGGAATAATTATTCCTCTAGCAATATGGAAAGAAAAAAATGGATAAATGTGTTAAGACGAACTGATATGTTTAAAAGGACTTCATTTTATTAGAAATATTTTGTCTATTGAAGTCAGATGATTCATATTTTAATTAGAAATAATGCTTAAATAATTAAATTAAATTATTAATTCTTCGTCATTCCATTTTTCAAAGTAGTTCAAACGTTCTGGATTTATAAAATTATCTATTTCTTCTAACTCCTCGAGTTTTTTGAAATCATTAAAAATATGTCTTTTAAAATGTTAAGTATAGATTAGAATTGACAATTATAAAAAAAAGAAAGTACTCGTGGCTTTTTGGTATAATTTGATCACTATTTACAACTCGAACCAGTTTATTTCGATGTTCAAGTTCTCAATAACTTATCATTCAGACAAAGCTAGATATTCTACGAATATATATTATAATGGTGGAAAGACGGATTTATTTAGCAGATATATTTTATTTCAAACTTTATTCGCATTTGGGCCTTAATCCAAAAATAATTGCTGATTTAAATTTGTGAAATACATAAATACTGTATATACATATATTGGTATACCAATATACCAATATATTTACACTATAGAAGGCGTTTGCTACACGTAACTGTTCGAACACTCCAGCTAGCATGGAGAATACACCATAAGGATAATTTAATGAGGCACTTCTTTTTGGCAGAACTTTATAAAATCGTTAATTAAAGCAATTATTAATTATAGAAAGATTTAATAATTAACTCATTTCTAAATAAAAAGAAATTCGTGAAAATAAATTTAATAAGGGAATATCTTTAAACAATTTAATTAAATTAAAAAATATTATTATTTATTATTCTAACGAATATTTAGAGTGTAGGATGTTTTCGAATAATAATTTATGTTTTTGACAAGTTAAAAATTCATATTTTCCGACAATAATTTTGAACAATGAACCACGACTTCTGCAGCCATTTTAGACCAGCTGACACATGTTTCTGTTTCCTTCCTCTCAACTATTGTAAGAAAGACGTTAAGCCCATTTCTTCTTTTGTTCAAATTTGAAACTTGAGTAAACATAGGTAGGGCGTTCAAAGTCGAATGAAAATGTGAAATCATCTGTGACAGAAATGTAAAAAGAACTAAGGAAAACTCGAGAAAATTGAGACATAAAATTTAGAAAATTTGAAATTACAAGACTTTTTACATTCTAAAAATATACTGAATCGAAAGCAAAACCAAATTGAATAAATACGACAATAAATAAAATAGTTAACAATGTGGTTATTGATACAGTAATGAAAAACTGATTTTCATGTATAAAATTTAATATAAAACACAAACAATATTAACAATAAAATTTAAAAAACAATGTTATAAACCGAAATTTAACAAAAATAACTAACATTATTTGTCACTCAATAGAATTTTAGTAATATTTCCTTTTCAATTTAGAATTGAACTACAGTGTCTCTAAACGTCGTAATTCCACATTTTTAAATTTGTCTTATTTTTTAAACTTAAAATTTTATGTAAACATTTTATATATTTCATAAAGCGGAAACCTCGAATTAGTTCATTTATTGATTCCCTAAAATAAATAAATAGAATGCCCATGAAATGTTTAAATTATTGAAAATAAAAATTGTTTGTTTGAAATTGATATAATTATGGAAAAACATTATTTATATACTAAAGTAATTTTTTTAGAAAATATTAATAGCTGAGTCAGAGCCAAACAATTTTGTGCATTGTTTGATGATGTCGAAAAGACCAAAGTATCATATTGTCACTTTGCGAAATTTATAAAAAAAAAGTTTGTATATATGTATTGATAGTTTTTAAAGCATTAAAAGTCCAATAATAAAACTGGTGTTTAACTGTTTTAGTGTTTTAATTTAAAGAACAAAGAAATTTTCAAAAAGATTATAAGATCATGGAAAACAAATCTTTAAGAGACACATCAATATTTCTATTCCTGAAGATTTGTAAAAGAAAATAAATATGCATATAGTGATATTTACTAGGATTGGCATGTGATTTAAATAATCATTGAATTTAATATTTAAATCAAATTCTATAAATAAAATGTTGAAAATATTATTTTTCATTAACAATATCAAATTAATAAATCCATAGATCCATAGGATCTTATAAGTAAAAAATTGTTCAGGTCTCATATAGTGGATACTAAATATAATATATATTATGGGAAGGACATAGAAATTTATCTTCAAAGCTATACAATTTTGGTACAGAAAGTATTGAAAAAAATTGATTTGTTATAGTTATAAAAATAAATATGACTGAATCAGGAAAATGACTGTAAGTGTTAATAATTGTTTAATTTTTAATAATTTATAAAGTAAAAAATTCAATAAAATTATTTAATAGAAGAATTTTTGAAACCTATTTAGGTATCTATTTTTGCATTTTTACAACTTTAATTCCTACTCTAGAATTTATAAAACAATTGGCTCATTGGCTGAAATTGGCATGATGTTTATTCGGCAAAACAGAAGTGTGTCAATCGTAATAAAAGTAAGAAATGATATGGCCATAAAACGAAAGTAAACTCGTCGTAAAGCCGATGAAAATCGCTGGTGAAGTTGTTAGGTAATAACTGCAATTGCAAATGAAACAGGCGTTAAATAAAGTAGCGTCCGAGTGGCTCTGCGGTAGATAACATGCCGATATAATAAACATGGTGCTAAGGCGGTTTCAAGCCACTTCAGTCAAATGAAGCTATCACTGTAATGATTATGCGGCCGTAAAACTACAATAAACAGTCCCTCAAACGTAGCAGGCCTTGGCGGCCGCGACTCTCGCCTTTATGGCCTCGTGCGTACAGCTCTACCGGCCACCGGCTTAAGTCAGTTGGCGAGAAAAGGACGGCGTGCGGTGATTTCAATATGTACAGACGTTTAGGGTAAAATGCGACTGTAAAAGTTGATTTTAGTGGCACTTGAGAGGAGTCGTAAAAGTCACCGGTAGGTCCAATGCTTAAGTTACGACTTGACGCTCTGAGCGCGTGCCGAAGCCATAAAATGTTTTATGTTCCTACACTCATAAAAACATTATACTATTTGTATATTGTTTGTGTACATCGTAAACTCAATTTATGGTTTGTTTTGGTTGTTTTTTATTCAGCTATGGTTAGTTGATTTACTGACTCATCAAGTGGCACTTTTAAACGCCGTTTGAGTTTTACTATCAGATTATGGCATCACGAGATTCAGTGCATCTTTATTTCCTTTAACAACAACTGGTCATTTTACAATTTAACTCGTACACTTAACTAGATTTCGGCTACCCACAAATACAATTATTCCATTAAAGACATTAATGAGTTCATTGAAGGCGCCTAAATTTCTACAAATTTTTAAATTATTTCTTTTAAATGGGTTGACATAAAACTTATTTTGCTACAGAATTTCTATTTCAAAAATTATTTTGCACTATAAATACTTTTTGAATTATTACTAATTTATCAATATTTAAAATTTTGACGGTATTATGTATATTCCTAATAGTACTTTTAAATAGTTTTAAACATCAGGATTGCCCTGATTTAAATCAAATGTTTTTTTTTTTAATATAAATCAATTATTTTTATTAAAGATATAAAAATATAAATTATATTGAAAATGTATTTATTTGCTACAAAACTATTAATAACAACCAAATTACGTTCTCTGGGTATATAATAATATCTTACATTTAAGTGATATTTTATCACTTTAATTGTAAGTATTTAAATATGTAACAAAGTAAAAATGCTTTGTTACTCTTCCTTTTATTCAGATGAATAGTTTTGGTTTTATTACAGATTTCGTTTCTATGTATGAAATAAAATATTAATATTGCTTTCAAAACAATTATAAAAGTACTGCAACACTTAGATATCTTTAAAAATTGTAAAAATAGAAAAAATCATGATTTAATTGATTTTTGCCAAGTCTGATAAAAATGTAAGAATTTATATATTTAATTATAACAAATATGTTAATGAGATTTACTTATATATGTACGAGTATTTATCAGTTCTTTTTTTAAGTAAATATTTATTGTTGATTTTGCTATATCAAGTACAGTTTATTAAGACAAATTCAAAGGATACTACTAGATCATTTTACTATATGTTACATCTTATATTTTAATTCACGCAGGGTAAAACAGCAGTGCTTAACACAGGAACAAAGAGGAATATTTTAAAATATTTTAAAGTAAATCTAAGTATCATTACCTATAGCGGAATCTATTTTTACTTTTGAATTAATTTTTGAAAAACTGTATATGTGTAGTTACAATATATTTGAAAATTATATGTTAAATATTGTAATTAAGAAATTGTAAAACATTAAAAGGATTATTTAAAATTGCTGTTTAAATAATGCTTAGCTACATTGTTTAATATTTAAGTCGAGTTGTTTATACATTTGTGTATAAGGACAAATATTTTTTAACATTTATAATTATTGTAAATGTAGTTGGAAAATATGTTTTGAAATATATTCATATAACGTGTAGAGAGAATTTGATTTTATTTCGTAGATATTTGGTATGTTCATATAGGATTCTGTCCTTTGCACTCGATATAGTCCTTGTTCAATTTTGGTATTTAAAAGCTAATTACTGAAAGTAGGACGTGTCTTCTAGTGTTATAAATTGCATAGCTGCAGTGGTGAACTTTACAAGGAGCCATTAATATCCCTAGAAGATTAATTGGGGTCAACGAAACCCGAGGAATCCTTCCCGAGTCCTGCGACGTCCGTTGCGTCGCGTGGCCGCTGATTTACGCTCACGGTTCTTAAATAGCGTTCATAAGTGTTTGTTTTGAATAGGAATTATCTATTATGAGCTATTCCAGTAGCAATTTACTTTGATGTTGATCGTTTGAGCACCTAAAAGGATCTGGCGAGCGTTCGTTCAGCGCTTCACCGATAGAAGGCTCTGCCTGCCAACTGCGATGGGGTGTTACGACGGAAAGGAACGGAAGATGCGGAGGCCCGCAGGTGGGAGAGAGAGGGAAAGACTGGCTCAGCGCGCACGTTTGGGACTACATCTCGCAGCGGAACTACCATGCCCCCCTCGTGTTTAGGCCGTGACGAATCCTATTGCGATTGGTCCGTCCATGATCCCCTTCCATAATGCTTATGTTTAGTCGTTCTCACTCTATCACGTACTGTTTTATGTACCTCTTTCGGTAGAAATGAGACTGTGAACGTTCACTGTAACAGCCTCGTAAACTTCTATGCATTCTAAGATTTCCCCAACAAAAACACACTATACTTAACCCTTTATTATTAATTATTATTTATACATTTTATATAACTATATATGTTACAAAATACGTAAAATGATGTAGAAATATTTATATGTAAATAAAAATATAAAATTTAGGACAGAATTATTTTTAAAAAAATGAGAAATGGGATGAGGTGGTTGTATGTGAGTTTTTTGGTGGAGGAGCCGTGGTGTTGAGTTTGGGGCAATGAAAGAGTTCATTAGAAAAATAAAGTAGTGTTGATGAGTGTTGATGTAGTGGAGGGGATCGGCGCTGCTCGAGGGAGAGGGAGAGAGGGAGAGAGAGAGAGACGTGTGGGCCGTCCGGAGCGCGGAGCCTGAGCCGGGCCGCTAGTGGCCGCGACCGCTGCACGCGAACCGGCACCCGGCAGTCGCCGCGCGGACCTCGTGCAGACAGCACCCGGACTCTCTCGTTCACGGCATCCAGTACCCACTGTACCCACCGGCGCCCCCATGTGGTGACCCGGGAAGTGTAGTGCCAGTTGAGTGACAGACAGTGACAATGAATTCGTACTTCGAGCAAAGCGGCTTCTACAGCACGCACCACCACCAGGGCGCGGGCAGCGGCGCCACGGCGTCGCACCACCACGAGCAGAGCGCGGCGGCGGCGGCCTACCGCTCGTTCCCGCTGTCGCTGGGCATGAGCCCGTACGCCAGCAGCCAGCACCACCACCACCACGGGCTGCACCAGGCGCGGCCGCCGCAGGACTCGCCGTACGACGCGTCCGTGGCCGCGGCCTGCAAGCTGTACTCGGGGCAGGCGGACAGCCAGCAGGCCAGCGTCAACTACTCGGCCAGCGGCGCCAAGCCGGACTGCAGCAAGGGCGCCGCGGACCAGAACGGCTACGCGTCCGTGGTGGCCGCGGCGGCCGCGAAGGACGTGTGGGCGGGCGGCGGCGGCAGCGTGGGGCCCGTGCGCCCGGCCGCCTGCACGCCCGACGCCCGCGTGCCCTACTCCAGCGGCGTGGGGCTGGTCGGCGGCGACCCGGCCGCCAGCCCCGGCGCCGCCGCCACTGGCCGCTCCTCCAACTCGCTGTCGTCCTGGAACAACCCCTGCTCGCTCAACTCCACCGCCAGCCAGCCCGTCGCCACCCAGATCCACCAGCAGACCAACCACACCTTCTACCCCTGGATGGCCATTGCAGGTTCGTCACATTTCTCTCTTATATCCCCCAAGTCCACACAGGACCATATATACAAGCACCAGGTCCATGATAAAGTGATGAATATTGTTAAGTCCCAGTGGCGACTGATAATTAGAAAAAAACATATTTCCCTTTACCAGGTCCATGTGTTTCGCACACGCCTTGCCCTGAAGATTCACATTTAGTAATAAAAAGCAAAATTCCATTGCTTCTATCGCTCCATCACTTACTCCAATAAGGAATAATTTTATTAGCCTATTAAACCCCTAATAAAATATACATAATGTCAATTTATCTTTTGTTGGTCTTTAAATTCTGAAAAGACAGATTTAAGTATTTGAAGTGCTATTCAATATTATTATTAGCCTGTTATTATCTTCATCAGCCTGTAGTTCTTTTCGTTCCGGGAGCAACATTAAGTTACCACATCAGAAGATACAAACTTTGATTTATATTGACGGATATAAACACTAAGTTAAAGTATTTCATTTACATTTGTAAACCGATTCTTATTAGAATTGATAACTACTACTACTAATTTGTCTCGTAAAAAATAATAATGTAAAAGTGCTTTAGTACTAACCGTAAATAATTTTATTTAGAATAAATTTGACAAAAATAATAAACCAATAACAATATTTGTTTAATAAATGTCTGAGTTTATTTTACACAAAAACATTTAATTAATTACTCTCAAATTTATTGAGAAAAATATATGCAGTTATATGTTTATAAATTTATTTTATTTTATTTAAAACACATTTATAGCCTGCAAATTATTTAAAAAAAAAATTAAAGTCTCGTATAATAAGTGGTCTAGCAAATAACAATTAATTTTTTATCTACGATTTGTAAATAAATTATGGTGTCAGGTAGTAAAAAATTGTAACCCGTCAAAAAATGTAAATGAAACTAATTGCAAGTAGTGTGATAATAAAGACTGAAGTGTCGGAGCGTGTCCCTTGCGTATGGTGGCGAGTTGGTTAGGGCCGGTGATTATATACCCATACCTGTCATATTACATTGTCATCTATTCTTCGTATGCGAGAAAAGTGGTGTAAATAGTGTCCCTCTTTCTCCCCGTTGTAAGTGAGTCAAGTGCGTGTAAAATCAGGGTTGAATGGTCGGTGTTGTCTCTGTCTGCCGCTGGCGTCCTTGTCGCGTAGCGTAGCGCCCTCTGTGCTTCCTGTCTGGGCGCCGGGTCCCGCGCTGGGATGCCTGCCCCTTGCCGCCCTGCTCAGATCAGCTGATCGGCCTATATTCCCCAGGGCATTGTTTGGGAGACGGACGTAAGGACTCGCGACAAGTGGAAAAACGCGGGAAAATGTGCGAAATTCAGTTTTGGACAATAATAATCCAAGTTTTATTACACATACATAACAGTCCTTTACACAATCAAAAATATAAATTCAATGTTGTTACTTACCTATATGACCACAAAAATAAACCTATGTATTCGTCGTCCCTGATTTTGAGAAGCTAAGTAAAATTTCAATTAATTGTTAGAAAATCACTTAATTAATTTTGGAGACAATCATAAACCAAGTTTTATTACACATAAAAGTTAGTACTAGTTTCCACAATCAAAAATATATTCAGTGTTGTTGCTTGTATGACCACAAAAATATACCTATGTATTCGTCGTCCCTCATTTTGAGAAGCTAAATAAAATTTCAATTAATTGCTAGAAAATCACAAGGTATGTTTTATTATATATAACTATTACCACTACAGTTATCATTGTTCGTTTCCAATATCAAAATCGACTGTACTCTTGACACTTTTATTCATATTTTTTTCGTGTTTTGACTGCCACTGTAAAAGAATTACTAAAATAATTAGTACTTGCAGTATTAGTACAATTCCTTTTAGAATGTTACGAGTTACGAGTACACGATTAACATCAAAATCTAATCAGATTTAATCTATAGTGTCATGTTATATCCAAAAGTGTCGAAAGGTAAAAAAATATTTAAACGTTGTTATTTATATGACTACAAATATACATATATATCCGTCGTCTCTAATTTTGAGAACCCAAATAAAATTCTTTACTCTCTCTTCCTCACATAAATATGGCCTCTGTGGTACATTTTCCAAGTCAGTTAAAGCGCCCGGAAAGTTACATCTAGTATATACTCTCTACTGTATACAGCAAAGGGTACTCTTATATGCAAAAAATATTTGTTAAAAATTTATTTGAAAAACTGTAACAATAACTTTTTAAGTAAAGTAAAAACTGACAATATGTGATATATGATGTTGACAATGTAAAAAGGTATGAAATAAATATATTGGATAAATTCCAACTTGTGTTCAACCAATCGTGATGCAAAGCACTTGGAAATTCTACCAATGGGAACAGTGTTATACTGAAAAAATTTCATTACCCCGATAAATTTCTGATACCATGTAAATAAACAATTGTTATTGTTTATAAATGTGAGTATGACAAAAATTGTTTCGGATTGAAATTGAAAATCGTAGAAAATAAAATTTTATCGATGTGTATATTGGTCTAAAATTGAAGTTAATTGTTTTTGTACTTAAAAACCAGTATTATTATCTGAAAAAACTTAGCGTAGATAAGAACCGCAACGAACAACCCAAATCATTTTCTTGTCAAGTTCAAGTTGTTAAAGAATCTAAATTAAAATTAAATTGTCACTTACACACGTTTAATTGTTGTACCACGCTGTGTATATGAATTAAGAGAACTCATAATTATTTTTATGTTAATGAAACACTCGTAATTTGAATATAAGAAAAGAATGCTTTGTTGTTGACCTAAATACCTAATAATTCAACCCTGTGTAACTGAATACATTTGAAGAAAAAAAGAAAAAGAAAGAATGCAGGTATAAATCTCAAATAAATAAACATATACCAGGTGTATCAAAATTAGTTGCAAATTGCAAAGGTTGAATTTTGTGTTGTAGTGAGTAGAATAAACAGTGTTGCACTTGGCAGATGACAAGACGAGTGTTAGTTTCCTGTCCCTTTATTAATTTGGCTAATTGTACATATATCTCAACTATGTGAAACAGAGCGCTGAAAAACTTGAAAAATGTTGGTACAAGTTTAACTACTTTGCACAAACAGAATCTATTTGGAAATCCATCTAGATTCCAATATGACTATTCCAAATTACCGATCAAACTTTCTTAACTTATGTTGGAAATGACTAATTAACGCGTGAAGTTAAACAGCCATAAATTAATACTTAGCTAATTAAAATTCCATCCTAAATATCGAGTTCCTTTCCTTCGTTCCTGAACTCGTGCGCAGTCCATCTTGGAACTCATTGACTGCGGCCTAATGTGTTTCAAATGGCTAGTACACAAAAAATGACCTCTGACGTCACGCCAAATTCTCGTTCTGGAGGGAATAATAACAGCAAGGTCGTTAATGCGGTATTTATTTCGCGAGAACTCTAGCCTACTTGGACCATAATGAGACACTCTTACTAATGGACGTTACATCATTTAGCTTACGCGTACGCGAACATTATTCTTATATTTCCTCACTCAACGTCCAACGAAGGGCTGATGCTATCTTTCAATGATTTAAATACTGTGAGTTGTACTTTTAACAGCCTTATCAATAATGGCTTATTGCTTCCAGTCATGAAATATACACAAATTTAATTTCTATTTTTAAATTGAAATGTTTAATACTTACATTTTGTAGATAATGATAAATTATTGCTTTTTAATGTTCAATAATATCCAATAAAAAAATATACAATTTGTGCAAATTAATCTTGTTTGGTTTTAATTTCGAATTCAATTCATCATTCATACAACTACAATAGCCAACTTTGCAACTGTAATCTATTCATAAAAACTTCTAACTTACATCTCCGACAAAAAATACTGATTAAAATTTCGTTGAACAAGGTCAAATATTATTTACGACTAGGGATAAATCAAGTTATCCATGGCTGTGTTGTTTTTCCTCGCGCATGCGTAGAGTGAATTAGATTGTGTATTTTCACCTCCATATTAAGGCCGTTCGTTACTCAACGTACGCATATTTCTTCAGCGCGTCTTGCCTCGTTTATAAATCAACGTTGCGTGTGCCACCATATATCAGAGCGCTGCCTCAAGAGAAGAACTCATTTAAAGACTTTAACACAACCTGAGCCTTTCCTATATGATGCATCCTGCCTTCTATTTATTGCCCTTGTAATTAATATTTAAATACAGGTTATAGAAGATTGTGATAAAAAACGCATCATACAAAGTTGTAATCTATCTCAGAAGTCCTCAAACTTTACCCATTTCCGTTGTTCTGTAAATATTATAATTACAAACAAAGAGTTTTATCTAGTGAAGTGGAAGAATTTAAACTGTAAACATTTTAAGAATTGTAAAAAAATAAGTAATTTTTGATTCGGGGTTGCATTGATTTAAATCACATTAACTAAAAAAAAATGATTGATGTAAATCATTTGTTCTTAAATTGTTATTTAACACTGCTGATTTTCGAAAAAACATGTGGATTATAATATCATGTGCCAATACTTTCAAGAATTATTATTATTTTTTAATTTTGGCGATAAAATAACTTTACTGCTATATTATTATGAATTTATAACACAGAAAATTTTTTCACTATTGTGTCATTATTTGTAAAATAAAAATTTAAAAATAAAGTCGCTATAATCGATAAAAGTTAAATATCGTTAGCTTGTGCGTATTTGGCTTTTCAAACAGTGGTTACAATTTCGACGTTATAACCAGTTTGTTGCTATAAGCGGTACCGTTATAAAGGGTTGTTGGTGTAGTTTTTTATTGCTTCTTTAAATTTTTACTTATTTTTTACAGTATGTTTTCTTTTACATAATGCTATTTTGTGATACACCTTTTTGAAATTATACTAGGTATACCTTTAAAAAAAAATCAAAAAAATCTGATTTATGACTATAATTATAATTAGTTGGCAGGCGGTAAAAATGTAATAAGATTTCAGTGTAATTGTTTTAAAGATAAAATTTAATATTTAACATTATTAATTAATTTATGTGGCAATAATTAATATCTGGCTTAATAAAGTTTACTCTTTGAATACATTAATAATTTTAACATAATTAAAATAATGCATTATTAATATTTTTAAAAAATATAATTTTCTCAGCAATAAATTTTACTATAGTAGACAATAGTTTTACATTATATAACAAATTTTAGAAAATATGCATAATTTCCATAAATTATTTTTGCACGTTATAACATTGAATATAAAACACCCGTATCATACTATAAAAATATGTGTAACAGTGTAGTGTAGTCCAGTGGCGTGCTTGATAGTTTCTACGGGGGCAGGCGATGTAGATTAGCTGTAGATAATTGAATTTAATCTGCAGTTTGTGACACTGCACATGCAAAACTATTAACAATTTATGTCGTAGCTGTTCATGTGGTAATTATATTAATTATCAGGTATAAATTAGTTTCTTAGATTAGATATTTTTAGTGCAATTAATAAACAAGTAATAAAAAAAATTGAATTTATTATTCTAGAATAATATCAAAGTATATTATAAATAGTATTACAGTAAAAACAAATATAAATACAGAATAAAATAAAGATTTCGTTAGGGGTTGTTTGCAAGCTATGTGTGCAAGTACAATGCAGGTAAAATTGCCTGCAGAATAGGCGAAATTTTATCCTGTTATTCCAAAATTAAAAATGGGAAAAACTACCTGTAGTGTCCCATAGATGTCTATAGACGTATACAGGGTGTTAAAAACGAGGGTCTCAACAGGAATTTAAAACACAATGTATTCTAAAGATCCATTGCCATTGATATAGTTTTTTTATTTTAGCAACAATTTTTTCGTCAAATTAATACAGCTTATTAATTTTTTTTTCTTTAAATTAAAAATCTAGTTAAAACAACGCAGAATTTGACGTTTGTTTTGTATTTATTCATACCAACTACAATTTTCAAATAAAAGAATACAATGTTAATGCCAAAATAAAGATTTTAATTTTAACTAAAAATTAACTTCAACCTTATCATTAGATTTGTAATTTTATGTAGATTCCAAATATATGTATAAAAATATTTCATATTGCAAACCACTGATGTAAAATAGAAATTGTTTGCTAATTTAATCGACACCGAAGATCTTATAGTTGTCGAGATAGCAATTGTGTCCCATTTAAAATGAACACCTGTATACGTAATATTGTAAAAATAAATACTTAATATGTAATAAATAAGAATAGATTTTTATTTTGTAAATTTTGGTATGCCTATGTTCATTGATTATTTGATTTATATATTTTTGTAATGTTCTCATAATTTGTGGTTTTCTTGTATACCTCAACCACATTAATATCAGGTTTTTACCTATATTTAATTATTTAAAAAAACCACAGAAATATTTAGATATTTAAAAATTATACTTGTGTAATAATTATAACAAGGTAAGAAGGGCTAATTATTTGTAAATCAAAATAAATATTTGTAGAATAAAATAAAGCAAGCGGTAGTATGGAATGGTATTTACAGGTTGAAAACGTCTTGAAGTTTGTAAGTCGGTGCGGAAACGTATTTTTTATTCGTCGTTAAATCACGAGGATTAGTTGAAAGCGCAAACAAATCAATGTACGTGTTAATACCCCGTTCGGAAAACATCGGCCTGTTGGTTTAGTAGGCTCCAGTCTCTGACCTATGACACTAGTAATAAAGCCATTTGACACGCCGCTTTCAAATGCATAAATAACCACAGCAAATCTTAACTCATCGACACGACTTGGCCGCAGAGCCGAGAGTTGCGCCGATGTTTTTAGCTCGGCTAGTATTCTCCTACACAAAAGGGGGTGTAACTTGACTGGGCCACGAATAATACGTCATCAGTCATCCGGAGTCCGGTAACTCCGAGGCCCGGAGCCGCCGAGTCCGGAGGCCCGGAGTTGTAGGTGGCGCTAGTAGTAATTATACACTCCGTAAGAACGGCTCCTGACTTTAATAATTTTTATCTGACGCGATTATCGCTTAGCGTAATTAGGTAAATTCGTGCACGAGTATCTATAATTAGAATTGTGATTATTGATACGCTTCGTGGCTTTTTAATGCTGTTTCATTACTGCGATAATTACGCTTTTATTAAGTTGTTCACAATTTTCAACGCTTTTTCCAAAATAATGCAATTACATCCATTTCATTCGTCATACTTATACCGTATTAGATTTGTTACTTACAAGGTACCTACCTATTTACTGACTCATTATTTTTTATTGTTGCATGTTTTATATTTATTAATCTCATTAAAATTTTAAGATTTCTATAACAAAAACTATATTATATCTAAAATGTGTTTTGATCAACTCAAATGATAGTAGTTCAAGTAACGTTTTAACCGCAAGGATAGATAAAAATTACTTTATTTGTTCTTCACTTTATCACTTATTTTTAAATTTAAATCAAAGGTTTGCTTTTGTTACTTTGAAAATTATTAAAAAAGCAAAATTAAAATCTTAATTGTCATTGACAAATTTAAGAAAAAAAAAGATTTTTTCTTTGAGATAAAATTATTTATCCAATTTATTAAATATGTAGAATCATTTTATTTAAATATATTATATTTTAATTTCTCGTATATCTGCCTACATTGTATTTGAAGCTACATATGTGTGGTATTAAGCAACATATTTTTTAAAATGACATTGAGCGTAATTGCATTAACATTAGGCCCTAATTGATTTATTTGAATGCATGAACTGTCCAGTGATGTCCCAGTTAAATGTACCAGAACAACCATGGGGTGAAAATGTAGGGTGAGAATGAGTATTATGTTTCAAAATGCGTTCGCACAAATGTGACCACCTACACATTTCATTACAGAAAACAGCAGTTCAATCGCTAACATTACAAAAGTTTACATAAAAATATATAAATACTAGTACATTATATGGATAATGAGAAAGTAATGATATGTTCATATATTCTGCATCAATATTTATTACAGGTATGCAAAACTATAAGCCTTGTTTATTTTCAATAAATAATTATTAAAGATAAAAAAAATATGTAGATATAATTTAAAATTATTTACTAAAAACGATAAAAAAAAATAATCTGCTATGATAATAATGAAACAAACTGATACTCAAGAGAAAAAAAATCGCTTTCTGAATAATATTTCTATAAATATAATAATAAAATCAGAGTTAAACATTGTTTAGATGAAGAAATATTAGTGGTGTTTTCATATTTAAATCATCTACACCATTGTTTGCCCTTCATTCCGTTGTGTTTTTTCGTGTTAATTATTGATTTGCTTGATTTAAAGTTGGCGCGTACTTTTCGCTGACGTCACAGGCATTTAAAACTGGGCGCCATCTACCTCGATGCGTGTGACACGTGGCCGTGCATGGAGCACTTGATTTACGCGCATAAACAATGGCCTATCGGTGGCAGCTACAGGTACCCGACATTCATCTGCAGGATTACTCTCTGTTCAGCAGATTGTTTCACTGGGACCACACCAGGACTATGGGGTCCTAACCTACTCCATCATTTTTATGGTTGTTTTGTTCTACTAAATTGCCCACCGATTCATAGAGGATATTCCGTATTAAATCGCCATGTGTATGTTAATAAGAGACTCATTTTTGCGTGTGCTGTTGTTCTCATTAATTATTAATTTGGCGTTATTAATTATAATTACTAGAAGAGATTTATTACTCTTGATTTGAAAACAAAAGTTATCTCGGCGACTTGATTTTATAATAATTAGCAAAATATTTATGAAACTAAAATGCAGACATCTTCATATATACATTTACATTCGTAATTTGCTATAATCAATAATATCTAACATTATTTTTCATTTAATAAAAAAAAATCATGTGTTCAAATGTCAAGCAAAATGTCAAATAGAGCTTTATTCAAAAAATTCGTTAGTAAATTGTATTAGAAGCTAATAAAACTTTAGTAGATAACGCCTTGGTAAATCGAAATGTAGATATGATAACGAAAACAAGGTATTACAGATTTGTATAAATATTTTTAATATTTTTTTTGTCGCCCAGCGGGCGTTTTTCTTTACTGTAATCAAATTGTAAATAAAAAAGTTTCTTCAGGAACCATAAAATAGATTCGTTTTAGTAATATTAATCGATTTTTATTAAAATTTACTTTAATAATTTTTATTGAGACAATAAATAAATACATACCTATATTAATCACGTCTTATTACCAATTTCTGAGTGTCCCAACATATTTTTTGCAATGGCAGGTAATTATATATTTAAAGCAAAAAGGGCGTATACAAGAGGTCACCTCCCGGGCACTGTACCTGCTGTGAAGAATGTACCACATTTAATTGAATATGATTAAAAATTTGTAAAGACATATTTGCTTGTGTTTAGAGTTGTTGTGAGGACAAAATAATAGATATTAAATGTCCGTGATGGTTTTCAATAAAAAACAAAGTGCCTCCCCTGTGTTTTGGTGGCTCTCCAGGGCAGTAATGGAGGGAATGAGAGTCGTTCACCCGAGTTATAAATCGCCGCTTCAAAGCCCGGCACACTTGATTTTCACTCGTGCTGTATACTGCTTCACAAACCCCAATTTCTACACCAGACAAATCACTACCTACCAATAATATTCCCGCATTATGCATGAGTTTGGGAAACACGACCTCGATCAACGAAATTAGAAATCAATTTTGTCATCAAAGGGTTCGCAAGATTTCATTACGAACAATTGCTCGTTGCAATGTTATTATCTGTACTTATGTAGCAAAAATATAAATCTATAATACAACCTCACCTATTATGCAAAATTTTGTCGTCAAAATGCAAGCAATTAAACAAAAATGTAATAAACAAATAGTCTTTAAAAAATTATTATCTGTACGATTGTAGCAATAATAAAGCAAAAATATAATTATGTATAACATAGTCTTATTTATATAAAATGAAAAACAAGATTGAAATAATAAATTTAAATATTTATAAGTAACGTTATATTTGTTTTTCTTTTTCATAATTCAGTGTAATACGAGCGTGTTTTGAAAACAAGAAAAAACAATAAAAAAATTTTATCATTTATTTACATATTCAAACAAAAATTTATAAGAAATTATATATGTAGGTATATTTTCCATATTTTATGATTAATTAATTCATGTACAAATACTTTTTTCTACGACCACTATGGAAAGTGATACTTTTCTCACACTTTATAAAGCTTCAAAGTTACGCATTTCCCTCATTCGTGGGTTAAAGTGTGAGAAAGTATTTGCCAACACTGCGCATGTGCAATGTGAGAAATATTATTTCTCATACTAATTGCCAACACTGCGCATGCGTGAATGTTTGTTTTCGTTCACGTATTTTTGTTCTATGACGTTGTGTGATTTTTTCACACCTCGTGGGAAATAGGTGACTTTCTACACTTGATGCACAATATACTATTCCAATTTATAATTCGAATGATGTTTGCACCCCGGTTCTAGTTTTTTTGTTTTTACAAATTTGACGAAAATATAAAAGTGTTTTTTCTGAATAGTGTCTTTTCCTTTTAACAGTGTAGTATCACTATCTTGCCGTTTTTTACTGATTTCCGTGCCTGTGTGAGTGGCAATTTCTTGTTCTTTTTTACCTGAAGCTTTGACAAGTGAGAACAATATCGTTTAAGACAATGAAGAGGTCAGACTCAGATCTTTACTGTGAAGGCGGCCGTCGTGTTTTTTACTACCTGGAGGCCATAAATTTCACAAAATCTGATGGATCGAGTTCTTTCGCTTTGTGAAGTGCTAACACGCATGGAAGAAATTTGAAGATGGTTGCGTTTTATTCAAATTTAAAGTGTTAAAACCATCAGATAGCAGCGAGTGGTAATTACTGAGTTCTTTATTTTTTATCTAAAGTGATTGGAATCTATAATTATATATTCGTGTACTTATAAAACGAGGACAAAATGGTGTGGGGTTCATTATTATGAGTTAAATTTAAATTGCTCTACCTTCGAATACACACTATCACTAGCTACACATTAATAGAGAAAGCATAGAAAATCTTTATTATATCTTCACTTCATAAACAAAATTCACCTACATTCATTATGAAATTAATGATGAACACAAAAAATACTAAGGTAAAGTTAAGGAACTTTGTTTACAAACAATTATTACTAGTTTAAAAAGGTAGCCTATATATGGACAATATAGAGTAGAATAAATAGTTCAATATCTTGTACCAAAAACTGTCACTTTTCTTGAATATGTTAATGTGACAAGCAAAATTAACCATAAATTAATTTACATTTAAAATTTGCAATACTTATAACTTTACCATTAGTAACACTAAGTTTTCTATAACGACACTACATACAATAAAAACAAATAAACGTTAGAAACGACAGATTGTATGAGAAATAGAATGTGTTCTATTTTTTAACAGATTTTCGATCATATACAATATATCAACCAATTTGCTGTTTGATACTAGCCAATTTAAATTGTAACATAAATGGTGCAAGATCTTGTACAATTTATAGGCTAGTCTAAAACATATTTTTATTGAATAGCAGAACGATTATACTGGGTTAAAAATACCGTTTTTATTGAAAAAATGACAAAGCGTTTACCAAATGACGAAATCATCCTTGAAGAAAAAATGTTTCCTTTCTTCAATTGTCCAGCTTCAAAAAACATAACCTTGCTCTTTTTTCCGTCAGCTGTTCGGCCTTGTATTTCCCATCTTTATCTATCTCCCTGCCCTATAATACCAGCATGGGACCGAGCCCATAATGGCTGTGCCACTAGGGGAAGCAAGGGGCTACTAATGCCGTTTACATTCGCGACTCGGACCCTGTTAGTTGGGCTTGGGCTTCTTTCTTGCAACATTGTGCTGTTAGTGGTTGATTTTTGCTGATTTCTGTGCATGTTTTTGCTTATTGCTTCGATGATGAGATGTGTGGTTTGTGGTTTGTGAAGAAAAGTGAAGTGACGCGCCATCATGCAACGGAATGACCAGAAAAAGAGCACATCGAGAAAATATAATTCGCGGAATAGTTCATTTTATTTCAAATTTACCTCTAAGTATGTTTAAATTATATAAAAAATATTGTTTTTCATTACGTTTACATTGTAATATCTATGTAAATGGTGGTAAATCGGTATTTTAAATTGGAAAATATTAAAATATTTTAATAGTCACAAAAACGTTAAAATGCAGAAAATGCACATAAAATATAGTTTACCATAACCAAAAAGATAAATAAAACTTGTTTCAAGTAATTGATAGTTTAAAAAATATCCACATGGTGGCTCTCCAACTTTTAACGGTTTTATGTCGTAAAAATTAAGAGATTTCTATGTTCATTTTCGCAGAATTTATGATAAGGAGTTTAAAAAAATGCACGAAATACAATAGAATGAATTTGATATTCATGTGAAATGAATGGTCGTTTGATGACGCGTTGAAAATACTGATAAATTTAAGAAAAAGGACGACTGAGACGTTGTTTATCCGACATTCCTGAAATCAATTAGAGACCGTTATTAAATTTAATGACGATATTAGCGCAATAATCACAACATTTTTCTAGGTCACCGCATATGGTGATTACTATATTCGATGCTGCACATTTATAAATAATTAGCGATGCAGAGAGCAGCTTGCAGCCGATTAATAAAACATGAATCAATACATCGCATTGCCAACTGAGATTCAGACGAGCGTAGAATTTTAATTATTACATACAGCAGAGAGTACATAATTAGGAGCCTTTATTCTGTGCTAGATTCATGTACGATTTTATTTCTTCACCATAAAAGTCTATCTTTATTTATTGCTCTTCGGCTACGCACAAATGTCGGGGAATTATAGATTTTTTTTATAGACAATTTGTTGTCATTTGTAACTCGAAAATTAAATTATTTTATATGCTTGTTATCGGGTAAACATATAAATATATCCTTATTTTTTTCTATTGAATTAACGCATAAAAAACATCTTAAAATACTTGAAATTTGTCGATTCATTTAAGTTTCCATGAAAAACAATCTGTTATTTCAAGTTATTTAATATTATTATGAAAAATGTTATTCGTAATTGCAACTAAAGCGTAAAAAAACTGAAATTTGGATTAGATACAGAACTGAAATCGTAGTTTAGTTACATAATGGAAATAATAATAAACGATATATACACTTATAATCCTACATCACAAAAATATTGAGAATTATGCAAATGAAAAATTTTAATATTTCAATTTAAATTTGGTAGAAATTTGAAGGAGGTATATTTTTTTCTAAATATTGTTCAAAATTCTGATTACTACATAACTGTATTATCTATCTATCTTTATTTCGTTTTCAATTTTTTTGTCTGCATTCTTATTTCTATCAAATTTAAATAATAGAATCATTTTTCATTTGCATTATTCTCAATATTTTCGTTACGTATGACTATATAAATATTTTATTCCTGTCATTTATAAGATGATTTTTGCGTCTACAATTTGTCTGTCAGTTTTGACATTTATTTACATCGGATATCACACGATTTTACCCAATAAAATGATGTCATCAATCCCTTTTCCTCCATTGATTTGATACACATGGTTACAATTGATGACGAGAGGAAAATAGAGTGTATGTTCTAGTATTTATATAAATATTTTCGTTAGGAGGTTCGAAGAACTATAGCACATAAATACAAGTAAATTTATTTGTATTTATGTATTATTTACGTACGTTGCGAACTTGAATTTTCCAAATTCTTGTGAGAAATTAATAAATCCCTAAAATTAACTCAGTTTCTTTCTTGAACCACTTTCTTGAACCACATCCAAAAGTTACGCCATCCTATCTGCGATTGAAACTTTCCTATAGGAGAATAAATAAAACGGGCGCGAAGGTTATGAATATTAGGAAAATGCTGCGTTGGTGCTTGGAAAAAATGAAACACGCAGTGGAAAACATAATAGATCAAGCTGGCTGTTGTAAGCCTCCGCCGCCTATGATTTAGTGGCCGGGCTAGCTGCGTAACGAAAGCGCTGTGTTATTCCGGCCAAACCGCCAAATAAAAATATCAAGACGACGACAGAGGATTTATTCAATATCAAGGATTACTACCTGTACCAATAAACACACACTATTCTAAAATAAAAACGTCTATATCGTTTTTTCTTTAAGATTACATAACTTTTATTTATGGCCTGCAAAAAGTTACTATAATCTATCATACTTCAGTAAAAAATACTCACAGAATTTAGCTAATAAACTTACAAAAAATATAATAGTAAATACTTTTAAGAATAGTTTTTTCATTTGTAAATGCGGATGTAAAGTCTAAAGTTTGTGTTAAAAATAAACGAACATAAGTTGTCCAAAAATTAATTGCTGTCCAAATAAAAAACTTATCAGTGGTCCAATTTGTCCTCCAAATAAAAACAAAAATAAAACATAAAAAATACGAACATCAACACATTTTATTCGCTTTGTTTTTAACATTTTTACAGGAAATAAATTTGTTTTTATTACTTAACTATTTATTTATATAATTAATCAGAACAGATAACCATTTCGGTTTTACATATTTCTGTTACTATAAAATTTAAAGTATGGTTTTTGTTTGGTTTGTAAATATAATTACAAAAACAACATTAAAGAAACAAAGTTTTACAGAGCCATAACCAATAATAATAATGGGTGAACGTATTCAGTCAGTGTCAAAATAAAAAAAAAAGTTTTACAGAGCCATATCCAATAATAAGTTTCAAATTTTATTTTATTTTCGGTCTCGACTAGTTTCGGCACCACATATGTCTACCTTAGGATAAATTTTTTATTCTTATTCTAGGATGAAAATAAAATTTTCAAAAATGACTGAATTCCAGTATTCGCAATCAATAGTAACACAATGTTTTAATTTTAATTTTGTTTGTAAATAAATAATAATCAATAATAAACAAGGACAAGAATAAAATTTTCAAAACTGACTAAATTCCAGTATATTTTTTATTTTTTATAATAACGTTTTTAACTTTAATTTTGTTTGACAATAATTAGTAATTAATAATTAATGCTAAAAACAATGTTAAAAAAAATATCTTATCTCTTACCGCTTTAATAAAATAAAACATAAGTATTTGTTAAAGTTTTCTTTATTAAATAAATAATAGTGTGTATAGTAGTACCTATAAATTTTAATGTTTTAACCTAATTAAAATAATCAATTTAAAACATAAATAGCTTTTAACTTCCATTAGTTATTTATATTATCATTGAATTTCCTGAACTGAATTTATTTTCAGCTAATAAAAAGAGAAAATTAATCTGGTTATTTGTCTTGCGAAGGGGAAAATGAATGCACAAACAAATAATTTCCCACATTTTTCTTGGCCACTTCTTAATAATTTTTTGAGCAGCAGCATTTTTATGCCTAGCAGTTGGGCGACGGCCGGTGACAGGCTGAGTCATGGCCGCTGCGATGAAAAGGCGCAATCTAAACGTTGTCCGCGGACTTGTTCTATAATCGCGAGTTTCTTTTTGGCCTCCATAAATCTTCCAGAGCCGAGCAGCATTTCCTGGAGAAGCCACGCGCTCCCGAATGTTTGTATATCGGACGGTGTTTTCCATAAAGAATATGGACATTAGCGAACCGACCTGATGAATTGCACCGATTTTGTTTCTGTTATTTATTCATACGTAATTGGGGGACATTAACAATTTTTGGACGTATTTCAAAGGAAAGTGGTGAATTTTAATTGTTTAAATGGTATATTATCATAATAGCGAATTTGACATTTAAAACTGCATGTAATTTATTCGATTTTAATGTTTCTTTATATTGCATGCAGTGTTTATGACACTTATTTAGAAAATTATTACGAATTATTAATAATCAACAATAATACTAGGTATTTTACAAATCAATGTTTTATTATTACTCGGCAACTTAAATAAACTACAACAATAATTTATTTTTTGCATCATTTTTTAAATTTTTACCGATTGAATTTCCAAGGCAGTATAAGTAAAATAACAATTCATATCAAATATTTCCAAATTTTAATTTTGTTATTGGATTGTTTGGACAAAAAAAAAACGAAATAAACTTCAAAAACCATTCTCTATTTAGAGGAAATATATTTACTGCTCTTAATAAATCAATAACTATAATATTTTACCATTCTTTATTCCAAATCATATATAAAATTTTTCGTACGTATCGAATTCATTTTTTATTTTTCTTTTCTATAATTATTTTGATGCGGTCCATGGTCTGATGGGTAAACTGATTACCTATAGTTTTCAAAATCAGAATTCGATTCTGATATAAATTATTTTCTTACAAAAAAAGTTAGTTGTAATTTGGAATTAGTAGATGAAAAAAAAAATTGTTTATTTATAGTTTTCATAAATAGAGAAGTTTAATAGTCTTAAAAATGTTCGTATACCATTTCCGAATGATCAAATTTACTTAAAAATGAAATTTCCAAATTGCATCTGAAGCAATAAGAAAAATTAATTTTACATGCCTTGTAAATAACAAACTGTTGGGTAAAAAAAATTAGACAAAATAAAATTATTTTTTAGCGTAACTTGACGAAATAGTAATTACAAATAATAATAAAAATAAACTAACGCAGCTAACTTGACAAATAAACCGTTAAACATTTGTTTATTTTTGTCTCAATTCTATGGCTAATGCTATTACTGCTGTTTTTGGGGTGATTTACGACATTTTCTAATTTCTGAGCTTGCAAGGCAAGTTAAATTAATTTTGCTTATTGATTCAAATGCAGAATGTTATACTTAAGAAATTAAAAATATATGAGTTTCCATGTTAAATCCCTATGTTCGGGTATTCGAGTCACCAGTATGTTGTGTGGATGAGAAGTACAAATACTGTTTACATAAAATAGAAAGTGCCACATAAAAATTCGTAGCCACCTATCATAATTGTAGACCCGTAAAGCATATATTTAATAACTGAAAAACTCATGTACTAGGCGTAATCAATTGCAAGATAACTAGGCTCATAATTACCTCCTGTGGGAATAGCTTTTATGTGTTCGAGATAAGCGGTAAAAAGAGCAAATTCGGATCATGACCTTGAAAGCAAAGTATCTACTTAGTGCAAGTGCATTGGGGATATGAAGCACCTCGGCTAGTTTCAATTTCAGCTAAGTCAACACAGGCGGCGGCGTGTATCTCCGAACGCCGTGTTTGTACGGGTGAAATAGCGGGCTATTAGCGGGGTAAGAACCCAGGCTCATGAGATGGAAAGCTGAGCTTTAATTGTTTCTGATGAGAGATGGCTCGGGTTAATATGCGGGAAACTTTCAATTAAGCTAATGTTTTTTTCATTTACTCAGCTAACTTTTAGAGTATGTTCAAATTTATGGATGTATAGTTTTGAAATTATGTTTATTTTAATTATCAAACATTCATACACTATTCTTATTATTTACTACAATTAATTTAAATATTATTATAATATTTTGGCTGTGTACACCAGTTTTCCTTCTTGTACTTAGTGGACAACTGTGAAAATCCTGAAATTTCAAAATCAGTAAAATTACAATACCTTCCATTTTCTATGTGACGGTCGGTAAATTATCGTAATTTCTATATTGTTTATAAAATATATTTTATTAATAATACATAAATCTGAAGAAACAAAATTCGTATTTTTTGTTTTCTAAATCGTTGCACATAATAGGTGCTATTGCTATTGCATTTTACCTGCTTTGCTATTAGTCCATTCTTAAACATAAACATAAACCTAAACCCAAAGTTTAGAGTTTGCATACTTTACGTTTAACGCATGCACTACGATACGCAGTGTAAATGTTTCCATTTAGATACACGGACTCAAACTTTCTTAATCTTAAACACAATTGTAAATCTTAAAACAAAGACTGTATTGACAAAAGCACATCGTTCAGATTTTTAAACATTTCATAAGGGTACCAAAAAAAAAGCCATAGCAAAAACCCACCAGTAATAGTTAGGAATTTAGTGTGAATTCATTCCGTTCGTGGATAGTACCGTTTAAATAAATACTCGCAGAGGTATTTCCCAAGTCTTCCTCTTTCGTCCCAAATACAACCTAACCTAATCTACCTTAATCTATCTTAATATCCCTTCATATTTATCTTGATCTAATCTAATGTAATCTAACCTAACGTAATCTAACCTAACCTAATCTAACGTAACATAAACTGATCTAACCTAACCTAACCTAAACTAATATAAACTAATGGCCGTTTGCACCAACAACTTAAATTTTAAGCTTGCCTTAAATAGACAATATCGAATTCGATTAGACTTTTTTTGTTTAAGTCTGGCTTACCTTTAACCTAACCTGACATAACCTAATTTTATTCCATCATTGAATAAATACTTATTAAATTAATTCATATGTCAACAATTTAATTAGAAACCCTGGTGTCATTTGGTGCGCTTTTGTCATACGCCGAAAACTAAATGCTTATATGCAAGCAACTTTTGTAATATAAAATTTCAATTAAATATGTAACTCATTCTTTATATACTTATTATTAAAATTTACGGTATATTTTGATCTCTACTTCGCTAATATCGATTTATAGGATTCTTTTATTTATTTTTAACACTATATGAGGCGAACTATATAAATAAAAATTTTATTCTTATTATGAAATGAGTATGAATTTTTGAAATTAAACAATTTCTACGTTATTATTTATTTGGTGGTTGTTCCCAACATCTCTATCTGTATGTGGCGAAGGGCTGATAATGAGCGCGGTGGAGGGAGTTAGTAGGGCAGGCATTCCTAGAGCCTGCCGTCCGGCCGTCCGGCGATCTGACGTATGCGTGATACATGGCTGGCTGTGCTCCGTAATGGATGCCCCGCTGCGGCCCCGCGCCCCGCGCGCCCCCGACCATCGACCCGCAGATTAAAAGGAGCCACCGCCACCCGAATTACTACCCAAATCACCGCATTCTTACACACAATCAGCGCTCAACATTCAACTTTCAATAAACTCATACCAAAAACATTTACAGATCTGTAGTTATAAACTATATACAGTCTAACATAACCTTACAAATTTATCATACGGGAATATGACTGAGCGTTTTCATCTTGTGTTTTAGGCGTTGGGCAACTCTTACGCACAATCATCGCTACAAATTCGATTCTCTTTCAATCAACTCATACCAAAAATATTCACACATCTATAGTTATAAACAATATACAGTCTAGCATAACCTTACAAATTTATCATATGGCAAAATATCTGAACTTTTAACTTCTGTTTTAGACGTTAGCATAGTCATTGACGTTATGCATAAGTCTAATGTTTGCAAGGTGTATACTTTCGACTTAGCAATTCAGTTGAAACAAGATAAAACTATCTCTTGTCATGCGCAGTAAATGTACCTACTTAGGGTAATGTTTTTTTTTCATACTGTGTCGTATTTTCATTTTTACAATTGTGATTTCAGTCTAGTAAATGAGACTTTTGTTTACACTTTGTCATAATGGTATCCCATGTAAATTTGACAAGTCAATATGGTAGAAATATTATCGAACAGAATTGTCAAAATAAAATGGGACAATTGTCATATATCATATCATATAAACTTACAAAAATTTTACTCACAAAAGAAGTTTATAAAATAATATTTATTAATAATGTGAAACCGGTAAACTATTGTACAAATCACGAATGTTATGAATTTTACCAGTCCTTAGATATCTTAAATTGATATCTGCGACGGTTATGATACCTACTCATAACTATCATAGGTATATAAATAGCTATTACCTACATTATTAATATTATTTACGGTACCTACTGTATGTATAAATTTCGTAAAATGATACTTATACATTCTTTAAATGATATTAAAATATCTGTACATTCTTATATTTTGTAGTATTAAATTTAAATTCTTAAAAATCTGCCCATATTTTAATATTCCATTGAAAGTTTATGATTGACATGTAATAATATGACAGCGTTTTTTTTCTTAAATTTTTCAACGACAACTAAAATTTATTTTGCTTTTTTAATAATTTTCGAAGCAACAAAAATAAAACCTTTGATTTAATTGAAAAACGATATACATCATTCGTCCATTATTGATTTTCACAGTACACATTTCGAAATTCCGGAAACATCTTATTACTCATTTACCAGGCAAAAAAAAAATTGCAATGACTTAAAAGGGAACCTCACTACATGCCAATTCGATATTAATTTGGAATACCTTTTTTCCGATTTCTTTTATTTTGCTTATTACACACTTTAAGCGTCGCAAGTAGGTTCAAGTACATAAAAAAACATAATAATATACTTTCAGATAATTCATACAAGCCACAAAAATGAATCGCTCAATGCGAAATATAAGCAAAATAAGAGAATATTTAAAATTACATTGATATCAGAAGAAATCAGAAAAAAGTAATTCCAGAAAAGTAATAGAAAAATTTATTTAAACATTGTATCATTCGACAGATGAAATTAAATAAGGTTATAAACAAAATAGGCAACAGAAATACTGACTGTATAGGCTCATCCATCAATAAATAACAACCCATTTAACCGTTATGATATATTAAGTATTTATTAACCAATAAATAATATCTCGCGAATACATCATCGATCAATCCTACCTAATTGAAATATCAACTTGTGAGGCTAGAATGTGCATGCCTCCCAACTTGTTACCACTTGCAAGGTTAACTGATTGATAACCGAATTACAAGCTGAGCTCGCGAAAAGATCCATATGACAGCACAATGCACCAATGTGTTTATACACATATCTGTTGATAGGAGAAGTAGAACGAACACGGCGGATATCTTCTAGGTTATGTCAGGTTATGTCAGCAAACAAAAAGTGGAAATGGTGAGGTTAATGCAATAAATATTCACTTGCTTTTGTTTTATTCACAAATATATGAATTGTTTATTTACTTGGTTTTTTTTTTAAGTTGAAATGTCACGTATAAAATTGTGCCTCTGGGTCAAAATAATAAAATATAAAATAAGAAATAAATGTCCATGTTGCATAATAAATATAACGGGTAAAATAATATTATTCTTGTTATAAATTTATGATCCATGTGTAGCAGAACTAATATTCTTAATACTAGAGTAATTACTTATTTATTATTGTTATAAAAATAATAAATTACATATTTACAAGAAAGTTTTTCTCGATGACATATTTATATTTTGATAAACAGAGTAAATTTATAGTATATTATTTTCCTTGTATACCAAACATGTGCGGGTAATGTAAAATAATTATTGAAAATATATAGTAATTTAGTATTATCAGACCCGTAGTAATATATGCCTAGTGCAGTTATTTTTTGCTGCATTATTAGATGTTTATCTGTAAATAATGTAGAAAATTTCCATATTTTGCAGGCAGTAATCCGTGCGTCAAGATTGCTACAAGTTACGTGCTTAGAAAATTAATTTAGAATAGGAAGCAGCTTCGCGCATAATAAATTAATTTTACTACATTTTAATAGGCTATAAAAGACTCAATACGATAAAAACAAAACGAGGCGCAGGCATATCATCGCGAGCGCAGCCACAGCGATACGAAACAATAAAACCCATGAGAAACAGTCGCTGTGGGCCAGGCATTCTTGCCTACAGATACCGAGATATCGTTCACTTTTAGTTTCTAAATTATACGATAACTTCCTTTCTATTTCTATTTTACTTTTTTATCTTTTACATACACAGGCTGTACTTAAATCTTTGTAACAAAATTTATTATACGCAATGATCAAGAATAAAACAGGATTTTATTAAAATTCGAAATTGAAAACCTGGGTTACTTCGTATACTATTGCAATATATTATTAATTAATTAATTTAACTATAATTAATTATGCTGTATCACATATTTTGGTTTTTCTTTTTACTAATAGTCATTAATTATTGTATATTTTCATATTCTTCTACAAAATATTTCGATAATGGTGGTCCTTACTTTAAGAATTTCAACAAAATTAATTTTAATTCTTGATCATTGTGCTCAATAAATGAACACTTTTAAATTTTATTGCTTAGGTTTAGATACACCTGTATTTATAATAGATAAAAAGTAAAATAGAAAATGAAAACTTACATATAATTTAGAAACTTTAAATTTTGTTGCACAGGTTTTCGATATTGCATATTTATAATAAAAATATTTTTATGTAAATAACGTTTTAAGGCTAAATATAGTTTTAAATTAAATTTTATATGTATAGATATAACCTACAAAAATGTATTTATTACATTCTAGTTTAAAAAAATTTTATTATTAAATTTAAAAGATTTATTTTAAAAATAAACATCGGAACTATATGATAGAACTATAAAGAGAAAATTAAATTTCTGAAATACAATTAATAGAACGTATTATTTTACTAGTTAAATAATAATATTTTTAACTTTCTCTGTATTTACAGGATATGCATTTTTATAGATTGATATTTTGAAATTCAGACTTCCGAAGTTAGGTTCTATTACATAGTTTAATCTTTTTTATATGCTTGTCCGTGCGTTCGGGAGATACATTGTATTTTGAGTGATTTTATTGACATAGTTCATATTTAAACTTTTAATATCAATGATGTTTTTAATAAAATCACACAAATAGAAAAAAAATTTTTGATGATAAATATTTCCTAACCGAAAAAAAAATAGGGAAAATTGAAAAACTACATTTACTTAAAAAATGTTCGTTAGTGCAAGCAAAATGTATGCTAGTCGCAATTGATTTTTTTAATTTTGAAATGGAACAAATGAATGAAAGTTTTCAATCTTGTTAGTATTCCACTGCTGTAAAAAATCTTTTCTTCTAGTCCGTAATGAAAACAAACAGAGTGTTTCTGTCTCCGTCAGTGCGTGTTGTCGCTCTCACGCACATCACGCACGCAGAGCACGTCTCACGCGGCGTCACTCAGTATCGCGACGCCGCCGACGCCGCCGTCGTCGCACATTGATTTGAATCGGTAATTTGCTAGCGTGATGGCCAGAGCCTATTACGTGAGTTAAGGATTGAAACGAATTGAAAATGGAGGAAGCGGAGAACATATGCCAAACGGGAACGACTCAAACACTGTAATATAAACTTTAAGAAGACTCATTACGATCTAGAAACGCTATTATGAATTTACTTGACCAGGAAATTAATTTAATTGTTCGGAATTATTTTCAAGTTAAGAAAAATTGATAAATATAATAATAGTACATTAAGTGAAGATGTGTTTTTTGTTTTAACTCGACAAAGTGAATTGCTCTCCACTTGTATATTTACATAGGAACGATAGAAATTGAAACTACGCAAAATTTGTTGCAAACTTATCATTTACATATACAATATTTAGAAATGTAAAAAAATGATTAGTTATCTTATTTTATAAATCATTCTTTGGTATGGGTATATCTATTATTTTACTGTATTACCCTTATTTGATTTGTATGATTTTATTAGATGAGCTGTCGTTAATTTTTTTTTTTTAAATATATTTTTTTTTCGTCTCGTTTATTTCTCGATGAAAATTTAGTATTCCGATTTTGTTTTTTTAATTGTACACTATTACTACTGTAACACGGCGTATGGAATTTTTAGGTTATCAATTTAAATCTGTCAGTTCTTGATGATTTTTAGTAACTTCAATTGTAGGTTATCTAGTTTTTTAGTGACAATTAGGGCGATATTGCTGGTTTCTATTGTACAAATTATTTTTTATTCGTTGATTCTACATAGATCTTATGGATACTTGTTTATTCTTCTTCTACATCGGCGGCGTAGAAGTAGCTATTTTTCTACTTCGGCGCCTTACAAACTTAATTTCTACCTTGTGAATCAAGTCACAAAAGATATCCCATTTATGACGTTTGAAGAAAAATAAATTTAAAACCTCACGAAATGTGGACGAAATTGAAATTCGAGAATTTCGATTTTATTTCTTGTTTCATAGCTTAGTTTTTAAAATTGTTCTCCTTTTGCTCGAAATGAGATAATTCAAAATGAGACGAGCGATATTTAAGAAATAATTCGTATTTCGCCTCACCTGAATTTTTCATACGCTTATGGTCACTAAAGTCCTAACTTCTTTTTCACCTATTTTTGAAATTTATTTATTTGCTATTTTGATTTTTACACAAAAAATATAGAAAACTCTGCTTTATTTTCAATTTTAGAATTATTCTATAATATGGAACCTTTTGTTTTATATAAATTAGAGTATAGAAAAGTTCTCAAGATGAAAAATACAATATAGGTTTGAATTTAGTACCTGATGAACAACAGCGATGAAAAATTTTAATTTAAGATATTTTCGTATCGAGTTTGTTGCATGATTCGTAAACTACTACTTATAAAATTTTTATTTTTGTTTATGTTTAGCATATATTTCCCCCTATGATTAGCCCTTGTAAAAATGAGTATTTTTCCTTTGGCTTCTTTGTTTGCTGTGTGAACGTTCCTCACAGGCTAGAATCTGAACGTTTACTCCTCCTGTAATTTCCTCGTAGACCTCGCGTCGGCGGTAGCACGACGGTACAATTACCCGCGAAGTCGCGAATCATCGCGAGCCCTTGCTGATGCTATCGGCGTCTCGCCCGCCACGCTGGTGGTCGTGCGAAAGACGCGCTTATTATTTTAATCACTCACCGTGTATTAAAATTCACTTACGGACAATACAAGACACGCTACTTACCCACACTTATTCATTTTATTAATGGAGGATGCTTATGATTAAAATTATTAGGGCGATGCTTTGCTAATTTATTTTCTTAATAATTTCCTGTTAAATCTTGTTAGTCCGAACTTACACTTGTGGAAAAATGTAACAGGTATTCATTATAATCACATTCTAACATCACAACTTTACTTTTATCATTTTATTTTTCTTATACCAAATTGTTCAAATTAAATTATATTTTATATAAAGTGTACTCTTCACTAAAAGTGACATTTATTTTTAAAAACAAAAATTTAAAATGCTTAAAAGCAAGCTAATGTACAGCAACATTTTGAAGTTAATTGCGCTAAATTTACTTATACAATTATGAATGAAATAATAATAATTAAAATCGTTTTCTTTTTCCGGTAAAAAATAATATTTGTACAGAAAAAATACATTTTTTTATATATCTAAGTTACAGTTACTAAATATTTCATCCTTAAGCTATGAGATATGTAAATGTTTTACACTTTTGTTTATAATTTTTCTTAACGTCAGATTTTATTAATTTCATACTGTTTAATATAGTTACAAAGCAACAAAAACTTACTTTTATTATTTGTAACTTAAATAACTTATTACTTAATATTGATTTGTATTTATTGTCTCTAAAACTACACTTTATAGTGCCGTCTAGATCTAGACTTTCTAGACTCTTGTCTTGTCTTGTCTTATCTAGATTATCGAGACAAGATTGGCAGAAGTCTTATCTTGAAATTTCCTGACAAGACAAGATTTTGTTAAGTCTTGTCTTTTATTGTACGATTTTAAATAATAATAAAAAGTCAAAATGATTCACGGAAATTATACTTTGATATTGATATTTCGCACAAATTTAGATGTTTAAATTACGTTTTGTTCTATAGTAGTGCAATTGCAGGTTTGAGTTTCTCAAATTAATAATAAATATTAGTCAATTATTTAAAATGAATAAAAACTTAATCTGCAATATTTTATTTACACATTTATTTAAATTACCTTGTATCTAAAATTAAAATTATGACTTATAAATAATTTAGAGAAAACTTAAATTTATTTGAAGAATAAATTCCTAAATTGTGTAAAAAATACTTAACATATTTTTTGTCTCATAATTTCATGTTTATATTTTTCCTCGTACTCCATTTACAATTTTTAAAAGTGTGTTAATTTTTGAGTGTTTCACTTTGGCGGAGATAATCTGATGTGATGAAATCTGTAAACGTGGCAACATTGTCCGGCAGGGCATAACTAAAAAAAGATCTTCATTTGTGGCTCCCTCCCCTGTATAATGGCCGCCGTACAGGCAACCCCTGCCCGGCCCCTCGCGTCGCGTACCCCTTGCCCACAGCCCTGCGGCTCGGAACTGGCCTCACCTGATGTGAACTTTCCACTTAGGTCTTATCAGGGTTTTGCCACCGTTTTAAAACATGATAACACGGGGAAAATTAAATTATGATTACGAAAAAATAAGGTGGTACAGATCAAACGTCGAATAATAATTTATTAAGGGGTAATTCAAGCAATAAAATGAATAGGGATATTGTTTTTATTTTAACATTAAGGTTATTTTATTAAATAATTGTGCAAATAATAATTACAAAATGTACAAACGGAAGATTAATTTTTTATTTCTTTTTAATAAATGTTATAAAACGCTCATTCACATGGTAGTGCAGTTTAATTTAATCTGAGCAGAGTGTGAGAACTAGGGTACAAATCGACTTGTGGTGCTATAAGGCTGTATCTTAGGTATTTGAGAGTTCTGTTTCATCTACTACCTTAAGAACTACACTTCTGAATATGTTCGCTATATAAAAAAAATTTTTACCAAATTATTTCTTTTTAAATAAAGGTTGTAGCAAGTTTCTTTAAATATTTTTTTTTTAATTATCTGTTATTTATATTCTCATAAAATGTAAAACGTATTTTACGACTGACCAATTTTTATCAAAAGTTGATCAAATCGGTTGATATCAAACTTTTAAATATGAAGAACAATTCAATTTCAATTTCAATCTCAATAGGAAATAACTGTCGTTATTACGGAAATAGTTATTTTTGATTCTAGATTGCGAAATGGGACTTTTACATTCAAGAATGCGCTATTCGCAAAAAGAGAATGCGAAAGCATTTCGCAAGCAAATATCAAACAATTATTTTTTCGAAAACTATGTCTCAAAATTTGTTGAATTGCAAAGAAAAAAATTTGACGTTTATCAAATGAAAATGTTATTTTCAAAATTATAAACAAATGAAAATGTTGGTTAGGTTAGTAAAATTGTAGTGAAAGTCGGTATTGGAACATTGCGCCAGGTGCCCAGATCTGATGAATGTAATTGTCGATATTATTGCTTATTAATATCTTGTCCTGCGTTGCGAGTTGTTTTTTGTTGGTGCAGTGGCGGTTAGGCCCCTTCATCTTGGCGATTAATTTAAATACGTGTCGGATGGCCGGTGTTTTGCGAACTGCTGTTTATTATTTTCTTTGGAAATTGAATTTAATGGAAAATTCTTCCACGGTTTGCCTATGAATAGCGAGGTTTAATATAGAAAAATGGCCGGATGATTGCTATAATTTGCACTTAAACTGGAAGTGTAACCTTGCGGATTTTTATCTTTTTACTAAATTTGTAATTATAGAAAATAAGTATAATGGGATAAATTTTATCCGTAATCTGCAGGTGCATGCCATGAGTGCTGCTTCGATGTATTATTATTTCTAACTTTTATATATCCTTTAAACTCTGTTTATTTTAGCTCCAAGCTAACTTGAACTGCCATTAAAATAATATGTACATCCACATTAATTGCTACATACTAATTTTAATTTTAAATCCTGTAATAATACCGCTACGGTACTGCCTCAAAATTTTTAAAATATATAAACAATCCTTTATAATTCGTTTTTACAAAATAATCAAAATTATATGTGATATGTATAATTTTATAACGGTTTCCTTAATACAGACAAAATAGTTATTTGTGTCACTAGTCTAGCAACTGAACTTTTGCGAGAGCGAGCTTATTTTTACAGACCGATCTGATAGCGAGGCCTGCAAATGCAAAGATCTTGCAAAAGTTTCTGGGCGTGTGATACACAAGATTTATTGCGCCGATGACATTTTTAATTTATTTAAGAAATATTATTACTACTTAAAATTGTATATATTATAAAATTTATGTAAGTATCATTTGCCATTTACATGGATATAACAACAATTCACTTGTTTTATTCAAAGAAAATTAATAATAATAATTCTGTAATACTAGTCATATTGAACGGAAGAGCAAAAATAATTGATAAATAAAGTTAACTATTTCACTCATAAATTTTTAAACCAATACCTAGTTATCAAGATTTATTTCAACAAAAGACCGTCACAAAGAAAATTCCGCATCCTTCAAGCCAATAAGATGAGAAAGAATTTTTTAAGGATTCAAGAGTGAATGTATATATATCTGTGAAAGATGCTTTTTGTTCACTTATTTTTATTTTGAAAATAGTCATCCGAATAGCATTCGTGCTTAAATATTATCCTGACAAATTTTTCAATTGCTTATGACATTGATCAAAAATCATTTGCTGGACAGGTCGTTGCAATAAAAAAATCCAGTAAAAATTAACCACTTATGATATTATACATGACAAAATATATGTTTTAAAGTTAGGAGGATAAACTAAACATAGTGGATAACAAAGTCAAACTTACAACAGTGCAAGGAAATGTGTTTTTGCTGTGTAAAACGTTGTTTAGTGAAAATGTGTTTTAGGAATGTCCTTGCATCTTTGTGTATTTTACCTGTCCTGTCGATGACCCTAGAAAAAACGACACGGAAGCCTGTTCCTGACCTCGACAACGTATTATCCACGCTGTCCGAATAGCGACTCTCATTGACTATTGCGTGCAGTATGCTGGATATAGAAACATCCCCTGCACCACAGTAGCTCGGTCGTTGCACTGGGGAACTACCGTTAGGCCTTCAATTTTGACTTATGGGGTGGCTTTTTAACGTCACTTTCATGCCCTGGAATTAATTTTCGCCGAGGACATATTTTCATAAGTTTACCTCCGGAAAAAATATTTTTATTTACGGTCTCAAAGTAATCGACATCTTGAAAATAGTTGCGTTGAACTGATAAAACAAGTAATAAATTGTTTGTTTTTTAGTGTCAAAATTGAATGTGGCGCCGAGTTTCCGAGTCCATATCTTGTCAAACAATGTGGTTCTATTGTTATTCTATTACTTTCAATTATTCAATTCCCGATCTAATTGTGTGTAATTATTTCAATTAAGACTTTCATATCCTGTATTTTTCTACGAAACAGAAATTAAACAGAAGAATGCGCTTGTCATGGCACAGTACATCATTCCGCATTCTTACCTCGTTGGTACAAGCGAGTAATCTAACCTCATAATGCGATGAACTGCGGTACGCACTTCGACAGTTAGTATGAATTAATCATTTTATCTGCGGCTTGTTAAAGAGGAGATAAAATTTTATTGTTGCAATGAATGTCATTTGCTAATGAATACTTGGAAACAAAACGCACCTAACGTGTAAAAAGCGAACAAAAAATTTGAATTCTTTCACGCACTGTCACACCTGGATGTCGGAAAAATGAAATGCCCTTGTGCAAAATGTAGAAAAGAAAGAAAATATGAAAAGATATGACCTTCTACGATATTTCTATTTTTAAAAGAAGGAAACTAAACAGATCATAAAATTCCGAACTACAAAGAAAACAAGAAACATCGTTGGTAAAATTGAACAATACCAAAAGTATTTGTGTATGTAACAAGTTAGTAAATACGTATTTCTTTAAGACGATATATAGTGTCCAATCATCCCTTTCAATAATTTGGGCAGATGAAATCGAAATTAGAAACGCGTTAATATTTATTTATTTGTATGTTAGAAATTATAACTCATTGTTTGTTAATTGTTAGTTCGTATCATATAGTGTTAAATATAGTATAATGATAATATATTGTTATAAAATGTTCAATATTGTAAATAGATATTTAAATTAAAAATGTAAGCGTGTCTTTATGACGTTAAGTCTCATGTTTACCAAAGAGGATATCAATAATTCTGTCTCTCTTTCTTTTATTGTGCTGATATCTATATGTGTAGCTATTACTATTTTTTCACAAATAAAATTAAATGTGTTCAATATGAAGCAAGTCAGTGTTGTCCGTTTTTCATTTCAATTAAGGATTGTTTAATTATATCAAAAAAACTTTAATTTTGTGTTTGGTGACTGAGGTATTGGCAATATTTTTATTTTGTTTTTGAGTTGCAAGAAGATTTACGGCAGGCAATAACAATGTACTTATAGGACGATGCGTTATTCCGGAAGACAAACATATCGTTGTTTTTGCACCTAGAAAAAGGTGGACAGGATTTGCATTCGTCTCGGGGAGCAATTCGTTTCAATTTGATCGGGCGGGGTAGTTGCGTATACAGGGGCAATGCATCAGGCTTTATTGTCGTAGCAAGCAGTTGAGAAAACCTAAGAAAGTGCCAATTGAATGAGCAATAAAACAGAAAACAGAATTGTTTCTCCGCGATACATCAGCAACAAGCACACGGGGAAGTTTAATTCTCTGGATTACGCGGTTTCGTTTTAATTGATATTGGCCTATTTGTTAATTTGGAGCTCGCGCCCCGCTTATTCATTGCGGTTTGCTCAACTCACCAACTAAGGAAATTTTACTCCGATATTCCCATGTTCTATTGCCCAGCGCAGATTTATCGAGCGACCGTAAATTTTCTATTAGCAACTCGAATTACAAATATTTTCAAGCGGAACAAGGGAGAGCACAATAATGAAAATACTGCCAGCTCAACGCATTCTTCCAAACACCGACAATTTTTACGATAATTTTATCAATATCCAACAACGATTACTTCGATAACAAAATTGTTTATGTAATGGTTACACTTAAAATGTACATACTTATAACTAAAAACGAACAATCATATAAATGACGGACATCAAAAGAAAGGAGGATTGGTGAAATCTCTCAATTATTTACCAAAATATCGCTAGAGTCACAATTATTTCTCGATTTCATTTGCGGAGAAAATTCTTGTAGGTTTGAATCGCCAAAAATTAAAAACAAGGACAAGTACTTATTATTATTTATTTATTGTTTAATATCCAATTGTATAAATATTTTGAAAGTTTACCTTTACTCGTTGTATTTATTTTCAATCACTGTTAGGTGTTGTTAAATTAATCTTTTATCTACCATTGTCGCGTACCAATTTTTTTGCAATCTACTTATTATATATAATTATAAATTATAATATTAGACAAATATAAATTGTAACAAATATACAACTTATTAAAGATGTTGAAGGTGTTGGCGTAGTACCACCGAAAGATCCATTTATGTAAAAAAAAACTTGTACAACGTTATAATAAAAAGTCTTAAAATTATTAAAAATACATCTAGGATCGACAATTTCAAAACAAATATTTTAGAAAAAAATAATCTAATTATTTTTATGTAACTTAGATTGATTTAAACTTTAGCTAATTTTCTTCCCTACATCAACTTCTAGTCGATCATAGTTATTGCAGTTTAGCTATTTTATTTCATAATATTTTTCTTAGGAAACAGCCTAAGTTTGTGCACAACAGTGACAATGTATCTAATCTTATTTATGGCGAATATAAATTTAAGTTTTTCTTTGTGAACTAACCTGAAGACAGTTTAAGAATTTTATTAAATTTTTCACATGAGACTTATCTATTGGACGCTTTATTAGCTGGAATATAAAAAAAAATATTTCTTCGAATATCAATTATACTAGTAATGTGATTGTTTAGCAATTGGTTAGGGACGTTTTACACTTAAGACTTATGCACTGGGCGCCTTATTCACTGGAATATGAAAAGACTTGTGCTTTGAGCACCTTATAAGCTAGAATATGAAAAAAAAATTACGTATTTCAATTATGCGAGTAATATGATTGTTTAGCAATTGGTTACAGACGTTTTACATTTAAGACTTATGCACTGGGCGCTGGAATATGAAACGTGAATTGGTTAGGGGCGACTTAGCGTTCGTCCCTCCGGCCTGCGACATGACCCCTGGCCGCGTCGCGAGTAATCTGCGGCTGTTCTGTTCTGTTCTGTTTGTAAGTGCAGGAGGCAAGCCGACGACAAGCAGCACGAGCCTCCTAATCAATAGAGCCGAGCAAGAGTTATCTGTGTCTGTGGCAGAGCCGCGGTTTACCTACTGCTAGGGAATCCCCAGAAATGGGGGAGGTGCAAAAACTCCCGCTACACCACTCATTTCCTTGTCCTACAGCCACGACAAGAAAGCACAATGAAGGCATTTAAATTCAACGCAAAAATTACAACGCCTAGTCTTACAAGATTCACTCCTTCAATAAATTCATATTAACATGACAAATTAATTCACTTTAATTCTATATTAACAATGTTAACAAATGTTAAAATAGTTATTTATATATCAAGTGCAGGAACGTAATTTTTCCGGATGAGTATTTTGTGGCCCTAGCTTGTGATCGATACTATAGAACGAATCCGGGAAAATAATTCTCCCCAGGAAATCAATAATTTGTTTTTATTTTTGTACAATGTTTTTAATTGTTATATACATACACTGTTTTGTGCTTATGTGTTCCAATACTACCAAGTTCTATCAACCTGACAACATGACGGCAGTCGTTGCATATAAGAAAAATAAACGAATATTCATAGGAACTATGTAGAATCAGTGAATAAGAAATAACTTGTGCAATAGAAACGTACAATATCGTCCTAAATATCACTATAAAACTAGACAACTGACAGATTTAATACCTACAAATTGAAACGTTAAATATTAAATTATTTTTTAAAGTATCTACGTATCTATAAAACATAGTATGTGTCATTTGAAACAGGTTGCAGATAAAGTTGAGTATATTTAAGTTTTATAAACTAATAATTTTTATAATTTTATTATAAATAGTCACATTATGTCAGTTTATTTGCAAATAATTATGTGCGATAATTAATTAAGATGAGCACCTATCGTAAATTTCATATTAAAATTATAATTAGTGTTAACTCTGTTATTATTGTTAATCCAATTGTGTTATATGTATGTACATAATCTTATTTTCCAAGAAATGTTTATAAACAAGTTGCTAAAATATGATCAGGAATTCCAATAAATTTCATTATTAATTAATAAGTGTTCAAACGATTATTAACTCTATGACAACTACATAAATATGAAAGTAAACTTACAATATTACTTTGTCGTCTTTATTGTTAATAAAATCCATGTTTAATTCTCAGTAAATCGCAATTTAAAAGCGAAAAGTCACTATAAAAACAATTATTGACTCGTAAAGTAAATCCCAAAAGAGCAATTTACAATTAAAATTAATAAACTCCCCATAAACTCATTCAATTCACGGCTCCGAATGTTCGGAGGTATGTACTCGCTCGTTATTTGAATCTTACGACGAATAAAACCATGGGAGCTTCAGCCTGTCATGATCGCTGTAGCTGAGCTGATAGTTTTTTATACTGGCAACCGGTTCTCAAATTTGCATAAATTATGTTTCGTTTTAATTTTAGTATAACTGCATAATTTCGTTGCGAATAGAAGTGGAATTTTGAAAAACGAAACATGAGATTTAGGTTAATTATATTTAAAGCGTATCAATTTCATTTATAATTTTCATTTAAACTTGTGTTATATATTAATTATTAATATAGGTTACCTTTGCTACATATTTATTAAGTATCAATTTTCAAAATTAAAATCACAATTAAGGTTACTAAAATAATTTAATGACTGACATTTCTAAAATTATTAAATCATTATGTCTAAGTAATGAAAGTGTAATAAATCATGTTTGAAGTTCAATACCCAAGAGAAAAACAATCTAATTCTAATCTAATTCTCCAAATCATCCAATTTACTGGGTGGAATTCTTTGAGTAGTGTTGGTGCTACTAGGTTCTGTTTCACATATATCTACCTGCGTTGTCTCTACCCTCCGTATATGTATGTGAAGCATGCACCTGCCCCATCTGAATTCTTTATCGCCTGTTAAACAAAACGCGGATCTGTCACGAGACGAATCGATCATGGACGAATTTATGAGGAGTTAAAATGATTGAAAGATGTTTTGAAAGAAAGATCTGATCCACGATGATTTAAGAGTTCAATATTTTTAGGGACAGCTGAAAAATGAGCGTCCAATACGATTATTTTATTATCGACTGTCACATTTAATAAGGAAGTATTTTTAATCATACCTATTTTGAATTTTGCGATTTTGGTGAATGTCTACGAATTAAGGATAATAATAATAATAGTAATAATAATAATTATAATAGTAACTTTATTGAGGTAATCTTAATGGCGATATTCAGCTAAATCTGATCTTCCACCTAACCAATATAATACATTTTTAATATTTTTACGTCTGAATATATCGTTCAAGTGCAACGTGTTTTAATAAAACTGCATATTTAATTATTTTCAGTCAATATTATCAATAGCAAGATTTGATCAACTTTTGAGAATAAGGTAATTGTTAATTTTATGTTGTCTTTATTTATAAAATGAATTAATTAAAGATAAAAATTAGATAAATCATGATTAATTTATCAATCAATTGGATTAATCAAACATACTTGCCAAAGTTAAAATTCAAAATAATATACCTGTAAAGTCGTTTTACAGACAAAGATTTAATATTTCTTGAAAGTATTGCCACATGGTAACATTACCAACACGCTTTTTCCCCCAATTTTCATAAATCTGGAATGTTAAATAACAATTGCAGAACAAGTTTGGTATTGAAATCAATCAACTCTAATTAAATTAAAATATTTTAGTCACAATAAAAAACATATATTTTAAAGATCATACTAAGCGCTCCTTATTGAGTATTAAATAAAGTTGCTGAAATACCGCCACTAGCAACAATTAAAAATAAATTAAATTATAACGAAAGAAACAAACTATTAGTGATTTTTAATTCAATTTTCGAGAAAACTACAATTTTTGTTGTACCTACTTGATATAAGCTAAATTAATATTTCTGATTTCAAAACAATAAAAGCATTTAAAATATTTTGTACTTTTGAAAACAAAGTTGTTTTATATTTGAAAAGCAAGGTTATGTGTAAATTTGTAGAGCAATATAATATTTTGTTTGCTGTGAAAATACATCATCCGTTATGCTTGCTTAAACTGCTGGAATAATTCAGTGGAACTATCCGTTCCCCGTGCAAACATCTTGGGTGATAAAGGTGTTTTATAGTAATGAAATCTGTTGTTATGATTGAGGAGATAGTCCGGGCCTGGTTACGCACACGCAGCGCGTAGAGCACTGTCCTTTGGCACGAAACCGAGCGAGCCGCTGAGTTACACACTCCGCAGCCACGTGGCGGTTCACACAGTTTCGCTAAAAACAGGATCAAATAAAAATCATAACATCGAGAGATGGGCCATTCCAGTTACGACCAAATATATGACGCTTTCTAACACTTATTCTCACGAATATATGTTCATCTACAATGTAAATAAATTTACCTAACATATTTTAATTGTTGTTGTACTTAATTTTATTTACATGTATACAATCTATAAAATACATTTCACATGAAAGTGATTTTTTTTTAACTGGTTAAGTACAGTGTTCTGTTTTCATACGATAGACAGTTTCGAAAATAATAGTTCATATGTTAAAATTAGCAAAAAAAAAAATAAAAATTAAATGAATCTTCTCAAAATTAGAAAAATTCTTGCATGAAACACAATAGAAAATGACATTTGCGTGATTACTAGTTCTTCCTAGAAAAATTTTTAACACACATATTTTTGGTCTTTCCGTTTCATTTCAAAATTACTTACTTAACAATATAAAACAAAAATTGATATTTTATTTAAATTTGTACGAATGTCAACACACTTTATTAATATGTTACATATTTCTAAATATATTGAAATTAGTAAATGGCAATTTATTTAATTTTTTGTTTGTAGTTTTCTTGAGAGAATACTATTTGCCTCATAAAAAATCTTGCATTTCTCTTCTTCTTTGTAATATACAATTAAAAACTAAACGTATTATTATTATTATTATTATTAACCACAGAAATACTACTAACACAACAATTTCTATAGTAGTAAAGTAGTAATTGTTAAGAAACATGTATCTGCAAAACTTTAAATCCTGCATTTATTAAGAATGCTGTTCGAAATAAATAAAGAATAAATACTTCAAATTTGAATTTTGTATATTTAATAAAACCGGAAATGATTCGATACAGAACTTCCGGGCGGCTAAGTATCAAATTTTAAAGGTCAAAATGAAGTTTTAATCATAGTGCAGACGCGACGTTCTGACCTATTATCCGTCTTAAATGTAGCCTTGGTTATTTAGGATGAGCTTCGTTGCCATCTTGGTTTCACGTAATTGTAAAGCATGAATTAAAGGTATATACTCCATTATATACGAAGGTATTTAAACCAAAACAAAATATCAAATCTTATAAAAACTGCCGATTCTGCTGTAAATTAATTAAAAAATTGTAGTAAAACTCTAAGGTCTTTTGTTTAGTTTCACTTTTAATCTTACTATTATTAAATTTTCCTTTGAAAATACAATTTCAAATGGATTTTGGCTTCAGGTAAAATCAAGAACATTCATATCAGACTATAATAATACTTAAGTTATTGTAGTCGTTTTGAACAATACTTGACTAAGTGTAAGTCTAGATTAAAAAGTCTTGTCTAGATATGAAGACTATTCCTTAACTTGCGCATAGGTGTAATTTAGATAGGGACAAATAATTGTTCTTTTTATATTTTACAATTATTGTTTCAACTCGAATGGAACAAACTTCGCATGATAGGTACATTTATATTTCGAAAATTAAAATTTTTAATTAATCTAGAGTCTTGATACTTGTCTAGAATTTTCTTGCATTGATCTGGAATAAGAAAGTATAGATCTAGACGGTAATGCTAGTCCTTATTTATGTTACTGTTTAATTTTTTTAATTGAGAATAATATTCGGAATAAAATTCCGTGAAAGTTGGTGAGCTGCACGCATTAGTTTTTCGTTCCGGCTTTGAAATCCTGGTTTGATGAATGAGCCACAAAAAGTCTATATGGTAAGCTAGTGCTGGAGTCTATATGAAGTGTAATATCCTCGCATATCTGTTCTTGCGGGTAATGAATAGCTGGCCGGTCCTGAGCGGAAGACAGTTCTGCTACCGCTGATGCATGGCCTGTCGCCGTCCCGAACCCCGCACCGCCGATCGGCGAGAAGCCATGCTCAGCTGTGGTTCTTTCCCTTTCGTTCGCCCTACTTCCGCGCCATGGCTACTCGCATGGAAACAATTACAAGACGCAGGCTCAGACTCACAAAACAAAACACTAATTGAAACTAACCTTTAAAAACAAAATCAAGCATTTGTTTTATGTGCAATGAGGTTCACACTGAAAATTAATTTTATGAGTTAAATAGAATATAATGATTTAATAGTATTTTATATTTGTAAAAATCCAAATTAAATAATATAAAGGAAAAATATTTTCTTTTATTATTCAACGGCAGTAATGAAAATTGTAATAAGGACGATTCTCTTCTTATTATTATACATTCTCACCAATACGAATATATAATAACATTTCACTCACTTGTGATTATTATGATCATTATTATTGACCTAGTGCCAAGTTGTGGTTCAGAGATGCGGAGAAACCGAGAGACGTAAGGCACTGGTTAATAATCTTCTAAACCATGGTATATACATTAACAAACATTTTGACATGAACATTAGTAAAAAATAAAGTAGACAGTCTTTGTTTTTATATTTGACGTTTCAGTTTGTCAACCTCACTTCTGATTTTTAATTTGGTTTTATTTGATTTACTTATTTAATTTAGAAGGGATATTTAAATCGTGAATCCATACTTTACATTTTTTTTGAGTTTATCGTAATTCAAACAATATTTGTATTTGAAGACTTGACTTGACTTGAAGTAATAAAAAAAAATTTCTCTAGTCAAATAAAAGTTAATAATAGTGACTCTCCAGGTTAATACCGAAAAACATTAGTTGTAATAGATGCAAATGATGTTTAACAAAAAAAAAAAAAATATATTGAGTGAACGAATAAACATTTATTAAAATAAACTATTTTGATGCGATATTATTCTATTAACCGATAGTTACGGTAACCGGCACTTTAACTAGATTTGGAAAACCAGACCTTAATAGAACATAATAATATAAAAATTAAACATATATAATAATGGAAGGTAATATGTTACACAAATCAGATTTTTTTTTATATGTAAAGTTTCATTGCGTTTAATCTATTAAAAATAAACAGTTATTTCTTGCTGTGATTTACGACGAAACGAATGAGTTAAATTTGTTATTAAACATGAAGAAAAGTGTTACGATTTATGTTCCAGTTCAGAGAATAATTTCTCATCTAGTATGCGTCCACTATCGTATTCCTTGTCGTGCGTTGTTTTAAGCATGGCCCCTTATTAGTCTAAATGGGTGGGCCTAACTCAGCTACAAGACAGATGAAATCCGGTTTCATAACGTACCAAATTATGACCTGTTACATTTATCTATTCTCAACTTTCTTCAGCCGCATAAACAAGCAAGCAATAATGCTTGTAATGAGCATTAGCAAATTCAGATTTCGCTGAAATAATAAACGTAATTGTATCAATTACAGGGCGTACTTAAGCGGGAAATTCAAATTTGGCTGGAGCAGCTTGTTTCCCAGAGTTGCGGTTAAGGCCCATTACTTCTAAACTGAACAAAAAAATAAAGAAACCAACCGAGTAAAAAATAAATTGCCATATATCATCCACACGTGAATAGCCTTTCCTATATTTTTAATCTTGATCTTGTTTTTATTGACATACACACTGACCAAGATTGGAGATTATAGTGCGTAGAAAACATTAGGCAATAGACAAAAAATGCCAAATATTGTTTTGTATATTTATGTAGAGAAAGCCATAGCCTTACAGATAAAATCGAAAGTTGGTAAAAAATTGACATTGTAGATTTTCAATAACAGTAGAAGTCGTAAATTCTCTACGCAAGTTAAACGTGATTTACAAGGAAATAAATTATTTTGCTGCCTTGATCTTAAAGAAAATGAAAATTAGAAAACATTCCAACAGCTCATTTTACCGATTTTCATTTTTTATGACTTTTTTCTACTTATTTAATCACGGATATTTTTGTTGGTTTTATACGTAGTGATTATACTATCTTGATGTAGTATCAACACAATATCTGATCAAGAAACAAAAAAAGTGCTGTCCTCCTTTCGCGTATGACAAACCGCTTACTAGCATTTTGTAAGTAGTTAAAATTGTAATAATGAACACAAAAAACATATAACTCAAAAGACTTGCATAAAAAATCAGATTAAAAAATAAGATTTTTTGTATTTTAATCGCATTTTTTTTTAAAGGTAGTGTATAATTTAAAAATCGTGTTTTACAAAATAGAATCCAGTTTCTAAGCAACAAATATTTTCATGCAGAATTTTGGATTGCTATTAGTGTATTGCTAGAGACAATTTAGTTTAACCAAAGGTGAAAAAAAGTTCAATATTATATAAATTGTTTTCTTCGGATAACACATATTATTGAATTGTTGTTTTATTTATGCATAGGGAACAGAGTAAAAAAATAACGGTTTGTTATTTTTAATTAGAGCTTTAGTTAAAAAAAAATATATTATAGACGAATAATAAAACCATTTAAATTTGAAATGTATTTTTTTATTTTAATTTACTTCGTAAAATTCGTATTATAAGTTCCCTTTACTTCTAAAATTATAACAAGTACAATTTTGAATTCGATTTTACATGAATATAAACATACATATAACACTTTATCACGGGTTTTGATATTGATATATTTTGAAATTAACATACTACAATATTGTAAGTTTGGGCAACTTGGCGTTTTAGTCTTAATTTGGTCCCTTCCATAATTTCGCTATAAAATTCCGTCCATTTTTGCATCCCATATTCCCTGGCTAGTCCCTAAGTGAATATATTAACTAAGGTGGACAAGAGGCGGATTAAGGTATAAAGCGACCGGACGGTACCCTGGGACTCCCGCGCCCCGCTAACTAAACGTCTGCAATCGATGCGGCATTAATCCTGCCGTAATGAATGTGAGGCGTCTTGCCGCCTACAGGCCCGGACTCCAGCAAATCGGGAACGATTTATTGCAATTTCATTGTTGGGTGCTAACATCGGGATAATGGGACGGAGGATTATGGGAATATATAAAGATTTGGGCAACAAGTGACGTGTTCATTTCAGAAAGAACTTGATTCGGAAATTAAATAAATTTTATACCTGCTCTTCATATGCAGATAGTATAATAATATGATTCATAAGATGGAAAGTGACACTAAATTGTAAAATATTGAAATTCAAATGAGGTTGTTACCGTTTAGTCTTGTATTGGAAAATAAAATATAGGAATAAGTTGAAATTTTCAATGCAAGTACCAATTCTCATAAAATTAAACAATTTTGTTTCATTCATATAGTATGTATTCAGTGAGTTTTTTAAAAAATATAAATAAATAAATAAGAAATTGTTGATGGTTGCCGTAGTTGAGAAGAAACCGAATTTCGAAGTAGAGGCTTTTGGGTCTTGTCCTTTTGCATTTGGATCAGGATACGGAATATGATCCTAAAAAGTTTTGACTTCTTTCGTATCGATGAAAACCATCCTACAAATTTAATTATATTGTTATTCTGCTGTTTGTACATTTTTTTGTATTAAATCGGTATTTCGGAATATTGCTCCTTACGGTAAATGTCAAATTGATAACTTCAAATATTTTAAATTGGGATTTATTATAAATATGAAAACCAAATGAATAAAGTGAATATTTGTTTATGACTTTAATACCACTTTTATTAAAAGATAAAATAAGGTATATTTAATGATTTTATTGAATACATTTTTTTACGAATTTAAATATATTAGGTGTACTATAAATTAATGTTATGTGGAAGTATGGCATGAATTGAATATTAATACGAATATGTAGGAAATAAAATTTAAAAATATGAGTACACACAAAAAGTAACAAATTTTACTACTTTCACAAATTAATGATTAATTACTTGTGCTAATAATTAATCTTATGATTTATTTAAGTATTTAATTTTCTAATGAAAAATAAATGATGTCTTTATTGAAATATAAACTTTCTAATTTTAAATAATTGCTTAATATCACGCATATGTGTTTATTATTATTAATATTATTAAAAGCTACTACTACACGTATAAATAGATAATAAAAATTCCAAGTTAATAAATATCTAAATCATCAATGTTATTACGGTGAGGGCCTAATTTTTGGGAAGTGTTATTTTAAAAAATTGCATTCGAAAATAAAAATTATTTATCATTTAGAGAGTATGATATAAAAATCCTCGGTTTTACGAGCACAAAATAACATTAAATTTTTTCACTCATCCAATGGATATTGTGTGGCGGTGAAAGAGGCAGATTTATTCCCAGTGTCCAGTGTCGTCCGTGACGGATAGCCGCGGGGGCAGCGGGGCGGGTGATTAGCCAGGACAACGTGTGGGCAGGCTTTAGCCAGTGGCGGCGGCAGAGGGGTGGCGTTCCTTTACAGCAGGTGAACGCAGCCGCCGAGAGATTTAATCAGTAGGGAAAACATTTTTGGGGACATTAGGAAATATAAATACAAATTAGGAATAGTTTTGTGGAATGGGCTATAAATTTACATAACTATTTTAATAAATAAAACAAAATAACACAAATCTCACATAACAATAGGATTGGTTAAGCCGATTTTTTTATATGTTAATGATTAAAAAATGCAGTAAAATTTAGTTGTTTATTCAGTATTAATTGTTTTAAAATTACATGCGCATGCTTAGAAGAGAGAGTGAGATGTGACTTTTTCTTATATTAAGTAAACTTTTATAACGAATGTAAACAAGAAAAGTGATGGTCATTTGTTACCGTAGTAAGCGAGAATTTGTCGGTTTACAAACAAAAAGCTCATTTTTGTACAATTATAATATTGGCATTATTATTTTACGAGTTATGTAATGATATAAGTATTATGTTGTTTGTACATCATAATCCAGAAGCCAAATCTAGAGGTTTAGTTCTTTTCAATCTTCTTATTTCTGAGGAATTGTCTAATTAATTTAGTGCAAAATTATTTCTCTAGTTAAGTAAGTGATTTTCATATTTAGTAGAGTATGTTTCTATTAGTTCCTTAATATCTTTAATTTTTAAATCCAAATGTATTGATTCATTTGTGACATACCATGAAGTATTTACAATTAATCGTAGACATTTATTTTGAAATCTTTGTTTAATATTTAATTAATGCAACAATTTATTTTTTATTATGCAGTTGTGGTATTATAGAACTGTTTTGAAAGATGAGTAGCAAAGGAAGAAGGAATGTAGTAATCATATTTGCTTTTAATTCGAGTTGCTAACTGAGTAAGAAAGTACGGGAATCTAATAAGTGTGATCCTTGTTGTCCACCTACAGTGTCCTGCCGTCGTGCGCTCCGTGCATAATTCTTCCGGGTGTCGGCATATTTTATAATTCCGGTGTAAATTCGTTAACACTTCGGAAAGTTTTTCCAGCGTTCTAAATCTCGCTTTAATTCCGCGGCTCTCTGTTTTCACTTTGCGAATCGATAGCGAAACATTCGACGCACACTAAATCCGGAATGAATCCTCCGGACACCTCCGGACCCCCCAAGCCTCCCGGAAGCGGATGACGCCCTCTGACCGCTTCTTTGTTTTGCAGAGATGCGAGATGTTTTTGTAGCGCGTGGTTAATGAATTACTTCCCGCATTATATTTGTATCGTCTTTCTTAAACTGCATCAATAGGACCAATGCGTTACCAAGTAACCAAACATATGACACACTTTATAACAAAATGACAAATCGCTCTCTAATCGGGCAATCGTTCAAATTGTAATAACGAACACAAAAAACATATTACTCAAAAGCGGGATTGCATAAAAATCAGATTTTTTTGATTTTTAAATCGCATTTTTTTTCTTTCAAAAGGTATAGTATAATTTCAAAAACGTGTTTTACAAAATAGCATAAAGTTTCTAAGCAACAAATATTTTCGTGGAGAATTTTTGATCTCTTGTGGTTAGTGAATTACTTTCCGTATTATATTTTGTATCATATTTCTTAAACTGCACCAATACGACACCAAGTAACCAAATGTGTGACACTTTATAACAATACGAATTGATTTAATTAATTTGTGTCACTATTTGATCCAATTTATCAGTTCCTAGTTAAATACATTATTTAAATTTAGTGTTGTAGCAAATATACATACATATGTGTATATTGGTTTTGCACAATAAATCGTAAACGTTTCAAACATTTATATATGTTACCAATTGTCTAGTTAGCATAGCAGTAAAAATGTAATGAGATCACATACTCGTATCTGTGTCCTCTTTTATGCTTGATTAGTGATCTATAAAATCTTAGAATATATTTACATCCTCAAGGCAAAATAATATACCTATACAATTTTTTCTCAATAAATTATATGTGGGTCTTATTATTAGTCAGATCCTTTTACTTTTTGCTATGTAGAGCACACATATGTAGTTACAAAGAAAAAACTTTGGCTCTGCAAGAAATAATAATCTACCATGTAATATTTATTCTTTTTTTTTTAATAATTACTATGATGAATTTGTTAGTTTTGGTTTGTTTTCGCTCAAAGATGATAAATCAGAAATTAAAATTGCAAAAAAACTTTTGTTTATACTTCTTTCTTTCTTATTTATTGTTTGTTTTGTAGCTCAAATGTCAGATTGAATTGCCAAGATTAAAATAGTTTTTTGGAGCTGAACATATCTTCTTCTTACACAACTTGAAAATAATTTTAATTTGAAATTACTGCGTTGACAATGACATACCTATGATAGTTATGAGTATCGTAATCGCTGCAGATGTCAATTGAATTCCGAGCTCGGAAAGCCAGGATTTTAAGACATCTTAGGCCTGATATGATTCATAACATCCGTGGTTTCATGTTATTATTATTATACTATTATACAAAATTATTTTATGGGTAACGTTTTCGTGATCAAGTCTGTATGGAATAATATGATATGACAATTGTCCCGAGTTATTTTGACAATTTTTTACAGTAAATATTAATTACCATACTGACTTGTGACTTATTTACTCTGCTTACTTTCGTCCTTGTAAACAAAAGCTTAATATCCTGATACCGGTTAAAGTTATTTAAGTAAACTGTTGTTTACTTATGTTATTTTTTTGTGAGGTTAAGTAACACACTTCAAATTTTATTTTAAAGTATATACTCGTAATTAAATAAGTATTATGTACTATATGAACATTGTGGTTGTAGAAAGTTGGCAGGGTTTTTTCGCGACTCATGACATATTAACCCTGGTAACTTTTGTCTAGGTAAACAAAAGTTTAGTTTCCTGAAACTGGTAAAAGCTATTTAAGTGAACATTTGTTAGGTTATGTTATTTTTTTGTTAGGTTAAGTAACACACTTCAAATTTTATTTTAAAGTATATACTCATATTTAAATAAGTATTATGTAGTATATGAACGTAGTGGTTGTAGAAAGTTGGCGGGTTTTTCCGCGCCTCGACGTGTATATACCGGTAGGTTGTGTGTGTATAATAATAACAATAAGTGTGTTGTGTGGCACGCGTAAACGCGGGCGAGTTTCACAGGGACAGATGGCGACAGGGCGCTTTTCTCGCCTGGCAATAAAAATCCATCATTTGACAAACACAGAGCAGGCAGACTCGCAGGAGCGTTCTCGCGCCGTCACGTGACAAGAGCGAAACACTACACAAACACCAGCGCCACACATCCATGGCCCACGTGATTTATCTCGCTATAAATCCGCGTTATATTTTAAAAGTGTACAGGCAAAAATAATATGAAAATTGATGCGCACCCTACATGCTATGTGCAATGTGCTGTTGAAGTATTTTTGTTAATTTTTTTGCTCTGTTTTCTGTATTTTTGTTTGGTTGCATGAATTTTTCGAGTGCTTTTAATTGTGCCGCATTTACGCTATATGTTATCGTCAGTTTGTGTTTGGTTTGTTTACCGCCCGCATAAATTTACAGAAATTCGAATTTAATGTAGTCGCTACGTGCGGATTTAAAAAAGGTTTTCCCCAGATTCTGCCACTATTACTTTTCCTTTTTCTCTCTCACATATTGTCATTCTTTTCCCTCATCCTTTTTCATCAATTATCATTGTTTTAGCATCAAACATTTTTGTATCGACAGACGGTAACCATTATGTAATGAAGTGTCACCTTTGATGAATTCTTCAATTCCAACTATGTCGCGTGCCACCAAAGGAAAAGGCAGAAGTTGTAAATAAATTGTACTCTTTAGGGTCGTAAAATTATATTTCATTTGGTACCTCAAAAGGGTGACTTTAACCAGGTTAACTAAAAAAAATAACTAACACTAATTTAAGCAACATACTATCAAAAATTGAAGTCAATAATAATACAGGAAAGTAGGGAATAAGGTTTTCGGGATGGAAGCTCTTGCACAGGACACAAACAAAATCAGGATATCTACTGAGCAAATGATACCAAACTCTAAAATCCTTAAAAATATTTACTGTAAATGTTTTCCTAAATGACTTTAAAAATTTTTTTTAAGGAAATTCCTAAAATTTAGCTACACTGATTTGAGCTAAAATCTTGGCGTGCCATTTCAAAAGTCATCTTTGTTATACAGTACTTTATACTGTAATTTTTCGTCTTGATTTATTTTGGGAATAAACGTCTTACATCAGAAATAACTCTAAAACTCCAAATATGATACAACAATCTGTTTTTTTACATCTTAATATAATAAAATCTCCTTATCTTAATCCATCTCTGCGCGAAGGAAAACAATTTGTAGTCCATAATGTCAAATGTCAACATATGATAAAGAACATTTAACACACAATGAGAATTACGAGCAGTTTATGTATAAATATGTATAAAACATGTTGTTGGGTCCGCACTATAAAATTAGTATTGTAATGACTTCTCCGAACCACGTGTCTCCGTGGGTGGATCCAGCCAGAGTTCCAGTCTTCACTGTTGGTCTGTCAGTCGGACTTCCCTCCATCGTGCATCAACAGGACACGACGGGGGACTTCAACCACGAGGAAAAAGAAGATCCAGTCAATAAGGAATAAACTAACAGAAAATCCTACTCCCACTTATTATACGTAAAAGAATATTATATGTAAATAGAAGAATTAATAATAATCTGCATGTAATGAAGATAAAAATTAATGACATTTTTGTTTCAAAGAAATATAAGGCTTTGCTAAGTTAAGGCGACATGTATGAAATTAATGAAAACAAAGAATCAAGAAATGATACCTTTTCTATTAAATTTTGAAAGATTAAAGTGGAAATAAAAAGTAAGACTTAAGGTTTGCTAGAATCTACAGTTCTAAGGAGTTCTTGAACTAGTGATCCGACGCATTTTAGAAATGAAATAGAATTTGAAATTCTGAGAATTATCAGTTCGGCATTCGAACAGGTCAAAACTATCTATCAAATTCTAATGGAAAGGTTCTGACTTATCTTGCTAGAAAGCAAGTATTTTAAATTCTGTCTATGCGCAGTAAAGATTTTTGAAAATTTGCTATCTGCTACATATGAAATATATACCAATTTTATTAATTATATAATAATAGTCGATTTTAAGATTATATCCGAAGGAGGGACCATAATTTAAATTAATCTTAGAAACACCCAACTAAATAAAAAAGTGTTAATTAAATTCTCTTGTTATTTATTTGATAATAATTACATAGAACTCTACTATGTATAATACTGTGTTTATTGAACTGTTATGAATATTTTTTTATATATTTATTTAAATCTTTATTTACAACTAGTTAGAAAAAAAAAACAACAAGCATTTTATATTGTTTTTTCTTTATAATTTAGATGCCAAATTATTAGTTTCTTTTAAATCTTCTTATTTCTGAAGAATTATAAAAATTTAGTGCTAAATTATTAATATGGATATTTATTTAGTTACAGTAATGTTTACACCACTACAATACAAGGATAACATGGTCAATAAATTTTAGGTACTTAAGGATCAGTTCCATTTAAAAATTATAAATTTTAAAATTAACGCTGAGACAATGTTAAAAATGTCTAAAACTAAAAAGTAATAAATACATGTAGCCATTATTTCATATGGCTATAGTAAATAATTGTAATATTAATATAAACTTTAACAATATGAATTAAACTTGGAAAATGAAAAAGAAGTACCAAAGAAGTTGTAAACAGCTGACACTCTTGAACAATAGCTTTCTATTGTGTGACAGAAAAAATGTAGTTATAAAATAAATGTAACAAAACTGATATTCATCGAATAGCAATGGCTGGTATAATGAAAACAATCACATCTCCGGTGGAATGATTGAACACTGGGTAATCGACACAATGATTTACGCGGTTATTGTATGCAAATTTCGCATTGAAGGACTGCAATCATCTCTGAGAGACAAAGCCGTAATTTAATTATGTGTAATTTATTACGCAGATTACTACCTGTTAATGACAAGCGGCTACTGGCCGAAAGAATCCGCCGAGCGATACGTGGATGACATACTAAGTTGTAGGCGGAGTACACACGATGGCAATGTGTTATTATTTATGTTAAACAGCGCAGATACGCATTCAAATGGAAAGAGCTTATTGAAAAAACATTTCACTCTCACATTCCAAGAATTACAAAAATTGTTTTTCTTTATACAAGCAAGCCTGTAATTTTTAAATTAACCATTCCATTTTTTCATGCTATATTTATTGTTAACAATGACCAGTTTTGTTTTCTTTTTAAATAAATATATATTTATTAAAATTTTATATAAGTACAGGTAACTCACAAGTGCATATATTCTAGAAATAGGGTGATAATGTATATAATTTAAAATATAAGCAAAAGTTAAAAATTATAAAACAAGTGAAATTCTTGTTTTCTGTACATAGCAGGAAATCATTGTTATTATTTGATTATAGCATTATACTCAGTATAATATTAGTAATAAAGTAAAGAAATATGTAATAAGTTTGAAAGTAAAATAATAATAGTAATATAGTTCCATATCTGCCTGTTTCTAAATATAGCGTAAAATAATACCTATATAAGTAATAATATATAAAAATAAAAACAGTTGAAGTTGAAATTTGAAATAATCATTTAAAAATGTGCGTGTTACCAATAAGATGCTTCATTTTCAAGTCATGTGATTTTAATCACGCATGCGCTTTTACTGTACAACTCATCGAACATAACCTTGTTTGAAATGTAGCAATTTGATTGGTTGAATGAGGAGACCAGCCATAAGTTGAAAATCCACAAATATAAGGAACTAATAAAATAAAGTTTTGTCTTTTCAAATTTGGGTGAACAGATTTTATTTAATTATTATATTTAATCGCTTATATCAATAACTTAAAAAAGAAAAAAGAAAAGAAAAAATTCGAAAGTGTAATATAGTTTAAAATAAAATTTACCTTATTTTTTAAGCAGGAATACATTGATTTAAATCAGATTTAAATCACAATGATTTTTTTAACTTTTGCAATTCTTATTTAATATCAAAGATTTACGAAAATTAAAAGAAAAATCGTGTAGGTAGTGTTGCCATGTGGCAGTTGTTTCAGGTGTAGTACCTGAAACAACTGCCACATGGCAACACTACTTACACTATTTAATTTCATCGGTAAAAGGACTTTATTAATATATGTATATTATTTTGAATTTATAAGGTGGAAATTTTTTGCCACAATAGGTATATTTTTTTTGTGTAACATGTCTTTGAAAATATACTACAACTTTAAAAAAACTTAAAAATTGGAATTTTTTACAACCCTATTTTAAAGTTGTAAGTTTTGTTTGCTCTGCATCCACCTTAAATAGTCATGAGTAAGAAGTGTCACTGTTCTCGGAAAAGTAAGAACATATAAAGAAACAAGTATCTCGTAGTACAAGTAAAGCTTGTAAGTTACAAAATTCCTGCCATTGGTAAGCAGTTACACTTGCAAACTACTTGCTGATCTAATTAACATACCTGGTGAATTCCTGCTGCATCCGAGTATAGCTGTTCACGAGCGGCAATTAATTTCACTTTTCAATATCCCGCGGAGGGCGGGGGGCTGCGATGATGCATGGCTGCAGAGACGCGGCCCCCGCTGCCTTCTGGGTGGTCTCCACTCATTAGCCACACTTCACGACGGCCGCAGGAGTATGATTGCTGTAGCAGTATCAACTTCATTGTGTAAACGCTAAATCAGTAATTGAATAATGCTAGTAAACTACAAGATTGGTATATTTAATAGGGTTTTACTTAAAATTGAAAAGTTAAGTACTTGAAATTGTTCACTTTCCAAAATGGGGATTTTATTTTTTGTAATCTTAATTAAATGTTTTATTTTTTTACACAATTTCAATCAATTTTATTTAAGGAATATTTTTTGTCAAGTTGACATTAATAAAATTATATCTTTATGCGAAACTATAAGATGAGAAAATAACAATAGCTCGCGTCACTGTTTCACAGCATGTCTAATTCTCACACGCAAGGCAATTATTTTGAATGTTATTTATCTACAGTTTAAGCTTAAAAATAAAAAGAAAATCACAAAACTAGTGTAACTTTGGCATTTTTTGTAGAAAAACTTACTTAAGAGCAATTTGATTTTTACTCTTTTACCATGTAAGATTTAAATTTGACAAAACGATTGAATAGTATTATTTCATCGAACTGTCAATATTATGCAAAATGAGGAGAATAGAATTTTACATTGTATTCAATCTTTTAGAAATTTTTAATTTAGCACTCAGTATGACGGTTTTCCTATATTCTAATACTGCCGAATAAAGCATTTGTACTACCAGACTACAAAAGTGCAGAAGCAAAAGTTTTCCTGCCTCAAACTTCGTCAATGTGTTTGTACGACTGTGCTGTTTTTACAATGCTTATCGATTTTTCTTTCGCTGCGTTACCTACTATAGAAAAGTGTATTCTGATTGATTTCTTTGCACATGAACTGAATACCTTTGATATTTTAGTCATTGCATTTGCAATTGTTGAAATATCGACATGTATATTTATGGGTATCATACTATTAAGCTACAAATATTTTATGAAGTTGTGTAAATTTAATCTTAATTGGTAAAAAATGTAGATATAATGTAAAATATCATATAATTATGAATAAATAATAAAACGGGGTGATATTTAAAAACGAATGTAAATATTGAGCGGTTAAATACTTAATGAAAATAGTGTCAATTTTGCTGGCGAAATCGATGAATGAGCATTTCCCGTATGTTGGCAAAAAAGATTAATTCAAAATATCTGTCCGTTTAGATAAACGACCGAAATAAAAAAGCTTGTTCATTTAAATACTTTTTAAAATCCTACAAATCACCTGAATGACATTTAAACAAACGATTTGTATCAGTATTTTTCATAACTAAAAAATAATTTTAATTGGCCAAACATGTACCTATGTATGATAGTGAGCTATAAATCTTCGTAGAACATGAGTATCTCTTCCCACAGCACGCGCGTGGTTCACGCACACGTTCACGCTCCCACTCACGCGTTTCCTTCGTTATTTCATCGCGAGTGCCCGTAAATCACGATTTACGCGCCATGTAAATTTTCCTGACGGATCTGTCAGTTAGTTTGGGGAGCGTCCACTGGGCTACGTATGTTTGCAAGGCCATGGGTTTGTATACGCACATCCGTCATATTAAAGGAAATGTGTAAATAACCAGCACTTGATCACTGGATAGTGAGATATAAATCACTATCATACAATAGTTTCGCCAATACTGCATCCAACGAAAATAACACTTTCACATGTTTATTTAACAAAAATTTACTCTTTTTCATTTCAAACTATAATACTCTAGTAAATATTTATATGGATCGATTTTAATCAACATTACTTTCATTTTCAATGTATATTTTTTTTACTAAATCGAACGAAGCGATAAAATCAAAAATTAGTATCTTCAAGGTCTGAGAAAATTGTAGTCATTTGTCTAATCGAAAGTGACATGAATTATTAATATTTTTTATCTATAAAGAAATCTTTTTTCTTAAATTAAGTTTCATTTTCAAATTCAAATATTTTTTGGAAAATTATATAAGTAAACAACAAAATACAGGTGGGAGTTTGTTATAAATAAATCCTTGTAATATGAACTGACAGGTGAATAATTAATTGCAGAATTAGACAATTAATTTTGACAAAAATTTATTACTTTGCGTTTTAGAAAGATACGACTCATGTGGAGATATAAAACATTAAAAAAATAGATGAAAAAAGTAGAAACAATAAATTATAAGGACTGTATCATCATCATAATAATTTGTATTGTTGCACAACATTCTTAGGAGGAACAGAGTATATCAAGTTCCTTACTTGATTGTTTTTAATTGTGTCATATTTTTTAGTAGTGTAAGTTGTCAGTCTGTTTAAAGTCACATTAAGTAGTACTTTTCAAAAAAAAAAATTCTTTTTGTAATAAACTCAATAATATCACCATAAGAAGTGAATGAGAGACATAAGTATCGCTTTCCTCCTTTAGTGATCATAAGCCTATGACAAATTGCTCTCTATCCGGGGATATGAAGTCACAAGGATGTCCTCACGTTTCAAATATTATTATTTATTTGTAAATATTGAACATTTTATAATAATTTTTACTACACTCTAATCTTTTTACTCATAAAATAATCTCGGAAAATGCTTTTGGTTATTATTCAATTATACTTTGTCTACTAAGGATAATGAATTCGAATCCTGCGTATACCTACAGAGTGACGTATGAAATTATTGAAGTATGGGGATTTCCAGAACTATAAAAGATACGAAATGAGGGTCAAACAGTTTACTGGTTACCCTGAACAGATATTTTTCTGGACTGTTATAATTTTTATTAATTTCTACATGTATTTATGATTTCCATAAACGGTTGTTAATCATTGTTGTCTGTAACATATCTTCAGTTTATATTTTTGATTACGTTGGTGTCTCTAGTTGGGTATTTTGTGTCCCCGCCCCATTATCTGTGAATCTGAAGGTAAGTAGCCATGGCCCTGGTTAATAGAGGTATGTTGTGGCTACTCTCTCGTTAGGTTCGGCCGTTTCGCATAGCCGGAGCCAATTAGAGCCGCTATTCGCTACTCAACCGAGTTCCGAGTCGACTGCGTGTATGTAGCGTGCTGTGTTAGACCAGCTGCAAGTTCCGATCCCGTGATAGCACTCCAGTGCCGTCCGTGCTCTCACAGTTACACAAACTCAACTAACACAGCCTAAAATAATAAGCATTTCTTTCACTTTTAAAATCTAATAACATACCCTGATGTACTGCAGGTATAAATTCATCTCGAACAGAATGCAGTTTATCTGACATTTATTTTTGGTGAGAAATATTTCTTGTTAGAAGCCATTGATACAGGCAACGGTGGCTCACTTTCTTAAAGTGCTGCGATTCGAATTGAGGGAAATGTGAGAGATGGGGTTCAAATCCCTGGTTCGCCAAATTTTATCCAAATAAAACCACGATAACCGAATCGTTTGAAACCCACCGTAAACTGTAGATCTCTGGCAGAGACTGTAAGCTGACAACTTAGATTACAAAATGCAAGTAAAACCTGTAATGATCTTTATTAAACAACGAAAAAACAAAAAGCGAGAAAAATCTAAAATTTTACTTTCTAAAAACTTAGAGGTACACCCTCAAAAAATTGTTTTTTTTTCAGAGGTCTTATTTTCAACGTGAATATCTTGAGGACGATAAGAGATAATTGAATTCTGTTGGAAAATTTGCAATCAGCACATCCTTATTTTAAAAAAAGTTCCCAAGCGAAAAACTGAAATTCGGGTTTTTTGTTTTCCTCATTTATCACCGAATCGTTCCAAAGATCGTATAGGCTGAGAAAATGTTTCTTGTGTAACTTTGCCCGTAAAATCGGCTGGTATAATCGTTGAGATTTTATATTTACTCATTTTTGAGATACATCCAAAAATACATACTTTTTTGAGGGCTGACTTTAAGATCAATAATTACAAGAACGAAAATAGATAATTAAATTCCATTACAAAATCAGCGCAATGGGGTCAGTCAATAGGGAATATTTTCAAAACATATTTTTTTTTAATCAAAATTGATATTTTTTATTTTATTTTAAAGTGAAATCCTAAAAAATTGCAATTTATATTGTTCAAGTAATAACAGCTTTTCAAAATAAGTGAATGGTTGGTTGCACCAATATTTTCCCTTAAATGGATAATATAAATAAAATGCCAAATGAATAATTCTACATTGGTGTCAAAATCTCGATAAAAATAGATTAAAAATAAAATAAACGGAAGTAAATTTTGGGACAAATAACTAAACAAGCAATTACATAAAAAAATATTGGAAAACAGCACACACACTAGATGGAAGATAATGAGGAAATGAACACAAGAATGAAATATATGATATTATATTAGCACATCTAGTAATAAGTAATAAAGTGTGATGATGTTCCATACGTACAGATTTTTTATGTTTGGTATTTTATCGTAGCCTACGGCACTGATGTTAAAATCTATAGCGTGGTGGATCGGCAGGAATTGTTAATTGAAACCTGAGCCCTGACCAGTACACGAACTGTACCGCAGGTTGCACCTCTACCTGCTAAGTGCAAGCGAGCACATTGCACGATCAACTATTAAATTCAATTTTATTTAAATGCAATATCGTTACGGCATGAATATCAAACGAGGAATTTTACTTGTACAACATGCGAGATCATAAACGGTGGAGGTGCTTATTTCAACGATGGAAGACGTAACGGGATTTAAGTGCTTGATTCTATTCTATTAAACTTAGAAAATAAGTGACTATTTAAATATCATGCTAAGACCATTATTAACATAATTACGTAATAGGCTTAAACAGAGTACATCTCTGCACACATAAAGAGTGGTGAATACCCTACATGTAAAATCGTATTTTCGTTAGTTCCTGCTTCCCTTATTATTTTAAGTAAAAAAGCTTCAAATAACACTTTTTGGATATAAAATTATACACCTGAATCAATAAGTAAAATTAATTTTACGTGCTTTCTAATCTCAGAAATTAAGTATAAAAATATTATAAATCACCAAAAAAAGCAGTAGCTATGAAATTGAGACAAAAATAACAAATGTTTAACGTTTAACTGTCAAGTTAGTTTATTATTATTTCTAATTACTGCTTTCTTAAGATACGCTACAAAATATAGCAATTATATTTTATTGTTATTTTTTAAATTCAAAATTAATTTATTACTTCCACAGTAATTTGTACAGAATTGACCTATATATTGTTTCATATTTTACAGATTTCTGGTGCATTTCGTGCATGACTTTTTAAATTAATTTGTTACAAGTATTTCTTAAAACACAATAAGGACTAAAAAGGAAAAAACATTTCTTTAAATTATAAGAGTATAAATGTATAATTTATTTAAATTTTTATGCATTTATTTATACCTGTACAAAATTAAGTTAATGAAATATAATATGTTTACATGTATATTTTTTTATTTTGTACACAAATCCTCTAATAAAAGTGATAAAAATTAATTTCTCGTATTATTTCCACTTGAAATCATTATCATCTTAACCCACATTTAATTATCTACCCTACACTCAAAATACACATTTCCCCCACTCTTACTACGCCTGCCATGTGCTCTTGTTTTCTCCGGTTGCGACACTAGCGCCACCAGTGTGTACTCGCGCAAGCTCCCGGAACTTTGTAGCGCTCGCACTGCCATCTAGCTGTCCGGACGCGAACTTATTTTCCCGCGCGCGCTTGTTCTGTCGGTAACGAAACTTGGGCAGGAGTGGGGTGATTTCAACGCCAGAAAGAGAGGAACCCGCGTAGGAATATGCACACTACTTTCACAAGGCATGGAGGAGGAATATTATCAAAATTTTGAGAGATTTCGGATGTTGGATTGTTTTGGAAATAAACTATTAATGTTTTTGGACTGTTTAATAATTATTTGAAATGTTTTTTTATAAATAAGACTAATATATAATTTTCTTTTTCAGGTAATTGTCATTTCTTATCTCTGGCGAGACCTACTATTATTTTTGTAAGTAACAATAATTATATATATTTATATTTAATAGTAATATATCTTTTGTTGTGTAGAAGATATTTTTGTGTATTTATTTAACTCTTTATTTCAAACTGGTGCAAGAAATAACTCTCATTGAAATTCTTTCAGTTTTATCAATCTTGATGATTAGTTCTTTTCAATCTTCGTATTTTGTGTTAAATTATTAATATGGTTATGTAACCAATTTTCATATGGAGTACAGTATGTTTATTACTCTTTTAACATTTTTAATTTTTAAATTCGAATGTATTTAGAGTAGAAAAAAATCTTATTAAAATCCGTAATTTAATGAGTTTAATAAGGCTCTAATTAGTAGTTACCATATGCACCCTTCATCACATAATAAATCATCTATTTTATAATTTAAATCAAAGGTAACTACACCACCAGTGGCGTTAGTTAATAGAAACAAACCCTAAATTAGTATTAATGACCTAGGGCTAGTGAAACCTATCGTAGCCAACCTACACTTTCCATTATTTATTAACCTGATTCGAGACTCCATTAATCCGTAATAAATCACATGTACAATGTCACCAAAACAAAAATAACTCACAAAATGCAAAGCCATCTTCGTATAGGATCGAGGGTAGTAAATCATATCGTTGACGGGCGTAGGAATTTTGGCAAGATGGTATCGTCTCACACCCCGAGCAGGCGGGACTGTTCGCCATCTCTGTCCGACACAAAGAGAGGATACAGGGGACGGTGTGGTGTTCTCTCTGTCGCACTCACAGCAGGGGTAGGACAAGGCGTGTAGGGTAATATGTCATGGTTTGACGCCTGGAGAGGTATCTGTGGGTGGTAACATGGATCCCAACCACTTCAAGAGGACCAGTAGGTTACCAGATGTGGACGAACTTTACAAATAACCCCTGTGGTGCAATTTCCACTTCAGCGTTAAATGCCCTCTAAGATAGCGAATTCAATGATGTATTAAATTTTTTGCTTGTTTACTCATATTAAAGAAACTAAACATCCAAAACAAAACAAACAAAAACAGCAATTCTAGTGCCAATTTCTCTAATTTATCGCCGCATACATTCTTGTACATTTTCGAATGTCTACATATGTAAATATTTTTCAGCGTTAATATTTGTAATTTATAAGTCCAGTAAATTTCATGACACACTTTTCGTAGCTTTCATAAAATTTTATGTGGCTTCTTGTGCACTAACAATGTTTGAGTTTTCAAGTTGTTTATGTTTATTTATAACAGTGTTTCATACGGGCCTATTGTTGTATTTGTCAACACCGGTCAGCTGAAAGAGTCACTTGCTAATGAACTGAAATATGCGTGGGAAACCGCTTAAAATATACTGACCGAACAGACTGCATTAAATTGTCTAAAGAAAATTTACAATTTCAAGACGAATCACCGTTTCATAGAATCACCGCAAAACTGATTTCTTATTATTTAGCTTTTGCTAAAAAAAGAGAATCACAAAAAACTTATTGAATTGTCTCAATAAACTTTCTTTCAGTGTTTATTGGAGTATTATACGTAACACCATTGGTAATAAGTTCATCTCAACAATTTCTCCATCTGTGTTTGTATATCATATATATGTAAAAATATTAGTTAATAATATTTTATAATTGAAAATATATATAAAAATAAATATAAATTTAACGAACACAAATTTTGCCGTTTATTCTAGTCGAAATCTGACAACTCAATAATACATAGCAACTAAAAACATATCGTAAAACATTTTATTGAACAACACCTACTACTTTCTTTATGAAGCAAGCAAAGGGCACTACACAAGCCCTCCCCAAGAAAGGAAGTAGTAGGTTGTAAAAAATCAAAAAAATTAACAATATAACGGAATGACAGTTGTGTCATTGAGGTTGCTGAACTGTGTTAATCAAAATGATTGATATAAGCTGGTTTAAGTCTATCTATTGACACTGTTTCTATCTTGTCATCTATAAGAATTTTAAAAAATTTATCATATCTTTTGACAACTTTGAAAGGTCCATTATATGCTGGTTTAAGAATGGGACCAATAGTGTCATTTCTAATTAAAATATGGGAAGTTTTGAATAAATCTGGATGGATGTTGTGTGATGTTTTTGTTGATAGTCTTGTAGTGATTGGAGTAAATTTATTGATTGTGTTTTTTAATAGTGTTAAATATTGATTTGCTTCTGCTTTATTTAATATGTTATGTTTAGTTGTGGGAATTAATTCTCCAGGAAATTTAAGGTTCGTGCCGTACACGAGTTCTGCAGAACTACAATTTATATCATTTTTTACGGAGGATCGTATTCCAAGAAGGACCAACGGAAGGAAACTGATCCATTGTGAAGGATTTTGAAAGGTTTTTAAGGAAGTTTTTAATTGTCTGTGAAAACGTTCAATAATGCCATTTGATTGAGGGTGATAAGCTGTTGTTTGTATATGATGTGTTCCTAAAAGTTTTAGTAGTTTTTGAAAAAGAGAGGAATTAAATTGTTGGCCTCTATCAGATGTAATTGTTGCTGGTACACCAAACCGTGATATCCAACCATCAAGTAGAGCTGTTGCAACTGATTGTGCAGAACAATCTTTTAAAGGTATTGCTTCAGGCCATCTGGTGAAACGGTCGATGCAAGTAAGAAGGTAAGAAAAACCTTGTGAATTTGGTAACTTGACTAAGTCGATATGAATTGAACTGAAACGTGAAGTTGGAGTTGTGAATTGAAAAATAGGTGATTTGGTGTGTTTAACTATTTTAGCTTTTTGGCATTGTAAACACTGTTTTGTTTTGTCAGTTAAATATCTTTTCATATTTTTCCAAATGAATTTTGAAGTAATTAATTTAATTGTTGATTTAATTCCCGGATGTGAGAATGAATGAAAATGTTTGAATATAAGATTTTGGAATTGTTTTGGTATGTATGGTCTGTAAGTGTTTGTTGAAATATCACACCATAATTTAACATCTGTTTTAGGTAGAGATATTTGTTTAAATATTAAATTTGTATTTTTGTTTTCGAGTAACTCTTGTAATTCCTGATCATATTGTTGCATTTTTGCAATCTGATTATAGTCTATTTGACTATTTGAATATAGGATGTTTATGGAAATGCGAGAAAGGGCATCCGCAACTGGATTATTTTTGCCAGAGATGTGACGTATGTCATTTGTGAACTGAAAAATGTAATCTAATTGCCGCATTTCGCGAGGTGAATAAGTATTATTGCTGGCTATTTTTGTAATGAAAGTTAGAGGTTTATGATCAGTTAAAACAAAAAATTCTTTACCTTCAAGGAAATATCTGAATTTTTTTATCGCTGAAAATATAGCCAAAAGTTCCCTACTAAATGTGCTGTAACGTTTTTCAGTCGAGTTAAAAGTTCGCGAAAAGAAAGAGAGTGGTTCCCATTGATTATTGACGAATTGTTGAAGAACAGCACCGATTCCGATGTCTGATGCGTCAACCATAATATTAATTTTTGCACCGTGTATTGGAAAAGAAAGATTTGTTTCATGTGTTAGTTTAGTTTTAATCATATTAAAGGCTCTAGTAGCTTCCTTAGTCCAAATTATTTCTTTAGAACTATTTTTTTTGTTATCTAATAGTTTGTTGATTGGATGTAAAATAGTAGCGCAGTTTTTGATGAAGCGATGATAAAAATTTACTAAACCAAGAAATTCTCGTAGTTGTTTTTGTGTCTTTGGCATTGGAAATTTATAAATACTATCTACTTTTTCATGTACAGGTTTGATTCCGGAAGGAGAAATGTTATGTCCTAGAAATAATATTTGATTTTGACCGAATTGACATTTATCTTTGTTGATGAAAATACCAAATTTTTGTAATCTGTCAAAAATAATTTTTAGGTGTTCATAGTGACGTTCCGGAGAATTGCTAGCAATGAGTATGTCGTCTATATAAGCGAAACAAAAGTCTAAACCTCTCGTGACGATGTCAATGAAACGTTGAAAAGTTTGAGCGCTGTTTCTTAAACCGAACGGCATAACTATGTATTCAAAAAGACCGAATGGAGTTGTAATTGCTGTTTTGGCTATTGATTCTTCATCCATTGGTATTTGATTATACGCCTTTACTAAATCTATTTTAGAGTAAATTTTTGAATTTTGTAAGTTTGCCGTAAAATCTTGTAAATGAGGAAGTGGGTATCTGTCCGGAATCGTTTGTGAATTGAGAGCTCTATAATCTCCGCAGGGTCGTAGTTCTCCCGATTTTTTTCGAACTAAGTGTAAGGGTGAAGCCCAGCAACTAGAAGAAGGTCTTATTATACCCATCTCTAGCATATTATTAAATTCTTTTTTGACTTCCATCAATTTTTCAGGAGCTAGACGGCGTGGTTTTGCAAAAGTTGGGGAACTGGTAGTAGTTATACAGTGTTTTACTTTATGTTTGATTTGACATTTTGAATATAATTTATTTGTTAATAGAGAAGGATAATGTGAGAGTAATTCTGAGTAAGATTGTGGTGAAATAGGAGTTTGGGTTTTTTTTATGAAGTGTATTTTGTTTGTGTATTGATCCGATTCTAAAACTTGTTTCTTTGACATATTGACAGTTAATTTGAAATGTGTCAAAAAATCTGCTCCGATTATTGAGCATTGAACATTTGCAATGACAAATTTCCATGTAAAAGGTTTTGAAAGACCGAAATCTAATGTCAAAGTTTTGAAACCGTATGTGTCAATAGATGACTTATTGGCAGCTTGTAAAGAAATAGGTAACAATTTCAGTTTAGATTCGTTAAATGCAACCTTAATGACACTAACCTGAGCACCGCTGTCCACCAGGAAACGTTGCCCAGACGTTCTGTCCGTCAAATAAAATAGTGTTGCAGATACATTAAGATGATGACAACTGGAAATACAAGGTATTAATTTTGTATTAGTTGAAATTTTTATAGCAGTTTCGTTGAGAAGAACCTTTTTCTTTTTGAAAGAATCTTCCATGTTGCAGGGTGGTGTGCATTTCTTGGCGTTGCTTCCGAATTTCTTGTGGTACCAACAGAGAGAAGGTGATTCCGTGGTCAGAAGTTCTAGTTGTGACTGCAACTTCTTGACATCTTCTGATAGTTTTTTGATAGAAATTGTTTCCTGCGAGATCGATGCTATTGAAGGTTGGGAAATGCTCGCGATTTTGTCTGCGACTTCTGCCTTCTCTTCAAGGGAACAGTGCAACAAAGAAGAAATAATGGATTGAGTTGATAATGGTAATTTTTGCATGAACAGTTCTTCGAGGATAGTTTCGTCAAGTAGCTTCCCTGAGACCAACTGACGCATGTATCGTAGGACTTGTGAAGGCTTTTTGTCGTCAATAATAGAAGATGTTAATAGTTGTTGTAGCTTTTCTTTTTCAGAAATACTTAATCGTTGAATCAGTGCCTTTTTAATTACAGAGTACGGTTGTTCCACTGGAGGTGCAGTGATTAAGTCTCTTACCTCAGCGGCAAACTGTGGGCCTAAGGCACTAATTAGTCTTACGAATTTGCTTCTCTCTGAAGTGATCCTCTGGGAAGCGAAAATAGCTTCAACTTGAGAAAACCAAAGCTCTGGATCGGCCGGCCAAAATTCAGGAATCTTAAAAGAAGTGGAGAGGGTCGAAAGTTGAACAGATTCGGCTTCCGAAGGATGAAGTGGTAGAGAGTCATGGTGTACATCTTCCATGACGAAAACGAAGGTGCGAAGATTCAGTTCGGGGTCACCAATGTAAAAATATTAGTTAATAATATTTTATAATTGAAAATATATATAAAAATAAATATAAATTTAACGAACACAAATTTTGCCGTTTATTCTAGTCGAAATCTGACAACTCAATAATACATAGCAACTAAAAACATATCGTAAAACATTTTATTGAACAACACCTACTACTTTCTTTATGAAGCAAGCAAAGGGCACTACATATACAATGTTACTAGCGTTGCTATTAGTAATAACAAATTATAGTGACAATAATTTATTTCCGCTTATTGGTACAACATTTTTAAGAATAATCGTAAGCATGTAAATAGAGATTGTAAGAATCTTAATATGATTTACTTAAAATTTGGTGAAAAAGAACACTTCCATTATTTTTCAATGGAATGGTATAATATACTTACCATTAAGCACATGGAATGAAAATATATAATTGATACTATAATGGTAAATATATAGTCTTCTATAAAAAATTAGATTGTCGACTTATCGAGTTTCGCAACAATTCTATTTGTACGTGTGAGCAGAAACAATAAAGAATTGTTAAGGTTTGGTCCGAAGACATTCGAAACCATCCTATTAATGAGTTATATGTTGAAGATTTGCACGTGTGTGTGTTAATAGTAAAGAAATGTTAAGGTTTGTTGAGAAGTTATTCAGCAGAGAACCTGCATGCCATTGGTGGCTGTGAGAGGAGTAGGCATTTGAAGTTAGCATAAAATGCAGTCGCCATCAGATTTGTTCGGCGAACTGTCACTTCCAAATCAAGTCTTTAAAATTCATAATAACGCATAAAAACTCATCCCGGGCAGGATTCCGCGAAGTGCGTCCGTATGCAGGATGACCCCGTCGACCTCACAAGAAGAATAACTGAAATGGTTCACATTGCCGTGCGCTATGACACAATGCAATGCACCAATGATCGATGCCTTTTTACAGAGTTCTCGGTAGCAGCGTGGCTTTGTTTGGACCAAACCGCGTGCCATACCGCTGGTGACAATTGCCAATCGCCTTGAATGTTAATTAGCGAGACCACCCAACGAGGGCAGCCATGGCTGACATGATTGTTGCACCTGAACAGGTAGCAACCGGCCAATCGCTGCACTTAATGCATTTATGATGAGAGCTTTATTTCATTATTTACTACGAGTAGCCGTCATTATGAAAATTGACGGCCGTGTACTGTGCTATCAATAAAAATATTGTGATACAATGTATGGTAATCTGACCATGGGAACTGATTACACGTATGTGTACAGGAGCATAAATTCTCTAAAACTGTTTTTAACTTATAATTTCTTTCGTCTTTGATATGCTTCAAGATTTTAACACCTGTACTTATTGTTTAATAACATGACATCGGGAATATATAAAATACATTAGTATTCATACTTCGGCCGTTACTAAATAAAACATCCTGTTTACAACCATAAATGTTCTACACTGTTTGAAACAAGAACTTAATACTTATCGATACTAATAACAATATTTTAATCAATTACTTCTTTTTCGCTACAGACGATATCTAAAGGTTGTAATGACATATTATTATATATACCTACATCAACTTTATTGTACAATAATCTATTAATTTATTAAGATAGTTTTCTTCTGAATAAAACAAACATTGAGATTGTTTTTGAATAACAGTATCAGTAACTAATAACCAAATAAACCTTCTGAAACTGATCTATACATTTATACCTATTAACGTACCTAGGATAGTTATAAATGAATTTCGAGTTCGGAGAGCGAGGATTTTAAGACATCTACGGCCTGGTATGATTCATAATATCCATGGTTTGTTTAATAGTTTACCAGATTCACGTTATTAATAAATATATTATAAAATTGCAATACTCTTTCAGCCCCCTGCTGAAACCGGTAAAAATGTTAATAAGAAATTAATTGTTACTTAATTATTTAAATTCGTTCTTCTGCATTAACACTATTAAATTTTTGTTATTGGCAGTTAAAGGAAATGTTTTGATGTTCTTATGTGGAATATTTTGCATGAAATTAGTTGCATTTTTTCTTGTAAGAATGCAATCTGTTAACCTGTTTTTACAATGAAATGTTCGTAGTGTAATTTATTCATTTTTGCTAGGAATTTTTCTTAGTGGAATGTTGTGTATTTTGAAGGAAAATGTCTGCAAGTAATCGTTAAGCACTTGGCGAGCGCATATATTTCAATTTTTCCTCCACGTCTTTTAAATTCTCCATACATAGCGTGATATTCTTATGCACGTTTACTGGAGAGTAATGTCTACACTTAAACGTCGCTCGTGACTGCGAGCCATATTGCTGAACGCAAGTGTCTATAAAAATCTTCCTTAATAATCCGTTGTCCAAGTGTTTTCCTTGCTGCAAACATCTTCTTCAGCTAAATCACATCCTGGCGAGAAAAACTTAACAGTTAGTTGTGAATCAATCATAAAGTCAAACAATTCATCCGTGGTCTAGACGATGTTTTTATTATCCGTGATTTAATCTGCTGGCTTGCTGCAAAAAGCGCAATTATTCCATCCAACAGCGAACGCATTCCCACGGCTACGCAAAAACTTATTTTATAAATTCGAAATCATAACTCATAACAAAAACGGCATTGCTCAAACCTGCCCAGACTAAGTAACAACCAAATCACCATTACAAATAATTCCTTCTTATAATTCTTTACGTGTCTGATGATGTAATAACTGGAAAAATTTTGCTCAGCTCGGTTCATATCCAAAGTCGACATTATTACGTAAATCAGAACCCTTTATAAACAGTTGATTTATTGCTGAAGTTGAGACAATAATTAACATTACCAAAACGCTAACAAAATTGTCATTGAAACTGAATGGAATTTTCATCTCCTATACATATGTCTTATATTATATCTTCTTCCTAGGTTTGTTCCGAAAAATATATTTATTGTGTAGTATATTTGAAGTACAAATTTTTAGGATGCCTAAAATTTAAACGTTCTTGGTTACTCAAAAAATGTACTATCACTCAATACTGGCTTGAACAGTTTGATAATGATCACACATCGCTATTGTTATCTATTCTACCAGTTAATTTAAAAAGTACTTTCTTCAAATTAAAATAAGTGAATATCTAGAAAGACATAGCAGGTGAAATATGAAGATTTCTGAATTTATTATTAACCACACAAATTACTTGTGCTTATGAATGTATGTATTAATCAAAATAAATAATGTTTTACACCCAGATTCATAATAAAGATTAGCCACTAACCTGGATTAGTTATATTCATGGTTACATCCTGAAGTATCAAACTAAATCCAGCCCTAATTCACAAAAAGAATTAATTATATTATTTAGTTCCAAAGATAACTACACTAGTTTGGTGAAATAAGTAATATTTATAAATGATTATCAGCATTTCTAAATGATACAGAGAAAGATTTGTGGTGATATTATTTTAGTTAAATAATTTTATTATACTCATGCGCAAAGCATTCATCGATGTATACGGTTATTATACTTCTAGCTTGACAAATATCACCACAAATCTTTCTCTTTATCATTTAGAAATGTTGATAATCATCAAAAAATATTGCTAATTCCACCAAACTAGTGGAATTATCTTTGGAACTAAATAATAAAATTAAATCTTTTTATGTATTGGGACTGGAATTAGTTTGACATTTTAGGATGTTAACAAGGGGTATATCTAATCCGGGTTAGCGGCTAATCTTTTTTATGAATCTGGGTATTCGGGAAAACACTCACTTCACATTTCATAAATTATAATCACTTTTAATTACAGAAAAATTAAAATCATGTTTAGAAAAGATCAGACACTAAGGTATCCAGAAACGGTCATCCTACTAGATCTAATATAATACATAGAAAAGAATCCCATAAGATATTGGTTTTGTCTGTTATTGATTACCTTGTGTAATTTACGGCGTTTCTCTGGGCTAAGTGGCACCCGGTAGCGGTATGGAACGGTGGGTGACCCCCGTAGGCGGAAGTCGCACATAGTTAGAATACGTAAGGAGATGCAGCGAGTCACCGAGTGGAAAGGTCAGGCGTCTGCTGCTGCGACATTCACGTGAAAGGGTAACCTAACGTGCAAGTGCAGCAATGCAGTGACAACCATGCGCCCGTTATATCATTACCCACACCAACTCAAATTCCACAAAAATATAGCTAAACATGAACGAAGATAGAAAATTATTACTTGAAATTGATGTTGTAGTGGGTACTTGGTGGAACATATTTGAATGTAGGTAAATGAAAACACTTGGTTATTCCACAATAATTATTATATTAGTGACGATCGTTTCGTTCTTTCGGACATCAACAGACTGATGTTTGAAAAAAGGACAAGATGATCGTCACTAATATAATAATTATAGTGGGGTAACCTAACGTGCAAGTGCAGCAATGCAGTGCTGTGACAACCTTGCGCCCATTATATAATCACCCACACTAAGTCAAATTCCACAAAAATACGGCTAAACATGTCCCAAGATAGAAAATTATTACTTGAAATGAATATTGTATTGAGTACTTGGTGGAACATATTTGAATATAGGAAAATGAAAACACTTGGTTTCCATAATAATTGTTATATTAGTGACGATCGTTTCGTCCTTTCGGACATCAACAGACTGATGTCTGAAAAAAAAGACAAGATGATCGTCACTAATATAATAATTATTGTGGAGTAACCTAACGTGCAAGTGCAGCAATGCAGTGCTGTGACAACCATGCGCCCATTATATAATCACCCACACTAAGTCAAATTCCACAAAAATATAGCTAAACTCGTCCCAAGATAGAACATTATTACTTGAAATGGATATTGTAGTGGGTACTTGGTGGAACATATTTGAATATAGATAAATAAAAACACTTGGTTAATCCATAATAATTGTTATATTAGTGACGATCGTTTCGTCCTTTCGGACGTCATCAGTCTGATGATGTCCGAAAGGACGAAATGATCGTCACTAATATAATAATTATTGTGTAATAATCAAATGTTTTTATTTACCTATATAGAAAATATTTTTTTTAAATACTAATAACGAATCTAGTTGGTACAGAAGTAGTAACTATTTACGACCATTCTGAAAAAAAATTTTTTTAGGTGAATATAATAAAAGTAATTGCGCTATCTAATTGATGAAAATAATTAAAGAAAAATTAATTACACTTAATTGGAAGTGACATTGATGCACATAAACAATGACAAGTATTTTTAAATATGAGTAATAAAATAGTGCATCATCCATAAAATTAGATAAATGCTCTGCATGTACTATGCAGTTACGTTACTTAAGTGACAATTATATATGAACTACTTATTTAGATTATGAAATGAATCTTACTTAAATCTTTTATGATTTATTACTTGTCATTCTTCATTTACTGAGTACAAGAAGTAGTCTTTTATTTAACAATAAAAAAGAGGAGATGAAAAATATGTGTAAAACATTCAATAAATTTGAAGAAGAAATATATTAAATAAATTTCACAATTGAAGGAAAAAAACATTCAATGTCATATGATTTTCGAAGGCTAGTTAGTGTTTACATACATCGTTTTAAAAATGAAACCTGGGTAATCTGCCAAATGGAGATTATTCTATGATAGATGATTTTTATCTAATTCTTCTAATTGACGTCACATATTCGCTTTACAAAACTTTATTATTACGGAATTATCAACAATTACGCGATTTAAAAAATACGGGTATTTCTATGTTTTGTACAGCATCATAAAATCGAAGAAAGAAGATACGGTCGTACACCCCATGAGTTAGATTTCTAGTATGATAAATTATTTCTGAAACTGTTTTATTGTACTTAATGAAATCCTTAATTTAGTAAGTTTACATAATTGACTATTTTCTGTATGAAAGCATTACCTGTAGTATAAATTTTCTAAGATAGCTAGAGTACCGGAAGGTTTGGAAAACTCTTTACGAAATAAAAATATATTACTTAACGTTCTCCATAATATACTTCTTCTTTTTCTTGCTACAGCATTCTTTTATAGAACAGATTCTCAGAAGCTTAAGGAACTTGGTTTCATGATATTTTACTTATATATATCAGCAAGTGACTCACAGCTTGTAATGAGTCTTCTAAGTACAATACCGAAATATGCGAAAAAGTAACAACTGGCTATTCATAATAATAAGTTAGAATTTTCAAAATTTTATAATTTTAAATTTGAAGATATCAATTATCCTTCTCAGAAAATACAGCAGTGTTTAATGTATATAAATGATCCCTTTGCGATTGGATCGCTTTTTCTTTGTTTTTGTTTGATTATCTCCGGCTTGTTCTTGTGACATCTTGCACATGCACGCAGCAGCTGGAGGAAACGCGGTGCCAGTGTCGTGCATGCATGCGGGATACCGTACAGCGTACAGCGCGACACTCGACTGACATTTGCGTGTCCCGACATCACCGCCGGACGGGTTCTGCAAATGTCAGGTGTGAATTGTTTCCAATGCTTGCTACGATTGTCCCAACAGCAAAAGTGCACAGAGTAGAGTGTGTTATTGATGTACTAACATTTGAAGAAATTGTTAGGAGATGTCTAGACAGAATATGGTCATGCTAATAATGTACTAAATTTAAATTAGTAGTGAACTTTGCAGAAAAGTTCATTATGATATTTGATTATATTACTTACTATTACACTATTTGTCTAAAAACATTTTAACCTTTTAAATTTCAAAATAATTATCATTTTAATTTTCCGTATATATGACATTTCAAGAAACTATCAGTAAATATTTAGCTATTCTGCTGTAAATTCGTAGCTCGGAACCAATTATAAACTGTGGCTCCCTTACAAAAACTATAGGCTTAGACTGACAATCTAAACTACTAAAAATGCTTGAAAGACTTGTTACGAAGCAAAATAAGTTTCACACACTTATTACTCATTGCGAGATATGTCAAACTTGATTTATTGCAGATATCGTAAGGACATATTTATACCGTAGAAGGCGTTTACCAAATGTCACCTTCTAACATTCTAGCTAATGTTAAATATTCTTAAAATTATAAGTATCTTTTCAATACACTTGCGCAGTTGCACCAACAAAAAACTGCTAATCGAAATGATGACAGCAATGTTGAATAGTTTTTTTGACATGTTATTGTGATGTGTCCACTTAAAAATTAAATAATATTAATACAACTGGTTAGTATCATCAAATATTAATGCACAATTTTCAACATTTTCTTATCTGCCTTTTCAATAAAAGTTATCGATATATTACATACTTTTAAATATTGTCAAATTAAACACCATGGCTATTATTTATATTATTATATTTATGCATTAAAAAATAAGTTACCGATGTTTGAATTATTGGTGCAACTGGGCAATAGTATATATTATATATAGTAGAAAAATATAAGGTGTTTAATATTTGGTGTAGCTCTAAACAACAGCGATGTGGGTAATTAAAGCAAAGGATAAACAACTGGTTGTTTGGCTGGGATATTTGTCCGTAGTTTACGAAGTTGATGATTCCACAACTTTTTACATCCACACATAATCCAGTTAAATATTTCCAGGGGTAAATTGCTCGGATTAAACCCAGTTCAGGGCACTTTACGCCAACAGTAACAAATGTATTCTTTCCCTTATATATTTCTGTATTTTTTTCTTTCCGGAAGCGGTCCTTAATTCCGGAACTGTAGCTGGGGATCATGTGCGATTAACCTTTCCCCTCCGGAGTTCATGTGCGGGGACGAGCGACATGTTTATAGACGAGTAAAAATAGGCAAGCCTTCGGAAATAACATCAAGTGGTGCTGTACCGATATAGACACAACACTAGCAGATTTATCTGAAAAATATGTCTACCGGAGCGCAGCTACTACGCGAGGATTTATAGGAAAAACGTGCACACACAACACCTCTGATTAGCGTACGTGAGATGTGTGCTCTTGACGTGTGAAAGAATTTCTCAAATTAGAGACATAGGAGAAGAGTTACTAGCCATATATTTTAACCGCAAGAAATTTTACATCGGACTTTGAAGATTAGCATAAATTAAAAATGCCGCCAAATAATTCATAACACGATGACACTTTTAGGAATAATGCAAATGTTTTATTTAAATTCTGACAGGATCTTCAAAATTTTATTAATTATTTCGAGAATATAATGTTTTAAATTTAACAAATAATTTTATAAAATTGTATTTTTAGTACCGAAACCACACAATCTAATCTAACATAACTGGAACATAATCCAAAATTCTGACATTGAAGAAGTTGTTATCTGACAGTCATTTGTATTTTGGTCTCATATTTCTCGTTGGCAATCAGCGAAAGAGTTCCGATCGAAAGGTTTCTGTGCGATTTTTATTTAACAAATTCGTTTCTTATACAAAATTCTGCTAAAATCATCAAAACTAGAGGAAAACATTGCGATAAATTAATAAAGCAAAAGAACAAACTCGACTTGGGCAGCAATAACAATAAATCGTACCGTGCAGTGTCCGCATCTCGTAATCTACATGAGGGAGCAGCGTGTGCAAACAGAAATATTTTTTCGGGAGAACCAATATTGGTTCAGGGTTGAAAGTACAATTCCACTGATTAGATTAGTTTGTTGAATTCAATCTGAGGGACGGCCTATCCAATTTTCAGCAGGGAGGAAGCAGTATTGTCTTATCGGGAAGAATGGACCTTAAGATACGCCCAGGTTTGATCGAGCGTTGATGAAACTACATCAATTCAACAACTCACACACTCCAATTCAAAACTTCAAAACATTTATTATTCATTTTTATTAATAATACATTACATTCAATCATTCATTTTCATATACATAGGTCGGAGATTGTTAGAATAATATGTACTATACTTCGTTTTTAAACTATAGACAGCACTAGACGAAGTCACATTTACACCACAGCGTCAGTGAAATACTAGTAGTTCTGAAAACAACTGGTTTTAATCGTGAAATATCACAAAAAGAGAAATGAAACAAAAAAACACGTGCAAATTCAATAACTGATTTGACAACTACTTAGAGTTTGACGTTTGAGAAGGTTAACTTGAAATTTTGTCTGGTTAAATGCAACTTCATTAAATGGCGCAGCAGCCAATCACAGGCTTTGATTTTCTCATTAGAATTTCTAGTTACTGTCTATAGTTTAAAAACAGAGTATAGTAACAGTATTTTTCCGTCTCTGAACATTTTTCGTCCTTTCATTTATGTGAAACCTTATTAATCTATATTTTTCTTATTGTGTTGATTGTTTACCTTATACCTATTTTAGGCTTCTTCTATGTGATCTTTAATTACTTTTTCGTGTCTATTTTATTCCCTTTTAACTTATTGTCCTCATATACCCACTTAACCTCTATCCATTGTTGTCATTCACTTGTTTACCTTGTAATTCACAGCGAATTGATGAAATTTTATAAAACGTATTATTTCTTCTTTGAAGAGCACGCATTTGTAAGTGTTGAAATTCAGAACGCATGTAGCCTTTGAAATAAAATAAACAGAGTATTAATTAAAGTTCTCTCCTCGCATGGGACTTTGCGGGCGCGATGGTTTATATCTCATTTGCACCTACAACTTCTCTCTGAGTTTATTATGTAAAGCCGGCGTCATTAACAAAAGAGAGGTTCAGATGCGCTATGGTTTACACGGAGCTCGGCTCAGCCGCTGAAATATGCGGGGAACAAATCATGCAAATGTGAACAAACCGAGATGAAACATGGACGATGATTAAAGTAAATAAATTCTCAGGAAATTCTACTCGCATATACGTCGACACTCAGCTACATGGAAGTAAGACAATGAGAAAAACACCAACTTTAAACTATTGCTTTTACATTTCAAACATCACAAAAAAAAACAATTCAGCTAATGAAAACGATAGAGATGCTTAGTATATAATATATTGACTCATTTAATCATTTTCCTGAATTCAATTAATAAATTGATTCTGGACTCTTTAGCCAATAAAATAAATAGTACAACATAAATAATATATAGTTAAATATGTCACATCTCAATTAAATTTTATGTATCTTACAGATAATCATTTTTATAGATGTCATAAAATGTATTTTTTTAATTTATTGAAATCAAGTGACATGCGAAAAATACCATTCTTTGGAGTTCTTTTGATTTATGGTTTTTGGTACTTTATAAATAATCTGTTGAATCCAGAAGTTTAGTACTTTTCACTCTTCTAATTTTTGTTGAATTATCTACCAAATTTAGCATGAAGTATTTTGTATTCACTAGTAAAAACCATTTTAACAAATAAAGTCATAAAATCAATGGTCTATTATTCTGCTCTCGTCTCTAATGTTAAATAAGCTTCATTAAGTAACTTAAAGACGTTGCACTAAGATTTCGTATTCACTTGTCATGATTAATGATAATGAAGCATTATTTTAAGTTAGTTATTTAAAACTACAATATTTATAAACTCAAAGTGTGCATGTGTTCATTTATCTTGCAATAAATAAAATACTGTTTTCAAATTGCTAATGTGTGTTTTCTTTTCCAGGTGAGTTCCGTTCCAAAATGTTATTCATCTTTGTTTATCTACGTTTGTAAGTACCGCATGTAAATTGAAATTATAATTATACTAATTCTCACACTAATAACAAGTACTTGCTTATTGCTCACTAAACAAACAATCATTACCATTCTAATTGTTTATGCTGCAAAAACTTCACAATTAATAATTCCCCATATTTAAATAGAGCTATAAATCTCGTTTAATTTAAATACAAAAGTAAATGTATAAATGAAAGAGCTGTACGCTAGAATGTATGAATGCAAAAGTAGATAAAGTTATTACTCGGTGTCTATATTCCACGACATATAATAAATGGGCCTACACTGCATACACAACTATATTAGCATTCATTCATAAAGTACTGTCGCAGTACCTAATCAGACAAGAACCGGTACCTAGTTATAGTGGGCGGGCGTAATCAACGCCAAGAAATAATTACATGGGAAGGATTTTGCGGAGACGACGCAATTAAATACTGCATTTTTACTTCACACCTCGGACATTTCATTCCAAATTATAACAGAAAAATTTTAATTTTTACATATTTTAGCTAGTTCCTAATCACATTAAAGTAGTTTTTTTGTTTTAATCAGTTATTTCTTTTTAAACATTGTATCCGTTGGAATAAAAATCTTAAAATTCACGCAATTATGTAATTGTTTTTAATTTACTATATTAAACGCTGAGTCTCTGTAATCTACTGATTGGACTTATCAAAATTTGAAGTTCTGAATATTCTGCATAAGAAAATATTGGTATAGTGAATGGAGTTTTGAAAGAAGAAATTTAATGTTACAGAGTTATAATGTTTGTATAAAGATAGCAAGTGTATATATCTGGCTGTTATCGTGTTCAATTCATTCATTCATTCCACAATGATCCCATATTTCAAAAGCAGAGATAAAACGTTGGAAACGTAGTGAAGAAACATAAAAATAAAGTCCGTGTCTTACGAAGGCAATTGCTTCGAGCGTAATTTACTGCAGAATTCCCGCATAAAAAGAATAATTCATAATCCACGAAAAACAAATCTTTCATTTGCTGGACAGAAAACATTACAAGCATCTTTATTAATATGCGTCGAATGTTCCCGTCGTTTCTCGTATGCTGGGTAAAACGTTTCATAAAATAAACAACACATTTATAAATGCCTTCGCCCGTCGCCATTTCTAACCGAGATAATAAATATTTTACCTTGTATGACAGTGTCGTCATAACGCTGAGTTTTTTATTTTGGATTGGGCAGAGCGGTTCGCGCCATATAAGACTTGGAATGGCATGAATTTAGACCTGTTTTTCATGAAACTGACGGAATGTGCCATTATGGATGGCAAGCAAACATGTTTTACATTCGTGATATTTTTAATAAAGACGTCTTTTCTACTTTTTATACTTTCTCACCAGTGCGAGGACATCGAGCATTCTCCACTACTATTATTAATTATATCGTTATATTGATTTGTATTCCTTATACTTTCTACCATCTTGATTAATTACGTTTTATTCCTTTTATAGTATTAAGCCTGTTTTAGACTAGTCTGTACATGGGACAATAAATAGTACAATGTCTTACACCAAAAATTGTTAGACTTTGACAAAGGTTTGTATGATACTAATACAATTTCTTGTACAATATATTGATTCTTCGCACTTTCCTTGAATACGTCAATGCGACAAGCAAAATTAACCATAGATTCATTTATATTTAAAATTTACAAGTAGCAACACTACATACAATAAAAACAAATAACGTTAGAAACGCGTGAGATCACAAACTTTATATTATTCACATTCAAATTAGCTGATAGATTTTATGAAAAATATAACTTGTTCTGTTTTTCGACACATTTACAATCATGACCACCAATTTGCTATATGATACAAGCCAACTCAAATTGTACCAGCAATGTTGCAAGATCTTCTACAATTTATAGGCTAGACTAAAACGGCCTTAAAACTTATTCTGAAACATTTCAGCACAAGAAACATAAAATAGTTATTTGTGAAACTAGAGAAAAAAGTGTACCTTTACCACTCATCGAATTCGAGTTTGACAGATGATCGATGCGTAATAGACATAACATTTTTTTTTCACATGTTGCAGAAATTGATGTATTCGCACGAAAAGGCACAGCAACATGAAAAGCTAGAAAATTAGGTTATATAAACTTTGACGTTTAGCAGTGCAATTGCTACAGTATTACCAATACGACAATTCAAGTTCAAGTTGTCAAATTGTGATATAATGTAAAATGAGCAAAAGAACAAGACATAATTTTCCTAACTAAGGTATTTCGCGAGAAGAAAATAGAGCTTTCTACGCATGTCATGAAAAAAAAATATGTACGTTATTGTCGTATTAATATTTCTACTAGAAAAATGGTACCACAACCGATGACTAATAATTTTCAAACTACTCCTCTTCTAAAAATGTGTGTCTATCACCCAAAGTCTGTTAATTACTGAAATGAAACAAAAACACATATTCATACCCTCCCCTGACGCTAGGCAGGTATTCCGCGAACGCGAACGGACATGAAAAGGCAGGTTGGTTGGCTGGCACACCGGTGCAAGTGCAAAGTGCAGCCTGGGCATAACTCTCTGCACGCACGCACCATTCGCACGCAAACACAGAGGTGGACCCGAGATCCGCGAGGAATTCACACGTTCTACCGCGAAAGTGAGAAGATTAGTATGATGAGTCTACCAGACAGATGTAGATACAATCGCTTCCAAGATGTAATTCACGAGGTGTAATAACTGGAATTAGGAACAGGAAGGTGGTTAAGTTTGCTTAGGTAAATACAAAAGAAAAACACCGGAAACAGAATCATTTTTATTGTTCCTTTAGTTCTCCTTTATTTCTTGCTCTATTTAAACATTTTACTTGGATTTTTATGGCGAGTAAAAGACACCTTAATCCAGTTTATAGTTCATTTGGAGTCGAATTATTTATAATTTTAGATATTTGTTAATAAAATATGAGTACATATGGAAGATCATACCTGTTAAACGATCTACATATATGTGGTTTTAATATTTACCACTAATAGTTAAAATAGATTGGTAAGTCCCGTAATGGTTTATAATCGAGATTATATATCAATTTATTTAATTATAAGATATTTATAGAACATCAAAATGTAGTAATTGCTTTGTCTACGACTATTAAGATATTTGCTTGTTCTATGTTTGTTATTGAAAAAGTATAGCATAGTAGTATGAAATGAGAACCATTCCATGCTTGTAGTAAAATATACTATTTCATACTTGTATACATACAGATTGTTTCAAAAACCAAACGACTTTCCAAGAGTAGTATTAAATAAAAAGATCTTCGTTTACTTTAATTCATGAATTCAATATATGAAATTATACCTGATTCATAGTGTATTCGCTACTTTCGTTACTTTGGGATGTGAGTTTACAATTAAAAATGTGAATGTAACAAACAATAAGAACAACTATTATATTTATATCTTCCAGTTTTCTTCCTAAATTCAAGTATAATTTGATTCCAAATATAGTTTATTACATGATTCGGAAATTGAAATATTCTAAATTGTGAGAAACTTAGATGCAATAATAAATATTATGCTTTTTGCATGTATTAAAGTTTCTGTGTTACTAATTGATAATTTTTCGTTAGTTGAATAAAAAATTTTGTCGGAAAAACTGGGAAATGTAGAAAGTTCGAGTGCCGGTTCTGGGCTGCGCAGTCCGGAAAATCGCATCAGTTCGTTTTTCTAGCTTTTAATATGCACAGCGTAATTAGCATGTTCTCCTTAACGTAATTATTGTGCTGTAAATCAGTCGAAGGGATAAGATGGTAATCGCGGGCTTGCCTACACCTGACGCGTTTGTTTTACGACGATGATAACACTTTATTTTAATAATAATTAAAACTGGCTTTATAAATAAAACTTAATGTGCATATTGTGTGCAGCGGAACGCTGAGTCGCTGAAAGTCCGGGAATTTATCGGCGATTGCACGATCACCGGCAAGATAATTGCAAGTATTAAAATTCGCTCTTTGCTTCCGCCGGATATGCCTGCAAGACGTATTCGCCTCTAATATATCCACCTGTATTTATTCTTTACACGTAATAAAGTCATATAAATGTAGATCCTACCTTATTAACGACATCTTGCTATTATTTAGCTGCTGAACACATGCATGTCCTCATTACTTTCTTCATTTATTATTTTAACAAGTTATCCTGATCATTAAGCACTCATAAATTTTCACCTACTTTGTATCACTTTTATTTGTATTACAATTGTTTCTTTTCATATTTAAATCAGTAAAACTAAATTAAAACTTTGTATCAGTTCTGGATAAAAAATCATGTTTTGGTTCCTGTTTTGGTTTCCAACAGGAAATTTATATTAATAACTAACATAGAACATACAACGTTTAGCATGGTTTACTTTATTACAGAAAACAGAATTCTGTTAGAACTTGCTTTGTTCATTACTGGCGAAAATGGAGGACGTCAGAAGCAAAAATTCACACTTTAAATTGATATCTTGCTTAACACGACATATTTTTTGATTGCGTCTTTACTACTATGCTTATGTCCCTCTGTTCTTTCAGGACTCCATTTCATATCTGTACAGATCTTTGTTTTGTGATCTGTGTCATAACGTAAATCGCATGTTTTGTATGCAAAATTATTAATCAGCCTTTATTGAAAATATATGGGTAATGTAAGTAATTAAATTTAAAAAACCAGAAAATTAGTATTTTAGAGTAATGAACCTATTTTGTTGTTTTGCTTGGTAACGGTTAGTGTACGTCAGATTTGAATCGAAGAGAAACTACAAATTTTTTGTTGGTGGCAGCAATTACTGAGTAATGCGTGAATGCTTGTATTTTTCCTTATTCTGCCTGAAGATAAATAGAAGAAACAGCGTTTCCATTCTTTGTGTTCTTAGAAAACGAGTAATGGTTCTCGTTAAAGCATTAACAGTACATGTCTTAGAATGTGGGTGAGTTCTGAAGAAATACTTAAGATTTTTCTTATGACAAACAAATCAATCTTTGATCAATCAAACAACGCCTTATCCTTGGTGAAATGCGACCGCTCCAATGCAGATTTTTTATGCTTTATGCCTTCCTTTTCCCTCAAATATTTATTGCAATAAAGTTTTAAAGTCGCATTGTTGCATGACCGCTCTGTTTGCTTTTATAGACGCGCATTCCCGAGTTTTTATTCCTTGGGAAATAGTCGGTTTGCGTGGACGATATGCAGCAAGATGGCGTCACTCCTACTACGCATGATCTCATTTCCCAGTCGCACGCATGCGCAGATGCTATCGCGGCCATTACGAGAAAGGTTTTGCTGAAAATGTTTTTATTAATTAATGGTTCGTTAAGTTTTTATTATTGTGAAATCATTGTTAGTTTATCTTACAATGAATTATTAATGTTTGTTTTGCACGTAATGAGAATTGTTTTTGCTGCAACTTTTTTTGAATTGTTCTGACGAGGAATCATATAATTTTATGTATGCGTGGAATTAAAAAACGTACGTCTTGCATTCTGGTTATCTTAATAGTAATTGCTAAAATATACGAATGCAGAAATGCACTTCATTCTTTCCCTGTTCGTGAGAAGGAAGTATACCTACTTATAAACCAGCTGATATGATTACAAAACGTAGATAACTTAGTGCGGAAAGGCAGAATTAAATATATTATAAAAAATTAAAATTTATTCTACTTCATGTCCAACAATAGCAGAAACAAAAAAAGTCATGTGTACTTCACCACAGAACAGTCTGCATAGAAATTATTATAAGAAAAAATTACCATAAATTTGAGACATTATTAAAATTCATTGTAAGACTGTTTGCATCGTTTTTGCGTATACGTATAGTGAGAGATCTGAACTATACAATACTATGTTAAAAATAAATGGTCGAAATTTATAGAACATTGAGAAGTCATTTTTTGTTTTGTATTAGTTAATTTTATCTGGTATATTTAGTACCCTAATCTAACTTTATTAAAATTGTAAAATAATGAAAGTCTTCACTGCTGATTTTTGAAAAAGTTTGTTTATAAACAGGCGTGGTGAATGTAAAGGAATTAAGCAAAGATAATATTATTTAATTTCGATCGATTTTGCTATCTCCCCGTCCAATATTGAAAGCCGTAGTATCCCAATCCATTGAATGTAAAACAATAATTCTGCGCGATACGTCAGCGAGCGGAAATTGCCAGTAGATAACTGATTGTAAGAGGAAATAAACTGAAATTGGCTGAAGAAGTGGGCGTTAGCTTACACAGCATGCACTCCCTCGTACCCCTTCCCCCTTCGTGAAATACGCTTTCAATCTCACTAAACAAGACTACAATTTCAACAATTGCCCAGGCCTACCACAAGTGATGGAATGAGGTGAAGAAATTTACCTAAAAGGAGGATTGAGGATTCATTTGTTAAGTGCCACTTTTATTTACAAAGAAAGGTTTTACTGCTGTAGGCTTAGCAAATGGAATTAAAAAACACAGTCAATTTAAATTTTCATCGTTTATTTATTCGGCAGATTGGAAACAAATAGATGTAAATTTATTTTATGTTTACTATTAGTAGTAACGCCTGGAAAACATTATTCTTACTTGAAAGTCAAGTTTGAATATATTTTGTATTATCAGACGCACGATTTCTCAAATTTAAGCGAAGAAACTACAATATTTGAAAACATTATTTTCGAATAAATAAATAAACTTAATATTATATTTAACCCATGGCGTAACAAGTATAGAAGTTTTGCAGGTACTCCATCATTTTAGCTATGCTTGTAATAGTCTAAAGAAAAAGACAAAATTGACTCGTAAAACACAATTAACTACTTGTGCCATACAACAAACAATAAATTAATATGTTTGAATTACATACAATAACAGTATGCATGAAGAATACTCTGAAAGCATGATTTCCCAAATTTAAATACGTTATTTTGAAGTGTATTAAAGGAAAAAATGACTTAATGGAATTTTGGGTAATAATTTAGCAAATTATGAATATTAAGTAAAACTTGAATTAACGAAAAATCCTACTCGGGATATTTTATTTTGTTTTATCCAGCAAGTTAAAAGTTAAATAAAATACGACGAATAAGTCTTTCTTGTATTCCAACTTTTCATAATCAGCGATAAAAATATAGTTTCCTCCCTGCTGTTTTTAAGCTGGCAACTAATTTAAAATTACTCTTGTTTTATTCGCTAATTATGCCCCATTGCGGGGCAGAAAAACCCTGGCGTAATTATCCCCGACTTACTGTCCTCTCGCTGTCTCCTTCTACTTCATTGTTCTTTATTCCGTGCTTTGTTTATCATAGTTATCCAATTACTTGCATGAGGATTTACGGCGCTGGTTTCGGCGTCGCGATGCGTGCGTATTTTATCGAGACGACGCCGAGTGGGGGCCGGAAGGGGTGGCTGGGACGGAAACCAGAGGAGGATTATACAGCAATCAACGCAATCCCTTCATGGCTAAATTTCCCCATTACTTCATGTGGTGGCGTTTGTCTTCGCTAACACATAATGTGACGTGAAGATGACAATAAATTAATTTAAGACGGGGTTAACTTCACTTCAGTACGACATTCAGACACTAATACTCGAATCAGCAATTTAACTTGTAATATAAACATCATCCCTAAAGCTTATAATTTCGATATTATATAGAATAAATAATTAGCTCTTCAAATAATAAAAAGACGGTACATATATTTGCTCCAATAACACGAGTGGAACAATACGTCTTTTAAAACGTGTATAATATACACTTATTTTATAAAGAAAATAAAAATTTATTACGTTTAATTTAGAAATTTATGGAAAATATGGTAACCCTGTTGAATAAAGTTTGACATTTATAACTGTCTCTATACGTCAGGACATAAGAAATTTTTATATTCTTTTATATTAGCTTTATTTATTAGGTTTCCATATGTAAAATAATTCCAAATTGTGTTTAAAAACATTTTAAAATATTTGAGGTTATCAATTTAACATTTATCGTGGGGCGCAATAATTACCAATTTTACAACAAGAAAATTACCAAAAACAGTTCAACAATATCCAATGTTATTAAAACGTTTTCGATATAACAATAGAGCAATTGTTAACGCAATGTATACAAAAGAACTAAATTTTACCTAAACCTACTATAACTTCTTGGTAGAGTTTTATCTAATATATCGTTGGGTGATGTGAAGAAAAGGTAAAATGAAATATATTTTTCATTATTTTGTATTTTATCACTTTTGTTTGATGACATATTCGATAAACCTTTTCTCTGTTGCACAGCTCAACTTTAGTTTCCAGCACTATACTTTACATTTTAGTAAATTCGTTACAATACAATATAGATAAAATAGAATATATAGTATATCTATATAACTAATTATTTCATAGAATATCAATTTCACGCTTTAACGGATACATATAAAAATGTATCGCAGGTCATTCTAGAAATGTTAAAATCAAAATCTAGAGACATAAAAATAAATTATTTCTCAAATCTCGATATGTACCTAATTTAGAGAAACACAATAAACCCTTATCTGACTTTCTTTAAACTAATTTTAAAAAGTGTATTGCAAGACACTTTTATTGTGTCTAAAAAAGATGTAAAAAGTATTCTGTGTATATTGTATTGTATCTGAGAAAGAATATGGTTTATTTAGTAGCGATGCAGGTGGTAGGATAACGGTTCGATTATAATTAGAAACTTATCGAAGATTTGATTGAGTGTATTTATAATCCGAATGTATACATCAGGCTGCTATCTATGCATGTGCAGACACGGCATCTAAATTTCTTAGTTTTTGTCGAGCGTGCCGTTTTTATGGAAATTAGCTGTCTACATCGCAAATGAATGTAATAAGTCTGGCAGGGGCGGCGGAGCTCGGGCTGGGTAAGTGGCAGATGGGGCCCTACGGAACGGGCCCCGAAAGGATGGAAGGGTTTTTATACGTTTATTTTTGACGCAGCGATGGAAGTTATTGCATCCGAGTAAGATGCTAGGAATAGGATTCTTAGCGACAACTATAACCAAATATTATGTTTCTTCCAGATTCGAACTAAGTATCTTGAACTACATATCTTCTTTTTTTTCTTCCTAGACTTTAACCCGTATCTCTTATCATGGACTTATATATAAATAAATTATCGTTATTATTAATCTTTTATAGATGTTCAAATTTGCTTTTTCTTTCTTCTCGCTACGTTTTCTGCATGAATTTAAAATAGAATTGTTATTTCAAATAATGTATTAGTGTAGATGTAGTAATAATTGAATTGATTTTTAAATACAATTTGACAAACCTAACGTACGTAAAGTTAAATAAACAATTTTATAAGGAAATATAATATGATTTAACATACCGTGAGTCTTATTTAACGTGAAACATGAAATTTATCATATCTATGGTATGGTTATGGACTCTTGATATTTGATTGACAGCAATGTATATATGCTTGTCTTATTTAAAATAAAACATACGGAACGAATTTGACTTTTGCTTATTGGGTTAAAATATTTTTTGGCAGACCTATACCAAGTGCAACAACAATTTTAAGAACCATTAATAACTTTAAAGGAAATGGTAGCATAGTAAAATCAGAAGTTTCTACTGCGGGAAATCCTCAACATTTAGATGAAATAAAAGTTCAAATTCAAAACATGTCTCAAAATATTACAATTGCCCAAATATCATCGTAATTGATGGAATTTTGAAAATTTATTGTAATTATTGTTTAATTGTTTGTTATTATATTTTCTTATTGTGTAGCAGACCATTGTATTATTCTTCCAAATTTATCAATGATTCCTAAAATTGTTATTGCACTTGATGTCACATTTGTTCCCTATGTTTCATTTTAAATGAGACAAGCAAATATTCATTCCAGTCAAACAAATATCAAGTCGTAATCATGAATATGATAAGTATCAAATTTTGAAAACTGTGCATCATTCATTAGTCTCAAATTTTATTTGTGTTATTAATATTTATTGTGCGCGCTCGAAGGGTAGAGTATCTGATCTCGTATGGCGCCTTGTTAGTTAATATTGCGAAAACGTGTGGGAGTAAATTACTGCGCAATTACAAGATTTATAATTGGTATTCATGAAATAAGACGCTTCCCTATGCATTTGTAAGGGGGATGATTTAATATTTACTTTCCCCTTACATTAGGGAGGTTGCCCTTTATTTACGCTGCTCCTTAAGATCTACCGCAATATGCGTTTAAACACTTAGGACCACGGTTACCCCAAATAACAACAAGGAAACGCACTAAGCCGCCTAAACAAACGGGGAAACTTTCAGCCTTTTACACTATTTTGATTAATTTTCTTTGTTGCTTTTTTCTCGCGAATAAATTTTGCTTGTGTGAAACGGGTTTATAGGATGTTATTAGGATCGCTCTGGGTGGTTAATTGTCAACGAGCACAGAAGAATTACTGCCAGTACGAAAGGTTACTGAAACGATGATGCTTCATTCTACTTTTAATGAGAAAAAACTTTATTATCAAATATTCAGCACGCATTTTATATTCATGGAACATATCCCTGGAGGAAAATAAAACAACTTTGATGTTGAATCGGTTTAGGCAACGTTTTAAACACTTAAGTATTCGAAGGCGAATTTATAGCCAACAAAATCTTCACTAACATTAATTTCTTGAGAGAATATGTATCTATTATTCTTCTGGACATTTTAATTGAAATATAATCATTTAATTTTATTTAATTAATAGTTAACGTTGTTAATCACAACTGAAATTTGAGATTGATATTTAAGCTTTTATTTTCCTAGAAATATTGTGATACTGTGTTGTTTAAAAAAAACATATTTTGCCCATTGAAAACAATAGAGAAATGTCAATTTTATTTGACAGTTGTAGAAAAAAGGTTTTTGATGCTCACTCTTCATCAGTTATTAGTACCTGGGTGGTGATAAAACCGCTATAGTAATTTCTGAAAAAACAGGCGCGGCAATGTTTCAAATTATAAATCATGAAGCACTAAAACGTAACAATTAAATTTTTTAAAAGCGCAATTATTGTTGTCAAATTGATTAATATTAGGAGTAATTAAAAATAAAAGTCCAATATTGGCCAAATTTGGAATCGAACCCTCCATAAGCCTGTTGCCTGCCTGAAACCCAGGGTTTCATCCATTATTCGCGTATGCAGATAATAAACTGATTTAAACAGTGTTTACCGCTTGGCGCATCGGCGTGAAATTGCCGGGAATCGAACCCCGCCCCGATGCTATCTGCGCGCTGTCTCCGTCCCACCCACTGCGGCGGCGTGCGGTTATCTCTGTCAGCGCACTAACGCAATGTCATCGTAGTTAATGCTATTACACGCGGGACGATGATTCAGGGCGTAGGGGGTGGGTAGTAAATCGACCTAGGTGTATTACAGCGTGTATTCGTCATCATTAGCGGAGATTTCTGACGCACCCTGTGTTTACACGGCTGCGAGCACAAGATAAAGGAGGTCTATTGATTCCAGATTCCGCACCTTCACGGTGGAAATCCTGTGCTTTCCAACACCATCCACAATAAACACTATTTAAGATGATTATAACATTATAATTAATTATTATTATCAATCTAAGATAACGGGCACTTCCTGAGAAGAATGAGTGATGTAAGGTTCAAATTTTAGTAAAGACGAAATATAAGGACTTTCAATTATCACGCCGTAACTTTGACAATTGATTACAATTTTGTTTGAATTGACACCGCTTTTGTAATATCATAGTTGCCATTTCGTCTGGAAAAGTATACCATTAAATAATGCATCGAAATTGTGAATATTTATTATGAAAATTCGTCCACAATTTGTCAAACTTTTCGTTGAAAATTATGGTCGACACGTTCGGTTAGTCGAAAATATCTCAATTTTTCGTGATTCAACGGCGAGAGGTATCGAGAGATGATAACTAGTGTTCTTTGGCCAAAATTGGATAATATAAACATAGCCGAAATGTGATTCTAGTAAACTGACACTACTTGGTAACACAATGAAATTATTGCAAGAAATGTGTCCAGGGGTCTTTATTTTGAGGAGAGGTAACATAAATCAGAACGGTCGTGAGATTTAACACACTGAGATTTTTTTCTTTGAGGTTACGTTAAATCTCTGGTCTGTACCATTACACCAACAACAATTAACGACCTGGGAAGAACATCATTCGAAAAGTAGTCGCAAATTGGGTCTCTCGGACCTTCACTTTCCAACGATCCACGGAGATCATTTGAAAGCTACCATTTTAGAGATTTTAAAGATTAGGCTTACAAATTAAAAGAACCTATATGTATCACCTTTAGATACGACATCTAAATTATGAAGTACCTAATACCACATTACTAAACGAACTTTCTGCTATTTTATTTTACGACATTTACTTATTGGGTTTATTAGCCAGTTATACAAAAAGATACAAAATGATAATAAAAATGAGTTAACTTTGGAGCGAAATGAAATATAATCCTAAAGTTGAGGAACTAGTACGAGTTGATTCCATTTCAGCGATGAGATGTAGCCGCCGTTTCATCACAGCTTCACTCTATTGTCCATTTCTAATTTCAAGATAAAAAATGATAATAAAAATGAGTTAAGTAAATTTGGAGCCAAATGAAATATAAATGTAAAGTTTTAGAACTAGTACGAGTTCCGGCCGCTTCATCACCGCTTGACCCTATTGTCCATTTCTAATTTGGTATTTCCGTGCATGTGGGGGATTTACGGCGTTCATTGCTGGGTGTTTAATCTGGCAGCCGGGGGCGCTGGCGTGCGGTGGCTTTGTGTCTGGAGCCCGGCCCGGCAAACACCGGCCCAAAGCCGCCGTGATCCAGGACACTGCAGGGAATTGCGCCGCTGAACTATGGCAGCTGAGGTTAGCGCCATGTGCCGCAGATACCAGATAGCCGCACTTATCGATACATCGATACATTACAACAGGATACTCATTTTATTTACAACTATTGCAAGCGATATGGCTAAATTACTAAATCTCCCATATACAATCATATAACAAAAAAAAATATATTGTCAACTGTCTTATACGAAAATGGAGGATATTTCACAACTAAAAAAAGTGACCAGGCCAGCGACATGACGAACTATAATTTATACTAGACTCCTTGTTATGCAGGATAAACAGCGAAAATGAAACATCCTTTAACTTTTTCATTAGAAGGAATAGAAATATTTTCTTTATATAAAGTTTTATTATATTAAATACGCTATTTCATGACATGGAGAGAAAAAAATAAAGTCTGATTTACCCACGATTACCATTTTTTTTTACTGGGAACACACCATTGTTTTTCTGCCTTATCAATATATATTAGTATATTTAATATTATAAAGCTTTTATACAATGAAAATTTTCTATTCCTTGTAATAAAGAAGTGAAGGGGGTTTCTTGTAGAAGAGATTTCTATTTATATTAAAAACAACTGAAACATAGGCCGTCGTTAATGAAACTGATAACATGAATAAAAAATTGTGCAAATGGACAATTACTAAAATAATCACAACAAACTGAATGCAATGTAAATCTAACCTCTCTTGTTTGATTATAATTGTCCATTTGAAAAAAAGAACAAATTTAAAACATATTTTAATAATAAAAATGGCATTGTATGTATCTATATACTTTCTAGTTATTTCTTAGAGTCGGATTTTTCGATATAAAATTTTTCAAGCAATTGAAAATTAATATTAGAGTTAAATAAAATGTAAAGTTATATAAAATCTTCAATATTTATAAATAAATAATTACAAATTAAAAAGTAAGCATGTTCTATTAACAATGATTTCCTAGCTAGAGTACGGTTTGTCAAACACACTAAAGGACTACTTTTGTGCCGGTAACAACGAAACGAAAATTTTATAGACTTATTATTGCCTAATATTTTTATTTAAAAATTCCAGATTTTATGCACTAATGATAACGTATAAATGATATATTAATTGAAAACAACGTATCCGCGTCGTTTTTCAATCGTTTTCCCAAATTTTTAAATAACAAAGTTATAAAACAAAATGAAAAAAACTGTGCTAAGAGCTAACAAATAACAGTTCTGTCTTCAATGTTTAAAACGGTATTAATTAAAATTATTGTATAAAATGTTTGCTTTTCCGTCTGGTTAAACAAAATATATAAATTTTACGGTTCCTGCTTAGTTAAATCGTTGACTTAGAACATTAAGAATATTATCTGGTAATTTATTATACGTATTTGTATATTCAACGAATGTAACATATGTGTTTGTGTTACTGATTTCCTTGTATTTCTAATTCTGTTTGTTTTTTCCAGGTTAGTACCATACTTCATTTGCACACCGGTTGGGGAACCGTAAGTTTACAATTTCATAACCTACAAAATTTCCGAAAATATATGTCAGTAATATTTATATAAAGCAATATAAACTTCTTATATAATATTTTTTCGGAAATTTTCTTGCATGCATCTTCTTACCTTGTGTAAAAATCTGTTGTAAAATTTTTCATCGCAAATTTTCTACTTATACTGGCTTTCAACTATCTGTAAATAAAAAATCGTATAACTACATAATTCAAGCATAAAATTCTCTCTCATTTCTTGTGGCAAATAAATGTCAATTCATGCAATATAATTGATGGATAGCACGCGAATATTGGCACTTATCGCTGTAATAACATAATTGCCAAACGATAACGAAGCACAGCGAAACTTTTATGCAAATTTGTTGCAAAGCAAGTGTGATAATGATTAATATTATAGAAATTGATTTTCCTACGAAGTTATTAATTTTAATTGTGATTTGCAATCTAGAGTGATATTTACATTCAATTTGTCGATATTTGCAATATTAGTTCTAGTAATTAAAAAATATTTACGCAATATGAACACGGAATTTATGGGGATATTTAATTTGTAATTTATTTAGTTGTTCAAATATTAGTTTGAATCAATACATATAGGACATAGATTATTATTTGATTTGTAACAAAATTAATTTAAACGCATATTAGATTGTTGATAGTTAAAATTATTACTATATCAATTTACAATGACATAAATTAAATCATATTTCCGATAAAAATATTAATAAATATTTTGCCTGATTTAATATACGTTTTAGAATACTATATTTTATTTGAATAATTAAATATAAGAACATTTATAAATACTTCTTTCAACTCTTAACAAATCAAACAACAGTATTAAACCAAAAATGGTGTTGATAAACGCGAAATATCCCAAAAATAGTCATTTTATGCCCAAAATTTTGATTTAGGGAAACAGTGTAATTAGATAAAACTCGACACGCTGATTTCAAATTTTCAAACGGAATTTAATTATCTCTCTTCGTTTCCGAGATATTTGCGATCAAAGTTGCACCTCAAAAAAGTGTGTTTATTAGTTATATCTCTGAAATGAGTTGAGATACAATCTGAACGATTGTACCAGTCGATTCTATGGGAAAAGTTACATAAAGAAATGTTTTCTGTGAATATACGTTCTTTGGAACGATTAGGTGAAAAACAAGAAAATCGAAAAAACCTAAATTTCAAAATTTCTCCGAGGAACTTTTTGTCTCCAAAACTTTTCATTTTCTGGTGTTAAGTAGATATCGATGCGCTGATCCCAAATTTTCAAACCGAATTAAATTATCTCTTCCCGTTCTCGAGAAATTAATGTTCAAAGTTGAGTTTTAGCAATACCTAAAAAAACAGGTTTTTTAGGTATACCTCTTTAACGGTTAGGTTTACGACTTCGGCGCCCTCACCAATCGATTCTACGGGCAAAATTACATAAGTGTACCAATTTTTAGATTTTTATTCCTAAGGATACAATTTGTAGAAAGAAAAAACGAAAATGGCCAAAATCGAAAAAAATGCCGGATGAACCCCTTGCGATTTTTTCGATTTTTGGCCATTTTCAGTTTTTTCCTTCTAGAAATTCTATCTGTTGAGATAAAAATCTGAAAATTGGTACACTTATGTAATTTTGCCCGTAGAATCGATTGGTGATGTCGCTGAAGTCGTAAACCTAACCATTTAAGCGGTATACCTAAAAAACCTAATTTTTTAGGTATAACTTTGAACTCAAATATCTCGAGAACGGAAAAAGATAATTGAAATCTGTTTGAAAATTTGAAATCAGCGTATCGATATCTACTTAAGATCGAAAAATGAAAAATTTTGGAGACAAAAAGTTTCGAGGCGAAAAATTGAAATTTAGGTTTTTTCGTTTTTCTTATTTTTCACCTAATCGTTCCAAAGAACGTATATGTGGACAAAACATTTCTTTATGTAACTTTTCCTGTAGAATCGAATGGTAAAGTAGTTGAAAATGTAACTGTACTCATTTTTGCAATATATTCAAAAAACACACTTTTTTGAGGTACAACTTTGAGAGCAAATATCTCCGAAACGAAAAAAGATAACTAAATTCTGCTTGTAAATTTGGTATCAGCGTAACTAATTCTTTAAAAATTATTACAAACAAAATTTTGTAAAATTTGAAAATTTTCGAACTAAAATTTCGATATTTTCAAATATTTTCGGTTTTACGCAAAAATAGAGTATCAGCAGCTTTGAAAATTACTTCTCCTGTTATTTCAAATAATATTTACTGCCTTTTCACGATTACAAATAATTTGTGGCATGATTAATGTTGGCGTATTATCCTTTATCCTTTACCCACATCCCTATTGAAGGTGATATCTGGAGAGTTGTTATCAGGACAAATAATTTGGCATAAAGTAGCGTCTTCCCTAGTGTGAATTGTGCGGGGAAATTAGCCGAATGTGGCGCGGTACATCCGGTACGGTGGGGGTGGGGGGCGGCGTCCGGCAGGCGTGGCCGCGTCGCGACGCCCCGCGCGACATATGGAGATAAAGGTCCGTAATGAACTTTCTTTCTTTCCGCCAAGAATTTAAGACGCCGGGCTGGGGACAGGGCATAGGTGGCGGGTACGGGATTTCTTCTAAAGGGTACAAGAAATTAACAAAGAATAATAAATATCATAATGGAAATATGCACAAATTGTATAGAAAAATGAAGTATCTCAAAATTACTTTAAATGTTATTCTTAAAATTATTTTATCCTGCAAATAATTTATTGAAATTTAACAAAATTAATAACTAAGAAAGTACATTTAAATTTACCTTAATTAATGATATTCCTAAAAGATGAATACCATCTAAAATATTAACAATGCAATACGTATGGAAAAATAAAAATACTTATAAAGGATAATAAATAAGAATATTAGCTTATAGTTTGTTCTGAACTATTTAAATTCATTAATATTTGTTTAATGCTAGTCGTATCCCAGATATTATATTCCGCTTTTTCAAGATCTGCATTTTATCATAATATTTAAAATTGTTGTACATACACGGCATGTATATATTAGAGTACAAGGATTACTATTTGTTTCTAAGTGCATCTAGTTATTTGAACTAATTTAAATAGTTTTGTTAATAGAATTGAGCGCACAACATTATATTCGTTAGTTAAAATAGATTAAATACATTAAACAGTATGTTCTAATGATATTCATGGGTTTTTGTGTAAGTCTAAATAAATATCTTTCGAAATAATTTGTTTTTAATATAGAGAGAAATGCATGATAAAAAATAAATTTAATGTATTGCAATAACCTATGTGTTTTAGCGTAAAAAAGTTTAATATTATTTTTCAAAACAGTTAAGGAAAATATCTAATCGAAATACGTATTCCACCAAAATTTTGTAATTTTTCATAAGTATTGTAATAATGAGAGCCATGAATTTATCTATAAAGTTTATGAATAGTTGTTGTCTAATAATACACAAACGAATATCGAAAATTATATTATGAGTAAATTTTAACTATTAAATCTGTAGATCGAATTAAATATGCCTCTCGAATAATTTTAACCAATAAGGTTACAGTTTTTTTTTAATTCCAACCAATAAAATCACGACAATTGTACTATTTTGCACTAAAACTGCCTATTTCCCTCAAATAAAGCATTCTAATTGGATGAAAACGACGTGTGTGGAACACTAAAATTTAATCCTTGGAGTAAACTATTATTAATATTGAAAGTTGCAAACAATTTTTATAAATCAGGTGGAATTTACCTACAAAGACGGTAGCCATAAACAGCGTGTTGCTAATACCACCTCCTCCTCCTTCTAATCCGTTATGATGGAGATAGTGAGCTCACGTATGAGCCTGTGCAGGGTGCAGGGTACGCCCATGGGGTTCCGCAGCCTCCGCGTATAATACCCTGTCTCCTCCGTCTAGCACGTCGAGGAGATATATCGCTCCCAATGCCTCGTTCATAATTCCACGCAAGCCCCACACCTAGGGCTAGGGGTGGATACCTACAGGAGGCGCTGCTAACGTGCAAGATGGTAAAATGTCGTACAAAATCTTCAGTCATCGCGATCCTTATAATTATTACATTTCATTATGTGTAGTGTCTGTCCGAAACATTATTTTCATCCGAATATTTGCCTCCTCTTCTAGTTTCAGTCGAAAATGTTACCGAAACCAAAACTTGTGTAGTTAAGTTAAGGTTTAGTTCATTTTTTATTAACCAATCAATGTTAATCTTAAGTTTCAAGGTATTATTTGATTAACTACTCGTAAATAAAAGAAACAGTTTATTGGAAAACCACTTTATTTATTAAAATAATGTCCCACATTACGAATGCACTTTTATAATAAATCTTATTAGGTTATAAGTCACCTTTAACAACAGCGTTCTATAAGTGAGCTCGTAATACTAAAGAAGTATATATCTACACCTCACAAATAATTACAATCAAATAAGTAGTCTTTTCAAGACAGGAAGAAAATTGAAATAGCTTATCAAAAAACTAATAATTAACAAGCAAAAAAAAAACAATTCCGAACAAACTCAACATCGCCAATTGGTTGAAACCGAAACTGCTACCGAAACCAGCATTTATGGCCGAAATGAAACAGAAATTATATCCGCTAAGCATCAATAAGATATTATCATTTAAAAAAGATTTCAATATTATGCATCAAATTTCAAAAATAACTACAACTATTATTTTATATTGTTAATGTTCTATGTCAGATCAATTAAAATTTTGCCATAAAGTCACATTTCGAATTGTATTTAGTTTCTCGCTTAACTTATTTTGAAAAAATTAGCCCGTAGTATATTTGGTATCTCAACTTTATCTAATATTTTATTTTTATATTATCCAACTACTCTTTATTATTACTTATTATCCATGTTTTTTTTTAACAACTAACCCGTTATTATTGCATTTATTTAAATAAATAAACCAGAATCTTCCTCTTGTATTCGTGCCTATGTTAAAGTAAACATCTTATTCTTAATACGTCTACTTTAATGTTAATGTGTTAATATTTCTGGAACAACTGGGTATTGGCCCAATAACAATTATACATTTAAGTCTTCATGAAACTAGGAGGAGAATAAAGAGGGAAAGATATAAGGATAGGTTCGCGAATTAAAACTATACCGTGTAATAAATTCATGAGGTGTTATGCTCGTGTAATAATTCTTCCCCCACATATCTCTATTTTGAATAGGGAATGTATGCAGAAGTGGGAAAGGAAATGTGCGGAAGATAAAACTTATTCTTGCTCGCAGTTTAAAAGAAAACGAACAGCGTGAGCCCCTGTCTGGAGAGAGAAATTTCGATCTAAAATGGAAATTGGGGTGTCACATCTTTTTGTCTTCCCTTTGCATTAAAGTTTTCATTGAGCGCGCATGCGTGCCTGTCGGTGTGTGCGTGTGTATGTGAGAGAGATAACCGAAGATGGATGGCGACACATACTTGAACAAGAGAAATATCCCATTGGAAAGTTTTCATCTTTGTCTGTTTTATCCTGAGGTTGTTGTTATCCTGGCAACTGATACATCGTTGCTGGTATCGCTAGTGTCATCTCTGTCGGGACTCTGCTGCTGGGTACGGCTCTCCTTGTCACACTGTGTCCGTAATGTAGTATGCTGCCAGTTCGTATGATCTTCATTATGTGACCGAGTATTTACTTTATGTAGTCGGGAAGATGTGGGTCTGCTACGAGGAAATGCTTTTGCCGTGTAAACTTTTATAACGTAAACAATTCAGTACCGATGTTCCTATATGTTTTTTCTTCAATACAGACTGCATAATAAATTTTGAAAATACAAAGTATCAAAATTTTATCGAAAAATTCGAACTTACAAACAATTATAATAATGTTAAATGAAATTAGTCTAACGAGTGTTGTTATCAAAGAACAGAATCATTTTTATTTTAAATATATAGTTTATAGATTTCATTAAATAATGAATAAGTATATAAACTTTTAACTGAAGGAACTGTGAGCAAAACTACCACATTTTTTATGAAAATGAACTATCACAGTTTAAAACAGTTGATACAGTTCCCATTAGAAATCATTACAATTTAGTAAATATATAATAGAATATTATATAATTAAGAGTTGTAAGATGAATATAACGCACGAAGGGAATTCGAATTATGTACCATTTTTTTACGATTACTATTTGAATGATTTTCGATCACAATACACTAAGAATTAACATATCACTAGTAAATAGTACAAATACAAAACATGAAAATAATTGAAACTATTTACAAAGCCAATAAACTATATATGAGACGTAATGTTTTAAAGTAATTATAATTAAATTTGTCTTATTTATTCTGCTAACATAATTTCGATAAATCAATGAAATCCCTAACTATGCGATCGTGTACTTTACACATAGCCTTCCATAATGTGACACTTAGATAACCTATAAATTGTACAATAATGGCTATTTACATTAGTGATCGTAGAAAAATATATTTTCTCAACTTATTATCATTTGTTTTATGCAGAATCTATGTATATTTTTACTGTAAAAGGATGATGATTCTGATTCTTAATACAAGTACAACAAGCTAAGTTATTGAGAGATGATATGCATATTAATATGTTTATTTGTTCTGAGTTTGCAGAAAATCAAATATCTTATACAATAAGCAATTTATACAGTAAGAAAAATATTGTAAATAAAGATGTTATATTTAGGTTGTGCTGTGTAAATAAACCCATTAGTAGTAGATGCACATTAAGCCGGTTATCAGTCCTCCAGACATGACTGTTTATTTTTGTTATAAAGCCTCGCTATTACTGGGAAAAAACGAAAGCGAAACCTTATCCGAAAGAGAATCGCGTGCAAGATTTATCCTCTCGCTCCGCATTGCGAATGCACGTCTTGATAGATATAGATGGCGCGAAAAGAGGAACAATCTATCTTGTTGTTGTCTGACTTCCCGGAGCTTCCCGGACTCCCGGAGGAATTCTCCGGTCTAATCTCTCATCGGATACCAGCCACTCCCTACGAACAGGGAACACCGCCAGAATCGCAATTAAAAAGACGAAACACTAGTGAAAGGTGAATAAGCCATTCAACAGACTAAAGGAAAAACATTATTAATTACTTTCTATAATTGATTTCATGCTTTTATGGAGAAGTCTTTGATTTACTTTAATCACGAAACAAAATTGATTATATGCAACTAACAATTTTGAATTGAGATATTCCCAGTATGGTAATTATACAAAGTAATAATACAGTACAGAAGTTTTGTTCATATTATTATTTGTGACTTAACTAGATAACAATACAATAATTTAAGAATTGGTATATAGTAAATACAACAGTCTATCAAAACTACATGGTCATTTTAATTCGATTATATACCCTGCAACAGCTCAATGTGTACTGACTTTATTGTGGTCCTGTTCCTTCTAATATATTTTTACTATACTTAATATTCTTTGATTTCGTTTCGCTAGCATAGACTAGAATTATCCTTTTTTTATTTTCGTATCATCAATATGACACTACTATATTCAAAATGGAAAGCAGTTATCCTGTAACTTTGTATATGTAGACTGATTTTTGTATTGTATTTACATTCTCTGCTTGCAGAAAAATTTAATGTATGATCGTTTTGTAAACTCTTTAGGTATTTATTCGTTTTGCTTTTTTGTTATGGAGAATGTGATCACAAGATTCGGAATTATTTTTTCTTCATACATTATAAAAGTGACATCTTTTGTGTAAGTTTAATTTCTTCACTGCTTGAGTAGGACTTTTTACTTTTATGCCGTCGGAGTAAAAGTAAAATAAATAAGTATCCATAGGAACTATGTGGAAACAGCGAATAAAGAATAAGTTGTACAATTGAAACCTGTAGTATCACCCTAAATGTCACTATAAAACAAGATAACCTAAGAATAAAGTTAATAAAAACCATCAACAACTGACAGATTTATATTGATAATCTACAAATTAAACGTCAAGTAGTTTTTTTCATTTCATATTAAATAAGGATATTAAATAATTGGCATTTGTAAGCACATAGCTTCTACATATATTTACACATTTGTTAGTACCGTGAATAAGCTTATGAAAATAAATGGTTCAAATATTTTGAAATTACTTACTTTGGGACAGAGGTTGTGTTATGGTTAGGAAAATCTACACGAATTTGAAATAGCAAAACTAGGTTTATAGCTATTAGTTATTTAACGTTTATGTGTAAAGAGTAACTGGTTTCTATTTTCTGGTCGATTAATTATAATTCTTGCAGGAAGAGCAGATCCATAGCATGTATCGAATAGGAAACGCTAATAAACAGGCAATACAAAACTCTATTAACTAGTGGTGTAAACATAAACACGAATAGCGGTGCGGTTAACACGCAGTAAACAATAGTCGGGTGGCCGGGGTCACATTTTCCAGACAATGGGTGGAATAGCCCGCTCGCTGGCTTAGCCGGCGATATACGGCGTGCGTAATTCCGTCAGATTAGCGCAATCCTACGCGGCCGCGGCCTGACACATTACTACCTCATTACAGCTTACCGGCTTTTTATTCCAAGCCGTAAATAATAGACGAATCTGTGCGATATCGGCAGCGGCGGCGTACACGTGTACCAGAGATGCTATCCGCGCTGCCGTCTAATGAGATGCAGATTTCACCCACGCATGGCAAGAAGATGGAAAGGAATTGCCAGGTCCTTTCTGTTTCTTCAATACTACCTTTCCCGAAATATCCATACGTACATGGTACTCAAACATATCAAATCAAAATAATTTTAATGAAATGGTTATTGTAGTGGCTACTTGGTGGACCATATTTTAATATAGGTAAACAAAGCAAAATCACTTGGTTATACCACAATGGGTATTAAATTAATAATGATCATTTCGTCCTTTCGGACATCATCAGACTATGATAACAATTGTGGAATAACCAAGTGTTTTTCTTTTGTTTACCAATATAATTTTGTTGTTAATGGTATATCACCTCAAGGAGAAAAATGGCTTAAATATCAAATATACTTGGTTCATAACATTTTATATTTTCATAACCTACTTGTACTTCGTCAACTTACAATCTTGTCATGGTCAGAATACTGAACAATTATTTACCTCATTTATAAAAAACGAGGTAATAACTAGGAATTCTAGAAAATAAAACGTAGTTTTCATAATTTAATTATTTACTAATACTCCTTTACATAAATGGGAATAAGAAATATCACTAATATTTTTACTAAGAAACAATTGATATCGGACTATAATTATCATATTCATGTTCTAGAGTTTAAAAGTTACTTATTGAGCAAATTATTTAACAGTGATCTAAATAATACTATATTAGCTAACTTTTTATTATCTTAATGAGAAATTATAGGGGATAGTTTTTATATTTTAGGACCTATATATTGAAATTGGATTATGATCACGTACCCCATTGGTATGAAATAAGTACGTGAAATACGAAGACATTTTCCTACTGAAAATGTTGTTGCAAAGAGAATATTGGATATTTTATGGCTGTAAATTGTAATGAATAAAAGTGTTATTTAATATTGATTTGAATTGTTCAATTCATAAAACATTTAAAAATTGAGAAAATCAGTGAATTTGGAATAGGAAATGAGAAAAGTGAAAAGATTGCAGGATTATTCAGTAAAGGAATATAGTAGGCGAAAGTGTGCGGTATGGACGGCGAAGTGCATCGTAGAATGAAAATGGCGTTGGCGTGGGGGAAGATATAACAAACGTCTCTATCGAACTTCGCCGGAGACGAAGCTGGAAAAAAGGCTGGAGAAGTATCTGGAACTGTAAACGGGTTTCTGTGGCCTGTGCAAGAACAAGCCCAGCCAGACCGCAGAATGATAAATGCATTTATGCAACACTTCTTATCTCATATAGGCGCGCGCGGAGTTAGAAGCGACGTACGTTCACCTCCAGTTCCACTTTTCCTCTTTCGCTTTTTCTCCCCGATGAGTTTTTGCAAAACCGGCAGCTGGCCGGGAAGCTTTGCGGCCCCCAAAATGGGCAGCGCAAGAAATGAGACACAAGTCGGAGTATTGTTGCTGCTGCGTTTCATTTATAATTGGCTGCATCTAACTCGGCCAACCCAATTCCTTCGCGTCACACGTTTTTTGCGCCACCAGCCATCTTCAGGGGTCAACACTCCACGTCCAGCCTGTCACGACGAGATTTACATACATGATCGTGCTGACATGCGCCTGGAGACTTATTCCGTTTGACATATCAACTGTGATTCCATCGCATCTCGCTACTTCTTCCTGGTACGCCTTCTATTCCTTATACGACAATTACACCAAAATACAACTCCACATCCTTCAGTTTTATACAATGTACATAACCATAACCCAATTTACATAACTCCAAAACCTAATATTATTTTTGATCAACGTCAGGAAAATTGTACAAAATTTAACAGACTCTGTATTCTGTCAACAAAAATGCAAGTCGAAATTGTCATTAAACAAGTACCTCAAATGTAATAGGTATTGTCCCTTCTTAAAATATTGTGCTACTGACAAAAAAAACATACTTAATGTAATCTACCAGAATAAATATTTTTTTAAATTTCTCCAATATCCCCCAATCTAATATACTTTTATCCGCTTGAAGAAAGGATAATAAAAAATATCAACTGATTAATTTGACGTTATTACCAAGCTTTGTCAAACCCGAGCTTAGAATTTATGAGAATCTTGTAAACCTAGCGCTCGAATTCACCATTCCTTAATCAAGAATTCACTGATCAATTTTGATCCATAAATCTATACAAATCACCCTTAAAAATACCAATGGACAATTGATCCGTTGTATTTCACTCATTATGTTTTGATCATCTGATCTGATATTTTCGCAGTAAATGGTTATTCCGAATGTTGAAGATCTAAATTCTATTAATTACAAAAGGTTACTATTGTAACTTGTTTCGGACACTTGCAAGACTGTATGTTACGACTTTCACATTCAACTGTGAATTACTGTTTTGCATATATCTTCTTTAAATATCATCTTCCGCAATACTACATGACTAATACAATAAAATATACAGTACTTGATGCATTACTTCGGATGGTTGGCAAAAAAGTAATGGAAATTTTAACAGCAACGTTGATTTAAGAGAAAATTTAAATATTATAGTGTGGAACCACACCATATAGATATTGACAATTTCCGTTTACTGCACCAATTGCAAGATTATCGGTAACAGGCAATATTGCCACTGATTGTTTGGACATTCAAAATTCTTGATAAGTCATTTTCGCTTTGTAATTGTCAATGCAATGACAATGTCAATATTTTCTATTTTATGAATTCAATTATAAAGTTAGTGACAATAAAGAACGAGTGCGTTTCCGTAGTGTCAGTGAAGTCTCAATTGCTTGTTTATTTGGACATTCAAAATTCAGAATGCAATGTCAATGTCAATATGGCATGATCCCAGCACATAGACTATTTTCAATTTTACGAATGTAATTGTAAAATTAGTGACAATAAAGAACGCTTGCGTTTCCGTGAAGTCAGTGAAGTCTCAATTGCACTCCACTGACAATATTTTAGGCCGTCAGGTGGCGAATTCCTGGACAATGTGCGTTGGACATGTGCCGGTCGCGGTGACGTTACACCGTGTCCGTCAGCCGCATCAGATCGCGCAGTCTGGCAGCTTCACATTCGTTCCCACACTGGACTTATCGGGCCAGGATATCGGATTACTGGAATCCAATTACGCGGGCCGCATAAGGTGAATGAAATCCCGATGCAGCAGATACTCTGTGCAGTGTCGGCGCATTGATATCTAATTAGCCGCGCCATTGTTCCAGCCTTAATTATTCTTATTCATCTAGTTTACACAAGACGCGAGGGAGAGCACACCCTCCACGACGCCAAACATCACATACATGGCGATGTTCGTGAAGTCACAAAAATGTTCTAAATACTACTGTAAACATTGTTAATAGTGCAGGATTGGTTTTATCAATTGAATATTAATAAAAGAAAAGTCATCTTTGGAGTTGCAGTCATTTAATAAAGTTCACTGATACACCATCGTTTAGACCGTAGTTCGGTCTTTGTCAGGGTGATAAATGGTTTTACTTGAAAATATTTTAAAGTCATTTACTACCCTGATGAAGACTGAATTACAGTCGACATGTTGGTGTATCTTTGGATTTTATTAAATTACTGCAACTCCAAAAACGACTTTCCTTTTATTTTTAATTGTCAGTTAATCAGTTAACCTCACCTAATGAATTGATATTTTTTATATTACCTATCAAATAAAAAGGTTTTTCATTTATACTGTGGAAATTCTTTGGTGCTTGAACAGCATAACAAATTGATAAATGACTATGCTTGCTTGAAACAATCCTGTAACTACCTGCGACTACGGTTCTTTTGCGTATTTAAATAGTTTAAAAGTCATTGTCCAAAAGAATTCTGGACGATCAATATGATTTTACAATAGTTATTAACAATATAAGTACGGTAGGTTGTATTTCAAAGCACGAGGTTCCATATTGAATCAAGCAATTTACCTAACGTACATATAATGTTTTGTAATACAATGAAACTTCAAAATCGGTCAAAGTAATCAATAATTAATTTTTCCCAAAGACTTTATTGAATGAAAAATTGTGTAAAAGTATAATTATTATTATTTGTTTTTTCAATAAATTTTGAAAGCTATTACCGGAGATGGCAACGGTATTTGATTGAAAAAAAATAACTGTTTTAAAACTACATTAGTGGGTTTTCGTTTTTCGCATATGTGGTACAAAAATTTGTATTACGTAATTGTCATAAAAATGAAGCTTTCTGTGTATGGAGCAACACTTAAAATTTATATCTCGTCCTTCGTAAGAGAAAATTTATTTAATTAATTAATTCCCAACCTACCCTTTGCGTAGCAATAAGCTTAACATTCTTTCTAATTAATCTGTACATAAATGAGGCTATACTTTCTAATCTATAAAAACTACTCATGCAAGTAAAACAATTCCATGGCCAGTACGATCTAGTCTGCCATGCCCTAATGAAATGTCGACTTAGGTTAGTTAATTAGCGATTTTGGAGCAGTGGAAAGTCCGTAATGCGTCCGTTGCGTTACTTGTCACGTCCTGATCGCATTCGTCGGCTGCACTTCGCCAATTATAAACCGAGCCGAGCCCATACGTGAATTTTAATTTTTATCATTCCACCAGAGACTAATTGCGAAAAAATCAGGCGCTATTTTAATGAAGCGAACAGTCACTACACTACTCCAGTTTCACATACATTCTGTACTTTATTTGTTTCTTAACTATTTATTTTATTTCCTGTTATATCAATGTAATAATCACAAAACCACTTACAAGTAATTATATGTCGTAAATCATATCTTGTTTCATTTTTTAAATAAAGCAATTAAAATTTTAATACTGCATTTTTAATAATAAAGCAATAACTTTAATTAATTATATATTATGTGTATTAATAATATGCAAATTGTTTATGTTTAACACTTAATAAACGTTCATAATTATTTATGTACATACATTGATTGATTTTTATTGTAATTATAAATCTAATTAATATACATATTAGTTTCAACATTGTATGTAAATAATATCCATAGGGTGTAAATAGATGAGGGTTTCATATACAGAGTGTGTAACGAAAAGCGGAACATAGGATTTTAACATGGGATTCAAAAAATTGCGCATAATCTCTCTCCTGATAGATAATGCAAAACTACAATAGTACAAAGTTTCTCTTGCAGTTTTGTTCTAAATTTATCAGGTGAAAAACTATCAGCAATTTATTGAAATCACATGTTAAAGTCCTATGTTCCGCGTTTCGTTGCACATGCTGTACAAATTTAATTTTAAAAAAATATAAAAACAACTTTTTTTCTTAAATTTAATAGATAATTCATGATCTTGTTTAATTAAATTAAATTTCTAATTATGTATCTATATAAAAAATCGGGTTTTATTTTCTGTAAATATGTTCTCTTTATCATCAATCATCTCATTGTACAATTCCACCTTTCACATCATATCTAAATTCATTTTTGTAAATTTTACAGTAATACTAAATCAAAAGATAAAAAAATTAACAAAGTTATCATCTGTTCTAGGATCTTCCTTATATAATGGTAAGCAAAGCGAGCAGAACCAAACCAAACCAGTCTGGCAAAAAATAAGGTTAAAATTTTATTTTTTAAATAACACTACTTAAACATGAAACTAAACTGAACAAAATTGTGATTTAAACAAATATTTCATATTAATAAACGCAATTTTGTTTAACTTTAGCTTCTAATAATCATTAGTGGCACGACGGTCTTCAATATGTAAAACCTTAAATCTGTAGGATTTGATGTTAGCGTAGTTAGAGTCTTTAATCCGTACTACAACCTTTACGAAATATGAGGATGCTGTATTTATTTAAAATGTTTAGTTTATTAGTTTAGTAGTCTTCGATTTTAGTTGTAGTTTATGATAGTTGTTTGTTTTATTTCTAATGATTATGATTCGCGGCTACTGCAGCGGTTGTAATAGATAAAGTAGAAAATCCTTCCATAGCCAACTTCGCAACTCGTATTGATCGAAACGTCTGGAAGACGAACGGCCTGAATTTGATATCCAATCCGGCCAATTCTATTGTAACTTTTATAAAGAGTTATACGGCAGTTTTAAACTTCAGCTTGTATTTTTATTCGAAAACTGCGATAAATTTCAAGTATCATTTCGGGAATTGTGTTTAGTGCTCCTGTAAAATTATTATTTATATAAGCTTAGGAGATGACGCTGGCTTTATTCCGTTATGGCTGTAATTGATAGCGCGATTGCAACTTATCACGAACTGTTATTTCATCTACTTTCCTGGATAAATCACTAACTAGGATTCCACTGTGAAAAACAAACAAACTCGCGCCGTTTGTCAGTTTTCTTTGCAAGATTAAACAGGAACTGTTCACTGAATAACTGTCTATATTTCAACTCCCTACAAAGTAATAATTGACTTGTAGAAAAGCCTTAGTAAATCTACAAACAAATAAATAATCGATGCCAATTATTTCCCATAGACATTCGTATCTTTGGGTGCTTATAAAATAATGCCTGCTAGATACAATTTACAGTTCAAAATGTTCTTATAACCCAAAAAAAAAACAAAATGAACCAACAATAGATAACAATTCAAAATTATATACACAGGTAATTACCATTCTGTCTGCACTTAAAATTTAGTTGCCACCTTTTAATTCTGACAATATTTTAAAAGGTATCGAAATAGCTTTGCAAACTTCTTATTTTAATGACTGTCAATTTTATTTAAGTACATGCGGGTACAGTTAAAACACTCTTATGCCTGGTTTTATAAACTTTAGTTAAATTTAGTTCGCTAGTATACAGGTGTTCCATAACTTAGTCCAAAAAATTAAAAGGTAAATACTATACGACGTGCTGATTATAAAACAAAAATATTTTTTTTAAAATTCGCAAAAAAAATTCCGTTGCATGGTCCAAAAAATCTACTACAAGTAAAATACCCTTAAATTTTGCTGTATAATATTTATTCATTTGGTATTCGAAATTTTCACAGCAATGTTATTTAAATAAAATTGGTATCATTAGAATTGTTTATTTAAATAAATTTACTATGTAAGTAAATTTATTCTGTTGTTTATTAAACTGGGCATTAGCTTACTAAAAAACTGTTCCATTTCATATCTTTTGTTGACTATTATTTTGTTTGGTCTTTGCTGGGTATGTCAGATATTCTTATACTACATATCAATATTGATTTCTGTTGGATATTCTAGATGTCAAAATAAATATGAAAAATTTATCATTACGTATATTACTCTTGAAGAGTCCAAGAAAGATATATAAGTGAAACAAAACAATTGGTTGGCTGCAACGCAAACTTGATATTTAGTAATTGAAGACGTTTCCGCAGTTAATTGTTAATCAAGTTTTGCTTCACAATATTTAGTAATAAAACAGATCGTAAGACAAGATTTTACTAGTTCCTGCCAGCTCGTGGCATGTTATGGTTATTAGAGAGAGAAGATTTACCAGTTACTTTGAAGACGTTCCGGTAGTAAAATGAGACAATTCACCAATTTTACTTCACAATATTTGTATAATACCGCTTTGGACGAGACTGGCACCACCAAATTGTACCACGTCTATCAACAATTACCATTACTACCAACTTGTAACACCCTGACGGAACCACTGTTACCAATTTTTGACCCGTCATCGATAAGGATAGACATTACAAAATATTTAAATGGTTATTAAAATGAGACAATTCACCAATTTTACTTCACAATATTTGTATAATACCGCTTTGGACGAGACTGGCACCACCAAATTGTACCACGTCTATCAACAATTACCATTACTACCAAGTTGTAACACCCTTACGAGACCACTACTACCAAATTGTGACACTTTCCTCTATATTTAAACGGGTTTCTAATAAAACAAGGCGCTAGCACTTGGCTAGTTCCTAGCGCGTGTGGTGTCATCGACCTTGTAATATTTTGTGCGTTGCATATTGATGGGGTAGTGGGTCTTGTTACGGGGTGAGTGATGCGCTGGCCGGCCGGCAGCGCTGGGAACGCTAATGAACCTGAGCGATCCGTCCGGGTCATCACAGCGCGACATGTGACTCCCGCCAGACCACGAGAAGTTATGCAGATTGCGACAACCGTTGACAACGGTTTGATTTGCGGTGGTTTCCCATCGAATCTTCTTCAACTAAGAGCAAGACTAAGAAATCGTACCTACACTGTATTCATCAGCTAATATGTCTTCTAAGTAATGTTAAACTGTTTTCTAACATAGAATATTGTAGGTTGGACTAACTCGCAAGTAGATGAAATAAAACGCAGTAAAATTATTTCAAATTAACTAAATAAAAAACTTTAGTGGTACATCCTTTCTAGATTTACGGCAGGGTTTGCAAAAATATCTAAGTGTTATTGCACTTTTTTTTAAAGCGATATAAATATTTTATTTCATAAACAAAAATGAAATCTATAATAAAACCACAACGACAAAATGAAACTGGGAAGAATAACAAATAATTTTTACTTTTCAGTGCACATTTAAATACTTCTATTTTTTTTCTGTTATATGACAATTAAATTTAAAGATATTATTATATACAGAAACTTCTTTGGTTATTATAAATAGTTTTGTGTAGCAAATAATTAAAGTAGATGTTTAATTTTATTCCTGGTGATTTGTAATTTTAATTTCAATTTTAAAAAATATTTCTGGACAATTGCAGTTTTCAATTACAGCAAGTAATGAAAAAAGAAGGTGCAGATATTTGAACCAGATAAAAAATATAATTAGTTCCTTTTATTCTGGGAATAAAACAAACGGCACAGCACTACCATGAATAAATTCCAAACCGGAGGACAATATTTACAATCCCGCACGACTTGGTGGGAGCGAGACAGACTTATGCGAGCCCTTCCACGTGAGACAAAGAGCCCCAAATGAAACACACGATTCAAGTAGAGCGCTCGGGTACGAGAAAGAGGATCTATTTTCTCTCCTCGTAGTGCATAAGAAACTGCAGTAACTCCTGCAGAAACTGAGGTGTACGAAAGACATTTTAATTTATCCTGAAGTTGGTTTATGGGAATCCGCCATGAAGATAACACCGAGTCTCAGGCGCATGCGCCAACTACAAGCGTGAAGTTGCCGCAGACTATTTTTTTCTTTTACTGGCAATGAAACATTTCAGGAGATAAAAGAAGTTTAATATAATATCATGCACTTCTACGGGACTACCGTCTTCGCATTAAGACTGAGATTATTTCGGTTTTTCTAATAAACACAAAATTCTCTTCCAAGTATAAAGTAAATAATCCGTTATTGTTTATTATAAAACCATTTTGCATAAATAAAACTGTTTATTTTTGGAAATATGAGTACAATTCACCAATTTCAATAACGTTGTATGATTAATGTTTTGTATCTTGTAGAATTGTAACTACCTAAACGGATTCGGTTATAGTTCATTTGATATTATTTATTTCAGGCTGGTTTTTCAATTTCCTGATAAGTGTCTGATAAGTCTTTATTAAATTAATCCTTATGGTAACCTGAATTTCTGTTTTTCAATTTCTTATTAGCGTTACCAAGAGGAAACACCAACAGCTAGTTTTTGCTGCCGAAAAAAATTCGCCAGTAGAATAAATTTACGAAAATGGCATAAAATTCAAATGCCAATCGAATTTTCTAACGCATCATTAATATTTTTAATTTAATTTTTATGTAGGTAAAAGGAATATAAAATAGGAAAGAAGACAAAATTAATATAAAGAACTCATTTCAAAATATGTATTTGATTTTTATTTAAAATGCTATTTATGCATTATTTTACATAATGGGCAAAACAATTTTGTGCACATATGTGTATTGACAGAAACACGAGAAGAAAGGCGTTTGTTTAATGAGATTGGGGAAATGTAGGCTTGGAAATGAGTGGCGCCGTTGTTTCTTTCGCATTAGCCATTGTGTAAATCTCGTTCACGTGATGAGTTATTGGCGTAATGATGGGTAGCCGGCGCGTTGCGGGGATAGTTAGGGAAGTCGTTAGGAGCAACTGGCGACTGATGCCGCGTCTTCCAAGCGCAACTTTCCGAACAAACGCGTAAATCCGCCTCTTCAACTTTACATCAACCAGGCCATGTGGCGTGATTTACACCCAGGAACTTTTACTATACCAATATTCATTCCAAAAATTTGTAATAAAGAATGGAGAATTTAGTACCCGCAGCTGAGATTCATAACAGTTTCAAATTTATTTTCCTAAATTATCATACTTTTTTATGTAATAATGTTCAACTACGCTCCTATGTTGATATGTAGTTGAATCAAAGTGTTATGATAATGGAAAGACAAACATCTCAAGTAATTTAGTCAGTGATATTGAAACCGTAATATAACTGTGATCACGTTTTAAAATTACGGATATGAAAGTAACAATTCCGATTAGTATCGAAAATTCCCTACTTTATCTGTGATCGCAATCACACATTAAAATCACATTTACTGAAAAGTAGAAATCACAATTACAAAAATGTATCGAAAAATATATTTCATGTTATGTTTCCTTAATCCATGAAATGTAATTAGAAATTTTATGTAGTAATAACGGTATCAAAGTATAAATCGATCCGTATTTGATTCTGATAACAGTAATTAGTTTTTGTTAAAGTGAAGAAAAAATGTAGTAGTATTTTTATCGGGTCATTAATGTGTAGCTAACAAGGTAAATCTTTTTAAAAATGCCATCCATTATGAAACTATATAGAGAAATAGAATGATATATAATGGCAACATTGACAACTAATATTTTTCTTATTTGCGAAGCGAGTTTTTGTGTCGCAGTATTGCGTCCATTTTAATGATGTTCTAGAAAAGAAATATGCGTCTATAAACGTCAATAAATAATTCATGTGTAAAAGAAGCTGTCATTAATAATTAGCAATTGTTTAATTAGCATTATCTTTTAATTACTATGCGAAAATGAAATTTATTGTGCAATAATGAATATTAAGTCGCGTTATTTACAAAAAGTTTCATTATAAATACAGTATATGTGCCGTCAGAACGGACAGAAAAAAGCCGTGCAGCAAATGCAGACATAGCAGAACCTCATTATTCACTTACACACACAAGCAAACACGAGACTCAAGAGATCAGCTACAGTAATAAATCAATGACCATAAGTTAATCACTTTCAGAAATAAATTATTACAAGGCCAGCCTGATCTGCAACAACTGCAGTGAGGTCAGTTCACATTAATCATTGCTTTCCTTGCGCGCGAGTGCGCATGCGTTAGGCTGCGCGTCTTACCACCGAAACACAAAACGAATAAATGAGATGCTATGGCACAGCCAGAGATAAGAAAAATATAAGTAAAGATTATCGCGAGGCATAAATCAGTGACATGTTAAAATGGGTTCGAAATTAGAAGGGCTCTTTTTTACATACCGGGGCCGGAAAAAGAAAAAGAATATCGCGATAGGATGAAATTAACAAAACCACTTCCAGCCTGGAGAAATTTCGATTAACTTCTTTGTAATTAGCCAAAAATAACAGAAAACCCTCTGGTTAATTATAATGCGCAGTTTTATTTCTCAAGAGGGCTCTAAGTTTATCTTGACGTTACGCAGATCCCTACTTCACACGATTCATTTCGTAAAACAATTTCTCAGATGCACCAACCGCTGATAAACTACAAACGACTCTTTTTATATTAAGAAATATCATCTGTCTACTACCACAAAGAAATTAATGCGATAAACGAATTAAAACAGTTTTTATTTCAAGATTATTTTTCATTTAATACCAAGATATACAAACATCTAGTGCTTGTAAGATACAATATAATAAGTATTCTATATACAACTTGCAAAAAAAACCTACAAAAAAATTAGCAAAAGTATTCATAAATTTTGATCTGGTATTATAAACCAATATAATCTCTAACTAACTATAATAACCAAGTAATTTTAATTGCAGAAAAAATTATAAACACATTTTTAAATTTTTGGTTATTAGAGGATATTATTAAATAACTGCAACTCCAAAAGTTTATTCTTAATTTTTAATTATCCAGTCGAATAAAACCAATTCTGTATTGATCAATATAAAATTAAGTTTTGGCACTATTCTTGCTTTCTTCTTCGTAAAATATTCTATAATAACTTCTTATGATAATACTCGTAAAATATCATCGTTAATGCTCAGAAGTATTAGATGACATTAGATTATTTCCATGTTCGGAAAAGGATTCTGCATTTTTTTATTATTATTAAATTATACAAAGACCGTGTATAAAATGATGCAAAACAAATTATGAAGCGAATAAAAGTTTTAGCTCCAGGTAAAAAAAATGTACAAAATAAATGTTAAAAAATCCAGAAGCAAACAAGTAAACATATAAATCATAATCACGAAGTAGTTATTTTTGAGGAAATGTCTCACAATATTATAATTTATCTGTTTCCTCAAGTAAGAGGCATTGAAAAACATATAAATGTTATTTACGTAGGCAATAATATTATATTGAATCGTTATATGACAATAAAATATTTAAATGCAAATGAATATAAATTGTACAAACGCAATAAATTGCAAATATGTCGTGTTGAAGAAAACGTTTCTACCAGAACTAACAAATCGTAAATAATTATAATATCTTTATTATCAACTTGTACTAAAAAATCTTAGGCGGCGTTAGAAAATATTTATATTGGTTATAATTTAATTATGTGTTTGCAAGTGCGATTACTTATTCATATACCCGAGAGAAATGCATAAATAATGTGTAAATGTGACTTTAATAGTGTATTAATTTAACATTAAAGTCTCGATTATAAGTTAGTGAGAACGGTTAGCCACGATTTAGTCGCACTTTGGGAGTTATTTATTTAATATCTATAATTGTCTGCACGGACACTTATTATTATTTAGAATATAAACACTTCTAATTTCAACTCTACTGACTCACTAACATAAATTTCTCACTTACACTGAGCGTGGTAATAATAGCGAAAAATTTATTTTTAGACTAGGTATAAAATGTAAACGTGAATTCCGACGTTGAGGAATAATATTTTATTATGTTATCACATTGTGTTTTATTACTTCTTGTAATAAAAATATAAATATTTACTAATTTAAAAATAGTTCTTTAAAAACACATTATATTTACATAAATAGTTCATTCAGATAAGAAATTATTAACTTATATTTATTTACTTGAGTATATAAAATAAATTAAAATTTTATTATTAATTATTAAAGCTATCGACATTTATTTACTGTTTAATGCTTAGTATTTAAATTTCATTCATTATTCAATAAAGTATGTTTTTATTTGTATATTTGTCGTTATAAAATTTAAGTGCCTATAAAACTCACATAAACTTCACAAGTAGCTTAATATATTTAACATTTCATTCTGTGAAATTACTTCATTCATTTCTACATTATATTACTTATAGTAATTTGTATACCTTATTAAAAGATATTTGTTTGAAATTTTTTGAAAAAAAAAATTGTTATCATAATTATTATGTATTATTTAATATGAGTTAAATAGTTTTCACCATCATATATTTAAGGTTATAAAATTTAACAACCCATAAACTGTTCTAACCTGTCTATTCCAGTTAGTGGCCTAATATATTTCCAATTACATTGTCTAAACACGCTAGTATTTAGGTTTATACAGGTTAAAAAGCATCTAAAAACAATTATTTATGTGTGAATTGACAATATTCATCATAAAACACGCTATAAACAGTTTACAGCGTCTATAAAACGTTTGATTTCCGCCGTAAATGCCGTCCGCGCATCGCTCATGAAATGGCCGGCGCGGCGGCAGTTTTACCGGCCGACGGCGGGCCACTTGCCGGCAAGCGAGCAGGGACCGCCCCGAACTCTCATGGCCGACGATTACATATTTTCAAACAGAAACACCGTTTTCTAATTGATTTAACTTAATAATTAGTAATAATTAGTGAGTAAATAGCTTCATATTATTAAATATAAATATTAAATTAATTTAAAATTTAAAATTTTATTTTATATAAACGATTTTTAAGCTTATAACAAGTTGATTAATTTCAATTCCAAAAATATATTTTTTTTATTGATTTATTCTAATAATATGTTCATTTATGCCTACAAAATTAAATCTAAATATTATAACAATTTTAAATAAAAATATATATTTAATAAAATAATTTTATTCCAATTATATAGAAACAATAGTGTCTAATCGATTTAAGTTTAAATTGAGTTTATTTATGCCTCTAAATTTTTACATATAATTATTAAATGAATTAAAAATATTATATTATAAAAATTTTTATTTAAAAGCTGATTAATTTTAATTCCAAAATTAATATTTTTTTTATTGATTTATTCTGATAATATGTTCATTTATGCCTACAAAATTAAATCTAAATATTATTTTAATATTAAATAAAAATATATATTTAATAAAATAATTTATACGAATTGTAGAAACAATAGTGTATAATAGATTTAAGTTTTAATTAAGTTTATATATGCCTCTAAATTTTTACTTATAAATATAAAATGAATTAAAAATATTATTTTATAAAATATTTTTTTGATAGTTGTAGTTTCTTCTTACAAGTAAATAATTAGCAATTATGTTTTATCCCATTGTTCTGTAAAAATATGTAAAGAATTTATAAATTTTTATTTTTTATTATTATTTATAAATATTTGCTTTATATTAATATATTATAAATTATTTATTTATTAATACAGAGTGCAGTATTTTTAATTTAAAATATTAATAATTGAAATAAATTAATTATATGTTGCGTATAAAAAAAAACATGTATCTAGGTATAAACGTATTTTAAAAATTGGTATATATATATTTATAGTGCAGTAAATATTTAAGTAAACTAACTACCGATAAAAAAATTATAATATTGTTTTATCTTTTTTTCCATGTCTAAATTCTGTTAAACATTTAACAAGTCATAAATTATAGATAATTTTATTATCTTCTCATAAAGGTAATTATAAAACAGTAACCGATTATTGTTCTTACGGTTATATCTGTAGGCGATATTAGCATATAATTATTTACCGTGTAAAAGTAAATTAATTGATTGCAATCAATAAATCATAATAACAACAAACTATTATGATACAATAATCGTATATGTTTATCACCCGTGAAAAAGATTACGAAATTATATATGGCGTAATAGTTTTACATATATTTACACAAATGCTATTTGCCATATGTCGCAATTTTTAAATTATAATATTACGGTACATACCAAGGTATACACTTTTAAACACTCACATTCATTTCCACCTGCACTGCAAGAATTTTCCGACAAAACTAAATCAACTAAAAAATATTCCTAAAAAATTTTCTCTGTAACTTTCTTTTTTACAACCCTCTTTGTACCCCAACTTTCTAAAATCACCGGTGACAAAAAAGTAAAAAAAAAATACCGTTAGGAAAATAGAAAGTTTCTATTTCTAACCGTGCAAGGGACTCCCGCATAAAGAAATATTTTTAGCAGCTGTTCCACTGGCGTTAGAGATTTAAAAGATTTCTATAGTTTAAAAAATTCAAAACAGGAATTAGGTTACCTAAAAAGTAAAATACAAAATTGTTAGACATTATAGAGAATAAATATTTTATAATGAGTAAATTAAAATAACGCTATTTATTTTTTGAGACGCATCACTATACTGAAAGTTACTTTTAGTTATATGTTTACAATTAAAATGTAAGTAAAAATCATAAACAAAAATTTATACCTAATAAAAATATTAGGTAATTTATTACATTTTTTATAATAATCCGATATTGTTTTGTAAGGAAAACTTAAAATTCAATAAAAAAAACAGAGAGATATTCATTTATCCATACTTTCATGAGATTCGAACCCGAAACAATTGGGTTATGAAGGTTGAGCGTAAACCAGCAATCTAATGGTATAGTTTTTATATTTTTGAAAATAATATATTTTTTCAATTTCATTCTAAACTTCACTTAACTAGCAATACAGGATTTAAATTGTATCCAGTGCGCATAAAAATATAAGTAACATTTAAACAAAAAATAATACAAATTTTAGATAATTGATTTTGTTTTTTATAATAATCCGATTTTTTTTGCAAGGAAAACTTAAAATTCTTTTGAGTTAGAGATTAGTTTAGGATGTTATACTTCTGATCTTAGAATTTGGTTGAAGTCGTGATATGAAGTAAAGCTTTATGGTGTGTTTATGTGTTTGTGAGTACAAATATCAAATAAATCTCACTCGTGACGAATAAGGCGTTTGCACTCTCACCCTTTAGCAACGGGCATTATTTTTAATAGCGCTATTAAATCCTCTATCAGCATAAGATAGTTTAGTGAACGGTAGCTGGCATTGTTGAAATAGCGACCTTTGCAAAAGGCTGACAATCGCCAACGCTTCTAGCTAATTTATCTCTAGCAGAGCTCTTTGAATACGGTTAGTACGAGCACTTTCACGCTCTATGCAGAGAATATGAATTGTGGAGATCCAAAGGCTTTGTCTCTATACGGTAGCAATTAAAGTGTTTATCATGAGCGGCATCTTTTTCACAGGCGGATTGTTGCTAAGTGAATTTGAATGCTGTAATTTAATTGGATGGATTATTAAATAGACAAGTACTCAATATACCACAAGAATGCCACATTCTTCAAACTATTTAGATATAAAACATTTCCTAATATGATTATTCTAAAGACATTAAATCGTAATTTAGCAAAATATTTATTTTATAGTAATAACAAATTATTATTTTATATTTATTAATTTTGATTGTTGAAAAATGTTCTTCGGGTATTTATTAAATGTAGAGCATAAAAATATTTTTGAGGCAATCAGAAATGTATTGACTTATTTTTACTTTTTCGGTGTTGAGAAAAATATGTTTACATAAAAGAAATAGCAAGCGCAACGATAAAATTGTTTACAGTAAAAGAATCAGAAAGAAATAATAATCAATTCATATTTCTATGGGAGTAAAATGTGAGTATTTATTTATTTAAACCACACATGTGCAGTAATGATAGCGTGAAATTAGTTTACAGTGTAAATATTTTTATTGAATGAGTTTGTTCAGTTAAACTCATGGTAAATTACTAATTATAATTTTGAAAATGATTTGAACATTCACTGTTTACATTTTATGTTTAATGGTTGTTAAATCATTTTAAAACGGCAAATCTGGTGAATTAGTTTGATTAAACACGATTTTATTATTAAATTTATATAATGAGAGACTAGAAAATTTTTGGTTCAGGGTATAATTTTAATTAATAGTTTTTCTATAAATAATATATTATATTAGGCGACAAAAAGGAAGTCACTGGCCGTAAATTTCAAATTTTATATTCAATTAAAAATTCAATTTATGGGACGGCACAAAAACATGAAATTTATGCACTCGTTGACAAATTTACAACAGGGAATAAAAATAAAACCACGTACACAAAACACAAATTTTTATTCGAATTTTCAACAAAAACAGATAAAGGACATCACAAAAATGATGGATAAATAAACATAAAATATGATTTGTAAACACAAATAAAATGTATTTTTATTTATTGATTTATTTCTTAGTAGGCCTAGGTCTATATTCAACTGTTCACGATCTACCACAAGACAAACCACAACTACATTTATTTACCTACAAACAACGAAACAAAACACAGTTTACTTACACGATTCCAATTCTTAAAAGCGCGATTTGAGTTAAATCTTTCACTAGCATGACGTCGCTTTTGAACGCCGACGCCATTACGGCAGACGCTCTGCGTCGATAAATTTGTCGTCGGCTTTACTTTGAGATTGTTTACCGTGTCTAAATAAACGCAAGTGCAGTCGAAGAAGATTATTTATTTGAAAGGATAAAAATAATAGAAACCGCTAGATTGTAATTTATTACATAAATGTTATCGAAAATTGTGTGGTTAGGGTGTTTACATGGAGTGCATCAGGTATGAAAATTTTATTTTTACACAATTATTATTTGGCTTTTTATAGTCCTATTTAATTTATAATTGCTTTAAATATGTTTTTGTACAATTTAATACTCATATTTATTTTAATGCACAATTTAAATTATAAAACATATTTTATTCGAAATTATACACTTTTATATTTGTTGTTATAACACTGTTTATATATTTATTCATATATTTTAAACTTATTGTATTAAGGGTATGATTTACTTATATTTAAAATAATTGACTATAAAATCAATAATTATGTGTGTTTTATGTCAGGATTTTGCGTGAAAAATTATTAGTAATATGTGTAAAACTGTTATAATTGGCACTAAAAATTTATTATTGTTGTTGTAACTGTGAAAAAATAGTTGTGAGGCCTTAATTTTCCGTGGAAAATAGCCCAAACAAAAGCCAGCCGCATCTCGCCATCATATATGCGCCGCCATTTCTGCCCGCTTCATCTTCGTTGATTAAAAACCACTAAACCATCGCTTTACGCGCGGTAAAAACACGCTAGGAACCATCAACATATCTCATTATCATCCACCGTGAACTAATTCACAAGTCACAAGGGTTTAATTTTGCAAAAACCAGTAGAAAACACTGCAAAACACTCGCACAGCGCACAGACGGCAGCACGGTAGAGGCTTGCCAACATGGCCGCCGCCTGCTGCGATGCGCCGCGTCGTGTGGCCGTGGTGGAGGGGCCGAGTGGAATGGTGGGGGAACAGCGGACCACGCCGATCGCGGTAGGCTAAAAAGGCGGGAAGACGGAAAAAACTTTGAAATCGAATAGGAATTTGGAAGTTTCAATAGATTACTATTTCATGTTTAGATTGCTTAATTGACAGACAAAATAAATACATTTGAAAATTGAGATAAATGGCGCTAGAAATAAATAAAATACGCATTAACTAAAAGCACCCACTATTACCACTAAATTTGTCATTTGGCTTTTATTTGTGTTTTAGAAATAGAAAATATATGTGTTTTAAAATTGATTTATACTTTTCTTTATGTATGGTAATTAATTGATTTATAATAAAGTTCTTATACGGTTTTCTCATCCTATTATTTCAATTATGTATTTAAATACTATTATAAAAACAAATATAAAAAGGAAAAGGAAGAAACTTTTTTAAAGTTGCAGTCATTTTATAAAATCCACTAACACCAAGGTTTCGACTGTCTTCATTAGGGTGCTACATATAAAACATATAATCAAATAAACAGACATACATTCAATTTAGGAAACAGACTTACATAAATGTTATTAAAATATTATCAAGTAAAATGTAAATTACTTATTTAATATAACAAATTGTTTATCACTGCCGCTTACTTGGTCGATAATGAAAACTATCACTCCTTAAAAAAACTTATATCTCTAAATCCAAATATTGGTTGAATCATTGAACTCAAGAAACGTATGGATTCATAATTTAATATGCCATCTAAATAAAAAAAAATCAAATAAAACCAGATTAAAAATCAAAAGTTAGGTTGGCAAACTGAAATGTCAAATATAAAAACAAAAACAATTTTACTTTATTTTTGAGAATATTAAGAAACATATGTTCATTTTTTTAAGTAGGATTAGAATTGAAATGCTAGCACCTCTAGACACAACTTGGTGCTAGGTCAATAATGATAGTCTTCTCAAACTTATGGTGTATAATATACAAATATTCAACCAAAAGCGAGTAATAAAATCTTTGAAAACAAATTGAAATATTTCAAAAAAATGTTACTAATAAATTTAATGTACTTATTCTGTTACACCATGTACACACATAACATAAAATCTGTGTAAATTTTCGCGAAATAAAACGGATAAAACGGTGCTTACGGCTGTTGAAGCTTCATTTGCTGAAAGTGAAACGCTATACGCTATAACATGCGCTAAACGACACTAAGTAAACTACCGTGTAAATGCAAATAGTCGGGGCGAACGGCCTCACCAGAGAGCGGAGCCCGTAGCTTAATAAGATCATTTAAATAGCGTGCATGGGACCAGCCAGCATCCCAGGCAATTCTTCCACCGCTGTCCCCATAAATCGCTCATATGTGGATGTAGGATGAAGCCCTGGAATGCACGGATATACACAAATTTCCATAAATGAGACCACGACAATTCCCTCAATTCCTTATTCCTCACAACAAAATTAAAAAATAATAGGACGAAGTTGGTTTTTGTACATTTTATTTATAGAAATAATGTAACAATCATTTTTTCTTTTCGGACACATGACAAAGGCAATGAATATTTACTTGCTATGTGTCATTTCAAATTTCATAAAGTGAATAGATTGGAGAAATTTAGAAATCAAAGATAGGAAGTTTTCGGTAGCCACCGCCACCGCTACCGCTTAAAATGTTGGATGGGTTTTATCGACTGAATTTTAATAAAACAAAGTACAATACGTTCGTATATTAGAGGATTTTATTAAAAGACTGCAACTCTGAAAAGATCTTATTTTAAAATTATTAAGTTGAATGTAAATTGAAGTTATTTAATGTGAAGTAAATGATTATTATCAGGTTTAATTATTTTTATTAGGTTTGACGATTGATGATTGATATTGAAGTTTAGTGGTACGGATAATACTTTAAATTTAGAAACAACTACTGTGTCACTTTTAACTCTCTTACTTACTTAATGATAAGTTCATATCTGTCCATGGCATTATTCTGATGAAACGATCACCACTATACTTTGCTAAATAAATGTGGATAAAACTACTTTGTATCATTTTATAAAAATTAATTAAAATCTAATCTGTTAAGCAAATTACATTCCGGGCACGTCATTCAACTTTTCATAATCTATAATTTCTTTCTCTAGTTAATACCTAGTATTTAATGCTTTAATTAACCATACTCAATTATTTTCTTGTAGTTACATGAACTTCATCAAATAGAAAACTATTTTAATTATGTTTTTCTGTTAAACTGAAAGTAAATAAAAAATTCCAGCAAATTTTTAATAGTAAAATTTCCAAGAATTATATTTTAATCTATTTTCTAGTAAACATTTTAGAGATTAAATAAAGTACAATTTCTGGCAGACTATTTATTATCAAACACTAATACAATTAGAAGTTAAGTCTATAGTAATACGTTTGAAAAAAATCGTAAAAATTTAAATTCAGATTCTAGTGATACTGAAAGTAAAGCCCAATTAAGTGATTTATAGTCCGAATAGAAGTTGACTTGTACCTATCTATTCGTATCTATAGTAAAGAAAAACATAAAAATTAAAATTATTTTTTATAAATTAAGTATTTTTTTAATATTTTAAATATTTAATATAATAAATGAAGTTTTAAGAAAGTAAATATTGTAAATGTTATTTATAGAAATTGTCTCATCCAAAATAAAAAACATGAGTTAGTCCCCAGGTATAAACCCAACGTTTTTAGCTCAGCGTATACCCCTGTATCCTGTATAAGATAATAGTACCGTATCTCAAGGGCTAACACAAACACACTCACACACACTGTTCCCAGAACTCCACCGGTGAGTCCATACCCCTATGCACTTCTTACAATACGGATACCTACCGGCTAGTTCGTGGAGGAAACTCGTTCAACTCGGTTCACGTCACAGACGAGAGTAAAAAGTCAAAAAACGGTGAAAAAGAGAAAGTTAGACGCTATCCGGGGTGGCTCACACCGTTTCCATCATACGGCAGTTGTTTGTGAAGAATTCCAAGCGAAGGAAGGGTGGAAATGGCCGAAAGAATGTTGTGTGCAAGGTAACTTATTTTGTTTTTTTACTTCCGTTAGTTCTAGTACTAATGTTGAAAGATGGATTTGGATATAAAAAAGAACTAAAAGAAGGTAATGTAAGTTTGCATTTTTTGACGCTTGGTTTGAAATACGAAAACTAGGTCGCCATGTTGAATTTTTCAACAGGCATTAACAACCACCAGATAATCTTAAAAAAATCTAAAATGTAATATTATATACTTACATTGCTATTAGAAATCATAACATTAATAATTACAACTATTGTAGTATCTTTACTAAATATAAATATTACTTTTTTACTCTACTATAATATAAATAAAATTTGATACTAGCATCATCTCAATTGTAACAACAAAATGAGTGTTCAAACATATAGCATCAGTTTAATTTTACTTAGGTTAGGTATTATGAAAAAATTAAATATAATAGTTTATTGTATTATTAAATTATTTTATATAAAGTATCGCAAATAAATGTTACAGATAATTAAATTCCGCATCTAAATCATTTTTATTTGGTACGTTTTATAAGCAGTATTTTAATGTTTATTTATAATGATACCCATGGAACTGAAACAAAATTACAGAAAAATGCGTAACACATAAAATGTTTATTTATTCTATAAAGAACATATAAGAAACTGATTTCAGTATTGAAAGTTTATTTTATTAGTATCATCATTTTTATAGCATACTTATAATGTTATAAAGTTTTTCTTAAAATTGTCGGTGACAAAATCGCTTTTGTTTGAGTATAAATATATTTGGCATGTTTTATAAACCGAGTTATTAATAAATTTAGGGTATTCTTTAATTATCTTCTGAGTACATTTCGTGAAAATATGCCTTCCTTTCCTTATAAATTCCATTCTGTTTGGAATTCTGTGAATGTCGAGTATTAACTGTACCTTCTAATGCATATTGTTATTGAATGCTGATGATATAAATTTTAATAATTCCCCAGCAGTCCGTCAGTGTAGCGCAGTAAATCTTTAGTTGCAAAGCGACTTGAGCGTGGAATTCCAGGTCTCTTTGTTTAGTTGATGAAAACGTTAGTTTGTGTTGCCACGGAGGGAATCTTAAACTGCGCGCGCCATGCTTTATGGCTCTGTTGCCTTATTTTTCTTCGCCTCTCCCAAATCAATACCGCCCTTTGCCGCTCCGTACTACACTATTTTATCATTTAACATTCAAAGGGACAAACAAACAGGCAAAACATCCCTGGAAAAAAAAGTAGAACATTAGAATAAAACATTATTTATTAAGGGCTGATTTTTCCACCTCTGGTTAAAGTGCCGGGTATTTTAAACGTCAATTAATAGAAAAATATCGAATAAAAAATATAGGTTATTTACTATTTCGAAGAGATACTTTTCCACCGATGGTAAAGGTAACCGGCACTTTAATCAGAAGTAAAAAAATTTGGCTTAGTTATTTCTTTTATATTTCATATAAATATATTATTAACCATACGTAACGTATTACATTATTTCAAAAAGTGTGATATTTCATTTAACTTTTGTATGAAAAACGCAACACAACTTCGTGTTTCGTAAAACTTACGATCTAGCGAAGATTAAACCGATATCGTTTGTTTCCGTATGAGATCGGATGGCTTTCGACAGGTTTACACTCGGAAGAAAATAAATTTGTGTGATGCTTCCGTACATTTATTTTGCTGGTCTATTAGTGTAGTTAATTCATTTCTGTCTTCTCACTTGTAATATATTAATTGTATATTTATTTATTTCATATCAAATAAAGCGAAGAATGTTTTAGTTTATTTACAATAATAAATAATAAGGGTGAAATACACGTCACCTGTTATATTATTTTACATTATTAACAAGGTAATAGCTATTAACTTACCTAGGATAGTTATGAGTATCATAACCGCCGCAGATATTAATTGAATTCCGTGCTCGTAGAGCAAGGATTTTAAGATATCTAAGGCCGTGATTTGTTTAATAGTTTACCAGTTTCACATTATTAATAAATATTATTTTATAAAATTCTCTTGTAAGCAACATTTTCGTGATCAAGTCTGTATGGGTTGATATGACAGCTATATTATCCAATTGTCCTTCGTTATTTTGACAAATCTGTACGGTAATATTATTATTCGGAATATGAAGACGTTACTAATTAAGAATTATTAATAATACGAAAAGCCATTGCAACAAATGCAAAATATTGATTCTACTAGGCGAAACAAAAAAATAATGCACTTATGTTTTCGAAACAATAATGAAATTATGGCAGAAACTGGAAATTTGAGAATGCCGTTAAAATACATGTTGTTGAATTTCAGGCTAGCATGTTTAACCGTACTCATCCGTATTGTTTAGCAAATGCGTTATTTGTTATTGGATTATGTGCGAAAAACTGCAAAACATATGCTACACTCCGCATCCTGCTCACAAATAAATATTTTTATTAAAAACAACGCCTCATAAATTTTCACTATTTTCGTGTTGCATCATTGAATAAAATTCATCAGACTGTTTTAAAAACAAAATGTCGAATGCAGGAAGAACAAAATCGTATATCAGCGAACATGGAGTGCCAAAATAATATTTTAAAATGCAACAAAAGAGTTTTATTCGTACAAATCATAATTTCCAGTTCAAACAGACGCGAAAATAAATCAGACTTTTGCGCAAACACTCTAGTTTATATTCCGAAATAAAATTTAAAAAACTAACAACGTCGTTCATCATGAAATGTTAAAAACAGTAAATTTCACCCAGGAAACGCAAAAACTTGCAAGAGTTACTGCTTTTTTCTCAATTAGAATTAAATTACTTCACTTTTTATTACCCTACGTCCTACAGAATTTTAATAAAAATGAGAAATTTAATTACCTACATTAATGATTAAAATCATTTTCCAGTTTCAAATTGTGTTTATGTTTTGTATTATGGCGCCCATTTCCAAATCTAAATGTGTTCACTCATTTTTTGTTTGCAAAAATAAATCATAAAACAAATTCTGGCCGCAATAACAATTAAACCCTCCGGTGTGTAAACAATAGAAAGTGCCCGATTCGTTTGTTTGCGTAACATTTGTGCGTGTCCTTACAGTCCATCGTACTGCGTAGTTCACCCCACATTCACCAGATGGCCTGCGTCGTGTCAAGTGGCCATGTTGAACACGCCGCTTGATTTATACACACAACTTTGAATACACCCGAAATTGGACCGTGTTAGAGTACAACTACACGCATGTGAATGCGCTGTTTCTCATACACTATAAAAAATTAGTACTTAGTTAAAGAGTCAACCGATTTGATATAGGATAGCATAAATATTGTTAAGTGTAGGAGTACATATGACTAGATAAAAAATGTAATAAATCTCTACTTGAATGTATCACATTAAAGACAATAAATTAAGTATTTAATGAATGCGATAATTAAACGATAAAAACTTCAAAGAAAATGTTTTGCGCAGGCTTTTTAAAATAACGACACCCTAGCTTATTACCCATTATTGGGTTTGCCAATTTACTTTATCACAAATTTCGTTCCGATAGCTGACAAAAAGTTATACTCTAAAAACCTCTCGCCTGTCCTCTTTAAACTTTTTATTATCTGGTTATTGAAAATAACCATCCCATTTTTATATAAACTTAAAAAAAAATCTTACTTACATTGTTCCTTAGTAATCATTTTATTTATGAGCGGCTTCGGTCATTAAATGACCATTTTCAGAGTTAAATCGAATAATAACTTATACAAAACTACCGAAGATTAATTGAAAATTTAATAAATAAATTCATAGTTCATAAAATTTGAAGGATAAATTATTATTACCCTATTTATAGAAAAAAGAAAAGTAAACCTAATGATGTTATTTTATTGCTTTTTTATTGTTGTACCGGTAAATTTTATTTGTGGAGTATTAATTGAGGAATTTCCTTATTTTTCATTGTTAATTATAGTATCTATTTATTGTTTTGTTGTTATTGTATATATGCACCTCTGTGACCATTTTAGATCAAATTAAATTTAATCATTAAAACCATTTCTATGTTTTAATGAGTTTTAATTAATTATAATTACACATTTTTAAGAATAACTTATACAAACACTGATAAACCCACATTATCAAGAATTTCGCCATAAACACTTTCCCAATTAGCACATTCTTATACCGAAATAAACACTTCATCAAAATGTGAATTACTTATCGAGTGACCCTGTACTAGTAGGCCATGCCATAAATAACACCAAACATTCGTCCAGCCTCAGTCGATAACGTTGATATCACTCCGTCCTGCAATCACAAGAAAATGACCAATGAACTGTGAAATTATAATTTACGGCTATAAATTATACTCTTATATTTAGATAAGTGAGATCATAGTACTGGTAGTAGCTGTACGTTGACTTTAAAAAACAAAGTTGTGATGGATGAAGACAAGAGTCTTCATAATGTATTCATTACATTGTAGTTTCTATTTATTTATTTGTGTTTAACTGCGAAAATGCAAATTTCAAAATAAATAATAGGAAAACCGTTATTTTACATGCTAAAGTAAAAGTATTTCACATCCTAATTTTGTTCTTAATCAGATTTGAAATAATGTCACGATACTTAATCACGCAAATTTTAGAATATAAATTTAGGTTAAGGTAGGTTCAATTAAAACCTACATAAATAAAAACATAAATATTAATTAACGTCAAAGTGTAGTATTTTATAAAATAGTTTATTTTTATAAGATTATAGGAATTTACGATCTTTTTCATTACAATGGTTTTTTCTCTGCTAACCTAGACATCCACTATTATTAACTTTTATTTGATATGTGAAATTATTTTTACAGCCGCTTACTTGGTAACATGGTCACCTAGGTCAATAATAAATTACTATTAACTATGGTCGATAATGAAAACTGTCACTTTTTAAGGAAATTGAAGTGGAAATATTGTTTGAATCATTTATATATAAAAATAAATTAAAAATCAAAAGTGAGGATGATAAAATAGAACGTCAAATATTAAAATAAAGACAGCTTACTTTATTTTTGTGAATATTAAGAAACAAGATAAAGTTTATGTCAAAATTTTTGTTATTGTCAATATAATTTTATGTACTTACATTGCTTATAACTTAAATAACTATTATATAAAAAAATATACATCTAAGATTCAAGATTGAATATAGATGTTGTTTATTAATAGTCACTTCTAACTAGTGTGCAGAGTGCACCAGAATACTTGTAAGACAGACAACCATTCTTAAAAAATTAATTTCGTGTAACTAATATTCATTTTATTTTACAGGTGAGTTGAGTTCCATACATCGTTTATAATTATCAACATATTTGTAAGTACATTTTTTATTTACATTGAAGTAAAATTTGTACATTATAAATTTATAAATATTGAATTTAAAGTAATTATTAATGCGTATAATTAAAGTTTACATTTATTTAAAGTTGAGTTGCATGTATATATTTATCGATAAACCTGCGGATCAGAGCATCCAAAACTTTGAGTAAAGCGCATGTAAAACAGTGTTGGTGCACTTTGGCGGAATTTGCGCGGCTATAAATATCCCTCCACATTCAAAGCCCGGCTTTACATTCTCTGCTCAGCCCTTAAGTCCGACTTTATTAATGCAGTAATGAGTCGCCGGTGCGGGGCGAGGGGGGGCACACTGCCCGGTGCTGCACCGCGCGCAAAGCCTTTGAACTATGCTCCTAGATTAAGTGACGTCACCAAGTCGTTTATCACACAAGCGTTAATTACACGTATGAATATTTTGCATTGTAAACGCGGAATTTGTTGCTTCACTAGATATAGGATTCCTCTTATATGAATATGAGTATTTCTGACCTTGTTATATGATACATTGTAAACATAAACTAAAAAGGATAAAAAATCAGCAAAAAACATTATGTATTACAACATAAGAAAGTAAATAAAACTGAAAAACTAAATAGTATATTAAGTATTAACAACGGTAAGGTATTTTACCGATCAAAATATTTATACTAATTGTTGCACAATCTAAATTAAATTTCCTTCAACATCAGTAAAATAGTATCTAAAATGAGGTGTATTAAAATTCATTGATTTTAAACGAAAATCCGTTTCCGTCGTGTTTTTCAAACATTCTTATCATTTTGCAATATGTCAAAGTCAAAAAAACTGCAAAAATAATTTATTACGTACCATTATTTATAAATAATTTGTTGTTTGTAGAGTATTATTACTGCCTCAACCTGAAAAAATCTATCAAGAAGAATTCAAAACTCGTCCAAAATCAAATTTATCACGAATTATAACTGTACTTTTAATGTTAATACCAATAAATAAATATATTAAATTTTTTCTCTAAATTTGTACTAATCATAGATTTACTTACCGTTCATGAACAAGTCTATAAATACTTACCGTTTTGTTAGCAGTAGCAATCATTTAAAGCAACGTGATAACTTGGATACCAAACCAATGGACATCTTCTAATGCCCGATTATACGAAATGAATAATATTCAACATCATATTTATGACTTTTTGACTACCATTAATAAATCAATCATATAAATATGTGTAAATATTTAAAAAATTATTACATTTGATCCTAAAATTGATACGTTTTTTATTTTTAATTCGCATCACTTTTTTTACAAATGTACCAATGAGAATTTTTAATTTAAGTACAGGTTTTTTTCTAAATTAGTTCGTATCGAATTCGTTTCTAATGACATGATTAAGACATATCAAAAACTTTTAAAAATTGATACAGTAGGTTTGTAGCCCATCTCGAGGTAAATCATCCTGATTTCGTGCGCTAAAATCTCAATTAAAAATAGCTTGTTGCTGATGGTAGAAAAAGACGAAGCCGGGCGAGCCCACATGCAACCCTGCATGCGCGCACGCATGCGCGGGTAATGAGTTATGGGCGGGAGACATGCGCGAGGTATAAATCTCCTCTCATTAATGCGGAGCTGCAGGACTGGCTATCGCTGCTGTCACTGCTCGGGATCGCCTTATCCGAGTTCGAGTCACGTGGAGATACATCTTCATGCAGGATTTTTACACCTAGCACGCAAAATACGGTGGGTGGAGACAATACAAGAAGCGCCACTACCTGAATTCAGGAACAAAAATCATTCATATTTACTTTGCCTTTTAAAGACGGAAAAGATTTCCTGTTTATACAGCTTTGTCTTATATTGCGGAACTTTAAATTTTGGTTAATTTTTTATACCTTGTACGTAAAACATCGCTGTGGATGGAAAAAATAAACGCGAAACACCACTACCTGTATTCGGTACCAAAAACAAATCTTACTTACATTGATTTTAAATACAGAAAAGAAATACCGTTTTGACAACTTTGTCCTATAATCCGGAACTTTAACCACATTTATTTTTTCACTCTCGACTGTTTCGACCCAAGACCTCTTATAGGTTTTCTTCAACAGATGACGGACAATGAAAAAATAAATGTGACTGTATCCCAGGAACCATCTATTATTGAATCAACTACCCATCCATGAAACATTCCATTTCTCTATTTATTTCACGTTTATTTCTATTAAAACATATAAAAATCATATTTTTTATACCAATATAAAATATATATTTATTTTGGCAAGTAAAGTACACCATAAAAATCGTTTTTATAAACTTGAACTAGGATTCTCAAAGATATTTTACCCAATACTTGGTTCTGTTTTAAAATAATAAGTAATATAGAAAGAGTATATTTAATATAGTGTGCCTAAATCCTACAATAACAATTCTGGATTTAACTTAATCCTTAATATATTTAATATAGCATTTTAAAAAGTAATGGTCAGATTTAAACGATTTAATAATGGCTACTTCAATGAGTCAGTTGTATAAAATTTCAATAAAAGCAACATTTCACTGTTCAAACATGAAATAAAATGTAAATGACTTTAAAGTATTAGCCAATAACCTATAACCCAGCTCAGCACATGAGTCATCCGCATCCATTCCATTCCACGAGTGAATTTTTCATAACGGAGACGAAATCCTCGGGGACAAGTCTGTTCCAACGCTGACGTGAATGACAGCGACACCGCATTATCGCTCCAAATCGGAAGCCATTTGAAGGGAGCTGCCATTTTGGAATTGCAGCGAGTTGTGATCCCGCTTGGCAAGTTTTTCCACGCTTATTCAATCAGAGATGTTATGGAAGCGTTTGAACTCCATAAAATCAACGACGTGTTTTCGTTATAGCGGACTTCAAAGAGGTGACATAAGCAGAGCTGCACGATGAAAGGGAATGTGACAAGGAGATGAAAATAGCACATAAAACTGTTGGAAGGCACCAGTTTCTCACGTAACTGGTACAATTTCAGAAGACGATTTCATTAACCAACACACGTTATTTACATAATATTCTAGTATTGAATTCAGTTATTAAAATAAATAGACATGTCATGACAATTAATGTTCTTTGGCTCGAATTAAACACTGCATACGCCCTGATGTTCGATTCCCAAAGATTATATCAATCTAATAATTTATTGCTTGTCCAAATATAGTACGAAAAGTTTTAATAAACAGTAGACAAAACTACTCGACACTCTAGAATAAATTTAATAATGCTGTGTAAACTAAAAAGTTTATATTTACATTTTACTATATTCATCCTTAATTATTTGGTTTAGTTCAATTAAGGATTATTAAATTTTATATCAACTTACAATCAAAAACATTTTTTCATCTATATTTAACGATCGATCAAGTCGAATTAAGGTGATTTGACGGAGTGAAAGACAAAGATATAAAAAAGCAAACATGATCTTGTTTCTAGTAGATAGTTGTAGGTTGTAGTTCTTAAAACCTGAGTTCGAATTCGGCTGTATCAAATTCTTAGCATTTAATTCTCATGTAAAAATAGCAAAAGCAATATAGCAACATGTTTAGAGTATAAAAACTACTGCAGAGGGAGAGAAACCAGAAATTAGTGAAGCCAAGTTTCATCAGTTGATAAATGTCAATCAGCCATTTCTGTAGGAACCAGGAGCTACACTTTCTTTTTTTAAGTGTAATTCAATTTTTTTTCTTTATATTATATTAATAGTTTTCGGTATAAACTACAAATATAGTACCATTTTTCGAAGATTTGTATTGCAAAAACTGAACATGACTGAAATGTGACGCGAAATTGTTTGCCATTTATGTAGGAGCCACTGACAAATCCCTACTGTACCATGGATTCATTCCCCTCACCTAAGAAGTATATAGTAGTTTCTATACTCTAAGGCAACTAGAGTGCCCTAATGCTGATGTTTGTTAAACACCTTTACGGTATATCTATGTTATGTTCGTTTATTATGCTTCTATGGGAATCGAACTAGTGTCACCTTAATCGTAAAGGTTGAGCACTATTAACGAAATTAATTTATAAATTCTTGTTTGAGAAAACAGATTAATACTGTAGGGGTGAAACATATAAAGAGTGGGACTGGAGCGTTAACCTAAATATGCTTGAAGTAAGGATAATCAGTAGGAATATAAAGTTTGGAGCTGTTTGGCTGTTTTATGTTTCGTTTTGGTATCGGTTGCGATGAGGCGATCGCGGTATGAAGACATCGGCACGGATGTGGAGAGGGACCGAGAACATTCCAGCAACATGTGGTACAGCGGCTCCGCCTAGTAGGCCCTGGGCGCATACCTGCACCGGCACACACGCACGAACCGGTTCCAGGCATCATGGGTGAATGAAAGAGTAAACACAACATGGATGCTGCCGTGCTAAATTCACACAAAACACACCAAATCACCGCCAATATCACACAACCATCAATAAAAATATTCCATCAACGAGATTGGATAATTCACATGAAATAAGTAAAGGAACTTCCAAATTTAATAAAAATATTGTTGTAAAACAAATTTATACCAGCAGTTATTGTAGATATTCTATTTCTGGCAATTATCTGAAAGGTACCTATAGCTTACAGTAAACCACAGAAATACAGGTTTTTAGTTGTTAACCGCATATATCAGATCTCACACTCCACTTATTTCAAGTTGGAGCGCATCGTATTAAAGTAATATTTAAATTCCTAATTCATTAAAAAACATACCTATAGGTTTGTTCTAACAAGATATTCTTGATGTGTTGTGATTAGTTCATGTTTTTGTTGGAACGAATTGCGGATTGATTCTGAAGCGTTAATCTCATGACTGCCATTGTGTCTATAACTGTGGAAAATAAATAAAAATTCAAAGACTCCCTTACAAACATCTTATTTTTAAATATAAATACAATAAATTGTCAGAAGTTCTGTCTAACAGTACATGATCCGATCCTCTGACTGTTTTGACCGTCAGAGAACTACTTCGGGATAGGTCAGAAATCAGTAGGAACAGCCGACTAACGGTCAGAGTTGAGATTTGAAGTTAGTTGGACCGCATTTTTCAAAGTGTGCATTCGTCATATAGTTCCGAACTGATATGGAGGTTAGTTGGAACAAACCTCATATAAATTTTACTTACAAGGCAACCTGTGTGGTTAATACACTTAACTACACTATTGAATAAATTATACATTTTAAGTATATAGTATTTTTATACGGACCATTAATATCTTTAATAATAACAAAAGCTCAATTCTTGTTTAATTGTTAATTTGTGTTCAAAACATTTCGTAACAATAAAAAATTATAGCAGACATAGTGACAACGAAAACTTTTTTTATTCGCAAAATTTAAAGGTTGTTTATTTGAAATAATGTTTTGATAATAAATTTCAATTATATTGTTCTTATGAAAGAAAGTAAGCTAGTTACAATCTCACTAAAAATATAATTTACCGTTATTATTTTTTTTTTTTCATAAAGTTGTGAAAAATTTGTATGATTAATTCCGTTGTATTACGACATATTGAATTGTTTTATAAAGGCATTATTGTGTTGAATGTTTTGAGCGCAATAAAATACTCATGCTGGTTAGTCCTTGTTGGTAAGAATCCGTGGCGGCCGGGCTAGTGGTTGGGGCGAAGGCCACGACGCCCTCCCGGTACGTGTCGGCGGACGTATTGCGAATAGTTTGTCACCATTTGGGGATCCGGCACGTGATATACTCCTACGGACGCTCCGCAATAAAGCTTTGTCTATAAAGGCCAATATTTCTAAAAATCCCATACTTTAGAAAGTCGTAAAGCGCCGTATAGATGCCGTGTCTCGCCCCAGGCATTTTATATCGATATTTTAAATTAGATTTAGATCGCGGCGACGCGAACTGCATGCTGAACACTTTTAGATTGCCCGTAACTCATTTAATACTCGTCATATTGACCATCCTACCCTTACTACCGTTTTATTACACTTCAATAGAAAAAAATTGAAGACAAAGCAAGTTTTTTCCTGTAATTGAGCAACACAATTCCCACGTGGTGCATTCTTCTTTCCCCATATTAAATATTTGAATAGTGAAGTCGCCATGGTTTTACAGTTACAACGAAACATGAAACAGGATTTTAACGCGGAATTTAAAAATTAGAGATACTCTCTCTCCTGATAGATTTAGAGCAAAAATACAACAGTTTTAAGTTGTTCAAAATTAAATTCTACATGAGATGAGATTATAATTATAATATATAATAATTATAATAAATGATAGATTTAGAGTACTACTACTAGTGTATAAAGTTGTTTAAAATTAAATTTTACATCAGATAAGATCATAATTGATGCAACATCACATCTGCAGTACGTGTTTTATTAAATATACTTATACTACTAATTAAACTTCAAGTGTATTCTTTTCGTCAACTTTTTCATTTACTTATATTTAAAGAAAAGTGAACGGAATTGATAGTTATTAGAAGTAAAATGGACGAAATAGTTGTCAATTTCAGAACTATCTCTACTATTACTTGGAACTTTAGATAATTAAGAAGAAAATGTGTGCATCATTTACATCTTCACTTTTTTACAACTGGTTAGGAAAAAGCCAACAAGCAAATGTGATAAATTAAAATAACGTGTGAGAAATAACTTTCATTGCAGCTCTTTCGGTTTTTGTTGTTTTTACTTCATTAGATGCTAAATCTAAAGGTTTAGTTCTTTTCAATCCACTTATTTTTGAAGAATTATTACATTAGATAGGAAACATTTAAAAAAATCTTTTGTTTAACAAATGTGTCGTGTTTATTTATTCATGTTTTTTGTTGACGACTGGTGAGTAATACAAAGAAATTCTAGAGATGTTTAAGCTAGTGACACATCAAGGAACTTTTGATTTAAAGACAGGTGACAGTGACAGGAAACGGGACGTCTGTCTGCAAGGTTGTCCTATTCATGCATGATATCTTAATATGTATCTCCTAATATAGAATTCGGACACTTGCTTTGTTGCTTCCTATATGAATACATACAATACGGAATTACGAAACAATGTACTGATATAGCTAAAGATAACGCCTGAACACTAGCATACAATGTTAACGGTAACACGGAAAATAATAATAATAACGCCAATGGCCTTGTTAACCAGGATATGTAACATATAGTTTTATCTGTCAAGCTTGGTTAAGTGTCATTATTTTAGGATGGATAACCGCTTAGTAAAACCTGATCATATAATTACAAATACAGAAATTCTTGGGAGGAACTCGTGATTGAAAAAAAAATTCCAAATTAAAAATATATAAATTAAAAATACACGGAAAACATTATTTAACTAATTTAGAGTATTTTATTTTGTATTCGAAGATTCTTATTAAGAATTTTATTTATCGGAGGAAATTCCGTAAGTACGGTTCTGTGCGTGGAACCCTACACCACCGTCTTGCTACTTTTCCGTCCGATCACGTCCTGTATGTTCTTCTCTTTTTCTCTTCCCTGTATTTCGTCACGTGCTTCTCTCTCCGTTTTGCTCGTCCACGGGGCGAGAAATTGCTCAATAGCGCGATTCCGCAATATACAATCATACAGAATCGTCCTGTTTTATTTTATTTTCCTACCATGCGATTCTTTCACCTCAACACGGGAATTTCAACTTGAAAAGTTAGAGTAAAAACGCAGCGTTCTTTTCAATACAAATGCAACATAACTATGCCAAATAAATAGTAAATAAATTTGTTTCATGAATTCTGCCTCTTTCTTAACTAGCTATACTAATTTACTTACTTAATTCTTGAACATTTCTACCTTTCCGTGTAAGATCTATACTAAAATATTTTATATAAATTTTCATAATACTGATATGTTTTCAACATGAAATTAATACCAATACATCTTACACAATTTACAATATTTATTCAAAAAACCCCATCCTAGAATTTGTGTTGAAATGGCGTATCTTCTTTTCAACATATTTGACAATATTTTTAGGAAAATAAAATGCAACATATAATTATCTCTGTTGTCTCATATATTTACCCGTATTTAAAAGTGACTTTTATGAAGGTAACCGCACGTTTCGTTTTTTTTCCAACTCAGTTTTAGTTTAGTTTTGGACTAGTGACAAAACATAGCTTAAAGTGGACACTTTGAAGGTTATGTTAATCATGAAAGTAAATTTTGATAAAAGTTATACTAACTTTTATAAGATGAAGAAGAAAATAAATCTTTCACGTAGCATTTCATTTATTATTTTGTTTAATAGTTTTAGTAAACATAGTGAATTTAAATAAAAATTAAGATACTTGTTTTATTAGTAACATCTTCATATTATAGCATCTCGAATTTCGCACTTTGAAGTTTGGTCACCTTAGTTTATGTTCCAAATCAACGATTTTAATTGAGTCAAATACCCAATAATAATAAAGAAAAACATGTAAAGTAAATAAATGTGTGTTTTATAGATTATGACAGATTTTGGGAAATTTGTTATATTTTATTGCTCCTTATTAAAGAATTAGCTGGTTGGAAAATTAGCAAAAGTGCAATGTTGCATCGTCTAGCAATTTAATATAACATGGTGTAGTAGTGGGAGTATATTAGTAGGGCCGCACCCTAGTGGCAAGTGTGCGAATTCTTCACGTCCTGAGACAGACTTCCTTCCCAGCCCTCGTACGTGCCCAGGTCGCCGCTGCGAGGGTGAAATTTCACCCGCCGCAAGGGCTGCACGAAGTTTCACGTTGTTGAGAAACTGCAGGGGGGGACTTACCGCATTCCGACTTGGCCACAACCAAATGAGTTATTTGCACTACAACTTGGACTAAGCAACACACTGGAAAGTAAAACTAAAAATCTTAAATTACTCCCCAAAAAATGCAAATGAATTGTAAATACCACAATGATGGTCACAACAAGGGACATACAATGAAAATGTTTCATAACATCTTTCAATATTCGAATTTTTTAAGCAGATACCATTTTAGATACTATACAACATTATTATATAAAACCCTTTATACAATAATTTTATTTTAACGTGAAATATGGGATTTGCCATATTCATTGACACTTCACATTTGATTGACAGCAATGTATTAGAGCGTTCACTTTAAAATGAAACAAAGGTTGTCAAATTGTTGTCATTACTAACTACAAATTGTTATTTTTTAAAATAATACATTTCCACGTCATTGAAATATAGAGACCCGCTGGTCTACTGATCTCATAACACTTGATTTTTTAAACTGAGGAACATTAAAAACATTAAAGGATTAAAGAATAAAATTTAAAATTACTATTGAATCATCAATATTTTAAATGGGTTTTATTATTGCTTAACCTCAATTTATATCTCCTATGTTTCATTTTAAATTGCAGAGTTTGATACATAAATGATGATCTTTTTTGGATTTGCAGCCATTTAATAAAATCTACTAATACATCAACTTTCGACTGTAAATCAGTCCTCATCAGGGTGATAAATGGTATTAAAATATTACAGTCTAAACGGGGTATTGGTGGATTTTATTAAATGACTGCTACTCCAAAAAAGAACTTTTATTAACAACCAGTCGATAAAACCGAACGTACTCGTGTTTAATGTTAAAATAAACTCTCTGTAGAAGACTTTTATTAATGCATGTATTATAATGTCCAAGTTTGTCATGGCTTTGTGGGATTTTGATGCACCTTGCTGAGTTAGGGAAAATATTGGTGTAGATTAGGTCGGCCGGACAATGGCGCAATGAGAGGCAGGACTTTGCGTTGAAATCGGCCATAACTCAGCAATAACCGCGGCAATAATTGAGAGTTTAAGATTGCGGGTTTGATTTGCTCTATTCAGGTGTATCGTTTATGAAGTCTCCGCAGGTAGAATCTCAAGTGCACGCGGCCCCTTTGCAGTTACGGTGGATAAGCACGACAAGCGAGGGCACCAATAATATGCCCCGCTCTGAGCTGTTCGCAAACTCTTCTTTATAAATAGACACAATCGTTAAAATAATTGCATTGTAATTTACACAGGCGCAAACAGAGCAAGCTGCGCTTGACGAAGAGATAATATTCCTCATTGTTTCTTCTTCTGCCGTGGTGAGCAGAAGGCCAATAGGCAACCGGTTCTATATATGGCCGCCGCTTCGGACATTTTCTTCACTAATGAGATGGAATTGGACGGACAAGCGTTTGCTGTTTAGACATTTTTCTCGGCTCGATGAAACAAAAACCGAACGGAAACAAAAACACCAACAAATGGGAAAAAACAACACACGAGCAAGCATTTTAACAATTGACTGCTCCGACTCAATATTTGGACCACACTCTGCACTACATACAAAACAGGAAAATGATAATGACCTGCCATTCTTTATAGCATTTTTCTCGCATGCCCCAAAACAATATTCTAAAAGTGCTACAATTACATATATTATAAGTTCAAGAATTTCCCAATAGTTTCAAAAAAGGATTATGTTTTTGATTGCATTAAAAATATCATAAATAAACTTCCTGTACTTCTGGATCGATTTTTACTGAAAGTTATTAAATTAGTTCATACCAGCAATTTGAAAATTAAGTTCTACTAACATCACTTAAAGAGGTTCGAGGATTTTATTGCATAAAGTAATTAGAAGTATATAATAATTAGTAAATCATAATGTTATTTTGTTATTGTTTATAAGGTTATCGGGTATCGTTACGTGACGTTTTCCATCCCTGGTTTTAGCCAAAATAATGTTAGGTTGTGTTTAGTAGTGTGGTAGCGTTTATATTTGAACATTTTGTAGTAAAAGTAGCGAAATGATAATGAGACGAAGGGTTTTAGGGGGAAACTTAAATCCCTAAACCTGCGTTTCGTTTGTGTAATGTGCGTGAAATAATTGATTATAATGAAGAGGAATTAGCTGCGTGGAAGTTCACAAAATTTTCTCGTCGACTTACCTACTTAGAGTTGTTAGTTATAAACACATATATCTCAGCTTCTTTCACTTTTGGAAAGGCGTAGCTACAAATTAGGAGATTAATTTAGAAAATAAAAGAGCCGAAGTCTCCAGGTAATTTTATTACCTGGCACGACCTCATAAGTCGTCCTGTCACAATAGAGAGGACGAGCATATCGCACCGACAAAGGACTCGGTGCCGCACCCTGGAAGGGCGTAGGCTGGGACAGGAACAAAGACGACTTCTCCAATCAACCCAACTGTTTCATACTTTTTGGACGCTCGCATAAAAAGCTCCTCTGATTCCCGATGCAGCAGGATAATGAACAGTGAGCAGAACAGGCGATAACATAGCAGCCGCACTACAAACGCGGCCGCGACCAGAAAAAGCCGCCATTGTCTCGCTCCCAGCTTCTTATCCACGGTGTTGATTTTAATGAAGTGAATGTTTCATAAAGATGATTTCTCGAGAACAGGACAAGCCTGAAAAACCACAATCCAAACGCTTTTTACACACGGCACAATCTCTAATTGAATTGCGCTTAATTAAATTATTTCTTAGTTCTCACATTAAATTGCAATTACTACTAAACAAGAATTTACTAACCTTACTTAGATCCTTAAAAAACGAATACTTCATACATATTAAATCAAATTCAATACTTTTTTCTCCATTTCCATGTTAGAATATGCAATTACTCTTAATTATCAATTAGAATATTTCTTGGAGGTCTGTCGTTTATTAAAACTCTTCCTATTAGATCTTTCAACGTCCATATAAAGTAAAAGGCAAGACATGCTGTATTAGAAGTGCAGAATCCTTACTTATATTAAACACATTTATTCAATTCATCAGAATATTTATGGGTCCATTCTGTTCACGCACCTGTAAATTTGTAAATTTGTAACTTTTTAGCTTACAGATGATCTGTACATAGACATTTAGAAAATTTACAGATTCGAGTTGAGCTACAGATGTTAAAACTAACTTAACATTAAATATTTTCATGTGAAAATACAAAATTTAGAATTATGAAACGTCACTATTCGGTGATAAATAGGTTTTGAATAATACCTTATTGTGAATAATAATAAATATGGCGCAAATATTATTCTGGAATTTGTAATTAATACCTATGTATATTGTTACTAAAATTATATTTGAACTTGTAAATAATCATTATATAGATGTGATAAAAGAAAATTTATACATTAATCTGTTTGGAAGAAAATAAATAAATTGATCCAAATTTTCAATGATTCATAATGCTTTAGTAGTATTTCTAAACATTTCTTTAAAAAAAAATCAGAATATTCAAATGGTTTGATGTATCTGTTAGATTTCTACGAAATAATTTCATATTCATGATTCATTACTAACTTTTGTCATAAAATTAGCAAAATTACTTTAGTATTATAAACACTTATTTCAACAAAATTCCAGTAAATTTAACTATTTCACTGCTTTGTTTTTGACTATAAGTCATTTATGTAAGCTTACAGTCAAGTTTTTGTCACTGCAAGAATTTACAGGTGTGGAAGGATTTACAATTTTTCTGTAAGCTACAGATGTGATCAGAATTGCGATTTGGATCGTAAGTGTTACAGGTCTTACAGATTTGCTTACAGATCTTTTAGATGTGGACAGAATAAATTCATTATTAGGATTAGACTAAATCAATATAAAAACATTTGATTAGCGAGGTTAATATAATGTATAAGAAAAAAAAATTGTAATGTAATATTTTGGAGTATTTATTTGTAGTAGTGATAGGGATTTAAAATTTTTATCGAATGTAAATAATGAGTTTGGTATAAGTATCGGTGTACAGAGGAATCCCCATATAAACATCGGCTAGATATCGGCTGCAGCCATCTATCTCCACTATTCGATCAGGCTATAAACATCCCACCGGTGACAAATTCGATTCGGGTGTGGGATGGGGCGGCGGTCACGCATTGTGCCGCACACACGGACGCCGACGCCGACGCCCCGACGCCGCCGGAGGCCGATAGTTATGGACTGTAATTGGCAGTTCATAACTGGTCGATGACTGTCGCGCGGTTTATGAGCTACCGGACTGCTCGTAAGTTCACGCATACACAGATATACGAGGTTTTTCTGGCCAGGGATGTTGCACTGTTTGATCGATATTCGATTACCAAATGGAAGAATCATTTCTCTACCGGGAAGTAATCACGGTTTATAAATAAACTCTAACCGGGTCGACCATTTATTGAAATTATCTATTATTTTTATTGAACATAAATACAAATATTACATACTCGTATTTCTTTAAAACGCAAATTTGTAATATAATTTATATTAAATAAATCATTTGCTCTTTTATTTTGCAGTATACATATTTATTAAAATTTATATTTATATTATCGACTAAGACATAAGGAAGGTATATTGTATTCAAACCGATTTTAATGGTGTTTAACTTGTCAATAATTTCGAATCGTAAGAGAAGATGAAACTGATTGTTACTGTTTAATTAAATAATTTTATATGAGAATTTAGAAATAAAAAAAAAAAAAACAAAAGTATTTAAAACGACGATCGATTTCGGTCATCACGTACAATGTATATATTCAGTGTTGAGTCTGAAGTGGTCTATAACGTAATCGGTCGAAGTTCAAGTACTAACATTATACTATTTCAATAAATAGTAGTGTTGCCGTCTATACAAAACTTGACTAAGTCTTAAGACTAAATTAAAAAGTCTTATCTATAGATATCGAGACTCTAGATTGTTTCAAGATTCCGTATTAAATTTTAGACTAGAACAGATAATTCTTCGGCAGCGTTCTTTTTCTATTTTGCAATGACTGTTTCAACTCGAAAATCTTAATTGATCTAGTGTTTTGAACATTGTCTAAAATAAGAATTTCTTGTATTGTTGTGAAACATCAGGACAAGACTTTACCAGTCTTGTTTTTATAATTTAAATAAAACAAGAAAAGAGCCTAGAAAGTCTAAAACTAGACGGAAAAACTAATAAAAAGTGTTTTTTATTTGTGCATTCCCAATCTTCTAAATCTTCACATTATCAATTATACAGAATACACTGGAAATTATCATTAATAAAATAAATAATTTTGCTTTGCAATTAAAATTTACTTAAACGTTTATAATGTTGGTCAACATTTACTTTGTATGTAATTAATTTTATATGAGAAAACGTATTTTTCTGGTTTTGCTGATGGTATCGATACGTCGTGTGTATCGTTAGCGTAAAAAGTGATTTAGTAATATATAAACGCGTTGATTAAATATTCCTGTCTTGTCACCATAGACTATCTAGCTAATAGCAATATATCATTACCACCTAATATATTAAATCTATCTGGTGTTATCTCATAAAACCGCTGGTATAAATTAGAGTAAAAACTCGTCCAAAGTGCGATTATGCAAAGCGGTAGATGTAGGCATAGAGTGTGGTATATACGCGTACTCGCACAGAGGAATTATAACATCAAGGCAGTTTTTGTTGGGTACATGCAACCGTGTAATCAATTGATCTGTATGGATGGTTTACGGCACGGCATGAGTCCAGCTGCGATGGGATTATGTTATAAAGTACCCAGGGGCGGGGGGACGCTCATCAACTACCCGCTTCTGAGATTGCTCACTCCCACGGAGGAGAACCAACACCGGAGGCAGGGCATCTCAAACGAACACCACGAGGATCTGATAGCGAGCGAGATCATCTTCCGAGCTGTTTATTCCACATTACACCACCAACCCAAACAATTGTCTTTCGTTCTTCATAACGAGAAAGATCATCACGAAGATCTATTATGTTCCCAGATCATCCTTCCCCAAACTTGTTTATTTTGGAAACCGATAGAGACGTGAAAATCTTCTTAGCTAGAGAGATCTTCTTTTTTTGATCTTCATTAACTTTTGGTAATCGCTGTTTATTAACCATTACACCACCAACGAGATCAAATAATTGTCTTTCGTTATAACGAGAAAGATCATCACTAAGATCTATTATGTTTCCCAGACCATCCTTCCCCAAACTTGTTTATTTCGGAAACCGATAGACATGAAAATCTTCTTAGTTAGAGAGATCTTTGTTTGCTCTTCATAACTTTTGGTAAGCGCTATTTATTCACCATTACACCACCAAAGAGATCAAATAATTGTCTTTCTTTCTTCATAACGAGGAAGATTGTCACGAAGATCTCATGTTTCCCAGATCTTCTTCCTTCCCTAAACTGTTTATTTCGGAAACCTATAGAGACATGAAAATCTTCATAGCTAGAAAGATTATTTTTGCTCTTTATTAACTTTTGATAATCGCTGTTTATTCACCATTACACCACCAAAGAGATCAAATAATTGTCTTTCTTTCTTTAAACCGAGAAAGATCGTCACGAAGATCTTATGCTTCTCAGATCATCTTCCTTCCCCAAACTTGTTTAGTTCGAAAACTGATAGACATGAAAATCTTCTTAGCTAGAGAGATCTTCTTTTTTTGCTTCATTAACTTTTGGTAATCGCTATTTATTCAGCATTACACCACCAAACAGATCAAATAATTGTCTTTCTTTCTTCATAACGAGAATGATCATCACGAAGATCTGTTTACCAGATCATCTTCCTTCCCCAAACTTGTTTATTTCGGAAACCGATAGACATGAAAATCTTCATAGCTAGAAAGATCTTCTTTTTTTGCTCTTCATTAACTTTTGGTAATCGCTGTTTATTCATCATCACACCACCAAAGAGATCAAATAATTGTCTATCTTTCTTCATAACGAGAATGATCGTCACGAAGATCTGATATGCTTCCTAGATCATCTTCCTTCCTATTTATTTCATAAACCGATAGAGACATGAACATCTTCTGAGCTAGAAAGATTTTCTTTTTTGCTCTTCATAAACTTTTGTTAATATATTGATAAACATATGGAGAACATTATCAGGTTTTCAATTTTACAAGCAAAATTTAAAGAACTAATTTTAATGGCCAGAAAAATAATAGCAAGAGAAACATGTAAAGAATGCTTATCTGTATTTCATTTTTAGACTAGAATTTACACTAAGTTTTAAAAAAAATCTTCATCGTGTACAATTTCTAAATTTAATTTTTAGAAAAAATTTATAAATTACTGTAGCTTTGAGAAAAATAGAGAAATGAAATCTGGATAGCTAAAAAATTGTCTTTGTATTATCACTGATTATCTACTAATCCAAGGATAAAGAACATTGTCTTATATTTTTATTCGAAGAAAACATCGTACAGTTATGAAGGATTTTTTTATTTATTTATTTAAATCTTTATTTACAACTGGTTAGGAAAAAAACCTACAATTTAATGCTAAATTATTAATATGGTTAAGTACACGATTTTCATATCGAATGGAGTCTTTTTGTCTATTAAACTTTTTAATTTTTAAAATCAAATAAGGTGTAGACATTATAATATATAGTAAGATAAAACTTCTATAGAAAACTGCCATAACGCGAAAATTACTACATAATCATCCTATGAATACTTCCGTTTAAACTAAGCGAAATGACATTTGCGAATCGATTTTGAGACCATTTAACTATTATACTAAATATAATACTGTTGTATCCGAATTGTTATAATGGTTTTAAGCTAACAGGTTGCAAAGGCTTTACGCTAACAATACCAACAAAATGCAATGAAAAAAATTGTTTTTATTAGAATATTATATACATAAAATCATTATTTTTTGTTTTATGCGAATTTGTTGTTTGTGAAAATATAGATGCAAAGAATAATTTGAATTGGACTACATAGTGTAGTTGTTGAGATGCACTGGAATAGTGCAGCGTGTACACAACATGATGTCGATATTGCAATGGCTGTGAATTATTTGATCTACTATGTATATTTACGACCCAAGTTGTGTACTTTTCATCGTACATCATACTCGATGAGAGGTCAGTCTCTCAGCACGAACTGGATTGCCAAGATATCTTTATACTCTTTCAAAATTTGCCACTTTATCAGAAAAACTGAAGTTTATTTCTTAAGATGTTCTAACAAATGACAACAATTTGTTAGAGAGTAAGTCGTGCTAATAGTAATTGTTGTTCCGTCGTGCTTGTCCAGATTGGTAAGGTAATTAGATAAATCTATAAATAAAATGTAAGTTGTCGGGTTTTTGTTATCAGGCATTTTATATTTCATGTAGTTCTTGCTCGTTGTGTCCACTTCTTCAGACGTCCACTTATGCCTGGCATTCTGTGCAACTCCTCGCTAATTGGTATAATTTCGATAAAATTCCAGATGCGAATTATTAAATATTTCGATAAATGATACTTTGTGCGCATTTGCCGACACTTTTTAATAGAGCGCAGCGCTGCGTTATCAACACAATACATTCAATGGGAACATTCATAATGATGACAATTGAAATACGCAAACATTCCTGCAGATAGTGCATAAAGAATTTTAACTAACAGTTTTAAATATGGACGACTCAAACGCAAAACAACGACGGGTAAATGGGAGGAATGCCGTGAATTTATAAAGCGTGTTGTACTAAAAATGCCTCATAGATTACTTTGACATTCGAACAGTTTATTATATTTGTAGGTTTTAATTTGTACTTTAAATTAACACATTATATCAAATAATTAGACGCGTTTAAAATAATTATACAGCTATTCTTTCGCAAACTTCCTTAATTCTAATTTTAATGATAAGTTAGCAATGATTTCATTTTCACTTAGTCTCGATATATTTGACCATAATTTATATTGTTTCATCCTTTTATCCATTTTCTATTATCAATAATTATTAGAATTGAAACATCTAATAGAGTTTTTAAGCATATCTTAAACAGAAGAAAAAAATATATTTTTCTTTTTCACATATAATGTCATGATAATTTTACTTGTATTATAGTAGAACAGGTTATCAGTTATTGTCAAGTTACTTTCTTTTACTTGTTTCAGGATATTAAGCTATTTTACATAGAAAAAAGTAAGCAGGGTAACTAAGTTATAATTGTATACCATGTAATTTGAAAAGTCAGTATGGTAATTAATATTTACCATACATATCATGGGACAATTGTCATATATCAATCTATACAGACTTGATCACTAAAACGTAACGCACAAGAAAATTTTATAAAATAATATTTATTAATAACGTGAAACCGGCAAACTATTGAACAAACCATGGATGTTATGAATCATACCAGACCTTATATGTCTTAAAATCCTCGCTTTTTGCGACGGTTATTATACTCATATCTATCTTAGGTATATTGATAGCTATGATTTTTAAATTCCTAATAACACCCTTAAAAACAAATTACAAAAATAGCAAGAAATAACTTCAATAGTATTTTTCTTAAAATATTGAAATCTGCACAACAGTACATTCATTTTTTTATATTTGTGTTTTGTTTTCTTTCATTAATTACATCTTGTTGCGGTTACTAAATAAATTATAATTTATACTTGGTGTAATTTGCATATGAATAATGGAACGGTATAGAAATTCGGTTTTCCACATACGTAGGTTTTGCACATTACGAGGATGTAATATAAATCATAGTAGTCTAACCACAAAGTGAATAACTGCTGCTTTAATAATATCCAGAGAATATACGTTCGCTCTAGCTTCGAGTAATGGAACATTCAGGGCCCTTCATGTCTTAGATATCATCTCGTGTAAGGATAATGTGAACCACCCACTAATGCTTGTGATAACGACCCTGCGATAAGTGAAATCAATTTACAAAATGACTCCTTATTTCATATTTTTAGATTCTATCAAGACGAGCAGAAATTCTGTACAGTAATTGACTTCTATTCTAAAATAGAGATACGACGTCGTTTTACTATTTTTAAGTAGAAATTGTTTGCAAAGCACGCAAAAATAACCCTTATGATATTATTTCTGTTTAAGAATGTCTAATGTTCAACAATACCTAAATATCTGCAAAAAGTAATAAAGTACTTATTTTTTGGTAACATTATTTAGGTAAGAATATAATTTAGGTGGTGCAATTTTTGTGAGAAAATTATATACAAGTTTTCTTTTCTTGGTTATATTTTTTGGCGTAACAAAAAACTGGTGTTTTTCTTGTCTAGTGAAAATTTTGTAACGGTTTTAAGCGCTGGAGAAATTTAGTTTCTTTTTACGGCGATACAAAGGTTTGAGCTTTCTCCCAGCGGTAGATTTTACGACTGTTTTACTACCCTTTTATTGCCTTAAAAAATGTGTCGATTTCTCTTGTTTAAGGGTGTTCTGTCCAACGCACCGAGTAGCTATTCATGTAGGAAGGCTTTCTATTTTTTACCGATTTCTCTTCTTCCAAGGGTTTTTTAAAAACTTGTCATATTTCATAACTTTCACTAGAGTTTTTACCTGTCAACCCAACTTTTTAGTTTTACACTTTCTTGTTAAAATTTGTTTAGGGAGGAAAATATTTTTTAGAGTTTTGACAACCATGAAGGCATAAATCAGAAATTTCATATTTTGAAATGAATTAGGGAAACGCACCACGGGAGGCGCATACTTCAAGATTTTTTTGTGACAACACTTTCTAAAATTGAAAATCTTGTAAATGAACAGAAAGTCTGAAGATGTTTGATGATTTATAAATGCAAAATACAATTACTAATTTTTTGCACTAATCTGAGTAATCTGATTTTCTTTGCTTTATTCTTTTATTTTAACCAAATTTTTCAATTATTTTTCTAGTTAGTATCTAAGAACTTCTTTCTATTGGGTTTCAAGGTGTGATCTAAAATTCAAGCTATACTTACTGCTACTATTTCAAGTCAATTCAAGTAGTAATTTTCAAGTATTTTCAAAACTACATGAATTTTCATCAATTTTATTATGTACTTTAAAGAAATCATAATGAGATTTCTAATGTACACATTTCTTTAAACAACCAAATCATAGATAATTCTAATTTGCACCTTGTTAACAACAAAATAATACAAAGGTAAGAAAATAGAAATAATCATGAGGCTTTTAATATAGTTATCACGTAAACTATTGCGTGTTTTTTTACTAGTTACAACAACCCTGAAAAATTATCTTTCAACAAGAGCTGATGATGCTGGTATTAATAAAAAAATAGCCATTTACATTAATTTTGTTTAAAAATGCCTTGTTACCCTTTGTCACTGTAAAAGAATAACTATGTGTTCTGATTGTGAAATAATAATAAAACAAGTAATTATTAATATTATGTACGATATGTCTGTTTATTTGTAACAACCTACTTCTCAGTTTTTGGAGTCAAAATGGCGGAGTTTGTATTTATCTAATAAATGATAACTACGTGATTTAATGAAATATTCCTGGGTAACTCAACTTTTGCTCACTTTACATCAGTTATTTTCCATTTTCCCCTCATTTAATTGTAGTTCAAGTTTAACATTTAAAGCAGAAAATCAAGTCAAGTCAAGTAATTCACAAAACCTGCAAGCTACTTGACTTGAAGAAACCCTATAAATAAAAATATCTATAAATATATAACATGTATATACGGAAATTTTAATGCCAAATTGGCAATTGATACCTGCAGAAATGATTTGTTTGACTATTTATTATTCACAAGATGGCCTGGGTAATGAAATGAACGTATGGGTCCACCATGAAAGCAATTGATGAGGTGTGTAACCATGGGAATGCCCTGGCGTGTAGTAATGTAGTACATTGTCCTTCTTCATTCCAATCGATCACTTGTCACATCGCTATAAATTTCCCAATTTGCTCATCCTCAAAACCATGCAATACATCAGGGCATAACGGACCGTTATAAACTATAATTTAGCCCTGTTGACGAACGTGCGTGCAGCGACAGTCCGTTAGAGCCAGCGTTATGGCCGGCTGCCGTGAAAGCTGATTCATATGGATGTGTAACAGATTTCCCGGAATGGGACTTTGTTTGGAAACAAACACAAATGAACCCGGAAACTACATCTATACCGCAGTCTAATCAACTTCTAGGTTTTACATTTAACTTAACTGGCACCGTTAAATGTTAAATTTTAAGATTTTACTATATAAATTTAAATAATGAACTCAGGACACTAAGTGTGATGAAATATTTAGTTATAATAAACATATATTTTTCATATTATAGTTGTGAATAAAATATAGTATTTTATTCGTATGTAATGTCATGCGAAAGCGAGTGTTGTAAATCATTCGAATGAGTAATAGAAATTACATGCTCATTGAATAATACACTATTATTTATGGATGGCCGATACTCGAATCCTAGAAATCTTAAATTTCTTTCAATTTTGGTTTTTACTATTTTATAATTTAATGTATATTCTTATGTATGTACGATAGTGAATATATAAAATCAGGGATTATATAATAATAACCAATTGATAATATACGAAATGTGACATTTTTTTTTATTAAATTATCATTTTTTACGGATTCTTACAGTATTCTTTTTTCAAAAGCAAACACATAATGTAATCGAATATAATAAATAATAATAAATCCAAACATTTGTCAGTTATAATCACAAAAATTTTATTGTCTCAATTATTTTTTTTAAATGTATTCTCCTTTAGGTATATTCGTAAAAGATTTGGAATTACAATTACAAAACAGATAATTTCTGAACGATTTTAATACGATATAATACTAATCGAACGGAGGTATATACAAAATGTATTTTAATATCATGTATTAAGCTAATCGGATCTTTTGTATATTCTATTAAAATTATCGAAAATTTTAATTGTTAACTGTCTATTCTTATAATAATAAAACTTAAGATAAATTATTTCATTATGACAGTAATTCCATTATTATAGGAGTCAAATAGAGAAAGAAATGGTTGATATATTAAAATTATTTATGAAAGAACCTAATGTAAGCGTTTGGTAATTGGATCTAAAAGTTACGCTGCAATGTGAGAAAGAAAATGAATTTTTTTGAAGAAGTGTAAGCTGGAATAAAAGTGTGGGATGTGTTGAGATATAATTTGTAGGCTCTTGAGCTAATCTGCTTGTAGCACGTATGAATGGCGCATTATATCGTTGGTCGGTGTCGGTTTAAAAGCTTTTTTCATCACGACTCCCCCGTCTTGTGGGAAATAACTCAAGAACGTTCCTCCTCCAGATAACGTCCTGCATGACGAATTGTCCCGCTCCCCAATCATAAAAGTAAATTAGATTTTTTATTTGGCGCGAATGCCGTGCAGTTGGAACTGGTGCGATATTGCGAGATATATTAAGATGTAGCGAGGCTATGCGCAGTGTTTGCAGAGAGGTAGTTCATCTTGGCGGGTAAACAATTCGCTAGATTCATCTTCACAGTCTGCGGGTTATGTATGGCAGTATGTTGCCGAGGTGTACGAGCTACCAGCCATTATACACGAATAATTGCTTTTTGGAGGAACTGCAACATTTGCGGAAAACAGACCGTATATCACCTCGAAATACGCCAGACGGGGCATTAACTCTGTCTATTTACCAAATTCTTACTATAAATTCATCTCGTTTTTAATAACATTTCCAACAAACAGAACGTTTACTTTCCTTTACTTAAAGTAATTCATCTCTTATAAGCAAATTAAAAGATTACATTTTTATATATGTTTTTTATTTTGTATATAAACAATACATATTTGTGGAAGCGATTTACTTTATTAAGGTACAAGTTTTCATACAATTTTATTTACAATAGGTAATGTTATGAATCATTCTTATGCAGCAGTAATGTATTTTATTTATGGTTTTAAAATATTATCAAGTACAACATGTAATATTTTAAAACCATTTATCACCCTGATGAAGACTGAATTACAGTCGTAACGTTGGTGTATCATTGGATTTATTAAATGACTGCAACTCCAAAAACATCTTTCCTTTGATTAATAACCAGTCGATAAAACCAATCCTGCATTTATTCTTTTAGTTGAGTGTGTACATTGTTAGAGTACCTATTGCTGAAGCTCATTTAGTTGACTAGAACTAAGACGAAATCAAATCCCAGTTCTGGTAATCTTTAACTTTAAATGTAAGGAACACTTGTCACGAAACAAGTACGTTAGATACTGGAGACCTTGTTTCTTCTATAATTACCATAGATATGACTTTGTTAGAACTTTTGTCTCAAAGTAAGTCCGTTTTTATTTAAAAGAAAAATAAAATATTCCAGTTAATGTCTTCTTCTAGATCTAGACATTCTTGGCAAAGTTCTTGTCTTGAAACCTCAAGACAAGATAAGTCGTTCTTATTCTAGATTAGTACAACAACATTCTGGACAATTTTCAAGACTGTTAGATTAATTACAAAGCTTGTTTCATCCTTTAAATTATATATTAATACCTTTGACGTTCTTCTTGTGTTAGATTTTTCATGAAATATTTTTTCTAGAAATAATTTGCAGCAATGAAACCATTAACAGTTCCACATCTACCACCACATCCCACAATTTCCCCGAAGTTTCCTATCCGTACCCAATCTGATTTTTTGCTGATCAATCAATCAATCAAAGCCTGCATGGTGGTTGGGGTGCGTATGCAGTCCGGTGCTCCGGTGTTAATTAGCGCATGCGCGCACCAGTGGCTAGCAAACTGCGCTGCAGGGCCATCCGTCACGCGGCTCTCGTAAAGCAGGCGGAGCGCTAACCTGGCCCGCCATTGTGACTATCGCTCACCTAGCTAGATGGGGTGATTCTTGTCAATCGCTAAATCATACACTGTGCGAGATCAGTTCATGTATGTGAACTGCAGTAGAAACAAAAGGGTTTGCAGTTACAGAGTTTTATTGTTTTTATGAAAGAAAATTAATAGATGATGAATTACTCTAAAAATAAAGAAATATACATACGTATTGCACTATTCATTGTTTATTGTTACATCATCAGACCACTGTTCATTCTACATTCATACATTCGTGTAATCAAAAGTCAAAAGGACAATTATAACAATAAATTATGGAATAATCAAGTGAAATTTTCTATTGATATTCCTATCAATGTTATAATGATTAAATTTATTGGAATTATACTTTTTAACAACTGTAATACTTATTTATGTATTAGGAGAATAATCGAAAGATTGTAGCACAACTAAATGTTTAAAGCTCGACGCGGAGTGGAGATTCCAAAATGAAATAAAAAATATTGTTATATTCCTATTTTGACGTTTCAAAATTATAACGGTTGATATGATATTTTTACATTATGTTTTAAATATTTTTCGTATGTTGTCCATCCGTTCGTCCTCAAGTTATATAGACATATATAGAATTATTGAAACTTTTTTTAAATATCTAATACCTTTGCTAAAAATTACTTACTACAAATTTTAAAAAGTATCTGAAGAAAAGGTTTAGCACTGACTGTTGAAATCCAAGATCTTTTGACCATGTAGTCAAAAACACAAAAAGTTGTCTTGGAACTCGAACGCTGTTTTGAAACGAATTATGTTCCAATTTTCTGGTACTAAAAATTTTATTTTAAATTATAATTGTGTATTATTTGCAATATGATACATTTTTGTCATAAATAATGTTTTTAATAATATACTGCTGAGATATTCTCGAAGATATTACATAAATTCATAAATCATGATTTAATCATTCATATCTACTAAATTAATATTATCTATAAGGATAAGGAGTACATATAGGATAGCGTTATATCATTGTTTATGACTTTTTGCATACTTAAGAATAATGAAAACTTTTCCCCATCATAATGTATTTTGCAAATCTTATCTGTAAGTTGATTCGCCTCCCTCTAACACAATTTCTTTTGTTGCAGGTACGTCCTTGATTTTCATGGCACATTCGATCACTTTGTGAGTACATTCACGCAAACATTTATACATTATTGGCTTAGCTGCCCCTAACTACGTACCCTACTCCGGCTCTGGAGGGGTGCGTACCCCTTGTAATATTGTAATTCGCATGGGTATTGGGACGTGTAATAGACTGATGTAGGGCCGGAGCGTGCAGGGACGTACTGGGATGAAATACGAATTGGAAAGATAAATTGAGAGGAAAATTAAACGCGACAGCGAAGGATTTGTTTCATATAGAATTCGTGCGCGTCGAATTAATTAAAATGGGACACAACATTTTAAATACAGCCCGTATGTTACAAAAATTATAAATTGACGTTGAGACATCTACCGTTAATAATTTAAACTTAACATAAAATATAAACATTTATTTTTAAATTTTTCTTTAGTATTTAAATATCAGTTATATATTGATTTATCTTTTTGAAGTTAAAACTCTATAATATGAATAAATTTAAAAATAGTTATCTATAAAATATTTCTAATCCTATTGTGATGTTAATGAAAAGTATGGAAGCTTCGGTACAATTCAAAAATTTATTGAATTCGCCAATAATGTGGTGAAAAACTTATTGATAAAAGTCTTTGGAAGAGGCGATGACCCGTGATAAATTCAGTCTACAGTTCCGGACTAACGGTAAATCAGGAGAATTTCTTTCCTTAACTAAAAACGTGTCTGGTTTTATTCTATTGCTCGTACTGAGACGCCGTCTCTGTATAAATATCCGGTATGGCTGTTCAGTGTCGTAGAAACACTATTTTGCACTAGGGACAAGTCTCAAAGAAACAAATTTATAGTCTGTCGTCAATAATAGTAAATTCAATCAGTAAAAATTCCATAAATTATTTACAATTTTACCTAATTTATATCTGATAATACAATATCGTTTTATATATTTTCAGTAAAAAGTATATCTAATAAGTATAGACGTAAACCGTTAAACATTTTTTCATTTTTGTCTCAATTCCATAACTACCTCTATTTTTGGGGTGATTTACCTCACCTTCATATAAATTTCTATACTTATAAGACACGTAAAATTATTTTTGCTTATTGACTAAAATGCAAAATACTAGCTCTACAACTGTTATTTGAAATTATTTTACCTAAAATAATTAGGGAAGCAAGAAATTACGGAAATACGATTTTACATGTTAAATCCCTACGTTCGGGTGTTCGACTCATCACCCCGTATATGAAGCACTTATTCATTTGTTAGTAATTATTTTCTGAAGACTATTTTGTTTTCTTTTGTTGTAATTTATGACTTGAATTTATTTACTTATTCTTCTATATTATTGTTTCGATTTCTGCTATGTTTTGTTAAAATGTAAAATAGCAAATATATTGAAGAATGCAGAATGTTAGGTTAGTTATACTATTGAAATCTGTTGAATATTTGAAAGCGTTGAACTATCCGAAATCTCACTCTTGCACTTTAGCAGATCATTACTCGCGGAGTGTGAGTTCTTATGCACCGAGTCCGTATTTATTCTTTTGCTTTTTTCCCGATTCAAATTTATTCAGAGCCGCGCGAATAGCGAATGAAGTCTCCCCGTCTAAAGGGTTGCGAGCTTAGACTGTGAGGCTGTGCTAGTCCCACAACAACAACGGGAAACGTCTGAGATACGGCGCGTGAAAAATCTACTGTTACGGTGTATTTATGCGGCCAACTTTGTGAAATAAACATACGGAAAAGAATCTGATTATTTTGTTTGGAGATTGCTCCAAATTAAAAGTTTCCGAGGAGAAGTAAATATTAAGGAAGAATACGCGTATATTATGTTTATTCCCAAGAAAAATATTACGTTTTAAATTGGAAAGTATGTTTTCATTTCTGGTGGCAGCGGGAGCTCTTTACGTAGAGATTCTTCTACTTATTTATAAAGCTTACATTTAAAAATATCGAAAAACATTCAATAAACACATAATGAAATAGTAGAATAGGTCGGAACCGTTATGAGCAATATTGCGGTTTGTTTACCACAAAATTAGTCTTCACCTCTGGCATTTTTAAACTGTTGAGTATAATACCTATCGTTATAGATCCAATATTATGAGATAAATCTGTTAGCAATTATATTTGTGTAGAAAAATTAAAAATTTTAATGTAACAAAATAATATACCAGTATTTTTTTTAATTATTAATTTTGTAGTTTTAAAGTAAATATTAATAAAATTATCATTTATGGTTATGGAAGATACGACTTGTATATCATCCTTTTGCATGGTTGGCATTGTTTGCATAGCCCTCTGCGATAGTAATAGAAAAATAATATCGTAATGGATGTAATCTCGTGACTGCGGCATTTTTAATTCAATGGAAATGTGTAGTAATTAATTCTCGAAGAGAACGGTAGCAGTTTGCGGTGGCCTAATGAAATATGCAGCGAGCCTTATACCTATTTATACCTATTCTACATTTTCCTTACTCGACAATACACTACAAGCGCTGGAATACGAGATACGAGATTGTTTTACCGCACAGCACAATTCAAATGTCCTCCTACTATGCATGTCTCAATCCAGAAAGAAAAACCACCGAATAAATTAATACCAAGCAGAGAAATTCAACATAATCCACGCAAGAATCACACAACTATAATAGAATAAGAACACGCAAGATCAAATCATTTCCAATATTTTTATAAAATCTGAAACATTATACAAAAAGCGACAGTTTAATTTGAAATAATTATTAATCCTTAACAACAACACCAAAAACATAATTTCAACGGCCGTAAAAAACAAAACATGTAACAAATTGTATTTAAAAGTAAATTATTAAGTAAATATGTACTTATATTCAACAAAAGTTAAATGAATATCAAAATTACATATCAATTTCCAGTATGATATACCGGTCAAAGAATATTAATGACGTTAGAAAATTGGAAGATTTTTTTCAATCAAATTACAAACACATCAATCTTGTAGAAAAGTATAGGGTCCACAATTTTGAATTCTTGAAACCCTAACCTAGTTGATTAATGAGACTTTTTCAAGGATGACAAGCTACAAAACTTGTTTCAATTATTTCAAGAAATAACCTTAGATTCCATAAAATATAAATGATGTGAACATTTTAGTGGTGTAAGTGCGGCTTTTGGATATTTGACATATGTAAGTCTATTTGGCGTCCATTGACTTCATGTTTATGGACTGCAACACATTTGAGTGAATAATAAAGCTTGGGCGGGCATTAAAATGATTTCTGTTTGGCATTTACAGTCTTGGATCCCGTTTCCGTTGGGTGGTGCGTTACAATAAACGCGTCATGAAGAGTAATTTGGCATGGGCCGTGCGTCGCGACGCGACAGACGCCGGGGAGGCGCGGGTGGCCATGCGTCAGGCCGTGTGACAATGGCGACGCCCACCGTGCGCGATCAGACTCGCAAAAAATAACAACACAAATTTTAACGTTCGAGCTGCGATAATACCGCGCAAGCTTTAGTTGCAATGCCGTTGCACCCGGACATAATTTATTCCGCGGATTTATTATCGGATGTGCAATTCCGAAATAAAACCTTCTACTAATGTTATTGTTGCTTCATTGCGCACGGTTTTTACTTCCTCCGGTTAAGTTACACTGACACCTCTTTCATATTTCACGCAATATATGACCTTATTTTTCTCACACTGAATTATGCTAAATTTATCACAAGATTCCACTTAGAAACATTTTCTGAGTTATTTGTAAATGCCGAAGTAAACAATATCATTTCATTAAATAAAAATGTGTTATTAATATATCTTCACTTTATAACTTGGTTACTAATGGAACTACATTTAACCTCATCAAATGTCCCCATCCAAATTTAAATTGAATTTAAATCATTCTCACAAAGTATGTAGACTTGTAAAGTGTTTTTATAAGTATAGATATGTTTTAATCATAAATAATGATGACTACTATAGAATTACAAAAACTCTCTATAGTTGATATTTGCAATTGATATCATATCAAGTTTTAATCATAGCAACCGAAGTTATAGAATCTCACCCCGTATTTGTAATTATATACATATTCGTCTTTTTATTAAATGCAGTAAAACTGTCAGAGTTATAATAATTATCACTCGTCGTATTATTAAAGTCCATAAACACACTGGAAGCTTAAATATATTTGCAAATGTTCGTATGTATCGAATTAAATCCAGAAATAGTGAAAACAGTGTTGGATTATTGGTGTATTATTGGAAAGATCTGAAAGTTAGAAAGTGAATAAAGCTTGTGTTCGACAGTAAGGGGAGTGCAGAAACCACAATCAAAGTTTAAGTGGAATGCAGCGTATGGGAGAATCTTAAATAGAGTCTAGAGCTCGCGACTGAATCCTTCTCTTCTCGTTGGCGTAATATAAAGTGGTGTCTGCTAGTCCAGGGATCTGGCGTGCCAAAGTTCACAGCCAAGAGATCCCGAACTAAGCTCGGGCTTTCCCGCTGCGGGAAACTTTAGATCGCTAAGTTTTTTGCATAAGCTTGCGCGAGTTCACTTTTCGAATATTTTATGCTATGTAAATTTGGTGGCAGCGCGTGAATTATTGTACCTACTTTCTCGAATAAAAAGCGAGCTTTTGTGCAAAACCTGACAAATTCAGACAAAGAAATAGCGATGATAAATTATCTAAAAACAATTTCATTACTGACCCCATTTAAATAAGTACCGTTCTTCACAAAGAAATTCATACAAAAACAGAAATGCAAGCCACCGATTTCACAACAATGAAAATATAAAATCATAAAATATTTCTAACATTATTTACTTTAATTAAATAAAACAACTTTTTAGTTATAGTTCTAAAAAGTAGGAAAGTTGGTGATTGTAATTAAATGATTATATATTAACATTCCTTTTTTACTTCCTTTTACGATGTAAAGCAAGTATTGTAATCGTGAAAAATGTCCTTTTCCAGATTTCAATTGAAAGAACCTTTTTGTCTACCCCTGAATCTATTTTGACAAGGAAGTCATGTGGTGTCCACGTCGGATTATTTTAATAAGAATTAGAAGTAAGAGTCATTTAATAAAATTCAATAACACACCAACGTTTCCACTGTACATTTGTTTTATAAAAATTTGCGACATCTAAAAATGCAACTGCTTCTTTTTTACAATTTCAATTTTTAATCAGTTTGCTGTTAATATTTCCACTGCTACTCATAAGCTTGCGCATAATGTACATTAAGTAAATAATAAGCTACTCTTAAAAAAGGTTCTAAGGGCATTATGAAACATTCCTATCCTAAGCTAATTTCACCTATATGGATCCATTGCAAAACCGCAAAATAAAAGTTTAAATGTGTTCAATTTTGTTGATGGCTTGTTCAAAAACTTATTTCTGCGATGAGACGGATGTGGGCCCGTACCCTTTCGTGTATATCGTGCATTGCTCCGTTAAATTTAGGAAATTATATAGCAAAGCATGGTAAAATTAGCTCCATCTTTAATATGGAGCGAAGCGCTTAATCTGGTATAATGACGCTGGGCAACATGAGAGAGCATTGCAGAGGCAATAGACATGTCGTTATTGCATACGTCGCCGCGAAGTTAATTAAATAACGTATCACGCAATTCAATAAAATAACACGGCCAGGTAATTACGCTCAAGTGATGGGCGTGGATGGATTGTTAGAGCGATTGGACGCTCCTGTTTCAGCTCACGCGGGATCAGATAGGGAAGTGCTCTATTATTTACGCACAAATAAACACATCAACACCACATTCAAATGCACTAACATTACTAACTAACTTTTATCTTCACGTACTTTTGCAAAAATTATTCCAAATACATATATGATATTAATAGGTATTAATATAATACAGGTTATATCGAAATAGCAGCACGAGATTGTGTACAAGTTTATTTTTGGGGTGGGATCGTGCAAATAATAGCTAAAATACAAATTTATAGACTCTTGTATCAAAATTTAACTTTACAGATTTATCTGTCAAACTTGAGTTAATCTAAACCTATTAATTTAATAGTATTATATTTTTGCTGTTTATTTTAGCCTTACCTAAAATAACAAACATATTATTCTATAATAATATTAAAACATTAAGGAAAATATGTCCTTTGAAGAATACTTTCTAATACTTCGAAACCGGTAGTATCAGTACTAGTAGTATACGTACTATCCCTTATCAATTTCGCTAAGTAAAGTATTTTAAAATATAAATACATATTAACAAAAATTCCATTTGTTATTGAAATAATCTCACACCACTGGTATATATTGTAGAATGCTTTCTCATTTATAGTTTACTTCCCTTGCTTATTGGATCAGTTCAATTTTGAACTTCGTTATTTTGGATAAGTATAGCTAGTACTGTGGAGGGCCGTGATAAGCGAGACAAGGGTCTACGACTGTTGTAATACGTACTGCACGGTATATTGTACACCTTTGGAAAAAAAAACTATACGTTCCGTTTTCTTTAACTTGTTTCTTGAATTAGATGCTCGAGAAAGATTGACATTAGCAAAATCCGTAAAGAGCACTTTGGCATTTATCAAATGTTTTATTTCAAACACTTTCTCTGACTAAAAAGTGCACAACAAAGGCCGTTTTTATATTGAAAATAGTAAAGAATTTGATTCAGAGATACTCGAATTCAAATGAGTATAGACTCTTCCATTTTCAGGTTAATACTGGCAGAGTATGGTTGAGTTAGGTGTAATAGGCATCATCTTTCTCGTGTAAGACAATATGAAGAGGTATATTCGGGAACAACGTGTTGAATGGCCGAGCAGCCATAACCAGCTAATTGCACCGACTGCTCCGGGCGGTGTTGAGTGCAAGTGCAGAGCAGTGCAGGGCAGTGCAGCCATCCTGTGAGTAATGTCTGCCTCTGCCTCTGCAAACCTGTTTGGCCCGGGTCAAAGCACTGCTCCGGTTTCGCCGTTTATTGGTCGGTAGCCGACCAAAACGGGCCCTCATACCATCTCGCCGATGAAGAATTAAACATCGCTAGCGTCTTTCAACACTTTACTTACCCACCATTCCAACTAATATAAACGCTTTAGGTTGTTTTATCTTCAACAAAGTCAAGCAACATCATTTGTGGTTTAGATTTTTATTTAATTTCAATTATTAATTAATTCTGAAACAGTGGATTTCAAATTTGTTATATAAAATTATATTACCAAATTTTTATTACTATGAAGTTAACCACTAACTAAAGAATAAATATTTTTATAAAAATATTTTTTCTTAACTATGTTATTTTATGATAATATTTGAAAATATTAATTTTTTTACTCGAAAATTTTCAAATTTTACAAAATTTTGTATGTAATATTTTTTAAAGAATTAGCTACGCTGATACCAAATTTACAAACAGAATTTAATTATCTCTTTTAGTTTCGGAGATATTTGCTCTCAAAGTTGTACCTCAAAAAAGAGTGTTTTTTTAGTATATTTCAAAAATGAGTAGAGATACAATCTCAATTACTTTATCATTCGATTCTACGGGAAAAGTTATATAAAGAAATGTTTTGTCCACATATACGTTCTTTGGAACGATTATGTGAAAAATAAGAAAAACGAAAAAACCTAAATTTCAAATTTTCGACTAGAAACTTTTTGTCTTCAAAATTTTTCATTTTTTAAACTTAAGTAGATATTGATACGCTGATTTCAAATTTTCAAACAAAATTCAATTATCTCTTCCCGTTCTCGAGATATTTCAGTTCAAAGTTGTACCTAAAAAATTATATAGGTATACCCCTCAAATGGTTAGGTTTATGGTTTCGGCGACATCACCATTCGATTCTACGGGTAAAATTACATAAGTGTACCAATTTTCAGATTTTTATCTCGACGGATAGAATTTCTAGAAGGAAAAAACTAAAAATGGCCAAAAATCGAAAAAATCGCAAGGGGTTCATCAGGCATTTTTTTCGATTTTGGCCATTTTCGTTTTTTCGCTCTAAAAATTGTATCCTTTAGAATAAAATTCTAAAAATTGGTATACTTATGTAATTTTGCCCGCAGAATCGATTGGTGAGATCGACGAAGTCGTAAACCTAACCGTTAAAGAGGTATACCTAAAAAACCTGTTTTTTTAGGTATCGCCAAAACTCAACTTTGAATCTAAATATCTCGAGAACGGTAAGAGATAATTGAATTCGGTTTGAAAATTTGGAATCAGCGCATCGATATCTACTTAAGTTCAGAAAATGAAAAGTTTTGAAGAAAAAAAGTTCCTCTGTGAAATTTTGAAATTTAGGTTTTTTCGATTTTCTCATTTTTCACCAAATCGTTCCAAAGAACGTATATGCGGAGAAAACATTTCTTTATGTAACTTTTCCCGTAGAATCGACTGGTATAATCGTAGAGATTGTATCTCAACTCATTTTACAGATATAGCGAAAAAACACACTTTTTTGAGGTGCAACTTTGCCAGAAAATATCTCAGGAACAAAAAGAGATAATTAAATTCCGTTTGAAACATTGTAATCAGCGCGTCGAGGTCTATCGAAGTAGACTATTTCCCAAAATCAAAATTTTTAGCACAAAAATGAGTATTTTTGTGATATTTCGCATTTGTCAACACAATTTTTGGTTTAATATTGTTATTTGGTTTGTTTTAACTCTACACAACTTTGATATGAAGTTATAGGGTTTGGAAATAAATAAAAGTTAATTTTACATGTATACAATTTAGTTAAATAAATGTTTAATATTACGAAATGCGTAACAAGATCTAAAAAAAATTCAAATCCCAATGGCGCGAACTATTAAAAAAGTAAAAATAATGCTGTACTAGGTCCTTGAGGCTGTGTTTCATTTAGAAATATTTTAATGCATTTAATGTCCTTATGAGAAAGATGTAATTGCGAATTATTTTCATTCTAACATTGCGAAATGTGTGGTGGTGTTTGGATTTTCCATTTAGCAATATGTTTGCCTTTTCCATTAAATTTCTCCCCATATATCATTCCCATTGCTATCTTTCTGCTTTATGGAAGTTTAATGTTTTACGGCGAGTAAATAATAAAATAACTCTGTATCCCTGGTCGCCGAGACAAACCGCTGAACAAATTAAATTAAAACAAATGCAAAAAACCGCATTCGTAATGTAGCGTAATCAAATGCACATTAATTAAAAAAATAAAAAGAATAAAAATACGGTTGTATAATTCCACGAGCCACGCAAGAGTAGTAAATCTCTCGGCCCAGCCGGTTAAAAATCCATCAAGGCTGATTCGCAATCAAGTTGGCTGGTGAGTTACAGCCCCGGTAAGCGATATGCGATTGGCCGATGCTCAACTATCTCCCGGCCATTGTTGTTACGCTGTCTTTTGTTGCACATTGCAGTCGCGTATGCAAATAACCCCGCTATTTCTATATTAAATTGACTGTGACCGAAACTAGCAATTTGCACGAACATGAGCACAAGATCACAGCCTGTGAAAGAGTGGAATGAAATGCTTCACTGCCGCACCAACACATTGTTGCTAGATACTCGGATAGTGTAAATGTTATACTGCAACAACTAAACGTTTTCATAATGGCGACACTTAGCTGATAACGTGACAGCATTGTTTATTACTACACACTGCTACTTACTGACTTGCATACATTACTATCTGTTTCAAAACACCAATTGTAATGGCGTCAAATAAACACTCATTATGATTTTCTCAATCAAAATTATTAACTACACCTATAATCAAGGATTTTACAATATCTCTCAACAGCATTTTCTGATTTCAAAACTTACATTTTTACCTCTTGCCACTCAGTAAGACAGGTATTGAAATCATGTTAAAAATCGGATAGTGTAAATTCCGGATATTCTAAATATAAAACACAAATAAGATTTTATTGAAAAATTATTTCTAGAAGTCATTTGTCTAGAGGTCATCTTTAGGGCATTTATAGTTATTATTAAAAGTACAGAATATTGACCATTTTTTGTGTGCAAAATTATAGTTTGATAATTAATATGGAGTAAATTTGAACTTGGGTTGTGTTTATAATTTATTAAAATACCTTATTTATGCATCGCAGAAAAGTTAACGAAATTCAAATTTGCAATTTGCATATTTGGAGCTAAAATTTAAATTAGAATTGTAAAGTACGCGTTTATCGTAATTTGTGTTGCAACCTTACTAATTTTTGGGCATCTGCTGTTTCAAATTCATAATCCATTGTTGAGTAATGTTTCAATCAAGAAATTTTTCTTGGAAATTCTGCATAATCGTGCAAATCCGAACCAATTTGATTGAATTCAAATGTAGATAAAGCCATTTGCATAAATTTTCATTTGTGTAAATCGGGCATTTGGAATGGTGGAGGTGAAGATAGACCAAGCATAACGCTTAACTCTTGCGAAAAGAAGTGGTTATTTCGCTGGTTTTTAACCACGGTAATTTGGGGCGAATTATCTGGAAATATCGGCAATAATGCGAAAAATTGTTAATAAGATAGTCCGCAAATCGCGAACTGGACACGCGAAAATTTTATGGCTTTATTACGAAAACCACGCAGGGGTTTTAAATTTCGATCGAAAAATGCTCTTTCGGTACCAATAGACCACAATTATAGTTTGCGAAAAAATGAAGTACTTATACTGAAACGCGTAAAATACAACTTAATATCCCTTACCGTTAAAAATGATCATATAGACCGCATTTTCATAACACCACCACTTAAAAAAATAGCCAGTAATAAGCTTATTTTATTAGGTGGTCTATAAATTACATTTTATAACAGATTCATTGCATTTTTGTAATCACATTTTTAATAAAAAATACATTATAGATAATATTAATTTGAGATGTTAATTACATCTGTTTCTTAACAATATTACTTGCATTTTAATAGTTTATGCTGGCAGGTTATCCAGTAGTACAGCGGTCGGCAACATGGTACGAGATGACATTTGAAATGACACACTAAGATTTTAGCTCAAATTAATTTTGCCAGATTTTAGGATTTCCCTTCAAATTTTAAGAATTTACTAATTCCATTTAGGAAAAAGATTTACAGTAAATATTTGAAATATTTCATTGTCAAACATTATGTAAAATGGTTTTTGGAATTCCATCATTTGCTCAATAATTATTTGATTGAGTTTTTGTCCTCTGCAAGATCTTCCTTTTTGAAAACCTTATTCCCTACTTCATTTACGCTATTGGTAAAATTTTTGATAGTATTTTGCTAGAGTTACTGAACATCGTTATTTCTCTCAATAGTTAACTTGATTAAGGTCACCCTTTTGAAGTACCATCCCTAAATCTCACACTTTGGTCATTTCTGTAAACTGTAACCGTACAATTTTTTTGTGTTTTTGCAAAGAAAAAGAAAAATAACTTAAGTACATTTTCGGTTGTCAATTATTTTCCAAATTCCGTTTTCCATTATTGTTACGAAAACTTATATAATTACTAAAGGCTTTTTACTTCTTGAAAGTCATAAATATCCAGTAATGTGTACAAAATGATAACAGTGTTTATTTTTGCACAACAAAATTTATTTTATTGTCTACTCCAGTAGGTGACGAGCAGCGATCCCTATCTGTCGTTTATTATCATATCTAATTTATTTATATTTGTGCATTTACATATTTAATTAGTTATCTGTATCAGTCGCATGTGAGTGCTTGGTGGGTAGAATTACAATCTACAATGTGTTATAGAACAGTGAGTTGGAGTCGCACTGCGTGATAGCGTGCAGGCGGTCGCGTTTCTTTTATCTCACCAGCACTCTGGATCGAATTGTATATTGCCCTGATAGAAGAAGTATACGAAACATATTTTGCCAGGGGTTTATAATCAATAGAAAATAATAACTTGAAATTTCAAAGCTTTTTTCCAACATGAAACTTTGTCCTTTGGAATTTATTATTTTATAAATTAATATATACATACGTTATTCGAAACAATGGAAATTCTAAGAAATCTATATGTAATGTAGAAAAAGAAAATATTATTTCTATTAAAACAAAACAAAGTATATAAATGTACATAACTGGAAATACCATTGTGACATTTGTTCATAACATGTATTATGCTTATTTTTATTATATTTACATACTTACACTACTCGTTTATAGTACACTTGTAACATATTTACTAACTGCAGTATATATCATTAAATATCACAATAAACAACAACTCAGATTGGTACACCCAGCTGTGAGTTATATATTTATATTTATACATTTAAAAAATATTAACAAAGATTATGTTAATGTACGCGATTTTAATCAAATTGACCTACACTCCCTGTGAAAAATCCAAGAGGGATCGAAACCAGTAGGAAACATAGACTTCCAAAATAAACTGACTGAACTCCAAAATGATTTTTTCTGTTATTCGTCCACTAATCAAGAAGATTCCATCGAAGTAACATGTACGTGTGTGTTTTATCTAAGTTTGAAGAATGATTTCTGTAAAATAACTTCCATGCTACACTTGATAATATTTTAATATTATTTATCATCTTCATGAAGACTGATTCACAGTCGAAACGTTAGTGTATTAGTGAAAAAGATCTTTATTAAATTAACATCCATTGGATAGTACTAATCCTGAAGTAGGATTCCATAACTCATAATAACTACAAACAACAACTGTACTTATTATTATATCAATTACAAACGTCAAACGTTGAATATCACCATAGCGGACATTCAAATTTGCAATGAATTCAAGACATTCTCACATGAGTGTTTAAATGATAGCAACTGAAGTTTAGGAATTCCACATCTGTATTGGAAAAAATATTGTTACGTCTTTCATTCATTTGATTTCATTATTATTATTTTTACTAGTTTATAATACCAAACGTTTAATTTTGGTACATAGAATATAATTTTCGGTTATCCAACCATGATTGATTTTGAAAGAAGTCGGTATGTAAGTTGTTTACTTTTTTGTAAGTAAATACTTTTCCAAATGCAAAATGAATAAGTATTGGTTTTGTTGAACCTACTGAAGTATAATAATGGCTTTATTAATCCGTTGTGTTATTCAGCCGTCGTGATCGCGTTTTGTTTTATTGTAGAGAAATCATCATAATTACAGGTACGGGTTCTCGTAGTATGATTTTTCTGTTTTGAATCAGAACCATCTGCGCAATGGGCGGTTTTGTTTAATTGCTAATTAACATGTTGTATAAATAGCTCGGTGTTTAGTCGCGGATTGTTTCATCATCCAATAAGGATGAGCGCAGCATGCACGAATGCTTTGCATTGTAGGGATGCAGGCCATTGGCGTCCAACCGCATTCTTACGAAAAACAACACTAACGATACAAAGAATCTGCTAGTACGTTGTTATACTAGTTTCTTTACTAGCTCCGGAATGTATATTCAAAGAACTTAATTCACATCATTCGCATATTCTTGTTAATTGAAAAACGTAGCCATGCTTTCCTGTACAATTAAATGGTACGGAAGTTTTTATTTTAACTTTTTAATAATGAGAGTTTAAATAAAAAGTGCCTTCATTTTTTTTTTATCTAATAAGAATATTAAAACCTAACCAATTTTAACTAAATTTAACTTATTATAATCTAAGTCTCATATTTTTGTAGATTTTATTGCATATATTCTGTGTTAGGATAAAAAATAGAATAGACCTATTTTTTGAATACTTTGTTCATTAATAGATTTTGTTAAAAACCTAGCTGATCAAATGTATCATTAGTAAATTTTGTACTGTATACATTTAATTTTGTATATTGTTAATCATTTATAAAGTGAGAAGATAAAGTCATACAAATACTTGTTTCACTTATAGATATTTTAGATTTTCATTTACAAAGCTTAAAAAAACGGCAAGTAAGTTTATGCATTTGAAATCAGAGTTTAAAAAAACCATGGTATTTTCAAAAAAATTATTTTTTCGAAAACTGTCATGAGAAGTTAATATTTATATGACAACTATCAACATGCGAAATTATTGTTTTTTGTCTACAGGATGCAAAAGACTTTTGTATTCTGGACGTAATAGTTATTTACATAAGAGTCAGAAAAATGATACATTACTGTCGAGGAGCCATATTGCAATAGGAGGGAATTTGTGCTGATTGTGCCGAGTATTTTATGGCTCCGAGTCAAGTACAGACATTTTTCTGCCGAATCATGTATTAATTTTTTTCTGAAACTTTTGAATATAATAAAAAAATAATAAAACTAATCATAGCGACAAGGTTACTGTAGATATAAATGAAGAGGCAGCAGAAATTGTCTCTGATTTTAGATCTACTGCCTAAAAAATAAGAATGAGGTACAACTGGACTAGTCAGGAGCGAAAATAATACTTTCGTTCCGTTTTCAGAAAGAAATGTTAAGTATTATTTTATAATATTTGATTTAAGTAAAAAAAAATTTACTCTGAATGAAAGGGATATTATTGATAAGCAAGCAGAAAGTGGAATAGTAGTGGTGAAAGGATTTGGTCCGCCTATGTGTGGAGAAGAATCTGCATTGTTTCTCAAGGTCTCCGTTCTCCATCATCCTCCACACGTTGTCGGCGGTTGTTCTCCGTTCGCGCATTCATTCGATGCAGATTGAGACGTAACCCGCCGCCGCCCCTCCCCGCGCCTGCTATTACTTATGCATGCTAAACATGCACCTTACAACCTATAATGGGATGCAATTATGATAATAACTGTTCCGAAAACATCTCACTGCACTCACACGGCTCTGGTTGTCACTGGGAGACTAGGAACCATTGGCTACTCCCCAATCTCCTCTGTAATTTTTATTCGGGTTATTAGACACGGTTCAATTTCAGATTAGCTTTTATTTACATAATGGTGGCTTTAATGGTAATCGCACATAATTGCTCAATTTTATTTACTTGCAGTGCCCAGTGGCCATTTTATCTTCCATCTTGTCCGGCCTACCAAGAAAAATGTCCGGCGTGTATTAATTGCAACGAAATTATAAAGCAATATTCGCAAACTTCATTATTTTATTAATACTTTTTTATAATAACATTCTTACAAGTATAGCAATACCACACTGATAAATATTATCTAATTTGAACCAAAAGACACCAAATATTCTACAATTTTTTTTTATAGAAAGTAGAGGCTAACAATAAAGTCTTTCGGAATTTTCAAATTATGATGTAGATTTTAAAATATAAATACTCTCAAAACTAATATGTTAATTTATGAACGATTTACAAATTTAGAAATTTAAAATTTAGAATTGGAATATAACCAATTTTTATATTTTAAATTCTAAATTCCAAAGTAAGCCAATCGCAAGAAATCATTCATATGACGTTTATAGGTATAAGTTAATATCAAATAACAAATGACAGTTTGTAGGTGTTATTTTGATTTTATATTAAAATAAAAATAATAAGACATCAAATTAATTTTGTACCAAAACAAATCCACCTAACTTGTCAAATTGTTAAACCAACAATCAAACAACAAAACTAAATATAAAATCACGTATATAACACCTTCTCATTGGTATATTTATAAAACTAAAATCCATCATAAACCAGAAGAATATCAAAAATAAATAAATTAAATCCATCAAAAATCAGCCTTAACAATCAACGAAGTAAAAATAAAATTGCCAATAAAGTGATTAAAGTAGTATAATATTTAAAATCCTATATTTTTATTAAATTTAACCAGAAGATGCAAAAATAATGATCAGTTATTGTTCATCACGATTCTTTATTTTTATGACTGAAGATTTATTTTCCTATAAATATTCGCGAACATTCTTGAACGTCATGATGCTGTAAGTAATAGATTATGGTGTAAATTGAGACAGTCCACTTACAAAGCTTCCAAATAAGTGCTAAGTGCGTGTATACACATATGGGTAGAGTAGAGGGCTTGATGATATTGTAACGCGTTGGAACATGTCAGTATGATATAATGTATGCAATTGGTATGTTAATCAGAATTGCTATTTAACAACCCCGATCAAACTGGAAATAAATTATATTCTTTTATAAGTTCCACGTACACGCTGGCAATAACAATAGTTGGTTCGTGCACATCGTGATCCCAACTCGCATCCATCATGCGATAACCAATAATCAAATCCCTATACATAAACATATATCAATCGCATTCAAATTGCCCCGCATTTGCATGAAAATTCCACGTGCACTTCATTTGCGAAGACGCCGATTGGCTCGGCCGCCATTGATTGGCTATTGGCGACAGATGCGCAACTCTTTGTTGACACGATGCTCGTTTGTCATACAAGAAGAGTAGCCATATTGGGCGACAGCTGGCTTGTGAAATTTTAAGTGGTTTGTTATGATTTTAGGGGATGACGCAGGGCAATTGCTTCAATATTTAATTTCTTCATTTTTGTACTGTGATGGACCCGTATCGCTAGATTTACATACCAGAAGAACTACTCAAGAGGGAAATTATATGGCGTTACACATTAACATGTTGTTACACAAGCATTCAATCTGCTTTATTATATTATTCATACCTTATTGACTTTATTGACACCCATATATAAATATAAATTAAATATCCACTTCAACTATTGCTTTCTGATCCAGCATATTAATTATAGTTCCAATAAGAAAAAGTACCCGTTGATATTTTACTAGTGGTGTACTTAGTTCCTAGTCCAAAAGGGGAAACTCCATTAGTTCGAAATTCAGATTTGAGAAACATGAAAATACAATAAACAAAAAACAATACAGGATTTACCGCCCATAATATTATCATTATCACTATAATCTTTCATTGCAGTGTTGATTCGAATTTACATATAGGAGAAAAAGGATTAACAATGAATTTAAGGTTTACGCCCCTAGAGTCACGATGGTTGCCGTATGTACTGTACAACACATTGCACACCATTAGAAAAAACAATATATACGTTGTCGTCTCCTTTAATATGTTTGTTGCATTAGATGCACGAGAATGATTGACAAGTCCATTTCTATTTGAGCGACCTATAGATGATCCATTATATTTCGACGCACTGTTTGAAAATTTTTGATTTTTTTATGTTTAACCGGCAAGATTAAAGACAGAAGAGGAAGACAAAGACAGCAATTTCCCAGAAAAGCAATTTATGAGCTCATCCCCTTCATTAGAAGTTAGAGTTGCCATATTGCTACTGGCCAGAAGCGTCAGAAGTCGCTAAAAACTCATAATTCATAAGTCGGCGTTATTAGTGTTCGTCACAGTGCGTCCCGCACCTAACAAGCAGCAGATGTTGCTCGAAATCCGATCACAACTTCCTCGTCGCCATTGTCCTTCCAAACAGATGGGGTCGTGGAAACTTCCAACCGTGAAATTAAAAAGAAAGAAAAGCGAGAAGTCGGAGAAATTCATCTCTGGATGGCAGCGGTATGCGAGATAAATCTCTCTTCTGACAGCCGGCGCAATGGAGGATTTCACATTCCACCGAACATGGCGGATCACGCCCGTATCAGGTTGTTCCACCCCTGTATGGATTTCGAATATTTCTTTTCACTTTAGAGCCCCGTGTTTTATAACAGACATCGTATTGTAAACATTAAAAACGCATCACACGAATCGATGAGTCAAAAGATGAAATATGGAAACTTTGCATAAAGGAATATAAAATCAATGGGGCAAAAAATGGCCTACTTCAGCAAGATTCAAAACGGTTTACTTTGTCCTTACACGTTACTTTTCCTTTTAAATCATGTAAATACTCAACGCCAATTGTTCCCTCTCAAACTAAGCGAAATGTGAAATTTTACCTCCAATTAATAAGATTCTAATATATGGCTAGATGACATTCATTTGTCTTGTCTGTTTTAAGCATTTTTTAGCAATTTATTCATTTCTTCATCTTCGTTTGAAAAGTGCGAAATGTAAATTAGATATAGTGAAATGAATAAAGACATTACACCATACAATTCCTTGGTAAATTCTTGTATAATGTTCGGCGGTTCTGCTTTTGTCTCACAATTGAATTCACCATCCCTTTTACAATCGCCAATCCTAAATGAAATGGTAATCTTTCCAGTGACTACCAAAGATACAATTTAAACTTTCGCTGTACAGAGTTCGTTACTGTTATATTCGGAATCCCAATTTAATAATTTAACAATAAAAAAACCCAGGATAATACTTGAATCTTAGGTTATAAATGAATAGACAGTTGAATGTCGCTTCAAAAAAGTAATGTCCTTATGAAACATGAAATATTATCATAAGGTTCCTTTAGGCAGGTACTTTTTCTGTACTTTTAAATATAGATTAAATTATTGTAATACTAATGCTTATTAAATATAATTCAATTTGTTACTTGTAAAAGAGATTAAATATTACGGAACTACAGATAACAGATAATTAAAATTTATTTAGAGATACCTGCATGTAAGGAACAAAATTTATACAAATTCGTTGAGTCAAAACCAATTTGGTGACTTCTACTATTCAGAGTTGAGGTGATGAGGTGAAAGCCTTTTTCATCACCGCTATTCCCAATGATTTGAAAATGGCACTAGAGTAAGAGCTTCCCAATGGGCGATCCTAAACGAAATGATAATCCTTGCTATCAGTGGCTCCCAAACAGCGGAGTTATCATCGGCGAGGGACATGTGAACGTGTCGGTAACAGCTACTGGTCCTGGCTATATTAGGCTGGTAACAAGCCAGTAAATTTTTTACCGGGCTGTCAGGCTCGGTTCTGCCAATCAACTGCACACACGTGCTCGCCCCTCATACTCTGATGGATGTGATCAAGGATAGCATCGCCTGCCGATAAAGCAGGACACGGCTGTGTATCCTAGACATTCTTTTATTACCGCCGTAAATTAAATTAGAAATGCGCGACCGCACTCCGGTAATGGCGAACATGCAATCATAGAAGAAACTACAAGTACTAATCTCTTTACAGAACATACTCGTACATATATCGTTGTTTCTATAATTGCAAAATGGCTTGCCAATTTCATGAAAATAGAAACTCGAAAATTGTTCATCATCAGCATTTTTCATTGTATCCAAACGTAATTACATGCACATATAAAATAGATAATTCACTAAGAATTTACCACTTACATGATAAGTTTTTACTTATCCTAACAAATTTGATAACATTTTCTACATCTGAGCGAATTTCACATTTGCTTTTTGGGTTATAAATTTTTTTGACAGGACTACTCCAAGTGCAACAATAATTTTAAGAATAATTAATTACTTTAGAGGATATGTTATAATAAAAGAAGAAAAGTTCTATAGCAGATTGATATATTACTTAGCACTTAATGAATGAATTTTTGAAAATTTCTTGCAATATAAAAATTTAATGCTTCTCTCAAATTCATTACCTATGTTTCATTTTAAATGAGACAAGTAAATTTCTGTCAATCGAATATCAAGTCGTAACCATGGATATGATAAATTCCATGTTTCACGTTAAAAATACTCATGATAAAGAGAAATATGGATTAAATGTTGTTGGATATTTTGTGGAAGTTCACAATATTTTACGATCAACATTGGATAATTTTATAAAACGTTTCGTGTTGTACGATGTTCTTATCCTTGTATTGAGGTCTTTTTAGTTAAGCTCTAACTCGATGTGACGTCATTTGAACTTGAGATCGTGAGTACAAGTCTCAGTGACCGATGTTTTGTCATAAAATTTAAAAAACTACAGCTTCTTGTGTATCACACTCGGATGCTATAGACTTGCCATCTTTACATCTTGAATAGAAGTAGCACTGGCAAATGAAACAACTGACAGTATGGCAGTCAGAATTGCGGTTCGGTGAGTTCGATTACCTTAGGAGATACAAATGTCAATGTGTTTATTGACAAAGTTAACAACAAAATGCAATGATACATTTTTTTAGTATTGATTGAATTGGCTTAAAGAGGAAAATGATTTTGTGCGAATTGTTGGAATTAGGGAAGCCTTGATTACTGGCGGCGTGGGGACTGAATGTAAGGTTTGATTTGTCCGGCGGTAAGTTAGTATCGGATGAGCGCTAGAGGATGTAATAACGCGGTGGGCAATATATTTTATTCGTCGCTGATTTTAAAATGCATCGTCCGCTATCGCATTGCAGCAGTTGGGTAAATCGATCGCGAGCCGCCGCCGCTAAATCCACGCAGCATCCGGGGGCGGCTCCGGACTACTCGGGACTCCGGACTCCGGACCGGAAGCGCGAATTGAATAACGCTCCGTGCTCCGCTCAAAGTGCGGCTGGACACCGCGCGCCTTTTTATTTCTTTTAACTTTCAAACCTTGCAATTCGCATGTTCGTACGTGGAGATTTATCGCGCGAATATATCATTTCCCCGCTTTATCCCGGGGAAATTAATGCTCGGGAAAAGGCTATTTTTCTTCCATATGGAACGCTCCACTTGCTTTGTTTATTTGCAATACGGGCTTCAATTGAGCTGCGCACGGATTAATATGTATTTCTTCTTGAATAATGTATAAACATTAGTGAAATATGTTTGTATCCTCCTACTTATTGTGTGATTTTTTCCAGTCCCACGTAAACAAGTTTTGTTTTGTTGTTTGCCGATTGTCGTCGCGGTGTTTGTTTTTCCTGCCGGCAGAGGCGCTGCGGCTTGTAATTGGCTGCGACTTTCCGTGCGTCCGCTTACTACTGATAGACTTTTGTTCTCTACGTACGCGGAATTCCTAACTACCAACTCATCCAACAGATATAATTGGACGACAACGGGCATCATTTCACTACCCGTACATTTCATCGCACTTACTACTTTACTGTCTTCCTTATTTATTCAACAGTTTTTTCCGAACGCCGCACCGCTTACATAAGAGAGATATTTCAAATCATTCCGATTTTGACATTTTTATATTTTAATGGAATACAGTCAATTGAAGTCTTTTCAATATTTTGTCACTATATTTATATCCGTCTTTCCAAAGGAATATGTAAAGCAAATTTAACTGATCATCATACAGCCTGTGTAACGAAACGCGGAACATAAAAAAAATTGCGATTACTCTCTCTGCTGATAGATTTAGATCAATACTACAAGAGTAAAAAGTTGTTCAAAACCAACCAACTAAACAACTTATTCGTCCATTACTTAAAACCGAAAAGCTCGATACGATTGTCATATTTTAAAATATACAAATAAAAAGCTGTTCTGTTACAAATTTAATACAATGAGTTTATTAAATATTACTAGTACCTTGTACTTAGCAGAAGAGGACTATAATTTTTCATAAGTGCTATGGAAGAATACAAAGTACAAAGTTCCCAAAGGAACTAACTAAGCATAGTAATAAAGTAGGAGATACGGATTAAGAAAATATATACATTAAATTATTGTGTATATAAAAAACTCGAGAACAGTAATCATTTATTTGCAAATGATGTTTAAGCAATAAAAAACTATCAATAAGCTATAATCTCTCGCAAACGTTGCAAGCGAATAATGAACAAATTATTCAGAAAGCATCGTTAAAATGCAAAAACCAGTGGTGTAATTTATTAAATAAATGATCCATTTGAAGCAAGCAAGCGAGTGATCTGGATTGACGGGCTTGTTGAAAGAAGAAAAAAGCGGCAGTTAATTAAATAATGCAGCAGTGCGCGCCAATGGCGGCGAGGCAGCAAATGGGGGTAATGTGCACACCTGCTCGCATGAGAACTCTAAGAGACAGGGTTTTTACTGCTAAACTCTCAGGAAATATTAAATAAATGCGCTTATTAGCCAACTGCTCGCAGACTTCGTTCCAGCCCATCTCAATTTCAAATTTTCATTCACTTCACTTACTGTATCTGCCTTTTAGTTTTATTCTTTTCTCTGCACTTGGAAGGACAATTGATATTTACCGCTTTTTCGAAATTACTCTGCCATATTACTTATACGCCGGACATTTATTGAGCTATAAATCTGTATTACATTGACATTTTAAAATGTTTCTTTTACATTATTTATTATCATTATACACTTTTTTTTCTATTCAATATCAGAAACATCCATATCTTGTATATAATGAAACAAAAGCATTTATTAACAATTTGCCAAAAAGCGATACAAAATTCACCATATTAGATAATTCCTCACATCTAAATTATGAAGTAAAAACAACATAAAACTGAAAGACCTCCTATGGAAATAATTTCTCACACATTTTATTTAATCACTTTTGGTTCTTAGTTTTATAAATTTAAAAATTATCAGTTTAAATACAGTGTGCAATGAAACGTGGAATATAGGACTTTAACTCAGAAAAAAAATTGCGGATACTCTCTCTCCTAATAGATTTAGAGAAAATTTACAAGAGTACATAATTTTCACTATTATTTATAAATTGTTATATATTTCGATAATGATTCAGGATCCTACTGGTATTAAAAATGATTCAAGTATAACATGTAAATTACATGTCGCTTTTAACTACATTTCATAAAAGATTTTGTAAAACAATTTTCATTTTATACCTTTATAATTTTTAATACCAATTACCATACTTACGAAGACAGTTACAGTCGAAACGTTTATGTATTATTGGATTTTATTAAATGATTGCTACTCCAAAAGTTTTTTCTTGGTTACTAACTCTTCAATGATTGAAGATTAATTTTATAAAAAATATGTTAAATCATGGTCATCAGTTACATTTGAATCGTTTAAGTATTATTGGATTTTATTAAATGATTGCTTTTCCTAATTATTATCTTTTATCCTATCGAAGTTGTATTATTTCACAAAATATATGTTAAATCATGGTAACCCCAATGGAAACTACCCGCGTTATTATTAGATCCCTGGGCCCGTCAATCAGAGCTATCAACAAGTTAACAAGCATTCTCATGTAACTCATCCTCTGGAGCCACTAATTACAAGGTGTCTTCGTATGCTGCTAATGAGCCCTCTAACAATTACACGGGTAATTCATTACGAGAGGAAAAATACAGCGGTGCAGCCGATCGTTAGAAAGTCCGCTAGACGCTTTCCTCTTTCCATTCCTTGAAAGGACACTACGCCGCAACTAAATGATTTGTACGCGGACGACATTCGTCTACTACAAATTCTACTCATTGCAAGCGGCTGATGAAAGGAAACTGGTTTATTCCACATGATAATGCTATTCATTTTGTGCTGAATAATAAATACGTTTAGATTGTATTAGATTTTTCGATTAGACAGGTAATTAACTAGGGATATGTATGTGGTTTATTAGAATTCGTTAAATCCAATTTCTGTTAACGACCAGATTTTCACAACCTGATAAGAAACAGTTATATTTCAATGTGTAAATTATCATGTAATATAATATTATATTTGATCATATATTACATATACAAGATTTTTCAATTTTCATAAATATAATGTATACATTTTTTCCTATGTATATTTTAAATTTTTTTAACCCTCGTTTTATGTATATAATAATATAAAATAAGGTTTCTAATTTTTCTTAATTGTATAATAAGTCGTTGTTTTAATTCTACAAATTAATTTAATGAGATCTTGTCTCATCTTGCAATTGGCAGATTTGTACTAACAAATTCAAAATAACGATAATAAAATAATAATTATATCTTCGAAGGTAGAAAAATGAAATAACGTACAAAACAAAATTATTAACTAACAAACGAAAAGAAATTGGCAAGTGAAACCGTTCCGAACAAACCAAAAGCGCCAGATACGAACACTAGTTCCGAAACCGAAACTGCAACCGAAACTAGCATTTTTGGCCGAAACTGATATTTATTTTAATTTAATCATTAGTTTTAGATTTGTATATAATAAAACTATAAAGTTCTTACCTTCCGCCCTTTTGATTAGGGAGGTATAGGGATCGTTCTTAAATTCACCTTACGAGTTTTTTTTTTATAAATTTGATTTATTCTAAATTCGAGAATTATGAAAAATCATTTTTCTTCTATTGTTAACATGATTTGTGAAGTAATTTTACAACACAGTTCTATTTAAAAGCAAAAAGTAATTAATAATACGTTATGAAATCTGAATACAAAGTGTGAGAACTATTTATTGGGTATTAGGAAGCCGTAAAGTACAGCGATAGAGCAAAGTAAGAAATAATAGTTAACATAATTCAATTTCCGTCGACTGCATTTATTTCTTCTGTAATTGGCCTTCTTCCTGAAGAAATCTGGGAAATAATTACTTCAATTAGCGTTTACACTCATCTTCCGCATGTAGGACTGAAAAAACACTAGTCGCGTTGTAGATTCTCTTCGAACGGCTGAAAAAACGCAATGAATCTTCTGCCATTTTTAGCGCGGCGGCAATACTCTCCACGAACCTGACTAATTGCTTTGTAATTTCTTCTTTGTGAAAAAATTACATCGGACGTGAACGTTCTAGACATGGGAAACACATGCGCAGAGGCAAGTTCTGGTATTCTACAAGTTTGCAGGATTCAAGTGAGCTGAGTGATGTTTATGGGTTCATGAATAGCAATGGGGACTTCATTCATTTAACTAATTAATGGCGAGCAAAGGTCATCTATTGTGAAGATTAGATGATGCATTATGCATAAATGAAGAATAATGTAATATTTTACGATTAGAAACAGTCGTAAATCCAACTGGAGAACTAGAGAATATGAATGAGTTATTTTATTTACCAAGAAATCTTCTGCTTCCTCTTCATAAAAATGACAATATTAAAGAAATAAAATAGTTACTACCTCATTAATTAGATAAAAATTTGAAATTCATTAGCTTTCAATTAAGTACATTAAAAAAAATTTTAAAGACAAGGTGTAAACTTTTGTGTGATATAAGTCGAAAAGTATGTGATTTTGTTTTAAATAACGTTTTATTCAAAAAATTATTTTTATATTAAAAGAGACAATGACTAACTTATAGTTCGGCAACATTTATTGTATGAATTTTGACTTTTCATAAGTTTCCTATTAAACAAGGTATTTTGTTATATTCTGGTATAAATTTTAATTAGTGTTTATTGGACAATTGTTAAAAGATTTATATTAGTTAATTAGATGTATATAAAAATCGTAAAAGTGTTATTTCTGCAATGCGTTGTTTTTGGTATTTTGTGAAAAATTATCTCATAGCATGCAAAGGAGAATAATAATGTTATTATAATTCTACACAAAAATAAATGTTATACGTATTAACAAATTAAACTCGTATTTTAATACGCATTGAAATGAAGATGCTAAAATGAATAATAACCAATTTAAAAAAATTAACGTATTTTTGTTAAATCTTCTTGAAACCTAAATTATTCGTTGTTATGAGATTTAACCAAATATGCATCACATTTATATATCGTATTCCAATGGTCTTAGTACAGGAATTAGACCAAGGAAATGTATAAATATAAAATATCAATTATTTATATGGTACATAATAAACTTTACAATATATTAAACAGTACATAATAAATATTAATATAAATGATTTTCAATTCTTATATGTCTAGTTCATAAAATTTATTACAAAAACATATTTTTCAATTCCTGTTCTTGCATATATTCAATTTTACATATTAGGAAGGTTTTTATGCCTTCGTACCAACTAACCGAAATTAAAGCTTAGGTATACCAAATCACATATCTCCAATAAGGTAAACATGAAATTTATAATGAAAGGTCGCACTGACCCCACAAATCTACTTAAGCTGTATTTACCGTGTATAATTCGTCCGGCACAACCTGCCCTAATCTGCTGATAAGATAGCCGCTGATGCTGCCATCCATTGGCTGCGAGTGATAATCAAGTGATACGGAGGAGGGGAGCCTCGACTTGGGAGGTCCGACTTCGCAGCACTCTGTAAAACGTCATAGTTTTGTTGTGTGGGTTTTTTACTTCCTTGGGCTCCAGTGTACATCATAGATTGAGCATACCTGTCATGGTAACTCCGTGTAATGGCGGCGGATGATTGCACAGGGACGCAGCAGGGATGATCCACGCAGGAAATTATTTGCTATTCTACTCCTTATATGTGTGTGGAAATTGTGTATAAGTATACTTATCATACAATTTTCCACTACGTAATAACATTATTTATTAAAATTTCCTTAAATTACAAATTATACAGAATTTTTCAACAATGTACATATTGGTGGAAATATACATAAAAATTATATAAAAGTATTAAGTATTATATAAATGTTATTAAATATTTGTAACATACAATCTACAAAAACAAAAATAAATTTAATGGCATATTTTTCCAATTTATAATTAATGCATATTTCACTCGAAAACAATAAAAATATTTGTGTATAAAAACTAATATTTTACAAAATACAATACAATTTATTATTTAAATCATTTTTATTGTTCTTTCTTCTTAGAATAAACCATATAATAAAAATAAAATTAATCCAACCTAAAATGTTGTATTACAAATGAATATCAAGGTTGCTTTTTAGTTTCGGTTATTATAAAAATCGATGTTATTTATTTACTAATTCGCAAACGAACCGGTAGGAGCGCTATTTTCTGAGATTCAAGATGGCTGCCATACGATGAATAAATGACTCATACAGTTCATTTGTTCTTTGTGATTTTGGTTTATACTATTCATTTTTCATTTTATTTGCTAGAGTGCGAATTTAATCTACGATGTGAAAATCGCTTACATAACCATATTATTTATTTAGCAATAAAATTATTAGATAATTCCTCAGAAATATGAAGATTGAAAAGAAATAAATCTTTAGATTTGGCATCTAAATTCTGAAGTAAAAACAACATAGCACGGAAAGAACTCCAATGGGAGTTATTTCTCGCACTTTCTTAAATTTTTTTGATTTTTTTCCTGACTACTTCTAAATAAAGATTTAAATGAATAAATCAAAAAATTGATTACAAATTTTGTTGCATTGTGTACAATCCAAAAACTTTTTCCATTAGAATATACGTTAATGTGTAATAATGTATATGTCTGTCAAGTTGGGGTGCCCAACATAAAAAAAAAATAAAAAGCAATATACCATCAGTTAGTGCTAGGTTTGTGCTGGTTTGTTCCAGAATATGGAAGTTTGTTCTATTTAAATAACAGAAATATCAACAATTTCAGTTGGCACCCCAACTTGACACTATCAAATTTATAAATAATAGAGAAAATTAAAAATAACTATACCATCAGTTAGTGCTAGGTTTGTGCTGGTTTGTTCCAGAATATGGAAGTTTGTTCTATTTTAATAACAGAAATATCAACAATTTCAGTTGGCATCCCAACTTGACACTACCAAATTTGTAAATAATAAAGAAAATTTAAAATGACAATACCATCAGTTAGTGCTAGGTTTGTGCTGGTTTGTTCCAAAAATTGGAAGTTTGTTCTATTTTAACAACAGAAATATCAACAATTTCAGTTGGCACCCCAAATTGACACTACCAAATTTGTAAATAATAGAGAAAATTTAAAATGACAATACCATCAGTTAGTGCTAGGTTTGTGCTGGTTTGTTCCAAAAATTGAAAGTTTGTTCTATTTTAACAACAGAAATATCAACAATTTCAGTTGGCACCCCAAATTGACACTACCAAATTTGTAAATAATAGAGAAAATTTAAAATGACAATACCATCAGTTAGTGCTAGGTTTGTACTGATTTGTTTCAAAATATGAAAGTTTGTTCTGTTTAAATAACAGATATATTAACAATATTCTAGTGGGAATTTGAACTTGACATTACAAAAATTCTAAATACTAACATAAATTTAAAATGACAATACCATCAGTTAGTGCTATGTTTGTGCTGGTTTGTTCCAGAATATGGAAGTTTGTTCTATTTAAATAACAGAAATAATAACAATTTCAGTTGGCACCCAAACTTAATACTACCGCATTTGTAAATAATGGAGTAAATTAAAATTGACTAAACCATCAGTTAATACTAGGTTTGTGCTAATTTGTTCCAGAATATGAAAGTTTGTTTTGTTTAAATAACAGATATATTAACAATATTCTAGTGGGAACCTGAAACTTAACATTATAAAATTTCTAAATACTAAAGCAAAATAAAAAATGACTATACCATCAGTTAGTGCTAGATATGTGCTGGTTTGTTCCAGAATATGGAAGTTTGTTTTATTTAAGTTACAGAAATATCAACAATTTCAGATGGTCCCACAATTTGACACTACCAAATTTGTAAATAATAGAGAAAATTAAAAATGACTATACCATCAGTTAGTGCTAGGTTTGTGCTGGTTTGTTCCAGAATATGGAAGTTTGTTCTATTTAAATAATAGAAATATTAGCAATTTCAATAGGCACCCAAACTTAATAGTACCGAATTTGTAAATAATGAAGTAAATTAAAATTTACTAAACCATCAGTTAGTACTAGGTTTGTGCTAATTTGTTCCAGAATATGAAACTTTGTTTTGTTTAAAAAACAGATATATTAACAATATTCTAGTGGAAACCTGAAACTTAACATTATAAAATTTCTAAATACTAAAGCAAAATTAAAAATGACTATACCATCAGTTAGTGCTATGTTTGTGCTGGTTTGTTCCAGAATATGGAAGTTTGTTCTATTTAAATAACAGAAATAATAACAATTTCAGTTGGCACCCAAACTTAATACTACCGCATTTGTAAATAATGGAGTAAATTAAAATTGACTAAACCATCAGTTAATACTAGGTTTGTGCTAATTTGTTCCAGAATATGAAAGTTTGTTTTGTTTAAATAACAGATATATTAACAATATTCTAGTGGGAACCTGAAACTTAACATTATAAAATTTCTAAATACTAAAGCAAAATAAAAAATGACTATACCATCAGTTAGTGCTAGATATGTGCTGGTTTGTTCCAGAATATGGAAGTTTGTTTTATTTAAGTTACAGAAATATCAACAATTTCAGATGGTCCCACAATTTGACACTACCAAATTTGTAAATAATAGAGAAAATTAAAAATGACTATACCATCAGTTAGTGCTAGGTTTGTGCTGGTTTGTTCCAGAATATGGAAGTTTGTTCTATTTAAATAATAGAAATATTAGCAATTTCAATAGGCACCCAAACTTAATAGTACCGAATTTGTAAATAATGAAGTAAATTAAAATTTACTAAACCATCAGTTAGTACTAGGTTTGTGCTAATTTGTTCCAGAATATGAAACTTTGTTTTGTTTAAAAAACAGATATATTAACAATATTCTAGTGGAAACCTGAAACTTAACATTATAAAATTTCTAAATACTAAAGCAAAATTAAAAATGACTATACCATGAGTTAGTGCTAGATTTGTGCTGGTTTGTTCCAGAATATGGAAGTTTGTTCTATTTAAATAATAGAAATATTAGCAATTTCAATTGGCACCCAAACTTAATACTACCGAATTTGTAAATAATGAAGTAAATTAAAATTGACTAAACCATCAGTTAGTACTAGGTTTGTGATAATTTGTTCCAGAATATGAAAGTTTGTTTTGTTTAAATAACAGATATATTAACAATATTCTAGTGGGAACCTGAAACTTAACATTATAAAATTTCTAAATACTAAAGCAAAATTAAAAGTGACTATACCATCAGTTAGTGCCAGGTTTGTGCGAATTTGTTCCAGAATATAAAAGTTTGAATATGGAATTTATAAGGTAATTACTTAAAATAATATCTTAATATTATCGTTAGTAAGGTAAATATTATCCATTAATTTTACAATAATTTATAGTTATTATATTTTATAGAATGGTGGGAAGCTTTGTGATCAGGAGCTATATATTTTCCCAACTCAAAGGTATCATTTGAAAAGTAAGCACAGGACATTATTAACCCTTAGCTACTTACCACTAGTTTTGCTTTCGTAACCACTTACCACCGGTCTAGGAGACCGCGCGCATTAAATGACTCAATTATATTATTACTTAAAGATAACGGGTTAATTTGAATAAAATAGGCATCTTTAAGGTATATAGTATTTATTAAAAGAAAAAAACACGAAATAAAATCAACACTTTTAAAAAAAACCACATTTCTTTTTAAACTCTAAATTTTAACAAAAAAACAATGACTTATTTGGAAATTGAGATCAAAAATAATAGAACCTCTAAATCACATTTTTTTTACTAATCACTAATCAATTAACAAAAGAAAAATATTTTTGAGCCACTATTGTTATTTTTTTTATAAAATTGCAACCTAGTGTTTTACCGTTTTTCGCGGCAGTGAATACACAGCTTGTTTGAGCATTCGAGACATATTGGGGCTTTACATTCGAAACATAGATACTGCGTCTTGCGTTTTTTCTTTGTGTCACAAGTAGAGCAAGTCTTACGTATTTCCAGCTTATCAGAGCTACCACCTGCAACTGCTGAAGTGTCCGCTTCATTGATTTGCAGGATCCGACGGAGAGCCATTTTGATATCTCGTTGAAGATGAATATTTTTTTCTCTGCGCTCCATATATGGTCTTGTGAGTTGTTCTGCTAGCTTCTTGATAAACTGGAATCGCGTTTCTTTCTTTTGTGATTGGGTTGATAGGCTTACGACATAGGCATTTGTGGTTGATACATCGAGTAATCTATAGAATATGGCCAACGGCCATCGGCATGTTCGACGGGCCGTAGAATAGTTTGAGCATCTCTGATCCAGTAAATCTACGCCAAATTTGGTTCTGTTGTAAAATAATATAATCTCTGGCTTCTTTGTGGTTTCATCCACTTCCGGTGAGTGGTGCATGCTTGAGAGCATTATGACAGCTTTATTTGGCTTTGGAACATATGATGCTATTGTAACTTCTTTTGTAAATCCAAATACACATGAGTCAGTTTGTCGGTGACGAGTGGGTAAGAATTCTGGGGGTATGTCTCGCTGATTTTTTCTCAGTGTACCCACTAATGTTAGTTGTTTCTCTTTTAGTAAATCCACGAGCTCTAGAGATGTGAACCAGTTATCTGTGGTCACATTTCTGTTAGAGCCTTCTATTGGAGAAACAAGTCTCATCACTGCCTGTGTGGGTTTTTTCAGTCGTCTATATTGTGAAGGCAAATTTAGTCCATCAGAATCTTTACCCAAGTAAATATACGCATTGAGAAGGTATCCAGTTCTTGCATCAGTAAGGCATAATATTTTTATGCCGTATTTGGCTGGTTTCTTGGGCATATACATTTTAAATCGGCATCTTCCTCGAAAAGCTAATAACATTTCATCGATACATGCGTAGCTTCCAATCGTATAAACGGCTTGGCACTGTTTGATATAGCTGTCAAATATCTCTGAAATAGGTGCAGAGGCATCAGTTTCTCGCCGTGCTTCTCTTGTAGCAGCATCATCAAATCGTATAGTGTTCAGTAAAACTTCAAATCGGCTTTTACTCATGATACACCTGTATATTTCTCTGCCACTACCATCCGTTTTATACCATGATGAGTAGTGTTCACGATTTTCTTTGAAAATAGCAGTATAGAAGAGCAATCCAATAAATGCTTTTAGTTCTATCAAGTCCGTATCTTGAACATTCGTTTGCTTGCTGTATTTAGGTCTTATTTCTCGAATCTTTTGGTTGGTGTTTTTTACAATTTTTTCCAGAATTTCATCAGTGAAAAACAGACTCCAGATTTCGAGAGGGGTAGAAGAAGCGGTTATAACTGTCCTGTACTCTGGCTTTATACCTTCTCTTTCTTTTACGATGTTATGTTGTAATGTTCTCGAACGATTAGATGGAGGCTCAGACGACCAACGAAAGCGATTCTTACCAAAAAAATTCTTCTTCCCGGGACGAGACCGCAACTCTGACAGCGGCACATCTTCGTCCGATGAAGTTTGAACAGAAGATACGGAAGGCGTGTTTCTAGTATGAAGGTTAGTTCTTGCGCTTGCTGACGTAGATTCTTCCTCACCTTCAATTTCAAAATCGGATCCGCTGATTTCTTCTAGGACGTGGTCATCAGCAATATCAACTTCGACATCACTAAAAACTCCATTTAATATGTCCTCTTCATCTGACAGATCTTCTTCTAACCACCTATCAATTAATTCGTCATCAGCAGCCATTATTCACTGCAAACGAAAAATATAACGATAAAAAAAAATTACGTAACTACTTACCACCGGTCTCACAGACCGCTGACGATGTTTGGGACCTTACCGTTTATAAACGCGTGCACCTGTGATGTCGTCGACGGCTCGAGCGGTACTGACTGGAGCGGGGGGAAGGTACATGGACGTACGAAATCGAACGATGCGCTTACGCCGAGTTATTAGCAAAAATGACTTCAACGGTGTCTGAGAGACCGGTGGTAAGTGGTTAAGGGTTAAAGAAATTCATATTGTAGGTACTTACTTTGTGTAAATTTTGTAAACTGAAAATATAAATAAGAGATGAAAGACAACAAATACTTAATTATTGTTTCAGCATGACACACGTTTACAAAATGGTATTCCCAGGGTCTCTACAGATTCGTATTAACAATTTTATGCATATAGTACTAAAAACTGCAAGCAGAGAAATGAAGTTACATTTTGATGACTTGTCCAAAACTGACCCTGTACCTATAAAGAAAATTAATAACTATTAATGGAGTTCTTAGAATAATTGGACATTCAAAGATCATCGTTGAAAAGAAATATCTTAAGAATGAACAACTTGACTTCAAATCTTTGTTGATCCCTCCGCTTTAATCCCTTTTAGATTATCCTTCTATTGTAAAGCTGATTAATACCCCTGATCACATATACAATCAATTATTAATTACAGTACAATATACTATTATCAAATCTATAAACTACTGTCATATCATAAAATATTTTAGATAAAGACATATAAATAAAGGGAGTTGCTATACCTCTGCAGGAAATTTTAATGACTATACTGATTATAGAACATTTTTTTTCTAATTTGCAAAAATAATGGGCGGCCTAGCGAAAAGGATTAAATTAAAGTTCTTAGAAGAGGAAAATCAATGACTTCTACCTGTTCATTCATTATTCTTCCCTTCAGCTGATTGGCCCTTATAAAGTTATATGGGACTTGCGGTAATGGTTATTTTAGGCAGGTAGTTTCTTCTGTCGTATGAAATTAGGGCCGTACTAAAAATTATCTTTGAAAATATTTCGTAATTATGTATTTTTAAACCTAGATTAAAATATTTAAAGAATAATGCATTTCAATTACACGTCTTCTAATTTCAATTTTTAAATGGAGAAGAGATTAAATTATTAAAATAAATTCAACTATAAATTACGAACAGTAATTATAAAAAATACTTCGTTGTTAAAAAAAAAAAAAAATTCATGTTCATATTTTCGCTTATAAAGTCCCTGAAGAGACCCTGAAATACCATTTTGTAAACGTGTGTCATGCTGAAACAATAATTATGTATTTGTTGTGTCTTTTATTTCTTATTTATATTTTCAGTTTACAAAATTTACACAAAGTAAGTACAGTATGAATATCTTTAATATGGCCCTGTAATAACTCTTCAAGTGATACCTTTGAGTTGGGATAATATATAGCTCCTGATCACAAAGGTTCCCACCATTCCATAAAAGGTTGTAAAACCCGCATAAATCAGTTTCATATACATCTTCTACTATAAATTATTGTAAAATTAATGGATAATATTTACCTTACTAACGATAATATTAAGATATTATTTTAAGTATTTACCTTACAAATTCCACTTCGTTTTTCCACAATACAAAATTCCATATTCAAAGTTTCATATTCTGGAACAAATCGGCACAAACCTAGCACTAACTGATTGTATAGTCATTTTTAATTTTCTCTATTATTTACGAATTTGGTAATGTCAAGTTAAAGTACCAACTGAAATTGTTAATATTTCTGTTATTTAAATAGAACAAACTGCCATATTCTGGAACAAACCAGCACAAACCTAATAATAACTGATGGTATAGTCATTTTTAATTTTCTCTATTATTTACGAATTTGGTAATGTCAAGTTGGAGTGCCAACTGAAATTGTTGATATTTCTGTTATTTGAATAGAACAAACTTCCATATTCTGGAACAAACCAGCACAAATATAGCACTAACTGATGGTATAGTCATTTTTAAATTTCTGTTAGTATTTAGAATTTTTGTAGTGTTAAGTTCAGATTCCCACTAGAATATTGTTAATATATCTGTTATGTAAACAGAACAAACTTCCATATTCTGGCACAAACCAGCACAAACCTAGCACTAACTGATAGTATAGTCATTTTTAATTTTCTCTATTATTTACGAATATGGTAGCGTCAAGATGGGGTGCCAACTGAAATTGTTAATATATCTGTTATTTAAATAGAATAAATTTCCATATTTTGGAACAAACCTAATACTAACTAATGGTATAGTCATTTTTAATTTTCTCTATTATTTACGAATTTGGTAGTGTCAAGTTAGAGTACCAACTGAAATTGTTAATATTTCTGTTATTTAAATAGAACAAACTGCCATATTCTGGAACAAACTAGCACAAACCTAGCACTAACTGATAGTATAGTCATTTTTAATTTTGTCTATTATTTACGAATTTGGTAGTGTCAAGTTAGAGTACCAAATGAAATTGTTAATATTTATGTTATTTAAATAGAACAAACTTTCAAATTCTGGAACAAACCAGCATAAACCTAGTACTAAATGATGGTATAGTCATTTTTAATTTTCTCTATTATTTACGAATTTGGTAGTGTCAAGTTAGAGTACCAACTGAAATTGTTAATATTTCTGTTATTTAAATAGAACAAACTTCCATATTCTGGAACAAACCAGCACAAACATAGCACTAACTGATGGTATTGTCATTTTAAATTTGTGTTAGTATTTAGAATTTTTGTAATGTCAAGTTCAAATTCCCACTAGAATATTGTTAATATATCTGTTATTTAAACAGAACAAACATTCATATTTTGAAACAAATCAGTACAAACCTAGCACTAACTGATGGTATTGTCATTTTAAATTTTCTCTATTATTTACAAATTTGGTAGTGTCAATTTGGGGTGCCAACTGAAATTGTTGATATTTCTGTTGTTAAAATAGAACAAACTTCCAATTTTTGGAACAAACCAGCACAAACCTAGCACTAACTGATGGTATTGTCATTTTAAATTTTCTCTATTATTTACAAATTTGGTAGTGTCAATTTGGGGTGCCAACTGAAATTGTTGATATTTCTGTTGTTAAAATAGAACAAACTTCCAATTTTTAGAACAAACCAGCACAAACCTAGCACTAACTGATGGTATTGTCATTTTAAATTTTCTTTATTATTTACAAATTTGGTAGTGTCAATTTGGGGTGCCAACTGAAATTGTTGATATTTCTGTTATTAAAATAGAACAAACTTCCATATTCTGGAACAAACCAGCACAAACCTAGCACTAACTGATGGTATAGTTATTTTTAATTTTCTCTATTATTTATAAATTTGATAGTGTCAAGTTGGGGTGCCAACTGAAATTGTTGATATTTCTGTTATTTAAATAGAACAAACTTCCATATTCTGGAACAAACCAGCACAAACCTAGCACTAACTGATGGTATAGTTATTTTTAATTTTCTCTATTATTTATAAATTTGATAGTGTCAAGTTGGGGTGCCAACGGAAATTGTTGATATTTCTGTTATTTAAATAGAACAAACTTCCATATTCTGGAACAAACCAGCACAAACCTAGCACTAACTGATGGTATAGTTATTTATAATTTTCTCTATTATTTTTAAATTTGATAGTGTCAAGTTGGGGTGCCAACTGAAATTGTTAATATTTCTGTTATTTAAATAGAACAAACTTCCATATTCTGGAACAAACCAGCACAAACATAGCACTAACTGATGGTATTGTCATTTTAAATTTGTGTTAGTATTTAGAATTTTTGTAATGTCAAGTTCAAATTCCCACTAGAATATTGTTAATATATCTGTTATTTAAACAGAACAAACATTCATATTTTGAAACAAATCAGTACAAACCTAGCACTAACTGATGGTATTGTCATTTTAAATTTTCTCTATTATTTACAAATTTGGTAGTGTCAATTTGGGGTGCCAACTGAAATTGTTGATATTTCTGTTGTTAAAATAGAACAAACTTCCAATTTTTGGAACAAACCAGCACAAACCTAGCACTAACTGATGGTATTGTCATTTTAAATTTTCTCTATTATTTACAAATTTGGTAGTGTCAATTTGGGGTGCCAACTGAAATTGTTGATATTTCTGTTGTTAAAATAGAACAAACTTCCAATTTTTGGAACAAACCAGCACAAACCTAGCACTAACTGATGGTATTGTCATTTTAAATTTTCTTTATTATTTACAAATTTGGTAGTGTCAATTTGGGGTGCCAACTGAAATTGTTGATATTTCTGTTATTAAAATAGAACAAACTTCCATATTCTGGAACAAACCAGCACAAACCTAGCACTAACTGATGGTATAGTTATTTTTAATTTTCTCTATTATTTATAAATTTGATAGTGTCAAGTTGGGGTGCCAACTGAAATTGTTGATATTTCTGTTATTTAAATAGAACAAACTTCCATATTCTGGAACAAACCAGCACAAACCTAGCACTAACTGATGGTATAGTTATTTTTAATTTTCTCTATTATTTATAAATTTGATAGTGTCAAGTTGGGGTGCCAACGGAAATTGTTGATATTTCTGTTATTTAAATAGAACAAACTTCCATATTCTGGAACAAACCAGCACAAACCTAGCACTAACTGATGGTATATTGTTTTTTATTTTTTTTTATGTTGGGCACCCCAACTTGACAGACATATAATGTATATGGTATACAATTTTTGAATTTTGCATATAATTATACAGCACATATTTTCGTAATTATTTTAATAATCACGTTTTTATAATTACATGTTAGGTACATTTTGAGGAAGTCATGTACATGACATTTCATTTAATAGTGAACACTTCCATCAACAATTATTTTGATGTGCACTTTGTAATAAAACTTAATGACTATATTTTATGAAAATTTCATCTGATATTCGAAATAATTAGGCATAATTACGTTAAATTGATAAAAATAGTCTGTATGAAAGAGTACAGCTATGAGAACTTTTAAGGTGTTGCCTTTTACATTCACTATATCGAATAAACACCTTCTAGTGTGCATTTGCATTTAGTAAGTTATATTTTACAATTAAATATCTGTATACTCCCAAACTCAGTATTTGTTAGGTTTGGTTGATGATGTGTAATATAAATGGTGTAAGAAGGGCCAGTCCAGGCCTGCATGTAAATATAGGCATGAAGTTGTTTGAACGACGATTCGCTAACGTATTTATTATTGGCTGTGGGCCCGCATGCGTACGATTTACAACCAACTTCGCGTTGGTTTTAATTGTGAGTGAAAGCAGCCATGTTTGATTTAGCGAGGATAATTAATCCTGCCCAACATATGCATAATGCGGCACTCATATTTTCCCGGCCAGGATAATCAAGTACGTCCCTGTCGAGGGATAATTACGGTCCTGCACAATTGCGACAACTTTAATTGCGATTCGGTCTCGTGTGCATATAGTAATTATCCAGCTTTATTATATACCACGGGGTATAAAACACTTAATAGAGATGCTTTCGATCGTCTCTTGCATTATTTATTTATTCTTTTTTAATGGATGCACTTTTAACTTCATCATTTACATACGGGAGGAGACTGCGTTCATAATATCAAAATTATCTCGAATTATTTTCATTTAATATTTATAAGGGATATATGGCATTCATTAATTAAATTATTCATTTATGAATAAAATATTTTGCCGCAAATCACGCACACATTTTTCATTCTCTGAATAATTACAGAATTTTATATTATATTTCTATCTTCGTACATTAATCTCTTAAACAAATTACCTCATATTTTTAAAATTATGCTAAATTACTTCCCTCTTATTATGTAATAATTATAACAAAATATACTGTATTTTATCAGATACATTTCAAAACAAAACTAAGGGTAGTTTTTATAACTGATTAAATTATAGCAAAAGTTAATCATTGTTGAAGCAAATTACTGTGTTTTTTGTTTTTAGGTAACCATAAACAAACAAATTTATAATTGTTATACATATCTATCTGTTGGGTGAGTTACCTCATCAATCAGTTGTAGTAAATATAGCAGTAAACGTCATCCGATTTGTTACAATGATCTAGTCTTTGTCTTATTGTATAGTGTTTTTCATTTATCATTTGAGTAATTAATTAAAAATCTTTGTTAGAGTTTATTTAATACATTGCGGTTAAGTCGCTAACCCACCAATATTGACCGGTTAACAATAATATTGTACCACGATTAGCAATTGAAAAATGCATCTAACCAAAGCATTAACCAATGTTTGAAAAATCACGAATAATTTTGTTCATTAATCAAAGTTTTTTGTTTGCGGTTGCATTGATTGTTTTAAAATAAAGTTGCGAAGAAGTTGTGTTGGTTTGTTTGGTAGAACGGGTAAAAGAATGCGTGAAATATGCATGATAATGAGAATCCAAACAAAGCCCATCAGTACATCTTGAATTCCGGAAAACAAGCTCGCCAGGATGATGAATGCAGGGAACAATTCGGTACCGCACACTAACTCACACATACACGGGTTATTTACGACCATTGTCCAACTGTCAGGTCTAGTTAAAAGTATAGGTACAAGTACGAATACCCGCGCAAGCCATTCTCTTCCTTCTGTCCTCCTACATACCGCTCAGCGCCGAGTAAATAATTTCGATATTTCTTTTGTGTGTCTGATAGGATGATGCATTTGGTTTCCTTGGTGGCCGGAGATTTATAGTTGTCATTTGTTTGTTTTATCAGGCAACTCTGATCTCCTTTCTCTCAGGTAACGTGTTTGTCGTGTGACATATCGAGATACGATTGTTTTTTCGGTTTGGAATTGGGTGTTGACTTTCACGTTAGTGTTAGGGGTTGGCTTTACCAGGAAATTAATGTTTGCCTAATATGGCCCCCACAGAAAAAATGGTGACAGGATTAAAGACGGTTTCATGTTTCTACGAGATATCGTAAATTCAAAAACGGAGCCATTTGTATACTTCCTACATATTTTAGATATCAGATCTTTCTCAAATAAAATTTTAGACACTCTTCTTTTCTAAGGATATTTGTAAGACTTCGAGAATCTTGTAGAAAAGAAAAAATAAAACATTAAAATTATTTAGTAACATTATTAAACTAATAAAAAGGTGTAGTAAAAACAATTTAAACAAATATGTTATACTAGTACACAAGAATCGTTAATAACGTTAGAGCCATTCTGCTATTCTACCATTTCTTCTAAAGTTACTAATGATTCTCAAAATTGTTGTTGCACTTGGTATAGGCCTGTCCCGTCAGAAAATTTTATGATGCAAAAAGCAAAGATCAAATTCATTTCCTATGTTTCATTTTAAATGACACAAGCAAATATATGTTGCTCTCAATCAAATAACTCAACCGGTTTCGATTTCGACCCCACAATGGGTCTTACTCAGGGAGTACTTTGCCTATATGAATCTTAGTTGTATTTTAATGGTAAATCAGAAAATCAGTTTAAGCATAACCTAATAGAAGATCTCAGGTGCTTGTCAAATGTGTATTAAAACTGCTAAAAGTTTAGGCCAAATTGAACTGCGTTTGTTTTGGAATGGTGTAAGTGGATTTTTTATGTGACGCACGTTGTTCTGTTATGAATTTCCCCTGTTGAGTTGTGCGTCTGGTGCAACGATACATTCGCGGGGAATAATAAATAGAGGCAGGGCACGGTCGGTAACACCTCCAGTTAGTAATTTGGCGGAAGACGCTCTGCGTCGCGGCGGAGCTTAGCGGCGCCCGCACCTCGGACATGTTTACAGTCGCAAGGAATTAGGCGAACTTGTTAAGTTATGCCCCGCACGTAAATACCAGACACGACGCTCTATGAAGTCTCATTTGCCTGGAATTATAATACGTCCCAAACCATGAATGATTGCCCAACAAGCTGCAGAATAAATTACCCGAGCCAATTTACATCGAAATCCAAACTTTATCAAATTGCCAAACATTTACATTTTGAATAAAATGCAAGCAGGTTTATTTCCTTTTACTTTAATACCTAGACAATGGCGATACCCTTAAAAACGCAAACCGAAGCTTTTATTTAAAATTTTGCAATTATTCCATTGAAGAGTCACCGATCTAAACTGTCAATTATTGATATTTTTTTAGTTAAAATTAATACAACTTGGGAGTTGACAATTAAATCTGGCTGTTACTTATCAGCCAGATAAATTCATATTGAAGGGCGCGTTTTCATTACCAAGGAGTTTACCAGCCAGATAAATTTAATCTGTTTGATAGTTAAAAAGAACTTTGACAGACGTTTGAAAAACCGGCCCTTAATACTAAAACTTATAGAGCATTAGAAAGACCAAAGGATGTAGGCATGTATTAAATTAAGAAGCAAAACTAACTAATATTTTCTAGGTTAACTTAACACTCAAAGCTTTCGATAGAAAATAATTGCTAAATGACATAGATAAATGGGTAATTATTTATTCCGTTGCTTGAATAATATATTGAGATCATCGGTAAAATGATGGCCCAAACATAATTTGTGTAAGCGTATGTTCCAGTAGTAAATATCATCTAATGAAAACATAAATCGCAATGATCGTTATGAAGCAATAAATATCTCAAATCTATCTAATGACATGTGAGCATAATTAAGAAATTCAAAACACGAAATACAAGTTTATCTGATCGTCCATATTCCTCATTGAATTTAAATTAGAATACAATATACATGTCATTAACCGGCGAGCAACACATGTAGAGAAAAGGTCCATCCATGTATCGGATTCCTTGGTCCAGTGGGATTAGATAGGTTGATTTATCCCCGGGCCGAATCGGTGAATCTTGCGGCGGCGTATAAATCTCCGCGGGCGGGAGTCGAACCTGCCCCGCCCTGGTCACGCTGGTCACTGTGTTAATTAGACGCTGCGAGACTCACATGTGCTGTGCTCTGTGCAGGGTTTGTGTTTGCACAACCGCACCACCACAGACTTTTTGTGCACTGGAGATTGTGGATGGTGATTGTTGCAGGTTTTGTCCAGTAAATCTTCCCAAGTATTTGCAATGGAGAGGGTCAATGGTTCACAACCACAACTACGCCGAAAAATAATCCCCATTCTTCATATTCCATCCTACTTTTTGCAAATGAAAGCCGTTTTAGACTAGCCTATATATGGTACAGTATATAGTACAAAAAATGGTACAATATATTGTACTAAAAATTGTTAGGTTTTGACGAAGTTTTGTATGATACTAATGCAATTTCTTGTACAATATATTGCCTCTGATTCTGCGCATTTTATTTTTTTAGTATTTATTTTTCGTAACAAAAACAAGAACATGCAATTTAAATTAAATATTTTCATAAGTAATATAATATGAACTATGAATTTGTTGAAAAAAATTACTAATAGTGCTTGTGAAGTAACAGACAAATGAGTGTCAAAAATGACATTTAAATCACGATAGCTCGAATTATATTCGCTTTTTTAAAAAATGGCAACAATTCACACAAAAAAATTTGATGTCAATAAAATGTAACCATGACTATGATAAAATATCTTTACTGGAAAACTACATAAGGCCATTAAATGTGTGGAATAATCACTAATATTCATTAATTGTTTTATATTTTCATATTCTTCCGGTAATATTTTGATAATGGTTCAGGATCCTATTGTAGAATTATAAAAATGTGGAGCCCTCTTCAAGCGGTGTATTAGCCCAGATGTCACCACGCTGTACATATCTCATAATTACTCGCGCTTTAGACGAAATTAATTAATTAGAGCAATTATAACAACGCGCTGCAATAAGGGATGATTTTAATGGAAGGTCCGTAAACAACCCCAAGCAGGGAAGTAAACAAACAGCCGAATAAAGAACCCGGAAAGACATGCGCCGGTAATATTCTTTAATTTATTTTTTCTTGTACTTCTCTTTTTACTTCTCCCTTACCACCTATCGTAAGTTTTTCTCTTTATTTTATTTTTATATCACCATTGAGGTTTTTGCCAATTAAAAAGGGTCCCCAGGACGAAAAGTCCCAAAGGACCAAGGACGAGAGGACGATATAAATGCATTGTACTTCCCCTTCAATAAAAAACTTTTCGGGGAAATAACTCAATCTTATATCGGTTGCGACATACAAATAACTCTATTATATTCGCTGATATATGTTGCCGGAGGATTCTCCTGACAAAAGATGAGTTAGGATAGACACGAGGACACGTTCGGGCAAGTTACAACTCGTAATGCCCCAGTCCTTTGGGAAAGATACAACTTGCCAAAAATGAAATAGAAATTTTAGCTTTCGCCATTTTTTCGTTCAAAATAGTACACAAACCGAAATGGGAAAAAGATAAAAATGGAGTTCAAAAAAAAATTTGTAATTGTTTTGAACAATACAGCAAGCAAACTGTTAAAAAATCACTAAAGCTTGTCTTACGATCTCATTAGCATTTAAAATGAGTGTCTACTCATGTTAAACGTAACCATTGTACTAAACACCCTATACATCTAATGAAAAACCTGGTATAAATCTTGTGATGCACCCAAGCTTCTTCCTACAACCGTAAACTAGAAACTAATTTACCTCAATTGAAGTTTACACAAGGTGTAATGGGCTTGCTTCACGTTGTCAGCCATTTTGAGTTAGTTAGCGTATTGTAACACTCGCCCTCGTAGCGCTGCGGGCGGTGCGAGCAGTACTTCAGCATTGGTGTCTAATTAGTACCTTCCTTCAGGAACTAATACATCCAGCACAATTTATTAGTGAGCTTGCAAAAGAAAAGAACCAACGCAAATTTACTTTGCGGAATTGGTTGTTAAGACGGTAATTAGCTACATTCAATACGTATCTCTTCAGAATTGGTAACTAAGAACCGGTAAAGTTTTAAATGATTATAAGTTTTCCATTTTAATCACGTTTGTACGGGCAGCGGTGGTTCAATTATTTACCTTATTCCAACTGAAAGTAAGCGAAATATAAGATCACGAATCCAAATCCTTATATTACTAATTATAAACCAAATAAAAAAGATTGTATCCTGTTGATTTCAAACTCACTATAATCTGAAGGGTCCTTCTAAAGCTTACTCTAAAATTCAAGTAAAAATATCTTTACCCTTAAAACAATGTCTGAGCGAGCGTTTACTCTATTTTTCGCAGTTGATCCTCATGTTAGTTAGAAGAACAAATTATTTTATTAACAGACATAATTTTATAAAAAAAAATTAAACAAATATAACTAAACGTGTATCACTACATATACCAAGATATTAGTGACAATGCATTCGAAATATTTTATTTACTATGTATAACAATTGAAATTTGTTGTGACGATTTCAAATTCTGAAATGTTCAATATAATTGTAACATTTCTAGTTTTTATTTGTAAATTTTATAAATTACAATTTCGGAAAAATAAATTAACTACCCTTATTTTCAACTCCTATAAATTGGTGTGGGATGCCGTTGACGTGTTCGTTTTTTGGGGTTTTGGTTTCATTTTAAATCTTGTTCTGAAAGTCACCCTCTATTTGGAATTGGTGTGTTATATGACTTCCTGATACATTTTTTCATTAGGTGTTTCTGTTACTGGCGGAGCCATAACAAGTACCATCCTTCGGCGGTTCGTGTAACAGAAAAAAACATAATTCCTGGTGGTGTGGGTTTGAATTCCGGCATCGGAACATGACATATCTGTGTCACATGTGCGTAGGGTGTGTGAACTGTGTCGCCACCGCCACCGCCACCGCCACCGCGACGCACATCTGCCACCGACCGCAGCGGTTTCTGGACGCATAGCGGGGTAGTAATAACGATACTCCACGCGGTTCTACTTTATTGGAGCGTCGATTCGCACCACTTCGGCTGTAAATTCCTCCTGAATTATTAGCTGTGGTCGGGTGAAATGTGAGCTCGTTATGTACAATTGTTGGTAATTAATCTTGTTTTAATGAAAAATTATTAACGGAATTGTAATTATACGAGTTATTCGCGAATCTAATGGGGATGCATTGGAAATTATATCATCATTATTATCCAGCGCAACATATTTTATCGTCGAATTCGCAAATAAAAACCAGATATATTCCAAAAATTTAACATAAAATATATCTCTGTGTAGATTAAAATATAATAGGTCACATAAATTATTTATCACCCTACTCGGTACACACCACTGTGGATTATTTTATAAACGACAGACAAAAAATTAACAGCAATGTGCACAAAACCATTTGAAAATTATTTTCATCCCCACAGTGCACACGACTGGCTCATCATTTTACCTCAACAATCAACCAATAAAAACTCTGTTTATTCCGCCATTTTAAATGAAATTTAACAGTTACGGACCACAATATTGTAATAACTATGTTGTTTAATAAGTTGGTTCATAACCCACTATAAACTGTAGGTATCTTGCAAAGTACACCACGAAGATGCAATTGAAACTAATCTCAATCTCAATGCAATAACGACATGGCCGGATTAACTAACAAAGTAAGATAAATATCTAGGGGCCGTAATTCGGAAGAGTTGGATTCAATCAGGATAATAAATATTATAAAATGTATGTCAAAGTTATGTTGTCTTTACTAGCAAAGGAAAGATGAGGATATTACCAAAATTATAATAATGAATTTTTCTATTATTATTTCACCTAAACTAGTAGAAATAAAATTGTGATTAAAAATTAAGATTGACGTCCAAGTCAAATATTTTAAAGTTTCTTAAAATGTTAGGAAATGTGAGAATGTGTCCCTTCTCAATAAAATCTAAACAACGCGTGGAATGAGCAAAACTATGCACTCATTTCAACTGCGTTAAATTTAACTGGGTACAAATTCAGGGCGTTAAAACAACAGTAATGCATATAAGAATGTCCGAATACTTTGTTAGGTGCTTCTCGTTTAGCAAGGAATAACGCGAGCGAGAGAAATGAAGAATACCGTTCCCTGAAGAGAGAAAGAGAAGCAGAAGCAATAAAGCAACCAGGGAGATAATTACAGCTGCGACACCCTCTTATCATTAAAAACTACGTGGGGTTAATCGCGCTCGGAACAATAACTTGTAGGGCGCTCGCAAAGGTATACATTCTAATTTTAAGATGCAGTTTATCTATATCGTAAACTCGCATCCGAGGGAAGAAAAACAGGGGACTGCATTCAATTCTCCATCTTCACTCCTGATTCTCATTGCTATTTGCTTCGTTTCTTTAATTATTTTCAAGAAATAGAAACAATTGATTAATATTTTGTAGAATTCGTTCAATCAGAATTTGGAGTTTTTAATATTTTACTTATATTTCGAAAACAAAGTTAGTTATTTAGAGATGACAGTCTGTAAACTCTTATTTAATCATAAAAATGGCAGAATTCGTGCTTGATATTGACGTAGTAAATATTCGGGAATTATTTTTGAGAATTATGTTGCCAAATGTAGTTTAGGAAAAGATCATCTTTTGTACCTTAGGGAAGGTTGTTGAATATGGTTATAATTAACATTAAACATACACATCGTTTCGAGTTAGAGAAGGCTTAGTATTTCACATTCTAAGGGGTTTTGAAACCTTTGGACAGAGCATTATTTTTATTTGGGATTCAAATTCCCTCAGTTCGTTTCGAAACGTAATAACCAATTGAGCAAAGCTGTTCATAAAATAAATAATAGACTTAATTTCAGTACAGCATTAAACCGTCTTGTTACAATCTAAAAATAAAATTGAATTTAATATAAATCTGATTCACATGGGAGATGGTTACAAGATTTTTATGGTAAAAAGTGGTTAATATTGGAATGTCTTACTGTTGGGAATACCTATTGCGGAGTAATTAATCCACTTAAAATGTTTACATATGATTCCATCTTGAAGGATTTCTGAAAACAGCAAATTTCCTTTTGCGCAATAATTGCTCACTGACATTTCCACAAGCGACCATTAATTACAATTACAAATATGACTTCTTTGAGATATCTGTCTCCGTATGAATCATTTGAGCAAGCATGCTTTGCTGTTATATCATCATCATGACTATTCATACGCTGCTCATGCAGTAAACAATAACCTGTGTGGGGAGTTTGTTCAAAGCTTCCCAGCGCCGAGACGCCATGCGCCGTGTGTGGGGCATGGGCGGCGGCCAAGAAGGCCGTACATCAGCCCGAGACACTGAGTGATAAACGAGCCGCCGCAGAATGCTCTAATGTTGCTACATGGGCCCGGATAGAAAGCCTAACGGGTAGAATGTGACAGCGACAAGGAGAGGCTTTTTATAAGGGAAGTGCACGGGGAAATATTTTCGGGAATTAACTAGAAGTTTGTTTTAAATTTTACCCTCTTCTTCCACAAATTAATTATTTTAATTATAAATGTTAATACAAAAACCTGGATGAACAAATGGAAATTAAAATAATATACTAGAAATAAGGAAATAACTCCTATTGGAGTTATTTCAGTTTTATGTTGTTTTTACTTAATAATTTAGATGCCAAATCTAGAGGCTTAGCGATTAAAATAATTTTGTTCAATGCAATAAGGAATAGTGATAAAATTTTACTAAATATGATCCATTTCGAAGCAAAGAACGATTAGCCGTAGAATGATCTCACTTTAAAGTAAAGTAACAGCAAAAAATGTGTATAATTTAGAGTACAAAGATACATACGATGTCCATATCAGATTTTATTAAATTTAATATCTTGAAGAATGATCTTATTCTTATAAGAAAATAAAGTATTACAAGTTTAAATATTTACGCAGGTTCATGGACAACTAAATAATGTTTTAATTTTAATAATACTTATTTACAAAAGAGTATTTTTATGGCACAAATAAGATATGTTTTGGTGGACTAATTTTCATTTTACAATTTACACGATTACTAAACCTACTTTACCTAGATATCAAAATATTAATAAAGATAATTTCTTAGTTCTCTATAGGCCTATAAAAATACTAAAAATAGTGCTTGAAGTTTCACGAGTATGCTTGTTTATTTACAATTTTATCTACACTTTATTTGTAGGAATATGTTTCTTCAGAGCTTATAATGAATTTGGATTTTTAATCATCGGATTTAATATTAGACGAAGTAAAATAATTATTAAGTAATTAGGTTTTTGTAAAAAATATTATATTTTTGCAAACTAAGCTAAGATAATGAGATAACGCATGAATCGAAACACAAAACTTTAGTTTAGTATGAAAGTATTTTCTACGTATATTACAAATATTCTAAAGAAAGTACGGCAATCTTTTTAGGCGACCCCATTGTTTATATGTGAAGTTAAATTATCTGGTAAACGCTTCCCTATTTTTCGTTATATTTATTGAGCGTCGTATATTTTTACCAAAGTAAAACTGCCTCCAAACAAAAACAATGATGTGGAAAATAAGTTTCGGCCTACTAGGATATATTGGATCCAAATTGCAGTTCTGAGTTTATATTTGGCATTATAGGATCAAGTCTGTTATTTATCTAAGTGGGACATCTGACAGACAGCAAATATAGACTTTGCATCTTCTTGATTAAGAAGGGGAGAAGAAAAACAATTCTTACAGTAGTTTTACTTATAGGTGGTAGAACATGTTCGGCCAATCTCAGGGGGTAGTTTCAGAGTAATAAATAATTATTGATTAAGATTGAGCGAAGCAATAAATATTTCCCCCCTTTTAAACAATATCTGATTTGGTCCTCCCTGAATTTGTCCGTACGGCCCTCTAGGGCCTCATGCTCGGCGTCTTGTGGGCGTCTTCAAGCGTCTGGACGCTATAAAAACCTCGATATCGCGTCTCTCGATTGCCCTTCTGCGGTTTAACCACATACAAGTGTTTCGCACTCCATTCGCTGTTTCTTAAGAGCGAACGCGAATGCGAATGCATTACCACAATGACAAGTTGTGTAATGAGTACGGTGAGAAAATTATACCTTAGCTAACTTAATAGCAGTATTACGAGATGAATATCGCACGGAGAAGACTTATGTCTTGTATGACGATTAGAGCGAACGAGATTATGAACACTACATCATAGGTGTGACATTTATTTGCATAAAACCACCGAGGAAAAACTTTAATAACCGTAATTAACCAATTAACGTTATTAGTTCTTACCAATACATATATTATTGTCATCTAATATAGATAGTCCGTTCACTGAAAAAGATGTATTTATATTTTTACAGCTAAACATGATCATTGTCTTCCAAAAAAACTGACTGAAACTGAAACAAAGTTGTATAAAATTGTTGCAGAACAATTTACTTATGTTTTTATCCACAATTGTCGTGTAATATATTTAGAATTCAATCGTTATTTATCAATTAATGACCGTCGCTACTGTTGCTATATGAATAATATTAATTATAGTTGTGGATAAAGTGTAGTATTCTATTCGCATGTAATGGCTATTACTCATTCGAATGATTTATACAACACTCGCTTTCGCTCGTGTTGGCAACTTCATTCTCATGATTAAAAGCACACATTATATGCTCATTAAATTGTTAATAATTTTATTTTTCTATTGTTACTTAACAACAAAACGTTTGTATATGTACTGAAATGGTTTAAAAAATTGCAATTTGAAGCTGTGTATCAACAAGAATTAGGTAATGTAAGGAGAAATGGTGAATTTTGTCGGCGTGAATAATGTATGATGGTAGTATGAGTAATCAATTTGAAGGCAACATATGTATTCTGGGAGTAATATATCTAGTGTGTGCGTGCTTGATCTAATTTGAAAACAATTTTGGATAATAAACAACATTACAGTGAATTACCCAAACCGAATTAGCCTCACAATACAAGAACAATTCGATTACTTGTAACTTCCCGGATTTATAGGAAGTGGAGCGAGTAACTCTCTCCCAATTTACTCCTCCATTTATCCGGAGCGAATCGACAAAACAAGCCGAAAAGATAGGAATAATTCTTAATAGCATATGACATCCAATTTACTTAAAACGGAAAAAGTTCAAGCTACTTATCGCGGGATAAGTCAGCCGCCCTGGAAGATATTACCTCCAGCGCAGGGGCGGAGTCAGGATGATTTGTCGCCGTATTTTTGCGTCTGTATGCGAATTCTTGCGAGGGCAGAGCGCAGAGCAGGCGGAGGACCAACCAATTAAAGTGACTCTATAAATCTAAAGGGCGCACTTGTGCAATCCGTATCGAATTCGGCTGTTCGGAAAAATAAAGGGGTGTACAAGATCCACTGCTCCATGGAGAAATATTCTAGCTGTAATTAACAAGCTTCGGTGATTTTAATTACGGGATTAAAATAAGAAAAGCAATTATTTCCCTCTAACACTTGCTGTATTTAACAACAATGACATCATTCTTCATTTCTGCAGCACACAACCATTTTTTTAATTAGTAAATTTATCTTACTTTTGCCAATGATCACTTTTGGCATAAAAGGTCCAAATTTAGAACCTACAGCGTAAAGTAGATATCAAAAAAAAATATTGTTGTTTTTTTTCTTAAAAATTGACAACCATTAGATTTAAACCACAAATCGCACACTCGGTAAAAAATTGTGCAAATTTTCAAAAAAAACAACACTTTTAGGCAAAATAGTTAAATAGTAGATAGCATTGTTCAAAACAGATTTTGTTCTATGTTACAATAAAATAACACTTTCGTAAAAAAATAGGTAAAAATACTAATATTCCATTTCTAGTTTCCTGGCGGATACTCTAAATAATTCGAATTCGAATTATTGTACTTGCTTCACTAAATTATTAATTGAGTGTAATAAAAATTGTTTTTGAAGCGAAACATAAAAAATACATCTATGTTATCATTTATTAGATAATGAAGTACTTGTAAAACTACATGAAAATAACTAAAATGTCCAAATTATTAAAAGTAAGCGTGAATATTAAACATGGATTCAAACTTTATTTAATAATGAAGAGTTGCAGGTAAAACTTTCCCAAGTCAGCAATTTTTATCTTATTGGCAGTAAAAGTCTGCTTCCCCATTCTCTTCATGGAATATATTCTCAGTTGTCTGTTTTAGTGGTGGGTAATAGAAGGAACGGCGGCATAGTGTAAAGCTCTCATGTTACGAGATACAAAGTGAGCTTTTTTGCGCAGAAGAGCGAAACGCGGCCATTTGCAGTCCGTATGTGTCACATCAAGTACGCTTATTATTCCACTTTGCATTTGTATGACAATGAAAGGATTGTAAACGTTTACGTTCATTTGTTCCGCTCAAGTTGTTGAGAGACTCAAATGGGCATTTTTATATCGCGGAAATTTAGATACCTGCTACATTTTATTAGCAAGCTTTTTTCCTTTATGGAATAGTTTACTGCATTACGAACTTCGAATCGAATTGAATCCGGATCGGATACTATTCATGTTCCTGTAAATAATAAACGTATAATGTTAGATTAAAAATAGTGTACCACGAGAGTCTTGTATTTTTCTTGGCCTTGTCTCAGTCTTGCAAAAAATGCAAGACAAGCTACAAATTTCAAAGTAAGAAGAGGCAAGAAATTGCCTTGCAAGAAAAGTGCAAGAATAGCAATACAATTCTTGTATTCTTGCGTTTTTTGCGAATTTCAAATCTGGATTTATTAAAATGTATGTATCTATAAATATTTGTCAATTAGTATGAAAATAATGAAGTACATATTTTTTTAATTTAATAACATTATATATGAATTATTGAAAAAATGAATACAAAATAATTTTCAACTTGTTATGTAAATTTCATTTAAAAAAATATTTAATAGTAATAATTATTGGTTAAATAAGATAATTATTTACAAAAACACAAAACCAAGAATAAACGCACATAATGCTTTCTTATACCTAGGAACGCTGTTAAATAAAGTTTTCTGCTTGTACAAATGTCGATGTTATAATATTCTTTTAATAATAATAACTTTATTGTAAGATGTAGGTATGTTTGATAATTGACATTGATATTATTTAAATCTATTTGCGAATATGCGAAACCCTGAAGAAATTTTAACATGCAATGCTATAGAAGAGTAATGAATGATAAAATAAAATATTTTTTTTTGTCTTTTTTTCAAGATAAGCTAAAACAAGAATTCTTGTTTTGTGAAACACTAATTAAAAATATATTTTTAAAAATAACTACCTATGGTTAATTATTGTATTACAGCTTTAATTATTTTTATTTATGAGGTCGAAAATAAGTGTACAATGGCGAATTTGGCAGCCATTTTAAAGGAAATGTTTATCACATAATAATGGTAATTTAATCTGGGTGTTGTTATTTATACCAGGTGTATATACAAGCCTTTTTGCTATTAATGAAGTAATTATTATTCATTAAGAGTGTAACGAATGCGCTTCTGTAATTTTGTTCCAATAGTGAAGAGAAATATGAAGTTATTAAGATGTGAAGAAACAGATAGGCAACTGAAAGTGGCGGATTAGTAATAGATTATTCGCCTTTCGATATCTCCATCTCGCCGCGAATTGAGCCATTTCGCTGCATTTCTTCGATAAAATATTTTTGCCAAAGGCGTAAATTACCAGTTTCCGATGGGAGTTCGGAGGCAATCGTGCGCAGTCGGCGTATGCGGTTAATGAAGACACCTATCGGCCAAAGGGCGAAATCGGCGTACCACAATTGAGATAATTATCAAACGTATTTATAAAACGTTCGCAGAGATAGCTTATTTGATTTAAACGCTATTCGTGTCTGAGCGTAAATTATCGGGGAGAAGTTATCAGGCCCAAGGGACTCCGTTGCTTCAACTAGCGCCAGCCGCAGTTTTACATGTAAATTAGAATATTTTACGGCCAGGTAAAACGGATAGTTTAATCACTTCGTTCTTTATTCCAACTAATAAATTTATTCGCGTTGCTTCCACTAAACCCAGCAAAAATCGATCAGTTAAATCCATTCATTTTCTCCTTTTACTTTAACAAATATACGAGACTCTAATTTTACTCCCAATTTATTTATACAAAAACAAACAGCACAATTCTAATGAACATTTCTTTTTCTGTATTCGACATTGATTCTGGTTTTTAAAAGAATGCACATTTTTTTTGCTTTAAAATATTGTCCAAAAAAATGGAGAAATTATATAATGGTGAATCCAATATTACTTATGTTTTGATGTTACAAATGAGTATGATAGACAAAATAATAATTATTATTACTATAAATTTAAGTTATAAATACAAGCTAAAAAGATCAAAAGCCATAATGAGTAAACTAATCTAACTGATCTATTTGTACTGATCTAATTGATCATCGAAAGGAATAGTATTAACGTAGAAAACAGAAATTTCTATTTTGTTTTGTACAAATAAAAATTAGAACTGAATCCGTTTCCGAAGTAAAATTTGAATAGATATCGGAATCTTCATTACTGCGAAATAATTTCTAATTGTAAATAGTTGCACTGTGGTTTTTGTCTTATTAACTGTCATGTAAATGTTTGAAATAATAATTTATTTTGTTTTTCTGGCAAAAAACAGTTGGGCCATTAAATAAAAATCCATAATGATAAATTTATTTCGGATCTTACTACTTTAAGAAACAAAATCGCATTCCATTAATCGAAATGTGGCCGTATATCATATTGTGGATTTATTTTCCCCTTTTCATTTTTTCTATTTCTTTAGCTCTTTCTTTTTTACCAATCTCATTCGCTAACAAACAATTCATTTTAAAAGTCCGGTATAAATTCAGCATTGAAGTTTAGTACCTGCGTTTAGTGTTGTGATCTCTGTCAGATTCATGGTTTCTGGTATCTGCTTCTCACTTCAGCAGTTGTTGCACCAGGTGACTTAAACTGGACCGGTCCTCCAATAGTCGAACGGTCAACTAATGGACCTGCTGTTTTTTGTTCTATTTTCTCAAGTAACTCGAAATGGCTTCTGAAAAGAAGAGAAAGCTAAGTTTCAATTTTTTAGAAAGTAAGGTAGCTTTTCAATTGTTACCTATTGTCATTTTAAATTTTAAAATTCGTAAAAAAATACGGATGGTAAAAATTATCTTTTAGAAAGCGTTACAATCGCAGTTAATCTTCTTCTATCTTCCCGTATCGTAACATGAAAATACATCATTCATCATCACAGTAGGAACAGGTATAAGTTACACAATAGATTATGATCTATAAGACGAAATTTAACATGAGTAGAATACCAATCCGTGCACTAGTAACGTGGATAGCGCTCGTAATTCAAATCCCTAAAGCGGTCGGTTATCATCGGTCCAAACAAGTGTGATTAACGACGTTTCTAATGCATGCGTAAGTAGATTTTAATAACGCATTAGGAGGTGGATTGTCCACCCTACATGCCTGGAAGGGAAAAGAAAGTTAAAAACTTTAAAAACATCGAGAATGAATTCGATTATTGGATTTGATTGGTGTTACAGAAATAATAACATATTAGACACCTTTTACTATTAGTTACATTTTTCTATGTTGCAAGAATATTAATAATATCAAATATTATTAAAACAATTGCACGTTTTCTTCTTGTACTGTAGAACTAGGAGAAGTAACACATGCTCTTGTTTTAAAGAAATTTTAGTAACGTCCTTCTTTTCACTGAATAGCTTGTAGTTTATTCCAAATTATTAGAATAGAGAATTATGTCTAATAAATAGCTATGGAAATATACTTCCAAATCCTAAATCTGGAATCCATATAATAAAATGTCGGAACTTTGAAAATATCTAATGAACACTTTTATTGAATCTTATTATATATAATTAATAATGACAATAATTATTTTGTCTGTCAATACGTTTATATGGACAAGGAGACAAGATAAGATTTTTGTGATAAAAGTTGTCGTCCAAATGAATGATAATAATTAGCATTAAAATACAAGAACCTTTGTCATCAAATGAATGTCTTAAATATTTAAGGCTTGAGTAGTACATTTTATTCATATATAAAGCGGTAATTTTTAATGAAAATGTTTTTCTTTCCCATATCAATTTAATGGGGATGAGATGATGATGAGAAGATACTTGCAACATCCATACCTTAGTCGCTATTCAAATACGGATGATCTTGTTCTTGATTCGAAAACTCTACCGTGTTTTAATAAATTGTACTCATATATTAAGCAGTGATTTTTAGTGAGAATGACAGTTTTTATACAATTTTCTATAAAATTTTCATAGCCATAGCAATTCAATCAGAATGAAAGGATTCTTACAACAACCATACCTTTGTCAAGATTTAAATTGAGAACAGCTGATTCGTCAGCCGCAAACGCTATCGGTCGGTCGTTTCAATTGGATGATATATGACAAAAAATATATTTAGTTTAAGGGAAAGCTGTAATGGAAGATTTCTGGACTGGACGTTGATTTAAAGGGAGGAATTGCTGGGTTTTAGTCAATAAAACAAATACTTCACATCGACGTTTCGATCCTAACGGGGATCATCCTCAAAATATGAAAATACAACAATTTCACATCCTGAGAATGATCCCGGGTAGGATCGAAACGTCGATGAGAAGTAATTGTTTTATTGACTGAAACCCCTTAAAATAAAACTGTAATATTAATCAAAATGAATGCAGATGAAAAGCCGGGAAGACTATTTAAATAGAAACCGGTCATATTAAATTTTTCCAAAGAGAACAGTGTGTTTTAAGACTGGAGTTCTTCCTCCGATTTACCTTTTCTCATTAATCTCACTTGGGTTATCTACTCGTCAACATTAATCAACATGAATTGTTTTGTAAATAGGGTTTTATAACGTGGACTGTTTGTTGCAGGTGCCAACGGTCTGCGACGACGAGGGAGACAGACGTACACCCGCTACCAGACGCTGGAGCTGGAGAAGGAGTTCCACACGAACCACTACCTGACGCGGCGGCGGCGGATCGAGATGGCGCACGCGCTGTGCCTCACGGAGCGCCAGATCAAGATCTGGTTCCAGAACCGGCGCATGAAGCTGAAGAAGGAGATCCAGGCGATCAAGGAGCTGAACGAGCAGGAGAAGCAGGCGCAGGCGCAGAAGGCGGCGGCCGCGGCGGCGGCGGCGGCGGCGGCGCAGGGCCACCAGGACCAGAACTAGTGGATGGCGCCGCTTCTGGCTCCGCAAGATCCAGATGCCAACTACTAAGGTAGGAACCACATACATCTATACCCAAATCAATACATCACGTTCACTTAGATTTGCAGTCAATATACTCAGTTATAAAATATACCTATCATTACCCCCTAGTTTACAAGTTGTTACAAGAGATATTATAAAGTAAAATATAAAATAATCCTCTCAGAAAGTTTAGGCAAGTACTGTTGTATTTCTGTAGTTCTGCTTCTTGTTCTTCTACACTAAACTCTTTAGGGAACTTTTGGGTATAATAAAATTAGAATATTTTGTGGGAAATAGTATTTAATTATATACAACAAATCTAGGAAATATGAAATTTAGAATTCGGAGTGTTAGAGTAACGGAGTTAATGTAAGAAGTTCAGAATGGAGAGTGATAATGGAGTCAAAATTGTTTTATGTTATAGGGATGATATTTTAGTAATGGGGTGGTATGAAGAAAATAGGATATTGTGGAAAATTTTAAGACACGAGTCACAGGTTTTGGAATTTACGGTAGTAGTTAGGACTGTGACTCATTGATAAGGATGGGAAAGAAATACATTGAGAATAAATATAAATACAAATTATGATAAAAATGACAATAATAGCACAAATGTATACTACTAGAATCATGATTAAGGACTATGGAATTTATATATTTTTTTAAATTTAATTAAAACTAAGAATATAAAAATTAAGAGGTAGATATATGACAGTACTTTCTACGATCCTAAACAATATCCGATATTAATGTTCAAGATATTTTATAATTCTTGTTCTTGTAAGAAATATAATAAATTCCCTTATAATTATAGGGGCCGGTAAATATTATTATTATATTATTATTTCATTTCTTATTACACATTTTCATTTTACAAAATATATACAAAGTATATTCATTAAGAGTTTAAACTGAACATTAGATTCTCAACACTCCATAAAACTTAATAAACCTTGCATATAATATCTCTTCATACAACTAAACAAATACTTTAGTAACTATTACAAAATTTCAGTGAACAATGTAAAGATTATTAAGACTCATAATTCATATGTTTTAAATGATAAATAGAAAATTTTCTAACGACTATTACTATTGTATATTCTTATATGTCAACATTTTTTATTATACCTACATTGTAATAACATGTCACGTATCTTACTCTGAAGTATACCGAGTAGGTATTCTATGTAAATATTGTGTTTTTATGTTTTATATTACCGATATACGTAATTACATTAGCTATTTAAATATTTAAGTACATTTAAGTACCTAAGACTATTAGCGTTTAATGTTTCATGTTATAATTTTTTACGCATTATTTAATAAAACAACGAACAAAATGTAAACATTAGTTTTTCTCTTAATTGACCTTGATTACCCCTATGGAAAGTGAAATATACGAACGATGAGTTGAAATAAATAACTAAGAAAAAAATTAAGTACTACAGTCACAACATTATTTCAATAAAAACAAAATTTATATTAAAAATATCTTGTGATAGTCCAAAATTTTATATTTTAATAATGAAAATCAAAACAACTCGTATATTGTCGTATGTAGAATAATAAGCAATTAAGAATGTAAGTATCCAATTTAAAGTATTATATTTTATGATTTTTAAAGAAAACGGGTCTTGGAAAATGACCTACAATTATAATTACACAAGGTGCTAATTTTTATGGCAAATTATAAAAGAAGAAAAGTTTTGCGATGACTTTAAGACGGTCATTAATGGCTGCTTGGTTATTTTTGTTTTGAAAACAAAGTAGCAACATATAGTTAGTATAATCACCCTGTCTGTTTCGGATTGCTCAATCGACGTTAGCAGGTTAGTGAAATGAAATGATTCAAGTTGCAATAAAAATAATCCGCGTCACATGTTTATTAGTATGATTAGAGGGGCGATAAAGCCGGGCAAACGCCGTGGTTGTCGAAGTGGATTCGCAGCGTATTCAAATGCACCTGTAATTTCATGTCGGCGTTGCAAATCGCAATATTAGTTTTTACATCTTTCTAGCCGCGCGGCAAATCACTAATAATACCTTCGTCGTAGGATGTCTTTATAAACCAGAGCGAACGCTATCCAACTATTCTCTTCGTACCTCGGTTCGGGGCATATTTCTTCGTACCCTTTTGCTGATCTTAAATTCACATTTTGTAACAGATATGAAGTAAAATTCATTATAGAATTAAAAAATGCTTCTACTTCCAGAATAATAAATATTTTTTTTTACATTATAAAAAAGACATTTTTCATTTTTTACTAGCTTTTCCACAAATAAAAATAACAATAATAACAGAAATTTCTTCGACCCTGTTATTGACTTAATGATGAGAATTATATTTAGTTTCTAAATCAATTGCCAAACTAGAAGAAAGATGTTAGTTTTCAATTCAATTATTCTAATTTTGATTTCGTTTTTATCAACATATATATCGAACCCTAATTTTACACTCCGTGCAGTTTTATTATTGGGGTTTATCTAAAAATCATTGTTCTTTTGTCAGTTCAAAAAAATGTGCTATTTCTATATACCTACCTACCTATTTAATTTTAAAAATAGAAAATAATTAAATATGTTTCTGCAGATTATGATTGAATACAGATTATTTTAACATTTTTTTTTAGTTTGGCATTTTTATATTTAATGTATTTTTCGTTTTTGAAAGTGGTTTCAAAAAATTAATACAAATATCACAAGCAAGGTTCGCAAAAATCATTATACCTAATAAACATAATGAAAACTTTTTAGAATAGCACATGATTCCTATGTCAGATATAGTAATGGGTTAAAAAATAATTATATATTCTTCCTCTTTATATATTCGCTTATGACATAAAACGGTCCATTCTAATTTTTAACATGAACTTTATTTTTGAACAACGACAATTGAAACAATAAAATTATATAAAACATCCAAATACCCAAACACCAAAGAAACCCATAAAAACGATCGAATTTTACTTTTTATATAAAACCCGGATTTTTCTCAACCTGTTAAAGAAAGTCATGGTAAGTGTGGCTGCTGTCTGATAACACTGAAAAACTTATAAAATTCGTACCTCAAGTCATGGGATTCCTTTTAGGAATTTTGTACCATAGAAAGATGTCACGAACACATGCAGTAAAATTTTTTGAAGACTAATTGAATTGAAGGAAATAGGGAAATTAGTATTCCATTTGTAAATGGCACAAAGGCAAAGTATCCCTTTTGGTAGATGGCTTTGAAAGTGGCACGAAGCTTCGCGGTACGACTCGCTCCTTCCCACCATCTCTGCTTTGTTCGTTTTATTTGGCGGAATAAATAATCCCATGGCGTATAAGCTATGGTGCATGTCCGGGCGATGGTTTATGGCGCTCGGCATGGCCGGCGTTCATATACCTGCCATTTGCTCGCAATCAGATCTCAATTATCGGCGATATTTGAGGTTAGGCTGTGTATCTCTTGCACCGGAGGTTTTTTTGCGTTGCCGCGCGGTATTGTGTTGTTTTTCTCCTTCTCGCTCTGGTTCCAGGTCGGCTGATTGAGATGTTCAGCGTAATTTGGGATTTATTGATGACTTTTAAATTGAACATGCGGCCTATAAGTATAAATGGGAAGTTGTGGTTTGGAGGTGAAACAATGGGAACATTATGGCTGTTGGAATATCATTATTATCGCTTTACAACCCGCGAACAACTTTAATAGTTCTGAGACTTGCTCTTCAAACTAATTACTGTTTCTTCACACTTTCATTTAAGTAGCTAAATATTATTGTTTTTTATGACACAACATGCTTGGACTTCAAAAGCTAATATTTTCTTTGATAATTATTAAATAATTGTTTCACTCTCTTCCAGAGTATTTAATACTACAATTTATAGTTAGTTATTATAGTTTTTATTCAATTCTATAGCTATACCAATTTTGCTTTTACGTTTTTTAAAATGTTCTATTTGTATAAAAGTAGGTATACATCGAAAGTACCTATTTATGTCCCTGTTCCATTTAAGAATGATACATCGCATATAATCATAATGACATTATTACTAGAAGATTGTGAAACTTTTTACAAAAAAAAATTCCTATGATCACCATTGAACTGACCGCCATTACAGAACTAGCCGCACCGCAGAACTAACCGCACCACAAAACTAACCGTCACTACAGAATAAACACATTAGCCAAACAAAACCAATAGATATAAATAGATAACTTAGGAAAAATGTTATGTATACACCTTATTCTAGTGCTAGCTCCCTTGGATTGATGGAGCAAATCGAATTGAATGAGTGAGATCTCAGGTTCAAATCCTAACTTCGCCAATATTTATCCATATGAAAATATCGCTGTGTCTGAGTGATGCGGAAATCATTGTAACTGTAGATACCTTACAGAGGTTGTAGTCTAACAACCTAAACCATTAAAATTCAATCAAACTTATCATGAAATACTAACATCATAGATGATGATAGAACTCATTTCGGTGTTATTCGTTAATTTTTCTTATTAATGTCTTTTTAATATTAAGCATCTTGATTTGTATGTTCTCTGCACATTTTATTTGCATTATAGTGAAATAGTTACCTACAGCTTATATTAATTTTCGGCTCACTTGAACACAGCGGTATTTTACATGCTGGACACCCGCTTTTTTATTTAGGAAAATAACTAAAACAAAATTTTATAAATATTTTAATTGGTCTACATAAATAAAGAACTTTAATCAAGACTATTTCATGATGATTATATTGATTTGGTAACTGCATTCAAGCTGGATTGATTTTTGGATAACTAAGTCGCATTTAAGCATATTCTTACAATTAGTAATTCGAAAGGGAACTGTTGTGTTGATTTAGTTTTTCTTATCCTAGGTAAATTTACAAAAACAAGTCTTTTTTGCCTTTTTGCATGGGTTTCAAAATAATATACCAATAAAGTCGTTTTCACGACGAAGTTAAACAGATTTAGTAGTTCTTGAAAGCTTTGCCATATGAGAACACTACCACTAGCTTTTTCTCCCAATTTTCATAAATCTGAAATGTTAAAAACTAGAGATAATAAAAATATTTATACTTGATTAAATTAATAAGTTTTCCGTTATTGGGTTAAAGTATTGCTATTAATAAAATATCGGAAGGTTGGTGTTGATACAAAAATATCGTTATCGAAAGAAAAGTATCGAAACTGATATTGTATCAATAGTATCTCTTTCGTAGATTTGATTAGTCCCTATACATATGACATTGGGTAAAAACTGATGTATAATATGTGTGTTCTGGTGCCATAACTCATTGTCGACGAATTGCATGCCACGTCATTGACACATTTTCCCCCGTCTTAAATATTTGATTTCCAAATCCACTGCAATAACCTGAGCGTAAGTCACCGATGTGCATTCCCAGCGGACTGCGCACCCCTGGCACTATCCTAGCGGTTCGTTACGGCCATTGTTAAGACACGCGAAACAAAATGGCTCTCTGCGGAAGTTTTAGCGGGTTTATGGCACTGGCACAATCGCCGGAATCGCTGTGCCGGGGCGTGATTTACCTGTCAGTGTCACCCCATCTACTTTTATTGTGTTTCAATCATCAGCAGCGCTGCACTAGTTGAACCCGATCCAGAACTGACAAATTTGGCACCGATCGCGTTTTATTACTGCAAATGAACTCGCGAATTTAGAGCTGATGTGTTTATTCGACAAATTGATTGAATTTCCAAAATACTGCGAGGATATTTAAATCCGCAGGGAATATTTTAATTAATTTACATTTGTAATTAGTTTCTCCGAACGCTTAACGATATTTTGTTCTAAATATATTAAATTCAATCAAGATATATATATTCACTTGCTATAAATACTATTTTATACATTAATTTTCAATGTTCAATAAAGAAAATTTCAAATGTATCCATTTCTATATTTCATTACATACATAAAATATTGTCTACATATTAAAATACTTTCCTCTATGCTCTATTAAAAATAAGTCGTATTACACTTTTTTGCACATCTAACATTATGTAATAATAACACTATAACTATAATGATTTTAAATAAATAAATTAATTCGTAACTTACTAGTGATAATCAAACATTTTTTTATATATTTAACATGTCAAATATCAACAAATTTTAATACATTTTAAAGCATAGGTGTTCTACAAAATTTTACACTTGAGAAAAGTACCAAATATTTCCTCACGTATCTTACAATATTTTTTTTTTAATTTATTTGCAATACAAACTCACTCGAACAGTTTTTCAATTTCGACATATTTTCAAACAAGTAATGATACAAAGTAAATAAGATTTTATTCTGTCGTTTTAATAAATAACTACACAACTATCAAAGTTGTGTAGGCTTAACACAAACTTATCATCAATATTAAACCAAAAATTGTGTTGATAACACAAAATATCCCAAAAATGTTCATTTTTGTGTCTAAAATTTTGATTTTGGGAAATAGTAGACATTGATAGATCCAGACTCGCTGATTTCAAATTTTCAAACGGAATTTAATTATCTCTTTTTGTTCCTGAGATATTTTGTGGCAAAGTTGCACCTCAAAAAAGTGTGTTTTTTGGCTACATCTATAAAATGAGTTGAGATACAATCTCTACGATTATACCAGTCGATTCTACGGGAAAAGTTACATAAAGAAATGTTTTCTCCGCATATACGTTCTTTGGAACGATTTGGTGAAAAATGAGAATATCGAAAAAACCTAAATTTCAAAATTTCACAGACGAACTTTTTTTCTTCAAAACTTTTCATTTTCTGAATTTAAGTAGATATCGACGCGCTGATTCCAAATTTTCAAACCGAATTGAATTATCTCTTCCCGTTCTCGAGATATTCGTATTCAAAGTTGAGTTTTGACAATACTTAAAAAACAGGTTTTTTAGGTATACCTCTTTAAGGGTTAGGTTTAAGGCTTCGACGACCTCACCAATCGATTCTACGGGCAAAATTACATAAGTATACCAATTTTTAGAATTTTATTCCAAAGGATACAATTTTTAGAGCGAAAAAACGAAAATAGCCAAAATCGAAAAAAATGCCTGATGAACCCCTTGCGATTTTTTCGGTTTTTGGCCATTTTTAGTTTTTTCCTTCTAGAAATTCTATCCGTCGAGATAAAAATCTGAAAATTGGTACACTTATGTAATTTTGCCCGTAGAATCGAATGGTGATGTCGCCGAAACTATAAACCTAACCATTTGAGGGGTATACCTAAAAAACCTATTTTTTTAGGTACAACTTTGAACTCAAATATCTCGAGAACGGGAAGAGATAATTGAATTCTGTTTGAAAATTTGAAATCAGCCCGTCGATATCTACTTACGTTTAGAAAATGAAAAATTTTGAAGACAAAAAGTTTCAAGTCGAAAATTTGAAATTTAGGTTTTTTCGTTTTTCTCATTTTTCACCTAATCGTTCCAAAGAACGTATATGTGGACAAAACAGTTCTTCATATAACTTTTCCCGTAGAATCGAATGGTAAAGTAGTTGAAATTTTATCTCTACTAGTTTTTAAAATATTCTCAAAAAACACGCATTTTTGAGGTACAACTTTGTGAGAAAATATTTTCGAAACTAAAAGAGATAATTAAATTTTGTTTATAAATTTGGTATTAGCGTAGCTAACTCTTTAAAAAATATTACAAACAAAATTTTGTAAAACTTGAAAATTTTCAAAGTAAAAATTTGATATTTTAAAATATTTTCAGGTTTACTCAAAAATACAACATCAGCGGCTTTGGGAATTACTTCCCCTGTTAATACTACATACATAAACTATTATATTATTAATTATTAATTTTATAAACTCACTTTTAAAAAGAAGAAAATATACCTTTTGAATAATTTATTGTAAAGTCAAGCAATACGCCAAGATCTAATTATAATATATAGGTATCAAATCCATTTCTATTTATTTGAATTTTATATTTTTAATAGCAACTTTTTAATTATAGCATAGTAATTCCAAGTAATATATGATCTCCTTCCCCCTCTTTTTTTAGGCACTAAGTTAAGTTGTATTTATTTGTAAAGGAAGACAAATTTCCGTGCCATGTTGTGGTTTCGGTCTCGTCTAGCAATGATTTGCAAGTTAGGTTGCGTGGCAGGGAGTATGTGTATCAGGTTTGAAAGTTCAGGCATAAATAAGGCCGGAGCGCGTGCATTTTTCATCGTCTCGGCTCCTGAACAAGGATCGCTCGGATCGGACGAAACCGCGGCCGCGTCCATAATTGCGTTTGGTGCACCCGAAGATTTATTACTTTATTAGCATGCCTATCTCTCCCTCTCGCTCGCACAAGCCTCCCATCTCTCTCCCTCCTCCAAGCAGACGCCGCCGATGCTGCTTTTTTCCACGTTGTTTTGTTGCGTTGTTGTTATTTTCGTTCAGTTGTTTATTTTTTGAGTATCAGAAATGCTATATGTACAGCCTTTTGAGAAATTTACGTGCGAATCACGAGATATTTTCAGCGCATGAGGGCATGGTAATAGTGCTGTATGGGTAATGATTTTTGTATTACTTGCACGTATGGACTATTAAATGTATTTAAAGTAATTATGTGAATTATGTACAACATTCCGAATAAAAATACAACTGGTTATTATGTTCTTAGCAATCAGTGGTAATTATTGAATTTGATGTCTTCGTTGCAAAATAAATACAGACTTCAAGACATGAATATTAAACGCAAATTATGGCAGAGATAAACAGTTTCAATTTTGATATGCAAATTAGCAACACCGACACTAATACCTGCTTTAAATAAATGTCAAAATTATTACGGTTTTTAAATTATCCACTAGTTCATGTTTTAAATAATTGTTCTTTATTTTAAAAACGCTAAAACCTAAATCTATAATAGATTAAATAGTTATCGGAAAAAGGTACATTTGATTTATTTTTAATGAAATATTTGCCACAAATTGTAAATTGTGATAATTATTATTATTTACCATTCAAAAATCGAGTGTAGTTCTGGAAAAATATTTTATAATTTACAAATATATTTTTGAAAATTGTACAAGAATTAGTTCCTGTTAAAAACAATTCCAAAGAAAGAAAGAGAGAGAGAGAGAGAGTATAGCATTTATGTATTTTCCTAATTTCTCAATAATAAAAATTGTATATAAATATGAATTATAATAAATTATAATCATAAAAAAAAAAGTTAATTTATTATTATCATTGATTGACTATTTACAAAAATATTCTCTCTGGAGCGACATATAAAAGAATCCATTCCGAAATTTGTTATGACATGAAAAACTTGACCAAAAATCAATAAATCTTATTATTAAGAAAGTGATTGATTTCTATAAATATATGCAACTGATGTAGAAAATACAAAATAAAATTATGTTATCACGTATAAGACCTTACTAGTAGTCAATTTTATATTTGGTAATAGAAAAGCCTTCACTAAAATTTGTGTGGCGAGCATTAACATACATGTCCCTATAGTAGTTAGGACCCGAAATGTATTTCGCCTACTGGTATCTATTCCCATCCCACACAAATTATTAGGTGTCGTAAAGGCTGGTATTGCCTAACATGATTTATGCCCTATCTCTAGTATGATTATCTAGTGCTCCAGTTGGAAAATGAATTCCCTCCACAGCGAGCATAAAGACACAAGCACAAGATGTAACAAGGAACGAATTAATATACAACTCCCATATCAACAATGCTGTAACTGTTATCACTACACACGCGGGGCTCGTGTACTTTCGCCCAACTTCGACACCAGCCGATCGGGTGTTTAATGGCCGCCATAAACAGACTTGTTGTGAGTTTGAGTTGCAGTTTCATGGAAACTTATTGCGATTGTGGTTTCTGGAATGACAGTATTTATTGCTCTCATTAAAAGAGCTAATTGAAGGAGATTCAAAACAGGAAATTGAGATGCTGATTGTGACGGGCTTGAAGAAAATGTCAGTTGATGTCATGGATCACTGCGATCTGACTTCATAAATAAAGAATACTTGACTCGGATGAAATATTCTTTCATTTTCATATTAAATGCGCATCATTGAATCATCGATGATTTATTGCATGAATCACCACTTCATTTGCTACTTATATTTTTATAATAAATTTAGTTGGTACAGAATTTAATTAAACTAAATTTAAACTTATATGTTATGATCCAAAAAACAATAAATTTATGTCGGCAAAATATTCTGTAATCATTCACTATTCACTATGTGAAAATGTACAAAAATCAAACTTCACACATACACGTATGGGAGTAGAAATTTTTATTTTTAGAATTATTACTAACGTCAGAGTAAATGGTACAATTGTAGAATGATCTGCTAGATCACTCGATCTTACACATCTAGATTCTTTTTATGGGGAAGCTTTAAAATCAGAATTTTGTATCCTGAGAGAAATCATCAAAGTTTACATGAATTAAAAGTTCAAATTTAAAACCTTTCTCAAAATTTTACAATTGCCCAAATATTATCGTATGCAATTCGAGAGTTTTATGGTAGATTGATTCATTGCTTTGCAGTTATGGATTTTTAAAATTTGTTGTAGTTATTGTTTAATTGTTCGTTATTCAGTATATTTACTTGTTGTGTAGCAGACTATTCTACTATTCTAACATTTCCTCTAAAGTTATTAATGAATCTTAACATTGTTGTATAACCCAAAAAGTAAATATCAAATTTTTCCCTATGTTTCATTTCAAATGAGACAAGCAAGTATACATTGCTTTCAATCATACATTAAGTCATAACCATGGACATCATAAACCCCATGTTTCACGTTAAAAATATTCACAGTATTCATCTTACATTTGAAGAACTTTCCTGTCCATTTGTATTATAACATTGGTTTCGTAATAAACAGAAAAAAGTGTACCGAATATAATTACTATTCAATCTCTATTCATTTGAAACATACAAAATATTTTGAAATGGAAGATTTCTGGACTGGACGTTGATTTAAAGGAGGAATTGCTAGGCTTCAATCAGTAAAAACGAATAAATTACATCGACGTTTCGATCTTACCCGGAATCATCCGCAAGATGTGAATCTGTTTTATTTGACTATTAATTTAATATACATTATTATATTATTATACGTTATACATAAAAAATAATGTATATTAATTAATAGTCAAATACAACAGATTCACATCCTGAGGATGATCCCAGGTAGGATCGAAACGTCGATGTGAATTATTATTTTTACTGACTGAAACCCAGCAATTCCTCCTTTAAATACATAATATTCATGAAAATAGTTGTAAATAGAAAGTAGCTACGAGAGAGATTATCAGCGAAGAGGGTTGAGTTCTTGTGATGATAAAGAGGTTGGCTGTTTGGATGGTGCGACTTTAACATTTGTGGAGCAAATAATTCGCACAATGTGTAATTCAGAGCGACAGTGGTTTTTTTGCGGCGACGCAAACTTCGATCATTTTGGCTCATGCGGTGTTGGGATGTAAGTTTATGTGGCCGGGGCGTTGTGTAAAATTGGCCTCGGACTCTTGTGGAACTTCTCCGTCTCTTTCTCAGTCGGGCGAGAAGAATGCGTCGTCTCGCGCTAGCCGAAGCGTCATCATTCACACCGACTATAATTACACGAGGGGATTTTCTCCGCTCAAAGATTAAACACTAAAATTCCGTACATAAATTCGCCGAGTGCAGCCGAACAAATGCCGCGACGCGCCGCGACGGCCCACCCCCGCCAATGGAAACACAATTATCTTAATTTTCTTTTCGCCCGATCTTCTTTGTAGGGTAGATAATTTTTAAAATATTTATCGCAGGCTGTGGCTGTACCCCTTGCTTCTACGGGAACTTTTTCTAAGGGGAATTACTCTCCAAATCGTTGGTTTTATTGACGACGCGCCTGGATGGAGATGGTAATTTGGTAATTGTTGGTAATTTCTTGCTCTGGATTAACCCATTAGTAATAACCAACAAGATTATACTCCGCCAGTAGCTATAATACACCACAAGTTTCCAAGAGTTTTTGTTTGGAACTAACTCAACTCAAAACATTATTTTGATTGCTTATTGATACATTGTAGTTTAAATTACTTCAATGTCTAACCGTATAATTTGTTGCTATTGCTTATTTAACTTATCTCCATTACCCTTGATTTCAGAGATAAATTTCGGGTTGTTATCTCCAACAATATAAATCGTTTGACACAAAAAACAGTCATAAACATGGTAATGATAAAAAGGTGCATAAATTTAAGGGTAACAAAAAACACAAAATATCATTTGTTTTCAATTTAATAACAATTATTTTATTATTTGACGTTTATTTTAGAAAAAAAATGATGTAGGCATTAAAAATTCAGTATAGTTTTAATAATTCAAAATCTAGATAAAAACTTAAAAAAAAAGTGTTTTCATGTAATTTGTAACGATCACTCATCTACTATTACAATATGCAGTCAAATGATGGATACATTGATATGAAATGAAAGATACAATTATATTTTCACGAGATATGAATCCGTAACACATGTTGTAAAGCTTGAACGCTTAACTCACAATCTAAAGATTATATTTTTATACAATAGACTGTGGATTTGATTAGGTATTTTATATTTTTTTCCATTTACGAAAGATTAATTGTATATTGTACAACAAGCATGAAATAGACATTACAAACGAGTTGTACAGTATACTTTTTCTACGATCGCAACATTATTTCCTAATTCATTTAAATATTAATAATAAAATTATCTTTATTTCAATGTTTTCAAACAACTAGTTACAAAACAATAATTAAACAATACGATATTTGACAAAACTGAGAGATTTGAATTGACATCTTAACTATGTGTCCATAGCAATAAAAAAATTACAACAAGCAAATATTTTAATGATCGTAGAAAAATTAATATTTATTAAGTAATAGTTAAATGAAAGATTTTGCGGCCAGTTTCTTAATGAATTTAAAAGTCACTTTAATTTAAAGTAAATTTTTGTCCGTATGAATCAAATGGATAAAAGTTTACTTTAAATTAAAATAACTTTAAAATTCATTATGAAACTGGTCGTTAGGGAAAATAATAATAAAACTATATTTGAAAAATATATAAATAATGGTTTATTACCAAAATTGCTTATAAATGTATTGTATAGTTAAGTAATCTCTTTAATATTATTTACGGATTGATAGGCAATATACTATCATCATATAATTCGGATGAAAATTTTTATAGACGAAAATGATAAAATGCGATAATAAATACGCAAAATAATTTAATACCAATTAGAAATATGTGATCCGAATAAACAAATAAATACACAATATGTATAGAATGAAAATTATGGTTACCCGATATGAATTATATCAATACGCGTTATTTATTCTTCCAAAAGATTAATTCAACCATGTAAATCAAATCGGCGGTTTTTAACTAAAATTTATAATTATAACCGTATTATAACCCAATATATTACCACATAAAATCAAACCGAGCTAAGTGAAACACCATACACATTATGCTACGCTTATAAATAACAATTAAAACACAATTTATCAAAATTTACGATCGCGCTACCCATATTGCATTGCGTCAAACCTGCTCAGGTAACTCCGCATTAATTATCCACGCCCCTCCCCCAATATCGTCATTCTAAACATCGCACGTGAGCCCATCAAGTTGGCCATTGTCCTCCTCTAGAAACGCGCTGCACGCCGCGGTAGTTTATTGCCATCTAGTAGCCATATCTCAAAGCAGCGGTAGCACATTAGTTCACCACTCCCATCACTCGCGCTGGGAGTGGCGCGCCGGTCGCCGCTGCGAGCGCCTCTGGTGGGGGAATTGCCCGCCAAAATTGCTCCCCAGCGCCGAGCAAGAACGTGCGAATGAAGTACGTTTGAATTTTTTATTTGATCGCTACGGGAATGGGATGCTACGACCGTAAAATCTGAACGGATTTCAAGGAATGATTCTCTTAATAAAAAAGTAAAAGAAAAGAAAACACGAATAAAAAATTTTCCAGACCGATTTTATTTTAGAATAAAATATTTAAAATCCTTTACATATTTTTTTTGTTATATTAACATATTTTGTTAAAATAGATATTTGAAAACATGACACTTTAAAAACAAATGTATTATTTTATTATTTTGTAGAAAATATATAAATGTGTTTGTAGAGTTGTTTCAAATTTGTTAGTATAGTTTGTTAGAAATTTTAGTGTTTGTAAAGTGTGGCTGTAAATTCTTTTAAGTTCCCGCTATAATAGTTGGAATCCCAGCGGCCCAAGAGAGTTGTCGCGGTTGTAGTTCCGGCTAAAGAGGCGCTCGTTTTGTTTATAGTTCAGCCTCTAACTGCTAGGTGGCAGAGAGGTAGTTAGCGTGCTCGTAACGCTCTCCCAGTGCGGTGGGCTTATTGAGAACTACGGTTTAGCGCGGCCATTAGGATTTCTCCCCCCTCTGTAACTCGATAAAGTGTCTTTTATATACCCATCTCGCTTTCACTTACATCGTTTCGTATCGTTGTTTCCTTACAGCCCGAAGGGATTTTTTGCTCTTTTCTATCTCACCAGGGGTGCAATATAGCTGTCTCTTTTGCTCTTGAGCTAGAGAGCGGGGCTCTCTCTCTGCGGAGTTTAATTTGAGTGTTTCACTCACAGGTTACGGAGTTTTCTATTTCTTTCTGGCTTATCTCTAGTGGCATTTGTTGCACTCGCTTTAGAGTTGTCCTTTTCTGGCTTGTAAGATCTTTGTCGCACCCTAGGGGTTTGTCTATCCTTGTTGGGACTGTTGCGGCGGGCTTGTAGTTGTCTCTGTTTAGCTTAAGGCAAGTGCGGGCGTCAGTGCAACACCTACTATTACAGTTCATTATTAGAAGGGGTATGAGATTGTAATGGCTACACCTTTTATGGCTGGGCTTGATGTTTATGGTTTGTTTTGATATTTCCCGGCCTCGGCACTGGGTCATGGGGTCTTTGCCTTCCCCATTGACATAACATTTTATTACCCAGTTCTGCGTATTGCTCTTTTATTTTCTTTCAAGTTCAGTGGCATCCTTGATCGGGAAGATAATGCTATTTATGCACATGTTGAATGGAGCACCAAAACAGGATTTGTGAATTTAATTATTACGTAATATATTTATTCTCATTTAAATGAGATTATCTGATGTATGAATTAAGTTTTGGTGCGTGAACACGTGTATTTTTTGAGTTGTTCTTCCCACATTTTTAATTAAAGCGGCGCGATCTTCCCATTTCCTGTTTGCTACTCAAGTTACATTCTAATAGCTTCATTAATTGTCCGGCGATGATATTTTTATTTAAATTTTCACACTTGCTCATTAGATAGTATTAAACACCAAATTAAATTTACATATGACACGTTTGATAAAGATGATTGATGGAATTGGAGTGAATTAATAAAGCGGTGGAAGTTGTGGACACGCTTAGCGCTTAGCACAGACCCAAACCACGTGGGGCCTTCCTCGAAAACCCAAAGCGGCCATTTTGCCTATTGGATGCTCCTCGCTTCTCAGTCGGCAGTTTCGTTCGTAAATCCCATCCTAGTGCTCCAAACTGCCACTAGAGGGAATCCCTCTCTCTCTCTTTTCTCCCTTTATACGTTTCTGATTTTTGTTTATTGTTTTTATTATCAATATGTTTCTCTTTTTATCGTTCAATCGTTTAGTACTTTACCTCCCACCTTATCGTTATACATTAATATTCTAATAATCGTTTCTATTATACTAAGAAAATAAAAATAAAAATATTTTTTATTTCTTTAGTTTTTATTAATTTTTGTAAAATATATTTTTCTATCATATTTTTAAAGAACAGGGAAGATGATATCGAATTGAGAATTTTATATAGTTCTAGAAAATTTAACTTGCACTTAATTTTTTAAGTTGTTCCTATCAACTTAAAATATCTTTATCTTATTACCTATACAAGAACATAGAACTTTAACATGGAATTTAAAAAAAAATGCTTATTTTTATTTATTTAAATCTTCATTTACAGCTGGTTAGGAAAAAAATCAACAAGCAGATGTGATAAATTAAATAATAAATAATGTAGGATGAAACAATTTTTTTATAATTAGGGACAAAATATCTATTTTTATACTGATTTTAGATACACTTTAACAAAACATAATTATTAATATCAAATTACATTACCTACAATGGCAAGTCATTAACTGCAACGACTACCACATAGATAGTTTCTTTTATTTCCATGACTGTCTGATTTTTAACGAAAATGTAACATTGTAAATTTAATAAATCTCATTCTGCAGATGTACTGTTCCATCAATTATAACCTTAACTGATGTAGAAATTACTTTTGAACAACTTTGTACTGTTGTATTATTGCTCTAAATCTGTCAGGAGAGAGAGTATATGCAATTTTGTGAAATCCAATGTTAAAAGTCCTATGTTCCGCGTTGCGTTGCACACCTTGTATAGTGAACTTAAGGCAACCACTCAGTTTTTTTTTTATTTGGATAAGGATTGGCTTCGTTGGGATTTCAACCCTAGATTTCAAAGATGATATCCCTGATAACATATACAATTGTATATGTGATCAGGGATGATATTTAAATTTGGTGTTTTAGTAAAAATCGTTTAAAACTCAAACCTTGTTATGGAAAATTGAGTTTTTGTTTTTTATTTGATAAATTTGGTGGTTTGCGAATTAAATTTGAAATAGTAATAAAAGCGTTGATGAAATGTTGGGGCGCTAACGAGGAAAATGCCGCTTGAAGTTCGCAAAAGGTCAGTAGGGAACAAATCAGGAAATCCATATCACAGAGTATAAATATTCGTACAAATGTCGCCGCATTCACTAGGGTTTGAATGCCATGCCACGCATCCTGGTATTTTTACGTTTCCGAGTTCTTTGTTTTGTTTTGTATACGCACCTAGCACAGCCAACTCATGCGATATATAAATTATGAAATGTATTCGTGTCGCTAGACAGCGCCACTGAATATATTTTTGGGAAATTAATTGTAATGCGTCACTGGTTATTATACGTGATTGTTTTGCATTCGACAAACGGAATAGATAATACCAGCTGTCGATTTTTAAATCTGTTGATCATAAATTGTTTGATTTATATTTTACATGAAATTTTAACATGCGTGTGATAAAAATTCTGGGAAATTATGATGGTTCCGTTTTGGAATTTATTCATTTACATATACTGAAATATTCCTTGAAATTCGAAATATTTTACATTTAAACTTGGAAGATATGCATAATTTTCTAAATAAGATAAACAGCCATATTTGGAAAAATTCCAACTTTATTTATTACCGCAATTTATTCCAACACAAAACAAAATAAACTTCCAACAATAAAATAGAGCATATGAAACACAAAATGCATCCCTCCTTTTTCGGGTTAAGATGTCCACTGTCTTATTATTACGAACTATTTCATTAAAAATATGTAAAGAAAATATTTTTTTCACAAACTAAAAGTCTACTAAAAGTAGACTTTCTAAAGGATGTTCTTTATGATGTCTCATTGTTTTAGTACGTTTTTGGTAATAACTCCAATAATAAACATATCATTCTAGAATATTATTGGTGAATTTATTTATTGTTTACCTTTGATAATAATTTATATGATTTCATGCAGACGACGTGGGTGTAAACATAAATGAAAATTATAAAGAAATATTTGACACTTTGACAGTATATTTGTTATCACTGCCATCCCCGTCTCAATAGCTAGCTGTCGTTTTACAAACACATAATGCTATTTATTTATGTTGTTAATTAATAATTTAACGATATCGGAAAAAAATGTAATGTATATCTAACGACTAAAGTGTAAAGTATATCAATTATACTTAGTCCCTTGATATACAAATAACTATTATCAGAAATTTATGAGGTCTTTGGCAAATAAGAATGTTAATATTTTAATAAAGTAAATAATTATTTTATCTTTTAAATAATATTTAGATCTGTATAATCCATGAAAACAACAAATGAAGGTGAATGTGTAAATGTAATAGTGAATAAAGTGCTGAAGATTCCTGTGTGAAATGTTGGTAAACAAATGTTATGGAGTTGTTAGTCGGTTTATGTGTAAATCAGAATTCCCACATCTGTCCGAAATGAGCGGCTGGCGAGTAAAATATCAATAAGTGTCGTTATCTAAGCGGTGGCACTTAAACCGCCGTAAAACAGGCTGTTAAAAGTGCTCGAGGTGCCATAAACGCGCCAGGCCCAACCATGAATGAAGAAGTAACATAACAGTAACTTATAAAACGCACAGCTACAGAGGTAGTTAAAGTGATTTTTATGAGCTGTTAACCGTCGCTCGTAAAACTCGTAATGTCCCTCATATTACAACCCGGTTACAACGCTCTCTCTCTCTCTCTCGCTCCCACACTGTGTCAACAAATGTCTGCATTTTTATGGCTGATTGTTTTTATACAGCCTACTTGATTTGAGGAAACTGACGGAGATTTATTAGCGGACTGCATGGATATGTCTTCTAGCCATGTTTTGGGTAATTTGGATAATTTTATTGCTCGTAAAATCATTTTAGGAGCTATTACTGTTTTATGGATGTTTTAATCTTCTAACTAACCGACTTTTGATATGGCGCGTGCCACAAACAGGTGTGGGAAACACAATAAAATAAACATAAACATTTCAATTCATTAATGACATTTAAATTTGAATATATCATACCACTTAACAAATTATTTATGTCTTCCTTAATACTTTATTGTACACACTTTAACAATAAATTTATACTAAATAAAAAGTATTATTAAATTCATTAACTAACTGCTACATTTAATTTGTGTTTTAAAGATTAATTTTACTTGTACATTAAATATCTATGACTATAAGCACTATTTTTGAAATGTTTAATTAAGTATTCAAATTTTATAATTGTTTTTAGGCTTCTTGTCTTCTGCTTTATTAATACCAATCACCACATAACGGAATTATATATTGTAGTCATACCGATTTTAATGTTTTTCAGGAATATTTTTAACTGAGAAAATTGTATAATTTAAGATAGAGGTAAATAAGGCCCAACTATTTTTTGTTTTCAAATTAGTTTAAAAAATACTGAAAAAAAATGGAGGTTTTAGAATAAAAGTTTATTCATTATTTAAACATTACTTACGAGCCTAATAAGACCCACATATAAAATACAATATAAAAGTTATCAATAAACTATATTTTTAAAAAATAATCATCTTCAGTCATCTTTCTAGTACAAAACTGAGCAATTTCTTGGCGTGCTATGCATTTTTGTAATTGGATTTCGAGAGATTTTTATTTTTTAAGACAGCAAAGGACTCTGAGTGCGTTTCTCTAGATGCGAACGGTTTCAAATTATATTTAAACAAATACTTGGTTACCTTTTGTACCCATTATTTATTTTAAAAAAATGCCGGCTCCTATCAAAATCAGGACACATTTAAGGTTACAAGTTGTAATAGGAAAATAATCAGAGCGAATTGAAATGAACATAAGCACTAAAAAAACATCGTCGAAAATAGCAATGCTAGTTTTAAAGAAAAATTTAAAGTAAATTCTGTTAACTGTTATAGTTACCCCTTACCGATTTTTTTAGTTATAAAAATATTAATAGTTAGCCTTATTTTCGAGCGGGCTTTATTTGGCAAAGGAACTTTGGAATAAGTTGCTGTGTGATAAATTCAGTCAGGGAGAAATTCATTGTTCAGGTTTATGTGGAAAGTATCGGTTATTCTTTATATTATACCTACTTAATATACCAATTTGATATTATTTCTCTCTAGTTAATACATTTATTAATTAAATATTATTTATAAAAATTTGATGTTTTTTGAAATTTATTATTTTAATGGACAGTGGTGGCTCATTTAGTTCAAAATATTACTATTGGAATCCACTGTAAGATGTAGATCCCTTGCAGGGGTCTTAGGCTGACAACGAACTCCACCAAAATGCAAGTAAAGTTGTCATGGACCAGGTTCACAGTCACACGCAGCCAAAAGATTGTAGCGCCAATGATGTATTATTTTAGAAAAAAATCATGATTTACGTTTATTAATTTGACTCAAGTCTCTCCCTATTTTTAGTTAATCATTTCAATTTCATGTTAAGTATTGTTTTTTTTTAAATTTATAACAACATAATAATTTCCTTAATTATATTTTGTGTTTCTGTTATTTTTTATTAGTACACCATATTCCACCTCGACTATCATCTTAATTCATCCTCTCATTCATCTAATCCTCCTCTGTGTCCTCTCCTCCATTCTCCCTGTTCACTCTAGCTCGCAGCTTGCAGCAGCCCGGGTTCGACTCCTAGCCACCGTGGGTGCTGCGAGGGTGAGTTATGCCGCTGAACATGTCACGTGATGCTACTGGGGGGTGAGGGGATGACGGATCTCGCAGCTGCGCGGGGCGGGAAACTGATCAATAAACTACACACCCTCAACCCCGCGGGGGTGGGGGCCCTAGCGGACACGCACACTGGCGGGGCTGATGCTTTATGGGGGTGGAAAAGTAGCCCGGATGTTTCTTACAAACAAATAAGATATTATATTGTACTTGGTACTTGCATGATTTCATTTTTATTATTACAATATCATTCAATAAATATTATATTACATTATTATTATTATTATTATTATTAATAATAATAATTATCCCATCATTTCATTGAGGAACATATGGCAGATAAAATGAAGATGAGAATTTCATATTTTATGTCTAGACAATTTTATTTGCGTTTTGTACGATGCATGTCATCAGCGTTCATCTTAGGCGAAGCTGGCATTTGAACCCTAGATCTCATCTAATCAAGTGAACCACCGCTACCCGTAAGAAAAAAATAAACTATTGTCTAAATTACCACCGCATGACAAATACTCATAATAGCATTCATGATGCTTTTTAGTCGAGTGCTGCTTAAGAGCAAACGTCAAATAAATAATAATACAAATTAGTTCTATTATAAAATTATTGAAAGAAAAAATTACAGTAAATATATAAAACATTTTTGTTTACCTGATATTTTGTCTATTTAATTTCGCAAAATAGATCAAGGAACCACGAACTAGATGGCTCTTTGAAATCTGATTCCAAAACAGCTTCATGCAAAAATATGCATGCTTGCCTATCTATATATGTTTCAATAAATGATAATATTAACAGAAAATCACATTATTGACATTATTTGTTTTGCTCTATTATTCCTTATCCTCGGAAACATTTTTTTTGTATTTTTGTAACTATATTATGGATTAAAGCTTGTGTAATTTTACTGTTCAATAATATGTACATTAAACAGTTTTCTGATCCAGTATTATGATGTTGCTTAAGTGTATATGGTAAAATAAAATAAAAATTGAATTCTACATTATTTTTAATATTGTACTATTATTACAGTTCATACGAGTATATAATACAAGTATTATGTAGTAGTACTAGTGATAATATTTACGAAAATTAAAATAATTATTAATTAAACATAATTTTTTTATTTTAGTTTTTTGTTTTTAAATAATAATGACCAAAATTTATTTTAGGTAAACGGGATATACAGTCAAGCTAGTAATAATATAAAATATTTAATATTTTTTTTGTATTTTTTTTATTTGGAAAAAATAGTGCGTACGCCACTGGTGGTGTGAGGGGTGCGGGAGCCGAAGAAAATCGTTATACCCAGACAACAAACGGCCATAAAGAATGCAATACATACAAACTTATAATGTGAGAAAATTTTATACGTGTACAAAATACGATGTGTATTTTTTGTGGCGTTTGTCGAGTTTTCTGGGTTTGGGCAGCGCGCCGCATTCAAATGGGTTAATGATGGACATTACATGGGGATGCGGCAGGAATGCAAGCCCACTGCGATTGATTAATTGTTTATGGCTTTTTGATTGTTTCGTTTTTGCTGAATTTTCAATCGCTGTGGAACACCATGCGACTCCTAATACACTCGCATTATTACACCAATTTTCCCGAACAAAACAATGCACGCTTGATTTATTTCTTCCACGCAAATTACCTCATTTTACACCCTCTTTAGATTATCTGCGCGATTCAATTTTTTGCATACAATGCAATACACTGCGCGCACAAACCAAGAAATACTAATTGATTCACAATCTACTTTTTTATAACGACCTGCAAACAAGAAAAATAGGATTACCTATACTCTATAGAGTTATACATATTGCGTTATATATTGCATTTAATAATTATTTTATTTTTAATTTATATAAATAATTATTTCCAAATCCAAAAAAAAGAATAAGCAAACAAATGTAATAAAATAAAATGGTACGCTAGAAAAAACTCCCATTGAAATAGTGAGGAAGAGTATTGATTTAAATCAGTGAGTTTTTTTAACTAGTGATTTAAATTGCTTGATCTGCAATTGTTATTTATCATTTCAGTTTTACGAAAATTGAGGGAAAAAGCGTGTGGGTAATGTTACCATGTGATTACCACATTTCAAGAACTACTAAATCTGTTATCTTCGTCTCTAAAACGGCTTTGCTTGTATATTATTTTTAATTTATTTTATTTTTTATTTTTCTATCTAAGTATATTTCTATTAGTTCTTTAATATATACATATATCTACAGGTTGGTAAAACAAAATTACGTTAATCTAACTTATACCGCTTCAACCACAATAAAACATCTGTTAATGACAACCATCTTTAAGGTGTTCGGACCATGTACCAATTTTTTTAAAACAACAGCTTATCAAATTTTGAATAAAATGTTATTTAGGGCTATGGACACAAGAAGTAAAAATAAATAGTTATCTATAATATCAACATAAACAATATTACTAAATCTTGAAATACATATATGTGACAACAATAATACCAAATGATTTTTAATAAACCAAAAGAATACATAAAATAATTTTTACATAAAATTTTGTATTTGTTTGGTATTATATACTCCATAATGACATTGTAATAATCAGTATTAAATTACATTAGGGTTGTTAATATCAGAATTGCACATATTTTAGTACATACATAAATAACTTTATAAAATATATTTCTTAGAATATTGAAATAATTTTTCTGCTAGTGCCATATATTTCCTTGCTAATAAATTTGTGGAGCCTAATCCGTATTCCTCCACCCGGAAAATATCCTTATGATAAATTTGGCAACGGTGCGCATCCTCCATTTTTTGCCGGTGTTCCTGCGCCTACCTGCCGCCCCTGATGCACGTGATAACGACGCATTCTCGCCTCAGCTAACCTTGAGGTCGGACCATGGTCCATGGTCCATGTTGTTGAATGGGGTCGCGGTGAAGGTCTCGTTTTTTCTATTTCTTCTTAGAAAAACTCTGCTAACTTGCCCGAGTATTTTTAGAGAGATTAGTCACAAGATTATGTAAAAATATGGAGATAAATCACAGTTTTGACATGTGGACAATTGGGACAAAAAGATTGTAAAAAGAGAGGACTTGTCAGGTATGAAGATTGTAGCGGACATCTTTTTACAAGATAAAAAGAAAATAATAAAATGCTTCTAAAATTGTTATATTTTCAGCACATATTTGTTGTATATTATGGTGCATCATAAAGAAAATATCTGATGTGGACACCACATAATATGACACATTTTTTGCTGCACTTCATTTAAATTCATTTCACTAATCATACTTTAACTTCCGTTCGTTTCCTATCTTAAAACTTTCCTTCGAAATGGGTCATCTTTTGAAAATATTATTAAAATGTTTATCACTATTCCTTATATTATACAAATTTATTTTAATCGGACAAAAACAGAAATATGGTTTTCATTTATTTCGTACAAATTTCTTACGAAATATACCGTGAATTTATTTTAACGTGAAACATTTCGTACAGCTATTGTTACGACTTAACATTTGATTGACAAATTACCATGTATCAGAGCGTTCAATTTAAATTGAAACATAAGAGATATAGTATTGAGGTTAAACAATAATAAAACTCATTTATAATATTTGTATTTTGGGTAAGTTTGATGTTCCTAGAGTAATTTTAAATTTTATATTTTAATTCTTTAATTGTTATACATATTGCCAACAAATAATTTTGTTTTTAATGTTCCCCAGGTTAAAAAATAAAGTAATGCGAAATCAGCAGACTTATTGCTCCACTCTAAATGTGTTATTTAATGACGTGAATTTCAGAACCTATGTTTCATTTTAAAATAAACGCTTTTGCTACATTGCTGTCAAATGTGATGTTGTAATCATGAATATGGCTAATCCTATGTTTCACATTAAAATAAACTCCCGGTATTCTAACAGTTGTCAATGTAATAATAAAATATATTAGTTTAATTTTTCAAATAGAACCTATCTTAACTATTTCATTATACAGAAAATTTTAAGAAATGTTTGATTCTAAATAAAAATGTAAATTCATTAATATTTCGGCAAATAAATTTCTTTATAAAAATGTGGTATTCAAAATATTGATAAGATAGTGAATGAATTTCATTTTCATTGTATGTAAATAAATTAGTTGTAATTTATATGCAGTGTGTTTATGATATAATAATTATAATATGATATCAGATGAAAAATGAAAGCACGTCTGATGTTAGTACAGTGTGAAAACACTTGTGGCTACGCAGCTAACACCTATAATTACGTATTCGTGAGAACGCCTAAATGAACTGTTAATCACTCGCGCCTGGCCTTAAATAAATGACTAACAATTAAGAGTTTGTTGACTGATGAGCGAATTTGTCAAAGCGGTGAAATACTCCATCCTTATTCTTGGGACGAGGCAACGTGAGACTACTAGTGTAGTGTTTTTCATTTTCTTTATATTACCCATGACACTCGTAAAGGCATTACCCGTGACCAAACTTCCCGAGGAGGTTAGACGGTGCCGCGCCGCAGCAATCTCGGGGAAGGATGAGAGCAGTCTGGCCAGCCGATCAGATATTAGGCCTATCTCGGTATGGTCTGGAGAAGAATACTTTTTGAAAACACAATTTCTGTAGTTCCGAGGTGCACGGGACTTGTCACATAACTCGATTGCCGTTCAGGGGAATTGTTTTTGTTAGGTTGGTATTTGTTTTGTAGTCTCTTGTGGATACAAATTTTTAATTGACTATTTATCTCTCGTCCGTGAGCTGCGTCGCTAGTGCTCTCTACAGAACTAGAGCTGTACTAATATCACATGTGGAGGAATTTATTTGAATACATTTCAGAGGTCTCATAAGGATACATAAAATTGGATACGGAACTCGCACGTCTTTAAAAACGTAATCTTCTTCCTTTGCCAAGGGTCCTATTATTGCATTATACGTAAAATAAGTCTATTTAATTTTTAGTCTATAATTCTTTGCATTACAATGTATAAGATTTGTACATAAGTAATAATATGTATAATACATTTAAAGCAAAATGATAAAGCAAGCGAAGCCCCTTATTCAAAACCCAGTGGTTAATTTTCAACACTCCAATGGGAGTTACTTCTCGCACGTTATTTTAATTTAACTAGTTATAAATAGAGATTTAAATAATTAAAAAACGTATTTCCAAATTGTACTCATCCGATGAACATATAGTTATATAGTACCGTATTATATGTCTGAACTCGAATAAAATATGATTAGTAAATTTAATCATACTATGTAGTATGTACGGTGTCACGTTTTTGTTTTAACAATTTCCTCGTCTTTATAAGGTAGATGTTTCGCTACAAAGAGATATTTATTTTAAAACAGATACCTATTGCATTCAATAATAGTTATTTATTTTTAATATTATTATTATTACTGGTGTGAATAACATATTTACACTAACTTTATGAATTTTAATGGTTTCAGAACCATTGGAATACAGCGGTGTTTTATTTAGTTAATAAATGGCCACTCTGGTAATAGAACCCCATATATCACACTTCGCTCAGTTCAAATCATATTTTTTTTAATAATGAAAAGCGTTCTAAAGTATTGTTGAAAAATCAATATTAAAATAATTTAATATTCTTGGAACTTAAAAATAATAGTCGTTTGTGGCATGATATATCTGGACGGAGCAAGGTCTCAACTAGTTAAGGTATTTGTTTAGTGGCAAGTCTTACTTACATTTTAATGGTCTACATCAAGGAACTGGTTAATAAAAGTTTCGAAACACAAACACAACATAATTAATAATTGACAACATTTGAAATCGAACCTCAATTTGAACTGAAATCATATTTTTTTTAATAATGAAAAGCGTTCTAAAGTATTGTTGAAAAATCAATATTAAAATAATTTATTATTTAAAGTAGATATATTTTAAATAAAGCTTCTTCAAAACTCTGTCGTGAAACCCAAAAATTTTATGTGTTTATGAGCTCCCTGTGCTTATGTCCTACTCTGTAGGATTTTTTGAATGTTTTATACGAAAATTCAGTCACAAAAGAATTCAAATATGTGAAAGTAGTAGTTGTGCTCCTTATAACAATCTATTAATTAATTTGAATTGTTTACAAAAAATGAAATTTTGAATAAAATTTATATTATTTTATATAAAATAAAATCAATGATTTGATGTGAATCGCTTTTAAATCATAAATTAAAACAAACTACTTCAATCTTGTCAACCCTGATTGAAATCATAGCACACTAACCCTAATTGATAAAAGATATGACCATAATAATAATTATGAAATGAAATAAATCTTAATCTAGACCTTGAGTGCTAATGTGTCAATTTTCCCAACAATGCCATTATGATCTCGGTAATGAATTACGATTGTCAATGTCAGTGTCATTATCCTCCGATGCTGGGATAGTATTCTGTGTAAGTCCGGTCCTGTGGAGATAAGTTCGGGCCCTGGTCTGCAGTTTCGCCGCAGGGGGTGCCACTTCCGCATCCGGGCTCAACACTTGATCTGCGATTGACTCCAGACCAGGCTACGTAATGTGTTTGTTACTCACTTGAATAATACATGTCGGGTAGTAAAAGAATGGAATCGTATTTTATGGTATATGAGATGAGGAATTGATATTCTCTTAGCTCTATTGTTTTATATATACGAGCAACTATATAGAAATTGTCAGTCAAAATGTAATTAATGGGCTCTATGATATCGTTAAGATTGGCATTAAACGAATATTTTTTTCATAAGTAATATAATAAGAGCCATGAATTCATTGGAAAAATTTACGAATAGTTATGAGTAAATTTTACTTCTTAAATTTTTAGCTCGAATTATATTTTCTTGATTATTTCATAAATGACAACAGATCAAATATAAAATATTTGATATTAACAAAATGTAACCATGACAATGATACTGTCGTTTTATCAAATTTCTTCACTGAAAAAATTATCTTTGGCCATCAAATGAAGCATTCTGATTGGATGAAAATGACGAGTGTGGAATAATCAAATATATTTGTTATTATTATAATAATTTTTAAAATGATTAATCGTTCCATAGAACACTTGAATTCACGCCATCAATCACAAGACAATAAACAAATACGATTTGAATAAAACAATTTTTTTAGTTATATTTCTGTATAGTTTATTAAACCCAACGTTTCGGCAGACGAAAATATACTATACAAAGTTATTAAAAATTTATGTGGTACGGTATGTATAGAATCGTTTTCTTTTTTTATAGAATACTTGTTATGTAACTAGGTATAATCATTTTGTAATAGAAAAAATAGTCAGTATCAGAATCGACTACTCCTATCAAATTATGTATTTCATAATAAAAATGTAACTAAAATTATGTTTTTCAAATCAAAGTTGTTACCAATGTTCTTATTTATAGGAACTATCTTGATAATTTTTTAAAAAAACGAAACATTCAGGAAAAACCTAAATATATAATATATATATATATATATATATATATATATATATATATATATAATTTCGTTAAAATTAGAAAATAACACAATTGTATTATTACAATAATTCTCCATTATTTGTTGCGGTAAAATTAAATATAAATATTTTCATTTTATCAGATATTTCTAAGGCAATAAGTGTAATACAATCGTTAAAAAATTCGACTAGAATACATATAAAATTAAATTCAAAATAGTCATCTGTGTAACTAGACGAAACAAGGCCTCAATTAGTTACTAGGTATTTGCATAATGGAAAGTTTTACTTACATTTTAGTGGCGTTAGTTATCAGCTTACAACATATTTGTAGTTTATAGAAGATTTTTAACCACTCGAAGACAGCGTTATTATATTTGATTAATAATACGAAACATTTGAAATCGCACCCCAGATCTCACACTCTACTGAAATCGAAGTGCGCTATTCAAATGATCATAATCTGTTAAAAATATGTTCTAGTTAAAATATTTTATAAGAAAGCGAATGTTTATGTTATCCCATATGAAATTTGTGCCTGACGTCATTTGAATTTGGAGTTCTGTTCTATCTCTATCTCTTGTTCGGTATGATGGATCCCATGCACGGTGTTATATATTTGGGCGCAAATACCCCGCATGGTGTCGGCATTTGTTTTAAAATGCTAATCGCTGGAGGGGGTGTGCACATCAGGGCATTAGTATGAGATATGGCCGCACGTTTAACATTTTTATTGCCGGCCCGGTTTATAATGACGTTTTTCAATTTGCGGGCGCGTCGGTAAGTCAGGTGTCACACGGAGAGGCACGCACACTGCTCCCTTGTCTCGCACAAAATGAAATTCGGGAAATATTCCGCGTCCCTCTGAGGCTTTTAGTCATCTTTGAAGGAAATTGAGGAGGGACTGTTTGTTTATTGGAACCAGAAGATATATTTTCTTTTCAAACTTTCTCAAGAAGAAAGAAATACAAAATGAAGTACACAGGAAATATTGATAAAAGTTGTATTTTTCAAAAATAATTTTGAAATTGTTTTGGTATAAACAGCGACATTTATTTATTACAAAAATAATAGAATATTTATTTATTTCATAATAAAAAACGTTTTAGTTGATCAATTTTTTTATGTTTCATTTGATGGAGGATGATATCTTTTCAGCGATATAATTTAATAAATTTCACCGATAAATTCATGGCTCTCATTACATTATTATAAAAAAAATCTGATGTGTCCAGTACATATTACCTCCCGCCACTGTAGTAATATATTCTACAAAAAAATAATCGTTAGTACATTACAAATTTAGGTTTAAAATTAGTTTGATTTTTTGAATATTTTTAATTCAACACATACCTGTAATTTCCTTGCATTAAATTTATAATACTATCTCGGAAATCGAACAAAACTGTAATTTTTGGCGTAATAAAAATCTATTCCTTATATATTTCTTCCATAAAAAACTTCAACTTTACTTATTTTATCTTATTATTTGTCAAATTTTACATAAGCATAAAAGTCATATTTTGTAAACATATGAATAATTTACTTGTTTTATAGGAATTCCTCATAACATCACTGTAAAAAGAGTAAAAAAAAAACACCAATCCGTGCTCATGTGTTGAAAATTGATACTCGAGAAATTTCCTATTATTACCAATATTTTATCAAATTTTCACAATTTAATGAATAGTTTACACATAAATTTCGAAAGTTTTGTTAGACTAAAAAGATTGAAATAACCCGCATGAAGTCAAGTAAGAATCACATACTGATTATGTACGGTACTAGAAATAATATATGTAAATATACTTAGATTTAAATATATGTGTAATAAGTAAAAGAGTTGACATAAAATTTATGTTTGTAGATAGAAACAATTAATAAAAGTAGTCAAAGACTAATTATATACTTTGAGTAATTGATTTTTATAAAATTTATTACTCTGCATGTAACATATTGCATTGCATCTCAATTGCAATTAATTACAACTTCCATACATTACCATATTAAACTCATATAACCTCAGTACAATTTTTCATACACCTTTCATTCTCCAAGCCTCTAAATCACTCCCATTCCCAGAACTGGGCTATCGCATTCCCAACTTTTGACAACCGCTTCAAGATGGAAGATCTCACCTCGTTCCTATGGTCCGCGAGTGAGAGGGGTGTACGGGCGATGTGTGTGTTGAAGCAGGAGAGCACTAGGTAGGCCGATCCATGAAATGACTTAATCCCGGCGTGCTAGCATGGTTGCTCAGCAAGTATGGCAGGCCATGCATCAATGTAGGACTGGATTGTGGGATATGTGAGAGATATGCGAGGTATGAACGCACCAGCAACTCTCAAACAGTAGGAGACGGAGATGTTTTAACAAGAAAATACCTAAGAGATAATATACAAAAGCTCAGAAAAGAATACTTCATTTGATGACCATAGATAGTTTTTTAGTAAGGAAATATGATAATACCACAGTATCATATTCATACATTTTGTTGATATCGAATATTTATGTTTGAAGTGTTGTCATTTGTGAAATAATCAAGCAAATATACAGGGTGTTCATTTTAAATGGGCCACCATTGCTAGCTCGAGAAATATAAGAGCTACGAAGTCGGTTAAATTAGCAAACAATTTCTATTTTACAACACTATTAACATGAGATAAACAAATTTTTTATTAAACGATAGGTTCTCAAAATACGGGTTTTAACTTTTTTATTTTAAATGTAAACCTATTTTTTATTTGCTTATTCAATACAGAATTTTATTCTAAATTCATTGATATAATATTATCATACCCTAACATAACGATTTTTATTGAGAAAAATGCATCTGAAGTTTTATATTAATTTGATTAAAATATAACAAGAGTGCCATGACGGAAAAAATGGAATACAAGTCATTTTTAACCTGGAATTAGAGTGCCTTGACAGCAATTCCGTAAACAAAATTTCAACATAATACGACTAATCGTTTTTGAGTTATACGAAAAATAAAAAAAGACGCTACGAGCAAAGTGCCCTTATAGTAATCTTTTTATATAAGGGGAGAGATTCATTTAAAATTATTTATTTTATAAGAAAGTAATCATTAATACTACGTAATATTTTTTATGTATTAAAAAATATGCTTAACATGTATTTTAATATTTCCTGTGTCTCTCTTTTTTTAAGGGGCCCAATATTTTGCGCTCTGGGCCTCAATCGACCATTTTATCAATTATTATCAATTTACAAGAATTTATTGAAGATACAACAAATCGCTATGATGAAATTTTCAAAATGTTTAGGTTAGATAAAATTTATGTAGGTACCTACCGATCATCATAAAAATTTCTAATTTATTTTTAAGTTAACTGATAAAAGAAGTACATTATTAAATTTAAGTAAATAATGTTTCAACAAGAACCAACAATTATTTCATTAAATTTAATTTTTATTTAGTACTAAAGGTAGTTTTTTTAACGAAAACAAGCACTATGCAAATGAAAAGTAGCCGTTAATTAAAACACCGCCGTATAATATAGTGTACGGCGTAGGGCAAGTGTGAGTGTTTTATTTGAGTTTGTAAAATAATAGCAGACTTCCTGAGGTAGATGGGTATCTGTGCGAAGTGTTAATAAACATAAAGCACATAGTATGTATCCTGTATGCGTGTAGTAGTCAATATTTCGCCAACATATCCCCATACGTCAGCCGTAAAGAATACGGCAGGCAGCATACAACTCAAATGCTTCAAAGATCTAACATACGAAGGCACGCGAACAAAAGGCCGAGGACAGCGCCGATAAATAACATCAGCTTGTATGAGAAAGTATGTTGTATAAATTATAAAAGTACGCATACACGACGGGTACACGGGGATGTCATTCCTCTAGATTATCTTGTTCGGGTCTCCTCCTCCACTGCACCGAAGCTTGTAGTGCTCAACAGAAACAGAAATGCAAATACAGCGACGACTCATCGCTCTTGGCAGCTCGAGATATGCGAATTGTTCGCCTTTTATTTATTCTTGTGATTAAATTAAGATATATTTCACTAAATACAGCACAGCACAGACGATGCTGGTCCTGCATTTGTTTCTATTTTCTACAAACTCTGCCGTAAGGTTTAATGTTTCGTGAGGACAGCAAAATAAATAAGTAAATCAGTCGCAGCTCACATCATGTATGTTTATTTTCATTTCTTGTAATCAAATACTTAGACAAGTAAAGTCGTTTACCTTCTACAATGTTGTTGTACATATTACATTTTTTCTGTAACTATTAATAGACCTTATTTGGGTGTGTGCTCTGGATTTGAAAAGGTTAAGAATATTTTTTGAAAGAAGACAAAGGATTAGTACGAAATTAATGTGTTTATATAGTGATTTTTCTATATGGAAAGTGCAGGAGAGATGGACCGGTAGGAGAGATGAACTTTTAATCTTAAAATTTCATTAAAATAATAACTCTCATAAGGAATGTTAATTTGTTTAGAGATAGTGGAAGTAGCCGCTTGAAAATTAAAGCAGTCAACACTGAATAATCGAAGATTTACTTAAAAAATTGCCAAAAAAATTGTATGGTATTAGTTGAATTTAATATATTTACATACATTAAAATAAAATTTGGTATGAATTTCAAAATAATATTTGATGAAAAAACATAAAATATAAAATATTATTTTATTTGTTCTATTATAGTTAAGTATTATAGAATTGTTATTTAAATTATGGCTTTTTATTAATTTATCTTCATCCTTCCATTTCTTTGAATGTACTGAAAGCTTTTGAATTCTCAACAAAATACATCTTCATTTAATAAACATTTTATAAAAAGCCAACCCTGTCGTCAGATAGATGAAATATACAGGCATATATTTACTACTTAACGCACTGAATTAGTAAATTTATAGCCATAATCTTCGGATTACAGAACATCGTACGTGATAATTGCCATTTTGTGGAGATATTTCATCAATGATTTATTTATAAATCAAAATGAATTTTCCGTTATAGAATACAGGTACTCCAATTTCTATTTACTTCTGCCGCTTAGTTTTTACCGAAAACTTACGACTTCCCCCCTTTATTTACGATTTATCACCATAGGTTTTTCAATAACACGCAATCACTACCCTAATTTTGTGGTTTTGAAGAAATTAAAAACCAAATCCACGTATAATTTGTGATTAGTTTTGTGACTTGTTCCTATATGATATTTTCATAAAAATTTTAAATTGGTCTCAAATAATTATTTCATTTTTCTATTTTTTTTCTTTTTAAACTTTTCTAAAAAAATATAGAGTTTTATACAGTACGATAAAATTTAATTATTTACTCGTGAAAAATAATAAATATTATTTTATCGTCCTACATATAAAATAACTATTATTTGTTCAGCATCAGTGGCACTAATTTCCTTTTCCAATTTGCATTTTACCAAAGTTCTGGACAGTAGAATGATTTGTGAACGTTGTTCTGACTTTTGTCTTAACTAAATAAACATTCCAGCTGACATATAATTATGAATTTGTTGTAAATAAATTTAGGCCTTTAGGTTCCTGTATTATTTTGTTTTTATTTTAATATAAAATCGTCAATTGAATAAGGACGTTTCGGGTAAAGTTAACCCATCATCAGCAATTAAGACAATTATTTAAAAAACAATGTCAATAAATGTTTTTCCAATTTACATTGAAGAAATAAAGTGTGTTTTTGAATCAGAGTTACAAATGTGATCAGAGTTGTGTGGTTCGCCGTAACAATAACATGTGCTTCTTCTGTTGGCGAAATTAGTTTTCATTACGAACAATTGTAAATCACAACCACAACTTTTTTACCATGATTTGTAACTTTGTTTCAAAAACACACTTTATTTCTTCAATGTAAATTGGAAAAACATTTAATGACATTGTTTTTTAAATAATTGTCTTAATTGCTGATGATGGGTTAACTTTACCCGAAACGTCCTTATTCAATTGACGATTTTATATTAAAATAAAAACAAAATAATACAGAAACCTAAAGGCCTAAATTTATTTACAACAACCTTAACATACGTGTTCCCAACAATTTCAACAAATATAATTATGAAATAAACAATTCCTTGCTCGCCACTGTTTGAGACACGCTGGTCCATCCAAATCTCATCTGATCTCACGCACAGCTGAGACGAGCGACACACTGAGTGACGGATTGCCGTGTCCTCGCACCGGTTCCTTGCGTGCATCTGGCTTCGACCTCTCCCTGCAGCCTATAGGGCAAGGCCAATACGTAGCCCAAGCGTAGGTATACCTATATACTGCTATAGGGAACCGGATGAAATCACTGAATGGCAGATGGTAAATGTACGAGTATACAGGGATTGCAATGAATAAGTCAGTATGGAATTGTTGGTACGATGAAATGGTGGTAGTGAACGTGTAGAACAAGAAATGGAGAATATGGAAAGTATTAACAAAGTAAGTGAGCATAGTAGCGTATTAAGAATCAATTTTATACATGATGTTTAATTATACTAATAGAACGATTCGAGGACGACAGGTTATTGTAATGTAAACCAGAGTTTTTGTAATTTATTGTGTTTTTCAAAATAGAATAATAGTAAAAAATGCAGTTGCTGTATATTACATTTAGTAATTATTTATTTATTACGTTTTATTTTCCAAATGTATTATTATTTTTAGTTATAAAAATGTAAATAGGCCCTATGTACTTCCAAAATCGTTATATTACTATCGTATGTATTCAACTATAAATCAGAATAATTCAAAAATAACAAATTAATATTATTTTGGGTCAAAATGAAATATTAAGGTTTTCGTTTTCTTGGATTGTAATCAATGAAGCATTGAAATTAAGAACAATAGCACTTTAAACAATTATAAAATTATTAATAACATAAATACTAACATGGGAGCTCACTACCTGTCCAATCGATATTAATCTGGAATATTTTTGGTACCAAATAAAAAATCTCAAACCTAAAAACCTCGATCTTGTTCTTTTTCTCAAGATATATAATATGGTTTCTGCTAGAAATTACAAACTTTTCTAAATATATATTACAATTTACATTTATATTAAAAAAATCACGTTTAGAACAATGAGTTACATATAAATAAATATTAATTTAAAAAATTTGAAATTATCGTATGTCGTACCTCGTACACATGTCAAAAATATCGTAAAAAAATATTAACGTAATCCTGTAACGCTGAACTATATCCTAATACAGTATATCATATTAAAATGTTGTAATTACCGAAGTATAGGATCATCGTACTAGATGAAAATTATATTTCTGTAAACATGTAAAAACTATGAGAAAGTTTACAGTTCGCAGTGTATGTCTCATGATGAATAGTTTTTCCCGGTAAAAAATATAGGTAATGCACATAGTTATATTTATTTCCAGTAAATTTTTCCAGCGATTAAAATAAAATTATCTTCTGGAATTTCCGGGAAACTGACGAACGATGTTTCCACAGGAAGAAAATATAAAATCAGATTTACAGTGAAACTTTCTTACACGACCCATTATTTTTATTGCAATTTCCTTGCGGTGTATTTACTAGCGCCATCTATTTAAAAACTGCGTTCAGCAGATTTCATTGCACGTAGGTGCTCCTGGATTCGTTAAGCTGCTGTTTATTCCCCTGGATGTGTATTACTTGTGGGTTCTTGCGGAATCCTGCCTCAGGTATGCCCTGCATAAAACCAATATAAATACAGTGGCCGAGGCTGCGGAAACGGGAGTGTAAATCGTCACCGCTGATTCGTCTTCCGCCGCTAACGGATTTGGAGTTTTATGGCGAGTCTTCGGGGCTATTTGCAATGGAATACGATGGATTGATGCGATAGTTTAGATAAAAGGATAGCGAGCTACTCACATATCTACCACTGTGCATTTACCACATAAAGAATAATTAATTTAAAAGATAAGCCATTTTTACCAAAACTAAATTTACAAGAATGATTACATTCTAGTTTTTCATTTGTTTTTCACATCTACAAATTATCCAACTATTTATTATAATGAGAGGAAAAACGATTTCATTATTAATATTGCTTAGAAATACAGTAGAATTTCGTTATAACAGACCTCGATATAACGGACTAGGTACAGGTATCAATAATGGACAAACTCTGGATAAAATCTTAACGAAAATCTATTTTTTGCATATCAATCGCTAATTCATCAGTACCACTGATTGTCAATTTACACATCAGATTTTCTCTTGATTTTCATTTTTACATCTATAAATTGTAATATACGAGTATCCGTGCGTTGACTGCTGATATACTATACTAATAATAATAATTAGTATTAGTACAATATCTTTTAGAATATTATTATTTTCATATTCTCACTGACAATTATACAATTGTCACTGTTAAATATAAAACATTTAAAAGAATTTAAATAAAATACTTGGCCAGTTTCAAAATCATTAATCTCGAAAGATACAATACGTATTTCGGCTTAGTAGACCATCGTCAGGTAAATAAATATATTTATCCACACACACGAAAAGACATCATTCGAAAAATATTCAAATCTTATTCTAGAGACTTCAAAACCTGCTTATCCATTGAAAAATCACTATTCGATTTTTAGCATGATTCCAATACCTCTCTTACTGAGTGGTGAGAGATAAAAAGGTGAATCGTTTGTTAAGTTTTTAGTATATCAAGCACTCCAATTTAAAATTAGGAGAACATAATGAAGGCAAGTACTAAAGAGAACAAATCGCAAAGTCTTGGGTAGGTTAAAATTCGGCGATAACTCTTGGATTTTTCGATGAATTTCCCCCATTTGTTGAATTAGTTCCTCCACTTTTGTCGCCTCTTGATAAACATCTGCAGTTCAACATCCCGCAATAATTATAAGAAATGTGTGGCAGTCAATACGTTAGCACCAGGTCGTAAAGTCTGCCTGCCGTAAATTATCTTGTCGGGTATTGTTACCACTCAATAGAAGCGGTCTCCAGCGCACATATATTACCACTGCACGAGATATTTTTTGTCACAGATCTATTTTAGTATCATTTTTTATTGTTTTGAACGGGCATTAATAGCGTTCGATTGAATTTGCTGACAAATTCATGGGAGATAGGAAAATATATTCCATTTTGTGAAATACGAACGAAAAACACTTGCTATATTAAATCATTTTCAAATAAAAATATCAAAACATAAATACATAATATCTATAATACCTAAAATTTCCTGAAATAATCCAATAAATTGTTCAAAATTTCTATTTATTCTTATTTTGTCTTTAGTGGCTTATTTTATTATTATTAAAGACAAAATAATTTATAGTACATTTTTATAAATAACTGTGTATAATCGAAGTACACAAATAAACCTATAATCAAATAAAAAATACCAACCAATAAACATATCCTTTATTGTAAAAATATGTTGTCATTGTCATTACTAAAATCTACATTAAAAGCATGATGACAATAATAACAAAGCATAAAAGGGAGTAATGTTTATAGTGTTTTAAAATAACGTAGAGATAAACTTTATAAACAAATATCGTAACCTAATAACCTACTATATTATAACCTTCTATTTTTCGTGAAATATTAAAAGTAAAAATATAGCTAGAAAAATAAATAAATGTCTATAGGATAGGATCTATATAGAATCAGCGAATAAGAAATAACTTGTACAATAGATATCTGCAATATCGTCCTACTAAAAAATTAAAACCAGCAACAACTGACAGATTTAAATTGATAACCTAACATTTTTATATGCCAGCTAGCTGACAGAAGTAACAGTGTACCAATAAAAAAACAAAATCAGAAACCTGAATTTTCGTCATTTTAGTGTGTTTCTTATAACTATCTGGTACGCAAATATAAAATGTATGTAAATAATAATAAATATATATTTTCTTCCTAATTTAAAAAAAAAATCAATTTCAAGCCTGCAATATTAGACCTTGAAAACTCAAAAATCTCGGCTAGATCTGAGACCGAGACGAGATAAAATATTTTACATTTGAAATGAGCCGATATGAGAAAAAGAAAAATCTCGTCTCATCTCGTCTCGTCTCACAGAATCACTAGCGAGTATAAATACATATTGTAATATGAAATAAAAATAGTAAGTAATGCAATATCCTAATTTTTGATAATTCAGTTCATTCAATGTCATACTATTGATAGGATTTGTTTTTTACATGAAAATAATGGTGGGATAGATGATGTTATTTTATTGAGTGTCCTCTGAATGAATGGCGTATTTGCTGTGTAATATTTGATGAATGTGTATGAAATTTGTGTATGAGTGCATATTGGAATGAGCAGTATGTAGGGCCTGGCAATTAAATAAATTTCATTCTGTTCTTGGTGCAATAAATAAAGGGATGATAAATAAAACGAGATAGCGAACGTGCCGAGAAAAACAAACAACGTTCCGTTTAAATATTAAAATGACGGCGTGCGTAAATATTTGAAGAGTGTTAGGTGGCGCGGCTGCGCGCATAACCGTCGGCGTATTTTCGGCTTGAGCCAACATCGTAACTCACCCAAGCACAATCAACACCATTAAAATTCTAATTGGATGTAATTTCTGCAGAAACGAGAGATTTCCACTTCGCGCCTACAAGATCTATGTCTCCGAGCAAGCCCGCAAAAAACTTTTCTTTCTACTCACAATTATTCCATTTTATCCCCTTATTACTACAAGACTAAAGGGTTAACTTTCATCTTTAATTTGGTATTCTACAAGACAGTCGTTGAAACAAATCAGTATCATCGATCTAAGCAACAAACTAATTTAATTTATTAACAACAATATATATTCTTATTATTTAGATAAAATCTATTAAAAAAAATACAAATTCTTGCTTATACCTATTTACCTATATGATTTCAACTGCTAGGTACCGTTCTTACCTCCCGCCTATCAATATATAGATAAGGAAGATATTATATTAAATTTCTCGAGTTTTCAATATATGAGCACGAATAGGGTCCCTAGATTTTACTATTTTTACCGTGTAGTCTCTGTGTCTGTAAATCTGTGACGATTTTTCGTCCACGATAACACCAATGTTATGTATGTAATAATATAATATTTTGTAATGGAAGATTTCTTGACTGGACTTTGATATAAAAGGAGAAATAATCTACCCATTATCCATATTGTTCTCGAAGTGTGTCTACATATAAATTTTCACTCAGCAAAATATACAAATTTTTATATTATATAATAACGAACATAAATTTTATAATTTATGCTATAATTGTATGACAAAGAGTGCATACAAAATAATGGCTAAACAGAAAAAAATATTAATTATATTATCTGTACACATTGTACAAGAATTTCAATAAATCAGATGAGTTACTCATGACTGCAAAATTTGATATATGGTGTTGTTAAATTTGACGTAAATAAGTTTGAAAGATAAAATAAGCAAACATGAAGGTTTTTATTGTAAAATACAAAAAGATGGACGAAATATTTAAGGAATAGATTTTAGTTATTCTGTTTTCTTCGGATTCCGATACAGTATTAGTAATTTGATGCAAGAACATTTCAGCTATGAATTAAATTAAAAATATTCTCAACAAACTAATTTTAAAACTAAATATTCAATGTACAAAAGATTGTGCTCACCTTATTTGATAAATGTTTATTACCTCAATGATTTAAGAAAATTTGACACTTTTTACACAGTTCAACCCCAGCATTTTATTTCCTGATCACTGATTAATTATTAAGAAAATATATAAATATACTTATTAAAAGTTTAAATCAAACTTTTTTTTTGTGCAAACGAAAAGATAGTACCTAAGTATTAAACAATACATTATTATGTATATTGTAACATTCGTAACGAATTCTTTATAAAAGTTATGCGGAATTAACTTTTCTCCTTACTACGGTAAGACTTGAAATTGTATTTTTTTATATTCTTCCATTTTATATCAATTCTCACACACAAATCAAAAGAAATATCGTAATCGAAACGAAGTAAAAGTACATATACTGGATCGTTTCACCGGCGTCCCTTGAAGCCCCTGAGCCCCTTGTGTATGTGAAGCATCCCGACGCAGCTCCAGGCCGGGTAGTTAGCAATAGGTTTATTGGCAACCTGTGGTGCGGCCCGCGGCCAGGCCGGCCACCGGAACTGCCCATGCTAAACACGGCGGAACACACGAACGCCGCCGGATATTGCGCGATTATAACACCCCCGACTAGATTGATCTCAGGGGAACAGACACACATGACGAGAAACAACAATGCCTTAGTGTCTGCAGTGAAATGAAAACAAATACAAATTTATCGAATACAATTTTATTCAATAAAATTTAAATCTTTTAAAGGTTTAATCATAATAGGTAAATAATATCAAAGTATAGTTATTTTAATAATAAATAATTATAATTGCATACATTCATATAGTAGAATTAAAAATTAAGATTGAAAATACAATTTTTGCTACATTTATGCATCCATTATAAAGATTATACAGGATGTTCCATTTAAGCACTTATAGTTCTCGAGATAGCAATGGTATTTATAATACTTACTCACAAAATTTTAAATGCAGAATATTCCACAACTATGGATAAAAAATGAAGGATATATACTGTACGACGTGATGATCATGAAACAAAAAGATTGGTTTAAAAGTTCGCAAAATTAAAGTAGACATTTTTGTACCACTGAAGAAACTATTAATTAGAAAATATTAGACATTTACTAGTAATAGATATTATGGAAACAATTACTTTCATTGTAACAAATTTGAAAAAAAAAAATATTAAAAATAACTACCAACCAATGGTAATTGCTGTTTAAAAAATTCTTTTTGTTTTAAAATCAGCACGACATACAGTGTATACCTTTTATTTTTTTGCAACACCCTGTATAACAAATACGGGCAGTAGTGGCTCACTTCGTTACCACATTTTAATATTTATTTATTATATTTAATATTTATTCGTTGAAGAAAATTGTTAAAATAGTACAACCTAAAACCATGACTTAAGAATTAAACTTAGGAAAAAGGAGTTAAGCTCACGAAAAAGGAATTAAGCTCAGGTAAAAGGAATTAAGTCAATTACTATAATTTGCAAGCCCAAATAATTTGCTTGAAAGGACTTCACATGTTTAATTTGTAATCTTTTGAAAATGCTTAATTCGCGGGAATCAATTCAAAAATATGTATTTAAATCAATTTACAATTTGTTTTGAATTAAATCAAGCCCATTCTGTGTATGAATCTATAAAATATTTTTCTTGTAAGGTTTTGGCAATTTAGTGCTCTCAAAGTGAGAGTACGGTGTTAAAATCTGCGGTAATTCCGTCTTATTCATCTGAATTAGAGTGAAAGCTGCGGCTACATTAAGTAAAATGCGGGGTAGGTATATTAGCAGCATTTCGCCAGGCTTTTAACTAAACTGAAGTAAACTAATTATGAAATTCCGGATGGAATTTTCCCCAAAATTTGTCACGAAACGTTGTTCCATAAGAAAAGTTTTAACAGCTGTGCAATATTTCGTCTTCTCGCTGGCTTGCGTACACAAACGAAACGACTTTGGTGCGTGGCTTTGGCGCGGAAATCTTGACGAATGTTCGCGCGACGCTGCAGTAGCGAGACACTACCCCGAAGGGTTGGGCACGACTAAGCCGACAAATTCTTCCCGGTGTTTTATGGGGCTCAATACTTGCGCCCACGTAACACCTAAACCTAAATTAGGATGAGCCCGAGATTTACTGCTTTAAATTCGTCACAAGGCCACCAACACCACTTTTTATTCAATTTATTTTATTGCTATTTACTTCATTTAATTGCTTTTATCTTTTAGATTGTTGGTCGGTTTATATCCACTTAAATATATAGAAACCTAAATTCTTAAGTTAGTTGTTAATGTTTAGGTGTTTACAAACCAGGTGTTGCGAGTTCGAAACCCGGCAAAGTTATGGATTTGTCGTTCAATCCAAATCAAATTTGACGTATGTATCTAATTCGTGATAAAATAGTATATTACGAAACGTGAATTGTAATTGACAGTTTTTAAAAATCACTTATATTAAGAAGTTCGTATGCTATACCTGGACAAGAAAAATAAAATAGAATTCAAAATTAATAGGTTTCAGATTGTTGTCAAACTAAACAAAAGAAAGAATCTTAAATGAACAATTCTTGCAAAATTGTCATTTGGCAATTTGGCATTTATTTTGATTTATAATAACTGTGATGTAATCATGTATATCAATTATGACATAAATATTAAATTTTTTGTGATAGAATTTTGTTTTTAATAAGAGATTTATCCATTAAAAACTCACTATATATGAGTTGTTTGTCACTACCACTTACTTGGTAACTATGGTCACCTAAGTCAATAATAAATTATTATTAACCATAGACGGTAATGAAAACTATCAATTTTTAAAGAAATTCAAGTCTCCAAATGCAGATATTGTTTGAATTATTTAACACTAAAAAATGGTGAAGTACGAATTCACAATTTAATTATGTAATCTAAATTAAATAAATAAAAAAAATAAACCAAATAAAAAATGAGGTTGACAAACTGAAAAATGAAATATAAAAACAAAGATAGAAATAAGTATATATTTGTTTTTTTTTTAGTTGGATTGGGATTGAAGTGCTAGTACTGTTAATTAATTTTTATTAAATTAAAAAGAGAAAAAACATGAAGTTATAGTAGGCATTACAAATATATTGAATATTATTAAATATAATTTATGTTCATGTAGATAGAACCAAAAATACATAAATTATAATACTCTTTTTTTTATAAATGTAAAATTTTATTGCAACAAAATTTATTTTATTGGCCAACATACTTTCGACAATAATTGCAATTACTATACGTACAATTATTTAAAAATATGATAACTTAAACTTTTACTACTTGAAATTTCCCCATACCACCATGACAATTCACATATTTATCAAACATATCTCAACGAATTATTCGAGAAATTGAATATAAATTCGCAGATAATTTTCAGCTGTCCCGTATGACGTGTACAGAACGATTATTGTTGGCGACATGAGTTTTTATTCCGCGAAGACATTACATTTTATGATGGAATGTCTTATGTCTTTAATTGATGAGAGGAATTCAATGCCATGTGCAATGTTTGAACCAGTACGCTGGCTAGTGTATACAGAACATCAGCTGACAGGCAGGCAGCTGTTCTAGTGCTAGAGTTTTTAGTGCTTTTCAAAGTTATTGTGGTGGTTTACAGTGAATATAATTTGTCAAGACAATGTACTTTCAATTGTGATACATACTGCAAAAAAGTGAGACAATAATAACGACTTATTATAAGGTATTAAAATTTGAGGTTCAAAGTTTGTCAGTGTATATGAAATTTATGAATACCGTAAGTATTAAATATCAGAAAAATCTTTGTGTTGTCCCAGGTACTAATAACTGGTGTAAAGAAAATACCTAAAAGCCCATTTTAGCCCAGAACCATATTTTGATTGGTCTATCTCCCAGTAAAATTTACAAATTTTTATTACATTTTATTCATAGTATATTTAAAAAATTGTAATTCTATTTATTTTAGTGTTTACAAGTGAATATATTATATAAATTATGCATAAGATGAAGAACTGATTTTATTAAGTAAATTACTAAATTTGCTTTATCAGTTATATCATCAATATATACAGAGGCTATTTTTTTATTTCAGAAATCTTTTTCAATTAAAAATTAACTTATTTTTTGTATCGTACTATTTTGAAGTTTCATTTAACTACATTTTCTTTTAAATAAAATATAAACTAACTGATTTTTAAAAAAATGAAACAAATCATGTGGGAACGCTAAAATTAAATAAATCTTTCAAAACCTACTTTTAGCAATCAATAATGTTTGTGTACTTATGAATATTACTATAGGTCGGCAACCTATGGATTACCAAGCTATTCTTAGGGAATGTCATATCTTGCTGACATGATTTTGGCTTCGTTTTTTTGTATTTAGTGTTATTTATTTTCACACATTGTTTGTATAGAACTTAATATTATATTTTTTAATTTTATTTAAATTCAGTCCATTTCAGTCCGATTTACTCATCTTATTTCTGTAGAATTAATCTAACAAATTTAATGCTAAACTATTTATTTGACCAAGTAAACGATTTTCATATCTAGTCGCATTTTTAAGAGCTTTTACCTCTCGCCACTCTGACCGTTGTTTATATCGAAACTAACTTTTCTTTTTCTTATATTACTCCAGGTATCGCTTATTAATTTCATAATGTAAGTGATTTTGATGTCACGAAATTTAAGAAATCTCGACCTTAAGTTTGTCATTTAGTTCATGATATATTGTCTATATAATACTTCCTTGTAGTAAGGACCATTGCTGTAGTAGACGATAAAATATAATATATTTAGGAAATCTCTACATTAAATTTGTCATTTAGTTCATGGTATGTAATATAACTACTATTGTCTATATGGCTCTTCCTTGTATTAAGGTGCCGACCCTTGCTGTTGTAGACGATGAAATATAGAATAAAGAAGAATTAATTTTTTGAAAATTTCATGGACTTTACTGGGATTTGAACCCAGGGCTTTCCCGAGCAGTTCATGAATCTTTCTCCTGTCTTTTGTCTTTTTTACAAGTATACTCTCTGTTCGAGCATTGAATACTTACTGATGACTTCACACACTTGGTGGAACCACACTGCAGTAATAAACTGAGATGTCTCAGTTAGTTACTGCGATGTAGAATATCCTACTAGAAATGGGAAGACCAGGGTTCAAATCTCAGTGAAGTCCCTGAATTTTTCAAAAATTTAATTCTTCAGTATTAAATGTTGAATCGTCATGCGGTTCTAAATGTTATAACTTTACTGTGTAAAAACAGTGTCTCAATTAGATACAGAATATTTAGGAAATCTCCAACTTAAATTGGTTACTTAGTTCATGGTACCTACATAATATAACTATTATTATCTATACGGCTCTTTCTTGTGGTAAGGTGCCGACCCTTGCTGTTGTAGATGAAATATAGTAGAACTAAGTAACAAAAATGTTTGCCGGAAAGTCATTAGCGATGTTTGTGTAAATGTTCACATTCTGCACAATTCCTGCGCATTGGCTGGTGGTCATGCTCATTGCCGTTCGTTTCATTATGACAAGAACAATTATAGGTTTGGTGTAAAATGGTTAGTGAGTGAGCCCCGTGGCTGCGGCGGCGGCTGGTGTCTCCTTAATGCGTGCCTGATTTATCGGCTTAGTTGCAAATGCAAATTCCACTCCCGCACCCTGTCATTAATCCGCATAAATCAAATCCCACCACGGCTACTTTTCATTTCTCCACCAATCGACAAGCAAAACGAAATAACGCGCCAAACATATTTACATTTTTAATTTCAAACTTTGGGGGAACCTTAACTTTCGAACAAGTTCAAGAACAACTGCACGCAATAATAATTTTTGTAGGACAAATATATCCTTGAAGTTCCTTGGGATATAATCAAAAAGAAAATATTATATAATATAGCTTTATCTATAGCCCAAACTAACAAATAATTCGAGCTAATAACGACACCTTTTGTAACAGCATAGAAAAGTTCACTATCTTCTCGCGAAATAGTGAGGAATAGTTATTTGTCAAACTAGAGAGGAAAGCGTATCTTTTTACCATTCGAGTGAGAGTGGAAAAAGTGCTTTCCTTTCGTGTTAGACACAGCATTTTTTTCACGACATATTTTAAAAATCCATTTATTTGAATGAATAGGCGCAGCAATATGATAAGTTAGGTTATGACTGTACTGACTGTACTGTAAACTTTGACGTTTACAGATGCAGTTGTTTATTTCCAATATGTCAATTTAAGTTGTTAAATTGTGAAATAATGTGAAAAAAGAAAAGAACAAGACATAATTGCCATAATTTTATTAAAGAATATCATTATTAAATAAAAAAAATTAATATAACTATGAATTTTTCCAATATTACGTACTATACTGTTGGTAACACTGTACATTTTCCTCTCTAGAGAGGGAAAAGTAACTTTCTCTCTATATCGCGAGAAGAAAGTAGTGCTTTCTATGCATGTCGTGAAAAAAATTATTTTTCTACGACCATTAATATATTTGTTTGTTGTATGTTTGTTATTGCTACGGATACGTACTACAAAGACAAAGTTAATGTATAAATTCGTATCATATAATTCTGTCACAAATCATATTGTTTTTTTTTTTTGTAGCTAGTTGCTTGTATGATTTGTAGCATTTGTTTTCGGCTCATGCTACAAACTGTCATACTAGTATGAAATTAGTAGCATTCCATACTTGTTGTACAATATACTATTTCCTCTCTATTAAATGGAAATTTACAATGTTACCAACATTATAACATGGATATTATTTTATAATGTAATATTGAAAAAATTTATTATTATAATCAAAATTCTTATTAATAATGATAGTTTCATATTTAATAATGATATACTTTAACAAAATTATGGCAATTTAAATAAAAATAACTATACATTAAAAATTTTTGTTGTTAAAATGTATGTAGGTACATTTTGTTTCTAAATTTCAAAATATAAGTTTAAATACAACTGATTTATTTTTATTTTTTTAATTGAACTAGTCTTAAATAGCAGTAAAGTGTTTTTAATACTGAAGAAGTAGTCATATTCATTTTTTGGTTCAGGAAAGTACAGCTTTTCTACCTAGAAGCACAAATACCTCTTATGTATATGTTTTCATTATCTTTAATTTATATGTTTATATAGTAATTAATTTAGATTTGTCATGTATAAAAAAATTGTTCCAATTAATTTATGTAAATAACGCAATTATTACAATTTGTCGTAATTAGAATTAATTTTTGAAACTATTTACCTATTTAACAGCAATTATGTTATTATGATTCAAATATCAATGCTATTTAAAAAATTATTCATAATTGATTTAATTTGAATAATTACATTTGAAAATCAATACTTCCTATTGATTTTATTTTGTTGTTCATTCTCTATTTTATTGGATTGGTTCCGGTAGGGGTTGAACCCCAGTATTAGTCCGCGCCTACGCCACTGGTCGGTCACCGCGTGTTGTATTTCTTGTTTTAAAATATGCCCCATGTTATCTGTCAAGAGCACGCTTAGATTTACTTCTTAACTTTTTCTTGAATACATTAAAATATTAAATATTTCTTTAGCAGATAGCATAAATCATGCGTTTGCCGCATCTTGCTCTGTAGGCTGCGTTGTTGTTTGCCAAACATTCTAAGAATTATCCGAAACAAAAAACTGCAAGCGGAGACATTTTATTATGTTATCTGCCATGACAAAATGGCGATATCAGACGTACAATGACGGCAAAAAATTGATATACAGACTAGGACTAGAAGATTCTTTCAACGAAAACATTTTCTAGTACATTTAACGTACATATTTCATAATCAAAGTGAATTAATACTACTTTACACAGTTTAACAGAATAAAAATTTTGCTATCAAATTCAAATAAATGGGAATGGATTAGTCTAGTCACTTATATATTATATTCTTATCGGCGTATCATTTGACTTTACAATAAATTATACAAAAGATATATTTTCTTCTTTTTAAAAGTGAGTTTATAAAATTAATATTTAATAATATAATAGTATATGTATGCAGTAGTAACAGGGGAAGGAATTTCCAAACCAGCTGATGCTGTATTTTTGCATAATCCCGAAAATATTTGAAAATATTAAATTTTTAGCTCAAAAATTTTCAAATTTTGTAAAATTTTCTTTGTAATATTTTTTAAAGAATTACCTACGCTGATACCAAATTTACAAACAGAATGTAATTATCTCTTTTCGTTTTAGAGATATTCGCTCTCAAAGTTGTACCTCTAAAAAGTGTGTTTTTTGAGTATATGCCAAAAATGAGTACAGATACAATCTCAACTACCGTACCATTCGATTCTACGGGAAAAATTATATAAAGAAATATTATGTCCACATATACGTTCTTTGGAACGATTAGGTGGAAAATAAGAAAAACGAGAAAACCTAAATTTAAATTTTTCGCCTCGAAACTTTTTATCTCCAAAATTTTTCATTTTTCAGGCTTAAGTAGATATCAATGCGCTAATTTCAAATTTTCAAACAGAATTCAATTATCTTTTCCCGTTCTCGAGATATTTGAGTTCAAAGTTATACCTAAAAAATCAGGTTTTTTAGGTATACCCCTTAAATAGTTAGGTTTTAGGTTTCGGCGACTCCACCATTCGATTCTACGGGAAAAATTACATAAGTGTACCAATTTTCAGATTTTTATCTCAACAGATAGAATTTCTAGAAGCAAAAACCTGAAAATGGCGAAAAATGGAAAAAATCGTAAGGGGTTCATCAGGCATTTTTTTCGATTTTGGCCATTTTCGTTTTTACTTTCTGCAAATTGTATCCTTTGGAATAAAAATCTAAAAATTGGTATACTTATGTAATTTTGCCCGTAGAATCGATTAGTGAGGTCGTCGAAGTCGTAAACCTAACCCATAAATGGGTATACCTAAAAAAACTGTTTTTTTAGGTATTGCCAAAATTCAACTTTGAACACGAATATCTCGAGAACGATAAGAGATAATTAAATTTGGTTTGAGAATTTAAAATCAGCGCATCGATATTTACTTAAGTTTACAAAATGAAAAGTTTTTGAGAACAAAAGTTTCCGGGAGAAATTTTGAAATTTAGGTTTTTTCGATTTTCTCATTTTTCACCTAATCGTTTCAAAGAACGTATATGCAGAGAAAACATTTCTTTATGTAAATTTTCCCGTAGAATCGACTGGTATAGTCGTTGAGATTGTATCTTTACCCATTTTAGAGATATAGCCAAAAAACACACTTTTTTGAGGTGCAACTTTGATAGCAAATATCTCAGAAATGAAAAGAAATAATTCAAATCGGTTTGAAAATTTGAAATCAGGGCATCGAGATCTATTAATGTACTCTTATTCCCAAAAACAAAATTTTAGGTACAAAAATGAGTATTTTTGGGATATTTCGCGTTTGTCAATACAATTCTCCTTATATGAGTTAAGATTATTTTATATATTGTTTTGTTTATTCATTAGGTACCCAAACAGTTATTAATGACACTAAATATACAAAACCTCCACCATAGAATAATTTGAAATATAGAAATATTTTGTTTAGATAGTAATATTTTCTAAACAAATTACAAAGTACTTGCATTTTTTAGTGTTAAAAATAAAAAATTCTCCTTTCATTATGTAATAATCGTTTTTGTTTTTCAGGTGAGTGTACCTAAAGTTGTCCTGTTTCTGCTTTCGTTGCTTTGGTGAGTGCCCTGCATACTGATTTACACAGCTTTAATAACTAGTTCGTATATTATACCGCAATTAAATACATTGCTTCTTCAGCAGCATTACATTACGTCCTTGAATAAATTTACGGCTTTACTTGATATCATCATTGATTATTAATAAAGATTTCCAGGCGTAATCCGATTTATATAAGTCGGTTTTTCGCGAATTTCGTTGTTTTGTGTTCATTAGCGAAAATGTGATTTATGCGCCGGTCTTTGTTCGTGTTAATTTATGAAAAATTCTCTCTCACCTTGAAATATTAACCGGGAGATTAAATCATGCGGTATGAGTTATGTTTGGATAATTTGTGGGACCGGCCATGTGGGAATTCAGTTAGATTGAAATTCGAGAAGCTCCGAGATTCAATGCGGGATAGCTCAGTTTTTGTACTCGGATTTAGGTATTTGTGTATGATAAATTTATTACGATCATGGCTTTATTTATTGCCAAATCAAAAAGAGATTTATTTACTTACAATAGAACACATCTATTACAAATATTTCTTAAAGTAACTCTAGTATTAATATTTTTTTAATTGCATACTTTATTATACAAATTATTTATTCTTACATAGTGTTTATTAAAATAGGTCCTAGACTATAGAAACTACTTTAGAGGAAGTACTAACTAACTTCTTGGATTAGGAGAATGAAGCCATAGCACGGAAGCGGTTTTTAAGTGGTTCCTACAAAAATGGCAGACAATATCACAACAGATGTACCGTGATGTTTGGTTTTTACAACCCAAAACGGCACAAAATGGTATTATATTTGTAGTTTTAAAGAGAAGTATTTATACAGTCAAAAAAAAGTATTTAATTACATATAACAAATGAAAGCGTGGCTCCTGGGTCCTACAAAAATAGCGGATTGACATTTATCAGCTGATGAAGCTTGGCTTTACTAATTTATGCTCATACTCCCTCTATAGTTGTTTCTACATTCTTAAGAAATAGGTACTTATATTCATTTTATTCTAGGTTTATTATGTTAATATAAATAATTATAGGTAGACATATATAACGTTTTTTTTTAGTATTTCAGTAATTTTAAATAGCATTTATATTTTGTACGGATTTTTAGTTATATTCTACGCTATTTTATTTAATGGCTGAAGTGTTTTATTTTGTTTTATATTCTTTACACTACTGCATTTGAATGAACATTAAAATTTTACTCCTACCTTAATATACCCCAGCGAATAAATTACAACAAGAATTTACAAATTACAATTACTCATAAACTTAAAATCGGACATAAATTATCCTTTCGTGCACCCTTTATATCTTACCCTCCAGATGTTATTTCTCACCCTTCCATATATTCTTAACTTCCTCTCCTCCTACAATTCCAATTATTTTGTGCATTTTCTCTTCCTCATTAGTCTGTTTATTTTTTTTGTTTAATGACTGCGCTTTTGCACTTACATGCAGTACTATGTTTATTTATTACTGAATTTATTAATATTTATGGTGAAACTTGAATTAAACTAAATGTTTTATAGAAACTGAACTGCAAATTAATTTATTAAACACATTCTTTTGATTTTTATTAAAAAAAATATTTAATCGTAACAGCTATTAGAACAGATAGATAGAGAGATCTAAGATATCAAGATAAAAATTCAGTGGAATAATCTTTATCTTTTTATGTACACTAATGCTTAAGAAGTTTCTCACTCTTTTCTTCATATTATCATTGGGTAAGTAATTATATACTCATTAATATTATGTATACCTTTCACAAAAAAGAAAAAAAAAAGAAATTAGATTCTTAAATATTGGGTTTTATTTAATAAATAAAATTTATTCGAAAACAAAAATTATAGTTTTTGTTGAGTATGCTGAAAATGCGTGAAAGACTTCTTATAAAAAAAGCACAAACCAGTATAGGACTCTCTCAAAAAACATATAAATCTTTAAAATTTTGTGTCCATTACTCTCATTTTTTGCCATCCGCCTTATCTTACCTCAGTTTAAAGTGAGATGGGCTGAGCAGAGAATTTTGTGTAGTAAAAAGAACGACAATTCTAGTTATCAGCTTTAGAACTTTTGTCTGAATATGTGTGCTATCCTTTGAATTGAATTTGATGTACATAATTTAAAACATTGGTATTAATTTTAAATTAACCTTTCTTTAACAATTTCTTAAAAAAAAACTAACTTCCATTACAATTTTCGTACAAAATTCTATAATGAAAAAAAATATTGATTGACATTAAAGTCTAACCCAATTCTTCAGGTTCAAAACTTAGAAAGTACAACATTTCGAAGTCACTAAACATCAACAGTTCAGAAAAAAAGAACGGTCAGAGAAGTAAAGCTAACCAACTGATGTGAGTTTCGATTATACTGAGATTTTATAAAAATAATGTGACTACTCGTATTGTAACAAATATGCTTATTACAGTAGATTTTTGTTGAGGGTTCTGATCACTGTTTCGTCATTTCATTGTCTGTAAGACATCAGTCCGACCATCAAGACGTACCCCAATTCACCAAGCCACCACAGATTTCCCTTTCCTCATTATTCCTCTCCCTCTGAGCATCTGTTCCACCTTCTGTAACTCCCAATTCTTCCTCCCGTTCTGGACACGTTGGCCTATGAATTACGATGTTCATTGACATCAATACCTAACCCAAATCTTCAGCTGAAAAACTTAGAAAACACAACAGTTCGAGGTCACTAAGCATCAGTAAGGGAGGGAAGAACGATTTTCACTTTATTTCAGATAAAAAGAACGATCAAAATAAGTACACCATCTGATGTGAGCTACGATTACACTAAGATTTTGTGTAAAAAGAATGCGATTTCTCGTATTGTAACAAATAAGTTGATTACAGTAGATCTTTATTATGATTTCTGATCAATGTTTCGGCATTTATTGTATGTCAGACATCTTTCCGACCATCAAGACGTACCCCAATTCACCAACACCCCACCTTCATTCCCTTCTTCATTACTCCTCTCCCTCTGAGCGTCTGTTCCACCTTGTGTAACTCCCAATTCTTCCTCCCGTGGCCACGTTGGCGTATGATGAACGGGCGTGTTGAGGTAGCCAGCAGCCGCGCCGTAACTCACGCAAGACGGACGTGCGCTCCATGCCAATATCTTCATACCGCGCTGCGTACATCAAACCTCTCGATACGGTGGAGAAACACCCGCTGCGAACAAGGCTACAGAGCAACAAATGCTAGGAATGCACAAGAGAGAGACACTCTGGAACAAATTAATTCGTATCAATGACAAAACCAAAATACACCAAACTTATAATAAGTTTATAAAATATTATATCAGGTGTACCTTACATTGAACGGTTTATTTCAGGCACTTTTTATTTAGGAGGAAAATGAACTGATCTTAATTTAAGGCCGTCTGACACAGTACCTAATCTCTTACTAAATTCAAAACAAGAAAAAAAAATCTTAAGTGGTTAATTATGTTTCTTATATTACATGATGCTTATAACATCATCTTATATTCTATATTGATTAAGTCCTGTATCGGACAGTCTTTATAATGAACTGAACAGAACTTCTACCAAAATACTATATTTTCTTTGACACAATAAATTCTTTAAATTTGTGTTTATTATAAAGTATATACCATTTTAATCTCTACAACTGTATTCAAACACTGCAAAAGTTATATAGAGTTATTACAAGTTATTCGGCAATATTCAACATACCTTGCAAAGAATAGGATACTCGCGACTTGACGTCACTTATCTATTACATTTAATAAAGTATATTTTTTTTAGATTTTTTGGGTTCTGCTATAAATCCTAAACCATGGCATTTGAACTCGTAACTCGCAATAAATTTTTAATTTTCCACAGATGTCTAATAATTAATTACTAAAATTTAAATACTATTATATTATCAAAACGAATGTCATTATTTGGTGGAAAACTATCAATGAATGAATGCAGTCGAATTCATTGTTCCCGATTTAAGATCATGTAGACCGGAGAGTCTCGAGAATCATCGCAAAAAATTAATAGTTGGAAGAAGAGAAATATATTACTGTTCATTTTGCGATATTTGTCGATGAATGAAAATATTAACTAATAAATATAACACTCGTGTTTCTGACAAATAAGAATATTTTCAAATTAAAAGGGAAATCCATGATGACAGGTGAAAATCTCAGTAATGTTACAACACCATTTGTACAAAAGTATATAATAATACTTATAGGAAAACCAGAATAATTTTATTATAAATAGGCTTAAGCTAAATAAAGGTTGGACACCATTGACCTAAACAGTTACTTATTATAATATTATATTTACTTTTGATCGGTATATATCGGAGTATATAGGGAACAAACATTTACAATCTATGTATATAATCACTCATTTATTCTTCGATTATAAAAAAAATATTTACATATTTTCTTTTTCTTAGTAACCGTTATTTTATGCGTACTTTCTTCGTAACCGTTTTTCATGAAAGTACCATGGCTTGCCGCGATTGTAGATTAATTTCAAATTTATGGATTTGCATGATTTAATACCATGATCAATTAATGCTTTAATAAAATGCCGCTAGTAAAATTAATCTTATTGAGATCTTTATAGCCATGTCCATATGTGTTAAATATGTATGTAAACAGGTGTTTCTCTAAATCACATCTATTTGATTTTAAGGTTGATTTGACACGATATCTGTCTCAATATTTATTTATTAACGAGTAGCAATGTAAAGCTAGTAATTATCTAGAAATGTAGTTGAGAAAGTAACTAGCAAACGTTATTTCGCGTTGATGTAAACGCATATAGACCTATGAATACAGAAAAGGTCATTTTTCATTGCAATGGCGTAAATAAGAATTTAACTTTTAAATTTAATTGTGGCTAGGAAAGTATGATATACTTGGGAAAATGTGCCACAGAAATGAATATGTAAAACTGGATTCATGTGCATATTTTCAATGGAAATATAATTAAAATAAATTGTAATTCAGTATATTACGAGTGTATCTTTTACTTTAAATATATTGGCAAAAGTATTTCAAAAAATGGGCTATATACGTAATAAGAATATTTGTACATGATATATTTTATACAATTTGATAGTATTAAAAGTTTATATTGACGAAAATCAAGTCAAAAATTATAAGATTAAATGAATATTAGTCATAAGTCATAATTGCACTACCTTATTGGCTAATACTTAATATATGTATACACTTCATGAAATGTAATTTATAATTTTTAGTCAATCTAGTCATTACAAATTACTGTGTATAAATGTAATGGTGTCATTGCTGACACTGATAGCTATTTAAATAAATGACTTAATTACATTTCATTAAATTTATAATATTTTGAATTAAATCTTACAGGCGTGCTTATTATTTTGAAAATAAAATTAGTTGTTGTAAACCAAAGAAAGTTTTGACGTCCATATGTTTATTTGGAAGACACACTTGTTTCTTATTTTTTTTTGATAGAACTAAAAATTTGAAAAGAAAAAATATATAGACTAAAATTTGAGATTAAATGTCTGTATATACCTATGAAAAAAATAATGAAATACATATATTACAGGTATTACAATTTTGTGAATATCTGTTCCAACTCTTAAATAATGTTTGAAATATTATTTTAGTTGTAAAAGGATTCAAACTCTATCATCGAAAATTGGTAGAATTTTTAATTTGTAATATTTGCACTTCAGTTCCTTTTCGCAGGTAATGAAAAATACCCTGCTTTCTTCTGATTCCGGTTTAACCCTTTCTGTTTCAAACATAATTCGCATTTGGAAATTCGCACTACTTTTCATAAATAACGTATGACGTATTTAGTTTGGAGATATGCAAGAAATGTGATACGAGGAAGAGATGGTGTTTTCCTGCATGTAAGAATGTTCAGCTGCACACATCTTGCGGAATCAGACCGGCGCTAGCTTCTCAATATGGCGGACGTAGCATAATTAACGTAACTAATACTGCAGCGAAGAGATTAATATGCAATAATTTACTGCTCGCGTTGCAGTTGGTAACACTGCTCCAAGCCGGCATCTCTCTCTCGCTCGCACGCCGCCGTATCGCGCCATCTCCTTCCAGCAGCCGTAGCTTTGTCTGCAGCTCGACTTGCGGAGAGATGATTAAGTGACTTCATTTAGAACACAAATTCCACCAAATGCAAATTTAATAAGTGGTTTTTTTCTCGCTGGGTGTCTGCCGAGTGTTTTTTTGTACCCAGCCTTGTACGCAGTATGGAAATCATCCTATTCCACAGCTTTCGGTTTGGGCATGTAGAAGAGTTTTTTGTTACACGTAATTTTATGCCGCGTTTTAACTCAGCGGGGCAGTATTCCCAATAAAAATTTGCCTAACATCCATAAAATTTGTAAAATTGTTATGACCTAATTCACTCAATTTCCATATCACTTTTCATTTATAATGAACTTCATTCATTTCCAACAAAAAGGCCAATACGGAAGAGATGTATGAATGGATTCAACTGAATTATTCATCTTCTCTCGGATCAGATTTGGAGATAAATTTTATAGAAATCATTGTGAACTCTCTTTATCTATTATTAGGAAATATTTTTCTTATGATACCAATATCGCTAGAGAAAACAAGGGTTCAAACAAGTAAAGTGATTACTTTTAATTATAAAATTAAACTAGATTAAAAAATAAAATAAAAAAAAAATACTTCGAATCCGAACTATTATTTCTTGGCTAAGGAAGTCAGAATTCTTGTTTTCTTATTAATTTTTTTTAATTTCAAAACTAGGCTGCTCATAAAATGCAGGGTGTATCAAAAATAGGTAAATTGAAAAATATTCCAAATTCTTAAGCAATGGTCTTTAACCTTTTTTGGTGCTCACGTTCCCCTATATCTTTAAATCTACTTTGGCACCTCTAAGAGCTAGAATCTGAAGAGAAAAATTTTGAAAAAACAAATGGGAAGAATATGTTTTAAAGCGATTTTTATATAAATGAATTTGTTCTATGAAACAATTATTTATTACGACTAACTTTGTCGTACTACTGGTTAAGAACCACTATTCTGAAGGATTAGAAGGAAATAAATAATCTATGAAGCAATGGTTCCCTTAAAATATTAGTATAAAAAAACAACAATAACAACTTGAAATGATAAGTTTTTCTATTCTTTACTATAGTAGTAATAATTGTAATACTAGTGAGTTTTATTATGTACATGTACGAACAAATGTTTTATAAAGTCATTTTTTAGCATTGATTTTTAATTTGGAATCCGCTTGAAGTGAGTTGAAGAGCTAAGCGATTTTTTCCATTTGCAGAATTTGAATTCGGGATGTATCTGTTTGCAAATGATCGAATTGAGTCGGCAGTAAATCATGTTGTTTTTGCCGGTGCGGTTATCTCGCGGAATTAGGCGAGGGCGGCGGTTGAAGCGGGTTCCTATTGAACTCTGCGTTTGCTCCTTTATCAGTTTCCTTCTGCTCGCTGTTCGACTGTTCCCACTCCTATCAAGCCATCTCATTACTACCATGCAATTATCAAGAGGAGCAGATATGAGGAGATATACAGAACACGATTGTATTCGGAACTCAGTTACGTTTCTCAAATAGGTGTTCTTGGGCATAAGCTTCATTTGGAATATTAATTATTAATTTTACATAAATACATTATAATAATAATGAATATAGACAATCGTTTCGTACATCATTTCATTACAAAACAAAAAAATATAAAAACTAAATTAGTAAAAACAAGCAACCCCAAATCTAGGGTTTCAAAACATTTTATAGTTAATTTTGCCCTTTACCAGACGACCAAATTCATGTAAGAAAATAGTATGATTTTCGTAATTACCCTATTAGTAGCACTGGTTTTTTCTATAACACTCCGTTGACAATGGTAACCAAATAATAAATGTTATAGAAACTAATACCCGAGACACATGACAAAGTAAGTGTTTAGTTGACATCGCAAGTTGAATGACAGTTGAGGTTGTTGTTGAGGATAATGTTGATATCTAGTTAGATTATTCTTATTTGGGTTGACGATTGACAATGAAATATAGTGGCATGGGTAGTACTCTAAATCTAAAAACTACTACGGTGTCTTTAATGACTGCATATTTTTTTGACATGGTTATATTGCATTTGCTCATGTGCAAGAAATTTCAAATAATGTCTTCAATTGAGAATTTACTTAATGCTTGTTATTAAGTTAAATATATTACAGATTTGTAAGTGAGGATAGTACTAAAGTAAGAAAGTTTGGGAAGCAAAGAATATAGGGTGCTGTGCAATGGAACGCTGTATCGCATTGACCATCGTGTTTCTATTTGCGGGTTTAAATCATGTGCAATGAAATGTACGTGTAAGTGGTACATTAGTATGAATTTCTTGCGGTGGAATAAACATGTTGGAAGTAATAAAGCTGTTGTCTGCGTCATCGATAACCGATAGCGATACAGCCGCGACAGTCGCACCGGCTGCGGAAAGAACTTCCATAATGCGCCCTCACAACAGTGATTTGTGGACCGGCCTTAAAGTACAATAAAAGAGATAGAACACAAATTTAGATAATGCATATTTTACAGACGTATAAATCAGCAGATGTATGTTCAGAAGCAGCATAACTTCGCATACAAATCACATAAATGGCTTTGGCATATCGCAATGATACATTTATTTACTAATGTGGAAAAAAGTGCGCTCGTGCCAACGTTTTAATATCTTGACGAGGGAGAACTTATGCTGCTTACTTGCAGGGTAATTGCCTGCGTTGCATTGTGGCTATTGGCAATGGACTCCGGTCTTACCAAATTAGCGGCTCCAAACACAAACGCATCCTGTATCTACCCCATTACTCACTCGCATTATTGTTTGTCTTCTAACTTCTTCGTCTATTTAAACAACGAGTAAATCAATTATAATAACCCTACTATATTTCCGCGTATTACCAAACAACAAAGAATACTCCACTTTGGTGACCGAAACTTTGGCAAAATATCTAATAATATAAAACAAAAAAATCAGTGTAATATGTCGCCAATTTACTTTACTATTTCTATAAAATTACAAATTACTATAATCTAAAATAATGTGTAACTAATTGATAATTTCGAACTTTCGTTGTGTACTTAAGTCTCTATTATTATCAAAATAATAAACTTTTACAATAGGGTAAGTGAGGGAGAGATGAACCGGTAGGAGAAATGGACTTTTGATTTTAAAAGTACCTTAGAGTGATGTATTTCATAGGGAATGCTCATTTTATTGTTTAGAAACAATGTAAGGAACCGATTGAACAAAAATGAAGTCAACACTGAATAACTTAAAATTTATTTAAAAAATTGACAAAAATTGTACCTTATATACATAGTTAGTTATTTACTACTTCGGTAGGTTTAAACTAATTATGTACATACTTAATAAAAAGTGCATAAGACTTAACGTCACCTGAAAATGTGGTTGTATTTGCAAACAGTCATAAGTAATTTTTTCCAATCATCCTTATTTATCGTTTTTTTTCAACTAATTATGTACATACTTTATAAAAATTTGCATAAGACTTAACATAACCTAAAAATGTGATTCTATTTGTACACAGTCATAAGTAAATTTATCCAATCATCCTTATTTATGATTTTTTTAAAATAATATTTCAAACAATAACTATATCGTCTACCGTTCTATTGCGAACGATTTTTCCTGTTTTTCGGTTAAATTGATCATTTGACAAAAAAAAATTTCAGGTCCATCTCTCCTCGGTATAATAATATAATAAAAGTTTATTGATGATTTTACAAGTATGGTTTTTCAGATATTTCACAAAGGTAGCTCAAAAATCTAAAAAAATATGTATAATCTATATATAGTATCTGAACCTAGAATCCATTGTCAGTATATTTATGACAGTGTGATAAAGATATCAGCAGATCAGATAGATGAAATAAGTATATTTAGAATAACTTGATCTTCCGGTAGCATTAAGTTATACCTGTGGTCTGAAAATAATCTCGTGTGATTTATAAAGTTAAAATTATAGTAATCTGATAAGCCAGAGATTTTGAAACAGTATTTTATTTATGTAGCTTCCTATTCCGCAATAAACGAAATAATTCAAAATACTTCATCCAGGCATACTTGATCAAAAAGATTGGTATATCCTGTGCGTCCTCATAAATCCTCTAAACCAGCAAAGATACACTCACTAATCATTCTCCATAAAGGCGATTTATCCCGCGCCAGAAAAATACAAAACTAGCCAGATTTATCGGTTCTATTCACTATTAACTTGTCGAGATAACGAAATTGATATAAAACCATTAGCGGAGAAGGATATGAATGGATTAAGGAGCGAGATGTTTACCGAAGCGATCGGTTGTTAAGCTTGCAGCAGTCGATTACCAAAACCGCGATGAGTGCATCGGGCGGAGATGGATTTAAACCGAAAACTGTTACGGATATTTGTATCTACAGTTACTAACTCACTCCACGGACTTGCATTACGGGAAGGAATGATGATGAAATTATGGTTCACACTTTTAGATAGAAGTTTTTGTAGAAACAGGAGGTAAACAGCTGTTTCCATAGATTAAAAAAATGGAGGATTTTTTTCTCGAGGAACTATGCATAATATGGAGTTTGTACAAGATTCTCGAACAGCGATACAGTTTGTACACTTTATTACATTTACATTACTTCATCTACTGTGAGTATTTTTAATGTCCAACATGTATATATGGTTGAAATCATTGTATATTCGCTTGTCTCATTGAAAATGAAACATAGGTAACGAATTGGACAGGCCTACACCAATTGAAACAATAATGTTAAGTAGCGATTCTGTGAGTCGAGACGAAACGAGATTTCTCGAGTTTTCAAGGTAGCCATCTGTGCATAATATTTCCATACTTAGAGAAATTTCCCTACATCTAGGGAAATTGAACAATCTTTTGGGAAATTAGTAATAAAATATGTATTTAGGGAAATGTACAATATAATTATTTGCTCCACCTACATTTTATTTTTATGTACCAGATGGTCATACATAAATCAGGTGTCTGATTTTGTTTTATTGGTATTCTGTTAATTCTGTTCGATTTCTGTTGATGGTTTTTAGGTAACTTCATTCTTAGGTTATCTAGTTTTATAGTTACATTTACGACGATATTGTGGTTTCTATTGTACTAGTTATTTCTTACCGCTGATTCTACATAGTTCAAAGATACAAAATATAGTATCGCCTGGACAAAGGCAGTAAAGAGATCTTGATTGGTAGCTATATTAAAATTTGAGTTACTATTTTAATAATTCGTGTTAAAATTGTCACAAAAATGAATGAATCCATAAAAGAAAAAGGGTAATCTTATTTAATTTATTTGAATTTTGTTGATTTTATATATTAGCGAAATGTATGTACAAGGCGTGATAATACAATGATTTTATTGTTAGGAGAAGTAGAAATAAATAAGGTTTATTTGTCCGTGTATAAATTTGGGGAAAATGGTATATTATTTATGTATGGTGATATGAAAGAAAAGTAGGCGTGTGTGTTATGAAAGACGAGGATATTATGAGCAACAAAGCCTTGTTCTCATCACGCGATCTCGAGATACAACAAATAACAGAAACTATCCAATATCCCTGGGCGGCTGGTGGAAACCGCAAGAATTATAACCCAATTTGGAAGTCTTTGTGATGTACACAATATGTCCGGCACGGGCTGGACGGATGTTCCATTATAAGGGCGATGCGATATATTAAATTAACAAAATGGCGGCGTGGCATGTCGGCGGGTCGTAGGAGGCGGTGGCGGGAGATTGATCAGGGTGTGAACGGCCAGCAGGTTGGGTTAATTGAATTCGAGACAGGGGTTGTGCGTTCCCAAAATGTTTAAAACCAAACCATCTCTATGATTTACTTATTTCGTTTAAATTCATTATAAGGAAGCTAATTTATTCATTGTTCATCAAAAAGTATATTATTATATAAGGGATTATTAACGAAGATGAAGTTTGTGCCACGAGTCGTATGCGAGTGATGCAAATTTTCTGAGTGATATAATAATACGAATTTGGAAAAGCGCATAAATATTTTAGCAAATGACAACATAAAAGTAAACAATGTCAAATGAGTAGGTACATCGTCAGCTGTCAGAGGACCATAGGAAGGATTTCCACGTGTGAACAGCCAGCAGGTTGGGTTAATTGAATTCGAGACAAGGTAGTGCGTTCCCAAAATGTTTAAAACCAAACCATTCTTATGATTTACTCCTTCTTTCTTTTACATTCAATTCATTGCTACAAGAAATTTTTGTTCATTGTTCATAAAAATAGTATATTATTATATATGGCATTATTAGTGAAGCTGAATTATTTGAGTAATATAATAATACGAATTCGGAAAAGGGCGTAAATATTTTAGAATATGACAACATAAAAAAAAACATAATGACAAATGAGTAGGTACATCGTTAGCTGTCAGACGGCCATAGGAAGGGTTTTCCTCACCATGGCAGATTTAAAATAAACGTGAAAAGTTGAAGTAATGGGGATATAAGTCATTTACAATTTCGATGAGATACTTTTCTATTAACCGATGGTAAAAGTAACCGGTACTTTAATTTTGGTTTATTTTACATTGAACAATCTGTAAAGAAATATCTCATTGTAGTCAAGCCTTTATAAGTCTTCGAAATATTGAGACAAATATTTCTGGTAATACTAAATTGTAATAACAAATGCCTTATAAATGTAAGAAGACAATTTTGAGAAAAAAAAATAAAAGTTGATTCTTTTTCTGAACCAATATTAATATTTCATATGAAAATTCTTTCAATTACAAACTTGCCTAATGCTCAACAAAGAGACCACCTACTTTTATGACTTTCCAATAATACCATATACAAATAAATAACACAGATATAAACAAATTTAAAAAAAAAAATCGCGCTGAATGATATTAAAAAAAAGTTCACTAAAACTGGCTTATTTTTTTTCCATTTTTTTCAAAATATTGATTATCGGTTTTTATTAACCGTTTTTTTTTAAATCGGATACATAACCAGTTTTAAAGGTTAAAAAAGTACCAATTTTTGCAATGTTGCATTAAGTACGTATTTCTTATACTTTTCAACGTAGTTACTTTCTCAATTTTTACCTGTATTTTCCCCAGTTCTTCACATTTTGCGTGTCGCTGAGATGTTCCATCTGCTCGGTGAGGTATGGGGTGCGTAAAAAATCCCAAACTATAAATTATGAATGCGGTTAATTAAATGTTGGGCAGCTTTTGTTGTAGTGCAATGGCGTGATTTACAGGCCCTGGATGGTTTCTAGTTTATCAAAATAATATTTACTCTGGCTCACGCGCGCATGAAAACACCGACACCACAACATCGGCGATTTATATTTCAGCGCATCCAAATCTATTATTGCCGAATGAAATTATGATTGTGCTGTGTATCAGAACAATGCGGTACACCACACTTATTATAATAAATGTGTCTTTGTGTGACGGCCGATGGGACGTGAAATTTGCAAATGACTGCATTCACCACTGCCGCGATATGTCATCGACTTAACCCCGAATACATTGTTGCTAACGTGCTTTGCTTATTGGAAGTTATGGACGAGCTCTCCAGCAAAAATCTACCGCTTAATTATCCATTATGTATTCAACAACTTGTCGATTCATAGAAAAATCATTCTTCGTAATTTATTCAATGCAAATATGGTGCCGCAAAGAACAACAAAAATCAAAACATGCCCAGCTTATTAATTATTAAAATAAACACTTTTTATATTCTCTACCGTAAATTTAATGATCATACTTATATTTGTATTCCTTATTTAGTTCTATTTTGATCCGGGTTGGCAAAAATCATTATTTATTTCACCAAACCGAAAGTAATCTAAACTAACTTAACCTAACCTGACCTAACCTTATTTTATTCCATCATTTAATAAATAGTTGTGTCAAATTTATTAATATCTGAACATTTCAATTATACAGACTCTGTTTTTTTGTATAATTCAAATTTAGTTAAAAGTTATACTATTTTGATAGGTTTAAGTAAATTTATTTTGGAATAATCTTTAGAAATGCCTTCCCAGAACAAATTGTCTGGAAGAATATTTGTACGATTCACTCATTTAAAATTGGTTAATCGGAAGGGAGTGATCACACGTTTTAAAAATTTTGAAATAGTTTCTTTCTTAATTATGTATTTCGAAAACATATTTAAAAGAAGTTTTATTGAAAATATAGTTTGGATTTTTGTGGTATGTTTACATCATCATCTTGTAGTATAACATTTGAAAGAATAATTGTAATTTTATATGAACAATTTATGTATATTTTTTAGTTTCTTCATATTTTATGGTTTAAGAAACAATTCCTTTCTTGAGAGAAAATGTATCTCTGTCCAAATTTTGCTTAAAAATCAAATGTTCATAACTTCGCTCACTAATTTTAATTACCCGCTAATGTGGAGCTACCCTTACGGTACACATACGTGCGGTGTGGTGATGTGATAATAAAAGTCATAGTTGCGTGCAGTGGCGTGCTAGGCGGGTGGAGTTCAGTGGCGCACGTCGCAGCGCAGAGTGTGAGTTTAAAACGCGAGCAGGTAGTGCAATCATAAATTTCAATTACAGGCGATTACACCTCAAGCGAAGGGGCGGAACGACAGAAGATGGTACACGCTTACAGGCCCGGAATCGGGAAATTTAAACAAAATTCTAAAATTTGTTAGAACTGATAAGTAATTTATTCAATTTTCAATTTCTTAAAAGTATAATATTCTGGGTTAATTGGCTTAAATCACTTGATTTAAATAAGTGATTGTAGTCAGAATTAAATCACATTGATTTAAAAAAAATCATTGATATAAATCACTTGTTCTGCAAATGTTATTTAATATTCCATATTTACGAAAATGCGAGTATATCAATGACAATATAATAATGTTAGGTTTATTTATTTAGATGAAGTGTACAAATAATTGAAATATGAATATTTATATAAATAATTTAAAGAACGGGTAATAAATTATAAAAAGATAATAAAAATAAGTAACACTATGAATAAGCAACTATAAACAGTAATTTAAGAATAATAATTATTAATAAAGACTTAAACACTAAGAATATTTATTTAAACATTAAACACTACACAATATTTATTTAAACCAACTATTTATGTTCACTACGCGTATCAATATCAGACTGTCCCCGCAGTCTCTTCCGCTCAAGCTTACAGAGTAGAGCAATTAATTTCTGGAATGTTCTCGTACCTTCTAGCATTAGCGCAATAGTAGGGCAACGAACGAGTCTTGACAAATCTGCTAGAGGCCGTCGCTACAATAATTTATTAAAATATGAATATACATGGTCATCAAAACTATACTTTTACGGAAAAAGTTTGATATTTAAGTTAATGAGGTTAAGAGTTTTTATTATAAAAAAATATTTTCGTAATTTTATTATATTCAAAAACTTAGTTTATTAATTTATTTAAATCAATAACTAAACAAGTGTAAAAAACTGTTCAAAATAAATATTAAAGTAGGGACATTTGAAGTATTGACAGCACTTTGACATAAACAACGTTTTCAAAAAGCATTTAAAATATGAAATATTGTATCAGACCGGCAAAACTCGGCAGGAAATAAGAAAATTATATTTTTAATTATTAAATTCTGAAAAATATTGAGTCCACCCCTGTATTTTGTAGGGTAGTGCCTTCGCCACAGCTTCTTTGGTTATCATCTCATGCCGTAGACGGCACACTTGAGAAAAGTGTTTTTTCTTCATTCAGCCCAACATAATCCACTTAAAATTCCCCACTCCTGTCTTCTTTCCGCGCTCCCCACACCCTCCCAGAATGACAAAACCTAATCGATCTTCCCACCCCAATGCCATGTTTATGAACTGTTGGCAGTTTCTAGTTAGCTCTGGAAATATGGCGGTAGATACGAAAAACGTGGGACTTCTCAAGTGGAAAGGGGCTTGTTAGTTATGGGTGATTATAAATATGGCAGTTTCAAGAGGACTGTTTTAAAAGATAATTGCTAATGATTTATGTAAAATAGATATAACTATGACATAGTACAAGATATAGAACATACTCTTCCATATCTTGTATTTTAATTAAAAGACAGAAGTACCTACTTACTTCTTCCGTCTTCGAAGTTATTTTAAGAAATTTATTTAGTTTAAAGGAAAGTAAATACTGGTGATAATACTTCTACTTGTAGGTACAAAAAGATTATTATGTAGATGAAGCACTTCTTAATTAAAGAGACCATCTATGCTTCTTGTATCAGGTCGGAAAATCGTTTAAGTTATATTAATATTTATTAGATTGAAATTTTTAATTTTATTTTATAAAAAGTCAATTAGAATTTTGAACTTGAAGTTTAAAATATAAACGAGCAAAATTGAAATTAGAAGTTAAAATTTTATCTTATATGATGTGTTCGCAAAAAAATTTAGACACCCTAGATTATATCTGATTAGATTTTGGTGTTAATCGTACAACCGAAAATGGTCTTTCATGAAGAACTGAAAGTTTTTCTGAAATATCTTAATTAATTATGAATATATGAGAATTTTTGTAAATAATAAATACATAATAATTTTATAGTTCAAATTTGTTTCTACCTAGGCCCATTTAACTATTACAAGTAATTTATGATACGGTAAATATGTTACAATTGCGGTTAATATGTTTAGCTATGGAAATAAATGTTTTATATTTGACAGTGACAGTTATCATAATTGATAGTGATAATATTATAAAAATAATTATTGAATAATTCAAAAGGAATTGTACTAATACTGTAAGTACTAATTATTTTAATAATTCATTTTACCGTGTCAGCAGTCTACGTACGGATGATATATGCTGGTGACATCGGACTTCTTACTTATGGGAATAAGATAAATTCACTTTTATTATGAATAAGTTATATTGTGTTCATTTCTGTTTGTTTATAAAATATTTCTTATATACAAACTATATATTTTGGAGGCAAAATTGTCTTTACGGTGTGTAAACTTGCAATTCGTTATGAAATTTAAACGACCTCCCTTGTATCTGCATCAAGTTCACCCCATCAATTCCAAAATAAAAAGAAACAGAAAAGGGTTCAGCGTAAAATGATGTATACCACCTCCCTGCTGAAACTACGACCTAGTGCCATCGCTCCATCTCTTTCTCGCTCACTATACCCCGCATAGTAAGTTAGTCGTTGCACGTCCATCGCGCAACGGAAGGCTTTACTTTTCTACGCTACATTTTTATATAAAAATGTGTCTCTGGATTTTTATTGGATTACGAGAGTTCGATGCGGCGAAACGGCCACATTGTCTCTGTGTATACGTTATGGATTATGGATAATGGCGGGAAAAATTGAACCATTACGTGGCGATATATCAGCCGGATCGTTTCCTGGCTCAGCCTTGGCCGACGCTTAACTCATACACGAAATACTACCGTACGGCTTTACTATTTTATTGTTTTTTATTACCGAACTATGGAGGTAAGCCACAATAAAACTAAAACTTTAGATTGAGCACCTATCTCTAGAATTTATCAATACCAACGAGAAAATAAACACTGCAAAAATCCTTTCCAAAAAGACAAACCTACGTTTTTGCTATCATCTATACAATTTAAAGATACATGTTGTTTTGGTTGTTTTTCAACAATAAGTAAAGAGTGATATGTGTATGTATATTTATTTACAAATACAACTATTAAAAGATATATAAATGACATATTGAGCACATTTGAGGGAAATCGCAAAATATATTTTTTATTTATTTATTTAAATCTTTATTTACGTGCGAGAAATAACTCCCATTGGAGTTCTTTTAGTTTTATGTTGCGTTTACTTCATAATTTAGATGCCAAATATAGAGGTTTACTTCTTTTCAATCTTATTATTTCTAAGGAATTATCTAATAAATTTTGTGTTAAACTATTAACATGGTTATGTAAACGATTTTCATATCAAATAGAGTATGTTTCTATTAGTTCCTTAATATTTTTAATTTTTAAATCCGAATGTATTGATTTACAATTACGCGTAGACATTTATTTTGAAATCTTTGTATAGTATTTAAATTTGATTTATTAATATTGGTTTTTACCAATAGTTCCCTAAATCGTTTTACAAATATTCATCTACATTCGATTATGAACTGTTTTTGTTTATAAATAAACTTTAAATTAACTTTTTTATTTTACTAAGGCCAATAATTTATTTATTTATAAATAGGGTTGCACTATTCTAATAATTAACTTATTTTTTTTATTTATCAATGTATAGGTACATTGTAGAAAAATATCGTCTTTGTAAAATACATGCATTATATCATCTGAAATTTATAATTTTAATGAATAAAAGGTTGATATTTTCAAAAAAATAATTTTGAAATAGAAGAATATGTGATAATATCTTTATATCAAATATAGTCATAAATTATGCATTACATCCAGCTTCATTAAAAATGTAATAGATAAAAAACTAGCCTAGCATCCGTACTACTTGTACTAGCATCATAGATCATAGATAATTAACTCGCTTGTCACAGTTTACTCCTTGCAGCTACATTCTTAGATCATTTTTAGGATATCAGTTGTATGTAGATGAAGCATACATTAGATAAATATTTCTTGAGATAATAACAGATACGGATAATTTTCAATAAAAATTCAATAAAAGAAAAAAAATTATAACTAGTTGTTATTCAACTAAAATAAAATATTTTTGACAGCATTTTTTTAAGTGATAATAATTTATTTATTTTCTGCTCTGATAGCGAATCTGGCAGCTATTCTTTATTTCGAGAAAACATTTGAATTATTCATGTTTTTGTAAAAATTGTCAAAATTAATTATTAATATTGAAAAAATATCTACAAATATGTTTTTGAAATAAAAACTCATAAAATTTTTCACTGCATTTTAAATAATTTTTTCGATTAATATCTTTAAAATAGAATAAAAATAAGCGAGACTATTAAAAGCACGTTTTCCCAAAGGTCCATATTAAAATTTTATGTCTACTATAATACAGACCTAGAAACAAATAAAGATTAATTGCAATTCGACACTTGACACTGAAATAAAATAATTCCATATGTTGGTATCCTATGAATACTTCAATAATTTCAATTGGACATTGACAATATTTAATATTGTTTATTTTAATTTTGTATACCTAAATATTAGAGATAATTAAATCCAATATAAATATATATGTTTTTTTTTTTATTTTTCTAAATTGATTTACAGAAGTAAAGTGTGCGGATCTTCAAAAAAAATACAATTTTTGTCCAGAAAGTAGTACCTAAATATTATTTTTTCTGAGGTCTTTGGAAATAAATTTTATTTAAAATTAATATGAATTCATTGTTTATCTGCAAAGGAAATAATTATAATCAAACTTAACTTAAACTTAACCTAAGTTAAATGGGGTCCTGAACCATTAATTTTTTTTTATTATTATGCTTATAAACAAATTTATATGTATGTGAATGAAAAAATATTATTAGACAAAATTTAAATTTATTTTTCCTAATAAAAACAAGAACATACAGTAACATTCTGACACTGCTATGCTGCATGCATGTCTCCTCTCCGCAAGTATACTAAGAAATGCGGATGTGCGATTGGCTTTTTAAAATCAGGAAACCAATGAATTGCTACAAACGGACATGACAGGACATCACAATAAAATGTAATCTCTTATATTATATTTCCACTAATATTCATTAATTATAGTATATATTCATATTCTTCTGCAAAATAGTAATATTTCGATAATATAATCTTGAAATATATTGACACTTTGGCGGTAAGATATATAAGTATATAAATAAAATAGATACAGACTGAATAAAGATTGTAGAATAAGTGTAGATTGAAGTGTATTATTTTGCGTATTGGCCTTATCGAACGACCGTATGAAAATTAAAGTCCTGGTGGGGAAGTGGGTTGCGTATCTCTACTGGTTGTGAGATACGAGCACTTGGACGCGGCGCGTCGCGACGTGAGTTATCGGCGCCGCATATTGTGCGTGCGTCTCAGCAGCCTCCATTCCGAATGTGCTGAGAGAGCGATCTGGATCTTGCCTATCGCTGAGATTGCCAGACGACGCACGCGATTTTTTTGCTTATCTGCGTCGCTGATTTATGAAATGCGTAACTCAAATATCAGAATACGCGGATTACAACCTGCGTTTTTATGTACCTGCTTGCAAGGAATATCCTATCTATATTGCTTTGGAATTATTTATATTTCCTTACGCGTACACAGCTATGTCAAACAACATTTCAACAAGGAACACAGTTTTTAGATATTTGGGGTGTAGATCATCGTTTCGTTACATTTTATTGGAAATGTGAACCTAATGCTTCATTTATTAATATATTCGTATATCAAAGCTGGAGCAATATATCTACAACCCTAAATAAATATTTATATCAAAATACATAATTATCGTAATCGTGAAATTTGGATGAATCATATAAAGTGGGGTTTCAAAAAACTGCGGATACTTTCTCTCCTGACAGATTTAGAGGAAAACTACAACAATACAAAGTTGTTTAAAATTAAATTCTACATTTGTAGAAATTTTATACACATGGAACGCAGTGGTACCTTTTATTAAAAAATAAGAATTATCTGCAACTGGGCAATATTTGATTCAAAATTAAAAAAAAATTATTTACCATTTTGACATTAAAAAAATGTCTTTCATATTTTAGAGACAGTTCGTAGCTTGTCTTTATATATTAACAAATTAGCGAGTATTATTTCCTATGATCGCTTAAATATGATACTATAACATTTTAAAATTTTAATACCAATTCTTTGAAAAAAGGTTTAACTACATCGATTAACATAAGCGATTTATTACATGATATAGCAGATACTGTGTTTATTTCGAAGTGGAGCATTCTTCTCTATTTTCTTGAAATTGGAAACACATTGACAAATTATTTTGGAATAAACTACATTAACTCAATATTTGTAAGAGTGAAATTAAGAAAGGAACGAAAGGCTATGTTAATTTTGACGTGAATAGATATTAATTGGTATATTTGGCGTGTTTATTGTATAGTGGAGTGATTTTTCAAAGCAATTCCTGGGAATTGGCTATAAAAGAGATACGTGTTCTCTCAGGATTGAATTTAGGTGTCGGTGAATATATAAGGAGCAAGTGATGTAGTTTAAAAGAAATAAATACTTTCAATAAAGCGTTGGAGAAAGCCACAAAGCGCAGTGAACAATTCACTGCAGGATTTGTGCATAGACATATAGTCTATCCAAGTCCGGAACGAGTTCTGTACTGCAATAACACTCCGTACATTTTTTATTGTCCCCATAAGAGATTGCATCTAGCGAACTACTTTACCAGAAAAGGTATTCATAATTTACAGAAGGAATAAAATAAATTCTGCCCCAATAAAAAACTGCCTGCAAAATATAAATCCTGTTTGTCAACCGGTAAAAAATTTTCATGTGGAGTTCCCTTTTTCTATATCTGGAAGCAGGTTACGGACATTAGAATCTACTTAGCGAGGGCGGATTTGGGCCCGTGACGTCACAGTCTAAGCTGAGCGTTAGAGCGCGACCGGTTCTTCCCTACATTATGCCATCTTCTTTTCTTTATTTCATTCTCCATTTATCCCTCTTTTCTTTTCAAAAACCTATTTGTTACGCCAGCGCGATATCATTTCTCGTATATTTCCCTCCGTTTGTCGCAATCAACATCCGGTTTTCCAGTCTGCCAGGCCAGACAAGAGAAATAGAAATTCGCGATCTATAGATCCTGCGACGCGACAACCCTTCTCTAGATAAATAACCTAAAGAAACCACTCACTTCAGCACAATCAAAAACTGCATTTTTACCAAATCTTAAATTTCATCTCGATCAGATTTATTGCGGAAAATATTACATACACAACAAAGCGAATAAACTTTTCATAAATTTAATAATTGTCACATAATAATAATATAAAGTTATTTCATTATAAAACTTTATTGTGCCATTCACCAGTCATCTGGCTAATGGAGAGACATTTCGAGATTTCGCTGAAAAATTGCGTGGGTTCTTAAATTTGTATTAAAAGTTTTACGTGTATCGGGAAGTCATATTACATTTTTATTTGGTTTGGAATACGTCTATTTTACTGTTAAATGCATTTTGTTCTGGGCTTATTTTTAAAGGGCATTTAAATTGTGACAGTTAAAAAAGTTAAATGTAAAATAATAACAATTTAAAAGTTTTGCGTTGACATTGAGAATCAGAATTAGATAAATAATTAAAAAGTTTTTTAATTTACATTATGCATTATTGATAAATCTATTTTTTCACTACTAGCCTAGACACCCACCATTATTAACCTGTATTAGACATGAAATTGTTTTTTACTACCACTTACTTGGTAATATTGGTCACCTAGGTCAATAATAAATTATTATTGAACTAGGTAGATAATGAAAACCTCAAGATGAAATGTGTAAAGTATGGATTCACAATTAAAAGATGTCGTCTAAATTAAATAAGTAAATGAAATAAAACCAAATTAATAATCAGAATGAGATTAACAAACTGCAACGTCAAATATAAAAACAAGACAGCCTAATTTATTTTTGTGAAATTAGAAAACAAGTTAACATCCATGTGAAAATGTATTTTATTATCAATATTATTTTTTTAAGTAGGATTATTGACCAGCGCCTTTTTTACTTCGGTTGTTTCGCACCATGATGTGATATTGTCCATTTAATTAGGGTATTTAATTTATCAGATTTTTCAAATATGAGGTGTAAAATAAAAGTATGTCAGTTGTGTATGTAAAGCAGAATGTGTAAATGTAATGTGTGTTGTGTTTGGTATTATATTTCATTAGGTAGAGTGTTAGGTTTTATTTAGATATGAATTTATCTTCTGTTTGTGTAAATCTGTGTGCTGCTTAGTGTGGGTAGAGTTATATTCATACGGGGGCATAATAATACGTCAAATCTTAGCGGATATATAGCGTGGGAATAAATCCAGAATTAAATATGGCGGGCGCACGAGCTTGCGGAATCTCCCGCTAAATATATCGGGTTGCAAATGCCGGCTGACAAGGCATTACTCTGAGCGGTAATCCAAGAACAATCCCTCCAATTTATACGGGAGCAGTAGCTCTCCGGGAAGGAGGATAGGATAGTGTATCCCACCCCCTCTCATTGCTATTTGATGAAACGCCCCCACCTCACGTACGGATGTATCTCAGCGGTAAGTTATCACTCGAGCTTACACTGCTTGCCTCCGTACTCTGCTAATTTACGGCAAAACGAATTGCTAATTTGAATATGGATCGCAGGCGCTGAATATTAACGAGGATTTCTTCGGTTTGAGGGATTGCCCTGGGCATATTTCCTCCAGAATTAAACGCACACCTATCTTACATCTATTGCTACTTTTCATCCTTTTCCAATATGAATGCACCAGGTTTCAATGTCTTTACAAGTTCTGGTTAAATCTATATACTTTTATATACCAAACCTTCCAGTTGGGGACGATTCATATTTCCTCCAGAATTAAACGCACACCTATCGCTCCTCAATCGCTTCTTTACATCCTTTTCCAATATGAACACATAAGGTTCGAATGTCTTGACAAGTTCTGGATAAATCTAAATAGTTTTATTTCAAACTTCCCAGCTGGCGACGATACATATTTCTGATAGTAATTTTATAAAATGTATTATACTAAAATAGACAATAGAATAGCATTCTCTTGAGATATGTCCCTTCAAAAGTATAATATCCCATTGCAGCATAAATTTCTTTCAGAACTAATAATCACAAACACCTAATTTGTTCTAGCATCTTTTTAAAACATCTAAAATGAGTTTTTCTTGTACAATTGAATTAGGACAAAATACAAGTACATTATAACAGCTTTTTTGCAACATGTGTACGCAAAACGAGCCGAAAAGTTCCTGTTTAAATGGAGCAAAACGCGTATTTGATCCCTTGAGATATTTTGCTTCCTAGAAATACTTTGTTCCTAGCTTTGAACGCTTTTAGTAGAGCAAAATAGATTTTCTCTGTTTCGGAATTAGAATATCATATTCCAGCACGCTTATTGATGTTAGAAGGAGCTTCATTCTTAAACGATTTTTGGTTATATTTTGTTATTTGAGAATGGCATGACTGCATTAAATACACAAAATATCTAGGCAACTGACAAAGTAATTCTAATTTATTTGGGAGGCCATGAAATAAATTGCTTGTGTTACTATGTATAAAAGAATGAATGTGAAAATTTTGACAGATGATTAAACAGAAATCACTGTCACCAACCTAACTATTCTATCAAAAAAAAAACCCCTAATGGAAATTGTCAAATATTATTATAAAAAATAATGTAAATAAAAGCCGAAACAGAGAAAATAGTATAAAACATTCGTTATAGAAGGCAATTCGAGCACTCGTTCGTTCGGGCACTCGCTGCTTCGCGCTCGTTCCCGAAATTCAAACTCGTGCTTAAAAAGGTTGCCTTCTATAACTTATGTTTTAATATACTATTCCAATATTGAGTTTTCAATGGATAAGTACGTTTTGAAGTCCCTGGAACAGGATTTTAATATTTGTATGATGTTGTCTGTCCGTGTGTGTGGATGGATGGATGAATGTTGTCGTAAAGATTACTCAAAAACTAGTGAGTAAAAAAGTTTAAATTTTGGATACAACATTCTGATACCGTAGATTAGTTCTGTTTAGTTTATGATGTTAATCTTGCAACGAAAGTGGTGTTTTTATGAAGATCTAAAGTGTTTTTCTAAAATATCATAATTAATTATGAATATTACTATTAATAAATGATATGGTAAATTTGTTACAATTACGGTTAATATGCTTACCAAAGGAAATAAATACTTTATACTTAATAGTTACAGTGAAAATATAATACAATACAAAAGTACAAATCATTTTACCATGTCAGCATTCAACGAACGGATACTTTTATATATAAAATATAAACATTAACAAAAAATGTAAAAAGGACAGGCGGGAGGTTATGTGCTGAGTGCTGACCACATCAATTTTTTTATAAGGATTTTACAACGTTTTTCGTCATCAATATGAATAATATAATTTAAAAATCGTGCATAGATTATGTATATAGCGGGGAATTAAAACATGATAAGTATTGAATAAAATGGTTGGTAAATCCGGTAGCCGGGTTGTAGAAGTAGCTAACTCGTGCAGATCCACGTGGGTTCTGGCCGCGGATTTGTGAGTGGGAGACGTGGAGCCGCGTGACGCGATACAAGCTCCGATCGATATCAATGCTAATGCAATCATGTAATGAGTGCCTCGTTAGAGATACATGTAAATGACGATCCTCGGCTCTCCAGTTGATAGAGACCTCTTCATTCCCTGGCCCGCATGCCCTGACAACACTCTACTTTGTTTTGTTCACTTACTAATGAATGTGGAGGAAGTCCGAATTCTTTTGTTCAACGTTAAATACACTTCATTAATTTTATATTAAAACAGGTGCATTGTGTACGGTAAATGAGTTGTAGATTTAAATCTTATCGGACTAGATACAGATGTCAATCGGTTTTCTAGTACAGGTGTCTAGAAATTGTTTTGTTCTGGTATTGCCATTACTTACTTGATTTTACCACCCGCAGTAAGAAATATATACCTATAAGAGTTTGAAATATACTGTTTTTTCAATATTCGCTTAAATACTTTTGAAAAAGTATCTTAAATGCTACTGTAAACTTTCATTTGAACACTAATCGTGTATGACACAGTAGTGTTAATATCGTCCCCAAGTGACTTAATAAATTTTATAGGCAAGAAGAATATACTACTTCTCTTCATATTATTTGATCTGCCAGTTCATAAGTGCTTATTTAATTATATTTTAATACCAGTTATTATGACACAATATTCGAATAATGAAGAAAATCGTAGCAGAAGTGCCAAGTATAAATTGGAAGAAAAGTAAAGATGCATCACTATGGTTAATTTCATAACATCTTGATAAAATTATATAGTACAAAAATTAGATGTAATGATAACTAAAGACAAGAAACATTGCTGAAAAAAAAATACCAATATGTTTAATGTAAAAAGAGGCGTACATAGAAGAACTTGCAAGGAATTAACTAAGGATGACATACGAAAATAAATTAGGAGTAGTTTCATATCAGGAATAGCATTATTTCTAAAAGAAATATTAATACACAATTTAATATTTAATATCGAGACTACTACATATACAAATTTATAATTGTTACATATCTTTCTGTTGGATGGTTAACCTCTTCAATAAATTCAAATAAATATAGTACTGAATATTTCAAGAAATGATACTGTATAGTTTTTATCAATAATCATATAAGTAATTAATTGAAAATCTTCGTCATTACTTAATTCATTCATTGCATTTAAGTCGCTATCCAGCCAATTTTGACCAGTTAGGAATCCACCGTTTAACGCATTTGCGCATTTTAACCACGATTATCACTAACCGAAGCACTAACCAATAATTGAAAAACCGGGGCTTAAACTATTTATAAGTAATCAGAAACCGGAGTTGTGTCCTGGGAATGTAGTTCGTTATGGATTTCGTACCAATTAAAAATAATTTGTGAAAAGTATAAGCCCATCGATAATGAGGTAGTAGCGTATGACACAGTAGCCTCGTCGTGAGTAGCGATAATTAACTCGACAGCACCTCGGCGTCGTGCCCATGCCAACGTCTTAATAGCGATCAGCGTCGCCTGAGATCATCCTCGCGATAACCCAAGCGGCCATTTAGCCGGTGGCCGGTGACGTCACAACTTTTAAACATCGCTGCATTGCTACATCCTCTTAAAAGTAATTAATGTCCAACATACTATCTCAACAAATTAAGATAAGGCCGTGATGTGTTTACCTACGTCTTGGTGCCCCTGCCCCTGCCCCCTGCACGCCACTGTATCACGACGCCGGGATTTAATTCGCTACGTGATCGGAGCGATACGACGACGGCTACTTTATGCACTGCTGTAAATTTTGTTTACTTTAACTTTATTTGCGCGTCTGTTAAAACAATTTCACGTATTTTACCCCCACAAGCGATGGCAACGCGTGACTCGCCTAAAAAGTTTTTAATTCACCCTTAAATACTTCTTTATTTACTTCACAGATAACACTTCTTTATCTTCTAATTATTCATTTATTTATCTACCTATTCCACAACAAAAAACTCACTAGTATACTTTACGACTGTCGGCGTTTAACAACTCTTACATATTACTAGACCAAAACGAAACAAAAAGATAAACGGTTTTTTGTTCTGTTTCAAATTCATTCAATGAACATTTCTAAGAGAAACAAGGTCTCATGTTGCCCCAATATTATAAATATAAAATTACTCCTCGACTTTTATAAAAAAATATATATAAAAAATAATTATAAATTTTGATGACCAAATGACAAATTATAATTATACCGATTTTAACAGATCCATGAAATAAAGTGTCTACAATAAGTTTTCACCATTTTGAGCATGATGTAGGTATATCGGAGTGTTTGATTATTCGTTAAATTTGATCAACTTTTGGTAAAATCGTTCAACCGGATGTTATGTTTTTTCTCTTGACCTTTCGGAAGTTGTTGTAAAATGTGCAAGGAACAGAATATATTTGAAAAATCTATTATTTAGTGATACTTTTATCACAAGTAGATTCTCTGATTTCATCGATAAAATTTTTATTTTTAAGCATTCATTTTTTTTGCTTTTAAGTAAAATTTATTTATCGGAGTAACGAAATTTTATCAGTATAATAATTTTCCCATTAATATTTTGCATCATGATTGGGTGAAAACTAGTCGTTAGAATTTATCTTATTAGTGTACATATTGGGGAATGGCTAACGAGTCTGTGTTTTTTTTTTTTTAAAAAAAGAGAAATAGTATTTACCGTTCAGAATTGTCAAAATAACATGCAACAATTGCCATATCATATCAACCCATACATACTTGATCACGAAAACGTTACTCACAAGAGAATATTTAAAAAATAATATTTATTAATAATGTGAAATCGATACACTATTGAACACACCGCGGATATTCCAAGCTCGCAATTCAGTTGATATCTGCGGCATTTATGATACTCATAATTATCATAGGTACAAATTTTCAATTCCGCAATGTTTCGGATTTAATTTAGTCTATTTTCATTGAATCCTTGTCCAACATCCGACTATTATTTTCTTCGCATACATCTACTGGGCGTGATCTACAATACCATTAATTATTTTTTTTATAATAACGACAGAAGTCCACATTTAATATTGCGATTAAGTTCATATCAAAGCCCAACACTAATGAAATAAGTACGTTTATTGGTAATTGAAAAGAAATGAAGGAAATTGAAGTAATGAGTGTGTGGGAAAAGAAGTTGGTTATTTCACGTTTACTTTCAAAAGCACGTCACGCTTCATATATCCGCAACAATATCGCGTTGGCTACGGCGAACGCATCGCCACCTTCTGGCATCACGTTGTCAACATACATCACAAAAACTCCCAACATATTACGCCGCAAACCAATACCAGCGTCTCCGAATCTACTTAACCAGGCCGCGAACATCTCCATCCGCAGACAACCCGTATATTAGGCGAAATAACGAACGGAGCCATAAGTAACATCTGGCGTTTCGCAAAAACGCGGAATTATAACATCGGACTAATTGCGGATAGGGCTAGAGTAGAGACATCGCGGAACGAGTTCTACAGAAAAGCCATAAAGCAAAGCGACGCGGACATAAATTTCCACGCAGTCGGGCAAATACAAATTCTCAATTAGCCTTCACGAGCTTATTGTGGCCGCTGCAGATGGAAGCTAGCAGGCTGCGGATGGAGACGTAATGCGAGACTCGCTGATTGCACTGTTATTTACTCGAGGTGTGACGCCGACGTTGCCCATCTATTCATTACGCAGACACGCACTGAAAAATCGCTAAACCGTTTCCTACTATCCAACAACTATAACTCTTCATGTCCACGACCAAACTACACATTCTTTTACACCTCCTCTTTATTTTCTACTTCTCTGTAAATTGCGAAGAGCTAAGAGAGATTAACTAATGCAATGTACTGTAAATATCAAAACGTAACCAAAATCTTGGTTTTCAGATCCGGAAATATGAAATTACGGAAAACACCTTAATTAATGAAAAATCGTAAATAATTTGTTTCCAAATCAAAAAAGCTCGTGCTCGGAATTTTAAAAGTTTAGGTTTGTTTCATGTTGTAATAGGTTGTTGAAGAAATATGATGAGAATTTAATATATTCCATATAATGTGTTATTAATATAGACAGATTTTGTAGGAGCTGCAATAAAGACAAAATTTATAGGATTTCATCAAGTCAAGAAGCTTGACATTTTCCTGTATTACTTGACTTGACTTGAAAATCAAGATTTTCATAAATTATCCACTTGATTTGACTTGATTTTCTATCTTAGCTACTTTACTTGATTTCAAGCAATTTCAAGCAACTTGATATTACTTGATCAACAGATTAAATTTTTAATTTATTACTACAATTAGAATGAAGAGAGGACAACTTTAAAATTGCAAGCTTTGCTTAGATGTAGGTTGCAAAAAAGACATTTATACAATGGGACAAAGGATATTCAGCTATTTTTTCACGATTTATTCATTTATACATATATTCCTATAATGAGTATGATTATTCTTGCAGTACATTCTATCTTGTAATCTGTTTTCTATATTCACGTTTGCTAAAAAATATTTAAAAAATCAATTTCAACTATTTAAATATATTATGAAATCAGTCATCAATCAATCATTTTCTGAATAGTTATTATACTTATTATAAAAATAAATCAGGAAGAATGAACTTGAAAGTATGTACCGTTTTCCTCATTTGAGCACAAAAATATTTAGATTACGTCTCTTATCAATTTTACCGTAACCACAGTTCAAGTTGTATTGATAATATTTATTTTTACATTTATTTGAGTTTAATACTAATTTTGGCCAACATCTTATTTAAATAAAGTATATTTCATCATCATTATTTCGAATATGAAATAAAAACCTTATTACTAAACTACTATTTTAATAACCTGATAATTTGCTCTTCGAAAGGTAGTTACAATTTATTTTTCTGTACATGGTCTATGCACGTTCACAAAGTTTTAGTGTATTTGAGTACAAGAACATTATATTTCACAAAAGGAAAAATATTAAAAGGTCCTTGAATATTTAACTTGCTAAAAACCGTAATTATTATCCCTAGGTATTTCTATTTTTACGAAGTAATGTTCAAGGATCTTCCGGAATATTTTTCTTTTGTAAAATATAATATTCGTATTTTACCTGCTGTTTGTACCTCTGCCGCAAATTTGCCGTTACATATACAAATATAGAAATATGCATTTCTTTATCTGTACTTCGCTGACCTTGCCTTCCATGTTGCAGGAAACGTCAAATGTAGTGTCATAAATTTCAAAAATCGCATTGTTAGAAAAGCAACGGTACTTTTTTACAAAGCAATTTTCCTACCTTGCACTACCTTGAAACTTTAAAATCTTTTTAGTGAGGTCGATGACTGACCAAACTGCAACTGCCCTGGTAACAAAGTCTGGTTAATTTATTGACCAGCGGAAAATTTATGGTTGTGTTCTGTTAATTGGTTGTTAGAATAGTTTAAATTAAAAAATGTTGTTGGTAATTTCGGCTATTACTAGAAGCTGGAAGCTACTTGCTTTACGCCGGATATCACAACATTAGATAAAGAAGAGTGCTTCGTTAACTAAATAACTATTTTAAGTAGGAAAAATAAATTAGAAAGATTTGGGGGAATTGGTAGCTATCTTAGTAACAGTCACTCTTTTATAAATTTTTATTTTTCTCTGAACCCTAATGTTGGAAAACACTTGAATTATAATTTCAAAAGAAAATTTTGTAATTATTTATTATATTACTGAATGATGGTATATTTTTAATGTAACTAACGTTTGTTTGTCAACTCCTGAAGTTCTGACAGACACTCATAGCTGATTGTAAATATATATCAGAAGCGAATATTTTATGGAAAATATTTAGTAAATAATTTATGCAAACCAGACTTGAACTTGAATCCAAATATAATTGGAGATTCTTTAGCTTATTCTCAATGTGAGAACGATTGTAACAGTGAATATAAATGACAATAATAATATTCTTATCCAATGGCGGAATTTGGGAGTAAGTGTGGACTCTAAAATTTGGATAACCATGATCAATTTATTGGGAGAGATTATATTAAATTGTAGTCAATGTTTTACTGGCATTTTTCGGAATTTACATTTTTAGTCATGATTTTATAGCGCTGAATTCAACAGAGTATTAACATTCGACTAAATAAATTGTAAGGTTCATAGAAAATATTAAAAAATTACAACTTGTAAATAAATGATTTATTTAATAATTTTTGCATAATTTTCTATAAATAAGAATTTATTAATTAAATTATTAAAAATGTTCACAATCATTACTGCATAAAATATCATTTTATACACATTTTACACACAAAATTACTAAGGTCGTATGCAGCTAATAAGGCTTATATACAGGGTGTTTATTTTAAATGAGCCACCATTGCTATATCAAGAACTATAAGAGCTGAGTGGTTGTTTAACTTAACTATACAGGATAATCCATTGAAAATAAGAAAGTCGGGCTCTATATTTTTAGAACTTGTGGTTTTAAAAAAATTGTTTGCCTCATTTCAATAGTCTTGTAAAATAGAAATTGTTTGCTGATCTCGTATCTCTTATAGTTCTCCAGATAGCAATTTAAAATGAACACCTTGTATAGTAAAATGAACAATATTCATACTTCGGTGAGATTCGAGCCCACAACTCTGGGTTTGGTAATCCTAAACCAAATGACATCGGTAAACACAATCTTGAATACCAATCTGTAAATTTAATTATTGTGTTGTTTTCCATTAGTTTTCCTCAACAACGACATGTTCGTGTTTAGCAAAAATAAAATTAAGTTTGCACAGTGAAAGTGCAAGTCAGCCATTCGCATTTGATTCAATTATTCGTGGCTATTCAATATCCAATTATATAGAAAACAAATGCGTTTTGAAAACGCAAGACATAGCGTGTGTCCCTAATCGAGTGCATGCATCTGTCACGCTTGTAACAAATCACGCAGTACGCATGCGTGCGCCATCTTGCTAGTCGGCTTGTAATTGCCCGTGTTCTGGATCGGTAAGGATCAATGTAAAAAGCTGGAGTGCGTGTAGTTGTGGCGATACATAGTGTAGTGAGATGAATGTGATTGTAGGGAAATTGAGACATGGCAGACTGAAGGTCATCAATCTTACCGGCCGCTTGTTTCTGCTATTAGCCCGCTAGCCTGGCCAATTCATCTTGAATCCCCTCCTGAACGAAAAACCTGATGTGGAGCCGGTCACCTCTGTGCGCATACAAATCAACTCCCGGACCACCACTTCGGTGTTCACTTTTGCCGGTGGTTGTTCGCTGCTTCTTTCCACTTTGCCGGTGGAGCTGTGCATACATTGCCCCAATCAGCATACAGCCAAATGCATCCAAACTAAATATCTTCACCAACGTACCGTCACATTTAAACTCTGCACCTAACTGTGATTGTTATTTAAAATCAATAAAACATGGTCAGTACCACAATAGCCAATGACCTAGATATATATAAACATCTAGTTCTATATCGACCAAACTTATAATCAGAAATTTGGAATATTTGTCTTTTCAGCCAATCTTAACTTGAGCCTCCAATTCTCATATTGAAGTAATTTAAAATGACCTCACTTTTGTGTGTATTTTCTAGAAATGTCACATTTTAACAATTCCTTAATTTTAAGAATCAATATTTTTGTAGAAATAATTTAGAAATTATAATTTATATTATTCTGTATTAAATAATTGGCAATATATATCTGTGATGAAAACATACCCAAATTTTTTTTCGGTGACGATGATAATTGAAGACAGTATCATGTCATATACGCTTGGTATAGATGAGATTTTTATTCGCTATCTGATTATCGTACGAGTTACAGAGTGGATATATTTGATATCCACGTCTACCCAACGAAAAATTAAATAGAAACAGTAATGTAACCGCAGTAACGGATATTTTCAAATATTTAAAAAACTAATATATTATTCATGTCATTCTTATCATTGATGAAGGTGATTTTGGCGTCGACAATTTGTGCTTCATTGTGTATTGGTAGTTTCGATAGTTTATTCTACTAATCTTTTTATTATGTTTCATCCATTTTTATATTTCTATAAAATACTGTCAGTTTTGAAATTTGAGATGATGCCATCAATCATAGAAATAGACAATTTTGTTATATGTGGCTAAGTATAAATGTCTGACTTATTAAAAAAATTTGGATGCTGCTCATTGCAGATTTTGAATCCTCAAAAACATTTTCATTAAACTCCTATCTGAAATTATATACTACACCACATTTACTATTATTTAGCATTAATGGAAAATGCGCGCTCACTTAATTTTTTAAATATTTCTATATAACCGACATGATTTTGGAGTCATTTTTATGGAATATTATTAAAGGAACTGCCGAAAAAACCATGTGTGCAATAAGAAAAAAAATAATCAGATTTTATAAGAAAAAAAAAATATTTTAAAATTACGAATTTTAAAAAAGACGCACAAATTAAAAAATTAGATGAAACATTGTTTATAACAACAGTTCTCCGTAACCCAATTCCATCATCTTAGGCTTGGCATCGCGGCCTAATTATCATCCCCAAGCGTGCCTACCTTGTTTTTGTCCGTGCGGCTCATTATTATTTCAATTTGGCGTTGGTTTTTATTGTGCGGCGCGACAGTCGCGAGTCGCGGATGAGTTATGAGCCGGAGCCGGCCCTGCACGGTCACAGGTCACGTGACTGCCGGCCGCCGTGTTCATATTTTATTTGACCGATGAGTAATTTTCGGAAGTTTTGATCAAAATGTAATTTTTTATTACTATTCGTAGTGTGACAACGCCAGGATGTTGTGGCTGTAAATCATGAGAGTTTGTGTCATATTTCATTGTGTGGAATAAAATAATTTTACAGATAGTTCTCTCTCAGTTCTAGAAAAATATATTTATTTGTAAAACATGACTGCTATATTTTTATTATGAAATATATTTATTTATATTTATATCCATTATATTTCACTACTTTCCTGCACTAAATTTTTAAATTTTATTTTGAACAAATATCCCTGTGTATAAAAATTTTATTTCCATAAACCGTATCTAGATCTTTTTAAAAAAATATGTCACTTCGATAATTATCTATTTTTATTATCTCAAACTGATTCCATATTTCGTTTATTAGGTAATTACTTTTAAATGAGAAGACTGTAAAAAAATAAACCTCCAGATTTGACATTTATGTTAAGAAGTAAAAACAACATAAAACTGAAAGAATTCCAATGGGAGTTATTTCTCGCACGTTATTATTTAATTTATCACATTTATTTTTCGGTTTTTTTTTCTAACCAGTTGTAAATAAATAAAATTTAAAAAATTTGTCATTTATAATAAATTTTAATCGTAGAGGTGTTGGCGTCTGATTTTAGCACCCTTATCTCTCAAAATTCAAATGCGATTTTGTTATAATTCCTATAGACTTCCATGAACGCAATGGCGAGAAGAAAATATTAGAAACTATATTCCTTTTATCCATCGTTTAATTTATAAAAAATTTAGTAAATATAGGTACTAGCTACAAAAATTGTAAGATGTAAAATTATGAAATTAAATTAGACGCTTATTATAATTCAAATAATGGTTAATTATTTGTAATATGTGACGTTCACTTGACAGTTCAGATTTATTTATTTACATTTTTTATAGTTCATTTTACCATGCTAGGAGAATAATTATTTCTATAACTTTCCATTGACGATGGTAACCGAGTAAGAGAAATTATCAGAAACTTAGGACTTATGTTGCTATGAAAGTAAGTTAAACTTACGTGAACGGTGACGCGAAAAATTAATTTAGCGCGAGTTCTGTAATTCCTACAGATGATTTTTTACTATTCATTTAACTGTCAAATCGCGTTATTTTTTGATAGCTAATAATTTATAAAAAAAAATTGATAATGAGTTGAACTAATATGAAATTGAATTACAAAATCTCAATTTTCCTAATAACATTATTTTAGTGTAGAATTGCAATTCCTTACGTTTCCTGTTTATTTATGCATTGCCCTCCAAAGTATTTCATAAATTAATTTGGTATTGTATATTTCCTCTGCGTGAAGAAAAATAGGGCTATAAATCTACATTTCTCCGAATTTCGGTTGTCTCCCTTATCGAATCTCGATCTATCTAGCGGGCCAGCCACCCCCGAGTCTCCAGACCAGTGGCGGCGGCGGCGGCGGGGCAATCCCTCACCGCCAGACAGCCGGCCCGTTGCTATGGAGATAAATCTCACTTGCCACATCTAATTGGCTCCCTTCTACGGACGCCCCTGCCTCCAGCAGGGCGAGATAAGGGATTGTCCGAGTGGGATGGGGATTCTTAAACAGCCACTGATTACAATTACAAGCCGGACACCAATTTTCACACCAAATATAAATGAAATAAAATACTATAAAGTATCTCAGTCTTAGTAAATATATAGTTAATTAATTTACAGTGACAAATACTAGCAATGTGTAGTCGGAATTGAAGACCTTCGATATAACATGTACAATATTCTTAGATCATATATCATATAGATTTGATTTAAATAAGACAGTTAGTCTAATTTCAAAACGAAATTTTTTTCTAAATGGTTCATATTCACAATAATAAGAATAGTATTAATTTCAGAACAGACATTAAAAATTTGTCTAAATTTTATCAACATGTACTTAATATACTGTATCAGCCTAATAGGTAGTTTGATTTATCCTGTCTTGCCTGTCATTTCTTTTTGGTTGTTCAGATTTTTTTTCGACGTTGGTTGTTAGAATTTTTTTGAGGTCATTGATTTCCGCTTAAGTTGATCTTACACTGTCACAGGCGATATATTGTTTCGTTTTGGTTTACAGGTAAATAAAATATTTTGTTAACTTGTTTAATTTTTAGTGGATTATAAAAATATACTCTCCGAAGTTCAATAAATCTGTGTTTTGTTTATACATTGTAGCACTGATGAAGGTACAATAAAGTTACCGAAACATTTGCAAGAGATGTAAAATTAATTTTTCTTCCTATATTGAACATTCGACGACCATTTCAAATTTACTTATAATGTTTAAATTAATTATGTCAAATATTACAGAGGTTCATTTAACTTTACGATAAAATTTGAATGAAGAATTTATTTGTATTTGAAAGTATTGTATTGAGCGGTAGCTAATAATATTATCTGAAAGAAAGAGAGCTATAGTTTCTTAGGTAGGTATAACAGAATTTGAAGGCACCCTATATTTATAGAGTAATACATTTAATATAAGTGTAGCAAGAAAGAGTAAGGGACAATAAAGAGAGTGCTTTTATCTGAAAGTATTGATCGTAAATTTGAAAGGATAGTAAAGGAATTTACTTAACATTTTTCACTGTATTTTCCACAGTTTATTCCTTCTCAGGTAAATTATAATAAAAATTCAATTGCGGCCAAATATATACGTAATATATGATAGTTTGAATTTGTGGTATTATTTATGTTTGACGTATTGTGTGTACAGAGGTGGCCGAATAAAATAATGTCCCTGCATCATAGCGAGCTGATTTACAGCAGTTTTTCGCTAGTTTTTTCTACTTTTTGCGCATGTGATGGAGAAATGGCGAGTAGCGTGGTTAGACTGTGAGCGTGCCGGAGGTGCTGTGGGGCTCCACAGTGTGTTTACGCGCCGCGACGGCCCAGTCTCAGGGCCAGCGACGACGCTCTGTCGTCACAACGGAAGTAAGTCTGCGCCAAGCAAAGAGAAGACCGAACTGTGGCTGAATATAATCCGACGTCCCATGTTTCCAAGCTAAAAATATAATCAGCAACCAGTGGCGTAGAAACGGGCAACGCCCTGGGATTATTTTCAAAACATTTACTTTTCAAAACAAATACAATGTGCAACACAATAAATATAAAGACAAGAAGTAAGTTGCGAGTTTATATATAAATATCAAATTAAAATTTTATCCATAAAAGCACATTGAAAAGTATATATGTATTCACAAAACTATATTTTTATTGTTTAAGGTGTTAAAGGTAAAAATTCATATATAAAATCCAAAACTCTATCTGTGATTACATTTTTTTTGTTTTTTTTTTTACTTTTAAATATAATTCTGTGGCCGCCACACACAATTCTTTTTACAAAAAATTACTTTTCCTTCCATATTTTACAGCAATTTTAGTCAAATAGTTTCTGTTAAGAAAATTATTTCAAGATCTACATCTCTTAACGCAAGATTAATTAGAGAAACCATAGAGATTATTAAAACTAAGAATAATAATCCCAATAACAACGATGCTTTGAAAATTAATAAAACATGGCTTCCTCTATTAAATATGTTATAATTCGTTACTTAGTTATTTGTTTATATACTTGCAGCAGTTTACGCTGCGGAAACGTTGGGTTAAATAAAATTTTCAGAACTAAAACTAGAAGTTGTTTTATTCAATTATTGTGAATTCTGAAATAGTATATTGTGCAACAAGTGCTGAAAGTCGTCTATTTCCCACGAGAAGTCGAGTGCTGGAATCACACAAGGTGGGAAATAGGTGATTATGCATGAGTTTCTAACTGGTTACATAAATAGCTATTATTAATTTAACACAAATTTTATTTCATTTAACTGATGTAAATTAAATTGAAATCAAAATAACGAAAATATCGAAATTTCCACAGCTTTAAATAAATGTACAAATTCGCAGTTCTTCTTTTTAAATATTTTATGTATGTAGGTCTTGAAATATGTGTACTTGTATATGAATTTCCAAAATAACTACCAAAATACATTAAATTATCGTACAGATTTACATACTTACCATACTTTATGTAAGCTTATTTGGCAGTAAATAAATTAAATACGTTGTAACTGTTTATTAATTAGATCTGTGCTTTATGGCTTGAACATTTATTTGCTTCCTGTTCTTTTTTTCGCATCTCCGTCTATGTTTCCAACAAAGACACCCGAGAAAGAAATGGCTATATCTCCCCTATGTATATCAAAACTTGTATACACACACATCGGTTGAATGCGTTCAAAATCCCCGTCAGTTTTGCCAAAAAGTTTGTGTGGAAAAAACTTTAGTTCAGTCCGCGTCCGCTCGTGGCGCCGGCATCGCGTTTCTAACCCAGTGGCTCCTCTCGCGGCACAGAATCAAACTCACTTCCCGTGCCGCATCCTGTTTATTTTCATTGTTCTGTCTGCAATGCATGTGTGACGTAGTAATAAAATATTCCGATATTATGAGCACAATCGCAACTCCACAAAGGCGACAATTATTTTCTCCTCTTCATAGAATGTTGCGAGGGCATAATTTTATTTTCTGGATTAATCATGTGAATTAAAATTATAATTTATGTGGGGAATTTATTTCATATTTGGTGAACAGGATGAATTATGGCTACCGGTGGCCTCAATTCTTTAACTGGATGGCGGTATATCAGCGATATAACTAAAATAGACACGCGTAATTTATGTGATGGAATTTCACGTAAAACTTCAAAAGTTATAGATATATTTAGTGAATTATTACGGCATAAAAACCTTCAATCAATTCAATGAACTCATACTAAATTGATGTCTGCTCAAAGAATTTTTTATTTTTCTAATTCCATCAAAATGCACTTGTAAACTTGTATATTTGAAAAAAAAAAACAGACAATACTCGTATGTGCAAGTATATTATCAATAAGCTTATTTACGGATATAAATTTAAATTCTATATGAATTAATAGAAAATATTTGGTGATGAAATTAACGTAACCAACCTTTAGGGAATATGACAATTCCACTTATAACTTATCCAATTAAATCGCAGTATTTTGGTGAATTGAACCAATCACCTTCAAATCTCATTGACAATTGTCAGTTGCGAATTTAAATGACTAAATAGGCATTGCTTAGATATAACGTCCTTATGTGATATGACAAGTAATTAGTTAAAAAAATATATATTCCGAGAAATTATCACGCCTAGAACTCATTCCTGTTTGTTACTTTAGAAAATCGTCGCAACAATCAGTCGTGACCATAACGACCAAAATTTCAAGTAAAATTCTAGTTACGTAGTGATATTACATATGGCAATTCTATTCTATAGCGTAAATATCCGGTATAAGAGATTGGTTCTTTGGTGGCCATACTTTATGCGCAAATGTAAAATGATATTTAAATAAATGGAAATAGGGTTTATTAAAATGTTTTATTGTAGAGACCGACTTTGATTTTCCTTAATGAGAACGTTTATCAATTCCTCGTAATTGACACGTGCTAAAAATTATTTTTGAAATTCTGCAGCGTTCTATTAATTATTTTTGAATTTCGCCCTAGATTTTGAATGATATATAACGTTTGGGTGCACCGGCGGTAAATTACCAGCTTTTAAATTAGCTAAAACGTTCGAAAATTTTTAATTAAAGTTTGAATAATGTGTGAGAAATAGTGAAATAAACTAGTGCAACAACATTTGGACATCGGAACGCAATGTCCACCGGGCTATAAATCTGTGGAAAAAGCCGGCGGTCTGTCGACGCGAAGCTTTCGCGGTGGTACGTTTTGTCGTAAGCATGTATTTTTCAGGACGGACCTGGTTTATTTTAATCCATTTTAAATGCGGCCATATTTTAACCGCCGCTGCCGCGTGACGTATATGCACGTGTAGTTCGCTCTCAGCCGCCAGAGGCGCTGGCATCATGCGCGTCACTTTATGAAGATATACACAAGCTGGGATCCCATGTAAAGATAAACCACAATTAACGCGGTGTCATTTACACTTGTTATTTGAATTTTAAATGCTCGTGTGCGTAAACCTAGGGACACCCTTTTTTATTCGCGAGTTTTTGCGCCCGAGAAGGCAAGTTTTTTATCTGTTACAGTTGAATTAACAGATACTTTTAATTCAGAGTTAGTCTTTCATAAAAAATTTGATAACAGCTTACATTAAGTGGATCGAGATGTTTTTTATTTAAATGAAGTAACGGACCTGATTTATGGGCGCTGATAAAGAAATGATTAACTTCAAACGGGACTGATAATAAGATAGGAAAGCTTTGTAAATATTCTTCTCTTCATTCGTAAACATAATTATAATAATAATATTTATTGCTACTTTTCAAGCGTAAACTTTGAAATTGTAAACTATAATTTTCTTGTCAGATGTCCTGAATGCATAATATTGAAATTTTTCTAACAACAACTTGTTTATATAAATGTACATTTTTCATCATTTTTAAATTATAGAGTACTTACTTACTAGTGAATTTGTCATTTATTTAATGCCGTAATATAAAAATATTTACAAAAAGTAAAAAATGCAAATAAACAATCTATGTAAAAAAATATTTGATAACGTCGATTCTGTGTTAACACTAGCTGATTTTTGTGAATATAAATATAAATCAATAACAAAATTCACATTATTGCAGATTATGTTCAGAAAACTACAAAAAAGTATTTTATACGGGTTCATAACTCTCCTCCACTACAGAAGTGAGACGGACCAAAGCCATGAGGAGATGAACTGGTTAATAGATTGTTGTCATTTGTCATATGTGGTACAATCTTCGTTTAAACAGTGACCACAAATTATACATTTTATCCAATCATCCTTCTTTATCTTTTTTTTAACAATTTTCCTGGCGTTCCGCATATTCGTTCCTACAATTTTCAGCTTCTTCATTATCATCATTATCTGATTAATCATTGAACAATAGTTCTTAAAAACTTATGGAATAACAACTAGATCGTCCACATTTTCATGTGCGAATGATTTTTTTTCTGTGTACCGGTTAAATTAATCCTTTTAACAATACAAATCTTCTGCTCCATCTCTTGTCAGAATAGGAGGTCCAGAGCAGGAGGTTAAATGAACCACTAAATTACTTGTAACTGTGTATAAATTGAACCTCATTTTTAGGTTACGTTAACTTATATGCACATTTTTATAAAGTATGTGCGAATGATTTTTTTTCTGTGTACCGGTTAAATTAATCTTTTTAACAATAAAAAGCTTCTGGTCCATCTCTTGTCAGAATAGGAGGTCCAGAGCAGGAGTTTAAATAAACTACTAAATTACTTGTAACTGTGTATAAATAGAACCGCATTTTTAGGTTACGTTAACTTATATGCACATTTTTATAAATTATGTACATAAATAATTATATTAAACTTACCGAAATAGCAATTAATTATATGTTTATAAATGTGTGTAAAGTATATGCGAATGATTTTTTTTCTGTGTACCGGTTAAATTAATCTTTTTAACAATAAAAATCTTCTGGTCCATCTCTTGTCAGAATAGGTGGTCCAGAGCAGGAGGTGAAATGAACCACTAAATTACTTGTAACTGTGTATAAATAGAACCGCATTTTTGGTTACGTTAACTTATATGCACATTTTTATAAATTATGTACATAAATAATTATATTAAACTTACCGAAATAGCAATTAATTATATGTGTATATAAAGGTACAAAATTTTTTTTGTCAATTCTTTTTAAATAAATTTTGGATTATTTAATGTTTCAAGTGGCTACTTCGTACACTGTCTAAACTAAAAAACAAAAATTAATTTTTAAAATCAAAAATCCATGTCTCCTTCCGATCCATTTCTCCTCCATTTACCCTAATGTTAGTTTTGACCTTTGTTTATTTCGGAAATCACATGATTTCACCCGACTTTATACAGGTTTATATTACTGGAAAACATGTCATGCAAATTATTATAAACACAGAACTTTCCCTACATGTACAAACTTGTAAAATACATCACTTATGTGTTATGTTGTCCTGGCAACTTCTCACTCAGGTCCATCACGCAGGCTTCCGCGCATCACTTGAAGTGCAAACGCGTGTTGCGCGTCCCTCGGCTCGCCTCTGCGTGTAAACATACGTGGATTTATTTTTATGACTGAAGGTGTTGATAAGCGAGGAGGACGGCGCGCTGCGAGGAATAATGAGCGCGAGGAGGATGGGAACAGCCGCCAAGGGTGCTCATTTGCGACAATTCGCATGCAGAAGAACCGCGCGACTGCACTGACACACAAATTACTTTGTTGATATTCAAACGCTGCTAGACCTAGCCCAACAGGGGACTTCATCGCTTATTTTTACTCGCTGTTAAGTACAAGCTTGCATTGTTTTATTCAGCCGCACAATTCAAACTTAAATAAATTCGATGTTACATTTTTTCATGAGTAAAGATACAATCTCAACTATTTTATCATACAGTTGTACGTGAAATGTTATACAAAGAAATATTTTGTCCGCATATACGTTCTTTGGAACGATTAGGTGAAAAAATAAGAAAAACGAAAAAACCTAAATTTCAATTTTTCGCATCGAAATTTTTTGTCTCCAATTTTTTTTATTTTTTGGACTTAAGTAGATATGGAAGCGCTGATTTAAAATTTTGGGCACAAAAATGGGTATTTTTGGGATATTTCATGTTTTCAACGTAATTTTTGGTTTAATATCTGTTTGATTTGTTTTGTGTCACACATCCTACCGCTTAACCTAGTGTTTACAATTTTCTATGTATCCGTAGCAATAACAAACATACTACAAGCAAATATTGTAATGGTCATAGAAAAAATGAAAGATATTGTTGTCTTCCTTTACTAATGAACATAAGCCTATCACGGTCTCTGATCAGTAATGCAATATCATAGAGTTACGCTTACTATTTTAAATTTCATTATTTATTTACTTATTTTCAATGCTTTACATCAATTTTATCACTTAAGTCTATTTATCCCTAATATTAATTTCAATAAGTTAAGTATTAAATATACAAGTATAAATACGTATAAGATAAATTAATAACTTATTTCTTTAGCTAACTAGACTGCGGCATTATTTTATTTAAGACGTAAATACTTTGTTCCATCTGATCAATTATAGATACGTTCTTTCTTCGTTCTATGAGAAAGATAAGGAGGATTTATTTACTAGGCTCGAGATTCGAACAGACGAATTCTGGAATTGTAGAATTAAGTGTCAAGATAGCGGACGTAAATTCTCAAACTCTGAAATTCGCGAGGAAATATTTAAAGCGTTTATAAACGGATAAATAACCAGATTAACGAAGCAATTACTTCAAATCAAAAATATATTACCATTGAAATACTACATCTCATTTAATTCATTGACAAAATCGCAATTATCGAAAACTAGATAGAATAATTTAATGTAACTTCGATTCATTCTTTCATTCTGTTATAACCGTTTTAACAACTGTACAAAATAACCAACAACATTTTTAATGGACCTGTTTTGTGATATAGAAATTAGACATCAATGCATTTAAGACTTTTAAGTTGATTAACGACTTCACTAAAAGTTTACCTAATTTGCAATAAATAAATTTTAGAAATTTAGCGAAACTGGTGCATAAGTTTAATTTTTTGTCACTCATTTAACGGTTACGAAACTAATTACATAGTAATATTAATTAAGTTTTTGTATTTTACATTGATAAAAAGGTGTACAAGGTTAGGCTTCATTAGTTAAAATGGGAGTAACCAATTAAATTTATAACTTTCCACTACGTCTGTCTACTTTCCTTATAGTATCTATAAAATAATTAATATAATACCATGTTATTAGAATTATGCAACATATGCTCTACGATATATCTAATTTACTTACAATTATGACTTCATAATTACAAGCTCCTTCATAATTTATAACAGAAATAATTATACCAAATTTGGAAAGATGTTACTTATGCGCAATTCAACATTAATCTAGATAAGTTACGGATAAAAGTCCCTCTTGTATTTACAAGACTCTGTTCACACAGTAGCTGGCAAAGGTGTAATTTACTTGTTAATATATCATTCATGTCGCTACGCTTTCAATATGATAGTGGTTGAGGTACCGTTAAGGAATATAATCACAGTGTTACAAGACTTGTAAGTACTGCACTAGTTTTTATATATAAAAACAAACTTATATAATACTTTTGATCTATCAACGACTATAGATAAAATCTGAATGATCTAGAAACGTTTTTACAAAAACAGAACGCATTTCTTTAGGCGTATTGCAAAAACAGTTATTTCCAAATGTACCAAGTCATTTATTTTATCTTTAAATTATTATTTGCAACGTGTAGATAGAAAACATCATATTATGTTTATTTTGCAGAGAGAGTTCTGAATATGGAAAAATAACGTAATATCTGAATACTTAAAAATTTAAGTTTAAGGTTAAACCAGAAACTAAAGTTTCACGAAAATTATCTCATTAAGAAGCACATTAATATTATACCTAAATATATTTCTTTAAAGTATTTTCCAATTGTAAGTTTTCCAAAATTAAATATTTTTTCGTTAATATATAGATGGGAAGTGATATATTGGGTATAATAACGATGATGGTATGATTAGTATTTATGACAAATTCCCGTGTATTTCGCTACACATAGTGTGTTTTCGCTATCTGTACAATTCCGCTCTTCGTTAAATAGCCGTATATCATGGCTACCTTTACCACCTTCATTTATCTTAATTGCAATGACATAATTGATTTACGAATGCATACGCTGCTATCCTGATTTGCATTAGACCATGAATCTATTTACACGGCTACATGTACGCATCCATTATGTAATGCAATTTGGTCCTCATTTTTACCACAATTACATGCGTTACATATTGTTTAATCAAATCGTGATTGATATTATTATTGTTGAAGACAAATAATATACAAATCATCCATTTTAAATGCAAAGTCTTTAATATCGAGAAGTAGCTGCAATTATAATTTTTTAAATATTTTTGTAATATTTTCTTTTGCTATTAATACAACTAAACAGTGATAACAACATTTTAACAAAAATATTGTATCTAAAATAATGAAATAATTAATAGACGCAAAAGAATAGTATTGTAACGTTTATTTATAAAGTGATGTGTAAAAAGTCACAAAACATGAATATTTATTTTACAAGTTTATTAAATAACAACAAAAATAACAAGTACCTACTCTGATTTAAACGAATATAACGCAAATTAAACTTAACTCTAATTATTAACTAGTATTCATTTCTTTATACACGACAGTATTCATTTCTGCGCTATTTATTTTCACAACATATCAAAATTCTTTTCCACTAAATATTTTTTTCTTCATATCTTGCTGTTTTCCACTGGATTTACTCTATTCGACTGCACACTGACTCGTCGCAACACTTTTATACCTGCACCTAATTAGTCTCGAACCTTCTAGAATCTTCCCGACTTCTAAGCATCGCTCTTATTTCACTTGATCGATTTAGTGAGATTACCTGACCAGACAAGTTTCCCGCAATGAGTCATCGGCAATGAGTCATGCTCGTTACAGTATGTTAAAAACCAAGGCACTAAAGTTAGTCGTTTATTAAAGAAACTGAAGTCGAGATTAACAATCTTAAAGGGTATTAAAAGAAACTTAAGTAAGCTAGTAAATAAATGCAAGTTTTTAAATAATACCTTGATTTAAAAATGTTGTACGATAGTTAATTTATTGTAGTTGTAAAATTTATAAATCGCATTTAATCCAAAATAATATGAAATTGTATATAAGATGAACGAGAAGAATACCAATCTGAAAATATTGTTGTATAAAAACTATATAAAGAAATATGGTATATGTCCCAAATTTATGGACTGTGTTATGTTTATTCCGAAGAAATGTGTAGCGTCCTTTCAAATGGAAATGAGGTCCAAAAACTTGACCATATGAGTTGTAAGAAGTAAGACATCAGCGCAGCAAAACTTTGCTCATAAAACCGAAATAAATTTATAAAATTCAGTGCACAACAATCAGAAATTAATATTTAATGTGGAACATAAAAACTTCTGTGAAAACAGATGCTTCGGACGGAAGGAGATGGAATAAAAAACTGATGAATTTTAACGGAATTTCACATAAATCCAATGGGAGATGGCGCTACGGCGGGCGATTGAAACAACAAGGAACAACAACGCCGGGTAAAAAACTGTTCTTATTTATGTTTGTGACGTCTGCGATCAAGTTTTACGGAGCAAAAGTCATTGAGGAGACCGGAGAGCACTCCGTCAGATTCTTGGACACGTCTCAATACAAACACCACAAATCAGGCGACGTGCAGTCGCGGCCGCCAGGGCAGAACCCGGGGAATTTAAAATGTACCGTAATGTCGCCACACACGCACGGAAATGCCAACACGATTTGCTCATTTCTTTCACTCACTGCAATCATTTCACCGCCGACTCATTTTTTGGTTGTGCATTCACTCTATTTCCATATTTCAAACATTTCAGTACCATTTGAATTTAATTATTTTAGATTATGCAGAATTTCTACAACTTTCATTATCTTTAAAAAAATCTTATGAAATTATTTAAAGTGCATTGTTCTGCATGTATTTCTAAAAATTTTACTATCGAATAATTTTTAGTTAGTGCATTGATTACGGAATCAAAATATTTTGTACGTATTGATGGAAGAAGATTGGAATTACAGCAGACGAAAAGAGGTTTGAACATTGACCATATATATAGGTTTCTCGAATGATTTAAAAGTATAGAAGAGAGATTGATGGCTATTCCAGAAGATCTGGACAAAATCTAAATCATGTAATAACCCGTGGCCAACTCTTTTCTTAAAATTTGTTGGCTATACTTGATGTCAGGTTTGACATAATTTTAATAATATGATTGAAATTATGTTTTTATTCCTAATGTAAATAACACAAGGAGCACGATTGCTACTTTTTACTTATACTTGAACTCTGAATTATTTCGTCACTGAATTTTCTTATTAAATATGTCATAATTTGTACAAGACAGGACACACGCACAGGGAAGTTTATAATTTTTGGGTTTTCACTACTGTGTTTTGAAGTACTTCTAACAGGAGAACCTCACTACTTCATTTCGATGTCAGATTCGTATTCAGCACGACAAAATACATATAAGAACCAACTTTCAGACAATTGTTCCAAGCCTTTAAAGTACATTGCTGGATGAAATTAACAAAATATAGACAAATTGAAGATTTCAAAATCACATATATTTGGTATCAAATGAAGTCAGAAAAAAATTCCAGATTAATATCAATTGGACAGGTTGTGGCGTTTCCGATATGTATTTAATGTTGATTATTTTAGATTTTTATAAAAAAAATCTTGATGTTTTCCATCTTGCTTGAGGTCTAGTACTAACTTGGAAAATTGTTCAATAAGAAGAAAAAGAATGTATCAATCAAATTAATTATTTTGTTATACGAATAAAGAAATGATTTCTGTTGCCGATTTTATAATAATAAAATAAATTAGTTGGTCATTGATATATTGATAATTCAAAAACTAGAAAACTTGTTTCAAACTTATTCAATATTATAAAACATTTGAAATTAAAGTTGATACATGCGTAGGTTGTTGTTTCTCAATTTCATCTTCTGTTTTCCTCAACCTATGAAATCCCTGGACTCCGTCCCTGCTCATCACGACTGTAGCTCCTCCAAGTCACATTTCCATCATACGACGCAGCCTACGTCTCCGGAGAGCAGTTTTTCTCCGGTTTTTAAACTCTTGCGCCCGTGTTCAGCGCTACATGTAATTCAGCGATCAGATCGTCTTACGCGCGCCGTAAATCCCCAGTCCGGCTAGTGAGACGTTCTCCAGGAACATCACTGTCCACATGTACTGCAGATATTTGTCGCTCCATTAACCAAGACTTCACAACGGCTTCATACAAGCAGGGAATGCAGGGAAAAGTTTCATAGGAATTTACATTGTCAACGCAAAACCGACATTTTCGTTACAAAATCACACTAAAGCAATGAAGCTCTTCGGATATTTATTTCTAGTTCATTCGTAATTAAATATAAATATAGAGTGTAGAAACCGAAATGATCATAAATAATTGTTAATGAAAGTTTTTGAAACGTTAACTTGGTTAGCGTCACAAACTTTAACCAAGTAGAAATACAACTATGTCCAAGTATACTGGACAAGCTGACAACCTATACTAATAAAATTTAAGAAAAGGTGTTTAAAAATACATGAAATATTTGTCTTGATTTCATGTTCGTCAATGAAACGATGAGTTTCTATTTTTTTATGTATATAGATGTTACCCATTGTGCCAGATATACCTACTATATAAATGATATAGGTAATAATATATTAATACCGTAAAGGAGGTTTATCAAATGTCACCTCCCGAATTCTAGTTGGAGTGCATCACAGAACCCATATTTAAATGAAAAACAGATAGTTAAGAATTAAACTTGTTATACCACTAATCCCATTTTATTCATAATGATCCATTTTCTTCTACTTGCAATTATTGAACTAAGCCAAAGCTGGCAAATATTAACTAAAAATTAAACTGCTTTCACTTCAATGAATCCAGAAATGGATACAATATTTAGTGTGCTAGGTTTTCGATGTCCTCTTTATAAAAATCATTTATACTTATTACTTTTCTGCTCTAATTCTATTTCACTTGAAATAACAAAATGATTCTTTAAAAGTGTTTAGAGAAAACGTATTTAAATAATAATAATATCCCATCATTCCAATGAGCGCAGAAAATAAAATTTTGATTATAAATTCTAACGACCAATCATGATACAAAACCCTTGAAAATTCAACCAAAAATATTACTGATAAATTTCCGCTACCAAGTAAATAAACAGTTGTTGTTAATAATAAATAATATTATAAACAGTTAAATTATTGTATTTTGCGTTGAATTTGGAATTTATCTCACCTAATACCATAAGACCTCTGATTTTTTCAGATAAATCATTCAAACAAACTAATATTCGGTACAACTCCTCCTCCTTCGAAGTAGAGATTTACCATGCAATTTGCGAATTTAAGCTATTTCTCGACAAAATAACTTCACCTTCTGTAAAAGACAAATCAACAAAATGATTAGTTAGCGTGTCTCGTCTCAAGCTGAGCGAAATATGTAATCTGCGGTTCTATCCTCAAATATCGAGTCAAATATCATAAATTGTTTAATTCATGTGGCCGCTCTAATTCAATTTGGTAGAAATGGATGTTGTGTATTCTGGAGTTTCCAATGCATCTAAACTCCTTATTTATTTATTAATAAATTTTGTTAAAACTTCGTATCATGAAAACTAGCGGCGAGGAAGCAGCAAGTTCAGTTCGGCGATATATCTCCTCGTTATAGTGCAGTATCCAGGTCACTTCTGTATATAATACACTCGATAAACGTATCCGCTCCATTTATATTTCAAACTTTATTTACAAAATATATCTCCCAGCAACTTGTCACCCGGAGCTCCGTATACAAATAAAACAAAAGTCCGTACATTATGGATGTCCGAATGGTCGAATATCGCTGTCCCCGCGAAACAAACGATATAAGATGCGGGAGGGGAAACAAAAACAAAAGAGACCATCTATTTTGATAAAGTATAAATATTTGCGCGGATGAAGTGGTGACTCGTTCGGAAATTGTGTTTTTGTTTGACAGTTTCCCGGGCTGTCGGCCATCACTCATCCAAACGAGATGCCCCGGAATATTATTTCCAAAACAAATTAATCCTCTCAATATTTATTGTCATCTACTTTTATTTCTTTTTGTTTAAAGTTTATTCACTTCTTTATTACAATAGCTACACTTCTTGATTTATTACTCCTACTTTATCTATTATTTTCTGTTTTGTTGGCAACAAATGATTTATAGAATTTTCGATAAAACTTTACAAAGACTTTATAAATAAAATATCTAACTTAAAACAATATATAGTATCACATGTATTATATTTTATAATAGTATATTAAAACATAAGTTGTAGAAGGCAACCTTTTCAAGCACGAGTTTGAATTTCGGGAACGAGCGCGAAGCAGCGAGTGCCCGAACGAACGAGTGCTTGAATTGCCTTCTATATCGAATGTTTTATACTATTTTCTCTGTTTCGGCTTTTATTTACATTATTTTTTATAATAATATTTAACAATTTCCATTAAGGGATTTTTATGATAGAATAGTTAGGTTGGTGACAGTGATTTCTGTTTCGTCTGTTGCCTAGGTAAATTAGAATTACTTTGTCAGTTGCCTAGATATTTTGTGTATTTAATTCAGTCATGCCAATCTCAAATAACAAAATATAACCAAAAATCGTTTAAGAATGAAGCTCCTTCTAACATCAATAAGCGTGCTGGAATATGATATTCTAATTCCGAAACAGAGAAAAGGGTATTCTTGCTATTAAATCATACTTGTTAACTTTCGGAACAAATGAAACCAAATTGAGACAATCGGAACTACGAGCTTTGTAAGCATGTAAGAAAAACAAGGGTTTTCAAAAATTTCTTCACTATAGCCAGAAGTCGCTATAACCGATAAAGGTACAATAACGTTACCGAATGCGGACTTTCAAATAACTTAGGTTAGTACCTCCCTTTACTTAGGTTAGTGCCTCCCCTGACCTAACACAGGTTAGTGCCTCCCTTAAGCTAACTTAGGATAGTATCTCCCTATACTTAGGTTAGTGCTTCCCCTAACCTAAATTAGGTTAGTACCTCCCCTAACCTAACTTAGGTAAATACTTCCCTATACCCAACTTAGGTACAATTTCAACGTTATAACCAGTTTCTTTAAAACGTTTACTTATTTTTAAAGTATCCTATTTTCATTATAATTATTTTTTAAAATGAAATAAATTGTAAAAAGAATATATCAACATCCAGGATTTGAACTCAAGATAAAACATACTTTTCAGAATTTCTGAAATTTTGCGCCTTTGATACAATGCACTCCAAATTTGTATATGTAATAAATAATTTAAAATTTTAAACACCAAATCTACAATTGACAACCAGACGAATTTAAATGTTCGAATATTCTATATAGAATAATAAATAGAGAGGTAGAGGTCTGAAAGAGTTGTAGCAATGATAGAACTTACAATACAGATTAAATAAAAAACTTCAGGTGAAAATAAAATAAATATGTATTAGTCAGAATTTAAATTTGTGTGATTTTAATTATGCTTTGTTTGTTGAATGAATTATTTTAAAAGTGACAATTTGTAGCATTTTAATAACAGAACCATATGTAGATTGTTTTTTGTCGGCATAACTCCGAACCTATCCCAACATGTCATCTGGATTAATAAACCTCATCTCGGTCCAGATACGTCAGCAGTCACAAATAATGATCGCATTCTGATGGCTCCGCGAAATAACTACATAATTAAAACTTTTCACTCGGCAAAACATGCGATAAATCAGCGAGAGAAACGGGCGGCGTTGACGCGCATGCGCAGCGAGCCGCGATAGTGCTGCCGCCTGCCGCTGCGCTCGCCCGAGCAAACTTAACCCGATGACGTACGGCGCGCGGCGGCGCTAGTGTCGCTATTCATTTTGGCGGCCTTTAATTATTGCGCCAGAAAGGTGTAAATGAATTATTGATGTTAATTCGCTACTTTTTTGCTTTCATTAGATTCTGCTGCATAATAACAGTTTTTCCGCTAGTTTATAAATTTTAACTTAGGATTGATAAATGACACGTTTATATTACCAAACTAAAATATGCTCGTTTTTCTGACGAGGTGTGGCCGTTAAGGAACTGAATTTCTTTAATAGGCATTATTTATTAGCAAAATTAGACATGTCAGCTTTCACTATTTTGATAATTTACAATGCGTTAGTATATTATTTTCATTTTAATTTTTTTATCTCGTTAGTGTACGGTTAAAATAAAAATGTCAATTGGTAACCAAATAGACAGTACCGTAAGTAAGGGAGGTTGGCTGGTTTCGCTCACCTCCTTCACTATTTAGGCACCTTCTCAATAATTTAATTAAATTTATTAATATTTTTTAAAAAACTGATATAAACCTAATACGCATTTTTCTAAAAAAAAAATGGTAAGCAACGGTATATAAATATTATGTTCCTGAATTCAGAATATATTTCTCTACAGAATAAGCAAATAAGAAACATATGTCTCAATTGAAAGTAAGATGGTTGTTCACATAATTTAAGAATCACTGGTTGACACAGTCTCTGAAATTGTTTGTTAATTTAATCATCTTCGTCGTACTTGGTGAAGGTTTTATAGTTTATAAATTATTAATTTATTATGGCGCCTTTTTATTAAAAAAACTGCCTGTCGATTTTCCTAGTTACGCCACTGCAAATAAATAAACTGCTACGTCCGAGTGGTTCGGATATCACTAAAAGCTGTAGATCTCTTTGCTCTAGTCTAGACTGACAACAAATTATTAAAATTTAAATTAGGTTTTTCGTTTAGATAATTATTTATAATACGCATACTTTAAACATATATTTGCTTTAACCGAGAAATAATGTTTCTATAAATGTTAGTTTAGGTTATATCTAAAAAATGTTTTAGTTATTTATCTAAACGAGGAATACATTTTATGTTACACTAAATATAAGCTAACATTCTAAAAATTATTAGACTCGGTTTAAGTACTAGCTGCAATTGGAACAAGAAAACAAAATGATTTTAATTTAAAATAAATGGAGTATATAATAAATAGAAATAAGTAAAATATAAATCATAAATATATAAAAACAAAGTATTATAAGTGTTCATATAAGTTGTTAATATTTGCGGTTTTGAATTGAAAGGATAATTATAATGTCGGGAGTGTTGCTAATGCTTAATATTAATCCCTGCGCACATTTAACAATAAATGCACCGTTCTTTGAGACAATGCTTCCTATACTAACATGTACATAGAATTACAATAAGAAGCTTGCATGTAACATAGCTTGAATTGGCATGGTATCTAAATTTAGTGTTGTGGTTATTCTATATTTTGGTTTTGTTCATTTGGAAAGTGGATTGGATTGGCTGCATGGTACCTTGTGAGATGAATACTGATGGATCCAATCTTTGCAGAAACTGGACGCATCGTCTCAGAATCCGGTGCCCGGAACCGTCTTGGACCACCGCCTGACTGAAGTTCGTACTAGAGGTTAACCGCCCTGGTTAATTGTGAAAATGTGTATACCGTTTAATATATAAGTGTATAAAGATAAATCTATTTATAAGCACAAACTATCCAGATAATCCTAATATACGTAATTTACACGTCAAATTCAAATTTATTTTTTGAATTACGTTCCAATATATACGAGTGAGAGTGCAAACGTTGTTAAATTGTAATTTATATACGTAAAATTTGTGAAAGAACTCATGTGCCATAAAGAAATTCAACTGTTGGTGATTTCAAATCCGCAAATACGTAATTATTCATGTGCAGATCCCAATGTACATACTGTAAAATACTTTGTGTATATGAACTGTATTTAGTGTAACGTTGCAGTGCAATCTCTAAGAAGTGCAGGACTAAAGGCTCGACAGTGTATATAGTAACTTAGGACTCAAGCCTGATGAGCAAACGGTTTAATTCGAGGTGCGGGATTCCCCTTTTCTTCATACTTTCATATTGCATTCTATTCGCATCAAATGTTACTACTATATTACGTTACTTTTTCAGAAATCAAAAGTACACATTTATATATAAGGAAATAAGAATTTCTTAAATATTTACAATTCCAAATTTCAACACGTACCGGCAATTTTTGCCGCCATGATCACGATTATTGATACATTCTTGTTACAGTAAAATTCTAGTTACGAATGGTATGTGGCATAATAGCATTTAAAAATTTTGTAAGACGTTGTTTTTAAACAATTTTTATTTAGTCAATGGGGAATAGTGTAAATTGTCAGTGTAATTCTAATGTGATTCAAATCATCAAAGTATTGTAATTTAATTGGATGACAAATTATATGGTGGAATTAACAATCTAATACATAATACACGTACTTATATGTTGTATTCCCAAATTTTTGAAAATCTTTACCAGTAGGTATGATATATTTTTTGATAAAATATCATGTCTGAACCTACAAAAGTTTAATTCAAACTTTTTATAAACTGTCTATTTAAGTGTAGTCATTCTACTGTAATAATGAATTTACGATAACATTATTTTGTAAACTGGCAAAATAAAATAGGTACCTAATTTGTGAGATTGAAGTATAGGTATTTAAATATAATTGTGTACACTATTTTATTTCATAACATACATAATTATATACCTACATACTATAAGAAAATTTGTTATGTAAAAAACAAAAAAGAAAAAATTATATAAATGATGATATGGATTCATTACTATAGTGGACCGATTATACTTTATGGTATATGTGACGTAATTAATATTAAATTCAATTGGCAAAACTATGAAATCGTATTTCGATCTCACTTTTATAATAAAATCGCTTTTAGGAAGCTTGATTTAACATTATAATCTTGAAGTCACTTTTAACAAAAACACTCATAAAAGTGAGTTCGGAATACGGGCCAAATAGTTTAATTAATATACATAAATGATAATAAATCATCAAAATACAAGTTTTATGAAAATAACTGAATATAGCAGTGATGTTAATTCTTGTAGAAGACGATATAAAGGTGTGAAGAAAGGCGGAATCCCGCATATTATTCCAGCCATAGAACAAATCCCCATCCCGATCGAATTAGATCTTTTGTCGTGTCGCGTGCGATTGTATGATCTGATCTCTGGTTGTCTTGCTCCCCACTTGCCCCCCATCTTGCCGCCCCTTGTATGTAAAATCGTAGGTTACGGGACGCCCAAACAAACACCTGCACTCAATTGTCTTTGTTTCAAATCCTACCGTTTATTACGTCTGAAATTATGACCCTGCAGTGGAAAAATATAGCTACGGAGGAAACAGGTCATTTTTATCTCCACTTACATCTACTCTAATAAATTTTACCTTTGTTTACTGTAAGGTAACTGAATATTTAATTATTTTAAAAAAATGTTAGAAAGAAGTTTGTACTAGTCATTTGAGAATCAAAATTGTAGATATAAGGTGTGCGTTTGGGCGACCCACAATAATGTATAGACTGGAGTATAGTAGTAGTAGAATAACTCTTGATGCTTGTAAGGCCCTCACACACTGATTTAACTTCGTCCCTTACTATCTGCGACGACGATAATACCTACATTCAATTTTGTATTTGACATTGATAAAATACATTCATTGAAAGCATTAATGGAATTGGAATATATTTTGATACAGGAAATCATTTCCACGGCTTCGTATTTTTTTATATTACTAATCCATTTGGATTTTATTAAATTTTGTTAAACACTAACTGTTGTTAGATTTTAAGGATTTATATTATATATCCCTTTAAATACAAAAATAAATTAATTAGCTCTTCTACCAAATTCAGATTTAACATACATTGAGACAGCGTGTCTTAGTTTCTCGAATGTATACTAACATTCGAGAAGCTAAGTTGTATGACGTTGACATAGCTTTAGAAAAGAACAGATTTACTAACGAATAGAAATAAAAGAAAAGAGAGAGATAGGCAAATTATGTATTTATAAAAACAACAACTTTTGTCTTGTTTAGAACGCAACATTGAATTATGCATTATACATTTATTTAAAATAAATATAAAAAGTTTTTGTATACAAAATTCTTTTATTCACCACATGCATAGAAAGCTCTACTTTTCCCTCTACCTAGGAAAATGTGTAGTGTTACAAACAGTATAACATAGATATTATTATAAAAAGAAATATTCGATAAATTCATTATTATATTAAAAATTCTTATTTAATAATGGTGTTCTTTTAAAAAAATTATGGCAATTATGTCTTGTTCTTTTCTTTTCTCACATTATTTTACAAATTGCCAACGAGAACTTGAATTGGCATATTAGCAATACTGTAACAACTGCACTGTTAAACGTTAAAGTTTACATAACCTAATTTTCTAGCTTATCATGTTGCTGCGCCTTTTCCACAAAAGTTTCACAAATAACTATTTCTGAAATAAAAATGGTAAACTGTTAAAGGAGCAATTACTAATATGGTAGAATGACGAAATATCGTGTGGTAAATATGATGAATAGATTCGTATTTTTTTTTTAGGTTGATTCATCATATTTTATTTGATACGATGGTATCTAAAAATTTTAAATTTAAAATACAGGTTTCTATATCAAAATATTATTATTCCTAAATTTATTTTTAAAATGTGAATATAAGAAAGTTGTCTTATACAAATTGTAGTAAGTTTATCGTCCGTCGCAGCGACTTGTACAAAGTAACGAGTAAGTACCAAAAGTCCACATACTACATACGTACCCCGTTACATACTTGTCGATGTTTATTTATTTGCCCAATCGACCAATCCGAACAAGTTCCTCTTGCCCCAACCCTGTTAGCCAATCCAAAGCCTCGTTTTGTTACTGAAAACTGGATACGTAATATGTAGCTCTTAATTTCTAATGGAATCGAAAGTACAACAATGTATACGTAAATAATGTACTTAATGTTAACTGTAATTAATTATTAATTATATTGATAAATTATATATGTATATAGCATTTAATAGCGGTCCAGCCAATATGCAACAGCACTGAGTCATGAGAATAAATTAATTAAAGACAATATAATGCGCAAGCTGCGTACAAGTGAATTATTGTTGTAGCACTGTATCCACACTCATATTGCCAATAATCATGTATACGAAATTTACTCTAGTTATTTGTATAGTTCTTGTTTTTATTTATTTATGTGCAATTCTGTGGTAAACAATACAAACCTCTGTATTCTGTTTCAAAATATACAAATTGTCTTCTTCTACAGACATATTTCTAAATTGATTCAAAATATAAAACTCATATCTGGATCGTGAATAGTCACGTGACTTTTACAGCCAATTATGATTTGTCTTTTAATTATCACTGTCAAATAACTCTTGCTAGGCACTCTCCAAGACAGCTAGAGTGTCCGTAAAGTGACGTTAGACGATAAGTTCGATATAAAATATACCTAGAAATAGGTAATAAGCCGTAAATAAAATAAAAGTTATTTTTATGTTGACATGTGCAATTAGACAAATGAAAAAATTATGTGACTGTTCCAGACCTATTTTGAAGTAAAATAGTATATGTGCATAAGTGCAGAATGCTATCTATTTCGGCACGAGACGAAGTCGAGTGCTGGAATCACACAAGATGGGAAATAAATGATTCTGCACTACACTTTTTCTACGGCCACACTTCTAAATGTTACAGATCAAAAATACATGCACGAAAACTTTTTGACATAAAAAACAATATGACCATGATTGTCGGAAGTACGCAACTTTTAAGCTTTATATAGTGTGAGAAAAGTGCCACTTTCCATAGTGGTCGTAGAAAAAGTTATCTAAGTGAACAAACAAATAAAAAAGAAAAATTAAAATTATCTATAATAATTTAAATTTTATATATAATTTTTTGTTATATTTTGGGGCAAATATATGTCGACTTACCACAATTTGTTATTAATTTGATTATTTATATTATTAAGTTTAGATTAAGTTAGTAAAGTAAACAATTTTAATACTTCTATTTCATTTTAAAATTAAGGATAATGAAATGTTTTAGTATAGATATCTCAAAAGATAATATAATATATTAGTGTTAAATATATCTATATATGCAAACTTTTGGGATACTCTATTACAAATGTATAAAATTATATACGCAGTCAATAAAGGAATAGAGTTATATTTGCAATATTTCCAGTACGGTTACCCATCCAATTTATAATCGTGCTAATTTTTACTTGATTTACTCAATATTTATTGACTGCAATACAGAGTTTCTTATTTTGAAATGAGATAGAAGTATAAAAGAGGTTAAAAGATGAGTGTTACAACGATATGCGCTGGAATTTTAGTGATTTTGTCGTTTGCATGTTGGCAGACCTGTACAGTGTGTCAGGGCTCATAGTAGATCATGCTGCGTTTCGTCAGAAAGTCGCAACTCATTTTCCAACATCAATGTATACTTAATACAGATTTTGTGTAAAATTTCCATAAACGTAGATATAGTGTTTTATTATTACCTAATAGATTGTTGTTTTCATTTGAGTTTTCCTTTTTTAAAGAAATAAAAGATAAATACAAGAATCATTTTGTTGCTTCTGTGTTGCTCAATATGAGAAGATCGAAATTTTCAGTGTGTAATATAATCTTTATCTACTTATATATAATATTGCCTGTCGTCTATGTGTGACTGTAATTTATTTTAATAAAAAGTCATATGTTTTAAAACCTACATTTTTCTTCAATAATTCATTCGAAACAATCCTCATCTCCATCCTTAAAACAAAGATTATATTCTTACAATATAGAAACTACTATAGAGGGAAGGCGAGCAGAAATTAGTGAAGTCAAGTTTTTCAACTGATATCTGTCCATCCGCCATTTCTGTAGGAGCCAGGAGCCACGCTTTCAGTTGTTATATATAATAAAAATCATTTCTTTGAATTCAATTAATATTTTTCATTTACTCTACAAATATAACGTTATTTGTATAAAAACCAAATATCGCATTATATTTGTCGCTAAATTGTCTGCCATTTCTGTAGGAACCGTTTGAGAAACCCCTTCTGTACTCTAAACATATTGGTTACCACTTATAATTTACAAAATTATTAAATATCATTTAAAAATCTACAAGTAACCTTACCAAAACATTAATAAAACAAAGTTAGAGTTGTGTTAACAAAAAAGAATTATATGATCACCGCACTTAAATGAACAGATATACTTATTTTCTTTAAAAAAAGTATACAGGGTGATGCAGCACAAGTGTGCCAAAATAAAACCATATATTGGGAGAGTCATTTTAAGTAAAAAATGTTAAATGTAGGTATGTACGGATTTTTTTCTTACAGAGTTACAGTCTTTTGAAAGTGCACCTCATCAAACATATTTTCATTAATATCTCTGGTACTAGTTGTAGTAAAGTACTTATTTACATGCATATTTATAATTTCTTTTGTTTATACATAACTATAATGTAAAACTTACGTATACATAACTATAATATAAAACTTACAATTTAATAACATCCAAATTTTTCACGGATCATCAAAACTTTGTCATGATACTTCGACCGTTGATATCGAAGAATAATAATACGTAAATTCAAATAACATTAAACCTTAAAATAGTCCTGATCCATTTAGATTATATTTATTTATTTTTTTATTTTAAATAATATATAGAATACTTATTTGAACTGCTTTGATGTTTAGTGTAAAAGTGTGAGATGCAACACTGTCTTATATGGTAAGTACATAAATAAGCGATCATAAAGTAAACCCGTAAAGAGCGTGTGAGCGAGTCGTCATAAAAGCAGTCCTCACATTAACCTGTAAATCAGCGCGAACTTAGCACGGGACGCGAGCTTGCTGCTGGGACTGTACTTCATTGGTATGCATTGAGGATTTATTCCGGCAACCAGCCAAAAACATTCATCAAGGTGGATTTAACAGAAACTCTGATATATTGCAGTTCTAATGTATGTGCGGGGTAGGGCAGCTTGGGAACCCTGCGGAGTTTTTGCGCTGTTCCGCGAATTTTGTTGTGTTTATTTAAAACAGACGAGCTGGAATTATGTGGCCGGACTTCATACGGAGGAAGTTGCGGCGAGGCTTTCCGCACAGTTCCAATTTCATGTTACATTTAATAGCAAGCACACTACACACTAAATAAACGCGAAATCGGGATGGAATTAAGGAAACTGTAAACAGTGGACTATCGTTGATATTGATGGGAAATCACGTACAATAATAATATTATAATAATTGTATATTGTTTTTATGCCACCGTACACTTAAGAATACTTAACTTCCATGGCAACATAAGTCATAACAGACTGATAACATTTATAATTTGGTTACCATTGTAAAGGGTAAAATTCCAATTTCATGTTAATTTTAAACGAGAATATCTCGATAACGGCAAGAGTCTTAATTCTAGAAAAGAATAATTTTTTGGAGAAAAAAGTTCTCAAACGAAAAACTGAAATTACAGTTATTTTTTTATTTTTCTCCGAGTCTTTCAAAAGCTTAACTTTTATCCAAAAATCTACTGGTAATATCGTTGAGATTGTATCTATCAATTTTCAAAATATAACAAAACAACGTGCAACTTCGAGGGCAAAAATCTCAAGATCGAAAAGAGATAATTGAATTCTGTTATAAAATATAGATTTAAAAATGGGTATTTTTTAAATTTCGGTTGTATATGAACAATTTTACAGTAAAAACTTAAAAAATGCAATTTTCCATGTTCAACTATGATTGGTAATAATTGGAGGTTTATAAAGATTTAGTTTTTAATTACTAATATATTATTAACTCTAATCTTATTCAAAAAAGAAATAATACATGTACTAAAGAATCTTTGAGTTTCATTGTAAAATAATTGTGTTAATTTTAGGTTAGTTAATAATCAATTTTTTTTGAACATGCAATATGAATGTTTTATTAAAATTACCTAGCCTCAAAAGATAAACAATGGCTAACACCATTATAGTTTTTATAATTTTTGACCGTTATAAGCGAAATTAAATATAATATAATAGTGACCACTGATGACTATTAAATAAAATCCTTACCTCAACACCTGGAAGAAATAAAAATAAATTTTAGGCAGTTAAGTGCGCTCCAATTTAAAAGGTAAGTATACGATAACAACACGTTCTATACGAGTAATGAAAACAAGTTCGTAATTATAATAAAAAGTGTTATGTATATAGTGTATCTTATATATTTTATATTCATGACACGAAACTATATCAATATCACTATAATTAAATCATTAATAATTGTAGTATTTATTGATTTATACCGTAAGTGTATTATTTACTTTATTATCCCATTAATATACCATTTAAGATAAAGCAGGTAATTTAAACGTGTTAAACAAACACTATGAGTAATACATGTATTTAAATACCTGCACGAGCAGATAAACAATTAAATAATAAATAGAACACTTCTCTTTTTCAAATGTAAACGTAAAATAGTAGAGTGGAAAATAAGTATATAAAAAAGCTGTGACCACCATAGAACCGCCATTCATTAACAAATACCAACATATTTACATATATGTTATTTTCTATTTCGATATATAACATTTCTATTAACCGATGGTTAACGTAACTGTTACTTTAATCATAGGTAAAAAAATCTGCCCTAATCGTTATTGGTGCAACTGGGCATTAGGTATTAGAAAATATAAAGAGTTCATTAGATGGTTAAGTTACTGTTAATGTAACCAGGACAAGTTAATCATACTAAAGCAAAGATTGTCGTGATTATCAAGTTTTTAGTTTAAGCTGGCAAGAAAAATATACGACTGCTTTCTTTATGTTACTAGATCTGTCATTTTATAAGTGTTAGCTTAGTTATTTTGAAGCAATATCTATAATGACAGAAAAACGTAGCAGATTTTTCAGATGAAGAATGTATTATTATGGCCAATTTTTTAACAACATATTAAAATTATGGAGTGCAGAAACAGATGTAACGTCAATTCAAAAAAAGTAACAATGCTAGGAGAAAATTACAACAATGTTCAATGAAAAAGTGTCGTACCTAGAAGAACTTGCAAGGATGAAATTCGAAAATAAATTAGGACCTGTTTCTTAGCTGGAGTAGCATTATTTTTAGAAGAAATAATAATATACAATATAATATATAAGAAGACTATGACCACTACATATATATACAAACTTATAATTGTTATACATATCTATCTGTGCAGACGTTACCACCTCAATCAGTTCCAGTATACGAGTAGGTATATAGCACTGAACATTTCTTTGAATGAAACCTTCAATATAATTCGACATTATCCGATTTATTAAAATGATCTGTACAGTTTTTTTTAATCATATGCGTAATTAATTCAAAATCTTCGTTAGAACTTATTTAATCCATTGGGTTACGTCGCTTAACCGTTGATTTTGACCGGTTAAGAATTAATGGGTTAATAGAAATATTTAATCACGATTAGCAATTGAAAAACGCATTGCCGCATTTTAATAATGTTTATCTCTAATCGAAGAACTGACCAATGATTGAAAAACCGGCCCTAAATGTAATAATATATTTTTTTATAAATAATATTATTTCCTATTGATTTCATAATGCAATTAATTCACAATCCGGTTTATTAGAAAACATTGTGGCCAGTATTGTGCAGTGGGGAATGAATTGAGCCCGGCGGTGTAGATTAGTGGGTGGGTGGGCAGTGTGACATGTCGGGTTCTTGCGCCGAGTGGAGCGCGGAGCAAGATTACGCGGCCGGACGACGTTCTCTAATCCGGGAGGATTACAGCGCAATCAGGCCCGGAGCTTAGCCACCTGACGGAGGACGGAGGTACTCTCCGGCAAAAACATATGCAACCTTCAAAAACTACCTACGCCACGTCTGATGATAGATGTACTTCATATGTGCTAAATAACTATTAATTTAATTATTTTCACTTCTGAATTCAACAATGATTCATTTAAAGTTTTACTGCTTAAAAGAAATATATGTATACGAGTAATTGAGTAAATTTACAGCTATTAACATACCTAGGATTGTACTGAATATATCATATCTGAGGTGATTGTCATACATCTAAGGCCTGGTATAATTCATAACATTCCTGTTTTGTTTAATAGCTTAAATACAATTTGTCAATATTCGCAATATGTATGGATGTATTCCATTTTTTAAAAAAATTTCAATTCATTTAACAATACATTCAGATTTAAAAATTAAAGGTATTAAAGGATTAATAGAAACATACCCTACTTGATATGAAAATCGCTTAAATAAGCGTATTAATAATTTAGCACAAAATATATTAGACAATTCCTTAGATTTTTTGGTTTTTTTTCTTAACGAGTTGTAAATAAAGATTTAAATAAATAAATAAAATATCAACGTTACTAATTCTAGACGTGAAACAAAAGTCCTAATTTTCTCCTTAAAAGTTTTTTATGTATTCAGCATTAAAATATTTTCTGTTATAAATTTATCATATTTGAAAAAATATTGCATTTATAAAATTACGAAATACAGAATATACAGACATACAGAACCCAAAATCATTGTGAATTATTGTTTTTATTTCTTATTTTTTGGGACAAATTGAACTTAAGTATTACCTTTATAAAAATAACGTATCTACAAAATAGCAATAGCATTGTCTGAAATACATATTTTATTTTTTATGTGTCTATTTACCTAAAACTGTTAATAAAATATACATATACATTAGAATATGCAAGCCAGAATAATTAAACACTACGATAGTGCATAATTCCCAGTGCACGCGAAGGATAAAGATGCGGCGATCAGATTTTTTAAGTTTCTGTAGTATTCTATCTCTCTCTGCGAAATATAACTGATGGTTCCTTGCCCGGTATGAATAAGCTGCGCTAACCGTGCACAAAGGCTAAGTGCACATAGCTTAAGCGTTCATGCTCTGCGCATTCAACGAGCTAATATTTTTCCAGCAATAAAATAATCATATTTTAAAACAAAATTGAATCATAATTTTTCCAGGGTATGCATTGCACACTTAGCATATATCTTAAACTTTTGAGAAAGAGTAAGTTGTTGTCAATAATTGGCTCACATGGATTACTTACTTACGAGTCGCTACATATATTACAGTTCATTTTTTCGTTATTCAATAATTATTCCTAAATATTTTCTAAAAGACTTTGAATCGAAAAGGGTGGCCCGCAATTTAAATTTAAAATAGGTTTCTGTTATATTTTATTACCATTAACACCAATAACATTAATAATATGGCAACAAATAAGTATCAGAAATAACTAAAATCGACGTATGAAACTAAATTTTAAGTGTACGTTGAATGAATAATATCATATCAAAATGCATGTAAACAGCAATTATTTTCATCTCTTTAAAAAACAATATTGAGATAACAATAGCCGTATGTATATTAGAAATATTTTTGCTTGTTCGAGAACAATGCTGATGCAATGGGCGTTGACAGTGGTTGTAATGTAAAACTGTATGGTTTATTAAGACATTTAAATTGTGAGTTAATCAGATAGCATCAATTTGTGTGAATAGGCGTTGCTGATCATTGGTGAGGAACGCACAACTTCATAACGCTTGGCTTTACATCGCTTTCTCAGATAATTTTCTCTACAACACTAGAACTTCTTACCTTGCCGTCAGAGTTATGATAAGTCCTGCCCACTGAACTATGACAATTTACTTGTGTACAGTCAGGGCTGGCAGTAGGGCATGTGTTGCCCTTCCGCAACTTATAAAATGACGCCCATTTTTAGAATTTTTTTGACATCTTGTTTCGTATTTTGAACTGTTTTATTAAAAGGAAAAAATGTATGCTTCAAATATAAAACATTTATTTTACTAAATTGTAAAGACATTTAACATTGGTAAGTTCGCTATTATATTACAATTAAAAATTATATAAACTCACTTTTAAAAAGAAGAAAATATACCTTTGAAAAGATTCTTTTTTCTCAAAAACTTTTCATTTTCTAGACTTAAGTAAATATCGATGTGCTGCAATCCAATTATGCCGTTTTGATTTATTCTGTCGCTTTATTATCTATTTTTTATATATTTCTAAAACCTATAACCCCATATGAAAGTTGTGTAAAGTTAAAACAAACCAAACAACACTATTAAACAAAAAATTGTGTTCACAAACGCAAAATATCCAAAAAATGTTCATTTTTCTGCCCAAAATTTTAATTTTGGGAAATGATGTATATTGATTTCAAATTTTCAAACGGAATTTAATTATCTCTTTTCGTTCTTGAGATATTTGCTGTTAAAGTTGCACCTCAAAAAAGTGTGTCTTTTTGCTATATCTCAAAAATGGGTACAGATACAATCTCAACGATTACACCAGTCGATTCTACAGGAAAAGTTACATAAAGAAATGTTTTTTCCGCATATACGTTCTTTGGAACGATTAGGTGAAAAATGACAAAATCGAAAAAACCTAAATTTCAAAATTTCTCGGAGGAACTATTTTCCTTCAAAACTTTTCATTTTCTAGACTTAAGTAAACATCAATGCGCTGATTTGAAATTTTCAAACCGAATTGAATTATCTCTTACCGTTCTCGAGATATTCGTAGTCAAAGTTGAGATTTGGCCATACCTAAAAAAATAGGTTTTTTAGGTTTACCTCTTTAAGGGTTAGGTTTACGTCTTCGACGACCTCACCAATCAATTCTACGGGCAAAATTACATAAGTATACCAATTTTCAGATTTTTATTCCAAAGGGTACAATTTGTAGAAAGGAAAAACGAAAATGACCAAAATCGAAAAAAATGCCTGATGAACCCCTTACGATTTTTTCGATTTTTGGCCATTTTCTGTTTTTTCCTTCTAGAAATTCTATCTATTGACATAAAAATCTGAAAATTGGTACACTTATGTAATTTTGCCCGTAGAATCGAATGGTGAGGTCGCCGAAACCTAAAACCTAACCATTTAAGGGGTATACCTAAAAAACCTGATTTTTTAGGTATATCTTTGAACTTAAATATCTCGAGAACGGAAAGAGATAATTGAATTCTGTTTGAAAATTTGAAATCAGCGCTTCGATATCTACTTAAGACCAAAAAATTAAAAAAATTGGAGACAAAAAGTTTCGAGATGAAAAATTGAAATTTAGGTTTTTTCGATTTTCTTATTTTTCACCTAATCGTTCCGAAGAACGTATATGTGGACAAAACATTTCTTTATGTAACTTTTCCCGTAGAATCGAATGGTAAAGTAGTTGAGATTGTGCCTCTACTCATTTTTTAAATATACTCAAAAAAGACACTTTTTTGGGGTAGTACTTTGAGAGCAAATATCTTCGAAACAAAAAGAGATAATTAAATTCTGTTTGTAACTTTGGTATCAGCGTAGCTAGTACTTTGAAAAATACTGAGAACAAAATTTAGTAAAATTTGAAAATTTTCAAGTTAAAAATTCGATATTTTCAAAAATTTTCGGGTTTACACAAAAATACAGCACCAGCGGCGTTGGGAATTACTTCTCTTGTTATTACTACATACATAAACTATAATATTATAAATTATTAATTTTATAAATTCCCTTTTAAAAAGAAGAAAATATATTTTTATAAGAACGATATGGTGGGAAGATAGTTCAGATTGATATTATTTTTTTAAAGGATAATATTAGGGTATTGTCCAATCAGAAAACAAAAAAAAAACTGCTCCAATCTTCCCAGCACATCGTTTTTATAAAGAATAGATTACAGTATGATTTCACTTTCAAGTAAAATAAGATTAAATGAAGTGCACCAAAAATGTATATAATTTAGCGTACAAGGAAGTCAAGTGGTGTCCTTTATATGTTTCTCTATATTTTATTTAGGTACATAAATGTTAAATTCAGTAAAAAAAAGATCAAAAATATATGGATCGGATTATATGCAAACTTCAACCTTCAAAAACTACCTTAACGTCTGATGGCAGAACTACTTCATATATATTCGTAAAAACTATCAATTTAATTATTTTCATATTCGGAATTCAACAATGATTAATTGGTACCGCCTAACAGAAATATATGAATAATTTAGTAAAGTCAATAAAACTTATCAAAAAAATCATCTAAACTAGTCTTGGGAAGTAAGGAATACGAATAAATCAAAAAGAAAGTAAAAATAGAAGTAATTACGAATTCATATTTCCCGCTCAATAATAAACATATTAAAATTGGGTTGAGGCGTTAGGAAAGTTCTCACTTTGCATTTCATGTGCCGAATATCAGCTGGCGCTCCCGTGTGAATATGCATGAAGTGCGTTGCATAATTTAAACCGCAATATTGCCGCCGCCGCCGCCGCCGCCGCGGAGAGAAAAATGGCGGCGCCGCGACGCGGAGCGCCAAACTTTGTAATTGTTATCGGAATTACAGCCCGCAGGTCCACCGACACCCAATTAAATATTGATGGCCGGGGGCACCTAGTCAATGTATTTCCCAAGTATTCAAATTGGGAAATGGAATTTTAATTTATGCTTTCATAAGTTTTTTCTCCGCGACCAAAATTGCGGTAGAATTTTTGAGTATGTGGCACGTTTTAGGGGAATAATAAATAAACACAAATAATCATTACGAAAAGTTTACGAACACTACCTTAAGGACGAAAGTATATTTTATAATAATTTCAAACACAGGCAGTGGTGGCTCAATTAAAATGAGCGGAATTTGAAATCTGAGATACAAAAACCATTGTTGCCAATTATTAACCAAATGTTCTAGTCCATTTGTTTTTAATCAGTGTTCCACGGAAAACGATTATTAAAACGAAAAAGCAAGAGTAATTGTTTTATGTTTTATCGTTTTACATGTACTTATATGATTATGTTTTTTTTTACAAGAAGAGAAAGAATGCATTACGTTGTTAATTGATCGAATACTTAAAATGAAGTTTTCCAAAATAATAGTTGAAGAATTTTAGCTTTTTGATGAAACTGAGTTTAAAACTATATGTGAATATGTCTCGGACAGAAGTAGAAATAAAATAAGTATTTATTTTTACTTAAATAAAATAATATCTATATACAAAAATTTAATATACTTTTGTGACAGTTCAAATGTTTCATTACTCCAGATAATAATATTGTTTGTGTACATTAATACCTTTTAATTTTTCTTGGATATCTATCCATTTACATATATTTGTTTCTTTATTTGTACATATTTTTTTTCTGTTTATTTTTTGTGTTACTTAGTTGGTTTTTCCTTCCAGAAATGGGACCAAGGAACTTTCAGCTTGTATTGAAATTACTAGAGGGCATCTTCCAAACCAGTCGTCATAGAGATGTTAGGTGAGTCCTTAAATTTCTACAAAATATATAAATATTATTAAAGATATCATATTTAATAACATAAATAATATATTACTTATCAAATTTGAAGTAAAGGTACGGTATAGGTATTGTTTTATTTCAATAGAATTTAAATACAAAAAACTTCTTCATTGATTTGTCTGTTTCAAATAAATTAATTTATAGAGACTGATATTTTTAATCGTCTTAAACAAGAATTACGTATTCATTTTATTTTCTTATTCCTGCATTAATTAACATTATTGTTTATTTGTAATGGACTATTTTTTATACTTCTTATAATTGGATGGATATTTCTTAATGAAGTAAGTTAATATTGTTTTCATTTCAATACGATTTTGTAAAACTGCAAATCTCTTATTTCAAGTGAAAGTCAATGTTTATTGAAATTAGGGTAGTATAGACAATTTATCATACATATCTATAAGGACCATTAATTGTTTTATTATGTATATTTATATAAGCTCTATAAAAATTGTGTCAAAGTAAATTGTACCTAAGATTTTAAGGCATTTTTACTTTCACAATAAGAAAAACCTTTATTGTGTGAGAAATAGAATAGAATATTCTGCTCAACAAAGTGAACTCCCAGAAATGAGACTCAACCTCCCCCTCACTTAAAGTTGCAAAAAAACTGAGTCTGTTTTTAATACGCATAATTGAAACATAAATAAAACTCGTGTACTCCAGTTCACAAATTAAAAACATGATGGCGGTGGTCTCGCGACACTCGCGCGGTAATTCACACGAGCGCGCCTGAAATTCTAATAATTCAAATTAATGAAGAACAAATGAACATTTTTGCCGTGGCGGCGCTGCGGACGCTGGAACGTGCTTGTTCGGTATGCGCCGGCACGCGCCGAAGATACACCCTGACGAACCCGGCCGGAAACACACGAGGGCCCGCGAAGGGACGAATTGGAATTTGCCAAATTAAGGGGGGATGTAAATAATTGCGCAGAACAATTCTATGACTCATTATTGCCCACTAGATTAAAAATGGGGGAATATTTTCATACGTCTCATAAAACTACTACTTAAAAGTATAATAAACTATGTTGTTGCTTTGTTTTGTACTTGTTTTAAAATAATGCAAATATTTTCCTGCATTGATATAGTAAATTGATGGCTTATTGATAATAAAATTGCAATTTTAAAACTCAGTATTGCTTTCAAAAACAATTTTTTTTTGTCATTATAATTGTTGTGTAGTCGCTAGTCGTAAATACAGTTATTTTTAAATTAGAACTTCTACAATAAGTATTGATCGATTTATTTATTAATTTAATTGAAAATTTTGACAACGCACTCACAAACAATTGTTTCAGTGTTTCTGCTGCTGAAAATATTTACACAACTTGTTAGTTCTTAAGTTATTTGATGGTAAAGTTGAGATTTCGGATAAAGTTTCTAATAAATATTGTTACTCTCGACTAGTTCTAACACAGGTTAAATTTAATATACTTATTTCTATATACTATATGTAGAACTAGACGCTCTCGCATCTACCTACCTAGGCATGTAGCTTTAGTAAGTTTAACTTGTTCATCATTATAATAGTAATTATGATTAATATTATTGTTCAATTTTTATATTAAAACGAGATAAATCTCGTCTTGTCTTGTTAAGGTTTTGTCTCAATAAAACGAGACGAGACGAGACAGGCGTTAATCTCGTCCCATCTTGTCTCGCAGCTACATTAAATTAGACATGGAGATTTTATTAAAATCACATTTACCCCTAATTTTTAGACAAATCTGTATAGCTATATAAAAACAAATTTCATATTCTACTATGAAATGGTGAAAAATTGATTTTCAATAATAAATTGATTATTTTTAATTGTCATTAAATTCCATATATTTGTTTTATTGACAGAAAGTAAAAAGTGAGTACTACATGTTAGATACATGTTATTTGTTAGCGCACCAGATTTATTATTTCATGTAGTATTTTATTTCAAAGTGTTTGATTTTTCTTATTGCAAGATAAAACCGTTCATCTTCCCAGCAATTTTAAATGTAAAATGTCTCGTTGGCAATTTTTCTTTATCACTGTCTTATGCCTTAAGGGAAGCCGCTGTAGCTTGATCCAGCTTTTTCTTTAAGCCGACAGTGGCGTCTCATCCGCATGGTCGTAAAAAAGTTATATATTATTATTGTTTTAAGCACATTAATCGCTTGGTTATTTTATTGTAAATTGAAAAATAAAACTTTTAGAAAAAGGATAAGTAATAGTTAGGTACATTCATTTCCGGATTTCAGTCCTTTTTTAAATTGAAGAAATGTACATTATAATTTGCATGTCCTAAGTATTAAGTTTAAAATATTTATTTTGCTTTGTATGAAAATACATAGAGTTAAAATAAATTTTTAAATATGATCTTTATCATATTTGGAGCATTATTATTAAAAAAAAAAACACATTTTACTTTACCTAAGAGAAATCTTTACATGAAAATATATTCATTAACTTTATTATAATTGATAAAAAAATTATAATATTTACTGACCTTAAAATGTTTTTAACGTTTAGCGATTACTGATCGGTAACTTGTTTAAACAATACCGATCGGGGTTTAGTTAATGGTAAATAGTTGCTTAATAGCAGTCAAAATTTTATTTAAATATGAAAACTTTTGTTAAATAAAATCATTCAGATAGATTTTATTATCCAGATTTTAAACTACTTGTATGGTAGATTAAAGTTTTTTTCTACTCCTGTGCAATATACCCTCACTATTTAAATTTTTTGAACAATTATAATAGCCATATTTCACGACAGTGTAATATGACATAATTCAATCTTCTCTGCCAAACTCAGAACCAGAAATCAATTATTCATGTATATTTTAAATCTGCCGAACTGTGGATCACCTTCCTAGGGCCGTCTGACAATTGATGATGATGGTATAGTCATTTGTAGTAAAAGATAACTTGCTATTATTAACTTACAATCCATTATTAATTCGGTAATAACGTTTCGCCATTTTCAAATCAAGTTAGTTGCAGAACTCCCAGGTTTCTTTTATTTCCAATAAACCGTTCACGAAGTAATACCTTTCCACATTCATCTCCATTTCCTATTTATTTACATACACACAGATCACATATCTATTGTCTATTAGAGTCGCCATGGCAGCCCCCCTAGGGGCGCGGTGCGTGCGCTCCTGGCCTCCTCCTCAACCCGTGTCCCGAGAGCTGACGAATGGCTCATATCAGAGGACCGTGTCCCTACACCTACTTGATATTCTGCCAGCGATTTCGCTCGCCATCATTCCTCTCCTGAAGTTTTCCCGCTGTGAAATTTGGCTCGGGGATGCCGCAGCCCGCACTTCATACCACGGCCTATTTTCCAAACATTAATTGATGGTGAATAAAATAGGGCTTGCAAATTATTTATATCAATATAGATTCAGCGGATTGTATATAATTTCTAAAAATATTTGGAATACCCTTGTATTTAATTAATAAATAAACACGAACCTATGTGAAATAAGAATTAAGCTGGGCGACAGAGGAGAGCAATGTGACTCTTCAACTTCTCTCAGTATAAGGCAACCGAAGTCACCCAGCAGCTGCTCTTACACTTACTGTCATACTTTCAGTTGTTTCATGTATTGTCAACGCTACTTTTATTAAGATGCATAAATGGCTATAACATCCCAGTGTGATAAATTTTAAAACAAATTACACATTTTCGGACGCTGGAATTTGAACAATTTTAAGTTTGAATTAATACTCTATTTAGAGCAGGATTGGACTTACGCTTAATCAAACTAAGAATGTGCTTAGGGCCCTAGCTAAATAGTGCCCCCCAGGAATTTCCATCAAATATTTTTTCCAGAATGTATAGGTACAATATTTTTTGTTAGATTATATTAACAAATAGATCGCCAATTTGAATTGTAATCGCATCAAAATAACCATTAATAAATATTGCATTAAATAAAACCATTAATATTGAAAACATATCTAAAAAAATCATTTGTTGATTCAAATTTGCCGCACCAATAGAAAAATACAATGCCAAACGAACAGATTCTCATTTTTAGTAGACCGGGGTTTATCTAAAGATGAATTTAAAGTTGAAAATTTAATGACATTTTATCCAAATGATTTCAACATTGATCTTAGAAAGGAGATGGCAAAGATGAAAGAAAGTGAGATTTTAAAAATGATTTTAGAATATTGCTACGACTACTAAGCACAGATATATAGCAATACCAGTTAGATGCATTATCGTCGCTTCTAGCGAAAAAAATTTTGTACAACAAGAAACATACATATTTTTTTTGAACGATTTATTTAATAAAAGCCCCCTAACGAGTAGTTCTTAGGACCCCCATCGATATTAGTCCCTGATTTAGAGATTCAAAGAAAGTACTCCATCTACACAATACCTAATCATAAAGATTTGTCTATTTTGTGAAATGCTGTTGCTTGATAAATTCTTAAAGTTGGCAGTCGTATTGTTGTCATCTACACATTAACTACTTAATACTTACAAGAACATAAGCAGATACTTTTTTATCAATAATGTCAAAAAGTTGAATTAGATCATTGTCATCATCATCCATAGCACCATGGTATACAGCCTCTGCAAAGGATCTATATATTATAGATTATAGTGGATACCGAATCATTCGGACACAACGGTATTTTTATTTGATTAAATATTGGTGAAGCTATATTTGAACTCCAGATCTCACACTCCTTAAATAGTCCTTCTTTATCACTAAACGTCAGTTTTTACAAAATCAGTAATAAAAATGAGGTCGGAATACGTGCCAATATCTCATCGTTTGATTATTGCAATGAATATATTAATGTAACATTGACATATCCGAGAAAAGTTCGTGTATTTATGAAATATATTTAAGGCCGCAATGTTATATATGAATTTACATAAAGTTGTAATGAAATATGGGAATATTTGTCATTATTTTTCGAAAAGTTTGTTGTACAATTTGTAAAACACATGTTGCCTTTTAAGTATGTAAAATTTACATACTACATACACCATCTCGCAATAAATATCACGGGAAATATTAATTTATAGTATCTATGCTAATTTTACTTGTGACTGGAGTAATCTTTATTGCAGTACTTTACTAGGAAACTTCCAAAATAGGAGTAGATAATTAAATAAATTGCGTATTATGAATCGGCAATTATTGTTTTATAATAATGAAAAATTATATTACTTATTATTGATATATCACATAGAATATGTAATTGAAATAGCGTAGAAAATAAGGCATTGCACTCTCAGACTACTTCGTCGTTATTATTAACTAATTCTTATCTATTAAGCAGGTGATTTAGAAATTCAAGTAACACAGTATGATATTGTATACACTCCAGACCATTACTTATTGATGTTTATTCAAAAGCTCTTAATTTTTTAAATGGCTTAAACATATTCATAATGCCTTTGATTTTTATGTATTTATTTATTTATTATTTATTTAAAAACTAATAAGTAGGTTCTTCTAAAATTTAATTAACTTATAAACGAAGTTTAACTTCAAGTCAAGCCATGAAACCCTAATGTGATGTCTATCATCACACTTAAACTAGCCAAAATAGATTCAGGGATTGTCAAAATGGATATTTCCGTTGAAATCTGAATACCAAATTTTTTTGTGATTACATTACTTCCTTGTAAGAAGTAATGCTTTTACTTCCTTTACTGTTTAATAATAAACAATAACAATAACGTATTTATCTTGTGGTATGGAGGGAAAATATATTTGAATTCACGCCTATGTATAGATATAACAAAATATATATTGCTGTAGGTAAATCCATACAGCTTAAAGTTAGAAAAATTTCCCGAAAATAAATAAAAATGATTTAGAATGGATGGATACGATATAGGGTGACAAATCTAAACGCTTGCTAAAGTTTTTATTCGTGGTAATATACCGCGAAGTGAAATCCAGGTATGGTCATTTAAGACCGAATAGCCGTGCAATAAATAGTGAGTAAACATACAGCCAATAAGAGAAAAGTTGTATTTGGTAATTTACGAGGGACATAAATAGCAGCAAATACTTGCGATTTTTTCACCCTCAGCAGCACGCGAATAAAAAATGGTGTAAATTTAAAGAGTAATACAGTATGATGGAGGGTTATGGGAAGGTAGGCTGGTACGGGGCCCCTTGCTCGAATTAATGGCAAATTAGTAGCGGTGGCCGCGGCCGTGTGTTGCACGCATCCCACACGGAAGATATCGGCCAGGGCCGCACCAAGGGGGAATTTAACAGCACCTGATGCCAAACACACATAAATCGCTATTGCAAACACAATTCTTACTTTTAAATAGAGAGGGAAATTGTTGGTCATTGACCACGAGGGTTTTTTGAGAGATGATTATTTAAAGAAAAAAATTAATAACATATCTAGGATTTTAAGACATCTAAAGTATGATTCCTAAAATCCGTAGTATGTTCAATAGTTTATCGATTTCAGAAAATGAAGAGGTTATTAATAAATATTATTTTATAAAATTCTCTTATCAATAATGTTTTCGTGATCAAGTTTATTTGATTTGACATGATATCATGATTCGGTACATTTATTTGTCTCATGTTAATTTGAAAAGTCAGTTACCAATCATTTTCAGATACTACTTAGTGGTCAGATTACTTTTGTAATGTAAAATTTCTGTTTTTCTTTCATCTGTTGTAATGATGGCTATTAAGATTTTTTATAAAAATAAACAATACATCTTTAATGTTTTTGTTTATAAATAATATACTTATACCAAAAAATACGAATCTCATTAGTAGGATCAACGAGTTAACGTTAATTATTAAAATGGTCTTCATGTTACTGCTGAATACTTTAGTGGTTTATTTTTGTAGTAATTTATAATTACTGCGTTCAGAGCAATCTGTAAAGAAAATACTCACCTCAATAGATAAGAAATCTATGTTTACTCTTGAATCAATCGCCGGACAAAATAAACATCATCATATTATCATAAGTTTATCTCACATAAAAATGACATACCTTTATGTATGAAATATTTTCTTCTATAAAATTTTATTTTAAGTAATATTATTTGCCTATATTTTACAATACCTTTCTTCGAAGATTTCAAAATATTTATCAGCAAAACAAGGGAACATCTAATTCCAAATCACCTTTTTTGTACCAATACTTTAACATGTAATACATTAATTTGTTTATCAAATAATAAGTCAAAATGTCAATATCTTACTTTGAGACCCAAACACTTTCTAAGTAATACCTTTATAACCAATCATAATTTGTTTCTCAATTGTCACTATCACCAAGGTAGTTTTAAATTCTTCCAATCCTAATGCACTCCATCTGCGGCCAAGCATTCCTAGCTGAGGCTCATTAATATCAAAATAAATTTAATATTTTTTTTTAAATTAGATCTGCGTCAGAATGTACCTACAACTGAGATATTAATAATATCTTCAGGTTAAAAAGTAATAATATTTAATTATGCCATATTTTTTAGAATTTCTACCAGCATTAGGGATTGAATTCAAAATATATTAGGTAATATTTAAGTAATGTCGTAGAATGTAGGTGTTTGTTGTGGAAATTTAGCAAGTGAGGTCCTGTAGCGGTAGGTCCGGATATAAATAAAGCCGGTTTGTCGCAGCGTGCGTTGAAGTTCGATAAGAATGAAGATTTAACGGTTGCATTTTTTCACGGGAGCTGCAGTTTGCGCTGCTGATCGTCGTTACGGTGTTACACATATTTGTTTTATTCTAATTTCAAACATCCGCCTGCCGAATGCTTTATCTCGCCAGGAAATATCGCTTACGCTTCCCAAGTAAACACTCACTATTACTATTGCCTCGTAAATCTCACATCGTTTGTTTTTATTTTATAAATGAGCTCTTGATTTCTTGCAATACGCGTGCCAAGTAAAAAATTAATTTAGCAAATTACCATGAACGCTGTACGCAATATTTCAGCCCAGCTGCTTTAAATATGTAAATTGGCATTATTCCCAAAATCCATGTAGTCTGCAATAATTAAAATATTTTGGCTTAGTTGAATGTCTGCTTGTTCTGACCTCCGCTTTCATCAATTCATTCACTTGCAGGCCGAGCAATTTATAAGCTTCTTCTTTTTCATACAAGACTACAAGACTCGTAATCATAATCCTTCTGGTGATGATTTAATTACGGCTAGTTATCTGCTTTTTACAAATTTAATGCCACTATGATTTTCATTAATTAAATTGTTATTTTATTTATTACTTTGATCTTTGATTCGTAATTTGTAACTCTCCCCATTTCCACGATATTGAAGTTATATTTGCTTTACATAATTTTAATAATAATTCAAACCTAAATTGAATCTGTGCAAGAAAAAAACATTACATGTATTTTAAAGCATCTATCCTGACTTCACAATTTCCTACAACCATTAACTTAACTGAAGTATACTATGTAAACTGATTAATGGTGATGTTGATGACTGCATTACATTAAAAGTCTGCTTCCTTATTTTGCTCATACATCTTTCTTTCCACCGAAGAAATGTTTCTTTGCAATTTTTTATTATAACTCTAAAGTATATGTCAAACTTTTTTTTTATCATAAAACGGACTTTTTCAAGTATGAATTATTTGAACTTTTCAATACAAATTCTACATAAAATTTGTAATTAAATTATTACTTACGCAAATATTTGGTTATATATGTTAAATTGTTGTTAAAATTTTTCTAATATAGGTACTAAAACTACCAAAAGTATTGAAAAATAATGTGTAGATGTAATAGAGGTAATAAAAAATAATAACCGATACAATAGTTAGTGCTCAAATTTTACAACCCAGATATTGCTGGTTCGAATTCTATGTATATGAATTCTTATGTGTCTTTCAATATTTGTAGTAAATAACAAACTGAATTTAGCTGGTTAGCTGGTCTTCCACTCAGTATGTAATATATAAATATAAAATTAGTATAAAATAACTTATATTACAACATTCGAGAAGGTATGATTTTCGATTGAATTATTATTGTATATAATATATTCAATTTGATTGTCTTATGTAAAAGAGTAAGGATGATTTTCCAAAATTAAATCAGTTTATCATACTTCACGCCAGGAGGCGATGACTTGAATTATGGATCGTCCGTATATTACCGAGCAGTTTGCTTTTTACAATCAATTTTTAGTTGGTGGGTGGTAAAATGCTAGTTACACCATAACTTTTCTATTTCTGGATGTAAATTATAACGATAACAACTTACAATAGACAGGACAACAACAGGTTGAAGTAATTGTAGTTTAATTAATTTTTCCAATAACCGTACAAATTTTCTATCAGCAGCTCAATAAATCTGTTGTTTTTAATTTTGACCTATTCATTACCTCAATCTCGATCTGAGTGCTGTTTGTCTTCCTTGTTAGTTTTTCGTATCTTGATTCCCGTTGGGTTGTGTATCCTCCGGGGTCCTCACATCCACATACCTATAATCTCTCAGAATAAAAGTTGGCGAAGTCGCGGATTGTAGGCGCATTAATCATGAAACGGCCCGCAACGTAAATCAAACGCATCGAAATCAAATAAGCAGCGGTTAATTAAATGGCGTGAGCATGTGGTTGGGAGGCGGTTATTTATAGCGACGGTGGGAGCCACTCACGGGCACTTGGGGGATAATTAGCCCCGAGTGGTTCCTATCGGTATGAAGATATCAGATCAAGATCAAAGTGGGAGGAGAATCAACAACAATTTTTAATTTAAATGCATATTATGTTTCATTACCACTCCTAAAAACATCAAAATGTTCTTAATTTTAATATAGGGCGCACTACGGATTCAAATTTCTCACCAAATAATACACTCACTACTTCAAAATAAATCGGACCTCCCACTTGAAAATAATGAGCCATGCTCATAACCTTTTATTAGTAGCAATACAACCGATTGCAACGAGTCACTATTAAATTATTTGCGCTCATAAAGAAAAATTATTTCAAATATAACTTATTAGTACCTAATAAAAGAGATATTTAGTAGTGCTAACTAGTAGCACCAAAAAACAATTTTAAGTACCTACTATTACCTGTGAATTGAAAGATTGTCGCTATAATTAATAATTATTTAATAAGATGGATAGAGACATATGTAAAACGCATGAATTAAAACAAAATAACTTGATAAAAATATACAGAAAGAGGAAAAATACTTTTAGAAAGACTTACAGAAATTCATTTAAAAAATTTACATATTATAAAATATACTATTAGAAAAGTCATTGATTTAATAAAAATATATATAAAAACAATTTCTAGAAACGGTATGATAGTTTGCAGAACTACAACTTTTACAAAAGTATTCATGCATAGCCAATATGCTACTCAATTCGATGTACTTTTGAGGTATATCTTCTACTTGCCATCTTGGTGGCTATTGATATCCAAATCAAGTTCCGTTCTTTTAAAATCCTACAATGTTGACTTTTGTTTTCTATAATTCTAAATTTTCTTCTATTAAATTTAATATAAATATTATTTCCTCTTCTTCTTCTCCTCTTTGCCATTCCTTTAATATCTATTACCTAATATTTTATTCAACAGCACACGCTTTTTTGACAGGAGCGAAACATGGTATATAAATAACACAATACCTCCAGCTATTAATCTCATAATTAATTGTTCCTTGTATATTTCTTTTATATTCTTGTATCACTGTATCAGTAAGCAAAGTACAAAGTCTTTTATAGTATTTTACATTATTAACCCTCAACTGTCATGCTATGATTACAAATCACTTAAGGTATGGTGGGTCAGTATTGACCCCTATATTTTTTAATACTATTTTATTGTACAACTTTTGGCATAAATGTTTTGTTGGTGATTACTTCTTTTGTAAGGTTTTAATTTAACAGTTGTAGCAAAATAACTTTTATTTTGTACCAGGACCACTTTTTTTTATATAAATATAATTTTTTATAATAAAATTTTAAAATAAAAACAAGTTATTCTAAAGTACCAATAGTAATAATTAATATAATATTAATAAAATTGTTTTGGATCCGAATTGATTCACCATACCGGTAGAGGATTAACAAGGAAAAACAATTTTTACTGTTTGTTGTAAAGACTGCCGATATTCGCCCATTTTTTCTGAGGTCGTACTGGTGTTGTAACAGAAATGAGTGTGCTCATAAATATATTTCATAAATTAAAAAAAGGGTTATTAAAATATTCTGGCTTTCCTCTGATAATAACCAACAAATTTTTGTTAAAATTGATTTATTCTGGGTGACCCTGAAAATTTGTACTTAATATTTTTTTTTTTTTGGATCACTTTATTCTACAAATGTATATAAAAACCACACTATCTGCTATTAGTATGCTTGGCATATAATTTGAAAAGGAAAGTTCTTTACACACTATGAATATAATTTTAGTAAACAAGATGAATTTGTAGCTCCTAACCTATATTCCGGAAGTTCCCCACCCTTATTGCTATTATAATGATGATCCTGTTGAACCCTTGCTTCTCTTGGGGGTGGCGGTTACACACAGAAGTGTATATTTGATGGAATGTGTTCCCCAGAGCGTTCCGAGAGAGTAGAGGGGCAAATGAAACAAGACAGGGTTATTATGCGCCTGACCACAATGCTGGACTTAACAACACGCACCAAGTAGAATGATATGAGGATAGGAAAGGGTTTCACCTTGTAGGCTTCGATACACAATGTACGATATTACGGAAAATGAGAAGGATATCAAGAAGATAGGAACTGTATTCAAACTCTCAGAGTAAAGAATATTATATATTTTTTACACTGACATTTAAACTGAAGTGTATATTCTGATTCACTTCAGACGATGAATTTATATATATTTCACCCAACGGTAAAAACTGTAATTATTTTGAGGTTTGTGTAATTAGGTTACAATATTAAAAATAATAATTTTGGTATTATAGCACATATAGAAACCTTGACATAGAGAATTAACATAGGAAAATAGATTTTTACTAAATAATAATTCAGAAAAAACACTCGTTTAACGTTTGAAAACTTTTATTAACAATTATTTATGATCATTTCGGTTTCTATCGTCAGAATAACAACACAAGAATGTCTGTACAGGTATTTATATACAACTAAACATAACTGTAGATAGATTAAAGAAGTAAGTCAAGGAATTCCCAAAAGCAGTGATTTTTTTGCTATTACCATCTTTCTCACTTTTTTAAAAAATCATTTTAATAGATTTTCATCTTAAAATGGATTTATGTTTGGTGAAACTAATATGCTCATATCCATTTTAGGGTTGTAGTCAGTTACTTAAATATAGAAGGAGATACAATAATTATTTAAAATAATAACAATTCAGGGCTTTATTACTGATGTAAAAAATGCTACGCTAAGGAAAATGTCTCCTTCAGTTTCTAGTATTCCCCCTTTATATCTCAAGTCTACTGCTTTCTATTTAAATAAGCAATTATACATCTAAAGTAATGTTAGATATTTAAAAGTCAAAGAAATAATCTTGAGAACCATAGTAGAGTAATTGACAAGAAATGATTGCTATTAATTTTAATACAAATGTGGCACTTGTAGTGAAGAAGAATGCAAGAAAATAATACGGAAGATAAAGTGCGTTCCTCTCCCCAAATCAAAATAAGTAGTAGGAATAAATCGTAGCGCGCTTGCGTACACTTATCTCCCATATGTGGGGCCAGAAAGACGTGGATCCTGCGGTTAAAATATAAAAACACATATACCTACATGTCTCGGACATAAATCCACACTTAAAACGAATCATCATAAAATTTTCAGGACGTTTTTGTGCAAACAACGGGTGGAAGCCGCGGGTAAATCCGGCGCGACGGTAACGCGACTTTAGTGTCTCATATCGTACGGCCGCGGAAATTTAGATGCGAGGAAACATACGACGTCTTCAGCGTAATGCCCGACTCATGGCTTCTCAGCAAACAACCTGCACAAACACTGCGTTGCGTACCTCTCCAGCTTAAAACGTCCAAATCTCAATGCACTTTATGACGGCTAGATCGCATTACTAGAGAAGCAAATGGAAAATATGCACACGAAAAACCTTTTCGATACAAACATTTAGAAAAAGCCGTATAATTTTTTGATATTATATTTTTACTTATTTTATTAAACTAAATACCTAAGTGTAAAGCTACCAGCTTTGCGTTATCATCTTTACTTAAATGACACAATTTACAAAAATAGGAAAATTAAAATTGTATGTTGATATTTATTACCACTTATAGAGAATATAACAGAAATATAATATAAATGCTTTTTTTTAATTAATAATATAGCACACTACTAACATTGAAATTAATGTTAGTAAAATGTTTCAACAAATTATTAAATTGTACAGAGAATGAAAAATCTCACTATTTACTTCGATAAATTAGAAAAATTTAAATTGTACCTAAATGAAAAACTACGATAGTTTATTCATTCTTCTTTTTCAGAAAAATGACGTACGGAATATAATCAAAATTACAGTCGTTGCTTTGATAATTTTTAGTACAAAACATATTTCCGTTTAATAAAAGCTTAATTTTACTCATTTAAATATAAGTTATTAATTTCATTATTTCACTAATGGAAATAAAATCAAAATGGAAAGTGAGCATATATCGAAATATTAACAGCTTCAAAAAAGGAAAATTTAGTTCATATTCTCAATACAAATATAAATAATACAGTTATTACAATTTTTAGATTCTAAATCGCGCATATTTCAAAACTCAAGTAACTCGGATAATAATTTTATTTACATTGTTCACAGTAATGTACCTTTTTCCAAACTCGTATGTAAATAACTATTTTCTACAATATATTGGTGCAAATAATTTATTTCTAAAAGTATAATTTTAATTTACATAATAGTACATTTTCTATTATTATATTAACCCAAAACTAGTATATGAAATAAATGATTTTATAATTTGCGTTGTAAAAGCAGGAATGAGTTTTGGGAGTGGCGTGATCTGATTTCACGCATGCAAGAGTTTAGCGGGTGCAATAAAACAAAGGGTGGATTCTGGTGCGTCCAGCAATCGAAGTATAATTTATGAATCGACAGAATTTCGTGATTTATTTTTCTACGTGACATTTTCCAGGGCGCGAGACGGTAGAGAGCTTGGTGTGAGGAATTGTTAGCTGCTTAGCACGAGATTTATACGCGACGCTCCCAAGACAAATGGAAAGATTGTGTTCGAAATTTTTAACGGCACATTTTCTCCGTAGAATTTTATATTGCGTGTGCAGTTTCAGTTTCCCTGTCTCTGTCTCTTTCTCATTTTCGCTTTATGTGGAACAGTATGTTCGCCGCATGAAAGTTTAAGGGATGCTTTATTGCAACCGCGAGACACTTTCCTTATACGTATTTATTAACTCTGGACTGTGTTTGCATAAGCTGCACTAACTTCCGGATAACTTCGCAAGCCTCAGTATTACTACACTTGCCAAATTTTAAATTAAACCGTCAGACATCTACCCGCCTGTCACTTAATTAAGTGGTTTCGTTACCTCCATTATTATAACCAAAAGATGACAATGCTGTCATAGAGACAAGTGTTTAAATCTTTTGACAGTTTTAAATACAGTAGAATTTTGTTATAATAATAATTAAACCATAAATAGGTACAGGGTGTTTCTTGTCGTCTTATAATTTTTATAGGGTGATACTATAGATCAAATAAAGGCAAAAAACGCTTAATCACCTTAATAAAAGTTTTATAATAAAAGAAAACGATGACATAAAATTTTCGAAGATAAATGTAAAAAGATTTTGATCTTCTCTACAGATTTCATTTTAAATCACCACGGTCAGTGTAATTAATTGTACTTATTATATATTATATCATGTAACACAATTGTTTAAAATCTTGCTGATGGTGGATTAACTTGAAAGCAAAACGTCCTGTTGTTGTTTTTCGACTTTTTTTGACGTACAGTATCACCTATTAAAAAAATATTAAAAGACCATAAACACCAGAACTTTTGGTTTATTAAAATTACATTTAATTTTTCATAAAGAAATATATTTATGAATTAAGATATATTTTCTTAAGGTATATTACCCAAAAAATATAAATACTATAGGTAGTTTTTTAAAGAAATCTAATTCTATCATTTTAGAAGAAGAATTTTACCTTTTCATTAGTATTTTCTTCATTTGACGTTTTTATTAAGAAAATTTTGTGATTTAGTTTGGAATATTTATCGTAATAAATTAATCTGCATACGATCTTGTTTTAAAATTTGGCGTTTATCGCCCGACGGCGCATAAAGTTGCTAAGCAATAGTTGCTCAAATAAATAAAAATGGTGCAATCAAGTATTAAAACCCTCCTATTCAACCAGTGGCTCAAAAATATTTTCTCCAAAAACTTTAAACTCAAGTTTTGAAAAAAACATTTTTTTGATAGAAATTCTGAACATCGAAATATTTACACCTGTGTAAATTACAACGATTTCGATTCAACCATATTCGATTAAAAATTAATATAAGTATTTTTCTAATTCTATGCTACATTATAAACTGCAACTTATTTGTAGCCGTTAGGTACGAATGTAAGTGGCAATGAGTAATTGCGCCTTAACATTCAGTAGAGTGGTAGGTAATAAAACGTAGAGTATGTTTTCTCCTGCATATCTAAGGCCCTGATATCTGCCATCACCTTTCCTTTCCCGGCCGAGTGACCGGTGGAAACCGAGGGACACTCGGGCATTCTTGCATGCGCGACCATAAAAGTGCAACTAACAATTTTATTGCTTTGCAGTTTTTTCCTCGTCACTTGGTATTCTGGAACATTGCCAGTTACACACGCATTTTTACGTCATCATCATGACGTTTTATTGCAATTAACACTGACGGCGAAAGGAGGAAATTTTTGGAAGGAAAATATTTCTTAAATTCTTATAAAATTCGTAAATTTTATCGAAAATTGAGAGCCATAAATGAATTGAAATTTCTTGATTGGAGTTTGGATGATTAAAGTATATTTAAAACTTACAACACTTCATAAATACTTAATCTGTATAAGAACACATATTTTAGTAAATTCTTTTAAAAATATTAGAAGAAAAATAACTATGACAACTGTTCAGTAATGTAATCTTTAATATTCGTATATAGTATATTTATACATTTACAGGTCGCAATCTAATATCTTCTGAAAGTACTTCAAAATATTAAGCATTCTTCATGATCTGAATTTCCTCTTGCTATTATCTTTTGATTGTGGCCTTAATACATAAATAACTAATAGAAGATATAATTAATATGAAACATTTTCTTTAAATTTATCTTCAAGTTATTTTTTTTTCTTTGGAAAAAAAAGAAAGACCTCTTTTGGTATTTCATTGTATTTCTATAAATAGCAGATTTGCTAGGTTAGTAGATATCATTTTCTTTTTTCTAAATTTTGCTAATTACACCTTATTTTTATCTTCTATCTTCCCTATTTGCTTTTGATATTAAAATTTCGGATTATAATTATTTTAATATAATAAGAGGCTTGACGATGTTCGTTTATATGTTTACCGTATGAATGTTGCATATTTTAGCTCCAACATCAATGTTATTTGAAAACCATTTTTCGCCCTGAAGAAGATTTCTGTGAAATTGACTGACTGCCTGTATGCTTATTCTCCATACTCCTTTATCAATTAAATTCATAGCTCGAATTTTATTACATTACATGGATTTTTGATATCAATAAAATGTAACCATAACCTTGATAGTGTGGTTTTATCAAATTCTTTACTGAAAAACTACCAACGTACATCAAATGAAGTATTCTAATTGGGTGAAAATGAAGTGTGTGGAATAATCATAAATATTTCTAGTTTTACTGTGTATTCATTTCTGTAAAGCATATTATTTTCATTTACCTTTTGGCTTTTATTTACATAAATTCTTTCAAAATTCTTTACTTTTAAAACTTGTTCATTTCTATTCCAAAATACATTGCAATTGGCAATTTTTTTTTGAAACACCTTTTGTTGATGTAATTTTCTAAATTTGTAGATACTGTGTCTAATGTAAATACATTTCATCAATGATTATCCTAATTATACATTGACTTTTGTTATTTAAAATTTATTAGGGAATTATTAACAGTTTTGATCTTATTATGGTAGATAATATTTTTTTTCTTCATTTACTCAGATAAGCTAGTAGGTATCGTAAGTAGAAAAAGAATAAATAATTCCTATTTTGCTGCGTGCCTTTTGTTGTAAATTTATTCCTCATTCCTTCTACGCCAATGCCCCGTCTATTTCGCACCTAGAGCTATCGTCCTCCTATTGTCACTCTGCCGTGACAGGTGCGTCAGTGCAATTGTTTTCGCTGTATTGCGTCTCGGTGCATCGCCTACTGAGATCCGTGTAGGCGGGCTGCTACTTTGATATCATTCCGAATGATTGAATGGCAGCAGGTGATGTGCTTTGAATATTACACGTGGCCCACACAGAATAGCCTTGGCAATCTGTCGGGAAGATGAGGTAAGAGTAATTGTTTATTAATTATTTATAAACAATAAACAACTGATGAGAATTTTTATCAGTTATTGAATATATTAAATCTAAAATACGCATTTAATGATTATAATGGAATTTTTTTAAAGTGACGTTAATTGCGACTGGTATCAATAAAATTCGTCCATCAGAAGTTTACATTATAATCTAATACATAATTACATGTACAAGTGTTACAAAGTAAGTAGATAAATATTTATAAAATATAAACATTTATTTGTAGAAAAATAAATTAACATATATAAAATTTGAGCTACAGAGGTCCTATGGAGTGTCCTTAGCGCTAAAAGGAGTATATTTATCATATCCGTTGTTACGACTTGACAGCACTATATTTGCTCGACTCAATTAAAAATGTAACATACGGAATAAATTTGACTGTAGCATTAAAATTTAATATTGTAAGAAATTACAAAATAACGAACAAATAAATCAACTATATATAATATACACACTACAATAAGTTTTCAAAAATCCATTCATAACTGCCAAGCAATGACTCAATCTGCTATTATAATATTTTGAGAAAAATTTTCAATTTGAACTTTTAATTAATTTTAAGATTTCCCTCAGAGCAAACTGCTGATTTTAAAGGTCACCACTAAAAAAAAACTAGATGTGTAAGATCGAGTGAACTAGCAGACCATTTTACTATACTACCATTTCCTCTAAGGTTATTAATGATATTTATAATTGTTATTGCATTTTTAGGAGGCTTGTAAGAAAATTTTATAACCCAAAAAGCAAATATCAAATTCGTTCCCTATGTTTCAATTTAAATGAAAAAAGGAAGTATCTCACTTTTTTGCATTAAAAAAAACTCAAGTTCTAATATCTGAATTTATACTCCTTTATCGCTAAGGGTAAATATAGCCTCTCAGGAAATGATACAAGTAAACTTGGATTAAAATCTGGATTATACCTTTATACCATACAGGTAAATATATGTGATAAAGTTGGAAAAAAATTATAACACTAAACACAAATATCAAATTCGTTTCCTTTGTTTAATTTTAAATAAGACGAGCAAATACAAATGTATTAAATGTCAACATGTAACCATGGATATGCCAAATCCTGTGATTCATTTTTAAAAATATTGACGGTATGAGACATCCCCAGTGAAGTCGGCGACGCTGAATTCGAATTATTTTGCAATTAATTCATATCAAAGACGTACCATTATATTACATTATTTTAGTATTTGTCGGACGTGTTATTTCTATTAAAATTTTTCTTTATTTAAGAAATTGGCAATTTCTGTAATATATTGAATATTGGTCGTATCACTAGAGAAATTGTGAAGTACTAGACAAGTATTTGGTTGAGTTTAGTAATGTCCATTGTTCGTAGTTGGAGATAAATTTCGGAGAATACGAAATAAGAAGTATGGAGCCGTATGTCTTCGAAAGTAGTGGAAAGTTGCTGACACTATATCTGTGCAATGATCAAGATGAAATGAAAGCAAAGACGATAGTTGGAAGGTACATATATCTCGAGCGCGGGTACAAACAAACATATGTTAAAAAGCAGCAATAATCGTAACGCAATGCCGGACAAAATGAAGTAGAATCTCCATTACTCTTCGTAATAAATCGCGCAGTAAAACCAACCGCTTTTCCACTTATTTCACCCGAAAGAAAAACGTCACCGCGAATAGTTGAACGTCTCTCTTACAGCATTTAACCAAAAAGACGAAATAAATTTAAATTAAAGATATAAATTCCAGATCGCGCAAATTCCACGGAGGCAGAAAGGGAACACTTTTCATTGTACCGTTTCTGCTTCTGCTCTCCTCAGCAATAATTCATTACGGGGCAAGATTACAATTCCTTCCATATATTCCTCTATTTCACCCACTCCTGTGTGTTGGAAGAAAATTCTCTCTAGGAGAGACAATAAGAACAAGAAAAAAATACAAAAAGATCCGACGTTTCCGTGAGTTATTGCCTTGAAGATAAACGTTCGCAGCGAAATGAAGTCTGAGCTCGTGGCGCTGCGGAATTTATCCCCACATTCCCGCTGCAATATCTCGGGAAGCGAGCGGGAATTGCCGGGATGGGGAATTGCAGGAAGGGTTCACACGGCCGCTGATTAGCTTTTTATTGTTCCGGCACTCTCGGCCCGCACTACACCTGCATAATCTTATTTACCCCACTTACGACATTCTTACACCGAGTCTCTACAACACTACAGCTTGTTATTTCAATATGTAACTCTAATCTTATTATTATTCAACTTACTTTCGTATTATATAAAACAACAAATCAGTAATTTCAAGACACATACTAAATAGACTAAAATATATATGTCTTATAATAAATAATAATAAAATGGGATATTATTACACCGTCAGTTTATTTTAACCTGAAACATGGGATTTGCTATATCACTGGTTTCGACTTCACATTTGATTGACATCAATGTATCAAAGCGATCACTTTAAAATGAAACATAGGTTGTCAAATTCAAGTCATACCCCCTGATCTCACAGTACAGAGACATCAAACTTTCCCAAATCTCAAATATTATGAGTTTTATTGTTGTTTAATCTCAATATTACATCTGCTACGTTTCATTCAAATGTCAAGTCGTAACTATAGCTATACGAAATCGCATGTTTCAAGTTAAAACAAACCTACGGTATTACAGATTATGATAGATAATTGAAGAAGTTGCTTTCTGAAAAGTATCAGTGACGACTTATATGGACGTACTGTCGATTTCCCTGAGTTGATCTTCAAATCATCAATTGCAACCTTGTGGTTCAAATTGCCAAGAGAAAAAGTGGGATTGACTGACGGTATTGTATACAAAAACGAGTAAACTAATGGATGAAATATACAAAAAGAGTTGTAGATTAAATTTTTAAAACTACCAACACAGAATGAGGTACAAAATATCCTCTCCATTTTTTTTAATAATTGAAAATATCCGTTACTACGGTTATATTATTGTTTCTATTTGATTTTGTCTTAATTTCATATGAATTGAATTCATCCCTGGATTAAGATTCTACTGCATAAGCTAAACTCTCTATGTGTCCCCAATTACATCGTCGAGAGGTGTTAGGGCTGGGCCTATTCTAATCCACCATTGAGCAAATTTGTTTTTTAGATAGGAGAATGTTCATTTCTAACAAAATTAGGCGGTGTGCTATCCTATAATATTGACTTTCAGATATCGAGATCATATTAACAAGTAAATAATGGGGATAAATATATTTACATTCATGAAAATAAAAAAAATGAGAAAAATAATGAAGAGAAAGATTCTCCAGCTGCGCTATTGTAATTTAAATGTCATTTTTGACACTCGTTTGTCTGTTACTATGCAACAAATATTCGTAAATTTTTCCAATAAATTCATTCAATTAAAATTTAAATGTGCTGCTAATTTTCACCACAATGCAAAACATTTGAAATATTAGTAATCTGTTTCCTGAAGAGCGTTATATTTGGAAGGACCCTGAAGTTTCGTTTTCTGCCACATACAAGTTTTCAAATCACTGGTCCATTCTTATTCCCGTGCTGCCGGCAGCTGATATTGATCTGATGAGATAGTGCTCGGGCCGACATGTTTATTTGAGATATTGGCGATTGCGAGCGCGGGTTATTTATTGGAGAATAATGCAGGATGTATGAGCTGCTAAGACTCGGTAGCGACCAGGGAGGATTGCTGTTCTCTCTCTGATGCCCCGTCGTAAAAAACACTGAAGAATGGCTCTAATAAAATGTATATCCTCGGTGAAACTTTCACTCATTGCCCACCGAAGATTACACTGATTTACGCACCGATGGAATTTATATTGAATACTGTGGGGGATTTTTATAACGATCAGATCACAATGAAATTCATAGGCTGCAAAGAACCACAGGATTTCAGGAATAAAAGAACTGTAAAATAACAATTCCAATGAATTTCTTCGTGTTCACTGAAATCAGCTAAATTATTCATTTATTTTCATCCATAAATGTGAAAATGTCACTACTATCAAAATACTTTTGAACAGTAGGTACCTTGTTCCCTAATTGTATGTTGTTGTTTATCTTAAATTACAGATATTGCAATAAAACAATTTCAAATGCAACAATAACATCTTGATGCGAGTATTATACGGGTTCTGATTGTATTTATGAGATTTTACGAGCAGCGGTCACTCATTTGGTTAGCATGCTACATCTTGAATTGAGTGGATTTTGAATTATCATCATATCCACTCTTGTTGTTCAATATACAAATATAAATTTCCATATTGTAGCTTTATTATTTTTTTTTTGTATGAATATCAGAGGTTCCACCCTTTTATCGCACAAAAAACGAATAATAGAGAGTTGTTTGATACTCGTTCAATACCTTAATGCAGTTGCTTTTTTAAAACTTTTTTTGAGATAGGAAATAGAATTTATAATTATTTGTTGTCCCCTTTATTGAAATAGTATATTACTCGTATTATACACAAATGGAGCAATACGTTGTATAGAACGAGTATAATATACTATTTTTTATACTTTGCGTCACATTTTATAAAAAAAAACTCATATATTTAAATTACAAAAATTAATTAAGTGTAATATAGGAATTTCTAAAAATACGGTAAGGTAACTCAGTTGGACATTTATAACTTCATAATTCATTTACAATATTGTGAAAAAAATTCAAATCTGTACGTTAAGACTTACGAAATTTTAATTTTCTGTTGAATTAGCTTTGTTTTTTGGTTTTCATATTTATAATAATTCCAAATTGTATTAAATACCATTTTAAAATATTTGAAGTTATCAATTTGATATTTACCGTGAGGCATAGTACTTAGAAATACCAATTTTACAACGAAAAACTTAGCAAAAACAGCTTAACAATATCCGATATTATTAAATTGTTTTCGATTAAACAATAGAGCAATTGTTAACGCAAAGTATAAAAAATTATATTTTAGTATCAATAAAACTGATATGTCTGATATAAATGTATCACCTACATGAAAACTACTTAATAAGTAGAAAACTTCCCCATCTAATACACTTGGAAAAAAGTGCATAATCTGCATGGAATGACTGCAGCAGCAGCAATTGCATTGCTCTGTATGCATTATGCAGCAAGTTCCGTAATCCGTCTTCGGCGACGTCAGCGCCGCGACGCGCGGGGGCGCTGGCATTGTGTACGCCACTCTCGCGGAGAACTTAGTTCCCAACTCACTGCAAGAATGCTGTACATTTTAATTATATTGTTACGAAGGATGTTTATACCAAGGCGGAATTGTTTCTAGCTTGTTTTATTGATTTAAATTGCGGGGACGGAAGCTTATGTGCTAGTATGTAAGGACAATGAGATTGTTTTAATTCATTTGGAATAAAACTATGTTCACACATTTTTGAGCAAGAATCCGAACTATACGAGGAATCTGCATAATTACAAATAATTAACATTGCAGTCTAATGTATGTAATCTTAAATAGATCATAAGTACTTTACTTTATCTAGATAAGTACTATATTTAACTAAGCAGTTTTATTTATGTTCTAATCTAGCTATGTCTTAACGACTTTTTTAAGAACCGAGACTGCTTTTATAGTGGTCAGATATTGCAATCCAGATGTTGCGGGTTCAATTCCCGTGTTTGGATGAAAGTACTGTAGTATCTCTTAAAGATTTACACTTGCAAAGAAATTTCAAGCAGATTCGCCTTTCTACTACCGTAATTTCTTGTTTTTTTGTGACCTATTTTTGAAAAAACCTTATACAAAATACTCAAACAAAAGGTAATTACACATTCATAGATGTTTTATATTTATAAATATAAATATTGACTCGTTATATATAACATTTCATAAGTGTACGAATAATTGTGTGTAATTATTTCTTGTATACATTTTGTTTTTATTTAATTTACCTAAGAAAAATAATACTTTCTTCATAATTGGCTATTGCATTTTATTTCTGGAATAAGAGAAAATATGATCCCGTCAGTAATATGTTCAATTTTATTTTTGAAAGTACTCTATTTTTCACTTTTTAAATAGTAAACTTAGGTGTACGAATTATTCTGTGAGCCACTGTATATGTACATAGGTACAACAATAATAATTAAATATTTACATACATACATAACATACACATATAAAATAGGACTTTAATGTTTTTCTAAAAAAGAAATAATAAGATAAAATATGTAATGATTTTTAAACTTGTTAGCAGGGCATGTAACCGGTTAAAAAAACCGGTTAATAAAAACCGGTAACCGATATTTTTAACGAAAATTGCGAACTTTAACTGTAATTTTAACCGATATTTTTCAGGCCGAAAATACCGGTAACCGTTAACAAAAAAAAAACCGGTTTTAGCGAACATTAACCTTTATTTTAATATCATTTAGCGAGAAAAAAATGTAATATTTTTTTTATATCTGTGTTTTCTATTTGTATTTGAACATGAGTCATGACAGTTTTTACAATTAACATTTTATTGAAGAGTCATAAATGTAGGTCTCTTAGGCCGTTAAGGTTACTTAAAAAGTCCAAATAAATACGGCCTTTGTCAGCACAGGCAAGTTTAAAATTGAAAAGTGACCTGCGTTTTTCTGAATAAATTACGGGAATTTTTGTGAATATTTATTAATTAAATTGTTTTTTTTAATTGTTATATTTTCTTACTTTTTTTTTTAATTAATATTAATATTTTTTAAACCGATATATTAACCGGTTTAAACCGGTTTCCAATTTTTAAAAAACGGTTTTCGAACTAAAACCTTTATTATTATAACGTTCTCTATAAGGGTTAACCGTTAACCAGTATTTATTTCGGTTACATTCCCTGTTTGTAACTAACTTTTAGTAATTTCTAATTACAGTTGAATATAAAAAGTTACAATTTTTAGGTTTGTACTGTAAAATTTTTCATATACAGTTGAAATATTCCAAAAATACCAGTGTATGAGTCCAAAATTTTGGTTTTTGATTGTTGACACCCTTTAAACCCAATTTTAGGTGAGTTTTGGGTTCCTTTTTACCCATTTTAAGGTGTGACAAATTTTCAAATGTACTATACAATATATTTAGACACTTTTCAACTCATTTTTGGGTATAAAATGCAACACATAATTGTGTTAAACTTATTTTTTTAATTATGAACACCTAAATCATTGTTAAGCACTTTAAACCCATTCCAGGGTGTGAAATAACCCAAATAAACCCATTTTTAGATAAAATTTATTGATTTTTTTGAAAAAACCAAATTGATAGTCGCCGATGCGCTGATTTTAAATTTTCAAACCGAATTTAATTATCTCTTCCCATTCCTGAGATATTTGACCTCAAAGTTGCACCTCAAAAAAGTGTGTTTTTTTAACATATCTCTACAATGGGTAGAGATACAGTATCAACGATTACACCAGTCGATTCTACGCGCAAAGTTACATAAAGAAATGTTTTCTCCGCATATACGATCTTTGGAACGATTTGGTGAAAAATGAGAAAAACGAAAAAAACCTGAATTTCAATTTTTCGCTTGGAAACTTTTTGTCACCAAAATTTTTTATATTCTGGACTTAAGTAAATACAGATGCGCTGATTCCAAATTTTCAAACCGATTTCAATTATCTTTTACCGTTCTCGAGATATTTGTGTTCAAAGTTAGACCTGAAAAAATCAGTTTTTCAGGAATAATTCTGAAATGGGTTCAGATACGACTTTGGTGACCTCACCAATCGATTCTACGGGAAAAATTACATTTTTGTACCAATTTTCAGATTTTTATTCCAATGCATACAAACTTTATAGAGGAAAAACGAAAATCGTCAAAAATCGAAAAAAATCGCAAGGGGTTCATCAGGCGATTTTTCGATTTTCGCGATTTTCGTTTTTTCGCTCTAAAAATTGTATCCATTGGAATATTAATCTGAAAATTGGTACACTTATGTAATTTTGCCCGTAGAATCGAGTGGTGAAGTCGTCGAGATCGTATCTTGACCCATTTCAGGGATATTCCTGAAAAACGATTTTTTTCAGTTCCAACTTTGAACCCAAATATCTCGAGAACGGTAAGAGATAATTGAAATCGGTTTGAAAATTTGAAATCAGCGCATCTTTATTTACTTAAGTCTGAAAAATGAAAAGATTTGGAGCCAAAAAGTTCTCCAGCGAAAAACTGAAATTCCGGTTTTTTTCTTTTTTCTCATTTTACACTTAATCGTTCCAAAGAACATATATGCGAAGAAAACATTTCTTTATGTAACTTTGTGCGTAGAATCGACTGGTATAATCGTTGAGACTGTATCTCTACCCATTTTAGAGATATAGTCAAAAAACAAACTTTTTTGAGGTGCAACTTTGAAGCCTAATATCTCAGGAATGGGAAGAGATAATTAAATTCGGTTTGAAAATTTGGTTTTTTCAAAAAAATCAATAAATTTTACCTAAAATTGCGTTTTTCTGAATATATTACGGGAATTTTTGTAAATATTCATTAATTAAATTGCTTTTTTTTAATTGTGATATTTTTCTCAGATGATATTTAAAAAAAAATTTTTTAATTAATTATTCTCTATTTTTTTAATCAAATTTTTATAATTAATTTGTTTTAATTAATTTTAATTATTTTTTTAATCGATATATTAACCGGTTTAAACCGGTTTCCAATTTTCATAAACCGGTTTTCGAACTAAAACCGTTATTATTATAACGTTCTCTATAAGGGTTAACCGTTAACCAGTATTTTTTTCGGTTACATGCCCTGCTTGTTAGTGAATTATTAATATAATATTTCGTTTCTTAAAATGTAAAATTTTCATATTTTCATATTTGTCACACATTCATATTGCACCAGGCAAGTTTAACATTTGACGATTAAATTAAATACACGAGGATTATGTAAACGTATATTAATTGAATCGATATTATATGCATTTTTTCGTAATTTAATCGTCAATTTATACTAACAAAATGTATTGATAAAATAAAAAATAAATTCAAATAAGTTAAATACTGAATATATTTCGTATTTTAAAGGTCAATGAATGTAAAGTATTAATACATAAATATCAAATTCTAGTGACGAGCATACACGACTTATTCGGTTGCATCTTTATAAAAGTCTGCAGTTTTACTTAGTCTGTGAAAGTGAATGATGATTATGTGTAAATCCAATAAAAATAGTGAAATGTGTACGAGGACAGGTGGACTTCATTTGATTTGAAAAGTGTATCACCGCAGAAAGAAATGTTGCTGAATGTTAAGGTTAGTTCAAAAACTATATATTGTTATTTTCTTGAATTATTTACTAGTCATTTATATATTTGCATCTCTTATTATAAATGAAGCATATGAAACACGTTTTTGTAGTTGTTACTATGGAATTTTATATATTTTACTATTGTTTTTGTGTTATTTACTATATTTATACACTCTTTTTTTCTTTATTTTATTTACTTTTGTGAATGAATGAATCTTTGTCGTGTATGCATATCATAATTGAGACTTTTATTCGCAATTTCATTATCGTATGAATTACAAAGGGGTATACCGTCAGTATTTTTTTATGTAAAACATGGGATTTCATATAACTTGGTTACGACTTGACATTTGATTGACAACAATGTATCAGAGCGTTCAATTTTAAATTAAACAGCAAACATAATATTGAGGTTAAACAATAATAAAACTCATTTATAATATTTGTAATTTGGGTAAGTTTGATGTTTCTAGAGTGATTTTAAATATTATATTTTTATTCTTTAATTATTACAACATATTGCCATTAAATAATTACGTTTTTAATGTTCCCTTGCTTTAAAAAAATCATGTTCTATGAGATCAGGAGACCTAGCGGACCACTGTATTTGTCCACTACGTCCATTCCAATGAGATGAAAATGTGTTATTTAAAAAAATGTCACAATTAGACAGTTAATAATGACATGAATTGCGATACATTGCTGTCAATCTATTGTGAAGCGTAACCATGAATATGGCAAATTTTATGTTTCACATTAAAATAAACTCATAGTCCAACCAAAGACAAAAATGAAATATAAACAGTAACCACGGTAATAGATATTTTCAAATATTTAAAAAAAAATGAGTCATTCATGTCACTACTATCATTGATGGAGGTGATTTTAGCGTGGACAATTCGTGCTTCATTATGTGTTGGTAGTTTCGTTAATTTAATTTACAACTCTTTGTGTCTTGTTAAATTTTTATATGATTCCGTAAACTTTGATAATCAATTATTTGAATCACATAGCTACAATTGATAACGTGAGGATCAACTGCGGGAAATAGAATATACATGAATCTCTTATTATAAATGCGACATATGAAACACATTTGATATTTGATTTGATAAATTAAAAACTGAAATGCATGAAATTTGGTTATCGTTTTAATTTATGTATTTCCCTATTGTGGTATGAAGAGAGGTTACGTTACAGTTTGCCAAGCACCTCGGCCAGGTTACGGGGAGGTCATGCAGGTATCACATGTCAGATGACCTTTAACCCGGCGTGCGTGCTACGGGCTGTCACGCCGTATCGTAGTCACACGAAGTGATTCTCAGGATTGGATTGTAATTTCTCTACAAATCTCTTCAATTATACATTTCCTAGTATGATTTAAAATTCCGTTATTATGTCTTCATTCTTATAACTCGTGGTCTTTCCTTTCTATTTCTCTCTCTGGTTTTTGGAATATTGTTTAAAAATTATAATTGTTCTTTGTGTAAAACGAAAACATTACTTTCAATTCTGTCTTTTGGTTTAAATATTGATGTTGTTGTTACATGTGTAAAAATGTAACTGTAATATTTTACCTATGTAAATTATGCATGCTTTAAAAGTGCATTTAATACTGTTCTGTCCAGTTTATTATTACTTTACTTTCTTCAAAATCGAACATATTTTTTAAAGCCACAAACAAATATCTAACAATTTTTAATATTGTATCTGACAGATTCTTGACATTATTATTATTGTCTCCCACAAAATAACTTCTTTGGGAACACACATAATGCTGGAGACGGTTTTTCTAATCCTCCTAGCAATACTGGAAGTCAGATATTGGAATAACCTTCAGCTGGTCGGTTATAACCATTCAAATATTTTAAAGTGTCCCAAAATGACTTCCCTTGAAATGATTTTTTAATCTCGAGAAGATGAAAAAGTCAGTAGAACTCAAGTCAGGCGAATAAGAAGGCTCAAGACAAACAGGAATATTTTTTTAGCCAAAAATTATTTTTTTAAAACCATTTTTACGCATATTTCCTCATCCCCAATAAATTAGTCAAAATCTGATGAATAAAATTAATTCTTCCCCTATCATTCAGTACTGCAACCGACCATCTGATCGCACAAGATCTTAGATTATATCGACATTTTCATCAATTCTTGAATACGAAGGCCTTCCGCTACGTGTTTGATCTTTCTTTTCCATATATTTTTTTAAACTTATTTTATTACTACAACCATATTACTTTTTTGATATATCTTCTTGAAGGTGTAGGATTTGCTTGGTACTCATTGCCCGATTGTAGTCCCCCACGTGTTGTCCATTGCGGTGTGGAGTACAGTGTACAGGTACATCTGGGAGGGGTAGAAACAAGGCGCAGGGCATATGACACGCGTTATGCAAATCTCCCGATGCCTACGTGATTTACACCCTCGTATAGTAAGCCTGGAATGCAACATATACTGGATATAGCTTTGCAATTTCTTAAACAAAATGGTTTTTTCATTGCTAATTATACAGGTTGTTTCAACATTTGTCACTTATACTTCTTAAATTCAGAAAAATAATTGCCCTTTACTTAAGAGTACAGTTACAGTAATACCATGTTTTTGCAAATATAGTTATTCAGTCATAAAATAGAATGACATCAAGTATAAAATATGCGAACTAAAGAATAAATTTATTTGAATTTTTTTACGATGAACTTATTGTTCAGTTATTTTACACTAAAACCTCATAATTCTAAATAATTTTCATTTATAAAAAAATTCAGTGAATTTAACTGTGTCGTAATGTATTGATATTTTGGATCCCAATAGAAACAATTTCCAATTTATGTGTGTTAAAGATAACAAATATATATTAATAAAATACAAGACGTGCTACAGAAATCATTTTACAAAACTGTTATTGTATAATCTATATACTTATAAAAAATAGACTATAGGTAATATTTAAATTTTTAGTACATTTTATTATTAGTATATTATTTAAATAATTTATATTGGTCTTCTTTCAAATGAACAATATTAAATTCCCTTATAATCTTATGGAATATGTTTTGTTAATCTATAGCTCCTATATAGAAATATAGACATAGATTCTATAATTTAACGGTAACATAAAGGTATTTAACTTATCGTCGTGTGTGTTCCTTATTATTTTTTGTACAAGGCATTATTGGAATTCAGTTTTTAATGTAATTAATACTAATTAGAATAATAATTGACCTACCGGTTTCACATTTTATACACCCGCATCAGAATTTGAAATTAAATTTAATTTACAAGTAATATCTGCCCTTTAATTTATTAATTTAATTATTGACAACATAAACATTTACAACATAAGTAACTACCGTTTTTAATTAGTTTCCGAACCCGCATACAAGCATACATTATATACATCAAATGTACATGCAAAAATGTAAATATTAACAAAGAAATTTATTATTATTAAAATTGCAAATACTCTAAAACTTACGAACAAAAAACTGTTTATATTTTAAATTTTAATTGATCATTTAATGACTCAAAGAGTGCATGTCTCATGTGAAAAACATACAAGCACATGTACCTATATAATTCTTGTACCTAGGAATGTAGGAATACATGTAGTATTGTTCTAAGCAACTGATCACTTAATTTTTAATCGGACAGTTTTTATTTACCAAAAACCGTTTTCTTATGTTAAATACCTGTGATAATTAACAAAATATTTATTAAAATTAAGGAATGTAACCGAAAAAAATACTGGTTAATGGTAAACTCACATTGAGAATGTTAGAAAAATAACGGTTTTAGTTCGAAAACCGGTTTTTATAACAAATATAAAAAAATATTTAAACGTTAACGTTTACCGGTATTTTCATTTTTTAACCGGTTACATGCCTTCTATATATGTATATATCTCCACGATATGGTTCTATGAAATGGTTTGCATTTTATTTCCGTACTTTTTTTCTATTGAAAAAGTATTAATTTTAAGCTGCACCCAACATGCTATAAATGATAGCTGTCATTTTACATACAGAGTACCTAATAAAATCATCTCCTAAAAAAATTAATACTTTTTTGTAAATTTCATTGAATTGTGCTGTTAGAATGAAATAATCTGTATAAAATAATTCTCCTAAGCAATATGGTGACTTAGTTTTTAGCCGGAGAGTTTTTATTTAACAAAATCGTTTTTCTAAGTTAAATGTCTATGACAACACTGGGAACCAGTATGTAATTATAAAAAATATTTATTAAATTCCATTAACGATTCTTCCCGATCTCCACGAAATGGTTATATGAAATAGTTTATATTGTATTTCAATACTGTTTTGCTGAATAAAGTATAACTTTTAAGCTACAGTTAAAATACTAATATAAGTATAATATTGACTCAGTCATTTTAGTAAAGTTGATGCAATTAATTAGAATATCTACCCATTACTATGTACCAATGCATGAGTAATTCTGGTAATATTTGAACAATGTTGTTTCCACGTATGTCGTACCTGGTGTCACCCTGCGATAAAACCCAAGCCGGGGTCATTTTTCTGTGTCATCTTGAGAGGCTGGCTGGCCAGGGCGCACTTGTTTTAATTTATGTGGGCGAGAATGTTTTTGGCACATTTTGTATAAAGATATATGGGCGGTTTGCGACGTGCGAGATAAAGATATGGCGATGCCGAGGACTTTGTACTCTGGAGGGCCCTGGTGGCGGGTAAAGGGTAAACAGGACAACACTTAATTTTATATGCTGTTCATGAAATTCACTCCTTCTTTTTCTTTCATTAACTTGTAAACTCATGTTTTTGTTTTGTTGTCCTGCATATAATTTATTTCGGTATTATTTGAATAGTTTGTTGAATTCTTGAATAGCTTATAATGAACTTAATATATCGATTTTATAATTATTGAAAAGGTACTTTAATCATTAACATATTAATGTATGTTTTAAAGTTGTTACTGTATTGCTCAAAACAATGTACTAATAAAGTATTTTCCAGAGAGAGGCCTTTGCTAAAATATCATTGTCAAAATAAGTCAAATAAAAAACCTTGCTTAATAAACGAACACGATATTTTTAATTTTTAATTTAAGTAGAAGTAAATAGAAGAGATAGGAAAAGAAATATGTTCTAAATGTTTAGTGATAGAAAATTATTAAATTAAGTAAAGAAATTGTTGGAGAATCAAATTGACAATTTCAAGGGCAGTTGCCTCCCCCCTGGTAACTCGAAAAATTGAGAATCTAGAAAATTTTAATAATAAAGTAGTAGAAAGAAAATCTACTTATACCCTTAATCAATTTATTAAAATACAAATACATACCAACATTTTAATTTCGAATCATTCTTATTCGCAATACTAAATCACACCTATAAAAAATACACATTAACAAATAATATACGAGCGTGCAACGAAACGCGGAACATAATACTTTAACATGGTATTTCAAAAAATTGTGGATACTCTCTCTCCTGGTTGATTTAGAGCAAAATTATAAGAAAAAAATTGAAAGAAAACTAAATTATTATTTTTATTAAGTTCCTGCCCAAATTAAAGTGGTTTTTAAAAAGGCCGATTCGAGCGAGAAATAGGGATGCTTAACTAGATGTTATGGCACTTCCATAAACAATATTTCAACATTCTACGGTTAATCGTTTTTAAGTTATGCAAAAAAATTAAAAAAAACACTACGTGCAAAGTGTCCTTTTGGTACTGCCGATTGTAATAAAAAAGGAAGGTGTACAACTAGATGTTATAGCAGTTCCTTATACAAAATTACAAAATTTTATGGCTAATCATTTTTGAGATATCCGAGGTAAAATATGGATTCAGGGATAGTCAAAATGGGTATTTCCCTAGAAATCTAAAATTGAAATTTTTTGCAATTACAATATTTCCTTTACTTCGTATAATGAAGGATAATAATAGAATTAACATTAAATAACTAATAATAATATAAGTGTTCTACATATATATTAAGAAGAGTTTCCTAAAATATGTTATTCTTAATATTGTGATTTATAAAATGTATTCTTGTATATGTATGTTTTTGAATCAGTATTCGCATAAATGTATCATTACAATTCAAGCAGTAAATTCTTGTCATATGCTCTATTTTCTTTGGAAAATGCAAATATGAATAAATAACATCTATCTGTTTATGATATGTGTGACTGGTGTTGCAAATACTTAATGTAAATTTGATGACACATTGATTTATTTATTTGATGTATGTGCACTGATAAACATGCACTAATTCGCTAATCGAATTTCAAATTCATCTCTGAAATTAATGGAATTTATTTAAATTAAATACCTACTGCAGTGTAATCATTAAAATATATTATTCAAATATTATTATAACGCTGCGCCAATTTTACAAACAGGTTGTGAAAATAAATAGCTGAATAATTCCAATCAAATGGAAATTAACATAGATTCTATATTATTATTCTAATATATAAATTTATAAGACTATTTACAAAAGGTATAATAGGTAACATATATATGTATTTTTTTACGTTTTATATTAAAATAATATAGCTAATTTTTATGATATACTCAAGTACCAAATATTATTTTTGCTTCACATTCTGAAATTAACGCTGAACATAATAGCGATATATTAATGTATAATGGAATTGTCTTTCGATATGTAAATTCAGGGCTAGCCCTTCTGCAACTTTTAAAATGACGTCCCTGTTTAGAAATTTTATTTCGTATTTCGAACTGTTAGGTATATTAAAAAGAAAAAATGTGTGCTTCGAATGCTTCATATATTAACATTTATTTAACTAAATTGTAAAGAAATTTAATATTGGTTGTCATTAAGGTCACTATTATTACAACAATTATTAATTTTATATACTCGCTTTTAAATAGAAGGAAATAAATCTTTTGTAAAGAAATGTTTTCTTCGCGTATACGTTCTTTGGAACAATTAGGTGAAAATCGAAAAAACCTAAATTTCAAAAATTTTCTGAGTAACTTTTTGTGTCCAAACTTTTAACTTTTTAAACTAGTAAAAGTAAATATCGATGCGCTGATTTCAAATTTTCAAACCGAATTGAATTATCTCTTACCATTCTCGAGATATTCGTATTCAAAGTTGAGTTTTGGGAATTCCTAAAAAAACAGGTTTTTTAGGTGTACTCATTTAAGGGTTAGGTATACGACTTCGGTGACTTCACCAATCGATTCTACGGGCAAAATTACATAAGTATACCAATTTTTAGAATTTTATTGTAAAGGATACAATTTGTAGAAAGAAAAAACGAAAATTGGCGAAAATTGAAAAGAATCTAAGGTATACCCCTTAGGATTTTTTCGATTTTTGGCCATTTTCAGTTTTTTTCTTTTAGAAATATTACCTGTTGAGATAAAAATCTAAAAATTGGTACACATATGTAATTTTGCCCGTAGAATCGATTGGTGTGGTCGTCGAAACCCTAAACCTAACCATTTAAGGGGTATACCTAAAAAACCTAATTTTTTAGGTTTTGAACTTAAATATCTCAAGAACAAGAAGAGATATTTGAATTCTGTTTGAAAAATCAGTGCATCGATATATATCTAAGACTAAAAAATAAAAAAATCTGATGTGTCCAACACAATACCTCCCGCCACTATAGTAATACATATATTCTATAATAAGTTATTCAATACATTTAATTTGTAGTTTAAAATTAGTTTGGTATTGCAGTTCAGAATATATTTAATTTATTTCATACCTAAAATTTCCTTCATAAAATTTGTATGACCAAAATGACAGCTATTTTTGACGTTACTAAAACCGGAACCGAACTTACTTTGATACACGCATGCAAATACATAATACATTCTTAATATATTTCTTCCATCTTTTTAAATTTTACAATAAAATTACTTCATTTTTACTTATTTTACCTTTTACACTTACATTAAATTTGACATCATATGTCAGATTTTGTGAACATATGAATAACATCTGTTTTATCGAAATTCCTCAGCCTAAACGATATGTAAAATTATTATAATTTATATATTTTTTTTCTATCTAGCTAGAAGTTATATATAAACGTAATTATGCAGATCGGTAGAAAATTAAAAAATCTTTATATTTAATAATAACGTAATTTGCGAAAAAATGGTTTTTAGAGGTATTTTTTAGGAAAAACTGTTTAAAGCTTCAAGTAAAGTACTACTTCCGGTTAACCAATTGTAGTCAAAATCTAATCAGTTCATCATATTTGAATGTAAGTCTTAAATACCAAATATTATATTTTTTACATGTATCGTGTTGGAGTTATCGTGGACGAAAAATCGTCACAGACACACAGACACACACACACACACACAGACATACAGACATCACGGTAAAAATAGTAAAATCGTATTGTAGGAACCCTAATTCGTGCTCATATGTTGAAAACACACACTCGAGAAATCTGACCAAAAACAATACCTCCCTTATCTATATATTGATAGGCGGGAGGTAAAAATCCCTTTGTGCATAGTGCCCTTCTAGTACTGCTATTTGGAATAAAAAAGATAGGGGCAGATTTAGATGTCTCACATACATAATTTAACATTCTACGAGGAATTGTTTTTGAGTTATGTGAGAAATTCTAAAAAACCCTTCGAGTAAATTGCCCTTTTGGCACTGCTGATTACAATAAAAAGGGAAGGTCCACAACTACATTTAATCCCATATACAAAATATCAACATTCTACGGGTAATCAGTTTTGAATTATGCGAGATACATACATATGTTAAAGTTTCTAGTATTCTGGTATTCACTCTGTATACCCTTACCTAATACGTTGGTTTGGCAAGAGATAAAATCTTTTTAATTTTCGTCAAACTTGACACCTGTATATGTCAAATATGAATCACTTATCTGTTTTGTTTTATAGAAATTACTCAGCCTGAACGATGTTAAAATTGATATAATTTATATATTTTTTTTTTATTTAACTAGAAGTTATATATAAAAAGTAATTATGCAGACTGGAAGAAAATTAAAAATTCCTTTTGTTTAATAATAACTTAATTTGCGAAAAAAACGGTATTTAGAGGTATTTTTTAAGAAAAACGGTTTAAAGCTTCAAGTAAAGTACTACTTCTGGTTAACCAATTGTAGTCTAAATCTAATCAGTTCATCATATTTGAATATTACTCTCAAATATCAAATATTTTATTTTTTACATGTATCGTATTAAAGTTATCGTGGACGAAAAATCGTCACAGACACACACACACACACAGACACACACACAGACACACATACAGACATCTCGCTAAAAATAGTAAAATCGTATTCTAGGGACCCTAATTCGTGCTCATATGTTGAAAACTCACACTCGAGAAATTTGACCAAAAACAATACCTCCCTTATCTATATATTGAGAGGCGGGAGGTAAAAAATTGAAAACAAAAATTTTTGAGGCGAAAAATTGAAATTTAGGTTTTTTCGATTTTCCTATTTTTAACCTAATTGTTCCAAAAAAATATAATTTTTCCCGTAGAATCGACAAGAAAGGTAGTTCAGATTGTATCTCTGCCAATTTTTGAAATTTATTAAAAAACACTCTTTTTTTGAGGTACAATTTTGAGAGCTAATATCTCTGAAACAAGACGAGTTCATTAAATTCCGTTTGAAAATTTGGTATCAGACCATCGATATTTTTTTTAAATTATAAACAAAATTTTGTAAAATTTGATAATTTTTGATATAAAAATTAAATTTATTGAAATATTTTCGGATTTACACAAAAATTACAGAATCTGCGGCTTTGAAAATTACTTCTACATACATAAACTATGGTTTTAATGATAATTTTATAAACTCACTTATAAAAAAAAGAAAATTTTTTATTTAGTTTATTGTAAAGTCAAACGATACGTTTAAACTTCAAGCGAAAACAAATTGTTATTCTCATAGATTGTTGTGTATTTTATCACTGTCAAATCTAAAACACAATCCTGTGACTAAACAACTATTTACGCATATAGCTTTATTTAATATACTTTAAATATAATATTTGCTTGAGATAAAGTCTGTCCTCTAGCGTCTTACCTTTTTGTCAATATAAATGAATAAAACCTTTGTGATATTTGTGTTGGTCCATCTGTCCCGACGCCATGCGATGGCAATCTCCTTGGCGCCGTATCTCGTGCCCGGGAAGTGCACCCTCAGCAGCAGGCGTCGCCAGCGTCGCCAGCGCCGGGACGCCGCGCTTGTTATACATTTCCACTGCTCTGCATGATAAATCGCGGATATCAGCCGCTGCCAGCAGAATGCTGACCCGACAAGAGTTTTTCGCTTTCCGCGACTCTTTCCACGATAATGTTAACATTCCAGAGACTGATCGTGCTGATAACATTCATATGGAGCGCCCAATCGATATGCCAGGGAAAGAAGCGTAACGAATTATTACGTGCTTACCAAAATTCATACGCCATTGTTCAAGTGCGTTTTCTATTTTCTTAGCTCATTGTTTTATCACATTTTCATTGATTCTATTTAATTATGTAATGTAATTTAATTTGATAAACAGCTCTTTAGTCACAAAATTTTTCAGTTACGAACTGAACTTATAGACCCATAATAAGGTATGTGATCATAATTGAATTTCAGTATACAAGTTATAAAAAATAAAATGTAACTACAATAGCTTCTCATTATAATAATAATAATAAAACCATAGTTTGCAATAGTGTGACGTCGGCATGGTAGGTCCGTAGAAAAAAACTGACAGTCAGTTTCTTACGGTTCCACCGTATCTCTCTATTCACGAACAAGTGACGAATTTCTAAACCAACAAAGGGGAGTGAGCTACCTAAACAAACGTTACAAATAAAAATAAAAAACATGACAATTCATCGATGTATACTTGTATGTATTTTTGAATTTAATAGTTTTTACAATTTTGTTGTATCAACATGTAAGCAACGCCTGTATATTAGAGAAATTTTCACGGGAATTACCACTAGTAGTAATTGTCAGACCAATTTGACGGTTATTAGTTCAATTCACCAAAATTATGAGTTGGCAGATTACAAATTAGGAGATTAAAAATTATTACTATCAGTTATTATAAGTTAATTTCTTAAGTTTAGTTCATTGAATTATAAATACATATTTCACTACATGATAATAAAGTTTAAATTTTAATGCTAATTTTGTAGCAACAATGTGATAGTTTACATTATTTATTATTATTTATATTTACACCTACAATACGATAAACAACAGCGATCCTGGGCTCACAGTTCGAGCGCCCCTTGTTAAATCACGTATATTAACTGCATGCCGTACAGTGTACGAAAAGAACCGAAGTGGTTCGATCTTAATCATATATCTAGTCGTATTAGGGCGCTAATTTTTCGAGCCCCAATGAGAGAAACTACATAAATTAAGGAAACTTACAACGAAAACGAGCAGAATTAAAGATTTTTTTTATATAAAAAATAGATATATCATTATTTATATTAAGAGATAGTTTACATTAAAATAAAATACTTATTTTATTATTTTTTACTCTGTGCGTCTTGGGCGGCTCGCGCCCTAGCGCCCCAATGGACCAATCACCACTAGAAAAGACTTGTTTTGTAAACAATAATAAAAATTAAAAATGGAGCATATCAATTGTTGATAACATGATAACTATTAACGAAATGAAATCCCACTGTACAGAGCGGAACCCACTATAAACTGTACACCCCTTGCAAATTCGTTCCATTTCCTTACAATGTTATATACCACAGATAACTATAATTACTAATGGTGAGACTATTGTACTGTATCGTATGTGTGTCTTGACACGGTGCAATCACCCGTTGACGTAGCCAGGTCCACCCCTATGGCCGGCTTGCTGGATGTTTTTCAGTGGCCCGCGCCGCCGCCACGGCTGACATAGACGAATGAGTTTCATTTCACGCTGGGCCGCGCCGTCCCGCAAGCCCCTCGCCCAGCGGATGATTTACCGTGCTACAATGTGGTAACCCATGATTTATCGCTGCCGAATGGCGGCGAGTGCGACTGCAGCTCTCTGCCGCCCAGAATCAAAACTACGCCGGCCAACAAATACCCCACCAAGGAGAATAAGAATATGGAACTAGTATGAATAGGTATTCAATATGTATCAATGAATATGTAATCAAAATAGTAGTAATACGTAAATGCATATCTTCTGTTAGCTAAAAACATAAGAATTCCATTGCATCATTTTTAATATGTTCCTTAGCAAGTAGAGTTAAACGTGAAACATATACACGAATTATTTGTAATTGACTTAAGTAGCTGTTGTAGAATTTTGTATAAATATTTGAGTAATGATATTGATATAATACTACCATGAAGATTTCGAAAATTAATTACTATCTATAAACCTTTATTCGTAATAGTTATTTACGTACAGAAGGCCGAAAGAGAAATTTTACGCCTGTAGATGCGGAGGGCTCTTATTCGCCCATAGGCGTAAATCTAAATATCTTTCGCCCCCAGGGTACGTACAACGTTTTACGCACTACTACTATCATTAGTTGCATTGATATTTAAAATGTCAAATGACAATCATGGAGCTTTATTCAAAAAATTCTTTACTAAATTTTGCTAGAAGCTAATAAAACTTTAATAGATTAATGTCCTGGTAAATCGAAAGATAGATATGGAAAAGAAATACACGGTATTATAAATCTGGATATATGTTTTTGGTATTTTCTTTATCGCCCGGCAGGCGTTTTTCTATACTTTATCCATTTTAAAGCCTACTAAAGCAGCTACCTAATTAAATAGATTCAAAATTGAGATCTATATCACCTCTTATGAAATCTAGTTATTGTAAGGTTTGCTTTCTATGAGACGAGTATTCTAATTCTTGTCCTAATATAATTACATTAAAATCTCCCACTTTAAAACTAGTCGCCTTATTTTTTACTACCTAAAAGGCAGGTATGCACGTACTATAAAGTACTCTAATTCTTGCCTTAATATAATAATAAAAAATTAACTTCCGTAAAAGCCAGACCGTATTGTTTACAACCAAATAATGGGTGTTTACTCACTATGAAGTACTCTAATTTCTGCCATAATGTAATTAGATCAAAATCATCCTCCGTAAAAATGAGTCACCTTAAGGTTTCCTACCTATAGTATTAATAACTCCGTTACAAAGTCAATTATCCGTTTAAATTAAATATTAGTTATAAGTTTGGTTTCTGTTCTTTGAGATTTGGCCCAAAAATCAGATTGTCCTATTAACCGTTGTCCTTTATTTACTTAATGATTAGCAATATTTGCTCAATTTTTTGAAAAAGTCTGGTACTTAAAAATGGTAGCTATCTGACTTAGATTTTTGAGGATTTTAGAAAAAAGTTGAAGGAACTCATTTATTTTTTTGATTTAGTAATTTTTCTTATCGCTCAATATGTCTGTATTGTAGTATCGTTGTTTAAATAAAAAAACAAAAATGAAACTAAATTTACTTTCAATCATGATGTCTAAGGTACAACTTAAAATTATTTGATTGTAGCCAAATCATTGACATATATAAATATTATATGTATATTCAATTATCATTATTCATATTTGCATATCTACATCTCTTATGTTCCTTTTTTTTAATATGTTTACCCATCCAAGAAGTATCCCTATAATATGATCTGAATTCTATGTTTTCTATATGTTATGAAAGGTACGCGTGCGATTGTTGTTTATAACCGATTAGGTATATATTTTAGTGATGTGTTTATTTGTTGGGTTAGTGAATAAATCGCTTGTGGAGGCATTGTAAGAGTTTCGCATTGCGTTGGGAGTTTTGTTTTTCGGTCGGGTTATCGCGTCCGCGTATGAGTTGTGGGTTGTTAAGTGCACCGCGGACTCGTGACGCGCATGAGTTATGGCCCGGGCTTCGAGTCCCGCGCTCAAATCACAGGTATTAAAACCCGAACCGTGATTGATAAATTGTGCGCGTTTAAAAATTGATACTTGACCCGCTTCACTGCATTACGTGTCACACCAGTGATTCATGCGAGTCATTACCCAACGCTAAACAGATTTTAAACAGGGAGGGAAGACGTGCGGGTTCGACCCCTGCCAATTTGTACTCACTTTCAACTCGAATACAAGCAATAAATACAGAGGATTATTGAGTATTTGTATATTACTTGCAACTACTTGTGGATTCCTAAAGAAATCAAAATTCATTATTGAAATTAAAAGTATCAAAATTAAATTATACACAAGTTATAGAGTGGAACATAAAAATAAATAATGATTGTTAACTAAAAAAGAACTATACAATACAGAAATAAAAATCAGAAAATTTGGACAGTTAAACATTAAATCCCGAACACAAAGGAAGAGTATTCAATACCTTAAAGATGAAATTTCTAAGCAGCGCGACGCGACTATTTTATACCTGCGGGCAGCTAATCTTGAACATTCCCGAACCTTCTAGACTATAAAATTTTCGAAAAATAGCGACGTCGCTCTTATCCTACTTAACTTTTAACGCGAGTACCTGTCTAGGTAGGTCAGCCTTGATGAGTCATCTGCGGTGCATCTCACTGGTTAGAGTAACATACGAATAACCCAAATACTGTGTCACATCTACAAATATTTATAATTTTCTCTAATTTGCGGAATTATAGCCCAAGTAAAAAATAGTTATATTGTTGATGTATTTATTTATTCATAAAGGGAAAGTTGAAGATTAGTATTTGATCAATTACTCACTTCATCAGTCAGTTGGTTTCAAATTATTTAACGATAAAAATAAGGTGTCACTGAAATTGTCTTGCTGTATCACCTTTGACATGCGTGTCCTAGGTTCGACATCACTGTTTTATTGTATAATGCAAATTTAATTAAAAGTTGTACTGTTTTCAATAGTTTTAGTTAATTTATACTCCATATTGCTTAGTAACATTTATCAAAGCCAAATCTTTACTTGATCAAACATTATTATTTTGGAACCACTTTTCAGTAAATTAGTAATTAATATTTGAAATAGATAGCCGTATTAAAAAAAGATATGGCTTTATTTCTTCATTTAAAATATATATACATGAACTTGTGAATTAAGTACATATATTCCTTTCGTTCCTTTTCCAAATTCATTTCATACAACTTATCCTGCGTTGAATTGGCACGGGACGTAGGATCTGTACTTCTTGGCGATGCATTTTCAGTTACCTTATAATTGGTATTTATTAGGCGATGATTTATGTCTGCCACACGCTTCTTATTCTTCTCTATATGGAGAGCCCCGGGCTTTTGATACCAGATTGTTCTCAGCTACGAACAACGATTTTAATAATGCAAATTGTCAAACGATTAAAAAGCAGATTTTGCTCGTTTAATGAGGAGGTACATGCACTGCCTTTTTCCTTGACAGATTAGAAAAATATGAACAAAATATTCTTACATAAATCACATATTTTATTCTTAATTATGTATGAATAATTATATTCTCTTTTGATTTCACGTTTAGTGGTCATCCATCAAAATGAACTTAACTTTTATTAAATGTCATAAATTTAAATTTGTTCTAATGTAGAGATAAATATTAATGAAATAGATTATGTATTAGAAGTGCAAGAAGCAGAAGATAATTATTTATTTCGTATCCGGCGTGATTATACTATAGGTGACAGAGCTGGCAATTTTACCAAATGGAATTATGTTGAATTCTACAAAAGATTTCAATTGTCAAAAGAAACTCTATTATTTCTTTTACCAACAACAACAATTTTACAAATACGTGGCTCTATATTATAAATTATTATTTTCACCACAGAAATTAAACAAGCTTTCAAACATGTGTCAATCTGAATTTACACTTATTTCAAAACGTCAAAGTTAAAATATTTTTAATGTTTCATTTCTCTTCAACACATTGTTTATTCAGTATATTCATCTCATTCTTCCTAAAGAAGCTTTTGCCAACTTGAGAATATCCCGAAGTTTATTTAATAGGTAGATAATAGTTAATTCATGGATAAATTCGTATTGATATCATAAAATAAAATATTTACCCTAATAAATAACTTATTTTCCTAATAGTTATCATGTACTTTATTAGGAGGTGGATATCTCGGCCTTAAATCTTTTTATTTTTATATTTAAAACAGTTGTAGGTAAAATAATGTCTGTACGATGCATAATTGAAGCTCTCAGGTACGCTTCGAGCTTCAATCTTTATAGACGTGCGGCAATGTAGCATTTTGCACCACTGGTTCACAAATAATTATTTTCTAAAGACTACAAAAAACGTGATGTTACATATTCCCTCTCCTAAACATTATAATCATTTCTCTCCAGAACTATCAACAATTAACCGATTTTAAAAATATGGGTATTTTTATTTTTTGCTTCCTCTGATAGTATTTGTGTTAAATTATGGGTATTTTTATTTTTGTTCAGAATCAGAAGATAAAAATATGGTCATATACCTCATTATTATTTAAAATTATTTTTACTGAGATACGATCTTTAAAATGTTTACTTTTAAAAATCTTCCTCTAATAGTATTTATAGTAATGAATAGTAAATTATTGTAAGAGTTTGAAGAAGACGGGCCGTTTTCGGCAATGATCACGCAATCACCCCCTGTGTGTATGAATGTAACGAATATGAGTTATGAAGCTCGCACCGCCACCGAGTCTAGCGGCCGTGTGTGTGCGCATGTGTGCTCGCCTCGTAAATCACAATACAACAGGATTATCGAACTTAGCAATAACAAGATTACGGAACACACTATAAATACACGCGAAACGTACCAACCGGAGTTATTTACTGCATGAAGATATCCACCTGGTGAAGGCAGCGATACACACATAACTCCATTATGACCAATCAGCGATTATTCAATTCTCTAATCAACGAAAAATTATCCCTCGTGGCTGATTTATCCCAAGGGTAATTCATGTTGCTAACGCACTAATTTGAAAAATCTCTCGCATTTACCTACATCCATTCTCAGGCTGGGTAAATTAATGTCATTACATGTATCATCATTGAATTAACCTTTATAAAAACAACAAAGTACCGCAAATATCTACTTCAAGGCAAACTATGACTTTTTTGCAATAGAAGTGTGTTCTCGTATAATACCGCCTCTTCAAGAAATATGTTACTTATAATTGATTTCGTACCCTTCTTACTTATACATAAATATTCCGCAAAATAAATCCCGAGATAAATATACAATAAATGAATGCTATAGAATCTAAAGTAAACATTCTTAATAAAATTAAAAATTCTTGTAACTAAGGAATACAAAATTATCGATATTAGCAATATTGGTCCAAAAAAATAAATAAAACTAGAAATCATTAATTTTCTTTCAGTATATTATAAAAAACTATATTTTTTAAACTTCATTTATTTAAAGCAAAAAGCACAAAAAGTCTAAGATGAAGTTAATTCTTTCTGGAATTTATCTGCGAAATAAATGTACAAACTAAAGGCTCTCTCCCTATTGCTACAGCAATCGTCAATTAAGTTTAGATGAAGTAATTAGGATTATCCAAGTGTGAAAACGAAAGATGTAAAAAACATTTCCTATATTTTAATTAAGTTTTGAAGAAGTCGAGTGCTGGAATCACATAGATGAGAAATAGGTGATTCTGCACGAACGGGATACTATACTTTTTCAACGACCACACTGCTAAATGTAACAGAACAAAAATACATGCTCGACAGCTATTTGACATAAAAAAACAATATGTCACCTTACAAAAAGTATCTTCACTTTAATCCACGATATTTTTTACATTGCACATGAACAGTGCTAACAAATTCAGTTTTAGATAAGTTATCAAAATGGAATCATAAGTGAACTAATACTAAATTTATTGGGTCTTATTGTTTATTATAATTTTCAGTTTATTAAATTTATACGAATTTTTAAATTCAATATGAATTTGTTTTTTTTCGCTTCAATTAATGCCTTCAAGTTATAATAATTTATGATGCCTGTCCACTATGTTATCCTACCGCGCATAAAATATTGTAAACCCTCCTTAAGAGAGTTTCAAATATCTCTTCATAAAAAATACATATCAAAAAAGTTTATAAAAATAATCAGTAACCTGTATTACTATACCAGCATTTGTTTTGTTGTGTTCGGTGGCCATTTTAAAAATCCACTAAATTCCATTTTTTAAACCGTATAAATCAACAAAATCCCTGTGAATTTTGACAATTATCCTTTCGTTTCCTAAACGTGCCTAAACTAGTATTAGTACCCATTGAAAAACACACAAAAGAACAATAAATAAGTATCGGATGGATTGGTGGCTGCTCACGCATCGGTGTTGATGAATGTGAGAAGCTCCGGCGTGAGTTACGGCCTCTGTGGACACAATCGGAATATTTAGCCAACACTGGGCCGGCGAGGCGGGACCTAGAGACGCGGACCAAGTGCCCACACATAACTCAAAACTTTAAATGAAAGTGTTGGAGGACCTAGATATGCCGTGTTTTCTAGCTTCTATTCCAATGAAGGTTATACTTTTGCTATGAGTAGCCATTACTTATTTTTCATTACGCTCATGTGAGAGAGTGCGGGGTGTTTTCGTTTTGACCTCTTTCTTGTTCAATTCGTGTTTAATTTCAACACAATTTTTCTGTTTTCAAAATCTTTTTCATTCCGTATTACAATTTGTTTTTTATACCGTGATTTTATTTTAAAGCAGAGTATGTCACCGGTTAATAAAAACCGGTAACCGATTTTTTGAACAAAAATTACAAACTTTAACCGCAATTTTAATCGACATTGGTCCATATCTTGTTTAATTTTTTAATTTTTTTTTTTTATTAGCCGATATATTAACCGGTTTAAACCGGTTTCCAATTTTTAAAAACCTGTTTTCGAACTAAAACTTTTATTTTTATAACGTTCTCAATATGGGTTAACCGTTGAAGATTACATCTTCAATTAGTATTAAATCGTTTGACAATTGTAATAAAAATGTATACAGTTGAAGAAAAAAAATCAAGTGATGAAATAGCACAATTCAGACTCTAGTTCAAGACGATACTAATCTGTTTATAATGTCGTAAATTCGGGACATCGAACTGTCGTTTTTTTAAAGGCAATAAGCCACTGTAACTAATTCAAAAATGGTAAAATTGCAAGAAATTGGATAGTGCTGTGACAAAGAATATATAAAAACTACAGCTATAGAACTCTCTAAAATAAGCAAAGAATTATGGGAGCAAAGAACTTTATTGTATATGAACAATTAAAAGTAATTGATTTAATTTAATCAATATACCTATGTATATAGAAAGAAATTCATAGTAAAATGAATGTATTTATTGAAAAATATAATCGATAAAATAATTGTAATTGCTCAAACACTTTATTATTGTAATAATTTTAATCATATGAACTGTCATATAATTATGAATGAAAAAGTCTTACATACATTTTCATAGGAATAAGTTACGAGCGAAAAATCACAATTGCAAATCACAATGATTACCAAATTAAATTTTAACAAATCTTGCCAAAAATCTTATTTGTAATCAGCACTAAATAAAAATTAGTAGATGTCCTATTTTAAGAAAAAAAAATGAGCACGTTACCGTTCACCTAGTATTGCAACTGTATTCAGAATTGTAAATAATTTAAAAAATAATGGATACATCACTAGATCATAAAAAGGAAAATTTAGAAGAATTCAAAAATAAAATTCACAATATTTTTATGTCCATATACTTAACATAGGACAATACATTTTGCACATATTTAACATTTGTGGAAGAATATAGATATTCGTATTTTCTTCGACTATAAATTTGTGGAGACTAAACTGCTAATTTTTCTAGTTGGTTTCCCTGTGACTGCAACTAATTTTAGTGGTGGTTAATAGTATTTAGTGAATGAATTTACGAGTGTCTCAAGTTGCCTCTGACAAATGTAATGCCACATGGATATAATGAGTTCCACAATTCGAAGCGACACTTACTAATTACAAAAATTCCTTGTTGGCACAGTCGGGAAGCCTGTACTCCTAACCAGGCGGACATTTTCAATTATAAATAACCTACAGGCCCAAGCTGCTCTTACAGCACCAACACGGGTTCAATTCTCACCACGGGAAACAAAAAATACATGAAATAAAAACAGGATACTTACATCATCACGGCATTTATTCATTACTAGGTGTTTCTAACTGATTTTCACACAGGTTTATCAAGAAACATTAATTATTTTTACCTTACTAATTTTTTATTTATTAGTGTATTAATATATTGTCTTATTCATTAAGATATAATGATAAAATCTTTGCAAAGTCTATAGATAATAACATTCTCCGCTAAAATATAGATAATCGTTGATAGATACTATGTATTTTGAAAGTAGTAATAATAATATTACTAGTTTGATGATTAACTAATGTTTATGCTTTACAATCGATATCGAGGATAGTGGGTAGAAGTCTGTAAGGTTTGAGTACCTATATTTGTTCTCATCCCCAATTGGGCGTAATTACGACTGGAGTTATTGCTCGTCCATAATTTAAATTTTAAAAATATTTACTTCAAATAAAAGTGGTAACTATAAAGCTGCATATTTGTTTTTTAATTCCGTGGCATTATTGTTTTCTTAAAAGTTAAATAATGATTTCATTAATTTTTTTTTTGAATAAAGAAAATATGTAATTATGGCATTAATAGATAGTTTTTGTTAATAAAATTTAATTATTTTGCTAATGAATATCTAAAAAAATTAACTGATATTTGAAAAATAACTTTCTTCTAATGCACTACCTCTTATAATAAATGTTTAATGAACTAAGGCCCGGTTTCACAAAATAATTTAATCTATGATTAAATTTTTCTTAGGAACTAAATTAATTTAACAGATGATTTCGGTTTCACAAAAGCTTTTTAAATTAAATGAGCAAGTAAATCTAACATGTAAACTCATTGACGAAATTCGTAGCTCTTAATAAGTTATGCCAGTCCAACGTACTTGTCAGATGAAATAAGTAATTGTTCTATTTAAAAATAAATTTTAATAGGTTTGTATCCATAAATGATGTAAATACAATTAATTTATGTAAAATAAAGTAAAAGTAATGTACTACTAAGACAGTGTCATGTATGTCTTCAGTAGTATCTATTTCATCAATATCATCTGTGGTCTTAATCTACATTGCCATGCCTTATCCTAGTTTCTTGAACAGAGTTAAATATTTTTGAGCGATAAATTCCCAGGTCGCGTTTTTATCACCCTTTTTTATATTTTGGATGATGTTTAGATTCTCTTCTACCTTTTCAAATAAAATCTGTGTAATTATTCCCTCTTTCACAAATTTCATGAACCATGAACTGTCAAATGAAATGTAAGTATCTAAGAATAAAACTATTCTCATATGCCAATATGAAGTTTCGAAGACAATGCCAATAATTGACGCTGATTAATAAATAAAGAAACAATAATATCCATGTGCCAAGACTTTTACAAATATTTTTGGGTTATAATAATTTTATCACAATTATTAAAATTTTGTAATTATTAGTCTATTGAAAATTTCCACAATTTGAGAGATAGTTCTGTTGGGTATGCAGCAACAAATCTGACTGGATGTAGTTACACTGTATATGTTTCTTTCCGTGATTGAATGGAGCTGAGCTAATTTCCACAATAATTATCGTTGCAAGTGCTGTGGGCAGAGTCTGTAAAGTGTGTGGCAGCCATGTTTCAAGTTGAACGATGCGAAGACTTAGACGGCGTCCAAGTTTGTTCAAGTTTGTGGGGCTCGGTGCAGTCGCGAACGAAAAGACGATTTATGGGCTGCTTTTTTACTTGTTCTTCTCTCTCCGCTTCGATTTGTCTTCTTTTTGTCGCTTAGCATTTAATAATGATTTATTAGCGCGGTCACCTGGCTGGTGTGCGCCCCCATGCTCTGCATAACTCACGGCACATGTGGGATACTCGACTTGGGATTCGGCATTCGGCATTAGGCCGAGCTGGGATATTGAAATCGAATTGTATTGTTTACTCCGCACATAAATCAACGCTGATTGACGCATTTTTAATAGAACAACAATTGTTTTCGACAACCAATGTAGGTGGAGATTAGGAAACTCTTTGTTTAGTAGCAAACAAACACAAAATAACGATCGTAAATATCTACCATAATCAACTTAAACATATATCATCTAGACAACTGTTTCAGCAATTTTATGTTATATGTTTACAAATGCAACATGAGCTGGTGAAACAATACTTTTTTTTGTATTGATAATGGATAAAATAAAAAGAGGTACTCTGTAACTGATTGAATACTCACAAGAAAATTTATTATTAAATTTCTTTAAATGAACAATTCTCGTCAATCTACGAGTATTTAAACTACTTGTTCTATAATTTGGAGAATATAGGAATTTTTCGGTTTAACAGTAAAATCTAATGTTACCATAATATAAATTACATCCCTACAGTTTAATTGAGGTATAATCGCATAATGTTGTAATCAAATCCTGGTCAAATTTGTCAAGTAATTATTGAGGCATTTAATTTTTATATTTACTCTCAATAGTCTCTATGCATGAAATAAATAAAATTAAAAAAAACCAGCCTAGGTACGTTAATAGCTATAAAGACATTATTTCATTTCATTTCTACTTTACTTTGGCAACATAAATGTCAAAAAATAACTGATATAATCCTATTTTTTCATTATTAAAAAAAACTATTAAATGCGACAGGTACTATTTTCTGTTGCCTCATAAAAAAAAAAACGAAAACGGAATTGAGAAGCCCTAAAATATAGTTATTTATCAAAAAATTTTGAAAAGGAACTATAGTGTATTATCATCACAATGGCACATTATTCTTAGATGGAACAGGTTTTCACCTTAGAAGGTTCTTGTTTCTTGATGCTTTTACTTGCATTTTTACTACATTTTCCACAATGAAGCTACATTTTATAATATGTTCCAAACCACTCGAACACTGCAATATTTTTATTTGCTTAATGCTTGTCAACGTTAGGATTTTTTCCTGAGATCTTAAACTCCAATCAGTTCAATGATAAGACACAACTACAATTAAAAATTAAATTTGAAAAGTGAAGTAATGATTTGATGGGGATGTTTATTAGCAAAGAAGTGTTTGAATGAGTGTTGGCGCGAGCATATTGAAGAATCAATAAAGCGTTGATATCGGATCTTTATGAACACTTGTTCCATTTTTCATGGCCCATTTGCCGCGGAATAAACCTCGGCTCCCTCTCGGCGGAATTATGTTTATAGTAAGTGTCGGAGTCGAGGAAACACACTTGTTGTTTCGCCAAGTGTTTTAAACCCCGTTAGAGGCTATCAGTGTCTGCTTCTTACCGTTCACGGGATTTGACTTTAGTGCTTCATAAACTTGCACTCGGTGCCGAGGGACCGCCAGGCTTCCTGCTCAAGATTGCTCCAGGCTCCGACTTGCCCACCGGAAATAACAAAAAAATACTTCTTTTTGCAGATCTTGCGCTGAAGACACACATTCAATTATATTTTGCATTTCAATTTAAAAAATCATTGTAGATTTTTTTATTGTGTATAAATTAAATATAATAATAAATAAAAATACCAGATATATCTTAAATCCTATTTCTATGTGAACCATTTAGCTTTGTTACAGATATCGATAACGAAATATTTATCATCTATACAATGTTTATCAGACATCATTTGGGTTTAATGATTTACTTAATATTCAAGCTAGTTGACTTGACTTGTCAAGTAGTAGTAGCCGAATTTCAAGTTAAGTCAAGTAGTAAAATATAAAGAACTTGCAAAATCAAGTAGTTTTTCAAAATTACTTGATTTTTCATCAATTTTATTATTTAGTTTAAAGAAATCACAATGAGATTTTCAATAAAGTCTTTTTATTTTTAAATCATAAATAATTCTAATTTGTAATTTGTTAACAAAAAGTAATATATAATAAGAAAATACAAATAAACATGAGGCTTTTAATAAAGTTATCACATGAAATAATGTGGGTTTTGTGATATTTAGAGGAGCCCTGGAAAATTATCTTTCAACAGGAGCTGAAGATGCTGGTATTAATAAGAAAAATTGACCATTTACGTAAATTTCATTAAAAATGCCTGGGAAAGCATGATTATGCGTGCTGTTGTCAATAATAATAATAAAAAATTAATAATACCTATAATTTATGACTTTTTATTTTTAACAACCTTCTTTTAAGCAGCTTGCTATTTTAAGGTTAACTAGCAATTTTTGAAGGCAAAATAGCGAAGTTTGCTATATTCTAGTAAATGATAAATACAATGTAGTAAAATGTCACTAGGTATCTCGAGCTCTTGCTAACTTTACGTCAGTTATTTTCCATTTTCCCCTCGCTTTATTCTAGTTCCAGTGATAAATTTAAAAAGAAATCTGCTTATCAAGTAATATCCAGTAGCTTGAAAATGCTTCATATGAAGTCAAGTTTCTATTATTATTATTATTATTGATAAACCATGGATCTTATTGAATACGTTGAATGTTACTAATATATTAGAGTTACTGACAGTCTCTTAGTATTCTATTCCATAACTCCATATTGGTTTTAAAATTGTTTTATATAGGTTAGTTTATTTTCTGTAGGTAGAAATATAATACAATGATTATATATCATATCATATTATGAGAACTTCTGCAAAATTATACTCAATCGAGAAGGAGTATTTATTACCCTATCATTACTACTGATTTAGTTGATTCAAAAAATACTAAAAATAAAAATACGCTATTCTAATATAGTTTTTTTTATCATTCGAATTCATATGACATTATTAGTTATGAAATGAATGTACAATTCCTCGTTTGAACCTCTTCACAATGTAGTAATTACCCCTCTGTGTCTGGGCTGAATCTCAGCGGAAGAGCTTTGCTCGCGAGACTCCGGCGATCGCTCCGGTGAGATTAACCGGAGTTGGAGCCGGAGCCGATCCGGGAGCAGAGTGGCCGCATCGCGGATCGGTTTACACTTTAGTGTTTGAGGTGACGCTGGGACTCAGACAACATGGGGGGTCGCACACTAAAGACTACACGCTTAAAGGGAATCATACAGGATACTACACTTCAATTAACCCACCAACATTTTATTAAATTAATGACAATGATATATTGATATGTACGAGTGTATCTATCTCCAGTAAAAACAAATCTGCATGTAACGTATTTAACATTATAGTTTTTGAAGTGGTTTATACCTAATTGAAGTGTTTCAAATATGGGGAGGTTGTTGTAATCATTGGTTTGAGAGGGGATCGCACTTCAATTAACCCACCAATGTTTTTTTTTGTACTTTTTTAAAGTGGTCCATACCTAATTCAAGTATTTCACATATGAGGTTGTTGTAGTCACTGATTTGTAACCTTAACCAAAATTTTTAAGCTTGTAATCATATTGCCTTTTCAGATTAACATATTTTGTTGTTTACTACAATGACAATTTATATTCATGTATATTCTCACTGGTATATTTCCAAAAAAAAATAAGAAATGTTATATTGAAAAGTGAAACCGTAATGAAGCTGTCACCTTGCTCTCCTATCCCACTTGTCAGGTACATCACACAGCATTTGATGTCGATGAGGGCTGACAGTGCGATAACTCGGATGAACGTGTGACGTGTTGACTCCATCGGCCGGTATTTTCCCTGCCAGCAGCGTGCATCACTCATGTCGTGTCGCATATATCGCGCCGCATATGTGCGTGCCGGACGCTGTGGACGCACCACCGGCGACATGTGTGGGTGTGTGGGTGGGTAGCGCAGCCGGTGCACCGCAAGGGCATCGAGCTAGGGGTGGGGGGATTGTTGTAACATTCGTGAATTAACAAAGTTGATGATCAGTTTCAATGAATTATTGATAGGTAATTAAAATAATTCACGTTTTCTTGGTTTTTCTTTCACTGCTTCTTCTTCTTCTTCTTCTTCATCTGAATCTTTATCCGTTTCTTCCATAAACTTTCTGAGCTTGTATACCATCCTTCTCATACCTTTTTTTCTCGTTCCACTTCGGTATTAACAATATCAATTTTAGTTTTAGGTCTTTCTTAGTTTACCTTTTGTTTTTTTTTTTAATAATATTTGTCAATTATCTATCCGGCTTCATTCTTTTGATGTGTCTGCACTTCTTTTGTTTTACGGTTTGTCTGTTTAATTGATGGATCAGTAAAAAAAAAACTATTTCATACTGTATTCTATTTCCATGTTTACAATTGTGATTTCAGTCCGGTAAATGAAACTTTACGGTATTATTTTTTTAGTGTACTATATATATATTTTCATAAATTTTTAATTACACGTTCTTTGAATGAGTTTTAAAAAATTGCATATTGTTATAATTTGAAGTACTATGTAAATTTAAATTCTCTACATCTCACCTTATTTTAATATAATTCTATTGAAAGTTTGTGATTGACATGTCAGAAGTAACAGATGAAAGCGTTTTTCTTCTTAAATTTTTTAACGTCAACTAAGATTTTTATTTCATTTTCTTAATAATTTTCAAAGTATCAGAATCAAACCTTTTATTTAAATTGTTAAATGTGATACAGTATGAAATAAAATGTTCTACGCCATTCTTCCAATAAAGATTTTTACGGTATACTCATTCTGAAATTCCTGACCGAAAACCTACTAAAAATGTAGTAGAGGTTGGTTCATTTCATGTGTGAATATGGAAATTATAATACATGTAATACATGTAATGTTCATGTAAATGTCTTAGGAAGAAACAATATTTAATTCCTAACATCAGTACTTTAGCCATAAGGCAGAAAAATTAAACAATAAAATCACTAGTTTCTAGATGACGAGTTCAATGTGACATTAAAATTTGCAGTAAAAATATCGACTTTACTTTTTTTTAGGAGAAGTTTCAAGTTATGTTGCACAAGCCCAAGTTTTACAAGTATTTTCCTCCTCTGTAGGTTCTATTACTTTTTTCGATCTTGTCTAATATATATGAAATGAGGTACATTAATCGTATTCTTACGGTGTTTGTTAATATTGAATGATGAATCAGAGCTGGAATAAACAAACGTGCACAGTGTCGGTTCGGATAATAGGTGTGTACAGATGTATGTGTGGAGTGAGCGCACGGTGCGCATCAGTGATTGGGCAGTTTATTTCAATTTGTGTGTAAAGTGTGGCACTCGGAAACGCTCGTAAATCAGGCCGCGGCGGCGGGTCGGCTGACTGATACCTACGCCTGACGTCACGGGAAACAGCGCACAAAAATACTAACATTAACGCCAGCGTGCGTTATATGCACTGGATAATTCACGGGGAATATAAAGCTTATGAATTGAATAGCCGTATTTTTTTAGAATGTTTTTTGATAACCATTAAAATTGATGATGCATATTTATTTATTTGTTATTTAAGCAATTCATCATTTTTAAAAATATTTCTGCCCTGAATTTGCCCCAATATATTTATGTTTTAATCTATTTATTGTTCTATATCCATCCTCTAGATACTTGCATCAGTAACTGGTCTACTTATTTTTCAAGGATTTGCTGTGGTTTCCTTATTAAATTATTTAACGATTTCTTTCCGCATTTGCGCTAATTTATTTTATTCCTGATTTTGTTCTAGTATTAGCCTTATTTTTTGTGCCTTAATATGCTCTAGTTATAGTACTTGGTCATTATTTTATTTATTTGTTCTAGAATGTTGTCTAGTTCATGAACCTATTACTAAAGTGATCTAACTTATAGGCCAATTCTGAACAAATGTGTAAGTGTTACAGATTTGTAAATCTGTAAATAAATAACAAAATCGCAACGTAAGCAGCCACTCTTATGTGTAATTTTATATTAATTAACAAATATAAATGCGTTTTTGTCAGTATTTTACAGATTTACAAATTTGCAAGACTTACATATTTTTTCAGAATTGGGCTATTAATTGTTTACGATTCAAATTGTAACGCATTGAATTGACCATCTATAGTTTTTTTTATATTATTTCTTTCAATCATTGTGATTGACTGACTTTTTATTTAGTATTTAAAAATATATATTCCAACACAAATAATTAGTACACAATATTTATATTTAATCTACGAAATTCTGTGAATATTAATAATTATTAGTGTCCGACCGAAGTTTCTCTAGTGTAATGATAATAAATTAATAATAATAGTAATTCATGAGGTGGTGATAGATAACTAAAGTCTTTGCTTCTTTGGCTAAGATAGTCTCTACAAAAATAATGTCATTTTCTAATAAATTGAAATTAATTTAATAATCGAATAATATTTTAAAAGGTAAGAAAAACAGTATATTACCGAATTTAATAAAAATTTAACTAAATTTTTGTATGACTATATAAGTTTGAATTTCGGTTGTTTTCGGCCAAAAGTCGTCTAGTCGGATCACGTTAACGAAGGGAATTACCGCTGCTCGTAATTTAAGTTTGTTTTGTAGATTGTGAGATTGTAAGAATTGGAAAAACAATTAATTACATTTACTTTTTTATCAGTTCAAATACATTGTGTAGTACCGTAATCTATCAATCACCTATTTTTAATATAGTTATAGATAACAATTATTTTATAAATTTATTTATTTAGTTTATTGGTAGCTATGACATGGTTCTTTTTAGAGGAAAAGGAAGTGTTCTGCTTTCATCGGTTGCCATTCGCATTTTTAATTCATCTCGCAGTGGGTGTAAACTAGTAGAAAATGGAGACTTGTCTATGAGGGAAATTTATTCGACTCCCTACTGCTTTTAATTTTTAATTCTTTCGTATTTAATTTGTGATAACTGATTTATTGCCTTTGGAATTCTCAAATGTTTTAATTAAAATCCTTGTAGGTGTTATGACCTTGCAGTAAAACAACATGTTGTTGCTACATATGGCCAGGAATTTACCAAAAAAAAAAATACCGACGAAACATCTGTTCCTTTATAACATAACATTTTTTTTTGTTAAGATGGAATTTACTTTCAATTAATTTGGTGTCAAATGTAACCGGCTAACTTTTATTTTCTGTTACAGGTAAGCCAATCATGAACTTTTACGATATCCAGTAGTGATAAATACCAAAAGTGTAAGTAGTAACAGTAAAAAAAAAAGATTTTGTAATCAGTATTTTTTGGTATGCTTAATTATATTGTATGACCACATTGAAACAATAAAATGATTAACACTATTATAGGAAAATAGGTGTAGTCTCATATTTTTTAGATACTAGGAGATAAGTTAAACTTCGAAAATTCAAGATGTTTTTCGGTCTTTATAATTTTTATAATAGAAGAGATATATTTTTTTTAGTTTTTATAAGTGAACGATAAATTGATGGTAGAAGTTATAATAGCGATTTTCTCTTATACCACAACGCGGTAATGGGGTATTTGTATTAAAATGCAAAACTATGTTTGAATTTGAATATGGATATTAAAAATATTAAATTCAAATAAATTGGAATGGATTAGGTACTTATATATTAAAAGCAGATCTTGGCGTATCGTTTGACTTTAAAATAAATTATACAAAAGATATATTTTCTTTTTTTAAAAGTGATTTTATAAAATTGTAATTAATAATATAATAGTTTATGTATCTAATAATCACAAGAGAACTAATTCCCAAAGTCCATGATGCTGTATTTTTGCGTAAACCTGAAAATATTTGAAAATATTAAATTTTTAGCTCGAAAATTTACAAATTTTGAAATTAGGGCAAAGTTGCCGAATTAGTTGCCCGTTTTAATCATGTAATTTGATATAAATGTTACTTGGAAAAATAGATTAAGTATGTAGTAACAACAGGGGAAGAAACTTTCAAAGCCACTGAAGTTGTATTTTTGCGTAAACTCGAAAATATTTAAAAATATCGAATTTATGGCTCGGAAATTTTAAAATTTTACAAAATTTTGTTCGAAATATTTTTTTAAGAATTAACTACGCCGATATCAAAATTACAAACAGAATTTAATTATCTCTTTTCGTTTTGGAGATATTTGCTCTCAAAGCTGTACCTCAAAAAAGTGTGTTTTTTGAGTACATTCCAAAAATGTGCAGAGATTCAATCTCAACTACACGACCATTTGATTCTACGGAAAAAGTTATGTAAAGAAAAGTTTTGCCCACATATACGTTCTTTGGAACGATTAGGTGAAAAATGAGAAAAACTAAAAAACCTAAATTTCAATTTTTCGCCTCGAAACTTTTTGTCTCAAAAATTTCTCATATTTTGGACTTAAGTAGGTATCGATGTGCTGATTACAAATTTTCAAACAGAATTCAATTATCTCTTTCCGTTCTCGAGATATTTGAGTTCAAAATTATACCTAAAAAATCTGGTTTTTTAGGTATACCCCTTAAATGGTTAGGTTTACGACTTCGGCGACCATGCCATTCTATTCTACGGGCAAAATTACATAAGTGTACCAATTTTCAGATTTTTATATTAAAAAATAGAATTTCTACAAGGGAAAAACTGAAAATGGCCAAAAATCGAAAAAATCGCAAGGGGTTCATCAGGCATTTTTTTCAGATTTCGGCCATTTTCGTTTTTTCTTTCTACAAATCGTATCCTTTGCAATAAAAATCTAAAAATTGGTATACTTATGTAATTTTGCCCGTAGAATCGATTGGTGAGGTCGCTGAAGTCGTAAACCTAACACTTAAACGGGTATACCTAAAAAACCTGTTTTTTTAGGTATTGCCAAAACTCAACTTTGAATACAAATATCTCGAGAACCGTAAGAAATAATTCAATTCGGTTTGAAAATTTGAAATCAGCGTATCGATGTCTACTTAAGTCTAGAAAATGAAAAGTTTTGGAGTCAAAAAGTTTCTCGGAGAAATTTTAAAATTTAGGTTTTTTCGATTTTCTCATTTTTCACCTAATCGTTCCAAAGAACGTATATGCGGGGAAATCATTTCTTTATGTAACTTTTCCCGTAGAATCGACTGGTATAATCGTTGAGATTGCATCTCTACCCATTTTAAAGATATATTTAAAAAACATACTTTTTAGAGGTGCAACTTTGGTAGCAAATATCTCAGGAACGAAAAGAGATAATTAAATTCCGCTTGAAAATTTGAAATCAGCGTGTTGAGATCTATCATTGTACACTATTTCCCAAAATCAAAATTTTGGACACGAAAATAAGTATTTTTGGGATATTTCGCGTTGATCAACACAATTTTTGGTTGAATACTGTTGTTTGGTTTGTTTTAACTCAACACAACTTTAATATGATGTTATATGTTTCGGAAATAAATAAAATTTAAATAATAAAGCAATAAAATAAATTTGAAAAGGCATAATAGGATTGCAGGTTTTGAAACGAGAGTATCGACATTTACTTAAGTTTAAAAAATGAAAACTTTTGAGAAAAAAAAAATTGCTCCGAAGAACGATAATGCGGAGAAAACATTTTGTTTCAAAAAATTTATTTTGTTCTTTTTAAAATTGAGTTTGTAAAAATAATAATCGTTATAATAGCGACCTTACTGACAATCAATATTAAATTTTCTTTTTTTCTCAGTTAATTAGTTTTAATAAAACAGTTGGAAGTACAAAACAAGATCTAAAAAAAAAAAATTATAAAGAAGGGCGCAATTTTATAAGTTACGGAAGGGCGCCACATGCCTTTAGTTATTATATATTTTGATCTGTAAAAATAAACATAGAATATTTTTTTTCAATAAAAGAGTTATCAATTATATTATTTAAATGAGAAGAGTTATTATTAGAATATTTAAATGAACAAGTCATGAATTCTCGCTATTGGTTCTGGGTGGGTCTGTGAAGAAGGTGGTGATTAGATGGCTACTGGAAGCAGTTAATTTAAATGTGCGTACATGGCAAGCCGACGTGACCACAGCAAATGGACATGAAAGGGCGGTATTTAGTTCTAATGGACTTCGGTATGCCCACCGCTTACCATTACAACTCTATCATTACACACCATCATTTTTATCGTGAGAAAATCCTATACGTTGCAATTGACAACTTAATACTACACAGTTACATTAACTTTTAACTTTTTAATTTAAATAAAATTCAACAAAATAATATTCCTACATGAAACATGAAAGAGGGACTTAAGTATCTAAGATTATTGTTTCATAATTAATTTAAATTTATAGTATATACAAACAAGCTATATCATATTACATTTTAGAAATTTATTGTTTTAAAAAAAATACCTTCAAATAATAGTATATTGTACGACAAGTTTGGAATAGTATTCGTTTCATACGAGTATGACAGTTTGTATAACATGGACTGAAGGCGAATGCTGAAAATCATACGAGTATGAAATGGACATTCCAAGCGAGTACACTGTATTTTTTCTACGAACACAATATTATTTCCTAATTAATATATATTTTAAAATAAAGATATCTTCGTTTCCCTAATTCCTACCAACTAGCTACAAAAATTAAACAATACTATTTTCGTAAATGTCAATTCATTTTCAGAGAACTGTTATAAGTGATTTTATATCTTAACGTTGTTTATGGTTACCGTGGGAAATAAAACAGTGTTTACAATATACTATGTATCTGTAGCAATAACAAACATATAACAAGCAAATATCTTAATAATTGCAGAAAAAATAATTTGCTAAATAAATCCGATAAAGTGGATTCAGCAAACAGCAACAAAAATCAGCTTCTGTCAAATATATAATTAAAGGTCTGTTTATGGTGAAAACAGTTATAACATAAGAGTCGGTTTAAAATTTAGGTATAACAATGTTTTAAAATTATCGTTAGAAGACGGAGATTAGATAAATTTCTTTAAAATTTTATGAATTTACCAATTCCATTTAGGAAAAGGTATTACAAAATATATTTTTAAAGATTATCGAGTTAGGTGTCCTTAGGTTTCTTGTAATTACACCATTTGCTCAAACTGGGTAAAATCACCCCTTTGAGATGTCAAATGATACTTAATGTTACTTCCCTAAACACTACAATTTATATATCTTAAAAAATTAACTAAATAAAAAATATTCGCAAAAAGTGTACAATATTCTATGCATGTTAGTTTTTAGTTAATATGAATTAATTGCTATATGCCTTAGAGTAGATTAAAGCTGTAACAGATAATATATTCCTGTATTAAATTAACTTGCGTTAGTAATAAGTTTAGTATAAAATGAAATGTAACGATTCCATTTCACTTATCCCCTCTCCGGAGTATAAACCTACATATGTATGTTCTCTGTCTCCCTTGGGCTTGGTCGCACTCTGCGTATTCCCGTCTCCGTCTGGTATTGAGATGATATTGAGATATCAGGTAGTAAATGAGTGAAAAACAAAACATGTGGGAATGCGTGCAGTGTTATTATTCGCTCGTAAAGATTAGCTCTCGCACTCGCCGGCGATTCAATTTGTGTACGGCGCGGCACCCGATGCTGATAGTTTATTGGCTCCTTCAATGTTTATGTGGCCGGTTCTGTAAATGGATAATTTTATGGAGGTGTTTTACATCCACTTAACTAACTGTCGTGATTGTGTTTACACTCTATTTGTTTTCTTCTTGCTTTTATACACAATTTTGTTTTTCTTGCATTCAGGTGCAAGCTTTTAAATTGCCATTTAATTCAATAAATGATAACAATATTACCTGCTGTATATTTTAACCAATATCCATAGCCATTCATTTTTATTTTCTATTGCTGTAAATATTTAAAAAAAAACTACTTATTATTTATTTTGAAAAACAAGTGCTTCATAACTTTAAATAATTGAAATAAATTTAATAGATTGGTCTTCTCACTGACATTATTACATATTTATTTTATGAAATATTCGTTAAAAAAAATTGTAGTGAGAAGTTATAGTATGTTATACACAAAGCTTGAAAAAACTATCATTATTAACGTAGCGCTAAGATTGCATCCTGATATGTGGAGCATCTTAAGGATACAAGCAGCCGTTATACAAATATATATTTCTTTTAAAATAAGCATTTATAATCAATAATTCCCAATCGTACTAAAATAGTTATTTATGCAACTAATGTATAAGTAAGTGGTTTTTACTTAAGTGCTGTTTAAGTATAGCACGAGATAAAAAACACTATTTTACAAATATGTTGCATACAACATTTTTCCTACATCCGATATATTAGTACAAATTAATTTCACAAATAAATTAAACATTGATAATGTGTTTACGTTGCGTAGCACTGTAAATCACATGTCAAATAATGGTAAATAATATTGGGTGCACAGGCTAGTAGTGAAAATAGTCAGAAAGTAACTATATTTTTTATTGAACTTCCTGAAGTTGCCCTGTAGAATTTTATTTTTATTTTATTTTTCCATTAAAGTATCAGTATTAAAAATATAATGCTATCGTTATATAAATTAAAATATATATTATATATTAGTAAATTAAATAATAATACAATACTTATTGTAGCGGCACTAAATATTAAATTTAATTTAATTTTGTCTATTTCAATTGGTTCTGATAATTTCTAACTTTATTTTATGTTATTGCTTTATAAAATTTCTACTGTACACAAATTGTACATAATTGGTGATATCAATCAATTGGAAGATTAAAAAGACTCTTCAATATCTCATACTAATATATAATGATAAATTATCAGGTTTGGCAAAAATCATTATATATTTAAAAATAAATAAAAATCATTAATTTTTTTAAATAAATCAAACAATTCATGATATTTTTGATTTTTAATTTATGAGATATCTAAGTATTAGCATGTTTTTAATTATTTCGAAAGCAATATTAATATTTTACTACATATTATAAATCTGACTAGTGACTATTATCTGAATAAAATTAGGAAGAGTAACAAAGAATTTTTACTTTTTATACAAATATTGTTTTTTTCTTCTATTATGACAATTAGATTGATAACATATTTAATTTTAAGATATTATTGAATACAGAACTTATTTTGGTTGTTATTAATAGTTTTATAGCATATATTTTTTTTTATAATTTGTATTTTTTTTTATCTTTAATAAAAAACATTAATTTTTATTTAAAAAATCCGTTGGTTTAAATAATTATTTATATCAAATGATTTAAATCAAGCCAACCCTGAAATTTATTCATAATTATTTATTTAATAATTAAAATTATTATCGGGAAAAATTCAAAATCATTTTATATTAACTTTAATTGAAAAAATTATATTGAAAGTGCTTCTAAAAACGAGTTTAGTATAGAGGTTTTAGTTATAAATAATTAAATAAAATGGGGTCTGATAGAAATAATAAAAATTTAAAATGTAAACTGACATCAAAGAGTAATATGCGAAAAATATGAAATATGTATTTATTTTGTTTGTTTTATAAGAACATATAAGTATAAAAATATATCAATACAAATATATTTCATCTAAATAATTTGCAAAGGTAAACTGTACCAATTAATTAGCTATATTTAAATGAAAAGTAATTTAAAAACTATTGTCATAGTAAATAAATGCTTGACAATGCAGAAAGACAGTGACAGATTGCCAGCGGGTGAAATCTTTTTAATGACATAATTCAATTGCCCTTATAACTGGTAATAAAAAGCCGTGATCATTTGGTGGGCCTTTGATTCAAACGGTGTTGGCTTGGCGCTAAAATTCCGATTGGGTTTGGATGCGTGGTCACGTGTCCACCGGCGTGCGCCTACGTCACGGCGCGGGCCAAAGCGAGACGGCGATCTCATAAATCCCGCGTGCGAACGAGAGAGACGCACATAAAGCATGCTTTAGCGGGGGAGCTCCGTCAACCATTATCTTCATGCGCTGTCCTTGTCGCGCCAGGCGGCGTTGTTGCGGGAGCGAGAGGGATAGCCAGTGTGTCGTACCGCCCATAAACTGCCGCTCCTCCGTCCTAAATCGGGCGGAGTTGCCGGACTCGTAAACCTTCCCAACGCACTTAACTCACGAATTGCCAAACGACAGGTTTGTTCCGCGCGCGCTCCACATGTTAAGTTCACGTGTGAAGAGTGAAGAGTGAAGAGGTGACCATGTATGTGTGATATCTCCAGGAATATTCCACAGGTCAGAACCTAACTTACCTATAACTTTCTACAGAGGGGCGTAACGCTCCCAAAATCAAAACTTTCCGACCCCAACAACTGTCAGTCAAAAATACTCAAATTCCTACACTTAAAACCTTGCCTAAAATTACCTAAAATTACCTAAAAGTGTATTGGTTATTATAGTCAACTTAAAATATAAATATTTGTAATAAACACTTTAAAAACTTTGGCTCATGTCAACTGTCAAACAAAACTTTTATACTGTATATTCCACCAATTAAAATCACACCTTAAATTATTTAAAATCAATATGAATTCCAATAGGACATGTTTATATTTGCAGTATTAAAAATTGTTTATAATTACGCACGTATAAACTCGCAACTATAACTTAAACATCTTTGACCAAGGAAAGCTGTCAGGTAAAAATCAATTTTTCTTTTCCAATAATTAAAATCATGCCTTATATACGAATTCCAATTAGATTTGAGCTAAAATATTAATTATATTAAGCAAAAACCACTGTGCCGCAAAAAATACGTTTGCTTAATTTTTTATCAATTATTCATGGTTGTAATTATATGACAACTTTAATATGAATTCCAATTAGATTGGTTATTAGATTTGTCAAACAATATTTATAATTGCCCCGTATTCTTCTAGAACTGTCATCTTAAATTTTGTTTATATTTTAATGGATTCTATTTACATTTATATTTTATATACTGGTATGTAATAATTTATACATACATTTATATGTTTATATCAGCTGAATATTTTGTTATCATATTATTATATATAGGTAAATATATAATAGTAAATTATTGGACCCGTATATGCACACGAAATGTTTAGAATTTTTATATAAATATATTATATTATATATTTATTGTAAGTATTGGTATAAAATAATACTATATTTCAATTGAAAAATATGGTGGAGGCGTTATATTTTATTATAAATGTGGCTCGATTTGAATAATAAATAAAATTATAAATAATATTACATATAAATGTAAATTGTTGAAATTTATATAAAATTGTTATAATATAAAATTGTTGTAATTATAAAATTATAATTAGAAATTAACCGGCAACCAAATAATATTTATAAAAACATTTTAAATGTTCTGTATTTGTTATATTCTTTTATAAAATTTGTTGCATTTAATTTTTATTCTTGGTAATAAATAATATAAATATCAATCAATAAAAAGATTATAGCAAGAGGGAATGTTTAAAGCTTGACGCGGAGCGAAGGTATTGGCATTGTTATATATTTTGTTCTTAAACAAATTAAATATAATCCAAGTGTCTCTCTCACTGTTAAGTATATTTAAACCGTCACGTTTTGATTATTCAATGGAAATATTGGAATTTGAGGCTGCTCAGAGCAAGTTGGTTTCTAGAAATTTGAAAAGTTCTGTAAATGCTATATACTTACTAAATCAAAACTAGAATTTATTGTACTGTTTGTCATTTATTTATTAACCACAATTTTAATTTGTTTGAGTAACTATTGCTTAGCAACTTTATACGCCCTAGGGCGACAAAATTCAAATTACGTCTGCATATAGGGGTATAAACAAGTTTATAATTCCGAAAATAATATTACATAACAATTTTTTAGTATAAAATTTTAAATGTTTCTGACATTTGAAGTACAACTTTTATTATATTGAGTTGCATTGTATTTAAATTTATACATTGCATTTATTTGTCATAAACAAGAAATGACATTTTATTTGATTTATGTTTTATCTAAAAACAATGTATAAATTATAAAAATATTTCCAACATTTTGTTACAAACAATAAATTTTATTTTTATTTGTTATTTTTTTTTGTTTATAAATATCTACAAATATTTCATATGAATTTCAATAAGATTTTTAAATTTATTAGAATTGTATTTAATGTGCGAATAATAAAAGCGTCATTTTAATGTGTAGTAATGTCTGTTTTTAAGAATCATGGTACTATGTTTCAAACATTTATTACCATGTATCAGCATTTTTTTTGTTATGTAAAAATCGTGTAAGGCATAACATCAATTTGGCTAAAATGCCCTCCCCCTGTGCAATTTTTCCTCTCAATTTAAATGCATTTTGAATAGCCCGTCCTATAATTACACTAGGCTATAACTCCGGCCCGCCTTGCGGCGGCGAAAATGGCTTAATTTTGTCCGTCTTGGCTAACGCGTCTTCGATCATATGCGAATTACATGCCATGCTAATGGCGGGAAATATTCAAATTGCGATACTTGTCGTAGGAAGCTGTAATGACGTAATTACACCTAGGTGTCGGGATTATTTTTAATAAATCTTAATTTCAACGCTAAACCGAATGGGAGGGGAAATTGTACCAGCATTATTTATGGTTATGGCAGTTTAGTTAATATTTAACGATTTTAATATTGTCTGTATATTAAATTTAGAAATAAAAAGTGTATTATAAACGCCTAATAATATCTTGTTATACCTGTGTACCGATGAAATATCTATGTAATTTTAAACATTTTACTTCAATTTATAAAATAATACCATGTAGCCTTTTTTTCTAAATATAATACAAGCTTAATTAGTTTTTTCAGCTAATGCACTTAAAATTACACTTTTATTAAAAAAGTAACTACGAAAATTGCTTAATACAAAATAATGTAACTTTTCGCTGTATTTATTTTTATTTGAACTGTTTCATTTTATAAATTATAAAACTAAAACTGCTTACGACAAAAAAATCATTATCGAAATTTAAATTAGATACAGTACCGAAAACGAAATCAATACCTTTAGTTTTTATTATATTATCGCTGTAACATGCTTGCTTTTGTTTTGAAAATTTTTATTATTTTTACGTTTTGTAAAAAGTAAACAAGACAAACTATGTACTGTATAATATTTATAGCTTTATTCGAAAACAAATTTTATGGTTAAATTTTTTTTTATCAGTAAATTAAAAATCAGAATTAGAAGTAAAATTAAATTACTTGGTCACTAATATCAATATTATGAAAAAAAAGCAACAAAATTTTATTTACATAATATAACATCAACCATATTGATGTAAAAGTTGTAAAGTATAAAATATAGAATTTTCAGGAAACCATTACAATTATAGTTTAATAAATTCAACAATTTTTAGTAGATGTTAATTAAAAATTATGTGAATTAAAAAAAATAGTATTACATTTAATACTTTCCAATGTGTATATTTTGTTGATAACATTAAAAATAGCTGAAACCATTGTACTATTCGTTATTTTATATTATAAGACCTTAATAGTTCAGCGTTAAACAGTAGAAAAAAAAATCCCTGGACCAAAGGGATGTTAGAGTAGTAATAAAAGTAATATTTTAATGCATAGTATTAAAATATAAATCATTATATTATAATTAAGTAATTATTATTTTTTAATTATTATTTTTTTAAGAAGCTATAGTAGGTAACTAAATGTGTAGTAAATTTCCAAGGCTCCTAAAAAAATCGATAAATCCGATTATTTTAGAACCCAGTCAAAGTATATTTCTATAAAAACCTCTAGCTTGATAAAGTCTTTTATTAAATACAAGTAATATTGTCCTGAAATAAATATTAATGTAAATTAAAATAAAATATGTGCTTTGACAAACTGATACAAAAAATGCAAGAGACATTGTAATACGGACAAATTGTGCCGTAGAATAAAAATAATGTACTACAGTATATTAAATACTAAGAACGTCTAAAATCGAGATTCCTTATTGTTCGTAAGGCTTGAATTAATTTTTGCATGATTAAAATAAAATTTTCTTTAACATTATTATGGATAGTACCGAAAATGCACTTTTAAAATTAATAGCTATTATAATGCCATAAAAAAAAATTACTTGGAATCTCAATGCAAATAGAGTAAAAATTTATATTTAGCTATTTTATGAAAAATAGCGTTAAATTTTTATCTCTACTAGATCACATAAAAATGTGTAGGCGTTATTGGTGAAATATTGGGGTTGAAATGTCCACTAACCCGAAAACTAATCATCCCAATTAATAACATCGCGAATCGATCACGTATCAATTAACCCAGTGATTCTTTCAACAGTTCCCGTTGCAATTCCGCACAATAAAAAAATAACAAAACAGGGCATTAATCGAACAGAACAATTCATTGAATAGTGCTCAGTTAACGTCGGTCCACACGAACAATACCTCCCGTCTCTCTCTGGGCCGCTCTTGGCGAATCTGCCTCGCTCTCTCGTTCATAAACAGGTGGCCAATAACCATAACTGTAATAATAATGTCGAGCAGTTTCTACACAAATGAGTGAAATTACGATCGGTAAATACAAGAGAGTGTGAAGTCGGATTTCGCGGGAATTCCCATTGAACACAGGAATGAGGCGCCCCTACGACAAAATTAGAACAAACAGTAAATTATTTAGCTGCTGTAATTATCAATAATGTTAGTAAAATACATATAAAAATTTACCTGGCAAAATTGGTTGGTTGTCGTGTTTTAACTCAAATTGAGCGGAGTGTAAGATCTAGGGTTCAAATTTCCGGCGTACGACAAAAGCGAATCAAATGGTATTTTTTGTTACACAATCTCACCAATGCTTATATATTAATAAATTCAATGTAACTACTTATTCAATGATGAAATAAAATAAGGTTAGATAAGATTAAGTTAGGGTAGTTTAGATACCTTTAGGTTTGGTTAGGTTAAGTTAAGGTTAGTTTAGATTACTTTAGGTTCGTTAAGGTTATGTCAGGTTAGGTTTGGTTAGGTTAGGTAAGTTTAGGTTGAGTTAATAAATATTGTACGAAACACATAAGGAAACTAGGTGCTTATTTAACTTCAGCTCTTACAAAACTCGCCTACGTCTCGTTTAGTAATTTTCGCATGCATTAAATAACCACCTTTATTTCCTTACTAATTTTTGGGAAAAGTTGTGGCAATAGATCAATGAATATAATAAAATTATTTTAATTTTTTTTTTATTTTTGAACGAAAAGGCATCATTATTAACTCTAACATAGTAGGAAAATAATGATTTTCTTTTTCGATACATTTTGAATCACAAATTTCCACAATATTACATAAATTAGCTTTTAAAATTAAATAGAGTATATTAATATAAGAAATTATTATAAAATGTTTCATATTTATAAATAAATAGTAAATTTAAAAACTGCGTACCTATATTATGTTGATAATGATGTCAGGAAAATTTTATTAATTTGCTGGTCGTTTATTATTAGGATTTTTACAAAATAAAATAATCTGTACATAATAGTTTAATTTGAAAATTAATTAAAAAAAATTACTTAGAAAATCCCCTTGGAAGTTTTAATCGAAATAATCTTAGGAAATGTTGTATTGTGTAAATTATTTGGCGATTTTAACCGGTTAGTTTAGAATAAATACAAACAATTCTTTACTGGATTCTTTTGGGATGGTGCTCACTCCCGAATAACTTGGCGGTTCATTCCTGTAGGTTCAATGGGTTTTCCTCCTTGACTCCGTGATTTATTTATGCGTGAATATTGGCTCTATGCCTACGGTTTAATGTGATATGGAATTTGAACTTAAGTGTAAATTTTTTCAACATCAATCTAGTGTGCGTTGAAAGTTTTCCAAATATTTGTAGTAGGCTGTGATTTATAGGAAGGATTTAACCTAGAAATTGTTGTTACTTTGTTGTGTATTTCGGTTTGTTTGTTTTGGAGTGGTTACTCTTAAAGTGCGTAGGAATTGTCCTTATTACTCCAGAAAAATTATTTATTTCGGTGGTATGTTCAGGCGTTAAATGGGGCACATATTTTTAGCGCAAAGTAGTATTAAATTTTTAATAAAAATTATTTAATTTCATTTTTTTAATTCTTGTCTCCAGAACTAGAGGACCTGTATTACAAATGATATATAAAAGTGATATAGGTTTTAAGGATTATAAGTTAAAAGTAACTATGACATTATTTTGAAGAAAGGGAATTTCAAATACTAATATTCTTAGAATTATATTATTAATCTTAATTAATACAATATTTTAGGGTCCTTAAATTAGAATTTAATAAACATTTTCATAATTTAAAAATTTTAATAATAGTATATTGCATAGCAAGTATTGAATGGTACTCATTTCATAATCAAATAATTTACATTTAATGATTTCTTATAAAATTAAATTTATGCTTAATTGCTTTATCTTCAGTGGAGAAAAAAATTAGCAACTGGTTAAAAATTAACAACTGAATTACAGAATTGGGGGATTGTCAATTTACGGGAAACTTAAAAGTAGTATTGGTACAACCGGCCCTTAGAAGAACAATAATTACAAGTTAGCTTTATAAATTCTTTATAATTTTTAAAATACTTTTAAATAATATGCAAAACTTTAATTTTTGAAACAAAGATTATTTCTATTTATGATTCCAATTTTTGATAATATTTTTTTTGATAATGTTGTCTCATATTTTTGTACAAAAAAACAATTAAAATGTACTTATGAGGAACAAAGTTGGCCTATATATAATGTAGGTAAGATAAAAAAATAATTATATACTTATATATCATTGTTTTCGTATGCTGCTAGTAATATCCATTTCAATTTATATTCATTCGATGTCCACCCTAAGCGATAAAGTTCTGGTCTCTTCATTATATTACAATAGTCGTAAATTTCCAGAGTCGGATGTTTTACGATTAATTTTTAGCGGAAGAAATAAAGTTGTAATATTTTGTTGGTAGACTTGGGTTGAATGTTAAACATTAGAGCAGCTTAATAAAGACTTATACAATGTACAGAAGCGGCGGTCTAGACGCTTAGTAGGCTCGAAATACCCGGGAATAGGAAAGAAAGAATTCCGGAGCCGACGGAACGAGGATCATATTTTAAAGTATTTTGTTTAATAATTTTAAAAATATTAATATTTCATCTTGATTTTAAATTGCTAATAAAGATTCAATCCAATGTGATTTAATTTATTAGAATTGTTTGTATTTCTTTTTGTATTATTAATTAATATTTACTTTAATAATTTACTATGATATATATCCTGTAATTTACATGGATATAAATATTTATTTGTATTCATATTAGTTATCTATTTTCCATATCATAAATCCGAATAACAATAAAAGTCCTAATAAAGATAACAATAATTTCTTATAAATTTTATTTACTAACTAATATTATCAAATGTAAATATAAACCAAAAACAATACAATTTAAATTATGCTTTATTTCTCGAAATTCGAAACGATGCAATTTATTTAAAAATATATTTTAAAATGTGTTTACTATAAACTATGAACTTTAAAAAGAATTATAAAATTTTAAAATGATTAATCATTATATCATACAGCTAAGAACCAGTTAATTATTTCTATGTATAGAAATGGAAAATGTGAATATTAATATTGAAATGTGCCATTTATGGTAAATATGTTGAAATTAATTTTAAAATTAAATAATCTTAGAAAGATGTATTCCATGAAAAAGATATACAAGAATGAGGAAATATATAACTACGAAATAATATGCTGGCTTCATTATATTTTGAGTTTAATAACAAAGTATCTTTTTTTTAAATTATTTTACAAATTGTTATAATTACTTTTCCACCTCGTAATATTGTCAAAGTTTTAGTTTTTTGACATAACATTTGTCATTTTGGAATATGACAGCGTTTTCAGCTCTGTTTAATATTTATTTTAGGCGTGCATAAGTATAAAGTTTGCAAACTGTATACTTTCGACATAATTTTTCGTGGTTGTATGATCAGAGAGCGATGAAGCTACAGATTATAAATATATTTAATAATTTATATAATAATTTAATAATAAATGAGAAAATTTTAACTTTTATCAAGTCAGATATTCTTTTACAGTTGACAGTTAGTTGACCGCAGAAATCAAACAATAATTTCAAATTATATAAATTTTCAAATGAAATATTTCAATACTTCATGGTACAGTATTATTAAAATGATATTAGAAAGAGACACAAAGACAATAAAGGATAGATTTAATTAAATTGTAACCCTTTATTTTACTAAAAAAATGCAATTTTACCTCCAGGACGCAAAAGAAATATGAAATTATCATGACAGTTTTTGAAAAAACTGATTCATTTCATATGTTCGATAACCCTCCCCTCATCTGTACAGCTTAACTTTGGTTGCTACCACTATAGTTTAGATATTATTGATCTCATTTTTGGGATTTGAAAGTCAAAGAAATGAATTTCAGGAGAAGTATATTATCAATACAAATTTGGTGATAGTGGTGAGAGGTCAATATATTAATTTACTAAATCCAGTAATAGGTAGTTAGTGATAAGTTATGAGGTTTATGACCATTTATTAGTGACACTTGTCACTTGTCACTTAATCTTCATCACCTCTTCCTTCCCCAATTGACACAATTACGACCACCCTGAGTGTGGAGTAATTACCCTCTGTACCCCCTGTAGGTCCTCTGGCACTGCGCCCCCAATTCTCGACTTCCTGCCCGCTTCCTGTCCTTGTCGGTGGCCCAGCCGGGCCCCATCTCCCGTCTCGCTCGCGCCGCTCGGGCGCAGAGGTTTATGAGACAGGCCTCCGTGTTACACACTTCAGCGGGATTTTATGACGGTTAGTACCGCTTAGGTGGAGATCTGAGATTTCCACGTGATGCTATGGGGTTTAATAGAGGAAAAAGATTGTAAATTGTATAGCGTGGTGAAATGTGTGGACAATTAAATACATTTTTAGGAAAAGGGTAATAAAGATGGAAGATGGATGTGTTTTTAGATCAAATCTGAATTCTGGAAAACGCTTATACTGACCACGGAATGTAGACATTATTTTGCTTGCATACATAATACATAGTAAAGTACCAAGCATACTTTGCTTGGGATGAATAAGAATGTAAAGAAGTAAAAAAAATGAAACGATAAATATTTATAAATAAATGATATTTTATGAGGAAGCAAAGGCAAATCGAAAATTAATATATTATACACAAAGGTTGAAAAGATTATCATTATTGTCTTAGCACCAAGTTGTGTCCAGAGCTGTGAAACAAACGAAGGACCTAAGGCGCTGGTCAATACTTTGACATGAACATTAATTTGTTTCTTAAAATTCCCAAAAATAAAATAGGATATCGTTGTTTTCATATTTAGCATTTCAGTCTATAAGCTTCACTTTTTATTTTTAATATGGTTTTATTTGATTTACTTATTTAATTTAGACGGTATATTTAAATTGTAAATTCATACACTTTTTTTGAGTTAAGTGATTTAAACAATATTTGGATTTGGTGACTTGAGTTTCTTTAAAAGTGACAGTTTTCATAATCGACCATGGTTAATAATAATTTATTATTGACCTAGGTGACCATGGTTACCAAGTAAGCGGTGGTGGAAAACAATTTTTCATGTCAAATAAAAGTTAATAATAATGGATGTCTAGACTAGTAGTAAAAAATTATTATTTATACAACTAGTATGTAAAGTAAGTGTAGCCGAATGCAGAATTTATTGCAAGAGATAAAAACACTATGTTATACACGTATTGCAAACAGCATTTTTCCTACAACCGAAATATTAATAAAAATGAATTACAAAACTAAATGAAACTAATTAATTGCCTAGCAACGGCTACTTTTCAAGAACTAATGCGTGAAAAATAAATCTTTACAAATACAAAAGAGGTTATAAAGTATGTACATTATGATCAGTTGTAGGAAAGATATATTTTGTGATTAATAAGGGAATAGGAACGTTGTCCCTTAGTCACTCAAAATCATATATCAAGAATATTTATACGACGACAAATATTTGAACTATTTACGACATCCTATGTTATGCTTAATTTAGATTTTGATTTACTTTTCTATATATTATGAGCCAATATTATCTAATCATTTGCCAAAAATAATTTGGCAATTTTATCTTGCTTAACAATGCGATACAAACTTTGGAACATTTGGTATGAAGAAATGTACCAATTTTTTAAAATCCAAGGAACTATTTTTATTAAAAAAATTGGTTTAGGATAATAAGAAAACAAGTTCTTTTAAAATTTAGGAGATCGTTTACTTTCTGACAAATAGTAGCACGATAAAATAAATTGAAACAAGTGACCGTTGATTTAAAAATATGCGGTAACGCATGGTAAACGTGAAGGAATAAGTGCGGAGCAATTGATAAATAAACGAGTTGGAAACGCATGTTTTCGATCCTCCGGCGGGCATTAACAAAATTTAACAAAGACACAAATCAAACACAACGAAGTGTTCACAGAGGAGCGAAGTCATAAATCCCACAAGCCGTACTTAACGTGTCCAGATTAAAATCAGAGCTTGGCAAAAATAAAATACGATCATAATTATAAACGCATTCTTCATGCTCTCCACTCCATACAGGCGGCGCTGCATCCAAAACAAACGCCAAACGCGAAATTACCATAAAAACACGCACACGGCTCACTTCGATCAGTAATTGCAGGGTGAGCAGACTGTTATTAAAGTTTTCTGTAATTGGGAATAGTTGCTTAATCTAAGCCGAGTATCGCCATAATGGCTAAGTTATGGGGATATCTCGTCACGAGTTTGTTATATTAAATTAATATGGATGTTTAAATGTGATACATACTATTTTTAATTATACAAAACCACAATGTTGCAGGAAAATATACACTTTATTTTTCGCAGTTCATCCTCACGTCATCAATTTTTGCTGCAAGAATTATTATACTTTTATCTTACATCTTTGTCATATACCCATGGCATGGATGAGATTTTTATTCGCCATTTCATTATCGTACATTTTACAGAGGGGTATACTGGGAGTTTATTTTATCAGTAAACATAGAGTAGTTTTAGTTTCATTACCATAGATACAAAATTACAGCAATGTATAGAAGCTTTTATTTTATGAGTAAACGTAGGGAATACTTGTCAGACTCGTCACATTTCAAAATCAAACGGACATAGCGATAAAAAAAATGTGGACAAGATTCAATATATGTATTTATTTATTTCAGTTCGAAATTATTTAATTTTTACAATGTTCAGTAGAAGATCGAGATGAAGGTATTAGTACAACAAAATTAAGCAGACCTTGATATTGTTTTTTTTCTTTATTTTGGAAATGTCATCAAAATGTCAAAAATTCGTAACTTGTAACAATTTTTTTACTTGTTCAAACAGAAGTAGAAATAATATTGTATGAATCACGTAGGGAAACACGGTGGTTTTTAAACTCGTCTGCGTCTCGTTTTGTAATTTTCGTATGCGTTAAATAACTACCTTTGTTTCCTTACTTATTACATAAATAACTATTATAGATTCGTAGAGATTACTATTACAATTTAAGCTTTCTATCTTCTAGTAGAAACAAATGTTGACTCAAGTGTGGTGTATATAAAGACATCATCATAAAACTCACATCTAACCACATAAAAAATACAACAAGAATCATATATAACCTCCAATTTATGAGCACTTCCAAATTGAAAAAAGGAAAGGTTGTTATAACAAGGAAATAATTCATAATTCGACAATCTTCCCACACCGTTATTTCCCCGCATGAAACCTAACCTAGCAGAGAGTTTCAATCTTAGTGACCTACATTAGAATATGATTTACATTTTTGACAAGAAGCATTTGCTAACAGAACCACTGCATAGTTTCGCTTCCTAAATTCAAGGATAGTTTAGTTGATGTACCGTTAAGCGCAGGGCCTTTTCGACCGCCTGTGGTTTCGCATATTCGCAATGTCCTTCGTTTTTTCGTGACCTCGAAATTTTTCTAAAAAATGCTTTTCGCCACAATAGACAAAGGAAATATGAATACAAAACAACTTGGCCGACAAAAGGAATATTTTCTTTTCATAATTTTTGTGGACATAACAATACTTAACATTTTCGTAAATACAGTTAGCTAAAAAATTTATCTGGCGTTGTAAATCATACTTAAAAAGATAAATAAATCACCAAAATTGGGTACGACAGCTCGCCTTGAAGATAACCTTAGTTAAAAAATGAAATAAAGTACAGTAATATTTTATCGGTAAATTTACAAAAAGTTATAAGTTTTTGTTTTTTTGAAATACCTAATTTTTCTTAAAAATAGAAATACATACGTTCATTAGTCGCTTTATAAGGAAACAATATACAGACAGTGTAGATTTTTAACAATTTCTTGATCTATGTAATAATTGTATCAGACAGATAAAGAAAACGTAATTACTGATTTTGATTATACAAAGGAATTGTATCTACAGTTGATCAATTGGAACCTGTAACTGATTCTTTACTTATATTCTAAATTATATGTATTATTTCTTTCAAAAATACCCTTTCAAAATATTTCTTTTTGATCATATGACTTATTATAAACATTAGTAATTTTTCAATATATTTGTCCCAGAGCTAGAAATTTTGAAATTAACGGCTTTGTTGATTAGATTTTCAGAGGAAGAAATATTAGTTTCGGTTCTATTATGGTTTTGCATACCAAATTTGAACCATATTTAACTATCATATTTGTATTTCCGCTAACTTCTTAAATTCTCTATAAAGTTCTATAAATATAATTAAACTACAAAATATAAGAAACTGGTAATGTATTAATAATCACGGTTTTATTTTCGATTGGTTCTAGTGATACAAAATATAAAGATATTGGTTACGGTTCAATTTTCTTCTATGTACCACATTTCTATAATTTAGTTTTAATTCTGAAACTCAAAAATTTCTGGAAAAGTATGGTATTTTATGATATAATTAGATGTAAGATCCAAATTATAACCGCCAATAAGAAATAATTAGAATGGATTGAAAATATTTCTTATCATTATTGTCGAAATAGTATTATATTTTCTATTACTCTCTGACTTACATTTTTTATTATCAAATGAAAATAAGCAACGAACAACTAAATTTAACAATTGCCATCATCTAAGAGGTGTACAAAAATCTTTGTCCCCAGGAGTTGAAAACCCTAGCTACGCCTCTGGCACTGTAAAATCAGTTCCGCCCTAAAATATTATGTAACACGTTACCGTTCCTTGCTATACGTGGAAAGATGAAAAAGCCGTAAATTAAAGTCTATTTTTAAATTTGAATTATATAAAGTATAAACGTATTTTTGAAATTTGCTTAAAATTTATGTAGTGCGATAGGTCATAATTTAGTCGCGAAGGTTCGTGTGAATAATGATATGTATGAATGCAGCAAACAGTAGCTGATATAAATAAACATCTCAAGTATAAATAGAGACTTCTAATACTCCTCCATATTCATGTTATTATTTTAAATATTTAATAGTTAAAAATCGCATTTGCATTTCACTTAATCATAAATTTGTTCCCGGTTATTTATTAGCACGCAATTTCCATTGAACAAACTTGGATTAATTTATGAGAAATATAGCTATACGATCACTGCTGAATTCTGTTCTATAAAGCTTATCACGCTATCATTCTTTACAGATTCTTTTAATTCTTTCTTGTTTTTCGTGCTCTAATATCGCCGAGCCAGCCGACATATAGATTTTGTCGTCATTAATATTAATAAAGAATGGATCTGGTTCTATTTCAAGTTATTAATTTTTGATATAGAAGTGAGCAAGAAGTTTGGAGAAAAAGTTAGTGAGCTCTCCGTTCAGCTCAAGTTGCCCAATCAAGACCAGTTAGTTGGGAAAGAAACGGTTTATTCTAACAAAAACATAAAATTGGTTGAGGTATTTGGACCTGTTATAGCGGTGGAATTTTTGAATTTAATTTTGTTGAGATTGCTATCCTAAAAACTTTCAAATTTTGCCAAAGGTTATTATATCAGTGCTTGGTGATTTTACTTTCTAGAAAAAAATATAGAGTAGTAGTACTTTAAAGTTTTCGTTACATAAAGTTATCAAGATGTAACTACTAATTATATCTAACGTATAATTTAAGAAATAATATTTATCAAGATATTGTAATGTATGTAAAAAATATCTATAATTTTTTACCAAATAAAGTAGTAATTATATATAGATATTATTACAGAAATCTGGTAATCTACTACAAAAAAATGGCACATTTACGATTGAGTAATAAACCGTGATATTCATATTTTTCTATATTATTTATAATTTTTCATAGTAAATGGGACAAGTCAAAGTGAATGTTCCGGTAAAATGATGGTTGTTGTTATTTAACAACATGTTATTGCTTAGGTGTGTATCTGACTCTTGACAACATTTATTTTTTAAATATTTTGGGGTATCTGTTTAATCATTTTATGGAAAATAGGGATTTATCATATTCATGGTTACGACTTGGTATTTGACTGACAGCAATGTAATTTAAAATGAAACATATGGAACGAATTTGACATTTTCTTTTTACGTTGTAAATTTTAGGACAAGTCTACATCAAGTGCAACAACAATTTTAAGAATCATAAATAACTTTAGGAGAAATAGAGACTATTAGAATAGTCTGCTTGATCACTTGATTTTATATATTGAGAGTAAGTAAGCAATACTTCCATAACAACATAAGCCTTAAATGACGAATTACATTTATTATGTGGGTACCATTGTCACCGGAGTAATTATAGAAAATAACAGTCAGTAGGGTATTTATGAAAATCATACTAATTTCGTCTACCTACGGCAAATAAATAAACTTATGCTCCACAAGCTTCGTCTCGGTTCATACCTCCTCTAATGTTATAATGTACTTACATTCCTTGTAGCTTAAATAATGCTTGCTCTTACTGACTGCCACATATAATAAAAGGTATATAGTCAACATACCAATATTGACATTGCCAGATTTAATTAATGTCAGTTGTTAATGTCATCAACATTATTAATCTTCCTTTTTCAATGTATTCTCATCTGGTAGCAAGAACATCCTAATATTTGTGGCTACGTTACTAACGTACATTAAACAGTATGTTATTATGATCAAAGGACTTCCTCGACTGGCAGATGAATGGGAGAGGTAATAAACTACTGGAATTTAGTCGTTTTTCGAAGGCTTCACTTCACTCGGTTTCTCCGGAAATTTAAAGCTCTCCGCTTCGCGTCGAGCTTTAAACATTCCCTCATTTTATAATCTTTTGATTATGTCCTTAATACATAAAGAATTATTATTCTTAGTATTTTTTTACGAATATTTAGAAATAAATTTTTGAGGAAAGTGTCTGTAAAATAGAGAAGAACTTTTATTTGAAAAAAATATTAGTTTTTATGGTATAGCATAAGTATTCAATAATGACATTCGATTCTGTTTTCAGGACAGCAAATTTTTTTAATTGTGATATATTTCAACAAAAGAAAATATTGGAAGACTTTACCATAAAAATATTTACCGCCGTCAAAAATTCTCCGTAGTGTGAATTTAATTTAATGATGCTAATCATCATATCACTACGATGCACCCACATCAATCTTCTCCCACTCGTACGCAATCGTTGATTCGTTGGAAGTGTTAGCATTCTAGGCAATTTCCCTATGATAGCGAGCCACGCTATCAAGAACGCTCGATGTCGCTGGCTCGGACTCGGTCAGTTCGCCGCGTGGACTGTGCAGTGCGGGTGCGAAATCACCCATAATAAACAGTGCAGTTGGGCAAGTGACATCTAGTGCATAAACAGGAATAAACAAGCTGTTGTAAGTGTAAGTTTAAACGTGGTGTATGCAATTGCAGAGGAAAGTATACGTTGAAGTTTTGTAGGCTCAATGTTTGTGGGTCGTTTGTCTAGGTGCAAATTGGGAAACTGGAAATAACGCATGACAAAAAATAAAAATGTATCATTCAATTTTATTAATCTATTTGTACAGTATTTATTACAATATAGGTACCTAGTTACATGCACTAATTTTATAAAGCAATAATATATTTATATTTAAACATATTTTTTATACTTTGCGTCAAAAATTGCCCTATTATTATATTGAAAACATTTTAATAATATAAAATATTGTTAAACTGTTCCTGGTATTTTTGTTGTTGTTGTAAAATTGGTACTTTAAACAACTACACCTCACCTTAAATGTTAAATTGATAACCTCAAATTTTTTTAATGTTTTTTAATACAATTTATATTATTTCTGAGTAGGAATACCGAATAAACAAAACTAATATAAAAGTATATTAAAATTTCATAACTCATAATGTATAGATTTATAAATATTTTCATAATATTTAAAATTTATATTGACAGATAAATGTGCCCAACTTCAATCAACAGGGTTATATATCCCTTAATTACAGTCTGTTATTAATTTAATTAAAAAATTTAAGTTTTTTATTAAATAAGTGAAGCAAACTATGAAAAATAATATATTGTACTCGTTTTATACGACGAATTGTTCCATTCGTGTTTTTGGAGTACTCCTCGCTGCGCTCATTGAGTCCCAAACTACTTATAGAACTATACACCGTCTCATAAAACTTGTATAATAATACAGTATTTAGGTTTACACAAATTAATTAATATGTACATTGACATATTGTCTACAATTATAAATATATATTTTCTTAGTAAATTCACGTTTAGGCGTCTTCACAAGAATAAATGCATTGGTAGTACCTACATAATGTATAATTGTACAATAAATTCGTTTGTAATATCATGGCTAATTAATTTATTGTTCTGAATTCATTTCAAAGGAAACAATGACAAAATAAAACATAGCAATTACAAAATATTGTCGTAAATTAATTGTCATAATTCTACATGCAAATAGAAACTAGTAATACTAACTCACTTTTACTTTATTTCTGCAATTCTCTTTCATATTACGTTATAATTTTGCAATAAAATTGTGTGCATATAATTATAATAAATATAAAACTGACTAATTATAAATATATTCGCGCTAGAATAGGCCTATACACTATGTGGGTAATTTGATATATGATAAAATTACAGGTGCTTCCTCTATTCCTAAAATGTACATAAAACGAAACAGGCAATAATATTATATTTTATTTATAATCGTAATAAAAGAAATTATTTTTAAAATAAGGTTTAAGGAAAACACGCGTTTTTGTTTTGCAGTATTATTTGAAACAAAAACTAGTGTTTTCCTTAAATACTTAGTACATTAATATACTTTCTTTTACGACCACTAAAGTAAATATCAATTACTGTACATTTTTTAGGTTATCTAAGTGTCACATTACGAAAGACCGTGTGTAAAGTACTCGATCGCACAGTTGGGGAAAATTTGATTTATAGAAATTATGTTAGTAGTATAAATAAGATAAAATTAATTATAATTAATATGAAACATACCGTCTAATGAAGAATTAAATAAGAAATGTTCTACATAGTATTGTTTTATTTGAATGTAAGTAGTTTCAATTTATTATTTAGAAGTTGACAGTTGTACATAGTTGTTTTTATGTTCTGTAGTTAGTGCTATTTATTAGTGATAAGTCAAATATATCAATGTAGTGTGTGATCGTGTTGTGATCGAAATGCAGTCAAATAATGGTCGTAGAAAAAGTATAGAATATAATTCGAGTAGTAACGTAATGTGGAATTACAAACCCGCCGCTTCGCCTCTGTTACATATCTTTTCAAATTTGTATGTAATATGCATCTTACAATTCTTAATAAGTAATATAACTATTATTTGAATTTTTTTTGTAGTTATATATTATATACATATTTTAGTAATAATAATTGAAGTATCTTTGATATAGTGCTGGACAACATAATTGAGAATTGGATTACATCACCCCCTACTAGCATACCGTAAACATGGGATTATCCCCAAATTTATGGTACAGAAATGCAGGGACTGATTTAAAATTTTTAAATAAGTATATATAATACAGGTAAAAATGTTTGGTTTATACGTACTAAAACAAACAAATTTTTATTTTATTTATGTAAAAACTAATCCAGCCTAATGGGGAATGGTTAATTTTCTTTAAATTTTTGATCCTCATCACAGTTATAAGAATATGAAATTTTTATTAATACCGCCCCTACATATTTTCGACTCATTACCCGTTGTGAGGGTTAGCCGCAGCCATTACCAAGCTTAAGGGATTAACCAAATATCTTGTCCTGTACTATACCTGGAATGGTTGTTAAACCAAAATGAATTTAAGTAAAAATATTGCTATAAAATAGTATAAAAATGTTTGAAACTATTATTGATGCAAAATCTGTTCAAATGAAACCGTTGGCAATTATTAGCGACAGTAAAGTCCATTGCATCGTGGCTGAATGCGAGCATGTGTTGTCCGGCCGGGCGGGTGATTTAATGTCGGCGAGTGACGGCGCGGAAACCGACATTGGAACGACGCAGTCCCGCGCAGGTGGAGAATATCCCCGGGTGCTTATAGGGAGAATGGCGTAGAAAAATGGACGGATTATAGGGTTATTGCCTAGCTGTAGCAGAGCAATGAACGACAAAAAATGTACATTTAAATTCGAGTATTCCACTCATGTAATTTTCAGCCAATCAGAATTATCTGTTTGATGAAAATAGGCAGTTTTTTAGTGAAAAAATTGATATGGTATTGTCATGGTTACATATTTTTGATATGAAAATTTTTGTGTTTCATGTTTGACGACAACAGTGTAGTTCATCAAATAATTAAGCAAATACAATTCGATCTACGAATTTAATCGATCAAATTTATTCATAATTTGTGCGAAGTAACGACCACGCGGTTCAAAAATGATTCTTAAATATCATTTTTGCCTTTTTTTTTTGCCTATATTACCAATAAATTCATGGCTCTCGTTATATTGCCTTTGGAATAAAGTAATTTGTACAATTTTTCATACGCAAATATTATTTACCAAATGTAACCTAAATATTATAAGATTTAAATTAGAATGTAGTATAGTATAGTAGTTACTAAGTATATGTATTTTAAAAATCTCCACGAAAAATACATAGTTTCAAAGTTTTACGGAAAATAATACCCAGTCTAGATTTTTTATTGAAAAATATATAGTGATAATAATTAAAGGTAGCGTACAAAATAAACATAATAAAAACAAATTTATTACCACTTTTAAGATTGTTAAGATATTGTTTGTATCTGCTATTTCGAAAAAATAATGTCGAGTACATGAAATAATAACCGTAAAATTTATATATTTAAACATTAAATAAATAATATTATTTATTCAATGATTTAAATAAGTATCATGTAGTCATTTAAAGTACCGAATAGTATACCAATCTGTTCAGAAGTGTATAACAACACTAGTGTAGTTAAATTATTGGTGGGTTATCTGTCATGTTCGATGCTTGTTATTGTTTTATTTATGCTACAATTACCTTATCATTGCACGAAATTAATTAGCACGATATTTTTTTATTAATATTTGACGACTTTCGAACGAACTCCGTTTTTACAATTAGCTCAGATCGGAGTTCGAATCGGAACAAGATAATCAATAAGGCGCCGTCTGTAATTACATCAATACTTTCATATAAATTTCTTGATAGCTAATTATGCTCAACATTGGAAATTGCATATTGAAGTGAAATTCATGGTAATTGCATTCAAAAAATAATTGGCCAATGAGCTAAAATTGCTGCCTGATTTTAATAATTTTCTTTATTCAATTAATATATTAGTGAAATTTGTGTAAGGATTGCATTTTTTTGCAATTAAAATAGTTGTAAAACAAGTAGGCTGATTCATGTAGATCACGCTATACAAATACCTATACTGCAGCGATCCAGAATTATTCACAATTTGTCCTTATACGGCACATGAGCGAACGACAACGTATTTATTACCATACAACTCAATACACCATACTACTCGTACAGTATTGCGATACTGCCCAATGATATAACTTATTGGAACCGATTGTTATGCAGATAATATTTTATTTCTTTCGCCTCGTTAAAAATCCGGATCGCCGGATATTTATGTCAATAATTATAACTGAAACATGAGTACGACATGTTTGTTATAATTTTAAATATTAATTAAAAATTCAGTGTAGATATATAAACTTATTGATTTATGACCTGTTAAATGTTAAGGTTTAATTAATGTCACTTTGTTAATTAATATTTACTGACGACAAAACTTTGTAAGCTTTCGCAATCGTATTTTGAAATGTTTAATTACGTATATTATTGATATGTTTTTCCCTAATTATTATTGATTGGTTTAAATTATATCTTAGAAGGTCAATATATTATGGAAATCATTTCTACAAATCTACATTCGTTGAACTTGCAATTACAGTTACTGTTCCATATAGTAAATTTTCTTTAGAAATTGCTCTAATTTTTAGTCTCAATATGGTCTTAATGTATCTAATTCTTGTTCTAAATTTTTGCTCTAATATATGACCTGGTGAGATATAATTTCCCCACTTTGTGTTCTAATTTCTTAGTTAATTATTTTAATTTTTAACCTCAAAATTTACCAATTATTATCACATATTTCTGCTTCAGTTTTTTTTTTAAGTAATTGTATTATTTACTATTTGATACAGAATAAGTTCTAATTTGTATAATAATTATTGAGTGACTTATTCCAATTTTTATTTAACCTTTAGACCTCTTGCAACTCAGTAAGTAAGGTATTGGTAAAATGCTAACAATCGGATAATTAGTTTTCAATGGACAAGTACGTTTTGAAGTCCCTCGAATAAGATTTTAATATTTTTACGATGATGTCTGTCCATGTGTGCGGATTAATAGATGGATATTGTCGTAGCGATTACTCAAATTATAGTGAATAAAAAAAACCAAAAAATATTAAAAAGTATCGAATTTTTAGCTCGAAAATTTTCAAATTTTGCAAAATTTTGTTTATAATATTTTTTAAAGAATTAGCTACACTGATACCAAATTTATAAGCAGAATTTAATTATCTCTTTTCGTTTCGGAGATATTTGCTCTTAAAATTGTACCTCAAAAAAGTATGTTTTTTGAGTATATTTCAAAAATGAGTAGAGATACAGTCTGAACTACTCGACCATTTGAATCTACGGGAAAAATTATATAAAGAAATGTTTTGTCCACATATACGTTCTTTGAGTATATTTCAAAAATGAGTAGAGATACAGTCTGAACTACTCGACCATTTGAATCTACGGGAAAAATTATATAAAGAAATGTTTTGTCCACATATACGTTCTTCGGAACGATTAGGTGAAAAATAAGAAAAACGAAAAAACCTAAATATCAATTTTTCGCCTCGAAACTTTTTGTCTCCAAAATTTTTCATATTTTGGTCTTAAGTAGATATCGGTGTGCTGATTTCAAATTTTCAAACAGAATTTAATTATTTCTTTCCGTTCTGGAGATATTTGAGTTCAAAGTTATACCTAAAAAATCAGGTTTTTTAGGTATATCTCTTAAATGGTTAGGTTTACGGTTTCGTCGAACTCACCAATCGACTCTACGGGAAAAATTACATAAGTATACCAATTTTTAGATTTTTATGTCAACAAATAGAATTTCTAGAAGGAAAAAACTGAAAATGGTAAAAATCGAGAAAAATCGTAAGGGGTTCATCAGGCATTTTTTTCGATTTTGGCCATTTTCGTTTTTCCTTTCTACAAATTGTATCCTTTGGAATAAAAATCTAAAAATTGGTATACTTATGTAATTTTGCCCGTTGAATCGATTGGTGAGGTCATCGAAGTCGTAAACCTAACCATTAAAGCGGTATACCTAAAAAACCAGTTTTTTTAGGTATTGCCAAAACTCAACTTTGAACATGAATATCTCGAGAACGGTAAGAGATAATTTAATTCGGTTTGAAAATTTGAAATCAGCGCATCAATATCTACTTAAGTCCATAAAATGAAAGGTTATGGAGAAAAAAAGTTTCTCGGAGAAATTTAGAAATTTAGGTTTTTTCGATTTTCTCATTTTTCACTTAATTGTTCCAAAGAACGTATATGTGGAGAAAACATTTCTTTATGTAACTTTTCCCGTAGAATCGACTGGTACAATCATTGAGATTGTATCTCTATCCGTTTTAGAGATACAGCTAAAAAACACACTTTTTTGAGGTGCAACTTTGAAAGCAAATAACGCAGGAACGAAAAAAGGTAATTAAATTCTGTTTAAAAATTTGAAATCAGCGCGTCGAGATCTATCAATGTACATTACTTCCCAAAATCGAAATTTTGGTCACAAAAATAGGTATTTTTGGGATATTTTACGTTTTTCAACACGATTTTGGGTTTAATACTGTTGTTTTTTGTGTTTTAAATCTACACAAATTTCATACGGGGTTATAGGTTTTAAAAATAATTAAAAGTTAGTTAATAAATCGACAAAATAATACCTCGAAAGCGAAATAGGATTGCAGGTTTTGAAATTATTCGATTTTCTCATTTTTCACCAAATCGTTCTAAAGAAATATATAATAAGAGCAACCTTGTTGACAACCAATTTTAAATGTATTTTCAATTTCGTTAAATAAATGTATAATATTCCAATCATTCATTTTTTTCTTTTAATAAAACAGTTCCAAGTACAAAACAAGATTAAAAAAAAAACAAAAAGGCGCGTCATTTTATAAGTTTTAGAAGGGCTCCATGCCCTACCACCGATTTTGATTGAAATTAAAATGTATTTGTATTTATTTATTTATAGAAATACCTTTGTTTTCCAAGTTATATTTCTTACTTTTTAAACTAATGTTCTTTTATTGAATGATTCTCAAAATATCTCAACGATCAACCTAAACGTATCATGTCATTGTTCAAAATTTGTCTTTCGCTATCAGATACAAATACCTGGAAACATATCGAACAATTTTATTACTGATAGGTAATCTTTTATCATACTCGCATCGATTCTTGGAGACACGCGATCTGAATTGGCAAATTGTCAAAGCAGAATAACTCCACAAGAATTAATTTCGTTTCCACTAACCTATTGATGAAGATTCACGCATTCCGCCCACGCGTGGTCAAGATGACTCCACGCACGCAGCGTGAATACCAACTACGCGCATGCGTGATTCACGCAGCAGTTTATTATTGCAATGAATTATACACCCAATTAGATTATTTGTTTAAATTAACATGTAACAATATTTGTGATGAATTGAACGTTTAGAAAGCGAGTCATTAATTTTAAATCGTTTATTTACTTATTATTTACATATAAGAATTAATTATCCAAGTTCGTGAAATTACTGATACAGTAGCTGCATTTATATTCATTTATACATATGACGCAATGTTAGACTTCATATATTTTCAAATTAAATTTGAAATTGTAAATTACTTGTGTTTCATATCAGAAGATTACTGACTATACTTACTAGTAACTACTAACATATATAAAAAATCTGATGTGGTCAACACATAACCTTTCGTCTGTCCTCTTTACACTTTTTATTAATATTTATATTTTCCATGTGTTGACTGAGGCACGGTAAAATGAATTATTATAATAATTAGTACTTACAGTATTAGTATAATTTCTTGTAGAGTAGATAATTATTAATATTTTCACTGCCAATCCTGTCAATTATAATAATTGTCAATGTAAAATATAAAACATTTAATCTTTATGTAAACAGATTAACCGCAATTGTAGCAAATCATATCATTAATTACTTGTAATAGTTAAATGGGGTTCTGTTTTGCTACTATAAAATTTTCACTGGTATAATATGCAATTATTATTTAAAAAAAAACTTAAGATCTTAATGAAACTTTCACTAATTAGATCTAATCTAGGTTGTTAGAATGTTATATCCAAAATTCCAACTTATTATTAACATCCATCCATTCACACACAACGCAGACTTCATCGTAAAAATATTAAAATCTAGTTCTATGTACTTCAAAACGTGTTTATCCATTGAAAACTCAGTATCCGAATTTTAGTATGATTACTATACCTCTCTTATTAACTGGCGAGAGGTAAAAATAATTAATTTATAATATTATTTTTATCTTCCGCTTTTTTCCTATAGAACTGATGCTATAAAGCCATTTATCTAGATTAGATAAATATAGATTACCTATGTGAAGATAGAAAGATTCTGAATGTCTAAAAATCATAAATTTTTTAAATGATTTCTTAGACCAGGAAAACTTTATTGGTTTTTGACTACATTTGTTTAATCGGAAGTGGTACTTTATTTGAAACCTTCCTTAAACTATTTTTCCAGGAAAATATCTCAGTACATATAAATGTAAAATTTTTGTTGTGATGTAATTATTATATAAATTAATATATAAGATTTTTCAAATTTGATAAATATGATGAATATATGAATATTTTAGAAGAACAATAAAATAAATAATAGAGTTTTTTTTTATATTTACGTGTGTATATTATTTTCCAAATGAAAGTATGATTTTTTTTTGGAAAATTTTTATCCTCTCTTCTTGAACAACATAGCTCTTATTTATTTATTGATTTATGTATGTCTACATCTCTATATATTGACTGATATGTTTTTGATATTTTTTAAAGGAAAAATTTTTTGTTTCCTAATTTCCTGAGGTTGATAACTTCTTACCTCATTGCATTGTTCCGCATTTTATTCCGGTATAAAATATTCTTTACTTTCCTGCTAACATCAAATTTTATCTGGCATATTGCGAAATCACAATCATATCCTATAGTGTGCAATCATAATAATATCTTATAGTGGTCACACTTTACATACATTTTACTCCGACGGTTAAAGATAATTTTAGAACATACAAGATACTTAACCTTAGTTTAGAGGAAAATTATAAATTTAATTCTGTTTAACATCCGCAAATAAGGAGTACATTTTTATCTATAGTTATATTTTTTGTCTTACTTTTATTTGATTTCTTAAAATGATTTTATAATTCCTAGGTTAAATGATTTCTAATATTTGTTTTTGTTTTGCAGGTAAGAAATTAATCCAAGACACTAAATTTTTCCATGAAAGAAAAACGTAAGTGAAATTTCACGTTCTATTCTTGATTTTATTAAATAATTAAATAACATATGTAAGCTAAGAGAAAAAATACTTCCAATTAATACTTGATCAGTTAAACTAAGTAAAGATGAGTTTTTAAATTTTTTAACAGATTTTCGATTTCAAAATGTCAAACGTTATAAATATCCGTACCTAAAGAGCAGTTGTCAACAATAATGGAAATATATTTTGATAATTTATTGCTTGTGTATAATTATATGCCTAAAATATTTCTCTATATCCCATGGTTAAGATAAAGAGGACTTTAACCAGAGGAGGAAACAAAAATTTTTGACCTGAGATTCACAGAAATTATGAGTAAATATTACCGATTAAATTCATAGCTCGAAGTATATTCGTTTCGTTATTTCACAAATGACAACAATTGAAACATAAAATTTTTGATATAAGCAAAATGTAACGAGGATTATGATACTGTGGTTTATCAAATTTCTTCAATGAAAAACTATCTATGGCCATCAAATAAAGCATACTGATTTGGTGAAAATGACATGTGTGGAAAAATCACCTTAATATTTCAATCAACAAATAAAAATATTTTAATCTAACTCTAATCGTGTTCTAATAGCTTGTTAAACTGCTTCTTTAATTTAACTATATTTATATTAACACTATACCTAGGTACCGGAGAATAAAAATTAAATGATGAGAGGTTATTTGTATTTGCAGAGAAATGTGTAATAGCGTCGCTGTAGGTGTATGTGGGAGTATGATTTCTCGCCTAATATTGAATAATTTAGGCCGGTGGCGTGCGTCCCCACCTTGCAGTAATAAAGTGGCGGACAGCGGGAATATTATAATAAATCAGCTCCATAACTCTTCTCGGGTAAAAGCTTCTGTGAAATACTACAAGTACGCATTACTGAGCCGACATAATGCCGAGCACAGTTTCTGTTTCGGCTGCATTGCTCATTGCCATCCCACGATTTACGAGCCCGTAATTATCAAATTTATTTATTGAATGTGATGTGAATGTGTGCATTAGCGTTATTTATTTACCTGAGTTAATTAAATGCAATGGATGACCGAATATGCGAACGCGATATTATTCACGCACATTTTTACACACGCACTCAAATTATTATGCTGTTCATATTTAATTATTCCTATTATTTCTTCCACACAAATTATATATAAAAGATAACAAAAATACTTATAATAATAATAATGATCATTTATTTGTCTTAACGGATAATTCTGTATAAATTTTGATACAAATTTTGTTACATACAATTGTTTCACACGTTTTTGTACATTTTTTTTAAATGGATCAAAGGTTCAAAGTGGACATTTAAAAAAATATCTATAAATTTGTTCAATAATTTCGATAACCATTTCCTAACAAATATTTACCAAAAATATTAAATGTGTAAAAGTAAAACAGCTATTTGCGGTAAAACTTCAGATTTGGAAATATTTTTTTATAAAATACAAGTTAGCGATAAATTTCCGTCATATTATATGCAGTAATCTATATTGAAGTCTCTGGTGACGCAGTAAAATTTATCAATTCTGTGGTGCTCTTTAAACTTCTGTTAATAATAAGAGTGATTTAACTGGAAACACTTAATTCGAAAATAGAATAATGTTTGTAAATCATAAATATAGAATGAAGAAAATTACATGGTTCTTAATGTTAACATATTTTGTGTTTATTTATTTGTTTAAAAGTATGAACAAAAACATCCAATTAGTTCTCTTTAAAATCATATTAACTTTTTGTTCTCTTTGTCGCTTCATAATTAATATGGTGGACTTTTATACTAATTTTTAATTTAACTACATTTGTTTCCTGTACGTATTCTTTTCAGTAGTAAATTTAAAATAAAAATTTGTTCACACTTTACAATTACATTATGTTTACATTACTATAATAATTACAAACATTGAAAATTATACTTGCTTAATCGTTCGCATAATTTAGTTTATCTATTATATAAATTTTTATTGTTATCATCAGTTCTGTAGCATATATTTGTTAAAAAAAAAGAAGGACTGAATTTATGTTGGTGGAGGTCCTTTTTTCAACATGGAATAAAAATTTAATATATGATTTTTTTTTAATTGAAATCTCTTACTTTTTTGCTGTGTAAAATCTTCTATATCTTCAAAGGTTGCTTTAGGCGTTGTTCGGTCAACCGTTTTCGCCCTATTTTTTAATAATATTAATTTTATTTATATTTATTTACAATTAATGAAATTTTTTTGAATGATGTTGATAATATTTTTTTATATTTCTCTAATTATTTTCTAATCAATGACAAGTAATTAATGTAAGCTATTGACCGGAAATGTAGACTTCCTATAACGCTGGCGCCCTCTTCTGCCAACGAGTTGTTTCCGTTTGCATTTCTAATGCAAGCTGCGCATAGATTTATTACAAACGCAGCTTGATTTTATTCAACTGTCAATCAGGGCACACATTGACTTTCATTACGTATTAAGAGATCAGCATTTATCTGCACACAGAACGTAATTTACTCCACGGGAAAATGCAGAAACTGCAAAGAAAAGAATATAAGTAAAAGGACATTATTAGTAAATGTCGTTGATTTGATTTGTTTTAGTTATTCACTGTTTCATAATGCAGCTTTAATTTTTAAGCAAATACTTGTAAATAAATACTAGTTCAGCAGAAATTTTAAATAGTCATTTCTGTTTGAAAGTTTAGTGTTTCCAAATAAACGACTAGTGAAAACTAACGGCAATTAATATCGTAATCGGAGCTCAACATCGAACCTAGTTTCGGTGACAAATTTTGGTTTAAAAATTATGAGTTTCCAACCTAATATTTTTACAAATGTGTTACTTCTAAACCCGTTAGTCGCTGTATCTGCTAACTAATCTCATCCTGTATTCTGTGAGAAATTCACTAAACGCATAGTAGATAACAGATTTTCGATTCCAAAATGTCAAACGTTATAAATATCCGTACCTAAAGAGCAGTTGTCAACAATAATGGAAATATATTTGGATAATTTATTGCTTGTGTATAATTATATGCCTAAATTATTCGCTACTGAAGCTATATTTATTATATTATCAAAATTAATTAATCTCAACAATAAATTATATACGTTCATTTCCTAGTAAATTAGGCACCCATTCACTTAAGGAAAACACATATTTTATACTACATTTCAATATTCAAATTAGGTATGTTTAGTCTTTATTCTTATAAAATAGTTTATTTCAACCTTTTTTCACGTTGCCTTATTACTTTTTCTTTTTCTTCTTTGAACTGCATGTCGTTGCTAGAAGCAATAAGACCTCATTTATCTAATGTACTTGTTTCGTGACAAGTTTTACTTTCATTTTAGTGCAATATGGTGACAGTTTAGAATCTCTGCAAGGTCAGTGAATAACGAACCGATTACTTGGTGACCCTTTCAAATATCTATCTACGTTGCTTACCAACATTTTGTTGAGTCTACTTTAAACAAATATTTTTTTCTATAGCGCAGTATACCTTGTATAGAATAGGGTCTCAAGTAAGTAAGGAACATGTTTTGTTTTCACTTGCATTTTAGCGGTTATTGGTCCTCAGCGTACAAAATCTGGAATATAGTACATTGTAAACACATTTTTATTTCCCACGGTAACCATAGACAACGTTAAGATTTTGCAGGATTGGTTTTATCGACTGAATATTAATAAAAAGAAAGTTGCTTTTGAATTTGCAGTAATTTAATAAAATCCGCAGATACACCAACGTTTCGACTGTCTTCGTCAGGGTGTTTATAAAATACAAATCATACAATCAAATTCATAAATACATAGATACATTCGACTCAGGTAACAGAGTTATATAAATGATTTTAAAATATTATTTATGTAACTCGGTTACCTGAGTCGAATGTATGTATGTATGTATCTGATTGTATGATTTGTATTTTATCAGCACCCTGATGAAGATTGCATTACAGTCGAAACGTTGGTGTATCAGAGGATTTTATTAAATGACTCAGGATAATTATGTTGATCGAGTATTCAGATTCAAATCCCAGTATTGCCTATTAACTAAATGTCGTTGTGTATAAATGGTTCAAGACTCACAACAAGCTGTAAACTGTACTAAAAACTAAACTTGTACAAAACATTTACGTTTGATACACGGGGTCCTCAATTCAACATGTTGATTGAGCTCCTAGATTTTTACTTGACGTATCTTCAGTGTAAAATCATGTTTATTTATTTAGTCGTGTACCTTCCATGACATTCCGCAATCCGCACATTTTCCCTCTGCTGTTATCATTTATGAATGAAATTCCTGTGTTTGGCGAATGCGTCAGTGTCAGCGCGGTGTGTGCATTCCGAATAAATTTGGGCGCGAAGCAAAACGCAAGTCTTGTGGGTGTTTATCGGCGTGAATTTATGGCACCTCCTGAAATCACACGCACGGCGCGGCGCGGCTACGTCAGCTGGAACGTGAAATATTATATTCGCATCGCGGAGACAACCTGGATGCAGGAGTAAATTATCCTACACATGTGACCGCCACCCACAAATCATCGCGATATTATGTAACCCGGCTTCATTTGCGATGTGCCAACCGTCATATTTAAATTTCATCGATAACAGCGGAATGCTGCATTTATATACTTCGCACCAACGAAAAGGGTGAATAACTGTTAACACTCGTGATTCATTCGATAACGACTCGAACCCAATGAAGGAACATCATCTGAAGTTCGCAAATATATAGTCGTATCCGAAAAATTGTCTATACTTAGTTTATTTTTGGGGCATTGTTTTTCAATGTATTTTCAATTGGAGTGAACGAGTTGGTTTCATCGAGCTCTTTCTCCAGATTTCTCCCCAGGTTTTTCTATATCTGTCTAAGGATGTGATTTCTTACCATGCGATGCCTCAATCTTCACCTGGTTTTCGTACTATTTCGGAATCTATTACAATTTTTATAAATACTTTAGCTTAGAATAACAATTTCCCAATAAAAATGACTTGAAATAAGATTGAGATAAGGGTTGTATAAAAATCAGATTTAAAAAATCAGATATTTTTATTTAATTCGGTAATTTTTTTAAACGCTAACGTTATTTTACTTTTATCTGTTATAGCTAATTAGAATATAGATATTTCATTCGATGTTGTTATAATCAGATTTTCCTGTACACATTTCAAACTAAATATAACAATTTTTTGCGTTATAAATTCAAAATAATTACCAGTAAAGTCGTTTTACCGAAGAAGTTAAAGAGATTTAGTAAATCTGAAATATTAAATAACAATTGTAGAACAAGTTATGATTTATTAATCATTTAAAAAAAAACAATGAGATTTAAATCTAATTTAAAGTAATGCATCTTTGGAATTTAGTACATGTGATACAAAAGACCTTGTCTCTCCTAGGAATATTAAGATATTGATACAGAAAATGTAAAAAAATTGAAATTGATTTCAGAAAATGTTATTTCTTATTTTCATGAAATACCAATTATAGATCAATCGTATAGAATATTTAAAAAATAGTAGATTCATGTATTTACATTAGATATATGGTAGTCCCATTATTAATTTGATTTTATTTCTCATAATTTGCAGAAAAATAAACCAATAGAAAAAAATGTAATAATTGCAGTATATGTTTTAGGCTAATTTGCAGTTTTATCGTTAAATGATCTAAATTCGAATTTGCTTTAAAAAATTTATGGATTCAGGTTTCTTGAAATCGGATTTCAAATCTCACAAATTGTTTAGTAATTTTTCTCTTTCAGTGTCAGATCTAAAACTCCGTCATGTTGAAGCTCGCTAAGTATATCACATTTCTTTTATTTTTATTGTCTTGAATAAATTGAAATTTATTGCTAAACCTGATTTTTTCTCATTTTTCTCATTGCTCTTAACGTTAACTACATTGTCCAGCCCATTGTAAATCCGCTCATGGTGTGTAGCCTTGTTCGATGCGTATCGTTTGGTATTCACGTCTGATTCGGACCGAACGTGCGAAGCGTGGTGTACCGACCACGGTGTCTGTAACGCGACGGGCATTTCAAATACCCGCACCAACACATTGTCCTAACATGTTAGTTCCTTACACCTTACCAGTGAGATAAATGTAGATATTGGAATATAACTGCCAATCTAAACAGGAAGATCGAAACGGCTTGTTAGGTGATATCTAGAAACGTACAAAAAGGAATAGTGATATAATTATTATCGGATTTTTAACAGGTTAATAAATAAACAGACAGAGGTTGCTTACTGTTTAGCATGCTTCAACTAGAATTAAGTGGAGTGTGAAATCTGAATTTCAAATCCTATATAAACAATGAAAAAAATCTGTTGCGGACACCACATGATTTCCTTGTACCCTAAATTGTATACATTTTTTGCTGTACCTACTACAAAATTATTTCACTTGAAAGTGAGATCATTCTACAGTCAACATTAAATTATTAACAAGTAATCAAATGTTTCATACAAAAATTGAAAGCTTACTAAACTATTATTTTTATAGTGACTGCCAAACGTAAAGTGTCTTTTTGAAAAGCCCTATTGGAACCAAAAATAGAGGTACATAACTAGAAAAATCTTCAAATTCAAAATACCCTTTTCGCTCTACCGATTGCAATAAAAAAGGAAGGTGCAGAAATAGATGTTATAGCAGTCCATATACAATAATTCAACATTCTACGTATAATCATTTTTAAAGTTAAAATATTGGCAAGTAATTTGTTTTTTTAAATGAAAAATATCACATCTGCAATTCAAAAGCTTAAATACGTGAAATTTGTTTACAAAACTTATCAGATACTATATCAAACAAACAAGTATTTTATGTCACAGCAATATTTGTAGCTTTCAAAACAAACATTGTAACGTAATACAATAAAGATAAAAATCAGTGTAAAACAAGCGGAAATAGAAATTTGTAAAACAAACTACTGCATTCAGTATAAGTAAATCTCGCGTTAGTTATATTTTAACAATGCATTCCACTAAATAGAAACATTGTCATATAATATACTTCATTTCTTTGATTAAAGGTGGAAGAAGAAAGAATGAATAACTCAATAGCTTGCAGTCAGAATAAGCAATGTGAGCTCTGGTTAATCCATGAGTTGTGGCAAACACAATTTAACTTCATTCTTTTTCATATAAACCAGTAAATATAAAATTGTTTGCTACAGAATCAAATTTTTTTAACCTCTAATTTGTATTAAATGTAACTCTGCTTCTTTTAGTGGTTATGTGTTATTCGCCTATAAAACCATTTGTTAAGCTTCGTTACAAGCAGAAAATTATCTGCTTACATAGGACGCAATTACAACAAAGCGTATTTGATATCGTATCAACATGGTTTTATCCGAATTGGAATCAATAAAACAAGATAATGTCTGAAAGTTCTAGAGGCTTTATAATATTTTACTTTAAATATTTGTTAAATTCACATTTTTCATTTTTTGATAAAAAAATAATTTATATCTAACAAAAGACTTATTTTAAGTTTGACTTGAACTCAAGTAACGATAGCTTATGAAAAGAAAAAAACAGAAGAATTGAACTTATTTTCAAATAATTGAATAAAGTAGTTTTTTGTTCATTTGAAAAAAAAGTTCTAGTTTGCATTTATTCTTGTGATTATCCCTTTAAAACTATTCGTTGTTGTTGTTGTAAGTTCTTAATCAGTGCGTCACCTTATAATTATTTATTATTATATGTAAAATTAGCTTTATACGTAAGGTGAATATAGTAACAAGTATTCGTTGGTAAATCCGCTTAGCAATTTGCTGGAGAGTTTCGTCTAATTCGTGCTCATATGAGCTTGGTGTATGTGAGTTTCTTGTAGTATATCACTTGGCAAGACTTGCTATAAATCAGCGTTGCTGGTGGTAATGAAATACCTATACACGAGCATGCGGGGGTAGTTTGTTACTCGGCGTGTAGTGTAATATGCCAGGGCGCCGGAATGAGGGATGCACTGAAACTTGAGCATAATTGCGCACTATAAATACTTATCTGATATGAGTAATTAGAGCTCGCGCAAAGACAACGAGTGTCCGGTGAGATAACGGATGATAATGCCGCATCCACCGAACTCACCATCTTAAGTAACGCTATTCTAAAAATAGTTACTAGTCATAAACAAATTATCTACGCGTCTTCTAATCTAACAAACTATACTAAGATGTACATTTTGTAAGATCTACATTACTAAATAGTTATTTAAGTTACATGGCATGTAAAAACTTGTACGTCTCTATTTCCGGGGAAGTTGTAGAAAACAAAACGATCCGTCGAGGTCCTAGCAACTCTCGCGAAATTGAAGATGTATATTATATATAACAAGGTATGTTTTTCTGAAAAATTCCATATAAATATTTGAAAATACAGCCCGTTTGGCATATGTCATCTTCTTGTATAGCTCTACAGCTCTACAGATTTTGAGCTAGAGTTTTCTAGCTTTAACTTTCATTTTTCTTAAGTCTGCTTCGACGTCGTGTAGCCATCTTTTTTGGATCTTCCTTTTTTCTCTTACTATAAAATTTTCATTTTAATATTCTTTGAGGCATTATTTCTTTATGCATACTTAAAACGTGACCCAGCTATCTATTTTTTTGGGATTTTTCGCAAAATTATTACACAGGAAATTTAAAAATTATTAGCATTGGGATGGCTTTTGATCAAATTGGTAAACAACGTTACCATCTAATTGATTAAGTTATCATTCAACAAATTGGTATGCACTATGTTTGTTACTTAAGTGTAAACAGTTGATTCCGCTTTATTTTCGGAGTAATTCATTTTGGACGAATTGGGGAACTGCCCTAATTAAAAGAAAAAACTAATAATAAAATATGAAATAGAACAGGAAAGTTATTTAAATCTAGCATTAAAGTAATTGTTTCAAAAATAATGTTTCCTACCTGTTTTCTCTCACTACGAAGTACCCTAATTCTTACCCGAATATAATTTGATGAAAATCATGCTTCCTAAAAACTAGTCATTGTAATGTTTTCTACCTGAAAATGAGGTACCCACTTACTGTGAAGTACTCTAATTTTTACCCTACTATAAAATCAGCGTCCCTGAATACTAGTCATCGTAATGTTTACTACCTCATAAAAAGGTGCTCACTCACTGTGAAGTAGTGTAATTAATAATGTAATGTATTTAGATCAAAATTACCCTCCATAAAACCTATCCACCATAATGTTCACTACCAAAGAAACGGCTATTAACTTGCTGTTAAAACCAGTACCAATAAGCGAAAAGTTGGCCTAATTAAACTTGCAATTTGTATATTAGTTCGGTTTCTGTTCTTGGAGATTTGGTCCAAAAAAATGCCTACCCCAGCTTAACTATATAAAATCGACTATATTTCAAAAGAAGGATCTCGTACGATAATGATTACGTATCAAACTATAGCTATAAGTATTGACGATGGTGGAAGGTTGTGAATGAATGCAATCCGGGCCGGGTCGAGTGAACTACTTTTTCAACCGAAACCGTGGAACCGGATGGCAACCTTTCGGCGAGCTGAAGGCTAGCAGACGTTCGCGGCGCTCGATGCAAATGTGCGAGTCCACGTCGCACGTCCACAACGTCGACCTTATCTGATCGCCATTTGCATTCGCTTATGTAATTAAAATGTGAATGCGTGAATATGCGACTGTTAAAAACTCACTCTTTATGGGAATCAACAGCTGTGCAAATGACACTACCACGCTTTTTAGCCTTCAAATGAAAATGTAATATTGTTAGCTGCAGTATTATGCATACATGAAAAAATTTAAATATCTGCATTATTATTTTACTTGTTTATGCAAAAATTCAGTTGTTCTCACTCTATTTGCAAACTAAGTTATTATTTGTTTAATGCTTTCTGACACTTTATGCGATTTTGATCATATTATGGGAAGATCTTATATAAGCCAGAATAATCCCCTTAAGATTTTGTATAAGATAACATAAATTGTAATAATATTTCAATGTTGTCGCAGCTAACCACTATAGTTAGTACTCTTTTATTTCCTCATGCGACTTTATGATCTTAATATAATTTCAGCATTCAGCTCAAGGATAATGAGATTATAAGATCTGGAAATTGATCCCAACTAATAACAGTACAATTCCAGTATGCTCTGATCCAATTAAATTACAGTATTTTGGTGAATCGAGCTAATCAGATTCAAATCTCATTGACAATTGTCAGTTACTGGTAGAGATCTGCGCCGCCGATTTCCGCCGCCGCCGCCGAAAAATTTTTTACGCCGCCGCCGCCGCTAAAAAAATATCGGCGCGCCGCCGAGCCGCCGCCGAATAAATTCATCGGCGCGCCACGCCATTTTATTATTTTTTTCTTTCAACACAAATTAAAACTTATGTAAACGAAGATGACAAAAGTCACAGTTCAGAAAAAGGGGAAAGAGTAGAAGAAATTGACAATGTTGACTATTTATATATATATATATATATATATATATATATATATATATATATATATATATATATATATAGGTATATATATTATCATTTTGGAAAAAAAATAGATTACAATTTCCTTGGTGTACCGCTTTGGCTAAAAAATTGGCTCTGTAGTAACTAATAAGAGGTCAAGACTGAACCCAGTATATGTAGATAAAATTATATTTATACATGACAACTATAAATTAACTTGTTCAGAAAAATAAAACAATGTATCAGCATAATTTATTTTTTCCTTTCTCTCAATTTTTAAAACATATATACCTTTTTAGCAATATTTTTTATGTTTACAGCAAGTTCATTTACAATTTAATTTTTATATATTTTATCGGCGTACGTCGACGCCGCCGCCGACGTCGAGTTCGGCGTGGACGCCGGCGCGCCGCCGGCCGCCGATGACTTTTCATGTAAGCGCCGCCGCCGGTAAAAATGTTATCGGCGCAGGTCTCTAGTTACTGGTAATTGCTGTGGAATTTATACGACTAAATAGGCGTTACATAGATATAACATTTGTCAAAATTGTGAAAAATTAATTGAAAAAATATATACATTTTGGGGAATTGTCATGCCGAATACCATTCCTAACTAGAATTTTATTTGTAATTTTTGCCTAACTCACTCCTACTTGTTGCTTTGGAAAACGGTCAATCATTTTAATTTTCGTAACAAGAATCATTCGTGACCATAACGAAAAATATTTCAAATAAAATTCTAGTTACTAGTGGTATTGCATATGAAATCGATATCTTAATAAGATGCGATAATTTTATATTGTGTTTAATGCTATCGATATGTTTTTACCGAGTTTTTACCTACATTTTAATTATGTACGATTTCAGTTTACAGCTTCTTTAAGTAGAATAACTCGAATACAGCATCATTATATATTATTTAGTTAAAAAATGGCGAAACTGATATTAGAAACCACCATTCACATCCCGTCAAATAAGTGAGCCACCGCTATCCGCTTTTAATTTTTCGTTTTTAATTCTTAATTGAAAATATGATTACTGCAAACCATTGTAGGAATGTCGGAAGCGGTGGCTCATTTAGTTAGAGCGCTCCGATTCGAAATAAGCGAAGTATGAGTACTGATTTCGAAATCTCTACATCGTCAATCTAAAATCAATTAAAATTGCAGCAACATAAATCATTAAACTTCAAGTAAAGCTTTCTTCAGGACGGAAAAGGTTTCTCATAGAATTCTAGTACTACAGATGATAACATTGCAGGATATTAATAATATATTACTACATTTTTCATGTATTATTATTCTCAAATTTTTATTTTCTTTGCAAATGTACAAAAACTCCATATCTCCTTTCGCATCCCGACTCCCAAATGCAATGAACAGTTCCTAGAACCGTCCTCGTGGCTGTCAGCGTGTTTGACACAGTCACCTAGGCTTGTTGGCATCTCTCGGGGTCTCGGGACATTCCCAGCCTCTGTCGCGGCCCGGTTTGGTTTCGTAAGAAGCTGTCACCCGCCGACCAGGCGTTCGGGTGTTCGACAACGCCCGACAGCAGACAGCCTCGCCGCCTCTACACCGAGTCGGAGAAACGGTTTTTGTTAATTCGGATACAATAAAACCATCGCATACTAGAACCCGGTGAATAATTTCTTAAACGCCATCCAATGGCATAGTATATAAAAAATCATCAGTGAAAAATACACTAATAATGTTTTCTAGATCTGAAAAAGAATTGTATCGAAATATTATCGAAATTCTGAATATTTTCGTAGCTCCAGATACCTATTACAGCTTGTATCCCTAAATATTTATTTTCAATAGAAAATTGATTTTTCGAGTGGATAGCTAATAACTAGAAAAGAACATTTTTAGAGGAGCAGTCATTTAATAAATTCTTTACGTAAGTGTGTGTTCTTACCTACATTTGACGAAAGGTTTCCATAAAGAAATCTACATGTTTTTCTTTAATCATTTGAAAAATATTGGTTTTTTATTTGACTGCTATTTCAAAAGATTCTTTCCAGCATTAAAAAGAATAAAATAGTATATTCTGTAACAAGCGCAGAAATGGAAATTGGTAATTCTGCATGAGCAGCAAACTGTTTTTTCTACAACCACTCTGGTAAACGTTACAGAACAAAAATACATGCACTATTTGACTTACAGAACAATATGACGCACGTAAACTACTGAAGAATACCTTCACGTATGCGCAATGGTGGCAAATACTATGAGAAATGATTTCTCACACCTTAACCCAAGATTGTATGAAATACATAATTCTGATGCTTTATATAGTGTGAGAAAAGTGTCACTCTCCATAATGGTCGTAGAAAAACTTTTTTAAATAATACGAAACGGCTAGGCAATTTTTAATATCCGTTGATAGTAAGTAGATTGTAACGAAGTTTTATGAATTTGCCTATAGTAGAAATCAATGATTTCCTAATATTTTTGTCGCATAAAAAATATATTATCTTAAAAGCTGTTATAGATATCAACAATAAAAAAATCAACACATTTTGATTTGTTTAAAATTGCACACTAAAGTATAACATTGGCTCTATTAGTTTTTAAACTATTATTTATTCAAATAGATCATTTTCTATTAACATGCTTTAAAAAACTTTGCACGTATCTATTTACTTTTTGCAGGAAAAAAGATAATCGAAACAATGAATTTTTTTATTGCAAATCCTAAAAATATGAAATTGGAAGCGAGAAATTGTAAAATCATTTATTATTTTTTATCATTTTTTAAAATAGAATAGTATGTACGTTAATCATATCATTTTATTATCTCAAAATTTAGAATAAAAAATTGCAGCTAAATTTATACACAAAACGAAAAAAAATTACCAAAAACTTACAAAATCATTGCTATGTTTTTAGAAGTATAACATTTAGTAATATTTGATCTAGATAAATTTATAAAAGAACGAATGAACAGATCTTAATTTGCGGACATTTATCAAAATCTAGAAATGTCAGAATTTGGACACAAATAATCCAAACAATACTATAGACTTCAATTTGTTCAACAAATATTCTAGATCATCTTCTGATGCAAATTTGACATAAGTTTATGCTATAAGCCAACGTAGTATATATTGGTTATTGTTTTATAGTTGAGTATTTTTCCTGCTTGTTATCGTGGTTGATTTCTCCATCGCCCCGATCACGTATGCGAGCAATTTCCCGTGAATGTTGTAGAGATTTATAAACTTTTCATTCTTGTCGAATTCCCCAGATAGCGTATTTATTGTCACATATCCCGCGATTTTTTCCCCGAGTGCAAAAAGCATAATTGCTAGAAGAGGCGAGGTTTACACCATTGTCGCGTAATGAGTCTCTCAGGCCATGTTGCCGGAGATATTAAGCCATTATCTCTCTATATCGCTCTACCGGAGATGTAACTGATTTTTATTCTATTGATTGCAGGTAAGCGATGATTCTGGATTCCTCCTAGTCCAGCAGTGGTGAGTTTTTACAGACAGAAAATGGATGGTTGTGGTTAGATTAAGTACAAAAAGTTACAACTTGGAATTGGATTGAAATATAATGAGATATGCCAAATGGTAATAATTTAAACATGTAAAAACTGTATTTTGCTGACTAAAAGAATTCATAAATGGTGGACAATTTGCGGTAAAACAGTTTGATAATAGCATCATTTCAGCCAATGCCAGTGTTACAAAATTGCGGTAGAATTTTGAACGGCTAAATCTCTTATATTGTAATAAAAATTTGAAATAAAAAAATACAATATTCTTCAAGATTACAAACTATTCAATAAATTTTATATTAGTTCAAAATATTGGATTGACTCTAATTATTTTAAATAATATTTAGAAATCATTTAAATAAAAAAAAAACTGGTGTGGACAGTATATGAGTTGCTTGTACGCCTATTAAATTATACACATTTATTGCTGCATTTCGTTAAAACTTATTTTATTTGAAAGTGAGATACAATCTTCTAATCAGTCTCAAATATAAAATTTCAACATTGTTCGTCTACTTGTTTTTATTCGAAAAATTCAAAAAACCCTTTGCGATTACAATACTTCCCTTACATCGCACAAGGAAATAATTTAGTATTTATACATAGAAGAACGACGCAGAAACTTAGTATTAACCAGCTTTACAATAGTAGGGAAATCTAAAAGGGATTAAAGCAGTGAGATCAACGGACATTTGACAAAGTCAAGTTGTTCATTCATAAGATTTTTCTTTTCATTATAATTTTTCTATAGAGGAACACGGTCAGTTTTGGACAATTCGTTAAAACGTAACGTTATTTCCCTGCTTTCAGTTTTTAGTAGTGTGTGCATAAAATTGTGAATACGAATATGTGGAGACCGTGGAAATATAGTTTTGTGGACGTGAGTCATGCTGAAACAACAATTATGTATTTATTGTGTCTTATTTCTTATTATATATTTTCAATTTACAAAATTTATACAAAATAAGTACAGCTTGAATTTCTTTAATATAGCCCTGTTTTCACTTTTGAAGTAATATCTTTGAGTTGGGATAATTTATAACTCCTACAAATCAAGTCAAAAATGAACAACTATTCGTCAATTTTGCCCTAAAAATTCATTGATGTCGTTATATCACTAAAGATAGCAAATAAAATAAAATACCTTATTAATAAAAAAATGGCATTTGGCAAAAAGAAAGACCGTGGTAAAGTATGAAACTCGATGACTCTTCTAGCGTTTGCTCCGTGCATGATGTATAGAGCTCAATTATACAACGACAAGGCATTGTTTTAGCCGCTGACAGCCTACATTGATCGATAGCGTTATACGCGCCGTTATCAGAACACGCCAGAGAAAGACAGTTGCTTATGGTTTTTACGTGTATCAGTACAAAACGCGTATCTGTAGTGCGACCACAGTCCTATAGGTATTAATGTGCACAAGCGGTTACGATATTTGTAAAAGTTACTTGTTTGTTTTTTATTTTTTGAAGAGGACAAAATGATAAGAAAAGAAATAAATTGTAGTGATATTGAATTTATACATTATAATATTTATCTATTGAATTTGTACAATATTATATATATCGTGGCCATATAATAAGTATAATAGTGTACAACTCGTTTGAAATGTCCATTTCATATACATACGTGAGTCTAGCAGTCATTTTGATATTTTTCTTTTCGTCCAGTATACGCCGTGGATACTAATTATTTATTCGTAAATATCCGTTTTTTGTGACGAGGATAATTTTAGTATTAAATATTTTAATGAAAATATCGATAATACAAACATTACTGTTTCCTATTAAGGGGAAATTGTGGTTATGCGGTTTATTTTCATCATATTTCGATATCGGCATCTAAAAACTCAAGTCCTTCACGTAAGCGAAAACGAATTCACATATTTAAATATCTAGAACTGACGGGTATTTAAAATTTTTATTTATAATATTTTTTTTTGTAAGATTTCTATAGTACTCATTTAATACGAGTATGGCAGTTTGCAAGTCATACGAGTAAGAAATGGGAATTCCAAGCGAGTTGTACACTATACATTTTCTACTACAATATTATTTCCTAATTCATTTATATTTGAATAATTAAGATGTCTCCATTTCACTACTTCTTAGCAACTAGCTACAAAACAAAAATTTAACAATACGTTAACAGAACTGTGAGATATGAATTTATATCTTAACATAACATTGTCTATGGTTACCATGAGAATTGAAAATGTGTATACAATATGCTATGTAAGCAATTATCGTAATTATTGTAAAAATAAAATTTATTTGATTTGATACATTGATAAAAATGTTAATTAGTGACATAAAATGGATTTTTAGAATATAAGTTTATCTATTAAAATATAATAAACGTGCCAAGAAACAGATGTTATTATAAGTTTATACTCACGAAGAAAATTTATTATCATTTAATTTAATACATACATTTAAAACAAGTAGTCATAGATATAATTGAAGTTAAAAGGCAATAGATATATATCAGAATCGCAATAATACAGATAATTACATTATTTACATTTTATAAAGTGACTTAAACTCTTCATTTTCAACACAATACAAAATTATACATATATCAACTCGTTAAATGCTTTACAAAAACATCTGTCTTTCACTTTTAATAACAAAATTAAATAAATTATAAAAGAACGTACATATTTACTTCAACAGTAAAGTAAATTTTAAGTGGGAACTTTTGTGGTGATGTTAATGAATGTTCGATCCTCGTGATGTTTCATTATTGAGAAATCACGTTATACTGCGTACTTTTTGCCGGTGTTCATGAATTACGTATACGTCTCGTGATTTAAACTCCTCGTATGACCAGTGTTTGGCTGATTGCTGCGTATAAATATGATCGCAAGTTTTTCAAAGCCAACTTTGATGTTTCCATTAAAAACTGAAGACATATTCGTGAGGAAAAAACGCTGGAGTTTTATGAATTTAGCGGCTGACGAAAAACTCAACTTGTTTTACGGGTTATGGAAATGGAGTTGAGTTGAGGATGGGAGAATGAAATCTTACAGCAAATATGCTGGCCTTATTAAATAAACATAAATAAGTTTAAATAAATTTGTCACATTGCTTCATTTGATGTTTCCTAATCTCATTTATAACATTTTTTTTCTTCATTTAGATACTGTTAAGTTTCAAGTCAAAACAACAAACCTTCAAATTAATAAATAAAAAACTGTAGAGTTATATTATAAAATAAAATGTCAACAAATGTTAATTTCACAATGTTTTAAGATGTATCATTTTATTCACGTAGGTATATAATAACGATAAAATTAATTTTAATAACAATTTTCCTTTCGTCTTATCATCATAGTGTTTGTTCACCGTTATAGGAAAACATTTTCAAAATCTGTTGTTCCCAAGGTTAAAAAATGTATCAGTTCCCAAGATCTACTTAACTAGTGAGTTGTCAAATAAAAAATTTAAAATGTAGAATAATTGTAATTATAATTAATATTATCATTGCGGCATCTAATTTCCATAAAGAGATCTATGTTAATTATACAAGGTGCGTAAAGATTTAATCAGAAAATTATTTCTAAAAAGTATACAACTATGCGAAACGAAGAATGCTGTGTACGGATACAATAAATATTTTTATAACTTAGATTTTTATGTATTAGAAAATGTGTAACTATAAGTTTCCATAATGCAAATGATATGGTATGGTATATTAGTAAATTACTTATAATTGTGTACAACCACATTTTTAAATTACGTTAAGTCTTATGCACAAGTTTATAAAGTATGTACATAAATAATTGATTATAATATACCGAAGTAGTAATGAAATAATTGTGAATGTAAGGTACAATTTATTTTTGCTAATTAGTAAATCTGGGATTATTCAGTGTTGATTGCATTAATTTTCAAGCGCTACTTACACTGTCTCTAAATAACAAAAATAACATTCCCTATTAGAGATACCACTCTAATGTACTTTTAAAATCAAAATGCATCTCTCCTACCACTCCATCTTTCCCACACTTACCCTACTACATATTTTTATATATACATTCTCGAAATGGTAATGTAAAATATTTTATCAATGAATACATTTTCTTTTTTTTTGTAAGATGTTCGCTACATCTTTATTTTATTTATAAGTACAACTTTTCCTTTTATTTATTAATTCATGTTGCGAAAAATTTATTTTACAAAATTATCTAAAAGGAACATAGATTTTGTTCTAATTTTACATTTTCAAATTGTAATTTCATTAACAAATAAGGCCAATACAAATTAATTTAATAAGATGTGTATACATAGGTGTGAATCTAAATCTTAATTAAGTATTCATATGGGAGCGGGGTAAAAATATTTCATAAAATCATCAAAAAGGAACGTAGATTTTATTCCAATTTGAAATTCCATTAACAAATAACTTACAAATAAAGCCAATAGAAATGAATATAATATGAGGTGTACAGATAGGTGTGAATGTTAGTTGAGTGGAGAATTGGGTGCATGCAACAAGTCTCCGCTGGAGCTGGGACATTATGACGTGTAAGGTTGGCAGCAGTGCGGCGCTGCTTGCGCCACCGCAGCCAACTTTATGAGATGGCCTGGCCATTACCTTCACAAGTAATGGACACTAACCGCCGCCACTGCTTATTCGCGCCCCCACCACCAAACACTTGTCCTCACGTTGCTCTATGTTCACCACTTTTAATTTTTCATATTATAAACTCTCATTGTATACGGAATAAATTTTACTTACAAATTAAATGTTACTTAATACAAGTAGAATTCGTTAAAGTAAGAAATTTTAATAAGGAAATTACATAGCAATAACACCCAAAATTGGCCTTTTTTCAACCAATATCTGCATATGAAAGATTGTTGAAATATAACTATATAAATAAGAACTCGTATAAGTATGAAATTTAAAGAAGAAAATTTGATAATAATAACATTGGGGTTGACTTGATTTAAATCACGAATTAAATCAATAATTTTTTGTTAAATCAGTGATTTAAATCAATTTTTTTAAATACTTAATACATTTTTTCTAATCCTGTTTCGTAATGTACTCAATTATTTAAGCAGTTTATTGTAAATAATAGTAACAGTTACTGGCAAACATTGAAAAATATTATGATACAAAGATAATTTTATCTACTTTAGTATGTAAAATTGAAATTTAGTTGTCAGGTTTTAGTTTGTAAAACAATAATTTAATAAAAACATTTTATTATTCACAGGTTGCGGAGCAACTATTGGTTAAATTTTAAATAAAAAATTTAACTTATCGTCTTTGAAATAACAATTACTTATTCGGTAGTTAACATGAAAATTTTCTTGTCGGAGAAAAATTTATTTTCAATCCAGAATAACATTGACCATAGTGAGGATTTTTTCAAAACTTTTAACGAAATGAGTTAAAATGATTTTCCGGATAAATTGCGTATTAAACCTTAGTAGAAATATATAATATTAATTATGTTATATATAATATTAAAAAAAAATGTTTAATATGATTGAAAATCTTAAGTTAGGTAATATTTAGTTTGTGGATCATTCTATCTCTAAAAATTTAAAATCAGTATTGCTATAATTCATTTCTTCTTATATAATACTAGAAAAAAATGAAATTTTTAAAATATCTGTTAAAGCTTAAAAGTAGGTACTATTTATCTTACAAATTCTTCATTTTCTTTATTTTTTCTGTACACTTTTCCCTGTGTGTCTCAATTTCACCGCATAGTTCTCCCATTCCTGTGATTATCATTGAATTATTGTCTGTAGCCGGTTAATATATTTTCCGAATCTAATCCGCTTGCCTTAGAACTATTTTGAGTGGGCATGATACGCTACTGGTACTGGTTATCTCCTAACTAGAACTAGAGACTAGACACTAGACACAGCGTAGAACACTACAAGGGGCCATTAATTTTAGGTATCAATTAAAATTCAAAGGATTTTTTTTTGCTAGTTGTTAATAATTTGATTGCGAAAAGGAACAAAAAATAAAATAAAATTAAATTTTTTTATTCAAGATACACATGATACATTGCAGTTTATTTCAGTTTCAGTTATTTAGTTATTATTAACAATTTTGAAGCAAGAAATAATAATTAATTTTGTTGGCACTGATAATGATTTAACTATTGATAAAAATCGGAAAAGCGAATAGTTTACTCTTCTCATTTTTAGTTTCATTTCGAGTATCTTGTAATAGTAAATGTGAATTTTGAAAAAAATATTAGAAGAAAGTTAGTGTAATAGCAGAGAGTACTGATTTTTTAAAAATGAAATGAATTCAAATTTATATAGTAATTTGTAGTGTGCTATTTTATTTCTTTAAGTGTTAAATGTTTTGAGCTTTTAATTGTAGCATTTTATTTATGGAACTTTCGTAACAATATTTTTATTTTGTCTAGTGAAAATTTATTCGTTTTTAAACGTTTTATATATTTTTAAACTTCTACAAAATTAAAAATACTCCACTTATCAAAGTTTATTTTTATCCCACAAAGAGATATTTTGTGTTTCGTAACATTTCGTTAGCTAAAATCTAACCTCTTAGATCTTAAGGCGGTGCAAATAAAAAGTGAGGATTTCTCATGTATTTAAAATACGAGTTGTGTGTGGATATAAGTTGGGCCTAAAATACGCGCTGGTGTAATGAATGTCTACTTACGATTTAATAACTGCGTGCGTCGTAAATCTCGCCGCGGTGTCAAACGTCAAGATGGCGGCGGCGACGTCGTGGTCGTGTTGTGTCGGCGCCCGGCCAAATTCCGACGCCGACGATGCAGACGGCGTTAGCATGGAGGAAATTTTTATAATTTCAGCGTTTTATTCCCACATTCACAGTACAGGACTGCGTTATTTACTTTTACAATTTAAATACACTTTTAATTAAAGCATTATTTAATTATATCACACCAACCGGTTGTATTGGTGAATTAGTTAAAGTTAGAACAAACCAAACAACAGTATTTTCAAACGGAATTTAAATATCTCTTGTCGTTTCTGAGATATTTGCTGTCAAAGTTACACTCAAATAAGTGTGTTTTTTGGATTTATCTCTAAAATGGGTAGAGATACAATCTGAAGGATTATACCAGTGGATTCTACGAGTAGAATTACATAAAGAAATGTTTCCTTCGCATATACGTTCTTTGGAACGATTAGGTGAAAAATAAAATAATCAAAAAAACCTAATTAAAGTAGTTGAGTTTCTATCTACCCATTTTTGAAATGTGACGACACCCTGGTTTTGGGGACGTCACTGGGTGGTCCTATTGGAAGTTGTCCTGTCTGTCTCTCAACGGCTTCCCTCAGTCGCCATCAGCAGCGGTATCTGAAAGACAAAACGGATGCCCGGGTTGATCTAGGTCGGTGGGCCAGGGGTTAACACTAAATATTAGAAATAATTCACCTTGTATAATGATCTCAAACAATTGCCATACCCTAAATAAATAAATCGATAAAAATAGGAGAAAATACAAAATTTACAGTTTTAAATTTTTACAAAGAAATGAGGAATAACAAATATTATTTTTCATAAATAGAAACGAAATTTTAATTTAAATCATTACTGTAAACTGCTTCAAACTTATATTTATGCATGTTTGATAAAGAAGAGGCAAATAGTTACAGTCTTTTGGCTTTTGTAGAAGAACAGGAAATACACATCTTTAGATGATAAACTAAAATCTCTTTCGGTTTTTTCTCTGGGAATATCACCCTAGAATATTTTTGAAAAATATTGCCCAACACATCACAAGACAAACAAAAAATCACAAAAACATCCACATACCAAAAAATAACAAACAAAAACTATGAAACAAAAAGCAAGGACAAAGAAGATGGCAGGAAATCAATAAAAATAAAGTGCGAACACAAAAATGTTTTCGCGCAGGAAGAAGTATGAGGATTAGAAAAAACAGTGCAGTGCAGGAGGGCGGGGCGGGGGCACATAAACCTATCAGCAAGTGGAGCATTCGTGGGACGTGCGCCAATGACTTACAGTCGTGTTTGCAGCGGGACCAACACACAGACACATTCTCTCGCTAATCTCAAAACCAATACGGCTATACACATATTTGATGAAAACCTTCTTTACTATCAAAAACATTATACATAGATACTCGTATACCCTAAATTCGAATCCAATCGAATTGAATTCTGTATTAAATATTACCTCCTTAACAATGATATTTGTGGTGCATTCTTTAGACAATTCTAACAAGAGTGCCTTGTAATAAATGCATTCTACCAGGGTTGACAAAATCACGATTTTTTTATTTTTTTAAATATTTATAGATATCTAAATGTTACTGCACTTTTTTAATTGGTCTAAAAACAATATAAATATTTTATTTCATAAATGAAAATGGAATCTGTAATAAAATTAAAACGATTCATCAGAATAAAACTAGGTAGAGTAACAAAGAATTTTTACTTTTAGTTACACATTTATATATTTATATGACAATTAAAGTGATAAAATATCATTTAATTTTAAGATATTGATATATACAGAAAATATTTTCTTATTATTAATATTTTTGTAGCAAATAATTAATTTTTTATTATATTTTTTTATCTTTAATAAAAATTAATGATTTTTATTAGAAAAAATCAGTTGATTTAAATCATGATTTATACTATTTTTTTATTAAAAGCAATTTAGAGCATCAAATAAAGTACAAATATTTCCAATATTTTGTTTACTGCCGATGAATAAGATTTATATCTTATAGGTATGTTTTAATATTATAAATACGTGCCTCTTTTAATTTTTTAATTAATTTCAAATTTTTAAAGAAGGTTCACTGATCAGGAAAATATTGTCAATTGTATTTTATTGGTGCAAAAAGACAAAAATATATAATAAATAACCTCCGATATCCGAAAAATCTAGTCACTCTATATATGTATGAATATATAATTTCTATATTGGCTAATCTTTTGTACAATAAATTGTATGTAATTTTTAAATACCTTCTTGTCTCATATATCAAGAAATAATTAAATTATTATATTATTCCTTTTTCTCTGTCTTGTAAGAATGAAAGTAGGAACCTATTATGGTTTGTAAAATACGATGCAGTAAAGACATTTGTAATATTTGGCGTTAATGTAGAGGGTGTGAGCCGTGAACACAACTTAATAATACTTAATATATTTGTCTTGGAAGTAGACAGCCATTGCGTAAAACTAATTCTGCAAGCCGTAAAATAAATATTATTTTATGTTTCAACTTCATCATTAGAAACCCAACTAATTTTAGCTTTTAACTAATTCTGTTGTTTCGTTTGTACACACCTTAACGCATGGCACGAAAGTTACCTAGATACCTGTTCCGTGCTTCAGAACTTAAAATATTCACACGCGTACAACTACATAAATATCCACAGGCGTGCTTCATTTACACCGATCATAATTCAAAATTAAGTTCAAAGACTGCTGCGAGGAACGAGTGCGAGCTTCGTTTTGGGAGCACACAAAAGTGGGAGGAAAACTTACAACTGCATAATTAAATCGGACCTTTTCAATTCTCACCACGTCGTTTCAACCCGAAGGAAACAATGAGGTTAAATAACATTTTTACTTATGTTCCTCAATAAACCAAATTTTCAATTGTTTGACAATCTAAAGTCGACAATTTTAATAATTTGGACGATTTATAAAATAATATTGTATAAAATTGTAACAATTTAATTTCAGTTAGGTTGATTATAATTCTTAAAATATTGATAAATAATTGATAAAAGAAATAAGAACACGATTTAAAAATATGGTAGAATATAGCCCTTTATACAATGTCTAATTTCATATATTTCCACTTTCAATTACATATACATGAGTGAAAATACTGTAGATAAAATTTTAAAATAATATTCCGATAAACTAAATATTTGTTCAAAATTTATTTTTATTTACAGCCAAATTCATAGTTAGTCCACTGATTAATGATCAACTGATTCAAGAATCAAGCTGATCTGTAGATCAACATTTTTTCTAAATGATTCACAGTTTTATTAATATTTTTGTCAGTTCATAATTTAACTAGGGTGAATTAAACTTTTTGTCATTTTTTTGTTGACATATATGATATATAATTATATTTTTCATATTTGAAAAAAAAATTGCAAAGAAGAACGAAAAATGGAGAAATTACAACGATTCCTATAGATTTGTAAGAATTAAAATATTTTTGATCAATCTTAAGATCCAAAATCTTATATACATAAAGACATATTTCAAAACATCAAAACGAGGATCATATAAGATGATCAGAACTTGATTAATGAAATACGATGGCTCAGTTGATCAATGATTTTTTAATGGTGAATTAAATTGTTTCATGGATTAGAGTTGATCAGTGGATCAAGCATTAAGCCTTGATTAAGGAATGATGAATTCGGTCGTAAGAAAATTTGATTTGAAACATCGATTTTGTAAGAAATATCATAAACGACTATTTGTCTGTCATACATATGTTAATCTTAATTTTCTTGTATAATTTGGTTTCATTTACCCTTCAAAAAATTAACATTTTAAAATAATTTATATTATTCAACATTCAATATACAGGTGACCCATTTAAGTTACGAATGCATTGATTCTCGAGTTACCAATGCATTCGCACCTTAAATGGGACACTGTATAAATCAATCCTGTAATATAAACCCATTTCAATTGTTTGATGATCATATTATCTAGAACATAATAACAATCAAACTAGTTCTCTCATCTTTATTATAGTACAAATAAAATACCATAAGCAAATTTCAAGATAGTTACAAATTCGAAGTACGCATCTTTGTTTCTCGGTGAATATTTAGAGTTGAACCATCCCAGCAGGCCGGGTTCTGAGAAGAGCGTGTATGCGGCATGTGGTGTAAGAGCCTGTGAAGAGACGGAGGCGTGGCCAGCAGCTCCTGCTGCTGCTGGAGATGATTTCGAGGATCCCCGCGTGATATATTACAAGGGGTCCCCTACAACATATACGAGTGTTGAAAAAATATCATGTCCGATACAGAATTTAGAAAAAAAGAATTACGGAGGTGATGCATTACGATAGCTAAGCGATAAATATCACACTTATACTTCATATTTCTCTATGGCACTATAATTTTATAGTTTCATCAGAAACATTTACACAGTTGGTTTTATTTAGTTTTATGTCTAACATATAAATAATTTTTATTAATACTACTATTTTATGTTATAGCAAATTATAAGTTTGAAGTTATTCTATTATTATTAAATGAGTTTTTCATTCGTTTCTAAAATTTATCATATTATATATAAAGTCAAGTTAAATCTTATATTATAATGTGCTAACATAATTATATAAAATTCTACGAATTTATTCATAAAAGATAATATGACATCTCTCTCTCTGAATAAATAAATAATAATAATAAGTATGTAGTAAAATCATGATTACTTAGTTATAAAAAAAGGAAGTAATATCTCATCAGGATAAAGTTTTGCTAATGCATTATTAATAATTTAAAGTAAATTTACTAGCATTACCATTATTTAAAAAAGACAATGGTTTGCTTTTAAAACTTTTATTTCAAATTTGACCAATTTTAATAATTTTTATTTTAAAGTGAGTAAATATGCTCAAAGATAAAATAATGTTTATATGACCAGTTTTATAAATTACAAAACCTATACTGTTTTCATAGGCAAAATGACAAATGTGTCATAGAAACACACATTAAATACATATTTTGAATAGGAATAGCACTCACTTTAATTAAGGTAGGCTAGGCGATTTTTTTAATACACCACGCAGTATTAATTTTAAATTCAATAGCTTTAAAAATTACTTCCATTAGACAAGTCACCAGAGTATATATTTTGGTTGCTATATAAAAACCAGAACAATATGTGTCCCGAAAATATTTGGGGAAGCGGGATAAACAGATCCAAACAGGGACGAATCCTGGATATCTGGAAAGTCTGATTTATTGTTCTCGTACAGTGGGTTTCAAATTGGGGAAGCACAAAAATATACGTAAATTTACACTTTATTTTTTATTTGAAAAAACTTCTGAAACATCATAGTTTTACTCACTTTAGCTATCGATAGTATCGAAACATTCTTAGTAGCGTATAACGACATGTTAAATTGTACTAAACGAGCACTTGTAACGAAAACAAAGTAACGAGTACTCTACCTAAAAGTAACGAGTAGTTACACGTACTTAAAAGTAACTAAACTTTACATCTTTAATGTCGGTGTCTCATACCTTATTATTAACATAATTATATATACTTAGGTGTACTATTTAACAAGTGGGACTAAAAATGTTCGCTAGGAAAGAACTACCTTTATTTTTTGCGATTTAAAAAAAAATATTTTTGTTCTATAATACATACAAATATATATATATATATATATATATATATATATATATATATATATATTTGTATGTATTATAGAACAAAAATATTTTTTTTAAATCGCAAAAAATAAAGGTATATATATATATATATATATATATATATATATATATATATATATATATATATACGCTTCGTGATAGGTGCATTTGTTCTAAGCAAGCAAAATTTTTTCTGCTTATACCGAAGTTTAACGAATAGTTTCTATCCCTGTAATATACACGCCGAATATATCATCTTTACATGACTGCAGATATAAGAACAGACAATGACACGTCACCAATGGCCGAAGCAAATTTATTTCTGCGTACCTTGGCTTGCGTTACACTGTTTTTTACATTTAATGAAAATTAGAAGTAAAGAAATTTGATTGAGTAGAAAAGATTACATTAAATACTACTAGCTAAAACTCATGAATAAGCAGAGCTTATTTTGCATACCTTGACTCTACGACATCGTTTCTCATAAATATAAGAATTATTAAGAATAGAGTTTGTGACAAATCCACTTTATTAATCTGACAACTAGTGTTATCTGAATAGTAATAAATCTATCAAACGAAATATACAATTATTATGTTACAATTTTGTTTTTAGTAAAAAACGTTCTCGGTAATTAATATTGCAGAAAAATCCTGTATGAGTGGGAGGTATAGTGTTGGTGTAGGTAATGAAAGTGGCGCTTTGCCTCTGCACTGGCTGCGCGGTGATCCAGCAACTTGCTATGCCCATACAGCGTATTTAATTAAGACGTTGGTTGGTATATCTCATTACGCTTCAGTAACGTCTAGGCCCAGCCCGCGGCGCATAATACAACTTCTTTTTATTTATGGCTGGTTACTCGTTATTTTACTTTGCAATTTTCACATAAATTTCCCGTAAAAATAAATCTTGATATACTCTCATATATTGTAGAGCTAAAAAGTAGCGAATTTTACGCTCGGTTTATTTAGTCCTCCATGCGTAACTAAACGCGCAGGATATGCAGTTATAAATGCATTGCATTTTGTCTTTCAAAGCTCACTGATGGATAGATGAATGGGCCCTTTTTGCAAACGCCATTAGTCTTCAATAGGAACATATTTAGGAACATGGCTCTATGCACCCAAATACATTCATAATATTTCCAACTACCATTACCAAACGTGTAAGTATGATGTCACAATTTTTTTTTATTTGAACATGTTTCTTGCAAACTTTACAGCAATATTAAAATGTAATACAACTGTTAAATTCGTTCTCTATGTTTCATTTTAAACGAGACAAGCAAGTACGTTGCTGTCAATCAATGTCGTAACCATGGATATAATAAAACCATGTTTTACTTTAAAAAATACTCCCGGTAGTAAAAATATTAAATTCCAATTCCAAATATATTTATGCAACCAAATATCGGTAATCTTTACTCTAGAACAAGTACATTACATAAAATTATAATGACTATTAGTTTGAAATTTAAAAAAATGAGATTCTTGTAGTGTGTACAAATTTACATGGCAATTAACATGCCTTACTTATTGGAAAGACTGGTCCTACTCAGACCAGGGTAAGTCAATTTAGTATTCAGAAATTTTTAATACGGATATTTTCCAATTGTATTCATTAATGCAATAAAATATGTAATTTTTATAAAAATATATACCATTTTATTTGTTCTCCGGAAAACGATATTTTAAATTCAATAGTTCATCAGCTCAGTAACAGTGAATATTACATGTTGAAAATAATATTTTGAAGAAAATAACAAATAATTCTAAATGTGTTGATTTTTTGTTTTTAAATGTTTTGTCAATAAATATTTATATTTACTGCAAATATCGTCTGTAAAACTTATAAATATGTAGTTAATTTTATGAAATTTATATTAGTATTATCCTATTAAGTCGACTCTCAAACATTTTGTTGATTCTTTTGCGATATATACCTGTCTAAAAACACTAACGGAAACAATGTATTGTACACAGTACGCACTATAGGTATAAGGAGTATTAAGATTATTAGATTGTTCATTTCCAAACTAATTACAGTATCTGTAATTTGAGACATTTAAGTCCTCATCTGAAATTGTGCTTTGCTATTTTAGATGTGAAATTTTTACAATGTTAATTTCATCCTGTCCTTAATGAATCCATGTGGAGCGTGAAATATAAAATTAACTTGATTCATGAAGTGGTGCAGTCCTAGTTTTGAGGTTATGTGGTGTGTTTCCTCAAAAGTGCTGTAAATACCTTTTGATTATGCATGCATGTGTCAGCATGATGTATGTCACCGCATCTACACAGCGCCCGCTTTCATAATTCGTCACCTGACGACTGTGGCTTGTCTCGTCAGCGCCTGCTTGATTGCTTCATTAGAGCAGCCCTAACCTAACCTCACCTACCCGGCACAATTACTGCCCGGCTTCAAATGTTATCAAAATTAATGTGCGCAACACGGCCGATGTTTCGCCGTTCAGCGGTGGCCGGCGTGTTCGTGTTCCGCTCACGACATGTTGTCTCCGGCTGGACACGGGAGTTTTGGGCATTTATTCCAGAATGGAAATTAACCACTGCCGGCGAGTTTCCAATAACAGATTCTACGCCCACTTCATTTGTTTTATTTCTCCCATTTCATCAAATTACATTTATACTTCTATCAAACAAATATGCAACCATTTTCAATATAAAAATTCAAATTTCATGTACTTAAATAAATACAAAATTTTGTGTAACAGAATTTAGTTTGGTTTGTTATTATATTCCGAAAGAACAATTTTCAAAGGCACCTTCATTGAAAATTAAATTTAGCAATAAATAAAGTACCTAGATAAAAAGATAAAAAAAAATATTATTAGAAAATGTTCAATATTTTCAACAACTAAATTAAAAAAAAACTGATGTGGACACCTCATTGTACGCTAAATTATATAAATATTTTTCTGCACTTCATTTAAACTTAAAAGTGAGATCATTCTAGGGTTAATCGTTATTCAACTTCCATTCGTTTCATGTCTTCGAACTTCGTTTCAAAATTACACAAAACTATTATAATCGCTGAAAAAATAAAGAAAAAGATATTGTTTTCATTTATTTCATACTTATAATGTCAATTTATTAATAAGAAATCAAATGTTTCTTAGAAAAATTGAAAGCTAACTAACTTATTATTTTTATTAAATTTCTGCCGAAAGTAAAGTGTCCTTTTGAAAACGTCAATTTAAACAAAAAATGCATAACATTATATAGCAGTTCCATAAAGAAAATTTAATCATTCTGCATTCAGGGATTGTCAGAGCGTATATTTCCGTCAAAATCTGAAAACCGATTTTTTTTCAATTCTTCTTTTACTTCGTACATGGATTTATAAATAATATTACCGATAAGATATTCCCAAAAATGTGCACTATATAACAAATATAATTCATGTTGTTTATATTAAAGAATATATCATTTTTCCATATTGGTAATAATCTTTGTAATTTTTCATTGAAATACAGTTCACAAGTTTAAAAATAGTTCTATTTTCAATTCTATAGGTACCATCTAAAGAGTAATAGGAGATAAAAAGTAATTCCAAGTAAATGTTTACCACAAAAAAATCAATTCAAAATAAACAATTTAAATATAATAATTATTTAATTCTTAGTATATACTATTGCACTCAGCAACAATTAAAATAATTGGGATTGTCATAATTAACAATTAAAACATGTGTTATTGGTATTAACATACGTAGATAATATCAAGGTATCGCTTACCTTTATGGGCAAGTACATATTTCACTCAATAAACATTGGCACTACATTACAACTGAAACCAATAAATAACACTTTTAATTCATGGAAAAAGTAACAAAGTGCAATATATAAATTTAAAATAAGATATCAGCGCGATTTATCATCCACACCACTTAATTACTTTATCAATAATCCATATGTATGAATCTTTCTGTTTGCTTGGGCGCCCTTTTCATTCAGACGCATAAATCTCTATTGGCAGTAACAAATAGTTACGCACCAAACATCTATTCCTACGTGTTTATTGCTAATAATAATTAGAACTTGTGCGCTGCATGTATCACACGGATTTTTAATCGGAATGCAGTAAATTAATTGGAGATTATTATTGGTTCAAACATTTATCTTTCCCTTTCAATAACTGGTTAATTCACTTGTTAGTAATTAGTTTACGTTTATATTTTTCTAATACTGGTTTTTATACGAAATCATAAATTCATATTAATCTAATTTATTTGAACTGCATACTATAAATTCTATATTTATACTTGTATTTGCTAATTTCAAACATTATTTATTTCATCAAATCAGATATATTACTTCAAATTTCAGTTTTAAATTTTAGATATAATAAATGGAAATTGAAATTGAAAGGTAATTAATAATAACAAATTATTTGAAATATAAAATTAAAAAATCTGATGACACCACATGACTTTCTTATAAGCTAAATTATGTATATACATGGCTACGACACTGATAATAAGTTTCATGTCTTATGCTAATAAAATTCAAAACACAGTCTATTGAAATTTAAAAATGATGTATCATACAATTTTAATTATTTTCTCAAATTATACAAATGAAATAATAATGAAAATTCGTTGTTTTCTTCGAATAAACAAACAAAAAAATCTGTTGAAATTAAGTACAAATTGATGTTAAAGAAATTCCTTATTTAATTACCTAGTATTTATCCATTATTATCTTTTTGTTGTGAAGTTATCTTTTAGAAAAAAAAAGGTCTGGAAATGCACTATCAATGAATACCAAGGAAGTAAATAACTTAGGTACTACTTTAGAAATCATAAATATTTAACTTGAATTTTGATTTATATTGCTGTCAAAATTTCGATATGCTATCTTTCATTAAATACGCATTTAAAATTAAATGTCTGTTGATATACGGGAGGTAAATCTTTAAAAATATATAAAATCCATATTTTTATGACAATTGTCATATTCAATGTCAATTTGTAACAAGACAGTCACTTATATTTTATACCCTATTTCCTAACAAAGACTTCCCTAACGATGAGCCTTGAAGGTACATTGTCCAGTTATCTTAGCCGGTACTTAATTTAATTAGCTCATTAGGTGTGTGATGGTATCAGGCGTCTGGACGCCATGGCAACTGTCAGGCGACGCCATCGGGGCATCGGGGCCGTGCGTGATCGCCAGAAACAAAGCAATTAGGGAATTATCGTGTGCGTTGCTTCCAACTTCAAACGCCATAATCACCAGGTAGACATAGGACGTAGGATAATTATAGGAGGATGATTGACCAATTGGGAACAGATTCAGAGAGGAAGATCGAAATCTGATGATTAGACGATAAAAAATAAGACCAAAGAAGAAGAAAGTGAAAATGCCCTCATTACAGAATAGTTTTCTTCAGCCAAAACCAAAATCGTAATCAAATATTCGGCTCCTGTTCTAGTTCAGCCAAAAATATTACCGATACCAAAACTTTTGTGGTTCAATAAAAATTAAGCTAAATTTTTATTGAAGAAAAAAATTTAATGTTTTTCTTAACTTTTAAGACATTATTCAATTATTAAATTAAATAAAAGAATTCAATTTATTAGGAAAACACTTTATTTTTGTAACGATACTACCTGTACTAAAGAAGTAAAGACTTTAGTTATCAATCACCTGCTCAGTACTATCACATATAATTACAATCAAATAAGTAGTCTTTTTAAGAAGCATTTGTTACTAATTAAAAAGCTCTTTTATAACGTATGCTATCCTCTTCTATAATAAGTCTTTGTCTTAATTGTCACCTTTGTACTAAGAGCATAAGAGTAGCGATAATAAAATAATAATTATATTTTCGGAAAGAGGAAAAATTAAATAAGATATAAAACAATCCAAACAAACCCGAAAGCGCCAGACATGATACGAACACTCACTAGTTTCGGTTTCGCCAATTTTTGTATACAAAAAATTGCCCTTTGAAACTGACGTTCCAATATAAGACGTACAATTTGCTTTTATTAAGTTTCCAATAGATTATCCACTCAAAACTCTCTTGTGAGAAAAAAAATGCTCTGTTTATTTATGATCTATTTATTACAAAATAACCCGGAGGTATGTCTTATATGCGTCATATTAATAAATAAATGTTTATATAAAATTTATTTTTAATTCAGTGAATGTTTTCCTTTATTATCTAGATTTATTATAAAAATAAAGAAACTCAATTAAGACATCCAATTCATTGTATTATATTAATTCATTATATTACGGCGGAACATTAAATTTTGAAGAAGAAGAACTAACCACATGATTTTTTAATTAAAAAAGGTAAATAGTTGTAAGTGAATCTATATTGTATACAAACTATCTTCTAAATTATGATATCTCCAACGATAGCAGCTATAAATTTGAGAATCGTCTAGTGCAAAAAAAAAGTCTAGTTAGGATCTCAGCGAAGAAGCATCGTGATTTTTCTTGTAAGTCACAAACACAATATTTATTTCATCAACAAATAAATTGTTACTCTTCATTTGTTCAAAGATAGTGAGTAAGTCAAGTTCGTCGAAAGAGGTTACAACGTTGGTTTGGAAGAAAAGTGGAAAAGTTTGTTAGGAAAGCGGTTGTTGTTGTTGAGATTGAGTGGAAGGCTGATTATAAGCGCGATGATGTACGGGTGCCATAACTTTATATTTGTCCTCTCAAATTTTTATCACAGGGACTTTTATCGAGCGCGCACTATTTCCTTCTTAAATTCCCATAAATTACTATTTGTGTGTAATCTCCTTGGGCTGCGTGCTAGGGAGAGTAGTAAATCATTGAGATCCCATTTTAATGGCGTGTTATATATATTTTTTTCTTCGGGAAGAATAAGAGACCATCTTTCATTTGTTTATCTGTTGGAAGTGGCCTTATCTGGCCGGGCCGGTCGGGAAGAAGCCCGAGCTCATCAACATGGGGGTTGGGGGTTCATATCGAAGCCACTTGAGAAGGTTCGTATCTCTCGCTGTCGCCGACAGGGTGGGACACCCCTAAATGGTTAATGGATGTTTTTAATGGCTGTTTTTACGCATTTCAAAAGTATTTATATACTTGTGAGTGAATTTTGCGCGACCGCTCATTTCCTTTACATCTGAAGGGACTTCCTAACAAATGGTGCCGCGTTATCAATGCTTTCTTTCTAAAGAACACCAATTTTATTATCATCTACTTGTATTCAACACAGAATATTCTACAATACAAGCATAATGACGCCGCTTTAACTTTAAATTGTAATAGTCCACCAGAAGAAGTGGTCTAATTTTATTATATTCTTTTCTATGACAACTTTCCTAGAAGGGAAGGGATATGACTTTAAACATTTGAATTGTAATAATTTTTTGATAATATTACTTATTTATGTAAATCGTGAGTTACTTTTTAATATGAGATCTACAGATTTTAATATATTTTAAATCATCGTGTATATCAATATTTTATGGATTAATTAAAGTACAGATTTCGTACGAATTGGAATTTTATTACGTTTAAAAGTACTACAATTTTATTACTATTAATTTGATATTTTATTAAAGAGATAATAATTTGATATGAACAAATATAAGAAGATTTCATAGAAGGCGAAAGGAAATATAACTTTTAATAAAATAAGATAGTTTTCAAGAAGGTATCTTTTAAGATATATTTACAAATATAATAATACAGATGAATGGCTCGATTCTGTTCACTTTTGTAATATCTGTAAGCAAATCTGTAAGACATGTAACCCTTACGATGGTAATTCTGATCACGACTGTAGCTTACAGAAAATCTTCAAATACTTACAGATCCTGTAAATTCGTACGGTGAAAAAAACCTCGCCGTAAGGTTACTTATGTCAAAAACAGAAATACATTTAAGTTTATTGCAATTTTGGTAAAACGGGATGACGATAGGTTTTTATAATAATATAGTAATTTTGCTAATTATAAGACAAAATTATTAACGAAATAGTGAAATGTGAGATTGACTCGTAGATCCTTCAAACCCATTTGAAATTTCAGATTTTTTTTTAATGTTTACAAATACAACTACAGCATTACAATTCATTAAAGATTTGGGTCTATTTATTTACATATTTCCTTTCTAAGAGATCAACGTATATTTTGTACTTTATACTATTATCCTTTTTCTTCTCATTTATCTTAGACAACAAAAAAGACAAAATAAGTGATGCAACTAAGGTGAGGTACGATATACTGAGATTTTGTGTAAAATGAATGCGACTATTATTTAAAAGTGACTTCCCCAACTCCGATTGTAAAATCTAGAAGCCGGAGTATTTTTTATGGGGTAGAAATATTTTTTGTCCATTTGCATTAAACCCCGCTTCATCAAGCAACATTTCCTCAATTTTACGACCCCCATTCATCAAACTATCCACTCTACTTCCCGCTCCGCTACAAAAAATTTCACGTACGTACCGAACGACTTTTGCAAATTTATTTCGCATTATCAATTTTTTTCTTCCGCTCTCCTTGGAAGTTCCGTCGGAGTTTTTTGCCGCAAGGTGGTGCTACCCTCGCGTGCTGCTTCAGACTTCACATCCAACTTTAGATTGTATAATGTACAAAGAAAACCCCTAATGTAAAATCGATGTGCGTTGTACGTGCGGGTGCGAGCGAGACGGCGCTATAGCCCAGGCAGGAAGCTGGAAAGAGACGCGCTGAATTGCAAACTGCAAAGTCGGTAATAAATCATGTGAAAACGAATGCTCGCGCCAGTAAGTTATCTATTCGGGCGCACTCGCTTCCATACCTTGGCTTCGCCTCCAACTCTGTAATTAAGTTTTTAACTTTCCTTCTGATTTGCTTGTCTAAAACATAGCCCCGCATAAGAGGAAATTGTTTCGTTATTAAATTCTACATCGGTTGATCTATTCCACGACTTAGACTGCGCTTGAGGGCAAATGGCCAGTGAGAACAGTGCAGCTGATGAGCTAACCCGATTAACCTGCTATTTTATGAATTTAAACTATCAATAATTGCAGATTTCTGCTATTAAACTGTAATATTTAACCCCAAAGGTCGTGAATAAACTATCAGTTTTACCTGCACAACGCTTTTTTATAATGTCATAATTCTTCTTCTGCACTTGTTAGTGTTGTTACCAACACTTTTACTACGGCGTAAAAACTAAATAATAGGCTTTCTTGTTACTGGTTACTATTCTATTACTTACTGGAATTGGTTTCTATTGTTTCGTTACTTACTATATACTTACCTACATATAATCATCTTCTTCAATCAAAATGTTCTTACAATAAAATTTTATTGCAAGTCTTTTCAAAAAATTTCTTACATATCTAGGATAGTTATGATAAATATTATTTTATAAAATTTTCTTGTAAGTAACGTTTTCAAGATCAAATCTTTGTGATTTAATATTGTATAAGAATTGTCCCATGTTATTTTGACAATTCTGGGGTGGAATTCTATAACTCTTAACAACTACAAATGACAACTGCACTTATTAAAATATCAATTACAAATGTCAAATGTCACCATAGCGGAAATTCAAATTTGCAATTTTATATCAACCACTATTACAGAATAGCAAGTATACTTTGTAGTTGATATTTTCAAAAAGCACGCATGTTATGAATCATACTAGGCTCTAGATGTCTTAAAATCCTCACTCTACGAACTGAGAATTCAATTGACATCTGCGGCGGTTATGATAGTCATAACTATCCTAGGTATGGTAATAGCTATAAATACCACAAAGCTAACAATTTATTTAGTGCGCAAGACAATTAATAAAAAGCATAATAGATCCATAGTGTAAAAATGACAAAGTGTTCGTATCTATTGTATTGTTTTTAGTTTTTAATTAATATAAAGTGTCTGCCTCTTGTAGATTATATTAGGAAATACACAAAAATATAGTACATGGAACGCATGAAACTTCGTTAAAATTGATGGCGTTTGACATGACGCAACATCCTTGTTTATACTAGGTTATTAATCATGATATATACCTTAAAACTATTAACAATATAATGAAAGAAAAGTTTTAATTTTGTTAATTTGGTTTAATTAATTTATTGGGCACCAGAATTATTGAGTTATTATACGAAAAAAAAATGTATGTCTTTATTGTTCGGTCGCTATTAGTTCCGTATAGAATATCGATGTGTTGACAAAACAACACTTCAAAATATATATTGAAAGAGGGATATAGATATTCCATTTTGACATAATAGTAAGCTACAAAATATCGTCCTGTATTTTATCAATTACTCCCCACGCCATATTTCGCAAGTGCGACATGTTTACAATAAACAACCCCTGCAAAAAAACCAGAAATAATCACAAACAACACCTCACAAAAACTAGGAGTAAAATAAAATAGCGCGTGGAGTAGAAAAACTACAGCGAGCCATAACTCAACTGTTTGCTTCCATGGCAACAAAACAACAATGAAGAGCTAGCAATGGATTCACCGATGTATGAAATGAATTCCGCGCAAATCAAACGCGAGAGCGCAGCACATGTATAATGCGCAAGCAATCAGTGCAAGGGTTGATGAACAGCCCCCTACGCCCTATGGGGATGCAGGACAATGGGAGGGCCCAACAGCTGCTGCAGAAGCAGGGGATGAGCGAGGTTTTTAATTTTCGTAATTGTACGGTTCGGGTTAATTAGCACGGCCAGGTGATGGGCAAGTCGGTCTTTTACTTATTATCTAAATTGATTTTTAATTATCGATGTGTAATTATTACTTAAGTGTAATAAATCATGGTGTTTTCACTCAAAGGCGTCAACAACAAATATTTATGAAAGTATTTAATAATAAATTTCATATTACAAAATACTTATTTTCATAATAACTATTAAAAGTAGTGCAATAATTGTCATTTTGGCATACTATTTAAAAATTTCTTGTTTTAATATTACGAAAAATGAACATCAATTTTTCAATATCACAAAGACTATTTCAATGTTCATTTTTTTTTTAAATCAATGTAAAACTAAGCAAAACTACCTATTACTTTAAAGAAGATAATCGGAATCGATTAATTTGATTCGGTTTTTTTATGAATCGATTAATATGGTTAATTTAAAATGAATCATTGAATGAAACGTGATATGCTTCCTAAAAATGTTTAGATTCTGTATGTTCTTGATTCAATTCATTAATTTGATTTGACTTTGATATGTAATGATTACTAAATTGCATTATCAGACAAACTAGGAACTAACTTAAATTATGTTAAATGGTATTCGACTTGTTGGCCACATTTTTACTATTCGGTATTTAGCCTATTAATAAATATGTGAAATACAACGCTGTTTTGTTTTGTTAAAATATATAAATATATAGATAATAAATTTAAACGAAAGATATATATTTGTTTAGTTATTATTAACGTATCTACAATAAGAGTAAATAATTTATCTAGCTATGTTGTTTGGCGGTAAATTTATTAAATTTGAATACGTAAATTTAATAATAATCAAACAAGAAATTACCTTAACATAAAATGAAGCGAGCATTTAAGAAGGAATATACCCTTCTCCGCTACGAGGACCACCAATCACTTTTTTAAATTGTAGAAAATCGCTTAAATTATTTGAGTAGTAAACATAAAATAAATTTAGTAAGAAATTTCGATAACCAATTTAATTATTTAAAAAACATTGTGTCTGCTAAAAACCTATTTAAGTTTTATAGTCTACGAAGATTTATTTTTTATTAATATTAACAATTAATTTATTTCTGTACTTATAATTTCTATTCCCATTCAAATTTGAGGAACAAAGTTTTGTCTTTTGATAGTTTAATATATATTTAATATATAACAACTTATTACATCCCACGTGTAACAAATCCCCTTGCCCTGTTGTACGTTGCGACAGCTGCAGTCCATCCATTATGACGGACTTGAGACGCTCTGCTGAGACGCCGCAAGACGCCGCCTCGCTACGACGCTCAGCCGACGCGTCTAATTAATGAGAGTAGTGTTCGTGCTCACGTTGCCTCCGCGGAGGCGTCTCGGCGCGGGGGACGCTGCGAGGATACTCCATAGTGCATGCTACAAGGCCTGCTATTGGTGGATGCAGACGAGGTGATGGATTGTAGCGAACGGGAGAGAAAATGTAGGATTACCAAAGAATTAGCAAAATTTACAATTCTAATTTGTAAGTATTTTGCTACTGAAATAATGTAATGTTTGTCACTATTAGTACGCTTGACAATTTTATTGAACCGAACTTATATTGCAATTTTTAATTAACTTTTTATGATTTTATCGCTTTCTTTATAAGAATCACGTTAATTGTATTATTCAATAAATTAAATTTAGGCGGTACTAAATGTAAGTCCTACTGTAGACATATGTGTATAGTACAAAATGTTAAATCGTAAAGAACAGAGTATCAGAGAAGATATATAAAAGAAATGTTTACTTACGGCATTGGGGCTTGTAAAGAAGAAGCAAAATATAACAGATTAAAGATCAAACCATAAGCGAATAGCTACAGTAGTCAGCGAAGCAACAATTAAAAGGACAAAAATTTTCATGACAAACGCATTCTACTCGTTTCGTATTCTTTATTGTAATCTGGAAAAAAGTAAGGCGTTATTCATATTTCTTAATAATGAAAAGAGATTTAAAATAAAATTTACAGAACGAAAACTAAAAACATTTGTTTTACTCAAAATAAATTTTGTTTGGTTTAATAAACTTCGTTTTTTTTTTTTGAAGATTTTTATTATTAATTATATTCGATATTTGTGATCTTTTGTTATTGTGATATTTATAATCTTTATTATAACAATACTAATACAAATGCAAATAATTTAATTTTTTTTTGTACTATTCTTTCATCTGATAAAAATGATGCACTGCCTCTCTTTGTGACGTATTCGTTAAACTTCTTCCCAATCCACAGCTCAACTTTGGTTTCCATCACTTTGTAAGATTTAGAGTGCAAATTTCATCGCCTAACTCACCTACTGTAAACCAAATAAAATAATATGTTTCTCGAGATTCGAACCCAGAGCCCCTGGTACGTGAATCGCAAACACTACTACCAATTTATATCAGTCGGTTATTATTACTATTATTTGCAGATTCAAACAGAGTTTTAACGAACTATGTTACCCTATGCTGTTCTCAATAAAGACAGTATTACTTTTAATCCTAATAACACAATCTGCTTTCTTTCTTATATTGACTTTAATTAACACAGCTATTTTTGTTAATTATTTAAAGATAGAATATCTAAAAAATTTATAAACAATAACTATCATAATTGTCTTTGCAATAAAGAAAAAAAATTCATGTTGTATTTACCTACATCTGACGAGTAAATGGTAATAATATGCTTAACTTCTAAATGTAGTTAGTAAACTTAATCTTAAAATTCTATGTTCTAACCTAGACTGTACCTATATAAAGTGTTCTAATTGGGTTCTAAAGACCTATGTTACTTTTCTGTGAGGTAAAAATGTTCAGAATTCGTAATATTGTTGCAATATCGAAAAAATCACTTGCAGGAATCCGTCAACGATACTTGTAACCTTTATAAGTATTTGATATAGTAGCAATATCTTGTCGTGGAGGGTCGTAATCGATGGGACAGTTGTAGGAAATGTTGTGGACTTTAAGGGTAATTGCATTGACGAATGTCCGGAGGGTATTAAGTTATGGAGTGGAAGGTGTAAATGAAATGGATAGCAGAGCATGCCTCGGCTACTTGTAAACACGGGGGGAGTTGTACTTAGTTAAACGTTTCATTAGTGGAATTGTCCGACTCACCATCAATAATTCGATCCCTATGTCCTAAATTAAACACGCAAGGAGAGCTACATCAGCCATACATCACCAACATTTTTTTTTTCTTTTAAACAGTTACTCTTCATGTAAGAACACCATAAACTAAATTGAATCATTTTACTTTTTGATCTTGTTTTGCTCACAATTTATACCATACAAGTGAGTTTTCCATAACATATTTCATCATATTTTTCGATGTTGTGCGACATGTTTTTGTAAGAAAAAAATAAACACTACAATATAATTTTCTAAGTAATTGCGGTTTGTGGTAAATGAATTGAAAATGTTTTGTAAAGAAAATGTGGTTTTAGAAATGTTCATTGATATAATATAGAATACACTTATCGGGACGATCTTCATCAATTTGGTACATCAACGTGAAATATTATAAGGAAAAATTTGTAAAAAATACAGTAAAGATAATAGAGAATATAATTGTTATAAATTCAGAAATACACGATGTCCATTTTAAGAGGCTAAGCTTTAGGATCTTGAAAACCGTAAGAGATACGAAGTCGGTTCTCAAAATTTTTGTAACTCGAACGCTTTCGAGAAATTCATTTTCATATGGAGCTCAAATTAAATAGAGATTTTTTCTTTTTCCATTGATAAAAAACACATGCATATTAAAATAAAGATAAATTATAAAATTTGAAAATTATTGATTTTTCATTTTAGTCATTTGTGCTTTGAAAACAAAATCGAAAATCTTTTATTTCAAAAAAAAATTAAATAATCAATTCAATTAGTTAGGAGTTTAATATACTGCTCCCGAATTAAACTACTTTAGAGATATATCTTCAACTTTATCCAAAAAGGATAAAGATCAGTTTTTTGCTTTTATTTTGTGAGCTATGCATTTTTCGGGAAAAAATAATGATTGAAATGGCCAACTAATATGACAACTTTGTCCCAATTTAACCGACTTCGTATCTCTTTCGGTTCTCGAGATATCAATTGATAGCCTCTTAAAACGAATATCTTTTATATTTATAAAATTAATCGTATTTTAATTTGGTTGTTACCTCTGTAAAATTTATGAATACTTGCATTGATTCAGTTTTAGAATCAAACTGTATTCGTGAAATTAAAAGAAGCACTTTAGTCCCTTGTCATGTAATATACTATTAAGTGAACAGTTTTCTCGTTTTTCGAATGAAATATTGAGTTGTCCAAATGGAGACGAGGCGGAAGAAGTCCCGGACGCGTCCCCTGGAGTTTAAAACTTTTGGGTAATCCTAAAATTTGCTTTTAAGCCGAGGGATAACCTATGGTGTTTTAACAGCTTTTGCGTTCAATTACGGGTTGCAGTTAGTGCAGCTGCGTCCACATCTCTCTTATAAATAAACTGCGCTCTCCTTCTTATTGGAAAGTTGTAATCTTTCAGGCACGGGAGAGTAGCTGCACTTGCTGTCGCCGTCGACACCTCAAAGCCACCGAGATTTATACGAGAATTGCACTATTTGAGGAGAATTTTGTCTGCTAAAGATAAACATATGCTTACGCACGAAATATGCGAATCAACGCGGCTATAAATATTGCTATTGTTTGCTACTGCAGCCATTACATTTATTGCTGATTTGCTAAATATTTTGGTTTTGAAATGGATGCTCTTTATCTGTAGTTTACATCATGAGTTTATTCATCTCACCACTAAACAACAACATTAAAACACTTTATTTTTTTTACAAAATATAAACTCATTGTGTATTGTTGTACGAATATAGGCTAAATTAGGATAAATTCATACTATTCATGAATGAAGGATTTAGCACAGAATAGGTAACAAGTAACTTATTCTACCCAATTGCATCTGTTGTTTTTATTACTCTTTACATATGTTCAAAAGTTAATTCCAAATATAAAAAAATTATGCATATTTTGCATTGTATTATACTTTACTGCATGTTTTGAAAATTTTTGTATATTATTGCATCTTTTAATATTTTCTTAAAAAACAAAACTGAATGTTTGATAAAATTATTTTTTTAAACAATACATTACAGGAAATATGATTTTTATCGAACTTTTAACAAATGAGTCTTTATATTTACAAAATTTGTACTTTCAAACTATTACAGTAATATTTCAATTCTCGTCAGACCAAAAAATGTGTTTGTTTATCAGTGTTTTAGAACTGCTTAGAGCTTAAGTAAACTTATTTAGTAAGTAAAGTTAGTAAATAGTAGCTGACACTGAAATTTGTATGATTGAAACTACAATAAAAATTAGTAATGTCGAATAAAATAAAATATTTACAAAAAGAACAAAAAGCAGCTTTCACATAAAAGATTTTTTTTGTGTTTCTTCCTAAAAACTTTTCATGAATTATTAATTGGGAATTCGGTAAAAATAATTTGGAATATTTTGTATATTATTCCATATTATTTGTGTAAATATAAAATTATTTAGGTAGCAATAGAAAAATATCCCTCATAGTGAGTGATTTACTAATAATTCCGTGGTAATTGGGAAAGGTGTTATTTGCAAATGAATACTAATTAGCGCGTAAATTATGAATAATTACCGCCTGCATATTCATATGAAAATCTTTAATAATAATTTATTAGGCAGTGTTTACATCGGAATGAAGGCAAGTTTATAGCCCCTCATACAAAAACCACCAAGGGATGTGGTAGGTACGGAACATATATCTACGGATATATTACACCCGCTTCAACTTATAATTTACGCCGCACCTAGCTAATTCGAAAATTAGTCCGTGAGTAAATTGCTCGGCCGGTCATTTTTCAGGAGATTTTTTCCAGCTGGACATAATTTGGCGCGATGGTTTGAACGAGTAACCTTAATTTGGCGCGGGAATTACGTGGTAGATTTAACCAGAGGCACATAATTTTCGCACAACATATGTTAATAAAATGCGGCAAGTGACAGAGGGGACAGCAGCGAGGATGTTATGTAATGGAAAAATACCAAAACTGGGAGAATTGCGAGAACAGGCCGTTGGTGATATTAAATTTTCCAACCTTCTGGTTGTGTAATATATCGCCGAGGGAGCGCAGGCCATGCGCGTTATATACGAGCCACCCTGTGCTGTTTCATAATAATATATAAGTGTTGCTGCACTGTCCGACACCACTGTGTCCTATTGATAAATTTTTGGTGATTGGAGACAAATTGGTTTTTTATTGCTCGTAAATTGTACTTTACGTCAACCGGATTATATTTGCTTTTTATTTCCTCCGTTACAAATTAATGGAATTTTATCTTCTTCCCAGCCACTTGCAAGAAATATGTCTTACCTTCTTCTTCTTTAATCTTCTTCGTTGATGAAAATGGAAAAGAAAATGTACAGGAAATAATTAAATTTTCTATTTGTCCATAACAATCAGTATTATCGGAACTGTTAAGTAGCTTGATCATTATTAAATTCGATTTATAGAATTATTATATATGTAGGTACATAAAATCATTTTGTACTTTAAATACTGTTTCTTGTAAAAATAGTGTACCAGAGTTGCAAATAAAAGATTACTTCCGTTATTTGCTATATACTTTGTAGAAACATTGATGAAACATAATGACTGCTGTACTACCAGGTGATTACAGTATAAAATTATGACATGTTAAAAGTGTAAGACAAATGTCTTATCTATTGCTAATTACCAATCATACTACCATCCATTTGTAATATAAATATAGAGAGACTTTACTAGTTGTAGCGATGTATAGTTTATGGCTGCCTTTATTAGTGAGTTTTTTTTTAATACGTTGGTAACATTTTCGAGCTTTATGCTTTCTAATTGGCATTTAAATTATTCAATCAAACCAAAGCAAAAGTTTTTGTAATAAAAAAATATGACGTACATGCTGACATTACGTCAATAACAAAAGATCACCAATTTCTTTGGAATTTCATTCCCTTGGTTAGGCGCTCCAATTCAAACAAAGCGGAAATTGAGATTTTAGTTTCGTAACTATATGAGGTTTCTTGCAGAGGCTTCAGAGAACTAAGTCCATCAAAATGCATAAAATAAGTGAAGTTCGCACCTCAATTTCATCTATGGCTCTTCTAGAGTTGTAGCGCAAATGATGATGATATGAAATATCTGATGTTTAATGCTTTAAAAATAGCATTGTTTTCGTACAGTTAAAAATAGGAAAATCAATATTATTCTAAAAATAATTTGGGCCAATTTCTAGAATGCGGCAAAACTCCATTAAAGTCCGAATGGCGGTGTAAAATTATCCAATTACCTTAACAGCCTGGTCGCGATTTAAGGGAAAATTGGCTTGGTTTAAAACCCGTCTTTTCGTCATTAGCGGGTTGTAGTTATGAAGGGCATTGGGCAGTGGACGTTGTGGGTTGGGAAGTAGGTGAGAGAAGACAAATTCCGGGTTTTATCTTATTTTTCCGTGCTGTGCTCCGGTGGGGTGGATCGGGGAACAAAGATAGATTACTCCGCCATTCTTGCAATTTCCCTGTCGTATCTGAGGTCGTAAATTGCCGGGAATATATCGCCAGTTGCCAGAGGTTCGGGCGCGGGCGGCAGCGCACCCCTAGCACTCCAGACTCTCTCCGCCAACGCGCCCCAGCCCGAAACGGCCCGTCTCCACCCACTAAATTACACCCAAATTACAAACAAAATCAAAAAAATATCACTCAATATTACACTTTTTATTTGATAATAACAAGATACATGCAAATACACATTTCAGTATTTAGTAAATATAATTATCTATGTATATTTTTGTCTAATCGAGATGTGCGTTTGATGACCAGCTGATGGCATGTGCTCTCAATCGAACGTGATTGTGAATGTTTTGCACGAAAATTCATATTTTAACTAAGAAATAATGCAAAATAATGTATAAAAATTGGTTAAAATCATGTGTAATTCATTAACTTTAAGGTATAATATAAATATTTACATATAAATAGTTAATTATTTACCAATTACAGATGTAAAGATGTATCATGTGTTGATAAAATTGTATGTTAAATCTTTCATGATTACAAGACATGGAACTAAAAGATGCCATAAACATCAAATATTAAAGAAAACTTGCACTGAAAACTAAAAACTGCAATATAATTAGTGCGTTTGTTAATAATATAACAAAGAATTCAGAATTCCCAATGCGTCCAAGGTACTGTTACTATGGAAACATGACGTTTGTTGTTATATTAACAACAATTATATAATAATTATTTCCATGGTAATTATACCACTGTCTATATAAAAACCGTTGATTATATACTTCACTGTCTATATATTTTCAATGTCTATATACATATACTGTCTATCTATTTTACTGTCTGTCTATAGTTAGCTGGTTATATAATTTCGACATCCTCGAATATATAAGCTTTACAAAAAATAAATTAAATTTACCAATGAAACTCAACTGTTTTAATTTATGTTTTGTCACGACATCGCAAAATTAGTTGCATATTTTAAAAAGCACCAAAAATGTTTTCTTTTAATACTACAATGGAGTATTTGTATTAATATGCGGATTAGTACATATAATTATCATGCAGGGAAGATTCTTTACAAAACATTTTTAATAGTTACACGTGTTATACCTGTCTGAGATATTAGCTCTCAAAGTTGTACATCAAAAAAGTATGTTTTTTGAGTATATTTCAAACATGAGCAGCGATACAATCTAAACTACTTTACCATTCGATTCTACAAGAAAAGTTATATAAAGAAATGTTTTGCTTACATATACGTTCTTTGGAACGATTAGGTGAAAAATTAAAAAAACGAAAAAACCTAAATTTCAATTTTTCGCCTTTAAACTTTTTATCTCCAAATTTTTTTATTTTCTGGACTTAAGTAGATCTCAGAACGCTGATTTCAAATTTTCAAACCGAATTCAATTATCTTTTCCCGTTCTTGAGATATTTGAGTTCAAAATTAAACCTAAAAAATCAGGTTTTTTAGGTATAACAGTTAAATGGTTAGGTTTAAGGTTTCGGTGACCTCACCATTCGATTCTACGGGCAAAATTACATAAGTGTACCAATTTTCAGATTTTTATCTCAACAAATCGAATTTCTAGAAGGAAAAAACTGAAAATGGCCAAAAATCGAAAAAAATCGTCAGGGGTTCATCAGGCATTTTTTTCGATTTTGGCCATTTTCGTTTTTCCATTCTGCAAATTGTACCCTTTCGAATAAAAATCTGAAAATTGGTATACTTATGTAATTTTGCCCGTAGAATCGATTGGTGAGGTCGTCGAAGACATAAACCTAACCCTTAAAGAGGTAAACCTAAAAAACCTATTTTTTTAGGTATGGCGAAATCTCAACTTTGAATACAAATATCTCGAGAATGGTAAGAGATAATTTAATTCGGTTTGAAAATTTGAAATTAGCGCATCGATGTTTACTTAAGTCTAGAAAATGAATAATTTTTGAGAAAAAAACTTGGTCGGAGAAATTTTGAAATTTAGGTTTTTTCGATTTTCCCATTTTTCACCAAATCGTTCCAAAGAACGTATATGCGGAGAAAACATTTCTTTATATATCTTTTCCCGTAGAATCGACTGGTATAATCGTTAAGACTGTATCTCTATCCATTTTAGAAATATAGCCAAAAAACACACTTTTTTGAGGTGCAACTTTGAGAGCAAATGTCTCAGGAACGAAAAGAGATAATTAAATTCCGTTTAAAATTTTGAAATCAGTGCATCGAGATCTATCAAAGTGCACTATTTCCCAAAATCAAAATTTTGGACATAAAAATGAGTATTTTTGCGATATTTTGCGTTTGTCAACACTGTTTTTGGTTTAATACTGTTGTTTGGTTTGTTTTAAATTGACACAACTTTGATATGGGGTTATAGGTTTTGAAAATAAATAAATAAATAAATTTAATCTTTACGTTTTATTTATTTTGTATACATACAGAATAAATTTTGAAATACGTATTTTAAAATTAATTTTAGTTTATTGAAACTACTGTGTATTAATTATTTTCAATAATATAATTGCTAATTATTTATCACAATTTGATAATGAACTACAACTATCGTTCTTTATTATAAAAATAACAAATTATTAATAAGCCAATGCCATCCTAAAATCTATTATGTTCTAATTAATGAAATCAGAATTTGTGTTAGTTGCTAATTCTATCTATCGCCATCATAAAAAAAGTATTAAGTATCAAATAAACAGCATACAGCGAGAGCCATAAACATAAAAGACAGAACTTTTCATCATAACAAACATATTCCTTCTCTCCATTCCCCCTTGTCGGGGTACGAATCAGCACGTAGCAACTTCCCCTCCCCTCAGGGTGTCGGGCGACGGACGTCCGAGGAAGCGCGCCCTACGCAAGACCTACGGGGGCGAGAGAGACACACGGAGGAGTAAATTACGGATCATTGTACAGTCTCTTGTTGTACGCTGGTGTTGCGTCTTTCCGGTCACTTTAAATATGAGACCGTTGTTGCGTTGTTTATTAGCGCCGCCGTACCGGACACCGTTCTGTAATGGGGAGGATATTAGATTGTTATTAAGGGGATGGACAGTGTAAGAAATTTGTCTGGAAACATGACCGGAACAATTAGAAAATGGATAATGTTTAGTATTTTTAAATTAATTTTATTTTAATAATAATTCATCATGAAATGTGCCTAACATTGAATAACGACATTTTTTTTTCCAAAACTCTGAATTTTCGTTGGGCGTTAGTTTGGTATTACGGTTACAATAAATAAATAAGAATATAATAAAGACAAATATAAATCCAAGTGTAAAAATATATATAATCACTTGTCATCAAAATTTATTCGCATTGGTTTCACCATGACATTTTTATAAATTTGTCTAATCACAAATGAACTAAAAACTATAATAATATATAATTATCTACTACTTTATGATAATACTAAATTATGAAAATTACCAATCATACAACTGTCGTCACTAGTTAAACATTATATAAGTATTATTTCTTTTTCTATAGTTTTCATAGGCAGCGGTTAGTTAGACTTAATTGATGTTTTCTGATCTAAAGTGAATGGAGTGTGAGATTTGGACTGTAAAAGTCAGATTTACAAATTATTTATTTAAAAATAAATAAATCACTTTTCGGTTTCATGTTCGAATAAAAGTTCTTCTAAAACATGAACAAAATTTTCTATAAAATGTATTAATGATAATTACTTACTTAATCCTTAAAATTTTCTACCTTTCGGTGTAAGTTTATCGGAGTAGTGCGGATTAAGGGTAGTTTCTTCCATATGTCTCTCCACTGTTTTCTGTCCTTTGCCAGCCTTGGTATTTCTTCCCACTTGATTCCTCTACTCTCATCTGCCTTTCTTATTTCATCCCTCCACGCTTTTCTGAGCCTATTTTGTTTCCTTTTCCCGGATTCTTTCGTTTCAAATACTCGTCTTATTAGCCTATGTTGGTCCATTTACCTTAGTTGACCCTTTTGTATTGTCACCTGTATTGGTATTACATTTAACAGTTCTCTGCATATTTCGTTTCTTATAATATCCCTTCTCGTGTTTCCTTATATTTTTCTCAAAAACCTCATCTCAGTTCTCGTTAGTTTACTTCTTTGTCTTTCTGTTATTGTCCAGCTTTCATACGTAAAGGAAAGAGTTAGTTTTATTACTTTTCTTCCGACTTCCGTCTTTATTTCAGCAGGTATCTCCATTCGATTAAGAAATTTTAAAATGAAAAAATACTGGTTATAATAATAACGGTTTTAATTCGAAAATCGGTTTTTAAAAATGGGAATAAAAAAATAAATAAAAAAAAATATGGACCAATGAAATGCTTCATAAATACAAAATCAAACGTGAATATACATAAAAATTCCTATAATACATTCAGACAAATGTAAGTCATTTTTCAATAGTAAATTTGATGCCTAAAGCTGACAAAGAGATTACCTATTTTTACGACTCTCCAATAAAATGTAAATTATAGAAACTGTCATGGCTCATACAGTCATATTCAAATAAAATATAACAGAATTAAAAAATACTAAAAACGGTTTATTTTTTTGTTGATGGTTACTGGTATTTTCAGACTTAAAAATATCGGTTAAAATAACGGTTAAGGTTCGCAATATTTTTAACCGGTGACATGCCCTGATATATTATATTTAACATTTGATTCTGATGTATTTAAGTAATGAAAAATAATGTGAATATAAGTTGTGAAATCTTAGGTGTTGATGTGGGAGTAAATTTGGAGTAGTTTGTAGTGCAGTTTAATAAAATATCAGTCTGCAGTGTGTGTATCCAGTGTAGCGCTATCCCGTATAAATACACAAGGGCCATGTATAAACTGTACATAAATAACGTTTTTTCAGGCGCGACCCCCGAGCTGCAGGTTGGCGGCCGCGGAGCCCAGTAAATTCTAGAAGCAATAACGATGTAAATTTAGCTGTTGAAATCGCCGCCTAGCCGCCACCAACGTATTATATTTCTAACGCGGGATTTATGGCCAGCCTCATTCAAATTAAAATTTGAGTGGAAGCGAACGCAATATGCTCTCTCTTTTACAAATTACACCCAAGTTCGCCATCTGAGCCAAACTTCTTCCGATTCTTCTCTTTCTCTTTCGTCCAAGTCTTTCTTCGCGTGTCGTTATTATTCCAATTAATATCTGAGAAATGTTACCAGATAATAACGTTCAAGATTCGCACAATCTCAATTGAGGACTGACCTACCTTAAAATATTTTCTTCGTGCATTATTCCAAACTTTCTTCCGATTTATTCTTTCTCTTTCGTCCGCGTCTTTGTTCGCGTGTCGTTATTATTCCAATTAATATCTGAATGTTACGAGATAATAACGTTCAATATTCGCACAATCACAATCTCAACAAGGGGTGGGATTTCATAACTTTGGTTGCTATCATTTGGACTTTTTATGATATCAATTGCAAATATCAACTACAAAATATACTTGCTATTCCTTAACAATAATGGTTATTTATGATTGATACGTACTTACATACATTCATACATATATAAAGTACACTTTACAAGTCTACACTGATAAGGGAATGTCTTAAATTCATTGCAAATTTGAATTTCCGCCATGGTGACATTTGATATTTGACGTTTGTTATTAATATAATAACAAGTACAATTGTTATTTGTAGTTGTTATGAGTTATAAAATCCCACCCCTGTACTAACCTACCTCAAAACCTTTTCTTCGTGAATTATTCCAAACTTTCTTCCGATTTATTCTTTCTCTTTCGTCCGCGTCTTTCATTCGCGTGTCGTTATTATTCCAATTAATAACAGAGAAATGTTACCAGATAATAACGTTCAAGATTCGCACAATCCCAATTCAGTACTGACCTACCCCAAAACCTTTTCTTCGTGAATTATTCTGAGCGGGAAAATTAGCTAGGGTCCTAACTTTGGGGTTGTTATGCTTCAATGACTAACGTTCAGCTCCAATTTAGAAACTTCACTGTATCTTGCCTGCACATAATACACTGCACAAACCAACGAAAACTTTACTTTTTCCAAATATTCAAAATTAATACCAACATTTCAAATGTTAAAGTGTAATATATACATATATTTTGCAACAAAAAAATTTATTTGGAAGAAATTATTAAAAATTTATAACCTAACTAATGAGATATGTGACCAAATTTTGATTATAATTCAAATAACCGTATTTTTTAAATCGATTTTAAATATTTGAGGAAGTGATATTATAAAGTTAGCTTGATAGAATCGTGAAAGAAGACAGATAGACTAGGACCAAAAGACAGATCCTACCATGCTGACATCACATATTCCTTCTCCTTTAATTGGTAATAATTATATTAGTGCAAACAAAAATTCAGTTTTCATTATTTCAATGAAATGCTGTAGTAGTGAGTATTTAGACTTTATACCTTAGTTACTGAAATTCGATTATGATAACATACCTTATTATAATGTATAATAATCTTTTATAAAATGAGGAATCCATATTAAGTCATTTTTACTTCCCGTCAGCTTAGAAAGGGAGGTACAGGGATCGTGCTAAAAATCGTATATTGATCTCTTGTTGAATTAATACATTTTAAAATCCCTACATTTTGATTTCAACATTTTTACGATGGTGTCCAGGAGTATGTGATTATTATGTATTTCAATAACTATCCTCTGGTAATGCATTTCAGTAAATAATTTTTAAAACTTAATAAAATAAAAGCATCATCAATGCGTAAAAAACATATTTGTATGTATTTGCTTGAACATTAGACGTATTATAGTAATAAAAAAGAATAATTGTTGAATTAGTGGTTTTAAATTTTATTTCAACCTACTATGCGGATTGCATTCCCGGCGTGAATTTATGTATGCTCTCTTTTTTAATTTACTCATTGTAATGCGCCCCATCTGATTGTCTTCCCTCCTTAGTACACAATTTATATGCAAAAAAACTAGTGTAGTAAGTAAGATGGGTTTGTAATTTGACTCTCACCCCTTCCGCCATATGGTGGCCCATCCTCCAATTATCATCTCCTGCAGCAGCTTTTGTTCTTGGCGCGGGCCGCGATTGGTCCGATTGTTGATGAGTGTAGTTCATCGTATCATAAAGCAATTAAGGTTATGCGTCCGCGGGGATTCGGGCATTGTGTTTCCAATTAGAAGGGCCGCAAGCGTGGATCTGGTTCAAATGCTATTTTTACACAAGTGTTTAAATAGAGTGAACTATTGGACGGCTATTTACAGATGGCGCGCGTGGTATGAGTGCAATGGAGGACCAGGATTGCCTTTGTCTGGATGGCTACATGTTTATTAAATCCTATTGACTCATCGCAAACTGCGTTATATTTTATTCATTACAGTTATAACAAAAATAATAACACTATTAATATGCGTTCTATAGAAAATCTACTGGATATAATGCATTACCTTTCGCTAGTAATCGTTTAATTAATTTTACCCTGTAAATTGTCGAAAGAATTAGAGAATACTTCATCATGCTGAGACCCGAATCGATGATATAGAATTCAATGGCCCTTCTTACTAGGATTCGGTTTTTTTATTTATCAAAAATCTATTGCATAATAAAAATATTTCATTAATATAAATTAAACTAAACTAGTATAGTTGCCCAGGGGCGCATACTATCTAAATCCGATACTAAATAAATTTAAAAAAATTGTCTTTTGATACAGAAGTTGATTTCTAATTTAACCAACTCTGTATCTAGATAAATAAAAACACTTGATTATTCCACAATAATTGTTATATTAGTGACGATTGTTTCGTTCTTTTCGACTTCATCAGAGACTGATGATATTTGATATCCGAAAGGACAAAACGATCTTCACTAATATAATTATTATTGTGGAATAACCAAGTGTTTTTATTTATCTAGATTCAAATATGTTCCACCATGTACCCACTATAATATCTATTTTAAATATCAACTCTGTATCTCTTGTAGTTCTCAAAACAGCAATGAACATTCTGTATTTCAAAACCCCCTCCGAAAATAATATCTGAGTTGTTGGACTTGTAAATGCAGTACTACATATTATGTTATACTATGTTATTCAGTTATAAAAATTTACAAAAACAAAAAACAATACAAAATTATTTTTTGTTTAAAAGTTTATTTATTCAGTTTATCAGCAAATCTAAATTTAAATAACGTTAATAAAGTTGTAGAGATAATTAAATTTTTGCAAAAAATATGATGAATTTTATGCTTTATAATTAAAACATTTATGTAAGTCTACGTGTGGTGTGTATACGCATTTACTAATTAAAAAATCTAAGCAATGTTTGTTATCTTGATGAAGTAGCCAACAGCATAGATATTAGCGAATTAGTTCTAACTTCCTGTCGCCATCGTAGTACGAAACGTCGTCACCATCCTGTTATTATTGCGTATAGTTTCCAAGAAGCTCATTATTAACCTTCGGCTTAGTCGACAGGTGTTAATTTTTTTAAAGGTGTTAATATCTTCAACTAAAACTTTGATAATATTTTAATTTCAACCTATTTTATGCAGATTCCATTATGGTTGAATTTCACGGAAAAACTACTGTACAAAATACAGATACAGCTTTCAGCAGTCAGAACAATAGAAATAAACATTTATTTGTCTGTCTTACTATTAGGTTTGTTCCAACTAACCTCCAAATCAGTTCAGAAAGCTTTCCAATTAACTTCAAATTCAAACTCTGACCGTTAATCGGCTGGTCTATTGACTTCTGACCGATCCCGAATTAGTTCATTGACAGTCAAAACAGTCAGAAAATCGGAGCATATAATTACACAGAACTTCTGACAATTTAGTTTAATTAATCTTAAAATTGTATTTAAGTATAGAAATGAGGTGTGGATGAGAAATGTATAAAGGAGTCAGTGAGATGTTTATTTATCGTTTATATTCGTAGATTTATCTTCAGATAAGAGTTAAAGTAACCTAATACAATTGACAGTAATAACATTGACGGTTCAGAATCAGTCCGAAATTCGTTCGAACAAAAACATGGTCCAGAACTATCCATTGTCCGCGCATGCACAAACTATGATACTAATCACAAACCGTTGAGTTGATTAGGTTGCAATGGTATTAGTGACAATAAACTCTTATTGATATTTGCGTAAAATGTAGTCATAGACATCTTCGCAAATTTTTATTAAATTTTTATCCTATTTTAACAAGGATATTAAAACATAATTTAATATTGAGATCACCATGGAACATGAATATTTAGTTCTATAATTTATAAAACAGTTGTGAATGCAATGAGTTATTAATTAATTTTCATATATGATACATCATACATAAATAGATTCATCAGTAGTGATTAATAGCTAATTATTATTTTATAAAAAATATTTCTCAGAAGTTTATGAAAACAGTAGATGAAAAAACTTATAATAAAATTATTTATGACAATATGTTTGTAATATATGAACCGTTGTAGAAATGAATCAATACGTTATTTTATTTGGAATAATTACTCGTTTATATATTGCCCTGTCTTTCCAAGATGGCTGTGTTTTTGATCAAAGCCCGTTGCGCTTGCGTGCTGATGAATGTCTTCAATTAATTATGCGCGCTCGGACAAAAACAACTGACATTCTGCTGCGGTTTGACATGATCATACAAGTTGCGAACGCGGTGATATTTGTGCGTGCGCCGCTTTTTGCGCGTGTAAATCACGAGTATTTTTGCTAATTCTGCAGATGCCGCTAAGCCAATGGAAGCTTGTTTTCAAATGAATCAATGCCTCTTTCGTATCGGTCATGGAAATGGATTACGGGATGTAATTTATGGCTCGTATATATTAAGAACCAAGGAGGGGTGTTCCACAGGGGCGGAGGCCGCACTTTCCGACACTGATACCGAATAAATTACACAGCGAACATTTTTTTATACACTAATACACAATAAAAGTTGAACTTAGCTTAAACTTTTAATTGGTTTTCTGTTGTGTCGCTATATACAGCTATAATAATACTCAAACGCGTTCATTTATAGCTTATTTCAGTGGTATTATAACCTAGTACAACTTATACTCTCGAACAGTGATGAGTCACTTGTTTCTATACCTGTCGGTCTGTCCATTTACCTGATCTGAAAATATGTAGATACGTGTGGAGAAAAAATGATGATTATTGAAATTCATATTTAAACTTCAACCTATAACCTTCCATTGATTTTATTTTAATGCCATATGAGATTTAGTGGTTTAACTAGAATTTCATTGGTAAATGTTGTTAGTGCTTCTATCACATTTTTAGTTCTTGTCTAGTTCATTTCTTTGAAAGTAGGATTGGTGTAATCGATTGGATGTTAATAAAAGAAGGTCTTTTTGGAGTTGCAGTCATTTAATAAAATCCACTAATACACCAACGTTACTTGATTTGAATGTATGTCTCCATATTAGATTGTATGTTTTGTATGTTATCAGCACCCTGATGAAGACTGATTTACAGTCAAAACATTGATGTATTAGTGGACTTTATTAAATGACTGCAACTTCAAAAAAGACCTTTTTTAATTTCTTTGATCTTTAAAAAACCATTGTTTTACAATTTTAGAAACACCATAAAATAAATTAAGTTAGGTAAATTGTAAAGATTCACTATCAATATATCTCAGATCAACTAACTGTTCGACAAAGGTATACGTAAATACACATGAGTATTGTTAACCTAATCCTACGAATCTTATTGTAGGTATTTATTTCTCTTCAAATTGATCAAGACGACTCTTCTCTTGTTCAATATTATTATACCAGGTTAATCACTTATTTAAAATAAGCAATAAATTGGAATATAATATGAATGAATATATTAAGGAATTTGTGGACTTGTGTGACAATTTGATTAGATTTGGATATGGAGTAATTTAAACAGATGCTTTGAGTTTTTATTGAAATTTGGAATAGCGGATGAATGTGAAATTTGAAAGTGGGAATGAATAGTGAATAGCAGCCATGCTAGAAGTAGTTCAGTGTTGAATGGCCCAGGCCAGCGACCGGTTCACATGTACGCCCCCGCCCCGCCTGTCGCGGCATAAATCTCCTCTTTTTTCTCGTCTTAAATATTCGAGCCCGAAGTGACGCCGCCGAAACGAATGGCTTCGGTTTTTCTCGCCCTTTCTTTGCTTGCGGAAAATGAAGGTTAAAAAACTACCAAGTTATCTGCAGCCTGGTCTAGCTACGACCTACGTCCCTCTGTGCTTCATCCCCCAGGGCGTGAGCACATCCGCCCTAAACGTATGTCGGGACTTGACCCCACAAAGGGGAATAAATAGGCTATTCGTAGATACGCGTTTCTACCCTTGACAGACAACAAATCATATACAGATAAGAGGCTTAGCGACCTTGGGCTCTTTTAAAAAAGAAAAAAGCAGATAGCAGAAGGACAAGTACGACCCGTATGAGTTTTTACTTGAAAACTTGCGTGAACTATTCTGCATGTCACGTCGTCTTGTGATAAAGTTATGGCACAAAGAAAACACATTTATTTTCGAGACACGTCAATTTATATCTACGTATGACGTAAACTTACTATGAAATATCCCTGCGCTTATTTTGAGAATAATTTGCAAAATCCATAAATTTACGCTGAGATAATGTTATTTACTACCGTTACCTATGTCTAACCTAAGATAACGTGTTACTATTTTCCAAAAAAACATAACCACCTGTATGTAATTAATGGTTACAATTTTTCCAGTGTCTGATAGGCGTAGTAGGACCAAGGTCTCACGTAGTACTACACTACTCGGTACAGAAACAGTTTCATAAACTCGTAATAGAATATTATAACAAATTCGCATAGATTACATAAATTGGTATAATACTGAAACTATGTGTTGAAATATAAAATCTTCTATTTTCATGTTTTTGTTTTTATTTTGCAAATACTAATTGTTTTTTATTGTTTCAGGTATGTGAGAACATTTTATAGCCACAAAGAATTTTGTAGGTGAGTTCATGAAATTTAAAATATTTTCTATAGTCATCAGCGGAAATAATACATATTTTATTAACGTGAATAAAGCATCAAATACTTAATAGCATAGCATATTTTTCTAAGAAATATCATGTCAAAAAAGTTCATTTGACAAACAAGTGATTGTAAATATTTTCTTTTGCCTCACGGTTAACGAATATACAGCTTAGCAACACAGTAACTGATAAAATTTATTATTTGTTATTAGGTTGCTGGAATAATTAAGAAAATTATATTAATTCCGTATACCTCTGCTATTTTCTTTTTAATATGCATGTATTTTATATCATTGCAAAGAGAAAAAACGGTATAAGAATTAAAAAAATTTAGTACTTTAATGAATACATCGATAAAAAGTGCAAGTTAAAATAATTTTTGTCTATCTATATAATGAGATAACTTTTGTCTAATTTATCCGACTTTGTATTTCTTAAATTTTTAGAAATGTCTTTAGAGCTTAAACATTTTCATTGATATAAAATTGTATAAAAATGGACTCGTAATGTAAGTAGATACTACAACTATTTTCGTACGGTAACGTGAACTTTGACTTCGCAAGCTACACTTCAATACATACCTCTTCGATTGTTATAATGTACTTGCAGTCCTTGTAGCTCAAATAACTATATTTCTGCAATATAAAAATTAAATTAGAGTTGCAAATGTCACAGCAGTATCACCAATTAATTAACTCAATCACACACAATTTTCTTATAATTGAGACAAGACGTACAAAGTAAAATGACCATTATAAAACTCGTTCTTTAATGCATTTTTATTATTTTTCTATTACCTACATGCATAACATCTTAGTCTTTGCGTTGGGAAGCAATAAAGTAATTTTTATAAAATAATAAAAAAAAAATGGTTGGCAATCCTAATCGGTCCGTTGTCTTGTTCTCGTTCTTCTGTTGGCGCAGTGGCATCCCAGCAGAAAATGCAAATAGCTCAATATGTCTGGGACTCCCCTTCCGCATATTTCCAGTTTTAATACATCAGCAATTCATCTTTTCCCCGTCCTGGCATAACTCAGCAGTACGTGCGCGCTGTAAGTGCACGCTGCATCCCGAGAACTCCCTGCGAACCAGAGGTAATCAGCGGCCTGACTCACTGACACTCACCCATGGAGAATACATCATCATGAACATGGAAAATATATATTCAAACAAATTTATATACACGTTGCTTATCTTTATCTCAAACCTACATCTTTATCGGCTGGAGATTTTTCATAAGTAATATAATAAGAGACATGAATTTATTCGAAAAATTTAGGAATAGTTGTTGCGTAGTAACAGACCCGAGTTGTTCAAACATAAAATATTTGATATCAGCAAAATGTAACCATGACTGTGGTTTTAATATTATCATATTTCTTCACTGTAGAACTACTTCCCTCAAATGAAGCATTATCATTGGGTGAAAATGTGGTATGTGGAATTATCACTATATTAGTCAATCTTTATCGCAAAAGTTTGCAAGGTTTAGCTTTTCGGTTAGTAGTAACCTCAATAAATATTAAGAGAAAAAAGAAACGGAAATTATTGTTAGATTCCTTATAATCTACAGTGTGTATAGAAGGAGGGGAAAAATATTAAATGATCTATAAACCATGGTCTAGACATGTTAGAAGAAATGAACTAAGGAATTTAATAATATAACCTTAAATCAGTGAGAAATAATAATAATAATATTACTCTATTGAGGTAATTTCAATAGCGAGATTCACACAAAAACAAAAACATACATTACAAATTATAATACTAATCAAAAAAGGAGAAAATTGCTAAAAATAGTAACGATACAAATGCAATAATAATTATAATAAGAGCAGAACTAAAACAAAAATGTTTTATAATTTAACTTTCCTAAAAATATTTTTTAAATGAAATTTAAAATGAAGAAAAAAGAACGAAGTCTGAAAGTTTAAAGCATGTGCTGGCAGCAAAATTTAAAGATGGACGATAGGTAATAGTATTGAAACAAAATATTTATATAAATTTCGAAATACTAATATTGTCATATATAATAACACTGCAGATTAGAATTTTACAGGAAATTTTTATCGTCTTGGTTACTACTGATAATTGCGCCGAAACTAGTGAGCTTGATAAAAATTAGAAGTAAAATTTTAGTCACGAATGTTATTCGAAATGACAATTCCTCAAAATAAATATATATTAATAAATTTAATTACTCGTCACAATTTTGACGGACATTGTATCTAATCTCTTCTTATTTAGTCGTGTAATTTCAGTGGGAATTACCACTAATGTTAATTGTCACTGACATTTGAATGCGATTGGTTCAATTCACCAAAATGCTGTTATTTAATTGGATGACAAATTATGAGTGGAATTGTCAATATAAAAACTGAGTTGTAATACAGATAGATATTTATATACCTAGTCTCTTTTTTCATTTTGCTTTAATTTATTTGGTGTTAAATAAAAATCTTTGTAGAATATTTTAGCATTTTAAACACACAGCAGTTGTCATCAAAGCGTAATTAAAAGAAAAGTGGGCAGTTCAAGCTGTCATTTAAATAAACACATGCTTCCTATATGTAAATACGGGGATCATTTAAATAGAACAATAGTCACGTGAAAGCGATCCTGTCTTTATTCCAAGACATGCTCACTGGCTTGGCTGCATTTGCACATAATCTCCAATCATAATTTTAGATTAATTAATACATCATTTGTCATCTCATTAGCCATAGGCATAAGTCGCTAATTGCAGGTATTGTTACAAGGAATTCGTAATTACATGAGTAAGGAATAAAATTATAGCATTGCATTGTTTTATTTTCTATGTTTTTATATTGTTTACAATGTACGTAAATTTATGTGTTCACTATATTTCTAGATAAATTATATGTAAATATGTAAATGGCAATCAGAAATGGCATATACATTTACAAAATATATAGAATACATAAAATAACATAAGATAATTAAATTTTGAGTGCTCCTTTCATATATATTAATAATTTATAAAACAAGAGTATAATTTACGCTTGATTATTTGTAATAAAATTTTATCTTAATTAATATAACAGTTGACCAATTTGTTATAAATAAATTACACTACTAACTGTTTTGTTAAATGAAATATAATATACAAAAAACAATAAAATGCAGTACAAATACTATTTAATTTCATCTTTTTTAATATAAGCCAATAAATATATAATTATTTTTTCTTTCTTTGAAATGTAAAAAAATGTAAATATGATCGTTGCATGAAAGCGAAGGTAGGCAGAAATAACTCTGCTTCACCCAGTAGTAAAGTGTATTCGTCTGTTATCAAAGTCAAACAAAGATTGTATATTCGGCGTCCAAATTAGAAAGATCTGACTATTCGTTAAGTTTTGCTATAAGCAGAATAATATCTGCTTGAGTAGAACTAACGTAACTGTAACGAAGAAACATTATACTCGTGTTAACTGGAATCGTTTTATTGAAAATGTGTGAAAGTTCTACAGGCTGTATATTTAAATATTTGTTAAATATTTAAACCTGTTTTTGAAAATTACAAAATAAATCATGCCTAAAGACAGACTTATCGTCATTTACCAAAGTTAAAAGTTAATAATTAACAAATCATTTTTAGGTAAATTTATTTCAAATAATCCCTTTTTCCTTCATTAAAAAAATCTGATGGGGAGACCATATGACTCCCTTGAATGATAAATTATCAACACTGCATTTAAACGTATTTAATTTGAAAGTTAATTTTTTGTGCTTACCCAAATTTGAAACCCACCGCGCGCCACTGATAAAAAGTAAGGGTAGTCATCTCCATCAATCCCTCGTGGTCGTGAACATATGCACTGCACTCCATTACACAAAAACCTAGAAAAAACCGACATAAACACTGCAGCACAGTGAACTATAGCTCCTCTGAACGAACATAAACCGTGCAGAAATTATTTTGCTCGTGTTAATTATTGTTGCCGTCTAAGTTCTGGAAGACCGCACGGAACGAAGGAAGTTTGCGCGGTTGCCATGTCGGTCTCCGGGGTTAATATAAACAAATGGCATCCCCACGGTGATGTCTGCGAACATTACAACGCTGCATCACTCACTGCCACACGACTTCTTGTTTTAGTTTTGGAAGAATGTGTGGATGGCACTAGAACATATTTGTAGCATAAACACACTCGGAACTTGGGAAGTTTTACTCGGAAGAACGTGTCTAACTAAATGTAAATGAAATGGAGATGTAAGTTCGTTTAGCAGGGTATACTTTCCTTATTTTTTTTTTTGATGGAAAGACGACAGAGAATTATGAGTTGCATCTGCACTTATAGTATCGCAGAATTTTTGATGTTGTGTAAAACTTAAAACATGTAAGCACATACAAATTATTGTAACTGAATGTAAAGAACTTTCACATTACCGTTATAACCTTTTCAAGAAATAGGATTTTTTATTTATTAATGACTTTTCATTTCTATGTTCGTATAGAATGTAATGATAATATTTATTTTTCTATTATTTTTTTGTTATTACGCTTAGAGATTTGTAAATTATCTGGATATTTCTGCGTACATTTTAGTGAAAGTTTGTCAGACAACATCCTTTTGAAGACCTACAGCTTAGAGCGAACCACTCGTACACAACGGTATTTATATATTTATTAGTTGACTCCTTTGGGAATCAAACCCTAGATCTTTCACTCCACATAGTTTGATTTCATGTTTTCTTACCAGCTGAGACAACGTTGCTGGTTTGAGAATGATAGAATAAAATTTTCAAATTTCACAACAGAAATCTTTTTTTTCAATTATTAAAATTTGTATAACAAATTCCAAAGTGTCAACTAGAGTTGCTAATATTGGCAAACATATAAATTACTCATTATTAATTAATATTTTTGTGTTTTTATTCGCTGTTTATCAACTGTCTACTATACTTTTCTGCAGATTACTATTGCTGGTGGGTTCTGAATAGTAAGCGATGGCCTTTAACACACCAAAAATGCAAATAAAAATGTTGGTGGGTCGGATGAAGTTCACTTCTCAATTTCGGTAGCAAAAACTCGTCTAGGATTATAGTGTCAATGATTATTATTAAATATGCATTGAGCCATCTTGTTTTTATAATAAATAATTTACATTTGGATATGTTAAGAATGCAAATGAATAAAAAATAAACTTGAAATGAATGATATTTGCATATTTATGCAATTGAATAGAACCACAATTCCCTTCTTATTCATATTCAATAAAATCTTATGATTTGTCACGGAATCATTTAATATTTGTACCTGTGTTGTGGGAAGAGTCGGGGCTTAAGGGATTTCTTTTATCGGATGCTGAGGGTTGTTTCTTCACAGCCAATAGCGGGCGATATCGAGAGGTAATCTCCTAGGGGAGGAACTATCCAGTGCGGAGAGAATGAAATAAACAGGATATAAAAAGCAATATCGGGGAATATTTGATTATGGGTAGCTTATAAACCCAGGGGACGTTTTAACTTGTCGATACGATGCATCGATCAAAGATGGAAAAAGGAAATGTTTATGGGTGAATGGTTTGTGCATTTCAATATGAATTCAATGCAAAGAAATAGCAAGTACAATATGAATAAGAATAGAATAAATTCATTTTGTCGTATGTTTCGTTTTTTTCTTCTAAAATGACTTATAATTTTTTTAAACAAAACATTGTTGCTTACAATAATTCGGATGACTTTGTTATTTATGACAGTATTATTAAAAATTATACGGCAAATCCTATCTATAATGAAATAAAAATACTGTTTGAAAATTACTGTCAACTATTCTCAGTTATGAGTACTGTATTGTAATCAAGACAAAAAACAGTATACGTAGAATGCCGTAACATTTCATTTCACAGAAACAACTAGTAATAAAGTCACGTTTTAGTGGCTACTTTAATAACTGTTAAATTTTACGACCGAAAAGCTAGCTACAACAATGTGTTAATTCTTAATTCATAGGCTACCAATGAACATTAATTTCAGAATAACATATTATGTATGTAAGTGACTAGAAAAAAATAATCAATTTAAGAAAAGAGTGAATTCCCAAATTTATTTAGTTATTATGTTTCGCAAAAAAAGTCTAGTAAAATGTAATAGAAGAAATTTAGTTATTTAAGTTACAAGGAATGTAAGTACACTATATTTATATTACTACTAATTGTTACATTTTATACAAATTTATAAAATATGAGTAACTATGCGGCTTCAAATAAAGTAGATAAAGAGTACACGTTATTAATTTATTACCTTTTCTTGATGACGAATTTAATGATATAGTAAAATATTATAGCTTATAGCACGATTTGATAGTAAAATTTTAAAACAAAGTATTTTACATAAGTATGTATTTCAATGTATTTTAATGGAAAGGATAATGATTTGTTTTTTGTAAGATTTAGTAAATTGTACTACATATTTTTTATATCTATATATGTATATAAAAAGGTGGAATATAAGGATTTAACATGTAAAATCATATTTTCATAATTTCCTGGTTCTATAATTATTTTAATGATTTTACGTTTAATCCCCACATTTTATTACTTGAAATTTTTATTGAATATAACTCAATTTTAACTTCACTAATAAGACTTTATTTGAATCTAAAAAAACATGGAACTTGAAACCTTGACGTTACAAGGATTACCATGTTAATCAGGATAATGAGAGAGTACCTATACAATAAAAATACTGTAATAACATTATAATTTGAAAAATTGTACACTTTATTTTTGTTTTAGTTGATATCCTCAAGAATTATTATAATAAATATAGCAAATTATTTAAATAAAGAACTTGTCCACGCATCTTTAAAGGATGTGAGTTTAAATATTATAATTATAAAATAACCGTCGTCTGTACACATGCATTAAAAATAATGCAAAATAACAGGCTTAGGTGTTTTTATATAAACTTAATTGATATAGCCATTAAAATTGAAATTCATGAATGTAAAATTACCAGAAAATAAAGTGTTTTCCATTAATAAAGATATTAAAATCGAAGCCTGCTCCATGTATTCCTTTAATTTAATATAATAATGATCATTTTTCCAACATTACTCCCAGTTTAACCTCAATTTCGACCGCGTGTTGGAAATTGCCCTAACGTACCATCCGGTTCTCGTTTCACGTGAGACTGTAGTTCCGTGCGAGAATCAAGACATTACGGCAACTATGCACCGAGTCCCTGGATTCAATCATTAAATGTTTGATTACATATGATTTAGCCGAAGCCGAAGGCGCTTGTTTATGCTAATCCTTATGATGACATGTTATTAAAGAGATTATGTTTTTATTCGAACGTGGAAATCGGTTTACATGGCGGATAGTGAAACTTTATAACTACACAACCTATTACTAGACCTCAAGATGTAATTTCTCTATTTATTTACTTTTATAAGTCATGAATAATTAATTTTAAATATTTTATTCATCTTCTTTTTCCGTTTCCTTGGCATTACGTAAAAAATACAAAACAATGAATTTGCATAAAATACCCCTGCGTAAAACAAAACAAAAAATAATTACGTATTCGCAAAAACAAATGACATGCACGCAACATTCATGTCAACGTCTTCATGAAACCGAAAAAAAAACAATCACGCGACCAAGAATGAGTACATGAATAACAACTGCAACTTTGGGTTGCATCAAAATGATTTATACAAGTACTTTAAGTACAAGAGTTAAAAATAACTTTCAAAGCATACTTCAATTAGACATGTACAAATTACTATGTCTTGCTAAACTTCTAGAAAAAAAATATTTTTTACGAAACTTGTTATCTCCTCTCTAAAAATCATAAATTCTTATCTAAACATAACTAAAGTCGAAAAAACTTCTGATCCTCCTGATTAAACATTTAACTATGTGAAATAAAACAATTCTAATAAGAATAAATAATATTGCAAAATCGATATTAAATATGAAATATAAATATAATATAAAAATATGTTTTCTTTTATTTTCATTTAAATATAAATCAGGAAGATTTTTGATTGGCGATTTATTACCACAGACTAATCTGTTTTTCATATACCGTGAGTTTATTTTAACGTGAAACATTAGATTTTCCATATCTATGGTTACGACTTCAAATTTGATTAAAAGCAATGTATTAAAGCGTTCACTTTAAAATGATCATAGATTGTCAAATTCACGTCATTATTAACTGTCAAATTGTGGTATTTTTTTAAATAACACATTTCCACGTCGTTGGAATGGACTTGTAGCTCAATTGGTAGAGCATCCTACTAGCAATGGGAAGGCCCTGGGTTCAAATCCCAGTGAAGTCCATGAATTAAAAAAAAAATCTTCACAGAAAAATAGAACATTTTGAGGTTTACATTATAAACGTAGTATATGAAACGTTTGACGGCGACTATAGTTGTGCTATTTTGTACAAGTGACTAAAATGTATTAATTTAAACATACATAAGTCAAATAAAAAACATTGATATCCCCAAAATATTATTAGAGAGAACCAAATATTTGTCCTGTGAAATATCGGTGTGTGTTTGAGTTATTTGTTGAGTACGTATTGCTCTGTGAATATTGCCGGTGTCTGTAGTGGAATAAAGATATCAAGCTTGCTTAAGTCCTCGCTGGAATAAAGTCACAAATCAAACTCGACTGAGCACGCCCGACTGGTTTTTCTCGGTTCTCTCGCGTGGCGGGCGAGGCGCTGCAGTCGCTGACCATGATCTTGTTTATAATGAAATTGTGTCTCGTAAATTTCAATGATTTAATTTCTGCTGACGGTTCAATTGATAGTGTAATTGTGTCGTTTAAGTCAGATTTTTCATGGAATGTTATGTATTACGGCAGCCATGGAAACATCGCAGGAATTTACAAGCGCTGTTAAGATACATTTCTTAATTAGTTTTTGTGCCATGGAATTTTACACTGAGATAATTTTATTGAGATGAATTTGTTTTTAATTCTTACAGAAGAAGATATTTTCTCAAATGGGGACAATTCTACGCGGAAACAAATTTAGTAACCGCTTTTGTAACACAACGGAAAACGACAAATTGTTTTTATTTACACATACTGTATATAAATATATTACCCCAAAGGTAGTTTAGTAAACGGTCTCTACGATATATCATTACCTATATCTGGGATATAGCAAATCTGGCAATCCCAATAAAGGGGAATAAACCGTGTGTTATATATTTATTTATATATCATTTTTAAAAAACAAAAACAAATTACCTTTTGTGAACTAGTTTGTAGATTCAACTTTATTAAGGCCTTGTAATTTACTGGATGTGATTTTTGTGAAAAATTAATATGCATGATTAGGAATGTTAATTATAAATTAAGTTACTGTGTGGTATTTGGTATTGATTTTAAAATTTCGATAAGATCTTAATTAATACAGTAATGTCAAAAAATATCAGTTAACCAGTTCATAACCGGTTCCTGTACACAAAATAAAACATTTTAAACAGAATGTTCATGCGTTCAACCTACAATATACATATTTATTTTATCTAGCAGCAACTATTTGTGAAACCCAGTAGAAATTTTTTGCTATTCAGTTCATTACTCCAACTTGTTATAAATTAATCCTGCTGTCATACACGCATAAACAGCAAATTAAGATTGAAAATTAACTTATTAAAATGTAATTACTTCATCACGGTAACGTATTATTATACGGGGTCGAAATCTGCATTGCAAAACTGTTTATTAAACTGAACTGCATGGCAGCCGATCGTCGGCTATTCGCGGGATCGCCATGAAATTACTCTTTTGTTTTCATGTTTTCTGTTTTTAATTTGCAAGCACTAATTGTTTTTTTATTGTTGCAGGTATGTGAGAAAATTCTGAATTTTTCATTCGTTGAGTTTTATTGGTGAGTCGATGTTATTTCAAATAGTTTTCTATGGTTATGTCAACATATTTTATGCGTCTATAACAAATTTCTTAATAATAATATAATTTATATTTTAAAATTCATGGATATCGGAAATATGATGATTACAAAAATATAATATTAACATAAAAATTTGTGAAGAAGTTATTTTTTGTTTTTAGTAATTTTGATTCTAAAAATATTAATAAAAATGAAATAATGGGGATGCTGCAACTTACGAAATTTTCAGACATTGTGATATTCTAAAATATAAACTATGATATATCTTGTCTTTAATTGTAATGTTAAATATGTACAGACACGGAATAAACTCGCTGCTTCAATACTGGTTTAGCAATGGAACTGCTTGTTTTACAGTGCCGAATTACGCTTCTCACTGCGAGTGTAAATGCCTGCGCGCGCATCGATAGGTATAAGTTATTTTGCTATATAATATGACTATACTATTATTCATGATAAAATTAATTATTTTAAGCAATTATAAATAAATTAATAAATATATTTATATATCGAGAAATCTTTCGTGTGCTGCAGTTCCATAGTGTCCATACACAACTTTTTTGAATAATTTTGATTGTAAAAATAGGTACAATAGTTAGAGTACAAATTAAAAGATTAGAATTGAGTTGCCTTAAATTTTGAAACTATAATTTTTATAGTAAATGTATCTATTTATTTAAAGTTAATTATATATCATTTTTCAAAACTATACTAAGTTGTATATAGCTGGACTTTTTTAACAATAAATTTCAACTAAGTTAAAAAAAAGATAAACTAAAAACATATATTCTTATATAATGTTTGAAACAAATAACCTTAGTGATAAAAACCTGCTGAAAGTTATTAATAATGAACAATGATATATTCACTTCAGGTCTGAAAAATAAAATTAGTAAGGCATAAAACTTTGTATCCTACACCATATCGGAGCAGGCATGATTAATCACTGATGTATGTGTACCATATTCCAATCGGACAACGCAGTTCGTAAATAAATCATAAAGTACAATTTCATTGTAAGTTGTCAAATCTTTACCAACCTAAGTCGGCCGCAACCGGTTCTAAACCGTGAGACAGGCACCAGCAGTCCTCAATAAATATCAAGTAGATTAGACTACAATAATACCAGATACTACATTTTTCTTCTTAAAAAAAAACATTTTAGCTATCACAGAACCAAACGCAACTAAAATTTTTTTTCTAAATATTTACGAGAAAATCGTAAATAAAATAAATTCTGTAAATTTACTACAAAAACGTAAAATACTCAAAATGAATATATAAATATTGTAAACATTTAACAAAATTTTGAAATATTCAAATTGGTATGATAGTAAGTAGGATGTAAATTTTTAGTTTTTCTCCTTCAATATATTAGGTATACTTGAATTATTTTTAGACCTAGTAAGTACAAGAAAATATTTTATCTACAACTATTGAAATATGGGTACATTATACGTGTGATACTACATATAATATACTACTCATATTACACAAGTGTAATATGAAAAGTTATAATACACGCTACACTTTTCTGTAATAAATAGAGCATGTAATGTAAAATATAACATTTTAATAAACTGTTAATTTATTAATAATATATTTTTTATCATAAATATCAATATAAATGATTATAAAAGTATAATAAATACAATTTGAATAGTTATTTTGACATTTAAGTGCTACTGTGGCGCCATCTGTTAAACTATATAAGAACTACTCACACCTAACTGAATATTTAACAAATAATATCAGATTTTTTATATGCCTGATAGTTGTAGATAAAGTATAGTATTTGACTCGCATAATATGGCTACATTACACGCGGATGATTAAAAATACTCGCTACCGCTCGTATTTTTAATTACATCCTCGTGTAATATAGCCTACATATTATGCTTGTTAAATAATATACGAGTACTATTATATTGCACAACAAAAATTAAAAAAATAAAATTGTTATAATAGATTATTTAATTAGAATTAGAAGTGGAATTAATTAAATTGTAAGAAATACAATTTTCTTATACAAATTAGTGGGTGACAAAATAATAGTATATTGTATACCAAGGTTGAGAAGACTATAATTATTGACCTAGCGCCAAGTTGAATCCATACTTTACACTTTTCTTGAGTTAAATAATTTAAACAATATTTGGGTTTGGAGACTTGAATTTCTTTAAATAGTGACAGTTTTCATTATCAACCATGACTAATAATAATTTATTATTGTCCTAGGTGACTACGGTTACCAAGTAAGCGATAATAACAAACAATTTCTCATGTCAAATAAAGGTTTATATTAGTGGCTGTCTAGACTAGTAGTGACAAAATAATGTTTAAATATCATGTATTATACCTAATTGCAAATATTTACAAGTTCGAAATAAATAAACAAAAACTTTTAGAGGTCAAAGAAAGTTGAAAATAAGTACGTCATTTTTAACAATACGTAATATACATTCCTTACTTGTTAATATTATTATCACTCAGTAATTACTAATAAATTTTTAAAATATATGTTATTTCAATTCAATTTAGAAGTATAGTAAAAAATTAAAGATATTAAATTAAAAATGCTAAGCTATTTTCTTCAAATAATGTTCGATATATGTGTAACTATTAATATGTGAAAATATAATTGCAATAGAGATATTTGTATGTATATGCCGTATGCCGTTATAAATTTCGAAAAATGGTATCTGTTTTAGTTTCGTGTTGTTTAGGGTATGATTTCGATTTTGTCTTTTAAATTTGGTTACTTCTGATTTAAATAAAACTAAAAAAAATATAAAATACCTTTTTATCATAAAGTGTAAAAGTAGTGTTGATGAATTGATTGTCTAATTTCAGTTTGAAAATTCGAATTCCATTTGGCCAATAAAACTTTTTGCAAGCGCTTTGATGTGTGCGTAATGAATTAGCCAATATGTATTTATAGCATGCAAACTTCTCTTGATCATCGTGGTTAGCGTTTCCATTTCGTTCCGCGTTATAACGTATTCATTGCGGCCGCCGCCGCCGCCGCCGCTCCTGTTGTCACGTGGTCAGGCGTCCAGCGGGCGTCCCGACGCGGAATTGCTTCATTTCGCCCTGAATTACAAATACGAGAGAGATAGACACACACTGATGGTTTTTGATGATGATGGAGATGAGTTGTAGATGTTGTTTACCAGGAATGAAATAGAAAATTTGAAAGCGAAAATTGTATTTTGGATTCATGACTTGAATACAGTTGAAACAAGTGCGATGAAATTTGGAATTTTGTAAAATATTGTTATAGAATATAACATGTATTATTTAAATACTTTCTTCCTAAAAATTATCACAAAATTTCATATCATAATATAAGAATGTATAAGATATAACTTTGTCCATTACACAGGTAGTTGATTCTCAATAAATTTACTACCACCACTAAAATGCAAATATATAGTATATGGAATGTTGGAACATTAATTCATTACTTAAATAATTATTCTTCTTAAAATGTGCAAATAATCAATACTAACCTAAACTTTCAAAATTATACCAATACATATGTATTTATTGTATTCTATAAAAGTTATAACTAAAATTCATATATCACTAAATACTTACGTATATTTCAATTTCTTTAAAATTTTCTTTTTATTACATTATAGCATATTATTATACGAGTTTTATAAGACGATACATTATTCTATTAGTTGTTTGGGGCATGAAGAGCGCAGCGCGGAGTGTTCCAAAAACACGATTGTTAATTTGATTTTCTTATGTTATTTGAGGTTATCTATTTGATATTTACTGTGGGGCACAGTAATTAGAAGTATCAATATTACAAAAAAATATTAAAATAGTTATATCCGATAAATAATTAGATAATTTAATCACAAACAGACAACATTACAATGTAATAATTTATTCAATAGTATTTGAACTATAAGTATATACAAAAAATAAAGTGTATATTTAGTGCCAAAAACATGTTATTATTTAACAGATACCGATATGTTTATTCCAGTACTATGGATTTTTTGTAAAAAGTTCAGAATAGCTATCAATTTAGTGTAAAGAGCATAGAAACAATTTTACTGTCACTTATTAGTTATTACTGATACAAAAAGTAGATTACATGCTTTACTTGATATGTTATTGTTTTGGGATGACATTGTCGTTTAATAAATATATTTATTTACACTTATTTGAAATTTGAAATTATGTATAGATACTTACAAGATGTTAAAAAGCATGTAATGTTTTGAAGCAAATGTTGGTAAGAAATATTTTCTTTCAATAGTATTGAATTACCTACAACGATAGGTATGTAATAGTTTCATACAATTAAAATGCATGTAAAACTTTTCACGGAATAAATACTTAATGTATCTGACCACTTAAAATCCATTTAACTACTAAAATCCGGAAAAATCTCATCGTAAAATTCCTAAAACTGTAAAACTGACCTATTCCCCCCACCATAACATCCCCCCACTAGATCCCATGTTTGATACCATAGCCACCCTAACTTTCCTTTCCTTTTCTAATCCTCAACCCCTAGGGTTCGCCTGCGGTCCCTATCCCCTCTAGGATTGGCCTCCCCCTCCCCGCGGGACCGGCTCCCTTCCCCCACCCCCCTCCTATGCGTTGCCTAGCACCGCCCATGGCGGGAAACTTCAAGCCTTTCAATGCGATATTTACAGCTTAGTTGCGGGATCAGTGTGGCACTGAAAAGGTTTATGACTATAGGATAGTGTGGTGCAGTGGAGATTGTTTTAGTTTATGGTTTATTAAGTGGTGGTGGTTTCTAGTCTTACGGTGCTTCTTTAATGTAAGTACACAATCAAATTTGGTTTAAGAATAATCGCACAAAATATATTATAAGAATCTTATTGCACATATTGAAATGAAAATACTTAGGATCATATTGTCCTCTCTAACGACAACAAACCTGTACCACCAAACATTGAAAGAAACAGGTTTTAATTATCTTTAAAATTATAAATAGAAAATTATATTAACACATCAGAAATCAATCATAAATATGGCGAATAATACTTAAAAAAGTATTGTCCTGTGTAATGACAACAAACCTCTACTATCAAATATTAAAAGAAACAGGTTTAATTATCTTTAAGATTATAAAAAAAATATATATTAACTCTTATTTTGGAAATAATGTAATTTAAATAATCAGAAAAATATGGTGAATATTAAATAATATTATTAGCTATTTTCTATGGTTGTACTTTTCAAAATATATCATAAACTTATTAAGAAATATTTAAAATATTTTTCTTTAAAATACAAATACGTAGTTAAAATTTTGTACGCCTTATTTATATCTGAAGACGTAGGTATTTGTATTGTTCAAAGGTTATAAAAAGTTTTTAAAAACAACACAAAATACAAAATATATGTACAGATATATAAGTTATTTTATTGTAAACAATATAAATATTTTTCAATTCGGGCGCGCATTAAATTATTTTTAATTTTTTAAATTTGATGATCGGATAAATACAAAATATATTTTTTCTAAATGACGTATTGATACTTCCGCTCTATATTTGCGGCTGTAACCTCAATAAGAAAAATGTCATAATTTACTTGGAAGTCGTAGATCTTGCGGGACAATAATTCAAGTAAATTTTTTGAAAAGTTTTTCAGTAAATTACATTATAAACTTTGTGAATAATATTGCTAGGGCCCAACGGACAGCGAAAATGAATTGCCTCCTCTAGTCTGTATATTACATTCGGTCAAAGTGGTTCTCAACATTTTACCCACAACCACCACAGAGCGCATAAATTTTCAAAAGTATTTTAAATGATGTTCTTGTGCCATTAATACGGAATTTATTAATGGTGTTCAAACAGTACAATAACTCCAAAATCACTTGAGTAGTCTTGCTTAGTATTATTACGCCCATGAATTACTTACAAAATTTTAAAGTAAACTAAATAAAAGCAAGTAACATAATTCAATATTTGAAATGTATAGGTAAAGGCATAAATATTAAATATATGTATTATAATATATTTAATTTCAATATTAAGTAGGGTTGTACAATTTTTTTTCGTCGACTTATCAAAAAAATTAATGTTTCCTATATACCAATATCCGGATAAAAATTATAACTTTTTTAAGGATAGATTTTGTCCGCAAAACCAATTGAAAATTTATCCTTAAGTGTAGCTATGTTCTCTATTGAAATGGAAATAACGAATAACAAATGTTGGATTTAATTAGTTTTAAATACATGCACAAAATTAAAATTAACTATATTTAAAATTATCAATTATAAAGTAACAAAAATAGTTGATATAAGATACCATAACAATGGAACTGTTTTATTATATTGTCATCTGTCAAATTGCAAGTTGTTTACCTATTTATTTTTAAATAGGTCGATGAAAAATGTAACAAGCAATTCGGAAAAAATGCTCAATTATTTCCCTGTTCCGATTAGCAAACTTGATTGGTTATAATATGCATATTTCAATCTCAATACATAAATATATCTAAGAAAAAATAGTATATTGTACAACAAGCATGAAATGGACATTCCAAGTGAGTTGTACTACATTTTTACGACCACGATATTATTTCCTAATTCATTTATATTTTAATAATAAAGATGTCTTCATTATACTACTTCGTGGCAACTAGCTACAAAACAAAAATTAAACAATACGATTTTTGACAGAATTGTAAGATATGGATTTATACCTTAACGTTGTCTATGGTTACTGGGGGAAATGAAAATGTGTTGACAATATACTATAGATCCATTTCAATAACAAACATATAACAAGCAAATATCTTAATAGTCGTAGAAAAATGTTATTCTGACTTTATATAATATGACCGTTAATCTTAGTTATTCTATGGAATCCTACATTTCATACATTAACAATAACATATTTTTTTAAATTTTATGAGAAATCAATATCATAAGAGTATATAGCATATATTTTTTAATTAAAATATAGGAAATATTGTACGAGGTTATTATATAGTATAGGAATATCTTCTCCATAATGCAATTATTCTCTCCTCCCCTATTTAAGGGTCCCGCGTTGGGAATTGGCGGCAAATGGAAAACTTCCCGATAACGAACTAAACAAACTGCACGGCATAATTTAAATTGCTTTTTCTTCTCCTCGGGACATTTTTCAGCCGTAGTAGTAAGTTGTAGGATGGTCCTGAAGTGAGCGACATAAATGCCATCTCGTGTTCCGAGGTGATTAAGACGCGATGCTGAAAAAAGAACAATTTTATTCCGGGTAAATAATAATTAACTTGATTTATTCTATACATGAACTCAGTTGGAGCGGAAGATTACAAATTATTTACTTATGAAAAAAGTGAATGTCTTAATTAAAATGTGATGCATGCTATGATCGCGCTGTGAAAGAAATGAGATACTTTATTTAATATTTCTGCTCCTGGACATTTATGTAAAACAAAAACATAATATGGATTTCCTTATAGCAAAATCCTTATAGAGGAAAAATACAACACATAAGTCTTTTTCCTTAAAGCTTAGTATTATTAATAATATCGAAAAATTAAATAAATAATTTATTAATCTTATTTATATAGTTCATAGCAATAAAATAAAAATAAAAAAATACAACACAAATAACATTAAAATTTTATAAATATACCGATATATAAATAAAAATATAATAGCACACGCCTTCGAAATTACTGTGCACCGAAACAAAAAAAATTACCAATCGTTTTTCACAATAAAACTTGTGTTTATTGTGTGTCACTATTTTCTTTGGTTGATCTTCTCGTCTTAAATTTCTGTTGCAAGAATTTTTAAGCTTTTATTTTGCATCTTTCTCGTATATGCATATCATAGATGATACTTTTATTCGCTCTCTCATTATCGTATGTGTTATATCCTTATATTGGTATTATATATGCTATCTATGTTCAACCAACTACAGAATTTAATTAACAATTTAGTAATAAAAAGGTTTTCAAAATAAATAAAAAATATAATTATATCAAAATTTAAATGTCATATATGTTTATTACATTTTTGTTGATATTATTAATCTGTATATTTATTATAGCACGTAAATATAAATATAATAATATTGCAAAAGAAATACCGTCATATTCCGTCGGTTACAATCAAATATAAATAATTATAACAATTCTCTTTTATAATATTTGTACCAAATTACAAAATTACAACAATTATTAATGATTTGATTATTGGTAACATGAACATACTTTAACAGTGATAATATTTTTTAATGAATTGTACCGGGATCTTTCTAAATGTATGTTAACTATGATAAATATTACGGGGAGTATATACATGTATTCATATATTACAGTTTTTGCATTTATATTTTATCATTACATATATTTCCTTACATTTTTATATAACAGTATGTACACATTATTGCAATAGATAATGTAAGCTATAAAAATAGATTCAGAAAACGAAAGGAAAGTAGTTGTTTCATTTTTAACTCAAATATTATATTCAAACTAAATGATACTGTAATTTTGTAATTTTGTAAATTAAAACAATTAATCATAAATACGGTAGAATGAAGTATTTTGTAAAAAAATTATTAATTCATTTACCGAAATTAGAATAGATGTAAAAACGAAACCGAAAATAAAATCGGTATTATTTATAGTTACATTATATTTATACATTATAAGTTAAGAAATTTTAACAACCTTTTAAATTAATTTTGTTTATTCGGTTTTCCTACTCAAAAATAATATAAATTATATTAAAAAACATTTAAAAAATACTTGAAGTTATCAATTTGTCATTTAAAGTGGGGTGCAGTTTTTAGAAGTATCAATTTTACAATAATAAAAGTACCAAAAACAGTTTAACAATATTTTGTATTATTAAACTATTTTCCAAATAAAAATAAGGCAAGTGTTAACGCAAAGTATAATAATATAATTGTTGATTTTAAAAATATTTCGACATACAAAATAAAATTTTTATTTGTTAGTTACTACTTAGATGTAATCTGAACTAAATCATTAATTTAAAGTACAACTGTAATTTTAAATTGTTACTAGCACTGATTTTAGAAGGAAATAAAATGTTTATATAAATAGTATATCATTTTGAATTTTATTTTGTATTAACATGAATTGCTATACTCAAGTTTTTTATACTTTAGATAACAATTTCCGTATGAGATACAATCAATAGGTATAGTATTACATCCCAATTTAAATTAAGTTTTTAATTAAATTTAAGTGAGCCTTCCCAATGTCTTCCTTTAGTATTAGTTAGTAACATTCCTCCATCATTGATTAGCCTTATTTCGAAACGAATCGATCCATGAAATATCGTCTCTATCTGTTCGGTAGAGTCCAAAACGGACATTCCAATCTCACCAGGAATCCACCTTCTTCTTCTTCCTATCCAAGAACAAAAAACTCACTCAGCTATTGTGTTGTCCGACTTCCAAGGCAAAAAATAAAAAACCTCCAGAACAAATGAAAGACGACAACTAGACCAGCAATTCGGCAACAAGGTCGATGCTCGATTGTCAAATAACGGACCAAGGGCAAAAAACAACCGAAACGCTCCCTAGGTGTGAGGGATTTGAGTTATTGGGGGTGTAAAAATTATTGTTCAGGTTACGGACAATACAGGTGGTTATTTTTTGTATGTTATGCTTAAATTCGAACAAATGCGGATGTAAAAGCGACCTTTACAAGTAAAACGTGTTTTTTTGGATCTTTTTTGCTGCCTTTTGCATACTTTACTATTGCCGTAATTGAAACAAATTACTGCAATTTAATAAATTTCAAAAATGCACCTGTTGCAATATATATTTCCTTTTATTACAAAACTATTAAAACAAAATTAAAAATTCATGCAATTAATTTGCGAAAAAACTAATAACGGGATATTGAGTATTAAGTGAAATTCTAAATTTATTTTATGAAATTTTACATTAATAAATTGGGAGGCTTTTTTTTAATCATTAAACTATTGCGATAGCTTTTTCTTCAACAGTAAATATGTAGATTAATATAGTAATGTTTTCTTCTATTCTTTCTAATTATAAAATCACTGAAACATGTAATATAATTATACTTTTATTGACAGCACTGATAAATGTTTAATAAAATGCGAAATGTTTGCATTTTATAATATTAATAATTTTTTTACATTCTGATTTATCCAACATCCGAGTACTTATCTTCAAAAGTATACACAATACAGGATACGATTTTTCACATTGGTACAATTAATTTTATTTTTGAGTTTATTGTCAAAAATGTATATAAAATCTAAAAAATTTAAAATCCTTTTATATTTGAATTAAATATTAAGTTTGACAAGAAAATTTTCACGTTAGTTACCGATTCCTATGTGGCTGTTTTTTAATATCATAATTGAATTTTGTTAATGTAGAAAAATGAATTGAACCTCTCGGACAAAGCAATATTTTATTGAGGTAAGCAGTGAACCACCGCTTACGATTTATAATTTTATGTTAATTTTGTTAAAATTTTATAAAACAATTAATGATCTTGACATAATGTTTTTTTTATAAATGAATCACTTGTTTTACATTTTATTGCGAATAAAACACCATTGTAGTTTTATGGTGGGAAATAAAAATTAGTTTCAATTTTCAATACTGTATATGATGCCTAGAGACATGTAACTGCATTTATAAACATTTTGTCACAAGTATACCGTTAAATTACAATATTTCCTGGCTTGAAAGTGATAAATATAAAAACGATATCATGCACACTACCAATTAGCGAGATGAAAAATCACTTGAGTATGGTTTATACCCTCCGGGGGAATTGGTATCACTGATCGCGATTATCTTCACAGTTTTGCACACAAAATAAGTGTAAACAATTGCAATTTATGTAGCAACGTTACTGTTTTCGTGCTTGAGTGAATAAGATGTTGTATCGATAACGCTCAGATTTGCGAGACGTAATACAATTACTACATGCAAATAGAACGGGTTTCAGAGAATTACTCTAGCCGCATAAATATACATCGACTACTAGGCAGCTACGTTATTTATGAATTATACAATAATTCTATGCTATTGTATGAGGCATTTTTACAGAAGGAGATTATTGTCGTTGCTTGACAAATTGCTTGTTCGTTTGAGCTGGGACTCAATATATTATTTTACAAGAAGCAAAGAAACTTCATACTCCATAAAATTTTCATCAAATGCAAGTTGAAATTATTGAAAGATAGTAAATTTTATATTCACCTATTAGACAGTTAAAAATATAAATGCAATGTAGTTTAAAAAAAATGAATGAAATAACAAATTAAAATTAAAATGAATGATAAATCAGACAATAATAGTCAAAAATTTTAATTGCAAATATTTTAAAAATAAATACTGATGATGATAAATTAAAAAAAATAAAAGGAATGCGTTTGTCAAACACCAAGGATTAAGAACCTGATGGTCTTCTTTATGTATTTGAATATAAATAGTAAAATATTCTTTGTTACCGCATATTTTACAACAAATTTCTTCAGCTATTTTGCAAACAAAACTAAAAACTGTTACTTCCGCTTCACCGATTTTTGCCTAATGTTGATCTACTTGTGCCATTACTGTCAGAAGCTTTAATTGAAGTTTAATTAAAATGCCTTTAGCTGAATTTGTTCTACACGTGCACACATACATCCAAATGAACAAAAAAAGATAGAGAGACAATACACTCATTTTTTTTTGTAGGTAATTAATTCGTGGACTTTATTTAAACTCTCGAAATATAAAAATGGGTATGCTAGCAATACCTTCCTTATCGTATCTGATGGTCGGTAATAAGAATAATGGAAATTTGATACCTGTTTTATTGAAATATCATTCATTGTCTGCTTAAAAAAATAAAATTTATTCCATTCTTCAAACAATTTTAAAATTATTTGCAATAAAAAATATCAGTACTATATTTTATTTCATTTATAATATTATTTTACTCATTTCAGTAATATTTTGATTTGTTACAAAAATTGATTAATTTGGATTTTTCTTTTTACCAAAACTTTCTATCGTATGGTATGTAAATTAAATGTGTCAATATTTTTTTAATATGTGCTAACTGTGTGTAATATATGAATTAACAATTCCAAATTATATTCAGTGACACTAATTGGGTGCATGTTTCTTTTTGTTGAGTCGTGGGTTGATTTATACTAAACATTCCGGAGGCATTAGAAAATACTAAATTAGATTTTCAACTGTTTTAAATTTTGGCTTAATTACTTGATTATTTATGGCGAGTCCACATACTTCAAATCTCATTTCCAGAAGAAATATTTCGGCTGTCAAAATTAGAAATTACAAAGTAGTTAAGCGGTGTAGATATTCTGTGGCAAAAAGTTCACGATTAGTTATTCTAAGACACATATCTTCCGTAGTACAAGAGGTGCATATTAAATGGGAATGTGTCAATATACACAAACATTTTTATGATTTATACGCATGTCCAAAATTTAGATAGTTAATGTTTCCTCTTTGAAAATAACAACGTTATCCAATGTGTATGTCACTGATAATATATGAATTAATTTATCATCACAAATTTTAGAAAACTGATATGAATTCAAAATTTCCAAACCTTGTACAGTAAATGATAAATTTATTTCTATAAAATACTTGAGCTGTACAAACTCCGTGGTACGTCACAAACGAAACAATACATATTAATAATTTAGCACTAAATTTATTAGATAATTCCTCAGAAATAAGAAAATTGAAAGAACTAAATGTGTAGGTTTGGCATCTAAATTATGAAGAAAAATAACATAAAAATGAAAGAACTCCAATGCGCGTTATTAAAATATGACTATGTAGAAAATATTAATCCTTACGCGAAATAGTTAAGTATTTTACTTAATATTATAACGTACACAAAGTCAACTAAATGTAGCAAAAAATGATAAATTATTAAATATTAAGTTTAGATAATTATATACAAAATTCAAATTTGCGACTATATTCATTCTTTTGTTTCTATTCAATAATAGACGAATAAATGTCATTTTGTAAGCTCTAGACTTACATTTAATGCATTTTATTTTCTTCAAAAACTGTAACAAGTTATCTACAGCATATAGTGAAACCCAAATCGTTCGAACAAAGTGGTTTTTATGTTATTATATTTATCATTATTCCTTGGTGAAAAAAGTTGTCAAGAATACATTCAAGACACTTATAATATAATAATAATGGTAATGTTAAAATTTATAACATCCACTCAATTTGAAAAAAACAAATTCAACACAGAATGATCTGAAATAATTGTTAGTGTGGCTCTTTAATTTAATTATCATTGTTTCTTTTATAATCATTTTTTAATAAATTTGTTACATTTTTTTCATTTGATTTACAGTATGTACCTATTTGGAACAAAGGTTAGATCGCTTCAACTCAAATTGAGTAGAGTGCGAGATCTGGAGCTCAAATCGCACCTAATAAAATTTGTTTTGTATGAGTAATTTGAATAATTTTTGGCATTGATATGTGTTGAGGGTATTGTGCTTTCCATATATGCAATTTAAATTTTGTTTACACATTATAAAAGTTTCCCAGCGTAATTAACATGAGAGAAAAGAAAATGTAATAAATAACTATGGGTGTGCCTCGACGTGTCACTGTTTCAAATTTGAATACGAATATATTAGAACGTGCTGTGACTAAACAACAATTAATTATTCCCGAAATTTTAATCCAAGTTTTAATTAATATTCCTCATCACACATGAAAATTTGAATAATGAAATCCTTTAATAACCAGGATTTATAGTCTATATTAAAAACATGATGTCCAGTGATCCTGGCCCCTCGTGCGGCATGGGCAGATAAGCGGGTCCGGGCCTGTTTATTTAAGATAAAATTAAAGCCGGGTGATTAATTGCGGGCAGCGTGGGCAGCGAGGGCGGGGGCGGCAGGTCACGAGATAAAAGTGGGGGAAATGATGGTCACTTCTGTCTCCGGGCTAATTACCGTGAAATTAATGGCGGACAATTCAGCCGGATCAAGGAGGATGCAGCTATGCTACACAACAACTACATGTCCGCAGTGGATTCACAACGGGACATTACCGCGTTACACATCGCAAATGAACAGTTTTTTGATCAACAAATTACCATTAGGTACGATCAGGGATGGAATTACGTTAACATAAAGATACGACATTTCATAACATCACAAAAAAAAATTCAGTATATAATGCAGATATGCACCCAGATATTTTGGAAAGGGGTTTTCAAATACAGATTTTTCAATTTAGTTGTACACTATTGCTATCTCGTAGCGCTTTATTACAATATAATAATTAAAAAAAAAATTGTAGAATGAATAGCAACTATATTTTATCTTTTATCTTACCGTCTCGGCTCTTATTATGATGTTTTCTCTTATTTTTTCAACAGTTCACATGCTAATACTCTTTTTTTGAGTAATATTTTTAGGATTAAGTTTAGGTATTAAATTTATTTCGCAAATTTTTAACAAAGTCCCATTGATTTTCTGTAGTTTTCTCTTATTAAATCGTACCTCGAATGTAAAAATTCCCTTATTATTTTCATGAACACTGTGTTATGAATCTATGTAGGTATTTTAACCGTACATTTTTTCTCTTTGTAGTTGTATATTATATCAAGTTGTACAACCAAAATTAAGATCGTCCAATTAATAGTTCTGTACTTAGAATTAAAAATAAATAAATAAAAACAATTTGGAATTAGGAAAACAAGAAATGAGTTCATTTCATAGAAATAATATATTAGTGATAAAATAAAAATGGACATTCATTAGTTTCGGTGGGTGTTTTAGCAGCAGTTATATAAAAAAATATAATATATAATATAAACATTACTAATGCTATTGAAGATATTACATGTGTTTATCCTATAACCATACCTTTAGAATATTAATACATATTTAGTTTCTATATTCGGTTGAAATTTAGGCAATTGCAATTTCAAAAGAAATAAGTATTGTTATATATTGAATACTGGGGGCTATCTTACTATGTTGTATGTATGTTTTAAATGCTTATTCATGTCCTCGCAAAAATGTAATTTTCTAATGACGTACTCTTTATCTTATTTATGATAGGACAGGATCATATTATATTTTGCCATGCTATTTACTTGTAATTATAAACAGTAGCATATAGTAGTATAAGTGGTAAACATACAATTAACATGTCTGTCATAAGTCTGTCACAAGACATTAAGAAAGTAACAATCGTTTGTCAGATTAACAGAAAATACTGTTAGGTGTCGCCTAGATATAAATATTACTTGGAAAAATATACAAACCAATGTTTTGTCCACATATACATTTTTTGAAACGATTAGGTGAAAAATAAGAAAAACGAAAAAACCTAAATTTCAATTTTTCACCTCGAAACTTTTTGTTTCCAAAATTTTTCATTTCTTGGACTTAAGTAGATATCGATGCGCTGATTTCAGTTTTTCGAACAGAATTCAATTATCTCTTCTCGTTCTCGAGATATTTGAGTTCAAAGTTGTACCTAAAAAATTAGGTTTTTTAGGTATACCCCTTAAATTGTTAGGTTTACGATCTCGTCGACCTCACTAATCGATTCTACGAGCAAAATTACATAGGTATACCAATTTTCAGATTTTTATCTCAACTAATAGAATTTGTAGAAGAAAAAAACTGAAAATGGCCAAAAATCGAAAAAATCGTCAGGGGTTCATCAGGCATTTTTTTCGATTTTGGCCATTTTCGTTTTTCCTTTCTAAAAATTGTATCCTTTGGAATAAAAATCTAAAAATTGGTATACTTATGTAATTTTGCCCGTAGAATTGATTGGTGAGGTCGCCAAAGTCGTAAACCTAACCGTTAAAGGGGTATACCTAAAAAACCTGTTTTTTTAGGTACTGCCAAAACTCAACTTTGAACACGAATATCTCGAGAACGGTAAGAGATTCTTGAATTCGGTTTGAAAATTTGAAATCAGCGCACTGATATCTATTTAAGTCAAAAAAATGAAAAGAATTGGAAAAAAAAGTTCCGCTGCGAAATTTTGAAATTTAGGTTTTTTCGATTTTCTCATTTTTCATCTAATCGTTCCAAAGGACGTATATGTGGAGAAAACATTTCTTTATGTAACTTTCCCTGTAGAATCGACTGGTATAATCGTTGAGATTGTATCTATAGCCATTTTAAAGATATAGCCAAAAAACACACTTTTTTGAGGTGCAACTTTGCCAGCAAATATCTCAGGAATGAAAAGAGATAATCAAATTCGGTTTGAAAAATTGAAATCATCTCGTCGAGATTTATTAATATATACTATTTCTCAAAATCAAAATTTTCGGCACAAAAATTAGTATTTTTGGGATATTTCGCGTTTGTCAATACAATTTTTGGTTTAATATTGTTTTAACTATACACAACTTTGATATGGGGTTATAGGATTCGAAAATAAATAAAAGTTAGTTACTAAAGCAACAGAATAAAATCAAAAATGAAATTTTATTTTTATTTTATATAAAAAATTATTTTTTGTTTTTTGTTAGTCTTTAGTATACTAATAAACAATTTTAAAATATATGTGTGTTTCACGTTCCACTATAAACAGCCTCGCATGCAAATGATGCATCCCGCGTCGTATCTGATTCATCCCGGTGTGATCTAGGCCTGGACAGATACATTTCTAAGGGCATATAATTAACCGTGAGCCGGCCATAATGGATTGGGGTTGATCCCATGGAGCCGGCACGTCCCTGGCCCCTCAGGACCCCTGCCACGCCGCGTTTCCGTAACCCTAATCTCCCTGTCTGACAGCCAGGCACGGCCAGATGGCACCAACAAAGAAACAGCGAGATGGTGGTTCGATTTTCAAAGCGATTCATTTTAAAAAATTTTCAATATATTATCAATTTTTATTAATAATTTAAATATGTTCAGAATTTATTTCATTAATAGACAATATCGCATCAAAATAAAAGGAGATATATTTTCCAAAATTGCTGTCAAAATTTTTATATCAATGCAGTTTTTAAAGTTTTTATAGATTCACACTCACATTTATATATAAAGCTCGTTTTAGTCTAGCCTATATATGGGACAATAAATAGCACAAGAAAAAATGGTACAATATCTTGTACCAAACATTGTTAGATTTTAGCAAAGTTTTATATGATACTAATGCAATTTCTTGTACAATATATTAGCTCTGACACTGTGTATTTTCCTTGTTTATGTCAATGTGACAAGCAAAATTAACCATAAATTCATTTTCATTTAATTTTTGCAATACTTACAATTTTACCGGTAGTAACAATAAGTTTTCTATAACCACACTACATGCATTAAAACGCGGAAAATCACAAAATTCATATATGCGCATGCTCACAGACAGATTATATGAAAAAGAGAACGTGTTCTTTTTTTTCAACACATTTACGATAATGTACAATATTTCAACAAATTTGTTGATTGATACTATTTTTATAGGCTAGTCTAAAATGACCTTAACATATCAAATGTACTTACTTTTTCAGTTTTATATTTTATTATAATTACGAATAGCTTAAATATATAATAATTCTTATTGAATTGGATAATATTGAGGTGTTACAATTTGTACAGTATAAATATGGGTATAAATCGGCATATTTAATATAATATAATATAATAATATATATATATATATATATATATATATATATATATATATATATAATTTCTTTTAATTTATTTCATCATCACCAATCTATTTTATGCGTGTACCTATGTAACTATACATAAACAGTAGACTATAATTTAAAAATATACATGAAGTAATTTTAAAACATTACCAACCAACTTACAACAAATTTTTCCATGTTCATTACATTTTTTCTAGACGATAAATAATAAAAATTATTTTGACATTTCTTCATTTACATATTACAGACTATAATGAATTGTCTAATAAACTGTTTATTAAATGCAAAATGTAAACAAGAATTTATTATTGCTTAATATATCGCAATTTTTAATACAATAACAATAGGTAGTTTATTTATTAGACACGGTAATCACAATATAATAAGAATAATGGGTTCACCAGTTTATAAATCATAGTTCCTTAGTCTCCCAACCTAGGAGGCTAGAAAATAGAAAAATAAATTATCAGTAGACAGTGTGGCGATGATTCACAAAGGCCATACAAAGATGTTTGTGACGTATTTAACTGATTAATAAAGACTAGTGTTTGTATTTATGATTTGTATTAATGAATTGCATGTTATTAACGGAGTGATTTATTGCTAAAGTGTTTATAAACAGATAATATTTAAATTTAATTAGCATTTGTTTTATCGCATTTATGTTGATTTAGAACAAATATTTATTCATTGTGCTAAAAATCAAAATAAAAATAATAAACACAAATTTATTTTGTTCAATAACAATGTTTGTAAATAATAATATTTAATTCATTTTCGATTATAATTATATTAAAGTAATTTACGATATTAAATCATAGATATGTATTTTTTTTATAAATACTGTACAGATGACAAGGTTTATTATACTGACGCATCGAACCTGCCAGAATATTCCAGAGTTTAATTGCTTGGGTACACAAACCAAAGTAGAAAAGACCGCGGGGACAGTCTGATAGTAATACACTGGTGAACATAAAGAATTGGTGATATAAATATTTTGTAAATAAACAGTGGATAGTATTAAGTGCTTAAATATATATTCTTAGTGTTTAAGTCTTCACTAATAATTCACTAACATTATTACTTATTTCTATTATTTATCGAAACCGATACTAAAGTACACGATATTATTTCGCGAAGTTCACAGAAATAGTATAGCTAAAGTAAAGCTTTACAGAGTTTATTAATAATTTACATTTCATAATAATTCATCGGATTTAATGCAGACCACGTCTAAGCATGTGTAAACATAAATGAAAATTATAAAGAAATATTTGGCAAATTGATTGTATTTTTTTTTATCATAGCCATCCGTCGCAATAGCTAGCTGATGTTTTACAAATTCAGAAAGCTATTTATGTATGTTTATAATTAATAATTTACCGATTTCGAAAAAAATATAATGTATACCTCAGAATTAAAGTAATTTTTATTATTTATTAATATTTCTGTAATACTGGATTGAATGCACATATTATTTAAATTAAACCAATTTCACCAAAAGTGCAAGTAAACTCTGTTAGGATTATAGAGTGTTATTACATACGTTCAAATAGGGAAAATACTTAGGATCAGCTATTTTGTATTCGGTAGTGTAAAACTATGCATAATGTAAAACAGCGAAGAATAATATTAGCGCGATATGAAGTATTCCGGCGTCTCCATTCTTCACTTCCCAGCCATAACTCTCCGAATCTGAGCCGTGGTTGTGCGTTTGGGCTATTCTGGTCGAGGCCACTGCCCTTTTTGTCATGGCCTCCGATCCTGCTCAGCTGTCATGGCTCCTCTGATTCATCTGTTCAGCTGTTCCAGCAGCTCACATGCCGCTCACATGTTTCCTATACACAACGCTATTGTTTCCCTTAAGAGATTTCAAATTCAGCTAATTGTCTGTTCCGGTCAGTAACGACTCCGTAGAAACAAAAACTGTTTCTTACCAGCAGAACTCTTTACACTTTTATCTGTATGTTCTTTTGTACCGTAACCTAATTCTTTACAATTTTATCTGTATATTCTTTCGTACCGTAACCTAATTATTTTTCGACTATTTCAGGTTTAGACAACATTAGTCAAAATAACATTGAACTTTAAGATGGAATTAAATTTCCAGAGTTACTAATTATAAACCAAATAAAATACCATTGTAAATAAGTTCTTCGAAACTCACTACTAGTTGTACAATCCTTTTTGTAATTATACTTATATCGCAAAACTAAAATAATAAAATACTTAAACTTCTTTCCTCTGTAACAACATGGAAAATAACACCCTAGTTACTCTCTTGTTTGTGGACTGCATTTCTTCTGTAGAATAGGATTCTATTATCAGCAACTAGCCGTTAACATCTTTGCTATAAAAATTAAAAATTGCTGGGCCAGATACCGATAAGATCATATTTCACAGACAAAAATTTGTAGTTGAGAGAGTAGATTTACCTCTCAACCAAATTCTGTAGGACAGTCGTAGGTAGTCTTAGCTTTAGTTTGGTCTTGGCAGAAGTCGCAATGTAGTTTGTTTAATTTGTAGTTCTAATGATCTGCCTATTACGATTGAACAAATTTTAGGTAAAACACATATATGTAGGTACACTTTGGGCTATTTGACAGAACACCATTTTGAATGAACCTAACTTAAACTAACTCAATCTAACTTAATCTAACCTGACCCAAACTAATCTAACCAGAACTTACCTAAACTGACCTAATCTAACCTAACCTAACCTAAACTAACCTAGCCTAACTAAACTGACCTAACTAAAACTAACCTGATCTGTCGTTAACATCTTTGCTATAAAAATTAAAAATTGCTGGGCCAGATACCGATAAGATCATATTTCACAGACAAAAATTTGTAGTTGAGAGAGTAGATTTACCTCTCAACCAAATTCTGTAGGACAGTCGTAGGTAGTCTTAGCTTTAGTTTGGTCTTGGCAGAAGTCGCAATGTAGTTTGTTTAATTTGTAGTTCTAATGATCTGCCTATTACGATTGAACAAATTTTAGGTAAAACACATATATGTAGGTACACTTTGGGCTATTTGACAGAACACCATTTTGAATGAACCTAACTTAAACTAACTCAATCTAACTTAATCTAACCTGACCCAAACTAATCTAACCAGAACTTACCTAAACTGACCTAATCTAACCTAACCTAACCTAAACTAACCTAGCCTAACTAAACTGACCTAACTAAAACTAACCTGATCTGTCGTCACTATGCATAAAATTATTATGTATAATTGCTACTTTGCCTCTATTTGTAACCGTTCTTAGAATTTCCGATATTTGTATAAACGAGAAAAACGAACTGCTGGCTAATAATGAAGTAAATACATTTCTGTTTATTCTGACTTCTACTCGATATAAATTTTATTTTATTTATTTTATTCAATCATTGAATAAATAATTACATCAAATTAATTACTATATGAACATTTCAATTATAAACCCTGGTGCCCTTAAGCAGTATACTTTGGTCCGCTTTTGTAATGTTCATTTGGTGCGCTTATAAAACAGAAAATACCATTTGGTGCGCTTTTGTCATACGCTGACATTTACGGTGGTACTACTAACATAAATTACCTTCTAAAATTAATTTATTGAATAATACAATAAGACAGTATCTGATTCTCATAAACAAAGCAATAAATTAAAAAAAAAACTTGTTTGAATAACTGCAATATGGTTCTACTTCGCAAAAACGGTAAAGCCTAGAAGAAAATTATCGTCTTGGCTTAACAAAACTATTAAACGCTTCTTATTTCTTTTTACATTCTTTAAAAATATTTGCAGAAAGCTTAAAATTTATTTAACTAAACTACAGTTTTTTAATTGTTATAAAATTCCTTTAGCCAAATTTCCTTTACAAATGTCTATAATCATTTGAGCTTTTATAGAACAAATGCCAAACAACGCCAAAATTAAGTTAATGTCGAAAGAAAAAAAGAGAAATGCTTGCCAATTTTGAACGCCCGATAATAAAATTAAATTTTTATTGTTTTAAAATGGAAAATTTATGGTTTGGCTTTACGGCATTGGTATCAGGTGAGTGTTTATACCTTGTGAGTGCGCAAACTAATTATCGCTAAGATAGGAGAACTTACATAAAACTCTAACTTTTCAGTAATGTGATTAAATTATCAAGTTATTTTTTACAAGCAAATGTCGGCGCGGTTTTATTTACGGCTTGGTGATAATGCCAGTTATTTCTAGGGCAACTACTCGATACGAAAAACAAAAGTGTTTTGCAACATGAATTCTTTTATATGACTATTACGCATATTGTACACTATATCTCATGTTCGATAATTTATACTTTCGATATTACTTTGTATTTTTTTTTACTTCTATAGGTATTATATCGGAAAATATATAACTACAAATTAACAACTGCTAATACTTATAGTTTTGTTATTTATTTAAATTTGTTTGACTATAAATATAATGTAGATATTTCGAACACCTTATTTAAAAATATAACACCTATTCATTATATTTTAATTATTTTCAGTTTCAACACATATCACTAATGAAATTCATAACACTTTCTCATATAAAACGTGGCAATACAATATTACTTATTTATTTTAGTACATTTTTTGCATTTTATTGAAGCCACTAGGGTAAAACGATATTTATATTTGATTGATAATTGGTAACATCGGTATCTCACACTACACTCATTTCCAGCTAATCAAAGAGGTTTTCGGTTTTTCTACTTATTTTGAAAAAAATTCCAATAATAAACTAAAAACAAAAATAAGATATTCGTGAATACATCTACAACAGAAACAGAAATAGTGATGTTACATGAAGGATACATATCCAACATTGTTCTTTTTTTTTCTTTGAATAATTTGGTTGTGTAATTTTTTATTTTTTTCTCTCTTTTTTAAATAAGAAAAAAAACAATTTGTTTTTTAATTTTAAACTCATATGTATCTAATTTTAGTCGGTCTGTGTTAATGACAAAGTGTATAAAATTTGCTGAATCGTCTAAATTTCCTTATCTAATGTTTCCGTTACGGTTCGCTTATAAAATAAATAAAATTTGTCATCACTATAAATAATTACAAACTTCTCATTTTTATCACATTCTGATTTAGCAACTGAAACATTAATTCAAATCTGGAGTGTTTATGAACGGAGTAATGTGAAAAATTGATCAATGCTCCCACATCACGCACGCGTGTTGTTCTGTTTCTTTCTGTCACGTAGCGGCGTCTCTGTCGGCGAGGGTAGTTCGCCGCAACATTCGGAGATGGCTGGAGGTTCTTTATGAGATCGTTTTGTCAATATGAAAATTTACTCCGCCGTTATGAAGTTGCAATTTATGAATTTGCGGATTCAAAGTTCTGCTTCTTGGATTTTATGCGGCTGTAAAGTGTTCAGCGGTACTATGAGTAGCAATTTGTTTGCTTATGTTATGATACGGCGAATAAATTCACTTCAACAACATACTTACACCGCTAGAAAAAGAAAACACCCAACAGGGATTTCAATTTACAACAACCAAATTAAATGATTTTTTAAAATTATTCTCTCGTAACTATATTTCTTTATTTTGTTACACTCGTAATCTTTTCTCAAGAAATACAAATAATTTCTATTATTACATAGGTAACAACTAATAAAAAATTGACAATTTTTGTTAAAAAAAAATACATTCGTAAAATAAAATTAGAAGATTTTCGTGACTGGTCGATAAATCGGATACAGGACAATAATTTTTGTAAATGTAGTTTGGACCCCATCACATGAATCTTCTTTTGTGTATGAAAGTCATTTGTAAAAGAGTGTAGTCTGTTGATAAAATTATTTTGACATCGCCAATCATGAACCAGGATGAAAAATTTATCAGGCGTTTTAAATGTTTTGTAAAAGAAAGTACATAGCAAAAAACTGTAACTTTTCAAAATTTACTTTCTTGTAATGACCAAAATCAAAAGCATCAGTGTTTAAGCAAGCCAACAATCAGAGCATTCTGAATATGTGTTCTTAACCAGAGCATAATCCAAAGCTTCATTGCTCCAGAATGTGCTCTGTTTTCAGCAGATCTAGAATTAGAGCAAACACTTCTGTGTGCTCTAATTCCTGACCCACTGAAACCAGAGCACAATCCACAGCAACCAAATTTGCTCCAGAATGTGTTCTGGTTTTAGCAGGCCTAGAATTAGTACAAACACTTCTATGTGTTCTAATAATTGATCCACTAAAACCAGAGCACAATTCAGCACAGTTAAATCTGCTCCAGAATGTGCTCTGGTTTCAGCAGGCCAAGAATTAGAGCACAAGCTGACGCGTGTTCCAATTCTCAGCTGGCTGAACTAGACCACCTTTAGAGCACAGGTGCCCTGGACCACCAGTCGGGAAGGACACGCAAAGGCAGCGCGGGACTGAGCGCTAACGGCACAGAATCTCCGGTATATCCTTAGACGCGCATTATTAACGGTCATATGGATTCCTATTGGCTAATATTGAATCTGTAATTGTGACTGTACTAGAGGGATTTTTAAATGAAAATTTGTATACATAGGTATTTTTATGAGAGAAATTCAATGGTAATATTTTTAAAGGTGTAACTTACATCTATTTTAGGGTAGTAGTAAGATATTAAAAAATAGAACGAGGTACAATAATTCGTTAAAGTAATAACAATTCAGGACTTTATTATTGATTTAAAAATTTAAAAATGTTGCACTAAGAGAAATGTCTCCTTGGAGTAAGAGTCCCAATGTCCCCATGTGTTCGGCGTCCAAGGCTAAATACAAAACTAAACAATATTTACGGGAGGATGTTAGATATAAAAGAGTATAACTTAAAATGGTTCTGATAGTAGGTAGTTCGTATAGCAATATGTGTCATACAGAAAAATACACTATCTCGTAGGCACACAGGTTGACAAGGACAATACAGTGAGTTAGTTAGTGTTAGTATTAGTAGCAATATATTATGTTTCGGACCTTGTCATGGGGAAACACTTACACTACGACTCATACTTTTTATTCGAGCATGTGACATTACAATAATTTATTACATTTTCTACTTTATAGGTGACAATATGACGAAATATTTGTTAACAAATAACAAATATTTTCTGTTGTACTTAATATGAATTCCAGTAAGTGTTTTTCATTGAGAGCAAGAATGTAATCGTTGAGTTTTTCGCGTAATTAATGAAAAACTGTAAGCGTTTCGCACTCCATTTTGCATGTTTTGCCTTCCATATCTCTTCATCTCGATTACGTCTGGATGATTGATTGCATGTCTCGTGTTGGGGACCAATCAGAGCGCAGTAAACCCGTCACGCCGAGTACCGACTGAGTTATCGAGCGCGAGATGAACGAGTGCACGCTCTCGCCGCTAGATGGATGCTGGAGCGGGAACCCTGCAATCGGATGGAAAAACAAATATTTTTCTTTTCACAAATTATTTCCTATTATTTCACATATTAAAAAATACCATTAAATAATATAATAATTTTTTATCTTGAAATATATATTATTTTTAGAAAATTTATAAAAAAAAACTTAGTTGACATGTTTTAATTTTAAAATAAATAAAAGTTAATGCTTACATGTTTAGACCAAATTGTTTAAACGAAATTTTGACATTTTTCTCTTCAAAAAATTAAATTTCCATTCCCATTCATTGATTTTTTAATAAAAATTGATCAATTGACACCACTGATGGTAGAAACTTTACAAATCGAAAATATATATAGATATAGACATATTTTCCTGCAAAATCTAAAGAATATTTCAAGTTTAAAAAATTTGAATACCAATACAATTTATAATATTTTGGAAAAATGTGGCGGCCACCATCAGATCTATCAGAAATTTTTCTGTATATCAATGTAAAAATTATTTGTACGGAAGAAAGTCCGGGGTAAAATGCAAAAATTTAAATTTCCTACTGTATACTCAAACAACTATAGATTACAAAAATTATTATTATTTTTATATTACCAGATGATTAAGGTAACTGGCAGTTTAACCAAAGATGAAAAATTGATCATAAAGGTTTTTTTCTCTAATATTTCAACTAATATGTAATAGAGTAATACAATGGAATGAATGACACAAACACAAACCTAAGTCTTAGCGGGATTCGAACTCACAACACCTGATTTGCGAAGCCTGAATACCAGCTACAGTAAAATAATGTTATTAACAATATCATATTTCAAAAATTATGGGTATTAGAAAGTTAATATATGCAAACTGACACGCCTAGCTAAACGATTATTACCCATTTTACACTTAAAATTTTGTACTACCTTATCTTAGTTTCATATCTGCACGGTAAAAGATAAATAATTATCTGTAAAGTGATTAGCCACACTCGCTAACTGTTTTACGCTAAACAGCTCCAATTACAAATTTCACAGTTGCAATTACTAGTAAAAGCAAATCACTCTACATGTCTTACACATTAACAACCGGAAGCATTCTCGCAAACTCGTGACCACGTGACCACGAGACACGTTTTTTACGTTTCTGAGAAATACATGTGTTCGAATTCATTCTATCACCTGTGCAGCATTCCTGGATTATGCGGGCGGAGAGAATTTCTTTGACTTCTATAAATTGTGGTATAAGGGTAGATGCGTTTTTAGTTTTCTTCGTGGAAGAATATGGAACACCTGTTGACACTGACGTTTATTTAAATAATTGCTCGAGATAAATATGAAATATGATAGGGTTAATTAATTTTGTTTTTAACCGCTAGGTTATCATTTCAGAATAAAGTTATTTCTCAACAAATTTTCTTGACATTTTAATTAATATATTTAATATGCAAAATAAATTGATTTAATTGATCGAATGATTACTTTATGACATATTTAATTCAATTTTTTACATATATAAATAAAACAAGATATATATTGTATTAATTGCTCATGGCCTTGTCAATCAATATGTAAAACTAGAAAGATAGTGTGAGAATTGTTATTTTCTGCGTAAAAATTTAACATATGTGTATCATATTCCTTTTATAGACTTTAAGATGAATAAATAAATAAATAAATAATAATGAAGAATAATTGTAGTTTGCAACTATTTTAACTATGAATGTACAGTTATTTATTTTATTAATATATATTGTTTTTAAAAAATTATCAACATGTTCAATTTATTAAAAAATCAATTTATCTGTAAATTAATAATGGTCCAAATTACGAACACACCCTTAGGAAGCGTGCTTTTACATTACATTGTAGATGTCTCTTTTAAGAAAAGCGTCTTATAGTAATGAATACATATTACGTACTCACTACGTACTACGTAATACCAAAGAAGTAAAGAATTTAGTTATTTATCACCACTTTACAAATATCACAAATAATCACAATCAAAGAAGTAGTCTTTTCAATAAGTATTTGTAGAAAAGAAGAACATTAAAATAGTGTACAAAAACCAGGATTTTTTTGCCTAACCGATGTTTCGAAAGGATACTAGTGACACTACAACTAAAACTACGTCAGGTATTAAAGGCCTGTCCTTCTTGGGATTATTATGCTAAAATTAACTTAATATTAAAATAAATAGGCCAATGCAGTTGAGTATTTGTGGAATTGTGGTGAATCTTGATACGTATAGGTTGTAGGTAACCATACCAGTTCCAATTGAATGGGTGAGTGCACATGCAAATAAAACTTGTCGTGATCAAGTACCTGTGATTATATTTTGTCATACCGTGGAAATAATGAAATTAATTGGGAAATTCGAAGATAATAAAAAAATGAATTAAAATCGTATTATACACAGGTGAGATTATTGTACTTGTAATTGTAGGTAAATAGCAAGTTGGTCGTAACATTGTGTATTTCATGGTCGAGCCAATATTTTTCTGTGAGCAACCCATGCCCAGCAATTGTTCTAATTAGTGTTTATTAACGACACGTAGTGTGGTTTGGATGAATGTAGCGCATGCACGCGCCTAATTATTAGTTAATTACGGATGCATTTTAAGGTTTGCTGATGAATGTTGCGACGTTATCGGCGGGATCGCGTGAAGCCGGCAGGGGGCGACAGGATACGCACGACTCCGCCGCTCACACGGTGGGATTAGCATATGGACGGAAAGTGATGTAACTGTACACCACTACAAAAACCTTTCCTCCACGAGATCTACTATTTGTTTTATGAGTTCCTCTTGTAAATGTTCATCACCAACCTTTCTGAAATTTCTTTATATTTACATTGTGCTCTACAAGTTTTTTCTCCAATTTCCTGATGACAAAATGTATTAATGATTTTTATTTCTACTACGATCTTTCACAACTTTTGTTAAGATTATCTTCACAAAACCTAAATTCCATAGTAAAATTTCCTTGTTATTAAGATAAAATTATATTTACTTATATTCTTTAAATATAATTTTATCATAATGACAAGGAAATTTTACTCTGAAATTTAGGTTTTGTGAAGATAATCTCAATAAAATTTGTGAGAGATCTTAGTATTAATAAAAATGTAATTATTTACAGTTTTTAAAAATGACAAAATTTTAATAATGTATAACCTCGATATAGTGGACCTTCATATAACGAGCAAAATATCCAACAAAGTTGAAACTTTTTAAAAACATTCTATTAATGTTATACAAGTTAAAATTCAAGTGTTACCGATCGTGAACGTAACATTGATGTTTGCAATCAAGGAATTTATACGAGATCCTCAAGTTGCAAGTCAGAGCATTTGAAAAACTTATTTTTCTATAAAGGACTTTCAGCCCTTGGAAACCTCCTCACCCGCATACTAACCTGTAACATGCAAAATTTTTAATTTTTTGTCTGATCCTAACTATACCTAACCTAACTACCTAGGGAAAATGTAACTGATCTGATAGTTTTGAAAGATTTTAATTCTTCTAGATAAAAATGATGTAGATAAGCATAACTGCAGAAATGGAGTAAGGTTGTATGTTAATTTTTGGTATTAGAAGATATTGATCTAGATTCGAAAAATAACAATTATATAATATGAAATGCTGTACACTACTAAAATTACTAGTGATTTTGGTGTTATACTGGGTGTTACATTTTCTTGTTATTATAAAAAAATTAATTTTGTACACTACAATTTCTAGTACACTATATTTTTTAAAAAGTTATTTATTAAGTAGCTTAGTGTTAATAAAAGGTATAAAATTAAAAAAAAAAGTTGTTATTCATCTTTTTAATGACTATTAGACTCAATATTAAAGATTTTGTTGTTTATATACATTAAAAAATAATTGGTCCAAACAGAAAAGATTATAGCAATTTTTTGTTATTACACTTGTTTTGTATTATAAAATAATAGTTATCTGAGTTTCTTGTCTGATCGTGCAGTTACATAAGTTATTTACAAAAGTAGACTACTCGATCAAATTCCTGTTCCTCATAGTACGTAGTACGCACTATAAAAACAGCTCATGTTATCCAACTACTGTGTCCCCAAATTCTCTAGAAAGGTTACCATTCTATGCCCACGGCCTCTCCGAAATATTCACCGCAAAATAGCCCAAGGTTGATCCGGGTCACTCAGCCACAACCGCCGAATGCGTGGAGTTCTACGCGTGGACTATCTGGCGATCTAGTTGGCTTGTCAATACCAGACAAATGTCGCTAGTGCGCTGAACTACTTGTTATTTCTAAAGGAATTAATAATGCAGGCTTAATGTCAGTTGTGGGCCGAAATTCTGGGCTTCAGCCTTTTAATTACCAAAGAGTTGCACACAAAATGCGGTTGTCATTTTGAAATAAAATAATTGTACCAAAAAATAAAATATTTTACAAGGATTGTCTAATTAATAAATGAATAAAAGCATACACCACTCGGTATAAAAATCGCTTTTATAATTATGTTAATAGCACTAAATTTATTAGCCAATTTCTCAGAAATAAGAAAATTGAAAAGAACTAACCATGTAGATTTGGCATCTAAATTAAGAAGTAAAAACAATATAAAACTGAAAGAACTCCAACGGCAGTTATTTAAATTTATCACATTTGCTTGTTGGTTTTTTCTGAACGAGTTGTAAATAACTAAATAAATTGTTACTTATTGTAAAAAAATTATTGCTGATTTCTATTGATTCTTGACTTTATTGAAGATTTGTCTTGTTTTCAAGAACATAGGTACTTTTCTTTTATTTTTTGCTAGCTAAATATAACTTGATAAATTGAAGGTGTTTCTTCGTATTAATTCTTGTTAAGCAGACATTTCTGTTATTTGTTTCGATAAAATAATGGGATTTTTGGTTGAAAGTGAAACAAAACCATCGATAATTATGATTTTTTTGTAATACTTTAGGTAGCTATCTATTTTCCACCTTTTGTGTTTTTTAAAAAAATCGTTGGAAATATATCTAACTTTATTATTTCATAGCAGCATCTACCTACAACATATTTCTTTTGTATATCGTTGTAATTTTACTACTCATTCAATTAACACAAAAGTAAAAATGAATTAACGTTCATAAATATAACGAGTTTTAACATATGATATTGTTTGATTAATTTTAACAAATCCACAAAAAAAATGTGTTAGTCTACTACTCGTGACGTATTATCGCAATGTTTTAGGTGCTCTTAGAGCATTCTTATAAACACAAAATAGAAAATATTTAAATTTTTGATATCTATAATATAAGCATAGCGTGAGATCTACGACTAAATCTTGAAACCAATACTTAGTGTTGTTTCTTGTTAGTTTGGAACATTGGAACCCTCTTTTAAGTTGATTATAGAACTTTTACAAAAACTGTTAGCTAATCTTACCACGAAAAACGCAAGTGTTTCCGAAATAAATATTCATGTCCTCAAAATTTAAATTACAAATTGAGGCCTTCGAGTAATTTTTCATTACGGTCAGATTCTTAAAACTATTTTTTTCTTAACTTAAAGAAGTGCTATACGTTCTCTTTAAGTATTATTAACAAATTAAAATTGTTAATACATTGTGCTAAAATTGTGAGATGTGTTTAATTGAAAAAAGCAATTATTTTATTTTCATGTAGGAAAATTTCAGCCGAACTTATTGTGAACAAAAAGATGTTTATCTTTTAATTACACCTAGCTATTAATTTAATTTATAATTTCGTTCACATTCTTACTCATATTCTTAATAATTGTTTGGATGTGTATTCTTTCCTTTTCTTATGTAATAATGATTCATTTCCTGCAGTACCTTGTAAAAACCAAATTACTATAATATTTAATAAGTAGAGGAAATTAAGTCGTTGCGTATAATTTTATTGAATTCGTGTTTAAAGAAAAAACGTTTGGCACAATTCTTGTGAACCTATCCATCATCAGCAATCAGCAATCAAATAATTATGTAGTATGTATTACAAGAAAACAAAAGAGAATACAAGTAGCTAATATATCTTTCTTTTTCTATTAAAAATATCAAGTTCAAATAAATGGGAACAGACTAGATACTTATTGAAAATCAGATCTTGGAGTATCATTTGACTTCACCATTATACATATGATATATTTTCCTCTTTTTAAAACTGACTTTATAAAATTAAAAATTTATAATATAATCGTTTATGTATGTAGTAATAACCCGAAAATATTATATAAAGAAATATTTTGTCCACATATATTTTCTTTGGAACGATTAGGTGAAAAATAAAAAAAACGAAAACACCTAATTTCAATTTTTCACCTCGAAACTTTTTGTCTCCAAAATTTTTCATATTTTGAACTTAAGTAGATATCGATGCTCTGATTTCAAATTTTTAAACAGAATTCAATTATCTTTTCCCATTCTCGAGATATTTGATTTCAAAGTTATACCTAAAAAATCAGGTTTTTTAGGTACACCTCTAAAATGGTTAGGTTTTAGGTTTCGGTGACATCACCATTCGATTCTACGGGCAAAATTACATAAGTGTACCAATTTTCAGATTTTTATCTCAACAGATAGAATTTCTAGAAGGAAAAAACTGAAAATGACCAAAAATCGAAAAAATCGTCAGGGGTTCATCAGGCATTTTTTTCGATTTTGGCCATTTTCGTTTTTCCTTTCTAAAAATTGTATCCTTTGGAATAAAAATCTAAAAATTGGTATACTTATGTAATTTTGCCCGTAGAATTGATTGGTGAGGTCGCCAAAGTCGTAAACCTAACCTTTAAAGGTGTATACCTAAAAAACCTATTTTTTTTAGGTATTGCCAAAACTCAACTTTGAACACGAATATCTCGAGAACGGTAAGAGATAATTGAATTCGGTTTGAAAATTTAAAATCAGCGCATCGATCTTTACTTAAGTCCGGAAAATAAAAAGTTTTGGAAGAAAAAAGTTCCTCGGAGAAATTTTAAAATTTAGCTTTTTTCGAAATTCTCATTTTTCACCCAATCGTTCTAAAGAACGTATATACGGAGAAAACATTTCTTTATGTAACTTTTCCCGTAGAATCGAATGGTGTAATCGTTGAGATTGTATCTCTATCCAATTTAGAGATATTGCCAAAAAACACACTTTTTTGAGGTTCAACTTTGACACCAAATATCTCAAGATCGAAAAGAGATAATTAAATTTTGTTTGAAAATTTGAAATCAGCACGTCGAGATCTATCAATGAAGACTATTTCCCAAAATCAAAATTTTAGGTACAAAAATGTGTATTTTTGGGATATTTCGCGTTTATCAAGAATTTTTTTGGTTTAATATTGTTGTATGGTTTGTTTTAACTCTACATAACTTTGATATGGTGTTGGAAATAAATAAAAGTTGGATAATAAAACGACAGAATAAAATCGAAAAGGCGTAATATGATTGCAAGTTTCGAAATCAGCGCATTGATATTAATTAAGACTAGTAAATGAAAAGTATTTGAAAAAATAAGTAAGAAATGTATTTACTGAAAAACAAACGTTTGAATTCAAATATTAATTTCAACTTTAATTATATTAGGTTCTTTTTACATAAAATTTTTTAATCAATAATACCTATAGAATATTTGGTGGATACAATATATATTACTAAGTTCGTTTTACCAAGTACTTAATATCAATTACAAACAGTAGGCTGACAATTTGCTGTTTGTTGTTTGTTCGTATTTACAATTGCGCATGATCTCGGCCCATTTTTGTATCAATGTTATTTAAGATGTGAAATTCTAAAAATTCCAATTACATTTGAAATGTGCGTGTTGTTGAGATAATCACTTGAGAAAACACTTTCCTCGCATAGCACACTTGTAGCTGAAATCACCATAAACATAAACAATAGTGAGTAATTTGAGGTAATGGTTGTGATTTTGTGTTTGATGTGTTTTTAATAATGCAATTTGCTGGGCAGCGTAGCGGTAGCGTGCGTCCACTCCTTACAATTGCGGACAACAGTCACATATGCATACCTACCACAGAGCCGCTGTTCCTCGCATGCCAATGGCTTGATTTGACGTATCGGCCGCGAGACCTATTCGTCGTTAATTGCCCATTGCGATGCTCGGGCCGTCATCCCGCTCGTAAACCTCGTACGCCTCGCCGTAGCGTTTCTAATGCCGGAATTTATCTGCGGCCCGCGTCGCCGGACCGTTGCAAGTAGCCCAGAGGAAGAGGAATGCGCATATGGGGAGTTATTACTTTCTTCCTTACAAGGGACGCTTTATGGGGAATACAATGAGATGTAAATGGCGATAATGGCGTCATTAAGAAAACAGTGGAAATGGGATGGCACTTTTGGCAAGCATGTTGTTGTCTATATCTGTATCATGGCACACTTTTCAAAACTGTCCTTTCTTACTATTCTTCGATTCTTTTCTTTCACATTTGAAACCTCAACTATTTTAAGTTAATTTCGCTGACTTCTACAGTTGGGGCTTCAAAAGTTAAGTTAATTTCTGAGTGGTATTCCTTTTAGTTCAGACGATCAACTGGATCAGTTAACTTATTCAGAGCTATGGAATGCGTTTGAAGCAAATAATGTTGGTTTCCGAATTATACATTCGTAATTTGTATATTTTCTTTTATACCATTCAAAAGTACAGCAAACTCAAGTTACAAGCTGAACTGATTTTTTTCATCTAAAGCGGCGAATGGATATCAGTATCAGAACATTAAGTGGAGAGGTTAACTTTTCTAGTCAAATGGAATGAAAAATAAGTAAATAAGGTGTTGCACGATTTTTATTTTTAGCTTTAATCAATAGAATAATGAAAAATATTAAACCCGTACTTTTTAATTTTTCCCAAATACTTTATGAAATGAATTTATGAAAAACTGCTATGATATCCTTCAAAATGCGGCTGAATTTCAAATGTCAAATATGTTTTAACTTCCAAACAAATTGAATTATCTTCTGCACATACAGTAACATACAAAATCCTTACAATGCTTTAAGTCACAGAAATATGTATATAAAATTAAGTCGTAAAATGTTAAATAAATATTCAAGTTCACGATCCTGTATATCTACGACCTATTTAGAGAAAGTCACAAGAATAATCTTCCAGTTACGTTTAAACGATTTGTACCTAAGATAAAAGTAATACTGCTGACTTTGAAAACTTAAATATAGCATAAAGATCCATTCTGGTTATTCAATGACGTCTAACCAACAAGAAAACCAAGAGAGATCACGCCAAAAATAATTAAAATGTAACATATAAACCTCAAGCCGAAAACATTTAGCAATATTTTGATATATCTAATCTAAATCTATACAAAAATTTATTTTTAGAATCTGTGAATATTTTTGGCAAGTATAATTATTAACGGCAGCTCAAACAAAATCGTAAATATAAAACAGGTACCTAACTAACCGTGATGATAAATTAGACGTTTTAGTATGTTAGGTTTAACACTTTCACACCCTAATCATGTAATCATGATATATAGTTAATTAGTAATCTTTATCCATCCTTACAATTCATTTTCCTTGCATGAATTCGCGAGGAAGTCTGGTATGTGTGAAATATCCTTACGTAGCATACGTGCAATTAGCAATTCTCAGTTTGCGTTAATTGTTATTCAAAGAAGCGTGGAAAGGCAGGAGTACAACTGGCGCCAACAAGCGTGTGTGGTGCGTACTAAACCTAACAGACCACCGTAACTGAAATTTATGAAGTGGGTGGTCGAAATTCATCAATTTGCTAAACGCGACTAACGCTGACTGACAGCTCTGTTATTCGTAAGTGTGTTTATTTGGATACGCCAGCGGAATACAAATTCGCGGGAGGTGTCACCTTGTTATTTATTGCTCGCACAGAAAAACTTGTGAATTATTGAACCGCATGACATGATTAAGATAAACAGCGTTTACAACGCAATTGTTACTTACCTACACGGTGTTTGTATTCTTTGTTTCAAAATATCAGTCATTCTTGTTGCGTACAGCAATAATTGCTACATAAATTTTAAGCTATTTAAAATATAATTGAGAAATAAAATAGGTTATTTGTTTTTTTATATGTATATAAACATTTTATAAAATATTAAATTAAAAATAAAAAACCATAAAAATTAAGTTTGATTTGTTTCAAATGGAAATGACAAGATATTAATTTTACAAGTTAGGAAAACAAATCCAGTACTTAATACAATTCTCCTTAAGTTCGTTACTTTTACTTATAAATTTCTGATTTGGGGGTTCAAGGGTTGGCAGATGCCAAAGTTTGGACAACCAGGGAAAAATTATTGGAGAAGAATTATTTTTGTCGCTCTTTCTGCCTTTGTGGTAAATTTCATTTTTTGTTTATGGTATATGTATGACTCATATATGTATTTATTTCTACTACATTAATATATATATATATATATATATATATATATATATATATATATATTATATATTAATAATATATAAAGACTATATTATTGCCTCTCCAATAAAATTGTTGAAATTCCTTAACTATTTCTTACATTACGCATATGTTTAATTCTTCCAATTTATTTAAAATTGAAAATTTGTCTACACAAATTTATATTAGGTTAATTGTTTTCTGCTGGACAAATGTATACGAGTACAATTACATACCTAAAATATATTTGCTTATTATGGACCTAATATAAGGAGTTTAAAAGTAAAATAATAATAAAACATGAGCATAAATCATAAGAAAAGGATAAATCAGAATTAAATCATATTAAATTCAAAAATATATATTTTTTAAATCTATTTTTATCTTTAACAAATTTAATAGTACAAAATTATTTATAATAATATAATTCTTAGCAAAATGCAGGAGAATGATATTTAAAATTTACGAAAGTCTAAGGAAATAAGCAATTTTAATGTATTATCTAGTAATTACAAGCTACTTAATGCCATTATATTGAATTAATCTTTAATGCAGCTTGTTTTAATCTGATTGAGAAATAAATTAATATTCTGATCATGAGAGGGATTTTTCTTAATTGATGTTATGAACAAGATAATTAAGACATACTTTAACAGACTGACATTAAAATAAGACAAAATAACTGTTCAAGTTTCGATATAAGGAAAAACTTTTAATTAATCTCGGCGCCATAAAAAGACACATACGATACAAGTTTTTTTGCAACTCTATATAAGAAAATGTGTCAAATTATACAATGCAAAAAAAAACAAATTTTTAATAATGTAGAAGAAAAATGTTTCTGTGAAGTTTGAAACTTTTGAATAAGTCTCCTTCCCGCTAAAATTTCTCTCCGGACTGTACAAGTTCGTAGAAGTTCGAGCTTCTGCCGCTACGCGCGCCACCGATGTACGCGGCTGCCATCTACAGGCGAAAGCGTGAACTTTTACGAGTTTGTATGCCTATCTCTCTCTACTCCAATCGATATGCTATGTCTGTCTCTATCAGGGACTTTATATATGGACTGGCACAGTGTTTACGACAGCAATTATCATTAAATAAGCATTCACTTAATTGTCGTAAATGTTTCTGTAGCAATTTACAGCATTTTACATTTTAGATTTGCTGCTTTTATTAACTGAGATCTGTATCTTGGAGGAGTATTTTAAATGGGAGCGCAAAACGTTATTATAATTATTTTATCGACACAGAACAATTACAATTTCACATACTTTTACACATACGTTAGTATATTTTCACAAATGCAATCCAAAAAGTAGGTAATAATTTGCAAAACTCGACAAGCTATAAAAATATTTTTATTCATTAGTATAATAAATTTAAAGGATTTGTTAATTTTTATAATTAAAAAAGCAATTATTTGTGATTATTAGAAGTAAAGTTAAAAAATGTTCTTGTAATCTTTGGTACCCACTTGATTAGAACGCTCTGATTCGATCTGAAATCCTTTCTGGTTCCGTTTTGACCAATAAGCAAATTAAAATTTAACTAAATTCTATTTATTTTTGTACATTTTCTGCATGTGTAAAATGGTTATTTAAGTTTCAAAATAATTATAATTCCAAAGTTTATATTAATTTCTCTACGGTTCTCTTCAGTTACAATTTTATTTCATGCTATTTATTTGTGTGTCTTCTGTGTATAATGTTAAATTAAATTTTTAAATAATTATTACGCAAGAATTTAGGTTCAGCATAGTGCAGATTTTCAGACTCCTGTACTGATAAATAATTTGAAACAGTTTTTTTTATAAATTTCATTAAATTAGGCTATAAAAAGGAAGTAATCTTAAATAACATGTAGGTCTACATGTAATATTGAACTATGGAATATTATGGTGCCGTTTTATTAGCCAGACAGTTCTATTTAATAAAAATTGTTTTAAAAGATACACACTATTGTAACAGCACGTTACTTACCTCCTCCGCACACATTTATATTTTGGACATTAGTCGACTAGTGGAAGGTTTAATTTAAAGACAGACAAAATATCAAGTTATGCATTTATAGATAACGTAAATTTATTTACCTTATTACCCTGAGGGAAACCACAGCCAAAATCTCAGGTAGATGGACAATTTGACAATATAACAATTATATAAAAAGATTGCATTCAATTTATAAACATCTGGAAAATGTGGAAGAATTTGGTCTAGAACGGTCAGATTATAAATCAGTAAAAATATCAGAAACATTTTTTTTAATTTACTAGATCTTTAAATTATGATGATAATTTCATTTGATATTAACAACCTATGTCGTATTTTATCTGGCACAGTACCGTGGTATATATGAAATCAAAAGGGATGTAGTCCTAAAAAAAAGTGCTAGGGAGCTCTATGAAATTCAAAATCTTGAAATATTAAATCAACGAATTTAACGAAACTACATAAATATTTAGAAATAATCCTTCCAGTATATCAATCAATAAAATTATGTCCAACAGATAAAACTAAATTATGTAGTATTTACAATACGATTCCCCTAAATAGGTAGTTAAAACAACGACATGGAATCTAATTTGAATTAAACAATCAAAAAGTATATTTTATATAAATAAAAATAAAATATACTTGCAGTTTTATTCACCTTAGATTTCCTTAGGTTTACGAAACTTTAGCAGTAAGAACAGAGACAAATGTCACATTTATTTGTTGCGGAAATATATGGTCGCCATTGAGTTTTATATGAATCAAAAATATACAATTTATGTTTTAAATAAAATAAATTTACGGGTTTGTGAATTAAAAAAAGTGTAAGGGTGGCGCCCTGATGTGCCAGAGTACTACTACACCCCTGGACATCAATAGTATTACGTCTTACCTGAAACTCTCGGTCCATATTTGTGATTTCATCAAAAAAATAAACGCCTCTCCGTACACTGCGAATCCCCCCTGCCCCCCTTGAGTTTCCCGCCCATGTAGGTCACCGTCTGTCATGTGGGCATTTCCGCGTGCGGCGCACATGTGCTCGGGCCGGCAGCCAATGGGCGCGCGAGGCGCCGCCGCCGCCGCGCCGCCTCCTAGCCCGGCACGCTAGATCCGCCGCATGTATAGCGCGCCGAGCCAATGCCGCGGATAGTGAGCGACGCGGCGCGACTTGCAAAACCCGCCCGGACGCAACACGGGAGTGACGCACTCCTTCTCACATACATGTGCACCTCAACTGTCAAACTGTATATACGTCTTAGTAGTAAAGTAATGTGAGTGCAAAAACTGTGTCGAAGAGTACTGAAATAATAAAAGCGACTTAGTTGTCGCAAACCTTCTCTGCTACATGTGCAGCTCAACGCAATAGACAAACTAATACCATATTATACATCTTAGTAGTAAAGTAATGTGAGTGCAAAATCTGTGTCTAAGAGTATTGAAATTATAATACAAACTACTTGCCGCCTGGACGAAATACGGGAAAGTTGCCTGACACTTTCTTTGCTACATGTGCAGCTCAACATCTTCAAACTAATATAATATCATATACATTAGTAAAATAATGTGAGTGCAAAATATGTGTCTAAGAGTATTGAAATTATAATACAAACTACTTGCCGCCTGGGCGAAATACGGGAAAGTTGTCGGATTCTTTCTCTGCTACATGTGCAGCTCAACATCTTCAAACTAATACCATATTATATACATTAGTAAAATAATGTGAGTGCGAAATCTGTGTCTAACTATATTGAAATAAAAATACATGACAACAATACTTATTAATGAGAACATTATACCAGTTTTAAAATTAATATTAATGCGTAAAAAGTATAAAATATACCAATTAAAAATTTAATTTGGGTGTGTTATAGTTGTAAAGTGCAAAACACTGACATTTCGTTCCACCATCATCAGCTGATTGTGCTAAAAATAAGTATAACATTTCTTAAAATACAAGCGCTGTTATACTATTATAAATAAACTATTTCAAAATATTTGTCCTGAAAAATCTGTTTAAAATAAAATAAAATAATTTAATACTAGTATTAATTGTGCAGTGTTGTAGTGCGATAAAAATAAAACTAGCGTTAAAAGTACACCAAAAGTACACAACTTTAAAAATTTAAAAATATTATAATTCGTAATTTAATTTTAATTGGTGTTAAATGTAAGATTTTTTGCGAAACTTTCTTCACGGGGTGTGAGAGAAATTGCGCGGGAATTCTGACAGCCAGCCAGCTGATATCTGAAGATTTTTTTCTGAAATCCTATCGGTGAATTGAATTAAAAACTGGTTTGGAACATTGGAACAAGTTATTTCGTGATTTGTTTTTATTTTTTGAGTTAAATCGTGTTTGGCACACATTTCATGGAAGTCGAATTATGTGGTTCACCAACATTTTAAAAATAAAGGTAATGAATATTTATTTACTAAACCTAATTTGAATTTCGTAGCAATGATTATTATTATTCACATATACTTTTATAAAATATCATTAACTTAATTTATGCCTACTATGTCTTTTAATACAAATAATATTAAGTACCAATGAATGTTAACAATTATATTTTTTTTAGATTTGCATATTTGATTTTAATTTTAAATCTATAAAATATTACAATACAATTATTTTTAATCTTAGTTTAAAGTAAGGGTATCAAAAGAGAAAATTTATTACGACGCGTACCAATTACCAGGGATGTCATCTTTTAAATGTTATTTCAGTCATCTGAAATTGGTAAATGTTTCAAGAAAACCCTAATATAAAAAGAATAAAAAAACATGTTGAAAATAATTCGATTTATTAGTTTTTCAATGATGTTTATTCCCTAATATTGTGAATCATTAAAAGTCTTGATTAAGGAATGGAGAATGTGGCTGTTAATATATTTACCAGGGCCAGGATATTAAGCTATTGTTCATATAGACAAAAGTAATCAGGGTAACTAATTCATAATTGCATACCATGTAATTTGGCAATTCGGTATGGTAAATAATATGTACCATACAGGATTGTCAAAATAACATAAGACCAGGGAGTATTCATGAGACAATTGTCATATTATATCAAACTCTACATACATGATCACAAAAATATTACTCACAAGAGAATTTTATAAAATATTATTTATGAAAAACGTGAAATCGGTAAACTATTGAACAAACCACGGATGTTATGAATTCTACTAGGCCTTAGATGTCTTAAAGTGTTCTGTTATTATTGTAGGTATTTACAAAAAAAATCTGATTTTACTTAACACTAATTTATATACTTATATGTACAAATTTAGACTTCATACTGCCGAATTATAGTTGGTTTCTTCCTAATCAAACAATCTGTTTGCTTGTTGGAATCTGATAACATTCCTCCACCCATCCCACATTCCCTTTTTGCCTGTTTTGGGCCTATCCCGGAGTTGGTTTGGTGGCAGATCCACCTGCTCCGCCTCCACGGCGATTGTGTGGACGTCTGCGGTAGGTCTGAGATCCGCGCGCCGATCATGTCCAACACGCTGTTCTTGTTACCCGCTCCCTGTAATCACTTACTTTATTATCTGCCAGCGAATAAATAAGCATAGCCCGACACAAACAAGCACGCGTACTATATATAACAAACATACCACAACTGTCACTCATCCTAAATCAGACAAAACGGTTAAATTACTATCTAACTATACATATATATATTTTTAAGTTTGTAATAATATAATGTATGTTACACATTTCTGATTTTTTTAAACATATATAATTTTTTTTTCTAATTTAATGGCACTCATTGAGGGCCGAATTTGTCTACGTTCTACTGGTAGAAGTTAAGCCGCACCATAATTCAAATAGACTTTAAACGCAAAACTAAAAATTTGATACAAAATATATGTACAAGAAACTGTGGAAGAAGGTTGAAATTATCGCGGTAGGACAGAAGTTGGGTGTGTATCATACATCGGTTTCTCACATGATGCAAGGGGACAGGAGACTAGTGTTTATTCCAGAAGACCTGGACAAAGTCAAAATCGAGTAAATCTTGACCAATATCTTAAAAGTTTCCACTATAAGACTATAATAATTTAATTTGTTGACTATATATTTTTTTCAATTAATATGAAGTCATATGTCAATCTTTCTTAGCCAATAGATGAGCGAAGAGGCTGTAGTATCTGTAAAAAAATAGATTTCATCTAAATTCCACATAAGAACGTGACTAAACTTTTGCGCCCTAAAGAATTTTGCGCCTGTGGTGTTGGCCACCTTTGCCAAGCCCTTGTTACAGCAATGCCTTTATCTAAAGAACTATGAAATATTTTGAAAAACAACAACACGGGCCTTGTACAGATGCCTAAAAGGTTCCTTTTATCCGACGTAACTTGAGATTGTACATATATATATATATACATGGAAATAAAATTTACTATATTTACATTTATGAATTGTCATTAGATAATTTTGCTTACAATATATTCGGAATATTAATTTGCACATATACGCAAAATTAAAATAAAACTTTTTAACCGAAGAGAAAAATATTACTTAGTAACTTCTTGTATAATACAAATGACTATAGTCTCCTTGAATAAGCGTCATATTAAACGTCATCAATTTTAATGAGGTTTAATGTATTAATAGTTTTTCCTTATAGTAGAGTGTCTTGTGTTATAGATTACGTAAGGTTGACCACAATACAAAAATAGAACGTTTTGAAGTATTTATTATAAACGCAATAGGCAATACGTAAAACAGTTCACATGGCGCAACACTATTGCTTATTGGAGGCGACTATAATGTAGATTATATTTCTCATTAGGTGTTTAACATTTACATAGCTTTTTTTTATTTTATAGCTAATCATAGTTTAGTTTTTACCTCTCGTCACTCAGTAAAAGAAGTATTGGAATCATGCTAAATTCATAGTTTATGTACTGGCCACAAATTATTTTTTATTTAATAACACTATTGACACGTTTGTATATGAAGATTTTATTATAAAATAATATACTTCAAAATGTATATTAGGTTTATTCATCATTCGTTAAGTGAGGAAAGTCATGTGATTGTTAGCCTTTGTTTAATACTGTTACGTTTGTCTTTAACTAATAAGGTAAACTACATATGCTAGTATCACCTACAAAATCAATATTTCGCTATGTTTTTTTGAGGTGTATGAGTTGGGTATTTTTTCGTTCGTGTTCTCATTTTGTGAAAGGATCTAATAATATCCCCAAGGAAATAATTTCTCACCTTTAACATCTAGGAAAAAATCAATACTTCTAATGGCCTGAATTATGATTAAAAAATAATTATAAAGCAGAAAGGCCAAATTAGCATAGTTGATTGCTGCTGCTGATAAACGACCTTTTCTTCCACTAAATAATTACATCACTCGATATATCTCCACATATTGATCTGACGAATTTAAATGTATCTCAAATATGTCATGCAAATCGGTTTCTTTTATTTGCGATACGAGGATATGTTTTTGTGCAAGAGGCTTGTACACCATAAATTATTAATATCAGAAACATAACTGCTGAATAATTATTTCTATTTCTAGTTTTTCTAAGAAAAATTGTTTGTGTTGATAAGTAGTAATATACATTTTTCTGTTATTTACATATCTGTAATTGTTTTACGCTTGTTGCATTTAATATAGGTATGACTTTCAACAATTAGTCTCTTGAATGATATATGTCTTATCCATTTATTTCAAATCACATTTAAATCCTAAACAAACTTATGTTTTTTTATAATTTAATAGTGAATTTTCTAATAAGCATACCTACATTATGTATGTAAAACAGTATGTTCCATTAAAAATTTGATTTTAATAATTATCGGTACTATAATAAACACAAAATACAAATAAAAATAATAACTTACTACATACAGGCAGTAATATTGTACCTATCTAGATATCAATACTACTAAAATGTTTCTTTGGTAGTAGTCATCATAGCAACGACATTCTTCGAAGCATTGACTTTGTCTGAAGTATAGAAATACCAATGATGTTGTCTCACTTGCTATCACTTTTGAAAATAACCCCGAGAAAACAGTCTCTGATGCGCTGTCTTTGTCTGAGTGTTATCTCACTTGCAATTAGCTTTTGACATAACCTCGAAATAATGCGGTAAATTTAATAGTCTGTCATAATAACTCCGTAAATTTAATATTGACATCCATCATAATATTTGTTTCAAAGGTCTGGTCTTAATATGGAGCCCTGCGGGACACACTTCTGCCTTCAAAATTTCCATATTATTACGGAAACCTTTCCTAGGAATAAACACATCCTATAACTTATTTTATAATTTACTTGTGAAATGAAAGCAGTCAATCCTTCACTTGTGATGTTTTACTTATCAAACGCAATAAAAATCTACAATAAATTCGGAATTACACAAACGTACATAATTAGAATAAAATGATTAACCTGATGTATCTGAAAAGTTTTTTATTTCATATATTTATGTATTAATATTCTACATAATTTCTATTCTAATGTTATATTTGAAAATAGTTGTGGAAGTTATTAATTTATTTATTTATTTGGTTGAATTTTAATATATTTATCCCCTTAAATCTGTCCGCTGATATTTTGGTTTAGTATCAATTACTTCCCCTTGTAAACACATGTATGACGTGTTAAATCACGGGTCTCGTGTCTTTACTTAGCGAGAGCAGTGAATAAGTTTTGACGGTATATTGGAGCTGACTTTTACGATCTCCTAATCGCGCATAACAGTCACCGTTTAGTTTTACGACCTCGTAAAACAAGATGTTCTCTCGCTATCCCACTCTCGCACGCTGATGCTGTGTGGACCTCTCTCTCGCGAGCTGGTTGGGTACTGCGCACTCCACTTGTTACTTGACGATTTTTTCCCCCAGACTAAAAAGAAGAGATTTAAGTTTAAGTTATGCTGCTTTTTCTGTCGGTTAACTTTTTTACGAAACGTGTGACATCTGTGTTGGATGGTACGAATTTAATTATTTTCACATAATTTAATAACGAATCAAAACAATAAAAATTATTATTTTTTTTATGTTACATACTTTTTGCTGGATATCTATTGTGTAACTTAGAAACGAGAACGAATTCAATTCGTATCGAATAAGAAACTTACCACCTCTTCTAGAAAAATACTCGTCATGAGTTTTTTGCAATCTTTGCTGTATCGATCATGTAAATGGTGAAATAAGTTTCTTATTCGATACGAATAGATGTCTGAGTACTGTACATATGCGCAGTTATGAGTGATTAAAAAGTAAGGTTATTGCACGTTCATTAAATATACTTCAAACCATTCAATATTGAAACTAGTCAAAAATGAATTCAGGGATGGTCAAAAGGATATTTCCTTTGAAACATGAAAACCGAAATTTTTCGCGATTACAACACATCCTTTAGTTTGTACAAGGAAATAAAAAGTTGCATTGATTTTAATATTTTGTTTGTTAAAACATTTAAAGTGATAATACGTCACAAAGTATTTTCTTATAATTTTGAATATGTTACCATTTATTTGTATTAAATTAAAGATCAAGGAATAAAAATATATTTATATGAACTTTCATGTCTAAAAAAATAATAATGTAAGAGTCTATTGAAAAAGTTGTACTTTTTGCAATGATACAAAATAATATATTAGTATCATTCGTCTCTTCTTCACGTAATTAAAAATTGAGCTAATTTGATTGTGAACTGAAATGAATTGGTCATAAAACTGTCGAGTTTGGAAAAAACAACTCGATTCGATGACGTAATAAATTCCCAATGAACAATTAATATCGAACGCTTTTGATTTATCTCAATCCAACAGTGGCAATATGTACCCGTCTTATTCTGCTTGTTAATAAATGCAGAACATATATTAAGCGTATTGTTGTTGACAGATCTCGCTTGGAAACTGATTGCAACAATACGAGTTAAAAATAGCGCACAGTGTGAGTAATTTTTACTGAGAAAAATCAATTCGGCCAGAAATTTATTGGAAATTTATTCATGTAAACAAGATTCGAGTGATTTGGAAAATTTATGTTAAATTTAATGAATGAACAAGCCATAAAATAAAGATTATTAAGCAAAGTAGTAATTGCCTTTTAAACGACTAGTTTTACTAACTGAATTATTTTTATTGTAGGCGAATATTTTATGTATTTTATCTCTGAATGAAATAGTAGATGTGCTAAAAATTAATCGGTATCTTGTACCAATAAATATTCAAATATATTGGAAACACGAAATTAATTTAACGTAAAAAAACGTGTCTCAATTTTTATATGTTGCATATAAAGGCTATCGCACACTATTTGGCACCGATCGGCAGCGGCCAGATCGGCAAAAATAAGTTTCCTTAGATTCTTATATACGTAATCAGTCTATAAAGTGATAGAAAACTGTTTTCTTCTTTTTTCCATTTTTTTCTCTAATTTTTTTTCTTTCTTTTATTTGAGCTTCTGCAATCTAAAGTTACAATTACAGTTTCTTCATCTGAAGTATTAATATTTTTGTGTTTTTTGCTGTTGATCTGCTGTACTTTTATTACTGCCCACTAGTGTGCGATAGCATCAGATTTTTCCGATCGACGCGGGCCGGTCGGTGCCGTTTAATTCCGAACAGTGTGCGATGGCCTTAAATGTCATAGGAAACAGTATACGGGTAGTGATATTTATTGGTTTCAAACTTGGTTAATTATTATTAGCTGCCAGTGTTTTAATTACTTTCAAAATTATAATTAACACATTTCTAGAATTTGTAGTTTGAGATTTTTTTTCAAATGCAACTGCCACAGGTATTTTAAAAAAATAAAATCTCTGTTAACCCAAAAGCACTATTAAGACAAGAACGAACTATTAGGGAATTTTCTCCTAAAATCTGCAGGTTAATTTAGTAACAAGTAAATTTACTAATCTTAATTTTTAAATTATCTGATTTTTTTTTAAATATGACATAAAATTGTATTTGATTTACTGTAATCTTAAATGAAGAATAAAGACAAACAATAATAAAAATCAGTATATTTTCAAAAATTACGGTAGTATATTAAACTTGGTGAATATTAATATTGTTGCTTTATAAATAATTTGTTATAGTCTATCTTTATTTACTTTATTATACATCAAAATTATAAAAGGCTGGTTTATTGAGAAATAAAATGTGAAAATAATATGTCAATAGCCGGGATTTGTACTTGAGACCCACATTTTGCCGGGATGTCGCTCTACCCTACGAGCTACTGAAGCTAATATTACATTAATTTAATAATTTTTCTATTCAAAATTAAAACTAAATATTTTATTTACATTTATGTATATGTAGATGTGCTTGCATATTTAATTTTTATAATATTTTAATTATATATTTTGGAATTAAAATTGAAATTAGATCTTCGGTTGATATGTTATGATAATGATTGAATCTAATCAATTTGTAATTGAATATCTGGAATAACTAAAGCACGGATCGCCTACATGTCGGAAGATAATTCCCCGAGTATTTTAATTTGGTTTTTTGTTATGTGATGCTGAGTACCTGGCGTTTATGAGATTGAACAGCGAGTGGGTAATTATTAGCCGTTACTAGTTTTATTTAGCGTTGATTTATAGCCGAGGCTGCAGGACATGTAGTCCTGGCGACGGCACAGTCTGTTCCCGGCTTTGTTGCCAGCTTGCTTAGTTGTAGACGAGAGAGGATTTCAGCCATGGCCAGAAAGGCATCGTATCATTAAACTAATCTGTAATTCAGGTTGATTGTATCTAGATAAATAATTTTTATCCGTTTCGGGGTAATAAGTCTTTCTTTACATAAGCAAAAGTAAGCTGGTAAATAAGCAATAATCTTTACATGCACGGTAATATTATTACCATACTGACTTTTCAAAATTGTTTATGACAATATAGCTGTAACCCTGGTAATGTTCACAAAGGTTATTGATAAGATATTTTTTAAATTATATTTATTAAAAACTGCTTTATTTCTTCAAAGCAATGAACTATTCAGCTAATTAGGGATGTTATAAAATATATACCAGGCTTTAGATGCCATAAAATCCTCGTTCTACGAGCCCAGATTTCAAACCTATACCTGCGGCAGTTATGATACTCTTAATAGTCTTAGGTATATATGTTAATAGCTATTATTCCCATGAACTAAAATAAAGCCTATTTCCTAAATATCCAGCAAAAGTGTTCTAATTATTTATTGACAATTTTTTTTCTATATATGATGACAATATTTTAAAATAATCTTTTGCCCTGATGATGCTACAATTGGTAGCGAAACGTCGTCCTTAGACTAATAAAATTTATCAGTTGACTTCAATCCTGCTTATTTCTTCACACATTTATTTGTTTCATTTATATATTTTTTACGAAAAATGTCTTTTTTAATAAAATGCCTTAGCACATATAGTCTGTGGTAGTACTCGGTTCTGATTTTTATTGAAGTTTAATTTACGAATTAGGGCCTAGTTTTTACAAATGACTTTGGTTTAATTGCTAAATACATAAAAGAAAATTAATTACAAATATTTGTTTAATTAAAAGAAGTAAAATAAAATTAAGTATAATATGAAACAATTTAAGACAAATTAACAATTAAAAATTAATTACAATCAAATTGCTCTATAAATTTTATTGTAAATCAGTTTCAAGTATATTCCATGAATCTTATGACGTGTAATATTTCAAAATTGAAACCTTTCTATAATGACGAATATCTTGAGCAGTAATAAATGCAATTAAAATTAGAGCAAAGAGATCAGATAATATAGATAGTGGTCAAGTTGGGAAGTGTGTGTCTGATTTCACAACGGCGGTTGATCCAGTCGTTTACTTGTTGTAATTAATAAGTAACAGACCTACCGTATTCAGAGTCGCAGTCGCAGTGTTGGTAACGGGTTATTAATTGATTTTCCAGAGAGCTTAATGCGGCTACTAAGTCTTGCGCTATGATTTATACCAGCCATCATCTCAAGGTGAACTCTGCTTTCTAACTGACGAACTACCACTGCTATTATATATTTACTCCGGCGGAGAAGTTCATCAAAAATACTGCTCGTTTGTCTTACAAAATTATGAGAGTTTAGTTCGAGTCAAGATTATTTCTTTCACTTTTAAATCTCTTTAAAACATTGGGTCAACAATATTCTGAACCACAAATGCATTTTTAGTACGGTTCTTGAAACTGTGAAGATAGAAACATCTTTAATGATTATTTTAGCAATAAATTCTAAGGTTACATTTTCTACGGTGCATATATGCTTTCTGATAGATATATAGATACATTACTAGAACTATCTATATTTCTTTTACTAAATTAGAGTTAAGTGTTAACTGTAAAAAAGTATCTGTATTTGTCTCACCAACATTTCTTTCTTCATAATCTAAACTTATGATTATTACTAATATGTTCTTTTTTTGTTACAGGTGAGTGTCCTTTTCGTATCAATATTTTCATAAAGTATTTCTTCAGCAGAGATTATAGTACGTTAACAGTAAGTACTAAAAGCTTTTAAAACAAATATGTACAGATTATTTAAAAGATATAACCAAATGTGTTTTATCTAATTATTGTCGTTTGATGATTTTTTAAGGTTTTTAATTTACCTACAATCTATTAAATTTATTATTATAAATAATACAATTATTGAAGTATGTCTTTATTAATAGTTGATAATTTTGGGGAATCAATTTCAAATCCTTTTTGTTCGATTTGAAGTAATCTAAGTATTGTGCGAACAATACATAATTTAAATTATTATGTTTACTACAAATGATTTCATTACGAAATTTCTTAGGGATGTTAAAAACATATTGTGCAACAAGTTCAGAAAGTCGCCTATTTTCCATAAGGTATAAAGGATTCCACGACCACACTACTAAACGTTACAGAACAAAATGCACGAAAGCTATTTGACATAAATAAAAACTATATGGCGTAGGTAACTTCACAAAAAGTATCTTCACGCATGCGGAGTGTTGGCAATTACTGTGAGAAATGATATTTTCTACAATGCTCATACATAATGATGGAAGTGATTTCCATAGCGATCGAAGAAGAAAAATAATATGCAACGTAGGTTCTAAATACGATAAATAAAGCTAGAAAAAATAAGAATAATACTAAAAATAAATAAATATATCTAGAAATATAGGAAAGAATTTAATTTAGTAAGGCTCAAACTGAGATTCTAAGAAGCACAGTCTGTCATTTTAAATTTTAGAAATGAAAAAATAATACCATAACCAGCTGAAAAAAGAAATATAGGAAAAAGACCACATAATGAGGAAGCAAAGTTAGAACAATCTTATAAGAATCGAAACATGGAGAGACAGAATTGAAGAGATGCGTTAATGCCGGCATCTATTTTTTTTCAATTTGGTAATATTAATACTTTTCGAAATATGTAGAAGTTGTGTTACAGTCATGTATCTTTGTAAAGGGCGTTGCAGCATTGCGCAATGATATAGAATTTGGAAAGGCCTTTGGATTCCGTAACTGTAATCCTGTCTGATGATGAGGCGATCAGAAAGCCATAAATCGTGAATCCAGGGCAGGGTCTAGGCTAGGTGCCCGAGCCCCGCGGCACTCAGAACCGTTCTTGTGATTGTAATAATCGCCGTGGTCCGTGGCCGAGTCGCGCTCGCAGCTCAGACCGGAGCACTAAATCATCCGCACGTCCACGTCCGATTCGCTTGCCCGGCCGGTCAACCGCCTGACTGATTTATCGACTCACTCGACCTTTCAAGACGGACCAGGAGTTGGGGATGGGGGTTTCGTCCAGAAATGAGGAAGGGGCATTCTCTTATGCTGTTACTAATTTATAATAATCTATATCTTTCTCAGTTGCTTCCTTAAGAACAGTAGACTGATTGCACTGATTATAATGTTAGCTACTTGACAATATCGCATCGAAATATCAACTGTATTTTTTTCTAGTATTGCTTAAATATTAATTTACATATCTTATTACCGACCTCCATATATATTAAGGGAGGTATTGTTATTATATCAGCCAGTACGATTATGTGGTTATCGTGTAAATAACTAATGTAGCCTATCCTGTAATTGGATGGGTTACCACATAACGACTCAGTATGTTTGACAACCTGCATCCCTAACATGCAAATAAATGTTTCGAAGCAAGTAAGTTTTGATTATTTGTGTATAGTCTGTTCGATACTCTAAGGCTATGGCTCTTATTAGACCCGTGCCGCGGGAAAACTGTGTAAATTATTTATGGAAGTAAAAATTCAAGGAAAATTAGGGTTGTATTTTAATTTTACTGAATTTGTTTAATTACCTACATACTTAAACTACATAAATATAAAATTTACATCATAAATAAATAACCAGATAATAATAGTAAGATGAAAAATTTGTATCATTGATAACATGTATCTATATTATCCAGTAAACTTCTTATTATTTTAAATATATTTAAAATAATTCAACCCTACTTGCCAGGTACCAAACTAAGCCGGTTAGAAAGTCAAAGCCATAACCTTAGAGATCCGAACCCACTATAAAGAAATTTGGTTGAACCCCAGTTTCATAATTTTTCATATTTTTGCTTCTCATTGCTAATGACAAGTGTTAAACAGCTTTGGATTACAATCGGTAAACCAGAAAGAAATATTTCATATAATATAGAAAGTTAGATAGGTACTGTAAAATAAATAAGTAAAGAAAAAATTATGTTATTGTACGCAGAAAAAATTGAGAACAGTGAAAAGCGAAGAAATCTGCATGTTACCAAAAAAAAAAGAGAAGGCGATCTGAAATAATTAGGAGTAAAAGCCCATGTTTTTATATTGAGATAAATACAATACAAATACAATACTGCTTATTAAAAAGTAATAACCAGATTCATAAAATTAGATTAACTCTTAAACCGGTTTTGCGAATCTGGCTGTAAATGTTCAGTATAATGGAAATTTATGTCATCTGATATACACAAAGTAACAAGTAATAACTAATATTATCGTACTAGTACTACAATGAAATTTTCTGACAAGTATTATAATCAGCAGTGTTTTAAGTAGCGTAATGTCATTATTGCAATATAAAGGTGAATTGTTACTGTTAGTTGTTTCATCAAAAAATATTATATTATGACTCTAAATAAATGATTGATTAAACAGAGATTGAGAATATTGTTGGTGGGTTAAAGTAACGGGGACGAAACAGCAGGGTGCCGTCTGCCCGCCATCATCACACCGTCCACTTCATTATCTCTCGTTTTCGTTTTGGTCCGCGCTGGTTCGTCTGTCGGTGATGGAGTTCGTTAATGCGTGTAACTTTTTGACAGCCTTGAAAAATTAGTGATGGCGAGCTGAAGCTATGGCTCTGCAATTTGTAGGCGGTGTTTGATGAGTCTTTTTGTGAAGGCTGTTTTTCTTACTTCCAAATGGAACTTCGGAATTGAAATTTTCTAATTTGCATACTACAGAGGTAAATTAATTTGTATAAAATTAAGTACCTATTGACATTCTCTATTTTTTACGTTTAGGTTTACTCTTTAAAGTTTTCCGATAGGTTACTCAACGAATTTTTTGCCCATGACTAACCCAGAACATGACTTATTCATTTTAATTTCGATAAACATTCTGATACAGATAGAGAATGATTCATAATTAATAACGTACATCGATAAGTTAGTGGTTAGAATTTTTAATATATTTTTTATATAGTTAAAACATAAAAAATTATGAATTTTATTGGTTTTTTATTAACAAATATAATTTATCTATAGTTTTCTTATTTCAGGTACATTTTAACATTTGTTTTATTTATGACAAATATAAGAATCTAAAAATTAAACGTCGGTACAGCATGATTGAAGCCAAATTACAGCAATAGTTGCATAAAACATACGCCAAGGAATTGAAAATATGGATGTTACACACGGCAACAAAATTAATATTTTAAATCAGGAAGTTATATTCAGGTTTTCATTTTTGTTGTTGGTTAGACGCAGATAGTTTATATATTCTTTTGTATAATAAGTAAGATCGCGAATAAAAGTCTCATCTATGCCATGCGTATACGACAAAGATTCAAGAGTTTAATAATACTTGCAGCAGAAATTAATGACGTGAGGATCAACTGAGGAAATGTAGTAGTATACATGTATTATAAAGTATATAGACAAAAATTCATAAAAACAGTAAGACATTACGCATATTATGTAGGTACATAAAACTTAAAGTACAGAGGTCTTGTGAATTGACGTACGGCGCAACAGCAGCCCTCACCGCGAAAAGACACATAATTCCAGACGTTACATAACACGTCCTCGCTAAAATCGGCGTTGCTAATTTGAATTATTTGACAATTAATTCTTACCGAAGAATTATCTATTACGATTTTCGTTATAAGCGATTGTATTTCAAATTCTATTAAAATAAATTTTTGAAAGTAATGACTGCATAATTTTATTGTAGTAACAAGAACTAGAGAATAGAAAAAAAGTTATGTTAACGGAACAACGGAACTATTGACGTCAATTGCGGTTAAAGAAAATTGGAAATATAAACAACACTAATATACAAACAAGAAAAAACAACAATCAAATTGATATTTTTAAAAGAATGGCAATAACAATTTTCTAACAGGCATTTACGGTTGACCAACTATTATTTTATGGACTACTAAAACACCAAAAATACTATCTTCAATCTACCGCAAAAATTGAATAAAGAAATGTTTTGACGTCAATTGTACAAAAAGCAACAATCCAGTTAAAAAACTGTAGCTGTAGATTAAAGAACAAAACCTTCTATTGTTTTTCACCGACTACTTGATTATTAACAACGTCCAGCATATGCAGAACGAGGGAGTGCAAACAGATATACCAAAAATAATTCAATCTACCGCAGAAATTAAATAAAGAAATGTTTTGACGTTAATTGTACAAAAAGCAACAATACAGTTAAAAAACTGTAAATAACAAAACCTTCCATTATTTTCCACCGACCAATTGATCATCAGCATGTCCAGCATATGCAGAACGAGGGAGTGCGAACAGATACACCAAAAATACTTCAATCTACCGCAGAAATTAGATAAAGAAATGTTTTGACGTCAATTGTACAAAAAGCAACAATCCAGTTTAAAAACTGTATCTGTAGATTAAAGAACAAAACCTTCTATTGTTTTCCACCGCCTACTTGATCATCGGCAATGTCCAACATATGCAAAACGAGGGAGTACGAACAGGTAAACCAAAAATACTTCAATCTACCACAGAAATTAAATACAGAAATGTTTTGACGTCAATTGTACAAAAAGCAACAATCCAGTGAAAAAGTGTAAAGAACAAAACCTTCTATTGTTTTCCACCGACCACTTGATCATCAGCAGTGTCCAGCATATGCAGAACGAAGGAGTGCGAACAGATAGAGAGCGGAACACGTGGTTTGAACTTGGAGGCCGGTGACAGCACAATGCAGCAGCGGTGTCGTCGCGACACTTCCATGGCTTATCTGATCCCAAGTCCAAGAGAACAGCAGAAAGAATCGGAATGGGATGCTGATGCTGGGAACGGAGAATTAAATAATAAATATCTTAAAAGATACAATTCAAATAAATTTTAAAGTTTAGGCCACGATTACCTAGAAAGATTAGTGGTATTATATTTAGCAATTTTAGTTGGTCATTCAAATAAAATATTACATTCAACCACCTTGCATGAATCCAGGAATTTTGTAATAAATAACGAATTTTTATAAAGATTATGTGTTTGTAAAAGGTCAGCTAGGTATTGTGGCGGATATGACTGTGATAACAAACGTAATGTCAAAAAGTGTCAAATATTTATTCATAACTATTATTTATGTTTACACCTGCTTAGACGTAGTCTGCATGAAATTAGATAAATTATTATCAAAGGTAAATAATAAATAAATTCACCAATAATATTATAGAATGATATGTCTGTTATTATAGGTAGTGCTAAAAACTACCACTACTAACCAAAAGGGACCTTTGCTCTATTTTTTTTTAATTTTTCGCATAACTCCAAAACCATTAGTCGTAGAATTTTGAAATTTTGTATGTGGGACTGATTGGAGGATTGTATTTCACTTTCAAATGAAATAAGGTTAAATGAAGCGTAGCAAAATATGTATATAATTTAATAGATCTACTAGGATATATTGTGGTGTCCACATTTGATTTTTAATAACTAATTTAGGTATAAATTTAGTGACGCAAAATTTATGGATGTTGCAATGGTGTTTAATGAATTTATTGCAATTTTTGCAATTAAATATATGATAAATGTTCAGTATTTTTACTTTGAAGTGTTGCTCCAGATATTTATTTTTTATTGTATGAAATTTAGAGATACGCTTAAGTCGTGGTTTATATTTCCGCCATTTTAATCCCGTATAATTGCCCGTACCTGCATATAAAAATGAAACATTTTTATGTGTATTGAAGAAATAAAAGTAATACCTGGTAGTAACAAAGGCCGTTTTGAATAAATCGAATAGGACCATATGCTCCCAGCATCCTCGATTAAATCGCCTGAACACCTTTAGCTGGAAAGCACCTGCCCCACACAAACCGGGCATTTCAACCATTTTGTTTTTTGTAAAAATGTCTCACTCACTGCAATTTTAATTATTTATCGGCAATTAATAGAAGTGGGTGACATATTTCATACAGACTAAGCTCATGCAGGTAGGCAGCCAATCCTTTGTTTCGTTGCTCAGATGTTATCTTTTTATTAAAAATTTATTTTTACATAAATTTTTCTTTATCGCTGGTGGAAACTATCGTAAATTTTTGTTATTTATTGCACATGAGGTAAATTATTTATGAATCCAGGAAAAAGTTATCTTTTGTTAAAATAATTTCCATGCATAATACTATTGAAAAACAATGTTTTGGTGATAATTGTCTTCCGTCCTGTTCTTGTTTTTCACTTACAATTGTTTTTGGAGAATAATGTATGTATTTTGTACACCGTGAGTATTTTTTAACATGAAACATGGTGAATTATACGATTCGATATTTGATTGACAGCAATCTACACTTGCTTGTCTTATTTAAAATTAAACATAGGGAACGAATTTTACATTTACTGTTCGGGTTATACAATTTTCTGACAGGCCTACACCAAGTGCAGCAACAATTTTAAGAATTATTATGACACTTAGATAACCTACAAGTTCGTAGTCGTAGAAAAAATATGTTTACTGATACGGTGGTGGTATAGAATTGGGGAAGATTGTTCTCTAAAGTTATAATTGGTAATTGTAAATGTCCCTATATTCAAATTGCAGTATTTATCCATACTTATTTTAATAATAGAATTCCCATCAGATATTTCTGTTTTGATGTTTTGTAGTATGTAAATTCAATATTTAAATTTAATTCACTATCAATATGAATGTAATTTTAATACATTACACGTTACTTCATAAATAATAACTACATGCATACAATTTGGGAAATAATTTCGAATAGTTAATACGCTATTTGAATAGTATAATTAATGTCATTAAACAATTTACCTAATTAAAAATATGAAGAATGTATTCTCCCTTGTGTTGAAACAGTTTATGATTTATGCACATGTTATAAATCATTATTTTTGAATGTATTGTGCTACTGCGAAGGAATATTTGTAGCTGATTTTTGTTGCTGCTAATAAATTCTCAGCTGTCGCCATTGTGGTAAAATTGAAGTGGCAAGTCTTCTGCCTACGCCACTGGGAATTATCATATAATGTATGGCGTGCAAGTTGTTTACTTTGTATTTCAAATTCCATTAGGCTTCGCAATCGGAATATTTCTCCTCAAAGGAATATCAATTTCGATTTACTTTTTACACTGATTGTTACGAGGCTATAGATACAAAATGATTTTCGAAGATCAACATAATAATGAATTCTAGAATAGTTATGTAGGATAGTAATTTTATCAAAAAAAATTGAAGTAATATATTCATTAAATAACAAAACAGTCTTATTAAAAGAAATATAACAATAAATAAACTTTAACTATTAATAACTCACATTTAATTCTCTAATTATTAACTAACATTTATTTATTTTCAAAAAACTGTATATATTTCTATGTTATTTATTTTCATCAGATATCATTATTTCCACAAAATATTTATTTATACTTTATATGTCGGTGTGCGATATCTCTATCTATTGATGGCTCACCGTCGTTGGATGTAAAAACAACTGCCACCTGATTACAATCCACAAATTTATTTCTGGTACAGACTGATTTGTTTGATTAGCTTTGGCTATTTCCCTCTGCTCTACTTTTTTCAACATCATTATTACATCTAATTGCCCCATGATATTTGGTTTACAGTATTTATTATATTCAATGATCATTCGCTTCTCTGACGCTTCATTTTGTTTAGGATACATTGAGGTGGCAGAATCATGGTAAATTTGACCGTGAATGCCGAAACAGTAGGGCTTCTTGCCTGGAGGCGCAGATATTTTAGCGCCAAACGATGCGAATGCTAGCGCGATTGTATCGTCTAACATTTTCTCTAAAGTTTCTATTGATTTTTGATATATTTAGGGAACCCTTTTAATTGATTTGCGTTAACATGTAATAGCAATATATAATAATAAAAATTTATAAAACTATGTCTTATTGCACTAATGGTCAAGAACTAAGTGACTCATTTCCAAATTTGACTTTAACTCCGTGAGGAACACCCATATTGAGTCAAAACCGGTCGGAGATGAAATAATTCGAAAAATTCGACTGAATTCCAGTACTTTATTATCTCTTCCATTCATCTATCAGTCGAGAAAATTATCATATTATTGGAATATCTACCACCTTTAAAAAATACTATTAAATTTATAAAATACCCTGAATTATGTCACCTATTACTAAACTATTACGTACGCCAACATCTTATGTTATCTACGTACGTCTGTCCGTAAAGAGCCCGCGTTGAAGGGAAAGATTAGTGACGGATTGGAGTGTAGATATCTCGGCAGATGAGCGAGCAAATGCATTGGCGACGGTGCAGAGAGCCTTGCGCTGTGACAGACGAGGTCGTCGGGTTACGTGCCGAGAACAAGTAATCGCAAATCGCGCTCACCTGTACCTCTACTCACCGCATCGCGTACAGACTACGGAATCACATTGCAGCCGGCTAACAATAGCGGACACGGAATAGGAACTCACAGTTATAATAATGATATTTCTTATAATAATACTAAATACTAATTTCTGTTTCTGTTTAATCGTATCTCAACTTTTGATAGACTGGATTTCAAAGCAGACGATTTCTACTTTCTAAGGATTAAGTATAAAAGTATAAGAACATTCACGAAATTGTTGTTTATATAATTTTATTTTAAAATTTGAGACTGACAAAAATATGTCAGTTTATTAAAATTCATTATTTTAGGTACATAAATAAATAATTAGAAAATTATCTTGCTACAAAAATAAAAATAATAATACATACTTAGTTTAATTCGTACTTAGTTCTCGTATTATCAATTCAGTCTAATAAATTTTGGAAGACCGACACCTTTTTAGTTTTAAAATTACAAATCTATCATAATTAACGTAGTTTTGATTAATTTATTTCCCTATAACTATAATATATTAATGATTGAATTTTTATACTATTTATTAATTGTGTATTAAGTATATCATATTTAAGTATTGTCTTGTGTCTTGTGTAAAATTATAGCACGGGATAAAAATACTACTAAACTGGTTTAGTTTTAGTTTTCTAGGTTTTTATGTTGCTGCGCCTGTTCGTCTGAATAAATCGATTTTTGAAAATATGAAAAAATGTTGTGTCAACATAAACGGAGACCTAATGTCCACTCTAACTCGAATGCCTCACTTGATACGTGAATCAAACACAAGCTCGAATGGTAAAAAGATATGCTTTCCTTTCTAGATTAACAAATCTAATAACTATAAAGTCTGAATCAAAAATAAGTTCTGTTTTGGTAGTCAGGAAGTAAAGAATAAACATATTTCATTAACATGATTTTAAATAAGTTTTTACAATTTTTATTATTCATTAATATTTTAAATTTTTATATTTAATTAATTAATAAATAATAAAGTCACGGAGACTTTTTAAATTTATAAGAAATATATGTTTTGTAACACATCATGCAAAATATTTTTCAGATGAATTATGTGGTGTAACACGTTCTGGTGTAGTTTTAATTTTCCATTTTGAAATGTGGTGAACAATAACGCGTACATTTACAACAAAACTATTTCTTTTGTCACTTTATAACCTTGGCTAGAATACAAAAATACATCCAAGGTCAAAATCTATTGTGAAAAAACTGACAAATTTATTGTCCAGTCTAGGTATATCATAGAAAAGAATATTTTATGACATTTTCACAAAATTTGACTTCTTGACGTGCTAAGCTTGCCTTGGTTGCTTTACAAAGGTCACAAACATATTTTGGGAGTTTAAAGTACTAATTGGAAATTATGACAGCGGTATGTAATTATGAAAATTTATTTTTGAGATTGATAAGTGATATGAGAAACTTTACCTTGTTATTACGGGATATGATAAGAATCGCCAAGGCTTCCCTTGATTTATGGTGAAGTATAGACAACACAAGACTTCGTCCACATAATGCGGCTTTGTTTTGGATCATTTTTAGCCTAATTTGGTTCTCTCAAACATTCCGGAAGTTGTAAACTACAACAAGATAAACAAATAGTACAATCTGACATAATTTTAACAATCACACAAAAACAATGAGCAAATACCATTTTGAGAAGTAACATATTACCTATGAGATTAGTAATACGGTACAACTACCAAAAGTTGAAAATCTTTTGCAAAAATTAGAGAATAACAATCTACACCACTAACATGCAAGTAAATTTTCCAAAAAATAAAAAAAGTTGAATATTATGAAAGATTTATATCATTTAAAAATTTGTCTGTACAAGGAAATTTGATATCTTGATTTTGGACAAAATTAATTTAGTATCTTTTCTTCGTAGCACGTGTGGTCTGTAAGTAGTAGTTTTGCCGGCAAAATTATTAATCGGTGTAAAAGTGATTATCGTTAATCAACAAGCGGTAGGCATTTGTCAAATGCGCAGAATACACGGCCAGAGTTGCTAATTTGCTGAGGTGTCATTTATATGCATCGTATTCAAACGTGTGGCTAACGTGGGTAGCCCAAGAATTTACTCGGCAGCTGATGACTAACAAATTTCAAAGAATTAAGAAATACTCTACTATTTTACATTTCAAATTATGCACATAATTTTTGAAACCATATATGAAATATACGTGTTTTAGAAACAGCTCGAATAAAGGTAAACGAATATTAAGTAGCAGGTTTGACAATTTTTACTGGTTACACTACTAATTTTTATTATGTATTCATGCCAAAATTATTATTTTTGTTGCACTAAAATCAGTTTAATATTTTTTTTTAAAGACATATTTTTATTCTTTTTCTTCTGAAGAACACCAATTCTCAGTTAGTTTTGGCTACATATGAAATCGAAATGAAAATCTTTTTTATTCCATGATAATTTTACTGATATTTTAGTGTAGGATGTTAAGCTAATGTCTTTACTTTGACCCTACAGTTTGTAAGAGATTCTGAATCACTCGAATACTGTTGTATTTTATTTGACGTAATTGGTGACTTTATAGGAATCGAATGTTTTCATAATAAAACTTACGATATAGTATATTGTACAACAAGCACGAAATGTTACTTCTTTTATGCGAGTATGAAATGAATAGCGAGTTACATTTTTTTTTAATAAGTAATGAATTAAAAATTTTGGAATATTACGAAAACAGATAATTTATCATCGCAGACAATTAATATGTGATTTAATGAGAATGCACCAGGATAATATTTTAGAACACATGGATGTTGGCATGAGCATGCAATAAATATAACTGCTACTGAATAAAATTAATAGGAAATAGGTTTTTCTTACATATAAACTATTTGAAAAATGAGAAGGTTTTGCTGTCGTACCGTAATATCCCAATTAATCTCCTGACCATTTTATCTTTTCGAATTGTCGGCATTTAATCATCTCACATTCCCAATAGTGCATGAAGCCTACCTGTACTTCCTCCATACACGTGCGTAATTATGTGGGTTAATTTCAAATCATAATAATGATGTATTATTTCCTCCTCACTAGTTCTTGCTAATTTCCGCATGTTGGCAGCACCGACCTCTTCCTTGCTGCAGCCTGGACACTTCGGTGTAATTATAATTCATTTCTCAGGAATATTAATCTCTTGAATGTTTGTAACTCACCTGGCGTGCAAGCCTGAAAAATGCATAATGAGATCAAATTGTTTCACTAGAAGTAGATAATGAAGAGTAATTGATTCCAAGTACATAGAGATAGGACAGCAAAATTAAATAATAACAGTTCAGGTAATTATTTATAGGAAAATATAACTATCGTTATTACTGCAAAATGTTAAAAAAATAATATTCTTGATTATCACATTTTTATTACTAATTATTAATGACTAATATATTAAGTTTTATGTTAAAAAAGTTTTAAAAGTACTCAAGTAATTAATTATATTAAATAGCATATTGTGCAACAAGTACAGAAAGTCAACTATTTCCCACGAGATGTGAAAGTTTTGGCACGAGACAAACACGAGTGCTGCAATCACACAAGTCTATTTATTACTCATTCGAATGAATACTCATTTTCGCTTGTGTTGGTAAACTTCATTCTCAAGATTAATAGCACACATACTTACTCATTGAATAATACACTATTATATCTTACTAGTATGTTATTGCTTATTATCACTTGAGTCTTGAATACAGGATACAATATAAGGTATATAATATTCGTCCATTTATTTTGTGCCGTTCACAATAATCTGAAATTGACGTTCGTATCAATTTTAAAACTGAATCAATTGCATTATTATAGACTTCTTTGCAAACTCAACATTTCTGGTCTACACTGATAAAACAATATAATTATTGTAATTCTTACATATTTCTGTAAAATATATATGAAATTTGGATACGGCGAAACCTATATAGGGTTTATTATTACAATAGTGTATATTTGGAATATACATTTCAAGTTATTATATGTAAGGTTAAGACAAATACATTTGTAGCGTTGTAAGCAATATTGTATTTTCCCTGGAAATATGCAATATATTTCCTGTAGTCTTTAATATATTTATATGAAATATGCACATATTGTGTCTAAATTACTCCTCAATTTTCATGTAATTTTCATATATTTATTTAAAAAATATATTTAATTGATATATATTCTACATTATTTAATTTATTGTTCAATAATTGCTACAATTATATGCTGAGCATAATAGGTACTTTAAATAAAATACTGTTCGTTTATGGGTGTATAAATGTATAAATATTTATTTAAAAAAAAATATACAATAATAACATTCTATGAACTAACAAATACATTACTGTAAAACTATATGCATTACAATAATATGCAATTTTAGTCTTGTTTAAATACAGTTACTTCCCGCCCATTACCTAAAATATAATTTTTTCTTGGCGGGAGGTATTTATCGGATGATATTTTAATATAATGGTATTTTTCTATATCACTAAACAAAGTAATATAATATACTTTGTAGTGGATATCAAACCCCATATTTTCAACTGGAGCAACTATCAAATACACATTTTTGTCTAATCTAATTGAATTATAATTACAAAGAAATAACGCATATTTCACATTCTAGACGCTAACTACACTGGTTAACTGAACTAAACTGATCTTGAGAAAAACTGATAGAAACAAACAATGACACGTCTTCAATAGGCTAGAGCAAACAAGAACTAACATGTTACTTATAAAATTCCTACATTTACTATATCATATTCTTCGCAAATATACCTTGCTTTCAATTAAACTTAAAAGTTTTCTTACAAACTTTCATATATTTGTGAGAAATATATCTGTTTCAATGCAAATATACGAATATTTATTTGAATATTAAAACACGTTTCAAAGAAATATTGGTATAGTCATTAGTAATTTATATAATTTAAACTAAATATATTTTATATTAATAAAAAACATATTTATTTTCTCTCCAAATCAAATACAAACATATTTCAGCGAAATTAATAACGTGCAAATATACAGTATATTTAAAAGAAATTTATTCGCTTATTTAAGAGTACAGGATGAAATTTATAGTAAATGTAATATATTAACAATTAATACAACATCTCCAAATATATAAATTTAATTCTGATAATTCTACTGTTTTTTCAGTGTATTAATTAGGCTATTAAGAAATAATATATGAAATATAAGTAAATTTTATGCACTATAACTTTAATATTAGCATAATATTAATTAACTGTTTTTTTTTTCAGGTAAGTTTCAATTTCAACTATACATTTTTTCCATATTTTATTGCCGGTAAGTTTTTTACATCATTGTAATAACATGCACCTTATGGTACATCAGTAACTATATTAGAAGCAAAAATTAAACAGAACTTGTTTCGAAATTCTATCAATACGGGTATATCTATATCTCAGGTATTATAATTATACATTACAAATTAGACACTGTTTCTATTAAATTATTTTCTTGTAGTAAACAAAGAATAACATGTTTTCGATTTATTTTTTCCGTCATGTAAAAATTAAATAATAAATTTTCGACGACCAGTTTAACAAAAACCCATCATATAAAAATCTGAAAAGAAATTATTGTTTTGTATTTGTTGCATATATAAATGATATTTTAACATAAAATGAATAAACTAACAAGTAATTTTTAAAAAAGCAGCTCTATATGTCGTAACTTTACAAAAAACTAAAATGAATCATCATGGAAAATAGTAGGCTCTGCTACACGCAGCACTTTATAATAATTTGCGTACCTATATACCGGTTGTATGAGATCATTATAATTAAGCTTTAGCTGTATTATTATCGATTTTTATTCATTCTAAATTTGTAGGTAATAATGCATACATGCATCTCTGTATTAAATTACCACAGGTGCTAAAGACCTAGTAATTGGGCTGATTTTAATGCTTTATTTACAATTTACTAATTATATTTCCTGGTACGCAACTTTCGTATTCTGCATAATCAAATACCTGCATAAAAATGCAATTTGTGAGCTTCGTAAAGAATTGTATTAATTAAATTTAATGACTGATTTTCATAAATGCATTCCATTAGGCTGTGCAATCTTCAAAAAGATCTATACCACTTAACAATTAGTATAAATAACAAAAAAATAAATGTTGGATAGGTCTTATACGGGTTGAAAGAAATTGTTATGGAACAATGAAATCAATAAAAATGATTTACCTATATACCGAATATATAATTTAATAATTATTTATTATTTATATAAGCTTGGAATGATTTCGATATCGTATATATGTATGTATATATTTTGTTATACGGGCGCCGACTTTTTAAATTTTCTTGGAGGCAGAAAGGGATTGAGTGCTAGGGTCTCAGAATCCCCGGTATATCCTGAGACGCGCATTATTAACGGTCATGTGGATTCCTATTGGCTAATATTTAATTTGTTGTTCTGGCTGTATTACTGGGAATTTTAAAATGAAAATTTGTATTCATAGATACTTTGATGCGAGGAATTCATTGGTAATATTTTTACTTCCTTGAAAATATTATTATTTTGTTGTCAGATGTTTCGTGTAGGATTTAATGAATATATAATTTTGTAGTGCAATTGGTTGTCAATTTTAAGTTTCTACAATTAATTTTTAAAACTTTGTGTTACAAACGTCTGGGAAAGTAGAGCTTGAAGTTGGGTAATAGTTTAATGCAGAATTTGAATTCCCGTAATGCAGTCTTGAAGAATGCGCTATGACAAATTCTTGCAACCTGTAGGCCTGGTCTTGTCTGTGACCTTGATCTTCACGTACTTGCACGTACCCGTTACTTCTTCTTCCTCTTTATCGGGAGGAATCCGCGCCATCCCAAGCGTATCTCGCTAAGAAAAAACTTTTTTTACATTCAGTTCGATTTCCGTTTAAAGAAACAGTTATGGTAATTGGCCGGCTAAACGCTATGCAAATTGTGTCATTATCGAAAGAAAATTATCGGTTTCAGTTATGTGAATATGATTTATGGACGTGTGGATGAAATGTAGTAATTTCGCTGGATGGAAGGTTGTGTAATTTGGAAGGTCTTTTTGGATTTCAAAACACAGACTGTATAATCACGAAAGACAAGATTTTGCTGTTTGCCATTCAACAGAAACATGCAATACGTGCTGTACAATTATACAATTACAAATTTTCAATGAAAAAGTATGACTACTAAAAACATTTTATCCTGAAATGTTTCAATATATCGTGAAACAATGAAACAATTAACAAAAAAACCATAGCAACGCCGTAAACATATATTTAAAGCAATAATAATAATTTATTGATTTTCGAAATTACTTATCAGTTGTATAAAAATATTGTCCACAATACATGTCGAAAATAAATACATGCACGTTCAGATTTCCTTATTCGACAATTCTTCAGTTTCATGTAACAAGCCTTTTGCGGTACTTAATAATAACTTTTATTTAGTCTAAAAGTCTTAGTAAACATAAGTTCGTGAAAAACTGATTTATAATAAATCATTTGATTATAATTTTTGCTAAAATTTACAGTGTTGAATCTATTCTTAAATAAATATCCAGTGATCAGTCAGACAAAAAGGAATCACCTTGATTTACCAACTGTTAATGTTATTCCTATTTAATCAGTACATCACTACAGAAAAGTCACAATCTGATAATTTATAAATTTTATCATCATCTAAATAATAGTATATCAATGAAATTGTAAAATTGTTAAAATAACGATAGATTTGAAATCAACAACGGAGAATTCTTGGTTTCGATAAAAGTAAATTTTCCCAGCAATATTACCGATGTGCCGTTACCATTCGAATTATAACTGCAGTATTGCAGTACTATAAATACAAATAACCATATTGAGAACACTTCACAATTTAATAATAATAATTATAGTGTTCATATCAATATCCGGAAACCTGATCTGTAATTTTTTTATATGATTAGAGTAACAGTTGTTTAAGAAGATTACAATTTGCTTCCTCTATCTTGTGCACGCGCCCAAATAATAATTACGTTTGTCCACTTAACAGGATACCGAAATATATAATTTAAATTTTATGCTTCCGTCTTCCAAAATCATACACATTATCGAGCGATAGTCATCTAGATCTTCCGCTAGATTTTGACTGTATAATACGTTGCTTCATAGATAAGTAAACAGTAATCAAACTGATCTAGTTTGCGACGAATTGCGCAAGTAGTAATCAATAAAATTGTTGTGGATTTGTAGGCTAACAAAAAATGATACCTTGTATTGTTTACACTTGAGTGACTTTGGATTCATATTTAAATTCGTGCTGCGAATGGCCTGCGGAATAAAAGCTTCACATGGAAGAATCCCCAGTTAGCATGAATTTAAATTTATGGACGAGGTTACAGGTAAAAAACAATACCAAACAATGAATTTAAATATTCATATATTAAAAGCCCCTTCGCACAAAAAAGAATTGCGCATTCCTCATGTGTCCTACCTGACTCTTTTGATGCTTATATGACACCACTGAAACAATCTTAACCCTACATTTTATAATAATTTTAAATCAATAATAGTATATTATATACTGAGGGCTAAAGTGTATGATTTAATCCTGAGGCACTTTAGCCCTGTGGTATATACACTATTTTTTGCACTTTCGCTTATACATTTTAAAATAATAATTATTTGACTAACTTTATATAACTGTCAAATACATGAAAGCTTTAAAAAAAAATCATTATGCACATTTTTCGGGTAAGCTAGGCTATGTTACATATATGTATGTACCTACTTATTTCTGTGGTAACATAATGCTTGTTTATTACTTTCGTCACCCAGGGATTAAAAGTGGTACTTCATTCTTCAAAAATGCAGAGTAAAGTAGGCAAAAGTACAAAAATAGTATTTTGATATTTATATCCTTCTAGCAGATTCATCCTATATTGCATGGAGTTAATAGTCCTTGTAAAAAAATGGAATTACAGTGGTCTAACAAGAAACCTGAAATTTGTTCTTCTTCTTATGAAACAATATTTAGATGAGAAAGAGTGTAGAGTTAGTGGTAAAGGTTGTCAGTTTACAGTTCTGCAAAGGATCTACAGCTTATAGTGGGTTTCGAACCACTCTAGCCAAAGAACACTGGTTATGATCTCTCGATTGATAGTCACGAAAAACTGAAAAATTAATTACATATTCTTCAAAAGCACAGGCCGATCAGCAACTGCACCAGTTTCCTCAAATTCCTCATTGAATTGAACTCTCGGTAGGTTGGTTATGTCGACCGTAAATTTCAGGTAGCTCACGATAACTTTGGTAAATTGAGAACGAATTTTGATAACAAATTTTCACAATTTCGATGCGTTATAGCAGCTATGATAGAACAAGAACTTTGCAGAACAATAGTGATTTAAAATCATTCAAAACCACAATCAACTGTCAAAGTGAAGGCGTGCTAATTGAAAGACCTTATATAAAACAAACAACAGAAATACTTTCTTCTCTCTATTCTACTACACTCCTTATAACATAGTAGAATTTATATTTAATATATCATTTAAATTTTATTGAATCCATAATAAATAATGGAAGTTAATAAAGAAAATTATGACCATAATGAACTAATTCGAACATCAGAAGAAGTAAAAAATAGTAACATAAGAAGCTATAATTGATTGAAAATATATTTTTTTATTATTTGGGATCATAATTATATTCAACTATGTAAATTTTTGTATACACTGTAGGAAATATACTGGTAATTTTATGATACAGGGTTTTTTTAGTAATTTAGGTCAACTTTGTCAATTCTGAAATGACATATCCTCCAATTTATGTTACATAAATATGTACTTATAATTTATGATAATAAAAATTGTGATATATGTATACATATCTTATTTGATACCACTTTCATATTTTTTGTTGATATTGCCACTCTGCATGTAACTCCGATTTTATCATCTAATTAATCAGTTAGTTCAATTTCCAAAATGGGCGGTATAATAATTAAAATTTAAATTTGAACTTTATGAAACAAACAGGTGTGTCACACGTTACACGTAATAAATTCTAAGGTTATTATTTTTAATTAAAAAGAATTTTTTATCCAAATCCTTCAAATTGGATATTGTTTATTAATTAATATCTGTGGTCAAGGATGAGAACTGCATAATTATCTTAAAGTGCAAAATTAAACCGCCTTTAAAATTAACCCAGAAAAAGTTAATTTCAATATTAAGCCACGGAAGCGAAATTTAATCTAGAGAACTATAATTATAAAAATGCTTACGCCCTCTTCAAAATTATAAGGGAAGTAGAAACATCAGGCAGCTGATTCCGAAATGATTCTCTCTAATAACAAAGCGCGAGCAATAAATAACAAATTGATCGGATCGGATGGCTACAGAACTAATTATCCCTTGCCGGAAACGAAGGGTCCGACGGAGGAAACTGGAGCTTAAGTCAGAGACGAATAAGGCAGGGTTTTGTCTACACTTCATCGGATGCCATAATGAGCGGAATATAAGTAGGTATAGCAAGGAAGTTGCGTATGAGGCAGTCAAGTATGAAAATAGGATAGGAAGGTTAGGTTTGCCCTAGTGGTAGACAACCTGAATTAAAACTTGATTTATAGCGCGAGTTCCAATCTAGTAGACGCCAGTTCTCTCATAAGTGGGGTCTGTGGTGCACTTTTTACACCAGTCATGAATATTTAAAAATCCATAAATAAACATTAAAAAAAATAAATTAATACATTTCAAAATCCTAAAAATTTATATGGTATAAAAACCACCGGTGTTTTAAATGATTGTGTAAATTGTTTCAAAACTATATTTCGGTAAAAAGGAAAACGGAATGTACACTTTGTGACATCATCGAAGCTGGAGTTATTGAAAGGTTTACTTTAGTAATTAAAATTTTTATTTACATCTAAACAAGAAAACCAACTATAGCAAATGTGATCTAATGCAATAGTATTCTAGAAATAACTCCCATTTGAGTTCTTTTTCTTTCCGTTTTAGGGTTTTAGTAATTCATAATTTAGCTGTTAAATCTAAAGTTTTAGTACTTTTCAGTCTTCTTGTTTCGATAAAAATTGAAATGTAGTATTATATCTACGAGCGAGTTTTTTCTAGGAAAGGTGCAAATTTTTACAATTTTTACATTACATATCATAAATATATATAATTATAATATTTCTTAATAGTTTAAATATTGTATCTAATTTTTAAATGAGGCTAATATATTTCCCTATGTCGTATTCATCTGCTTTAGTAGGTAAATTAACAGTGAATGTGCTTAATTTTGGCTCTACAGGATAATCTATGTCTATTTTTATCACAATCATTACAGTCACTGCTTCAAATATTTTCCTAAATCCATGTTGAACAGTAGAATTATAACTATTGAAAATTCAAGTGAACCCATGTAAATTAAAGAATAAGCATTATACGTATGTTTCTCGCGCAATCTTTAGAGGTTATTTCTTAAACTATGTTGTGCCAATAATCTATTAGTGAATATCAAAATCACATTTTTTTTATTATACTGTTTATCATTGTTCTGTACTTCATTATATAAAATTATTTCAATTGCTCAAAAACTTGCAAAGAAATAGATAATTATTCTCATTTGTGGCTCTTCGACAGTAATGTATCATTTTCCTGAATCATATGTAAATAACTATTTTCTTACTTTATTATATGTACCAAAACACATTTAATGTTATTGTATTTGTTTGTTTCCATTTTGTGTTGACTGTCTAAGTTGTACCATATTCCTTAGCTGTATTGTTACTACTTTGGATTGTAGTATCTAGTGTAAGATTATTCAGATCTGCGTGCTTTTCTTTAAGACGGTTTAAATTTCCGAGTCTATTTTTAGCGTCCGTAAACAAAGCAAAGTTTACTCACGCATCTGTTGATTAATTATCGCAATCCATGGCTGAATCGAAGGAGAGCTAAACAAACGGAATTAATATTCATTAGCCCGATAGTATTTAAATAAAACGGAATTCGAACGCAACTACTCAGTGTGAAATTAGAAGCTGGAGATACATCTCATTTAGATCAGCTGATACAGAAACTAGTGCAGGGTTACAACTTACAACGCCACTGGACTTGCTGTTAGACTCCCACATACTCGGAGAATTGTCTTGGAATGTACAAATAGAAGTAGAAAGCAATTCATTCACACTTGCATCCCACACTGCCTTGTTTATCACTAATTACTATACTTAAATACTAGTACAAACATCAAACATGTGTAAATTACTAACTATATTTTCATCTTATAGCCAACTATTCATAAGAAAAACAGTTCCACAAGTACCTAACCCTATCAGATACTTGTTTCTGACACAAAAAAATCGAAGCCTATTTTTAAAATATCTACAAAAAGTGTATACGAATGATATGAAAATATTATTTTTATTTATTTAATTATTAATATCCCTCAAAACAATTTGTACAAAATAAATGTACGCAAGCAGTAAGGATACAAGTTTGACATGTCTCATACATCAGTTTTTCGAATGATTTCAGAAGACCTGGACAAAGTCGAAATCGTGTAAAAATACTTGGCTAATATCGTTTCTTAAAAGTTTCCGCGTTAAAGAAATAGATTATATTCTGATTCAACATTAATAAAATACTCGTAACATCAATGTATTTTAATTTGTTGGCTATATCTTTTTCAATTTATATTATAGTCATGTTTCATATCCTGTAGACAAGCGAACAATTTTCAATTCAAGAAAGGCGTTCTCAAGAGGATGTAGTAACTGGTAATATTTGTCAAAATTTAAAAAATAAATTTTAGAAATATTTGGTCTAAAGCCATATAAATGATTAAAATTTTGCGCCCCTAAAAATTAAAATTAAAACCTATGTAATTACATTTAGTTTTGCATATATAAGAAACCGTTGCACTGAAATAAAATGACAAGCAAAAATATGATTGTACAAGTTTTGTTGCCATGGTGAATGTTTGTATTGGAGAATTATCTTCGTCCCGTCATTAGTAGGGGAGTAACTTTGGTATAGTTTCTTAATTCCTGACGTCAGTGAAAGAAAAATTCTGGCAATATGTCAACAAAGTAAGCGCCATAACTCACAAGTTGCAGAAGATGAGAAAAACAATGATCGCCCCCTACCTCTGCGGAAAAAACTAACTACTCTTGCTGTGAGCCGAACTTAACGAAAGTCCGTAAATAAAATTTATTAAAAACAAAAAAGACAAATGATAAATGAGTTTTGCGCAGCAACGAGTCTTTTGTTTCTATAACAAGTCGGATGTTTTTTCCGTCAACAAATTTCTGTTATCCACGTTGGTTATCTTTTACATTATTAATGTCCCGTGTGTTGTGCGTTACCCTCCGCTTTCTTCAACCCTTGCATGTCATTTCCGCACCCCTGTAATTATTTTCACGAAAACGCCCGCCATTTTGTGGTTGCTGAACATATTGTGACGCGATATGAATCTATTGTATTTACCAAGCTAATTTGTATCGCTTCCCGTTCGTATTTCATGGAATATTCATTATTACTAAATTACTATAATTGTTACTTTTGTTTTTATTTCCATGTACGCATAGATTCAATTACTTTTTCAGCAGAAATCACTTTTAATTATACTTGGTACAACCGTTATCTGGAATTATTCAAATTAATATTGCGTTTTAGTTTTTCGAGCGAAAATCAATAGTATGTTTCTAAATTGTGGTAATTAAAAAAATTAGGCCATATCTTTATGTTTAATTCATGAATTTGGAATTTTGTAATTTCGGAACAGTAATAAATAAAATGTACGGATCAATGAATAGTGAACAAAATAAACAATCGAAAGGCAACATTGGCCAACTATTTATTTCATTTTTTGTCTTCAGGATTGCCACATCAATAGTTTTTAGAAAAACTACCGCTATCTTTCAAAAATGTTGAAAGGAAGTAATTATAGCGTAAAGAAAATTAGTTTCGTGGTGCGTTCAAGGACACCCCAAAAGATTTTTGGGTCAGTGTAAAAAGAAGCGAAATTTATGATGTTTGCTTCGAATATTCTTTGTGAAATACTCATAAATAACTCAGATAACTGTAAATTCACTAAGAATTTTTGTATCTTTTGACATTTTTCATAATAGTACCGTTAGCTTGCAAAAATCTTATCTGGAGTACGAACACCGAAAAGGCATAACCTGTGTAAAATTTGCAGCTATATTTTTTGCAGAAATCCACGTTACAGATAACAGAAACAACCACATAAATTCCGCAAAACATAAGCATAATAAGCTGAATGCTTTTTATGAAAATATCTCACATCTCCACTCTTTTAACTGCCAGTCCAGTGGATGCTTTAATTTTATTGTAATTTTGTTGAAGAACACGTTTTTCCTTGGAATGAGATTTCTGGATTTTTTGTTCCTACATATACATATATTTGTTGTAAAAACTGTATTGCATAACTCGTTTTGGGGTTTAAAAGATTTAAGATGATATTTATTTTTAACTATGATACTATTTCTCAAATAGTGGAAAAAAAATAAAATTTTAATTTGATATCTGCCTTGTCGTTAGAAATAGAGCAAAATTTTATTAACAGAAATTATTCCTCTTCACCAGGAGCAAAACGTAAAATTATTTTCATATAGGTATACATAGGATGTTACATTACAGCTCGGCGAGAATATTTTGTCTTTTTTTAAATGGAACATCCTATATATTTTTATATATTTTCTATTGCATTTTATTTACATACACGTATATATTAATTTTGTTTTAGTTCCAAGGCGTTGACTAGTTATTCCGTTTATTCTGTAAATTCTCTATTATAGAATATTGTACAACAAGCTTGAAATGTCCATACTATGGTAGTAGCAGACTTTTTCTACGACCACCATATTATTACCTAATTCATTTATATTTTATTAATAAAGACATATTCATTTCACTACTTCCTAGCAACTAGCTATAAAACAAAAATTTAATAATACGATTTTTGACAGAACTGTAAGATATGAATTTATATCTTAATGTTTGTCTATGGTTACCGTGGGAAATGAAAATATGTTCACATATGTGTCCGTAGCAATATCAAACATGCAACAATCAAATATCTTAATGGTCATAGAAAAGAATTTGTTTATTGGCTTCGTTTGCAACCAATCGTAAAAAATATTTATGAAATGAAAATGAATACCTAATGCACAAAATCTGTGCTACTTTTAAATAAAAATTATTATAATTCTGTTGATATTTTTTATCGAAAATATGTACCTTTATACATACACATGTATTTAATTTGAGTTATATTTACTCCCATTACAAATAATAAATAATTTATTACATATTAAAAATCTAATTTGTGCTCGCTATAATAAATTCTAACAATTTTTCATTAGCAACCATCTCATATATTATATACCATCATACATCTAATACCCACAACACTCCTAATTCTAAGTTCCCATCCATCATGCATCCCTTATTTTTACCTGTGCTCCGCCTTTTCATCCCTCACCCTCTGTTCTCCCATCCCCTCACCAGTTGGTCCGGATCGCATTCGACCCAACCCGAACCACCCTATCGCATGGGGAGGATTAGTCATGGTGGAAACATGGCGGGGTGCAACGTTGCCAAAAATAGCCATAGGGGATGAGGGATGCCGTTGTGATGGGATGTGATTAATTGTGGATGCGAGAATTGATAGTTTGGTGTGTGGTGCTGAGTGTGAAAGTTGCAAAGGTATGACTCTATTCTAGATAAATTTATGTAGTTTTAATTTGTCGTATGCATAATACAAGATATATTTCACCATAACACTATTAAATACCTAATAGCGGTTACTTATGCATTACAGTATTTATTGCGATTTAATTTCCAAGGGTTGTAGTAGTAGAAGAGACACTATCTGCTATACTACACCGAACATTTTTAGAAAAGCAACGCATAATTGATTTTTAGTATTTATAAATTACAAAATAAAATGTATTGCCATATTAAAATAGGCAGCAACAACCTCGAAATACAAATAAAATATTTGAAAATCATACATTTGTGTATATAGTTTGAAGTACACACGATAAAAATTTGAAACCTTAAACCTTAAAGACATTTAAACTTACACATAATTACAAAATACACGTGTGCATATTTTTTTATATTTGAGCGGAAACATTTATAAAAGAAAGATTATAAACATATATTTATGATGCTAAAACATGCCTTTTCTTTGACACTACATATTAAAAATTATAAAATTATGTGACACTTTTCCTACTATATACTGTATGTGTTTCTTTAGAGCAGTAAGACAACACAAAATAGTTATTTAAACTGTAATTTGTGGTATAAGTACAAATATTATTATATTTATTGCCCGACTCCCAATACATGAAAAAGTTAACCGCAACTATCAAATTCATATTATAATATATTACTAATGTAGTTATTACTCCCATTTTTAAAGCAATATTCTCTAAGTATGTATCAAGTAAAAATGATTGAAAATTTTGTGTGATCTAGAAATTGGATGAATTTGTTCTGATTACAATTTACAAACAAAACAAAAAAAAGGGAACACGTTTTAAATGCTGAATTTTCGGATTATTTCTCAAAAAATATATTTATTTATAAATTTTATATCTGTTTATATATTACAAACTCTTAGCCCTTAGCAACATTAAACAACCCAACTTTTTAATCTAAATTTGCTGTAAAATTCCTTATGTCCTTTTTTATATAATGAAAATTGTAGTATATTACAAATTAGGATTAAAAAATAATTAATTTACAAATGAAAAGTTTAGAAAATAATCTTCTTTAGCTTTTTCCTCATCTTGTTAAATATATTCTATAAATTGACGATATACTTTCAATTGCACGATTATTTTCACCTTTGCTTATAATGTATGAAGAACAGTCAAGGTATTAAAATACTACAAATTATTTATTTTTTAATCGTAAATATTAAAATCAGATATTTATTGTATTTATATAATTATCCATAGATATCATTTTCATCCAATCAGATTGCTTTATTTGATGGCCATGGTTAGTTTTTGTAGCGAGGTAATTTGATAATTCTTCAGAATTATACTCGATGTTGTAGTATTTGAAATGTTGTCATTCGTAAAGTAATCAAGCAAATATAATTCGAACTATGAATTTAATAGTTAAAATTTACTCTTAATTTCTGCGAAGTAACGATAACTCGGATCAATCTAAATGTCATTTTTGACACTCTTTTGTTTATTACTATGCAACAACTATTCGTATTTTTTTTCAATAAATTCATGGCTCTTATTATATTATGATTATTTCTATTGAACATTAACATATTATTTTTCAACTTTTACGCTTAGCATTATTTTGTTGATTTTAGAATATTGTCTCCAAAGTTCCTTGATCCAGTTTCAAACAAAAATAAAATTACTTTCTTTGAAAAATCTAATTTAAACTTACAAACCAGTGCGTTCCAATTCCAACAAATATCACTATTTTGGGCGTACATAAACATTATAAATCACTCTTAAACATTAAAAATAATTAAAATATTAATTAATATGTTAATTTCCTCCCGCTACGCAATAAATCAGCCACAATCCAATTTCTTGAGCATTTCCTATACAGGTGTATAGTCGAGGAATAATTAACATTGAGTCGAGTGTATTGGTGTTGTCGATGTGTATCTCGTATGATATTAGCGGTGTTGTAAGTTTGGAGCTCGGATGATAATCTGAGTCACGTGGGCTCGCGGATGGCCATGTGACCACGTGGGTGGTCCCAACCGGTTGGATGAAAAATACGAACAAATCAACGATGATTTGTTGAGTGTTATTTCATGGGAATTTTAAAATGGAATTGTGGAATTTTTAAAAATTAGTATCAATAAACGCTTTGATGAATGAAAATATGTCATCCACTATATTGTTGAAATATTTTGGAAAATATAATCTGGAAAATGTCATTTAATTGTAAATAAATACATAAAAAAAAAACTCTATCGCAGATATCAGTAATAAATTATTTATACACTAGAATAATTCGGGCAGAAATTTATTAATACTTTGAAACTGATAAACTATTGAACAAATCATGTATGGTACGAATTTTATCAGGCCTTAGATGTCTTAAAATCCTCGCTTTCCGAGCTCAAAATTCAATTGACTTCTGCGGCGGTTATGATACTCATAACTATCCTTGTTATGTAAATAGCTATAAAATGTTAAAACACAAAAGCGACTTCCAAATCGACTTATAGGTCATCATTAATAAGTCGATTCAGAAGTTTCTTTTGTGAAACATTACCTATACAGTATTTTACTATTATTTATACTAGGTTTCACTAATAGTTGTAATTGCATTTTTTTTATAAATCAATTTATTCTGTACTAATAGTTATGTTATTGAAAAATAATTGTTCTATGTTTTATAACAAATGACTGTTCATTTTCTTTTTGCCTCGCAAATTAATGAATTCCACTTCAGTCCTTTTTTTAGAATTAACGGATATTACACACCTATCCCTAGTCATTGAGAATTATAAACACAGGAATTTTCTTTTTCTCGTGCAACGGAGGTCGTCTTATGAATGCTTATGCAGACCATACATCTTATTATGTATCACATGATCAATTAAATTACTTCTTTGTGCCTTTGTAACAAGTATGTGCATGTACTGATTAACCAAGAAATAATTTTCTAATTGGCCTCATTAAATAAAAGAAACATTTCAAACAACGCCGTGTCAGTGCAAGCAATCTCACTCATAACATGTTGCTTTCTACGGAAAATTAATGCACTTGTAATTGTAATTAATACCTATGTGAGCACACATCTGCTGATTATAGCGTGTTTCTCTCTTTCCAGTTTTGTAATTTTTATAATGACAACGTTGCTCGAAATTGTCGGAATTCAACATTTCCTCTCTCTGCCGACCATAATGATATGTTTACGACCAGACCTCTCCTCATTGGTCACCTTTTTTCCTTTTCATGGTGAAATCTTCGAATTGAGATGTTTTTTTACCTGTAGGTGTACCTGTAATTTTAGAAATTTGTTTTAGTTTTTGTAATTAGGTTTTGAAACGCTGCGAAAGTTCCGAAATTCTTTGAGAATTTCGGGGAATTGTGTAATTGTTGCACCATTGATTTTCTACGGCTGACATTTTACAAATAGGTATTTGATTTATAGGGCTAGACAACCATAATTTCATACATAATTTTAGATGGGTGCTCAGGTAACTGGAAACTAGTGAAATTATATACTGATCAGTACAATTTTTAAACAAGTATTACGCAATTACTAATAATAATAATAAATACGGCTGAACGGTTGAAACAGTGTATTCAAGTATCTTAAAATTAACTTTTAGCCGCAGGCATCTTGCAGAGTCTGTCTACCTACAATTTGTGAGAATTGTTTACCAGAGATAAAATATGAATACAGTGTACACACTGTATAATAATATATTATTTCAAAATTATTTTATTCAACAATCAACCTAATATTTATAAATTGGAAAATCAAATATGATATAATTTATTAGGTCCTGTTTTTGAATATTGTCTTAAAAAATATATTTTTCAAATTATTAAAAATTCTAACTCAACATCAATTTTTTTTTGGGAACAAGGAATATTTTAGATGAAATACAATATCATAATTTACATAACTATGTTGAAACATACCGTGTTCCAAGAAAGTGTTGTCATAGACATTTAACATGGGAAAACAGTTTTTGGTAAATAAAAACTGTCCGACTAACAACTAAGTCACCATATTGTACAGGACAATACTACATGTATTTCTACATCTTATTTAATACAGATTATTTTAATAACATAATTCAATGAAACTTACAAAAATAAATTTATATTTTCGCCTCATATTTTTATTGATCTCTACATGCAACACTGACAATTGTTATTTCATAGGTTGTAGAGAGCAGCAGAATTGGAATAAATTAATGCACATATAAACGTTGTATGTCGTGACGTCCTAATTTAAAAATTCCTTAAAAATTTAGACTATAATATGTACTTGCCAACTCTGGTTAAATATTTTTACTTTTACCTTTTAGCAATTTATCTTCCGTTTTCCCATTTGGTGAATTACCAGATAATACCAATATTGGGAAACCAGGTTCATTGAAATTGTTAATGTCAGATATTCCATTTTTGTTCGTTACATCGGCGACCTTACAATGTAGAAAGGAAACGCGAGAAACAATCCCAGCAGCCGATGTCGTGAGTCGTGTCCCAGTTACTTCATTCGATTCGTTAATTAGAATCAAGCCTAACAATTAATCCAACCTCACTTTCGGCCAATCGAGGAGATAGTGGCTGTGAGATAGTGGCCTACATAACACCACACCAGGGACTAGCTACAATTTTTATACAAATGAAACAAGAATACTTTGAATAATTACATGAATTTTTGTCCTAATATGCTTTAACATTCAAGTATTTTAATGAAAATTAAAATGTAGTTAATACTATACACAGGATCTAGTTTTAAAATGTTGCTTATTTGGTAGCTATTTAGCAATTTATAAGTGTTTTATATTTTTCTATTTTTTTATATATATTTGTTACCTTAAATAGGTTCAAATTCATTAATTTCTGATCACAGTTAAAGTCAATGTTGTATTTTTTAATATTTACTCTATTTATTTTTCCAAGAAGGTGTTCCAATTTCATTAGTATTAGTTTTTAGTAATTACTGTTTTTATTTGCATCATAAAATATTCTAATTTAACTTATAATTATTCTCGTTACTTCCCCTTGTTCTAGTTTATAATGGGTCTTAAATATCTGAAATTAATAAACAATCATTCTGTTAGTACCACAGAAACAAGTAGGTATATATATGTAACCTGACGTAGCTTACCAGAAAAATGTGCATACTGATATAAATATACAAATAATAATCATTTTAATATTTATATGCAGAAGTGCAAAAAATAGTTCATATACCATAGGACTAAAGTGCCTTTAATCCTTCAAGTGAGTATTTCCCTCGTCTATGGCTCGTGAAATAAGCCTCACTCTTAAATTAATTAATTATTGTATTTATTCAAGTATGATTATAAAATAGTAAATTCTACTCAATAATTTATTATAAAAGTTTACTGCATTACGTAATTACAACTACGTAATAGCCAGTTAAGTAATAGGTTATGCTAGGGTTCGAATTAAAAGATTCCCAATGTATAATTGTTTATTTATTGATATTTATGATAATAAAAATTGATAGCTCAAACCACTCGTCATTAAATCAGAAGTTCCTCTGTTGCTAATTTATAGCTCCATTGATGCTTTCAATTAACCAATTTGTAAATTGGTAAAATATGACTACCTGCAATTAATTGGCGTCGTAAATAACAATTACGTAAGAAAGTGAAGCTGCGGCCGATTAATATTCCCTGGTGGTGCCTGACAATGAGGTGCATGTGTGAGTGCATTACGCATGCACGCCGGGGCCCGGAGGATTAACGAGTGCGTTGCGTCCAGTTCCGGCAAGCCAGGGATTCCCAGGCATGGAGTGCATGTGCAACGGTTTTGTGCACGTGGAACGAAATGTTAACATTGTGCCACAATGGTGCTTTAAAAATTTTATTTTGAAATTGCAATCAAGTCAAATTCATAACATAATTTTAATTTAGTTGTTATTAGTATAGGTATATCGGTAGATATAATATAATAATGTGTCACTGTAATCTCCCAAGCGGAGCATACGGCAACCGACCGAACTCACCGAGCCGCAGTTCTAACGCCGTACCACAGTATAAATCGTATATACGATTTATCGTATATACGATTTATACTGTGTACCTATAGATGGCTAGTCTATAACATCCGAGTGTGTTACACAAGTAGCTTTTTTTTATTTTACGACAAATCACACATTGTCGGTCGCTGGGACTTGAATCTACGATCTTAAGTTCGAATGACGTCACAGCGAGTTAGAGATGTGCCCTTGCTCGTCATCCAGCCAATTATATCGGTAAATAGTTATTTAAAAATATCATAGTTTAAGAGCATCCTATTATTCTCTGTCTAAAATGAAGATATTCACCCAATTAATTGTACCAATTTCAAATATCCTTACTCATAATTTGTATGCGAATATCCCTACATTCCTGGCATTGTATATGGGAGAAATCTTAGGAGTTTGATATATTGAAGGCAGCGGGGTAGAGACAATGTCTAGGTCCAACCCCTGTGTCCGGGGGTGTAACCGACTGCGTCTGCAACTAACGAACCGTGAACGCCTACATGGGATTACATCCATACCGGGATGCGAGATTGGAGATTCAAATTTCTATGAATTGCTCGCTTGTTACTAGATTACTTCATTTCAAGAATAACGAAAAGTCGTTTCATTTGTGAAGTTTCAGTCATAAATAATATAAGTTCGTCGATTTTCGGTAGGATTTATTTTAAAGCAATTTTAAATCATCATGAAAAATGAGCATGAATAATTTTTTGCGTAAATAATTTTCTGGAAACATCAGATACCAAAAAAATTATATTTTAAAGTTTACACTAACATGACCAAATTTTGTTCAAAAAAGGAGCGCAGGGAGATCTAATAAAACAAAACTTTAACTCCATCCTTTCTACGATAATTTTTACTTGCATTTTTGGTGGAATAAGTTATTAACTTAAAACCTATGCAAGGAACTTACAGTTTTTAGTGTGTTCCGAACAATTTTTTTTTTATTTCTCACTTGGTTTATTTTACCTCGTAGAATAAATTCCATATGCGTAATAAAAAAATATACTTTAGTCCCTTGATATACATACTATTATGCCACAAATCAGTAAAACTTAAAAATAAAGTATTTGTATAGGTTTAACAAAACAAATACGATAATTTTACTTAATTTAATTTATCGTGCCAAATGTGAAGAGAGCTTACATAAATATTTAAACGAAAAAATCGAACTATGTACGAGAAAACGTTACTTTTTTAAGATTTTGAAAAATTTATAAATTAGTAAGATACCTTATTATAGTGGCTACAAAGTGCCTTCTCGATTTAGTACCCTTATGGGAGTATATGATACTTTTGTAGTATTTTAAATTTGCAATTTTACTTTATTTCTTCACCGTATTACTGTTTTTTACATATATTTATTTTTAGTAAGGTTTGTGTTTTATTTTATCTGAAGTTCGTTGATAGTGTGTGGCAAGTTTCATGCTTCTATAATCACGTAGGCTGGAAACAAAAGTGTGTTTTTGTGCGCCATGATATAAATTGTTGGAGTATGATGTAGCACTTGTTAATGACCAACAGTGGCATTTTTTGAAACGTTGGTGGGATTGTCTGCTTCTTTGTTAGACTGTCGCCACACCAGATAAGATGTGGGAAGTTATTTACGGCGTTCCCGAATAGGCAGCAGGACCGGGCCTACATCAACTCACTTTTCACTAAAAATGTTGACATAATTTCACTCTTTGTAGTTTTGCCTTTTGAAACGGGATACCACCGACAAAGACTATAAATTATGACACATTTCACTCTTAACGACACACTTTACAAAATGGTCACTCTTCATTATCTCCCAAATTAATTCCAATTTGAAATTTAAATCCATATTATGTATGTGGTTCTTTTAAATTATTCAAACAAAATTGACTTGGCATCTCTGAAGAAGTTACTTTTTTTTAGTTTTGAATTTTATAATTTTTTTTTGGTATTATAAATAAACAACTTTGAGCTCCATTGAACACTGAAAGTTTGTATTAATTTCTCAAAAAGTGATAGATGTCATTTCCTCGTAAAGAATCTATAAACTAGAAACTTGTATGACTTGAAATAAAAAGGATGTCAAAAAGTAAATTGACCAAAATCATATTTTTCTCTATCTAGTAACCTATACATTTTTCCGAAAAACAAATACATCATTAAAATGTCTAAGTAATACTGTACCTTTGCTCCAATTTAACCAACTTTGTATCACTTACGGTTCTAGAGATCCCAATGGTTAGCCTCTTAAATCGGACATCTGTATGTAAAGGCATTAAATTAAAGTATAAAATAGCCTGTTTATGCATCCTGCTTTTATAAAAAAAATGTTGTATCTTAATTTTAGTTCTATTATTGACATTGTAATATTACTAATTATTAATTAAAAATTCACTATTTTCAAAACGAGCGCTATTTTGATGACGTAAGTAGATTAGAAGAACATTTGTTTTTATGTACATCATTTGAAAGAAGTTTACCCTAACAATTAAAGTCAAAAATTAGAAAATACAACAAGCACTAAATAAATAGGATTATTAAATTAATGAAATGAGAAAAGCTTAAACACTCCTATTAATATTTAGTTGGTGAAATATTTCAAACTCTGTTTTTGTGGAATTTAAAGATTTGTATTTCGCGTTGTGCTCGCTGTAAACAAAACCAACATCTACGCACTTCCACGTACGCCACTGGTTTAGGAATGGGGCTGTCTGCTCCCCGTTGTCTCCTGCTCTTTCTTTCAACTGAATTATGACGTTATAATTCACGCAATTGCCGCCGGGCTAGCGTGGCGCTCGCATCGTCGGTCCACCCGTCGGAAATACATTTATTTTTCGCGAAAAAAATAATTTTTATACTCTGGCATTGTCCTACGCCACAAGTAAATATATAGATATAGAAAAGCAAAGCCGCTGTGATGGTGACTTGATGATTTATCCCCGTGGAAACTTTTTTATGCTACGTTGTTGTCTTAGTAAATTATGTCGTTTTTTCCTGTGTTGCGTGTTTTCTATATAAGCTTATTTTTACGAATTATAGTTCGATTTGACCAATTTTTTGTTATTCAACTTTCGATTAATACTAATTTCACGTCGACTTCATCATTCGTCATTTTTGTTTAATGTAAAAATTTGAATATTGTGTCCCAGTCCCACACTTATCATATTTCTTGCCAATTTTTTTAACAATATATTTAATTTCTTCTAATAAATCAAAGTTTCGCAATTTTTAATAAATAGTCGAATATGCTACCGTAATAGAAAGTAATAATATTTTGATTTACTGTCTTTAAAAAAACGTTACTTAATGTTAACAAATGTATAAAGGTCATATTTAGACCATAAATTATTTTTGTAATACAATAGAGCTGTATGAACAATTTATTACTGAATTTCGAATTAAAACATACAATATCTAAATAGAAAATAGTTGTTTTTTTATTGTAGATTGCGAAATGTCACTTTTGCAGTAGAAAATGAAAAAAAAATATTCGAGAATGCAAAAGCATTTCGCAATCAAGTATCAAACAATATTTTCTCAAAAACTATGTTCCTAAAATAGTAAAAATGCAAAAAGAAAATTTTAACGTTTATAAAATCAAATATTTTTTTACAATTGACAACAGATACCAAAAAAATGTTATAAATTATATCAATTTTCAAGTGAAATATTTTAATACTTCGATGTTCAGAAAGCAACGAAGACAGATTTGATTAAATTGTGACTTTTTATTTCATCAACAAAATTGCTGGATGTAAAAGATCAGGATGCAACATACTTTTGCATCCTGTAAACAAATTATTTCGCGTTTTAATAGTTGTCATGTAAATATTAATTTCTCATGAAAGTTTGCGAAATATATTATTTTTCTATTACATTAAATTCCTTCTTTAAATAGTTTCAAAATTATGTCAATGGATTCTTTATTTATATATGTATTATTTTCTTATTTTTATTTATAAAACTTCCGTAGAAATCCCTTTGAAACTAATCAATTTTCGGTAGCCATTGAATCCGAAGCCTATCGGTAATCCCCACCTCATTCTAACCTCAAACGCTTTCCACGGTTTAGGCGGGAACGCGGCGCTGGTATACGACCTCTAGGCCGATTTCGGCGGAACTAGGGCTGGGCGTTAGTTTACGAGCGCCCCGAGAGATGTCCGCACTGAGGGTGGCGGCCCGAACGCTAGTTGCCAGCGCTCGCCGCTTGGCGGCCTGAGTTACGACTTCCGGTCGGGAACTTGTGAACTGGGGAGAGGAGATTTGTTTGATTTCGCACGGAGTGCGTAAATTGCGAAGAACTGTTTGTTTGTATGTCTTCAACTCGTAAAATCTATTTTACTACTGTATAAATAACATCAACTTGCCTATGAATATTCATACATGTTACAAATCTTAACAAATCCTGATATATTAAATGGAATCGTTTGATTCTATATTGTTATTTTTTTTTTTCATATAAAACAGGTTAGAAAATATTGTAAGATATAAATATTTACAAGCAATATTTTATTTATTAATACATAGTATATTCACTATTGTAAGAATGTTTTTTCTTAAACACTAAATCACATTAAAATATATATTTTTCATAAAATGTTTAAATAATTACATTATGAATTCACTTTTATTGTGGATAAAATAAAATTAGTACAAAAATTTAAAAATAGTGTTATACATTTGATAATTATTTTAATTTTTCTAATATGATGTCTTGAATAAAATAAATAAAAACAATAATTAATAACTTTATAAGAATTAAATTAATTTTATATTATTTTACTACAATTTAAATTTACCCTTTTTCTACTTTACCATGAAATTTTGAAAAAATGTGTAGGTTCATACGAGTGTAGATACGTAAAGAAAAAGTTATAAAAAATATAAAATTAGAATTTTTTCGATTTTATGTAGTTTTTACTTCATAATTTAGATACCAAATTTATAGGTTTAGTTCTTTTCGAAAATAATAACAAATAAATATGGAGCGCAAAGACGTCTCATATACAAAATCTTTTTGTCGAAATATTGATGTTCAAAACCTAAAACAATTTGTGCTGATATTTATTTATTAATAAATAAATTATTAACATAGATTTTGTTTCATTTAAGGAAATTAAAACTCCTTTAAGGGATTGGATCCAACGAAAGTTTCGACCTGATTCGCAACTACAGAAAAAAAATTAATTCTAAATTTAGTTATTCTTTGTTAGCATAATTTTAATTTGTAATATTTTTTTGTAATTCAATGATGATTTTGTTTTAATTAATAAATTTTGTGGTTAACATTATTATACATATTTTATTGTTAGTGAAAAAAATCATGGTAATTGCCCCTCCCCCTCTTAAGAATGTTTTTTGGATCCACCACTCGTAAAGTCTCAAGGGCTTTCAGACCTGCGACATCTAGCACATGGGTTGTGAAACCTCAACATGAACCTTTTGCTCAAAGATGGCAGCATTTTGAAAATTGTAATTGTACATGCAAATTTTTAAATTAAATAGGTAGAAAATTCGTGTTTTACATGGGATGAAATGTAATTCAGCTCTTGATACAATGTAAAAATAGTTGTTGTGGGGCGCTAAGATTTGGTGGAGCCACCAGTGGTTGCAGAATCAAGTTCTCTGTTCGCATGCCTCGCTTCATCCATATGCATACAGATTCGGGTTAGGGTTTAGGGCATATTGCCGCGCGTATCGAAGTCATGTTCTCAAGCGAGCCTGCTATACATATTCATGACCAGCGTGAATTTCAAATTTTCTTAACGAGATTTAACTGCGGAATCATTCACTGGCTGTGGGTGGTGCGATATGGATTTCTACTAATTTTCAACGAGAATACTATAACAACATTATTTCCTTAATGTAGAACTTGTAACACATTGTCAAGCGTTATTTGTTTCTACATTTTAATGGCCTATTGAATCATAACTTGAATAATGCTCGCTAGATTGGAATCCTTTCTAATAAAAATACAGAAATGCAATTCAAGCATTGTAGAAAAAAAATTACGTTCAGTTTTAACCCGAAAAATAATGTAATTGACTTTTATATCATTGAATTTGGTGTACAGTCTTTGAACGATCATAAGAAAGTACATTATTGTATCTTCATAAAAAGAGCTAGGAAAAAACCTAAATTTCAAAATTTCTCCGAGGTAAACAATTCTATTATGCCTTTTCCATTTTTTTTTTTGTCGCTTTATTATCTAACTTTTATTTATTTCCAAAACCTATATCCCCATATCAAAGCTGTGTAGAGTTAAATTTAACCAAACAACAGTATTAACCCAAAAATTGCGTTGACAAACGCGAAATACTCAAAAAATACAAATTTCTATGCCTAAAATTTTGATTTTGGGAAATAGTTCACATTGGTAGATCTCGACGCGCTGATTTCAAATTTTCAAACCGAATTTAATTATCTCTTTTTGTTCCTGAGGTATTTGCTGCTAAAGTTGCACCTCAAAAAAGTGTGTTTTTTTACAATATCTTTAAAATGGCTAGAGCTGCAATCTCAACGATTATACCAGTCGATTCTACGGGAAAAGTTACATAAAGAAATGTTTTCTCCGCATATACGTTCTTTGGAACGATTATGTGAAAAATGAGAAAATCGAAAAAACCTAAATTTCAAAATTTCTCCGAGGAACTTTTTTTGTCCAAAACTTTTCATTTTCCAAACTTAAATAAATATCGATGCGCTGATTCCAAATTTTCAAACCGAATTTAATTATCTCTGACCGTTCTCGAGATATTCGTGTTCAAAGTTGAGTTTTGGCAATACCTAAAAAAACATGTTTTTTAGGTATACCCCTTTAAGAATTAGGTTTACGACTTCGACGATATCACCAATCGATTCTACGGGCAAAAATACATAAGTGTACCAATTTTTAGATTTTTATTCCAAAGGATACAATTTATAGAAAGGAAAAACGAAAATGGCCAAAATCGAGAAAAATGCCTGATGAACCCCTTACGATTTTTTTCGATTTTCGCTGATTTTCGTTTTTTAGCTCTAAAAATTGTATCCGTTGAAATAAAAATCTGAAAATTGGTACACTTATGTAATTTTGCCTGTAGAATCGAATGGTGATGTCGTCGAAACCTTAAACCTAACCATTTAAGAGGTATACCTAAAAAACCTAATTTTTTAAGTATAACTTTGAACTCAAATATCTCGAGAACGGGAAGAGATAATTGAATTCTGTTTGAAAATTTGAAATCAGGACATCGATATCTACTTAAGTCTAAAGAATAAAAAATTTTAGTGAGAAAAAGTTTCCAGGCGAAAAATTGAAATTTAGGTTTTTTCGTTTTTCTTATTTTTCACAAAATCGTTCCAAAGAACGTATATGTGGACAAAACATTTCTTTGTATAACTTTTCCCGTAGAATCGAATGGTAAAGTAGTTAAGATTATATCTCTACTCATTTTTAAAATATACTCAAAAAACCCACTTTTTTGAGGTACAACTTGGACAGCTCATATGTCCGAAACTAAAAAAGATAATTAAATTCTGTTTATAAATTTGGTACCAGCGTAGCTTATTCTTTAAAAAATATTACAAACAAAATTTTGCTAAATTTCAAAATTTTCAAGCTAAAAATTCGAGATTTTTAAATATTTTCAGGTTTATGCAAAAATACAACATCAGGTTGTTTGGGAAAATTATTACTAGACATAAAATTTAATACTGTATAGAACCAGCCCTGTCCTCAGATTTTCATAAGAAAATTAATTCGTAAGCGATCACAGACTAGTAGGATTTATTAAAAATTGTCATAAAATCAATGTATTTTAATTTTTTTCTCTTTCTGTTTCAGGTATGTGATAGTTTAACTTATACTGGATTACTTTCTGGAACTAATGGAGAATACTCTGCGCTTTGAATTATTGGTGAGTGCAATTATTATTATAGTGCGTTAATATTTACTGCGACAATTTTTCTAACGAGTTTTAATTATTATATATTACAGTTTTAATTGAATAGGAAGTGCACTAACAGATAAGTAGTTAATATGCGAATATATTGCAAATACGTTTAATTTGTTTACTGCGCTCTAAATACTATAATTTAATTAAAATAATTAGTAATAATTAAAATGAAAGCAATAAAGGATATTAATTAAACGTAAGAGTTAGGTATTTAAGAAATTCCATAAAGTAGTTATTATATTGGCACATTGTAAACAAATAATTGGTAATTTCATTTTTTAATTAACCTCATTTTATTGAAGAAAACCACAGTTCAAGATTACAGTTGGGTTAATATTTTAATCAATTTTTTAGACATAAATTAAATTAAAATAAAAATGATTTAAAACATATGTACTCTTTAAACAAATTTAAAAAATTGTTTTAACTTGTCAAATCCAAAAACGAAGGACGAAAATAAATTTTAAAGTATGAATGAATTCCAGAACTTCATTTTCCTATTTCAGTAAAAAAAAAATACAAGATAATAAAGTGAATAAATTTTTATTTAACTACTTCTAAATATATTTGTTTTAATTAATTTTTACGGTTAAGATAAATTTTAATAATATTTACTGTCAGTTCTTACAATTTAATTGAATGAAACAATTAATAAAATATTTTTCGAACTCATAATAATTAAATAAAACAACTTACTCTGAATAATGCAGCAATTCATATTGCCGAAACGTTGGTTTAAATCAAATTTACAGAAATAAAACTAAAATTGTTGTTTAATTCTAAATGAAACAGTATTTTCAGTAAAACAAATTTATACTTTCTCTTTGTTTATTATAGTTGCATTTTCTCTGAACAAATTTAGCCTGCGTCATTATCTATATTGCAGCCATATATCCTTATTAGCATTTACCCTAATTTTTTCTCCTCCCTATTTTTTCCCTGCTTTAATATCCTGCTATCAGGCTGATTGATTTACACTCGCATGTCTGTAATCCTGCCCTAGCTAAGCTAGAGGCGGCTAGAAATAGTTGGGTGTAGGAGACGCTAGACGTCGCGGCGGGGAGCGAGGGACGCGCGGCGTCACGCACGGAACAGAGAAGAGGCGGTGCTCATTACAACTGAACAAGTAAGGGTTTCATCAGACCAGGAATTTTTATGAGCAACATGATTAAAAAACTCGGATTGCAGGCTGTAAGGATAATGGCAGGGATCTATTATTCCGTGGATAGGATTTCAAATTTGAAAATTCTAGCCTTTCCGTAATGAGTTTATTTATAGCATACGAGTATTCTCTAATTAAATAAAAAACCGCAGTTGTTTTTTTTTCATGGATCGAGATTTTACAAGACGTGGTTATACTGTATATTAAGTATATTACCTATTGTTCCTCACATTAAAATTTTAGTTGTATGAAAGAGGAAATTTTGTTGAGTACGTCATTAAATATTGGTAGTCTAAGGTAGGGTAATTTCATTATCATCACCCTCTGATTAACCATTTAACAAAAGCTCTTCAAAACTCATAGAATAGCAACTAGATCGTCTATATTTCTTTATGCGAATGATTTTTTTCTGTTTACTGGTTGAATTGCTATTTTCAATAGTAAAAATTTTCTAGTCCATATCTCCTCAGCATAGATGATCCGTCTGTCCTCAGAGCAGAGGTTAAATGAACCACTAAATTACAAATAACTATGTACAAATAAACCACATAAATTTTCATATACTGAAGAAAAATTATATTTAATGTTAAATATATAAAATTAATGAATGACAATTTACTATATCTGAAATTTGTTTCCTTATCCTTATGAAAATTATAATTTAAATATATGTGAAACGAACTTTTGTATTAAATTCTTCAATTGAATTACAATTCCACTGTTCCATTTATCTAGGTAGATAATAGAGTTTTGTGTTCACAAAATTATTAAAATTTAGTTTGCATTTGAAATAATATGTTTAATCTAACTTATGAAGTAATGATTAATTATTTTATTTGAGAACGTAAAATCATTAATAATCAATGTTTCCGTGGTTCACACTTTCATATATAATTTTATTAAATCGTACCTATTAAAAACATAAATTATGTCTCTGTGGGTTAGATATGCAAATTAGATAAGAAATAAAGATTTATCATGAAAGGTGGTGTATAATTTAGATTTGAAACATATATGAGAAAATACAACATGAATTTTTTGTTCATTATACAAGCACGTAAAGTTAAAATCTTATCTTGCGCAATATTTACCAAACCTGGATAATAATTAAAAATTTCACGGTGAAATTTTTAATAACGCGAGATTTTCCTGGCATAGTTCACACGGCATGTTAGAAAGTACGATAGTGAGTAGCGTTCCTTAATATTTTAATAACACGTTTTAAATTTTGAAGTTGTTATCAGAGATATCGGCTTGGTAATTACATGGTGCAGGCTGCATGGACCTATAAAACGCACTCGAGGTCTAAATTACTGGTTGAAATTTCCGACATGCCTTGATGAGAGGCCGAGCAAACAGCACATCTAGATTTACTACATGAACTTTGGATTCTCATATGTGCGTGCAAAAACATGTATTATGAAAGGAAACACATGAATTATTAGGGAAAATTGAAAAATTTTACATGCTAGCGCATAAAGAATAATTGTACCTTCTACATACATTTTCTTTTTACTTGTACAGTAGTAATTTCCATTCAAATGGATTATTTTTCTCTCTTCGTTTTGTATTAACATTAAAAACATACATGTTACTAAAGAAATTATTCATGAAGATTGTATTGATTTTGTCAATTTAACAAAAATCTAATCTTATTATTTATTTTCATCCATTTATTAAAGATTGATTAGTGATAGTGTTAATTTAATCGAAAAAAATGTACTCAAATGAAAATCTTACTGAAATTTGTTATCAAAATCTATATACGTAAATAGTAAGAGTTTCTTTATTTTTAAAAAATTCAGGCACCCTCAGGATTTTATCCAGTGGTTAGATCAAGATTTATAAAATAACTTTTTACCTATTTTACTGTTAGACTTTTTTTATAATTAATTTAATTGGAATTTACGATGAAAGACAACAGACTAGTGAACTTTGTATGCTTAATGCTTAGGATTTATGTGTTAAACAAATTTAGTCAGCAACCAAGAGTTCTTCAGCTTTTGTTCAAAGAATGATTTAATTAGTTACATTCAATACCGAATTAACCAATAGTCCATTGATTAATGGTCAACTGATTCAAGAATCGAGCTGATCCGTAGATCAACATTTGTTCTAATTACCAACTTGATTCACAATTTTGTTTATTTTCTGACAATTCATATCATTTTACTAGTGTGAATTAAATTTTCTGTAATTTTTTGTTGACATAAGAAGTATAACAGTATTTTTCATATCAGAAAAAAAATGGCAAAGAAGAAGGAAATTACATCGATTCATATAGATTTGTAATTATTAACAGCCAAAATCTTGTATACATAAATACATATATCAAAACTTCAAAACTAAAATCAAATCAGATAATCAAATGATTATTGGAATACGACAGATCAATCGATTATTAATTTTTATCTACAACTATTGAAATATAGGTACATTATATGTGTGATACTACATATAATATACTACTCATATTACACAAGTGTAATATGCAATGTCATGATACACGCTACACTTTTCTGTAATAAATAGGGCATATAATTTAACACATAATATTGAATTAAACTGTTAATTTATTAATAACAGTTTTTATTATAAATATCAATATATGTGCTTATAAAAGTATAATAAATACAATTTGAAAAGTGATTTTGACATTTAAGTGCTACTGTGGCGCCATCTGTTGAGCTATATATGAACTACCCACACCTAACTGAATAATATCAGATTTGTTATATGCCTGATAGTTGTAGATAAAGTATAGTATTTGACTCGCATTATATGGCTACATTACACTCAGATGATTACATCATCGTGTAATATAGCCTACATATTATGCTTGTTAAATAATATACTATTTTTAATGGTGATTGAATAGATTTATATATCAGAATTTATCAGTGGTTTAAGACTTGATTAAAAAATGGTGAATTCGGCCATCAATAAAACATATTATAAATTCATATAATGAAATCTATGTCCCCTCAAAACTAAAACCAAAAATAAAAATGTTGTTTATTTTTATACAATCCAAGCCGCCTTTAATTACTTTAAGGAAAAAAATTGATATCTACTCCATTCTATATTTTTGATAATAAACTCGTTTCTTACTATTAATATTATCTATTTACAATTTCTTTGAACCCTCTTTATATCGTAGTACATTTCTACTTAGCAACAAACTCTTTGTCCGTCTGTCCTCCATAACGTTGTCGGTAGTTTCTACTTCACCCTCCTGTCGATCCATCAGGAGCCGGGAACGATAGAAGCAACAATTACGTGTGGTGCAGGGCAGTTAACGCGGCCATTCTGTAGGCCGAGCCTGTAATGTACTAAAGTAGCCCTTCCGTCATGTGCAACGCCAGAACGTCTAATTGCGCGAACCTCTCAGCTCCGCCATCAACACGAGTGATTAACACTACTAGAGGAATAAGTTTACAGGAGGTATAAGCTTGGAAATAAAGTACCCGATGTAATACACGATACTAAATACTTGTGACGTTGAAAAACAAAATTAGATTATTATTAGGTAACGTTATAAAAAAGTATTGGTTTCATTTTATGCAAGGCAACTATTGGACACATGGATATTTCTGAAATTTAAGATTCTACATTAAGATCAACACAAGTCATTAACACAACTAGACAAATAAATTTACTGCAGGTACAAGCTTGGAAATAAAGTACGGGCTGTAATACACGATACAAACACAGGGATAATACTTGTGACATTGGAAAGAAAAAATAGATGATTATTATTAAGTAGCTGTATGGAATAGTATTAGTTTCACTTTGGGCAAGACAACTATTGACATATGAATAATTTGAAAAACGCAATTTACAATCATTTTAGATCTCCATCTAGAACAATGGATTGATTTTCTTATATGTTTAAATTTTTTATTCCTTAGGTAATATAATGAGAGCCCTGAATTTATAGGTACAATTTACGAATAGATGTTGCGTAGTAACAAACACATAAATTTCAAAAATAACATTGAAACCACGACAGCGAAATTGGAGTAATTTTAGTATCACTTTTAGCCTTTGTTGTTGTTGTCCTTACTTAGCTGAAATTATGAATAAATAACAACATTTCAAACGAAACATTTTTCATATCAACAAAATGTAACCATCACTATCCTGTGGTTTTTTCACATATTTCTCTGCAAACTGCCTTCTCCATCAAATGAAGCATTCTTATTGAATGTAATAATGTGGGGAATAATCATTTAAAAATTTTCCAATCACAATTTAGAAACTGAATACCTAACTTTAAACTAAACAGCAATGTTTCCTTGTTAACGTTCTTTAGATATTATAATGTCTTGATCTAATATTCTTTTATTAAGATAAAAAGACAGGTTCCGCTAAACGTTAACAGCCAGATTCACAAAACAAGATTAGCTCTTAAACAGGTTAAAATATGAGATGTGAATCTGGCAGTATATTTTTGTAGTCTCATGTACCTAGCGAATAAATACTACTTCAAATTTTAAAATTTTATTTTGCTTCTATACTTATGCTATTGATTTGTGAAGCTAATCAATCTCCAATGACGATAAGAAGACACATAAAACACAAAATATAGAATGAATTTAAAATAAAATCCATTTCTTGAAAAACAAATTATTGTCATCAATAGGTAAAACACAACTTCATAAGGTTTACCTCTACAAAATGCGATTAAATCCTATTGCCTTTTATTCGATATTTTAATAGGAAGACTTTTTTTCTGTTTAATTATATTAAATTTAACCGTTTTTCAGTGAATTTTAGAGCAAGTATTGCTAGTAAAATGTAGAAATCTGTCTAAAGTGTGCTTTTCTATTACTATCCATTGAGTGGGATTGGTAATCTCTTGTCCACCACGGGGCCTCTTGTTTTGATTGCAATCAATCCGTAGTGCGATCTGGCGGTAGGATGAAAAAGTAATAGGCCAGTGAGCAGCAGATGGATGGAGGGGATGCACAGAGCAGCATGGGGTACAATGCTACGCAGGGACAGCGTGGCGTATGTCTCCCTGAGGACAGCAAGGATTTGCTGAGCGGTGCGCGACTCTTATCGCCGCTATTAAATAACCAGTTTTACGCACCCACCACACTTAATGAATAAATTAATTGGCCGATGGGGGTGATTAAAATATTCACGCAGATTACCACGGGCTAATGAAATCTCACACAAAGTCTAAGATATCGTGCTTTCTTTATCAAAAGAGTAAGACAATCATAGTTGGCATTCGATGGAACAGTCTATTTAATAAAACAGTACTAACAAGTTTTACAGTTATTACGCCATTTTGTAATAAATACGGATAAATTTAATATTTTTTTATGCAACGACTGCCGAACTGTATCCTTTCCAGCAGAAGTATAGATAGTGTGTTTTTAGTTCCATAATCTCATCTTCATTAAATTGGATATAACGCTTGTATTTAAACTATGGATAAACATTAGATGAAAAAATTCTATGAATAGTCGGAACGATTGTGTAATCAAGACAAATGTCTTTTGATCAATATTAATAAACAATGTACCCATCCAATTGAATAGGTTACCACACAACAAGTCGGTACGATTTAACATTGTATAGAGGTTGTTATTGTTTATTAAAAAACAATCATTAACATTATTTAGTTTATTGCACTGGATCTTACATTAAATTGATCTTTGTATTAAGCCTATACTGTATTGGAAGTCGCCACTGGTAACAAATGACAGAACTAAAATGTGAATAGTGTAGGTATCTCAAAGCACTAGTTCATAGAGTTTATCTATTATCTATATCTATTATTGATAGTTGCTAGTAAAATCAAGTCAATAGTTAAACGTTAAATCAACTGTTTTATCATTGAAAATGTTGTATTAATTTTAGTTAATATTTAAATACCAATTCATATTATCTATCAGAACAAAGGTCTGAAATTCATTACAGGTTGGTGAAAAGAAAATCTAAATTGTTGAATCAAGCCGCACCATTAAATACAAGTAAATTTGTGAAAGAATATGTAGTTACATTGATCGTGTTTGTGAACCATTTATTCATATGAATGTTAATTTATTGAATATTGATATTGATATTTTGTTGTCTAAAAGATATATTTAAATTATGAGTTATATTGTGTCGAACTAAGTTAAGAGGTTAGTTTGAATATTTTTTGTTGTTGTCACAGATGCCACTTCTATTGAATTTACTAATAACTTATAAAGGGGTTCTACATTCTTATTTATTTAATTTAAATTTATTTGTAATATTACATTTAAAACAACTAAATTCTAGATAAATGTAGTTTATTTAAATAATTTTCTATCATAAATACCTATATTTTCTAATACGTATAAAAACTAATTGATCTGAAATTACTTACCGTGTGAATAAACTGTCAACACACTGTTATTATCACAACTTCTTCGCACACCGAGATCTGTCAACCTACTAATGACATCTTCATCATAGCTACCTATTCCGTCTCTCTCTAAGGGAGTCTCTTTCTGCGATTTGGTGAAAGTTGCCCCTGTAACGAGGCGGCGGCTTTATTCTTTATGGTGCCCGTATATATTCCCTGCTCTGGTTCTGTCATACTTCCCCATACCGTAACATCCCTGCGAGGAGAAAGTTTATTTTGTGAGGTAGATTCACGCAGAAATCCCCAAATTCTTTGTCACGACTTTGTAAAGAATTTTTTGTTGCGTAGGAATTGTGTCAGTACAGTTCAGGGAAGATTTCGAAAGTCTAAATTGACAAGAAATATTTCAGTGAACGGGATATTATTATGAGCGGTTGTTACTGTTTTTAATAAATCTGCAGCATTAATTGTTTTATTATTTGTATTCACTAAAAAAAACTTCTTCTACTTCTGTTTCTCTTTTACATATTGTGCAAATATAGGTAGTAACGTCACAATAATTTTATTAATTTATTAAACGTTTAATTTTTGGATTATTATAAAATAAAATAATATTTTTATATGAAAATATAAGAAAGGATTTAAAGAATGATTACTTCAGTTATAAATTTGTGTAAAAGATGTCTTAAAATTTAATTACGTCAGTGGTGTAACAATGAAAGGATGGAGTCAATTCGGGCGCCAAATTAGAAACAGGATCTCTCTTCCAAGGCAACCGAAATAGAGGGTGAAAAAAAAATTTAACAAGCAGTTCAAATTCTATTGAAACTACAACATTTTACAAGATTTTATTATTTATTAAGATGTATTCGGTTACTTCTGGAATTAATTTCTATAAGAGAGGAACAGGGACGAAATTGAATCTGAAATATGGTACAATTCATCATCAGAAATCAAAGCATATTATTTAATCCTTGACTTCTGGTTTTACTCTTTAGACTTCGTTAGACTTGTTTGAAAATTATTATAAGTTTCATCAAAACATGACGCTGACTCGTCCTATCGTCGCATACATAATTAAAAAGGCAGCGCGTCGAGGCGGTCGCCCGGTATACAAGCTAATAGCTCGTAGTTTATAATGAAATTGCATGGGGTTGAATTAAAATTAAAATAATTTTTTTACGTGTGTCTGAGTCCTTTGAGTCACTGGGTCCGTGTTTTTCAAGGACGAATGAATTAGGTAGTGAATTTATAGTGTGTTAGAAATTATTTTGTTTGAAATTATTTTTGAAATGAATTTTCTTATTTTGTTTGTGCTTTTGAGGTTGGAAGCGTAATGAATTCACATCACTATTATTTAGAATCCGAAAGCGAATTTTGCTCGATTATGAATATCGGTAGGGTAGGAAATAAGAAAATATGAGCAAATAATTCCATGAACACGAGCAAATTCCCGCAGAAAACAATTCCGCACGTCACAATCGAATAATAAAACAAGGGAAAAACGAACCGCCGCCGCCTCGCAAACAAGTGTTCAGTATCCCATGGCCGGCGTAATTTATTACCAGTTCGTTCTTCCATTTTCCTTACAAAACAATAATGCTATTCCACCGTCTTTATCATTAATCCACCCTCGTGGAGAAATTCCCAATGAAAATGGTAATTGTCAGATGATATTTCACTGCGTCCGGCGTCTGATTTCCGGCGTCGTCAATCCGACGTGCGTCATGCGCCTCGGCCCCCGCGGGGTGAATCATCGGGGCCCCATGCCGCGAGCGCCGGGACGCCCCCGACGATATTGCACAGCGGCCATCTTGCCCTGAGTTATTGTTTTAACTAACCAAATATATAGACAACATCATCAACCGCATTTTTACTAAAAAATTATAAATTTATTGCTTCACGGACAAAAAAAAAATAGCCTCGCAGATATATTATGTGGCCTCACCTGGTTATCGCGATCTTATTCTAATTTAAATATTAGAGTCAATATTATTTATTTATTAATCAAATAAAAATTTAGCTTTGTCAGTTTAGTTTGAAACCCACTACTCGTATTTGCTGCAAAATAGCTGTAAACACTGGTGAACAGACTAAAAGACGCAACTACAGATCTTTTTTCTAAAACAAAATCACCAAATATTTTGGTTTAATTAAAAATTGTTTATTTTATAACAATGTTCTTTGCAAATTGTATAATTATATATTGCGAGTAATTTTCACAGTTATTAAAAAAATATATTCATATTTATTTGTACATATGACCTATCTATTCCGGAAATGAAAATGCATTACTACAGTTATTTATTTATTAACTGAATTTATTACTTAAATTTTAGAGCTCATTGTTTTTGATAGTTAATAGCATCCAAGATAACTGTTTTCAATTACCATTGCGGAAACTTTTTCGTTACACCCTTGTGCGGTAAATCCATGTTTGGAATACTAATGGATGAATAAAATTTCGTCCGCAGGCGTAAACCTTCCCTTTTGGCCATCTATACGTAAATAAGTATTATCAGTTTTAGCTTTTGTTTACATAGACAAAAGTAACTAGGGTAACTAAATCATAATTGTTTACCAAGTCAATATGGTCATTAATATTTACCATACATAATTGTCAAAATACAACAAGACAATTGTCCTATCATATCAACCCATAAATACTTGATTACAAAAACTTTACTTACAAGAGAATTTAATAAAATAATATTTATTAATAATGTGAAAACGATAAAATATAGAATAAACCACGGATGTTATGAATCATACCATCTACGGTAGGTATATATAATATTCATAACTATCCTAGGTATATTAATAGCTATTAACTATGGTTATTCTATATTACATTTAACCAACCTACCTATAAAATCTTATTCTAAATATTAACTAGAATTAATATCATTGGGAAATTGTTGGATCTTGAAACTCTATTAGGGATAGATGTAATAATAATAAAAAAATATATATTAATTAATATAACGGCTTTTGGTGGATGCGATTCGGATGAAAACTTTCTTCGAACCTAACACCTTCTTCTAGATATTCGATTTCTTCTCAACTAGGGAAGCCACTTTGACACAAAATGGTCAGCAATTAAAAAAAAATTCTGAAGGAGAGCAATCGTCCCATCCCCCTTCCATTAGTTCTGTTTCTGCATGTAAATAAGTTGTTATATTTTGTTTTGCTGACGGTGTCCAGGTTTGTTGATACTCGGCGGCTACATTTCCGTGAGACGGACATGCTCGCAGTGGTGTTCATGTTTGGTGAGTTATTCGGTGTGTCCGTGCTAATTATTTGATGGCGGTGTTTACGTGTTGCACGCTCGCCGACTGCACCGAGCTGCACCGAGCGGGAGATCGTATCGTTTTATTGCAGCGCGAATTTTATGTGCCGTGCCGCCATGCCCTCACGCCAACCGCCCGATTATATTTAATAACTGCCATTTCTACCTTCTGTTTACACCAACCCAAATACACTCCCCAATTTATTCCTGATTTTTGCTTGAAAATAAATAAATATCTGCACGGACGATTTTGTGGTTATGGTACAGGGTAATAGTCGATCAACTTTGGCAAAGTAATGGTCGGGATTTGGATAACGGCATAACTGTTCGATGTAGACTTAAAACTAATATCTCTAAAATGGAACTAAAACTTTATACGAAACTAATTGGCAGCGGCGACTTGTAGTGTAATTTGAAGGGTGGGCTACATTAATAGAAAAACATAAATGTTTCAATAACAGACACACAGGTAAACGTAAACAAAAATTATAATTTTTTTAGTTTTTATTATTAATTTTTAATGTTTGTACGAAAAGTCTTATTTTCTATGTTTTTACTGAAATGTAATGTTTTATCACTTTTTGACACCATTTGCAGTTTACACGCTGTTTTCGCCATATTTTTCTAATTTAATAACAGGCCGCAAGACAAAACAGTACTCCTATAAAACTCCCTATAAAAATTTAAATAAACCGAGCAGTTGATATTAAAAGATAAAATATAATTTTGCAAAAAAAAATAATAAAAAAAACTAAGTTTGTATTTTTCTTTCTTTCACTAAAGAAGATGAAAAAAGGCATTCATAAGTCTAAAAATTGACATATACAAATAGCTTTCATAACCATATTAATAATTTAGCACTAAATTTATTTGATAATTTCTCGGAAATAGAACATGGAAAGAACTAAATCTCTAGGTTGGGCATCTAGATTATGAAGAAAAAACAACATAAAACTCCAATGGGAGTTATTTCTCGTTTATTATTTTAATTAATCACATTTGCTTGATGGTTTTTGTCTCCTAAAAAGTTATAAATAAAGATTTTAATAAATAAAAAAATGACATTTTATACCGATATGATATTGTTCATTTAGCAGAAACTTAAAATATAAGTAATATTTGTGCAACGGCAATTAGTGGTATAGTTACCTGACAATTAGGACGCACTTCTGAATCCAAAGAAACAAAGTTTAATATTTTGTGTAGTGTGGAATGTTAAACGTGAGACAAAGGATATTTAAGGCGAAATATATTAGCGTAGCCTTATCTATTTACATTTGACGTGATTGTCGCTTATTGATTGAAATTTGTACGTGACAAAGAGTGTCTCCTTGTATTGAATTGCAATCTCCATTGGAAGCGGAATGAATCCATGCAGTTGCAAGCGTTCTCCCCAGCTCGACTCGCCTTTGTCTGGACCCAGTGGCCCATGAACGGCCGCCTCGGATCGTCGGCTGATCCGGCGGACCTAAATCAAGTGACGCTCGCTGCCCGAGCCCCTCGCAAAGAGCAGCCTGGCATTTCCAATGCTGATTGGACGTGGGTCACTCCAACTCGCTGGGGAAAAATACCCCGAGATTATTACACGGCTAACGTGTTGTTTGTTCTTAATGTTGTAAGAAGATACTTACCGATGAACTTCATAAGAATTATAACATGATGGAACATATTACATCAATAAATAAATACACGAAAACCAATCTTTCCATCAAGTATTCTACAATGAAACAGCGTTCTATTTACAAATCCTATACCGTGACTTTATTTTATCGCGAAACATAGTATTTGCTGTATTCATGGTTACTTCACATTTGATTAACAGCAATGTAACAAGGCGTTCACTTTAAAATGAAACATAGGGTGTCAAATTCATGTCATTATTAATTGTCAAATGTGTTTTTTTTTTTTCGAAGAAGAAGAAGAATAAACAAGCATTCGTAGGAACTATGTAGTATCAGCGAGTAAGAAATAACTTGTACCTACAATAGAAACCTGCAATATCGTCGTAAATGTCAAAGAATGAAGTTACTAAAAACCATCAACAACTGACATGTTTAAATTGATAACCTAAAAATTCGATACGCCTTCTAAACTTCGTAGATGTCAATTGAATTCCAAGCTCTAAGGTCTGGTATGATATATAACATCCGTGGTTTGTTGAAAAGTTTACCGGTTTCACATTATTAATAAGTATTATTTTATTATCTCAATTTCACCAGGTATGAAGATCTAAAGGTTATTAAAAAAGAAGAAATAAAATAAAAATTAAAATATGAAGAATGTACATTTTCGTTTATTCTTTTTTGACGATTGAATTATGGAATATAATGTTGAAATTTTTTTACTTAGATTGTATATATGTATAGATTTCCAGATCAAGAATTAGAAAAACTCTAGATATACATATAAAGTGTTTTCTATGTATAAAACTAATTAACGTGTGTAATTAAATCTATGAGAAGCAATTCTTGATGCAAGAAAATGCATAATAAAGTAATGTAGGTAAGGGATTAATTTAAAAAATGTACATAACTTTAGAATCAATAAAAATAAAATACCCAATATAGATACTTATCTTTAAACGGTTTATAAATAATGGGCATATAAAAATAAACGAGTAGGTAATAACATTAACTTTTTTGTCATTTTTATTACCTACAAATTGAAATAAATTGTTTTTATTACTTTATCTTATATTAATAAAGTTGTTTAAGCAAGTTTTCCCGTTTAAATCAATTCTTCTAATTGATTCCAAAGCGGTTAAATAAAAACTGGACAATCATTTTTATAATGAGACTCATCAATAATTTATATGAGTTGACTGACAGGTTAATTACCACAGAATCTGTTTCCAGCTATTAATACTCTTCAGAGAGGAAAAGTAATTTTATTTTCCCCAAATATTTTGACGCACGTGTCTATTTAAACATAATGAAGTGCGCGTGTACGGATAGCACTAGCACCTACGAGCTACATATGCCGCAAGTTCAAAGCTAGCGAAGAAGGGAAGGAGAAATTTAGTGTCAGCTGATTGAAGCGGCTATATTGAGTAGGGGCAGGACTACCTACCCTAAGGAACTGGGGTGAGGGATGGATGTGGGAATAGAACACGGGAATGCCATACTGTTTGCTTCCAAATACGTTGCTACTTTACTACTCACCGATCGGTAAATTATATCACGAACATTTATTTCGTCAGTGGTTTAAACGTTTTTGGTTAATAATGAATTGTCAAAATATTTTTTTATCATTATATAGCATTTTACCGATTAAAGCTAATTGTTTATTGTTTGAGATCGGAATTCCTTACTGTTCGAAATACTCATATAGGTATTATTTATGCAGGATCAAAATTTTTCTCTCAAGGTCAGAATAAAATACCTATCTAAAATGAGGTGTAATAAAATTCATTCATGAAAACGAAAATAATGATACTTTTCAAACATTCGATCCATTTTCCAATTATTTCAAGTCTTGTCATTAGTGTTTTTTTATGTGAATATATATGAATTTACATAGCGTGGACGGTAAGTTTATATTTATCGTTTTGCCTTGGAAACTTAATCAATGAACATTTATCAATAATTAATTATTAATATGCTGATCATTTTATTATTTACTGTATAAAGAGCAGCCAAATTATATTAGGTTACATTATGTTAATCTCCTGACTTTTTTGATTATTAGTCTCAACAGTAAGTTGAAAAATTAACAAACTTTAAACTAGAAAAAAGTTTATAGAAGCTTATGTATTGTGTTATATTATGTTATTGATACCTCCTTTTGTAAATAATAAAGTAAACGTAATTCATTTTTGTTATATTTAAAAAAAGTAATTTGAATTTATTCTACGAGGTGATAGCCGAGGAGAATAAACTATTAGTCCTTAGATATACATTATATTTTTTTCCGAAATCGTTAAATTATTAATTATAAACATTAATAAATAGCATTATGTGTTTCTAAAACGTCAGCTAGCTATTGAGACGGGATTGGCTGTGATAACAAACGTACTGTCAAAGTGTTAAATATTTCAGTATAATTTATGTTTACACCTACTTAGACGTCGTCTGCATGAAATCAGATAAATTATTATGAAAGGTAAATAATAAATAAATTCACCAATTATAATATAGAATGATATGTTTGTTATTTTAGGTAGTGCTGAAATAAACTGCAAAAATATAATACTATTAAAATATAGGTTAATTCAGTTTGACAGTTGAGTCCGTATATTTTGACATAAGAGTCTGTAAATTTTTACTTAATCTACTCCTTTGGTTAACTTACGGAGTGATATTGTGTACTTTAGTATCAATCAACAACTGTAGAGTAGGATAATACTGACTCCAATGACAAAGTAAATAATTTAAATCAAATGAATTCATTTTATTTCTTAATGTTGCAATTTAGTCAACATTTAAATAAAAACAATACCTATACTATATTGTTCTGTTATAAACAGACTTATATATTAGTAAATTTTATTAAATAATTTTGCATACATGTATGTACAGTAAAGATTTCGTTTTTTCTGTGGAATGTATAAAATTTTATGACGCAAATAACATTGTTTATTCTTCCAAATTTATTCCGTGAAATAAATTTCGTGGTTCCTGTAGCTGTCCGTGGAACGGGCTCCGATTTGTCCGCATGAGTGTTAATTCTTCAGTGACACGGTGACGTGGACGTCGGGACGCTGTAACAAATGAAAGCGGCGGCCGAAGCCGGACACTCGTCGCTTGACAACAGGGAATTTGCATAATAAACAATTAGTGAAAACACGGTGTATCACCGCCCCCGCCCTCTACCCTGTACCCCCACGCAGAACACGTGTGATGCGTGCCATTAGCTCAGATTCCCCATAGTCCCAACAGGGATTGGAGTGGAAAGGAAAGTACATTTTATTATTCCCATAACAAGTACAGTATAAGAGTATAGGTATATATAATAACTCTCAGCAAAAATAATTTCAGAATAATAACAGGAGGTCTTTTGGTCACTGACTTTTGAAATTTGTTCTTATTTATCTATTTCTTATAAATTAAGTTTTAGTCTTTGAAGTGGACAAGCTTATGTTGTATAATAAATTTATCATCTATCATCTGTAATGATAATGAAATCAAATAAGGCAATCCTGTTATTTGAGTGCGTTATATAGTTACAGAATCTAACACTAGGTCAGGTTTAAGAGGTACTTTACTTCGGATTATATGAACTTGAGTCCTGAAGCTTTTATTAAAAAACGTGAACTGTTTCTGAAAAATTAAGTAGGTACGGTTTTTTCCTCAATACAATACTAAGTACAGTAGTACAGAATGAGTCAATATCACTGATTTACATAAAATGTATAAAGTGATTAAAACTGTAGATTAATAACAGGTATCACTAAAATACAAGTAAAACAAATAATTACGGTGGCGTCATCAAATTACAAGTAAAACAAATAATGATGGTGCTTGGAGTCGTCTTTCTTCTAGAATACTAAAAAAATAGGAATTATTATCTGATTTTTTATATTAAAAAAAATCGTTTTTAACTCTAAGTTGGTTACCTTGAGTCTGCCAAAAGATTAAACTTTTATCTTGTATCTTTGTCGTTTACACATTTCTTAGATTCGCTATCTCATTATCGTATCCAACTAACGACTAAAATGAAGCACAGACAGTAGTGTAACCACAGAAACATATATTTTCAATTATTTAAAAAAAAAATTCTTTCATGTCATTTATTTAGGTGTTAGGCGTCGACAATTTGCACTTCTTTTTGTATTGATACTTTTATTAGTTGTATTTGTATGTAATGATGTCAGTTTCAACATTTATTTATTTTGGAAATTAACAATTTCACCCCACAAGTTGATGTTATCAATCCTCATTTTCCCCTTGATTGATGACGTTAGGGTCACCTCAAGAAAACCGCCCTTATTTTTAAAAATTTATATTTGAAAATTTTGTGAGTCATATTAAAGAGAAAATTGAAATCTTCTTCGTTTGCTTTAGAAAATAACCTTAGCGAACGTTCCCATTTCTTCCAAATTTCAAACTTTGTATCCTATTTATATCCCCCAATAAAAGCTAAACAAAATTGAATTGGTTTGTGTACACGCACGTATAGTATATTTAATATCAGATGAAGTTAACCTGACTAACGTTAGTTTGATTGGACAATCTGTAGGCAATTTCAGTACCACGAGGTGTCGCCCTGAGTCGGGCTTCGCGGAACCCGGAGTCTGAGTTGCGCGGGCTGGGTTTATGGGAGAACAACACGAAACCATTAGAGGTGGGAAGTTGCCAGGGTGGATTCGCTTTGGGATACGAAAGTGATTGATTCTGAATAGGAAATATTCCTAAACCTATTTCTACAATGTTTTATCTTTTGAGTAAAGGTCTATCAGGTACATGATTAATTCGAAACATTGTTATAAAGGGGGTGAAATATGTGTTAGGATATTTGTCTAGATTTTATTTTATTTTACGAGAAGGAAATTGATATGACAAAATAGTCAACTAAGTATTATCAAATGAATTTCCCATTAAATTTTTTATATTTTGCTACTTTATTGCTTTTTTTTAATAAAAATTATAGTTTCAAAAACCAAAGGATTACATAAAGGATAATCAATGAAACTGTTCTGAACTATAAAGGCTGGTTTATGATGGATTTAATTCACGAGTTTTTAATTTATGATTTAGATTTTAAAATATAAACACATTCAAAACAAATGTGGTGGTTTATGAACGATTTACAAAATTACAAATTTAAAATTTATATTTGAAATATAACCAATATTTATATTCTAAATCCAAATCCAGCCAGTCACAAGAAAGCATTTTAAATTAAAATTTCTAAATGAAAATCAATAAATTTAATCCATCAAAAACCAGCGTTAAGAGATACGAAGTCAGTTAAATTAGATAAAAGTGGCTAGATATAAACAAAAATGTAAGTTTTTCAACTTTTTAGTTCTCGAGGTCCCCAGTATAGGTATCTGGTTTGATCTAACCTTACTTTCTCTATTTCTTTTCTTCGTATCACTACTATTTTCAAATTCAAAATTATATAAAAATAAAATTCATAACAACGTTTATGTTCATTTATTTATTATAATTTGATAAATAAAAATTTTTGGATGCTGATATAGCTTTATTACAGAAGCAAATTACAAAAAAAAAGTATATTCACATTAAAAATGATTAAATATAGGCAATTTGGATATTAATTGAAATGAAGTACTTTGTAAAATGTTCATATAAATAGTTAATCATTTCTCTTTTGATTTTTCAATTTGTTTTAATTATACCCTGATAACTTCCGATTTATTCTGTTAATACACGATCTAAATTTCTTTTAATTTTCTTTTTAACGTATTCCATGAGAACGCAATTTCTACACATGAATTAATAATTTCAATTTGCATGATAATATGAGTAATTACGAGCTAATTATTATCAATTTACAAGATATCAAACCTGTAATTACAACTAGCACATAAATTAATTAAAACATAATTTTCCTCGGAAAAACACGGAAGGGGAAATTATTTCGAAATATAAAAAAAAAATATTCGTATTCATTAGAATGTAACTGTATACAATATTTTTATGTAGCTATTTATTCTATTTTTAATGATAAATCGAACGATTAATTGATCAACATGTTTTACAATTTGTAGACAGGTGTGCGAGTTGTAAGGAAAAATTGCGCAATTTATTTCTATAAATAAACTATGGGAATAATTGATTTTCATATGTAAAAGTACTAGCAACTATAATTTTACTTGAAATTTTTGTCGTTATACATGTATATGTATACACATAAAAAAAATATTGAAACGAAATATGTTTCAAAAAAATTGTTAGTTTTTGAAATATTTAAAATTTTAAGCATCTACATTTCTACGTCACAATTTAGCCTTCTCTCTTACAACTAATTTAATGAAAGGTAGCAAGTGAGCAATTTATTAATAACTTTGAATTTATATTTTTGATTAGTTTTTATTTTACATTAAAATAGTTCTGTTTATTTGAATGTGGAAGAGAAAAATGAAAGACACGTTGAATGAAATAAATGACGTAATTATATAAGTGGCAATCAAAAGCAGACTCAGACATACACTCCTAAATTGTAAATTATATTTTTGTAAAATATATTTTCATACATATTTCATAATAATAGGTATATAAAGAATCATCAAACTGATAATTTCAGTTTTCTTTTCAATTATTTGAGTTTAATTTCTATACTTTTAAGTCACACTAAATTTAAAAATTAATTATAGCTTAATGATGAATAATTAAGAGTTGTAAATACCATCGAATATTTTCAAATTTCATCAAGTTTCTTAAAAAAAAAATAGTGGAGGACCCCATTGTACATTTGAAAATTGAAAGTATACTGCATCATCTGTGAAATAACATTTGTAGATGAAATTTGAAGAATCTAAGATACTTATTCGCGACACGTTTTACTTGCATTTCAATTATAAAGGTTGTCTGCCTACAGTGGTTCCGAACCACTCGATGACAACAATATTTTTTGTTAATAGTGACTTTGGGATTCGAATCCCAGATATGACACCGCATTTACACAAATTAAAATATCTTATATTAAAACTAAGAATTTTGTTCATACAAAGTCCAATACGAACATGATATGAACACTAGTCTCCATTCTTACCGAAATGGCGATGAGTATATAATGAAGTAGTGCACGAACCGCATATGGAATCCTAGTAGAGCTCGGAGTAAAAAGCATTTGTGTTTGGCGCAACATCACACTCCGATACCACCATTTTGACCACAGCAGGCAGCCGGCAAGGGGACCCGGCTGTCGCGCGTATGAGGAATGGCTTCCCTGAAACTTTACCCGCTGGCATCGCACATCGCACAGTCATAGCTTCTCTGCTGCATGGGGATAGCGGATAGAATGTTATGCCGCACAGCTTCGAAGTTGACAAGTCGAAGATGACTGCATGCTAAAAATTACCACTTTACACTTATATTATAATGTTTGTATCTATATATCTACTATGTTAATGAAGATTGACAGAGAAACTTATACAAAATAAAGTTTGTTTTTTCCGAGATACAATTATTACTCCTATAAAAAAAAAACTCGTAACTGAAGTAACGTTTATCAAACTCTTTGTATAAAGTGTACTATTACTGTACTTTTATAACTTATATTATTTTGTAATGTTTAATTATTTCACATACGTGATTTTCACCTAATCATTGCATTGATTTATTGAATCACTAGATTTAAATCACATTGATTGGTGATTTTTAATTATGTGGGTAAAGTTACCATGTGGCAATACTTTTAAGAATTACTACTTTATAACTTTATTTTGAAAGGGTTATAGTAATAAATATTTTGGCGCTATAGCCAGACGTTACTATAAACGATAAAAGTTAAATTATACAATACCCAAAAAAAAATAATGAAATCTGATTTAAATCAAAGAAGTCCGATTTAAATAAAAAAATCTGACTTTTTTATTATTTATTATGTATTTTAACCAGATTTTTATGCAACACTGTGAAGAAGGTATTTTTTTAGAGAAAAAATTTGGTAAAACCACTGTAATACTGCCATGGTTACATTTTGTAGATATCAAAAATTTATATTTTATCCGTCATTAGTGAAATAATCAAGCATACATAATTCTAGCCATAAATTTAATCGGTAATATTTACTATAATTCCTACAAGTAACTACAAGGGTAAAAATGATTTTTAAATCACTCCACCTTCGTTGTTGTATGTAATCAAAAAGTAATTTTTAGCTATTCTAAATTTTTTCAATAAATTCATTGACACGTTATATTACTCATGTTAAAAAATTGTTACTGAATTGTATTTTAATTGATTTTGTTTTTTGTTTCAGGTATGTTTTCTAATGGATTACTTTCTGAACTAACAATCCTTTCCAAATGGTAAATTTTGGTGAGTTTATTTTACTTTTTACATATTTTTCAAATATAAATATTGATTTATACATTTGCACCGTTGGATCATTTTAAAATTTATATATCCACAAAATCTTTTAATATGAAAAGTTATACTTACTGATATTCCCGAGTGATTCAAGTTGAACTTTCCAAATCCTTGGTTAGTGTTGCTGTGTAATCCGAAGTCACCCTGTAAACATAGCTCTCGGAGTCGGCTGTCACACATCCCTCGGCTGCCGGTGAAAGTTCCCCGCTCAGAGCTACCCCCCCCCCCCCTCCGCGCGGCGGGGGGCCTGTGTTTCACGCCGAGACGCGGGGATGAATAGAAATACGAATGGGAATGCGAATGCGCCAATGGTGACGGTGATGGTGAGGTGCACTTAGTGAGCTGAGGATGTATGTAAAAATAGTGTAATGGAATAAAGTAGTGGTGGTTAATAATTACAGGAGTCGTAACTTCAAATTAGGAACAGTAGGCTCACAATAATGACAAGAATAGTTATAAACAGTGATCTGAGGTTCGGTTTCCAAGGTCGCCAAATAAAAAATATGGTTGTGTCTGAGTGGTTCGGAACCCACTATATGCGCTGTAGGTCCCTTGCAGAAGCTTTAGGCTGAGAAATTTTTTAAAGTTTAATTTGCTCTTTTACTTGATATTATTGTATTTTACGCAATGTTAATAATAAATTTTCGTGTTTTTTCCATGAAATGGCAAAATTTAATAAAAAAATATATTAAACAATTAATCATCTATGATTTAAAAATCTAGAACAACCCTTATGTTAGCTTTAGACGATTATAATAATATTACGATTATAATCATATTTTATCTATACAGCAATTACTTTATACTTTACTAGTGTGTTATATAAAAATGGATTACTTTCACTGCAATTGTATAACTGTTCGTTAAAACGTAAAGTTAATAATTGTTATATTTAAATTTTGATTATTATTCAATAATTTTTAACAAGCTTTCTAAAAGGATCAGATCAGAACAAGCTGAAATTACCATTTTCTTCGTTTGCTGTAATTTATTTATGAATTTGATTTAAATTTTGCTGATGCAGATTGTAACGTACTTAGTCTTGAACAAAACGAAATGTTTACATATGTAAAGTAAAATGTTTGATTTGCATCGTCGTATACTAATAGTAAAAATAGTTTGGTGTAATAGATCCGAATTTACAAAAAGATGTAGGTAGAAACAAAAAATAATATATAGCATATTTGAATTGATTAATATTACAGTTACAACGAAAAGAAAACCTCATATCAGGCAATCATAATTTCTTGCACTAAAATATTTATTACACTTTGCATAAGAATATAATCGTTGTGGAAATAATATCTTGTAAATTCTTATACGAAGAAACTGTATCGTCTTTATCGAAACCCGCTGGAAGCAAAATGGCACACCTATCAATGGTAAAAACTCTTGACTATATATGAGCATATTTATAAAATAAACGCAGCGAGGAATGGGGAAACAATTCTTGCTTAACTATGTATATCATCTCATCTCAACTCATACGTTACTTTGTATGTCTCTGGTTGTAATACCCTGTCCTGTTACTTGGTAATTTAGTGTTAGTGACGTTGCTTGCGTATATAACCCGAATAACCTTTGCGGAATGCGCTGATTTTTCCTCGAGCAACAAGCCCAGTTGTCTTAACGTCTCACGAGATCTCGGCTGACCTCTCGTCTTCAAATTCGTTGCCAGGTACAAGGAAGTAACGACGTGGTCACGACATAACCGCAATAACATGTTTTTGACGGCGTTGTCCTTATTTTTTTACAAGAAATTATTTTGGCCTTTGTAAAACGAAATAGCTGTATTTGTAATTTGTAATTGACTGAAATTATTATTATGGATAGTTTCTAAGCTTGTACTCTTGCACTTATTCTCTAATAATATACATTCGTCATTAATTTGTCCTACTTCACATATATTTTCTTTTCGTGAAAAGTTTTCTCGACATGAAAATATATTTGTTAATTTATTTATAATTGCGTATAATAATTAATTTTATAATGTACAATTGAATATAGGTAGTTCTCTTATTTTGTATAACTATACAATTATATTTAGCGCGGTGTCATAGCCTACAGCAAGATAGCTTATATCGATGCGCGCGAAGCATTTATACTCGCAGTGAGAAACGTAATTCGGCACTGCAAAACAAGCAATTTCTTTGCAAAATCAGTACTGTCTGATAATATTTATCGTGTTTATTTCGAATCTTTACATATTTAGACATTACAATTAAAGTCTTAAAATATTTCATAGTTTATATTTTAGAATATTATTAGAAATATTCACAATTATGACCTCAATAAATAACAAAACAAAACAATATATACAATTTCATGTTTTTTATTTTTACGATAATTTTGGTATTTTATCGAAACAGGCATTTCCAGTACCTTTAAAATTTTCAAAAGATGATCAACGTTTAAAGAAAGTTAGGTACTGTGAATACTAAGTAACAATTTATATGAAAAAAATATAGTGTATTTTTTTAAATAGCTCGAATTTTATAGTGACATTTTCATTTGTTGCATTCTACCAAAAATAAGGTATTTTAATTATTAATGAATTTAATATTTCGGGGTTATTTTGATTTTCATTCTAAAGACATTTTGTTTTAATTATTGACCAGGCCATAAAATGAAATGAATGTATTTATTATTAAAGTTTATTAGGCCATTAATTAAAGTAAGTATATTGTATCTTTCTTTATGAGTTTCCGAAAATCTATCGTACTTTTGTGTTAATTATTGACCAGAAGTGATACGCGAGCGAAACTATTCTCCGTGCCTCGCTTCCGTGGCCGCTCGATATGATTATTTTATGAAATATGGGGTAGGAAGTTGTTTCCGCTCGGTGTTGTAAACATATTTTCTCGGTGCTTTTTCCCTCTTTAATCTACTAACGAGTCCCGGGATGGGCCTTTTAATTTAATGATATTTTTATAGAACTTCTGATGCATATCTCGCAGTTTTATTTTAGCGAGGGTCCCGGGATTCGAGGGAATTATTATATCATCTCTGCGTGAATACTGATGTTAGATAATTTTTACGGAGTTTACATTGGGAAAGAATTTGGGAAGTCCCTTTATGGGCTTGTTGTACTAGCTATTTCGTAATTGCAGGCACCCTGATATTTTTATTATGGAGATAATTAATTCTGGATTATTAGAGCGTAAAAATCGGGGTATTATGGAAATTTTTGCATATGTAGAAACAAGAATTTATTAATGTCTCACGAATAATACAACACTCATATTAATTATTTTTAATGAATAATTAACAATTGTTACAAATAATATTTTATTAATTAGATATTAACTTCTTTACGGGCACAGAAAACAAAGATAAAATTAATTACGTTTAGTAGTTTTATCATCAAAATCAAAAATAATGATACAATTTGAAAAATCAGATAGAAGGCTTAAATTTATTTCTACACTTAAAAGTACTTACAGAAATAAGTTTTTAAAATGTTAGCAGCTTGTTGTTTAGTGTCGTATCATTGGCTGCCAGTGTTTTATGGCGTTTTTAACTCTATAGTTCAACTCCCATTTCATGATCATTAAATCTGTGGCACATAGGTTTATCACCACACATAAAAATAGAACATTGTGTTATTAAGAGTAAAAGTAATTCTTAGGTTCTCTAGTTTTATAGTGACATTTAGGGCGATTTTACAGGTTTCTACTGTACAAGTTATTTTTATGTGCTGGTTCTAGATAGTTCCTGTGGATACTTATTTATTTTACTTATTCTCCGGCGGCGTAGAAATTGAACTTCAATCTTGAGAGTGACAAAAGATGTCACTTTTATGGGTTTGAAGAATTTTTTTATTACCAAATTGGTTACTGCCAATTGTTTTGCAGATAACTTTTTGTTATTTATCAATGTAGGAGGTAAAAGTCTTGTGTTTAAGGCTATCATTGAGTGTGTGTTTATATTCTATGGCTGCAGCATTGGAATGAATTTAGATTTGGTGAAATGGGGTGTTGCGATGATCGGATCTTGTGAATTTTCAATGTTTGTGTTGGGACGGAGAAAGATGAGTCTTAGGTCGGGGCGCCGGGCGTCGCGGGCGGGGGAGTCGGCGGCGATGGCTGAGTATTGATTTAGTAGCAGGCCGGTTAACTGTAAGGCCTCCGTGCCAGTAGATAGACATGACGCGCGCTGGGTTATATATGGCGTCGGAGACGAACTCTCACACCCCAGCAGCTGGAGACAGAGACAGCGCTACCCGCGGCCCGAGCGCCAGACAGAGACGCCGGCCTGTGTGTTTGCGCCACGAGAAAAAAGCCGCGCGGGGTGATGTGAAAAAGACAGCTGGCCTGGAATTGCAGAGATACGGGTGTGCGCGAATGGAAAACGCTTTTGCTCGACGTTGTTACGTTTCGTTTTCTTTCTTTTTCCTCCGGTTTCTTTTCTTCTCGTTTCGGTTCGTTCCGCTGCGTTGTCGTTCCGACGTCCGTCCGTTCTGCAAGGCGCAGCAGATCGTTTTAAGCTAATTTTCAGACCTTACCCACTTAAAACAACTCGCACTTCATTCCAACTTCTCCCTATTCATTACACCCATTATTTCATTACCTCAGACTCACTCAGTCCCGACAAACACTTTACCGAAAATATCTTCAATTTCAACTAGCGAATGATTCCAAACTTCTTTAGGTTATGATAGGTTTCTAATAATTTTATGGCGGCAGCATATACAAAAATTGTTAGCTGGAAAAAATCAGTTCACTAGCCTATCCACAATAGCAATCAATTCAATTAATAATTCATGTATTATTTACTTAAGTTCTAATGACACAAGTTAAGATTTATAGTTTGTTGTGCTAGGTACCTACACAATTTTCCATAATGATATGATTATAAAGAATATAAAAAAGTTGATTTAAAATAGCTATTTACCACTTTATTTTAGAAGTTACATGATATAATATAATTATATAGTTTAATGTTAAAAAATAATTAGATATCATTTAAAAAAGAGAACGATTAATTTTAATTTATTTTTCGTTAGGTGATATTAATAATAATTTAATAATTTGTAGGCAAAGCATTGTACTTATTTTGTACAAAAACCTATATTTTATATACCTATTTGTGTTGCCGTTCAGATCTAGACTTTAGTCTTGCCTTGTCTAGAATATCAATACAAGATTGGCAAAAATCTTATCTTGAAATTTCAAGACAAGGTAAAAATTTCTTATACTCGCAAAGACTATAAAATTTTATTTAAATTTCAAGAGTCTAGATTAATTAAAAAAATTTGTTACTGGTAGTAGTTTTTAATTTTAGTGACGTTGCAATTAATATTTAACAAATATTAAAATTACTTACCGGTTTTTAATAGAAGTTTGACGAAGGATTCGGTGATGCTCTTAGAGTACATTATGGTGAAGTTTGGAGATGAGTGTGAGCCCATTACGTGGTTTCTACCTGGGAGATAATCTCTCGTCTTGACCTGCTCATCCTCACGTCTGAATCTCCTTCCTGCGCCATTCGCATTCGTGACCCGGCGTCCGTTCTTGGCCGTTGTTTGCGCCGGTTGTTTGCAGAACAAGTTTGTAATTAATCATGTGAACGTCCAACGTCCTGCGTTAAAATTCTCTCGTCCTCCGCGCGTTTCCGTGTGGAAAAACAAGCGGTACTCACCGCGCGTCATGAAATTGTTGCCGTGACAATATCGCCCTGTCAAGACCGCACTAAATTATATCCTACCGAGGAATTCAATGTAAGCAAAAATACTCGCTTCTGCTCTTCATAATGCCAACCGTACTTTACTCAAATATAACTGCTAACATACTACATTAGTAAGTAACTACATCCGATGTTTCTTTTTTATTTATAATACTATCGCATAATATTTTTTTTTCATGAACTATGAAAATACCTTGTATAATACCGGGAGTTTATTTTGAAGTGAAAAATGGGATTTGTCATATACATGGTTACGACTTCTCATTTGAATGACAGCAATATATTAAAGCATTCATTTTAAAATGAAGCATAGGTTGTTATATTCATGTCATTATTAATTGTCAAATTGTTATTTTTTTAAATAATACATTTCCGCGTCTTTGAAATGGATGCGGTGGACAAACATAGTGACCCGCTAGGTCTCCTGATCTCAACAATTTTGCCCTATCTATATATCTACAGTCGAAAAACATTAAATGTTATCAGAAACTTATGACTTCTGTTCCTTGAATGTAAATAATACTTAATAATTCTATTTCTGTTTAAACGAAATCAGACCTCAATTGTGTAATAAGTAAAGGATGTATTGTAATCGCGAAAAGTTTTCATATTTCAATACCTATTTTGACCATATATGAATCTATTTTGACTTGTTTCATCATGTTCTCTATAAATAATAATAAGTTAATAGTTTCATTTTGCGATGTCCTTATAATTTATCTCACCAAATATCACACGACCTTTCCGATTTTCTCATATAAACTTTTATTTTTAAGCACTCATTTTATTTTGCTTTTAAGTAAGATCACTCCACAAACTGACTAATGTCATACCAAATTGTGGCAATCCGGAAAATTTTATAGATTGGGGACTAACAATTGTCCCTGGTAGCTCTGGACGTCTGATTACCTTCGGTCCTAAAGTTTCTTACTTTCTTATATTTTTTTATTGTAGTACAAATTATCCATTTTCCTTTCTACTTTAAAATAAGTTTGTTGTATCCTGCAATCTAATACAACTCAATTATCGGTGTTAACAATTATCAAAAAAAATCCCGCAATATCCGTTCTCAACTTTATTAGATAAATTTCCTTTGTGAAGATTGTAGGACAGGATGTAATAGACAAAAAAAGGAAATTTAAAAAATGTCATATTTGAGTACGCGTGCTCTTCAAAAAATTTAGTAATACTTCCCTACATTCGCAAATCATTTTTAGAATCCATCATACTGTTGGCTTTATTAATAATTGCTTTTTTCATAAAGTAAACACTCCACTCCGCGTTTGGTTCCCAGTAGAACAGTACGCAGGACGTGGTGGATCGAGGACCGGGTATGATGTACGACATGTCACCTCGTGTGCCGCATGCACTCACACGCGCACTCGCGTCTCGAGTGGACCTCAGAGGAGATGGAATTTCCTTCCGGTCAGCGGCGTGCTCTTTGCGCAGTATTGATACATTAGCCACCGTTATGTATAGACGAGGGTACGAAACAAATGCATTAGCTGCAAACATGTACGCGTGGAAAATGAACATTGGGCAATGCACTTTTATTAATTACGAGTACTTTGGGATGGTTGAACATTTATTTATGACAGAGGTTTTATAATAAGTAATCATTTTACTATACACATTGACAAATTTGTATAGTAAAACACTGTTTTGGGTACTATTGTAGCAAAATAGAAAAATTTGTTTGGTATGGACATGCTTAGGATCCTTTTAATTATTAATCCGGCAGTAAAGAAGTGCCTCCTTATCCTTATGGATAATGGTGGTAAGAAATAGTAGAAGTTCAATATATCTTAGTTCACCTCAATTGGCATTTTTATTTTGTTTTTCTTTTTATTTACATAGATAAAAGAAAGCAGGGTAACTATGTCATAATTGTACACCATGTTATTTTGACAAGTTAGTATGGTAATAATTTTACCTTAAAGAATTGTCAAACTAACTAGGGAAAATTGTCATATCATTTCAAACCATACAAACTTGGTCAAGAAAACATTACTCACACGAGAACTTTATAAAATAATATAACACCATGGATGTTATGAATCATATCAGGTCTTAGATGTCTTAAAATTCTGGCTTTCCGAGCTTGGAATTCAATTGACATCTGCAGCGGTTTTGATTCTTATAGCTATAGCTAGGTATGGTAATAGCTATTAGTACTCACTTTAGAATGAGATGATTTGAGATGAGGCGGATGAGAAAAAGAATTGGGCTAGTGAAGTTAGTGTCAATTTTGGAAAGATTTAGGATTTACAAGAAACAATTGTGTTTAATATTGTTAGGTGTGAGTGTTTGTAGAAAGTAGTGTAAAGTTGGTAAGAGCTTTTGGAAGTGGCAAATCGGTTAGATTTGTTTATTCTCTGTCACAATCACAAACAAGTTGACAAACAGAATTTTTATAAAGTTGGGGAAAGTAAAGTTTTTAATTACAATAGTCTTCGCAATCCGCCTAATTACGCTGGGGATGTTTTTAGCGCTTACGCCGAGATTTCAAATTTAGATAAAACGCTGCCAAAATTTCGTTCGCTTTCCTGTGCGTCTCGCGGCGATAAATTATAGCGCTTGGCGCGGCTGACACGAGCTCTCGGATTAATTCATCTCTTTCAGATTAACTGTAGTGGAGTGACGCGCCGGGCGGGGGTGGCTGGGAAAGGAACACGAGGCCTGGAGATGCTACCGCACGTCACTCCCCATACATCATTTACACTAACACTACAATACCATCAAACCCAAATATACAACGGATAAATTCTAGTAATCTATCCAAATTGTATATTTTATTAAAACGGATATTATAGGAATAAAGACTATAAAAGTACACTATGTAGAAAGTCACAAAAATAGTGTATTAAGTATTAAAAAACTTAAGGACATTTTACTAATAGAAGAGGAGGAGGACTAAAGCGATGACTTCAATTATTGTTTCTTATATAATTTTTTGTACATTCCAAATTAAATTTCCCTTAACATTAGTAAAAAAAAAGTATCCAAAATAAGGTATATTACAATTCATTTATGAAACACAAAAATCTTTTTCCATGGTATTCTCCAAACATTGTTCCATTTTGCAATTTTTACCATTTTTACCGCTCGCCACTCAGTAAGAGGGGTATTAGAATCATAATAAAATCGGATAGTGTGTTTTCAATGGATAAGCATGCTTTGAAGTCCCTAAACCCGTTTTTAATATTTTTCGATGATGTCTGTCCGTGTATGTGGATGGATGAATGGATGTTGTAACGATTACTCAAATAATAGCGAATAAAAAAATTGAAATTTAGAATATAACGTTCTAAAACTCTAGATTACATCTGAAGTGTTTTTCTGAAATATCATAATTAATTATAAATATATGAAAATTTTTGTAAATAATAATTTAATATTATGTCATTAGCAAAAACTCTAAAAGAAATTGTACTAATAAAGTAAGTACTAATTATTGTAATAATTAATTTTACCGTCTCAGCCGTCAACTCAGGAATACTCATTTATATAAAATATAAATATTAATAAAACGTATAAAAAGGACAGGCCAGATGTTATGTTCTGGCCACATTAGATTTTTGGTTGTTTTTGTGTCAGAAATAACAACAAGAATAATTAATCACTAACTGTAGTGCTACTAACTGCAGTTTTAATTTAATAATATTACATTAATTTGATTAAAACATCTCTATACATTTTTACTAAAATTAAAGTGAATACTTATTTACCGTTTTGTTGGACGTAACAACCAGTAAAACCGACTTAGGTACGTTTTTGGAAAAAAAAACTAATGCCTCGTTTTGAGAAAAAAATATGGTAAACGAGCATTTTACGATATATGTATTTTAAACAACAATATATATATTTTATTTCAAAGAAATTAAAGTAAATCAATACTTATAAATTAATATTTTTCGTAGTTCTACTGTTGTTACTATGGTAAAAACTTGGTAAGGAAATAAAAACACAAACCGCACGAAGTCGTAGCAATTTGCAACAGTAGTGCAATAAATCATCAACCGTCACATTGAAGTAAAAATAATTACCACAAGAAAGAGAATTAATTAATTTTTGAAAGTTCAAAAAGAAAAAGAGGTTAGGGCAAAACATCAACAAATCAAGATAAAATGACGAAGATATATGCTCGAGAAACAAGAAAGTCGACGTGATTCCATACAGTAATTAACAGAACGCATGCGCATAATTAAATTTGTCATAAGCCGGACGCTATAAATTTCTGAAAAAGCGACGGTGGTCATTCTAAAAACCTTGGGACAAAACTGCAAGAACGAAACAGTAAAGAAAAAAATTGTAATTACTCGCATACTCGTATACTTGTTTTCAGAACACGTTAACGTTTCACTAGAATTTAAGAACATAATTTTTTATAGAAATGCAACAGAAATATTTTGTGATTTTATTAATCAAATGTTACAAATATGTTTCGTGGCAATTTTATTTCTATTTTAGCTGTACAATTATAAAATCTACAATCTTTGTAAATGTAAGTAACATAGTATTTGTTAAATAGTTAGTGATTTTTGGGATCGAACTTGTCATCAACTTGTCATTGAATATGTCATTTCAATTTAAGTGGGAATTCACTTAATATAGATTTGTTCGAACTTAAAGTTCTAAGGATTTTTTGAGGTAGTGAGATTGCGTATTTTCCTAAAAAGCGTTCGAACTCTGTAGTTCTGGAGTTTGAAATTCGGAGAAATATCTGTTCAATTTTATTAAAATATAATACTCTATTAAAGATTATCAGAAGAAGGTCCATAATTTAAAATTAATCTTAAGAACCACCCAAAAAAAAAAATATAAAGTAAATTCAATTGTTATTTATTTGGAAATTATTACATAGAACTCTAAAACTAATACTAATACTACTATACTATACTATACTATACTATACTAACTAATATAACTATTTATAATATTGTAAATATTGAACTGAAATTTTTCAAATAAGTACTGTTCTGAATGCGCTTTTTTGGATGACATGCGGAGAAATTCTAGAACAGTTCTGAACTAATGGTTCAATCTAACTTGAAGTGAAACGTTTAAAAAATATTTCTGCCGCAAGTAGGTTATGTACAGGGTTGATTTGGCCATGTTCGTTTTGTCCTATCTAATTCCACGTCGAATTTCCCTACCGAAGCCACTACTCAGCGAAGTTAATAGTATTCACCGCCATTTATATCTCCGGTTTATCGTAACATTCTTTCGTTATCCAATGACATTATTCATCAAAGTTTGATGTGGGTGTCGTGCCAGTGTGCTATGACGGCAAATTAGCGCGTGTTTTGTTTCTCGTGGCACCGGTGCGTGTAATTAAATTCAAGGGAACGGTTGCGTTCCGTATTTCTAGACTTCCTGTAATTGGTTATTGACAGGATATTGGGCCTACATACTCGCGGGCTTGGCGCTGCTCGACCGTAGAGTAGAGGTTATCAGAAAGGCGGGAATTACAAAAATGTGGACACTAAATATTAATTGCTTTATGCTTTAATCAACTTTTATTCGCTTCAGCTTGGTTAATTCTATACACGCTATTTTGTAAACATTAAATACGACATATCGCTTAGTGTTTGTAACTGTTGTTATGCCCTACATACTAAATTACTAATAGGCACTTATATTCATAAACAATAACAAGAAATTAATTGGAATATTTTTTATAACTGCTACCTATGCCCATATACATACATATAAACAACAATAATAGATAATAAAATTATATGGTTTATTAATCTTATACAAATGATTTAATTTTATTATAGTTATTTTTCTGAATATATAGATTTATATTTTTACATATAGTCTACATCCCAAGATTGAACACACGTCATGAATCATAACCGTTCGATTTATATCGTTGAGGCGAAATTGATGACGTGAGTATCAACAAAACAAAATTTACTATTATTGTGGAACGACTGTGAACAAAAATATTTTAAAAGTGCATTGTAAATTTTGAATATAATTGTGCTAAACCGTTTTTCTGTCCCAAACATATTCCTTTGAAAAGTATAACTTTGAGAAAAAGAGAAAGTTGAAGAATATTTCCATTGTAAGAAATATTGCCACCTTTTAAAATTGCGCAAATTTCCATCCCCTGCTGTGTTTCACCTAGTTTTCGCTTTTCCTTCTAAAATTTTAGAAAGTTTTACAGCCCCATAAAACCGTAATGCTTATTCAAAACATCCCTGAATTGCCACATGGACAATGGTGAAAGTTGCGTCAGGCTGTTTAGGTAGACAATCTACAGATCTAACCTAAAATCACGGACGGGAACTTGGGACCAGGGATGCAGTAACATCCATCAGGTGAAATAAAGAAACTACTGTCCATGTAATTGAGAAAGTAACATTTACACATTTATTTAAAAAGAAAAATAAGAAATAAAAACTTTACCAAGAGTATTTTTTTTTTTAGTTTACGTTATTATTATGTAATGTATGGTTATTGTCCTTCATACTATTTTGGATATATTGTATCCTGATTATAATTTATGATATTAGAAGTGGATTGAAGTTGGGCAACAATTGGAATAGTTTTAGGAAATGGCCACAATGCGGATCTGGTTAAGGTCAAAGTCAGTAGCAAACAGTAACAACTAAAGTGTTTTATAATTGAGTGTTGTTTAACGTTATATCTCTATCCAGTCTATCCTGTGATTAAATTCACATTTGCAGTTCCCACCTGAAACGTGCTAGTGAGAAATACATAAGCGCCTTAGATCCATTTATCTTTCTAACTTTATTTCTCGAAGAAGAAATAATTAGTCAGTTTCCAGTCAATTTCTGTGCGAGTCACATAGTAATTACGCTCCTAATTAAGTTGCTTTAATCAGATATGATCTTTCTCACGAATTCTAGATGTACCTGAGTGTATTTTTAAATCATCTGTCATATTACGGAGCATATTAACTATTTTACATATGATTTATGGCGACCGGTTGCAACTGTATTTATAGAGGTGCATTAGCAAGTTTGCACTGCAATAAAATTGGGAAACATAATAATTTTCAGAGTAAATTAACATTTGTCTTGTTGTACTTACAAAATTTAAATAGATTCTTGTAGAAATACAATGACGTTATGAAATGTATTTAAACTGTGAAGTATATTTAAAAGAGAGAAGTGCATTAAGAACAAACAAATTAGTAAAAAACATCATCGGTACTTCTTATGCATCTGTCCCGCCGTAGAATGATATAGCGCCAGCGGTGCCATCTAGCTGTCGTCACGGTTCGTAAAGCTATCAGAGGTTCGACGCCGCGGCCTTGAGACGCTTTCCGACGCCCTCGTGACACATGGACGCCTAAATCGACGGCAAGTGTCAGAAATTACACCTAACACTGAACTAACAATGAAATATGGTGTTTTTCTTGGAACTCACACGGAATCTTATTTTTCTCCTACAAATATTTTTGAGGATGTTTTTTCCACCACAATACCTGTGATTCATTGCACTTGGTGTTTATTAATAATAAATTTGAGGAAATATAGAATGCTACATCTGCAATTTTACAACAATAAAAATGTTATTTTTTCTGGAACATATATATGAAAACAAAAAAATAACCTAAGGTTACGGTTGTGAAATAAATGTACAAACAGATATAAATCTAAATGTAAAAAATATATATCATCTTTGAAAATCTGTGCGTTGAATTTAGCAAAAAAAATCCATTGTGTATTATCTTGTTAAAATGTTCATAAAAAATAATTCATATATGGTCCGCGTGTAATATAGATACAACTCCTCATATCTATAATCAATTCAATAGCGAACAGAGACATAACATCCTAAAAAATGTAAATTCATGCAAAACAAATGAAAACAATCCAGACAAAAACCCGAAACAATCGGTCACATTTGTAAACAACCGTCATGCAGCGACACAACTCAAAAAACCCTGAGTCACGCGCTGAGAGAGACGTCGGGCATTGAGATTCACATCACGGGCACTGGGCGACTTCACCAGATTGAAGTTAGCATCAGTAGCGGCTCGTGGGACCGGGTCATGAATTAAACATGGCGCGGAGCGCGCGGAATTCGTACGCGACGCCTCTGCCAACGGCGTCCGAATTAAATGAAGACCGAACTGACGAAAGGATATTGAAAGCGCGAATGTGTAAGTAGGCGCTGGCGGTCGCAAGAAACCGCAAAACTACTGCGGGAGATTTCCAATCCAATACCCGCTCCAATTCCTCAGTCACTTGCATTGTAATGAACAGCAAATTCTCCATATCTACCGATTGAAAGAAATTGACTACTATAACCTTATACATGTTTCAATTTCAACTAAATTGAATTTGAAACTTCTTTATCCATATATACTCGTACCACAAAAACAGGGATTTACTATACCAATGAAAGGTCACTAAATTTCGCAATTTATGTATGGTTACTTGTTTTACCATTAATTTACCTCATTTATAATAAGTTAATGATATACTCTTTTCTTGCTTCAAGTGAGACAAGCTAATATTGTTGCATATGTTGTAAAATTAGTTATCAACACAATACATAACAAGTCGTGTTTTGTATCAAATGAAAACACTCGACAAGGGCTGGCGTGCAGAAATGATAAAAATTTGCTATATTAATCGGCTTTTGTTTTTGGCGAAAAGTCTTCAAAAGTATATCGTGTTTGGTATGAAATGAAAGCACTTGATATGTGCTGGCATGCAAAATTGACAAAAATTTACCATGTCAATCGGTTCTTGTTTTTTGCAAAAAGTTTCCAAAAGTATGTCATGCTAGGTGTCAAATGAAAGCTTTCGAAAAGGATTGATTTGCAGTAATGAGAAAAATTAGCCATTAATTGTAAATATTTCACTGACGCCGGAGGCCTAGGGAACGCTAAGCTAATTGAGCTTTCGCTAGTTATATTACTAATTAAAATAATAATATTATTATACTAATGTATAAAAGTTACTTTATTACAGTTTGAAATAAAATAATTTACAATTATTGCAGTAGCATAATAATGTTAATATTTATGTAATTACTTTACCTTCTCAATAGCACTCTTAATCAGGTCACAAATTAATAAAAGTTGAAAATTTCATAAATATACAATTAGACTCAAATTCTTTGATTATTTTATTGAAGACATAATAGAATTTAAACTGACAAAATTATGTGCAACAGGATGCAGAAGAATAACTATTCATAATTATCCAGTTGAAAAAAGTATAATCAGGATTACTGCCGCCCTGTAATAACTCTGTATAAGAGTCACTAATCCTACGTAACGATATTCCGCAATTTCTATTTTCATATTACATTTAAGGTAATTGACATAATTATGCCAAGTAATAGCTACTAAAAAATCTAATTGCAATAATCTAAAGTTTTTATTATAGATTACTGTCAAGAGATAAATTTGTGTCGGGTATCCTTGGGAATAACAAGCTAGGCCATAAAAGGAGTGAATAATTAACGCAACGTCCCGAGACACCGTAATCAACAAATGTTTTTGCGGATCGAATACTAGGTAACAAGCTACTTGTTACAAATCATACGTGATAACATGTTGATTACTGATGGCGCTTAATATGCTAAATTGAAATCAACATAATTTGAACACCAGATGTACTGCCGTCATACTCAAATTCCCTAATGCGTACTGCGCAGGGTCGCACTCACCAAAATTAAATTGCTGTACACTTAAATAATAAATATGACGTTTTACTTCAATACTAAGCACACTAATGAAAAGTACAATGTAATACTCAGTGTTCTTTTCGTTGTTTGATAATATTTTTTATATTGTACAAAACTTAGCGATACTCCGTGCAACATTTTGATATATTCGTAGAACAGTTCATGTCCACAAATATTTTTCGCGCCACCGTTTACGTAAGTTGAACTTACTTCCATAGCAACGTAAGTCGTTTATACTTCCTGATTACTTCTGTTGTTTGATTAGCATTTTCAACGAAAAGTTATAGAAATAACTGTCCTCCTAGTAGGGTAATTATGAAAAACATACGAATTTTATACACATTTGGTAAAATGAATTATAAAAAATTGCAAACAAATAAATCTGAACTGTCAACTGAATTGACACATTTTACAAATACGCTAGTAGCGCGAAAAATATAATAAGCGACTCGGAATGTAAGTACCAAAACAACTTTTCTCGTACGGTAAAATGAACTTCGGTTCCGTAGACTCCACCTCAGTTCAAATCTTCTCGAAAGTTATAATGTACCTACTTACATTCCTTGTAGCTTAAATAGCTAATAATAATTTTATTATTCAATATTATGATTCTTAAAAAAATTGTAAAAGATGTGCAGATTTTAGTAAGTTCTACAATACTCTTAAACTAACTAACAAGAAAATATAGTAAGTTAAACAAAAGAATATAAATTGAAATTTTAGCAGCACTAATGAAACTATTTGCATTTTATTCCGATTTCATATTGTTTATATTAAGTCAGCTATCAATGTCATAGACATTTCCATTATAAGAATTTAAAAAAAATAATTGTAAAGTAAAAACTATAATTACACAATAGTATATTTGTGTCCAATTTGTAAACGATAAAAAAAATATTAATATGAAGGTAAATAAAGTAATAATAATTTTTCACTTGATATCTACATAAAATAAAAATAAATTGAGTTTATATCTTTTTCATTAATAAAGCATCATTTTTCAATTTAATTTTATGACAAAAAAAACATTTTCATGAATTGTTATTACAAATTTGAGAAAAAAAAAGTTATTTTAACGTTACATAATCATTATACTGTTGATTTTTTAAAGTTATATAACTTTATATAACGAATATTTTTTCTATCCCTGGTTGTAAGTATTAAATTTGTTCGTTATGTACACCTACTTGTAAATTTGATTTCTTTTATTTATTCTTAATAATATAAGTCAGTTATTATTCACATTTTTTTATATGTTGGGTTGTTGGACCAAGCAAGTTATAAATTAATGCCTGACTAAACAATATGCATATGATTGTGAAGTGAAGTGGTTGACACATACCTTATGCGTTACGTAGGTGCTCTGGTATTCATAGTGAATCTTGTAGCGGTGGTATAAGCACCACTTACAACCCTAAACACCGGCATTAATACGCAATAGACGGGGGGTAAAAATCGAAATAAATTCCTGGGTAGAATTGCATTGTATTTGGCGTGGGGTGTTTGATGCGTTGAGGGAATAAACACAAACGCCTTCGATATTCGCGTAATACCATTGTTGTTGGAGCGATTCTAGGGGGAATCGCGGCGATCAGCAGCGTTGGGACGCATGAGCACTCGACACAAGTGCGAGGATTACAGGCGGGGGCGGGCACCGCGACGCTCTGGTCCAGCGTACCAAACACTCGCCAGCATCGCGACGTCCGCACCGCACGGCGAGCTCAGGTCTCCATCGCGCTCGGAGCATCTCGGTTCGCGAGTTTCGGTAACTTCAGTGACAATAATACCAGTGATACAAGTGTGACCTGTCAGTGTCCTTCTACAACTTGTTCTGCATCTATGGATTTCCTCGCTGTACGATGGCTGTCCTCCGCACTATGCTGACGGTTCCCTGCACAGCGAGTCCCCTGAGAGAGAGCTGGAGGACTTCGTCAGAGAGGTGATACCTCCTGGAGCAGATGCCGTGGAACAGCCACAGTCGTCCCCGCTTCCGGTTTCGAGATCGGTGTCGTGTTCCAGTGCTCAAGGACTAACACTCACGGACTGATGAGTGTCCAACGCTTTTGAACTGTTTCTTTTTGTTCCCCCTGTGCTTTAATTTCGGCTATGTTGCGAAGGAAGAGGACCAGATGATTCGCACGTTTTGTTTCTTGCTTCTTTTCATTGCGGTGAGTCAACGCATACTTCGAATTCCTCTCTTTAGACCACCACTAAACACATCACATTGTATTTCTAAAATTCATTTATTCAATTTCCGTTTATTTTATTGAAATCAACATTTATTATCAACAGAAGAAAAATAAATAAATAAATAAGTAATCCAAATAATCCAAAACAAAAATTTAAGCTTGCAAATTTAGAAAATAGCTACCTACCATTATTTTACATTAGGTTTACGAATTAAATATATTATTTATCTTTTCAATCTGAAATCAAAAAAAGTATTATTTATTAAGTTTTCGTTGAGAGTATAATTTGTTGATACAAAAATGAAAATATGTAAATAACAAAGTAGGTTTATATATTCGTTAAATAAATGTTATTATTTCGCGAAGAAAAATCTGCCGTAAAATTTGAAAATGTATATTATAAATATACATATCTTAAATATTTTTTTTTCATTGAAGAAATTTGATAAAACCACAGTATCAGAGTCATGGTTACATTTTATTGATATGAAAAATTTTATGTTGGAACTGTTGTCATTTGTGAAATAATCAAGCAACGACAACTCGGGTAAAAAATGACTCTTAAATGCCATTTTTGATTCTCGGTTCTGTTATTAAGCAATAATGCAATATTCGCAAATTTTTCCAATAAATACATGGGTCTTATTATATTACTTATGATATATTTTTGAACATAATTTTATTTTAGATTAAATTATATATGCTCTATGGTGAAGAAAAATAGTTTACTATTTAAAAACAATAGTCTTATTTGTTATGCTTTCTGTTTATATATTGTTTCCCAATTCCGGCTTTAGTTGGTTAATACCGGTTTTAAACTTAAACTTTATTTAAAATGTATCGATTAAACCTGCAATAAATATTATTTATAAGCGTATACACAATTCACCAGGTAGTGAAAAACTGAAATAAATACGAGTGTAGCAAAAAATAAACGACTATTCCGTTTATAAAACCATTCGCATAGTCGTAAATTTATCTGTTAGAATAACCTTGAATGTTTTATTGTAACTGGGTTACAACTTTAATGAAAATTTAATTATGAAATTGCAATTACAAAATTGGAGTATTCTCAAGACGAAAACGAGTAAAACATTCTTATTGCGTGACGAAAAAGAAAAGGTCTGGCAACGAGGGAAGAAAAATGATTCTCTTGCTACAAAATAATTCGCATTTACAACTCCATTTCAGTTTTTACACATGATTTCATATTTTATAATACATAATACAAAATATTCAATCTATTACTCGTAAGGAAAAAGACAATACTAGAAACTAGAATTTTATTATCTACCTACATACATGTATAGATTAATATGTTTCAAATTATTCATATATACATACAAAAAAGTGCACTACTAAATAAGTATGAAGCATTTGAAATAAACAATAAATGGATAAAGCATGAAATAAATTCTTACAAATATTTACATAAAATTTTCTCGCAAACGTTAAATCCACAAAACTAATATTACGTTCATTATATTATCTTCAATCGATTAATAATGATTAATAACATTTCTAATAACAAAAAAAAAATTAAAATAAATAAATTGTTTATGATTTTATTACATTAAGTAACTTCACAAAATTTGCGCTTAGTACTGAGCGGATATTTATTAAAAAAACAGAAATTAATTATAAAGCAAAGATTTTGTAGTATATTTCACAAAAATATGGTCCTTGACATATTAGAATTATTTTGTAAAAATGTGTTCTTTTTCTTCGAATGTGTTACTTAGCATATTGACAAAACATTTAGATAATAAATGGTAATAATAAAAATAAAGTAAACAAAGTAACTTTACTCGGAAAAATTGTAAATAATATTTTTACTGATTTCACTCATGTTATTAATTCCATTATTTCACTGGTGAAATAATAATAAGACTATTATTTCACTCAAAATCAAAATATGTAAGCATATATACGTAGAAACATTAACAGTTACAAAAATAGAAAATATAGTTCTTAATCTCTTTAGAAATATAAATAACAATAGTATATTTATCAGATTGACAATTTACTCATATTTCACAACGCACATAATTCGAGTTTATTACTTTTGTTATAGTAACTTAGTAACGCACAAAATGAAGGAGGCCTTAATATTGTTTTTTTTTTTTTTTGTTTATTTACAAATGTCAAATACTTTCTTGTACTTATCTAATAGGCCAAATCTGAACAAATCTGTAAGACTTACAGATCTGTAAATCTGTAAATAATGAACAAAATCGCAACGAAAGTAGCCACTCTTATGTATAATTTTATATTAATCAACAAAAATTGATGCATTTTTGTCAGTTTTTTACAGATTTACAGATCTGTAAGACTTACAGATTTGTTCAGAATTGGCCTATAAATGTAAAAAAATGTGATATGAAACAGGTTTTTCTCTTACATGACTCGCCTGCGTCTCGTTTTGCAATTTTCGCATGCATTAAATAATCGCTTTTATTTGTTTACTTATTACTTAATTAATAAATAGCCATTATTTTAAAAATAAAACTTTTTACATAACGTAAGTAATAGTTTAGTTGAATTGTCGTGAACATTGGATGGCAATATAGAATACGTCGTTAGTTATGTAGCTATCTGCATGTCGCGCACTTTCTCCCGTGATACCGCGCGGTGACGAAGAGATCGATGCCACGTGGAGGCCGCGGAGTCCTCCGGAGTCCGCAACTCCGGATCGGACGCCGCGGCCGCCCAATTAATCTTTTACGTTTTGTCAGAGCACAATACGCAATATATCAATCCGCGCGAATATTTAATTAAAACATGCGGACAATGGTTTCATAAAGATTTATGGTTTTCAGTAGGTGATGATGTATACTCGCAGCGAATCGATTTAATTTAATTTTGTCACCGATGCCGCGTCGCCGCACTTTTAATAACTAGCGCCAATCCAAACGTGATTGCGTTTTTTCAGATTAATGGATACTGTTTATCTTTCCATTTGCAATTATAAATAAATATATATACATTCATACGCTCGTTTTTCATTTTGCCATTCCAAAAATATTTTTTTATTTAATGCAAAAACTAACTACATAATTTAAACTGAAATAAATTTATATTATACATGTTTTAAATTTTAGAAGTCAGACAATTCAGAACACATTAATGTTATGAATATCGTTATGTGTATTTGAAAAATATAACACAATTTTTTATATCAGAATACATGTTATTGAACATTCAATTAAAATTTAACAGCTATTTATGAAGTACTTAAAACACATGTAATTTTTATGTTACCACTATTGCTTTTTGGTTTTATGTTTTAACAGTTAAACAATATTTAAATAAATTTTAAAAAAATGAATTTACTATATTGTTTTTGCATTAATATACTGTTTAAGAGATTTGTAAAAGAAGAAGCAATACGATTCAAAATATAATGGGAATACTACACAAAAAAAAATACCCGAATATTTTTCAAATGGGTTCATTATTTGTAGTTTAGGAGATAATAATTATTAAAAATTTGGGGATGAAATGCTATCACCTTACCGTGGTAAATTTGAGAAAGAATAGAAACAGACTGGGAGCGTAAGAGACCTTCTACCTGATTTTTTCAACGATCCTACCATGTTGACGTTACGCGTCCTTTCTCCGAAACATTATATTGTTAATAACTATATTATTGCGAACTAGTGTTTAGTTTTATTATTATATGTATTTTAAGATTCATATACCATATACCTATATGGAAATTAAAGAACCATCCTTTTTGGACAAATTTTTGGACAACTCAGAATAAGTTATCTACTAGTCTCCAATCAAACGATGAATTTAAGAATAATAAGGGCCGGTTTTTCCATCTCTGGTTAAAGTGTCGGTTAACTTAACCATCAGATAATAGAAAAATATCGCGTTGAAATAGTAAATAACGTATATTTTTGAAAACTTACATCAGTTTTTCGATGTAAGATGTAACCTATTTTCTAACCAGAAATGAAGAAACAGGCACTAAACCTATTTTTCATAAACAGTAAAGAAGAGAAAACTACTAAACAATTCCAAGTGATTATAAAATAAGTTATACATTAAAAATGTTAGTTGCAAAGCTGTTTGCGATGGTCTTCAAAGAATGAGAAACTGTATATTCTAGAAGAGTACGTAGAGATTTATAGCAGATTATGTGTCTTGTTTTATAAGTGGTATGGCATGAAATGCTGATTACTCAAAAATGTCTTTAAAAATATTGTTTGTACAGCAATATTCCTGCTGTTCCATTTAGAAGAATTTCATTAGAAGTTCTATACCTAATAACGTTTTTCTTTTCTGAAACAACATACTTGTTTTTAAGTGGTATGCCATGAAATTCTGATTACTTAAAAATATCTTTGAACATATTGTTTTTACAGCAATATTGCTGCTGTACCTAATAACGTTTTTCTTTTCTGAAACAACATACTTGTTTTTTCGTATTCCACTATAAATTTCCTCCTTTTCGGAGATTTCAATTGTGGGAAGTAGCCGTGATAAGTGCGTCGGAAGAAACAGGGGTAAAATAAAAAATCATCGCAGGTGGCGTGGTAACGATAGGCCGTTTATCCCAGGTGGTCCTCGTCCAGAGATTTCCCCGGGAGAATTCCAGCTTCAGCCTCTATCCCTTTCAGTGCGTGCACCTCGTCGTAATCCGCAACTTACGATGTCATAAATATCGGTATCTCGGACGCCGGTGCCGACGCCGACGCCGACGCCGTCTTACTCTCATCGCCTTCTAAAAAGTAACCCCCAGATAAATATGAGCTTTCCACTGCGGTTGCTTTCTTTCACGACCGGGACGTGAAAGAAGTGGACTAGTTCCTCTGATATATGGACATTCAGAGAAGATTATCAGCCAAATGTGAACTATTTTGACAGATGAATATCATATTTAGGTCATGCGTTTTGTTTACTCTGGATTGTCATTCCAAATGAAATTTTGCATATTTACATTATTTGTTCTGTAACGCATAATCAGCGAAACAAAATTAATAACGAAAATATGTTATTGGAAATTTTATAAAAAAAATATCAGCCGTTACATAATGCAACAATAAATTATTTAATTTTACTATTTAACTAATAAAATACAACTATGTACCTCTGATTGGTTCGGAATTCATTAAAATTATTTGTTGGTTCCTTGCAAAAATATACTAATAAAATGTCGTGTACCATTTGGATTTCACTACTGTAACAATCATCAAAAACCAAAAGTGCTACAATATAAAATTTACTACATTTAAAATAGCACGAGTTTTATAAGACGGTACATTGTTCCATGAGTTGTTTGGAGAACGACAAGCGGAGCACATTCTAAAATATTTAAGGTTATCAATTTAACATTTACCATGAACAGCAATAGGTACAAAAAATTACCAAAAATAGTTTACAATATCCGATATTTTTAAATAGTTTTCGCTACAACAATAGAACAATTGTTAACGCAAAGTATAAAAAATCTTAGTTACATTAACTAATTGACTTTTTTACTAAACGTTGATTATATTGTGACATGCACAGATGTCATATGATTCAATATAAAGTTAAATTTTCGTTTAGCTTTAACCGAATTCTTCGTTAGGTTTTACTCTAAAAATAGTTAAAACTCAAACATATCGTAAAGACCTCAAACTTTTGAAATGTCAAAATCGGAAATACTACCTTCATCCATCTTTGATGGTCGATTAAAATGACTTGTGAGAATACCACCTAATTCATATTATAATGAAGAACGTTATTAAAAACCTCAGCTTCATCATTATTTATCCAAATAAAAACCTTTGTGTTCCGAGTGGTTCAGAATCGAAAACACTAAAATGCAAGTAAAATTTGTCATAAAACGAGTACCTTATTTATTTCAGGCTTGGTTCCATCTAGAAATATTGTGTTAATAAAATATTTGCATTGGTTTCCCTTGTAAAAGATATAATCACAACTAAGAAAAAAAATACTTTCTTGAAAAACCAATAATTTTCAGTTTTTAATTGTTTATTAATTCCTTTTGATTTAATTTATTTTAATGATTGTAGTATTAAAAGTTTAGTGTAGCAATTAAATTTGAATTTGTAAACGTGGTCATTTTAAATTGTTAAATTGAAAACGAATATCCGGAACAGAATTTGGATTGTGCGCAACATGTTGTAAAATAATTCAATACCCTAAGTACAAAATTTAATTACATCCATTTACCCGCCCAAAATGAAAGCGGTATCGATTTTAAAGGTAAATTAAATTACCATTTAAAATATGAAAATCTCACGGGGGGTTTTTAATTTCCATCAAAACAGAAATGCGTCTGTTATCGTGACGCTTCTGGAAATAATCAATACGACCGCGGGCTTGAATTTATTCCGCAACACACACAAAAAAATCTAGTTAATATCTGGCCGCGTCGGGGATGATTTACAGCCCCTGCCAAAGTTCCATCATGGCGTAAGGGAGAGAGAAAGAGACGAGGAGAGCCCTTCGACGCTCGGCCGGCTTCGGCCACTCTCGGGCCGCTTCGCCAGAGGATTGTACGCTGGATGAATGGACGCTGCGGCGATTCGGTGATTACGGATATTGCTTTACTATTAACTTTACTTCGCACACCGAATTTTTCCACACAAAATGGACGATGGAAAACAATCCAAAATATTTTATACAATACATATAGTATGTAATGTTAAACAAATTCAAGCATACAGCAATATTTTTTTAAATAAAACACCTGGAAATATTTTATTGTAAATATAATTGTTGGAGTTTAAATCATTAGAAAAAAAAAGAACCTTTTGTCGAAATCGATTATAAAATACACGATATCACTTTTCGAAGTTTGCCAAAGTAGGAGCTAAAGTAAACACTTATGTCAAAATTTAACTTTACGGACTCATGTGTCAAACTGAATTAACCTATAGATACTTTAACAGTACTATATTTTTGCAGTTTATATTAGCATATTCCATATGCGTAATAAAAAAATATACTCCAGTCCTTTGATATACAAATAACAATTTTTTTAAGTAAAAATACTATAGAATAATTAAGAAGAAACTAAATAAAATGAGAATTAGAATTAGATAAATTGAAGTAAACGAACTAAAGCAATTATTGGATAAAATTTGGAGAAAAAAAGGAAATAAATTGTTAGGAATTATAATAAATACTAGAACTACAATATAGGTAAATAAATTATATTGGAATTAAGGAAATTGGAGCACATTTTGTGGTAAATTAATATACATATCAGAACAATAATGTAAATGGTATACGACTATATACCTGTGTTAATAGACAAATGATTATAATTGCTAGTAATTTGATAATTGTCTAGAAACCAAACTAAACACTTCTCCTGTAGATGAAAGCTAAGTGACACAAAATCACTAACCTCCGATATTATTAATTTACATTCAAATGTTAAATTCGTATTGAAATTTTTATTAACACATATTAATTTTAAACGCAATATTGGAATTCCTTTAGAATACCTTATTTCTACATGCTTTTGTTCATTAAATGCACAGTTAAAATTAAAAGTCCGTTGATAATACTGAAGGTAAATTATTTATATACAAAAATTAGTATTTGCATATTTCATAACAAATTTCAAATGTTTTTTTTTAAATATTTTCCAAAGAAAGATTGATCAATTTTTATCATTCATGTTGAAATTAAATTTAATTTGTCTACATTCGGAATAGAATCGGATATTTTAAAATTGGTATAATTGCAGTACCTTTTTATATACGTGGATTTAAAAACCAAGAAAACAAGTATAAGTAACTTCCAAAACCCGTTTCCAAAAATATTAACTTGAGGTTGTCTTCCTTTGTTTTTCGTCACTACTGGCGCCTAAGTTAGTGCAAATAAATAAGTCCGTATATTAGTATCCCTAGTTCCCGGATAAGCGAGTCCGTCGTTCTCGCGCGACACAACTCGCGGCGAACTAACGAGATGGAGAATCCCAGGCACTTCGCAAACTCGCAACTTGGGTGCGGGATACCGGGGCCGGAGGACGGAGAACGCGACACTTGTTCCCAACTTAGCCCGCACCAGCGAGGGATAACTATCCGAATTTGTGCTGGCTACTGATTTCCTCCAGCATTCCCCAATTCTCACGCATGTGTGATTTCATAATTTATGCACGGAGTACATTCTCAAAGGGTTGTATATGGCAAGTTATGTAAACAGAATGTGGACTTGTATTGCAAATGTAAAGTAAACATCACAGTATATCTGGATCAATTCAGGAGTAGGATTCTATAACTTCGGTTGCCATCATTTGGACTTGTTATGATGTCAATTTCAAATATCAACTACAAAGTTTTTGCTATTCTATAACAACAATGGTTATTTATGGTTGATACGTACTTACATATACTCATACATATATAAAGAACACTTTACAAGTCTACACTGATATGGGAAAATGTCTTAAATTCATTGCAAATTTGAATATTAGCCGTGGTGACATTTGACATTTGACGATTGTAATTGATATTATAACAGGTACAATTGTTATTTGTAGTTGTTATGAGAATAGAATCGCACCCCAAAATTCGTAAAACAATAAGTAAGTATTTATATAAGTATATAGGTATCCCAAATAACTGGTTAAGTATGGGGATCTCGAGAACGGTAAAAGATACGAGGTCGGTTAAATTACATCCTAAAAAATACATAGTTTACTAGATACGAACAATACGTAAATTTTACTGTTTTTTAATTTTTGCTTATAACTATTAATCAATGAGCTATTTTAGTGTGCACCTTTTTCAGACATGTTTTATAACGAATTTACTAGGGTTCTCAATTTTTTTTTCGCATACTGTCTTTCAATGTTTCATTTGGAGCTTATTGTAGGTTGTAATAATTTTGAATACAGCTTTTTTGCTATTCAACCATAGAAAAAACGTCCTATTTTGTTTTATTAAACAATATGAAAGATTAAGAAAAACGTTTTTATCCATTTATCACAAGGAATTTACAATTTATAATGGGTTCGAAACTTGTACATCGAGTTATTTTATTGGGTTTAATTAAAAACGCTAATAATTCGATCACCAAATCGCTTATAAAACTATTCTTTAAAATACGATAAGTTACTAAGAAATGGAATTCCATTTGTGAACAACATATGGATAGTCGATAAAGAGAATAAAATATTAAGTTTCGACATTGGAAGTGACATTTTTTTTGGAAATATCTTCCACATCCTGTGGAAGGTCAGGCGAACACATCGGAAAGACATTCCCTGGGATGCGTTCCACAAATGCCCATCCAATTACCGGCTAGTGAACCGTGAACAAAAAACTTGCTCTGGTTCTTTACAGTCCAGCGGCCGTAAATCAAATTTCATAAAGTTGACTTTTTCCAAACTTTCACTTTTTGCTTTTTTGTTGGTCTGAGGGTCGAGCTGCAATGCATTGTGCGTTTTTGCCGGCCAGGGTTGCCATTGTAAACCCTCGGCTTTATTGCGTCTCTTCAACTTTCACAGTTGTGCATTATGGTTTTAGTATCTTGTAAAGTTACGTGCGCACCCCGAATAGATTTTTAAAACGAGAGGCCGTAAAAAGCTTAGCGGATTATTCGCAGGAGAATACCTTCTTTTTATGGCCTCTAAACTCCCGATGTGACACTTGTTACAGGCGACCTTCAACGCTTCATTTCATCATCCATAAATCCAATTTTATGTATCTACACAACTTTACTATTGCTATTATCACAGCAAATGTTATTCTAATATCATAAATAGTTGAAGAATCAATGTTAATCGAGAATTTTTTTTTGTAAGCATGTCGGATTTCTTTAATAACAGATATATAAAAGGATGAGAAGGAAAACCCTTCGAACAAAATTATCGACTATTATAAAATCAGTTAGTGCTAATTTATCCAACCGTCGCATTTTAATGAATGTCTACGATAAATTTCTACAATTTTTAATGTAAAATCTGTCGGTCCATCAATTCCATGGGTGCTTATATAGAGTAAATTCAACTAAACGAATTTGAATAATTACTTGATTTATTAAGTCTATTGTAGTTTTAAAATTTGGATTTTGTTAGTTAATAACGTTCAATTATCGTTTAAACTTTAACATTTTTTCCAAACACCAATCAACTACGATATCTCTTTTTTTCTTTATTTCTAACTAATTTATCGTCTTACTACTAATACTACTACTCAATTATATATATTCATTGTTACTTTGAGAAATAGTATATATTTTGAATTTGAACGTTTGTGCATTCTTTTACATATTAATTCAAGATGCAATAACCAATAATTTTTTTTATTTATTTAAAAAAAATGAAGCAAATGTGAAATTAAAATTATATGCGAGACATAACGCCCATTGGATTTCTTTCTGTTTTATGTTGTTTTTACAATATTAATTTAGATGCCAAATCTAGAGGATTAGCTCTTTTCAATTTTCTTATTTCTGAGGAATTATCTCATAAATTTAGTGCTGCATCATTAATAAAATAAAATTACATATTTACATCAAAAATTATTTTAATTTAATCATTTTAATTATTAATATTTCAATTTTCAATTATTGGTTGGTTGTTATTTTCGTTACATATTAATTCATATTTTCATACAAAACAGAAATATTTAACCTATTTTTTAAAACTTTGTTTTTCTTGGTATAATAATTGTTTATTGTTTCTTATAGATATAGGGAGGTTTGTAATTTAATATTTTTTGTCATATTTCATGAGACACAAATGGCAAAATTATTAGAATTCAAATCTATACAAACATACAAAGCTAATACAACATACTATTGAAAATTGGGTAAAGTTAGGTGATGTGCAATCCACGTGGCATATTAGTAATGGTATCCATTTAGCGTAAATATCTCCATCGATATCGAGGGCAATATATTAGCGATAGTTGGCGAAGTGCAAAGATGTGTGGAGCGAATTCGCAGAACGTGTGTCGTTTATCACTCCATCCACGCGTCTGCACATTGATGAATCGACACAGAGACGGCGAGCGCCGAGACGCCTCCACCGTCACCGATCGCCAAATTTCAATTCCGCGATATTGCCGACTTCCCTATTTCATATTCAATTCCCTATCATATCTTTACGCCGCGCTCCACTCATTTAAATATTTATAAAGCAATTTGTACCGCTGTGTCGGAGTCTCAGACTACTAAAAACTAATTATGATAATTATAAAATATGCTAATTATTCTCCAAAATCTAATTGAAAAGTTTCAATCCTGCCTAATTACACAACTCATTAAATCATATTATTATTGCATTTGTTTTTGTTTTATGCAATGAAAATATCAAATAACTTTTTTGTTAAACTTATGCGATACATATTTTTATTTGTAATTTAATAATGATTTACATATTTTATGCCAATTTATTTTTCATGTAAATATTAAAATGCAATAAGGTTATACAACAAGATGCAAAAACTTAATTATATTTATTAACTTAAAGTTTAATGGTATAGTTAATTATTTTTTGCTATATATTAACAGCTTAAATATTCATAAAATACTTAATTACACATATCATAATTAATATAACTTTATAACACATAATTTCGCTATTAATTTGCAGGATATAATAAATTAACCATATGTAAATATTTATGCAAATTAGTAAAATTATTCTTGATAATATGTAAAAATTAATAAACAGTTATACAGAAACAAATTATGCGTTAAAAAGTAACAACTATGAATTTAAAAACTTATTTTTTTGATCTTTTCATTTCATGGTAAATAAATTGATAATTGGCATCCTAGAAAATAATACAATAATAATTATATTGTACAGAAATTTACATTACTATAACTTATTTTGCATTTTATAATTTTATTCCATGTTAGTAAATATTATACCAACATTAAAATTTTATTAGTAACCGAAATTAACCTTTTAATCTTAAAATCAATTTTTACGTTCTGCCTCTTTAGTAAGGCTAGATAGGGATCATGCTAAAAATCTCATATGGAGAAATTAAAAAGGTATTCTGAAGATTGAAGGTGTATATATCTTTAATAGATTAGATGTCATTTTTATAGTTATGAAATTGTATTTTTTATTTAAATCTTTATTTACAACATAAAAATTAATATGAAAACAATTTTAATTATATGTCTTAAGATAAAATATGGAAAACCTAGAAAGGGGTAGTGCGTTTTGATGTGTGAATTTATACGTAGAAAAATTGCGAAACAGTTAGGCATTGGGGAAAAATGCTCGCGTAGAAGTTTGGAACAACGCGAGGGCAAGTGAAAAGTACATCCACAAATCATGAGATTGTTCTGGATGAACGATATATTACCGCAAACTCGAACGTGTTTTGTTAGAGTTTAGCGCGTCCCCGATTTTAATACATTTACATGATGTCCCGAAAGGGATCGCCTTCGTTGTTTTCCAACGATGACGAATGCGTTTTAAAGGATCTACACCCTCCGCCATACTGCGACTCTATATTACATTATGTAGATGGCGACATTAGCCATCGCTAGATCAGCAGCCGTGCAATTGATAGCCCCCTCGATATAAATCAAAAATCGATGACTTATCAATAGCGCGTGCCACCCTTTACCTCTATTTACCCCTATTGATACACTCGCTTTTGTTCTCTTTGACTAACCATAGCCTCCGTAGATAAATTTCCAACGCATGAACAACTACAAAAAGCAAAAAATGGCGACTAATGGCGTGATGATTTTTATCGATGTTAACACGGTTTGAAAATTAAGAGAATGTGCCGTCCAGGTGTAAAACTTGTTGGAGTAAATGGCAAATTTGGAACAGTTAGTGAACACTTTAATTAATTGCTGTCGTAAATCTTTACACTACATTTCAAGCCCATTTCGGAACGTCAAAAATGCTGATGTTGATAGGAGTTACTTTTTAAACATAAATTTCAAATCTTTTTGCCACTTTTACAGACAGTTAGAATCAGATAGTTATTTATTACTGCCAAGTAGCCCATTCAGAAATTTTATTATACTTTTAGTACTTTACAAGTTGCTTAAATGGAAACTAGAATTTAGTAATCCAAATTTCTAAATGCAAAGATAAATGTACCAATAAATTACTAACTTTTTTATAATAACTAATCAATTCAATTAGTTAGTTTAATATGCTGCCCATCGAAATAAGCAAATTACATTAGAAACTTATCTTGTGAGGATTACCCAGAAAGGAAAGGAGATCCCCATTGTTAGCCTCTTAAATCATCCATCCTATATTCAAATCAATTGTGGACTCATTATACCGTAGGTTTATTTCAACGTGAAACATGGAATTTGATGTAGCTATGGTTACGACTTGATATTTGATTTACAGCAATGTATTAAAGCGTTCAATTTAAAATGAAGCATAACAGATATAATATTGAGGTTACACAATAATAAAACTTATTTATAATAATTGTAATTTGGGTAAGTTTAATTTTTCTAGAGTAATTCTAAATTTTATTATTTAATTCTTTATATATTATGAATATTACTATTAAGCAATTTCGTTTTTAATGTTCCCTAGTTAAAAAAAACAATAAATATTGTGAGAACAGGAGATCAAACGGGTAACATGAACGACGAGTTATTTAAAAAAAAAAACACAATTTTATAGTTAATAATGACGTGACTTTGACAACCTACAACATTATATACGCTTTGATACATTGCTGTTAATCAAATGGGAAGTCGTAACCATGGGTATGGCAAATCCCATGTTTCGCCTTAAAATAAACTCATGATATTAATTCTTTTTAACTTATTTTGGTGTTGTATAAGTCGTTAAATTTCGTGACACATTTTTTAAAATCCGGTATTTTATTTATTACTAATAGAAATAAAAACAACATATATTAGCTTAATATATGGAAGTACATATTACAATTTATTAAACTTTCTTTAGTAAATTGAATGTGCAGGTACATTTGAAGCAGCATGTATCAATTTGTGCAACACAGATAAAGAATTTAAAGTGTGGAGAGGGGTATGGATTGAATGAGAAGAGAGCGCTGCGAACCGTTTGCGCCCCTTTCGCCGCACACCTTGGCCGGCTGTCCGCTTGTCCCGCTCTTCATTTCTAACATTTTCCATCGGCCATAAATCAGGCGACAGGAGACAGGCGAGAGCGAGGCATTGCGAGCTCTCCGCGTTGCCATGGCAGCGGGGCATCCCCGACAGCCCGTCACGGGACCCCCACCCCAGCCAGTCAGCGGTGATGAGCGTCACATTGCCCCGAATTGCCAACCAGAAATTAAATTTATTTAAAAAATATATATCATAGAAAAACTTATTCACGAGTAGTATATTCAAAATCAACAAATCTGTGATAATGAAATAGGTGACCCAAATGTGTTTAATGTATTAGGAAGATGTAATGGAAGGTAGGACCTCTGGTCTTAAAACACAGTGTTCCATTTTTTTTTTATTTTATGACCGGTTTCGGTTTTTTAGAAAATCATGTTTAATATATAAAACCGAAACAGGTCATTAAATAAAAAAAACATTTGGAACAGTGTGTTTTAAGACCAGAGGTGCTACCTCCCATTACATCTTCCTAATACATTAAACACATTTGGGTCACTTATTTCATTATCATAGATTTGTTGATTTTAAATATTCTACTCTTGAAGAAGTTTCTTGTAAGATAGAAACTTGAAACCGAAAATAAAATATCTAATTTAATATTAACATTTCACGTGATAATACTGTCAATTTTAACAATAATAGCAACTATTATACGATTGCATTGAAACACTCAAATTTTATGTTTCGATACAAGATTTTCTAGAGTAGATATTACCACAGTTAATAGAATCTCGATATAATGGACCCCGAATGTAACGGACAAAATGTCCGTACAATTGTATAAATCGTGAGAGCAACACTAATGTTCGCAATCATTTATAGATTATAGACTAAGAAAATATATTTGTAGAAGATTGGATATTTGCCTTAACATCTGTGAATATAAATTTTACCCCTTCTTAGGATAGGATTTAATAAATTTTTGTATGACATTTATTTCTTTATATTGTAATTCGTACAATATTTAACATGAAGAGATATTTTAGTAATGTCAATATTAAGCGGTTACCATTATGTGAAATATTTATTAATGAATACAATAAATAATATGATTTTAAAATATAGGTACATGTTATTGTAGGGTATTTAGTAATTTTATATTTTATACTTTTTCTTATTTTCTAGTATATTTAAATTTTAAACAGATTTAAATATTTGTGTACATATCTCTTTAATATTAAAAACTTCTAGAAAAATACCAGGCGTTAGAAATATGGAAGAATATCATTAACAGCTATATGCAGAATCAATATAGGTATGGCATTAAATTTTAGTATATTTTAGTGTTTACCTATATATAAATACTACATAGGAATACGTTACAACAATAATCACAAATAAAATGAGTATCTGGTTTTTAATTTATTAATCACTGTTGATTACAATTTGGGAAGTACTAATCATTTTATGATATTAAAGAACCTATGGGGATAAAATCCGCTACTGTCCTATCTTTCTAAACTTTATCGGCACTTTCCTTTTCAAGAAGTTTAAAGTGACCATTGCCTAAATGTTCATTATCCTTTGTCATTGGTCCCTATATTATAAAGTTTAGTTATTATCAGAAAGGTAATAGTAGTAAAGTAGAATACATTTAATTCAATTTTTCATCAAGCTGACTAACAAAATTTGCGAAAAAAAATGATGCATCATTGAATTGTCCTTCACATATTTACCTCCCAAGTACAGTTATAAATCATGTGGTGAATTCAGAGCAGTGGCACGATCTTCCCCTTGTGCGATGCCGCTGCCAGCGTCTCAGCTAATCCTCGGCTGAGCGGGGCCGACGCGAGCGTCGCGGACAGACGCCGTGAGGACGCTGGGCCGTGGTGCCGGGGTGTAAATGAGGACGCGGAGGATTAAAAATGTCTTTGTGGGGTGATCGCTCTGTTTGCGAACGGATTAGCCGACAGGGGGGGGGGGGGGGTACATTGTTTACTCAATGCACAAAAAAATGTATTCGCCATGCGAAAATAGAATCAGCTAGCTTTGAATCTTTTATTTTTTGTTTCATATATGGGTCATCTGTTGTGCTAATAATAATAATAATTTTTTGATAGGTGATATATATGTAGTATGTATAAGTTTATTATAGGAAAATATAACAATACGTAAAAATATATTCTTATATGTCACTTGTACCTTATTTGCACATATTTATATAATATTATGCAAAAGTGCGACTTTACACGATACTGTTAGCAAAATTTATAGGTTAGAATTTTATTTATAATTAATAGATATTATATTCCTATGAACAGTAGGTGTTAATAAGTAGATAATTATATGAAATTATTACTTACACGCGAATATAGAACAGACTATTTAAATAATAACTCACATTTAATTATTTTTCAATTCCACATAAGTACGACCGACTGATATTATTTCCTAATTGGGGTAACCTATTAAAAAACAATATCGCTATTATTGAAATAACCAAAAACATGCAAGTACCCAATTAGTTCGGGAAAGTTCGATAAATTTTGTTTTTATACTGTACCTTACATTGCAAATACAATAGAATATTTTCATATTTTTACATTCAACATTAAAATCACGGCTACATACAATGTAAAGATATTGAATTATTAATAATGAGAAGAAAATTACGTAAACGTTTTACTTGTTATAAATATGTATATTTGTAAATTATTTGTTTTCATATGTACCTATCAAGTATCACAGATTGTTACAATGAAATACAAACATATTTATGCATATTTATTTTTTTGCATAATTTTTTAATTATTTTGTTACAATGTGTACGATATTTGAATTACCATAATCCTCATCTTCACAGTATGAAATTACTTTGTCGAAAGTGAAAATGAAATGCGAGAAATATTTTTCACACGGCAAGATACAAATTTACATCCTCGTGCTCATTAATTCCACTGCACTTGTGCATAAAACTGCATGAGTTACAGAAACAGTAAGAAAAATATGCAAAAACCCGCTGATAGTTATTCATACACGGATACGTACTCCTGTTAGCATACGTGTAATTTTGTAAATTATACACGTGTGAATTAGAAATACGAATTACATGTAGCAGTTCTGACTGGAGCTTAGCTTTGTAATTCAAAATGCATGTAGCTGGGAGATAACAGCCAGGTGGAGATTGGACTTGCTCGGAGGTGGTCGTTTTCTTCCGCAGAAATTCGTGACGACCGAAAATGAACGATACACAAATTATGCAGATTGTAGCAAACTATTGTAGCAAAAAAATTTTTTATTAAAAGGAAAAATTATTCTTCAAATATTACACAATTATTTAACTAAATTGTAACTATATTTGAAATTGGTTGTCACTAAGGTCGCTATTATATAAGTATTATTAATTTTATAAACTCATTTTTAAATAGAAGAAAATGAAAATTTTCAAATTAAAAATTCGATATTTTCAAATATTTTCGAGTTTATGCAAAAATAGCATCAGCGGCTTTGAGAATTACTTCCCCTGTTGTTACTATCGTGACGAAGTGTCACTAACCTGCATTTTTTTCGCAACCACGTGCACTCCAGCTTACTCAACCAACACCCTTCCGTCATTTGTTTCATCCGATCATCTTCATCTCATGCCTTCCGAAGCACGGGGAAGTTGTTCAAAGCCGTTTTTTCAGCAAGCACATGGTCTAACCTAACTTCGAGACCGCGTGCCCAGATAGATGACAGCCACAGATTCACCTACAGCACCAGGCTCATAAAACACCACCCTGTTACCGGTAATTTTTAGTAATTCTGGATTTTAGTGTTACCCCCTGGCCCAACCGACCTAGAGCTCCCGTGGCACACTATTTCTCTCTTTCACAGGACCCGCAGATTGGCGCCCGAGAAAACTCGACATCCTGGGGAAGAACCACGACATCACGGACCAACAAAGTAGCTGCGTCCGAAGTGATCGTCACACTATATACATAAACTATTATATTATTTTGCCCCTTTCATCTTGGCGCCCTTCTGCCACGCTTACCGTATAGCGCCCTGATGATATCGTAATAAAATGAAACTTTATTCTCATTGGTTAATTCGTCAGTTGATATTACTAACAAAACTTAAAATTAGTCCATTTTCCATATGTAACATTTTTACAGTGTTTTGTTGTTAAACATAGTTGTGGTGATAAACCCCGTGTTATATTGGATAATTGTCAAGAAGATGAATGTGGGGAATTATAGGGAAATAACGTATTTTGTGTTTGTTGCAGGTGAGTTGAAGAGCTTAGTTTTTATCCCGCGCTGTGTCTGCCGTCTCGACAAACGCTGAGCCCATCTGGTGAGTGCCTAACTACTCAACCCCAATAATTTCAAATGTCAGCGAAATTTTAATTAGATCTGTTTACACATCGTAACTCATCGTGATTATCGTCAAGCCCTTTTTTGTTTATGAATTATTGCTGTATAAACACGGCTCCAAATTGTTTCGTTTGTTATTTTGATTGCTGTGCTTTTAAAATGGCACCTCATAGTTTAATGGCAACGCCAATTTATGCACAAAAACTAAAAAACAAAACAATAACAACACATACACAAACATATTTTTAGGTTAGGTGAATGTATTAAGATCATGGAAACTTCGTCGTTGATTTTTTTTATTTTTTTTAAGTTGTTTAATGTAAGCCACCTCCTTATAAAGTACCATATAACTATTAGGCCGTTAGTGTCTCTAACTGAATCTTTTTGGTTTCCTTTGAGTAAGGAAATTCAAAGAAACATTGTAAGAAAGGTGACAAAACAATAACAACACATACACAAACATATTTTTAGGTTAGGTGAATGTATTAAGATCATGGAAACTTCGTCGTTGATTTTTTTTATTTTTTTTAAGTTGTTTAATGTAAGCCACCTCCTTATAAAGTACCTTATAACTATTAGGCCGTATGTGTCTCTAAATGAATCTTTTTGGTTTCCTTTGAGTAAGGAAATTCAAAGAAACATTGTAAGAAAGGTGACAACTTGTGCACCATTTACATCCTACTGTTCTTGTTGCTTGGCACTGAGTCAAATTTAAATCACCTACCTATTAGTAGCGGCTAGATAATATTATAGTTATCAACAATATATACGGTTTAGAAAATAATTTGAAAGTATAACTAAATGTCCGTTCATGTTCTACTTTAAAACCTATAATTTAGTTATGAATCGCGTTGTTTTGAAACCCTGTTACTATGGTTACGCCGTCAGCTATTTTGCGTCACACTATCGCAACCAAATTAATGCGACTTAACGTTACTTAAATAGGAATCGGATATTAACACAGAATTTGTTAAAATAACAACAAAAAATTGGAATTAATACATATTTATAATTCATTGTACAGGAATTCAAAATTTCCATCACTCATAACTTCGGTTGCTATATGTTGAAATTATTATACATTGCAATTCTATAACAGTAATCGTTATTTATGATTGATATGTAACAAGAAAAATAAAGAACTCTTTACACTGTTATAAATTTATCTTAAATTTAGTTTTTCTTGCTTTACAGAACACCCATTTTTATTTGTAATTTATTCTGAAGATGAGCATTTGATATTTGTAGTTGTTACAATTAAAAAAATTTCGTTTTGAAAACTGAAAATAACTAACGATTTTTAATATGTTAGGCTTATGATTGTGGATACGAATATTCGCTGACTGCATATGTATGTGTTTGTCAGTTTGTGTCTTTCATTTCATCGTATCATACTTATTATTATTTTACAATTAATTTAGTTTTCAAAAATAGATAAATTCAATACATCTAGTAAAAATTTATAACTATTAACATACCTAGGAACATAGGATAGTTAGGAGTATCATATATTGGGCCTGGTTTGTTCAATAGACTCCTGGTTTCACGTTATTAGTAAACATTATTTTATAAATTTCTTTTGTGAGTAACGTTTTCGTGATTAAGTCTGTATGGGTTGATATGACAGCTATATTATCCAGTTGTCCCACGTTATTTTCAAAAATCTGTACGGTAAAGTCAAAAGTACATGGTAGATAATTATGATTTAGTTACCCTGCTTACTTTGGTCTATGTGAAAAATGTTTAGTAATGAAATGAATTCACTGTTATGGTGCATCTTTATCTTAGTATCAATTAAATTAAATTTGTTTTTCTTCTTAGTATACTTTAATATTGAAAATTGCTCTCAGTAATCGTACGACTGTGACTAAACTTGAAAACCTCCCAACTTAGCAGTTTTACCAAGTTTGAAATTGGCGCCATGACTTAATTTGATTCCTGCTCGCTTGCCAAGTGTAATTTCCCGCTGACAGCGTTGATGCCGGGTTGCCAAATGGATGCCGCATGGTTCAGGCTCCTTTGACCAATGAGCGGTCTCTGCTCGCAGCTGTCAGCGGTCCATCAACGCCCGAGCGCTCTATGTATGACGAACTTAAATTAGAGGCGTTGACGCCAGCCACGGAACCATGAAAGACAGGGAAGAGTGTGATACGGAGTAGCTGAGTGTATGGAATGGTTTATTTCTAGAGTGGCAAAAAGTACACACGTTTTGTGTCTAATCTTCTAATGTATAACAGACTAGCAGACTCACTATCTAAAACCAACTGTGTCCATGTCTTCATTATGTTTTTACACCAGTTGATAAAGATGATGTTGAACAGTAGTTGTCTAATAGGTTTTTGTTCAAGACTGAGAAGGAAATATTTATTTATTTGTATTCAAATACTGACAAACAGTTTATTTGTTACTCATTTGTAAATCGTAATTTATTTGGAGAAACTATACCATTTACAAACTACTAATCTGTATAATGTTAGTTTTATATGTTAGTAATACAAATTTTTAAAATAACACTAGTAACTGTCAGATTTTTTTTAATTTTAATTTTATTTACAAGTAGCTAATAAACTATTGTACAATATAAATGAGAAACAAACAAAATTATTATTTTGTATAATAATAAAAAAAGTCGTGTAATGTAATATGTGATCACTTAATTTTTTTATTTGTCGCCAGCTAAGTAAAGTTAGTCTAGGATTCGATTGTAAAATCTGATCTACTTGTCCAAAAAATGTTGTGTAAAAGGCGTTTTTATCTACATAATATTTCCTTAACGATAAGCAAATTTTTGAAAAGAATTTGATATTACCTACTTAGATTACCCTTGACAAATCAAAATTAATTTAAAATTTTTCTTTAGTCATATTTTTGAAATCGGATGAGTAGTTTTGGAAATTACCTCCTACATACAAACTCATCATTAACTCTTCATAATATTAGTAAAGATTTATTTAGATTAAGTACAAGTGAAAGCACTCGTTTGAATATGTTTGCTTTATAAGTGTATTTAAATGTACTTAATTTTTATTATGTATTATTAATTCGTAATATATTTATAGAAATTCGCCGACGTGTGAAATTCGGTGTGAGTGTGACATGTAGTGGATGATCCCGAAAGTAAAAGATTGCTCTTGATAAATAGAGTTCACACAAGAGAAGCAAAAACGGCGATATTTCATGTAACACGAGATTGAACCGAAGTCAGCAATTTCGCATTTGATTTATATTTAACCACCAAGAGCTCAATAATATACCGATAAATAATACGCACAAAAAGAACAAATCTATGACTTGTGAGAAAAAATTCACTCCGCTACCTGAACGTGGATATTGAGAACAAATTCCCGAAGGGACGATCTATTGAAAACATTAATACGTTATTTGTAAGGGTTGCAGGATGCCACCATTTTGCAAAGAAAGGAACTATGAAGCTTGTTAGTAATATCCCCTTGTCATTTTATTTACATTGGGGTACAAAATGGATACCTAATACCTTTTTCCTTCTCCGCATAAGCATTCAAACAATATATTCTCAATGCTTATATACATTTCTAAATATACTATTTTTCACACGTATTAGAAATTTCGTATCTATTTGTTTTGTTGATATTTTTATTAAAAATTTTTTAAAAAAAATTCAATGAGTGTAAACATAAACAGCCTGATAATATGTTAATAGTTACATATTTGTGCTTTTTCGTTCGTTTCTAAAAACTATTTTATTCAAGAATTCCGTAAAGGTTAGTGGCTCGAAAACAGCTGATATCGTAAGCCATGGCATGTGTAGGCATTTGTTTCAGTCGTACAAGGCCTATAGGAGTAAATTTATTATACCCTGTTATTATATTCAAATTGGCTTCGTTATTTCGTACTCGTTTACAAACACGTGGCCACCACATTTGGTTCACCGGCAAATATAAAAATGTTACCAACATGTGTGTAGGTTCAAAACTCGCTTACCTACACCGCCTAATACATTAACAGACGGTGTTATTTAACCCAAAAATTACACAAAAAAACTTAATTACTAAATAAAAACACTTTTCTCACATTACACACATTAAAAAAATAAGTAAGACTATTTTGTTTTATAACGAATATTAAATATAAATTCATATAAAATTAGTTATTTGTCACACTAGACAGGGAATAGTTATTTGTGTACCTAGTGTGCAAAATACTACATTGCCGCACGTGCATAAAGTGCAAATATGCTAGAGCGGCAACGTTATTTTGCACTCATGGTACACACATTATTTTTCCTACAACTGTTTTAAAATTTAAAAAAGGAATTAATAACATAAGTGTAATTTCATAATTTATATATAAAGTTAATGGCGATTGTCAACAGTACATCAGTTGCAGTTGTGTGTTATATTTAGAAAATACCACTTTTAAGCAATCTAAAGTGTTTGCCAGTTGCCACCCTAGGTTGCTAAATACATTACCGCCCATGGTTGCTAGGAAAACTACTTTACCGCACGTGGTTGCTAGGAAAAGTACTTTACCGCACGTGGTTGCCATGGAAACATTAGTGTGGTTTAGAAATTACATGTTTTGCACATCAAAAACAATAAAGAAATGTCAAGTTTTTTTGACAGTTGTAGGAAAAAATAATTTTCCTTACTATTTCGCGAGAAGAAAGTAGAGCTTTCTGTGAATGTTGGATTTGAATTTATGATTTTAGAACTGCAGGTGGTAAAATTATATACTGTTTTAATATTTAGTTTAAAATTAAAGGTAAGGAAATAATTAAGAAATATAATGAAGTCTGTACTTTGAGGAACTTAAAATTACATTTGGTAATCAGATAAAACAATTTTGATTCAAAGTTAAATTGTAGCTAGCATACCGTGCAAGAGCAACATTACTCTTTTATGTCCCGGCAACTTTAATCAAAGACACAAAAACATGTTGTAAATTAGCCATAATGTCACCGTATAAACATACTACTAGTCTTTCATTTCTTTTTCACCACCAGACGAGTGCAATTCCGAGCAATATAAAATGCATTATCGTACCAGCTATTAATAATGTGTTGTTGTTTCTTTTCTCCTATTTGGAGCATGGGACAGGAATTTCTTTTGATTCACTGCAATTTTGCTTTACAAATATGCTTACAAATTCTTACAAAGACGATTTGTTATTATCTATATTATTACTATTTTCATTTTATTCTTTAATGTTTAAAGACTGCTCAACTTCTAACATCATATATGAATTTCATTGAGGTAATTCACTGAAATAAAAGATACAGCAGTAACTACTAGCTCATCTTTGTCAACAGTATTATTTAAATTAATTTATTATTGAACTTAGTTTTCTGCGTTTTTTTATTTTATTTTATTTTTGTGAAAGAAATTATTCTCTCATTTTTTTATTAAGACGCAACTCAGAAGTAGTGAACTGCATTACATTCTTTTGATACGACCAAGTTATCTTAAACGTACAGTACATAAACTTACCTATGCTCTTGGTGATCTTGTACCGTGAGATAAGAGGATTTTTAACAGTTTGCGTTGTCGAGCGGAACAAAAAAGTATAAAAACCCAAAATACACTATTTAAATCTCAATTTATGTAAGTAAAATTTTTAACTTAATTATTTAATTATTTTTTACGCTTTTTTACAATAACAAAAAATGCTTAATTTGGTTCATTTGTTCATGTAGGTAGGAGGAACTTTTTTTTATTTTTATTTTGCATGAATGACTTGTATGGTATTTGGTGAGGTAAATGCAATTTTTATTATTTTTTTTAACGATTTTATACCAAATTTATCGGGGTAATGGAATTTTATCAGTGTAATATACTGTTCCCATTGATTGAATTATCAAGTGTTTTGCTTCATAATACTTAGGTTTAAAACTGGTCGTGGAATTACCTAATGTAAATTGTACATAGTGGGCTTTGGGTTTTGTGAAAAAGTGGAAGCAATTGATAAAATGAAGAATATATGTAGCGGTAGGTCAGAGGGAGTTTGTAAGCTCTTGCGTGAAGTATTGAAAGAGAATCCAGCGCAATTGCAATGTAAAATGCATTATCGCTTGCCGTTGCAAGGCGTCTTGTCACCGCGTCCCATAAATTAGTCGTAATTTACGGCCTCCGGATAAAAACACTGGGAAACTTAAGAATCTGACAATTGGGGGAGTGATTGAGATGGCGAGGCGTCGCAGCCGTCTCGACGCCGGGCGATAAATCTCCGAAAGGATGCGGACGCCGACGCCGACGCAGACAAACACCAAATGAAATTAGTGGACCGTCCTACAGCAACACCCGAACGCGTATTTTTGGTGATTTTTCTAATTATAATTCCGGAGGTTTTACTGGTTTGTTTCGTTTGGTTGGACGTCCTGACGCAGACGATATATTGGCTTTGATCACCGGAATGAAACGCCGAAAAACAAAACTTATTCGAAGATTCCACAACTATGGAAATTTACAGAAGTTCAATTCATTCCAAATCTTATTTTACAACACGACTAACAAGTAACATCATTGTGTTTTTTCATCAACCACAACAAAAATCTGTCGGTTATTGTTTAAAGAAAAATGTCTAAAAAGGGTCACATATTGCTTGAAAACTAGTTTATATATGTAGTAATAATAGAGGAAGTAATTCCCAAAGCCGCTGATGCTGTTTTTTTTTTTCGTAAACCCGAAAATATATAAAAATATCAAATTTTTTGCTTGAAAATTTTCAAATTTTATAAAATTTTGTTTGAAATATTTTTTAAAGAATTAGTTACACTGATACCAAATTTACAAACAGAATTTAATTATCTCTTTTCTTTTCGGAGATATTTGCTCTCAAAGTTGTACCTCAAAAAAGTGTGTTTTTTGAGCATATTTTAAAAACGAGAAGAGATACAATCTCAACTACTTTACCATTCGATTCTACGGGAAAAGTTATATAAAGAAATGTTTTGTCCACATATACGTTCTTTGGAACGATTATATGAAAAATAAGAAAAACGAAAAAACCTAAATTTCAATTTTTCGCCTAGAAACTTTTTGTCCCTAAAATTTTTCATATTTTGGACTTAAGTAGATATTGATGCGCTGATTTCAAATTTTCAAACAGAATTCAATTATCTCTTCCCGTTCTCGAGATATTTGAGTTCAAAGTTGTACCTAAAAAGTTAGGTTTTTTAGGTATACCCCTTAAATGGTTAGGTTTACGGTTTCACCGACCTCACCATTCGATTCTACAGGCAAAATTACATAAGTGTACCAATTTTCAGATTTTTATCTTAACAGATAGAATTTCTAGAAGGAAAAAACTGAAAATGGTCAAAAATCGAAAAAATCGTCAGGGGTTCATCAGGCATTTTTTTCGATTCTGGCCATTTTCGTTTTTTCTTTCTAAAAATTGTATCCTTTGGAATAAAAATCTAAAAATTGGTATACTTATGTAATTTTGCCCGTAGAATCGATTGGTAAGGTCGCCAAAGTCGTAAACCTAACCCTTATAGGGGTATACCTAAAAAATCGGTTTTTTTAGGTATTGCAAAAACTCAACTTTGAACACGAATATCTCGAGAACGGAAAGAGATAATTGAATTCGGTTTGAAAATTTGGAATCAGCACATCGATATTTACTTAAGTCTAGAAAATGAATAGTTTTGGAGAAAAAAAGTTCCTTGGAGAAATTTTGAAATTTAGGTTTTTTCAATTTTCTCATTTTTCACCTAATCGTTCCAAAGAACGTATATGGGGAAAAAACATTTCTTTATGTAACTTGTCCCGTAGAATCGACTGGTATAATCGTTGAGATTGTATCTCTACCCATTTTAGAGATATATAAAAAAAACACACTTTTTTGAGGTGCAACTTTGACAGCAAATATCTCAGGAACGAAAAGAGGTAATTAAATTCCGCTTGAAAATATGAAATCAGAGCGTCGAGATCTATCAACTTATACTATTTCCCAAAATCATAATTTTGGGCACAAAAATGAGTATTTTTGGGATGTTTCGTGTTGCTCAACACAATTTTTAGTTTAATACAGTTGTTTAGTTTGTTTTAACTCTACACAACTTTGATATGAGGTTATAGGTTTTGAAAATAAATAAAAGATAGTTAATAAAGCTACTAATAAGATCGAAAAGACCTAATAACATCCAAAAAATTTGAAAGGAAAAAAATATTGTAAAATCTAAGTACATTGGCATGCGTAAAATTCGTAATGTAATTATGTCATTAGAAATAAATTTATTATGAACATTGAACCATTTGATAAAGAAGAGAATTATGTTAATATAATTTGAACATGTAAAAAAATTGAACAAAAATTAAGACTTTATATTCAATAAATGCTCATTTGGGTAATGCACTCCGACACTAATAATAATACCACTATGTTTGAGTGGTTCGAAATTCACTACAAGCTTTAGATTCCTTGCAGAAGTTGTAGCTTGACAACGTGCACCACTAAAATGCAAATAATACTTTAACGAAACAAGGATCTTAGGTACTTCCCTAGAAGTTGTGGCATAGATGATGATAATAGTATTTCTTTTTATTCTTCCATGTATATTTGGCTGGTCGTAAAGTCGATTCTCCAGCAACGAGCAGTTTCACCCAGTAACATCTATCCACTAAAAGCTTTAGATTCCTTGCAGAGGCTGTAGCTTGACAACCTGCACCACTAAAATGCAAATAATATTTGTCACGAAACAAGTATCTTAGGTACTTCCCTAGGAATGTTGTGGCACAGATGATGATAATGTTCACTATAAGCTTTAGATTCCTTGCAGAGCCTGTATCTTGACAACATGAACCACTAAAATGCAAATAATACTTGTCTCGCAATATATGTATACATTAGGTACTTGTCTAGAAATAATGTGGCACACATGATGATAATGGTATTTCTTTTCTTCCATGCATATTTGGTCGTAAAGCCGGTGCTCTTGCAAGCAGCAGCTTCACCCAGTAACATCTCCCCGTATCGCTGTAAGTGAATCTGCCGCGTTTAACGGGTCATAACCGCGCGGTTTACGAGCGCCATCAATTCCGCGCGGTCGTAAAGACCCACGCAACAGGCCGCGACTCGGGATCAAATCATGTTTGTAAACACGCTGCTTTATAGCTGTTTTATTACTCGCACTCGCTCGCATCAAACAAGACGGCCATCAATTAGCATAATGTTATGACCCACTCATGGAAATTAAGAGATTGGGATAATTTATAAAGCAATAACGGATCGTTAATTTGTTTTCATCTGTCAACAACTCTCTTCGAATGAGAGATGGCTAATAACTTACTTTAATATGACTTTTATTGAGACTGTAATGAAAATATTATACAACTTAATACATATTTATTATCATTTAATATACATTTTTCATATGTTTTATTATATTTACTATTTCAAATTAATTCTTGGGCTATAATAATGAAAATAGAAGTATTTTTGTAGGTTAAACTATGTAATTCATCGTAAGATGTATTACTTATATGGACTATATGTTACAAGAAGACAAATGTCGTCATTAGCTGGACTATACACAAAAAACGATTCTATTCTGAAGGACATATTCTTTTTCTGTGTTTCTATGTTTCTTTTAGGAACGTTTTCATTTTTTCCAAGTATTTAGCAGAACAGGTTTTAATAAAATTTTATATTTAAGCTTTCGATAATAATGACACAAGTTGATCAACTTTTGATAACAATTCGTCAATCTAAAGTAACAGTTTAGATAGGTTTTTTATGAATATGTAACAGATAAATATTTCGAAATAGTATATTATGTAACAAGTGCAGAAAGTCTCCTATTTCCCACGAAGTGCAAAATTTTCGGCACTAGATGAAGTCGAATGCTGGAATCATACAGGTGGAAAATAGATGATTCTTCACGAGTGGCATACTATACTTTTTTTTCTATTACATGCACGAAAGCTATTTGGCTGAAAAAGGCAATATGGCGCAGGTAACCTCACAAAGAATACCTCTAAGCATGCGCGGTTTTGGAAATTACTATGAGAAATTATATTTCCCACACTGTGCATGTGGGAAATACCCAACTTTAAAAAACCTACCACTAGCCAATCAAGAGTCGAGTACAGCGAAACAAGATTGTACAACTAATGTATAACTAATTTTTATTAAATGACTGCAACTCCAAAATATCCCATCTTTTATTTAGCAGTATGTTCGTAAAAAAAAACTGATAGTTAATGTGAACTCGTGTAGACTTATCTATTTCCTACGAGGTGTTTTTGTACTTGTTGCACAATATAATTTCTTTTTTCAGTATTTACATATAGTAACTTCTTAATATAATTTAAGAATTCCTTGTGACGTATAAGTATTGGAGAGTTGCATAATTACAAATATTTTTGTGTTTATAGCCAACTATACAAATATCTGTTATGATCCCCATACTGCTCCCCTCGTTTGTCTACTACACGATTTGAATATAATTTGAATACAAACAAGTATGGAAATGCTTTAGTTTCTCCCGTTCTGTTTCTGGCTGGATTTTTCACGGTTCTCTCTGCTGAAGACTTAATCAGGCTATATTTATTAATGAGCAGGTCATCCATAATCGCGGGTCGTTGGAGACTTGTTACCAGCCGCCAGAGGCAGAACAGGTGAGGGACGATGTGTGAAATATTTATGGCTCATATTGGCCCGCATACGACTGTGCTGCCACCTTGTGTAGCTTTTAAATTGGACAGCAACTGGGACTAGACGCTTAATTTTCTGTTACTGAAAGCTTTTTGCAATTTGGTATTCGTTAATGTTTCACAGAACTGCTTATTTAAACACAACTGCAGTACGGGTAGTGCAGTAATAATTAATGAAATTTACACGACATTTTGATTTGCATAAGATATGTTGTATTTCCTTATCGTTATTGAAACTAATTTGCAATGTGTTATAAATGTGCAGATAAGGTAAATAATTTTAATAAATTACTATAAAATTATTGATACAATTACTAAGTAGCATAAATTGAATATAAACAATAAATCTTTCGATTTGTGATATATTTCTACAAGTTGTAAATTTAACATAATGTGTTACATATTTATCACTTGTACTTCTCAGCAACATGTTACTACAAATTATCTGTGTGTATTGGGTAATAAGAACTGGTTTGCTTATCTATTTCCATTTAATACTATAAATTATTATTATTGATATTTGATCTAGTTACAAGAATTTAAATTATTTAGATTTCACCTTCATTTAACGCATACAATACAAAAAACTAATTCAGATAACATGTATGTTCAATTAACAGTACTGTTAGCCTCTATGTTCCTGTCTATACAACATATTGTAGGATATACATATAAATTTTTTAAACTTAATAATTTACATTGTGATTTCATCACATCAGACTTAAAAATAATAGCAATTACATCGCTCTTGCGTAATAAATTACGGCATGCCTTGCCTAGAGTAGACGTGCTTTTTTGTCGCTCCGCTGTGTTTTTATAAGTGCTGCACTATTTTATTTTTTTATATCGTTGTATATATTTATTTACATACATTTTCTACGTTTACCTTTTGTGATCTACAATGTCCGCAACGAGAGATTTTTCTGCTATTGTTGAGCGCACAATCAGCTCTCTATTATCAAACGATAATTTTGTCGGTAAGCTCTTAGACAAGCTTATTGAACGTTTTGATAAGAAGTTGGAGGAGCAAAAATCCCACTACGAAGGAGTCATCACCGAATTAACATCGCAAGTTAAATCATTGGAGGATCGGTTGGACCAGCAGGAGCAGTACTCCCGAAGAAACTGTATCCGTTTATTTGGTGTCTCTGAAGTGGTTGGTGAAAATACTGAAGATGTTGTGTGTTCTGTGTTAAATGAAAAGTTACGTGCTAATGTGGTGCCAGATATGATAGATCGATGTCATCGTACCGGTAAGAGGGATTCTACTATAAACAATTCATCCAAACCTCGCCCCATAATCATTAAATTCACCTCGTATAAACACCGCTCAGCTGTACTACAAAATCGTAGGAAACTGAAAGGTACTGGAATCACTATAAAAGAAGATCTCACTAAAAACAGACTTGAGTTATTAAAATTAGCGTCCATAAAGTTTGGTTTTAAAAATGTATGGTCTAATGACGGTGTTATTTTTGCTAAAATTGGCAGAACAATAAAGAGAGTTACACTTATGGATTTATAAATGTATTATAAATTTGTGTTAATTAAATTTGGAGCGTCAAATGCTATGCTTTATATTGCATTTGATTCTATATTTTATTTCAAATTGTATTTTTAAAGTTGATTCTTAATTTATTCAAACTTCATCTAGTGTCAATAACCTTTTAAACAAATATTAGCAAGATATTTCCAATTCAATTTAATTATTTTTTATTTAAATACACACATTTCATACACTGCAAAGTTTACTTATCTATTTTTATACTTACTTATTTTTTGTTACACATTTGAATGTCAAATTCACTAACTATTTATTATCAAAACGTTAGAGGATTGAACACCAAGTTAAATTCATTCCATAATAACTTATTTACATCAGATTTAGATATCGTCTGTCTAAGTGAAACTTGGCTGAATAACAGTGTACACTCATCAGAATTGTTTTCATCTCAATACGATGTGTATAGAAAAGACAGAGACGCACTCAGGAGTGGCAAATTTCGAGGAGGTGGCGTTTTATGTGCTATTAACAATAAATTTAAATCTCAGTCTGTCAACTTCTCTTTACACCCTTCTTCTCTTTCTGATCTAGTTTGTGTAAAAGTTCATCTTTCTCCCAGTATCTTCATCTATATTATTGTTGTATATGTACCTCCACCTGTATCTAATGAGCAGCTAAATTACATTTTTGATTGTCTTGAATCGCTTCTTAATATATCGAATTCTAATTTTATTATTGTAGGTGATTTAAATATACCTAATTTAGTTAATATAGACAATTGTAGTGATAATCTTACTTCTAATTTTATGAACTTTACAGAATTTTTAAATGCATGTCAATACAATAATGTTCTTAATACTAAAGCTAGAATATTGGATGTAGTTGTAAGTAATTTACCCTGCACTGTTACCCATGATCTTGATCCACTTATTGATGAAGACTCACATCATCCTGCTTTATCTGTTTCATTAAATTTTAACTGTATTATTAAATTCCCAAATGTTACTTACAATGATAAATCTCCAACCTACAATTTTTCAGCTGCCAATTATTACTTGTTATATAATTTACTGTCGCAAATTGATTGGAACGTTCTTAGACAATATGATGATCTAGATACTGCTTTTAAAAAATTTTATTCATTAATATATGATGTTTTTGAGAAATGTGTACCAAAATATAACAGGAATCCGTCTAATTATCCACCATGGTTCAACACTCAAATTATTAATAAAATAAAACTAAAACATCAATATCACAAGCTATATAAAATCTATAAAAATGAACAATATTTAACGGAATTTAAACAATTACGTACAACTATTAAAAAACAAATTAATATCGAATACAACAAATATATTAATAATGTTGAATCTACATTATCCTCTGATCCAAAGAAATTCTGGAAATTTATTAATTATAAAAAACGATCTTCTAGTTTCCCCGGATGTATGAAACTTCATGATCATAAGTACGTCAACACACCTAGCATAGTACAGGGTTTCGCCGACTTCTTTGCCAGTGTTTATATTCCATCCGAACAGCAAAACTACTCAACTTCAAACATTAAGGTAGATAACTGTACACACAACAATGTTAATATTTCTTATGTCACGGACGACCATATTTTGGATGCAATTAAATGTTTAAAACCTAGTCGTAATCCTGGACCTGATAATTTACCAGCGTATATTATTAAGGCCTGTAGTCACATATTTCTTGAACCATTAAAATACTTATTCAACTTGTCTATCAAAAGTAAAGTCTTTCCCTCTATTCTTAAATCTTCTTTTATCACTCCAATTTTGAAATCAGGTGACGTATCTGATATCACTAATTATCGTCCAATTTGTATTTTATCAAATATTTCTAAAATTTTTGAATCTATTCTCTACAAACAGATATACAGCAGTGTTGAAAATCTTATTTCAGTTCATCAACATGGTTTCGTGAAGGGTAGATCTACAACAACTAATTTAATTAATTTTACTGAATATACACTAAATTCTTTACATGATAATTCTCAAATTGATGTTATTTACACCGATTTCAGAAAAGCTTTTGATACAGTTAATCACTCTGTCCTTCTTCAAAAATTACAAACTAATTTCAATTTTTCTTCTGACCTTATTACTCTTCTTCAATCTTACCTTCAGTCTAGAACTCTTAAAGTACGTATTAATAACTATAATTCTTCACCTTTTATTGCCACTTCTGGTGTGCCTCAAGGGTCTAATCTTGGTCCATTATTGTTTGTTTTATTCATTAACGATATCGTTGATATTGTCAAAAATTCCGAAATTCTGCTCTATGCTGATGATTTAAAAATTTTTAGAATCATTAACAGTTTACAAGATTGTATTCTTTTACAAAATGATTTAAACAAATTATTATCTTGGTCTCGATCATCCAAATTATTTTTTAACTTTAGTAAATGTAAGATAATGAGCTATCTTGTCAAAAAATTTGTTTATACTTATCCATACATCATGGAGAACACTTATCTTGAAAGGATATCACAATTTAAGGATCTTGGAGTTATTTTTGATAGCAAGTTATCTTACAATTTACATATTGAGTACCTTAAAAAATCTTGTTTAAAAACATTAGGGTTCATTATAAGGTCTTGTAAACCGTTTCATAATTTGTATACTCTCCAACGTTTATATTATTCATTAGTTAGATCAAAATTGGAATATTGCTCACAAATATGGAATCCAATTTATAATAAATATGCTATTCAACTTGAATCTATTCAAAAACGATTTCTTAATTATTGTTACTATAAGAAACATAATCAATATCCCAGCTATGATACAGACTACGATTCTTTACTAACTGAATTCAAAATTATTTCCCTTTTCAATAGACGTAAAATACAATCATGTTTATTTCTCTATAAAGTTTTAAATAATGTTATTAATGACAGCTCAATTAAAGGTCATCTGTTTTTAAATATTCCCCGTAAAACCTCTAGAAATAAGCTTGCGTTTCACTGTAAGAGAACTAGAACTAATTATGAAATGAAATCCCCTGTATTTCAAATGTGTAACATTTTCAATGGTATTGCTTGCAGTATTGATATATTTGCTGACACCTTTAGTGCATTCAGACGAAGTTTGATTAATTATTTTACATTAGTAAAATTTAATTTAAATTTGTATGTATTAATAGAATGAACTTTTCCTTTGTAATTTGTATTTTTTCTTGTATTTTTGTATTTTTTCTTGTATTTATTGCAATTTTGTGCAAGGCTTTTGTTATTTTGTTAAACTTTTCATATAATTGTCCTCTAATTGGAACTTATGTTCTGTAGGATAAATTGTTCAATAAATAAATAAATAAATAAATAAAGTTACCTTTTAAGGTAAAATTTAATCATTTTTAGCGGACGTAGGAAATAAAAATTAAAGCTGTATTATAATAATGAGAACAAGTAACTATTCATTAAAAACCATTTTTGACATTAAAAACATCTTTCATTACCTAGTGTACATTTATTACTAAAAGAAAAAAAGTCAAATGTGTACATTACATCCTTATACTATTAAATTATACACATTTTGCTGCACTTATTTCATTTAATAGTGAGATCATTTTACGGAAAATAGTTTTAAATTTATCTGAAAAACATATAACTAGATATTATAGCAGTGCCGCAATCAAAATTTCAACATTCTGTATATAACAAATGAAAGCGTTGCTCCTGGCTCCTACAGAAATGGCGGATTGACGGTTATCAGCTAAGGAAACTTGGCTTCATAATTTCTGCTATCACTCTCTTTATAGGATAGCAGTTTCTATATTCTAAAGTCTTTATAATATTTATTAACTATTTTTATATTCATCCGAATGTATGTATATATGGTTATACCCGGGACACACGACGAAAGTTAATGATTATTAACAGTTAATACTTAATTTAGTAGCCATGTGTCATATAATCATTTCAAACTTCATAACGTGGAAAGTGCCGATGAAATTTAAAAACTAATGATCGGAAGCGTTCGGTTGTCATCGCAACTCGAATGACAGTTACGGTTGTTGATGTTGAGGTTAATGTTCTTCTTATTTGGGTTGACGATTGTGAATGAAGTATAGTGGCATGGATAATACTCTAAATTTATAATCTACTTCGGTTGTCATCGCAACTCGAATGACAGTTGGGGTTGTTGATGTTGAGGTTAATGTTCTTCTTATTTGGGTTGACGATTGTCAATGAAGTGTATTGGCATGGATAATACTCTTAATTTAGAAACTACTTCGGTGTCTTTAATAACTCTCTATCTTCTTTTTTGTCAAGAGTACATTGCATTTGCGCATGTGCAAGAAATTTCAAGTCATGTCCGTGTGGCTTCATATTTTTTTAATGAACATTGAGAATTTACTTTATTTACATTATTTATACCGAGTGTCTTCGGCATTACCGGTGTGGAGAAAATGTTGCTTTTAGTAAAAATTAATGTATATTTAGAAATAAGTAGACGTGAAGATGAAGAATGAGGTAATAGTTTGGGTGAATTTATATGGAAGAGCCAGGACGTATGCGGTATGGGGCATGTATTTGAGGAATGCAGGTATTCCGGAATTTGCCATGAGTTGCTAACGCGGCTGGTTCGAATGTGTCTGCATGTGTCCGTGTGTAATTACAGGCCGGCACGCGTGCTGCATTCTCCGCGAGTCGCAGGACATGTAACATGGACTGCGCCACGCCGGCATCTGGACAATGAGCTCCTCGTTCACTAGACGGATGCATGGACATCATAGTCGTGCACTTTACACACAACAAGCACGTTTTATGAATCAACCACAACAGAGATGATTCCAGGGAGGTGGAAATGAAACCTTTGGAGGAATGCTTTTATTTGACATCACAGCTTCATTGCTATTAAAGTAACACGCAGCTCCTCGTTGACTAGTCGGATGCATGGACATCATAGTCGCACACTTTAATACATAACACTCACGTTTTATGAATCAACCAGAGTGATTCCAGGGATGTGTAAATGAAACCATTGGAGCAATGCTTATATTTTATAATCACATCTTCATAGATTGCTATTAAAGTAACACGCACATAAGGACAATTTACAGAAAATAATTTCATGATTCACTTGTTCTTTAACCACAATTAAATACTGCTTGTAAACAATTGAAAAATGGTGATCACGAATAACACGAAACTAAACAGCTAGAGTCATTACATTTTGTCATTATCAGAATTAAATTTGTATACTTTATTAAATGCAGAATATCATCATCGTTGACAAGGTATAAGGAATTAAAAAAAATATCACTGTCAAATATAAAACATTTATTTCCATAGGTAAACAGATTAACCGCAATTTTAACAAATTTACCGAAACATAATTACTTGTAACAGTTAAATGGAGCTAATGATATATTATCATATTATTATTTACAAAAATTCTTATACACTCATAATTTATTAAGATATTTCAGAAAAACACTTCAGATCTAACTAGACAGATAAAGTAGGATGTCATATTGTTCAAAATTTCAATTTTATTTGTTCACCAGTATTTGAGTAATCGTTACGACAACATCCATCTATCCATCCATCCATTCATCCATCTACCCATCCATCCATCCATCCATTCATCCACCCATCCACACACACGGACAGATATCATCGTAAAAATATTAAAATCGTGTTCTCGATCCAATCTAGGGTGTCATACTGTTATGTCCAAAATTTTTTATTTCACTAGTATTTGAGTAATGGTTACAAAAATATAAAAAATATTAAAATCGTGTTTTAGGGACAACAAAACGTGGTAATCCATTGAAAACTCACTATCCGATTTTTAGCATGATTCCAATACCTCTCTTACTGAGTGGCAAGAGGTAAAAACATTGAAGAAAATATTTCAATATACCGAAGTTCTAAAAAATTTAAATATCTTTTACTACACGATGAAGCTAATAATTTTCTAGATATGAACCATGTTTGAATTATCCTTAAACATTCATTTTAAATACTCAAAGTCTGCAAAACAAAATTGAGTAAATTTGTACATATATTATAATTTTTATCTGGAAATGACATGATTAAGGAATAGAGCTTAATCCTATTCCAATATATGTATAGAGGGGTTTAATGTGCTGTCGATTGTATTTTCCATATCCTGGTGGTTTTACATGGTGTCAATATTTGGGACATGAGAATCCCACATTAATCCTTTGGATTACTTCAAATCAGTACACGATTTCAAATACGAAGATTAATAAACTTGACAGACATAAATATCCCTGTCATATTTTTATCGACAGCAGAGATATTTCTCATGTTAATAAATATAATTACTACAGAAATCGAAACCATTTATTATACACACAAACTATTAACCTGAAACGGAAATAATTATTAATTGATATTATTTTTTAATATCCAAATAATTACTTACATTTTTCTAAGATGTTTTTTATTCCTTGTACAAAGTAACGCACGGATACTCATATAAGAAATATAAATATTAATAAAAAGAGTAAAGAGGATAGGCGAGAGATTATGTGCTGGCTACATCAAATTTTTTTTAAGTGTTGCTGCCTTTTCAACATCTCGTTCTCCAAAGTAATTACCTTATACATATTCTACGTCTTGTCCCGTGTGACATATTGAACATACCTTTAATTAAATCGACACACAGTAGCTAGATACGTGTTGTACCTAACTGGATCACCTATATTGGAATTTCGTTTTGTCAATCGGATTTTTTTTAAGTGTTGCTGTATTTTCAACATCTCGTTCTTATGAATCACTCTCCAAAGTAATTACCTAGTACATCTACGTCTTGTCCTCTGCGACATATTGAGCAAACCTTTAATTAAATCGACACACAGTAGCTAGATACGTGTTGTACCTTCACCTATATTGGAATTTCGTTTTGTCAATCGGATTTTTTTTAAGTGTTGCAGTATTTTCAACATCTCGTTCTTATGAATCATTCTCCAAAGTAATTACTTTGTACATCTACGTCTTGTCCTGTGCGACATACTGAGCATACCTTTAATTAAATCGACACACAGTAGCTAGATACGTGTTATACCTAACTGGATCACCTATATCAGAATTTCGTTGTGTCAATTGGATTTTTTTTAGTGTTGCTGTATTTTCAATATATCGTTCTTATGAATCACTCTCCAAAGTAATTACCTAGTACATCTACGTCTTGTCCTGTGCGACATACTGAGCATACCTTTAATTAAATCGACATACAGTAGCTAGATACGTGTTGTACCTAACTGGATCACCTATATCGGCATTTCGTTCTGTCAATCGATGTAAGCAACGGTGCAAGCGATTTCTTCTGCAACATCTGGCTCGGTGGGACACTTTAATGAGCGGCAAAAAGACGAGCAGATTTCAATTAGAGATTACAACACCCGATAAGGAAGGAACCTGTTCCGAGCCGCGCGGAGAATGGACTGCAGCGCTGACAGATGTAGCCGCACTCGTTTTATTGCACTGGAAAAAGTTTTTGATGGCCGCAGGTATTTGTCACTGTTCCGGTTAAGTAATTGATCTGAATACTCGAGTAACGAGCGGATTATTCGTCATTGGGCTAATTTCGCAGGAAGACGTATTTTTCAACCATTTCCAAGATGTAGCAACGCGCATTTACACAAATATTTAATTAATTTAATTACACCAACAGTACTCGATCAATTACGTTTGAGTAATAAACATAAGTCACATTAAACTTGTTGGACATCAACAACTAGTTCTACAAAGTTAAATATTTAAGGGACTACATTTATAAACTCCATTTTGATGGCCGTATGTATTTGTCACTGTTCCGGTTAAGTAATTGATCTGAATAATCGAGTATTGAGCGGTTTATTCGTCATTGGGCTAATTTCACAGGAAGACGTATTTTTCAACTTTTCCAAGATGCTGTTGCAGCGCATTTACACAAATATTTAATTAATTTAATTACATGTACAGTGCTCGATCAATTACGATTGAGTAATAAACATGAATGTCACATTAAACTTGTTGGACACACACAACTAGTTCTGCAAAGTTAAATATTTAATGGACGTCTACATTTAAAAACCCCATTTTGATAGTCGCAGGTTTTTGTCACGGTTCCGTTTGAGTAATTGATCTGAATACTCGAGTAATGAGCGGATTATTCGTCATTGGGCTAATTTCGCAGGAAGACGCATTTTTCAACTACTTTCAAGATGCAGAAGCAGCGCATTTACACAAATATTTAATTGGTTTAATTACATCAACAATACTTGATCAATTACGTTTGAGTAATAAACATGAATGTCACTTTAAACTTGTTGGTCACACGCAACTAGTTCTGCAAAGTTAAATATTTAAGGGACGTCTACATTAAAAACTCCCATTTTGATGACCGCAGATTTTTGTCACTGTTCCGGTTAAGTAATTGATCTGAATACTCGAGTAATGAGCGGATTATTCGTCATTGGACTAATTTCATAGGAGGACGCATTTTTTAACCATTTCCAAGATGCAGCAACTGCGCATTTACACAAATAATTAATTAATTTAATTACATCTACAGTACTCGATCAATTACTTTTGCTTAGTAAACATGAAGTCACATTAAACTTATTGGACTCACGCAACTAATTCCGCAAATCAAATAAATATTTAAGGGATGTCTATATTTAAAATCCCCAAAGGTTTTTCTTATTTGTTCTCGCTTTATCGAAGTTTATATTTTTTCTTTCCATGTTTTAATGAGAAATGTTCAATATTCCTTATAAAAATTAAAAGCTAGCTAAATTATTATTTTTGTTAAATTTCTGCTAAAGTAAATTGACCTTTGAAAAGGCCGATCGGAACAAAAACTGGATGTGCATAACTAGATGTTATAGTTACTGTTTATTAATATTAGAAATAAAAAATTAATATTAATGTACCTACTTTGAAATTTTTAAGACAATCTTTAAACATCCTAAAGATGATTCTGGGTAGGATCGAAACGTCGATGTTGTAAATTTACGTATTAATAATGACTGAAACCCAGTAATAACTTTTTTCTAAAAATGGTAATCTTTAAATTTATTCCTATGTGGGAAGAACTATAGGCGTCATGTAAAGAAGACAATTACAAAAAAAATATGTGTCGCGTTGTCACAAGGCCGTTCTTAGTTTAGAAGGCAGGCTTTCAAATAAATTAAAGCGAACCAATCTAGAAAATTTCATTTGGGAGAAAGGCATCCAAATATCGAAACAAAAAACCATGTATCAAAGTATTAGGGCAACTAGATTGAAAAAATTCTTTTTTCAGTCGAGTAGTCGCTCCCTAGCAGGCGACCGCATCAAAGACCCAAATTGAATTAAATGTAAGAAATAAATAAATCCATCTCATCAGTTGGCGTAGGAGGGGCCTAGACGAACCCTCCGCCCTGAACTTCGCCCGCGTCGCGTATTAATTCCGCATACATGAGTTTTAATTGAAATCTCTCAGTCAGCACGACGCGACGTATTTCATTGGACGTGTCATCCGCAGGGCACATTTATCACGCGGGTAAAAATTGCCCAGTGTACGGGAAGGTTCAAACCGAGCACAAATATCGCTGCGCTTGATGTTTCCGTTTCCGTGGTGAAAAAACGGCCGCCCAATCGATATCCCCCTTCCCCCCGCACCGCTGCAGAAACTTCCGATGTCATTTGGGAAAAGTTGCCCGGCCGCCCGCGATGCTTGATGCGCAATTAAAATCACGTTTTTTTATTTTTAATGCTGATGGATAAAATTTCAATTTGGAGTTTTTTTGGCGATTTAATTGAAATTGCCATGTGCACGCCGGATTGATTTACAATTTGGCCCAATTTGTCGTTATTTATCATTCATCAGCTGATTTCCACGCATTAAATATAAATCACACTTTCACACTCACAACTTCTTCAACATCTGCCAGGATGTCACGACTTCGCACTGCGCTGCATATAGCACCACACATGCCTCATTTTGCTTCCGAAAAACACCAAATGTTTGGGATCCCAAATATAAAAACGGAAAAAATATTTCAACATGCCCTACTCAATGATGAGGTTCAGCCAATACTGATCTTCCACTAATACAAAAGAAATAGAAAAATACCAAAACAAAATAGTACATTACAAATTATAATACTAACAAAAAAAGGAGACAAGAACTAAAAATATTAACTATTTAAAAATAATAATAATTAGTTAAACTATGAAAACAATGTTTACAATTTTAATAAGTGCATGATGAAGATTTTATGTTAAATGAAATATTATTGTACAGAGTAGGAGCTAAATATGAAAAAGAATTGTTACATTTTATTATATTAAAAGATTGTACAACATCACAGCATTTTTGCGTAAATTATATTTGTGTTGTTGTAATTGAAGTTTTCAATGTGAATATTGTGGACATCATCTACTTATTATTTTATGTATGAGACAGAAAAAGGATTCTTACTCGATCTTCAATGAAATTAAGACCAATTTTAGAACGGTACAGGGAGATATGATTAAATTTACTTACACCAAAAACGAATCTCAAACAACTATTTTGAGAAAGATTAATTTTATGTTTACCTCCTTTTGTTAAATTTGGTCTAATTGGTAAATTTACACGTGTAATAGAAAAAAATAGGTAATTTAGAAAATATCGTTTTAGAATCCAAAACAATACTAACTAAACAAGGACGATTCAATACTATTAAGTAGAATATATAATCATACACACGAAATCTGAGTGTTACTGTATTGGCTGTCGCTGATAATTTGAAATAAATATGTATATGATTCTGCCATGCCTCATTGTCGAAACCTCCCCTAAATAACCGTGAACCATAAAATAGTTTGAAATTCCGGCAAATCCACAATATATATTTCAGATTCCTTCTTATGTGTTTCACACATCATATTCCCTCGAACTACATAAATCGTGCACATATTTCTCGTCACTCCATCCGTCTTGTGCCCCTAAGTAAACAGCCCCCCCCCGCCTCCTATGTCCGGACGGCACCCCAGGCCTAAGGGCGCATCCTTGGGTCTCCTTGGGGCTGCATTGAATTCAATCTACGCAGATTCGCGCTTGACGGAGCGCAATCAATGTAAAGAAAAGATTCTTCGCTAATTACAAGTCGGCCGCTCTGGAATAAATTACACAGGAGATAAGAGATGGTAAATTGCGTCCGGGAGGTTTTTACATGCTGTTTAGGGTAGAGTTCGCCCATTGTGTGAATTGAGATTTATATGGTGTGGAGAGTATGTTATCTTCAAAGGAAGTCGCACTTAATTGATACTAAATTGCGAGATTTTATTGTCTTGTAATTTGCACTAGCGCCATGTGGTTATTTTGTTAACAGAAGGTTAAGAATAAGCGCGAGATATCAGCGGAATTGTAATTATCTACCATTTATGAGCTTTTCATATCAAACCACATGCCGCGCACTTTATAACAAATTACATACCCTTACAACTTACAAACATAGATAACAGTAACAACAACAGATTTATCATAACACAAGTATTTTCAATTCTTAGTGGATGGTATTCATAACAATAACGTTAATGCCTTCTTTGTACAATTATTATAAATCAGTAAGTTATAAAAATAAAATGTCAAATGATATGTCATAATAACTTACCTTGAACAACAGTGATGGCGAACTTTTTGAGCTTACTCATATAAAGGTGATCTAAATTGGACTTCCGGATTTGTAATTTGAATAACACAAAAATATTGGATTTTTTTTCTATCAATATACACCTTGAAATTGAAAATAAGAGGATTATGGTTTTCGAAGAAGAATAACCACGAGTTGATACATGCGATCGAATAAATTGGTGCTGAAATAAGTATTTCTTATGTCATTGTCGATGGCTGTTGTTATTTATTAGTGTTGGGGTCTTATGGTAGTGGCTGGTAATGAAAGAGATTGAAGAATTTGTAGTGAATGGCGGAATTTAAAGTCCGTTGAATGAGTGCGCTGTTGACTAATCCTCCCCATCATGAATATATATTGAGCGGGGGTGGGCCGGTTGTCTTTGCCGGGATTCCTAATATCCGGAACGCTGAGGCGTCGGGCGCATTGTGCATGCTCGGGAGCGTCGCCTCGAGCGTCGGGATTAGCCTATTCATCAAGCCGGTCATTGTATCAAACTATCGCGCCACTACACCAAAGGTCCTCCGTCCGTACAATGCCATAACACCAGCCGGATTTAAACTTCTACCCAATGGATTTGGTCCACGGCCTGAGGAATCAAATGCCTAATACAACGCCAAATTAAACCAAAACAGATTAAATACTTTGACAGATCTTGTCTTATGTTACTTTGAAATTTGCAGACTTTCATAAAAACTCTATATCCCGTATTCTGCTTTCATCTCTAACGTTAAAGAAGCTTCATTAGGTAAAGTAAAAGTTGCTTCTTTATCTGTACAATATAGGTAATGTATTTAGAGATGACACCTTCATTAAACGGTCTCTAGCTAAAGAAGGCTTAAAAAAGAAGATGAAAACAAGAGCTAAATACGAGTCTGTATTTTGATAACAGCGTAAAAATATACGATGTTTTGGATGATAATAATCATCAGCATTAGGTATATACTTGATAATTTCTCTAACGATAAAGAAGTTTCAATACGTAACTCTAAGATGCTTCACTAAGATTTCGTATTCACTTGTCATGATTAACACTAATGAAACATATTTTTAAGGTTAATTATTTAGAGATGCAAGGGGCCCGTCTTTAAACTTTTATTTATACATAAAAACGGCAGAATTTGTGTATGATATTGATGACTTAGTAAATATTCGGGAATTATTTGGTGTTAATATAAGCAAATAAGAAGTATATGTTGCCGAATGTAGTTTAGAAAAAGACAATATTTTGTTAAAGAAAGCTTAGAGAAGGTTGATGAATATGGTTATAATTAAGACCTTTATTAAAAATGTAAATCTTGTCTTGTTAATATTTCAAGTTAGATTAAAGTGTCGGTTACCTTAAACATCTGTTAATAGAAAAATAGGACTTGACAAAGTAGAGTAACTATAATATTATATTATAATTACGATTTTTTTAACTTTTTCATGAAATAATATATTGATTTATTTTCCGCTTAAAATTGTTAATTTTAAAGCAGTCTTGAATGACTAGTAGAACTAGCCTGTTATCGACATTGTGAAAATATAACTAAGTATTTTTATATTTGTAATTTCGAGGTTATGATTTTTTGTGACTACTCCATTTAGTAAATTCCAAGTATTGGTGAGGTTTTTGCATAGTGTGACATTGAAAAAGCGTTTCCCCGGTCCCTTAACAAAAAACATGAACCTTCAGCAATCCTCCGCCTCCGTTTGACACCTGACAAATAGTTTTCTTTTGGGAGATATCTATTGCCCACCGGTTGGACACTGGCATATTCGCCCCCGACCGCGCGTCTCGATGACCCAATCACTTTGTGACTAAGTCATTCCCGAGACGTGTTCTATCTTGGGAGCCAGCTTGATTTATGCCAAGGTCAAGCAATTGTCAGCTGGGTCATCTAGTGACTTTCGACATCTGTATGTTGGCACAGCGCATGGAATGCGTTATGGGTTATCTCACACTCGATGCTATCGCACTTATTATTTCGGGAGGAACCGGACATGTACTAGGAATGGGATTGTTTATAAACATTTGACTAGAACAAGAAAAAGACAAATGATTACAGATATTGTAATGAGGTTGTTTCATTTGAAAAACAACGATAACATAATGTTTTTACTCCTTTTTCTTTTTTAATGATTCATCACACAAACGTACTGAAATCTTTTTTTCAAAATACACAATTATGTTGGCTCGGATCCAATAACTTGTACATTTTTTTAGCGTTTATATTTTTAATATTACTTTCTAAAATATGATTGTATTGTGTACCTAATGACATTCCTTAAAAAAATTATAGAAATTTTAATAGTACAGTTGTACAGTTGTGGATAGAGTATCGATACTTGGGTATCAAAAATATCAAATAAAAATTATCGATAACAGTATCGAACCAAAAGAAAAATTTTGATACTTTAAAAAATCGAAAGAAAAATGTAATGAGCAAAATAATTCTTCAATCTTCTTCTTTACAGAACCAAGAAAAAGGAGTTTAGTAAGCCATTTTCACTACTGGGTAATAAAAAAGTGTTGTGTTGCAAAGAGAAACATTTAGGTATATTTGAATAAATAAATTAAGGTTTCCCGATACTGGGTAAAATATACCTACCTACTGATATAAATTTACGGAATATTGGTAACGACATTAAACATCGGTATCGAAAGAAAAGAATTGATACTTGTATCGTTTCAGTAGTATCGGATGTCCGATTGGATAAGTTTCTGCACAACACCTCGGTGTTAACTGTAGGTTGACAATAATATGACAAAAATTCAAGTAAAACTAGTCGCGAAACAAATACTTTGCTACTTGAGGTCTTGTTCCTACTAGGAAAACATTTTTAACTATTTCCTTTAACAGTATGTTCCTTCAATCATCTGTAGATCCCTAGATACATTTAGCGATAATTCAGCTAAATTCTTTTGTTAATAAATAATGTGCCAGTAACAACTTATTACCCATTTCTGGATGTGCCTATTTAGTTTACTGCAGGCATCGGTAATAATAGTACATTATTACCGATGCCTGCAGTAAACTAAATAGGCACATCCAGAAATGGGTAATAAGTTGTGTGTACCACATAGGAGTGTTTTGTGGGAGACAAGGAGACACGAACCCGGGTTCGAAGAATTGAAGGTTGTCATCAAACTATAGATTTCATAAAGAAGTAGGTAATGCTAATCTTTTAAAAATATAACTGCTAGAAAATAGTTTGATATTTTTGCGGTGTGGCAAGGTAGAGAAGGCGGGTATACGGCGCAAGTAACAATGTGTTTGTCTTCTTAGAAGCATGGCGTGTTGTTCGGCGAAACAAATGTTTAATTAAAAGAACAAATTTGAACCGTGTCGAGAGATAACACAATACATAATAGCCAGTCAGCGGCTGTCTGCATGCGAAACTCTCAAAAATATTACCTTAATAAGTTCGGGACATGTGAAATGAGCATCATTTACCAGCGCTCGGCATCCAATCTCCATAATATAATAGATTCATTACAGTTCCAAATGTCCGCTGGTGGAAGTCTCGACACCGTGATTAGTCATTCCCAGGCAAGGCGAGCAGCATGGCCTCAGCTCAAGGGACGCGACATTCAGCGCGGGAGGGACGCCCTAAAAGCGTAACGCACAACAAAGGCCCATCCACTCCGCCCACTGCCCCACAAGGCCCAAAATCATAATTCGGCCCCTGCTGGCTCATCCCACCACGCACTAAAAATACCATAATTCAAAAAATCTTTTTTTTTAATATTGACTACTTTGATTTGACTTTGACTTTGAAAAGGCGACTTTTGTTACGGCACTTCTATTTTATTAATGCCATCTTTTACAGCAAATGGCAACAGCATATAACCTAAACTAAAAAATCTGTTCCAAAAAAATAACAAGGATGGTCAACGATAACTAACAATTCTAAAGTAATAGTATATTGTGCAAAATGTGCAAAAAGTCGCCTATTTCTCAGGAGGTGTGAAAATTGGAATCACATAAGGAAGGAGATAGGTGATTATGCACGAGTGACACACTACTTTTTCTACAATCACACTGCTAAACGTTACAGAATAAAAATAGATGCACGAAAACTATTTAATATAGAGAACAATATGGCGCATGTAACTTCACAAAGAGTACCTTCACCTATGCGCATGCACAGTATTAGCAAATACCGTGAGAAATGATTTCTCACACTTTGCAGGTTTATATAGTATGAGAAAAGTACCAGTGTGCATACTGGCTGAATAGAAAATACATTTCATAACAGTCTGTAAAAGCAAATACAATGCAATAAATAGAAAATTACCTATAATATTTTTGAGAGTACGATTTTGCGGATATTTTATTTACCTAAGTTTAACACGGGTGTGTCATAAAAGTACATTTTTCTCTGAAATATTAAAATGCATTTATTTAATACAATTTGTAAAAATATATTTTAACGCACTTAAGTCAATCTTACAAAGTATTATTTTAAAAATATTCTGTTGATGTCTGACTAATCTATTAATTGTATGTTTACTTACTGTCATATATGTTATTGACAAATGTATAGGTGATTATAGTAACGAAAAATACAACTATAACTTTTTATTGTTGATATTGACTGACTATGTTTGTAAAAAATAATGATAATTTGTAAAAAAAAGTAATTTTTATTTTGGAATGGGGCAAATTTGCGTGGTACGAAAATATTCTTAAGTTTGGCTGTTGGAACTATGCGTCCGATATTAATAGAGTTTTTCAAATCATGGCAGTCGTAAGATTTATGAAGCCTTACGGATGAACAATTTATTGTTTTTCAAGAAGATAACATAATTATTAATAATTAAATAGTCACAAAAAACCTACCTTAGGAAGAGCGTGAGACTAGAGTAATTAACATAAATTAATATGAGTTTTTTGTCTGTTTTTTGTCCCCAAAAGGGGAAGTAACTCGTGCGTACCGACTGTAATTAAATCTGGAGACCTACACGCAGAATTACTTAACACGTACGCACTGCGACCTTTGCAAAACAAAAGAATGCCTGTGTTTACAGCTGAATTTATAACACACGCGTGTATGTATACGAAACAAAACTCGCAAAAACACAACAGGAAATGAGAAGGCAATGTTTATTATCTTACAATTATTAAAAAATATGGAAAATATATTTAAATATTTTGAAATATTTATTTATGTGTCACGTAATATAAATTATATTGATACATTTATTTTAAATTATTCGCTTTTGTTGTACTAAATTAATATATTTATAGAATTGTGTACTCGTACTATTCGTATCACTATATTTAAATTTGACATCATATATAGATAAGAATATAAATAAATATAATAAATAAGTTACGATAAGTATTTATTTACGAGTATAAACAAAAAGTTTTAATTACAGTATTTCAAGAGATATACTTAAAATATTAGGACTATGATATACCAATATGCGAAATTTTTGGGATCTCTTCGATGTCTATAAAACCGAATTTTACTATAACAAATTTCAAAGAAAATCCAACAAAAAATTACACAGTGCAAAAAATTCAATTCAAAATAATATACCAGTAAAGTCGTTTTACTCACCATTTAGTAGTTCTTAAAAGTATTCCCACAAGGTAACATAACCTATTGCTTTTTCCTCCAATTTTCGTAAATCTGTAATATTAAATAGCAATTGCAGAATTAATAATTTAAATTAATTAATAGCAAACATAAATGCACGAATAATTCTTTGCAAAAAAAAATATTTAGTTATTTCAAAAAAATATTTTTATTTAACCATATGTAGTTTTAGATAATACATGTACAATTTTAAAGAATGAAATACTTTTATATTACAACTGCATGAAAGTATTCTACAATTATTCATATATGGAAATTTGTTGGAATTAATTTAACGGAGTTTGATTTTGTTCAGACCATGTTACTTAAAAGGTACTTGTACCTATATTTACGCTTGTTTATGACTTGACGAACAAACGGTAATTTCTTATTATTTAAATTTACCGCTTTAGCTTACACTAACAATACTAACATCCGAAGATTCTTTACTGCATTTTTAAGTTGCCTTAAGTCAGTATTTGCTAATGTACTTATTAAAAATCCCGGCAATAAGTACCGTAAAATGCTCCATTCTCTTTCTTAACACCCGTATCGTATTTGCATACCCCATCCCCTGTTTGAGCCGGGTAGGAGTTGAGGCTTTGAGAGCCCGAGTGCGACAGCCTATACAGACTGCAGGCGCTAGAGAGAGACAGCTGTAGAGCGTGCGTGCACCCAGCAGTGTATAGTGATGTTTGAAACGCTGACAGCTCGCCAGTACTATTACAAGCTTCCCCCCGCGACCAATAGCAGCGCGGCTCAGTGCGAAATCAGACGCGAGGAATGACAGTGAGTTTGTGTGGTTATGTGCGATGTGTGGTGTGGTGGTGAACGTGAGAGGTTATGTGGGTGGCAAACATGGACAGGAACGGTGAGGTAAATCTATTACATACAAATGTCATTTGTTTAAATTTTATTATAATATTCATGTACTGGTTGTCAACTGTCATGCCATGTCTGAAAATGTAGAGCAAATTATATTATTAGATATTGTTTATAATTTGTATCCTATCCCAACATAACCTTCAAAATTTGTTTGCATTAAGCGGTTCTCAACATTTTTGTTTTTAGAATTTTATTATTTTAAATTCTATAAAAGCAACCTATCGCCTATGCTCCTTATATTTTTTTTTATTAATTTTTGTAATATCTACAATTAATAATACATATGAGTATCCGTGCGTTGACTGCTAACAAGGTAAAATGAATTATTAAAATAATTATTACTAGTACGAGTATTCAATAATTATTTTTATAATATTTTCACTGTTAATTATAATAATTGTCAGCGCCAAATATAAAACCGAATCACTAATTACTTGTAATAGTTAAATAAGGCTAGGTACAAATTTGAACTATAAAACTATGACATTATTAAATTATTGTTTACAAAATTCTCATATATTCATAATTAATTAGGATATTTCAGAAATATCAGATCTTTTTGAAAACTTCCGGCTGTACGGTTAACATCAAAATCTAATCTGATCTAATATAGGGAATCAGAATGTTATATCCAAAATTTCATTTTTTTTATTTGAGTAATCGTTACGACACCATAAAAAAATAATAAAATCGTGTTCTAGGGACTTCAAAACGTGCTCATCCACTGAAAACTCGCTGTTCGATTTTTAGCATGATTCCAATACCCCTCTAGCAAGAGGTAAAATGTATACATATTAATAAGAAAATCGGTTACATAATTATATTGATAATTTAGCATTTAAAAAAAGAACTAAAACTCTAAATTTGACATCTAGATTATAAAGTAAAAACAACATAAAATTTCAATAGAAGTTATTTCTCGCACGTTATTTTAATATATCACATTTGCTTGTTGGTTGTCCTTCCAAACCAGTTGTAAATAAAGAAAAAAATAAATAAAAAAAATAATTAATTAATTGACAACAACACTCAAATTTTGTAAAAATAACTAATTTGTTTTATTAAAATTAGTCCCGTACAACCAGCTCTTAAACGGGGTAAAATATGTGAAATTAATCATCAAAAAGTACCTATTACTCATAAATCCCATTGCAATTTTTAGTTCTCTGGGTCTCATGTACCTATAAAGATGAGGAGAAGTATAAATTCATGACAATACATAAAACATATTTGTTTACATATGCAAAATGATAAAAAATGCGCATTATAATACTATTAATATATTATGTACAAGGTTATTATAAACTTGAATCTTAAGCTGTTAAAAATTGGTATTTAATTTAATTTCAATTAATTAACTGTGACTTATCACATATTAATTATAAAGTGGAATAAAATATTTTTGGTTTTATTTATTTATTTTCTCTTTAGTGGAATTTTTCTGAGATAATAATTAGATTAGTGTATTAAACACATAAATAAAATTAAATTTCATTTAAAATGCTTGTTCCACAGCAACATGAGTAATGTTCATGATTGTCTGATGTGTCTATAAATAAAATACCGACATCCGTTAATTTAATTCTTCTTGTAAATACAATGAGTTCTCTCACTTGATGTGTAAAATTCAGCGTTTTATTTACGATAATATAAACAACAATATTATCATTGCAAATCAGCATTTTACGAGTGTGAATTTACATATAGCCATCAATTACACTGGTGTTGATTCTTGGCACAATTTAAAGCGTCCACGTGTGTGGCTACTATCTGCGCCACTAATTGATATGTTGTTCTGCGATAATGAATCGAGACGAATGCGATATAAAACCGGGTCTAATCCACACCAGGATGTGGAGGGATCGAGATGTGCTACTTACCCAACCAGTTTACCTCAAATCCCAACCGAAATTATGTTCACAGATAAATAATAAAATGCACCCAAGGCAATCCATTGACGTAGATCGTTTATTTGATACATGACTTCGATTAGAATTAGAAACAATTTCTATTAATTGCTTATAAAGTTATTTATTGCATATGTTATTATTTTTTTATATTTTAAAACTTAGTACATCATATGTATGATACTCTGTAGGAAATAATAGTTGAGCTATCGAAATAATGAAACTTGTGTATTTTAATAAATTTAAATTATAAATGCATATATTGTAGTTTGACTAAAACCAATCAAACATAGAGAGCATTATAGACAATATGAGAAATTTTATGCCGAATTCCATTAACACTCTAGTGGTCGCACAACTCACCTCTTATTTCACGAAAAATACAAGGATGTTATACCGTGAGTTTATTTTAACGTAAAACATGAGATATGCTATATACATGCTTACAGCTTCAGTGCTTCACATTTGAGTGACAGCAATGCATCAAAGCGTTTACTTTAAAATGAAACATACCAGATATAAAATTGAAGTTAAGCTTTAAGAAATCATACTCATGTATAGTTTTTGTAAATTTGGGTAACTTTGATGTTTCTATAGAGACCAAATAAAATATCACATCAGTTTTATGTTCTTTCCCTAAAAAAGTAATTTTTTTAAACTGATTTTTTGTATTCTGTATTACACATACAATTTTACATTCATAAAATAATGAGAAAATTGACGTCATAAATTTATATATTATATTTTTACATACAATATGTGTTTAAGTATTTTTTTTTTATATATAAATATTGTATCATTTACCTTTGCCCAATAAAATTGAGACAAATATATTTGTATGCTCGATTAATAGTATAAAGAATTACAATTATAAATACAATTTTATTCCATGTTAATCTCTTCTACTGTTTTCTAGAATGAAGATAAATAAATTTAGTAATATTTTATTGGTAATGCGAATTAAAGTGCAGTCATCTGTCTATGAAAAATATCAGTTGTAGAAATGTGGTTAAGAAGTAGTAACATTCAATTATTCATTTGTTTAGTTATTTATGCTTGGAGATAATGAGAGATCTCAAGCTAGTTAAGAGGTAATAACTCCATAAATCAATAATATCAGTAATTTGCAATTGAAAATCATATGGTATTACACGTAACAGTTTATTTACAATCGCCGTGTACTACCTGTGTTAACAGCATCGGCACGATAGTTAACTCCAACATAACAAGGATGTTTTTTGAATGAACATTACCGGTGTACGAACCTGACACGCTAAACTAGGCCTTATTCCCACGGCTATAGAGCACAAGCCGCGACGCTTGATCAAGATCTTTACACGCTCAGCCGTTGGCGGTCGAGTAATTTATTGTCCCGAATTCTAAATTGCTATACGAGGATTGAAAAAACATATTTTCGGCGAAAATAGATAATCGATTACCGCGCCAGTGGGAAATGTGATTTCTATTTGCTGTTGTAATTTTCACCTTCAAAGAGCATTGTAATGGTACCATATAGCAGAGTTAGCTAAATAATATACCTACATTTAATACTATATTACATATTAATAGTTGTAAGATGCATATTACGCACGAATTGGAAAATTTCCATAAGTGCGTAATTGCTTTACAACTCGAATTATGTACTATACTTTTTCTACGATCATTATTTGACTGTTTTTTGATCATATCACGATCACACAATTCACTGAAATAATTGACAAATCATTAGTAAAGAACATAAAAATAACTACGTCAAATTGTCTACGTCTAAATAATAAACAATTTAAAACCCACTAAAATAGTACTAAGTAAATATATGTTCCTTATTAATTGTAAAGTTTTAAATTAATTATAATTAATTTTGTCTTATTTATATTGCTAATAGTATTTGATATGACGTACTTTACACACGTCATTTCGTAATGTGACACTTAGATAACCTATAAATTTGTAGAAGAAATGTATATATATGTTGTCTAAAAATTTTTTTCTTGTATTTCTTTGTAGAAGATTTGAACAAAATTATTTAAAAAAATACTACCCACCAGTGGCAAAAAAAGGTTTGCTTGAAAACATGAAAACGATGCACTTTTTTTCGCATTTTAAAAATTCTTTTTTTTTATAATCAGCACGTCGTACAGTATAGGTATACCCTTTAATTTTTTGTCCTAATTTGTGGAACATCCTGTATATGTAAAGAAATAATAATATTGTAGTATTGGAATTCTTAAATCATAATGCTAGCTTAGCGTCTACCTTTCATTAAGATAATAAATTCTCTACGCATTTTACAGTAATTTCACGGTATATTTTCACATGCATAATAAAGTATTTATTTTTTAATTCAGTCTTAATTAAAGTAATTAACTGTCATAGTATAACACGTTTTAAAAATACTGAATATTTAGAGGACATTTGGAAACTGAAGTACTTAAAGAATTACAGTTTAAATACAATAATTACTCAAGAATTTGCATTGTCACAAAAAGCATTTACATTTTTTGTTTGCAAATTGGCAATAAGTTAAAAGTGTGAAATCTTGTTCAAGTATGCCTAATTGGTTTAAATAGACGTACTTATTATTATAAACGTTTTGTAATACATGTTATTATTGAAATATTGCACATATCACCAAAACATTGCGAAAATAGTTATTAATTTTAATTATTATTTACTGAAAATACAACAAGAAAATAATATATTCTGAAAATATTTATGTATGTATATTTTTAAAGTGGGACATTGTTAAAACGAAAATTAAGAAAATAGTTATCTATGTAAATGTAATACTTATGGTGTCTTCAACAGTCAATAATACATTTGAAAACTGTAGATACGTAGCTGGCAGAATATTTTGTGTATAAAATAAAAATAGTTTGTTTCTTTTTGTAAATTGAAAATAGAATTTAATTAAGTGATTTTTTCTTAAGAAAATTAGTCCTTGTCTTCGCAAATAAATATAGAAATCTCGTGTTTTAACAAGTCTTCATTGTATCCGAAAATATCCTACAAAACAACTACACCTATCTCTTTTCCTCTAACAAGCCGCAAGGGTAATAATTAAACATTTCAACATAGAGCTCCAACTGACCGACAGCATTGCATGGCCGGAGAGCCCACCAATGGGAACGCTCGGGCCAGAGCTTCAGGAAGTAATTACATTTGATAATTGTTGCCGGTTTACCCGATAAAAATTAATAATAGCTGTCGTACAGCGACTTACACACATCTGGAACAAGCAGATGGTTGTGACGTCATACGAAAATAATTGGAAGGTGAAAAAATTAGAAGGAGGTTAGAAGTCAGACAATATAATTCATTGCTATTGAAAAACGCATCACAAATATATGTGTACTCTCTATATAAATAATTATGGTGCACTGTATGTGCCATTTACAGTGCTCGGGAGGTTAGGTTTGGTAAACAATTTTTTGGGTATAAATATGTCATTAACGATATTTGTAATAAATCAATATTGAGAAAGTATTGATATTTGAATATCAAAAACATCGAATAAAAATGAGGTCTTGCACGATTTTTCATTTTTAGCTTTAATCAATAGACCCCTATTATTTATTTTTTTCCAAATTAACTTTTAATAATGAAAAATTGCTATTAAAAATAATGGTTCGTATTACGAGCTCACTTTTATAATAAAATCGCGATTTTAACGTCCACTTTTACATTATGATCTTATGTAAAATTGAAAGTTAAAATCACGATATTATTATAAAAGTGAGCTAGTTCGCTTTTATAATAAAATCGTGATTTTAACGTTCGTTTTTACAAAAGATTTTAATGTAAAAGTGAGCTTTAAAATCGCGATTTTATGATAAAAGTGAGCTCGTAATACGGGCCAAACTAAATTACACTACTACCTTCTTCGTCAGTGTCATATGAATACCTCATTGGAAAAAATAAATATATTTAAAAAAAATTTAACACTGAAGTTAAATAGTCCGCTCTTCTTCATTACTAGCATCAGGAAAAGATAAATCAGTTTCCTAAGCCTGTTTCCCAGAAGTAATAGTTTCAAAAATTAATATGTTCCGATAATGAGTCAAGTGTGGAATCAAAAGGTAAATATCAATACTGGCATCATATCAGTAGTAGAGGAACATTCCTAGGCAAATCATGAGTACATATATCAATTTTATGAACTAGCTATTATTGTGTGGTTTTGTGAATTTAATGTATTGCTTGTTTTTAATGCATTTGCATTTGAAAATTGGATTTGTAAAAACTTAATTTTTAATAGCACACTGAAAAATTGAAAACAAACAATAGTTAAGCTAACTTTTTATAAAAACATTAATCCTTGTTGTTTCTTAATCTGGGAGAAGATAATGAAACATGACATTTATTGACATGAAAAACAAATTCCAACAAATCGAAACAAATGTGAAATAAATTACCGGCACTTCTTTCTTCACCCTTCAATTGTTTGTCCTATTAGTAGGTCTTCCCATAAATCCTAATCAAAATGGCGGCCATCCATCATAGGATGTTAGTGCAGGCATCCCTGTAAGGGCCCGATGCACCCTTAACATGGTAACAAGGCCATGAGAAGTGTTGCAACAACGGAATCTAATTGGCGCGTGATTTAGTGGGGAGGCTGATGGGACCATACTCCGTGATTGCCGCATATTCAGATGGAATTATGCCGATTCACTGTTGGTTTGTCACGCGGACGATGATTACCATGTTCTGATTATCCTAGATGAAATGCAAATTAAAGAACACTTCATTGCAGGATACCATCACAACGCACTCGATTTGAATATATGCATGAAGAGATGCGAGGAGCTTGCTTATTGTTATTCATCTAATTCTGACGCTCTTTACATATATCACGATATCCCAATTCAAATCGCATTGGTATTCTAACAAAAAGGAATAATAGCAGAAAATTGTGCTTCAACTAGAACGTCCTCTACTAAGTAAGCATTTTTTTTTAAGAAACCAGAACTATTTATTGAAAATTTAAGGCGTTAACCGAAGCAATTTGGTGTTTTACCATCTTTATATTAAATAGATTTTATTAGTAAGGAACAATCTTTGAGATGACTTGATTCAATTTGCTTGCATTATAGTGGTATTTATTTGGAGAAATCAGGTTGAGCACCTGATCTTACAACAAACTAACCCATCGTTGTTTCTATCTTAGATAGTTCTTATTAATTCATTTGTATGTTACAATAGCTATTTAAGCAATAAGTAAGGAGACAAAGTTAGTTATTTAACGCATCCGAAAATTACAAAACTCGCCTTCGTCTCGTCTTGTAAGAACACAAGTTTAATAACCACCCAGTTTCCTTACGTATTTCATAAAATATTTTATCTACTTCCGTCTGGAATAAGTATAAAAATATATTTGAAATTATAAATTTTGACATTTTGATGACATTTGCAAAATAAACAAAAAATATATACCAAGGAATGCTTAATTTTGTGCGTTATTAAGTCACCACAACAAAATTGTTAGTTATAAACAGAATAATGGGATTATCGCATAACGAAACAATATTGGCTGACCTTGGAGACTGTAGATTATTGCAAAAATGCTAGTAAATTTTTTTACTGCATCAAGTCTAATACCTGACTCATGGTTCTTATAGCAGAAACGGAATCTGTACATATGTAGTCATTGTTAACTTAAAGAAGGTAAAAGTCAACATCTTAACCGTTGTTCCGTTAGATTAATGATACAATTGTTAAATCGTTCTCAAACAATGTAGTCAGTTGATTAGAAAACTACTACCTTATGATATGTAATTTGTAGAGAAAGAATTGGTTTAGGTGTATTATTTATTACTAAAATTTTATTTAGATCGAAATTATAATGTTATTAATCATACATGATAGATAAATTAGTTTTTAATTCGAACATATTAGATACTCACAAAAGAAAGCTATCGATATTCGATTGGTGATGCAAGTATGTCGTTTTTTTAGCCCACAACAAACTTGTTCTTGCTCCACTCCTTGGGTAGCTGTACAACCTACCACCAAAGGCGATCTCGTAGTAAACAATGTTATCAACTTAACTACAAATAACCTTCACCCATAAATAGCAAATTCTCTAAATTTCACTGTACCATTACAACATGTTATTAACAACCGAACCAATAGCATGTAACCTAATTCAACTCTGAATTACAAAACATCACGCTCACGCGGTTCACGCTCGTCGGCTCACGCACACGAGAGGAAAAACTGAGTGCGTAGCGTGGCGGGTAACGGTAATCGGAATAAATTTCGTCGTGTTTTAGATTAGCATCGATTTAAATTATTGCTCGGCGCTGGAACCGGTTGTGGAGTGTACCGCTAGACGGCAGCTCAGCTGTTCACAAGGACGAGAGGTTACAGTATCGCCGGTAAAGGTTTAAGCGATCAGACCTTTGCTGTAGATCAAGTGAAAGTTCCTAAATGTCGGTGTCATTCCACGTCAAACAGTATTCTGCTAATCGAACGGTTATGGATGCACATTTGTCTTCTACTTTCTTAAAGACAGACAAATCGTTATTTATCCTTGTTATATTTTACATCTTGTATTAGAATAACTGTTATTTCATATATACTAATTTTCAACTTTTTTAAATAAAATCTTTGATGTACCTAGTGGAATGTGACAACTAGGATTCAAATCCCGACGTCGTCAATTTTTAATGAAATAAAAATACTGCTGTCGGTCTATACGTATATATGTTCCTCAATAGGTTGATAGAATACAGTTTTTTTATTATTATTACATATATATATATATATATATATATATATATATATATAAGATGTTAAAAATATAAACAATGGTCCATATTCAGCTCTTGTCATTATATCCTTCTTTAATTTTAAGAATTATTAATAACTTGGTTGTAATAATGGTTTGCTACACAAGTAAATATAATAATATTTGTCCATTAACTGCAAATTTAAAAAAAAAGTAAAAAATGAAAAACTGTAATGAAACAAGAATTTTAGTTATCCCTTTATTTCTTTAAGTACAATATTAGTGAAACTATTACGATGATCTTTCCTTTTTGGCGTTAAACGTGCACGTTGTATTCTGTTCAGGTTTGTGTACGGAGCGTACGGCCATAAATTACATAGTATGATTTAAATTAATTATAGCAGCCATAAAGCTTACAGCAACCTCGCATAATAACACATTATCAACGCAATAAATGCACACAAGCTTATTTACATGCGGTTTTCAGCGCTTTAACCACACACACTTATCACAATTTATTCAGAGTATCCCACATGGTCGCGGGCCGGTATTCAGGGTTTCACTTTCAATTTCTACCGTAGATACTCATTGACAGGTACTACACACCTTTCATTACATTATAATAATTATAAAACTTTAATAGAAAAAGAATACTTTCAAACAGAATAGGCATTATATTTTACTATTCTAGTTACGTGTAGATTTATTAATGACAGTTATGATAATAGGTTCAAAATATTGCAATTTATAACAAGGTCGATAGTAAAAAAACAAGTATCTAAAGAGTGGCACATGCTATACATTTTCTAATGCAGAAAGTCGCCCATTTCTCACGAGGTGTGAAAGTTTCGGTACGAGACGAAGTCGAATACAGGAATCAATACTAGTGGCACACTATCCTTTTTACGACCATACTGCTAAACGTTGCACAACAAAAAAATGCAGGAAAGCTATTTGACATAAACAACAATATGGCACAGGTAACTTCACAAATAGTAACTTCACGCATGCGCAGTGTTGGCAATTATTTTCCCACACTGCACATGCACAATGTGGCCACATAATGTGAGAAATGGTTTCTCACACTTTAACCTACAATTGTGGGAAATACGCAACTTTCACGCTTTATATAGTGTTAGAAAAGTGCCACTTTCTATAGTGGTCGTATTCACCCGTACTTAATATAATCATTTTTAGTGGTTAAATTATGAATAAAGTATTAGCCCTATGAAAACCAGTGCGATTAAAGCTATTAACATACCTTGGATAGGTATCAGTATCATAATCTCCGCAGATTTTAGGACATCTAAGGCTTGGTATGATTCATAACATCCGTGGTTTGTTCAATAGTTTACTGGTTTCACGATGTTAATAAATATTATTTTATAAAATTACATACGTATGAGTATAATTTAAAAAAAAATCTGTAATCTCAGAAGTGCAAATTTGCAAATCTAATGAAATGTTTGATTTGTTCTTCGAGACGTTTGTCAGCTCTAGAAGCGTTCCTGATCATATTATTTCTTGATTGTATTGTATATTTACATTATAAGTCGTTTTATGATAAATAGCTTACAAATTGAGCGAAATAGTAGTAGTAGTAGTAGTGAAAGGTCAGTAAATACAATTCAATAACTGTTGTGGTTTGAGAAATATGTACAACTGTATTGCCTTCAAATAACTACTTTGAAAATTTACAAATAAACATAGAAATAAACCTTTCTTTGGCGCTATATAATCGTTTGTTTGTACGAAATAAAAATGAGTTGGTATAATAAACAGGTAATGAGAGTTGGATGGAACAACGTTGTTTGCTATAGGGCTAACACGTGAAGAAGGGAAAGTTTGCATTAAAACAAGCCGACTAAATTAATGTAGAAGTTCTGGTTGCATGTCGCCCGGCAGTTACACGGAGGGAAGCATTAGACGGGGTGAATCAGTGCATGCCAACAACAGAATCAAGCGAGGATTGCGCTTCATTTCGAACACGACGAGAATTAGTCGCATAAAAGAAAAATATAGCTCATTACCTCAGCTACAAACAGACATGTAAAATATAAAGGCTCACAAAAAACAGTCACTTGTCAAAATAAAAACCTAAAATAAAACATGTAGACCCTACGTATATTTAGAAATACTAGAATAATTTTTATCAGTTATTATTTAATTTTGATTCTAAAGTAAATAGCATTGAAACTAATACATTCAATTATTTTAATTATTTTTAATTGTTAAATATTGTTGTCCAAAAATTTGTTAATGTAGTCTTCAATAATCTGTATTTTTAAATTATGTAGTACCTACTTGAATTATGGAGTACATAATTTTAATATGTATTTATTAATAAAATATAAATTCATTTGTATAATTTACTAATAAGTATTATTTCGAAATAATGTTTTTGTTAAAGTATTCCTATTTAAAATAAATAACCTAAAAGAATATAACAACTGGAATAAAAAATATGTGTTCTAATTTAACACGTTTATATTTACCTAAAATTATTGAAATAATTAAATTATACAATTATTAGAACAAATTCAGAAGCACTTTAATATCTAAATTAAGTATAAATTAGGTAAGTAATTAATACATCAGGAACCGAATGTACTAAAATAAATATGACAAGTATTGAAAGAAAGAGAAGTTGAGATACAAGTAAATATAGCTGTTAGAGGAAATAAGATAAATTGGAACAAATTTAATATATATATATATATATATATATATATATATATATATATATATATATATATATAAATTAATATTAATAATTATTAGTAAAGTTGTCGTCGAACACTACTAAAATGGAAGCAAAAATTTTCATGAAACAAGTACATCAGGTAATTGAGATTCTATTGCAGCTAGAAATGTTGTGTGCGTCAGATGTTTATATTTACAAAACATCTCAAAAAAATAACCTACACTTACAGTCTTTAATAGTACAAAAAATGTCTCATTTATTTCCTAATGACCTAATTAATTATGAAAATGAGCGCTTTTCTAATTTTGAAGCATGGCATGGTGGTAGTACCTCCTATCATTATTCAATCGACTTCCGTCGGCGGCGCCGGCCACCTATTTGGTACCGCTGGCACGTGTAATGGGGCGCGTTTACACCGCAGCATGCAGCGTGGCGGATGGTGTACACGGGCCACGTTTCTATCAACAACTTCGTAATCAAGATACACGTGATTGTACTTGTAATGTGTGGAACGCACGCATAGTGTGTGTTGGTGTCACTTTCAATACCTTTCTTGCTGCTATATGTGTTATCTGATAGCGAGAGGATGATTTAAAATGGAATACGACTCAATGTGATTGAAATACTGCCGAGATAAAGATTTGTACATAGAAAAAATAATTAATTTTTACAAAAATAATTAATGTTTACAAAAATATTGGTAGTACCTAACATGAATCAATTTGGTAAAGTGATGAATAAACCTGACAATAATAAAATATTAACTTACTAGAATCGCAATTTACATTTGATGTTTGTAATTGATATTTTAACAAGTGCAGTTGTTATTTGTAAAATTCGGATAGTAAGTTTTCAATGGATAAGCATGTTTTGAAGTCAGTAGTATATTATTTTTATATTTTACGATGATGTCTGTCCGTGTGTGTGGATGGATGAATGGATGGATGGATGAATGGAGGTTGTCGTAACGATTACTCAAATACGAGTGAATAAAAAAAGTTGTAATTTTAGATATAAAGATATCCTAGATTAGATCTGATTAGATTTTGGTGTTAATCGTATAATCGAAAGTGGTGTTTTCAATATCTTCATTATTGTGAATATACGAGAATTTTATAAATAATAATTTAATATTGTCATTAGCTAAAATTTTATAGTTCAAATTTGTTTTTACCGAGTCCAATTTAACTATTACAAGTAATTAATGATTCGGTAAATTTGTTACAATTGCGGTTAATCTGTTTACCTATGGAACTAAATGTTTTATATTTGATAGTGACAAGTATTATAATTGACAGTGAAAATAGTATAAAAATAATTATCTAATATTCTAAAAGGAATTGTACTAATTCTGTAAGTACTAATTATTTTATTGATTCATTTTCCGTGCCAGCAGTCAAAGAGTAAAGAGGACAGACAAGAGGTTATGTGCTGGCCACATCAGATTTTTTGACCATAGATCTTGTATCCAGTACAGAATCTACATAATATAATATATCCAGGAATGTAATATGGATTTCCTTCTTTAAATTATTTAAACTGTAAATTTTCCACTTTATTTCTAATAAAATTTATTTAATTAATAATAAAAATATCCAAAAAAATTGCTAATTCAGCATTGAAATCAATTTAGTAACAGCCGCTTTCAAAATCGAAAGAGAAAATTCTTTGTCTGAATAATAAATTATTAATAGTTATTAGATTAAATTTTGTTGTTGCAGATTGTTATATTTATTAACGAAAGATCAAATATAAGAACTTATTTTTCACTTTTTTCCTTTTGAATAAGTTAGATAGTTCGTGGCATTTGAAATACTCGCCGTCTTTTATTCCTTTTGTTCCACAGTTTTCAAATATCATTTCCTCCCATTTTCTAGAATTTTAATACTGTTTCCACTTTAGCGTGGTCCCATATCCATCCCCAAACAATTCCATTTCCTTGGGCTGACGTTGACAAATGCGTTGTGCGGCGGCTGAACCTATCGCAGGCGGCGGTGCAGCTGTGCCGGCAGTTGGCCGTCGCTCGTCAGCCATCGCGCAGTGGGCCGTGCCGACTGACAGCAGACGATCGCTCCACAGCACCACAGCTAGCTACAGATGGTTAATCATGATGACTTATTTACTGGTCAGTGATGAGTTCATAAGGACGGTTTGTTAGGGGGTTACTAGTTTTCTAGTAATTTTCCCTAATAGTTTCGGCTACACATCTTAATTACAAAATAGGAAAGTAGGAATTGATACACCAACGTTTTGACTGTAATTCAGTCTTCATCAGGGTGCTGATAAAATACAAAACATACTATCAAATTAACGTACATCCAATCGATAAAAAAATTCCTGCATAAAATAGGAAATTTGGAAGAATATTTCTAGTTGGAAAATGGCCTCAAGTGTCTTATTAGGTTTTAATTGTATTTTAGTACAGATGGCCAATGATGATAACTTATTTACTGGTCAGCCGTGATGAGTTAATAAGGACGGTTTGTTAGGGTGCTTACTAGTTTTTCTGGTAATTTTCCCTAATACTTTCGGCTGCTACATCTTAATTATAAAATAGGAAAGTTGGTTTTGGAGTTTCGACTGTAATTCGGTTTTCATCAGGGTGCTGATAAAATACAAAACTTACAATCAAATGAACATACATCCAATCGATAAAACCATTTCTGTATAAAAAAGGAAATTTGGAAGAACTACATTTGCATGTTCAGCTAGCTAAGCTACATAATAGTTAATGATAATGACTTATTTACTGGTCAGCCGTGATGAGTTAATATGGATGTTTTGTTAGGGTGCTTACTACTTTTGCTAGTAATATTCCTTAATAGTTTCGGCTATATATCTAATTATAAAATAGGAAAGTTGTTTTTGGAGTTGCAGTCATTTAATAAAATCCACTGATACACCAACGTTTCGACTGTAATTCAGTCTTCATCAGGATGCTGATAAAATACAAAACATACAATCAGATACTTACATCCAATCGTTAAAACCATTCCTGCATAAAATAGGAAATTTTAAAGAACATTTCTACAACATTTCCAGTTGGAAAATGGCCTAAAGTGTCTTATTAGGTTGTAATTGTATTTTAGTACAGATGGTTAATGATGATGTCTTATAGGGACGTTTTGTTATAGTGCTTACTACTTTTACTAGTATTATTTATAATGTCAAATAAAATTATAATAATTAATAATATTGTTTTTTGTTACAGGTACGTTCTTATGGATTACTTTTAAATAAAGGGATTTGGTTATTCGGTGAGTTGTAGACTTATTACATTATACATACACATTATTTTTGAAGTAATAATTTTAAAAGCATGAGAAAACGATGATAAATTTATAAACGATTTTTTATGTTTGAAGATGAAATATTGAGAAATATATTTAGGTTTGTAAAAGAATAAATAAAGCAAAGACGAATCTTGCCCCAAATTCCTGGTAATGACAGAGCGTCGATAATAGGCCTACCGTTCCAAATGCCACGTAACAGACAATAAATATAAATCATTAAAATTAGGTGGCGAACAATTTAAAAGCAACTCTACACGAATTTCTATCATAGTTTAACTCTTAAAAAACCAAGAAGGAATGTCAAACTCCAGTACAAAAATAACATAATTTATGAACACGTGTCTTGCGCGAAAATATATCAAATCTTCTGCTATAAAAATAACATCCAGAGAAAACAACCGCATTTTTATAAAACAACACACGAATTTATTACTAGACTAATTTGATTTACAGAGACAGGTACAACACCACACACCACACCAATTAACGATTTTGGAAATAATTTGCGCCTAAGAAAAAAAATCCTGTTAAATTACAGTATGAATTTTCATTTTTTTGTCTCGCCAATATGCCAAAATCTCTCAGAATTATTTGTATTTTTATTTTCTGTAATTTATCTAGATGTAAAATTGTAATAGGTAAAAGAGATAAATAGTTTATAATATTTACTAAAACAATTTCAAAGAAAGATATTAATTTTTTAAATTAGGTATTTGTTAATTATATTCTTCGAATTAAATGTCAAATGTGATTAATTAGATTTGCAAAATTTACCTCTATATAAAATTATTTAATTAAACGTTACATTAAATATTAGACGTACTATGCTAACCTAAAAATATATGACTACAAAATAATTTCATTGTATATTTTTCGATAAAAAATGATACAAATTAATAAAGTATCTAATTATATAATTTTATCCAAATTATCACAGTTGCTTGTTGTTTCCAAATTAACCAATTTATTACCAAATTTGATCTTCAAACTTTTAAGTTAACTTTTATATATGTATTTCTGACATTAGTAAATATACTTATTTAAAAACCAAAAGAAATCTTAAAAAATAAAAAGTATATAATCAAACAGTTAAAAACAAATAAAATAAAATAAGTAGAAAACAATATTTCATTACCAGCTTATTTCATTCGCTTTATCCCAAAAAAAGGAACTTATTTTTTCCATCATCTCACATATTTAAGTTCAAATTAATTTATTGACCGTTTATTAATTATATGAATTCACTAGTACAGTGAAATAATATAGTATGTACAAGTAAGAGTAGTATCTATTTTAAATAATAAAAACCTAAATACTGTGTACGTTTTATTAAGCGCCTAGTAATTTGTATTCTAAATTTAGAGAAAAGTTTTTGAAACAGGTGGAGCACCACATAGTTAGTTGGCAATATTACTAATTAAAATCTATTCACGTGCAGTAGCAAGTGGTGTTTTTATTTGAAGATAAACGGTATCATATCTTCATGTTTCTCAACAAGTCATTCTATCTCGTATCTGCTTATCTGCAGGAAGCGTAGTAAATTAATTCTCGTATTAGAAAATAAATAACAGCTACAAAGAGGTACAGTCGCAGGTGCAAGTTTCGTTTGGCAATTGTCCGTTGCTGGGTTACCAACACTACTATAAATAAATAGCAGTGTTACGCTCAATCTATTATTGTAAATACCATAACACGGATTCTAAATGGATCATTTAGGAAAAAGAACATTGTACTACTTTCCGGATATTACGACTGTTTGTATTTTTATTTACATGCTTAACATAACACCCTATAAATAACATACAAGGTAAAATAAATAACAATGCCTACACATAATTACTTGGCAGTGGACTAGCAATAGTATGGCAGAATGAAAGTATTATTATGAGCAAATCAGCCAAATTTGTTCTACTCTTTTGCATGCGGACAGACTTATCAGAACGAATTATGTTAAAAATAGACAAAAAGTAAATACATGCACAAGAGCTATTTGACATAAAAAACAATAAGGCGCACGTAACCTCAAAAAGAGTATCTTCACGCATGCGCAGTGTTGGCAAGAAGAATTGGTATTTCCCACACTTCACATGCACTTTCCTTAGTGATCGTAGAAAAAAGTATTACATTTTATCATAGGAACTTTAGTTTGGTTAGGTTGGAATAAGTTTGTTTTAATTTTAAGAAAGTTGAATGATAATGATTTAACTATTTTTTTCTACTTCCAATATTAAAATATGAAAAATCACAGGTCGTGATTGCTTCCCAAAATTTTTTAAACCTGCCATACGTGAGCACAGTCACCGTTCGTTATTGTATACGTTACGTTTTACAGAGTTAAATGTGATGCAAAAGTATCAGTTCGGCTAGCTAGAGTTGAACTAACTCAAGTAAAAAAGCTCGTGACTAAAATAACATTTATCAAACTTGTTTTATAATATAGGTAACATAATTTCTAATTGTAGTACATTGTATAGAATTAAATGGAGAATACGTGTTCTTCATACGGTGGTAGAAATTATTCATAGAATGATAAAGAAACCACCTGATGAATTCAAATGTAATTCTTTGTCTTCTTTCTTTTTTGTCTACCAAAAGTGCTGAAAGTAAGAATGATAAAATTATTTACGCTTAGCAGTGAGTTTATTTCCGCTGCATGTTGAAAAATTAACATAGTTCTTATGTTAATGAGCCGACGAAAGTCTGTATTAATAATAAATGTAATCTCCCGGCTAAAAGATGTTTGAGAAAAATACCCACTCACACACACGACGTGGGATCATTTTTTATGCTAATGTTGAGATAATTTCATTCAGACAAGAGTTTTCAGATAGCTGACATTGCTACTATTACAAAAATTAGATAACTCTCCGCATGATAAATGCGGGACATTTTATACCATTTGCATAAATTACCTTGTGCAAATTAGACTAAAAACTATGAGTAACTCGCGGGAATTTAGAAAATTAATCAATGAAAAGATTAGAAAATTTCTAGAAATATTTCGTCACGATTAACTGTAAAACCAGAGAATAACAATTTCCGCTAAAATAACTGAGGTATTATTAAATTAATTTCAAAGTTAATTTATTTCAATGAAAGTTTTTTAATTTGTAACTGCAATTTAGTTGCAGTAATTTTTATTTTTTGTTATATTTTTAGTATAAATGAGCAATAATTAATAAAATAAATTATATTATTACAAAAATTCATAATAACATGGTTTGTAAAATATGTCGAACTATTAATGTTTGTACTTGTTGGTTAAAATTTATGTATTATTATACGTTAGATATATGGGAAATATTCAAATAATACAAATGAAAATTAAATACAACTCTCAAAATAATTTTTCTGAAATTAGCGCGTTTCCCATATTTTTCATCGGACATACAATCAATAACGTAAAATTCAGCATTTCATTTATTTACATTTTCCCATAAATTTCCCAAATATTTCAACGAAATGTCCAAATAACTGTTTAATATTCAAACCAAAATTCCCAAAATTAATTAGCATAAAATTATTTATAAAAATAATTCGTTTTATGGAGATATTTAAGATATTTTATGGGCAGTGGATCATTTGGATAGCGCGCTACGACTAGATTTGAGTGGATTGTGAAATCTGGGATGAAATCTCAATATAATAATTAATAACTAAATAAAAATACTTCTATGACCGAATAGTTCGGAACAAATTATGCATTTTACCATTAATATGCAAGTAAAACTGTATCATTAATTTTCAACTAAAAAAAAAAAATTAAAAATTTTTTTATTGTATAAAAACATAATAACAGCCGTGTAATAAAATAATAATACTTGATGAAAGAGAGGCAAAAGTAATGTCTGTTTTCATGAGTTGATCCTCACGTAAGTGTGTGATTCAATTCGTAAAAGGGAAAATAGAGTTTGATGATACATCTTGTTGAGTAAAATCGTGAGATTTCCGAAGTATACAAATATTAAAATTGACAGTATTATAAAATGTAGAATAAGTATACTATGTAAATTATGTTATATTTATATATCAAAATTCAGCAATAAGACAAGTATAATATGAAATATGCAAAAAGACTGTAGATTTAACTGACGAAACACACAATCTCTAGTGAATGACATGAATGACAAATATTATAAAAAAAAATACACTACTCTGTTTCTCTTTAATTTTTGTCGTTGTTTGAACACAGCATGTATACCCCTTAAATCAGCAACAGGCACTAGTAAAGCAAATGGAAAATTTAGCAGTATAAAATTTAACCACGAGTGGTATTTTGATGACTATTTCCAAAATAAAAATAAGTGAACAAAAACCAACTTTAACAGATATATAAACAATAAGTTTCTAAGCACTTTTAAAACTCACTTGTAAAAATATAGAATCTTGTTGGATTAAAGGTTGCCAAATATTCTTTGTGACGGTGTTTTGTCGGAATAAATCTTGGTAACTAAGTGGAATCCTGAATTTGGAGTGATTTACAAATTTATGATTGAAATAGGCAATATTTTTTAAATATTTACTCTAAAACCTTATTCTCATTTAGATTTCATCTGCCATATGAATAAGAGACTAGTTTTCACAGTTTTAATATGATTAGGTTCCTGAGAACACACAAGTTGTGGCTTATCGTGTCGAAATCTGTCCGGATTGTTGAGAAAACTGCAGCGTGCATTCCTGGGACGTAAACAGCTGGGGCTAAAAGCTTTGTATCAAAACATTTCAAACGTAACTTTCACGCAATTCCCGAGCATTCTGTATGCGTTAGCAGCAGGGATCTTCTCCAACTTTCTCTTTTTACGCCTGTTAAGAAAATGACCCGCATTCAGGGTGGTCACCTGTACGCCATAAATTGCAACGGGAAAAACTCTAAGGAAATGTCAAGATTAAAATACCATTATTATATTATAAGTAAGTGCCTCCTATTATAGGTCGGACTCAGTGGTAAGTGAGTTCGACTCGAACTAAGAGCTTTAAAGGATCTGAGGTTCCATTCAGTTAGATATTATTTATTAATTATAAACTACAGCTATGTGTGAATCAAATTTAAATATATAAGTCATAAAATTTAAAAACTAACCACTATAGCTTCTCATTATAATAATTAAAACTAGACATTTACTTGCAATAATAAAGTTATTAGCGATATAAAGTTCCGGAGAAGGGACGTCAGTATAGTAGGATCGTGGAGAAAGACAGGTAGTTGTTTCTTACGCTCTAGACTCCTCTTCTTTTGCGATTCTAATACGATGACGTGACATCATCCCTTTCCCAAATCTTTAATAATTATTTTCTCGTTAACTACAAACAATGAAGCGATTAAAAAAACGGGTATTTTATTTTCTTTTTTGTCTGTAGAATCATATATGTACGTAAAAATCAAAATTTGGTAACACAATTCATTGACAATTGTAGTTTTACAGTTTTTACCTCATTCCAGCTTGGTAAAGGAGTATTAATTCTTTTTACATTTACCACATAAAAATTGATTATGTCATTTTACAATTTACTTACTTAATCCTTGAACCTTTCTACCTTTCGATGTAAATTTAATATGTGGAAATATTATTTAATTTATTTAAATCTTTGTTTACAACAGGTTAACAATATAACAATTAGACATATGCGTAGAGGTGTATAAAATTTGAATAATAACAAAATACCTGGTAACGATCCTATTATAGGAGTCGATCTTAAAATTTTTTTTAAAGAATAAGAAAGCTTTATTATTAACACATATATTTAAAGTCATTATCCGATTGCAGCAATTTATTCCAATTCTAAAGACAGGTAAACTTATCCATATCGTCCTCTTCCTTTATTACCAATTTGATCAAAACTTTTGATGAAAAGAATAAAATAATTGTTAGAAAAAAATAATAACCTTCTCGACTACCAATTTGAATACAAATAGTTGAATTAAATATGGAAGAAATAGTGTTTGGCCTAATCTAACATTCTGGATGGTTATTCAAAATTAAAAAATATGCTATATCATTATTATTTAATTTTTTAAATCTTATATATTTTTCAAACAGATGTTTTTAAGTAATGCTTGAAAATGACTACTCTAATAATAAGTATTATCAAGTAAAAGCTGGGGTACCGCAGGGAAGTATACAAGGCCCAGTCAAGATAAAATATATCTGTAAGTAATGATTAATTGATGATTTATAACGAGAGTTAACGTATTGTACATATTAGATTTCTTGTAGTTCGCTTATAAATATGAAATATTGTTTATTTGAGACGATCCATTTTATGCGATAGTAAACATTTTTTCTGTGATAATATATAATTAGCTTACAAAGATCTATCAATTAAGCATTTGTTATCGTTCTGCCATTTTTTCTGGGATGGTTTTTATCTGTCGCGCTAGGAGAGTAAAGTCTGTTCTGTGGCCTCTACAGACCACGTGACCGGCCAACTATTAACGCCACTTTACGATTGATTAAATAATAATTGACATACATATGTGCGACACACATACATCATTCCAACAAACTTGTCCGCTGATTTATGTATCGGCCAATCCCAACACTAAAAATAACACTATGGATTCCACAGCACACCGCACATATTTTCCCATCAAAATTTTCATTCGTCAGTGCATTTTAAAACCAATATTTTGCCGGTTTTGTTTGTTACTTATAAAGTATTAACGTCAAAAATATATTTTTTTTATAGAATGATATAATTTTATATATGAGTGCATAATTCATAAGAGGTTTGCTCGAAAAGTATAAAATAAAATTTACAATATTTAGTATAAATTCACCCATTATTTACAAATATATTATCTTTAGTAATATATTAATAATGTATGAAAGCGGTGAAACGTTACTAATTACTGTATTGTTTATTGTATTTTTTTCATCATATTAATGGTGTTTTTCTGCCAATGACTTTTTATCTCTGTATTGTATTGAATTTTATATATTTTACCAATATTTATTATGCTTTACAATGTAAATATTTGTACATATTTTAAATACTTATAGTAGGAGTAACCAGAACAATAGGTGTACATGTAAATCTCACCTTTCTAAAGAAAAATAGGAGTATATTTTTAAAATTATTAATAAGAAACTGACGTTTATTTTTTTAAGAATATGGAAATATCGTCACAGGTGTTACTGTCAATGTATAAATTAATAAAATAATGATAAATACTTAGTTTAAGTACACTAAGTACACTAAAATTGATTTGATTATTAACTTATATTAGTAATTAGTAGTTTTAGAAGGTAATCACAGAATATTGAAATAGTATAAGTGCTAAATATCATTTTCATATATTGTATTTTTTGTGGTGAATTCTGATACCTGAATTCTCCATATTTATATATTTGCTTTTTCACTGTGTTTACCATGGACCGAAGACATAATTATTGTTTTTATATTTTCCACCAAAAGAATTTACAATACACTGTTCTTTCCAATAAAACAACTACTAGGCACTGACAAAAGTTTGAAGTTTGCAAAACAGGAGGTGGAAACGATCAACCGCATTCACGTATGTCAAACATCTCAAGGTTATTACTAATACTAAAACTGTGATTATGTTAAAAGGTAGAAACTTAGTTTTAGAATGAACTGTTAATACAGTGCCTTTGGTAATTAAATGAAAATTACTTTAAAGTTCTTGTTTTTAATCTAACTAAACAAATTAAATGGATACACTAATATTTTTTGAAATGGATTTTGATATAACTTGGTTTGATTTAGATAATAACTTTTTTAAAGTTGAATTCAACAGTGGGAATCCAAATGTTCTCTTGTTTTAAGAGATATCAGTTTTGTTACTTTGATAAGAAGCCTAACCTATACTACATTTACTGCATGTAAACCAACAAATAACAAATGCAATTGCGTAGTCTATTCTGACTATCTTTCAGCTCCATTTTCCCTTTGTTGTTATCTGGTTGATTCTTTGTGCGTTTTGTTGTTTGGGAATAGAGTGCGATGGTGACGTGTGATACTCGTGTGTGTATTTATTGTTTCCGCGCGTGCGTGCGTTCATGAAATGATTCTGTGTTCGCACGGCCCCGAACTGCGATTCACTGGCTCAGAACGGCCAGATAAGCCGCGGTCGCTTGCAGTGTACCCTGTACACTGTTCGCGAAAACTGACAATGATGTTGTACTATGTACTATACTTCTTTCCTGAAAATAACGACAACACTGAATTCACTTGACAAACTTATATCTCACACATTTTGTACCAAATATTTTTTACTTTAGTAAAATATTGTTTACAATTTTTTATAAAAAAAATTGGCACCCCCTAAATTTACCTAAAACATGGCTTTGTTAGCTAAGGCGGTAATACAGGACAGGGATTAGAAGTCAGTAAGAAATAAAAATTAAAATTTGTTCGTAGGTACCCAGTAATGTGTTCTTAATTGTACTTATTGTAATCATTCAAAGATTTGTCCTTAGTGGCCTTATTGTCCTTGCCCTCAATCAATTTCATTGTGCAAATATTTATTTGTCAAACAAAGTCTAATATTTCAATCAACATTGAATAACCACTGAGAAGTCTACGGATTCAAATTTATAATTAAAAATAAAATTCATTAAAGTAATAAAATGTATCAGGACAAAGAGTTTATTTATAATTATATCTTCAAATGTTTTAACACAATAATAAAAAACTCTTGAAATATCCATTCATATTGTAATGGTGTGAAGTAACATTATTAAAAACAGAAGATCGTATTTCAATTCTTACACGGAAGCTCACATAAACCAATGTTAATGTTCTTTCTAGCACTATTTGTATTCCCAGTATGTAAGCGTTTGAATTTACGGCGTTAAACATTTGAAATTCAACACATGAGTAAAGTAATAGATTTATGTGACTAAAAATAAGTATTTCATGCGTATTGACTTCAAAAACAAACAAAACCCTCATAAATAGCATCCATGTAATCTGTTTCACATTTTGCATCATATTCTAAAAGTTTACAAATTTTCTAAAAGAGTAAAATGTGGTTATGCAATACAATGACACACTTTTTCTTGTTTTTAGTAAATTAATTACGCATATTATTGCGAAAACTTTCAGTTAACAATCTTTCTGTGCTGTATATAATAATAAAAGTCACTTTAATATACATGTCAGCTTAAATAAATTATTTTCCTTCTACACGCACAAAGGTTGAAAAATTAAAATGTTGGATGTGTCGCCAACAAAGAGAAAGACTTGTAAATGAAATTTATTTTAATTATGAACAGTTGTATGAGTAGTATGAACCTTGCTGAAATTTTACGGTTGTAAATAATAATTATTGTTTTACATCACTCACATTTTGTGAAAGCACGAAAATGTTTAAAAAAACTTAATAAACTACTGCAAAAAACTAATTATTTATATTTATTATAATAAGATTAAATTATTAAATTATAGAATAATTTTAAAAGCCTTGAATAGAAGGTTAGTGGTTAGGTATATAGGAATTTGTTCATTAACATTTTCGTTAGGTATTATCAAGCACTAGACATTAATTAATCTAGAGCTAGGATATATACTTTCATTTAACTATTATTCTTATTTATTAATTGTTTTCATAATATGTCTGTCAGTCTGTCCATTTTTGTGTTTTGACGACTGTCCTTTTATAATTTATTACATATTAAGAGTTATGTAAGAAGCATATTACGCACGAAGTGGAAAAGTTAATAAAGAGCCGCTTTACAACAAGTGTGTAATTACGTTACAACTCGAATTATGTACTATACTTTTTCTACTACCATTATTTAACTGTATTTCGATCATACTACGATCACACATTGCGCTGAAATATTTAATATATCACTAGTAAATAGTAATTGTTTCGTAACTAACAAATATTCCGAGAAATATATTTAAAGGAAGTTGCCGAAAAACATCCAAATAATAACTTTTATTATATTTGTTTTTATTGTTTAGGTGGTTTTGCGGTGACACCATATTTTTTTATTTATAAATATATTTTTCGGATAAAATATGACATAGAAATGTGAAAAGCTCATATCCATACCTGCGGTTTTTCGCGTCAGCGCGTTTCATATTTAAACCTCCCTGTACATTTTCTCTTTTTTCCACTTTTTCTATTTTCCGTTTTATTATCTATATGCAGCAAAAACGCCTATTCAGAAAAATACACGTATAGGTAGCGAGAACAGAGCGGCAGCGCCAAAAGAGATAAAAACCGGAATTGTCACCGAGGACGGAGCAGCAAAACAGAAATTGATAAATGGCGTCGTCGCCTGGGTTCGGCGCTATGAATGTACGTCATCGGCGTCGCCGCCGCCGCGGCCCTTAAACACACACATACCACATGCGAACCAACTTCAAGCCAGGGCCGCACGAGCCCACATGCAACGCTAAATTTATTATTTACATAAGGTTCTATTTCTATATTTTTTTGCTCTTTCTACCTAAGATCATAACCTCTAAAACATTAAACCAACTTGTACAATGATCATTTCCTTCTATACGCTGTTTTTTTTTTACTGTGAGGAGCGAATGTGAAAGAGAAATTAACACTATTATTAGTTCTTTAAAGAACTGATTTATTTAAAATCACAGGAATGCGAAAAACCAACAAGAAAACGGATACTCTCAAAATTTATGACATCAAATAACTTGAAAATTTATCATTTACATAAAGTATATATTCTATTTTTTTTTTTTTGCTCTTACTATCTAAGATCATAACCTCTAAAGCAATAAACTAACTTGTTCAATAATCATTTCCTATTATACACTGTTTTTTTTTTACTATGAGGAGCAAATGTGAAAGTGAAATTAACACTAGCGGCATTTTTATACTTTGTACATATTTAAATCAGATATTATTAGTTCTTTAAAGATCTGATATCCTCAAAACTTATGATCTCAAATAATGTACAACTTGGCACTAGCCAATCAGAAGTGGTCAGTTTTGGAGATTAAATTTAAATGGCTCCTTCTAGTAAAAAAAGAGGAAATGGAACAGTCAAAAATATAAATTGTACAAGTAGATCTTCCTTTGTAGAAAATTGAAATACCTAGTAGAGCTTCTTTAATGTGAAGAAGGAATACATTTATGATAATGTCACATTATGTTAATAATATTCAGTAAAATTTACGATTTTGTATTAATTATTTTAGTTAAAAATCTACATAGATCAGATGTAGTCTCCCGCCGTCTTAAATGATTAGATCAAGAAAAACGTTGTCAATGACTAGATTGAACTAACCACATCACCACTACTCAACATGTAATTGTATATATAACCAGGTGTATTACTTTAATTACGTAGTCTGATGATGTCCGAAAGGACGAAACGATCACTAATATAATAATTATTGTAGAATAACCAAGTACCTAAATTGAAAGTAAGTTTCATTTATGGTGGATGCGGCCCTGTGATTTTTGTATAGCAGGAGAATCATAATTCAAGCCGACGCTGATGCATTAACAATGAACGGAAAGCGAGCGTGGGGCGGCGGTGACGGAGGCAGACGCGACACGGGACCCGGTACACGGCCTCCGAGCTAGTTCGGAGGCGGCACCACCCGCACTTTTACAGCGCGCACTATACGCATGTGCATATATCATATAGGCAAGACGTAAATAGATACACATTCAATAATCTTGTTGCTACTGTTACGGATAATGATGTAAAGATACTAATGTCATTTGGATCAAATTTCATATTATTGTACCATAAGGAATACGTTCATGCTTACATTATTATTTTAAATTTTAATTACAGGTTGTTCTCATGTATAACTAAATAAACATTTATAAAAATTATTATTGTAATAGTGTATTTTTATAGTAAATATATAAAAATAAATAAATGTGGAAGTACATATATTGTTTTGTTTTGTTATTTCTAGAGGTTGCATTTCTGAGGTCGTAATAATTGTGAATAATTTTAATAAATAGACAATATTTGGGTTTTAGTTCTGTAAAAATTTATTAATTACAACGTTTCGACAGCTCTCAGTGTTGCCTTCGTCAGGTAAAAATTATATGTCTGTAATTGTAATGTCCAAATATGTAAATATACGGAATAAACATGATAAATATTATGAGCACGCTGCTACACTACTGATTTATCAAAGGAACTGCTTGTTTTGCAGTGCCGAATTACGCTTCTCACTGCTAGTGTAAATGCTTGCATGCGCATCGATATACTTAAGCTACCTTGCTCTGTAATATGACACTGCGATAAACACAGTGCTGCAAGCATTCTTCGCCTTTTTCGGTGTTGCTAGATATATTTTTATAATATTTTATACAAAATAAGAGAACTTATATACAATTGTTCATGATAAAATTAATTATTATTAGCAATTAGAAATAAATTAACAATATTTATATATCGAGAAAACTTGGGGGTACTGCAGTTCCGCAGTACCTAAACACTAGCATAATACTCTAAATTTTAGGCAAACTAAAACCTAGAGTATTATGATCGAGAACTATACCTACTGTTACTCACTTTTTCTAATGAATATTTCTGTTTATCTTTAAAACTCAAATCATAGAATAGCATTACTTAAAATTTTATTTATTAACAATAATAATTTAATTCGTCTTTTATTCTATCGTATCATCCTCAATCGAGAGCATGTACCCCTTGTAATTTTTTTTTATTGATTGAATTTGTAGTGATTACATCTGCCTTTCGTTTTTAGAATCTGAATTTTAGTTTCTTTTGAAATTTTGCACCAAGCAAAATCGTTTCATTTCCAGTGTTTCATTCCTCTCGTAAACACCTTCCTCCCTCGTTATCATTTATTTGGGCCGGCTGAGTGAATCCGCGCTGAATCATGCATGCTGACGGTAGCTTTGGTTTCGCGGGGCGTTCAGTTCAGCAGTTTGTTGCGACTTCACGGGATGATGGAATGTTATTTGCTTGGATGTTGCGACTCGTGATGTTTGTTTAATTTTTCGTGCGTGTGTAATCGCAAACGTACACGATATGGACGTGGAAAGGGGAATATTTGCTGAGCACGAGGTTTCCACGGTTTTGAATTTCAAATTGAACAGGAATTCAAAGTTAATTGTGCACCGAAAATTTCATTCTAATACACTGGCGATGAATTCACTTCTTCTGTCTCCACACTGACAAAATAGAGTTTCAGAATTAAATAGACTCATAATCTTACATTTACTGAAATTAAAAAAAAAATGAGTTTAGAGACCAAACTAATGTAGTATCTTTATCATTTTGTGGTAGTATATGATCTAAAGGATTAATAGTTTTGTTTTCAAACCATCTGCGTAAAGCAGCACTTCAGAATTTTGTAAATTTATATAATATCATTTATAAATAAAAAATAAAATAAAAGAGGACCTAGATTTGAACCTTGGGGAACTCCAATGGCAATTTCGAAAATAAACTATTGACTAGAATTGTAAACATAGCATGAATTATTTTTATTAATTATTCTTGAATTAATATGTAAAAGATTAAAACGCATAAATACATATACGTAGGTACATAATTCTAGTTGGAGCGCTAACCTAGTGATACACCGCTACCCGTGAACTAATTTTTATATTTAAACTCTGAACCATTTAATTTACCTTCGTAAATTTAATCAAACAACATTCTTTTAAAATTATTGAGAAAAAAAATCAATTAAAAAAATATTCATTGAAACAAACAAAAACATTTATTATTTATTATTTGTGGTAACGATTTTTTAAAGAGCCATAATTAATCAGGATTTTTTTAAAAGGAAAATCGATATTCTGACATCGATTTGCATGTTTTGATACATCTAGAAAAACGAAGTTAAGTAGGTATATTAATACAACAAAAAATATATTTTATAAAAGCATAGAATATGTGCACATTCAACATTTTTTTATATTGAAATAAATATAATTTCAAACTGTAGTTTTGTTACATTTTATTAGAAATATTGCAAATTTTCTTTATTAGTCAATAAAATACTTACCAATACTTGTCTTGGTATTAACTACTTTTTTTATTTAGGCCTATTACATTTAACTTTTATTTTATTATAATTTGCTAAATTAATTAGTAATAAAACTCTTTTTTGTTTCTAAATATTTTTTTTAATTGATTTTTCTTAAATATCTATTTTTTAGTTTTCATTTTTATCATATATATTTTTTTTATTTTTTGGCTATCCCTATTATAATTTTTACATTTATAATTTTCGAACATATATCGATGTCACTAACATATTATTTAGCTTTAATTTCGTTTATAAAAAAATACGAATTAAATATTTTTAAATAATTATTTATATTATTTATAAATTATCTGGCAAAGAAAATGAAATATTAATAATAATGTTTAATGTAGAGCTCATTTTCTTTATTTAGGCCTAATTTAACGGCAAATTATATACAGGATAATACTAATTTATACATTAAAACTGTTAAAATAAAATATTAACAAATGATTTAATTAATACAATTTTAATAATCAATTAAATCAATTATTTTTAATTGTTATAAACAAAAAACTAGTAACAAAACAAAACAAAACGCTTCCTTCCACGCTTTGTCTTCCCATCCTCTTGCCCATTCACCACAACTAAAATGCAATCACTTTCCCATTCCTTAAACTTTTAATTCCTAAACAGCTCCCAATCCATAAAAATCCATCGCCTGGTCCTGGCAGCCATGATGGATGGCAGCCATGATTGCGTGCCTAGGGGATGCTCCACCCCCCTTTCAATCATCGCGGCACGAACTCTTCCCCTGCGTGCCCGCCTAGCTCATTTCAATAGCAAGCAGTCACTGCCATCTGTACGATATTTGCCTGAAGTCTTGACCGATGTAGCCTGTTGAGTAGTGGCCTCGCGCTAAATAGTTGATCGTCTTGCACCTAGAGGGAACCACGGTACAAACCGGCGGGATTTACGAATTGGTTGGCGGAGGGAAATGTGGAGTTTGATGGGGATTGACGGCAGTTACAAGGCAGGAGGAGTTTGATTGTAGGATGGATGTTTGAAAAAGTGGAGTTTGATACTTTTTAACTCTTTTAAACTTGATTATTTTAACTCATACGAGTAAATAACGTTTGTAAACTTAAAAACTATTAATAATACATAAAATTTAATTGTTTAAAAAAACCTAAAATACATATTCATGTTCACGTATGTAATTTTAAATTTGCATTTCATTTAAATAAATGAGTTATAATGTTTATATTCAAATACACATGTTTGTAATAAAGAAATTATATATTGTATAGAAATAATATTAATAATTTATGACTAAATTTATTAGACAATTGTTTAGAAATAAAAAGACTGAAAAGAACTAAACCAGTTGATTTGTCATCCAAATTATGAATTAAAAACAACATAAAACTGAAAGAACTCCAATTAATTTCTCGCACGTTATTTTAATTTATTACCTGTGCTTGTTGGTTTTTTCTTAACCAGTTGTAAATAAAGATTTAAATAAAAAATAATCAATAATGTTTTTGAACTATTACTGTTCATCATTTCATTTTTCATTTTCTTTTACATCCCAAGTCTAAAGGTATATTTGTTTAAAAATATATTTTCCACAAACTTCTCACAATTTTATAAAAATATGTTTTTGGCCAAAAATGTTTTTAATATAAAAAATATTTGACTAAGAATATTTTTTTTTGTTGTAAAACTTTAAATATAAATGCAATAAGCTATTTTTGACATTAACTTGATATATTCATTGTTAATGATCTGAGTGTAATAAGAGTTCTTGGGCTCAAATTCGAGCGTCATCAAATATTATAAACAGATATTTATATAATAATGCGTCCGAGTGGTTTGAAATCAAATAAATATAAACAGATGTAACAAATAAAAATGTTTAGAAAATATCAAGACGTCGATTCATATCACAGAGATAATTTGCAAGTTAGTGAAAAAAGAATATTAATTGTGTATTTATAATAGCATACTGAGCCATTGTCGAAATATTACCATTTTGTGGAAGAATATCAAAATACACAACAATTAATGAATATTAGGGAATAATTTTAATTTAATATCATATATGAAAATAACAAACACCGTGTGTAAATACCATTTTGTCCATCACTGGCGAAGACATATGACATCGGAGGTTTAGTTATAATTATATGAGTGGTTATAGCGAGAAAGTGTGGAAAAAAAATATTAATGTAAAAATATATATTTTTTGTGATTTGTATTGAGAATTCCAATTCCAATAGAATATATGTAGCTGGTACCCCTTGACGCGGACGTGCGAACAGGGGCACGTGCAGGGGCATGCGCGTGCGCGGACCGGGTAATCGCGCGTGTTGAGTGCGTGCAGCCGAAATTAAATACGCGTTCATTGCGATCCGGCCTCGTAATGGCTTACGGGATTTCACTTTGCGGTGCGGGTAATGGATTGTAATTGCAGCGCTAGCCACCGGTGTCATATGAGGTATCCGCGCCATCCCAGGGAAGGATGGAAATGCGGCGCGACGACAGCGGGAATTATACACATCAATTTCAAATTATTTTATAAATACGATAGTTGTATAATTATAATAATATTTTAAAAACTTATAAGAAAGATGATGTAATAATATTAATTATTTAGGGTTGGTTTACAATTTACATATTTTTTTCGTTTTGGTTGTCCACTCATTTGTCCAGACAGTGGAACAACTAGAATTTTAGAAAGGGGGAGATTACATTACATATGTAAATATTCAGTAAGTTATTCATTGTTTCATCATTCATTAATACAATTTTTTGCTTGTTGTTGTTATTCCTAAATAAATTTGTAAAAAACATTGATCGAACAGCGGGATTTGGGCACCATAGGTACCGACTACATGAGGACATCAGAGCTCATGCCCACAAGAACAATTTTCTATAGAGCAATGCCTCCAAGGCATTACTTCCCTGAATTGTTATTATTCTACCTCCTTCCATTTTTAAGTGATCGACTACTACCACTACCACTAGTACAGCCACAATTACAAATTAAATAAGAGGCAATAAGAGTCCATATGACCGGTATTAATGCGCGTTTTAGGAAATACCGGCGATCCTGAGACGGTAGAACTCAGTCCCGTTCTGCGTGTGGTCTAATTATTGGCTTGCTGAAACCAAAGCACATTTTGGAAGAGATTTGGCTGCTCTGGATTATGCTCTGGTTTAGTGGGTCAGGAATTAGAGCACTCAAAAGTGGTCTGCTGAAACCAGAACACATTCTGGATTAATTTTGGGTGCTCTGGATTGTGCTGTGGTTTCAATGTATCAGGAATTAGAGCATTTTGAAATGTTTGCTCTATTTATTAGTATGTAAAATTAATTTTTCTTTCTAATTCGGATGCATAATTTTATAATGTAAAACTGTTATATTTTTTACATAAAATAATTAGGGAAGCAGGAAATTACGAAAATAATATTTTACATGTTAAATCCTTCTGGTGTTATAATTACAACCCTGTATTCTACTAATATACATTAGTAGAATTCACTTATTTCTTCTGCCAATAAAACGATTTTTTATAGGAGACAAAATTAAACGTCAATTCGTCTAAAATATAGTAGGTATTGGAATAATCAAGAAATATTACACAGATTAAAGATTTTTACCACAATAGTTAATGTAAAAGTCTTAAAATAAAAAATTGATACATTGAAAAAAAAACATGTAGTTATATATTTAAATATCATGTTGAAAATATAAACCTAATGTTATACTGGATAAATCACATGTTTGTATTTTGAATAGCAGAATGAATCGAGCATGTATTATAGTGGAGTACAAGATTGGATTTGGGTAGGAGTATGTAGGCATGTACATTAGTTATTGAGTAGTGATGTTTCCATGGAGAGAAGCATTTATGATTTAAAGGGCAGGCAATAATTCAGCCGGTGGAAGAATATTGAAACTTTGCGGAGTGACGAGATATGTGCAGTGATAGGTTGTTGTATCGGTGTTCATATATTTGAGAATTCGATTAGTTTGGCCGAACGTGCGGTAAACCGATAGTCGGGCTTGGAACGCGGCGCGGCGAGTGCTATCGCGTTTCCGGAGTATCCGGAGCCTGCCTCCCGGACCAGCGCAGATTGTTTTACCTCGATTAAAATTCCGGCCGCACGCTATCGCCCCGCGCCCCGCATTTTCATGAACTGGCGGCGGCGGTGTCGATGGTCGTCCGCTATCGATTCGCCCGAACATTGATGAATTGTTTTCATCATGTGCGATTACATTGCCGTGCTATTTCAATTGCCTTTTCAATGATGCCTCCGATATGTAAAGCCATAAATCAGGCTGTCGGTGCTGCAACTAGCAACCTGCACTCGCAAAGCAACAGCGATGACCAGCAGCACCGTATATCATTTTTGGTTCATCAAAATGCGCTTTTGATATTTTATCACTGGACGGATGTGCGCCCAATGATTTCGAACCGACGTGTATTTTAAGCGGCGTGGAAAATGATGAATGCGTGATGGATATTGCGTGCTTTGTTTCCCGTCAACCGATGATAATTTTTTAATTAAAATTTACAAAATTCAAAATCCATTTTCTGCTTCCGCTACTCTCAGCTTCAAAACCTACCATTACACATCTGGGGGACAATGTTCATGAAGGAACTATTTTCTGTAGATCATTTTTAATTAAAATTTACTTACTTTCTTGATTATTGAATCTTTCTACCTTTCGGTGTAAATTTATCAGAGAAGAGCGAATATAGGGTAGTGTCTTCCATATGTCTTTCCACTGTTTTCTATCCTTTGCCAGCCTTGGTATTTCATCCTTCCATGCTTTTCTGGGCCTACCTCTATTTCTTTTTCCGAATTCTCTCTTCAAATATTCTTTTTGTTAGCCTGTTGGTCCATTCTTTGTACATGTCCTATCCACCTTAATTGAACTCTGTTTTATTGTCACCTCGATTGGTATTACATTTAACTGATCTCTGTATATTTCATTCCTTATCTTTCCTTACATTTTTCTTAAAAACCTCATATCAGTATTCTTTCATTTACTTCTTTACCTCTCTGTTGTTGCCCAGCTTGCACACGTAGGTAAAGGAAAGATGAAATTTACAAAATTCAAATTCAAAACCATAGTTAAAGTACTTAATTTCTCAATGTTACTTACATTTTAGTAAGCATTCTGACAGCCTTATAATATTTGATTAATAATAGTCAACTTCGTGATTTTAATTCTTCACTCAGTTCATATAGGATCACAAAAACCAATGTAGATAGTAGTGTATCTTTTATTACAATTTACGAAGTTTAGTCTTCCATACTTTAGCTTTTTTATTTTAATAATAAAATCTAATAATTTTATCCGTTTTTCAATTAGTTTACCATTATACATTGAATCACTATATTTTTATTTGTTAAAATATTTATTTTGAATATGTGGTCCATCTATGAATATTATTAAGATTAAGATCAAAACCATAATGAGAATATAAAGTTTTTTATTAATATTTATTTTGTGCTGTTTTGTGTGTATTTAATTTTAAAATTGGTGCGTTCGTATTTCCCGGCGCTGCCTGTAACACCGGCCGCGTCGTACGAGAAGGGAAAAAGTTGAGCGGTTGACCGCCAGGGACGTGCGTGTCGGTGGCATGATTTAATGGCGAGAGCGTCCGGAGGCGAGCAGGAGCTCTGGTCATTCTTCAGCCCTCTAACACAATAACCCTTTTATCCTATGACACTGGGCGGAACGGGCCCGACTTTTGTGTTTCAACCCTTCCATCGCACATTTCATTTCCATTCAGACATACGCAAAATGGCCGGGAAGAAAATTATCGCCCTTTGTTATTCCATTTTATTCCACTTTCTACTTCATAGCTCCAAAAGAATTTATTTTCATTCGCTATAGACTCATTCCTTTGTTATTTTGAAAAATTCTGCATCATTACTGCTTTATATCAAATATAACTTTTCTCTTAAATAATTAAGCATATAAATGTAACTAAATAAAATATTCATTATTTTCATTCCGTTCAAAACCATGAGCCGTTCTCTCTTCTCTTTATTGTTAATATGGTTACCACTATTGACTGTTTGATAACACACCGATTGTTTGTGTGAAAATTATTAAAATATGTGTCAAATATATTAATTTTAATGTGGTCGCCTAATAGATATAGTGTGTAACTCGTCAAAATAAATATCCATGCTGATATATGCGATCTTCGACTACGTCTCGTGCCACAAAAATTATATTCACATGGAAATGAATGCTTCTCTGCACTCGATACACAATATACTATTACAAGCATTTTTCTAATAACCAGGGTTAACCCGATTTAAATCAATTGTTTTTTTTTAATTAGGAAAAAAATACAAATTATAATAAAAAAAATATTATTTGCTACAAAACTAATAACAGTAACCAAAATATATTCTGTATATAATAATATCTTAAAATAAAATGATATATTTATCATTTTAATTGTCATATAATAGAAAAAAAAATAGAATAATTTAAATATGGAACTAGAAGTACACATTCTTTACTAGTCTTCCTAGTTTTATTCAGATGAACCGTTTTGGTTTTATTTCATATTTCGTTTTCATTTATGAAATAATTAAAACATGATTTATTGGTTTTTGCCTACCCTACTAATAACATTTTTGTCTAAAATATATCTACTAAAAATGAGATATTACAAAAGTACGAACTACTCTATGCTGTAGATTTACTACCCCCTTAATAATTAGGTATTACCCTCAATAAATCTAGGTAGATTTATTTTATTTTGTCTAATAAAGAAATATGGGCTGCATATTAAATTTAAATTTTTTACATGAAGAAATCTTAGTAGATTAGGTGGGGAGCGTGTTAAAATGAAATGATAAGATCCCTAGCCACATATAGTGCGTAATGTAGTTTCTTGTTTAATTACTATTATTAAATTAGGTAAGGAAAATCCCGCTCTCTGTGTAGTGTGTAAAAAATCTATCTGTATACAACACCGCAGTGAAACAAGGGCGTAAGTGGCGAAATGAGATTCGCATGTAAATGTAACACGGGGCCATGCTGAAGTCATCTTCACAGGGGTCCAACTTTTAATTTAATCACAGGAGTTGACGACACGGGAGGGACAGTGTGCTCTCTCTCGCTCTCTCGCTCGCTCTCTCTCTGCCGGGCGCTTCCGTTTCCGCCGCCCGCCGGGAGAGGGTTACACTACGTTTACACTACATAAATATATCAAATTGTAAGGCGCGCAAGCCACCAACAGTTTGGGAAAGCTCCACTGAAATCTAAGATCCCAGGAAATGTGTGCAGAGGTGAGGGTCTTACGAATATTGTCGATACCATTATATCGTCCTAATGCGTGAATAAGGATTTACATTTTTAATTTTGGTGTATTTTCATGTTCAAAAAATATCAATACGTGAACGAAAAATATAAATAGTCAAGTATTACTTTAGTGAAATATAAGCGTATAACAAACCGTTCAATAACCGGGGATGCGTCGTTACAAAAACACAATTATTTTAATTAATTTTTATTTTTGATGAAACAAATATAATAGTCTTCATACCAATTATAACCAAATATATTACATTGATTACAGAATAAAATTTTTTGCAAAGTGTCAAAGAAATTACAAAACTAAAAATTTCATGTGATACTTGATAAAATAGATTCTTAATAAATGTCACCAAAAAACACAGTAATCTAATATTACAAAACAATGCTAATTTTTTTTCAAAGATATCTAGATTGAATTGCAATATTGTTTCAGCCCCCTGGATTTAACATTCCGCCTGTTTTTCTAAATCGCTAATTAGAACATTTTTGAAACTATCATTTCCATTTATTATTTTAATAATTTCTTTAATTATAACTTAAGTTTACAAGTATTTAAATAAACAAGTCAGTACGATTTTACAATTACAAATTTAGAGAACTGAATTGTAGAATAATTTTCTGAATATAGGAATACATATTAGAATATTGCTATTTTTTTAGTACCCATAATAATTTTTAGAATTAATACCCTGATTTTCCTCACTTAACAATCTAAGTATAGTTATCACAAGACTGTAACATTTCAGTTATAACTTTTAAATAAATATTACAATATTTTATATATAATCTATTCATAACATTTATAAAGTCTGTTTGTTGCATTATGTTGTGTGAACTCTAATGAATTTCCAATAATTTTCTCGCTCAATTTCTTCCATATTTAGATTCTCTTTTTCGAAACAGATAAGCCCACGTGTATTAAAGTTCAAAGTACTTTCCTAATCCTAATGTATTTATAATTACAAAATAGCCTTGTAGTTAGGTCCCCGTTTCGGAAAGCAATTGTCTTGTTCGTAGAACGACGCCCTCTAATTTTCTTGTGAGATTTTGTTTATTGAACGCGGTTGTAAACGCGATGGTGGTTAGGGCTTAGAACACGAAGTGCGACTGTTTCACGCTCTTTAAGATGGTTCATTAAATAAATCTCATTGAAATTAGAATTGAAGCCATTACAATCTATCGATTTGCAAGCATTTTTATATTCGCCCAATAGATAAAATTGTTTATGACATTTCTTATTCTTAACGTCAGTTTCAATGTCATTATGGTATGCCATCAATGAATATAAAAAATATAGGTGTGCGTAACTTACCAAACAGGCTGTGGGAAAATATCAAAGCAATGTCACTAAAACAACCTGTTCTGTGTGTACTGACATATAGACTAAATATTTGTAAGCTTGAGGAAAAATAAGAGAAAGTTTACTAAACCTAAAGATACTTTACTACAAAGTAACCGCCGTTTTGCCGTTCTGAATTTCTCTCCCATTTGTAAATATTTTGACAGTTGAAATAAACCTAACGGTCTGTTTCGCGATTCTTGATTTAAAATAATACACATTCGTTTAATTATAGCAGATGATACGATTCGGCAACGAGAATACAATTTACATTAAGATCACTATCGCCAATTTGCACATAAAAATTTATTGTAAAAAATGTAATACGTGATGTAACAGATCAGTAAAAAATTAAAAAAAATTTACTTCCCGACGTTATTTCCAGTCACAGTCAATATGAAAAATTACAATTTGTAGTTGTTTTTAGTCCAAAATCTTGGTTTTTGGAAATAGTGCATATTGATAGACGTGATGCATTTATTTAAAATATGAGAACAGAATTAATTATTTGATTTCGTTCTTGAGATTTTTATTTTCAAAGTTACACTTCAAAAAAGTGTGTATGTTGGGTATATGTCTAAAGTGGGTAGAGATACAATCTCAACGATTATACCAGTTGATTCTAGAGTCGTATACTTTTCTTGGATTGATTTGTTAAAAAATAAGAAAACGAAAAAATCGGAATTTCAGTTATTCGCTCTACAATTTTTTTCTCCAAAATTCTTATTTTTTGGAAATGAAATTTGAAAATCGAGAAAAATTAAAGAAGTCCTGGATTTTTTCGATTAGGGCTATCTTTAGTTTTTCCTTTCTAAAAATTGTACCGTTGGGATATATATCTGAAAACTGGCATACTTTTAATACATACATCTAATTTTGCCCGTAGAATCGATTGGTGGGCCATATGCTTGAAAAAATGAAATCCAGATCATTTGCATAAGGAATTGTTTTTAATTGGAAAAAGATTTGCGAAGTTGGATTTGAACCCAGATCTCACACTCCACTCAATTCGAGTCGGAGTGCACTGACCAAGTAAAGCCACCGCTATTCATATCTAAAATATGTGCTTCATTCATTTATTAAAATGAGTGGAATGAAAATTGGCGCAGCCAGCAATGAATCGTACCAACTGGTGATATATTAATTGAATTAAACGTCCAGCATTGCGGAGATTCTGCGAGAAAATATTTGAATCCTGGTGGAGATAGGATCGTGTAAAATGCAGTTTTAATTAGGTTGCGACTGGAGTGTAGTATTTGGTTGTTTACGGGCCACGCGGCTGGCTCTGTTGCTGCTGAATTATCAACACTTGGCAATCTCCCCGCCGGCGCGCAAGCTGGAATCATCGCAGTGGCCTCTGGAAGCTTACGAGATCTTCAAAAATTGATATTGCCATAAGGGTTCCATTCATGCTATAGTTTCCCACTTCATTCACTTACAAAATGTATAAGCTCAACAATGTTTTCTGATTACTTTATTGTTTCATAATTCAACATTCCTTTTATTTTTTGCAACTTAACAGATTATTTTCAATACTCTTCGAAATAAATGATACGTTGTTTTTAAGTATTGTTCTTCGAACGGTAATGGAAATTTAACAGATGTGCCATCTCTATGTGGAAAAGGAAGAAAATAAATTGAAGGAACAAACTTTTGTATGTCTCTTTTTAATGGGGAATATGACCATTTTTTTTCTTCCATACCTGTATTTTTTTAAATTGCTTAATTGTTGATAATTCCGGAGAAAAACTATAATAAAGTCTTGGACAGGGGATATGTGATATCACGTAGGAGACACAGAATTTGAATTCATTTGGTAGGTTATTCAGGTTCCAGTTTTATATCTATGTATCTAAACACTAAACAGCCTTCAAAAATCATAGGACATTGACAATTTTGACAGATCAGGAGTGGGATTTTATAACTAATAACAACTACAAATAACAACTGCATTTGTTAAAATATCAATTGTCAAATGTTACCATGGCGAAAATTCAAATCTGCAATGAATTCAAGACATTCCCACATCATTGTGGATTTCTAAAATGTTCTTTATACATGTGTGAGTATATATAAGTTCATGTTAACCATAAATAACCACTACTGTTATAGAATAGCAAGTATCCTTTGATGTTAATATTTGCAATTGATATCATAAAAAGTCCAAATGATAGCAACCCAAGTTATAGAATTTTAAATGGTAATTTCAGTGAATTTATAAGATAATAATGTCATTATTAATGGTAGTCACAATGGTTAATTTTAAATTTTTATTCTGTTTTACCTTCAATTCGACAATGGTCATATAGCCCACTTGGTGAATTTTTGGCACACTTTCTGTGGTAGCGGTTGGTTCTGTGGTGTCCACAGCTGATTTCTTGAAGTATGTCAAATTAAAATTTTTACCGCCTGTGTTGATGGTTAGAGAAATATTCTTTCTTGAAAATACCACAGTTTTGTAGGTAAACATCCAATTAAATAACTCCCACTGAAATCGCTTCCAATTACAATCGTGTTCGATAAATGTGGAGTATTAATAATCGGGCATGTTGTCATCTCCACAAAGCTCGCAGTGTCCTTCACGGGGCCAATTAGCGTCACCGGGTGTCGGCCCCGTGGACGCCGGCGTCACGTTGGCTGGCTACAGCTAACGACCTCCACGTGCTCCCCGACCTGACAAATCGACGTCGCGACGCTCCTCGTCGGCTTGAGAGGGAGATAATTACGGAGTATTTATAGGAGGACTTGTCTTGTACGTTATGCTACGATAACCTGCCAATGTGATTTGTCTTTGTAGGTTAGGGGAAGTTCTAGTGAGGTGTTTTTTGTTGGAATGTCTTACAAGATCGGTACAGCCAACTGTTTTATAAATATAAATAAATATACCTCTACACTCATTGTTTTCTAAGGACATTGAAAAATAAATAAATACTTAGATACCTCACGGCTTATTACCTGTTATTATTTTTACTAGACGTCACTTCCAAGACTCACTAAATAGCCTGGAGAATAAACACCAGTAGTTATTAAGATTTATGAAGAAATTCCATACATTATAGTTATTTAAGTTGCAAGTAATGTAAGCACATTATAACCTTCGAGAAGATACGAATTGAGACGGAACTCGAGGAGCCGAAGTTTATGTACCATACGAGAATAATTGTATTAGGTACATACATTTCGAGCAGCTTATTACATTTTCGAGCCGCCAAAAGCATTAACTTCAAATAATGTTAATGTATTTTTAAAATGTGGACCCCTTGACTGTTCAGATTTATTTATTTGGAACTTTTGGACCCTCAAACTTATATGAAAATTGTATCATTTTCATATTTATTTTGCTAGTAGATACTTATTTCTATAAGACTCCGTTGACAAAGGTAACCTAATAAGAAATGATATCAAAAACTTACATGTTGCTTTAAAAGTAAGATATACTTACGTGAAAACTGGCGCAGAATAGTATTTTGTGCAACAAGTGCAAAAAGTCGCCTATTTCCCACGAGGTGAGAATAGTACTGGAATCACATAAAGAGGGATATAGGTATAGTGGCACACTTTACTTTTTCTACGATCACACTGCTAAACAAAAATACATGTATGAAAATTATAAAGATATCAGGGATAATATGGCGCAGATAACCCCATAAAAAATGAAATGATGTTATTCTTCAAACTGCACATGCGCACTATTGGTGAATACTGTGAGACATAATTTCTTACACTGCAACCCACGATTGTGGAAAATACGTAACTTTGAAGTTTAGTATAGTGTGAGAAAAATGTCACTTTTCATAGTTCTTTCATTTCATGGTAAAGTACCGTTTTCATATTACTCAATTTTTAGTTATAAAATTATTAATAACTACACAAATGAAGAGTCATATTGTATGCCTCTAATATAACCTTCTCCATATCTAGTCTCGAATCAAGAATCCTGACGCTGCATTCCTCCATTTTTTCAGAACTCGGTCTTGCCTTGTTAAAAATACGTGGAATGGTAGGAATGTTACGCAATACATGCATTACAATCCAAATCCCGCGTTCTAAATTCCATAAAACTCAGAATAAATTTCCGTCTGGAGGAGAATTTCCGTAGGTTGGTCGTCAACGTCACTCATTGTCACCGCGCAGTAAAAACTCCTTGACAAACCGCAATTTAACTGTCTCATTATACGCCAGCGGACAACTCGCGAACTAAAAAACCATCGGCCTTATCTCCGGCATCGAAATGCGAATCCGAACCGTCTCGCAGACAAAAACACCGACAGCCCGACAGGATTTTATTTAAATGATTAATAATTGGTTAGCGTTTCAACTACAGGCCGAACCAACCTGCAATTTTATTGTTTTTATTACGTGTGAACAAGCGAAAATATTTGGAGGAACATAATACAGCTCCTCCAAATTACACAGGGGTAAAAATATTTATTAAATTCATATTAATCTTTTAAAATTTCCTCCAGTTAGATTATGAGAAATTACAGTTTTATTTAAATAAATATTTCACATTACCATTTATTTCTGAAAATTGCTTACTTTACATTTGATAATTATTGTTCGAAATTAAGTGAAAAAATATTGGAGTCAAAAGAAAGTAATTTTGTTCATGAAAAGAATATGGGAATTTTTATTTTCGATGTTCTATTTAACAGAAAAAAAAAACTGTAAAACGTCGACGTGAGCCTTGTTGAAGTTATTGGTCTTTATAATGAGTTGATCAAGTTTGTTAAAAATGTGCATTGTGCAAAATTAATTTGATACTTACAAATTAAGAGGGAAGCATGCAAAAATTGTAAATTGTCGAAAAAATAAGAAAAAATTTCGCCATTATGATGATAATGACGGTAATTTTGTGATTTCATCGATGTGTGAAAGAATTGTTAAATTCAAAAGCAGTTGGTAATAATTTATTGATACGTAATATTTTATACTATAATACCTGTAATGTATATTACCGAAATGAAAATGATAATATAAATGACATTTCCCCGGCCTTCCCTGATGTGGCAGCAGGTTTTTTCGCGACATTACAGTTTGAAAGCAGCGAGATGTAGTGCATTTTATTTAGGTGTTTACCTACCGGTTTTTATCTTTGCAATGTGGCATGTAATTCTCTTTTTTGGCTATTATTGTCACCTGGCTGAATAAGGTTTTTCTCTTTTTGTATAATTTTCTCTAGATGGTAGCTCGTATGAACAGTGTAGTGTCTATATACATGCTAATATCAGTAATTACACAAATAAGCGTACCATTACAATAATTAGGCTTACACGTTTTATTCTTCAGTTTTTAGTAATAATATTAATAACGCTATGCTAGTGAGTCTGGTAATTATGAAAGCTTCCATAATAGGACATTGCACGTTAGGAAAATAGAGCAGTATGCATAACGACAGACAGTTATCTCCTTTCCAAATCTGGCGCTTCTAGGAATTCGTGTAGTGCGGACCAGGAAGTATGTTTTATGGAGCAAGTTGCTGGAACGAGAACGCGGATGACCTTTGAACTAGACCCTGCGTTTGAACTTGGCCTGTTGGCCGTGCGTAACTGTTCCAACAAACACTCAGATCTCTATGCAGATTACAATTAAAATTTGATCTATTGCCTTTGTTCTTCACGAAAACAACACTTACATTCCACAGAAAGTAAAAATATTAGCTACATTTTTTGGAATTACTTGTTAACTTCCACCACGGTAGCGCAGCTGCTTGATCTTTTAGATTATGATTTAGATTTTAATAGTGATTATCTTTATAAATTTTAATTCTTGATTTTATAGATTATGTATCTTACACTTAACAATTAACGGTAAACTAAAAATATCTGTTAGAGGATGTAAACTGTCAACCTGCAAGTAAAAATTGTCTTATCTGTAAATCTTGAAACCTTGTTCCATTCTTCTTACGAATATCGTACCAATTATGATAATATTTCTAAAGAATGTTAACACTAGAATTACGAATCCATTATAAAGAAATAAGTATATCAATTCTTTCCAAATTCTTACTCTTATCATTTTATTTGATAATGCGTTATGTTCATAATAGTTGATAAACATTAACTTTCACATAGAAGTAATTTGGACTAGAAAAAAAGAGACAGAAGTGTGTTAAATATTTTTTTAAATTTTTAATGTTTGTAGTTGAATTTGATGGCTCCTGTATTTGGCGTTTCGGGGAAAGATAGCAATCAAAGAGAATGCGAAATTTTGGCGTGTTTGTGTGTTTGTGGTAGGGCGGTAAATGAGACGGTAGATCAGGTTTCTCATTTATGAATTCCTGGTTTTGGGTAGAGCTGATTACCCCGGCCGACTTCTAATGGCGCGTGCATTGCACACCACGTGTACCCAAATGACATCCTCGTCTTCGTCTTCAAGTCGAACATGTGCCTGTCACAAATGTCACTCATTCCTTCACAAACACACAGCACGTACAGGCACTTGAACGCTAAGACACAATGGCTAATGTGTGTTTGTTGTGATTGCAGGTTAGGGAACATCTGCATCAGAGCCGGTAGTCGTCGCCTCGTGGATCCTGCAGTGTTTGCAATGTGTCATAGAATAAGTGGTGTAATATTGTGATTGGCAGTTGATTAGTGCGTGCAAGCTGGGTGATAGTGCAGTTGGGTTGGGGAGTGTGGATACTTGGAACAGTGATAGCATGAGCTCATACTTCGCCAACTCGTACATCCCGGACCTGCGCAATGGCGGCGTGGTGTCGGCAGAACACCCTCACCAGCACCAGCACTACGGCGCGGCCGTGCAGGTGGCAGCGGGCCCCGGAGGCGGCGGCGGCGGCGGCGGCGTGCAGGGCGACCCGAGCGGCTGCGGCGGAGACCCCAACGTGGTGGGGCTGCGCCAAGGCATCCCGCCGCACCACTACGGCGGGCCGCCGGCGGCCGGGCAGCCGCCGCAGGGCATGCCGTACCCGCGCTTCCCGCCCTACGACCGCATGGACATCCGCAACGCGGCGTACTACGGCGCGCAGCAGCAGCAGCAGATGGACGGCGGCGGCTACCGGCCGGACAGCCCGAGCGCGATGCACATGGGCGGCAACGGCAACGGCGGCGGGCAGCCCAACGGGCACCAGACGCCCGTGGTGTACGCGTCGTGCAAGCTGCAGGCGGCGGCCGTGGGCGTGCTGGGCGCGTCGGGCAGCCCGCCGCTCGACACGGGCATGGCGCACATGGGCCACGCGGGCCACGAGCAGCACCACCACATGCAGCAGCAGCACCCGCCGCAGCAGCACGCCCCGCAGCACCACCAGGCGCAGCCGCAGCCGCCGCAGCAGCACATGATGTACGCGCACGGCGTGCAGCAGGCGCCGCCCGGGCCGCCCATGCACCAGCAGCACCCCGGCCACCAGGCGCCGCCGCCGCCGCAGCAGCCGCCGCCCAGCAACACCGCCTCGCAGCTGCCCTCGCCCCTCTACCCCTGGATGCGCAGCCAGTTCGGTAAGTGTCAATCCCAGCCTGACATCTCTACCTTCACCCGTAAAGCCATCCATCTCTCACCAGGTGAAACGCTTGCACAACAGTGAGCGAATTCTTGCGTAACTTTCTAAGACCATTTTAACATGGAAAGCCACAAATTTCTTTTGTCAGACACTTTTCAAAAATGCAAATTCCATTGCATGCTTTAATTTGTACGAAAAACGGAGAAAGCTAACATTGTCAAACCAAACTAGGCCTGGAAATAACGACATAGAAATCATTTCAGCTGATACACTATAGAATAAAATATAAGATTTGAAACAAACAGCCACTAGACACAAAGGACAGTATTAATATATATGAAATATAAGTAAGTGAAATAAAGATTAAATTCTATTTCTATAATATGTGAGGCTTCACTAGCTATATGTTGTGGGTTCAAATCCTACAAAGTACACACATGAATCTTGAATTTCATCTTACAATATACATTCGTTTGGATATGACAAGTCGTCAAAAATTAACGAACAAAAAATATTTGCTTATGAAGATGAGAAGTAGGTAATAAATTTGCTCATTCTTTTCTTGGGTCAGTCTGCTCGTATTTGGTTTCCGGAAAGCCAGTGTTGAGATTGTTGACCCTATGTGAATAGACTCGTTACTCGTTGCGAAATGCTAAATGGCTGTCCCGCTGTTTTATTGCTTACCTTTTGCCGGGCGGCTGTAGACGAGATATTTCCACGTCACTTTATGACACCCTGACAGCATTGTCTGCCTGCCGAGACTCTGGCTCATTTCCTCGTTCCATGCAACAATTTTCCCTATGCAGATTAGTTGTGACTTTTCTCTATCATGTTGCGGGTGTCCTGACGTCTTCCTCAAGGTACAAAAATATTAGAATTACATTACTTATAGAGTATATTCACTATATAATATATTTTTTATACTTTGTGTTAACAATTGCCTTATAATTACATCGAAAACAATTTAATAATATAAAATATTGTTGAGATATTTTTGGTATATTTGTTGTTATAAAATTGGTACTTTTAACAATTGCACCCCACTTTAAATGTCACATTGAGAACGTCAAATATTTTTAATTGTATTTTAACACAATTTATATAATTTCTGAGTAAGAAAACCTAGTATTTTTAATAGGATATTAATATTTCATAACTCATAATGTATAGATTCAAAAATATTTTCATAATATTTTAAATGCATATTGACAGATAAATGTGTCCAACTTCATTCAACAAAATTACCAAATACCACTTTTATATATTCCAAGATTACAATCTGTTATTTTTTTACTTATTAAATAAGGGAAGCAAAGTATAAAAATTAATATATTATACTCGTTTTATACTTGTTTTTGGAATACTTCTCGCTGCGCTCGTCGAGCCCCAAACAACTAATGGAACAATATACCTTATAAAACTTGTATAATAATATATTATTAATTTATACTTAGATATTTTGTCAGAGAAAATTAGAAATTGTTTGCTAAGTTAACCTAAGTTTCTCGAGTTAGCAATAGTGTACTATTTAAAATAAACATTCCATATAAAAAATTGAAGACAGGTTACAAACCCAAATTGTAATAATTCAATAATTCATAACAAAAAAAGTTAACCGACTTCCTAGCTCTTATAATTCTCGAATTAGCAATAGTGTACCACTTAAAATAAACATTCCATATAAAAAAAATTGAAGTCAGGTTACAAACCTAAATAGTAATAACTCATAATTTGATGGGATTTGAACTGGGGTGGTGAAATACAGCAGGCGATTGTTAAGAGTGGAATCTTAACGCTGGTAACGGCGAGGCTGTACTGCTGCTTGGCCAATAAACTGCTTCATAAATTGTGAATCAACAAGTAGCCTATATTCCGCCTCCGCTGCGGCACAACGCCGTCGCGGCTTTATATTGTTATTACCCGACGCTTATGGTTGCGATGAGAGGATAACGGATAGTTTGTACAAGGATTCACCTTATCACAACACCAGCAATAAAATAAGATAAACGGCTTTATTAACAGCTTCTCACTTTTCACTACTATGCACTTTGCGAATTATTCCTTATTTTCATCGACTTTCAAATTGAATATAATAGAAATTCATTCACGCAATATTTGGAATCAACAATATTTGAAATATATATTAAATTTTTTCGTTATAAATTTTTATTTACAATTAAAATTTGTTTTAGAATATAATTATTAGGTTTCGGTATTTAGATGTTTGCTGTTTTTATTCCTGAAGGGGCAAAATTAAGTCAATATGAATATCTATCATTTTATCGTAATAATCTCATTCGACTGCATATGTCCTTCGTAATTGAAAGATTATTAATTATAAAAGAAAAAAATATATAACTTTATTTTTTCATAATAAGGAGTTCTAATATTACTTAAATTTTAATTGTTCGTAATAAATAGACAATACCGTATCGAAACAAAATGTCACACTACTTTTTCAACATTGGGTGTAATTTCAATTTAAATTTTTTGTAGTTTAAGATTTAATACTTGACTGAAGTTTCAATAAATTGAGCAAATTCGTCTTCTTTAATTAATTGATAATTCAGAAAACAAGTTGGTTTAAAATTTTCGAAATTGAAACTCGTTTTAATTTAACTGATTTAATTTTTTAAATATTTTTCACACCAATATCTTTTATATTTCACTTTGTTTTACGTATGTATGTTTGTTATACACTTTAATATAGCATTTAAAAAGATAGATCAATATTTAGAAAAAAACAAGTGGTAGAAATTTAGTATGGCCAAATGCTCATGTTTTGATAATAAAATAAGCCAGTTGATTATATTATCTAGTGTTGTGCTTATGTTCCTTTTTAAATTGATAAGAAACATGTATTGTAGGAAAACAATAGCTGTATAATAATTATTACTACTAGCCTAGACACCCACTATTATTAACCTTGACATGAGAAATTGTTTTTTTTTACCGCTTACTTGGTAACCATGATCACCTAGGTCAATAAAACTATCACTTTTAAAGAACCTCAAGTCTCCAAATCCAAATATGGTTTGAATCATTTAACTCAAGAAAGGGTAAAGCGTGGATTCACAATTTAAATGTGCCCTTAAATTAAATGAGTAAATCAAATAAAACCAAATTAAAAATCAAACGTATGGTTGATAAATTGAAACATCAAATATAAAAACAAAGACTTTACTTTACTTACTTCATTTTTGTGAACATTAAGAAATAAGTTAATGTTCATATGAATAATAATAGTCTTCTCAATATTGGTATATAATATACTATTATAAAGATAAAAGAGAAATTGTACTTGAAACTTAGTGGAACATTAAAATTAAAATTTGGAAAATAAAATACATATATGGGTTGGTTATTCCACATTTTTTATGATCTTTCGTGTCTGATTATATCTCTATTTTATATAGATAATTTATGAAAAAAAAATGTATAAAATGAGTAATGATTGAAATTGCAAAAGATGAGTTCCGTCGCTTAGTGTTTGAAACAACATAGTTTTAAATGGTTTCCTGTTTTCTCAAAATAACTTAGTATAAGTCAATGTCATTTTATTTTTAGCACAGTCAGTATCTAAAAATAAAACATTATAAATTTCGTTGTATACTATAATTTTTATGACGTATGTTTACATTTCATACATCCTTAACTTAACACAAACACAGATATGCATACACAACAAGTTTTGATGTAAAAAAAAATTAAATATGTTTAGTGAATTATTCAGAATAACATAAAAAAATGTAGAAGTTTGGAGTTGTAAAACAGGCGATTTCACCACGGCAGCAAAGTTGCACGACGGCAGTGAGTTACTGGCACCTCGTGGCCTATTAAATAACCGTTTAAGTGATAAATGATGACTTGAGAACAATTTGATTATGAGCTGAAGTGGTCTTAACCCTTTCACTTACAGTTTTATGGCTTCTACAACTCTACTGTGTCAACAGGCCACTTCGCTTAATGGAGATGTTATTTTCTTACATCACGACGTCCCGCATACACTTCGAGGCGAAGTGTTTCATAAATTTTTATTTGATTCTTCTCAATTTACGCTAGTATTACATTAATAAGATAGGAGATATAGCAATTAACTTAATAGCCATCAAAATTAACTTATTTGGTATCAGAAATAGTAGCATAAGAAATGAAAAAAAGCTACTTATATTTCTTTAATATTAATCAATACGTGATTTCGGCAATGATTATTTAAAATAAGTACATAATTGATAGCGAAGGGTATTTTACATTTTGTTATTATTATGGTCAACTCTGATCCAAGAATCAATTCCATTCAACATTAAAAAAATCATTGATCAACGGATCCGTCTTATTCCATTAATCAAATTTTCATCATCTGTTTGTATCCTCGTTTTGACATAAGTATTTTGACATATAAAGTGCCACTGTTCAAAACTGCCTAACGTTTCAAAATGACTTAGTTTTCATAGCAAGTTCGGAAATTAAAATTTTTCATTACTGAGTGAGGAAAAGTGAATTTGTTTTTATAATTGGTATAAAAGCTATAAAATTAATATTTAAAAAATATAATGGGATTCTCTCGCAGTAGAATATTTTTTATTCATGTTTTACAGTGTATTCTAATATTGATCATGTGCAAGTAAAATGTTTCGAATTAAATTTGATATTTGAAGAAGTTTTGTTAGAAATGTAGCACAATTAGACAAAGAAATGTGATTTATAAATTTTATATTTAATTTGTGCAGTTTTTGATTTTTTATCTTGGCAAATTTTTTGTAAATAAATCATTGTTAAATGAAAGGCTTTTGATGTTGGCAGTTAAAAATTTTTGTTATAAATTGCGTATGTGGCGAATGCTTGATAAAATTTCAAAAATAATTTGAGAAAGATTAAAATATGCAGCATTAAATGTTTTATTTTTGTAAGTGAATCAATCCTTATCAAGAAAGTATTTTATCATAGCGTTGTTAGACATGTTCTCAAGTAATATTTCAACGTTAAAACATCTGGGTGATTTATCTAAAGAGCACTTTTAAATTTATCTGAAACAAGAAAAAACTCAAAACATCATTCATCAAGACTTACTTAATCTTTCCTCAAATATTTCTATATTTAGGAAATTTGCTTTCCATATAAGGCAATATTCCATATTTGTCGGGATACTTTTGTTGATGAGTGTACCTTCGCTCAAACTCTAATTCCTTCTCCCTCCACTGGTCGTCTCGAGGGAGAGGCAAAGCACCGAACCAATCAGATTTCGCGTTACAAAATGAGTGTGTGGGGAGAAAAGTCTATATCGAAAAAATAATTACTAAAATTGTTGATTAAAAAAAAGTTTGCTGGTTGCTAACGACAACTAGCGACAAGTTCGGAAACTAAGTTTTAAAATATCGTCGGATTATACTTTATACACTTGTTGGTTTTAGTTTTGTTGTAGCCATTAAAATAATGAACGAAGTAATTAGTAATTATGTTTGTAAACACTTTCATATTTATTTTTCTACTGTTCTCGTTTTTCACTCCGTTATTTTAATAAAATGAACACGAGCTCGTTGCTATTAAGTTATTAATGTAATGGGAAACGTAGGATTTTTATTTAATTTTTATCTTCTACAAATAGATATATAAAGTTCATTACTATACTACAATATATTACAGCCACAATTAATTTGTTCTTCGTTGGATTTATAAATTAGTTTTATCTTTTAATATTAATAGAAACATTGTATATTGACACGAAAATGTTTACATGGATTTAACGAAAACGAAATCTATAATAAAACCAAAACGACACATCTGAATTAAACTAGGAAGAGTAACAAATATTTTTTTTATTTTAGTTACGTTTCAATACTTACATTTTTCTTCTCCTATATGAGAATTAAAGTGATAAAATATCATTCCACTTTAAGTTTTTTTTAGAGTATGTAAGTAAATTCGTAGACCTTTCAGAAAATCAAAATTACCAGTATACTGCAAAATTCTATTATGTAAAGTTGCAATTATTCCCATATAGACATATGGAATACAATTATGGGGGTGCTCTAAGATATCATATTTAAATATTATACAAAGATTTCAAAATAAATGCTTACAACTAATTGTAAATGCTCCGTGGTATGTTACAAATGAATCAATACATTCGAATTTAAATATATGGATATTAGAGGACTAATAGAAACATACTCTAGTCCATATGAAAATCGCTTAACTTAACCATATTAATAATTTAGCACTAAATATATTAGACAATTCCTTAGAAATAAGAAAATTGAAAAGAACTAAACCTCTACATTTGGCATCTAATTATGAAGAATATAAAACTGTAAGAACTTCAATGGGAGTTATTTCTCGTACGTTCTTATTTAATTTATCACATTTGCTTCTTGTTTTATTATAATTAGTTGTAAATATTTAAATAAATAATAGAAACAATAATTCATATTTGATAAAATTTTAGAAAGTGTACAAGATACATTACTGTTGGTGGGTCTTATTTAAAGTCTATTATTATCTAATTTCTAACTTTCCTTTGTGCCTTGAAAATTATAACCAAACATATTATTACGTAACATGCACTGTCACCATCTGTAATTATATCACTTCTTATTTCATGTTAATTACCCAAGGCAGTTCAAAAACCCAAAAATAATAGTGGAACAAAAAGAGTCGTTTGCGATGCAAGCTTGAAAGTTTCTTCGGCATTATGGAAAAATCCGGGTGGATAAATTATTCACGTGGGGCATAAATCAATCCGCCAGGGCCGTATCGTATTGATTGCAAGTGCGTGGACATTATTATTTCGGGTATGCGTGCGACGAGGCGGGTATCAGTAGGTTCGGATCTCCAACACATATTTCAGGGCTCTTTCTTGTGTCGATGTGCTTGATTTTCCGTGAACGGGAAGGGGTACAGCACGCACGGATTCGTGTCGTGGTTTTCCGACCAAACGATAATGATTTATGAGGGCTGTTCCACAGGGTTCAGCTAAAATGGACGGGAATCAGGCTTTGTTCTAACATTGGTCATTCTATAAATATTAATGTAACTGTACCAAATATTTCCCAAAAAAAAATAACATGGAAATATGTATTATCAGTTAGCATTGTTGAATAATATTGGTAAGCAACGTTGCCGTTCAGGAAGATTGCAGAAATTGTTGTTGTTCTAGAAATTATAGCTTGATAACATATTCTACTAAAATACAGATAACTTTGCCACAATCTATTGTGTCGAAAAAAGGAAAAGAAAAAAAATGTTGATATCATTAGTAGTACCTACTTGACTTGATGCATATTTTAGAATGACTGCATTAAATATACAAAATATCTATTCACCAAACATTTCTCTTAATGGAAATTGTCAGGTACAATGACTTTTTAACAATAAAGTATTTGAAACTGTAATTAAATATAAATTATAATATTGAAAGAAGCTTTCAGAACTCATAATTAATAAATAGACAATATTTGGGTATTATTTAGAAAATATATTAAGTTAGTAATAAAATTCATAAGAAAAGTTAATGTACTATTTGAGTAAGCCAACTATAGTGCATTATCTACAATAGCCTGTCAGGTCAGGTAGTCTCACTAAACAGGTGAAGTGATGCCGCTATTGTACGGAAATTTTATAGATTCTGGAAGATTTCTACGAGATTCCAGAATAATTACACACATATAAATTGTCGCGACGGTCATTTTTGAAATAAGATTTTTTGACTGAAAAATTGTAGAAGTTTTTCCAAGAGAATTGTTTTAAATAAGAGCTTTTTAAGAACTTTTACAGAAGAGCCGTTATAAATTATCTAGAGTTCTGGAATTCTTGAGTAATGTTTTTTCAATTTGACTATAGAGAAAAGACGAGACTATTATTCGATTATTACTAAAACTGAAGCTCTAGTTTGTACTTTGTTTTGAGGAAAATTTCACGTTTACTACAACTTCCGACAATCTGAAATTTATTTTGAGCAAATAATTCTGTAGAAATAAATGTCTTTCGGTAAATCGATACATTGAAGATGAAATCGGTAAATCTACCGAAATATCGGGATAGGTGGCAACACTGGCGAAAATGGTAAAAACCTTTTACCGTACAAATAACATTTCCACAATCTGTAAAGACGCAAGAAATAGAATATAAGTATCACATGTTTGCATTGTTACAAAGTTTGGTTTAGAGAAGTATCTAATAAAGGATCATTTAATACAAATACATTGTAGTGAATACATGCAAATATAAAAAGCAACACCTGTAACAAAGCAGAGATTGCAGCAGTATCAGCAATCCAAGGTGTTTGATCCATCTGTACAATAACCGGGCTTATCAGCGGATACGGCGGATCGATGAATGGCTGAAGCTGAAAACAGAACAAAGAGTGTGGAACAATTAACAGTACAGGAAACCGGGTTATGATAACAGCGAATGGGCGGGCCGGCGGCGGCGGCGGCGGCGGAGTGCCCTTGCATGTAATCTGCCCGCGAACATCAGCACGCACTATTCACAACCAATACACCGCCATACATCATGCATCCACGCTCATTTTACCTGGGTTTTTTGGATTTGACACAACAATCACGGCTTTGGGGGGTCACGATCATTGCAACTTTTTACAGATTTGCACTCAACGTTTAATAGTTTTTTAATTATTTTCACGACACATTTGTAGAACTTTACTAGAAGGAACTGGGTCTCAAATATCTGAATCTTGAGTTACTTGTTTCGTAACGTTGCGTACCAATGTTTACCGTTTTATTCAACTAAACTTCGGATATAAGTTATGCTAAATAAAGAAAGAAAAATTAATAAACAAAACATATTATTCGAACATAGGTAACAATTTACTGTTAAAATCCATTACTTGTAACTATTTTCTGGAGTATTTGTGTATTTCTAGAAGACACCTCAAGTACTTGACGGTAACGTTGGTCACCAATCTTACTTACCATAATCCTACTGATTGACATAAATATTTATTTAATTATATCTTTTATTTTTTTTACCCCCTGCCTACCACACTTATGGAAGATATTGCATTCGTGTTAAAAACACTGTCCAGTTTTTAGCCAATCAAATGAGCTTGAAAATGTTATACCAATAATTGGAAATAATTTATTGTCATAAGTAATACAATAAGAGCCATGAAAGAAAAGGTGAATTGTTACATTACTATAATAATGGGACAGCGAATAAAAGTCTTAATTTTGCCATGAGTATACGACAAAGATACAAGATAATAGTTTAATAATAACAGAAATTGATGATGTGAGGATCAATTGCATGAATTTTCTGCATTTTGTATAGTTCACGCAACTTCAAGAAAACTATTGGACTATTTATTATTAATGTTTATTTGAACTCAAAGACGTGAAAATCAAAATAAAATGCTGCTGTTGTTTTTTGATTTCAAATATTAAATACTTAAAAAAAATCTCTATGTATATTCCCTATGATTTTAAAGAACAATGTCGTATCCAATAGATTTTAATATGAACTTTGAACGGTATTTTTTTTCGTTTTCAGCAATATAAGTATATTAAAATTTGGTTTCGGTATGCCATATGCATTAAATATAGATATATAACAAATTTAAAGTAATTTTTGAATATTTTTCTCGATGGTGTTAATGAATGTATTTGTGTACGACAGCATCTCAAAATAAGTTCATAAATATAGATTTTAATTACATGAAATAGTAGCTGTATATTAAGTAATTAATATTGATATGATTTGCAATTTGTATCCGTAGCGCAGCAAATGAAATCCGTCAGCTAAGCTAAAAAGAGCAAGTGTTGGTTCGTTATAATTAAAGCGCGGTTGGCAGCTGAATATGGATGCAGGGGCCTGAAAAACGCGCTCGGCCTAACAAAGACATCAGCGGTCCAGTGACACTGCAACAAACACCAGGGACGTGGAAATATCGCGTTTTATTGTGTTGGAATAATGCGTCGCTTCGCTCTTCCATTTTGGTGGGGCGGTGAGAATGTGAGGGTTCTTACTCATACACCGCGCGGGAAAGTGATTTTTTGACAGGGTGACATGGGTCTGACACGCGTCCGGTTAGACTGTGAGGCTGCCGGGGCCGGGGAGGGTTCCCCAGCATCATCAGTCATGCGATCTTGACAGGATTTCTAATTAGTAGACGAGCTGGCCGACTGCAAGCTATAGGATAATGGCGATGGTAAGCGTCAGATGCTGATTCCATTTTGTATCGCTGATTGTCTTTCATTATAACATCCGATATGACTTGGCCTGTGGTTTCATCTAAAATTAGAATTCTGTCCGCTTGTCAAAAATATCAAAAACCTTGCAGATAATTCGACATAGAAATATGGACCCAGTTTAATAATAGCAACAAAAAACACAAATACCTAGATAATAACACATTTGTTTCACATAGAAGAATGTTCTTTATAATAGAATTTCTTAAAACTAAATTTCAATTTCTTTATACATTTCTCTTTTTCCCGCCCAGGCGCCCCTCTTACGTACAAAGGAAGATACAGTATTCGTAATAAATATTTGATTATTAAGATGCTATAAGATTCTTGACAATAAATAGTCCATTAAAGGAAGTACTTCGACAGAAATACTAACAGGTTTTTAATATAAAAACAGAGTTCAATAAGTGTAGAATATCTCATTTTTAATTTGACTTCTTTATGTTTCCATGGGTTTTGCTAATTTTTGGTGATTTGAAATCAAGTAGTTGATCAAATCACAACAGCTTCACAATGTGAATGTAAAATGTTATATTACCCGTAATGTTGCCGTCTAGATCTAGACTTTTTAGACTCTTATCTTGTCTACATTATCAAGACAAGACTAACAAAAGTCTTGTCCTGAAATTTCAAGGCAAGACAGGATTTAAATTATTGTATATCAAGACTAGATAATTTTCGAGACTAGATTATTATTATTATTTTTTTTAATTTTCGTAATATAAATATATCATGAGAAGGTTTTTCTTAGTTAACTTAGTTAAGTCTGGTCTTGAAATTTGTAGACAAAATAAGATTTTGCAAAGTCTTGTGACGTGATCAGTTAGTATTTTACCGATGTAAACTTGATTTTTTTAGTAGGAGTATGCAACGGTGTGATTGTCTCATCTCTACCGGACGGTAAATCTTTTTTATAAAGTGAAATTGTCTTTTTTGGGCGATCTGGCGGCCCGAGGCATTGGGCTCGCTGTTTTTGTGCGAGGTGTTGAGATTATCATTTTAAATTTATTTAAATTTTAGAGAGCGGGTATTGTTCCGACTCTTGCTCTGCTCCATCTCATAAATCAAAGCGCTATGTCTCATTCAACCCAGCTCACTTGGATTATATTTTAAAATTAAACTTCATTAAATCGTTATCGTTCTTTGATGATCCAGCTCTATTAATTGACTTGTCCGACATGAAAACCAATTATAAATAGATAAAGAGAATTATAAATTGATCTTAATTATTAAATCGTCTTCTCCACACGCTCAAATTGCGAATACATTACGATTTTTTGCATATTTTCTTTTGCTTTTTGACCATTATCTCATATAAAAATTGGATAATGAATATGATGAATATCTTCCAGAGAAGAAAATATTTTTACAAGTACAACAAATTACATCTCAATTAACTAGATTGCTTTACTTTTGATGTAAAGTCGACAAGAATGTGTAACACAAAGAAAACAAAACTAATTATTCATGTAATATAAACACAATTTTTATATTTTATTAATACTTTTTTTACAAAGACTTCTTTACCCTGTTGTATCAATATATTTTGTTTAATTAAAATTCATATTAAGGTACTGAAAATAAGAAATTCTGTCTATAAATAATAAAAAATAAATAAACTAAGGCAAAAAGAATGATTGATTACCATTGCCAACTGGAAGTTATAGAAATAACTGTCCTACTAGCAGGGTAATTATAAAAAACAAGAATTTTATAAACATTTAGTTGTTTAACAACGGTTAAAATTAGCTATAAAAAGTAAAGTGAACTGTCACATTTTATAAATAGTTTAACATTATTTGAAGTTAATAGATGCTGGTAGCGTGAAAAATATAATAAGCGACTCGGAATGTAAGTACCTAACTATTCTCGTATGGTAAAATAAACTTCAGTTCCGTAGGCTCCACCTCAGTTCATACCTTCTCGCAAATTATATTGTACTTACATTCCTTGTAGTTTCAATAACTATTTATGCCAAAATGATTTTAGATAAAAATACGAGTAAAATTGGTGTGTTGGTGATACATTAATATATTTGTGTGTAGCAACTTCCGTATAGTCTATATTTAAGTATTGATTTATAGTTATATGAACGTAAGGCCCGTGAAGATATTATTAATGAGAGTTGTTAGGTTGGGGTGTACCGCCATTTTGTTTGAGAATAACTGATGTTGTAACAACTGAATGTCGTCCGCCGTAGTGTTATATATAACATGTGGTTGCGTCTGAAAATGAAATTCACATGTTTATTTATAGACGTTGGTATGGGTTTGTCAGTCTAGGCGAACAGCAGACTGACGGTGGAATAAATCAAAAGGCGTGCGTGGGTGGATGAGATTTTTCCTCGTTGCATGATCTCCGTTTCACGTGTAAAGAAATCAAAACCCACGGGACGCGCGGGTTAATTAAAGAAGCATCGAGGTAATCAGGGCTCGCTGGAGCTGTAGGAATAAATCAAACGTTCAAGAAGTCGGGCCAAAATAATTACATGTCTAGAGCAGAACACTTCTGCGTCCATCACTCGGCCCAACGGCCAAGCTGCATCCCAAATCTAATATCGTTAATTAGATGAAAAAAGAAAACCAGCACAAAAACACAAAACAAAGAACGCCAGCGGAATTCCCAACCAGTTTCATTTTTACGGATCACGGAAATTCGAACACAATTATACGCTTTGTTTCTGCTAATTACACAAGGACGGCAACGGGAGTGCTTTTTCTTTTTCCCTTACTGTTACTTAACTGTACATTTGCGCAGTAATAAACACTCACTCAATCATCCAATATATTCGTTTCCAAAAACTCATTTAAATAAATTTACATCAACTCCACTTCGATGCACGCATGGCTTTACCATTCTTAATTTCAGTATTTACCTATATTCTTTTTATTCATATGAAATATGTCCTTTGTTCAAACTATTACCAGAAATAAATACATATTCTTCAACGAGTGTAGGTCGAAACTGGTCGGAGACGAAATAAATTGTTTCAAAATTAATTGATTGCCAGAAATGATTGCCCTGTCTTATTCACTGACAAGTCAAGAAAATCTTCTAATATAATCATAAATTTAAAGTAAATAACTGGTAGTAGTATCTCTTGACTAGTATTTGATTAAACAAGTCACTGATAGTCACCAGCTAGAACTCTGCTGATAAAGAATGATATCAATTTAATATAACAGTCAGAGCAATAAACCAAATACGACAATACATAATATACGAGACTCAACACTATATGGGTCTCTATGCGTATCGATCTTGCGATCATCATCAGGTTTATTACACTTAGGGCCGGTTTTTCCACCTCTGGTTAAAGTGCCGGTTACCTTAACCGTCGATTAACAGAAAAATATTGCATCGAAATTGTAAATAACGTATATTTTTGACAACTTACATTAGTTTTTCGATGCGATATTTTTCTACTAACCAATGGTTAAGGTAACCAGCATATTAACCGGAGATGACTCTTAATCTTATATTAAATTGGTTTGTATTAAACTGTGTACTGTATTCTTTATTAAATACATTACTCATCGACGAGTTCATAACTGGAACGATTATTGTATTTCAGATGTCTTAAATTTTAAAAATGAAATGTCCAGAAACAAATGTAACATATATAATGAATACAATATCGAGTGATAATGAATTGAAATGACCCTAGCCTGTAATTTATGTATGAGTCATGTTTGGTATCGGGGGTTGTTGGACAAGTGGAGGCACCTGGTGTAAATGAGTCGGAGTGGCAATGAAATCAGTTGGGTTAATATCTGGAATGATCCGTGCGGGCCGTAAATCTCCCGTCTCGGCGCCCATGTCAGTGGGAACATGTCGGCTGTGCTGCGCAGAACCGAAAACCGAGGGTAATTTTTAACTTTCAACTTCCACGCCGGCTATCAAGATGGCCCCCGCCCCGCTAGGCGAACCGTTGGATTTTTTCGGCGGCCGTGCGGCATTCTCCCATCATCTGTCTTCTCCGTCTCGCTCGCACCATCCCCATCTCGCTCTGTTTCATCGGCGTTATTATGAAGCGAGATAAAGACATTAATAATACAGCGATCTCTGTTCTTGTTCCTACGTTGTTGTTACTTTGTTGTTCGTGTGTGCGTCACGCAGGGACGTATTAACATAAAATTTATTAACGGGGGCATTCGTCATTCTGGATACCTTACAAGAGTTATGGGATCATAATAGATTTGACTTAAAATTCAATGGGTTTTTTATTTTCGTTTCTACTTCCACGGCATTCTACAAGGCACTACAAGGATTTATATGTCCTGCACAAAATAAAAACATTTTATCAAACGCTCATAAATCCTCGATATTTGGGGACTCTTTCTTCCTTTGCACTTCACCTGAACCACTTTAAATTTCACATCAATAACCACCCACTTACTACATTTCTTCTCCATTTTATTTTCACCAAATTAATATCACACTCTTTCATACATTAATTTTAAATTTTCCTATTGGTATTTACATATTAAACGCATATTTTGTCTTCAATTTTATATTTACTATGAATTTTTTTTATTCTATATTTTTGTCAATATTAAAATTACCAGAAATTAATAAAACACTAAGCTCAGGAATCAAACAGTTTATTTATTTAACAAATTCTTGTTTTTCGTTGTATATAATGTATCGTTAAATGCTTTGTTAACAACCGTTATTCATTGTATGTTTACACCTCTATATACAGTGTTGCCGTCTAGATAAGACAATACAAGAGTTTGCAAAATCTTGTCTTGTCTAACAATTTCAATACAAGACTTGTCTAAATCTAAGTCTTGTCTAGATATGAAGACTACATACCCTTCGCATACGTTTTAGACAAATACAGATAATTTTTCGGCAGCGTTCTTTTTCTATTTTACAATTACTGTTTCAGCTCGGATGGAACAAGCTTTGCATGATACATTAAATTTATTTAGAGTTTTGAAGTTGTCTAGAATTTGATCTAGGAATAATGAAGTTTTGTCTTGTCTTGATAATCTAGACATGACAAGACATGAACCTGGAAAGTCTAGATCTAGATGACAATACTAAGTAATACAAGTCATTGAAGACTGCATACTTATCATAATATGGCACCATCTGACCTGTTTCTTGTAAAGTAGGTGAAGGTGAAGTCATTAATTTAGTAACAAGTGACAACCAATGTTTAGTCTACATTTACAGAATTTAGATTCCACATGGTTTTAAAAATATTTTTTGTTTTGTTTCCTAATCCGACGTGTCCCATTTTTGGTATTTTGCGTATTCCCAACAACCAAAGCTCCCATTCCCACATTCCCTGAGACATGTTGTTTCCTCCCGTCACATGTTTTCGTTTTCCTGCGCTCCATCGAGCCTCGCAGCCCGCTGCTTTCCAGTCTTCGAAGGAGCCATTCGTCTTCGTCACACGTGACGTTCCCTGCGATATACGATACGTGTACACTCCCCAGCGCAAGCTCCACGGACTGTACCGCCTGGAGACGATGTTGATTTGCTCAGAGAGTGGAGTGTGATGTACATGTCCTTGAGACGGATTGGATAATTATCAATCTAATTAAATTTCAAATAACTTACATTCACATTTGCTGCACGTAGTTTTACCCCACTGTGAAATTTATTTAAGCCAGAAAAGTAGAACACAAATCTTAATATCTTTTTGTAACTAATAGCCAGTTACACCAAATTCACATAATTTTTGGATTTCCTTAAAAAAACGATTCATATATTGTCATATTTGTCAATGTTAAATATAACAATGCGGAAAGAAACATATAAATAATAAGAATTTGAATTGTCAATAATTGAAAATGATGAAAGCAAACAAAATTGTTTGATTTCTACTGTACTCGATATGAAAATCGCTTATATAACCATATTAATAATTTAACACTAAATTTATTAGACAATTCCTCAGAAATAAAAAGTTTAAAAAGAACTAAACCTCTAGATTTGACATTTAGATTATGAAGTAAAGACAACAGAAAACTAAAATAACAGCAATGATAGTTATTTCTCGCATGTCTTTTTAATTAATCACATTTGCTTGTTGGTTTCCTAACCAGCTGTAAATAAAGATTTAAATAAATAAAAAAATATATACATAGATTAGCAAATTCAACAAAATACAAAAGGATTCTGCATTTGCTCAATAGATATAGCTACCAGTGTTAGTAACTTTTTATATAAATATAATTAGCATAACATAAGTATACATCATTTACGATATATACATCGATATAAATACAAGATGTTCCATAACTTAGGACAAAAAATTAAAGGGTGTATATTGCACGACGTGCTGATCATGAAACAAAAAGAATTTTTAAAGAATTCGTGAAGTAAAGGGTAGTTTACTTGATGTAGACATTTTTTGGACCACTGGAGTTGCTATTAATTACAAAATATTTGACATTTATTAGTATAAGATATTATGTTATTGTAGAAGACTTGAAAAAAATTTATTAAAAATAACTACCCACCAGTGGCAAAAAAATGTTTGCTTGAAATACGATGCAATTTTATTGAAAATTTTAAATTATTTTTATTTTATAATCAGCATGTCTTACAGTATATACCCTTTAATTTTTTTGTTCAAGTTGTAGAACATCTGTATATTTACTTTGTTGAAGACGTCACCATTCAGGCACTCTTGAAAATAGATGATGAAAAATTTAAGTTGACTGTACTCGATCGAACTCTTTTTATTGTTATTAATTTCTATCGTGGTATATCTGTACAATATAATGCGCAAGCTTATAGATGCAGAACAATATCTTGAAGGACGCAGCAATCAGGAAGATTGTTTAACAAGCCACGGGCTATGGGATTGCAAGTACAATGTTGCATTGTAATTGAACGTGCGGTCGGCATAAGAAAGTATTTACTATTCGGTGGCCGTAGTAATGATTACTCGTCAATCGCTCGGCAATGCTGTAGTTGTAAAAAGCTGGAGTCCCGGTGGCAAGGAATGTGAACCGCTGTCCGACAGAAAAACATTTTCGGAATTTAAATTGATAATTACAATTCGTCACATCGCTTCATTGTTTCAGACGTTATTTGTTATAATAATTGCATTCCTTTCATTCGGTAATTGCCGAGTTCCGCTGCTGTTTTGCAGCCGTAATGATAGCTGTGTTTTTATCATCTTTGTCGAATTTCTCGTTTTTCACCCATGTTTCGTAACACGTGGATGAATTATTTATTAAGGAAATACACTTTTTCGTTAATTGGATTTCGTGAACATATTTTTTGTGGACGTGTGCCCAAGACAAATAAGATTATTTTTTCGGTATCGATTAATTTATTTTTACTCAACACGCACAACTGTATAATTTTTTACCAAAGAGGAAACCTGCATTAATATCCTTCCCAAACCTTTCCATTGGAATTAGTTATCATTATTCAGAAATTCCAATCTAAGATGATTTTCTTATTACCTAAACAAAGAGTCTTAGGTATTTAATAACATATTATATACCAAGGTTGAAAGTAGTATCTTTATTGACCTATTTAAATTGTGAGTCCGTACTTTACACTTTTTTCTAATTAAATGATTCAAACAATACTTGAATTTGCAAATTTTAGTTTCTTTAAAAAGTAAGTTTTCTTTATCGATCTTGGTCAATAATAATGTATTATTGACCTAATTGACCATGGTTACCAAGTAAGCGGAAGTGAAAAACAATTTCTTCTGTCAAATAAAGGTTAATAATGTTTCAACAAAAATGTATACTAACATATTAATAACATTAAGATGTATTAACTTTTGATAAGTATGTACCTATTTAAGTTGTGAAACCAACAGATAAACAAATTAAGTACATGTTTCCACTTTATGAAATGAACAAATATATAAAAGTTTAAGTTTACAATATAAGAAAAATGTGAGTATTGAGGCGATATATTGCATTTCTATATTGTTGAAACGAAAAGATCAAGTTATTGATAGTTGTTATTTTAAAGTGCCATAATTTTATTAAGTGGTAAGTTAGTTTAAGCTTGCGCATTACAAATGGCAATTATTGTATATATACTTTACAAATATATTATCATTTCGAATATCAGTAGTAAATCAGGTTGTCAAATATGAACAAGTCTTTGTTGTGCGAAGTATTTTTATTAAAATTTTTATATAATTTGTTCTCCTTCCTCGAAAATGGCGCGGGCAGTCGCCTCATTGTTGTGTAATTTGTATCCTGGAGGAAGAAGGAACAAACTAAAATGAAATTAGGGCTGCGATGAAAATAATTATATAGAATCAAGTGCGGTTAAATCGACGCGAAGAGTAATCTCGCAGGCTTTCAACCCAGGACTTCTCAAAATTTATTTTCTCAACTTGATTTATTCCCCTTCTTGTAAATCGGAGCTTTTTTGTTCGCTGCATGATATTTCTATTTTCTACGTGGTTTTCGTGCTTCGAAGCAATTTCATCTACTGTACAAATCAGTTTTTGTTCTTGTGTTTTTATTTGATATAAACAAGAAAACAAATTCTTACGTGGCTCTGATATGCAATGACAATTGACGGATATCTTATTCTCCTGATACCATCTTTAAACATGGCATACATTATTGCGTGATGGATTGACATGTGATGTGTACAAACATACCAACTTAAGAAATTGACTTTTGATTTATATTTTTGTTTAAACAATCCTTTCTGTTCTTCGGATACAATCTGGTAATCTGGGGTAACTTTATTGTATTCGTATTAAATTATGCTGTCCTCTTTATTGAATGTATGTCACATAACGTTCTTTCATTGTAGTATACTACAATAATATACTCATTTAAATACATTAAGTTGTAACGACTTATCATATTCTTCGAATGAATTTTATGTTAAGCATTAATATTCTAATAATATGAAAAAAAATTTAGTTTGTTTTTTCGTAAATTCAAAATGTCAATGTAATTATTAACTTTTTGTACTTCCATTTACTAGGAGAATCTTTATTTCTCTACTTTCAGTTAGATTATGGAGATCATTATTTCATGCGAAATCAAATTGTAAAATATGCATATATAGAAACATTAACACCTACAAAAATAGAATATTTAATTTTATTACCTTTGCAAACATTAATAATATAGTTATATTATATTTACAATTCCTTAATTTTTTAAGCATTATCTACGAAAAAAATGACATTTATATATTTCTAAGTTAAAATGACCCCAAACTGGGATAGTTTTGGTAAAAACTTCCTTTCTTATAATACCAGCTGCACATCCCGGAAACTCTAATCCTCTAATTAACCTCTGAGTATAGTTTGGAGACCGCTGTTCGCTTCATTGCAAACAGGCCGCACTAGGTCCGGTCTGAAGACAAGAAACAAGCCGATGCCACGGGCATTGAGGTCTTGTATTGATGCGTTTATAAACGGAGAGAAAATAACTGCGTGTAGATGAGGTTAGCTGAGGTGAGGAGAAAATGGAGATGGGAACAGACTAGTTAGTTTTCAATGAGGTGATTGTCGGAATTATGAGATAAATTTAGAAGTACGTAGTTCAACAAATGATCTAAATAATTTGTTAATATAGTTCTTAGGTAAGAAATTATATCAACGGTTGAATCAGATTAACATCCTCTAACGAAACCATTTGCTATTTTGCATGAAACGTTGCAAATGGGGTTTTGATTTTCTTATATACAAATAATAAACAGAAATATTTTCAATGTAAATATCTCTTTTATCGGTTTTTCAATCGTCTGTCAAAGTTCCTGTTAACTATCAAACTGATTAAATTTGTCTGGCTGGTAAACTCCATGGTAATGAAATCGCATTTTGAACATCTGATAAGTAACAGCTAGATTTAATTGTCAACTCTCAAGTTGGTAATCATTTTGACTTGCTATATTTTTATGTAAATAATTGTCATTTTAAATAAATTTTGAATGTTGTATTAACTAAAAAAATACCAATGGTTGATAGTTTCAATCTACGACTTCATACTGTCAAATATAAGAGATACAGAATATTTTACGTTCGACTATATTCGGACCAACTTCGTAAATTTATCCTACTGGTAAATTTTTATCGGCAACATAAACTAGCTGTTAGTTTATCCTTCTGTCATCTAAGATTTATCCTCTTGGTAACGCTGACAACCGAAATTCGTGGTTACCATGAGGATTAATTTAACAAAGACTTATCAAACACTTATCAGGACATTGAAAAACCGGCCCTAAAGCTCTCTTGGGGTTTTCTTTTTTATTTCTTAATTCTGAAGTAAAAGTATAACATATATTTTATTTTGTAAAATTCCCAAAAGTAATCGAACAGTCAATTAATAAAAATTTTGTGATGCAGCTAGAGTTAAAAGATAAACAGATAATGATGTCCTCCTGTAATGATCTTAAGCGTATTATAAACCGCTGAAGCCAGGGTTTAGAAATCATAGAGATATCCACATTTTTTTTAAGTTTAAAATTGTTCCCTAAGAAAACCTTATCATACTGAACACTCTTTAATATTTCTTTATATATTTACAAGTTCTGATTATGAAGTTTTTTAGTTAAGGGGGATTATTGATAATGTGAAGGTTGTAAGGCAGAGGTAGATATTGTGTAGGAGTGTTTGAAAGGTGGTGGCTGTTCGCGGTATGATGTATATGCCTGTGCCGTGGGTTGTAGTACGAGTTGCTAATTGATGTATGTGAAATGTTGGTGTTGCAGAGCGTAAGCGCGGCCGACAGACGTACACGAGGTACCAGACGCTGGAGCTGGAGAAGGAGTTCCACTTCAACCGGTACCTGACGCGGCGGCGGCGCATCGAGATCGCGCACGCGCTGTGCCTCACGGAGCGCCAGATCAAGATCTGGTTCCAGAACCGCCGCATGAAGTGGAAGAAGGAGAACAAGACCAAAGGCGAAGGCGGCTCCGAAGGCGGCGGCGACGACATCAGCCCGCAAGGCTCGCCGCAGTAGGCCCTGGCCGACCCAGTCCTCTCGAGTACCTAATGTCCAAGTAACGTAGTCAAAGCAAATGCATTTATCCTTCTGTTATCCTGTCCGTACCAAAGGAGAGTGCAGCCGCATACACACACCCACACACTGCGTCTCTGCAGCGCTGCCCGCGTGGCGTTGCAGAGACGCCACACAACACACCAAAACCAAAATGACCTCTTAACAAGACGCTGGAGAAGAGAAGCCCTAATTATATTGTATACAAGTCGATTATTTTAGTTTTAATTCTACACAAGTTTTAACGGTGAAACGCGATATTATATTTAGGTCGAATGATAGATTTATTTATTTATACTGTAGATACAGATAGGCGAGGGAAGGACTTGAGTGGCGCGTGGAACTTGGTGCGCGCTGCGACGCGAGATGAACTGTTCGCGAACTACGTGCAATGTTTCTACTCACCCACAACTCCAAGTACAAGTACAATGATCTGGTGTGCCACAGGACGCTAAAGTGAGTGCAGTGCTATTCAGTTGGTTTCAGGGATTGTAACGTACATCAGTTCGTACGTCATTTGTCACATGTAGATATTTCGTATATATGATGTATATTTGAAGTAAAACAATCTGTAAATAATAAATTTCCGCTGCAACGGAAACAGGATATTGAAATATACGACGAAGTAAAGTTTATGCCAAAGGTAGACTACAGTAATCCATGTAGGGTAAATACTTGTTTCTTTCTCAATATTGTAGAGGTACACATGTCAACTGATATACGTAAACGTAGTGAGTCCAATTTTTTATATGCAAAAGTGATATGTATACAAATTTTTATCAGTTTACAAAATTTCCGCTCTTCTATTTACATTTTCTTCTTTACAAATCTATTTTATCTACAGTACTTTCAAGAGATAATAAAAAATACCACAACATGGTATACTCGCAGTATACGAGTATTCATAACTTATAATTACAAATCAACAAATAAAATTTTACGCGAAATATAATATAGAAAATTTAAATGTACACTGTTGCAAATAAATAATGAGGGCCTTAAGCGGCGAAATTTCTTCTCTGTTCACTGAAACACATACCTGATTTACAAAGCCAAATGTTTTGAATTTACTGAAAATAGTATATTGTGCAACAAGTGCAGAAGTTTCAATCGAGTGCTGAAATCATACAAGATGAAAAATAGTTGATTCTACACGAGTGGCACACTATATTTTTTCTATGACCACACTACTAAACGTTACGGAACAAAAAAAAACACGAAAGCTGTTACAAAAACAGTATGGCGCAGGTAACCTCACAAAAAGTACCTTTACGCATGCGCAGTATTAGTAATTACTGTAAATTATTTACCGGTTTCAGGATATTAAACTTTTGTTTACACAGTTTAAAGTAATATAATTGTATCCTATCAAATTTTGAAAAATCAGTATGGTGAAAACATTACCGTACAGATTTGTCAAAATAACGTGGGACAATTGAATAACACAGCTGTCATATCAACCTTGATCACGAAAATATTACTCACAAAAAAATATTAATAACGTGAAACCGGTAAACTATTAAACAAACCAGACCTTAGATGAATTAATATCTTAAAATCTTTACTCTCCAAGATCAGAATTCAATTGACATCTGCGGCGGTTATAATTATGATAGGTACTCATAACTATCCTAGATATGTTAATAGCTATAATTAATAGCAAATGTAAATATTACGGCGTTTGAAATAATCACAAATTTTTAGTACTTATCCCGGGTAAGATTCAGTGAACAAGGTATAGATTTAAAAATTCAAAAGTATTTGGAATGGAATAAAATGTTCCAGCCGTACTATTGTATATTTCAATAAAAAAAAAACCTGTATAGATAAATAATAAAAGTACATTACTAATAGGAAAAGTTAGTAATGTTATTGAATTTTGATAAAGTCGTGAGAATGTGCTCCAATATTTATTTGCTTAGTTGTACAAGAAAAGACAAAGTATATACGTAAATAAATTTATAAATAGAATTTTGTTTGTAAATAATTGTAATTAAAAGTTATGAATGCAGAGCTCCCCGGTATAAATATACGTAATAAAATAAAGTTTGTCTCTCTCTTGGGTGTATTGTAAGGAGGCATATACAAATGGGTTAGAATCTTCCGTTGAAAGTTGTGTATCCTTTAAATGAAATGTTAAAGTTTCCTAGTAATTGAAGCAGATGAAATATTTTGTATACCAAGAAGTATTTAAGGAGTGAATTAGAGTAAAGCAGCACGCTCGGTTACCAAGTGATAACATTGTTGTAAAATTAACAAAATACGTAAAGTTGTGCTCTGGTCAACGTAAACAAGTATACGTAAAGATGCACTTTCTAAACGACAAATGATATATTATATAATTATAATTGAACCCAGTTACGTATATTACAAATATTGATAAATATTTATAAATACACAGCGTATTATAAGTTTTCTTTTGTGCAGTGGCAACTGTATATTTGTACCTATATGGATATAGCATTAGGTGAATATTGTGATGTGTTATATATTTAGTACACTATAGGTTAATATTGGTACCTATGTAATTCACAACAAATTGAACAACGACGCATTCGTACTAATTTTATCGTTTTACGTACTAACTTTTCAACTTGTATCATATTTATATATTTTTACTTCTACAGAAATTTACACTCTCAACTTCTACATGCGCCCATTGTTCAATTTGCATGAATGATTATAATTGATGTATCATAGTAATTGCTATATTATAATGGTAAAAATAAATGTAACAGATTTCTTTATAACTTAAAATAAATTATTATATTCGAATATAATTCACATCTTATCACTCACTTTTATTTCTAATTCACTTCATTTCTATGATAACTTGCACTTATTATATTCGAATATAACCTTTATTTTTTTGTTATTATTTTATAAAGAAATGTCAAGGCACAAATGTATGCAGTATGGATAAATAAATATAGAAGTACTTATTTTACAAAATTACTCACTCAACTTAGTAATTAGTATTTTTGTACTAGTTCTATATTTATTTATTGTACTACATATTTTGTATTTTATTTTCAAAATAATAACAAAATAAATATAGGTTACAAAAATATTAAAAAAGAAGTGAACCTAAAATTTCAGTGCTGAGAAATAATAAAAAGTGATCTAAATAGTTTCAACGACAATTTTATAAAAAATTGTTTTATAAAAGAAGTGTTTATTGTGGTTTAAAGTTTGTAAACAAACAAATTTAAAAACAAGTGAAGAGTGCAGTGCCCTACTTAGTGTCCCATTTAATGGATCTACTGCTAGTACTGTACAGTGAAGAAGAAGAAGCAAAGAAAATGGATTTATGGGTAATATTTAAATCTTAACTTCTTATAAGGTAAATATTTTTATTTTATTTTCTTGTGAGTGTAGTATCTAGTAATGCATGACATAGCCACAAAAATATATTTTATATCTACATTAGTATCCAATTTGAGAATAATTCATTACTATACAAGTTAAAATAATATTTTACTTACACATTCTTGTAATTGGCATATGGGATATAAAAATGCGAACATAATAATTCAATATGACCCTTTAGTACTAATCAGTCTAGGTAATATTCTTTTTACAATTAAATTGTAAAACAAATTTGTCATAATTGCCTATGCTTGTTTTTTACTCTAATAATATAATAACTTTAGGTATAGTGGCACTTAACTGAAAATAATCTTTTTCGTGCTTGTGATACTTGCAATTTACCTAAGAAGTTAAACCAATGACAAAAGTTGAGCTATTTCACATTAATGTCAGAAGTATAAATATAAAAAAATTGGGTGGACGAATGGGTAGACATCACTAATTTAAATATGTTTTATATTTCAATGAGTGTATTTTTAATTTTACTTTCAAATTCCTTTTTAAAAAATACACTAGTTTTACAAATAATATTATTTTAAATTCGGGCCACTTATAATAATAATAATACCGAAAACTACTAATGGTTATATTATAGCAAAGAAGAATAGTACCTATCGAAGATTTTACGTATTTTTCTTAGTATATATTTAAAAGTGCTATATTTGTTTATTTATTGTAATTTAAAATTGCGTAACGGTACCGTTCTTCTTATACGTCTTGGACTGGTATTTAAAAAATTCTGGCATTGTTGTGGAATAAAATTATCCTAGCTTTTTCAAAAGCCTTCCATAAGAAATTTTTTATAATTTTCATATGGAAACAATTTTATCATAAAGTTTAATTTAAAATTGGATAACGCAACAGTATGGTCAGGCCTGGTATATCAGATGTAAATTCTCTATGTTATGATCCTAATTGCCTAGATTTAAAAGCCAAACTAATGTTCTATTCGAATACTATTTATTTGCTCCAAAAATGTCTATTTCTTAGTGTCTTTATAAAATTAAATTTTGAATTCCAATTGTCATAATTAATCTTTCCGCTGATAATGTACGTTTGAGTTTATTCATATACTAAGACATCATGTGAGGACATTTTACATATGTACATGTTGAAAGAAGTAATAAAGACGGTCCCATTTTGCTCGTAGTAAACACAGTAGTAAAAGTGAAACTGGTGTAAAATGAATAGAGAACAAACATAGGCGAGCACGTGATTACGGGTGTGCAGCACAGGACATAAATCTACCCTGTAGTGTGGATGCACGCTGCAGCTCGGTAATTGAGTTACACTGCTACACGACCTTCGGCGGTAGCTGGCCATAAAACACAGCACAAGGTGGTTCATAAATATTAACGGTGCGTTTAGGAGGCCATTTAAATACAATCCAAGACTCGCAGACTGTGCCATTCCCTTTAAAACTCATAAACTACGGTGCGCGCGCGCTGTCGTCTCTAAGCACCTTGTAAACACAGATCCTATCTTAAATCATCATCAGTGATTTTATGGACGACCACTTGTTATTTGCCCATAACTCGACATGTGCCGGCAATACACTATACTGGAAGCAGGGACGGGACAACTCATTTTTTATATTTCTACCTGGTTTGAAAAAATCATTAGACGAACAAATTTTAAATTTCGAAAATGATAATAAATAAATGTGGAGAGCAAAGGCGTCTTATATACACAGACATTATAAAGAGTTGTTTGATTTGGAACAAAATTGACAAGAACAGAAATTATTGAAATTTTGTTGTGGCAACACAGATGCCTAACTTATAATAAATCTTATGAAGTTTTGATACAATTTGATGCTGATTTTTTTAAGTAAATAAATTATCAACAATATTAATAACGCTACCTGCAAGAATGACTACGACTGAACGTAGCTTTTCCATATTAAAGAAATTAAACCTTCTTAAAGAGTTGAATTCAAAGAAAGTTTTGACCCGATTCGCATCAATGACAAAAAATTGATTATAAATTTAGTTATTCTTTTGTATGTAGAATTTTCGTTTTTAATATTTATCTTAATTCAATCATTCAATTCAATTTTGTGGTTAACATCATTATATACTTTATTGTTTATGATAACCTAAAAAAAAAAAAATGATTAAAGCAATGTACATTTGCTTGTCTTATTTAAAATGAAACATAGGGTACGAATGTGCCACTTGCTTTTGGGTTATAAAATTTTCTGACACGACTACACCAAATGCAACAACAAACAATTTTAAGAACCATTAATAACTTTAGAGAAAATGGAGAACAGTAGAATAGTCTGCTAGATCACTCAATCTTACACATCTACATTCTTTTTACTGGTGACCTTTAAAATCAGAAGTTTATATTGGGGGATATCTTCAAAGTTTGGATCAATTAAAGATCAATTTCAAAATAAATATCATCATATGTAATTCAAAAGTTTTATAGCAGATTGAGGCAGTGTTTAGCAGTTAATAGAATGATGTTTGAAAATTTATTATAATTATTGTTTAATTGTTCGTTATTTTATTATAATATGTTTGTTAGTTGGTTTGATAGTTTGTAATTTGTTACAATATTAAAATTTAATACTTCTGCTAGATCATCCCTATGTTTCATTTTAAATGAGACAAGCAAAAATACTTACAATGCTGTCAATCAAATATTAAGTATCAAGTAATAACTATGGATATGGTAAATACCAATGTTTTACGTTAAAATTACTGTCGACATAAGAACTTTTCATGGATCAATCAGACTAGAGATTGCTACTAAGCATTTGGTACTACATTTAGACAAATAATTGGTAAAAAAGGTTGGCTCTATTGTGTCTACGTGAAACTTGTTATTCGTTTTTTACAGAAGCCCAAATTATCTCTGTAAAGCAAATTTGCACTCTGATCTTTTCTATTGTTCCAATATTAAATTAAATACAAAATTTTTGCAATATCTTATGTACAAATAAATAATTAAGTGCTAGATATAATTCACTATAAATACCAAACACAATTATTGCACTTCTCATTTTGTATCTCGCACAAAATCCCTTAGTCCGAGCCTGTGTATAACTGCATTATCGAATGCAGCAGACAGAGACCGCTATCAGATCGTGATCATGATCGGGTTTGCATCGTGATTACCTCAGCTTGAGAGAGATGTTACGGAGTAAACGATGAGCAAAGTAATAGCTTATTTGTGTGTTTATGTTGCTACAAACGACACAACATAAACGTACAAGGGGAATAGATTTACGATGACTGCTTACAATTTTACCCCAGAGCTTTATAGGTCTTTATTTTGCAGGTGACTTGTCAGAAACTGGTCGAGGAAGGGTCGTTGCTCATTCAGTGACAATAGCTCCATCTTTTGACAAAACAGGTAACTTGCTAATTTTACTTCATGTGCTTGCCGTCTATAAAAAGAAAAATACCTGGCATATCATTTATGTATATCTTACTACAGAGGTCTTAAGCATCTCATAAATGGGTTATAAATTTTAATAAAATCAGCAAAGTAAATATAATCTATGAATGATTACTTTTTTGTACAAATTATAATGTTTTACCATAGCACATTATTGAGATGTATTACTTAGTAATAATAAATTAAAAAGGGACGTACATATTGACAATGCGTTTCTTAAACTACTTTTTGTTTAATCGTTACATCGTCCCTGGTACAGACAAAAGAGTTCATTATAAGTTAATATTTCTGACAGGCAGAAAACGAAAATTACTTATTACATTATAAGTTTATTTTTATTTGCTGTTCAGATATTTTATATTTTATATGTTAATGGCCAATTCAAACTTATATTTTATATATTTATTTTACCTGTAATTTTCTAATTACTATTTTCTTGTTACAGATTTGTCTGCTTCCATTACTATGTTCTTCACAAGCTAGGATATCTTTCATAGAAACTTCATAATTTAGTAATTACGTTTAGTTAAGTATTTTTAACTTTATTCTTAATATGTGAATGTGAATGCTATTTGTAAATCATTGCATGATATGTTTACATAACGTTTTACATGCAAATAATTTATTGTTATAATTTAATTTATAGTAGAAGTGTTATATGTTAAATATTTATAATATTCAGGTTAACATTAATACTAACATTGATCGAAATTGTGAAAGAAATAAAAAATACAACGATACAAAAAATACACTTGGAATATACTTATAATGTCTTTTTCAAGACGTAATGTGATATTTGGTAAGATAAATTCCAAAGACGCAAAATAAAACAATTTAAATTATTATCATTTTGAATATAAATTGTCACACTGTCAGTTACTAGCAAAAACAATTTTTTTCTACGATCACTTTGGAAAGTGGCATTTTCCTCGCACTATATACATACCGGGTGTCCCAGCTCGACCGACACATGGGAGTTTTACATGGGAAATCAGTTAATTATGAATAGTATCTCCCCAGTGCAAGATATTAACTTGAAACTTTGAATACTTATAGGATAATATTAATTCTATGGATCACACTTATTTGAAATATGCAATTTCGTCTGCAGGGCGAGATTTATTAAATATAAAATCTAACATTTTCGTTCAAAATCAGACAGCCATGGAAATAAAAGAAAATATTTATCTGACAGTTTAGTGAAGTATCACAGATTTTAATTCGTATTCCCTGTATTTTAATATTACTTAAGTTGAATTTAGTTTCTTTTTGTTAAATAATATACAAATATTACAAAAATATAAATATCTATAATGGCATGTCATTAACTGTCAGAACTGTCACATAGATATTTTCTTTTATTTCCATGGCTGACTGGTTTTGAACGAAAATGTTAGATTATATAATTTAATAAATCTCGTCTTGCAGACGAAATTACATATTTCAAATAACTGTAATCCATAGAAATTATATTCTCCGATAAGTATACAAAATTCCAAGTTAATATCATGCACTGGGGAGATACTATTCATAATTAACTGATTTCCCATGTAAAACTCCCATGTGTCGGTCGAGCTGGGACACCCGGTATAGCTTGAAAGTTGCATATTTCCTACAATCGTAGTTTAAAGTGTGAGAAATCATTTCTCACAGTATTTTCCATCACTGTGCATGTGCAATGTGGGAAATATCATTTCTTACAGTAATTGACAAAACTGCGCATGCCTGAAGGTGTACTTTTTGAGGTTAGCTATGTCATGTATTGTTCGGTCAAATAGCTTTCATGCATGTATTTCTGTTCTGTAATGTTTAGCATTGTGGTCGTAGAAAAAGTACAGTGTACTACTCGTGCAGAATCACGTATTTCCCACCTTGTGTGATTTCACACCTCATGGGAAATAGACGACTTTCTGCACTTGTTGCACAATATACTAAGTATTTGAAATTTATCAATGTACAGTAAAATACTGTTCCCATTGGTTGAATTTTCAAGTATTTTGCACTATGATTGTTTAAAAACTAGTCGTTGGAATTTATCAAATGTAATTTGTAATATTTGTCTGATGAAATAATATTGTGTGATGGAATATTTAAGTCGTTGGTAGAAATATAGTACTGCATGTATCTGAAACAGGTTTAAGTCTTAACGTCTTATTTGAATGCCGGTTTAATCCGCTTATGATAAAAAGCCGAAAGGTGGTTGTATAGTGCGTTGGGAAATGTACGTGTTTGTGTGTGTTGTGGGCCCAGATCTGTGACGTAGCAGCGAAAACAGTGCTTTATGGAAAATGCTGGGGTGGTCTTCGCCACATAAATCAATAATATCACAAACCTTTCATCCTTGTCGCTCGCGAGACGTCGCCCAGCGTCTCTGTCTGCGTCGCGGCGGACGCCTTTCTTTCCAACTCGCTGCCCTCTGTTTCAATTATTTATAGGTGTATTATCAGACTATAAATAATTTAACGTTGACTTTTGTGTTCGGTAATCTTTCATTATGTTAGTATATTGATTGTTCCGACTTCGGTTTCAACTTTGTTAAGTGACTCCAGAAACCAATGATATTTTGATGCACTTGCGGTGGATTCCTTACACTAATGTCTTATCGATTACCCCAAATGCTTTACAAAAAGCAAAAAGAAAATTAAACATAAGGAAATCTAAATGGTCACAATTTTCTAATGGAAAAATTTGGCGGAATACTTAGAATTTATTATGTGTTTAAAATCAGTTTAACTTATATTGAGATATAAGTTTTTATTTACTTGACCTGGTTCAAATTATTCTTGCAATTATCACCAATTGAATGCAAGTAAATTGTTTTATACTAACTAGTTCAGGTACTTGAGATTTTATTACTAAATGGAGGAACATTAGAAAGAGACAATATTTTTACATTTCATGGAGGTATTTTGTTTTAGGTTTATGTTCACTCACAAGTACTTAAAACTTATTGTGAATTTATTATACAGGATACATAGGGATTTAACATGTAAAATAATATTTTCCTAATTTCCTGCTTCTCTAATTATTTTAGATAAGAAAACTTCAAATAAAAGCAATATTATAATACTCGTAAGTACCGTAACGGATAAAAGAAGTTGAAAAATGTATTAGTTTGTAAGCCATTTGAGATACAATTCACATCAAGTTAATTTCTTTGACTTTTAAGTCACTAACATTACGTCAACATACCCTAATATTAACCACAAATGTAATTTTAGTATAGCTTACAAAATTTTAAATATTGAAACATCTAGATATACATTTTTACAATAATTATTAATGCAATTTTATTTATTAATTTTTAATCAATTGTATTCTGCTTATAAAGGTAAGCAATCTTACCTAAAGTATCTATAAGTAGATATTGTTGACCTTATGATAAATATTTAAAAGTCAAAGAAATGAGAATTATTTACAATAATTTTATTACAGTGCGGACAAACATGCAACAAATAAATAAAATTAAAAATATTTAATCTACTTTCAAATTTAATGATATAATTACAAGTATAATTATTTACTTATTTATGCTTGTTTACATAATTAAAATTAAATATTTAGAGTAGTAGTGTAGTGTTTGTTGTTTTACATATAAATTAAAACAAATATTTGTGTCATAGTATATGTTTATTAGTATTTTTTTATTATATGCATCATTGAATGACTTTGTTTATTTGCTATATTATATTTTAAAATACTTGTTATGATTTAAAATATTTAAATTAATTAACCTAAAAAAATAAAAATAAAATAATCTAAACAATAATTATTTGAATAATTTACGTTTTTAAAGAAAACTACATTATAATAATAGAGCCATAACAATAGAGACTCCATATGATATTTATTACATAAAATCTAGATACGTGTTTGATGTTTATACATTTTATGGTTTTCTAAGCGTATTGTATGCCTATCTGCTTTTATTATTGACACCTAATGCACGTTGTTGGATCAGATTCCGATGACAATGTTGATGAGTTTTTAATATTTTACATCAGGCATCAAGTTAGCCATGGATAGTACTGGTATTCCCGATAGCAAATGTCTCTTTTGTTAACTGAACGAACGATTACAGATATCCCCACAGATAGGAAATGGAATTATGAAACATGGAAAATAATTATGATTTTCAATGAATAAAACTTAGTAAAAAATGTTCATATTCCGTAAATAATTGGTCAAAAAATTCGGAGATTATGTTTTAATTTGAGTTATTAAAAAATAATTTTTAAACCGTAACATAGAAGATAGCTTTTTTTAGATTATATAATTTCTCGTTCTGGAATTCTAAGTTCAAATTTCTAAAGGAAACTATATACAATTATTGTTGGCAATTTATGAAAATCTACTAGAATTGGGTATCATTTCCTATTCAAAAATAACCTCTAATGCACTCTTGCTAGGTATGAGGGTCCGAAAAGTAACTTCTATTTAATATCCTCTAGGTTATCATAACTGGCTCACATAAGAAATAAATACATCCTAATTGATATTAAAAAATTGTTTGATATTTAGCTAGTACATTATTAAGGTCATCGGTAATCGAATAAGAGTAATAAGAAATAATAGATCAATTTTAGAAAATACAAAAATATGCACCTGCCTTTAAAACTACAATATGCTCCAAAATTCAAACATTTTAGGTTTACAATTGCTAAATCTAATAGCAATTATTATCATATCTTCAATTTGAAAATAATATATTATTCAAACATTGTACTACGAATTAGGCATTGGTGTAGTGTTTCTTGTTTTTAATTAATAGCAACTTTATTTGAAGAGATTATTAATTAATCAAATAATTAATTTTATATTATTGAGTGGATGGTTCTCTTTGCAAAATTTTGTCATATCCAGAAATTTCAAGACAAGACCTGACTTAAGTCAAAGTCTACATTAACCTGCGCATACGCTTTAGACAAGGACAGATAATTCTTTGGCAGCGTTCTTTTTCTATTTTATAATCACTGTTTCAGCTCTGAGGAACAAGCTTCATATGATATATTTATATTTCAAAAAAAATAAAAATTAAATTAATCTAGGGGTCTTGAAAATTTTCTAGAATTTTCTTGTCCTGATCTAGAATAAGAACGTCTTGCCATGTCTTGAAATTTCACGACAAAACCTATTGCCAATCTTGTGTTGATAATCCAGACAAGACAAGACAAGACAAAAATCTCGAAAGTCTAAATCTAGACGGCAATACTATCTCAATCTGAAATTTAATTTCCAGGATACCACTACTTTTAAACTATATATTTCTGTGGCTATAGCCTCACAATCTACACTATTAAATTTCAAGTAAATTTATTAAGAAACAAGCAAAAAATATGTTTTGAGATAATAATTTTCAAATAAATGAATAATGAATATTTAAGCTTAAAAATTTGAAATAAATTATTTAATTCAAATAAATATTTATTTATGTTATTTATTAATTACCTACAATTTTACAAAAGAAATAGAAAATATTTAAATTAAATGCAATGTTTAAATAAATATTCAAAATCTTTTATTTGTTTTTATTTTATTTTTGTGACTAATTATTTTACCTTTTTAATTTTTTAAATAATTAATTATTACTATTACCTATTTTTTAATTTAGTGAATTGAATTTAAATTTTTAAAATTATGTATCTTATATTTTATTTCAAAAATTTTAATGTAAGTAGATGTATATTTGAAATATTATTGAAATTTAAGTTATTATAAAAATATATTGTTAATAAAAATAATAATGTTATATTATAAAGTTTTTAATAAAATTATACTATATATAGTTGGATGTTTTCATATAAGGTCTTGTGTTTGAATGTAAGACGTTATGATTTGATTTTATGTTTAGTTGGGACAGCTTTATAATTATAAACAATGTGATTTTTGGTGAATCAATACCCATTTTGGTTTTGAAAATCCCGCGCTGGTCTTCCATTCCATTCTGGGAGGTTCTGAGCGCGGTCCGCCCCTGTGCCACACCTAGAGCACTTAGTCGGCGTCACGGTGTCAGGTCCGGACGGCCCCCAGATTTGTCAGGGCCTGGGCCCGCCCCTGTTCCGCCAGCCCATTGGCCAGAGCCCCGCAGTTGGAGGTGGCGGTGATTAGTGGTGCGTGGAGCACATGTAAAAATACCGCCAGGTTGAGCACTACTGCGACCTGCCGGCCGAACCCAGAAGTACTCACTTCACAGGGAGAGATGGTATGAGGACTAGCGAGCGGATAAGGGGCCCATAGCGCTAGGCGTAGCGAGACTATGGGTCTGTGTTCATGTGCTGACTTTGTGCTTGGGTTGTGTTGTAGGATCGGTTGGTTGTGCTGCAGGTTTGAATTTGTTTTTATATTCATTTGTTTTAACGTATCACCAAATTTAAATTTTTTAAATTAACAAGAACCAGAACAAAAATATGTATTATTATGATCAGGTTTGGTTTTGTTTGTAGGACCGTTTGTTTGTATAAATTTGTATAGGTTGCTCTAGTTTTAACGTTTTCACTAAGTACAAATTTAATATAACTGATAAGAATTAAAACAAAAATAGGTACACAATATATATTTTGATTATATAATGTTGGTTTATAGTTTGAATTGTAGAATCAATTGTTTGTACCACAAATTTAAATTTATTTTTATATCAGTTTCAGTTTGATTTAATTTTGCGCAGAATGAGCTTGTTTTAATCATTTGGTTGAATTAAAGATAAAAAATATACAAATTATAATGAAAATGTACTTATTTGCTATAAAAATATTAATAACAACCGAAATAAGTTCTTTATTTAATAAAATCTTAAAATAAAATAAAAATATTTTATCACTTTAATTGTCATAATACAACAAAGAAAAATAAGTATTTAAATGTGTAACAAAAAGTAAAAATTCTTAGTTACTCTTCCTAGATTTAGTCAGTTGAATAATTTTGATTTTAAATCAGATTTTTTGTTTGTGAAATAAAATATTAATATTGCTTTTATTTAAAAAAATTCTGTAGCAGTTAGTTTTAAAAAAATACAAGAATCAGATCAAAAATACATATATAATATAAATTTTGAATTTGTAATTTTATGGCCAAATTTTGTTTTTATTGTAGGACCGTTTGTTTTTTTAAAAAATTGTTCAATTTACTCTAGTTATACTGTTTGCACTAAGTAAAAATTTAAAATAACCAGTTGGAATCAAAACAGAAATAGATACGGAATATATATTTTGATTATGTTATCGTCATATTTGGATTTGGTTTGAAGTATTAATAATATACTACATTACTATCGGTAATTCTTCATTTTAAGATATTTTTATACCAAAATCAAGTTATATTTCTTTATAATATTAATATTCCAAATGTATTTTATTAATAAAATAATAAGTTACTTTTCCCTATCAACCTACCTATATGTATATATTTATTAGAACAAATATATTAAAAGTTACGCATTTTATAATAGCAATCTTAGAAAAGACAAGAGTAGTACACTTTGTATTGCTGTATTCGTTGAAATAACAAAGCAAAACTAATTGATAACTACCATTAGTTTAAATTTCACCTAAAATAACTTAATTTTCTATCGATTTTGTAAAGTAATGTAAGAAAAATATTACAATTTTATGACATAGCAAAATATATCATTCATCAAGTCTCAAATTTTTGTAAAAACTACAAATTTTTAAATTATATCATTTTTATACACAGTACATAATATGAGTAGTATCTTTTTAAATCATAAAATGTAAATTCTAACACATTTGGGAAGAATAAATTAAAAATAATAATAATAATATTAAAATATTTGTTTTTTTTAAATCGGTAGCAATCTTTATGCAGTTCTTTTATTTTAGATATTTTGATATTTTAAAAATATGTGTATAAATAAGGTAAACACAACAACTTACTACTGTTAATTATGTAGGTACCTTGTTATGTATGTTATTACTCTTATAATGTATTGCCATAATTTTGTATAAAATTATTATATATTGTTAATAAAAATGAATCAAAATGCTGATCATTAACACTGAAATCAATTGTTGTGTTATTTTTTTTTATAAATGCTTTATTTTGCTCTGCTTGCGGCCGAAACCAGCATTTTTTGCCGAAATTGGCCGAATTCGAAAATCAACCCGAAATTTCGGTCGGTTATTAGTAATAATTAATTAACATATTTATATTTATTTCATAAATGTTCGTGTTTTATATACCATTATTTTAATTTTATAACCCCTTACAGTTCGATAATACGCGCAAGCCTGGATTTATTCACTTTGCACTATCACGATTGTACTATATACTTGTTTATATTTTTAAACTTTTTACCTGTATTGCGTAAGTCTTTGTGAAACATATGGAATGTTTATATGTGATAATCGCATATATTCTCTGTCCGGCGGGCGGTCCGTTAACAAGAACATAACTTATACCAGACCTGATATTTTTATCGACCATATAACTTGTTTTAAATATGATTATTGTACAAAGTAGTTCCCATTTTTCTACATACTTATGTATGTGTAGATAACACAAAAAACATAATTTAGCATTCACACCTTTTAGGTTATTAAAAACAATATTAATAGCAGCAATTTAAAATGGATAATGAATTGTCAAAATAAGCAAATTTCGCAGTATTTTTTCATTATATATTTACATAATTCTTACTATTTATTATTCACATAAATTAGAACAAATTATACAAAAAATATTTTATTTCCCACATATTTAAACACAGAATTAATAGAAAAATATTTTTATTTAATTTTGAATACAAGCAATTATGTATTATAACTCTTAACAAAATTTACAAGATGTAGAATGAGGAATATGTAAAATGTAAGTACAAATTTTTATTTTTTTTACGTAAGTAGATGCTATTCTTATCGTGTGTGTCACAAAATAAATAGAACAAGGTATGGATAGCATATTTTAGAAATAATTAATATCTTCACAAGTGTCTCTTACTGCCATAAAGTACAGATATTTTTAGAATTTAACATTTTCAATGAAGGCATGAACTAAATTAAAATAAAAAATAAAACCATTTCTTTTACTGAACTGGTATACAAAAATTAAAATTATCATTTTAATAAATAACTGTTATCAAAAACATATTTTTACTGACCTGTTTTACAAGAGATTTTTATCTTCAAGTATTGAGTTTTTTTTTACTATTTCAGCTTGCGATATAAAAGGGACGATTTAATCAACTATTGATAAAAATTAATCAAAAGAATGTGTATGTCATTTTTGCGAATGTTGGAAGAAAGTTACTACAAGTATAAGGAACACCTCTATTGAAGAACCTAATTTTTCATTATTATATATTATGTAGCGAGGGGTCACAGATTTTTTTTATCAAAACATATTAAATTTTAGATACATATATTTTCTACCCACGAATAGAAATTATTAAATGGTGTGTATGTTTTGATGCGAATTGGGCAGATTAGATTTGAAATTCGATTCCTAAAGTAAACTACTATTAAGTAAAAAAAAACAGCCGTGTTCAAGTTGTAGGTTCCTTGCAAAGATTATAGATGTATGTAAATTGACAACCTGCAATACTAAAATGTAAGTAAACTCGTCTCAAACTTAAGTAGATTAAAATTTGGAAAGATCGTCGGATCTTGAATATAAAAGAAAAATTAATTTTATTGCAAGCATCTCGGTAACTAATGTACCTTCATCAGTGATACAAAATTATAGAAACAAAACTCCAAAATATAAATTCATAATCCACTAAATTATTTTCAAACAATTTTTATTCAATGTTTTAATAATGTACATAATAATTTGTACAAATTAATAAGTTTATAAGTTCTTTTTTACAGTGTAGGTATGTTTTTATATTCCAAGTATTTAAGAAATAATCGCATCTATTAATAATAATATAACAAACATAGTATATTCATTGAGACTTTTCTGATATTAAGTATTTAACAAAATTTTAAGCATAGAGGTATAATAAATATATTTTAAAAAGATTTATTTTTATGGTTTTTATGCCAGAAGTTCTTATCTTTCTTATCGATAGGTAGGAGAAAGGCAAAAAAGTAACATGAAAATCAAATTTAGATGTTAATACCAGATTTATTTAACCTTCAATTATAAATACATACAATAGTGCAAAATTAAGAACACGTTTTAAATAGCACCACTAATTTAAGTGTTCGTAAGATAAATTTCAATTAGGTAACACAAAAATAGTTAGCCTGAAATAACCACGGAGTAAGCTAAGCTACCAAACCTTGACTTTTCTCCAACTATCAATTAATCTTACATAGGAAGAGCATTTATAACTTTCGCTTACAACATCTTCATCAAAACTCGTAATGGCTGAAAAATATATTGCGTACCCAAGATTCTGTATATGGGTCGATAAATAACCTCATGCAGATGTATTAACTCTTCTCTGACACCAACAAATGACCTACAACATTTGACAATCATCGGCCGGCTTTATCACAGCCAACCAACACCGAAATCATTTTATACTACGCATGAATTTAAATCAAAATATGGACTGATACGTAAAATGACAAGTGCGTTGTTTAATTATTAATATATGTGTGAATTAGTATCTATTATCCACGACACATGATAAATATCTGTTGTTTTGCAAGTAAATTGAAGAATAATATACACGTAGACATACGAGGCTAATGGATCATGTGTTTTTCCTGTACGCATTTTACTACTTCCATATAAACATATTTTTATTAAACTAATTAAAGTCAATATGTTTAAACATTTCTTTGTTATTATTTTAAATTAGTGTTAGGGCCCATTCACAACCAAATAATTCTAAATCTCAATTTCAATTTCTACTTTGTAGTTCAGCTTGAACTGGTGTGTCTGAAAATGTGCTATTTTAATGAATTTGACGTTTCTTCAGTTTACATTTGAGGTTAAGCTATAGGGCTGTACACACAATTATAAATAATAAACTTGTTCTAGAAAATATGATAGTGGCTCCTTATTATAACAAAAACGAAAACATCGAAAAAAACATTGGTGGGTGATTTTCTAAAACCAATAATATTTCTCTCCCATTATATGTGTTCCTAACTCACTCACTCATTAGTGTGTACTTTTCTAATAACACAATTTGTGTGTATCAGTAGTTTCTAAATTTCTAAAAACTTTGTAACAACACTATTAAGTTCCAGCTCACAATAATTTTTTACTGTTTTCAAGAAAATTTTATATTTCAATAATATCACTTAGTATTAATATTCTTCTCGGAATAACCAAAGAAAACTAACCATAGAAGAATTATAATGTGTCTAATTGATTCGGAGTCCACTATATGCATAATAATAGGTCTCATGTAGGTAAAGACTATTGGCTAACAACCAATCCATTGAAATGCAAACAAAACAGTCCAAATAATTTCCAAACATCGACGATTAACAGCAAAAGAAATCATTGAAAAATGAAAGAAAGGAAAATATATTAGCTGGTGCTAGCAGTGGTGGATGTAAAAAAAAGACGAAGAGAATGGACATGTTGAAAGATAGTAAAAATTATTTACTACTATACATCATTGCATAGTTTCTAGCTCATCCCTAGTCATACAAAAAGCCGTTAATTTTATGTACCAAAAAAATATGGCGACAACCTGTTAAGTAGCTGTGACAACACCTATGGAAATCACTGTTCTAAAATGTCGATACTCCTATTTTGAAACCAGGGTTCCATATTATTTGAAACTTGTGGAATAAGAAATGTATGGTTATAAATAATAAGTTTATAGAATAATAAATAAAGTAGTGTTTGGTATGATAAGTTTGGTTGGTGGAATCATAAAATCATTTGATGTGAACTCGAAACAGCAATAACGTTGTGAAAATCCACACAAATTTATATTTCAAGAGTTTCGTATCACGCAAATCGATTTGAGATCCGACTTTTTTATATTCGGTCCGTTAGCTCGTGATCTGGAGTTATCAATCTGATTTGGAGATATCGGCTGGGCCGCCCGCACTTCGCACCGCTGGAGACGCTGCCCGCCCCCGCCGCGGCCAACTGCGACGGAACAATGCATAATTCATCCGACTTGATTCGGCTATTGTTGTTACCCAGCTCCGGCTTCAGAACAATTCCACAGAGCTGGGCAAGGAGGCAGGAGCGGACCAAGGAGGTAGTTCTAACCTAGCATCATGACAGTATTCCTAGATGGAACAAGGCGAAAAGTATCTAAAATATTTTTTGGTTCTTACATTTTTGGTACATTTTAGTAGTTCTTTCAACATTTTTATCTGCATTATAATGACATGTTTAACAGTCGGCAGTAAGAAAGTAATCTTCATTTTATAGGCGGGCTCAGAAATATTAAGAAACAGCAATATTTTCTTCAATTAATTTATAAGCACCTAGTATCGCAATTTAGTTATTGCGGATTCAAATCATGTGGAAGCATGGATGTGAATTAATAAAATTTTCTTAATGTAATTATCAGCACAATAGGTGAAACAGAAACAAAAGTAGTCGTGTCTTTTTTTGTAGTAAATCGTTCTTAGAGTCGGTTTTTCAATGTCCTGATACATGTCTGATAAGTCTCTGGTAAATCAATCCTCATGATAACCACGAATTTCGGTTTTTCAATATCTTGTTAGCGTTACCAAGAGAGTAATTCTTAGATGACAGGATAAACTAACAGCTAGTTTATACTTTTTGCCAGTAGGATAAATTTACGAAATTGGTCCGAATAAGAACGAATGTAAAATAATCTGTAGTTTTTGTCAAATTTTTGACAGTTTTTGATAATATTGTCAAAATATGGAATTAGTATTAGTATTAGTATTTTGTGAGAGAGTCGATTCGGGAATGATCATGATTTTTTTTAAATATTTAGATTTAGTAAAAATGCAGCAATTTATGTATTACAAAATGTAAAAAATATTCGGTTTTTTAATAGAAGGTAAATAAAATTAAGAACAGTATATAATATTTCATCGATCTAATATGTTAACCATTGATATTGTGTAAGAATTTTTAATTTAAAATATTTTTATTTTATCACGCTTATTTTCTCGTTTATTTGCTATTAATTTATGTGTCAGAAAACAAGGATAATATATTAAATAGTCCTTCTCGTACAATGGTGTTATCGTTTGTGCATAGCCACATTATCAGTTTAATTAAATATAGTATGAATAAAGAGTTTTAAAATGCAAAACAATTATTTTGAATGCATAAAGAGCTGAGGTCCCCTCGCTAAGCTGCGTGGAATTAATCTTGCAGGGGTGTCCGCAAATCCATCAAAGCTCACGGCTATTGTGCGCTCCTGTGCAGGTAACGCTGACTCATCGGCTGAAAATAGACAAATGAAAATTAATGAAAACCATAATAACAATCGTTTGTCTTCCAGTGCGTCTCCGACCTGCCTCCTGGCGCATGACTGATGTTCGGCCTGTCCCTCGCCGTTCATTATGTTTCCTGCATTATCGGCTACTGTACCAACTACCTTCTCTTTTCTGTTCTTTCTCCAAAACTCCAGCGATTATTACAAATATTTTACTATAAAACTATAATTTTTTTAAAATATTTTTTATCATAATTTGAAAACATTTTTTATAAAGGCAGAATTATTTTGAATATTTTGTATGTGAAATAAAAGATGAGCTTCCGGAAGAATGTAACTTTAGTCACTATAAGCATTTAACAAATAAATTTATAAAAAAATTGCGGGTGTTTTATGTCTTTATGTCAATGCCTTAATTGAATCCATTTATAATATAACTAGTACATATCATTTGCTGAAGATCTTTTATGTCATATCCAACAACATTCTACTTGACCTTTCAGCTCAACTATTACATCTAAAAGTAGTACATTTAAAATCCATGCCACTTTTATTGTGATCATTTATTCATATTCCTGCTAGAGGTTTTGTTGTTCTGAAAATAAACTTGTTATTATTGTTGTAATTTCAAATTGAACAGGTGTTAAAATAAATATGTACGAATGTACTTTATATGTATATTTATTTGTTAATAAAAATTGTCGACAATAAAGAAAAAATAGTCAGTCATTTTTTTTATTCATTAACCTATGAAAATATTCTACAGGTATACAAATGTACGGTGAGTATGAAAAATTATTTGCATGACATAATTATATAAATGTTAAGTTTTATTGTATCAAATTTTTATAATTTTTAATAGTATATCTATCACAGATCAATTTAAAATACAAGTTATTTGTACATTAAGGACATAAAAGTGATATTTTTTTAACCAAGGAGCACACAACATCTTTTAGGCGATTATAACAAAATATTATAAATTTTCATTTTTTTTTTGACTTCTATCAAAGTTCACTTTTCGGCCGCATTTAATTTACGATCGCATTTATTTTACGGCCGCTATTATCACTCGTAAATTCATTACTTTTTAATAAATATATTTAAAGAAATAGTACACTTTTATAGATGTCAAATAAAAATTGATACTTAATGGTTGCAAGCAGAGAAGTACTGTTACTATAGTAACAATACAAGGAACTTAATTTAAAAAATTAAGTAAAAAATTAATAATATTGATGACAGATACCTGTAATGTGAATTCTGAACTAATTTAATTTTAATGAATATAATTAGGAATCGAATCCTACATTTCAAAATTTTTTAAATAATTTATATAAATTAATTTTCCTCCTCTATTGTTTTACGAAATCAACTATCAATGTCAGTAATCTAATGACAATGATACGATAGAACAAAAAGCACAAGCAACTATAAAAAATTGCAAATAAATAAATCTGAACTTTCAAGTGACCTACATTTCACATATACTTTAACATTATTTGAAGTTAATTTCTGCCGGTGGCACGAAAAAACATAATATAATACGATTCGGAATGTAAGGACCTACTAAACCTTTTCTCGTACGGTAACATAACTTCGGTTCCGTAAGATCCGCGTCAAAGGTTATAATGTATAACTATATTCCCTACTATGATTGGAGAAACAGGAAGACTCTTATCTGGAATCTTGTAGAAAATGAAATATTTTTTTTAATTTTGCGCTAGTAAAAGAAAGGGAATCTCAATACTGTTTTTGTAGTACGTCTGAGCTGTTTCAAATTATTATATTTCAACCAGTCTGTGAAATTGTGAACATATGTGTAAAGGTTAAAGGTCCAGTTCAAACATTGAGTAACTTTTATAAACGCTACTTATTTAAGAGTTCTGTAATATTACATTTTAGTTAATTATTAAGTAGTACCTACATAAAACTTTGAACTATTTTTTTATTTGGGATGAAGATTACAGATTTTTAATTACTGACTTGTAGCTAGTATATCTAGAGGGATCTCTCGTTGGGAATGTTTTAGTTGGGTGTTGTATCGGCAGACTCTAGGACGAGACGAGACGACAGCCGGGCCTTTGAGCAGCTGCTGCGTTACCTCCAGACCGTATCGGGTCGGAGCCTCGGATCACCATGGCGGCATCGGCCACAGAATGGAGAATATGAGCCGCTGGATCTCTTCTACTAATTAAGTATTAACGTGATGCACAAAAACCTGAAATACATACACAAAAACATAAATTACTTGTCGTTTTGTTTTTAAGTAATAAAAAGTTTACGAATTTATTTAAGTTATATTAATATCGAATTTATTTATTATTGATTATTGATTCAATATAGAATTTAAATTAATTACCTTTTAAAATAAAATAAAACTCATGGTACACAATAATTATTTGTACATTATAAGATTAGCCCACAGGTCTAAAATACGAGTAATCGTAAGAAATACCATAGCTTAGATCTTTAACATGATTTACCTATTCAGTAAATTAAACACTCTGCTTTAAGTATATTTTATTTTTTTTTTATGTCAAAAATCCTTAGACTTCCTCACATTATTTATTTATTTCATAGTTCCTATGTTCCTAATATGAAATGAACAGATAAGGTACGTGTTCCATAACAATATAAAATCCAGTTCTCTATTGACTAGATGTTTAAATATTTTACCGGTCTCAGGATATTAAATTTTTGTTTACACAGACAAAATTAAACAGGGTGACTATGCTATAATTGTATACCATGTCTTTTTGAGATGTTAATATGGTAAAAATATTACCCTACAGAATTGTCTAAATAATATGGGACAATTGTCATATCATATGAAACCATATAGACTTGATTACGAAAACGTTATTCACAAGAGAACTTGATAAAATAACATTTATTAATAATATGAAACAATTGATTCAATTGACATCTGTGACGATTATAATATTCATAACAATCCGAGGTAAGTTAATAGTTATTTTGTGTTACCATTCATGTAAGTTTAATTTACTTCTATAGTAACATGAGTTGTAAGTTCTAGATAAGTTTCATTATTCGGTTACTATTGGAAATGGTAAGGTAATTGTTTTTTATTTTATTGTCTAATAATGGGCAATATAAATTACAAAAAATGCAAATAAATAAATCTGACATGTCAATAAGTGAACTGCCAAGTAAACTGTCACATTTTACAAATTGGCATTATTTGAAGTTAATTGCTGCTGGGACACGAAAAATACAATAATCAACTCGGAATGTAAGTACATTCACATATTCATACAAATATTCTCATACGGTAGCAAGAACGTTGGCTCCGCAAACTCCGCCTCAGTAAACTCGAAAGTTATAATGTACTTACATTCCTTGCAGCTTAAATAACTACAGAGTAATTGTCGTCCATTATCATTAATGACTTATTGTAAGTGGCCATATTTGAATAAAATTATTACACATATTAAAATACATATTAAAAACTAGATATTTTATAATTTTCAAGATAATTACAGCGTACTATTTAAAATGAATAGTTTGTATAATGCGAGATTTATTATTGTTAACTAAATAAGATATCGTTAAGGATTGGGAGTCCACTATTTTTTACAATCCCTTAGAGACTGCAGTCTGACACACTAACCATTAAAATACATGCACCTAAGGATGTTGGCTTGTTTCTTTCAGGAATCTTGCACGATTGAATAAAATTAATTATAACAACAAACAGATAAGGTCGTCACTAACATAAAAATGAATTCAATTAAGTCTATAATTTTTTAAATAATCTTTGTGGTATGATCTTCATAAAAAATATATAATTATGTACCGTATAGTAATGTACGAGTGAGCAATGTGAAAACAAGAATTTTAGAGGATGAGAGATAAGTTGTGTATAATTTGTAAAAAACCGTAATAATGCTGATATTCTTCGTGATTCAAAGTTATTACTTACAAAATAAATAAACCATAATAATTATTCCGCGATTAGCAGTAACGAGTATTATTAATCTTGTTGAATTTATCTTAAAATGAAGTGATAATTGCTGGAAACATTTTTTCAATGCCGTAATTAAATTTAATTCCAGTTAATAATTGGGAAACTTTATGCTGTGAATATGAATAATACGAAACTGATATCCAATATAACAGAGTGTTTTCTAACTGCCGATAATTAATGAGTTTAAAATAAGTGTTGAATTAGAGTGTGATAAATTTTAAGTTCTACAATTAATCATAAGAAAGTATGATTTCAACAAGTTCATTTTCATATTACTGCTTGCGCTATAAAATTATGCTTTCGCAAGGAGAATTAGTTTATAATTAAATCACTCATTAAAATATTTAATTATGCAAATATATTAAATAATAATGTGCTACACTTTTAGAACCAGTGAAACGATGTAACTAAATACCTACACGAAAAAAAAAACTTTGTGTTATAATTAACAATAGGTAACAAGTCTTTTTAAAAAATATATTAATTTTATATATTTATTATTTATTAACTCAAAGATTACTTTTTTATTAACTAAAATAAAAACTACATTCTATTGGTGAGTCTCTTGTAATATTTAGAAAAAAATATATTGGAGTGCAACAAACGGGTAATAATTATATTTATTATTATTAAATCAATAATATTTTAATTTATTATTATTACGGAAAACACTCTTAAAAGTAAACAAATCATTTTTTGATTACAACAAATTTAGTCATCTAAATTATAAAGTAAAGACGACATAAAATTGAAAGCACTCCAATGGGCTTATTTCTCGCACGTTTTTTTTTAATTTGTCACATAAAGATTTAAATAAATAAAAAAATATTGAAGGATGGAACCCAAGTCCGTTAATGAATAAGAACAGGTCAATGTCAATAAATAAAAATTTTCAAAGAGAACAGTTCGTTTAAGACTTGAGGTTTTCCTTCTTCTCAACTGTCCTAAAAAGTTGTTCGTTGTTATCTATTTTGATTGTAACAATTCTTTAGGTATAACACAAGCCCCTAACAATATGTAGTGATCGGTAAAAATAAATATTGATTATAATTCAGGTATAATTCTGGAACTTACACGTAAAATAAAAATCATCGGAATTGGATCAGAAAATAATTATTTTATATCAAAATGAAAAAAACAGAACTTAACGTTTTAAATAGCAATATAAGTAAAGTGCCAATCACTGATCCAATATGACAACGATTGGTAACTTTATGAAAAAAAAAAATAACGTATATCTTAATATAATAATCTTAATATAAGATGACATACTTCATATATTTTTTTTTATATTAATTAATGTGATAATGTGATTGTAAAAATTTGTGTTTTATAGTGTTAGAATAATTAGGTTGAACAAGTGCAATATGTGTGTATATCCTTGTTGTATAGAGCCATTAAAATAAGTGCAGGTTATAGCTAATGTATAAAGTATCTGTGCTGTGGTTGATTCCCGGGCCGCGCTGGCGGGTAAATCCTCGCATTACGGGGATCTACACACTTGGAGAGAGGAAGTCTCGTCTCGCCCAACTTCGGAATTCTTTCCCCACAGCCTAGCCCGGATCAGTTCGTGACTGGAGATTCTTTCGCAGCGCTCACACGTCAGAATTTGAAATGGGTCTCGCTCTAGCGCTAGCCTGACCTAAACAGGGTGGGACTAGATTGGATACAATTTTTTATTTCTTCTAAACCTATTCCATGGAGGGAACGCTCCAATTATAATAAAAGCAATACAACTGCTTTTAATAATACTCTAACCTTACTTTTTGCACACTTTTATTTTTATCAAAGATATTATTTATTTCTTTCTTTCCATTACAATTTCAAAAAGTGGCAAATCAATTGTTTTTAATACTAATTATTCCACACAACTGCTTTTTATTCAATCAGAATGCTTCATTTGATGAAAAAAGTCATTTTACATCGATCATTTTTGATAAAACCACCGTAAGATCATCATGATTGTATGAAAAAATCAAACAAATATAATTCGAACTATTAATTTAATCGATAAAATTCCTACGAATTAATTAAAAAATAAAATATTTATTTAATTAAAACAGTTTTCTTGCCAAAGTGTATCAAGGTTTCCTGGTATTTTTAATTATTTATATTGAAGAGAACATTTCTAGTCTTTACTGCATGAGCACTCTAGCTGATGGGAAAAGTGCTCCACAAGGCCCATATTTATGTGTAAAATAGATTATTTTAATTTAATAGGTCTCGACCTCAGATTCTCAAAACGAGATCCAATCATTCTTTTCAGGAGACTCCATTAATTTATAAAAATCGTACATCAAAATGAAAATAATTATTCTGGTTAATATAAGAAATTTTAACAAAAATAAATACACTTTAACACAATTTACAATTATATCCGTTTTATTCTATTTAGTAACACAGTACGAAACGAAAAATACTAAAAGTATACTATCCAGTTATTAAACCATTACCAAATGAAGAATTATGGTGGAGATGTAACACAACCAGTGGAGATAATGATAAAAAAATTGAGGTGGATAGGTTTAAAACTGCATAAGAATGCAATATTAAAGGAAAGAGAAAGAAAAATATATAGCAAAGAAAAATGCCCAAAGAACACATGGAAATTAAAAACAAATCTGTACCGAAATAAAACCAATAGCAAACCATAAAACTAAGTAAAAAAAAATGGTAGAAGAAATTAGCAAATATAGAAACATAAGGTAGGCTACGAAAGGAGCGAAAAGGACAATAAAAAATAATCACAGTACGATATTCATATAGAAGACAGGAATTTTTCAAATGTAATAAATCTCTAATTAATAATAAGTTTACTTGCATGTCATTGACCAATGGCAACCAAATATTTAACACGATGTTAAAATCGCTGACATACATATTATAACTAATCTTTTAATTTTTCTGGTTATGTATTGTAGATACTATAATTTTTGGACTAGTGTAGCATTTAAGAATTTTTTATGTGTGAATATATATTTTGGCTCACGTGTTTTATTATAATATTATTTATTCCAAAAAAATCGTGCAAGTGGCTGGTGAAACGAATGTCAACACATTTTCTTAGCAAATCATTAATCAAGCCTTAATTAGTTACACAGTTCCGCTTGACATGTTCGGCAAACGCACTATACAACGCCCGTGTATTCATACATTATGAAAATTATATGAGAAATCTATATTGCGAACACATTAATCATTTTCATAAATTAATATTTACGCCTACAGTAATAAAGTAAACAATGATGTGACAACGAACGAAAATTGAATTCGGTGTTAGTTTGCCAAAAATAATTAAAATGACTCACCAGCAGTTTTTATATTTATAGACGGTAAATATAATCTAAGTGAATTTTTTCTCTATTAACTATATATGATTAAATTGATTAAAAAAATTTGAAACAAAATATTATACGTGTTTATTTTATTTTTATTGTAGCAACTACTCTTTCTTGTCAATAATCAAAATTTTTTATACTATATTTTCTATAGAATACAACATAACCTTTTATTAAAAAAAATCTGATGTGGGCAGCATATAGCCTTTCGTCTATCCTATAAATTTTTTATATACTCGTATTTATAGCATATACAAGGTAATATGAATTATTAAAATAATTTGTAAGTACTTACAGTATTAGTACAATTCCTTTTAAATTGTTCCATAATTGTTGTTAATATTTTCACTGTAAATTATAATAATTAATTACTTGTAAAAATATTTAAATAGTTTTCTAGGGACTTGAAAACGTGCTTTTCCATTAAAAACTCACTACCTATCCGATATTTAGCATGATTCTAATACCTCTCTTACAGAGTGGCAAAAGATAAAATGCAAAATTAAATATGTAGATACTATTTTTATTTACATATGTATGTTTGCAGATAGAGCAGATTTTTAAAATATATATTTAAATTTGATCATATTTGTCACCGGCTATTAATTATTAAATTTTTAAATAAGACTATTCTCTCTTGTCGCATATACTTTTATTTTGATTGACAAGTCTAGATGGTTTTTGTCTGTGGTACTTATAGTCCACTTATAATTTAATAGTTTCTATTCCCAGGATTTGTTTCTAATAAATTATTTGTATCAAAAAATATAAACTGCATACAATTAAACTTTATTAATAAATCATTAGTGATATTAAATGACCAATTAAAAAAAACACTACCATAAAATATCTGTTATTTGAAGAATGACATTTTATGTTCTCATAATAGTAAAGGGGGAGAAGAACATGATTGTGTTGAGAAATAAAAAATAGCTATGTCAAACTCCTGCAACTTTTTATTTAGATAAGCAATTACCCCTGAGTAAAGAATCCCAAACTAAATCTCCTCATTTAGCATTCCAATCATTTCCTCATTGCTGACTCCCTAGCCGCTCTCCCTCAATCTTACATCATCCCCCGTGCAGTGCAGCCCTGATGACACACGATACCGATGCGTCGATGTTCGATCAGGGCCCACGCGATCGCTTTAATAAGACGCGAGATTTATTATCTGAATTAGCATCGCATATGCCGCGATTATTAGATCGTGCGGTTTTGCTCTCTTTCTGTGGTGAGTGATTGGGGAGGTATTTGTTTATGGCAATTATAGACAAGATGTGGAAATGGCGGTGAAGGGAAGAAGTTAATTATGAATTCGAATTTATGTCCTGTTAACAAGATAAAATTATTTATATTCGTGTATGGTAAATATGTACTGTAATTGCTCATTAACATGTTTCATATTTTTCATTATAATTATTACACATAGTATTGTAATTTAACATGAATTTACTGACGGTGTACTCAAATAATAACATAGCTACATCATTTTGCTTATAATAATTAGGTACTTGAATTAATTTCGTGAATCTCTAAGCCTTAAAAGATTACAATATTCAAAGATCAAATCAAATTCAAAGTAGAATAATTAGCTCAAAATTTTATAAGTACAAGTGCGTTTAAACTATCAAAGATTTTATACTCATCACTCTACAGTAGCTTTGAAATGAGAAATTGTTTTTCACTACTGCTTACTTGGTAACCATGGTCACTTTGGTCAATAATAAATTATTATTAACCATGGTCGATAATGAAAACTGTCACTTTTTAAAGAAACTCAGATCTCCAAATCCAAATATTGTTTGAGTCATTTAACTCAAGAAATGTGTAAATTATGGATACATAATTTAAATATATCATTTAAATTAAATAAGTAAATCAAATAAAACCAAATTAAAAATCAAAAGTAACGTTGACAAATTGAAATAATGAAAATGAAATAAGAAGGGTTTTTATGGTAAAATTCAAAAGAATAAATGAAATATGGAAGAAATAGCCATTTAAAACTATTAGAAGGGGAGATATTGTAGTGTACATATCAGATTATTGTATCCATTCATGAATCCAGTTAAAAAATATTTTGAAATTATAAAATGTTATGTTGTATTCAATAGACAATAAAGTACAAACAATTTTGATTATTGACAACGAAAGAGATTGTCAAGAAAAATAATTGTATTCATCAATTTGGATACCGAGTATCGGAATGCAATAAAAAATAAAGATTCAAGGTGTGATGAACGGTTAAAATACATTGGACCAACAATAAAAACATGTGAAAAATCAACCGGTTCGAAGCCCAGAACAAACAGTCGGACACCCCATTGGATACACACGCTGCATCCGCGATCCTATATGCAAACAGCTGAAGTTGAACAGTAACAGCGCGCGTGAAAAAATCCCTTTTGTTGGGAAAGTTGCTGGCGACCACCCTTCGGAAACATCATATTGACATGACAGAACCATAATGATGTTTCGGCGAGGGGTTAGACTGTGAGCTGCTGGCGGAGAGGAGCGGGCGCTGCGTCACCGTCTCTCCCCAGTGGGTGACAGCAGGCCCCTCTCTGCGCAAGACACTGACAAATGACGGACTGTCACCGGCAAGCAAGACAGATATGGCTGCCGCGTAACCGTTCTCTCTATGCTATGTTGGATGTATTATGTTGAACGGTGGCGGCGGCCATTTTCACAAAATTTTTCTCTTTCATTTTTTTATTTTTATTTTTTATATTTTCCAGTCGCTGTGTGAATTTTTTCTCCACTGCGGAAACAAGTATTAATATCTGGCAATTTTGACGTAACAATTATAACTGGTCTATGTCTGCGGGTGAATAATATTTTTATATTTGTTGCCTCTAGGGATATCACTCTTGCCTTGCTACTACATTCGTTCATGTTTTAAGACACCAGGCCGATATTAATTGCCACATTCTTTTCTTCTACCATATTATTATTATTAAAATTGTTCTCTTTATAATCATCATTGGAGCGACATTCCAAAAATAACCAGGAATTCTAATAATTAATTACCTACTTGCATTTTAATGGCATAGGTTGAGACTAACAGTTTGTTGCGTCCAATAGAAACCATAATTTATTCAATTACTACACATTAGAAAATGTTTATTGATTGGGTTTCCATGATAGTAGGTTGCTTATACTTGGTTACTATGTCTAACAAAACGGTAAGGCTAACATACATTTCGAGAATGGTAAGTTATATTCATGGCTTGTATAAATGCACTGAAATGATTCAGTATATTTATTTATTGATATTAAAAATAAACGAGCAAATAATAATACTACAATTATTAGGATTGCATTGATTTAAATCAGTGATTTAAACCAGACTTAAATGATACAGAAACAATGATTTAAATCACTGCGATTTTTATAGAACATTTCAGTTTTACGAAAATTGGGGGAAAAGCGCATAATGTTACCATGTGGCAATACTTTCAAGAACAACTAAATCTGTTTTATTTTGACGGTAAAACGACATTACCACTATATTACTATGAAGAGCACAACAATTTTATTTTATTTATAATATAGACTAAAATTTTATCTCTACGCTTTACTGATTTAAGGAGTACCTACTATATATAATATATTATACAGTTGTTCAAGCAAGTTTTTTTTTAGATGTTTGCGCTTTATAAAGATATAAGAAACAAATTACCTTTCTCTAAAAAAAATCTTATGCAGCAATTTTCCTGCTCCACAGCTCATTTCATGTACCACTCTTTATAGTGGTATTTAATTTTTTGTAGGTAACTTATGTAAAAATCAAATAGTTTTAGAAAAATCATTTATTAGATACTTAAAAAGTAAAATATTTGATCTTACTTATTTTGACACCGGATGTGAAGTTCCAAAAGTCAACAGTACCGAACAGATTGAAATCTACAATATCTTGTAAATCCCTTTCTCTGGTGTCTGGTGTCGACACAATCTTAATTTAACAATACATTTGTTACGAAATAAGTATTTGTGGTATTTGGTGCCTTGTACTTCTCAGGAATCTTGAGTCATCGAAGTATGTACGAAATGATAGAAATATTAATGATTGTCCTGAAGATAACTTTAGTTTTTGGTATCTTTGTAATTTATTTGTTGTTATTAATGATTTTTTCTAATAGTTTTAGATAAACACATTGTCGGCAAGTTGTTTGTTTTATCTCACCCAACTCTTCCTTTATTTGGTACCTTAAAAACTATACATGAAATAACTGCAGAACATAATTTATCATTGTTATACAGTTAATAATGTTTATGCAGCAAGACATTCCAGTGTTATATAACACAATGCGGTGTATTTCACAAAACATCACGTACAATGTCTAGTGACACCTTGTAAGACAAATAATTAATCACAATTACAGCTTGACAGCTATAATGAACGGATGTTTCGACAGCTACATTCACAAATCATATTTCAAACCTACGGCACAAGGACTATTTTATTAACCACATTTTATAAATAAAATTTAGTTTTATATAAACATAATAACATTATTTTATTATCTCACGCTGTATATAGGTTAAGAATTTACGATAGATGAATTAAAAATTTGAACTTTAAAATTTGGATTAAATTTAAAGTATCAATTTACCTATTTACCGACCACCATATAAAATGATAAGGGAGGTGTGTAATTACACCTACCACGGACAGCGGTGGCGCATTTGGTTAACGCGCTATCTATAGTTGATTCAATATATTTGCAAAGGACATGACGTCAAGAGAGGATCTCAACTATCCGCTAATTAATATACCCGTTTTTATAAAAATTTGTTGTAAAATCATTCGAATATAACTTGTTGACTTGTTCAGTAATGGCTGAAAACAAATTCAAACTAAAATAAAAAAATGGATGTGGCAACCATAAGGCCGCAGTTGGAATATTTTTTTACAACTCTGTTCAGTGACCCTTATAATAAGTTTAAGAACCTACCCTCTACGTAAAGTACGTTTGCAAAAAATTTGAAACAAACTATAATAGGTATTGGAAGTCCTGTGTCATTTGAAAGTGTTGTATCACGGGTAGAATTTATTTTTCAGAATATAAAAACCGAAAATTTGATGTGTTTCGAAAAGTCTCTTAAAATCAATTAAAAAGTGCAGTCACATTTAAAAATAACTTTTTTTTAAACAATTATGATTTTTGCCAACTATAATTATTACTAACGCATCACATGAAGAGTGTATAATTATCTAGTTGTATTGTTTGGTGTAAATCATAAAAATTTTCTCGAAACAAAATTCATTAAATTTAATAGTAGGTAATTAAACAAAAATTTACCTTAACAAAAAAAAATGAGTTTTGACAAGTCAGAATAAATACACCCTTCTCCCTAAGAAGGACCACCAATAACATTTTGAGATTGTAGAAAAATATATTATTGGGTAATGCCGAATATTTGGTTAAAAATTCACCGAATATTAGTTATTCGGCTATTCGGCTGAATAGGTATTCGTCACATCACTACTCTGTATATTTGACTGTATGTTTTGTATGTTATCAGCACCCTGATAAAGGCTGATTTACACTCGAATCGTTGGTGTATTAATGGATTCTTTTATTAACATCCAGTCGATAACCAATCCTGTATTCATATGTTTTCTTTGAGAGGTCTCATTTTTTGAACTTATTAATTTGTAAAGCTAAATGAGCTACCTAGTATTTACTACTTAGGTATTATATCGAATCATTGTAATGAATTAGGTTAATATTTTTGAGATTTTGGTACATCAAGATACCATTTAGTTTGTCAAATATGTATTTATAGGAATTTGTTCTTTGAGGAACAGCTCTTCTCCTTTTTCGAGGTCGTTCATATATTAGTGGATTTTATTAAATGTCTGCAACCCCAAAAATGACCTTCTTTTATTAACATCTAGTCAATGAAACCAATCCTACATTTATGTTTTCTTTGAGAGGTCTCATTTTTTGAACTTATTAATTTATAAAGCTAAATGAGCTCAAATTATATCGAATCATTGGAATGAATTAGGTATATATTTTTGAGATTTTGGTGCATCAAAATAGCGTTTAGTTTGTCAAATATTCCTTTACAGAAATTTCTTTTTAAGGAACTCTTGTCCTTTCGCGTGGTCGATAATTGACGTCTGTTCATCGCAGATAGGAGTAACCAGTATGATATTAAAACAATTGATTACCCCAGTGCACAAAACTGAATCTCACCCACTCATATCACCTCTCCATCAAGTGTCACCGTGGAATGATGGTCGCTTTTCAGTGTAGACAGATCACCTCGCGCGCACAAAGCGCCCTGTACACTGGCCGCGGTGATAAGTGTCGGGCAATTTGTCCCGGCCCGGGTTCGAATCCGGGTGACGCGTATGATGTATCACACGCCGAGGGAGCATTGTGTGGAATGCAGAGGGAAGGAATTCAAGGGGATTCATAATCGTCGGCGGAATGAATGCGGAGTGAGATTTCAGTGCTTCGTTCGGGGGTGTTAAATACTGAATTTCACAAAAAAAAATACGTCATTGTGCCCGCAGATCAGAGGAGATGGCTGACTCGTATAAGAACACAAAGAACAATATTTTATAATAAGGCACTATTATGCAATAAAAATAAGTAACTGAAATTTTATAATATTAAGCCAAACAATTGGATATTTTGAAAGGAATTAGATATTGGAGACTATGGCTTTGTTTAAATTGAAATTTCTTTATTGAAAAGACGACGTTTCGGTTCTGATTGGAAAGTTAAAATTTAAACTTGTACCTAACTATACATTAATTTCACAAACATTGATGTTAACATAGACCTGAAGATGGTTCCAATCAGAACCGAAACGTCGTCTTTTCAATAAAGAAATTTCAATTTAAACAAAGCCATAGTCTCCAATATCGAATTCCTTTCAAAAATAAGTAACCTTTATAATAATTCATCACCTGAAGCACAATATTCCTATGAAGAACAAAACTTTAAGTATCTGAGGTAGGTACTTATTTCGTGACAAGTTTTACTTGCATTTTATTAATGTACGTCAGCAGACACTGCGCCGTTGTGCGGCAACCCATCCAATAGAACAAGGAGAGCTATGTTGCTTTTCTACTTCACACAATCGTATTAATATAATACACAAACGGTGGCTTAGCGGGTTGGTGAACATTTCCTAACTTGCTGTGTCGTCAGTCAGAATCTGAGATCGCTGGTTCAATTTATCGTTAAATATAAATAATGCTTGAATGTTGTTGGCTTGCCACTTACACCTCCTAAGTGTAATGGCTGAAAGAATTGTGACTCGGTGAGCCAAGTTAGGAGGGTTAGCGGCATTCAGCTGTATAGCCCTTGGATAGATAGATAATATTTATTTATTTTTTCCAATCGACTTAGAATCTACAATTATGTTTACAGCTTAATTATAATATATAGTGATACACAGTCACATCATTTAGGTATATCATACATTATCTTTCCTCTTCTTAATAATTTATTTCATCTAGTCTTGTGCTGATCCCAAATCATCTAACAGAATCATTTCCTCTCTTCTTTGTCTTCGAACTTCCCTAAACTATGTTCTTAGACTACCTCAGAAATTTTTCTTTTCTTTTGCAAAGTCTACACCTTTGTATGTATGTATGTATGTATGTATATGAGGGTTTTAAGCGTTTTGTCGCTTTTTGTCAACGCGACCTAGAAGATCTATTGTGACAGCCCTTTCTTAGTTTTCCAGAAGTAGATCCAGATTTTTGGTGAAGCTGATTAGGCCTCAAGTACCTGAAGTACTTGTTTCGTGACATGTTTTACTTGCATTTTAGTGATGCAGGTTGTCAGCCTACAGTCTCTGCAAGGCCAGCACACACCGAGCCGTTGTGCGGCAACCCATCCAATTGGACAGGGCGGGCTATGTTGCTTATCTACACGATCAGACAAGACACGCCACGACCACACAACCGTACTGGCTGGTCACCACCTTTTCTCGTCTCTTTATTATCACATTTGAATCTAACAATCAACTTGATGTTTTTCTTTTTATGATGTCTTTTTTTTTCAGTAGATACCGTGGTGTTGACAGGTAGGAAAATTTAAATATTTGCGATCGATGATATTACAAAATGGAAAAATTGAAGGCGAAATAAAATAACGAATAATTGAAGGAGGTAGATTATTCAACAGCATAAAAAATACATTCCTCATGAAAAGAGAAATACCTACCGAAAAACAGGAAAGTATAGATATTAAAAAAATCGGAACATCTATACTGTCATACGGATCAAAGACTTGAACTATAACAGAACAACAAAGGACGAAGATGGAAGCAACTGGAATGCGATTTCTAAGAAAAATAGAAAACAAAATAATAAAGAACAAAATAAAAATTGAAACAAGCCGACAAACTTTAAAAATCAGGGCAGTAGAAGAGAAAATAGAGGAAGGACAACTAAGATGGTTTGAACACCTGAAGAGAATGACAGAGGACACAAAAACCAGGTATGAAGCAAAAACAACCAACAGGAAGACAAGAAGGAGACCAAGAAAAAGACGCCGAGATGAAGTGAAAAAAGCGGCAGAGAAGAGAGGAGTAAAATAGGAAAATATTTCGAAAGATACAGAAAACAGAAAAAATGGAAAGAAATCTGGAGCAGACCACCTCATACTCGAAAGGATAGAGAGGCATAAGGATTAAGTAAAGTAAGTAAGTAAGATAAGAAAAAAATGTTTCGAATAATAAATATGGAAAAAACGGTTATTTTATTCAAATGTCATGAATGAATCAAATATTGCAAAACTATAAATTGTAGATTAATTTTTAAAAAGAAATGAAATCAATTATAAATATGAACACTATATCACTCACAGATTATTATTCATTGTTGATCCATCAGCTTCGTCACCGATTTCGATGTTTTACCAAACATGGACTGGAGAGCCATTTTATTAGTATTACAGTCGCTTATTTTACTTATTAACTCAATATGCTAACCAAGTAAATAAAAACAATTATAACTAAACAATAGTAATAACATATTAATATAAGACACATTTATAATGGCTACAAGATTGGTAGACAATTCTTGAAATGCTCCGATACTTTACAAAATGATGCATTTCACAATAAAAGTAAAATAGTAAAACATATAACTACATATATCAAACATACAAATTTATTGCTTATAATTTTTCTTTATAAGTAAAAGAAGTGTATAGATAAAACTTTTATTTTTTACTTTATGAATGATAAAAAGAACTGTCAATATATTTTGTAAACCTATAGAACTACAACACGAACAATTCAATCATATGAAAATTATATAAAGCATGATATATGGTACATGATTTCCATCCAATAAAAGATATCAATTGTCTTACGAATTCAAATAAATGATAGGCATTAAAGGACACTTAGACATGCTGATTGTAACCACACACTTGATTTAAAATCAATAGTCTCAAGTTACACTCTAAACCATAACAACACCACACGTAATGGAAACATTAAATTATGAGTAATACACGAAAATAAATAATAATAAAATATGACAAGCATAGAACTGTGAAAAAACGTTCCATTTTTTCCAGCCACCAAATGAAAATACGTGTGTTATTTTTCTGAAAGCAAAAAAATCCTATTCGTTAAAATGTCAGGAAAGTTATTTGATCTATTTCCGTGTCAGGTTAAAGTTGGAAGATATTTTTAAAAATAGTTTACAACAAACACACTTCTTAAAATAGCTGATCCATCTAGTTACCTGTGCGAGGAATTGGAATTTTGTTTCTTTTAGTTCATTCATTGCCAAATTGAAGAGTTGCTTCCAAGAAATTTTAAAAGTGCTGATATTCCATAAACCAAAACTAATTTCAGGTCATTTAAAATAAAGATATATATATATATATATATATATATATATATATACACCTTTATTTACCTATATATATATATATATATATATATATATATATATATATATATGTGTATTATCAGAGACATTGATTTTACATAGGAAAGTTATAACAGTTAATAATGAAGAATTTTTTTTTTTTTAACATCATGTACTTTACTAGCATCCTATCCTACTAGCAATTATAAAGCAAGACAATGCAAACATTTTCTTGCAAGAAATGTGAAGTATAACATTTTTTTTGTTTATTTCAAATCTAGATTTATTATAAGAATGTACCTATAAATTAATAAAAGTACAAAAATCTGTATTAAAATTATTTTTTGACAAACATATAAACATAAAATTCGTTTTCAAAAAATTATAATAATAATTATTAAATGAATAATATAACTAAATTTCAAAATCATGTAACCAAGAGTTAAGACATAAAATGCTGTATGTATTTATATTCTAGAATGATTATAGAAAATAAAACTACTTAGTAGATCACGGAATATATAAACGTAATTTATTTCAATACTAATTCATTCCTTCGTCAGACATTTAATTTCGTCGGTAGAAAACTACAACTAAAACTTTGTTCAAGAAAGTATTTTTTGTGGCAAAAAATAGATTAAAGTAAAAGATATATCGATACAAAGTTTCTTCTATGTATTATCGTCGCACAAAAATGAAAAGAATCAATGAGTAGAGGTCATATTTAATTAAAAACCCCATTAATACCCACTTAATTAGCACTTCTTTTAATTGCTCCGTTCCCAAACTGCGAACTTCTTGCGTTCATGTTCTTTTTGTCGTAAAATATTCATCGACTCATTACTAAAAGTCATTAGGGTCATACACCACCCAAACTGAATGTAAACTTGTCCTTCCAAAATCATTTTCCTTTCCGAAAGCGCTGATAAAAAATGCACGCAGCAATAAACGTAATGGATTCGGTATTCTTCTTAATGTCGGTAATATTCCTACAGATATCGTGTAATTGTTGATGAAATATTACAATATGCGTAAAATGGACGCCGGCTACCCATAGTGCTATTAAAAACGTATATACGTATGCGTTTGTATAAATCGAACTTAATGTATTATTGTATCATGTATAATAAATATATTTATGATTATGGGGATACATTTGTATCGAGATTATTTTCCAATAAGCATTACCGCAAGAATTAATGAAGACAATATTCTTTTGTTTCCAATGTATTAATATTAATAACAACATAGAAACCGGTTGCACAAATATCTCATTTTTTTTTTACTTTGATCAGAAATTTGACAAATATTATTTAAATTAAATAATGATGATTATACGAATTTACTATAAGAATAAGATCAGATGAGTTTATATCAGATTATTTTACAATAATATGATCTGGACAAGAATTGAGAAAAAAAATTTTGGTACCTATACCTATATTGTGATAATTGAAATTTAAAGTTAATTAATATACGTATTGAGAATTCTAGTGAATATTCAAAATATTTAACAGAATTACACATTATTATTATTATTATTATAAGATACAGCTGAATACAAGAAAAGGAATTTGGGAAAAATGTAAAAATATAACTAGGTATACTTTAACTGTAAGTCAAAAAAAAAAATGTAATAGACAATAACACAATTATATGAACAATGTAGATATAGTAAAAGTGTAAAAGTAAAAGTGAACAGGTTCATCCATGTCTAGTATTTATAGGCCATATTAAAATAGATGAATAGCTATAGGTAAGTAGGTATACTATAATGTAATATTTATATTAAAATATCAAAGTTTTTAAGATCAATATTTTTTTTAATTAAATAAACAATACTATAATTATTTTTAGCAACTGATTGATATTATGAAATATTTTTCATACTTTAACTGCAACGATAATAATATTTTTAATTACCATAAGTAAGATTTAATCAAAAACTTTTTAGTTTGCACCTACAAAATGAGAAACTATAAACTTGTATAAATTTTTGATATTAATTACAAACCGTTTGTGCCTTATTTTGTGAAGATATGACGAGTATTATTTGAAGAGATTTATAGAGCTGCCGCCGCGACAAAATGGTGGTTAGCGCTGGGACCAGATTTTTGCCGTCGGAACCTAAGCGTAGCCGAAATTCCAAGCGCTCGCTTCTAAAAATATATTATCGGCCATTTACTACAACATATTCTGGCAAATATTACAAGCGAAACTTGAAATATTTATAGATGAATGTGTAGATTTAAAATATCTCATCTAATATACAACATAAAAAAATAAAAATACGATAGAATGATGATTCAATATGTTTTTAGTATGTCACAAATTAAATAATAAAATGTCAATATGTTTTAAACAAATAAATTTGGTGACCAAATTATTTTAAAAAGGAGAATGTGTAAGATTATATATACAACATATTACTAAATAAAAATTAACTTCCGCTTTGTGGCATTTACTTTAATTTTCCTTTTTAACTTCTTTTGTTTTTTCATATTATACCATATTTTTTTAAAATGATTTACATACATACATCAAGGATATTTATTTTTTTAAATATTTAAACATATCTTTTATTTGTTTATTTCATTGAAGTTATTATAAGTAACATTCATTATAATTCATTCATGTATTTGTACATTTTAGTTTTCAAAATGTGTAGGTAAGAATTATTAATGGAGACTATTCTTCCTTAAATTTAATATAATTGAAATTAATTTTCTCAGCAAATTTATAAAAAATGTATTAAAAGATGAAAATATAAATTTCATTAAAATAATTAATTTTGATATATGAAGGAATTATATTGTATATTTTTTTTTGAAATTTTAAGTCGAATCAAATTTATGGTTTTTACATAACATAATTAAAAAAATGCATATTCCGAGCTCACTTTTATGAGTGCTTTGCTAAAAGTGACATTTGATATAAAAAATTATAAAGAAAAATTAAGCTGCCTAAAATAAATTTCATTATAAAATCAAGCTCGGAATACTGGTCAAGGATTTTAAAATATTTAAGAAAAATATGTTTAGAATGTTTTTAGAAGTTTTCGTGCTATTAGGTAATAATCTTAATATATTTCTTTTACATTGAAAGAAAAATCAAGCTTCAAAACGATAACAAATTATTTAATAGTATGTATCAAATACCTAAATTTTAAATCACGGTAATTGGTGAGCTTTCTATATGTTTCTATCATTATAGATTTGTTAAAATAATAATATTTTAGTAAAAGCAGGTTAATTTATTTATGCTTTTATTACTTTATTAGGATTTGTGGCTTTGATCAATTCAAAATTAAGTACCACAACTTTGTATGTAATAAGCTTTAAAACAAAACATTGTCCTTTTCTGGTGGAAATTAATAAAGTAAGAAAAAAATACAATCAACTTAAAAGCTTAGTTGAAAAGTAATTTCCTAACAATTTCGCTGTGAGTAAAGTTTGTTTTCATATTAAACCTGTATGTAGCTGTCTTCAATAACATTACAATTACTTCAAAAGCAACAAAACCAAAGGATACCTTGCTATCAGACAATAATTAATGAAGTTGAAGAAAAGAAGTGTTCGTCTCCGGATATAATAACGTCATTTAGGTAATAGTTTTTTCAACACTTAGCCGGATGGTAGTCCAAGTAGTGATTACCGCCTTCCAATCATTAAAACACCTAATTGCAATGGAAAAACCTTCCAAATGACTTCATTATAGATTGGTTTTCTCAAATTGCTGCGCAAATGCGACGGCAACTGTAATTTCAAAGCGTTTTTCACGAAAAGGAGGTGCGGTTGACAAAAAACCACAAATATTTATTTTTTACAGAAAATTTAGCAGAACGTTTGTTAAATAAATATAAAATAAAACAATTTATAATTGTATACATTGCAATATGTTTTTATAAAAATGTAGACATCTATATTTTCTTGAAAAGAAGACGCAGTTGAAAAGAAAAAGCCACAAATATTTATTTTTTTATAGAAATTTTGGGAGAATTTTAGTAAATAAATATAAAATAAAACATAATTGCATACATTGCAACATTTTTTTTTATCAAAATGTAGACATCTTTATTTCACGGACAGAGAAGTTGAGAAGAAAAAGCCACAAATATTCTTATTTGACAGAAATTTTGGCGAAACGTGTAGTAAATAAAAATCAAATAAAAACAATATATAATTGCATACAATCAAATATGTTTTTTTTTACATGTAGACATCTATATTATGATATTTTTATGGCTTGAAAATGTCAAAACATTATTTTTTGCAATATAAATCATCAAGATTGTTAGTAATTGCAGATAATTTATTTTCATACGTAACCGTCATTGAATAGAAACATTAAAACACAATTTATTATTTTGTTTTCTTTTAATCAATAGTCATATTTTATTTTCCAAATTTTAGTTAAATTGATTGTACACTTTCCACTATAATCAGGAAGAGTTTTTTTTTTCTTATCTGCTACATTTTTTTCATCGCAGATTTTATCGTGGTTCTCATTTTTGCAATCCATCAATTAATTGTAATTAACACGGTAAAATGAATTATTAAAATTATTAATACTTATAGTATTAGTACAATTTCTTTTTGGTTATTTAATAATTATTTTTATAATATTTTCCCTGTCAATTTTAATAATTGTCATTGTCAAATATAATACATTTATAGGTGAACAAATCAATTACTTGTAATAGTTGAAAAGAACTAAGTAGAAACAAATTTGAATAATAAAATTTTAGCTAATGACAATATTAAATTATTATTTACAGAAATTCTCATATATTCTTAATTAATTAAGATATTTTAGAAAAATATTTCAAGTCTTCATAAAAACACCAACCATCCATCCATCTACACACACGGACAGACATCATCGAAAAAAAATTTAAAACGTGTTCTAGGAACTTCTAAACGTGCTTATCCATTGCAAACTTACTTTCCCATTTTTATCAATATTTCACTTCCTCTCATACTGAATGGCGAGAGGTAAAAATTACCAACAGATGCATACCGTTTCAACTCCCAATCTATAGTCTATAGTAATTGTAATGTTTTAATGATAACCATATGATTATTAATATATCTTTTATTAGAACATATGTCAGGATCATTAAATTTTTTGTATTTATAATGAAATGCTTTTTGTTAATATTATTTATAGTTTTTTTTTTTACAATAACCTCTACCTATTATTAGTGACACGAATGGTTCGTTGTATTTTTGTTCATATTCATCTAGATATAATTATATTACGGCGTTATAAATCTAATTTGTTATTAGCCGTAAACTATACTAATCTGAATATCTGAGTTTTTAATACTTAACAAAAAGATAATTATTTAATATTAAGCTGTCAATCAACTTGTTTTCCCATACATTAATAACACTGTTGGTTTTTGCAATATGCCTGATACATATTTTTACACTATAACACTAGTTTTTTGTATCGTATAATATTTGCAAATAAATTACGTTTGAAATAAGTGCAGTTTTTAGGATATACATAATTACCATTAATTATTAATTTCCTCGATATAAGGTGCTTCAGGTAAAAGTTATATTTTACATATAATATGATATAATTTTTAAAATCTCATTAACTTCAAATGAGGATGAGCCAAATCTACATCTCAAAATTCGCACACTGTAAAAATCATAATACTTTAAGTAGTGTATTGACGAATACATTTTGTACATTTTGTATGATTTAATGCTAAGTGTGGTTGGGTTAATCTATCGTATTGCAAATGGTACGTACCTAAATATAAAATTTTAAATCAATAATTTTCCTATACTTTCAATTTCATAATTATAATAAATACAATTTCAAATTTATCTTAAATTTGCAAGGCCAAATAATATCGATGTAGATCATAATATTTTTTGCATTATTTCGAAAATTTGCAAATTCTTCTTGGATATACGAATTTGTATGTTGTTATTTTATAATTTTTTCGTATCACTCAGCAATATATACGTAGTACAATAGATATTTTCGTATATGGTACCTTGACACCAAATTTGTAAAACATAAAATTACCTTAGACTTTGACGTCTAATAAAGTTTATTAGCTGCTTCAAGTACCTAATAGTTTTTTTGATAATAAGTAAGTTTATTAGCTAAATAAAAGTTATTAGGATGTCGATATAAAATATATACATATAAATTACTTATTTGGCAAATAAATTTAGTGGAACGTTTATCTCGGCCCTTAATATAACTAGCTAAGTAATATCTTACCAGATTTAACTTTTAGCACTACTGCAACAGGTACTGAGTATAATGTTGATGTGTTGGATGTGAACATTGGTATAAACACTGATTCACTATAGGTACACTAGTGTAGACACGGTATTTGCCGATATAAGTTTATGAAAGTAAGTTGGCGGCAAGTAGAGGCAATTATGTTAACGAATGTGGAAACTATCCTGCGCTGACCGAGGCGATGGCAGCGTCTGCTTCGCCGAGGAAAGTTGGGAAGGTAGTGGAATTCCCCGGTACATTTAGCGTTAATTATCTTTTGGCCAAGTATAAATGTGTTTATGGCCGGCTGGCAAGCCCTGGGACCTGCAGTTGAATTATCCCAATATATCACGCTTCAGGCCAGAGAGCCTTCATGCCTTCAATGATAATCAACATGATGGGATTCCCACAGCGACGTTTGTTAGTTCCGTACACAAGCGTCATTTTCCCGGTTGTAAAATCTGCATATTGTGTGTTGTGTAGTGCAAACAGCCGACAATACTTTCCGCAACCTTCGCCACCAAATGGGTTCGCAGCAAACCTGGATTTATTACCTCCACTGCTCTACACTGTTGCCGCTCTATTTGCTCTACTCATGAATATTCCATCGCATACCTATAATCTATGTATGGATTCAATCATTTCATTATTCTCTACTTTTAAAACTATAACCCTAAAATAAAACTTCTACACACAACATATAAAACTACTAAACATGTACAATTCTAGATTTCATTATTATACAATGTAATAAGAATTGCAAATTTTTTTAAGGACAATTTTATTTTCATTAAAAAACATAGAAACAGTTTGACCTTGTTTCTTGATTGAATAATACCCCAATTTTATCTAATTGAAAAACAAGATCAAACTTACCGTATCTTCACACTTTGTTCTTAAAGGAAACAGAGTAGCAAGTGTGAGATTTGGAGTTTAAATCGACAATTATTATCCAAATATAATATCGTAATATCCGAGTTATTCAAAACACTCAATGTGCTATATAGATCCCTCGCCAAGACTGCAGATTAGTAGCCTACAACATTAAAATGCAAGTAACACTCGCGAAATAAAACCACCTTCCGTACTTGAGACCTTCTTAAGATGATCACAATTTATTACAAAAATATTGATTATAACCATATTTCCATGAATGATTTGCACATGGATGTATTCAAAGTATATTACTTTTAGGTTGTCAAATATCACCACAAATCTTTCTCTGTATCATTTAGAAATCTACAAATATTGCTAACGACACCAAACTAGTGGCATATTAATCCTTTTTAGAATTGGGAATGGAGTTAGTTTAACATTTCATGAAATTAACAACGGTAATAAATTGGGGCTAATATTATTCGAAGTCACTGACTAATCCGTTTTATGATTTTGAAATGAAGTCAAAAATGGGAATAAATCCATAGTTCTCCATAATAAGTTACCAATCTCTTTTATGAATCTGGGTAATAAAAAAAAGATTGTCGTAAGTACACCTTTATGGTTGGTAAATATTATTATTACGAATGAGTATTCTTTAACTTGCTGCTTTAAGAGATGGATCGATGTTGCTTATTCGACAACAAGGATCTGACTCTGTACCTATGATTACTTTGGGAAGAGCTTTAGGATAGGGTATAAGTGAATAAGGTAATACAACTTTCGGTGACCGGTAGGATCGAAGTGGGTACAGATTTCTTATTTATTTGAAATATGTACATAATAATAAATATATACTATATACGTTCACTATATTCCCGCAGTTGATTTAAGTATATTACCTTACACAAATATAAAAAAAAAGTATATTTAAGGAAAATAATGTTAATAATATTAATGTAAATAAAAAACATAATCCACATTTCTTTACTTATAACAACATACTACTTTTCATTTGACAGTAAACAGTTAAAAATCGGCAATATTACTATGGTAAGAAAATTGGTAAATATGCTAGTTTGCATAAGCTGAGCAGATTTCCCGTGGTGGTATCAGCGGCAACATTGCCCATTGTCCGTAACCGACCGAACTCCTTCAGTGGGGGTTAACCAGAAACCAGAGCAATAAAACGATTTGCGTGGTGTAAAAGGACAATGTGTTGCTTGGTTTTGTTTCGGGACCTTGGGAATGTTTGCAAACTTGCCAAATATTGCATGGATTCATGTAATAGTCGGCGGGAAAGAGTAATGGGCTTGTTACCGTCGTAAATCACGGCCCCGCGCCTCCAGCAGACTTGGCTGCAGACGCTTCGAACCGGAAGTTGCTGTGACGATGTCAGACTCCGAGATGCGGATAATTCTCTTTTTATGATGAATTTATTGTCTTCAGAAACATATTTTTAAGTATCTTTTATCTCTCACAAGATTTCTATACTTTGCTTTCAAATCTTACATGAAAGATGTCTTGTTTTATTTACAGCAAACAATTTCGCCAAAAATAACAACAGATAATAAATAAATACAACACTTTTTATTATACAATTCGGAATGTGCCAAGATATATGTGGTGACCAGTAGTTACCATGTTAACCAAAGTTTTCGGTTTAAGGTAGCTATACTAGTAGCATTATGTATGTCATCTACCTTATTTCAGTTGCTGTGACGATGTCAAACTCCGATTTGCGGATAATTCTCTTTTTATGATGAATTTATTGTCTTGAGAAATATATTTTTAAGTATGTTTTATCTCTCACAAGATTTCTATACTTTGCTTTCAAATCTTACATGAAAGATGCCTTGTTTTATTTACAGCAAACAATTTCGCCAAAAATAACAACAGATAATAAATAAATACAACACTTTGTATTACAAACTTCAGAATGTGCCAAGATAAATGTGGTTACCAATAAGTTGCCATGGTAACTAAAGTTATGTTCTTTGACAAATATGTAATGTACTAGTAGTATTATTTATATCATCTACCGTATTTCACCTTAGTGAGATTTTTGAGAAAAAAAAAATGTGTTATGTTGCAGAAATATCTCTGAAAAACTGTATTATACTTTGAAATAAATTGTAAATAAGAAAATAATGTCCCTATCATTTACATCTTCATATAACAAAAAATTCTCCTAACAATAAATTTAAAATATTGTTTTTAATTTTAAAATGTCGTTTCAGTCAACTATGATTTTATCAGTAAACATAGAGTAGTATCATTAACGTACAAAATGATAGCAATGTATTGAAACGTTTATTTTATGAGTAAACATAGTAAATACTTGTCAGACTCGTCGTTCAAAATCAATCCGACACTACTTTAAAAAGTAAGTGTGAGCATGATTAAAGATATCTATATTCCTACGTAGAGATCTTAAGCCGAAACTAGTGAAAATAAATTCAGGAATGGTCAAAATGAATATTTCCGTAAATCTGAAAATATATTTTTTATGATTACAATACTTCTTACAAGGAAACCAAAAATTATACTAATTTACACAAGATTAGTTTGTGAAAATGTCTCATAAAAAAAAATTCCAGTCCAGGGAAAGATTTATTTACAATAGGTGAATAAATGAAAATATAATTTCTGTTTCCCGGTCTTCAAAAACAATTCATACAAAAATGATGGATTGAAAATAAATTGAAATTTTAAATTATTTATTAATGTAATTTATTAATTTCCATAAAATCATTTTTCTTTCGAATAATGTATATAATTCTGAAAACATTGCCATACAAAAATAATTTTTGTTTCCGTTGATATAATTTATTTCCACCTAAAAGTAAAAAATGGTTGATATTGTTTACACAGTAAAGAGTAATGTGTTTTAAATGATATCAATTTATTAAGTGCATTACACAAATTAGATAGGTATATAATCTATCTCATGACATTATAATAGTGTTGGTAATTTTGTAAAATAATTTAAATAATAGTTGTTTTACTGCGTATAATAAAATAAATCTCCAAGTAATAACACTTGCGCATGGTAAATTTCACTGGGTAATGAGATATTGAATACCGAACCATAAAATTTTATTTGTTTCTTTAAGACCATATTATTTCATGAGAATTATTGTTAGGCATGTTAACATTTAATTTATTTGATGAAGAGAATTTAACTTAATGAGCAAATCATTTCTTTAAAACCCAACTAATATTTAAAAATACGAACGCATTTGTTCACAAAACTATTATATTTTTATCTTAATTTTGTATTATTTAACTAATATGATTTATTTTCTGTTGTGAATTGAATGTTAATACTCGTGTGTGAAAATAATAAAATACTCCTATAAACACTCTCACATTCGTTAATTTGTACATTTAGTATTCTTTAACATGTTATAGGTACTTGCGTTTTTACGAGAGATTTTTTAAATCCTGACAAACTTGACCCTTCGAAGTATTGTCTGAATTTCAGAAATTATTGCCTTATCTTAATCATCGACAAGCCAAGAAAATCTTCTAATGATTATTAATTCGCGTTTAAGTTTGTAACAATGAACCATTGGAATATAATCAACAGATTTGCTAAAAATAATGCTGCAAAGAAGGAATTACTTTTATAATTGTAAGGACTAATGATATGTTTAAATATAATAGCTATTATTATCTACAGTGTTCTTCGATCTCATAAGAAGAGTCAGTGCTTCCACAGTACTGACATGGTTTTTTGCTAGAGCTTTTTCAGGGACCTGAATTGTAGCGAAACCGGAAACCGAAACCGCACCGATATTTGATTGAAAACCGAAACCTATATTTTATTTCTTTAAATATAGAAACCAATAACCGATATGAAAAATAAATTTATTCTGTAACGGAAAACATACCCGAACCAAAAAATATCAGTATTAAAACCAGTATGAATATAAATATTGTACTAAACTGAAAATATTATTGGATGGGACGATCGTCAGTCTTACTTAGATAACCACTTAAATTAACTTACTATTTTAACCGAATCCGTAAAGAAACCGAAATTTATTTGTTTATTTTAACCGAAACGAAAACCAATATAATATTTTCAAAAAACCGTTGCCAATAACCGAAACTGAATTTTTATTAATGTAAAATCCGTTAACCGTACCGAACCCCAAAATTTTTCGGTTCGAGTCCCTGGCTTTTATCTCTCCCCATGATTTTCCTGTGGATTCCGCTTCTTTCAGTATGATGTGTTTCCATGTATGTTTAGCAGCTTCTTTTCCGTATTTCTTGAGGATTCTATTCAAGGGCTTTTTTGGCAACGTTTTCTACATTGTCTAAGAGTGTGCCCAATCCACCATCATTTGCTTGCTTTTATGTCCAATTGAATGGATTTTAATTGATTCGTCTCCATATATGGGTACGATTGATTGTATTCGGCCAAAAAATTCCACAGATTTTTCTTAGGAACTTGTTGATAAAGACCTATTATTAAATTTATTAATTATATTAAATTTTACCCCCTTATTACTTGTATTTGCTGGTGAGTCGTGATTGACATTGCAAAAGAAAACTCTTTTAAAAATATAGGAGTAAATGTAGAACAATGAAGTTTATGAGAAGAATCCCATTTGCGATTCGCACTTCCCGTAATGACCGTGCGTTACATTTCCAGTAGCTCTCCATTCACACGTCCCCCACCCACCCACACGACGGAATGAGGAGGAGGCCCCGCGCATTATGTTAATGTATGGTTCATGTTTCGCGCTGATAGATGGCACTGCGTCGCTGCTCAACGCATGCCATACCCATGCCCATGCCGTGTAACCCGGCCGTAATGAATGCATTGTGAAATTGCTACGATGGAGATAAGACTCAATTATTAAGGAAAAACGTGACGGGGGACTATAACTACTCTATTAGACCACGTTCGCCTTAATAACTAAGAACTAGCTACAGCTTATGTATATAGGTACCTGCCTGGTTTTCCTCGCTATAACGATAAACTTGTTTAAAAAAGAAAGTTTTAAGTATTACGTGTGCATATGATTATAACAGGGTTTCGTGACCAATTTTAAAGTAGGTTTCAAATCAAATCGCAACATTATCCAAAACTATAAATGAGCGGTAATAGCATATTGTAAATTGTAATACAAGTGTGGCCAAACGAATATGAATATTGAAGTACAAGCATAGCGAATTGAATTAACGGATAAATTTAAGGATCTTCAGCAGTAGCGTAACTAAAGTTTAGGAAGTGGGTGCCCAAATAAAATTTGTCACGATTCAAAATACCTATATATGGATATATAACATAAATTTCTAAAAAAACTGCACTTCTTGAGATGAAGAGGTGAGCCCGAGCCCCTTGGGCCACCCCCTAGTTACGCCACTGATCTTAAGAGACAATGCCCCTGTATAATCCATATTAAAGAATTAACAAAAAACCCAAGGATAATTACTACAAAAATAGAAAATTATCTAATTATTATTGTATTATTACGATTCAAATTAAGTAAATTTGGCCTGGCTTAAACCTTCGCTTTTTTACTTCAAAATATTTTATAACTGGTCGTTCATGACATGAAGGAGACATTTCCTTTAGCGCAGAATTTTTTGGAATCAGATATAAAGTCCTGAATTCTTATTACTTTAAAAATAAGCTCACATCATTTACTGAGTGAGGTGCGTTAAGTAAATTTGATGTTTCATTTTAATCATTATTAAAGATTTTGTCGTTAAGGACACTCTAGATTTCTAGATCTAGTTCAGATGTAACAAATTTGGGAAATTTTTTGGAGAAAATCGGTAGATTATTTTCATTACATATGTTGCCATTATGTCATTTTTTACAATATAATTTATTTAAGTTACGTTTCATACAGAGATTTCTCAAAATAATACATTATTCATTATACATTTTTTTTGTCAAGACGATTTTTCTGTTTTGTATTTAATTAAGGGACTTTTATAGAAGAGTCGTTGTTGAATTATGTAGAATTGGGGAATACCCTAAAGTAATATTTAATCAATTTGCTAATAGAGAGCAGAGTAACTTATTAATGGATTACTACAATACTATAGCAAGATTGTATTTTATTTGACGAAATTTTACGTTCACTAGCTTTAATTTTGAAATATACTAATCAATAAAAAAATTGCAGACCTTTTGACAACCTGAAATTTATTTTGCGCAAATAATTCGATAGAAATCAATGTGTTTTGGTAGATCGGTAGATTGAAGAGGAAATCGGTAGAACTACCAAAAATCGGTATATATGGCAATATTACTCAGCACTTCCTTCGTCTACTATGAACGAAGAAAGGCAAAATAACTACTTAGTAGAAAAGTAATAGAAATCTACAAAATAGCTTGCTCCAGTTTTTTTGTTATTGACAAAAATGAGTTTTAATTCATATTTTTAAAAAATTTGTTCTCACATTATTTACATTGTAATTTACCTTTCATTGTTATAATTAAGTTTGTATGCCTATGCACCGTATTACTAATGCAAAATTCAGGACGAAACTAATTGCAGATGCAAAACAATTTATAAAATTATCCAAAATGTAGAGTGCAGACCATAACTTTAGTGGAAATGAATATATTATGGTTGGAGGACATTAGTAGTTGTCATGATAACATCTCAACATGTCTTTATTAGAGACCGCCATTTTAATACTTTTGCATATAAATTAAATTTGGGTAGGGCCAAATTATCTAAGTGCGTGAAATGTAAAACTAAAGCTTGCACCTGCATAAGTGATTCACTATATGCACAAAATTGGACCCGGCAAGGAAATTAATTTAATTGATTAATTAAAGAATTAAAATTTGAAAATTACTATAACGAGGAAAATTATGATTAAAGAACAAAATCAGATCGTGGTAATTAATTTGTTTTTTAATGTTACAAACGAGCATGCATGAGTACATTTCTAAAGGCACATTAAAAACCAAAAATATGAAAACATGCTTTCAAAGATTTTTTTAGAATTAATATCTACTTAAAGAAAAATCTGATTAGTACAATACACCGTGAGTATTTTTAACGTGAAATATGGGATTTATCATGGTTACGACTTGATATTTGATTGGGAATGAATATGACATAGAAGTATTAAATTGTAATATTGTAAAAAATTACAAAATAAAGAACTAATAATCCAATTTACTAACAAGTTAGTAAATAATACCGACCAATTAAACAATAATTACTGTAAATTTTGAAATAAGCAGACCATTTTTCTATTATATCATTTCCTCTAATGTTATTAATGAATCTTAAAATTGTTGTTCCATTTGGTGTAGGTCAGTCAAAAAAAAAAATGAAACTCAAAGAGCAAATGTCAAATTCGTTCCCTATGTTCTTCCTTTCTCAACCTTGGTGTACCTATAATATACTATTAGATATATTTGATACTAAAAAAATATATTTAGAGCTATTTTTCCCACTTCCGGTTGATTATATTTGTAATGAAAATGTAATTTTAATGAAATGACAATGTAATTTTAATGGAATGACAAAACGTTTGAATTCTATTTTCATAATTTTCTGCTTGGAAGAAAGACTAGTTTCAAACGAATTACATCTTACTTAATTTATATGAGACGCGATCGCTTGACCGCATGGTTTCATATTTTGTTACATTACTTAATGATTTGTCAAATTGAGAGAAAATTAAATTTTATTTACCACAATATTTCACAACGTGTTGTATGCAATTATTATTGCCAAAACTTAAAAATAGACTATATTTCTAAATAAGTATTTGCAGGTAGGTAACATTTATTTTTTTCAGGTTTGGTTTAGGGACAACGATACAAGTGAGTGTTGAAATTAAATAGAGAAGCAATAGGTGCGTGCCTATAAAAACAACAATGTTCGTTTTGAAGTGATGAACTAAGTTCTAGGACCATTAGGAAAGCGAATGGTCTGAGGCCGTCTCTGGCAAACGATCAGTTTGGTAATTTTTCGCTAAGTAAAACGCTGCATTTTGCATTCCATTTGTCGTAATGGCTCAGTCACTCAATACAGCCATTAGCCGCAATGCTGCAAGACGAGACGATAATCAGACGCGTGCAGCGTTTACTTTGACCAGTTTTTTGATCATCGGACGCAAACATTATAATCAAAATCCCATTCCGCTCTCAAACATGCGAGCCTGCCTGCTCAATATTCGGATCATTATACAATCTCGGCTACATCGCCATTTTATGGTAAGCACGTATTACTTGTTAACAAAATGGCGGCTGTGGAAAAAGCTTTCCCTGCTTGTTACGCCAACTAGATGATAGAGTAACAACACAATGCGCCACGGAATTATAGGTTCGATAGGAACACTGGCGGTTAAGTACCGTACTCAGCATTGGATAACAGTGTGAATGTCAACGAGATCCGGTATTAACTTCTTCTTTTGGAATTCGTCGCCCTGAAGATACTACCAGGTGCTTATTTCTCACGATACTTCTTCATTAAACCAGGAATTTTATATTTAATATCCAAGCTATGTTTAGGACATTATACGAGAATTTGTCTTTTTATTTCAAAATTATACAAATTGTGGACGGTGTACAATGTTTTACGTGCCTTCCATACAATAAGGTGAACATGATATATTTTTTTAATAAATGAAATTGTCATGAATTATCAACATATAGCGGTTAGATAATTGGTAAGGAATAAAACAAAATATAATAATGCATATTACTCTACTAGACAAGAAATGAAGAGTATTAGCAAAAACTTAATAATGGTTGTAATGATAAAAATTATAAAAAAAATACATAATTCCTTACGAAGAATAAGGGTAAACAAATTTGAGTATCTAGAATTAAAAAAAACTACTACTAACTACCTATTTCTCTAATAGCAGAAGATATGATGGTTGTAGACAAATCGAATAAATGAAAGATCAGTCATGATGTAATTTGCTGTTTTTGTTCCCTTACCATGTATGTTGAACATCTGGCACTTCTATGTCTAGAACATAAAGAAAACAAAATATATGAGTATAAAAACTTTTCAAATTAAAAAATAACATAAAATTAAAATATAATAAAACATCTATACATAATTTTTTATACAAAAAAGATTTGCTACATTTAAAGTACTGACCACTTTAGTTAATTTAATTAATTTATCATTTCTGATAATTTGCATGCACTATTCAACCTAATGGGTAATGGCATGGGCGAATCGAGAAGGAGCTAGGAGGGTGCTTGCCCCCCCCTGGGAAATTATATGTTACTATAATTTAATTCATTAATATTTTGATAAAGAAAATATTTAAATTAAAAACAGTAACTGCGATTTTGATATTCATTAATAGATTACTAGCTCAACGTAATTTTAAGTAAGTAACGTACTGGTACAGATTGTACGAGATACATGCTTCTAGTACTTATCTTAAAAATATACGCTGACTCACTTGAATTTTCAATAATAATAATTCTACTGTTCAAAATGGATCTACGAACATTTTACAAGTATAAAATAAAAAAAGTGAAGTAAACAAATATCATTCTGAAAAGCCAAAATAAAGCACATTCACTGTTAATTTACCAATGAAGTAGAAGAATACAGCATAAGAAAATATGTTGGCCAGATTGAGAAATTAGGTAAAATATAAACTTTTAAGAAATATGGGAACGCCGGAGAAAGATAAAGATTGTACACATTTATGATTATTAAAAAATTATAGGTGGGAAAATTGAATAAATTGCTCCTGGAAAAAATAAAAATAAAATGTCTTCACTGTTCTTCATATTTCTAATATACTATTAAAAAAATTGATTGTTAACCTGAAAACACTGTTATTCTTTGGGGCGAACTAGTTGTTAGTCAGTGTTTTTTATTTTGTTGCAAAACAAGGACGATACTTATGGATGTTTTGTAAAAAAACCCAAGCAATTTTATAAAGTCTATTTATTCACATATCTACCAATAGCCAACATTTTCAGATTTAACAAGATCTCATTTACTCAGGTACTTATTTCTGTGTAGGTTGTCTTGTCAATTTATAACATGTTCAACCAACTCCCTGTATGAGTTCCGAACATCTGAATCACTTGGCACATTGATATTTTTGTTTTGATAATAGTTTGCGATAATGGGATATGAATCCTAGTTGTCACATCCCAATTGTTTCAAGTTGTATTTTCTTTAAATATGCTATATTCATATATGCAAATCTATGAAGCATGAAGTGATTTAATTATTTTTTTGTCAAAGTAAACGTAAACCTTATTTTAATGTTGTCGTTTGTAGAAATTGAAGATCTTCCAAATGCTGTTCTTCAAATCAACATACCACATTGTTGGCAACGTAGAAAACCAGATGGTTTTATTTGAAAGTATTAATTTATAGCATGTAACCAATTAACTACAAAGTAATTTCCTTTAACCTATCTAGTAAGGTTAGAAGTCAGTACATTAGCCAATAACCTTAAACCTAGATGGTGAAATACTCGGCTCGCATAATTACAAGTTACGCGTGGTGAGTATGTGGTTAGGATGGTGTGAACCTCGTTTACCGTTTAACCTACGACCTGGTAAAATGCGCGTAATTCTACTCTTCGAACAACAAATAACGAAATAACATAGCGGGATCACCCGAGAATGGTTTCTGCATATGATGAGAGCGAAATTAGCACCTCGAAACGTGAAGCGCTCAGAGGAAGATCTTCTACGCCTCCGGAAAAGAATAAACAGTAATTTTGTTCTTGCTTTGAGTTGATTATATCACTCCTCTTTAGCACCAAATAAAGAAGATTGTTACATTTGAGTCCGCAAGCATTGGGGTCTCGAAAACTGTACACTTTTTAAGCGCACACAAGGGAAAATTAGTTTTCCAAAAAAAAAAAAATCACGTAGGTTACTACTTACTGACGAATATTATTTTATTATCTAGAGAAAATAATAGATCTATACTTTTAATGTACAATATTTGAGAATGAAAGATCAATCCAAATATATTTGAACTGGCGCATAAAAAGTCTCAGTTAACCGACGTTGTAACTTTTGTAGTTTCTGAGATTTCAATTGTCATAACTGATAATCAAAAGTAGAACCTATTTACAAAGAAATTGTTATTAGTGACATTTCTTAAGCTATTGCGATAACATCATATCACTAAGAAAGGTTAATTTCAGATCTTACAAAAATTAACCTTTCTTAGTGATCTGATGTTATCGCAATACTTTCTGACTTGTAGTCAAATGAAATGAAAAATATATAATCTGGCTTCAAAAATGTATATTAGATCTGATCCAAATGGCAAATGGAATATACTTATGGGTTCTATATTCTTCTTCCTGTGACAAACAGCAGATATAGGGTTTTAAGTATACAAATAACTTATTTTGTTTTACTTTAATTTTAGTAAGTATGGTATCAGTTTGAAGATATTGCAACAAATTCACGATACTTACAATATTTATCATAGTTCGTTAAGTAGTATAATATCTTCATTACACAGCCATACTGGCTGACATTGATTGCAAATTAAATAAAACTAATATTTTTATGAAAAACCTCGGCAATATTTTTAATCTTCTTTGGTTCGGTGCTAGAAAGATATTAGTAAAGTAAATAAAAATTTGTAATTTCTAATTTACAAACAAGTCTACTTACTATTAACTTTATTTTAATTATCGAACTTATTACTTCACATTGATGACTTATTGAGTTAATAATTTAAAATTTTAATTCTAAAAATAACAAAGTGACAATATTTTGATGGCTTCCTTTAAAAAATTTCAAAGTTAACTCATAATGTCATAATAAGTTAATAATGACAGTAATTATTTCTGCTATGTGGTGTAGTTAACAAGTTACAGTTTTTTCCAATCATCTTTCCCAAGTCAGCATCAAATCTCACTTTAAATAGACATGTATAGCTCCAAAACATGTCGTTGACTCCTTCCGTCAAATTATTCCGTTATTACGAGCGCATGAAACTACGAACTAAAAACACGACCAAAAAACCTACACGACCAGAGAAACACCTAATTTCCTCCACACCAATTACTCCGCAGGCCAGCCAGCCTCCAACATGGGGCACAATGGTTCCGGCAACGGCAAAACTTCCTAGCCCGCTCGTTAAATTTGTTCCATTTTAGAAAGAAAGCAGAGACGTCGCTGCTATACAGATGTAACATGCTATCAAATTAAGTCACATGTAGAATAAAAAATGTGTCTAATAACTAGAATATTATATATTCTTCTTTTATACTTTTTGTGGTTCATTTTATTTGTAGATGTATCAACAATTATTTTCTGGATCCAAAAAGTCATAATGCAAGTTTTATATTTTGTTGGTGAAATATACAGAAATTATAAATTAAACTATGTTTAAGAGTAAATATACAAAACACTCTGTAATGTAAGTATATAAATCAGTTATATTGTAGCATAACTGATTATCATAAAAGTGTATTGTACGTTGTGCTACATGTTTGACAGTTGTTGTAAAATAAAATTCAAAAAATTTGGGACAACTTACGAAATTTTGATGATAGTATTAGGAGAAGGTGTTTTATCGCCACTATACTTTTGTGACAATTCGTTTAAAATATAAACCCACTATCTATATTAAACTCAGTTTAACACTCGACGTAGTTGTTTCGCTCACATATAAACTACAGAATTAAAATGTAAGAAAAATTGTCATTTATTAGTTAAAATTCTAATCTTGAATACAGCGAAATACATTTAGGAATGTAATGTTGAATGAAAACACGGAAGAATCTTCATCTTCTTAATATGAAAATGTAATAGTTAAAACATATCTATATTGGTACTCTGAACTTGAACTATTATTGCATATTCTGTAGGAACTTTAAATCACGTATTTATTCAATTAGGTGAACAGCAACATTGAAAGTTGGCAATTATTAGACAAACTAAAGACTGAAGAAATTGGTTTTTCTCATTTTGCATAGTAGGTACCTACTTCTATTAGTAAAACATAAATACATTTTTATTTTTTTATTAGTTGTAGAATACAAATACATATATTAATGAATAAGGAATTATAGTTAAAATTATTTTGTTGAAATTTATTTGGAACAGATGAGTATATGTATTTTTTTTTCATTTTATGCACATATTTTTCATGTATAGTGGTAGCAATAGGAGCAGCTATAGAAAATTTAAAGTTTGTGATTATTATTGTAGAACGCTTGATAATTTTGTTAAACCAAGTAGAATAATTTACCTGTATGATTTACTATTTTAAGAAGTAGACCTATATTACAGTTATTCATATAAGTTTTTGTGATTTTATCACATAACTGACCAAATGTATTATTCAACAAATTAAATTTAAGTAGTAACTAGCGAAAGATCAGCTACGCTGAGCGTTCCCTAGGCCTCTTGCGTCAGTGAAATATTTACAAATAAAAACTAAGCTAACCTTCTCGCTACCTTCGACTTAATATACAGAAAGAGAGTTTATATAAATTAAAAAAATGTAACCTACAATTAAATTAACCTAACTATTCAAGGTACCAATTAAGCACATATTTCATTTTATTTATATAAAATAGAAAGAAAATTTGCAGTAAACTTTGGATAATTATTTGAAACTTATAAAATAATTGAAGTCCGAATAAGAGTACGTTTTGATTTTTCATTAGAAAATAAATACAAAAATAATATTCCAGCAATATGTCCTCACATATTTCACTTTATTTTAATTTAATTAAAATATGCAGAAAATTATATTTGCGATAAACCTTTCACAATTAATTTTAATAAAATGGTTTGAGGTCCGAATGAGTGTATTTTGAAACACAAGACGCAATCCCGCGTGGCTGGCATTGAACTCTGAAGGAGGTAGTTAAAGTCTCGTTTGCTCTCCCTCTCCTCGACTCACTAGCACGTTATTAATGATTTGAGATTATGCTAATGCCTACATATACATATACACGGGCGCGCGCGGCCTAATGCAGATTGCTCTGCTACCGGCCAACCTGAAAAATTGCACCGCTCAATTCACTTGTTATTTAAAGTAACTGCCCGCCAAAACGACCACTCCAACAGAAGTTGTTTCACCGGCTTTCTGCTGCTCTTGTTTTATTTCTCCCATGACTGATCGGCCCAGCAACTTAAGATGTTTATTAACGAACATGTCGGCTGCTTAGATTTTTAAGGATAGATTATTAAGTGATTGGCAACGTATTTGTATTACTTTTTAATAATTTACACATATACGTTAAATTTGCATGTTTCACTGTTTTGTAATTTGTATTACATTCAGTTAGGTTAGGTTAGTTGTAAGTTCGTTTTTTTTTAATTTATATACCTAAATCCCCAGTATATTAAGTCGAGCGTAGCAAGCATGGTAGATTAGATTATATATATATATATATATATATATATATATATATATATATATATATATTACACTGACGCTGGAGGCCTAGGGAACGCTCAGCGCAGTTCAACTTTAGTTTGCAGCACTACTTTTTTTTTTATTAATATATGTACATATTATGTAATCATTGTTGTGTATATTTTTTAGACAATAAATACAAAAATAATATTCCAGCAAGATCTTCTCTTATTTTATTTTCTTTCAATTTAAATCACTTGCTCTTGTTTTATTTCTTCTCCATGAATGATCGTTCCAGCAACTGAAGATTCGTTAATAAACATTAACGAATATATCGGCTGCATAGATTTTTTAGTCTAGATTATTTAAGTGATTGGCAGCATATTTGTATTACTTTTTAATAATTTACACATATACGTTCAAATTTGCATGTCAGACTGTTTTATAATTTGTATTATACTCAGTTAGGTTAGGTTAGATGCAAGTTTTTTTTTAAATTTATATAAACCCTCTCTCTGTATATCAAGTCGAGAGTAGCGAGAATGTTAGATTGGGTTTATATTTGTAAACATTCCACTGACGCTGGAGGCCTAGGGAATGCTCAGCGCAGTTTGGTTTCCAGCACTATATTATTTCTTTTTTTTATTAATATATGTACATATTATGTAATCATTGTTACGTATAATTTTTGGACAATAAATACAAAAATAATGTGCCAGCAAGGTCTTCTTTTATATGATTTTATTTCAATTTAATTCACTTGTTATTTAAAGTAACTCCCGCCAAAGCGACCACTCCAACAGAAGTTGCTGCTCTTGTTTTATTTCTTCTCCATGATTGATCGTTCCAGAAACTTAAGATGTTTATTAACGAACATGTCGGCTGCTTAGATTTTTTAGACTAGATTATTAAGTGATTGGCAGCGTATTTGTATTACTTTTTAATAATTTACACGTATACGATGAAATTTGCATGTCAGACTATTTTATAATTTACAGCTACTGCTAATAACTTAACAGCTACTTGCAAGCACTGTTTTTAACATCCTGTTCCTATCCTGGTATGGTTATCGCGTTAAAAATATAAACATTGTCACTCAAAAACAATAATTGCTATATTACGTAATAACATGATATTGAGATACTTCTTAGATTCATTTAAAGAAATGATACGTTTAGGAATATTACTGTTTGTAGTCAATTTGTATTTACTTCTTAAATACCGTCTACCACAGTTATTATGAACATAATAAACTAATCGTAGGATTAGTTTTATCGACTGGATGTTAATAAAAGAATGTCTTTTTTGAAGTTGCAGTCGTTTAATAAAGTCCACTAAAACACCAACGTTTCGACTGTAAATCAGTCTTCATCTGGGTGCTGATAACATAAAAAACATATAATCAAATGAACAGACATTCTTTCAAAACAGGTAACAGACATACATAGTATTAAAATAAGATCAAGTAAATCATGTAAATTATTTTACAGAAATCCTTCGTCAAACATAGATAAAACAACCACACGTACATGTTACTTAACAGTTCTGAACCAACTGACTTACAGAAGAAGTTTCTAGTTGAATAACAGTCGAAAATTGTAAAAACCTACCACTAGCCAATTAAGGGCTAGAGAATAGTAAAACAAGATTGTATAACTAATGTAAAACTAATTAAATATTACATTAGTTGTACAATCTTTCAAATCAGTTGATCAGAGATTGATTAATGGAATACGACGGATGTTTTTTTAATGGTGAATTGAATTGATTCATGTATCAGAGTTGTTCTGTGGATCAAGCCTTGATTAAGAAATGGTAAAGTTGGCCGTTAATATTTTAAGTTTCGGATCAAATTTTACTTAGCTTTTTGTCGTTCTACGAGTAATTTCGGCTAAGTATGAATCTTAAAAAAAAAAACTAAACACGTAAGTTTGTACGACGTGCGAAGAAGGTAGACAAAGTTACAATTACTTCTAACAATAAATTATATTTTTTTCTTCAAACATAGAAAATAAAAATATAAAATATCAAAAATATTCTGTTTTATCCAGCATTTCTAGTAGGCGTAGAATATGTTGTGTTCTTGTTTTTTTTATTTGTTTTATTATATACTCTTAAATTATTGACACATTTTACTTTGTCTGGCACCGAAGTAAAATGTTACCTAGGTAACTTTTACTGCGGCGGCGAAAAATTTAACTTCTGATTGTTGAATACAGAACAATGACGTTTGAAGAAATAGTGTAATATTTCATATATTTTTATCAGTTACATGAAAGTTGTCTTATTTTTCGTTTTTGATAATAATAATGCTCACTATTACCTTGCCCTGAAAAGAATTTTAATGATGGGAAAAAGTAAGCAAGGAAATAATTTTAAACACTGCGTTACGGTTTAAATGTTTTTGTTGGTTAATATAGCCGTAAGATCGAAAATGAGTTTCGTGCGTACCTCACGAATTCATCATAAATAAATCCACATTTAATTACAGCAAAAAGGCGCCTCACGTAGGAAATGAATAGAGAAAAAACTGTGAGGCTTGGAAATAAATCGTTTGCTCTTGGTTGAGAATAATATCCATTAGAGGCTACATTAAAAATGGCAGCCGGCATGTTATATGAACATGAATTGTAGAAAATAAATTATCATTAGCACCGTGTTAAGAGAATAGAAACGTCTTCATTTTATAAACAGTCGAGTCATTTTTCAACATGTGTTCGTGAGAGGTGTGGGTAGGATAGGCCTAACGGCTACGAGTCAGCTGATCAAATGGGGACAACTTTAACCTCCATCAAACAAACACGGCCCAATAGATTTTAAACTACCATCATCATTCACAACTGCTTCATTCATTTATATTATTATAAATATCTATATCGAATTTCAATATTGATTTTTATACAAGGCATATCAATTTTATTTATACTCACTAATATATTTTTCATATTATAAAATCATAATTTAAAAATAAACTTGTTATTTGAAAAAAATCTTTGAATATAAATAATGTCGATTGCATCCTTCTCATTTACCATATGTAAAAGTGATCAATGATTTACATTAATGCTCAAAATAATATAAATGAAGATATTCCAATACATTGATCAAAAATTTCAATTTTAAGTACATATTCTAAATTTTAAGGTCATGTAACCATACTTTAAATATTAGATACTTCTTGTAAGTAAATATTTATTTTATGGTGAATGTAAGCAGCAAGATACTTTTTACATTTAGTACTCGTATAAATTGTTTTAACTGCATTATTTGTATTTATTAGAATGGTGGTGAGGTGGACCATTTTTGGAAATAATATTTAAAATACAAAATTTATTTATAATTATCATATAATCTAGACATACTTATAAGAATAAAGAAAAAATGTAAACTATGTTCTGAAGACCAAAAGTCCATTTCTCTTACCGATCCATCTCTCCCCCACTTATAGGTACTACGGTATATTAAAATAAGTATAAATTAAAAATATAGAAAAAAAAATATAATTAAAAAAAATTTTAAACAATACTCTAAGATGAACAAATTTCATAATGTAAAAAAATATATAAAGAAGAATATACAGGTGTTTGGCGAAATAATATAATTTGAACATTTAAAATTATGATTTAAAAATTTGACCCAAAAATATTTAAATTCTAGACTTCTTTAGTTAATGCATGAGCACAAACTAATAAAAAAAATTCTGCGATTTTTATTTCAAATCAGATAAATTTTTTATATATCATTTCATTTTTCTGAAATCATATGTGATAACACATGATTGTATGAACGTTCTAAACAAATATCAAATATTGAAACATAGTGAAAACAAATATTGATCGGTTATTATAAACAAATATCAATAATCTACTGTAAATATCAAAACTCATTTAACTTTATACCATAATGACAGATATACAAACAATTTTATTAAAATTGCTTCATTACCTATAGACTATAGATTAGTAATTTGCTTAGATACCTATCATTTTAATTTGTTTAATCTATCCTATAAATTCTCAATTTAAATAATACCATTATCGTACGAATAGTAATAGCCATGTAATTGCAATTTTGAATTAATAATATAAATTAATTAATAGACTTACTATAGTAATATTTCCAGTCCACATTTATATTTATCAAACGATATAAAATTATACAGGATGTAAAAAGTATATCGAAATATTTGTTTTTAAAAATTTACAAAATTAAGGAAAGTTATTTAAAAATGTTTAGTATATAGGATTTAAATATATGTATTATTGTATCATTATTATGTGATTTAAATCAACTTATTTTTCAAAGATAAAAAAATAGAAATAGTAATAAAAATTTAATTATTTGCTACAGAACTATTAATAGGATCTAAAATATGTTCTGTATATGATAATATATTAGAATTAAATGATATTTATTTTTTTTGGTTTTAGTACAGATTTCGTTTTAATTTATGAAGTAAAATATATTTGCGCTTCAGGGAGTAAACACTTACTTTAGTTTTCATTTTCAATATAAAATTAATAAACAAGTATTATGTTACCACAGAAACAAGTAGGTATACGAATGTAATCTAGCCTACCTTACCAGAAAAAAATGCATATTGATTTTTTTTCAAAGCTGTCATGTATTTGACAGTTCTATATATATAACCAAATAATTATTATTTTAAAATGTATATGCGGAAGTGTAAAAAATAATGTATATACCACTGGACTAAAATTAAATCATGTACCTACAGTAACACTTATATTTATTTAAAAATTAAAAGATTCAAAAAATCATGATTCATTTGATTAAAAAATATCAATGATCTTTCATTTTAAATATTAAATTCTGCTGAATAGCAGTGCTTCAAAAATGTTTGCTATATAAACTTCAATACCTAATTTTCCAATATTGAATATTTTCTTTTTACAAAGATTCATGGCTTTAAAATTATAATTACTCTCAAAATTCGTATACCGTTTTTTTAACTCCTTGTATTTTTCTTAAAATATTAATTTATCCACTGGTTTCCAAGGCGCTAAATAGAATTTTGTTCACAACTTAATAAGTTGTAGCTTCTAAACTTCGTTAGGGTTCGTGTAAAAAAAATTCCAGAAAAAAAATGACGTTTATCATACATGTTATATAATATGCTATTATGTCGTGATATTCGGTCGTTGTATAAATTTAAGTTGATATAAATTGATTTTTTTGTGTTGATACTTTATCGAACAATGGATAATAAGCATAAATTTATTTGCATTAACATTAAAATATAACGGGTAGGTATTGAAGAGACGTGTTTCAGGTAGTGGTTTGGGGTTTGTGTAAGCGGTAAGGTTGCGTGTGTATTGATTGATTTGAGCGGCCCATGATGGCCGAGGCAGCCAATGGAAGGCATTAGGAGCCGGGACCCCGAGCCGAGACAGAGAGGCCCGAAGACACACCATTACGAGTTGACGTTTGATGGATCTCCCCAGCGCACAGCTCCGCGACGGGATTTTAGATTTTTTTCCCGTTTTCTTTTAACTTTTTCTCTCCCGCGAGAACCGGATAGAACATTAGATGGACGCAGGAAGCGAACAAAGACATCAAAATGATGGATTCGGTTCATCTCGGCCCGAGACGTGTTCCGCTCATATTTCACCGGAGTGGAGTGGGAGGAGACGACGCGGAATGTTAATTCTGGAGACCCCTGCGTGCTTCTTCTTATTCTTACGCCACGGGACGACTGATGCGCGTTGCGTGTTGTTGCTAATATGAAGGTTTAACAGCGGACAGGCACCGTTTAAATAAACATGAACGAGCTGCAGGACATGCCCTGGATACCAACCAATCTCTCAATCCCAATCCCAACTATTTCTAACAACGTCTTGCTACTTTCAATTTTTTTTCTGAAATCACTTAATGGTAATCTTAAAAAAATAGGTGCCGCAAAATCGACAGGTACATCCGATTTCCGTACCTACCTAGGCAGTTGTAAAACACAATGTTACCAAATCATCTCTCAATCCCAATATTAACTATTTCTAACAACTCCTTAATTCTTTCAAATTATTTTGTTTTTCTGAAATCATTCATTTGTAAGGTATTAAATAGCTGCCGCAAAATCAGCAAGGACATCCAATATCCATACCTTCCGAGGCAGTTGTAAAATGCAATGCAATTTTCAAAAGTATATTTTATATTTTAATACGAAATATTGACTATCTTAAATACCAGCTATGCTGCGTACCACTAAAGAAAAAAACTTAATATAAAAAAATAAATAAACTGTACTCTTTAAGGACATCCATTAAATCTCATTAGTTACCACAAAAGGGAGATTTTAACCCGGTTAACTGAAGAGGAATAAACTTTCTCGGTAACTCTAGCAAAATACTATCAAAAATTTTGCTCGAAGAATGAAAAGGTTGAGTGTAAATGAAGGAGAGAATAAGGTTTTCAAGAAGAATGATCTTGTGAAAGACAAAAATACAATCAGGATAACTATTGAGAAAATGATGGAATTCTAAGAAATACTGGACCTAATGTTTATAGATAATAAAATCTTTCAGGATACCTCACTCTAAAATTCTTAAATATATTTATTGTAAATTTTTTTCCTAAATGCACTTGGTAAATTCTTAAAATTTTAGGGAATATTCTAGAATCTGGTAAGTGATTTGCACTACAATCATAATGACAAGTGTGCCGTTGGTTGCCGACCGCTGGTCTAGTAAGTGCGACAGTTATTAATAAAATACATATAGGCTATGCAGGGCTGCATTGTTTTAAATCACTTGATTTAAATCATTTGTTGTACATTTGTTTTGTAACATCCCAGTTTTACGTAAATTGAGGATAATGTTACCATGTGGTAATAATTTCAAGATCTATTAAATCAGTTCAACTTCTAATTCTAACACTGCGACAGTTCAAAAATTTTAGTTGGTATGTAATAAAAATATAAATATAATTCGAATTAATAATTATTGTTTTTAACTTAATAAAATTGTAAAAAAACTCGTGTATCTCGCCAATAATGTCGACAAGACTTGACGCTAATTTCGTCTAGGTATTAACTTGGGTACTGTAATTGTTTATTTTTAATGCTATGACCATTTTAAATGAAACATTTACATTTAATAGTTTTTTTCAGGAAAACATCCAAATTTTATACAGTATTTTGTTGTTGTTGTTGTGTTTGTAAAGTTTAATAAAACGAAATGTAAAATATGAAAGAGATGAAGAAAAGACAAAGCCTGAAGTAGTAAAAAGAAGGAAAAAGTACAGAGTGGAAGAAAAATTTAATATCGTAACCCTAACTGTAAGGAATAAAACGATTGAAAAGAATATGTATGGGGATAGAGCATAGGGTGAATACATATATAGGTATCTGATACGTAAATATAGATATATCACCTCCAGTATATAAGGGACACACTTGATAAATATGTATGAAATAAGAAAAATAAACTTTCATTTTAAATAAATTGAAAATCTATCACTTATTATTATAAATATTTCGTACTAGATCTCTATAACTCAATCTTGAATATTTAAATTTAATGCATTACTAGTAGGTATTAATCTTAGTGTATTGTTTACCCATCAAACATCAAACAGTAAGCAGTATAACCTTTAAGCTAATACATATTCAATCTGGCTGTAACAAAGAGTCAATCGCAGTTCCGTTAGGGTTATGACAAATGCTCTCATTAGGTCCGCGAGCAGCGATCTCGTGACGTAAGTGCGCGCAGACCACACATCGCACGACACAGATGCTGTCACAGATACTCGCTCCCGCGCCACAATGCCAGATCGCTGATATCCACACGACAAATGCCGTGAAGAATGACTCAGTGCAGGACACAGAGCAACGAGTATGAAGTATGGCATGGCTGGAAGTTGTACATAAGGTTCTTACAAACTGGGATAGAGATGTTTGTGTTTATGTGGATGTACAATATAAGGAAATGTAATAGTATCTCATCGTTCTAGTGATTAACATAAGGCAGATGAAATCGAGATGAGATTTCCATCAGTATTAACAAAATTTTACTTATATTTAGTGCTGCAGGTTGACATCCTACAGGCTATACTAATCTACAACTTATAGTGTGTTCCGAACTATACCTACATATCTCCGATATAAGTATAGTTTTTACTTTCTGATTAAAAATTAAAGGATTTAAAAAATTTTATAGTACTTTCATGTTCGATGACACTCGAATTTAAAAATGTATAACATTAATAGGATGCTTTTAAGAATTTCACACTTCACCGGATATTTTTGTTTCTTATATTCGAAGTCTGTTAAATCGAGGTCTGTTATATCGACGTTCGTTATATTGAAGTTCTAACTGTACTTTGTTTTGAGTAGCAAAACAAAAATAATAGTGTCACTATAACAACATTATATGAAGGATCATAGGACAGATGATATATAAATTATTATTTCCTTCACAATTTAATCACTAATGTCATATCAAGATTTTCAAAATTTGGACCAATCAGAACTTAATAACGGCAAAAATTGCATAGTAGGTGGTTGGATATTGACATTTAAAATCCGAAATAACAGGCAAAATTGTAAATGTGTAAATTTTTTTTTAGGCAGCCAATACAGAAAATTATTCATTTCCATTTAATACATCTTATGTCGAAAGGAACAATTGCCCACCACTTATGATTAAGTGACAGAAATAACTATTTCCGTCTTGACCAAAACCAATTATATTTAAGAAAAATTATTTCCATTTCGTACAAAGCTAATTAACAAGCCATGAGCTGATGTTCTCTCTGCTCTTTATTGATGCTATAGTTACCACTATTGACTCTTGATAACACACAAACAATTGTTTTGGGGGGAAATTATTGAAATAAGTGTCAAATACATTAGTTTTTATGTAGTCGCCTAAATAATATATTGGGCAACTCGTCAAAGAAGCTCATATCCATGCTCATATAAAATTGCGACCCTCGACTTTATATTATACTTTATTGAATGCGTATGCATTCCTACACTCGATACGCAATGTACTATTTCCTTGTAAGTCGAAAAACAATTGAAACTTAACCGTGTATATTTTCATTGATTTAGTCTATAACTACCATATTATCTTTCTGACAAATATCATCTCTAACATTTTTATCTTTTAGTCTTATTTTTCAAAGGTGTCCATGTTTCACTAGCATATATCGAAGACATTACAATGATGTTATAAATTGAAGTCGTTTCAATCTACCTCTTTTTTATTCAAAATTTGTTAATTAATTGCATCCTACAGTTTCATCGATTTCTGACATGTACTCATATACAAGATGTTTTAAGCATTCTATCTTGTGAGTAAATTTGAATATCGTTCATGTTAGTGCACAGTAGCGGTGGATGTAATTTTTGTAGGGAATGAATCAGTGTCGAAGCTTGCTGCATGTGCACCTTGGTGCAGCGTGGCGCGAGATCAGATCGTTTAATCACGCGCGACGTGTGGTGATGTCACCCTCCTGTGGTGCTGGCCGGCTGTTCCTGGCCTAATGTCCGACACAAAACTATCATATACTTATAAGTACTTACCAACAACCAACACCATCACCAATATCTAATAATAATTGCAAAAACTAGTTACTTTACATAGAAATAAAACAAATAATAGTTTATTATACGAAGAGTATGTAATGTACGCTATTACTCATTAAAATAAAGTTTGAAACATGAGCGAAAGCGAGTGTTGTAAATTCATGCGATTAGATTACTATACTTTTTCTATGACTATGAAATGAAATAAATAAACATTATTATATTCTAACAAATTTTGACAAATAATTAACAATTGCATTCATAATGAATTCATTATTGTACAGCAGTCAAAGGAATTATACATAATTCATACTAGAAATTTTTCAGTGCATTAACTTAATTATTTTTATTTATTTTAATTATTACTTTAAAGACAAGACACATCTGAAATGTCAGTTAGGTTTTATTTTTTATTATATGGTCTGGAGCCGAAACTTCTTTTAAATAAATTTTTAATTTCACTGCTACATTCTATAATGCTAGCCATCATATAAGGGCTAAAATTAAAATTTAAACTATGAAAACATGTTGAAACTAAATTTAAGGCGGATAAAATATTTTATGATTTATAAATACCTATATTTTTACATATTATACAATAATTATTTCTTGTTAAACATAAAAATATAAAAATTCTTTGCTAAATTAAAAACCAAATAACTCCCTATTAATTACTACTAATGGCAAATGAATAGAATCATTTGAAGCGCTATGCGATATTTTGTAGTGTAGCATCCATGACCTCAACCGTGGATTGGTGCTCCATAAAACGCATTGGCGAATGTGTATAATCTGCCTATTTTACATGATTCAGTATTTTGGAAGTAGACATATATGAATATATTCGAATATACAATATAATCCGTTGAGCATTGAGCTAGATATACTCCTTAGAAAAATTTGACGTTCGTCGTCGTGATTAATTTTTTCTTTTAGTATATATGATTTGTAATTATATGTAAATTTTAAGTAATTCGCAGTACGTTAAAATATGAATAACATGATAATATGTATTTATATTTAGGACATATGAGAAGCTTGCTTCTACCTCTCTTTTAGAAGCGAGGTACACTAATCATTTAGAGTATGATAATGATAAACAATTAATTAAATATATGTGAATACAAATTCAAATACATATGTATGTAAATTATTTCATTTTTATACCTGATGGAAGTTTTGAAATACAAGTAAACAAATAAATCCATTGAAGTGGTTTTTCTAACTAGTTAATCATTTATTTAATTATGTATAAGCGGATATAGAATGTGAAGACATTTTTAACAAGCCATAATATATGACAGCCATTTTCTGCTACTGTGCACCCGTCATGCATTTTCCTGCCATCATTCATTTACGTTATTGATTGACGTGAAAGCTGTTGCAATTTTATTACTTTATAAATCTGCTAATATATAAACCAGGATCTGACATTCAATTTGCTTGATGCATTTGTTAATATAGCTGTTTCATACAGCGACATATGTTAGCGTTAAGAAGAGAAAATTATGAAAAAAGCGAGGAAATATTGTCCCTCATTTCAATATGAAATTTATCGCTTCTGCCATCCCGTTATTATAAATCCCGAATTCAGCATCAGTACTTCGTAAACAAGTCTCCGTAAGAAAGAACGCATATGTTTATATTGTGATTTATTCCTATATTTCTGACAGATTTTCTCAGATTTATTAATTTTCCTACGTCCACATAAATATGAACATGTATTCGGAATTCCAGCATGTCAGCATGTGAGTAAAATCTGTTGGAATATTTCTTTGATTTGCATATATCTAAATTTCTCTGGGAGCTCATTAGCATATTTTATTCATATGGTTTTAATAAATAGCTACATGTAACCGTATGTCGACATGTTGGATAAATGTATTAATTCTACAAACTCAGCTTTTTCCTTAACATGACGATTTTATCATAAACTTTTCTATGTTTACTCATGCTACAGCCATTAACCTTTCAGTTTTATAAACTTTTTCAACACTTAAAACACAAACAATTCTATCGAATCAACAAAATTGTCAAGATAATTAACACTAAGGTACTTATAATTTTTAATACATTCAATTTGTTTTTAATAAATTATTTATTTTAATAGTATAAAAATCGAACGTAAACTCTTGCACTACATTAATAAAATTTGTTAATTCTTCTTCGTCGTCACTCTCAAATGATACTTTCTACTAATTCTATACTTAGACAATATCAAAAACTGTCAAAAAATGACAAATGCTACAGAATATTTTATATTCGATCATATTTAGACCAACTTTGTAAATTTATCCTGCTGGTAAAATTTTATTGGCAGTATAAAGTAGTTGTTAGTTTATCCTCCTATCATCTAAGACTTGTCCTTTTGGTACGCTACCATGATATTGAAAAACCGAAATTCGTGGTTAACACGAGGATTAATTTAACAGAGACTTATCAGACACTTATCAGGACATTGAAAAACCGGCCGTATATTAATCAAGTGTGTTCATATTTATTTATTTGGAGGAAAAATATTATACAGGATGTTTAAAAATTGAGGAGTTTTGTAAAGTGGCAGTTTAATCATGCCATTTACAGTTTTTGTTAATATTTCAGAAAAAAGAAGAGATCGTTACAAATCTTATAAATAAATAATAATCGTTATTTGTTTTTATCTTTTATTGAAATTTTTTACTGCGCAGTATATTTATTTTATAACAGTACTATATCTCCGTAACAGGTACCTTGTCGTTTTCGTGGTTTTCCGCTGTTAATTTTAAAAAAAAATGTAACTATGTTGTTATTTATAACTCTTAATTGTTAATGAACATGGATAATATTAATTATAGATATATTATTCTAATGTAATATAAAATGAAATATCATTACAATAATATATTAGTTTTGGACATGTTTGCAATAAAGGTTACAAAATGAGAAAGATTAATATAAATTGAACTGAAATAAATTTAATGTTGAAGAAAATTATTCTTCATTAATCTCAAATAAAAATCACATTGTACAAACAAAAAGTCTCCTGACAGTAGTTGGTAGTTGTGACTATAAATTTGCAAACAAATAATTCATCTACCCATAAATCTACAGGTGAATGACAACTTGGACGATTTGTATTCATCATAGCATCATTGTGTTTTTATCATCATTCAATTTCTACTTAATTCCAACCACAGCCACTCTTTCAGACGGCGCTCATATCGCACACTCAAATTGCCATAAATTACAGCGGGGTACGCAGGAGCAAGCGAGACGGCCTGCTATCGTCGCCGCTTCCGTCTCTGTCTAGCATTTGCATGGTGCAAGGTGTAACACAAACACTTATTGTTTTATTGACGTACATAAATTTTCACTGAATCCCTCTCACTTTCGTTCCCTTTTATTGCAGCGGAGTCATAAATTAAAGCGATCGCAAGGGTGGCAGCGTTGACCGCTTGGAGAGTGGTTGCGATGGTTATGGTTATATGGTTTATGGTTTTCACCTGAAGGGTAAACGTCCTTCGGGTTTGTCACGGATGTAGGATTTGCAAATAAGCAAGGTTATACTTGCAATTTTAAAAGGATTGTACACGTAAAGGTAAATTCAAGGTTGTGCAAATTATTTGCTAAATAGAGTACGACTATTAAACTAAAAGGTTTAGCATGCAAAACTGGTTTGAAGGTTAAGGAAATGTTTGAGAAAATGAAAAGGATTTATGTTAAACAGGTAATAGATTCAAATAGATGTTACATATTCACAGGTAATAGTTATAAATCTTGTCCTTTATTTCGTTATTTATGAGTTACTTCGGAGTACAATACTACATTATTGTAGTTTAGAAATATTTTAAACAAACTATAATTTAAAATTTATGGTTCTAAGGGTAAACTGATTCACCCAGTAAGATTAATACATATTTTGAAAAATGATTTCATATTGCCAATTATCATTACGAGAAAACTTGTGAATGTAAACAAATGTGATCATAATTGAAGTGTGCAAAAATAAAGTTTAACAAGGAATAATTTAAATCAAATTTATCTTTCTAGTTTCTAGTGTATAAAATGTGAAAAATTGAAATTTTATTTGATAATGAAATGAATATAAATGCGGTTTTAATGATCCCGTTTAAAAAAGTAAATACCCCGAGCAGTCGCATTAGATGAAGCTGTGGGTTACATTTATATGCAATTAGCAGCTAATCACTTCAATTTGGTCCAATTACACACAAACTATTGTGTGATTTTATTTTAATGCTACAGTAACGACCTATTACCTCAACAAATACACATTATTTATACCAGCGCAAATATTATTTTTTAAAACAATAAAAAATAAATAATGAAGAGATATTTGTACAGTAAATTCAGTCATTGTGATTCTGTTTCATTTTAAAATGGGTCATATTTTAATTATATATACCATTAAAAATATTTATTAATAAAAAATTTTAAGCGACTATTTACTATTGGTGATTATTAGCGTTTCCGCTTCATATTATCATGGGTTCCGAGTTTGAATCCGAAAATATTTGAAAATATCGAATTTTTAGCATGAAAATTTTAAAATTTTACAACATTTTGTTGGTAATATTTTTTAAAGAATTGGCTACGCTGATATCAAATTTACAAACAGAATTTAATTATCTCTTTTCGTTTCGGAGATATTTACTCTCGAAGTTGTACCTCAAAAAAGTGTATTTTTTGAGAATATTATAAAAATGAGTAGAGGTACAACCTCAACTACATGACCATTCAATTCTACGGGAAAATTTATATAAAGAAATGTTTTGTCCACATATACGTTCTTTGGAACGATTAGGTGAAAAATAAGAAAAACGAAAAAACCTAAATTTCAATTTTTCGCTTTAAAACTTTATCTCTCCAATTTTTTTTATTTTTTAGACTTAAGTAGATATCGATATGCTGATTCCAAATTTTCAAACAGAATTCAATTATCTCTTTCCGTTTTCGAGATATTTGAATTCAAATTTATACCTAAAAACTTAGGTTTTTTAGGTATACCCCTTAAATGGTTAGGTTTACGACTTCGGCGACCTCATCAATCGATTCTACGGGCAAAATTATACATAAGTGTACCAATTTTCAGATTTTTATCTCAACAGATAAAATTTCTACAAGGAAAAAACTGAAAACGGTCAAAAATCGAAAAAATCGTAAGGGGTGCATCAGGCATTTTTTTCAATTTTGGCCATTTTCGTTTTTCCTTTCTAAAAATTGTATCCTTTGCAATAAAAATCTAAAAATTGGTACACTTGTGTAATTTTGCCCGTAGAATCGATTGGTGACGTCGCCGAAGTCGTAAACCTAACCCTTAGAGAGTTATACCTAAAAAACCTATTTTTTTAGGTATTGCCAAAACTCAACTTTAAATACGATTATCTCGAGAATGGGGAGAGATAAATGAATTCGGTTTGAAAATTTTAAATCAGCACATCGATATCTACTTAAGTCCAGAAAATGAAAAGTTTTGGAGGAAAAAAGTTTCTCGGAGAAATTTTTAAATTTAGGTTTTTTCGATTTTCTCATTTTTTAGCAAATCGTTCCAAAGAACCTATATGCGGAGAAAACATTTCTTTATGTAACTTTTCCCGTAGAATCGACTGGTATAACTGTTGAGATTGTATCTCTACTCATTTTAAAGATATAGCCAAAAAACACACTTTTTTGAGGTGCAACTTAGACAGCAAGTATCTCAGAAACGAAAAGAAATAATTAAATTCCGTTTGAAAATTTGAATTCAGCGCGACGAGATCTATAAAAGTGCACTATTTCTCAAAAACAAAATTTTGGGCACAAAAATAAGTATTTTTTTGATATTTCACGTTTATCAACACAATTTTTGGTTTAATACTGTTGTTTGGTTCGTTTTAACTCTATACAAAACATTGATATGGGATTATAGGTTTTGGAAATAAATAAAAGTTAGTTAATAAAGCGACAGAATAAAATCGAAATAACGTAATAGGATTGCAGGTTTTGAAATCAGCGCATCAGATTCGTTAAAAGACTACAAAGTTGTTCAAAATTCAGTATTACATCAGATAAGATCATATTTGATGCAACAGTACTACTACGAGATGTATTAAATATTAATGTACTTTCGATGAAAATCAGATACACATAGAAATAAAAAAAAATATGTACGTGATAGTTTAGTGAAGTATCACTGATTGAAATTCTCATTCTCTTTATTTTAATATTACTTACGTCGAGACTAGTTTCAGTAAATAATATACAAAAAATAACATTACTAAATTCTGTAGTTAATCTCACACTACTACAATACACATAAACATTTTTCTAATTTTAAAATGAGTACACTTTTTGCCCTTATTTTAAACCCATTCATTTACTTTATCACGTAGTTTTTTAGTGTTTGGTTTTCGTATCTCCTCCCCAGGTTTGATGTCGTGACCGCAGCCGCCCCCGCAGCTGACGGATGCCGTCGCGACGGAGGGGGCGGCGGAGACGGCGAGGACAGTTTTACAGCCCCGTAAGGCGGCCCATCACGCGAGATGTGTCTATTGATATAAACGATGCACGGAGGAAGGAAGGTTCCAACATCCACTGTTCCGTCCTGATTTACAGCCAACGGATATCTCACTATTAATTACACAGGAAAAATGTAGAATGAATAGTTAAAGAAAATTTATAATTATTGTAATAATAATGACTTGTACTTGTAAAAAATAAATAATATTGAAATTAGAACTAAAATAATAATAATAGTTAACATTTTATTGTCGAGAGTGTTGGACTAATCGGTCCATAACAATTTTTTTTAAATGGATGGAATCTGCGACTCATTTCATGCATATTGCAATATAAGATGTTCCAAAATATAATACTTTACATTCTTAATTTTCTTAAATGTTTCAAAAATTATATCAAGAAAATAATGTATACAAATGACATGAAAATATTATTACGTACCTATATTGTAATCGGTAGGCTTTCATGAAAAAAACAAAACAAAAAATGTGTGTTTTTCTTTCCTATCATTCCCATCCGATTCCACAAGACTTTAGTAGTACTTTAGAGCGGTAGTTAGACATTTACATTAGTAGAAAAAAATTTTATTGCTGATAGATTTATTATAAAGAAGTTATGGTTGTGGTTTAAATTATGTTCCCATAGGGATGATACGATTCTAGCACCGATACGTTTCTTTCGATACCAGTATTTTGGAATCGATACCTATCTTGCATGTGATGAGATATATTAAAATCTGTATTCTAATAATTTAAATATTACAATACCTGTGAACCTATATAAATTATTAGTGTGAATCAAGCAGAAATTAATTAATTTCAAGCAAAACATAAAAATAGATACAAATTATTCATATAAGGAACAGGATTGCCAGATGATTGAACTGTGAATAATCATTCCAAAAATATTCCGCAGTATGTATTTCATGCCTATTTTAAAAATTTTGATAAGTATATGTCTTAGCACAGCTTATTGAAATTTATGCATATAGTATACTCGTTATATCATTATAATTTCATTGTTATGTCGAATTTATTACCGTGCTGATCTGTAGTATTCAAAATCAGGCAACCAGAAGAAAACAGCATTCGACTAATTCTCGTCCCAAAATAATACAACTTATCTCTAAAGAAATTTCAAATTCTATAACAAATTAATCTGCATTTGAATTTGTTTGTTTTTTATGACGATAAGAAAGAAAATTGGAAGTGAATGCGGTAATTTGCAGAATGAATGTTATTATAAGGCTGGCTGCGTTATTTGCAATCAATTAATCAGTATTGTTCGCGCTGGCTGTGTAGGAAAACAGCGCGAGGCAACAATGGCAAAGTCAAAGGTAGAGAATAGTGAGATGCGTAACAAATCATTTTCGTGCGCGGTGGAACCAGTGAGAGAGCAGACCAAGCGAGAAACCGAATATTGAAAATAAAATAGGTTGTTGGTCGTTACCGATGCCTGGCTAATAGATGACCTCCATGTTCAAAGACACAAAAGCCTTATCGGCCTGAAGTTAACAAATGCGTGCCGGGCGTGAAAAATATCGCGTCGGAACGCACGCGCAAACCGCCAAGAATCAGTGAGCGATGTTGCTATTGATGCCTCCCACTCAATACATGGAACTCTATTTTTTATTTCTACAAAAGCTGAAGTAAAACGAACGCCATTTTTCATCCGTTGTGCGCGAAAGAAGTTTATCGTCTCCGGCCAAAGAAATGAATGAGACGAAACGCAGAGCGAGGGAAGCACAACCAATGGAGGGAATGTTGTTTGCAGTTAATGCATCAACGACAGTCCTCTAATGTAGACCTTAAGATATGTTTTCTAATGCCAAAAAACAAAGAGATTAATGACGTGTCTTTTTTGCTGGGCCTTCGGAGTTTGCTACTGTTAGTGAAGGACTCGCAGTGTTTTGCCACCGGACGAATGAGGCCGGAACAACGTTTTTCCGCGGCTCATCGTCTAATGATCCGTCAAATCGACGTCACCGGCTGTTCGATGCAGAACCGAACGCTAAACAAACCGGCACATTCCCGAACACATCCCACAAATACCTATCGGCCTTTTTACCCGCTGATTCACTCCTATTCGTCTTCATTCCAAGATGTTGCTACATGCAGACACATCAAAAACCCACAACTTTACAAATAAATCATAGTATTCTATGGTAAAGCTCTTCAAATACAATAATGTCCGTTTGCAAAAACAAAGAAAAAAATTTCACCAGTTGCCGTTTGATGAATAATCAATTTAACGAGCATATTTTCACCTCTCGCTACTCAGTAAGAGAAGTATTGGAAACATACTAAAAATCGAATAGTGAGTTTTCAATGGATAAAACACGATTTTAATATTTTTACGATGATGTCTGTCCATGGGTGTAGATGAATGGATGAATACTAGTGAATAAAAAAGTTGTAATTTTGGATATTATGACACCCTATAGTATAGATATAGATTAGAATTTGGTGTTACTCGTGCAACCGGAAATGGTGTTTTCATGAAGTGCTAAAATGTTTTTCTTGAATATCTTAATTAATTATGAATATATAGGAATTTTTGGTAAAAAATAATTTAATTTTATGTTGTTAACTACAATTTTATTGTTCAATTTTTTTTTTGCCTAGCTTCATTTAACTATTGCAAGTAATAAATTATTTGGTAAATTTGTTACAATTGCGGTTTTTTGTTTACCTATGGAAATAAAGGTTTTATATTTGACATTGTCAATTATTTTAATTGACAGGATTGACAGTGGAAATATTAATAATTATCATATACTCTAAGAGAAATTGTACTAGTACTGTAAGTACTTTTTATTTTCAAATGTAATATAAAACTACAAACATTGTTTCTGAAACTTTGAGTTTTTAAATTTAATTTTAGAACGGAATTATTATTAGGTTGTAATTGCAAATAAGTGTATTAAAAATATATGAATAATTTTTAATTATTATAAGTAGGCATTATTATAAATTTTCAAAAATTTATAATTATCGACGAAATACAATTGAATGAAATTCAGTCTAATTGTAAGTAGTTTATAGATTTTTCAATTACACTACAAGAAAGTAGTAAAAAACTAAAGTGTATGAGAATTGTCCAATTTAAATAGGTGATTATTCGAATGTGTGGTCTGGCTGGTAGTAGTAGGTTGATATAAATGGCTTCTATGAATACGAAATGAGACTTTTTAATATTGATATCAAAGGAAAACAGCCAACCACTACACGATTTCTTACAACTACTAATGCTTCCATTAACTTATCACTACACAGCTGATTAATAAAAATTGCAGCGATATTTCAATAAAAACTCAGGGGGACACAATTTTATAAAAATACAAATTCGTTGAATTTTAAAATAAAATAAAAATCACTAGATTCTCATTTTATTAAATTAACAATAATAATAATATTAATAATAGAATCCTATTATTTCATTCAGGAACATAAGACAAGATACAATTGATATGAGGATTTCATTTGTTTGTAGTGAGTTTTACTTGCATTTTAGTACTATTAGTAATATTGCCTACAACTTCTATCAAAAACCTTTATTTTTACAAGTAATAAGTTACTTATAAAATAAAACAACAAAACAATAATATTAAATCTAGTGGTATTCTGAAACAAAACAAAATTTTGCTTGTCATTAACGTGAATCTAACGTGAAGTCCATTTAAAAAAGTTGTGAATAAAATGAAAAACAGTAAATCAACTTTGGACGCACTTTACCAATTGGTAATGAAACGGACGTCAACATTTGCACTTGCGGTAGCCGGTGGAACATTTTTCTTCGAGAGAACATTTGATCTTCTTTCTGACACAATGTATAAACTTGTAAATCGTGGGGTAAGTTGTCATTTACACAAAAATACATTTTTATTTAACTATTTCATATTTTCAGAAATTGTTTAAAGATATGGGCTTAGAAGAATAATAAAAATAAAATACATTAATTTAGTAGCTAATATTAATTGTGAAAATATGAATATTTATTTTCTTTTAATTTGTGAATAAAATAATATCTGAAAAATATGTTATCTACTATGGATTTCTGTTAATTATAGTTTATAGAAAATATTTTTCTTAATATGTACAATATTTATGATAGATTTAGACAAAACTATAAAATTACAAAGTTGTTCGAAATTAAATTATATATATAAAATCAATGGTTGCAATAACCATTTTTTAAGGGTCTAATGGTATTTTAATTGTAAAACCTTTATTAATAAACATTACTGAGTTATTGTTTACTAAGAGTATTTGTAGTGTATAAAAAGGTATAGAAATTTGAAGGGTATTTTATGTATCTTGCTTATTCCTGAGAAATCTCTCATTTTCACTTGTAGTAAATACCATGAAATTGACGTTTGTATTAGTTTTATTTCAGTATTTAGTATTTTCATCCAATCAGAAGGTTTTAGTTGATTCTTCCATGAGTTTTTCAACGATAAAATTTGATAAAACTACAATAACATCGTTATGGTTATATACATATTATTGATCTAAAAATTTTATTCAACTGTTTTCATTCGTGAAATAATCAAGCAAATATAATTCGAGCTGTAAATTTAATATGTAAATTTTACTAATAATTCCTACGAAGTAACGATAACTCGGGTGAAATATGATACTTAAATCACTCCATCGTGATCTAATTGGCCAATTCTGAACAAATCTGTAAGTCTTACAGATCTGTAAATCTGTAAAAAACTGAGAAAAACTCATCTATTTTTGTTGATTAATATAAAATTATACATAAAAATGGCTACTTTCGTTGTGATTTTGTTCATTATTTCCATAGATTAACAGATCTGTAAGTCTTACAGATTTATCCAGAATTGGCCTATAAATGTTATTTTTGATACTCCTTTGTTTGTTACTACAAAACAACTATTAGTAAAGTTTATCGATAAATTCATTACATTCGTTATATTACTTATGATTATATTTATTTTGTGTCTATTTTAACTGATTTACCAAGTTTTTGTTTGTCCACTGCATAAAAACCCACACCTCTAGCGTAAGTAATGATATATATTTGTAATATTTCCCCGTATCTGAAATAAGTGTTATTCGCTGTTGTATTTATCTCATTCCCTGGCACAATGGCCGGCCCAGGGCGCTATGAGTGATGGGCGGTCGTTATCGATACACGGCGTGTCAACTGGGTGCAAATCGCCCGGGCCTGACGCAGACGGAGTGCCCCTGCTGCCCCTGCCGGACACATCCCGAGCTCTCATTAAAACACAAGCCTAAGACTGCCTGATCTTCTATTCAATTCCATAAATGACTTCATCTGGGTGGAGGGTTGGAGATTCAGTCCAATGGGATTAGGTTTAATATTTAGTTTATACCAAGGGCCAGTTCCAAGTAATCTAACTCATTTTTCATATTTGTGCGTAAGGGGTTTAATTAAATTATGTAAATCTTTGCGTACCAATAAAATTACAAGGCATATGTATTCTTGACAAAATATCAAAATTACTTGTTCTTCAATTTAAAATAGTTTTCTTACCTGTCGTCATTATTTTATGCTTTGCCAAAATGCATTCTTTCAAAACGATTAGCGATTATTCACTTGTTTAATGCGCTCCGACTCGAACTAAGCGAAGTATAAGATTTAGGGTTCAATTCCAAGCTTTGTTTATTAACTAAATTAAAAATACCGTTATGTAGTGAAGTTCACTTCTTAATTTCACGTGTGAGAAAAACCATCTTAGGGTAGTAACGCCAATGATGATGATAGTTTTAAAATAAATTTGACCTAGAGAACTTGACAACTGCACGATTTTGCTCTTAAAAAAATTAAGTAACCTATTAACTAAGGAATCAAAATCATGTCTTCAACAGATTTTCAAATGACATTATTATTTTCAAACTGTCATTTTTATTGAGCTTAACAAATTATTTATAAAATAAAGATTATTATTATAAATCTTTAAGCATAAAAAAATAAAATAATTGTAATTTTAATTAAATTGTTAAATGCGTTCATGTCATTTTCGAATAGGAGTATAAAATGCATGTAAAACGTAATTAAAATCGACTAACGGGAAGTATCAAGGTTTTTATTTTAAATTTAAAAGTAGTGGTACTCGAAGATGAGGAGAGGAATAAAATAAAAAAAAAGAGAAAGAAGTAATAGGTGCTTGGTTTTCATTAATATACCGTAATAATTTTCTTGTATATTCTTTGAATTTTAGTGAAAATAATAAAAAAACGAACCTAAATTAAGTTTCTTTATATATAAAAGAAATATCTACCATTTTTTATAGATATTACATAATGATGTAATGGTTTGGTCAAGGTTATATTTCAAACTGTATTATTATTGCCACTCAATCTATTATATATAAAATTATTAGGTAGTACTTATTTTGTTCCATTTAATTGAGTGACAAGGCAAATGTAATATTTTCAAAAAAAAAAAAATAATAATTCACACTTTGTGTTCAAGTAGAATCATATTAACTTTTCAACGTCATTTCACAACTTATTAAGTACAACCAAAATATATTTTTTTTACATTTATATCATTTCCAATTTTCATATGTATATATTTATTAATTAAATTATTTTTATTTATCGTTCACGTTGGGTAAATATCGTGAACTGATTCATTCGTCAAAATGAATTGCATTTATGCCATTATTTTAAAATATTTTGTCTTATACATTGTCAGTTAAATCATAATAAGAAAGATTTCGATTTGTTTTTCAAGTATTATTGACGTTATATAAATTTGAATATGAAACAGTAATCCCTACAAAAAACTATTGAAATTCAAATGTTGTACGGGTATGAGAAGCAGTGTGTCCCGGTTCTATTGTTCGCAAGTTTGCAATTAATCTGGTGTTGGATCCCCTGTTCGATGCAGCGTTGAGAAATCGCACGGGCATTAGTCAGCGGCGACATGACGTGCGTCTCGGCTCTCGTCTCCAAGCGACGAGAAAAGATGAAAAATGCCTCCAGACGGGAGGCTGCGACGCGGAGCTGGGGATCATAGGTGTAAGCATTAACAAGGACCAACATGGAGGATATTAATACCGAGGGTAATCAATACGTGACAGGGAAAGCATACTCTGAATCATTGTTATTATATGTTTAAAAATATTTTTTCTAGGAGTATTAAAATATTTGCTTGTCATATGTTTGTTATTGCTACGGATACATAGTATATTGTAAACACATTTTCATTTCTCTTGAACCATAGGTGTAAGCATTAGCAAGGACCAACATGGGAGGATATGAATACCACGGATAATCAATACATAGTGACATGGAATCCATACTCAGCATCATTTTTATTATAGGTTTAAAAATATTTTTTCTAGTACTATTAAAATATTTGCTTGTTGTATGTTTGTTATTGCTACAAATACATAGCATATTGTAATAGTTATTTACATACCAAATGCGGGAACGTCTGGTTTCGCGCCGCCATAGAACGATTCCGGAAACCCAGTTCACGCAAGAGGTTTGTACAATATTTTTCGTACGAAAATCATAAAATCAATAATTAATTTTCTATTTGTACAAATATTTTTATTTATTGTATACACAAAATGGTTTGTGGTTATGTGTTTTAGTACTAACAAGTGCTGTCAATCTGTCAACATGACAGCAGTTGTTGCCAACATTGTATATCAAATGCACTAAATTTACTTTTTCTACATTAAATTTCGTTCAATAATCCCCTATTTTCTTTTAATATTATTAGGTAAAAGAATGTTTAAAACATTATACTATTTTATTATAAATATAGTCTTTTAATAAATGCTGTAGAAGTAGGAGTGTTTTTTCCTAAATTTCCCGGTCACCTATCTGGTGGAGACCTGGGAAATTGACGTTCCAGGCGTTGCTTAAGCAACGCGAAACAACACATTTCAATGCATGAGTACGAAAACACATTTTCATTTCTCTTGGTAATCATAGGTGTAGGTGTAAGCATTAACAAGGACCAACATGGGAGGATATTAATACCAAGAGTAATCAATACATAGTGGCAGAATTTGTTAACAATACTCAAAAAAAGATTGTTACAAGTATTTAACATAAGAAAATTGATTTATATCTTTTTTTAAGAAAATCTCAAGCAGATATGATTTTTTCGGTTTTGTGATTTCTATACTTCATAATTAAGTTGTTAAATCAAGAGATTTAGTCTATTTTAGTCTTCTTATTTCTGTAGAATAATCTAACAAAAAATGCCAAATTATTAGATTGATTAACGTAGTATTTTACAATATGGGAATAATTGAGCTTTATATAAGAAAAGAAAAAAAATAGTAGGGATTTGCGCATATGTTTCAAATTCTATTATTCCATTCTACAGTTATATTTGGAATTCTGTCGGTTAATCTTCAAAGAAATTCGCTATTTTCTATCTTAAAAACAATACAGTAGTTAAGTCCCACTGTCTAACAATCCTTTCCTGGCGTTTCTTGTCTTTGAAAAAAGCGTTCCTAGAACATGTGCTAGCGTGTTTTTTGGTCACGCAGTGGGCCCTGGACAACTAGCGGTTCCAGTTGAAAATGACCAAATAATTTGATACATTTGTTTGGCGCGGGGTGTAATTTGTAATGCGCGAATGTCGGTGCGTGCGCGTGTCCGTGTGCGTGGAGTGGTAACCGTAACAAATAGCGCGGCGACGAACTGTGCGAAACATGTGCGATAGTCAGACACACAAACAGAGTTTTTCAACATTTGCTTCACTTAACCCTAACTATATTTATAGAACCTTTAAAAATTGCGAGCTAGTATCTGTGTAACATTCGATTTCAACAACTTCCTTCTTCAAATGTAGGTAGGTTTATTATTCTGCTTTAATATTCAGACTTAATGATTCCTAAATAAATCCATGGATTCTCCAAGAGAACAAATTATAAAGAACATTAACATCCTATTAACTTTATTATTTAAAAAAAAAAACTTTATATCAAAGAATTACTGTATTAAATACAGGAATGGGATTCTATAACTACGGTTGCAACTATAAAGTGTACATGCTATTCTATAACAGTAATGGTTTAAGGTTGATTCATACTTACATATATTCATACATATATAAAAAACACTCTACAAGTCTACACTGTTGTAGGAATGTTTTAAATTCATTGCAAATTTGTATTTCGGCTGTGGTGTCGTTTGACAATAAATAACATTTATTATTTATATTTTAACAAGTGCAGTTACTATTTGTAGTTGTTATGAGTTATAGAATTCCACCCCAGATTTGATGAAATATGCATAAAAAATTAAGCCTGATTTACACGCAACGATTACAAAATTTTTCTACGACCATTAACTGTTATTACTACGAATATATATTATATTGTAAACACATATTCATATCTAACAGTTCTGTCAAAAATAGTATTGTTTAATTTTTGTTTTGTAGCTACTTACTACTAACATAGAAATTGATTAGGAAATAATATCGTGGCCGTAGAAAAAGTACAGTTTACAAGTAGCTTATAGTGTCCATTTCATACTTGTTGTACAATATACTGTTTATTTTTTATTTTCAATGATGTTTTAATAGTCATAAGTGTGTATGAAAAAAGAGTTAAATATATCGAATTGTAAGAAATCTTGTAGAGAACTTCAAACTTTGAAGAAGAGGGACCAATCAATGGTCCGAAACATACATAAATACGCAGCTTATAAATATAACGAACTACTAAGACCAAAATCTTTATTATAAATAAATATTAACAATAACTGTGACACCATGACTTATTATAATATACTCGATGTAAACCAAATCATTTTAACATAGACGAAATTAGAAAATTTGATAAACATATTCACTCAGAAACAGAATTAGATTCATTTACTTCTTTTGGAATACAATAACTAATGAGCTGATTTAAATAGGGAAAATAATTGTATATCATTATATGTTCAGTTAAATTCGTGTTTATATTCGTTAAAACGATAGAGAAAATTTATATAAAAAATTCTCGGGCTATGTTTAGTCAATATAAATAACATTTTTATGAGCTTAGAATATCTATATATTATATTATAATAAAAATAAAAAAGGAATCAATAGAAAATTATATAAATTTTACTTTTGCTTTTAAAAGTGTTAAAAAGCAAAAGTAAAATTTATATAATTTTCTATTGATTCCTTTTTTATTTAAAATCGTTAAAATTTAAATCTGGATAAATTTGAAAAATATTATTTAACATAAAATTCGTTTATGTAGTGTAAAATGTATAATTATTACGTGCCAAATTCTTTTTTGCTGGGATATTTTCGGTGTCGGTATTTCTGCGAACCGACATAATTTCACCCAATTCCACCCTGTGCGAACAGGCTCTCAACATTTGCAGTAAATGGTTTCCTTGTTTCTGTTTCTGTTACGCCAAAATACCATCAGCGGCTGCTCCACATTTTTCCTTTTGTTGTGTCTGGTGGAAAGTACGAGTAGCAAAAATTGCGTCGTTCGCAGTAGGTGCCGCATTTGCATGCCTCTCACGGCCAGGATTTATGGCATTTATTGTCATATCTGCAGAGATGGCCAGATTTTATAACCTAATTTAGGTCAAGTGGCTACAGATGCCAGGCATTCTGCCTGACCACAGGGATATTGGTCGGTGAGGCTTCTATGCACAGTGTTATGCTGCACTTTGTACTGACTTCCTTTCTTTTATGACGGTATTGCGCATATTTTTCGGTGATTTGAATGAAGAATGAGCTAGAGAAACTACTTGTCATATTTGACAGATTCATATCTTTCTAAATGGTGGGAGGGGCGCGAAATATGGTCAACAGAAAATTTGGATATTATCACTGTTACGGCTTCTTTGAATATTGCGTAAAGAAAAGCTATTAAGTCATTTAGGCACTCTTGACCCAAAAACTTTTTGGTTCAAATAATTTATGAAATTACTTTGTCTAAATATCAGTACAGTACACATTATTCCCTATAGAATAGATTGTAATTAGTAAAACTATTTGTATATTTTGAGGTATAGGATTATTACCCTTTAATTCGAAATGAATTCTTGATATTTAAATTAGTTTGCAATGGTATCTGTGACAATATTTATTTTATTTATTATTTTTAAAAAATATTGCTAAAAACCCATATGAAGTTGTAAAGGTATTAAAACGTTTCATGAAAATTTCAATTCGATATTAATTTTTTTCCTTGATTTCTGATTATGATTACTGGAATCTGTGTCTTAGCCATGGATGTTTGATGTACTTTATGTAAAACAATGACTATGCAGACAAATAGACTAATAAATGAACTATTATAATAATAAAATACGATTACTTTTATAAATTACAAATAGAGAGATAAAAAATCACCACTTATTTCTCTAATAGTAAAAAGAAGTACTAAAATATAGTATTAGTTCATTGAATAAATTTGAGTTTTATTTCCAAATATGTTAGCTATTGACCAACGAAAATACAATCGCATATACGTGGTTCGAAATAACTATAAGGTATAGTTTCCGTACAATTGGCATGGATCAGGTAGAATTCTTCTTAACTTTCACCTGCGGTCAAAATGCTTCTAAGGTTAAGTGTCAAAGTAAAAGAATAGAATTATAGAAAAATTAAAAGTTGCATTATGTTTTAAATTTAAAAATTAATTTAAATAATAAAATGCAGTTTGTAATGTTACATCTTTCAATATATTATCTATTTAATATTTTCGTCGCTATTTCAATAAATAATCATTTTTCAAATGATGAATTTAAAGTTCAACTAATAATGAAAATTAAACTTATATTCTAAGGGTAAGATTATTATAACAAAGATAGGTTGAGGAAACGCTAGATTTTTATATATTATCTCATTTAGTTATTTAAAAATAAGCGATGAATAATTTTTATTTATGTTGTCAGTAAGGTTTCTTAATAAAGATTTGATCATATTATTAAATTTTGAATTTTTAAATACTTTTTTGATCCTTTAATCAGATTTTTTCCTGATTTAAATCGGGTTTTTTTGATTTAAGTCAGATTTTTTTATTCTTTTTTAAAAGGTATAATATATCATTTAAAGAATTTAAAGAAATCCGTTTATAAGGAAACCACTTATACATAGAAACAAACTGATTATAACGTTAAAATAGTGACTACTTGTTTGAAAGCCCACATACGCTAACGTTATATTACTTTTCTTAGTTATAGCGACTTACGGGTGTAGCGATAAAATTTTTGAGATCCCTTCAATGTTGTTCTGTAATTGTATGTCCTCTCGTAAATATATGTATTTATATAAGTACGATATTATTAAAATATTGCAACATTAGTAATTTACATTGTACTGCTCTCCTAATACAACACACGAATAATACTAACTAAGCAGCGAAGGTGTTAAATAAGAGAAGCTTATTAGTTTTATTTGGGCCTAATTTACATAGTACTTCTCTCCTAACTCAACAACAGAAGGATAATACTAACTAAAGGCAGCGAAAGCGTTAAGTACTGTAAGCTTATTAGTTTGATTTGGGTGAGGCCACATTTTGGCGTGCACTGCTCGCATTGTTCCCGCAGCCGCTCGCCTGGCCACTTGGTCCGGACGGGGATTGAAGAGCGCGCATTATCGCGTCCATCCATCAAGAGTTTGTATCAATGGCGGCCTGCGCCCCCAGGAGCCGCCAACTTCGCGCTTCCGCCGGGACCCACAGCTCCACATGTGTCAAACTACACCAGCCGAGTGCTAATGGAATCCCTTCAAACACCTAGTGCTAAACTAAGTATATTAGAAATTAGAAATACTATGTAACGAATCATGACCTGTAAGTGACACTTGTTACTTAGAGAAAAAAGAAATAGGTTGCAAAATTAACAGGTGACCGAAAGAAGGAATTGTAAATAAACATTTTTTGAAAAATTGACCTTGTCCGTTTCCATTTACTTTCTAGTTTCTAGACGATTGGACATTATAAAAGAATTATTGATTGGAGTTCCAAAACAGTAAGTTGCTTTTACTAGAACCTGCCTCTAATAAAATGGTACCTAAGTAAATTCACATTTAATACAAATGCACAGAATTAAGATATTTGCTTGTTGTATGTTTGTTATTACAACGGCTACATAGTATAATGTAAACACTTTATCATTTTCCACATTAACCATAAACAACGTTAAAATATAAATTCATAGAACACAGTTCTGTCAAAAATCGTATTGTTTAATTTTTGTTTTGTAGCTAGTTGCTAGGAAAATGTGTAATGAAGACTTCCTTGTTATTAAAATATAAATGAATTAGGAAATAATATCGTGGTTGTCGAAAAAGTATAATGTACAACTCGCAACAATTTACTACAGTACATTCATTTATTATTATTAAAATTAAAAAATGCAGTTACTAATATTGAATGTTTGACAAATACCATTGGAATGAATTTTCGTTTCTCGTTAAAAAATTGTAATAGGTATACCTTTTCTATACTTTTTTTAATGCAGTTAAGGAAAATTTATTTTTGATCGTTCAAAAATAAAATAACTACTGGAATAGATACATAGCTCTTTTTTCGGTCTTAATAACTTTCGAAAATTTATTTAACTTCTTTATTAGATGAACATTATTTTACTGAGTTGGTACGTATTAAAAAAAATCATTTAGTTTTTGAAGACCTTAGCCTTAAATAATACATACCTATATTACAATTTTTCAATAATGCTACAAAATGTATATCTAATAAAACATTTGTTTGAACGGGAAGCAGTGACTCACTTAGTGCGTTCCGACTTATTAAATGTGAGATCTGTAGTCCAAATTCCAACGTCGCAATTCTGTAATCAAAATAAATACAGTTGTTTCCCAGAGTTTAGGAACATCGGTACCTAGCACAAACTATACATCCCTTACATCTGCAGTAGGCTATCATGCAAGTAAAATTTCATGAAACAAGTACCTTAGGTACCTGAGGTCATATTCCACGTAGGAATGCTGTGCCCTAAAATCTAATTTAATTCAATATTGTACGCATTTTCATGAAGAAATATTATTTTCTCTAGGTATTTAATTTAATACCACGCGTATTAATTGAAACGGGCTTGTAGAATCCATTACAATATTACTAATATCCTCGAGTAACCCCAAAATAAATCACCCCAAATTCAAATAACCCGCAATACATCAATGCCGCACGCAAGTATTGATTGGCGGAAGATTTGATAAATAATAAAAAAATGCATTATAAATATTAGTCGTCCAAGGTGGCGGTTCCCATCCCTCATCCCTCATACATCGGCGGCTCGGGAGCCCCTCACGCATGAATAATGAACAAAGAATTTAGAGCAGCCCGATCAATCAGCCGGGACACAATGACGGCATATCGACACACACTGACAAAAATAATATTAGGGGCCGCCCACCCCCGCTAGATCGATGGCTCTGTTCCTGGAGGGTGAGGGAGCTTAGTTATTGGCCTTGTCATTTGGTTAGGATACTGACATGTGCCTACTTATACTTATACCACTGTAGTACATGAAGTGGGAATTGAAGAGACAATGCAAACTATTTATGTTATTAAAAATAGCACAACTTTGGTTATGTCAAGCAAGATATAAATACCGTGAGATGCAACACATTCGAATCTGTCATTAGTCATTACTATGAAGACTACTTGTTATATGGCATCGTATCGTTCCAGTTAAAAATTAAAATACAACATAGGAAACACAGGTTGTCATTGTCATGAAATTAACTGTCAAATAAACGTATAATACTATACTATGTTACCAATTAAGAAAGAATTCAAATGGTTATATGGTACAATAATGGGTACTGTTTAAGAAATGTTTGTGACATGTTCGTTAATTTATATCCTGACCATCGTATCACAGTTTCAACAAAATATTTAAAATTTAGAAGTACTGAATGTTTAAATACAAAACATAATAACAGGAGAAGATTAAAACCAGTACGAAATGAAGATAATAAAAATTATGTATTACGAGCAATAGAAGAAAGAAACATTCTACAAAAGCTTTGACAAATCAATTAAATATCATCAAAACATCTGCATATCGATTACTAAAAGACGAAAAATTTCATACGTACTATTTTTAAAATCACCAAGAGTTATGAAACAATTACCATGAAAAAATAATTGCCTTTTGTGAACTTCTTTTTGAGAAAATTAATATGGATCCAAATTTCAAAAACAAATATAAGTGTTGTATGATTGTTGTTATGTTACAATTTACTTATCGATTTCCTGGTCGATAAATAATGTTTGAAATCATTTACTCATAAATAATTTATAACCATAAATTACTGCATTGAATACTCAATAGGAAAACATTAAAAAAAATGGATTGTGCAAAACAATAGTGAGATTTGTCTCGTTTATTAACTCCTTAGAAATTTGATCTGCATTCTTCACTAAAGTGTCGTTTACATATTATAAAGTTTAATGAGTTTTTTTTTTTAATTTTTGGAGGTTTATTTCATATCATGTAATATTGTTATTAAAATTAGTTTAATAATATATTAATAAAATGATTTGAATTTTAAATTTTACTAAATTTAGGTACCTGGTAGATGTAAGAAAAAAAAACTCTTACATACAGATTTCTGTTATCAAAACTGTATACTAATTTCCAGATGCTACAAGACAATGTGTCAAGCTAATGTGAAAAATTAACCTGTTATAAATAGGTTTAAATATAAATGTAACATTTTTTGTCGTCCAAAATCTTTATTCATATCTAAAAGTAAACATATCACTTTAGCATTATTATTCAAATTTCGAGATAAGTGGAAAAAGATACATGTTAATACATTTAATCTGGAAAAACATCAGTCAAATATGACAGTTTCGATAGCATCGTGGTAGTGACAAGCTCGTTTCTACTCGGCGTCCGCGTCTTACTCTACGCTAATTACACATGTAGAGAACACGTAGCCAGCGATACATGAATTATGTATGCGTCTAGCGGCGCTGCGTTATTATTTAGCGTTTCTGGAGAAAAGCCCGCGCGATAAAGAACAACACGTGAGCATAAGTCACGAATCACGAATTAGAGCCTTCATGAGTTGAGAGAACACTGCTTTATTTTCTCCTGCAAACGTACGGTAATTTTTTAAATGGCGCTCATTTTTCTTACTTGTTATTCTGCTGATTGTTGAAATGCTTAAATGTGAGGAATTTTGCGAGTGTGATATTATCAGCACTTTGTTGCAAATTAAATGGACAGTTTTATTTTTATTTGCTCAAATTTATCAGCATAAGGTAGGTATATTTGTAACAGAAATTATTTACAATGTGTTAGATAGAAATAGTTATAGCATAAAAGTAGCGAAATGACGTTTAGAAGAATTTCACCGCATGGTATTAGCAGAGGATTACCCTAATTGTTATAGATGCAATACACTTTACATCAATCCAAAAATATCATATCAGGCAATGAAAACTTTGGAGGTGCTTATATAAGTAAAAATATATTTGTTCATATAATTTCACCCCCGGTCACCTCTAGATTCTACACTGGTTAAAACTATCTGTTTATAATCATCAAAACTATTTAAAGTATGTATTAATATTTTGAGTTAGAAATATTTTTATTATTTTTATTAAAATATCTCTCATGAATATTTTAATTTACTCTTATTTATACACATCCATATCTTGTTAATATACATGGTACAAAATTGTAGTTAACACTAGATACGTGCATTTTACTTAAAGAACTTATTATTTTACAGTTAAGTACTTTTTAAAATACTAATCTATCCTACGTCTGATATGAGTATTTGGAGAAAATTAATGGATTTTAATGAAAATTCATTCAGCTTGTGGTGACATAAATAAATCAATATTGTATAAAAATTAGTCAATTAGAAGTTATTATTATTAATAATATTATTAAAAAATATATTTCAACAAAAAACAAACAACCTTACGTAGTTTCTTTTTTATATATTTACTGGTATGTATTTATTATTGTAAAAATACAAATATTTAATAATTTTTACTTAAATATTTCAAAACTAATCTTTATTTGACATATTTTTTATGAACGTTCGCAAATGTATTTCTTTTTATATATTTTTGATAATTTACTTCGAAATATATTGAATGATCATTGCATTACTCATCACAAAATTAAAAATAAAACAATGGTTCAAATAATAATAATGCAACTAAACAAATGCATGAATGTATGTATGTTATAAATAATCTGGTTTTGAAAACGGAATTGAGTTGATATGAACGAGAATAAACTGTTTGCAATGTGACATTTATTTGGTTTAAAACAATTGATTGTGCCGGGTAATATTGATGGGTTATTGTGTGACATTTAGTATCAATTTGATCAATATATTACATTTTATCCATTTAAAGCTGTTTAAGCCATCTCCAGTTAAATTCTTAAATTGTGAAATATGAGTTAAATTGTTCAAGCTTTTGAGTTTGATTTATCTGTTGACATTAATTAGGTACAAAATAGGTGTTTATAAAAATCTCATTTTTCTTATTACAGTCATTTATCATGATTTGGAGATTTGATTAATGATTTTTGGAAGTGAGACAAATGGAGATATTCATTTATTACCGGTTATTATAATTAATGAAATATAGAAAGTGATAATTATGCAGTGACAAAATTAGATTATTTCTCTCTTGAGTTAGTACCGAACACCTGATTGTTGCTGTAACCTAAGACATATTGCTACAACCAAATTTTCTCTATACTAACACCTTTTTTAATTGAGACATTTATTTTCTACTCCAAAAAATAAACTGTAGTGTTTTTCAAAACTATGTCACATTTTATAAAGTTTATTTTCTGGATGTAAATACATATTATTTTTTTCAATTTGATAGTTATGTACATTCTTTGAATTTACAGTAGTTTTTCAAAAATATTGCTTCTCTCTATGACTATTTGAAGCGCCATAAAGAGGCTGCATTTCAGCCAATTCTTCAAATGAGTAATTATTTTCCATTTTCAAGGCAAATTGTGTATTAACAATCAAAAAAATAATGTTAACAATTTGATTGCTTTCTGACAATTCTTTTTTTGGATCTCAAAATACTTTTTTCTACGTATTTCTTCTCTAGCTTTATTGCACAGCTCATTTGTTTTTATATCCTCTTCATCTCTTCTAGAAGTTTATCGGAATATTTTTGATTTTTTGATACACCTTGTATTGTATCCACAATTAGAAAAATTTAATTTATTTTAGTTATAATTACACTAATAATTTTCACTAGGGCAAATTGCCGTTGTAATTTCAGGAGTAAATACAGGCTTGCAGAAATATGCAAGACGAAGTCTTTTCATTTTTTGTGACAAGTAATTAATTAATAATATATGTGTAGTAATTGAGAAATTGTTATGTCGAATATCATTCGTGACTAAAAGGCATACAACGTTAAAAATAAAAAGATTCCAATTCAATAACTGTAGCGACCGAATTCTGGTTGAAGTACTAATACAATAAATGAAAAATAAATTTGTGTCGAAATTATGCGGGGAAAATATCTAAATATTTCATAGTGGTTAATTAACATTGAATTCAATATTCATTGCTGGGGTTCATGTGAAGCGTATTTTAATATTCGTGATAGTTGGAGAGGTGTGCCGCACGGAAGCCATGAATATTCAGCAATGTAATGAAGAAAATTCCAAAATTAAATTCATCTGGAATCAGGGCAGGTGTAATTAAAAGCTAAGAAAGAAACTCGTGAATCAATATCCACGCTTCGGTCACAGGGTTCACACCGCATACAAGCCGTTATATTCAACTTACGAGTAGGGTTGCTACACAGGTTGTTACATGGAAATATTACCTACAAATTCATTCTTTGTATTTTATTTAAGATCTTTTTTCTATTGACTAGTGTTGATGTTTAGCTATTGACTATGAATATTATTTCAATCAACCAGAGTTTGAATAAAATTAGATCAATTATTCATGAGTAATTTCAATATTAATATGGTGTTAATGGTGCTCTCCTCACATCAGCTATGAATGATCACAAAGCAAAGTATAATAAATTCTCTGTATGATAGAATGTTATTATTCCCTTATATTTAGAATTATATTTTTCCTTATTGTGAAAAATTAATGTCTCTGGACACTAATTCCGTAAATTAAGTTAATATTTACATTTTATCGCCGTAGGACAATTTACAAAAAAGTAAAAATACATTTAATTTTGATACACTTTTTGTTTGTCCATAAAGTTTCGATATTGCTGAATGCTATTTTGTAGCGTTGCCACTGAAATGTGGAATGATAAACGTGTAAATAATTTTATTTAAACCCCAGAACTTTTAGAAACAAATGCTTGCCATATTTTTCGTTGTAATGTTTGATTTCACCCCCTTATTATTGATGTTGATGTTGGCGTTAGGGTAAGAAATCAATTAAAATTCTTGTAAGTCTGGAATGAAATAGAAAACATCAGTGTTTTTGATCGAGGAATTTTTTCGCGATTACAATACTTTCTTTGCATTGTACAAGGAGGTAAAATAGGTTTAATTTTAAACTTTGTTGTTTGTCAAAAAAAAAAAAATCGAAATAGTTGAATGCTATTTCGTAGCGTTGCCGTTTACTGGAACGTGGAATGATAAACGTACAAATAATTTTATTTGGACGCCAGAACTTTTTAGAAGCAAGTGCCTGGCATATTTGTCGTTGTAATTTCATGTTTGATTTCACCTCCTTATTATTGATGTTGATGTTGGTGTTAGTTAGGGTAAGGTGCACAATTAGATACAATGACAGTCCCAAATTAAAAAATTCAAAATTTTACGGCTAATCATTTTTGAATTATGAGAAATACGTACGTATAGATCCCGAAACTAGTCAAAACGGATTCAAGGATGGTCAAAATGAATGTTTGCATTGATTGAAAAATTACAGTGCGTTATTTACGTTGTGCAAGAAAGTAAAGATACTTTTAATTTTGGATGCACTTTGTTTTTTGTAAAATTTCGAAATTGATGAATTGCTGTCTACTGAAACGTGGAATGATAAACGTACAAATAATTTTATTTGATCCCCAAAATTTTTAGAAACAAATGCCTGGCATGTTTCTCCTTACAATTTTATGTTTGATTTCATTCCCTTATTATTGATGTTGACGTTAGTTAGGTTCGAGAGGGTAAGAAATTTTTCGCGATTACAATATTTCCTTTACATTGTAAAAAAAGTAAAAATACATTTAATTGTGAATTTACTTTGTTGTTTATCCAAAAAAATTCGAAATTGCTGGTCTATTGAAACATGGAATGACAAACATACAAATAATTTTATTTGAACCCCAGAACTTTTTAGAAACAAATGCCTGGCATGTTTCTCCTTACCTATAATTTCATGTTTGATTTCACCCCCTTATTATTGATGTTGATGTTGGTGTTACTCAGGTTCGAGAGGGTAAGAAATCAATTAAAATTCTTGTGCGGATTGAAACAGAAAACAGCAGAGTGGTCTTGATCTGAGGCAGGCCTTATGAGGTGTGGGTCGTCAGCACGTGACGTCGCCGGTCGCCAAGCCCCACCCCAGAGAGGCTAATCCATCAAGCGCTGCCAGCCGGGGGTGGTTCTCCGCCGTCTCGCTCGCACCGCAGCCCTCTCGCTCCCGCCCTGACATGATCATTTTTCTCCCAGGCTTGCTCCATCATCGCGTCACATCCGCCCCACCCCCACCACCGTGCCACGTTGCCAAATGGAACGTCGAATTTTATTTATGGGCCCCTTGGTTCCGTTCACCAATGGCTAATTAATGACTGCTGGCTAAACGCTACCTATGACGTCACCTAACATCATATACTTAACACACTCTTTCAATACTTTTTTTGGCAACAATTACAAATCTTACATTTCAAACCCATACTTTTTTTGTCAACAATTACAAATCCCACATTCTATGTGAATGAGTGTTTATAAATTATAGGTTAACGGATTTTTGAAATTACCTATTTCTGGATTTATATCCTGTTTTAATTTTAATTGCCTATTTCAAGCCTTTTTGCCTGTTTGAATTAATTTATTTAATTTCATATTTTTTTATGTTTCTTAGATGAATTTACAGCCATTAAAAAAAACAAAAGAAATATTTAATGTAAACAGTAAATGGGTATACAAACTAACCTCGTGAATATTGCGACAAATTTTGAAAAATTTATAAAAGGCTTGCAAAATGAATTAAATTGCTATATATAATATTAATTTGTTAAATAGAATTAACCAGTATATATTGAAGATATACATTGAATAAATATATTAATATAATTCGACGGTCGGTAGAAGTATCAATGAATAATAATGAAATTTTTCAAAGTATTTTAATAATTATCCTAAGTATAATTAATGAATTCTTGACGAATATTTTATTCACATGGTAAAAATGGTTATTTTTAAAAGTAACCTAATCTAACCGAACCTAACCAATCAAATCTAGTCAAACCTAACCTAAAATAATATAACGTAACCTAAAGTAACCAATAGTAAAAAAAAAACAAAATATTTCGAAAAATTAACAAACGTCGCAATATGAATTACTATTATTTATAGAAATTATCATAAATATAGCTAAAAAATTTCTCGTCAGCATTTATTTATTCAACTGTATTATTATGGCTTCTATTATTTTACTAAGCATACTATATATAAATCTACTGCCCGTTATTTCTATTTAAAAAAAATTACTATTGCTTGGTAAACTATAAAATAAAACAAAAATTAATTACTACGACAAGTATTTAAATACATAATAATATACTTATTTACTAAATTTTAATTTTTTTACTTAGTATATCTAATTTTAATATAGCTTCGTCGAAACAATAGATGGTGTTATGAAACCCGAATTTGGAAATGGAATGAATTATATAAGTAGGTATGTGTATTTAAATTCAAATATATGCTCCAAGGAATGATCTCTTTTTAGGTTTAAGCGTTACAATTTATCACTAAAAAAATAGAGAAACGTCTTATTTATTATTGTAATAATAATAAATAATATAGAATCATTATATTATCGCACTCGTAAATAAAACTTTTGTAACCTAAATAAATAGCAAAACCTATTAGCCTTCTTATTACGCAACTTTTAAGAACCTCTTTAAATATCTATTTTGAATTTTTTATTTCTTAAATTCTGGACTAGTGACAAATTTAATTTCACCATCATATTAAAGTTTCTTTTTGACGCGCACGAAAAAAAGACCATTTAAAATAATAAAAATAAAAATAGTACCTAAGATATTATATTAAAATATCATTAGGTTACTGCACTTTATACAGTAATTTACATATAAAATTTTCAGACTTTGTGTCTTTGATAAGAGTAAATACCATATCGCTCTACAGTATGCGCTACATAAAAACTTTACTTATATTGATTACAATCACATTACCGTTTGCAACATTATAGGTACGTAGTTTTAATGTACAATGCATCTAGAGGTATAAAGTAAAAAGTCATGATGATATCAGCATTTTTATTTCTGTTGCTCCGGAAAAACTAATGGAATTATAATAGAATAATGCTAGTGATAGAAAATTGTTAGATCGTCGGTCGGTTATAAATTGCAAGAATGTAGTTTAATCTATTTCATATCAAAGTCAGTTTAAGAGGAAATGGATTGTCGCAATTTTTATTTACGAAAATAAATTACTACTGCTTTCTCAAGCAATATTTTTAACAACAAAGTACTTATGTATCTGTGCATTAGAATTAGGGCCGATTTTTTCACCTCTGGCTAAAATGCCGGTTAATAGAAAGTATCGTATCGAAATAATAAATAATTCAATGAACTCAGTAATTTCTATATATACTTTTCTTAATTAATATCGCCGAAAATTGCACATGAAGATTTTTTATGTGAATTTTATTTATTATTAATTAACTCCAATGGGAGTTATTTCTCGCACATTATTTTAATTAATCACATTTGCTTGTTGGTTGTTAACAAAAAAATATATAAAGGTAACTATTGCATCTTTTTGTAGTAGTTAAAGCAGTCTTGGAAAATTATCTTTCAATACGAGCTAAAGATGCTGGAATTAATTAAAAAATTGCCATTTACATTAATTTAGTTTAAAAATGCCTTTTTACCCTTTGTCACGTTGTACAAATCCTAGTAAAAGCATAAATATGTAATTATTAATATCATTTACGATATGTATTTTTATTTGTAACAACCTACCTCTAAGCAAAGATCGCAATTTTAAGGTTGTCTATCAATTTTTGGAGTCAAAATGACGGAGTTTGCAGTAATCAAATAAGTGATAACTGCAATGTAATAAAATATTCCTAGGTAACTCAAGCACTTGCGCACTTCACATCAGTTATTTTACATTTTCCACTCATTTCATTCTAGTTCTGGTGATAAATTTAAAATAAAATCTATTTATCACGTAATAGCAAGTAGCTTGAAACTCCTTGACATGGTGTCTTGTAGGTAAGAAAAAATCAAGTCAAGTAACTTATGTTTTTGTAATTGAAACCCTATACTTTCTCTAATACCTTAAATCTAAATACCAGATAATTTCTTCATCAGATACACGATGTTTTTAAATGACGGAGATATAAACACATAATATGTTTACTAATAAAATTCTAGTCTATATCTTGTTTACACCTTTTGCGATGTTTATTTAAGCAACAACCCTTACTCACCCTCCGAATCGTAGAAAGCAATAACAATAAATTAGCCTTGGTGGATATGAAGTCGTCATAACAGGTGCATTAATGAACTCGTCGGCGAAGCCAGAGCGTAAAAAGCCAGGAAAACACGTGGGGATAGACACGGGCATGAGACGCAGCAGCCAACCCTCTCATAGAGAAATGCAGCCGGCGGTCGTAAATCACCGCGGGAAAGGAATTCGTCCTTGCTCAGACCAAACAAAGCATAAATCAGAACCTATACGCTAACACTACAGATACACTATCTAATCGGGAATTTTAATTAGGCTAAAATACTATTTTCAAACTTTAAATATCTATATAAGTTTATTATTAGGTGTGCAGTAGTATAAAGAATAATATCTTAAGGAACTCATGAACCAGTTTTGCCAGATCATCAAAAGAAAAATCTTTTTAGATATAATAGAGTGACTATTTGTAATTTTAATAAAATCGATACTAAAATGTATCCATATTTTTCTTTCGGTTCACTATTTGCTATCGATGTTTATTCGATATTGTTGATACCCAAGTATCGATAGTTTCTCAATACGTCATATCTCTAAAGGACAAATTAGACGATATGTTTGAATCCTTAGGGTTTTGTTATAAAATTTTAGGAATTTCCTTATGTTCATAATATAGAGTACTTACCTAAAATTAAACAATTGGTTTAACTTTTAACTAACAACTCGGTAACACTGTTTGCCGTTGTTGCATTGATTTAAATAACTTGATTTCAATCAGATTTAAATCACGTTGACTTTTTTTTAAATCATTGATCACTTGTTCAGCAATTGTTATTTAACATTCCAGATTTACGAAAATTATTTGTATATATATATCTATAACGACATCGAAAGATTCCCAAAAAATTCGACGTTTTAATCAGAAGTCGCTTTACTCGATAAAAGAAAAATAAAGTTAGCGTATGTGGGCTTTCAAACAAGTACTCACAATTTCGTCATTATGCTAGTTTGTCGCTATAGGCGATATCGTAATAAACGGATTTTAATTCTTTATTGTTTCATTATTTTTTTTTACTTATTCTTTACAATATGTTTTTAAAAAATTAAATAAATTTAAATTAAAAAATTCCGATTTAAATAAAAATTTGATCTTTTTATTTATTTATTTTTTAATCGTATTTTATGAAACCTTGCTTTTGCTTTTGAAACTGCTAACTGTAGTAATAAAATTGTCAGTTTTGTACATAATTCTCAAGTTTTTTTTTATTGAAATAGCTGTTTTCTTACCTCGATTATAATAATCTTACTAATTTAATTGAAAATCGTACAAAATAAAATTTTGCGACATACTCATAATGTAGCAAATTAAATTAGGTTAGGTTATATTTGATTAATTGCTCAATTCGATTGTGCCACCGCTGCCCGTATTCTTATTAATTATTTATGAGAAAAAAGAATATATTTATTTGATGGTCAATGATAATTATAGGATGAAAACAGTGTTATACATGAGAGTTTTCTATTTGGGAAAGGCAGAAATGCGTTTGGCTGGTTTCGTATGCCTACCCTCTTTGTGTGGCACAAAGCATTGCACCCATTTGTTTGGTTAGTGTGCTGTGGTTGGATTCCTCAAACGCACTCGCGCCATTTCTTATTATGCCAATAAAAGAATGTGGAATTTGTCAAACCCAGGCCTCTGTACAAATTTCCACTCTGATCAATAGCGACAGAATTGTGCCGTGACGCAGATTTATAATCACACTCATTTTCCCACAAATTACTACAGGGAAATATTTAATGTCTTGGCCAGGAATAAAACTCATCAAACACGCGGGGAACTTACAATGAGCACAAATATACATTACTAAATTCTACAAGTCTCTTGAATATAATGTATTTACAAATATCTATAATAACTTTTAAATATAATTTTATTTATTTAACAGTGCAGTTGTTACAGTATTGCTAATATGCCAATTTATGTTGTCACATTGTAAAATAATGTGAAAAAAGAAAACAAGAAGATAAAATTGCCATAATTTTTTTTAAATAATACCGTTTTTAAATAATAATTTTTAATATAATAATGAATTTTTCCAATATTTCATTATAATATAATATTCATGGTATACTGTTAGCAATACTGTACATTATCCTCTCTATAGAGGGAAATAGTATATTATTCAACAAGCGCAGAAAGTCTCAGCACGAGACGAAGTCGAGTGCTGGAATCAGACAAGATGGAAAATAGGAGATTTTGCACGAGTGGCACACTATATTATTTCTACGACCACAGTGGTAAATGTTACAGAATAAAAATACATGTTATTTTTTTTTACAATAAATTTTCACTAAACACATTTTAATCATTAATAAAATTTCTAACATTGAAGGTAGCAGGAATTAAGCAATTTTTATAAAAATCAGTATTCCGAAAATAGATTATTTTTATATTTTTAAAACTTTGTTATCAAGAAAAATTTTGAAACAAAAATTACAGATATTCTGTAATAAAGAAATAATCAACTTTATATAAAAATTTTGTTGTATTTTTATGAAATTAAAATATATTTGAAAATTATTTGTATATCCTATAAATATTATATTAATATAAGTGAATCTATTTAATGAACATTAAGTGGTTTGATATTTTTTCGTAGAATATTGACTAAAAATGTAGGACCTGTAATGTTTCAATACTAAATGTAAGGTTACGTACGATGGAAGTAATAGAAAAAACATTTTAGATTTAGCAGTTGTTTTGCGTTTAGCAAAAGAGAGTTAAATAGTGTAATGATTGCTTGAGTACTAGTGTTTAGATAAATAAAATAGGATAGTATTGTTAAGTAATAGGTAGGTTTGGTATCAAGTCAATGTAATAGCAAGAATAACAAATGGTTTTGGCGTTGGTATATCCATTAGGAACAATTATGTTGTAAGACAGTAGCGACTTGTAGTACACACTTGGCGTATTTTAACAGGACTGTAATGTACAGCAGTTTAAGAAAGCAAAGTTATTTATTGTGCTCATCATGTTGGTAGCACAAAAGGTGCGGTTGTAAATAATGTTCACACTATATTTCGGGGCCTTATACACAGGACTGCCATTTGTCTAAACGGCTATTAATTTTAATTTTAGTCTTTTTTCTACACGCCCTTTAAGATGCATTGTACCGGATTGCCTCGTTCACTGCTGGCTTGTATGCGATTTCTCAATAACGGAGTCGATCTCTTCATTAACGCCGGGAATTCGATCCAAGACGAATTTAAAATTGTACACTAGGCGCACATAAATAATCCACTACATATTCATTTTCTACTTATATGGAGCAAATTTGATTCACTATAAATATAACTCATAATTATAACAATTTTCCAAAAAGAATTCTATAAAGAGAAAGTTCTTTCAAAATAAAAGTATTTCGAAACACAAATCTACGTATATTAAAAGAAAATCTTACTTTAGGGATATATGTGTAAATACATACCTACGTACCATAAAACTTTTTAAAAACTATGTTATAGTTAGCTTGAAATTAGAGATTATGTAAGTATAGTATGACTTTTGTCTTTTAATACACTGCAGTTATGATAACATGGTTAACTTATAGCAAAAAAAAAATAGTGCTTACTTACAAGCTGTTGATGTTCAAAATGGCTTACACTTTGACTATATGGAAAATTGTCATGTAAAACTGAAGATTTCACCCTCAATGACATATGCTATTTTTTCTTTAAACGTAGATATTTAAAAAATTAATTTGACGTTCAATTTGTAGGATATAAATTTAAAGCTGACAATTGTACATGGTTTTATAGTTATTTATGGTACAAGTGTTACATTACACATAAGTCACGTGAGAAATGTTTATTAAATAGGATGATATAAAGTCAAGTAATAATTATGTTTTTAATTTTTTAAGATTATTTTTATTTACATAAACTTTTATAAAAAAATGTTCAATACATTCGAGTAATCTTCTTAAATTTAATTGAAAAATGTATTTACTTATGTATGTATTTATACAGAAAGCATTTGTTGAATAAATGGAAATAACAAATTTAGCTTTTCTTGTTCATCAGGTAGAGTGGCTACGTAAGTAGTACAGTACAACCTTTAATGTAGTAATTTTTCAGTTGTCTAGTGGTACAACTATATTTCAGTTGGTTTCTACTCTTGTTTTGATAAATTTATATTTCTTGCGTGACCCAGAAAGATTAATAATTTTGTACGGGATATTTATTTATTTTTTAAATATCATGTACCAACCAAAACATGTTTTTCATTTCCCTATAAATTATTCATTTCAAAACGCTACGTCTGAATTAAATTGCTAAAATTTAATATTTCCCATAATTAGAAAAGAACACAAAATGTCTTGTTAACATTTGTAGTTTCAGTACAACGAATAACAATTTAATTATCTAAAATTTTATTATCATCACATGTGACAAAACATACTTGTTTCATAATAAATCTTACTTGCATTTGAGTAACGTAAGGTAACTTGTCAGCCTAGAGATTCAGATTTGGAAAGCAAATTATTTGGACATTTAAGTTTTTTTTTGTTATTAGTTACCAAATTTTCTAAACCTATCTACAATATAGATTAATAATTTATGTGAATGTATATATATATACAGTGTGTGCAATGAAACGCAGAACATAGGACTTTAACAAGGGATTTCAAAAATTGCAGATACTCTCTCTCCTGATAGATTTTGAGCCAAACTACAACAATACAAAGTTGTTCAATATTATATTTTACATTAGATAAGTTCATTCTTGATGCAATAGTACTTCGGCAGTACGGTATTTATTAAATATAAAATGTAATATTTTCGTTCAAAATGAGACACTCATGGAAATAAAAGAAAATATCTGTGTAATATTTGTGACAATTAATGACATGTCATTGTAGATAATGTAATTCGATATGTATTATTATGAAATTATGTTACAGTCTAAAATTGGTACAAAAATGAATGTGTGTCTGTAAAAATTTGTTATATTTTATGTACTTATCTTATTTTGCAATGTATTGTATGTTATTTAAAAAAAAGAATATAAATTCAAAAAAAATAATATTAAAATATAGACAATAAGAATTAAAATCAGTAACACTTTACCAAACAGACAGATAGATATTTTTTTTATTTCCAAGGCTGTCTGATTTCTAACGAAAATGTTACTTTTTATATTTAATATATTTTGCATTGCAGGCATGCAGTTTATTTTGAATAACTTTGTACTTTGTATTTTTACTCTAAATTTATCAAGAGAGAGAGTATCCACAAATTTTTGAAATCCCATATTAAAGTCCTATGTTTCGCATTTCCTTGCACTGCTGTATCTATTATATTATATTATTATTATTATTATAAGTGGCAGTCCGAAATATTATTAATGACTCTTAAGCAAATATGATTTTAATTTTAAACAGTAATATTTAATAAAATTAACTAATTCCTCTACTCATTTGCATCAACCAGGATTAAATTTTAAATAAAAAATTGTCAATCTAAATTTCTACTGCAATGTTGAATAGTTCATAAGACATTTTTTCTGATTAAATATTATCTATTTATGGAAATATAGTTAAGGTTTATTTGTTTTAGAATAAATTTTGTTTCTTATGATCTTTAGTGGTAATTACAATATGATCACTGGACTGTGTGAATAATTATTTGATTCTAGAATCCAATTAATGAGATTATTCATGCTAATGTGTTTGTCATACAGAATTTCTAAATAAATCTTGTATCTTTTAATCTTTCTTGGCAATTACAATATGATAACTTGACTATGTGAATAGTTATTTGATTCTAGTATCATATTAATAAGACTATTCATGCTAATGTGTCAGGCAGAAAAATCAGCATAGAAATGAAATAGGCAGCGAATGGTGCCGTTTGGTTGGGGAGCAGTAGCCTAAGTGCAAACTAGGAGCGTAAGAAACCCTTGTAGTGAGCGGGGCTGCGGACAAAGCGAAATTATAAATGAGCGCGTAAGAAAACACGCAAGATAAATGCGCCGCCGAATGAGAAAATGGAAACGGTAATGAATAGTAATGAATGGAACGGTTAAAGGAGAGAGTGAAATGTTTTGTGTTGGCGACCCGGCGCACTGATAAATGATAACTTTATATAGTGTAATTATGTTTATTGTTGAGCGGCGGTGCAGCGGGAATTCGCCGCGATGGGCATTTCTTTGCGCCGCGGATTTGTTTGCGGCCAACGCGGCATTTGTCTTCTGTGCGTGATGGACTAAATAGTTCCTGATTTCTAAAGTAACAATATTTTAAGGCGCTCATTTATAATGACTTGTAAACAGAATTTATCATGTCGCAAAAATTAAATTGTGGGGATTTATCTTCATATCCACCCACACAACCAACAATATCATACATCTTTCTCCATTTTCATTAACATTTTCTACTTCTCGGAACTTTTCATATATATTTTTATGTTTTAATAACACTCAATTTTTGATCTAAAATTTATTGATAGATCTTGTTGTGTTTATTTACAACCAGACTTTTGCTCTTAAAGTTGCACCTCAAAAAAGTGAGTTTTTTGGACATATTTTGAAAATTGATACAATACAATCTCAACGATTCTTTCAGACCATTTTACGGGTAAAGTTATATAAAGAAATGTTTTCTCCGGAAATAATTTCTTTGGAATGATTCGGTGAAAAATGAGGACAGCGAAAAAATCGGAATTTCAGTTTTTCACTTGGGTACTTTTTTTCTTAAAAATTGTTCATTTTCTAGACTTAACAAAATATTAATTCTACATTTTCAAACAGAATTTTTTCATCTCTTACTGTTCTCAAGATATTCATGTTTATAATTAGACCTCTAAAAAAAGATCTTTTTGAGAGTATAACTTCTTATTGACATTTTATATTTTCTCAAAATTTAATTAATCACATCTGCTTGATAAGTTTTTTTCCTAACCAGTTATAAATATAGATTAAAATTAATAAAAAAAAATTAAAATTTTAGCAGAAAAATGACTCAAAAAATTACATTTTTTAACGACTAATATGTAATTATATATTAAATCACATTCAATTATATGTTAATATGAATTTTAAGGCCTACAATGAAATAATTATAAAAAACATAATATAAAATTACGTGTAAAAAAATTGTAAATTTGAAATTTGTTATCACGTAGATATTATTTGCATATATTTATATTGCTTCAAAAAATATATTAAATAAATAAAATAATTGTTTAAATTAAATTTATTGATGAAGAAAAGAAAAGAAAATTTATTTATAATAGCGAGCCTAATTGTATTTATGTAGTACTTATTTTCCACTTTTGAAAAAGTGAGTATTTGTAAAGTAAGACTTTCATCATTTCACAATAAAGAAAACGTAAAAAACATTTCAATCGTAGTTGAAAATGTGTTAACCCCAAAACCCGACAATACGGAACTCGTCTCCTTAAAAACAGTTTAACTTCTGTGAAAAATGCTCCCCACAATCATCACTTGCGGAAAAACTTTATAACCTCGCCGGGTAATGTGGTAATAATACTCGAGCGCGGGGACTTAATAAACGTCACGTGACACTTGCTTGGCGCGAGCCCCACGTACGTAAATGTTTCACTGCAATAATAACACCTTGCAACGGCGGTAATAACTTTTAAATTGGCAGCGGGCACGCTCCAGAACGGTGGACGTTGCGAATTCGCCACCCCTGCCATCTGTCGGCAAATAGCACAAGTGCGATTCGCACCGGAAATTATACGAAACGGTAAATCAGAGGAAGCAGCAATGTAAGAAAAAACACTAAAATCAAATAAAAAGTTTATTTTTAGATAGGTAATGATGCTTTAATTCAAATCAATACTTTATTAACCCTTTATAACTCTGTGTTTTTGAATATAATTCAATACACAATAGAGCCGATTTGTATAATATTTAACCTGATAACTTTTGATATTTTTTTTGCAAAATATAATAATAATAATAATAAGAGGTTTTCTATTTAAAGTAGATAATACATAATTATTTTAGGGAAACTGGTGAAGAGATGGACAGGAAAGGAGAGATGAATTTTTGGTCCTAAAATACATTAAAGTAATATCTCTCATAGGGAATTTTGTAGTTTAGAGACAGTATGAGTAGCCGCTTGAAAATTAATGCAGTCAATCTAAGATTTACTGAAAAATTTTTTTTGTATCTTATATACATAATTAGTTAATTATTTTGATCGTGCAAAAATTAGTTCAAGTAGTACGAATGGTAATATACTAATCTTTCATCTTGCAAACAATTCTTCGGTTGGTAAAATGTCGTAATTCTTAATACTTAATATACTATAAGCTTTAACGAGAACTCCATTACCCTACGATATTCGTTTCAAATTACAGATTTTTTGTATGTTTAGGATCGAACCTGAGGTATAATATAGTATTAAAATAAATAAATAATATAAATGACATAAATTGTATACATATGTATTAAGAATGAATTATTTATTAAAACGAAAGCGTGCAGTATAAGCCGCATATTCCGTGTGTTGGGCATCCGGATTAGTTTGGTTACAGTGTAATAAAATGAAACAATGTTATACAGTATTAAGAACGGTTTTCTTATTTGACGATTTATATTCGAATGCGAACAATTACAGCTTTCAATTTCACTAAATATATATACAGTGTTAAATATTACCGCAATACTAGTGTCGTTATAATTTAACTCTGTATGTATCACGTGATTTTAATACAATACTATGGTAGTGTTAGGATAGTGTGAAAAACCCACTTGTTAAATGTTAAAAGTTAAGATAAATTAATTTTCAGTGGTATGAAGCAGAAATATGGCGTGTTTTTATTTTATTCGGTCACTTTATTATTTGACATTTATTTATTTCCAAAACCTATAACCCCATATCAAAGTTGTGTAGTGTTAAAACAAACTAAACAACAGTATTAACCCAAAAATTGTGTTGACAAAAGCAAAATATCCCAAAAATACTCATTTTTGTGTCTAAAATTTTGATGTTGGTAAATAATGTACTTTGATAGATCTCAACGCTCTGATTTCAAATTTTCAAACGGAATTTAATTCTCTCTTTTCGTTCCTGATATATTTGCTATCAAAGTTGCACCTCAAAAAAGTGAGTTTTTTGGCTATATCTCTAAAATGAGCAAAGATACAATCTCAACAATTATACCAGTCGATTCTACGGAAAAAGTTACATAAAGAAATGTTATCTCCGCATATACGTTCTTTGGAACGATTAGGTGAAAAATAAGATAATCGAAAAAACCTAAATTTAAAAATTTCTCCGAGGAACTTTTTTTCTCCAAAACTTTTCATTTTCTACACTTAAGTAACGATAGATGCGCTGATTTCAAATTTTCAAACCGAATTTGATTATCTCTTACCGTTCTCGAGATATTTGTGTTCAAAGTTGAGTTTTGGCAATACCTAAGAAAACAGGTTTTTTAGGTATAGCCATTTAAGGGTTAGTATCTCTACTCATTTTTTAAATATACTCAAAAAACACACTTTTTTGAGGTACAACTTTGAGAGTAATTATCTCCAAAACGAAAAGGGATAATTGAATTGTGTTTGCAAATTTGGTATCAGTATATCTAATACTTTAAAAAAAATTACAAGCAAGATTTTGTAATATTTGTAAATTTTTCAACTAAAAATTCAATATTTTCAAATATTTTCGAGTTTACGCAAAAATGCAGCATCAGCGGCTTTGGGAATTACTTCCTCTGTTATTACTACATACATAAACTATTATATTATTATTCATTAATTTTAGAAACTCACTTTTAAAAAGAAGAAAATATATCTTCTGTATAATTTATTGTAAAATCAACCAATACTCCAAGATCTGATTTTAATATATATGTAAGTATCTAATTCATTCCCATTTATTTGAACTTGATATTTTTAATAGCAATATTCTATTTCTAACATGGTTTTGCATTTTAATATGAATACCCCATTACTGCGTTGTGATATAAAAGAAAAACTCTTTTGGTGCTTTTTAAAATACAAGACTAAGTTTGGATTTTGCGATGTCGAATTCTCAAAGTGACAAAACATAAATTAAAAATGTTCAGTTTCATTGGTATATTTAATTTATTTTTGATAAAGCCTATATATTCGAGGGTGCCAAAATTCTATATACAGGTATAACACATGTAACTCTTGAAAACGTTTTTATAAATTATCCACGCTGCATAAGGATATCAAACATATGCCATTCGCTAAATAAATAAATCAATAAATGTAGGAGATACTATAAAACTTACAGTGTTTAGTTTTTACAAATAACTTCCAAGTATTTTTTTTCCTTATTTATTTATTTTGGAGGCACGGCAGCCCATCCAAGTGCTTCATAATTACAAATAATAAATAAATAATTATGGTGTTATGGAAAGACGCTGTTTAATCGCTTAATGTTACTTTGTCATCTTTGTCCACATTCTATATCCACAACTTTACGTCTGTATGTGGTTTAATTTTCCCCAGCATTTTATTTTTTCAGTTAATGGTTAGCTTGATAGGTTTTAAATTTCGCGTTTATTAAGCGAGTGCGCTAGCCATTTTGCCACCGTTGCCCGTAAATGCATATGAAATTGCAATTTTATTAGCTGGTGGAAAAAGTGAATATATTACTCGGCTTTCATGTTGTGGTGGAGACCGATTTACTAGACGGGAAATGGTTTGCTTGCAAGTGCATTAAAGTTACTTTTTGCGTTTATGCGTTCAGTATCTATTATTTAAATGTAATGGAATTTAATTTAAACTTTATTGTTTATTAACTTTTTACTACTTGCCCGTACATTAAATAGCTTTACTTGTCTACCTTATTACTTTTTTGTGTAATTTGTGGACTACAAGATATGAAATGCAATAATAATGACCAGAAATAAACAAAAAAATATTCAATTACGTTTTTGCATGTTACACTCAGTAAGTTTTAAGAAACTAATAAGAATAAGAAAATTTATTAACTTTGATTTACGATTTCTTATGAAATATCAGTTTATGGTCTTGACGTCTTCATCATTTGTGGTGTGATGATTATTTGTCGATATTTTTTTTTGCATTTTATCTCAAAATGTTATATCTATACTGTCTCATTTAAAATGAAACATAGGGAATTAATTTGATAAAAGTATTAAATTTAGTATTGTGAGAAATTAAAAAAGAGAACTAATAATAAAAATATTATTTTTCGAAATGTGGGTCAACTCTCCCTAATAATATGTAAATAAAAGTAACAAAATTAACTCATACAAATTTTTATATTACATACATAGTTAAGTAAACATACTTTAAATTAAGATTAAATATTTATACATACGGTCTATTAATGTATTTTTTTATTCTCATTTTAAAATGATGACATTTGTCAAACCTGTTATTATTAAATATGAAAATGTTTCCACTACTTAATATTATTATTCAAATGGAATTACAACTGCGCCACTAAAATACAATTTTCAGCAGATACAGAAACATTAATAATGCAGGGGCTTTCAAATGATTAAAAATATGATGACCGGTCGTTTCCCAACTACCCGTCCTGACTGCGTGATTATAACGCAACTTAATAATACTCATTAGCAACTGAATTTTAATGCAGTCAATTGTGAGTTATTTTGTATAATTGCATCGTATTAAATATTTTATTAAGCATAGCGGATGACTTCGGAACAAATTATTATTTGTTTTTAATATTAATGTAGCAGAACTATTTTACCCTAGGCAAGAACTAAAACAGGAGGCAATAGGATAATTTACTTAAAACACAAAATTTGTAGAGCAGTAAACATTAACCTACGAAGTTATTATAATTAAGTTATATTATAGGAACATAATTCATGTAGGTATAGTCGTATACTACAGTAAAAGTTAAATTAATAACTTATTTTTTTAACTAATTCATATGAAATATGTAGATTAGAATTATTTATAATTTTGTTTTGTTATTAATGTCTTTTTTGTAATATGTAATTTCTAGATACCATAGGCGCCGAGTTTTGAAAATTATCTTGGAGGCAAAATTTCTTATAATGGTCAAAATCAAAACAAAATTGCAATAAAAAAGAAATACCTGAAAAGAATAAAGGGAACATAAAAATTAATATAATTTTTTTATATACCTAAGCACTTTTGTTAGATGTAGTATATGTTAAAAATTTACAATACTCTGAGCTCCTCACTTACGTCGTATGAACCCCGATGCCCCCGTGTAGTCGCTTGATATTACATAATAAAATTGACAAAAAATTAAGTAGTCTTTTGGAACTATATGGTTTTTCAAGTATTTGAAATTTGTCTGACTTGATATTCCGCTCCTTGACTTGAACTTTACTTGATGATGTGTTAAATCAAGTCAAATAGCTTGAATATCAAGATAAGCCGTAAATCTTTAATAAACTTGTTTACAAAATTTGTCTAATGTAGTTGTCGAATTTTATGTCAAGTTAATTTTTTATCAGAGAATGCAAGAAAATAAATATAAAAATCTGATGTGTTTTTAATTTATCTTAGGGTATAACAGAAATGCTTAACTTTCTCTTATTTAGCAGGAGGTAAAATAAGTAAATTTAGTGCTCAATATTTCTATGACGTATAAATATAAATATCAGCTTTTAAAAAGCTCAAACATTACAAAAAGATGATATGAAGTAAATTTAAGTATCTTGGAAACAGTCTACCAAATTGATGCCTATAAAAGACTGTAATATCTCCATAATGGGATGGCTACTGTAATAATAGAGACAAGTTCATTTCATATAATGCAAGTTGCAAGTTACAGTTTACCACCTTGTTCAGCGAAGCATTAATGCTCGTATTATTTTAAATCTTTCCTGTGTTATATAATATGGAAATAAAAGTAAAACCTTCATAATTGCGGAAAATATGATAGCCTCTCATTTCTAAAACGATTTAAATCAGCCGGTATTAAAAATAAAATAATCACGCAGTTATAAAAATGACGTGGATGATGACATGGACATTATAATAACTCAAATGGACGGAACATAAATTATTAAATTTTAATGTAGCCAACTATAGATGTGCATTATACATGAGAATGGAATGGATATGGATATTTATATGAATATTTTATACCGGAACAACCTTGTTTACAGATTGAATCTACTATAGAAATTACTAGAAAAAAATTTAACTAGGTATATGAGAGTGCACATATGTAAAATAACTATCTACTACTACAAACTAGTCTATTATAATTAATGTAAAGTTATTATTTTAATTATTTTTCTTATAAGATAATTAGAACATTGTTATCCTAATGCAATCGACATTGTCTACATACTAGATTCTAGATAACGTCATTACACTGAGAAAAATATATATTTGCGATAAACATAATTATATTTATGTCTAATATATTTTATGTCAGAAAAAGTGACACGAATATGACTGTATTACGGATAAAAATATGAAAATATTAAACATTAGATTTTAGGAATAAGAAACAATATATTACATGTAAGTAAACTTGTATATGAAGCATAAATAAATATAGTTGTTATCACTAATATTCAAGATATTAAAGAATAATATTTAGAGAACATAATACTTACAATATTAATTTTGCGCTCTAATATATTAGATATTTAACCGTGAAACAAAGATTTTAAATTTAAATAAAATTATATATTAATAATTGAAGTATATTTCTTTTACCATTAATATAACAGGATATTAAAATTAAAAATGCAGATATATTAAATAATATTGATATATATTTTTTCACTTAGGTACATAAAACTTAAAATTATTATTACAATGTATAAAAAAAAACTAAATTATATACATATAATGTAGGTTCTTACGTAATACTTCTAAATTTTCTTCCGTTTTACTTTCTTCAGAAGATTATTTCGTTGAATGATTTATATATCGCGACCAAAGTCGACCCTTTGCTAATATTCTAGGTGATGTCTTAGTTTTTGATTTATATGGTATAAAGTAAGTTTTTTCATTTTCTTCAGGAAATACTATTTGTATTTCTTTAGCTGCTTTTGTAAAATGTTCTGTCGTAATCCTTAAATGAGAATTAATAATGACTGTAGGCAAGGCAAAAATGTAATATAACAGAAATTACGACCAAATGTTTAGTTTCATAAATGAAAAGCAAAATCAAAGTAAATTCTTTCAATCAAGAACTTTGCATTCATTAATATTACTAAATTTATACAAAAAGAAAGTGATAATGAAAAAATCTATAAATTAAAAATAAATATCAAACAAAATATAAAAAACGGCAAATATTTCAGATACAAAAATTAATAAGGAAACAGATTCATAACCAGCAAAACCAAAGAGTTAATTGTTATAAATTGAGCTTCAGTGTATAAAAAAATGTACATAAAATAGTCTATAACATTATAACAAAAGTGTGAAACAGAAAAAGTTACTTACCGACCAACAGAATTTATATTTATTAAATAATCGACAATAATTTTTGACAAAATTTGTCTACATCTTGAATCAAAATTATCTTTTTTGGCCAATAGTCGTCTACCGTCAACCGTTGTTTTTAGAAATTCTCGAAGACCCTAAAATAACATTTTTTTGCTTAGATTTACACTTTAAAATACTGAAATATTACAAACTCACATTTGGAAATACTGAAGTATAAGTATTTTAGAGGGTTTCTGTATCATCAACACCTGTGAATAATGAATTATTAACTTATATGTCTGCCATTTATAATAAAACTTGATACTCACATTCGATTTATTCCTCGATTTTTTCTGTAACTAGTTAGTCAATTGGTATTTGGTTTTCGTTGAAAAATATTAACTCCTCAAAAACAGTTGGTGTTATTTCTCCGGGATGGCAGGTAACCGTGCTGCTCGAGCTCGGCGTTGAAGGTGATTGGATAGGAACTGCTAGGTTAAATTTGTCACTCTAAGGCATTTATAAGAAAAAATAAACTAAAAATTGCTGTAATAATAATAGGAAATAGAAAATTTCTACAAAAAAAATACCTATTCAGTTTTGTATATTAATACCTAATTTATTTTTAAATTTTAACCACACCTCAATTTTTGGAACAAGTTCCCTTGCCGATTGTTCATCTAACAAACTAAATACCTCTTGGTCTACTCCAGCATCTATAACAAATTTAACGTTTATAAGAGGACATTTACGAGTAATTAGTTTTTAGGAAAAAACAATTACAATTTAAAGTTTTATTGTAAAGAAATATTAATTAGATATGTACTTTTATCATCAATACTAACAGGTAATGTAAACCATTGTGCTGCATACAAATATTATAATAACTTACCTTCAAAAGTATCACACAAATCGACAAATACCCACTCAATTAATATATTTTTTTACAAAATCGTTCATTTGATTAATATGTAGCAACAAAACAATATCCCTTTCTTCAGAATTTAACTACAAAACTATCATAAGCCAGTAAGCCAGTAAACGACGCAGTTATGACCGAGATACCGAAATAAACATGGCAGGTACTTCCCCTGCCTTCAATAGTCAAAATACGGTATTGCCATCTTTAGAATATAATATTATAACCGTTAAAATATAAATCAGAATTAAATATATCTAGATTTTAAAATAAATATTTTTAATATACGTACAGCAAGGATTAATATATAGATATTTATGTTTAAAATATATTATTTAAGAATAAATATATATTTGTATTTAAAATACCTGCATAATTAAGATAAAAATTTGGTTATTACATTTAAATATATTTATATTTATAGTTAAAATTTTCATTTTTAATATATTTTCTTAAATATACATTTTTCTCAGTGTAACTTTTATTTTGTAATTATTTTAAGATCAAATGAATATGATTCAAAATTTTAAGCGAATAAAATCAAATGTCTAAACTTAATAAACAGGGATCTAAACTAACAACGATTTGTCTACTGGATATATATTTTTTTATTTAATAAAAATAATTACTTTAGTGGAGCTGATATTATTATATCGAACCAACTATTAATTTTAATGCTGTGATACAATGATCAACTGGGAAATAGTTTAAGAACGATATATTAATCGGAACTCAGTCGTAAGGTTTTTTTTTCAATTCAATTTCGATTAAATCGATGTTTCGATCATCACTGTGATATATATGACCAATTTCACTATTCAAATGTTAGTACCAAATAAAAATATGGTGGCAGCACCAATCTATTTAAATCACTTATTTATAAATATTTTAATAATAAATATATCTATTCTTTTTCTACGCTTAAACGTGCCCAAATGATACAAAAGCTACAATAAACAGAAGGGTGTAGCGAACTAGTCCAAACCGCGATTCTATTTTTAGCTCAGCTAACCAACTCACGATTTCAGTCAAAATCCCTGAATTTTGTTTACGAAGCATTTATATTTGTCCAGACAAGTTGAGTTTTTTAATTTTTTGATGAATATTTAGCTGGTCTATACACTTACAAGTTCTAGGACGGTCAATAGATGTCGATATATGTTTAATAAGCTTGATTTTGATTTTACTGCATATCTAGATATACTAAAATTCACAATGGTTCTAAAATTATGTTAGTATTAATGCAGTTAGTATAAGGAGTTTTATTTGAAGAAGTAACAGTTTAAGTAATATGCCTGTTTTACTTTACTATGTAGAAACATTACCTATTCTGTTTGAGAGAATGGCATAAAATTGGCATTGAATGAAAGATTATTAGGATGCAGCCCCATCGGCAAAGTTGTGAACCCTTTCTTGTCCGAACGTTTTATAAATATTCTTTGCGTTTGAGCGTTAACGAACCAGAATGCGAAAATAGGTTATAAATATTAAACAAGCGATGTCGACGGGGGAATTCCGTTTGTACAACTTACTTTGCTAGGGGAGTTTTAAATCATGCCGGAATTTCACTCATGCGTCACGTTTCCGATAAGTTTTCTTTCTGTTTGTTTCGGCGTGACATTTCGTTTTTCATTTCCCCCGGACACAAACTTGCGTGGAAAAATCACTCGCGATGAATATTCATGCCGAGGGATGTTGCTAGACACGGCTACCATTACCAAAAATGTCAAGCATTCCACTCTAATTAATATGTCGTCAAATTCACCACACGCCAGGGAAAATAATATTACATTACCTGAAATTTATTATTATTATAAAGATTGTAAAAACTGCTATTTTTGAGTAATTAAAATCGTTTAAAATGTAATAGAAACAATACATTTAGATACTCTATTTCAGGTGGTCTAAAAAAGTCGCTGAATAAATCAGGAGGAGCGAAGGAGCAATCATATCAATCCGTATTGAACAAACCACAGATGTTATGAATCATACCAGGTCTTAGATGTCTTAAAATTTTCGCTCTTGACATCTGCAGTAGTTATGATAGTCATAATAATCCTAGGTATGTTAATACCTATAAAAATACAAACAATTACCTTCTCTGATAAGTGTCTGATTATAGCTATTAACATTGGAGAGCGAGGATTTTAAAATATCTAAGGCCTGGTATGATTGATACATGACTACTGTAGTTTGTTCAATAGTTTACCGGTTTCAAGTTATTAATATATATTATTTTATAAAATTTTATTTTACGTAAAGTTTTCTTTTTGAAGTCTGTTTTGTCCCATGTCATTTTGACAAATGTATGTTTCTATAACTCATAACAACTACAAGTAACAAGTGTACTTATTATAATATCAATTACATACTTCAAACGTCAAATGTCACCATGACGGAAATTCAAATTTGCTACGAATTTATGGCATTCTCACATCAGTGCAGACTAGTAGAATGTTCCTTATAGGTGTAAGTACATATCAATAAAGATCACTGTTGTAGAATTGCAAGTACACTTTGTATTTGATATAAAAACAAGAACAAATGATAGCAACAGAAGTTATGGAATCCCATTCCTGTAGGATTATATCATTATCCTATTGACTTGACAAATTTACATATGATACAATTATGACTTAATATCCTGAATATCCTGAAACCGGTCAATAAATAATTAGAATTATTTTATGTCAAACCAAAGGCACTAAAAATGTATATTATTATTTAAACACCCCTAATTTTGATTTTTTTTTAATTCTTTTGTTTCGTGATCAATACCTGGTATAAGTAATGGTACACCTGCATATCATATACATGGATTGAATTGTAATTTATAAAATGTAGTATTTGGTTGAGTGTTAGGGTTGGTTTGGCGTCCCCGGTGGGGTCTCGTGGCTGTTGGCTAACGATCTCTGGCCGTGCACGTCTCACTCATCTCTGGAGACGCAGCGGCCAGAGCGCGCCGGCGGCCAGGCCCTGCCCAGCGCCATGACTAAGTGGACTTGCTTGTTTTTCCGACCAAGAAAAATCATCATCTCTCCCTCGGCCGAACCCCCTCCAACACTCATCATGGCCGAACTTCTTTCCGATGCAACCCTTCCGATCCCAGGGTGTCTACCCCAGGAGATCACCACAAAAAAACTCAAACCACTGTTTCCTTATTTCATTGTGTACGCATCAAATAAATATTATTACCATTTGGATATATCACAGGATTATTAATATAAATATTTATATTGAAGAACAGCAAAGGGGTTGTTTTAAAATTATTTGACTTTGACGGAGATTCAACCCGGATCACGTAGATATCTCGTAATTATGAATAACAGCATGTATTTGTTTTTCAAGCAAGAGTAGTGTTTCACAAAACAAGATTTCTTGCCTTGTTTAGTAATTTCTTGTCTTGTGTCGAAAAGCAAGACAAGACATTCAATTATATCTTGTTTTTCATTACTCCTGTACATAAGAGTCTTGTCTTGATTGTTATTTTCGTGCATATTTATTGCCTTGCATGTTAATATTCGTAAATGACCATGAACACATAAATAATTTTGTATCACAAATTAATTGCAACACACTTTCTTGCCTTGTCATGCTTTGAAATTTGTAGTTCTTGTCTTGTTCTTGTCATGCATTTTTTTGCAAGACTGAAGCAAAACCAAGAAAAATACAAGGCTCTCGTGAAACACTAAGCAAGCGTTAACACTTTTATATTCGAAGGCAAAACACAATTAATCAAAAGTTGAAATAACGTAATCTAATTTTTACATGCAAGTAGTATGAGAAATTTTATTATGCACGATTAAGTTAGTAAGGTTATTTTTGATTCTAGAAAACCTCTATTTTAAAAAATAAATATGATAACTATATTTAGCAGACTTAATCAGCGATGGCTTACTTGGATAGTAGAGGTAATTTCAGAAACTCTACTAATACATCAACATATCGACTGTAAATCAGTCTTCATCAGGATTATAAATGTTATTAAAAATTATTCACGTATTTCTTAAATGAAAAATTTATTAAAGAAAAAGTTTTTTTGTAAATATCTATATGTAAAATTGTTTTCGCAGATCTATCCAAAACGGCTTTTAAAATATGGTAGTCAATAATCTTCGGTCTCCTGTGTTACATATGAAGTTACCACTATTTACCTCCAGGCTAAATGATAATTTGAATATAATTTTTTCTTCCTAATCCTAAGTTTTTGTTTTCTTTGTAGAGGAGCTAATAAGCGCGCCCCTATCCCTTGGGTAGCCGGGTCTCAGGTAATCAGCATGTGTTATAAATTACCCTGCGAGGGGCCCATACGCAATTTCAATTTTCATAAGCCTCCGCCGCCCCCTGCCTTACGCACTCCTCAAACATCGCCTGAGATTGCGCCATTGATCATATTCTAACTTCACACTAACACAAAACACCACCACAATACTATTTTAATTAAAATGCTGGACCAGAAAAATTATGATTGTATTGTATTGTTTTATTGTCTTAGACATCTCTAACGTTTTGTTTTCCTAGACATAATATATTATTTTATTCGAATGTGTCATAAATTTAAGTTCATTTTATTTAGATATTTGATCGAAAAGTTAACTTTGATGTTGTTGCTAGATGACTACTTTTCTGATATGTGCAAAATATGACAGAAACGAATATTTTTTTTTGTGTTTTTGTTTTATCATGGTTGCTAATCTCGATTTCACATCGTTCAGTTCATAGTCCTCCAAGAAATTATACTTTTCGTCCTTGAGTCATAAATACCTATTTCTTTAATATTTAACAATTGTGCGAATGGTTATTTGGTTATTTAGGTATATTACACACCAAGGTTGAGAAGTCTATTATTATTGACCTAGTGCCAAGTTGTATCCCGAGGTGCGAAGTAACCGAGGGACATAAAGCACTGATCTATAATGGTCTTCTCAACCGCTGTATATATATTATTAATATTACTTCTAGCATTTAAATACAATTCTACTAAAAAAATATATATATACTGACAATAATAAATATTTTAACATTACATGTTTCTTAATATTTTAATTATTTTTACTTTAGTAGGCTATTTTTTATATTTGGCGTTTCAATTTGTCAATCTTAATTTTGATTTTTAATTTGGTTTTATTTTATTTATTTATTAATTTAAACGGCATATTTAAATTATAAATCCATACTTTGCACTATTCTTGAGTTAAATGATTCAAACAATATTTGGATTTGGAGAGTGAGTTTTCATTATGGACTATGGTTAATAATAATTTATTATTAACCTAGCTGACCATGTTTTCCAAGTATGCGGTCTTGACAAACAATTTTTCATACCAAATAAAGGTTAATAATAGTGAGATGCCTTGGCTAGTAGTGAAAAAAAAAAAATAATAACTATTTGCTAATGATATTCGTATTATTAGAAAATATCTATATTGATCATCATTCATAAATGTACAATAAAATAATCTATTGGGAATGAAAATATAGGTTATTAATACGGATAAAGTAAACAAAAATAAAATTCCATTTTTTGAACAATGAAACCTTTTCTTTTACAGTAGCGCCGCATCACGACGTGAGTCCAAACTAAACTATAAACCATCTCTTCCAGCTTCATCAATCTAAGTTTAATTTATCGCCGTATTCCCGTGTGTCATTTTTTATTCTTAGTACATCTTCATTCAAATGATACACTTGGAGGTCTATTAAATTCAATCTACCTCGAGTGGGTGTCCATGTCCAGTGAGATGTCTAGGTGAGCCGAGGTAAGTAGGTGTGACGTGGAAAAATGGATGGAGAATTTAATTGAATGTGTACAAGGATTTCACTCTCAAGTTGAGATTCAAGCATGAGAAATCAATTTATACCAAATGTAATCAGTAATTGAATAATGGTAATGTAAAAATTTGATACTTACATTTGAAATTTAACTTTCAAATAAATAATATGAGAGTATATTACTACATTGTATCAATCTTGCAAAATATGGGTTAACCGAAATTAATACTGAACTTGCAGATCGAAAAGAGTTTTACAAGCAAATACATCTGATTGCATGTATTATAATAATAGTATATTACATATTATGAGTTGTAAGATGTATATTACGCATAAAGTAATTGCTTTACAACTTGCATTATGTACTATACTTTTTCTACGACCACTATTGGACTGTATTTCGATCACCCTACGATCACACAATACTTACTCTGAAAGAATTGACTTATCACTAGTAAATAGTATCAATTACAGAACATAAAAAAAACTCAGTGTCAACCTCAAAATAATAAATTGGAAATATTTACAACCCCATAAAACAATACTATGTAGAACATTTCTTGCTTATTTCTTCAATAGTCGTATTGTTTTAAATTGATTATAATTAATTTTGTCTTATTTATACTGCTAACATAATTTCGATAAATCAAAAATTCCCTCACTGTGCGATCGCCTATTTTATATACGGCCTTTCCTAATGTGACACTTAGATAACCTACAAGTTTTACAATAATGGCTACTTACTTCTTTGTTCGCAGGAATATATTATTATATGATTCATAAAATTAAAAAATATATATCTTTCGATAATGACTTACAAATAAAAATTAGATAAATCCTTTCGAACCGAAATAAATAAATAAATATATTTAATCATGCCCACACTTATTATTTGAAGTCGTTGTGTCCGATTGATTTTAATATTAGACGAATTTGACAACTCATTCTTATGTTTAATCATAAAATAAACGCATCAACACATTGCTGTCATTCTGTAACTATGGTAATGAAAGTTGTTTACTGATAAAATAAACTCCCGGCAACTCATATTGAAACTCAAAAAATTTAACATCGTTGTGTATATTTCTGTATGTATTGAACCTGCATATTTAGTAAAAGTAAACGACCATAGGTAGCAAATAATTAAAAATATATCATCCTATATGTCTAGTATTATTTGACAATGGAAATATAGTTTCAATTAATTTTTCGTAATTAATATCTTTTTTCTCATGCAATATTTTCGTTATTTTCACAGCATGTACAATAATAATTATTTTAGTTTGAGACCGCACGAACTAATATAAATGTTATTTTAATCCTGTAATATATCACGTATTAAAGTCGAACCTAAAAAATGGAACAACTCTGGACATATATTTTTATAGCAGTTTCACGTTAGTGTAATTTATCTATTTATAATTAATGATCTTTAATTAATTTACAATTTAAATTTATGATGAAGTAATCCAAGTTTTATTTATTTGTGCGTCCAATGGAGATATCGCTGCTGTGAATTATTTATTACTATTTTAGTTTTTTACAAAAACAACTTTTTATTGCCATTAGTTATGTTTCAGCATTCAGCCTACTAGATCATTACTTTGAAGTCTTATTTAACTTGTATCCAGGAAGATATTTAGCATACATTTCATATTTATTTACCTTGCTAGTCTACATCAGCCACGCACGACGACAAGAATAATAATTAGTTACTATAGAAAAGACATATTAATGAAATAGGAGACACATCACTTTAATTAATAATATAATTGGATCGCTTATTTTCTGTATGTCACCAATGAGTCAACATTCGATGAATAACAAACAAACAAAATACAGGAACAGTTAGACATGGCAAATTAGAATGAAAGAACTCAAGAAGGACTGGGCTTGCAGAAGCAATGACAATTTGCCATTCCTGTCCGGTCTTTGTATTCTGCAGAAAATTGTCAATTGCCATCAAATGTAAATATTTCACTGACGCCAGAGGCCTAGGGAATGCTCAGCGTAACTGAGCTTTCGCTACTGCACTATACTATTTTTTTTTACTAGAAGGAGCGATTTAATTTTTTTTTACTGCTTGAGACTTGAGAAATTGTTTTTCTGTACAGGTTACTTTGTAACCATGAAACCATGATTACCTAGTCAATAATAAATTACTATTAACCATGATGAAAACTGTTACGTTTTAAAGAAACTCAAGTCTCTACATCCAAATATTGTTTGAATCATTTAACTCAAGAAAAGTGTAAAGTATGGATTCTAAATTTAAATAAGACCAAGAAAAATATAAGATTCTCATGAAACGCTACAAAACTAAAAATAAGTAACAACTATTTGTAAAATTATAGATAAATTCATGGCTCTCGTTATATTACTTACGACAAAAACTTGTTTTAGAATATTCAGAATACAACTTTGTAATCTTATATTTTTTCTTTGAATAATGATCACAAAGTATTCATATTTTAACTGTTAAACCATCAACTGTACAAATCATATCAAAACCAAAATAAATGAAGTTGATTTCATCTTATTTATTTATTCACATCTTTATTGTTTTCCCACAATATAAAAATAAAGTAAAAATTAATTAACATAAAAGTACCTGATACTAAACTAAAGAATGTGGCAGTTATGATTAGTGAAATTATGGAACAGACGTTATGAAAAATGACCTGTCTGACATTGACTTTACGCAAAATATTGCCATTCATCTAAGATGAAATCAGTAATTAGCTCATTAATTAAAATAAAATTAGATCAGATGAGGACAGCAAGTTAATTAACATTTCTGTGCTCTGCAAAGCATTCTTTAGGTTTTTAGTATTTTTTGTAACTTCCGCTGAAATGTTTGAAGTTTCGCCGCGTACAACCAGGGTAAAATAATCTCACAAACACAAAAACACTAACACATGGCAGGTATTTTCTGTAAACGTTGTGACGTTTGATTTAGGGGTTACGCACTTTGTCAAACAAGTGTAAATATTATTTTAAATTACATTCATTAATCTTAATATTGTATGAAGTAAATTAGTAATTAAATCATTACAAATAAAAAAAAGCTTAATTTAATACTACCTATTTAATGATTACCAAAAATATATTCATAAAGTTAATATTTATATATATATATATATATATATATATATATATATATATATATATATTTACACATATTTAAAACATATATGGTTAATATTACGATTATTTATATTTATTTCAATCTAATTTTAGTGGTTGTTTATAAATACCAAATGATTTCGTCTTGTTTTCTTGAAGGGTACGCTTCTATTTGTTTTGCTTTTGCAGCTCTAATGTTAAAATTAATATTGATGTTAGAGAATGACATTTTTAACTGTAGTAACTTCTTAGTCTTCTCTACCACAGTATTTCAACAAGAAACAGTACATAAAGAACTTGTTTCGTAATAAGTTTTGCCGCATTTTAGAGAATTAATTGTGATTATCATCATAAGAAGTTTTATTTTCTATCTTTTATTAAGCTTGGTACAAGTAGATTTATTTTTTTAAAGTTTGGTTATTATAAAAATAAAGTTTTGGTTTTGTTTCAGTTTAATTTTCAATAGTACTAAATAGTTTTTGTTGTATAATTTTACTGGTTTCAGGATATTAAGCTTTTTTTTACATAGACAAAATAAGCAGGATAACAAAATCATAATTGTATACCATGAAATTTGACAAGTTAATGTGGAAATACAATACTCATCATAGTCCTTTACTTAATTTAAATTTGATTAAATTTTGTGTCTAAAAACTAGTCGTGTTCCTATTTTATGAAAGATAGAGGTATAAAAATGTGAAAAGAATACATTGAACCCATTCCTCATTTGCATTTGCCGTATTTTTTATATTGGTTATAAATGACCCCTTATTTTCGAATGCATCTGGTTGGACTACATAGCTTCTGCCTAAGCAGCATGAAATATTTCCACCATGCCACGGTCGATAGCAACACGAAACACTTGGAAAAAATAGCTCCGTTGACATTCCTTGAAATAAGATTAATAATGGAGGCATTTAGTCAAAATCGGCCTTCGCAGATACGGACAGACAAATGCCTGCCGCTGTTGACACAGCCACAGCCTGCTTGCTTCAAACAGCTGCTGAGAATACTACGTATGATGATGTGAGATATTGAAACATGGGGAATGTATGTTGGCTACATGAGGCTGATGTTCATATTATGATTTTTATTGAGTAGGTGGTGATTTATAAGAGAAATCAAAAGATGTTAGAGATTTATCATTTCCAAATTATTTCATTCAAAGTTCATACATCCCACATAAATGGCGACATACTTACACATATATTTTTGGTATAATTCAAACAAAGTTAATGTTTGCCAAATTTAAGAGCCTTATATTGATTTGTTATTTTTGTTAAATCTAAGGGAATCGAAGAATCTTATCTATAGTCGTAGAGTTGAGTACTTAATAGAATACGTGAAATAAGAAAGAGGAGCTGGATACCATGGGAACATAATTTTTATAGGTGATTAATAAAACACTTGGTTATCCCACAAAAGTTTTTATTAATCACCTTTAAATATTCATCATGTTCCATCAAGTACCAACTACTAATTTTCTTTCAATTATTTATAGGGTTTCATCTAGTTAAGTAGGTTGATTACTTGACTTGAAAATCAAGGATTTCTTAAATAACTACTTGACTTCATATCAAGTAATTTCAAGCTACTTGATATTACTTGATAAACAGATTACATTTTAAATTTATCTCCTAGAACTAGAATGAAGTCAGGGCAAAGTGGAAAATAACTAATGTAAAGTGAGCAAGAGCTCAAGATACCTAGGAACATTTTATTATATTGAAATGATCACTTATTAGATTACTGCAAACTTCGCCATTTTGATTCCAAAAATTACTAGGAAACGTTAAAATCTGTGTTGATAAACGAGAAATATCCCAAAAATACTCATTTCTGAGCCCAAAATTCTGATATTGGGAAATAGGGTATATTGATAGATCACAACGTGCTGATTTCAAACATTCAAACGTAATTTAATTATCTTTTATCGTTCCTGAGATATTTGGTGTCAAAATTGCAATTCAAAAAAGTGTGTTTTTTAGTTATATCTCTAAAATTGGTTAAAATACACTCTCGACGATTATACCAGTCGATTCTACGGGAAAAGTTACATAAAGAAAAGTTTTCACTGCATATACGTTCTTTGGAACGATTAGGTGAAAATGAGAAAATCGAAAAAACCTGAATTTCAAAATTTCTCCGAGGAACTTTTTTTCTCCAAAACTTTTAATTTTCTAGACTTAAGTAAACATCGATGCGCTGATTTCAAATTTTTAAACAGAATTGAATTATCTCTTCCCGTTCTCGAGATATTCGTGCTCAAAGTTGAGTTTTGGCAATACCAAAAAAAACAGGTTTTTTAGGTGTACTCCTTTAAGGGTTAGGTTTACGACTTCGGCGACCTCATCAATCGATTCTACAGGCAAAATTACATAAGTGTACCAATTTTTAGATTTTTGTTCCAACGGATACAATTTTTAGAGAGAAAAAACGAAAATGGCAAAAATCGAGAAAAATCGCAAGGGGTATATCAGGCATTTTTTTCGATTTTTGGCCATTTTCAGTTTTTTCTTTCTAGAAATTCTATTTCTTGAGATGAAAATCTGAAAATTGGTATATTTATGTAATTTTGTCCGTAGAATCGAATGGTGAAGTCGTAAACCTAACCATTTAATTGGTATACCTAAAAAACCTAATTTTTTAGGTATAAATTTGAAGTCAAATATCTCGAGAACGGTAAGAGATAATTCAATTCGGTTCGAAAATTTGAAATCAGCGCATGGTTATCTACTTAAGTCCAAAATATGAAAAATTTTGGAGACAAAAAGTTTCGAGACGGAAAATTGAAATTTAGGTTTTTTCGTTTTTCTCATTTTTCACCTAATCGTTCTAAAGAAGGTACATGTGGGCAAAACATTTCTTTATATAACTTTTCCCGTAGAATCGAATGCTAAAGTAGTTAAGATTGTATCTCTCCTCATTTTTTAATATACTCAAAAAACACACTTTTTTGAGGTACAACTTTGAGAGCAAATATCTCGAAAACGAAAAGAGATAATTAAATTCTGTTTATAAATTTGTTATCACCGGATATAGTTCTTTAAAAAATATCACAAATAAAATTTTGTTAAATTTGAAAATTTTCAAGCTAAAAATTCAATATTTATAATTATTTTCGGGTTTACGAAAAAATAAATCATCATCGTGTTTGGAAATTACTTCCCCTGTTGTTATTACATACATAAATTATTTTGACAAGTATTATATGACCAAAATCTATAATTGCACTAAGTTAAAAAAACTCATCCCTCACCCCTTGACATATATATCATAGAAAATATTATGTCAAAATTGGAAACAGAAATCAGAAACCAAGGGAAGTTTTAAGAAAAGTGAAATATAAAAATCAAGGCAATAAGTGACAAAAATTAATCCTGTTTGCGACAGAAAGTTGGTATAATCTATTCCAAAAAGATTGAAAATGATGACTAAATATTAACTCTATGTTATTAGGTATTATTTTTAGGTATATCTTTCAGTCTTGATGGTGACATTACTGACATTTATTTCTGAATAGGGATGTAATATTTCTTATTACTACATTTTAATTTTTGGCTAAAGAAAAGAAAATTATATAAATTTTTATGTTAAAACTGTTCCTTCCTTACTTATACGAAAAAAATATGGAGAGATCAAATGTATTATTTTGACAGGGAGTCACTGTGTAAATTGAACTAAATATTCACATATTTGTTTATAATGCCAATTTAACCTAAATTTTAAATGTATAAAAAAATAGACCCAATAATGTATCGTTATATCTACCCCTTAAATGTATCATTGTCACGTTGAAATAAATCACACGTTCTTTAAAATACCTGCCTAAAATTCCAAATAATGAAGCTTCTTAAAAAGCGCATCTTGTAAAAGGAGTGCAGCTAACAATCCCTGCACGCGATTTTTCACCGTTTGATGCGGTGACACTGCGCTCATTATCCCGCGTCTGAGCCTACGTCTGCGGCAAGCATGAAATATTATTAAACTTGTCTAATACAATAAGTCAGTATCATTGAGGAGGTTGGCTAACTATCCAACCCGCGTGTTTTTCACACTGACGCGACATTAATCAGATCCGCTTATTAATTAATGGTCGGCTTGTACGGCGATTGTTTATACAAGCCTCGGTTTACAGGACAGGCGTCCCGACCGCTCTTAATTGATGAGAACTCGAGAAGGTTTTGGATATTTTGTTAGACTTAGATGTGATGCTGATGTTTTCATTAATGGGGATTTATCACTATGTACTGTTTTGGTAATAGGAAGTATGGTTGTTTAATATTCTTGGAAAAATTTACACAGAGACGTTTACATGAGAAATTGACATTTTACATTTTCGAATAAATTATACTTACAAAATTATATATATTAACATATTGTTATGCTAAAGTTAAAAAGCAATAGACATTTCAATGAAATAAACACTCAATAACATTTTGTACGAAAAAATGAGCTATACTCACCTAAGAAACGATCAAAATATCGAGTATGTTGATGCTATACGATAACATATCATTATTTTTTTTTTCAAATAAAGGCTTACTTGAACTTTTTTCAAATAGGTAATTTCTTCCGAAATATTTTTATATTATGTTATACTTGAAAAAAAAATAGGTAAACTGTCATTTACAGTTGACCAATTAAAGCAAAAGTTGATTAACTAGTGATATTACTGACGGAAGTTTCAAATAAGAAATATCATTAAAATTCCTTCAACTTCATATGTTCTTCACCTGTAAATAATACCGAATTAACAGATTGGCGGACGATTTCGGCTAGTAATGTACAAAACTGCTACTTTTGGGAAATAATGTGATTTATGATTGCCAAATTCGAACAAAATGTAATGGAAATATATTATGTTACTGTCACTAGCAAAACTGATAGTGTGGAATTACTTGAAGACATGTGTGTAATTTCGTGATTATGGATTATTTAATAAATGAATTTACCACAGCATTCATGTTCACGATTAAGTTAACTGCTTTCACAACAATAAAGAGACAAAGCTACTAATGAAAAATGCAGAGTATATGTTCCTTAGTGATGAGAAAATTGCTAGTTATGAATCACAGTGCGTACATTGGGGTTATGGTATTGTAATGAGCATGATTCGTTGCCGATGACTCATCGCGGGCGACCTGCCTGGTCAGATATAAATAGATCTCTCTAAATAGGTTAAGTGAGATAAGAACGACGTCACTATTTGGATATTTTAAAGAGTCTGGTAGACTCTAGAAGGTTCAGGATTAATTATACGCAAGTATAAAAGTGTCCCCGCTTGTAGAATAGAGTAGTAGGTGGTCCAGTAAAAACAGCGATATGTGAAGTAGAAATAAATATTTAGTGTAAATAAATTTTGATATCTTGTAAAAATGAATCAATATTATAATATTTATGTTTTCTCAAATATTTCGAAACATATCATTGAATTAAAAATATGCTGTAAAATGCACAAGTAACAAACTTTATTTAGAAAATCTAAAAAATGACTTAGAGAGTAATAACAGTTGATGTTTTTATTAATCACATTTCACACGCGAAAGTTTTTCTATTCATCAAGTCTTTTGTAAACATATTGAAATGTTATGTTAGTCGCGTATTTATTAATTACTTACATTGAATGCTGAAAGTGAGTACTGGATGACGGTTTAAGTAATTGCTGGTGATTTTTAAGTTAGTTGTGGCTAATTACTGTTAAAAGGATACACTCCTTTCACTTGTAAATGACGCTATTCATAAGTACTTTACTCCTTAGTCCCTCACTTTCATAAAAATAAAAATAGAACAGGTGTGAATTGCAGTCTATTTGAAGTAATTTATAAATGAGTAGAACAAAGTGCGTGTTTAGACAGATATACGGCAGACAATATGAATTAAAATAAATGTGCTGTGCATGGAAAACACTGCCTCTGAACTGTTTCACATCTGTTCATTAATTCTTCTATAATATTACATCTTCAGACTATTTATAAGACTAACTACTTGCCAAAATACTACTATATATTAACTATACTTAATACAATATAATGTAATGTAAGTGATGCTTCTCTTTATAGCTATTTTCATTTACTAACAACTTTGCCAAATTGGTTACATTAAATTTATTAAAAATAAATTGTCCTGGAAATTGTTGGTAATATTAGAAGTTTTGATTATGTTTCTCATACTGCGAGTATATAATACATTTATATACTTTTCATTTATTTCATGTAGTATAGATTCGTATATGATTCATGTACGTAAAAAATATAAAATTTTGTATAATAGTTCTGATGATTATAATAAAATACGTATACGTGTATATTCCATAATAAATACGAAGTGAAATCGAAGAATTCATGAATTATACAATGTCGTATTTTGCTAATTTTCTGAAATATCCAAAATGTTGACCTAACATATAAAATTTATGACTGATAACATTTTATTCAACTACTACTTTATTAATACGTTATAAAAATACATATACAGAGTGTTAATTTTCTGCTCTCTCAATAAATGTAAGAACTACGATGTCGATTAGAAAACAATTTATTTCAATCTCTATGGACCACCTTTATTATTATTTTTCAAAAACCCATTGAAGACATCTGTTGAATTAGGAAATTTTTTTTTATGTTATGTTATGAAATCATTATTTTTGTTAAAAAAAATAATTTCATTATTTACTTTCAACAAAGATGTGTTCTCCTGTATGGAAACCAGATAAAATTTTAATTTAAGTATTCCACTCCATAAACCTGCATTTTTTGTTAATACTGCTTATCATAAAGCTATACAGTTCTATAACACTTTACCTTCTGGTATTAAAATTATGTCTAATTTGAAAGCTTTCAAAATCAAATTGAAAATTTTTCTTTTATGCAAATGTTTTTAGAAGATAGAAGAGTTTGTACCCAATGTGGAATGTATTATCTTTATGGTTTTTCCTCTTTTGTGACTATGTTTCTCTACTGACAAATAAATCATTATTATTATTACACATGTTAGATAATTTCATTCTGAATTTAGAGTTATATTTTCATATAAGTAATAAAATATAGAACAAGAGAAGATAATAAAATGAGATATTGTGATTGTGAAATCAATAACATGCAGCAATATCAGTAATGGTTTAATTTGCTATTGCATCTTATTTGTTGTAGAAGGAGAATCCGCAATTTTTTGACCCATGTTCAAGTCCTACATTCCCTGTTTCATTGCACTGTATAACAAATAGCTCTCTCCATAAGCAGTGCGTGAGTACATCAACGTCAGCATCAGCGACACTTGAAGTTTGAAGAGTTCCCCGAGAAGCAGCCTCTGGGCATGGTAAGCAGCAAGGTGGTGTAACCCTTGCCTCCGACTCGTCAGCCCACAGCGGAACTGATGAAGTGCTAATGGCTGGCGATGAGCCTAATAAATGAACTGGGATGATACCCCGCCTACTACATCGGCTCGTGCTGCAGCATGCAGATTTCTCCATAACGGAATTTCACTCGCCAAATGAGGCAAAAATTATTTTCAAAATATGCAAAATTATTTTATTAATAATTAAATTTGTAAATATGTAATTTAAATTTTATATTGGATCACGACCTTTATAAAAATAAATATAAAATTATTAATCTTTAATTCGGGAAAATGGTAGGTATGTGTAATATACCGAAGTCCTGTGGTTGATAGTGTTTATCAACAACAGGAGTCCGGACTGGTGTGTCCTCTCATAGTAGTCCTTTGTAAACTAGCATTATGTCTAATTATACAATCAACTATTTAAGAATCTTAATCGTAACTAAAACCGATTACGATTACCACCACAAGTAACACCTCATACAATAAAAAATCGTCTATGGCCACGACAAAAAAAGTTTTTTACTCGCGTTTCTTAAAATATTATTTTTGAAATATTTCCCTGTTCGAAACATTCGGTCAAAAAACATGAAATTTATTTCTTAATTAAAATGTTTTATTATAATTCGTTTAGTCGAATTTATTTTACACTTCCTCACATATTAGAACCGGTGGATGAACAGACAAACACCACATTAAAAATTGCAAATGAATATTCGTTAAAATCACTTGCTAGGTCTATAGTCCGTATGGCTGTTAGTAAAGTTTATGAATATGTATTTCATTATCGTGCAACAAAATAGGAATACGCACTACGGGCAGAAAATGTTCTACCACTTTCGAATTATTACATATCTTTAACTAGTAGGAAGCACTTATTGCCCTTAGTACTGTAATTGTAACTACAAATCTACAATTATCGTAGGGTAAGTGAGGGTGAGATGGAACACATTTTGGAAAAATTATTATTACTCTAAAATGTTAAATAATATTTAAAAAAAAACTATGTTTTGAAAGCTACAAAAAATATTTTATTCGGATTCACAAAAGTCCAATTCTCCTCCACTATTACAGGTGAGACGGATCAAGACTATGAGATGAATAAAATTTTTGGTATGAAATTAACAACTAAGAGAATATAAATTTGCTAGAAATAATGTTATTATTTTGTGCATGGCATTAATGAAGTGAGTACAGTAAGGCAATGTAATGCAAATTCGCAGTACGTCCTTGAAACATGGTGTTTCATCTTTGCGTTCGTTTTATCAAAACTCGCAGCAACAGGGCAACAATCCCTTGTCTGGATGGTAAATGACCGCACATATATTAGATGGTTTTCTTTATATTTTCATGCAAATCGCACGTCCACTTGAAGGGAAGGTAAGACATATCGCGCTAACCTCAAGGCCAGTGTTTAGTATTCCGTGCATCGGCCGCACTTTTCCTTGGCTAATTTGCAAACTCCCTTTCAAACCCGGCGATTCGACAAGGACATCCCTTTACTCACTAACCTATTGTTGCAGCGCGCAGCGATAATGGATTCTGACAACTGATATATTTCCGTAAACTCAGGTAATTTAACCTATTCGCAACAATGTGCAATCCTTGTACTACCCTACCGGGTGAATAATTGCGCAAGATTTCAACGTGGACGCGTTTTAAACTGTTCTGGGAAAATTGCGAGACTGGCAGTAGCCGACCTCCCAACACAACACCCCAAAGGTTTTTCGCAATTTTTCACTATCATTCCGCAATAATACATTTCAAAAGACTTGTTTTTCACCTTTACACAGATACATAATCTACTTAAAGTAAAATACAATGCCAAGATAATCAGTTTTGTACCCATGTTGTCCTTGAAGACTAAACGAAATTTTATATTTTCAAGACATTTACCTTCGAATAAGAAGGACACATTTTGTCAAAGAATTAAAGAATTACTAAGTTTTCATATTTCATCAAAAATAATAGTTTAAAAGAGGGATTTGTAACAGAACTTAAAAAAAAGATAAACGGAATAACGATTAAATAATTCGGAAAGAAACAGAAAAGAAACGAAATTCAAAATCTTATTTATGGAGCGAAAACGAATTAACCGAAATAAAAATTCCAATTAATAATTTATTAACTAACTTATTTTGTTCCTAGTATACACTTTATTTTTAAATAATTTAAATATTATATGTAGTTATTTACCCTATGTGTGTAATAAGTCAAGTTAGTTCATATTTTTGCAGCATGACAATTCTCAGACAAACACATACAATGTTGCCAATGAACGATAATTATTGTATATCAACGATTATTTGGGCATTTATACGATTTACTAAAGTATCTTATTATCGTACGGAAATTTACGATAACTTGCCTACGTGATATGATTAAAATTATTAAAAGCAGTTAAAAGTCTATCAATTTTTTGTTCTGTTTCTTTCGACCATATCCTTATTAAAAAATATATTTTTAATATACATAGGTACATGTAATAAATTCAATAATAGAGGAAAATCTTGCTATTCTTGCACTTTCCTTGCAACACAGTTTCTTGATTTGTCTGGCTTTGAATTTTGTAGGTCTTGTCTTGTTCTTACAAGACTCGTGAAATACTACTTAACAGCGTGGATCAATGTCGTATCATTTAATTTTTTGGAGATGTATGGTGATGCCCTAGATACACGTCTTTCTTTAAACAATATGTTATTTATAATCTGTTATTTGTCAAAATTTAAGATATCTGAATCAGTCATCTGATGGTGATCGAAAGATCGATACGCATAGTGCCGAGTATTATATATTGTATAGTGTCTTAATAGGTTTATTGCACTGAACCGTACATTAAATTGTTCTTTATATTTAACCATATACTCTATACTGTATCGAATACATAATCATCGATGAGTTCATAAGTGGAACGATTATTGTATTAAATAGAGCTCTTGTATGTTGTTAAAAAATCATTTAACTGTCCTAATTTTTATTTTAATATGTTGAATTTATCAATATTTTTAAACTATATAATACACATGTATATTATTTATATTGATTTGCATTTCTTGAAGAAGACCTACAATAGGCCGAAACCGGTAATAATTGTAATAAACACTGAATGATATCCAATAATTTCATCCATCTATCAACCATTTGCACTCCACTTAATTGGTTTCGTATTTAATTTTTAGCATGATTTCTTCATCTGCTTAGAGGTCAAAATAACTTAGTAAGACAGATAATGAATTGGTATATTCGTGACTAAAACAAATGATATTATGATTCTCTTATATCATATTGGAAAGAAGTTGAGCACCGTTATTTGTGTATAAATTCCAGGTTGTAGAGTTCAGCAAGTATTCCCCGGCATGTAAGTGTGCTCTTGGCTGGGATATTAATCGGGCGTCATGCGAGAACAAGTAAGTTATAAAGTGCAGGAAACGCGATGTCGGCGACGGGGCCTCGGCCACTGCGGCCGCAGGATGGAGATATAAGGTCCGCGCTCACGGACACCACGCATCCGTCACTGCCCAAATCACAGGCCCCCAAACATCAACACTAGATGAGAAGTTACTTACTGATTGGGGAATCATGATGCTTCAAACGGGGGATTGGCACCAGTCGACATCTAAAACAAAAACAAATATGTATCAACAAATAATATCTTAAAGAACGAATCATTTTATGAGAAACAGTTTGATTAGAAATGAGTTCCTTATACTATTCTTTCTTCAACGTTTTTATAATTGAAAAATTTACAGAATTTTTTGGTAGTAGTTGACATTATGGATTTATATAGTTAATTGTATTAGGCTACAATAACAGTATTCGAATGAGCTTTAAATGAATTAGATCGTAAGCTGAAATATTTATGATAAAAATGCAAAATAGAAAACATTTTATTTTAACGGAACAAATTACTGGAATTCAATCAAATGAAAAAGGTTTTGTTTCCTCTCCGATTGGCTTTAACCCCCATGGGTCTTCGTCTCTTACAGCACCAGTTAAGAAAATCCGTCTACCATTTTATTGTAATATATTGGATAATTTTCTTGAAGAAATCTGTTATTAATTTTATATTAGGAAAACAATTCTAAGAAATAAAGTTAGAACATAGTGAGTGCTTCTTAAATTATAAATATATTTTTCGTATGTTCGTTTTGAGTCTAGTGCAAATGTTAATTCATGCATTGTTATTGAACTTCATATTCAAACTTTTTACAGGTTTGAGTGTTTTGTTTGATAAAAATCCAGAATATGCTCTGGTTTCAGCAGATCATAAATTACGGCTACAACTTTATAATGTTCTAATTTTTGACCCATTGAAACCAGAGCACAATCTAGAGGAGTTAAATCTGCTCCAGAACGTGATCTGGTTTCAGCAGGCCAAGAATTCGTGGAAACACTTTAGAATGTTCTAGTTCTTGACCAATTGAAAACAGAGCACAATTTAGAGCAGTCTTATCTGCTCCAGAATGTACTCTGGTTTCAAAAGGCCAAAAATTGGAGCAAACATTAGAATGCTCTAATTCTTGATACAATTGAAACCAGAGCACAATCCACAACAGCTAACATCTGCTCCAGACTGTGCTCTGGTTTCATCAGACCAAGAATCAGGAAAACAACTTCAGAATACTGAAACCAGAGCACAATCCAGAGCAGCCAAATCTGCTCCAGAATGTGCTCTGGTTTCAGCAGACCTAGAATTAGGGCAACTACTTCTCAGTTCTTTAAACCAGAGCAGCTTAATCTGCTCCAAAATGTGCTCTGATTTCAGAGCACACGCTGAAGCGTGCTCTAATTCCCAGCCGGCTGAACTTGATCACGTACTGGGAAACAGATATATAGCGTATATCTAACAAAACCAACTTTATTAATTTGAAATAATTTATACAGAAATATGAATACTTAGTATTTGTAAATTCTTTCGACAGTTCACTATAACAGACTAGACCAAATTATAAATCCCTTGCTACGTAGAAATTGCAAAAGTAATTAGAAGGAAATATATTTTATTGTATTAAATTGTATCAAAGCAAGATGAATGCTATGTTCAGAGTCTATTAAAAATGCTTTGTAAGCTTCTCATCAATCTATACAATCACCTTTGAATGTCCATCCTTGGTACTCTCACGTATTCACGTGCAGTAATTTGCTTATAACCCAACTAACCTCACTTGCAAATGCATGGGTCATTATCTTCGCTGATGGATAGCCGTGTGTGACACTTAAGCTCCAATATCAACCGATTTCTCAGCCTAATGAATACGGACGGAAATTATTGTTTTATCTTAAACGAGGAATTTTTCAACAAGGTTGTATATTTTTTGCAATTTAATGGAGCAGTACTTATGTTGATGGATAATAATTGCGCTGGAATTTCATTCATTAGAAGTCTATTGCTTTTTGCTGAGGTACTATAGTTAGTTTGTTTATTACATACCGTGTAGAATTTTTATTACTTTATCGAGGAAACATCTACATTATAACGATGTGAATGCCTATTATTATATTTTTTATTTGTCTTTAAACAAATAGTCTAACTACAAATTTAGTAGTTTTAAAACTCAGAATAAATTTAATAGCATGTAATTCAGGCAATGTAATTTTATAAGATTGGAATCTTGTTTGAATTCAAATTAGTTCAATCAGTATTGTATAAGAGTTGTTAATGTTTTTAAAGTATTTTTTAAAATTTACTTATACTTATTTACTTTGATAATCGTTTCCATGAAGGGTAAAATTCTAGGTACTATTTTATGAAGGTTTTTAGTACAAGATAATCATATGAACTACTTTAACGAGACTGCAGACATTCGAATTAAAACCGAATAAATACTGTTGTTATTAATATGTAACAAGGATTTTTTAACTTTTTGGAAATATAATTAAACTTTCCCTTCGAATTTATAAGATAATGTATCGTTTTTAATAAAAACACAATTTTGGACATCCATTATCTTTAATAAATGCACTAAATTTTAATGTAATACTGTATCTGTAGTTATTTTAAATAGTAATGTCCAGTTCTAAGAAAGTAGTCTTGTTGATGGATCATAAAAGTTGATAAGACAATTTTGTTTCTTATAATGAAAATACAGTATTTCAGAAATTATTAAATATGTAAGAATGCAATAAATATTAATTAATATATCTGCATCTGAGCAGTAATGCAATTTTATTTTCGTTTTCATGAAAAAAAAATCTTATTCCTCTTGACAAGAAAAATGCTTTTTCTTATAACAAACCAAATCTGTTGTAGTGAGTAAGAGCGGTAGCCATTTGGAATCCACTAATGAGACGCTGGACATTCTGATTTATTCATGAGTTTTGAGTTCATTTATAACTATTGATATGGTCGCTTTGTAATTGACATAAAATATTAACACCCAATGTTCCGATAAGATTCCACTGGTTTTCTTCTTTTTGCGCTGATCAAATATTCCGTAATGCATTGAGTGCTACTGGTGTTATCGAGGCGGAACGGTATTAGTTATGAGGATGGAAACACTCAATGCAATGTGTTATTGATGTGTTTGTTAAATATAGATATTAATGCATTTTATACCAAATTAATCATTATGTGGGAAATTGTAGAAAAATAAATTATGCCGCTAAATATTTCTAAAGTTTTGTTTTACAACCTGTATGAATTCGAACACCAATTTAAAATATAATAAGAAAAATTTGATCTTCTTGAATCATAATTTAATTAATTAGAATTGTTCTAATTATCATTTAAAAAAATGCATCGATAAAGTAGTTATCAAATAGAAAATAATATACTTTTTAAATAATTCGTAATACTGTTTTTAATATTTAATGTTTGTATGTTTATTAAATTATACACATTTTTGCTTTATTGCAATTAAAATTATTTAATTTGAGAGTGAGATACGATCCTCCAATCAGTCCCTCATAAAAAATTTGAGCATAATACGTTTAATTATCTATTTAAAAATCGATATTTCACTTAAAATCTGAAAACCGAAAGAACAATAAATAAAAATTATATTGAAACAGACTAATTATTTGGATTTGTTAAATTTACTCCAGTTTTCATATGTTTTGATATAAAAATAAATCTTTAGATTATAATTACTTTTCTATTGTTTAATTATAGATTAGTTGAAATAACACAACATTTACATGTACGACTTTGTAATAAAAATACAATTACACCCTATTTCGTTAATACCTCGTAATAAATATTTCCTCATCTTAGATAATCGACATGAACCATCATAAGTAAACAAGCGTTGATATATTTCCGTTAATTACTGTTTACCTATAAACATATGAGGAGAGCAGCAAACAGAGTTAATATCCTCCTTGTTTAGGGAGAAATTAGGCCTAACGACATTCTGCCCAAACTACATTTAGATTCATGTATTTATAAAATTATTCCAGGAGGTCCCACACTTAACGACATCAATGAGACCACAACGATGGCTTTTTCATGCATTATTCATACATTGTGGGGTATTGGAATACTAATTATATAGGCAGGCGTCTCCAAGATTTCCAATGTTTCCAAGATGGAGATATCAACCAAGTGAACGAGTGGATTCAATTAGACTTGTTTCAAAATCTGATTACTGAGATTCAAGCAGAGATTCTAATCCAGTAAAAAGATAAAATCATGTACAAGTTTCTTTAAGAAGAGATAATAGTATTAGATGTAATTTATTTAAAAATCGTGGGGTATAAGGTCTGTTCTATGGAATTTTCAATAGAGCAGTGTAGTAATGTGGATATGAAAAATATTTGACTTGTCAATGTCACAATATGTTTTATTCTTTCAAAAATGGAAATAAATCCAAAGTGCCTAATCAAATCAACACACTAAAGTATAAAAATATCTAACTCGTATCACACCTCACAATATTTTTTTAAAAATAATTATTTCTTGAAATGTTAGACTATTTGACACATTTTACACAATTCTCTACGCGATACGCAAATGTTACAAATATACGTTTACTTGATTATAATATAACCTTAATAACTAAACCAAATCTTACTGTACAACTCGAGTGGAATGCTCATATCCACTCTCATTGTAAAATTATTACAACCATTATGTATATATAATTTTAAAATTGAAAAAAATAAGTAAAGTTTATGATAGAAAATAATAAGCAATTTATTTGATGACATATTCATTACCAGAATTTCTTTAGGTTTTTTTTTTGAGTTTTTGTTGTCTTTCAATAACTTTACTACAAATTGTATATCTACATGAATAAAAACAAAAATCTATAATATCCATAATTTAGTAATTTATAAATGGCAATAGTGTAATTATAGTTGCAATCAAATATAATTTTGTTGTGAGTTTCATTTATAAGAAAATTATTTGTAATAATATGCATTAGATAAAAACCGTCACGAAAATTCAAAATGATCATCGAATGGAGATGTCAACCGCAAAGATACGCTGTGATTTAATTTAAGACTTGGTTCCCACAACCCTTTTTTGCGGAAATGTTCTGTTTCTAATGATGTGAGCTCTAATAGTTGCGGTGGACTAAATTATTATATTAAGTTTATTGTTTCGAAGCTCCGGGCCCATTTCCCGAGAGCATCCGTTTTTTAAATCGCCCTGTAGCAATCAGAAGGCCTGCAGCATTATAAGTTCGTTACAATGCATCAGATAGCTTTTTATGTATAATAACCATCATCGAACAGCTCATTTTATCGTATACTTTGGAGGAATTTAATAACTTTTTCGAAGAAAGTCTCCAAAAAGAATTTCCAGAGTTTCAGATATTAAAGTAATGTTCCCTAATAATATTCATTAAACCACACAGAAGCTAAAAAATATTACTGTTGTAATTTACTAAATGTCGAACCATTTCACTGATTCCCAAATCATTAGTAGAATGTCAGCAAATTCTATGTCAATGTAATTTAATGCCAGTTGTAGCATTTAAAAATGTGTACAAGTCGTCGTTAAAATAAATTGTAAGTAATCTTTTGGTGCTCAGTTGTAATGGTCAGGGCTATAAGAAATTGTGCCGTTAGAAATAAAACATAAATTTAAGAAAATGAGATCATATGTTTGTAGTTAAATTTTCATTAACACAAGGTTAAACTTATTGCTTAATAATAACTACATTATTTATATATTAAACATGATAGAGGTGTCACTATAAAAATGTTGTTTATTAACAAATTATATATGTATTAAGACAGCCGAAATTTTTTGTTAATGTTATAATTACAGGTATTTTTCTATCTTCTATTTAGATATATATACCTATAAATTTACACCCAGATTCATAAAAAAAAATGCCATTAACCTGAATTAGTTATACTTCATGTTAATATTCTGAAATTTCAAACTAACTAATCTTAATTCATAAAAAGGATTAAGTATATTATTAAGTTCCAAAGATAACTTCACTAGTTTGGTGGAATTAGCGATTTTTAACGTTCATTTAGATCTTCCTATGGACATTGTAAAAATCAAATAATTTTGAACTGAAATAAGTAAATACATATTTAATTACTGGTAAACAAAGATTAACGTTAACGTTTTTGTTCCAAGTAATACGAATTTAAGGGAAAACATATTAATAATAAACTAATACAACCATTCTTCAATGTCCATGTGTGTAATCAATGTATTTTACTTCTAGGTTCTCAAATATCACTACAAATTTTCCTCTATCATTTAGAAATGCTGATAATAATCTACAATTATTGCTAAATCCACCAAACCAAGTGAAGTTATCTTTGGAACTAAATAATTAATAAATTATGAATTGGGTACTAATCAGGATTAGTGGCTAATTATATTGGCTTGATTATTTCACGAATGATAACAGTTCAAACATATAATATTTGATATCAACAAAATGTAACCATGACTATGATACTGTAGTATTATCAAATTTTTGGTTCCATTATAGTCGAACTATTTTATCCTGCAGTTGTTTATTGAAAAAAAAATAGCTCTTAAATTTATTTCCAAATTTGCTTATTGCTTGATATACAGATGAATTTGTAGAATGTTGACCTGTCCCATTAGTGATCTTACATAATAATAAACTACAACATATGTAACTGTCGGGGTACAATGTTGCACTAACCATTATACTAATTCCAAAATAAAATCTATTTGTAGCTCGTAAACAAATGGGTTGAGAAGATCGTGGCACATTTAGAGTGAAAATGGATTTAGAAAGTTGTTTAGATCCGGTTGAAGTAGCCATTTAATTAATAGGCCAGCATTAGTGTGAGGAAGGGTGACAAGCGAACTCAAGCGCCAAGTGACGGCGTGGAGGACCTGGCATTGTTTCAACTACTCATAACACGTCACAGCAGCACAGGGCCGTATGGGGACGCTCATACGTCGAATATACACAACTATATTACTAACATACTAGTGCTTTTTGTCTACACTTTATCCCAACGTCAACATAAGTTTCTATTTAATATTACCTTGGCAACTCATAATCTCCGGATGGGGATTACATATATGTAAATAAATTATTATTATGTGGGTATCCTGAATGATCTCTTAATTTTTGATAGAAATTTTATATATTAAAATTTCATATAGCTATTAACGTACCTAGGATAGTTAGGAGTATCATAAATGCCGCTCGGAGAGCAAGGATTATAAAAAATCTAACACCTGGTATTATATACAATAAATATTATTTTATGTCATAATTGTTTTTCAAGTTTACATTAAACCATACATAGTTGATTTTGAAAACGTTACTCACAAGAGAACTTAGATGTATTAAAATTTCAATTGGCACCTACAGCGGTTATGATACTCATAACTATCCTAGGTAAGTTAATAGCTATTAACAATCTAAATGGTAAATAGGAAAAAAAGTTCTGGGAGTCAGTCAGCTTTGATATATATTTTCAATCCCTACCGGTTTCGGCACCTCAAAAGTCTTCTTCATAATTACAGTTAAAATTAACATTACAAATATAAATAACATACAAATAGTCGTCAACAATAAAATGATTAAATACATTAAAAACACTTAAGGTTCGAATCGAAATTTATAAAACCAATAGACGCCGAAAATATGTACTTATTTCAATGTTAATAATTCTTCAGAACTTCAATTTCCTTCTAATTTTTGACAATGTCTTATCAACACAAACCTACAATAATATGTTAATTTGAATTTTGAGAACATTATTCAAAAATGTGCTGCTTCTAAAAGTATTGGGAATAAGATCAGTGTAAAAATTAAAGTACGTAGCGATTAAAGCATTTATTGCATAATGTTAATTTATTTGTTTTCATATCTCGGAAATCTTAGAAGAAAAGTACATGAATGATTCTCTATAATATACTCATACTATCAATAAACCATAACATGCTAGCATAATAATTGGGTGCGTATATTTGAAATTAACCCGTAATTATCTACCATTCTTTAGTTACCATACGAGTTTTCTGGATTTATTCATACCAAAGAAGCAATAGAACCTAACTGAATAATTCTGTGATTGCATTTGTAATTATATATAATAATAGAAAAAGATACTGCGTTGAAGTCAAATTTATTTAAAATATAATCTATCTCGAGCGATTTCGGCCCCACTTCTATTTTACATAAATTTAACTGCACCTCACAACCGTTTTTAATTAACCTATAAAAAAATATATTTTTTTTTTTTAATTTCGAATTCTTGTGATGAAAGCTTGCTTTTCGAATTCAGTATATTTATTTAAATTAAAATAATTGTTTTTGAAAAGATACAAGTTTAGGAAGAGTATCTCGTCCGGTACTGTGGGTGCCGAGGACGCTTCGTTATATTTAATATGTGAACGTGCGAGTGCCAGGTTGCGCCGAAAGATGTGCAACTCACCCGTCTCGATGTCGTCTTATTCTCTCATTTTTTACTCCTCCAAGACTGTTATAAAAGGATAAATGAATTTCCAGTTTAAATAACTCGTAGTTTTATTTGGAAACAAAAAGGTCCAAACTATAATTATTTACAGCATGATCAAAGCTGTTACGCTTCTATAATTACAATAAAAAGTATAAACAGGTAAATTAAAAAAAATAGAAAAATACTTCTGTTCAGTAACTGTAATATTTTTTGTTGTATTTCAGTTATAAATATAATGGAATATAGCAGGGCATGTAACCGGTTAAAAAAACCGGTTAATAAAAACCGGTAACCGATGTTTTCAACGAAAATTGCGAACTTTAACCGTAATTTTAACCTATATTTTTCAGGCCGAAAATACCGGTAACCGTTAACCAAACAAAAAAATAAACCGGTTTTAGCGAACATTAACCTTTATTTAATATCATTTAGCGAGAAAAAAAATAATATTTTTTTATATCTGTGTTTTCTATTTGTATTTGAACCTTCCAAAACTGCCTGAAATTAATCTCATACAATTTGGGATAATGTGTAACCTTGTAGAACTATCTAGAACATTGTTAAACTCTGTACAACTGTCTCATCTGAATCCCAATTATCTTGGAACAGTGTTGAACCTGATACATCTATGTTACACCCTAAACAAGTTTCTAACTTTGTCCCAAACAATTTGGAACAAAGTGAAACATAGTGCAACTGTTTCTACTTTAGAACACTTGGAACATCTTTCTGCCTTCTACAACTGTCTTTTTAAGTCTTCCTAGTAATTTCCAATAATAGTTATACATTAAAACTTACAATTTATAGTTTTTCACTCTAAAATTTTTCATACACAGCCAAAAAAATCCAAAAAGACCCATTTTTAGGTCCAAAATTTTGATTTTTGAAATTATTCCAAATTGATAGTCGCCGATGCGCTGATTTCAAATTTTTAAACCGAATTCAATTATCTCTTTCCGTTCCTGAGATATTTGACCTCAAAGTTGCACCTCAAAAAAGTGGTTTTTTTGGATATAACTCTAAAACGGGTAGGGACACAATCTCAACGACTATACCAGTGGATTCTACAGGCAAAGTTACATAAAGAAATGTTTTCTCCGCATATACGTTCTTTGGAACGATTTTGTGAAAAATGAGAAAAACGAAAAAAACCGGAATTTCAGTTTTTCGCTTGGGAACTTTTTGTCACCAAATCTTTTCATTTTTTAGACTTAAGTAAATACAAATGCGCTGATTCCAAATTTTCAAACCGATTTCAATTATCTCTTACCGTTCTGGAGATATTTGCGTTCAAAGTCAGACCTGAAAAAAATCGTTTTTCAGGAATAGTCCTGAAATGGGTCGAGATACGACCTCGGCGACCTCACCAATCGATTCTGCGGGCAAAATTACGTAAGTATACCAATTTTCAGATATTTATTCAGGCGGATACAAATTTTAGAGCGAAAAAACGAAAATCGCAAAAATTGAAAAATCGCCTGATGAACCCCTTACGATTTTTTCCGATTTTTGGCCATTTTCGTTTTTTCGCTGTAAAAATTGTATCCATTAGAATATAAATCTGAAAATTGGTACAAAAATGTAATTTTGTCCGTAGAATCGATTGGTGAGGTCGCCGAAGTCGTATCTCAACCCATTTCAGGACTATTCCTGAAAAACTGAATTTTTCAGGTCCAACTTTGAACTCAAATATCTCGAGAACGGTAGGAGATAATTGAAATCGGTTTGAAAATTTGGAATCAGCACATTCTTCTTTACTTAAGTCCAGAATATAAAAAATTTTGGAGACAAAAAGTTTCCGAGCGAAAAACTGAAATTCCGGTTTTTTCGTTTTTCTCATTTTTCACCAAATCGTTCCAAAGAACGTATATGAGGAGAAAACATTTCTTTATGTAACTTTCCGCGTAGAATCGACTGGTATAATCGTTGAGAATGTATCTCTACCCATTTTAGAGATATGGTCAAAAAACACCCTTTTTTGAGGTGCAACTTTGAGAGCAAATATCTCAGGAATGGAAAGATATAATTGAATTCGGTTTGAAAATTTGAAATCAGCGCATCGGCGACTATCAAGTTAGACTAATTACAAAAATCAAAATTTTGGACCCAAAAATGGTCATTTTTATTTTTTTTTGGCTGTATATGAAAAATTTTAGAGTGAAAAACAATAAATTGTAACTTTTCATGTATGTCTATTATTGGAAATTACTAGGAAGACTTAAAAAGAAAGTTTTAGAAGGCAGAAAGATGTTCCAAGTGTTCTGAAATAAGTAGAGAGACTTGCACTATGTTCCAAATTGTTTGGGACAAAGTTAAGGCACTTGTTTAGGGTGTAACATAAATGTACTAGGTTCAACACTGTTCCAAGATAATTGGGAGTAAGATGAGACAGTTCTTATGTAGAACATGTGAGTTGAAGCTATTAATGTCGACCATTATATGAATACCAATCTTACAAAATAAATGCTAATGATGAAATAATAAAATTTTACCTTGCTGTCAGTTACGTGAGACCCATAAGATATAATTCACTCAATATACTTCAGTCCTATCAAAGATTTTTGGGTTTTACTTAGCAGAAAGCTGAGTGACACTAACTGGGAAGCCAAAAATGACAAACAAATTTGTCGCAGAATATTTTAAATATGAACTAAATTTTATTAAATTTTGTCCAGAAGCTTATTGTATGCTGACACTAAAGAAGACTTTTCTTTTTTTTATTCTCTTAAAACACACATGTATACGCTCATATTTATCTGGATAATTGGGTAAAAATTAAGAATCTGTAAATGTAGTTATTCATAAAAATCTCTAAATCTTGAAAAATAACATATTTCGCATAAGGTAAATAATGTTTAATTATTGAATGGAATATAATACGACTGATGCGCATAGTAAACCTTGAATTCCTGATCATATCGTAACAGTATCACACAATCAAAAAATATTAGTATTTAGTGACATGGAACCGATGATTGACGTTTCCCAAATGTAATGATAATTTGAAATAAACCATCTCTAAAACCGCCAAAATTACCCTGACAACATAAAGCAACAATACACGAAATTAGCTTTCATCAAGCATATCACGATGATCATGTAACATATCGTGATTGGTTGAGCATTTCCAAAAAAGCGCATTTCGCAGCCAACGAGCCGTGACGAATAACGAATTCAATAATGGCGTGGATGTTCAAGCGCCGATTAAAATGCCATCATTGTTAGCCGCCATTAGGGCATTAACTTGCCGCGGCACTCTTCGATCCAATGGCAGTACCGCACGACAGGTATTACCACACTTAGCCCGCCAAATGTGAATATAATTGATGTGATTATCATGCTTGCGATATGTCTTCGGATTGGATTTTTCCCTCTCATCAAGTCGTTAGTTACCATCTCAAACCAGGGGTTGGAATATAGAATTATAACGCACATGCTAATGATTGGAATTTTTCTTTCCCGTAATACACTTACTGAATATAGCCAGTAATTATCAACATTAACAGGACCTTTGAAACAAATCTACCGTTTTTTAAAGTTTCTATATTTTTTCATCAAATATTTATAGAACTCATCGAACTGGCCGTTATATATTCGCTTACGTACATATGAGTAGTGAGATTAGTGGAGCGAGTACTGATATTCGATTGAACAGATTTTAATAATTTTATATTTACGATTTTGTCATCGATGGCATTGTATGATTTGATCAACATTTAGTAAAACATAAATGGAAGGTGTTATTTTTTAAAAGAATTGTGTTACTAATATGTAACAATCATAAATAAAATACTTGTAAACTAATAAAATCTTCTATCCAATCAGCTTGTCAATATCTTTGATCTTTATTTACGATCAGGATTTTATTTATACAGCCTATCTAGAAGTATAAGTCTCAATTTTAATTAATTTCAATCTTTCTAAAAACCATTTTTTGTAAATTTTATTACTATTAATCAAATATTTGAAAAAGTTATGATAACGGTAATACCTTTTACATATAAAATATGCTTTTCCAAAAAAATAATACTAATTATGCTGATTTCACTACAAATTTATTATTTAAATTTGACTTAAATCATTTTAAGATACGGAAAAAAATGTTTTATACATAATTGTAAAATACAAAATATGAATCAGATGAAGAAAGATTATTAAAATAGTAGATGTATAAAGTATTTTAAATTGTAAAATAAAAAGTTGTTAAAATAGAATTGGGAATGAGTATAATTTTTCATAGAGAGCAGTTAAAATGAAACTGTACAGCGTGTTATTAATTTATAATTTGAAATAAAGAAAATGACAAATGTCATATCCGCACATTCATATATCAGCAGACAATAGAATTTGTTGAAGCCAGCGATGCGTGTAAAACTAATCGTATTTAGTAAAATTTATTCGGAGATAGGAGCTCTTGTGTATAACATATCACCCTCCATATAGCATACACTCCATCAAAACCCGCGTCTTCTGTAGGTCAGATTCAAAAAACGCTTTACATCAGCCGAACCATCAGCGGAATGGCGCGAATTTTTCAAAATTTTTTGCCTGGGGTCCCGACGGTCATTAAAGTTTTAAAAGCCAGTGTATACAACGCGTCTGCGAAAAACCAGAAGATTAAATAGCGTCTCCCATAGAGTACCTTCTTTTGTCGGGCGCGACGTGGAAAAATGAGCGTCGCGGCGCTGTATGTGGGTAACTCGGGGGAGGACGCCCACGCAGGCGCCGTGCCGGGTTTAAACCCCTCAACCGCTTAATGATGATGCCAACTCTTCCAACACTTGATGGATCTCGCTAGGATAAACAACCACTTTTTCCACGGCTGCTTTAGAAGAGCTTTTACTTCTCCGGAACGACTGAATACGCAATCCTATATTACTTATAATTAATTTCTTACTGCTTACTCTAATAAACACATTCAGTTGGACAACTTTATTCCTGGGAATATTTGTTCAAAATGTGGATCAGCAGTTATTTTGTAATATAAATTTATTTCATTTAACTTTCCAATCATTTCGAAATCTGTAAAACCAATAAAATTTAATAAATGAACGATATTAATAAAAATATAAATGTAAAGGTATCCTATAAATGCATCAGTTTTCTAATATTCTCAGTTTACTTGAACTGGTAAATTTTTTGCATTGTACATAGGTATGTAGATTTCTGTGTCCGCTTATTGTAAAATCCACCATAATCTGTACGTCCATTGTCCAATAAATACTTTTAAATTGCAAGTTAAACTTGTATTGTTCAATCTAGTAATGTTTTTTTCTAGATGATAATTATGTAGATAATCTATGTATATAGTAAATAAAATTTTTAAATGCAAACTTTAACATGAATTTTATTTAAGTGAAACTCGAAATTATTGTAAAACAGAAGCGTTGATTTCCGTATTAAGAAATTATATCTGTGTTAAAATATACAGAAGAAAATACTAGTATATTAGAAATAATAACCATGAGCCATTCGTATTAAATTAACCACAATATTATAAGATTTATCATACGTATCAAATAGTTCATAATTTAATTATGACATTATACAATAAATAGGTAAAATAAAGTGATTGCATTAAAATGAAAATGAAAAAAATCTTCATAGTTGCAAAATAATTCTGTGTGACCACTATGAAAAATTGCCAATTTCTCATTCTTTTCTAAACCACAAAACTTTTCGTTTAGTATTTGTCCACACTGCGCAGTAATTGCCAAAGCTGCGATAACCCGTAGGTCCTCTCAATATGAATTTATCTAAGCCATATGTTAAATAGCTTTCGTGCGTGTTTTCTTTTCTAAAACATTCACTTGTAATAGTGTGGTCGTAGAAAAATATACTGTGCCACTCTTTCAGAATCGTCAATTTTCTAACTTGTATGATTCTAATACTTGATTTCGTCTAGTATCTAAACTTTTACACCTCGTGAGAAATAGGCAATTTTCTTCACTTGTTGTAAAATAACTTTCATGAGTGTATTTCTTTTCTATAACAATTTGTACAGAATCAACACAACTTACTGTACTTGTTGCACAATATATTATTGTCATCCCTCATGGCCAGTTGTGATGGTCAGTTCTTATTATTATATATTGATATGAGCTTATTAAAGTGAATCTTAGGGTTCAATTCTCAGAATCATCTATTTAACTACTATTAATTATACCTAGGATAGTTATATAACCGCCGCAGATGTCAATTGAATTTCAAGTTTGGAAACAAGGATTTTAATTCATCTTGTACCTGGTATGATAAATAATATCCGTGGTTTGCTCAATAGTTTACCGGTTTCACATTATTAATAAATAATATTTTATAAAATTATCCTGTGAGTAACGTTTTCTTGATCAAGACTGTATGGTTTAATATATGTCAATTATCCCATATTATTTTGACAATAATTCTATAGGGTAATATTATTACCATGCTGACTTGTCAAAATTACACGGGATATAATAATTATGACTTAGTTGCTTACTTTCGTCTTTGTAAACGAACGCTTAATATCCTGAAACCGGTAAATTGAATATAATATAAACGTAAGTAAATGGTGAGGGATACAATCTATTTTTTTAGCCTATTTTAGATGTAATCTGATAAATGACAATTTCTAGAAAATGGTATGTTAAGTTCGATATCATGCTTCTCTTGACAATACTTTGACATAAAATAAGGAAATTAATCCTGAATTCCAGATATTTTGTTATCCTTTCATTTAAACCACTAATGAAGAAATCTCTATTTTCATGTAACCACAATAAACAATCTATTATTTCATTTATAAAATTAAAGTAATGGTACAAGTAGCATATTTTGTGTTAGAAAGTAAAAACAAGTGTAATGAAGTGGTTGCATTAAAGTGTGGTAAATGTATCAACGCATGATCGTTAAGGTTGCAAAAAGCTCCATCATCTCGCATTGAGTGGTTGCTGGTAGAACTCACAAACTGGGCCCGGCAAGAAGAAGGCCTTGCGGGAAATAAATCGCCCAGAGTCGCGGACTAAATATGTTCCACATTTTACCCCATCTCGCGCTCTATCTGCCGAGCAACAAAAAATCCTTTTATATAAAAACCGAAAGAAAAATCGCATTTGTTTTGAGACGCGCTGGCGGCGTTGCTCGGCGACGGCGACGCTGCGGCTTGATTAAGTGTCGCCGGGCGAGGAGGCGGGATTCGAACCCCGCACGGGATCCCAGAGGCGCGAGATGGATCTCGGCGTCGCGTCGAGCTCATTCCGTGTGCATCATTTAACATATGGACGGATGGAAAAGGCATTAGTCTTCCGCAGACGCAGCGGCGTACTACCACAGATGCCACCCCGCACGCAAAATACCAACGTTCGTTTCACTAAATCATAATTAGTAAACGCACTAACAATAACTAATTATCAAAATTAATTATTATTATCAATTGTAAAATTTAGGATAAGATTCTGTTAAGAAATTTTGTTTAGCGATTAACATTAAAATACTACTTACAGGAATAACGTAACGAGAGTAGTAAGATGCATATTACGCATGAAATGCAAAAGTTATAAACGAGTCGCGAAGAGGCTAGTTTGTACTTCCACAAGTGTGTAATTGTTTTACAACTCACTACAAATTCAATACTATACTTTTTATCCATCATTATATGATTATTTCTTCGATCACACCACGATCATACACTTTAGCGCATTGCATCTTCTATATCAAATTGTGTACAAAATATTATTATAATTAATTGAAAACAAATTTACAACCCAATATAACAAAAATAAGGAGAATATTTTTTCTTTAGTTCTTTTTTTCTTTTTTGTACTACTGACATAATCAAATCAAAAATGCCCTGATTGTAAAGTGCAATTTAAATAACTTGCAGGTTAGACAGTAATGGCAATTTATATTAGTGGTCGTAGAAAATAGTATATTACATAATAAGAGTTGTAACATGTCTATTATGCATGAAGTTTTAAAGTTACAAAAGAATTTGTAATTCCACAAGTGCGTAACAGTTTTACAACTCGAATTATGTACTATACTTTTTCTACGACCATTATCTGTCTGTTTTTCGATCACATATTACACTGAAATAATTGACTTATCACTTGTAAGTAGCGCCCAACTACAAAATTAACTATGTCAAACTGTCGACATCAAAATAATAAATTAAAACTGTTCACAACCCACTAAAGCAATACTATGTACAACATTTCTTGTTTATTTCTTCATAAGTCGGAATGTTTTAAATTAATTATAATTATTTTGTCTTATGCATACAAAATAATTTCGATAAATCAAAAAAACTCTGCAGTCAGCGTATTTTACACACGGCCTTCCGTATTGTGATACTTAGATAACCTATAAGTTGTAGAATAATGACTATTTATATTAGTGGTCGTAGAAATAATAATTTACCGGTTTCAGGAGTTTAAACATTTGATTATATAGACAAAAATAAGCAGGGTAACTAAGTCATGATTGTATCCCATGTAATTTTGACAAGTCAGTACCTATGATAAAAATATTACCATATAGATTTGTCAAAATAACGTGGGACAATTGGATATGTATAGCTGTCTTATCAACTCATGCAGATTTGATTACGAAAATGTAACCGACAAGAGAATTTTACAAAATAATATTTATTAATAAAGAGAAACCGGTCAACCATTGAACAAACCACGGGTGTTATGGATCTTACCAGGCTTTAGATATCGTCAAATCCTTGCTCCTTATAATACTCATAACTATACTTGGTACGTAAATAGCTATTATAATATTTTCGAATAAAAAAAAATTTCCCTTTGCCATCACTTGCGGACACCCATGTAAGATTACATGTATGTTAAGATTGGTATAAATACTTTAATGGAAAATGTATTCTCTATTATATATAATCAGAACGAATAGTGAAAATAGTAGAAGTTGTCTTATTTCCATGGCACGACTTTATTCCCTTGTTGTTGCACTAGGTACGTATTTAATTATAAGAAAACAAATCCAGGTCGTTGTGTACCCTCATGAGGAGTTGTGAAGTCACGTGGCGGCCATCCAGACAACAGATAGCGCGTCATTAAGATGATCGGAGTCCAACGTGAGTGCGACTACCGGGCTTGCTCTACACTGTTGCTCGGGATATTAATTCCGCTCCTGCTCTGCACTTGCACTCCGTGTGCATTGCATGCCCCGTGCCTCGTGCCTCTGCCTCACGGTATTTGTTGTAGGGGATGGATTGCTTGCCGACAAGCCGAAACTTAACAAAGAATGGGACTTTGTTTCCAATGATTGATATTTTTGAAAATACTACAAAAGTATATCATCTTCAGCACCTTTCTTACACATTAGTGTGCCAGTATGACAATTTTATATTTAATTAATCTAATATAAATAATGAATGCTAACTTGAAATTCATATTTCGAAAACTAAACAGTGGAAAAGATTAGTTTGGATTATATAACATGTAAACCTTGCCAGAGTTCCAAAATGTATCAAGGAGAAATGTCTAAACAGAGGTTTAAACAATTCTGGCTTGGTTTACATATGGAATAATTCCAATTAATCTTTGTAGGTGTGACGATGATGACCATAATTTTGTGAAAGATGATCGGAAATAACACATTAACACATTACTTAACGAAAGCATTACCAAAAGCGTCCACAAAATATCTAAACTAAAGTAACATGGCCAAAGTGTGTCTATCTTCATAGATGTTTAAACTGATTTAAGACTAAAAAAAATGTTCTTGTGTCAATTAAAAATTTCAAATTACAGATATCCCTATGAATCATAAGGCCATTTTGTAGTTGACATTTGCAATTGGTTTCAAGTTTCATAAAAAGCTAAATTATAGCAACTGAAGTTATGGAATCGTAACCCATAGGTGTTTTTGGCGATTAAACCAGGTTCATACGTTTAAAACCAGGTTCATTTGTGATGTCATTAATATGTATATTACCAAAATATAATGGTTTAATATATTTTTAAACCATGATTCCAAAAAGCTGTCAATGTATCACAAAACTAGATTTGTACTTATTCAGAGAAATTATCGTAAGTAATTGTAATATTTTTGTAGAAATTATGGAAGATCAAATTTTATAAATTCTCAATTTCATTTATAAGTTTTCTAATTGTAATTTTATTATATCATTATTTGGAAAACTCTCCATTTTCTTATGTGTTTATTGCAAATATATTTCTATGTTACATATTTTATATTTAAACTCTAAATTTAATTTAAGTTTGTCCTCTTTCGTTACATATCAGTACTTTGTTGTCCTACCCCCGCTATTACAAACCGATTTTAAAGCGACTAGAAAGTAATCAATTTGTGTTATTACTATTATTATTATTAAAAGTTTTGAAAGTACATAAAAAACATGAAATATATGTCTATAGTTTAGCATTCTAATTTTAATAACGTATTAATATGGGAACATTTCTTTTAAGTATTTTTTAACAACGTCCAATGTACTCTGGTTGATAAATGACAACATAAATATGAGAACCTTTCAACAAGACAATCTTTGAATCCAACATTTAGCATCTCAGTTCCAATTTGAACATTCATTCATTAGATTTATTCTTGTAAAAAAGTCATTAAGCATCATGTGTACTTCCTCAGATAACGCAGTGGCGTACAACGTCCTCTTTCAGTGAAACAGCAACACAACATGTATAAGAGCAACAGAAATGGCGGAGCGCAATTAATTTCAACACATATAAATCTAATTCCGTCCATGATGTGTGAGCCCATTTGGCCGCTTAATAAATAACACGTCTTAGAATTTCAAAACACATCCGTCATAAGTGAAGCAGAATATTTAAGAAAGGCGTCAGGACGCAGCGTCGGGCGGAATGCCTTTGAAGTGCGATGGCGTCACGCGTTGGTGCCGGGATGTGCGCTAAGCGGATGGGATTCGAACCAGGAGCAAAAAGAACACAATCTCTTTATTTCCAATTTTCTCTACTTTAATGTATCCTTTATTAACGTGACAGGAAAGTACTAACTGGGCTACCTCACGCAAAAATAAATAATTGCGACACAACAAGAGTTCCGTTCCAAGTACAGGTTTGGAATAAAAGGTCTTACTGATCTACATTTACATTAACTCTATTTTAATTTTAATTAGACGTTTCGGATCTAAATGATCCATCTTTATCACAATCAGAAATGTAAAATACATATAAAATTTTAATTTCAAATGTATAATAATTTATGTTGATATATTGAAAAAAGATCTTTCTAAAAAATTACATTCGGAATATAAAAAATATGGAAGTTAATTTACAGAAATTAACAAGAAAAGGTTCTCAGAACCTCTGTAGCTGAATTTGATGGGCGGCAAACAATATAAAATAATTTTACTATTTTTATTGTATTGTTCTGAAATTTAGGTTTCTATTTCATATAATATATATATTAAATTTTATTTGATGATAAATTACCTGAAAAATAATAACTGCAATGAATAAATAATTTCTCTCTATTTTAATTTAGCCACAGTGTATTGTTCAATGCCGTTCTTATAATTGCAAATTCATATCCTATTTTAGTTCTTTTTTATGTTTAATAGATAAACAGTTTTTATTGTGCCGCAATTTGGCGTCGGTCCTTTTTGAAATGCTTTGTTGGTGGTCCCTCCCACCTTACAATTCAGTTTTCTGTAATATCAGTCACTGGAATTGTTACTAGAATCATTCAGATCTTACTTTCTGTTCGTAATATCATAGTTTTTTTATTTATTTTCGTCCACATATGTTAGAAGAAGTTGGTACATTCACTATTTTGCATTTTTTTTTCTTTACATTAAGCTGATTTGAAAGATGATTTTCAAATTATGAATAATTTTGTAATATTTTATACTAACAAACAATGAAACAACATCGTTTGTTAGTTTGTATTTAAGCATAATTTTACAAAGAATAAATAGTAACTTTTCTTGTAAATTTTAGTATTAACTTAATATATATCAACTACATATTGTTCGAACTGGAAATATTAAAACAAGATGCTTGAAAATTCTACAGGGTGTATTTTTAAATATTTGATTATTTCACCATTTTTAATAATTGAATAAAGCTGTTGTGTCTTGCTCATTTATAAAATATGTTTGCCTACGGTTTCTAGTGAATACCAATATACTACATACAATGGTATTTTATTTGGATAATAGTTGGTAACATAGGGCATGGAACATTATATATCTATCTTCACTCACTTACTAAATAATACAGTAAATAATAGTTTTTAACATTATATGTTTAAATTATTAAAGAAATTCTATGATAATGATTGATTTTGTTTTAGAAGCGTGTAATTATAATTAAAACTTTTCCACTTTACTAAATTTCGTCTTTTTGGACAGAATGAAAAATAATAAATATAGACCAAGTTCAATTTAGTTAATCTAAATTTAATTATATATTTTAAGTGAAACATATGAAAGAAAAAGCGTAGTGTATTTGTTTTGGACTGGTATTAACGTCATGACATCAAAGTTGAGCCAAAGCACACAACTTTTAATTCGTTTTAGATTAATTTCACAGCGAGTGTAATTAACTGCAACTCATGCATGAAAACTACGCCAAGAGTCTACAAAACCTCATAAATTAATCTTCCTTTCAAACGTTCTCTTCAAATTGGATTTCTTCAGGAACGACAAAAATAAAAAATAAACAAATTACTCAATTCTTAGGAGGAATATGGCATCAAATATCAAAGGTACAAAATTCTAAATGTTTCATATTATTTATTTAAAAAAATAGGACTTTTTTATATGGTTGACTAGCAAAAAAAGCTTGATCCCATATTCGATAAAAAAAAATTAAGAAGTTATGAACAAAAATTAAAAACAGTAACATCCCCCATGCTTAACAAGTTATATGGAACAACCTGTATATTACTTCTGAAATACTATTTTGTATATAAATTAAATTAATATATTGTCATTTTTTTGTACATGAACATTATTGATCTATTGTGTCGCTTTTTGTAAGATTAATTACATCAATTTTTAAATGTAAGCATTAATATTACTGCATACAAACAGACTAATAAAAGTAATTGCTATATATCTAATTGAAATAAATAATTTACATGCCAATATGTACATTAGTGACGTAGCAAAAGTTAATAAAGTTGTATAGGTATGCCATACTTTACCTTTATTTAATATATCTATTGTATTGTATTAAAAATACGATATTCTTGAATATTTACGAAAAAATACAGCATTAACGGTTTTGGGAATTACTTCCCCTGTTGTTACTACATACATAAATTATTTTTTCAAGTAATATCTAAACATTATTTTTAAATTATCGAATTTCATTGGTAAATTTAATTTGTTTTTGGTAAAATTTAAATTCCTAAACTCAGCGGATAAGTATTAGCGTCGGAGAATTTTTGAATTATTTTTATTAAATAAGTTTAAATTTAAAAATGCATTATTCATAAAGTAGGGTAAGTGTTTCTAAATATTATATTACAATATAACAACTATTGTAGTTTAATACGAGGTTTTATATGTAAAATGATTTTCCTTTGTGGTGTAGCTACTTGAAGTGAAACTATATTTATCACAGTTGAAATTGCTGTTTAACCTTATGAAATATTTCGCTTTAATTGAAAAGCGACGTTTCAAAATTGTCCACACATAAAAATGAAATATTGCACGTATGTTAGACACGTTTACACATTTGATTTTAACGTCATCAAATTTTTCAAAGTTGCGGTTGAATAAAATCAATAATATATCTTAACGACCTCTCCCATTTGTCATATTCTAACAACACTTATATCACGTCATAAATTATACTCGCGTACTTAAAATTTCTACGGAAATGACGGAGTAGCAGACAATCACTTTCAAACGCAAATAAAACGGGCAGCAATTTATTGCTCTATCACTACCATTTTATTCCATTTCTATTGAATCTTATTCTACTTCTAAATAAAAAAAAGTAATTAAACTTACTTTAATAATTTTTAATTATTATTACAAATTTATCAAACAAAAAATTATTTTACAGTTAATAAAATTATAAATGATCTATTTATCCAAAATCTGAATATGTGTGATTAAACGAGAACGAAAAAAATATTTGACTTATTTAACTAACTAGTAATGTAGGTTCTCGTATATAAATATAGGGAATAATAATGTTTTGAACAATTGAACTGTAGAATGTAATTTGTTTCAACTAGAATTTTATTCAGAAAATCTACAAATTTAAATAAGGTAAATGCGTATATTCTTTTTAAATACTGTAATATTGTAATATATAATATATAAATTTAAAATGATTTTTTATTATAATCAAAAGTTTCAGACTAAAAATAAGTGCGTCGTATTTCAATAATATATCACCTCGATTGTAATGTATCATTTTCCCGACTCTTATGTAAATAACTATTATTATTTACATTTTGTAAGACGTTGTAAGAAACTTTCAGAATACTCTGTTTCATATTGTTTTAATATAAACCGATACATTAACATCTTGATGTACAACCTTGTCCAATTCCCAATTTTCGTTTAACATCTTCACTTAATTTATATGGTTAATAATATTCCACATAAAATATAAAATCATAATAATTTATGAAAGATTGATAATTCAAACATCAGAAAAGTAATGTACATTTATTCATCAAACTGAAAAAACCAAACTGTACATACAAAAACATTCATGACCAACATAAATTTTTATTATAATATTTTCTTCATAGCTTGCTGGTCGCCACATTATTAATCAGTATTTTTAGTTTTCATTTAAAGAAAAACACAATACATCATAAGTGATTAGGAAATATAGTTTTTATATATTTTTTTAACATTATTTTAGTACATATTTTAAGAAATGTTTTTTATTGCGAAACAAATGAAATGTAAAAGTTAGTGCGTGAATATAGAACAAATTGAATAGAGAAGTGAGAAGTAATGGTAATGGATGTTTGTGAGTTAGATTGGATTTGAGCTTAGTAGTCGGGAGTAGTAAGTAGGAGTAATTAAATCGAAAACTATCATCAGATTGGGTCGGGGCTGGGTGGTGGTATCAGGCGCACAATCACAGTGTGCCGTGCTGCGGGGGGGGGCGGGGGCGGCGCTGCTGTGCGGCAGCGGCAGCCGCGGGAGGATGACAAATGTCAGTCAATCCGTCAGTGTCACGGGCCGCCGCGGCGACCGGCCCGAGCCTCGAGCTGGAATTGGATGCGTTGCAGACTCACACAAAGCTTTGTAATATCGCCCAAAGCGGCCTTAGACTGTGCCTGCTTCCCGCTGGTCGTTACCCACCGCCGCACCGTCTAGCCGCCCTCCAGACGGGAGGAACTCTATAGGAAATTACATAAACTCTGCACAGACAAATATAAATGTCCTCTTTGTACAGCAATGGGTACCCAGCATGCTGCCTCAGCCGCTGCTACCAGAGGTGCCATTGTGCCGCGCGGTATAACTTGATGGAATCCGGGCCCATTCATTACCTATTCACTAACCAATGAAATAGATGATTACAACGTCCGAGGACTCTGTGCACACCAGTGACAAATGAAGATGGATCTACCCAAATAATTACTAATCTGACCGAGCACACCCGGCTCCAGCGCCAGCCCTCAATGGTGAGCCAAGGCAGGAATGTCCAGCTCGCAGGAGATGCTCTCCACGCAACACCCACACAAGTCAACTTCGCTTATCGAACTACCACATGACCACATATAACTCCAAACGTACATACATACATTGCAACTTCTACCATGGCATATATGGTCTTTTTTTCCGCAAATACACATATGAGACCAAATCATAGTTTTGAGTTAAGCACAAAAAAACTGTTATTTTAAACGATCTAACTCTTACATAATTTCAACTTGAATGACAGTAATTTAGTCACAATGTATGTGTTCAAGATATATAATAATTATGTTCAAGTATAAAAAATAAATACTTTCTGTCTTTATCTCAAAATTATGATTTGGTCTCATTCTTGTATTTGTAAAATCACTGACGATATGTCAACTACATTTTTAGTACAATTAAAGCTCAGATGTGGACAACACATGCTATTCTTGTAAGCTAAATTATATACATTTTTTGCTGCTCCTCATTTAAACTTATTACACGTGAAAATGAGACCATACTTTCATTTGTTTCATATCTTCGACCTTCCTTTTGAAATGAATAATCTTTTAAAAAAATTATTAAAATGTTTATTTCTATGCCTTATTGCATTACCTACATAATATTATTTCAATCGCTCAAAAACATGGGAAGAAAGATATTTTGGCCATACTTCTCACAAAATATATTCTGTCCATTTATTTACAAAAAATCAAAAGGTTTCCTACAAGAATTAAAAGCCAACCGAAATATTATTTTTATTAAGTTTCTGCCAAAATAAAATGCCCTTTTGAAAAGGCCAATTGGATAAAAAAATGGAGGTGTAAAACTAGATGTAGTAATTACATAAACAAAATTTATAGTTCTACAGCTAATAGTTTTTGAGTTATGCGAGATACGTACGTACAAACTTCACGCCGAAACTACTCAAAATGTATTTAGGAATAATCAAAATGGGTATTTCCGGTCAAATCTGAAAAATTTATTTATTTGACTACTTACATCAGTCTTTCGATCCAATATTTTTCAATTAACAGATTAAAATTGTGGTATCGGACGAACACTAACATTACGCTAAAATAACCAATATACATATACCATAAATTGTCTCAATATCAATACAATTACAATACCATAATAATTACGGAGCGGCAGTCAATATGACAATTATTTTAAAAGTTAGAAGTGTTAGAATTCAATATTTGTGCAATAGTACCCTTGACAAATCGTCTTCAGTCTGGAACTACTTCCAACTTACTAAGTTATAGTAAAAAGATAGATCATATGGTAACATTATTGATAGCTTCTTCCTTTTTAACTAGCATACATTGTCATAATTCAATCTTTTTATATAATTGCTATATTGTCAAATTGTCTCTCTACATGAGATTTTAGCTGTGGTTTCCCTTAGTTTTTTTAACTTGAATACCAGAAAACGTCATATTCACAACTCTATTTCACCAATTAATTAAGTAATTCACGTTATCAATAAATGCATAAGATCAGATATTTTGTCCATTTTTTTGGATTGAATATTATTCTTTTATTTTATCAAATACCTGTCCAGATTCCTCCACTTTTAACAGCTACAACGATAAAGGGTTATTTATTTAAATAAACAAAACGTAAGGTAAGTTGTATCTTTCACTAAACGATCTTTGTTTAAATGATACGTACAGGAGAAGGAGGTACGTACCGTTTCAATTTTATTAGCAGATAACAACAATTCATAGGTATGTTAAAATTAATTTTATTTTAAAAACTATTATTTTATTCTTTATTTATATTATTAATTAGTAAACAAAATTCCAATCCTGTAGAAGTAGTCTGTCGAAATATCGATAAGAATTAAATCAACACATAATTAATACCTCTACTCACTACCGCATTAAAAACTACGCACTATGTTAACATTTCCAAAGCTGAATAATGTTTTTATTTCGGTGAAATTAGTTGACGAAAACAAGGTACAAGAGTGAAATCAATCAAAAGTGGGAACATTTTGACGAAATACGCAATCAATAGCGGCAGGCAAGGTGTGAAACAAGGACAGGTGGGGCATTAGTTACCGTGTCGTGGATATATGAAGCAAGGAGTAGGCATTGGTCAAATTAGCCCACAGGCCCACACCTTTATCGATTACATGTGCGACACTTTCAAGCCGGCCTACGCGCCGAACTACGAAAACACCACTCAAATTTAAATTAAAATATGGAATTCGTGTTTTCCTTTCCATCTTAACACCTGGTTGTTAATTCTTTTTTTAGAAATTAAAATATAAATTAGATGTTTCATAAAGGCTACATTATTTTTTAAATAAAACTTCATATTTACACATTCACCATCATAAAACCAATGTGACTAGTATAGTACCGAAATCTGAGTACGCTAGCTAAGCAAAAGTTAATCTAAAATTTTACACAAGATGACAAATGCACTAGGCACATTCATACGTCCCTAATCATATGCTTTATAAAGATTAAAAAGATTTAAAACTTGCTTATAATTAAGTGCTAATAATACAATTCCTGAAGAACTATAGAAAAAATCTTGTCAGCAGATTTAAAAGAATGTTAAAGAGAACTCTAGTTCTTAAGTTTTATTTAACCTTTATTTACAACTGATTAGCAACAAGAAACCAACAAGCACGTGTGATAAATTAAATAATAATGTGCGAGAAACCAAATTATTATTATCAAATAAAAGCTGGGGTACCGCAGGGTAGTATACTAGGACCAATCTTATTATTATTATACACGACAGATCTATCTTGTCCGGCGCTACATATTTTGTAACATGTCATAAAAAAATATACATTTTGAACCTGTCACTTCATCTACAAAGTTATTGTTTTTTAAACGTCAATCAAAATTCTTTTATTTTTATTCAGCGTGCAAATAAGATTTTTTTGCATAGTTTCCAAAAAAATAGTACTGTTATTTATATTAATACCAGATGTGAATTTTTGAACTTCTTATACCAATTCATGAAACAGTGTTATTGCTTGTTAATAATTACTAGAATTTTTTTTGGAAGCAAATTACCAGTATCATCAATGGCTTTTCTTCTTACTTTGAGTACCTTGTAATATTTCACCCTCACTCTTATTTGAATTTATTTTTACTATAAAATAACAATAGTTTTTACTTTGACACGTATGTCTGCATAACAGATTTTTTTTATTAATTTCTTTATGAGGATCGACGGTGATTGAGTTGAGGGAAAAATTGTAATGTGATTTTTTAAAATAAATACAAATCACGCCTACTGTCAAATAGCTTCTATAAAGAAATTAATAATAAATATGTTACAAAAAATAGAGTATTATACATATACATAATATGTCTTTCTCATACTTGTGCCACTTAGAACTCTCCCTTCGCTCATGCGCTAAAGACCAACATAACTACTGCGCTTATTTTGTTACACTAGATTTTTTGTAACTATAATTAATTTGTGATAATGAATTATAATAAAAACATATTCAGTTGACTAAATAAAAATAAAAAACTAAAATCCTGAGGACAACATATACTAACTTCTTTTTTTTACACTTCGATGAAACAAGTTATTATTATTGTTATTAAAGTAAAAATTAATTGTATGTTTGTAGGGAACAGCGAGGGTACATGTCCGGTGTCTAACTTTCCGCTAACGCTAATTCAAAACCGTGTCAAGGGAAATAAATAACCCGGGCTTAATAATTTAAAATGCGCGGAAACTCTGGTCCCGCTGTGAAATTATTACCTATGCAGATGTGACATACGGATAAACACATTGGTAGCCCCCGACAAGTACAAATAAGATCGAATTTCTCAAGGTAACTCCAACAGCCGTACAACATCGTTATTTATACGTTTCCTGTTTCTCTACATGGCTGTTAACACAATGCACACACCTGAGAAAAACAACACCTTGGCCACTGTCTGTGACCAAATAATCATTAGCTAATTGCCAAAAAATTGCTCGCATCGCACTTTTGCTGTTTTTAACTTCTGACGTTCACACTCAGTGTAAACATGATATTTTTATTTACAGGTGTCGCGAAATTTAGAAATGGATCAGTAGTATTTCATATTTAAAAATGTTAACTATATTTTAAGAGTACAATAAATAAAAAATAAGCAACGTTACCGTCCAAATATGTACATAACTACATAATAACTCAATTGCCGTTACAAAAGCTTTAAATTTAACCTACATCATTAAAATAAAATAGGATTTTTAACGTTTTTAATATTAATTTTAGAACTGGCTTTGAGGCGCTTAATCTGGTGAGAATTCCTTCTATGTCTATTTGCAGGTTATTGTCGGTTTCACATCTATATAGACTAAGCGGATATTTTTTTTTTATGTCAAACTACTCTAAATAATCAGTCATCACACTGTACTGCATTCGATAAAATTATTATTGAATCTGACATTACAATAATTTTTTAATAATACATGCAATTATTAGTTTTCTTTTCTCATCAGTGGAGTTCTCTCGTTATTTAAAAAAAAAGTCTTTTCAGTACCTAAATTGCTAATTTTCGACCTTTTCTTAGAGACAAAAGATTCTTTAAACAGTTGGTTAGTATAATAATTAAACATTTGTATGAAGCTACTTTCTCTACAACAAACGTTTATTTTATCGTTAACCGATTTAGATGAATTATTGTACAATTTGATATTTGTCATTGATACATTTAGTGACAAAATATAAGAACTACTCGTTAGAAGAATTGAATTTAATTTATCTCAATGTCATCTAAAATATTTTTTGTTAAGATAAGATATTAATCACAATAACTATTGATATAGCTTCCATAACTTGGTTTGCGACTATTTACTTAAGTGAATTTGGAATTATTTTAATTTAAATAACTATTTGATTAATATTATTACAATCACACACGTGTTCTAGTTAAACTTATTTATCAAAGTGATTTGAATAAAATGTAGTACCAATTACCGGGTAATAGAATACTATTTCGTTCTCTAATTGGTAATTAGTAAAGATATTTAGCTAATTTTCCAGGAACTGGCGCCACCCAATATGTTTTAGAAAAAAGTGGTTAGAAATCAAAAAGCCACCTTGTAAAATATTCAGAAATTTAGAATATTTGTTACACATATACTTTTAAGGTCAAGATCTATTTATTCACTAGGAAAAAAGCTATTACATATTTATATTCTTCTAAAATGTAGAAAAAAACACTAGCTTATATATCAAAGGAACATACCCTTCAATCCCAATCGTAATATTGAATTAAGAAACTGCAATTTATAATAATTGATTACAGATGTTCCAAATTTATTACTTGTGGAAATACTATGAAACATGCAATTATTTAAAATTTGATGGTCAAATAAGTTCATGATTCCAAAATAAAATAAAAATATTTACGTAGCCAGCTTGAATGTTTGTCTTTTTTGCTCTCGTATAGTAATTACCCAACGTTATTAGACATTCTTAAATTAAAAGATTAAAAACAAGTATTCTTAAATACGATTGAAATATTTTTATCACATACATACGAGAGTAAATTTGTTTAGTTAATTACCCAGCCACATTTTTCTCCCCCCTTCCTCTTGCATCCCTTCCAGGTGTAATCCCCAGCGATCAGACGCAGCAGATTGGTAATGATCGTGCTACACGGCGTCGGGACGCCAGGGAGCTGCGAGCGGCCCGGCGCGGCTGCAATGACAAATCGGGCGGCGTCTGAGCGCGTCTCCATCTCCGCCGCGGCCATTTCTCAGCGCCGACGCCGCCGGCCTCCAGGTATTATAAGCTCGTTAGCGACGCCCTCAAGGACAACGCATGCCGATGGGGATGACGAGCATCGGATTAGTCACTTGTTTTGTCTCGGTAATACATTTGTATAAAGACATTTCATATTTGCAGAATGAGGAATGATTGGAATTATTCCCTAATTTAGTTATATTTAAAAATCTGTACAAATAAAAATTACCAAGACTGCAATAATATCACATGTAGAAGCTTTTAAAATATATTCCGAAGATTTTAGTAATGGCAATACATTTTCATGAAGACATTTCATATTTTGGAGAATAAGGAATCATTGGAATTATTCCCTAGTTTTGTGTTTAATACAGGTTATATTTAAAAATCTGTGCAGATAAAAATTAATAAGACTGCAATAATACCACGTGCAGAAACTTTTAATATATATTCCGACGATTTAACTGATATCGGTAATTGGAATCCTGCACTTTTTTTACTTATAAATATTTCCTAAACAATTTTTAGTATCTATATTTGTTTGGAATACATAAGAAAATGAATAACAGCTCCTTTATATTTTTAGATATATAAGGCTTGTTGAAAATATATAACGTGATCGAAGATATTTTGAATAAATTTAATAATGTAGTAGTGTCGAACTTATGTACTTCCATAGCATCATAAATGTAAGGTAACTGATAACATTTATTATTTGGTTAGCATTGTAAACGGAGTGTTATAGAAAACAACAGTCTTACTAGTAGATTAATTATGACAATTGAACTCAGAATTTGTCATCCAATACTATGCGACATACTGATCAGAGAACAAAAAGAATTTTTATGAAATAGGCGATTTTCTGCACTTGTTGCACAATATACTATTTTAATTTTTACATTCATAAGGGAATCTAATTTATCCTTTTTATTTTTTATTTAGTTATACGCGTATAGTATTTACTTCATTATGAAATATGTAAGCACATTTAATATTTTTATTCTATTAAGAATGTATCAATAATAAACATATCTACCAGGTGTTTATCATATAAAGTAAATATGAGAATGTTGTGAAAGTGCTTTCTATATTAAGTCAAAGATAAAATATTTTTCCTCGTATGAGAAATGAGACTATGCGTGTACCGGTATGACCATTGGAATTTTACTCTCAAGCGTGAATTAATTCCCATACTCTAGTGTATATCGTATACGTTTACGTACCAACAATATCCAATAAAATTTCATTCCTTCTCACTAATCAATTAACCGGAGAAAAAACAGTCAACATGGCTTGAAAAAATGTGAATACCAATCAGTGATAAATGCCGAGCCGTAAACGAACCAATGCGAGATATAAACGGGGAATAAATCAACAGATAGAGTCATAAAAACGCGGGTTTCATTATGCGAAAATGCGTTTATAATTGCTATCGAATTCTTAATTTTATCAATTAAACTAATGAGAGCAGTGCAGCCATGCTGGATGTGTGTGTGCGTGTGTGTGTGTACGCGCTGTAACAGACGTCCATTTATTCCGGAGTCTCCTGCGTGACTTGTGAGATTAAATGGTTTTTTTGTTCTGGGTTTTTTACAACAGTTTGATCTGATTCGAACAGACTCATCTGGATCTTTTTTCTCGCGTTTCATTACCTTAAATGCTACTGGAACTCGAGTTTCAGAATGGCGCAGTTGTTTTGTGCAAGCACCAAGAATATCCTCAACATTTCTTCAACATCACTTCAATACGAATTACACTCGAGACGTAACTCTATTTCTACATATGTTACATACGTAAGTAAATTCAGAGCATATATGAATATAAATATAAAATATATTAATTAAACAAACGTATTGTCTAAATTAACTTAATTGTAATTTCACATTCAAACCTTTAAATTTTTTTATAATTTTGTAATAATTATATTGATAATTTATAAACTAGTTTCAGTGACAGAGTATGATCACAGATGTTTAAGAATTAATAGGAAATTAAATATATGTAATTGAAATAACTATCGAAAATTTGTATAAATTACAATGAAGAACTAAGACAGATTTGAAACATAAAAGATAATTTTAATTTTATTAATAATAATAAATCTGTAGTGCAAAGACGTAGATATAAACTTTTTACCGAAATGTTTTTTCTAAATGAATTAATAATAATATTAGTAACACTACCTGCAAATGTACCTACAGCTCAAAGTAGCTTTTCTACATTAAGGAAATTAAATTCCCTTAAAGGAGTAGGAGCCTTCATTATTTATTTGAAAGGAATTTGATAATTTATTGTTGTCTTCTTGATATATGTATGACATGTTATGTTTATAAGATAATTAGTAATGTTTGTCGTATAGAAAATAATTACCAATTTAAATATATTTTTATGAATTGTTATTATAATTTTTGGAATAAAATATAAAATATTGTAACTTTATGTTAACGTTATCTCATCCTTGCTTTGAACACATCTTTCCACTGTATGTAAATTTCATCTGCGTACTTGTAGAAATTTTACGTACATTTCAGTATTAGGTACTGAGATGACAATTTTACCTTTGTATTTCTAGACAAGTTATCTTCCATATTATTGTGCAATTCAGACACTGCAATATTTACTTTGGATATTCTTTATTCAGATTGAGTCCAAAAACTAATCAACCTCCGATTTACACCTCATTTTAAATTACCGCATAATTTAAATTTAAAAATGTGCAATTATAATTTATTCGGCAATATTTCTCTTGCAGCAAGATTTCAATCATTTTGTCACGAATAAGTGCAATTAGCACACATCCACTCTACTTGCAAATGCTGCCGGGGCGTATGGAAAATGGAAAAATCAGTCAACGTTGGCGCTGGGATGAAGGGCATCGCTCATTTGCGTCACGCACCAATTGCCGATAGCGACCTGCGGCATTTGTCCGCGTCTGGCAAATGTATGCAACGGTCAAGTTGGCCGTGATGCCTGACATGTTCACACACACCCAATGAATATGGATACGCGCTTCAAAATTACACAACGCATGCCTCATTTATAAAAACTGTGCAGGGGTTCGTATAAACACCCAGTCAACATTTTTAATAAATCGGGATGACAGTTTTAATGGTTCATGCTTTTTCCATTAACACCTATGAAAAATTGAATTTCATTATATGATATACATAGCATATGTTGACTATAGTTAGATATTATAGAAAGAATAATGATGACGCCACATAACGTCAAAGTGGATCTAACACAGTCACGAAAGTGATAGATATAAGGTTTGTTCCAACTAAATATTCACAACGGTTTGTGATTACTTCATGTATTAGTTCATGTGCTTAAAAATTAAACAACGCACGCCTCATTTATAAAAACTGTGCAGGGGTTGATATACACACCCAGTCAAACATTTTTAATAAATTGGGATGACAGTTTTAATGCTTCATGCTTTTTCCATTAATACCTATCAAATATTCAATTTGATTATATGAAATGCATAGCATATATTAACTATATAGTAGTGGGGGAAAAATATTGATGACGTCACGAAACGTCGAAGTGGTTCTAAATAGTCACGAAAGTGATAGATATAAGGTTTGTTCCAACTAGATAGTCCTGACGGTTTGTGATTATTTTTTGTATCAGTTCATCCGCTTAAAAAATTACACAACGCATGCCTCATTTATAAAAACTTTGCAGGGGTTCATATACACACCCAGTCACATTTTTAATAAATCGAGATGAGAGTTTTAATGGTTCATGCTTTTTCCATTACCACCTAACAGAAATTCAATTTGATTATATGAAATGCATAGCATATATTAACTATATAGTAGTGGGGGAAGAATATTGATGACGTCACATATAGTCGAAGTAGTTCTAAACAGTCACGAAAGTGATAGATATAAAGTTTGTTCCAACTAGATATTCCTGATGGTTTGTGATTACTTCTTGTATCAGTTCATCCGCTTAAAAATTACACAATGCATGCCTCATTTATAAAAACTTTTCAGGGGTTTCGTATACACACCCAGTCCGACATTTTTAATAAATCGGGTTGACAGTTTTAAGGGTTTATGCTTTTTCCATTAACACCTATGAAAAATTGAATTTCATTATATGATATACATAGCATATGTTGACTATAGTTAGACATTATAGAAAGCATAATGATGACGTTACATAACGTCGAAGTGGATCTAAAACAGTCACGAAAGTGATAGATATAAGGTTTGTTCCAAATAAATATTCATAACGGTTTGTGATTACTTCATGTATCAGTTCATCTGCTTAAAAATTAAACAACGCATGCCTCATTTATAAAAACTTTGTAGAGGTGTATAATATACCTATAAATATATATACCGCTGGAAAGGACAGAGAGATGGGCCAAACATCACAGTGCAGACATATATATGTTTGCACCGTTGTCAAGTTTGTGTGCTTTGAGTATGCGCCGATTATCTGTCATTCTATTGGTCAAGAATTGCTTCTTCGAATTTTGAATATGAATATATCTATGAACTGAATTTTTGTTGTTTCGTTTTTCAGTATTACGGATGTATTTTTAAATAAGTATTATTTGCAAATTTCTAACTCTTTCTGTCCCTTTGTATGTATTGAAATTTTGATACGTTAATAATGTACTACAGTTATATTAATATTTCGCAGTTGTTCAAATTCAGATTTTCAAATGTTTTTGTATTTTTATTCTTAATTTTAGGAAGTGTTCAATTTTTAATTATATTGCTGTAATCCTATAATAAAGGTTAATATAATCTTTTTTGAAAAAAACATAACGTTAATCTTACCTGCCATAGTAAATTAAGAAATGTAATTTTCTAACTTTGTGGTACTCATTTTTCTGAAGATGCAAATAAAAACAATTCTCATTTAACTCTGTTAAATAATTCAAAATAATATACATATTCATATTTCAATACATTTCAAATATTTTAAACAGGCACGGTTACTTTGCGCACGCGCTTTAGTGTGACTACATACTGAGTGACAAGGATAGAGATTATTATGTTGGTGACACTTTCCTCTCACGGGAGAGATAGCACTCTAGCGGTATATATATTTATAGGTATATTGGGTGTATACACACATCCAGTCAAACATTTTTAATAAATCGGGATGACAGTTTTAATGGTTCATGCTTTTTCCATTAACACCTATGAAATATTTAATTTGATTATATGAAATGCATAGCATATATTACTATATAGTAGTGAGGGAAGAAATATGATGACGTCACATAAAGTTAAAGTGGTTCCAAAATAATCACGAAAGTGATAGATATAAGGTTTGTTCCATCTAGATAGTACTGACGGTTTGTGATTACTTCATGTATCAGTTCATCCGCTTAAAAATTACACTATGCGTGCCTCATTTATAAAAACTTTGCAGGGGTTTATATACACACCCAGTCAAACATTTTTAATAAATAGGGATGACAGTTTTAATGGTTCATGCTTTTCCCATTAACACCTATGAAATATTCAATTTGATTATGTGTAATGCACGGCATATGTTGACTATAGTTCATTTTTCCTGTGGTATAAATCAAATGAATAGTGGGGGAAGGTGTCTGATGACGTCAAATAAGGTTTGTTCTTACTAGATATTCCTGACGGTTTGTGATTAGTTCATGTACCGTGATCTATATATATGTAAATAGATCCGGTACGTGTTCTTGTTGGAACGAATTGAGGATTGATACTAAATCGTCTATGACAATACTGGCAGATTTATAAAAAAAACTCACTGACACCTTTACAAATACCTAATTTTTAAACTTAAATACAATTAGGAGGTTAATTAAATTAAATTAAATTGTCAAAAGTTCTGACTAACAGTAAATTTTGACATTTACTTTCATTGGAAAACATAAGTCCTTCTTCCTGTTCGTTAACGCTTTTTATCCCGTCAGTAAGAAATAGATTCACTGATTAAAGAAACGCTTAATTTTCTTAAAAGGCGCACACATCTGTATGACAAACACAGTACCGTAGATATACTATTTGTTATTTCTAATTTTGCACAATAATGACATAAAGTCTAGCACAAGAAAAATGAACTATATTAGATATATAATGTGTTGAAAACATTCGGAACTCACTATAAGGTAAAAAATAAGAAAATGTTATTCTGTCGCTTTATTATCTAACTTTGATTATTTCCAAAACTTATAATCCCGTTGTGTAGAGTTAAAACAAACCAAACAACAGTATTAAACCAAAAATTGTGTTGACAAACGCAAAATATCCCAAAAATACTCATTTTTGTGCCCAAAATTTTGATTTTGGGAATTAGCGTACATTGAGAGATCTCGACGCGCTGATTTCAAATTTTCAGACGGAATTTAATTATCTCTTTTCGTTCCTGAGATATTTGTTGGCAAAGTTGCACCTCAAAAAAGTGGGTTTTTTGGCTATATCTCTGAAATGTGTATAGATACAATGTTAAAGATTACACCAGTCGATTCTACAGGAAAAGTTACATAAAGAAATGTTTTCTCCACATATACGTTCTTTGGAACTATTTGGTGAAAAATAAGAAAATCGAAAAAACCTAAATTTTAAAATTTCTTCAAGGAACTTTTTTACTCCAAAACTTTTTATTTTTTAGACTTAAGTAAATATCAATGAGCTGATTTCAAATTTTCAAACCGAATTGAATTATCTGTTACCGTTCTCGAGATATTTGAGGTCAAAGTTGAATTTTGGCATTACCTAAAAAAACCGGTTTTTTAGGTATATACCTTTAAGAGTTAGGTTTACGACTTCGGCGACCTCACCAATCAATTCTACGGGCAAAATTACATAAGTATACCAATTTTTATATTTTTATTCCACAGGATACAATTTTTAGAGCGAAAAAACGAAAATGGCTAAAATCGAAAAAATTGCCTGATGAACCCCTTGCGATTTTTTCGATTTTTGGCCATTTTCAGTTTTTTCCTTCTAGAAATTCTATCCCTCGAGATAAAAATCCAAAAATTGGTACACTTATGTAATTTTGCCCGTAGAATCGAATGGTGTGGTCGCCGAAACCTAACCATTTAAGTGGTATACCTAAAAAACCTAATATTTTAGGTATAACTTTGAACTCAAATATCTCGAGAACGGGAAGAGATAATTGAATTCTGTTTGAAAATTTGGAATCAGCTCATCGGTATCTACTTAAGTCTAAAAAATGAAAAATTTTGGAGACAAAAAGTTTCGAGACGAAAAATAAAAATTTAGGTTTTTTCGTTTTTCACCTAATCGTTCCAAAGAACGTATATGTGGGCAAAACATTTCTTTATATAACTTTTCCCGTAGAATCGAATGGTAAAGTTGTTGAGATTGTATCTATACTCATTTTTTAAATATACTAAAAAAATACACTTTTTTGAAGTACTACTTTGAGAGCAAATATCTCCGAAACGAAGAGACATAATTAAATTTCGTTTGTAAATTTGGGTTTAGTATAGTCAATTCTTCAAAAAATATTTCAAACAAAATTTTGTAAAATTTGAAAATTTTTGAGCTAAAAATTCAAAATTTTTAAATATTTTCGAGTTTATGCAAAAATACAGCATCAGCAGCTTTGGAAATTACTTTCCCTATTATCACTATTTAAATAAACTATTATGTTATTAATCATTAACTTTATAAACTAACTTTTAAAAAGAAGAAAATATATCGTTTGTATAATTTATTGTAAAGTCACACTAAACATCAAAATCTGATTTTAATAAATAATATAAAGAGGTATTTATAAAATTGTAATATTCATACATTATATTCCTAGACGAGGTTTATTAATCACAGGTACGAATAGATATCTAGAAATATTTCAGCTCATATGGAACAATATACCGTTTTATAAAACTTGTATAATAATGTACTATTAAGTACTATAAATAAAAGGAATCACATGTATAAAGTGGAATATTTAAGAAAAAATACGGAATACACTAACATATTATTATTCCTATAAAATAGGTAATTTTATTATATACATGTACATGTAAAATGTAAATTTAAGTGAAAATAAAAAGTTTTTACAGACAATACCTATTATTTTGAATTATAGTTTTTATATTTTGTATGTAATGAAATTTATATTAATAAATATTTATCATAATGAGTAATAAACATAGTTCATAATAATAAATGGGAACAATAAAGCATGCAGCCTATTAAAGCAAATTATTATTATATAAAGGAAAGTGTAAAGTTCAGTTAATGTCTACACTTATATAAAAATCTCCGTCATGACATATGGTGTTTTCAGCATATAATAATCATTTAGGAGAAATATTAGCAGACATGAACACATATTGCAAAGTAAAGTGTTAGTAATTGTTTACTCAAATGCTATGAAATTATGATTGCAGTGAATTAGGTATTATATTTCCTGACAATTAACTGTATAGTCACGTACTTTATGCTAAATGATGTGCAATTTAATAAATGAACTGGCATTTAAATGTAATTTGTTCAATTAGACGAATCGTCTGTGCCTAAGGTACACACTCAAATGAAACGTTTTTAAAATGTTTACACTTATTCAAATAACACATATTACCCTGATATGCAATGCAAATATGATTCGCTACTGTAATACACAATTATTACAGTTGTACGCTACAATTAAGACGATTACGATTTCCCTGTATAATTTGCAGCGCTGAGTTCTGGATTTCCAATTTCATGGCGCTGCACAATGGTTAGCAGAAGGAATAACCTCCATCTTTAACACGTATTTGTCAGTTTGAAACGACGATTAGTCTCTGCCAAATTTTTCTATCCTGGTACAATATCTTTTTTTACTTCATCCAGGTGTATAATTTTCTCACGTTCCTGCCTTTCAAGTTTTTCTTCGTAGCTTGCACAACTGTCAATCACAGAACAATCTTTAGGAACTTGTTTTTTATGGCTTGCATAATTGAATTGTTTTTTAAAGGCCGAATGCAACAATGATTAAATATTAATCGAAATTTTAACTTCAATGTTAAACACTACATTCAAAATTTATTTTGATACAATATTATCTTTTTAATAGCAGATTAGAATTTAACTGTATTGGTATATTTTTTCAATTACTGCTTAATATCAGATTAATCTCCTAAAATTTAATTTGCGTAAGTGTAACATAAATAATTGTATATATGTTTATTCCCACAGTAATTACAAAAAAGTACAGAAAAATAAGAATTAAATTTTAAATCGTGATTTCACCGGACAAAGGGCCAGTTTTACAGTGGCAGCATAAACTTGATCCTGAGTTAAATTTTGGTTTACTTAGGTTTTAGGAATCCAAATTCATTCATCCTAAGAATGCGTTATTATTAACAGTAAGATATTTATTTTTATTATTTATTTTATTCTCGACAATAGTTTATAGTTTTTAGACGGTAGCGTTTTCTTTCATCCATGCTAGATGATTATTATATGTAGGTTTAATAATCCAAAATATTATTTTGCGGACTCCAAACGGTCCCCAAAATAACGATTTCGGCATGTGTTTACAAAAAAATGTATTTATGTTTTAATAAAATGTTACTGTTTATTAAATGCGAGTAAATATTGTTAAATATGTAATGTCCGCCTGTGCATTTGGAGCTGCTGTAGTAATACCACCACTGCACAACAAAACAATACTTTAATTATTATTTTTTATTCCCTTGAATATAATGATCTAAACATTTTTATAATGCCCTTGTTACTTCTTAAACCTTATGCGGAACGATAACTTAAATTTATTATTTTCGTGCATTTAACATGAAGCAGCATATGTTTTGTTATTTGAAAAAAAAAATAATATTGAATATTTACATATAAATATCATCCAAGTTTTCAGAACTTTTCGGCTACAGATTCATTTGCAAACATTTATTAATGAATGCATCATTTTTCTTCTGTTTTCTGGTGAATACAGACATTATTATGTTCCCAGCTAAAGGTAAAAAATTCAGTGTGTCCCTTAAAATCAATCAAGTGCGTCTCGGCAGAGAAGTCCGCAGTCCGGACAGTCCAAGAAACACTTCTTCGAAATATTAATGATCGCGTCCATTTGGGGCATGGTGGTATCATCAAGATAACAAATTAGTGTACATAACGGCAGCCTAATGGCAACATCTTCATCCTTACGCCCCCCGGAGCATTTGTAAACCTAACCTAAACATCGGAGCATCGGAGCTCCCTGACAGCTGACGGCTGATTGGCAAGCTGCGAGTCTGATGAGAAACACCGAGATCTTTATTATCTTCCATCTCCAGATATTTCATTCTCCATGCGATATTGCTCCGTGTAGTCTTATTGTGACACATTCCGATCTTTGTACAACGCCTCATGTGGCCAATTGGATCCCACCGAGTTTATTTTTTTGTAATGAGTTTTGATATTAGATCCCCGGGAAAGAATGAAGCGTTTGATTAGAAAAGGGAAATCAGAATACAAGGATACTCCGGTTTATCAATCAAAACTGAAAGAGATTGCTATGGAATGTTGCAGAGATAAATTACTGTTTTATATACAGACCTACACAAGAGATTTATTGAAAAACAAAATATACTCATCTATAACACAATAACCTTTTATATAGACACAAATAATATGTAAATATAGAAAGCGAAATTAAAATTGTTCATATTATTGTATCTACAACATTTAGATTTTTACTTGGATCAAAATCAAATATGGAAACCGAAAACTTATACGAAAAATATTAATATGTACAACATAAGAAGAAAATTAATCATTTACGAAATTAATTTAATTTTTATTGCTAAAATATATACTAAACTATACTAATACTTAAACAACTTACAATATTAGCAGAAACAGTAATGAAACCGAAATTTATTTTCAAAAACCCGTTACCGATAACCGAAACTCTAAAATTTTTCCGTTCGAGTCTCTGATGTTTACCGACCGCAATGCAGATTTGAATATTTTAAGATTTAAATGGATATTTCTGAAATATGGTTTTTAAAATACATTTTGATTATTTTGAGCATGTTGTCTGTCAGGTCCATCCATTAGTCCGGATATATATATTTGCACATGTAGAGCAAATTAGACTAACAAATTCTAAATTTAAACCTGGGTTTTTTGTCATCATTGGAATGTCCATCTTATGGTAAAAAGTTTGTTTGTAAAAATTGGTCAACCGGAAGTGAAAGTTTATTTTTGTCATTTTTAAAATTATCGAAATGTACAGTAACTGATAAAAATTTCGAAATTTCTACTAAATTGACATAAAAAACAATAATTTTTGACATGTTTATCGTATACATTATTATTTTAGCGTAAATATTTGGTACCTATTCTATATTACTGTTATCTTAAATTGTGATCATAAAATTATAGTAACTGTCATATTTTTAAGATCTTTAGATAATTGTAGATACATTTCTTACTAAAATGACATTTATCACATAATATAGTAATATAGATCCGTACTATTTCATAAGCTATGGAATATTTACTAAGGATTTAGTAAATAAAATGTAAGGTATAATATAATGTATTTATGTATGTAAATGGGTGAAGTAATTGAAGAAATATTATGTAAATGGAATAATTGAAGAGATTTCGATAGTAGATTCGTTCCTTATCCCAATTCCTCATTGGTATATCACGTTGATTACCCCCGTAATCACCCAAAACCAACAAAGAGCAACAAACAGCCTCACAAAAAGAACATTTATAAACAACCGAAAATTCATATGCCATCAGGTTGGAACATTTAGGGCGGCAATTATTTCTAAAACCGAAGCTATTCTACAAAATTCGGAACTTGTGTGGCGTCACGCAAACGCGTCGTTAGTGATGGCCCGGCGATGTTTCATTGTTCCTGCCTCCCCCCTCCCCCCCGGCTAGAGGTGTTCTCAATCAGCAATGCCGTGTATAATGAACTTTGTACCGACTTGAGGAACTCAGCCAGTGCGTGATATCCCAGTGATTAACGGCTAAACAGGAGTTTGTTTTGCTGATGGAAGAGGTATTTACAAACGAGGTTACCCAGCGGATAGAAAAGGATAGCGACAACGTTTTTAACTTTAAGAAGGCACAAATATTTGTACTATTCATTAAATGTGTTGCAACAAAAATAATATTTTTGTTTTGATAAATAAAAGGACCAGGAGCACAATTATTAAATTATTTTTTTTATCGAAATCGACACTACAGTATACGTTATCACTCCACGAATTCAGCCAATTTAATAGCTAAAGTAAAACTTTTCAGACTCTTATGTCAATATTTGACTTTACAGACTCTGAATTAACCTATATTTAATAGTATTATGTTTTTGCATATATATTAGTCCCTTATATAAATAACTCTTTGCTTATTGATTCAGATGCAGAATTTTATGCTCTGAAATTATTTATTTGAAGCCCTTCTATCTAAAATAATTAGGGAAGCAGGAAATTACGAAAATATTGTTTTAAATGTTAAATTTCTATGTTCGGATTTTCGAGTCACCACCCTGTATAAATAATCCACGGCTTGTATCTACCGACTACATCGTTATTATTAAATCTACATAATACAAATGCATTTTATTAATTATTACAGATAATAGTCAAATATAGCAATAAGATTCTCTTAGTTATTTTCTGGCACATATGGTACATATATTTTTAAAGTAATTGTAGTTCAAAAACATCACCATAGATGACACAATACCATGTTTCTCACTTTCTGTTCAAAGTTTCATACAAAATTATAATTTTGATATAATACTTAAATATAAAATCAAACGGCCAAAATTTCAAAATCATCCAGTTCAGCCACATGTTCATTCGCCTATGTTCAAACAGACCAATCAGAAAACACTTGAGGCATGCCTCAATACTCCCTTTAAGTAGGTAGTGCAGCGAGAGAAAAATCGATAAACACTGTAAGCATTGTACAAACAGCACAGTCGTACACACACATTGATGAAGTTCGAGGCAGGAGAATTTTTGCCTCTGCACTTTTGTAGTCGACACTACGCTAGGCGCACGAATGATTTATTCGACAGTATATATTAGATAAAAAAAACTAGTGAGAATTTGAAAACTAGATCTTCTGGACTCATGGCACGCTAAAATTTAATTTTTTTCTACTCGTTTTGTATGGTGAGGCACTGCCTCATCTGCCTCCCCTGACGAACCGCCACTTAGTAAAATATACACAACTATGAAGTAAGCTATAGAGGCAACCTGAGTAAGTATTAAATTAGGCATTTTAAAAGAGCATCACAATTTATGAGCTAATAATTGAAATGAAAAATGAAACAGAAACCTATGTATAATCTCCAATCAATACCAACGCAACCAGCAACCATCTCAGCTACCCAGCTACCAACCATCCCAGCAACCATGATGCGCTTCCCATCATCAATCACGGAGTGTGGTAGCCGAGCCGAGCGCCCAGCGGCTGGTATTGAGAAGCGATTAGGTCGGCCGCACGGGCCGGCGGTTGGACGGTGTAAATGATGCGGTGGCCCCGCCCAGCTCTCATTAGCGAGCGGCGGGGAGATGGGAAACCAATCCCCGGCCAGCCAGCAAGTAATCACCGGGGTATTGTCACCGAGACGATTCGCGAATGTACAATCACTAAACCTAAAAATATTTGTTTTTAATGTAGAATGTCACAAAATAAACAAAAAATTCTTGGGCAGTACTTGTTCAAATTTTGTGCCACCTAGCCAAAAATATTTTCCCGATTCCCTGAGTTGTATTAACAGGTACATAATTGATGGTCTGAGGTAGTTCGAGAAGTAGGCACGTTCCGGCTCGTGTTGAGCTAATCCTGAACATTATTAGGTGAACAACTTTATATATCTTGTAGGTAAATGAAACTTACTGAATGTCAGTCAACAAAATTGAGGCTGAGATTTAGAAATAAAAAAAAATTGTTGACTGACAGCCAGTAATTTTCATTTTCCTACAATTATCATCCCAGTCAAGAAGTCTCATTACCCATAAAAATTTCTGTTTTCAATGTACAATGTCAAAAAATAAACAGCATACTCTTCGACAGTATTTCCGAACTGCCTAAGTTGTATTATCAGGTACATAATTGATGGTCAGTGTTAGATCAATAAGTAGGCGCGTTCCGACTCTTGTTGAGCTAACCCCGAACAATATTAGGTCAACAATACTTTAAGTGCAGAGTAGCTTATTTTTCGTCTTCGGCAGTTCTTCTTCAAATTTTGTGTCACCTACCCGAACTTATTTTCTTGACTCCCTGAGTTGTATTAACAGTGATGGTCAGTGTTAGATCAATAGGTAGGCGGGTTCCGAGCTAATTCTGAACAATTAGGTCAACAACTTCAGATGTAAAGTAGCTTACTTTTCTTCTAGCTTCTATCTAACGTCACTATGCTCAGTAAATGATTTGAGCTTAATTAATAAATAATAATAGTTCAGGTCTTTATTACGGTTTGAAAAAATTATGCGGTAAAGAAAACGCCACTTTAGAGACATTGCCCTGAATTTTTTTTACGAAATCAGCGCCCCATAAGTTTCTATAACACTGGTTTTAGAACTTTCTTAAAAAAAATAAACAAATTTTGTTCATTACGACATTTTTGCAAATAACTTACATGTTAGGAGCAAACTCCTATTTCCAGTTGATTAATACTAGTATATATCAACCTGTGACTGTGACATTGAAATTAGATGTTTGAATAAGAAGTTTCTGCAGAATTTACTTTACAAGTGTTTATAAGCTTGGAAAAGAGAATAAATCGCGTTAAAAATAGCCACATTTAATAATTGAATTTTTTAATAATTTTCACAACTGATAAAAATTTATATTTTTCTTCTTCTTCTTCTCTACACCAACCAACACCAACACTACTAAAACGTATGTTGTCATCATATATAGCAAAGACGTACTTTGAAGCATTGTCTTTGTATAGAAATACCAATTATGATATGTCACTTGTTATCACTTTTCGAAATAACCTCGAATAAGTGTGCCAAAATAGACAATCTCTGATGCGCTATCTGTGTTTGAGACGTACATTTATCTACAGTGTTATCTCACTTGCAATCACCTTTAAACATAACCTCGAAAAAACGCACTGAATATAAAAATTTGTCATTATTATTAAGAAAACTTCATAAATTTAGTAAAGACGTCGTAAGTAATATTAGACAACTATTAACAAAAAATTAATTTTCTGTGTAATTTTTTTAAAAGTAACTAAGAGTAAACATTGCACTTATGTACAATTAGTGACGAAATATTTATGTTTGTTTATTTTAAATTGTTATAATTTTGCTGATAATAGATAAGAAATGAAATTAATGTCATTATCATTTTCTCACATTTTTTGCGACTTTTTTCACAAAATGTGCACTTATGTACCATTAAGAATTTCTTGCACCTCCCCTTATGCCGGTCCTGATGTGAAATAAATGCTTCCTACACCACGATTTGCCGTTCAAGGAAAAGATTTGAGGGTCCTTTGTGAAATCTGATGACTCGAAATTTCTAAATCATTAACTCATTTGTGTGGAATTCAGGTGTCTCCAACATCTGAAATGCGATTCCCAGAACAATTTCCTTTCATCATTACGCCGTAATCGATGACTTAAAAAAATTGTACCTGGCATTTTCAAGTAAAATAATAATTTCTATATTTTATATTACTATCTCAGTATTCTATCTAGAAATATTTCAATAAAAGGAGAGTATTTTCGATATATCAAATTCAATTTCAGTAATGTGTTGTACATTTATATGTAATCATATAAATAATCTAACAGGAATAAAGGTTACTTAAAGATATTACTATATACAATTTACCTAATAGTTTCCAAACGAAAACTACAACAATCAATATGAACTTACCTTTCTACCTATAGTTCATAACAATTTGTTTTTGTTTTAGTATAGTAGTATAGTAGTATAGTATATTACAAAACAAGTATCAGAACACAATTTTCGGCAATGTGTTTTACGTATTTTTTTAAATTTTATATATTTTCAAGTAAAATTATTACACTGGTATTATTTTATTTCGTAAAAATCTAAATAGTAATAAAAAAGTAAGTAAAATAAATCAATAAAATTTTCAATATAATAAGTGAAGCTAAACAGAAGTATTGTGACCTTTTTTTAAAATTTAATTATTTTTTCATACATATCGAATAATTATAATAATTATTTTTTTTTTTAACTCTGAAATTATTTTTCAATGTAAATTTACTTACAAATTATTGTTTCGGGAAAAGTACATTGGAACATATATACAAGTATGTGACTATAATTAAATATAAATACAAATAAATATAGACAGATATAATAAAAGCAACCATTTGTTTAGCTTCTTTAATGTCTAATAATATTCTTTAAAATCTTTTACCTAAGTTTTAAGTCAACGATCAAGTACAAAAATATGGTATATTATTTACGGATATATTCTACGAATAGAAGAATAAAATTGGCACACTCAAAATAAAGTTAACATGTAATTTATTATTTACCGTAATTTCTTTGTGGAGCATGAGACAGAAATTTTATGTTTCATTGCCAATTTTGTTTGTGCTTTTTATAATGAAGCTTGGCAAGTAAACATCTGAAAAATAACTACGACATGATATGTTTATTTCACATAAATTCGATTTTAATACTTTCCCAATACTGAAATTCACAAATACTTATTATATTATTTATTCTTCTTGACTTAAAAGATTGCAGGAATTATGTTTTTCTGATGGGATTTTAGCAAGTAGATAAATTTTTGCTATTTATTTTAAAAAAGGTATACATTTTCTATATTATAATAACTATATTACATTTAGTATATAGGGTGGCTGTTAATTTTTTTTTTTACATTTGATCCCTATATACGAGTATACCTTTCCTTTTAGGTAATTAAATAAAATTTATTAATTTAGACAAAATCATAGACTTATGCCCAGTTGCAGAAAGGCTAATCAAAAAAATCACTGATTAATTTGTTGTTGTTACCATGGCCACGTAATAAAAATACATTGCTGTCAAAAAATTAATCATTATTCAGTTTTGATGAACGTTTCTGCAAGCCGACATTAGAAAAAAATATCGAAAATTATAATCAATATAATTTTTTCGTCGATACGAATCGGGTCAAAATAAGTAATTTTGAACATCCTTAATGTAGAAGAGCTAAATTCAGACGTAGTCATATTTGTAGGTAGTATTATTAATACTGTTAATAATTTATTTTCTAATAAATAAATATCAGCACCAAGTTGTTTCAGAACTTCATTTGCACTGATGGAAAAATCAGATTCATTAAAAAACAGGCAGTGTTTCTACAATAATATTTCGGCAAATAGTTTTTGTTCTTGAAATTTCTGCTCAAATTAAACAATCTTTATTATGTCTCTGTATAAGACGCCTTTGCGCTCCAGATTTATTTATTATTATTCCCGATATTTAATTTTAAAATAACTATAATAGACATATGTGATGGACAAGCAAAATAAGATTGTATTAACAACAAAATAAAGAACATAAATATAATAACATAAAATATTCTAAAATTTAAAACTGCAATCTTTAATTTTAACATAAAAGGCGCAAAATAAAAAATGAATAATCGACTATTTTCTATTGAAGGGTTGGGCCACTCCGTTCGCATCATGTTGTCTTCTCACAAATAAAATGACAATTAAGAAATTTGTTGAATATTCACTAATATTTACAATTTGGCAGACATAGAAACATAACGTATAATTTATCATTTTTGTATTTTTTCGTTGCTGATAAAATATGCGTGCTCCAGTTTCCATTAAAATTTTTGAATTTTAATAATTGTCAAAGGTTGGCTTGATAAATGGGGATTAGCTGGTATAAAAGTGTGACAAATAACAAAAGTAATTCCTTCCTACATACATGCGGTGTCATACGTATACGTGTATGCATATGGTACAACTTATTTAAATGCATCTCTCGCCTTCTAAGGCAAGATAATCTGTTCAGTGTTTACTTTAGAATATAACTATAGGATATTTATTTATGCAAAACTCTGGTACAGGTCGTTTATCAGCGGACTTTCATTTTCTGGCATGAGCGCTTACGCCGGGCTCCGTCACTGACAATAACAAATCACTTCTATTTTTCTTCAGAAAGCATGCGACATTCGAAACACACTAGCGTGCACACACACCAGCTCTCACGGACACACACAACTTCTAATGTCATTGAAAATTATTGCTTTTGGATAAGGCGGCTGCGACTACAGAGATTGCATTGCGTGTGATGGAACAGATCAAACGATGTAACACAATATAATCAATGAAGTAATTAACCAGTGTCACTTTTTTACAACAGGTTTCTTAATAACTAAATAGGCATTGGGTAGTAAAATATCTTTAGTTTTATGAATGGTTTGTTGTCTAATAGATAGGGAGAAGTGATATGTGGAATTATGATAACATCTTTGACAATTTCACTCTCCAAACTAATTAAGCTAAACATATAAATACGAAATTACAAAGTACATATGGATACCCCACATTTGGTAATAAACTTTTATAATGTACTATAATGTATTTAACATTACATAAAAGTACAGAATTACTGTTGATTCGTATATTCGGTGCCTAGGTTTGAGAGAACTTCTGCTCTAATCAAGAATCTGTAATACCTAAATATAGAAAACCTAAGAATTCATCAGCTTACACCTTATTAGTCTCACATAACGTACCATCTTATCTTTAAAACTCCTCCATATATTTCTAAAAATATATATTATTCAGAACCAATATACACACATTTTCGGACAGTACACCTTTTTGTTTCAAAATGATAACAATCCAATAATTTTTTGCTAATCTGAAAATACTTTTTTCTACGACCATTAACATATTTGCTTGTTGTATGTTTGTTATTGCTACGATACATATGTTTACATATTGTAAACAACATAGACAAGGTAAGGTACAAATTCATACCGAACAGTTCTTTCTCATTTCTATATATGGACAAATGCCACTCTATTTTGTACTATTTTCACGGTCATATACTAAATTTAAATGTGTTTTTATATTATTTTTTTATTTAAGTTTTAAGTGTAATAATAGTTAATGCTGAACTATGCCCAGGCACCTCGTAACATAAATGTGTACTTTTTAAACAGAAGTTATTAGTAAATTCCTAATATTACAGGTATACTCTTTATATTTTTATTTTAATATATTTTCATAAGGTTTATATGTATATTAATATACTTAACACTAAATTACTTATTAATTAACTTAAATTATTATTATTATTAATATACTTAACACTAAATTACTTATTAATTAACTTAAATACTAAATCTTTAGTATTAAGAATATTTAGAAAGAAGCAACAGAAAAGAAAAAATGTGCAATCATATCTCTTCCAAAATACAAAAAAATATGATAATTTCCCACAGTTAATGTCCAAGTAATTTTGTTTCCATATTACGTATGTCAAAATATTCTGCTTGTTACAAATTATTTCCGTTTGTAATTTATATTGAAAACAATAATAAAATTAGAAAACCAAAGTTAATGTAGCTTGAAATTGTTAGGAGAACAGCACTCAAACCAAATTCCACTACTACTATCTGTGTAATTAACACGATATTCATTATTCATTTTTAAAAGCTAAAACTCTTTTTAAATTTTCGAAATAATGTGAGAATAAATTAATATTTCATCCTTCATGTGGAGAACTATTTAAATTTACTAGGCTTTGTACATATTTTATGGAAAACTTAGCTCATTTGTTAACTATTATAAAGTGAACAAGGCAAGGCGAGTAAGTGATTGATGGAACTACGTTATATGTTTCTGAACTTGGGACATTATTGGTAAAAATAAAACACATTAAGCATATTACTTTAATATAAACGTTTCTCAAAAACTTTTACATTAGGCAAATTTCATTTCCACTGATAAAATAAGTGTATCATTAGCATTAGAAATAAAAAGAAACAGTAGCGTAATAACATGAATTTCGTAAGGAAAATATAATTCTAGTTTTAGAAATAAAATATAATAAATTATAATACTTTTACATTAAACATAACTGGAATAAAAAAATAGGTAATAGTTCACTATAAAGTTTATCAAGTAAATATCTTAAGTATCTGTACTTTTGTGTGCGAAAATAAGATCTTATATTTTGATACAATTTTCATAAATTTTCGAAATTTTTAAGAATTTATACTATAGTCTAGCTATTTTTAATGTAATTTATGCCTGTTTTTTATATGTAAATATTCTGACAGCAGTGACACAACCACCGAAAAGGGCATATGTCCCTATAACGGTGCGGGTGTAACAACACCCGATTTATTTTGATTCGTCGTCGTGACACAATTGGGTCACATTTCCCATTTCATAAAAAAGTACTTCGTGAAATTTACTTAGAATTCATGTATATACATCGGTAGCTTACTCGGTAAGTGATTTGGATTCAAATTGTAGCGTCACCAAATATTAATCAATTGAAGTATTACTATGTCCGAGAGATTCGGAACCCACCACCATTAGTAATCAATGTTTGAATTTCATTATCGTTTTCTTGTATTTCTATGTTCTTATCCACACAATCGTTTACAATATGTAAAATATAATGGGTTTAACTCTCATATGTATACAGAAACATCAGGTGTTCCTCAGGGATCAAACGTAGGTCCTCTATTATTTCTCCTCTTTTATTTATCATTATTAAAACACAGAGTAACTAACCAAAAATATGAAGATAAACTCATGATATCTAATTATCTAATTTACCCTTAATATAACCTTTCATAGATGACCTACAGTTCCAAATTATAATTAAATAGCTTCTAATTTCTAGTAAAACAGACAGTATTGACTAATGGATCAGAAGCATCAATTCAAATTGAGCCGAATGTAATTTATGCCTGTTTTTTATATGTAAATATTTTGACAGCAGTGGCACAATTGGGTCACATTTCCCATTTCATAAAAAAAGTACTTCGTGAAATTTAATTAGAATTCATGTATATACAACGATAGCTTACTCGGTAAGTGATTTGGATTCAATTCCTAGCGTCACCAAATATAAATCAATTGAAGTATTACTATGTCCGAGAGATTCGGAACCCACCACCATTAGTAATCAATGTTTGAATTTCATTATCGTTTTCTTGTATTTCTATGTTCTTATTCACACAATCGTTTACAATATGTAAAATATAATGGGTTTAACTCTCATATGTATACAGAAACATCAGGTGTTCCTCAGGGATCAAACGTAGGTCCTCTATTATTTCTCCTCTTTTATTTATCATTATTAAAACACAGAGTAACTAAACAAAAATATGAAGATAAACTCATGATATCTAATTATCTAATTTATCCTTGATATAACCTTTCATAGATGACCTACAGTTCCAAATTATAATTAAATAGCTTCTAATTTCTAGTAAAACAGACAGTATTGACTAATGGATCAGAAGCATCAATTCAAATTGAGCCGAATGTGATTTATGGGGTTTCATGTACTTGAGTAATTCAGATCCCATTATAAGCAGCAGGTTCTTTTTAAAAACTAAATAGGCTTAATCTGCACATCTAATTTTTTTTGAATAATTATGATAACCAGATATGAAAGACAAAATAGTGCTCTTACATAGGATGTTCTCTAAACAATAAACCCAACTCTGTTGACAAATTTCTATTAAAAAACAGCCATTTACGTTAGGAACCACATGTAAAGAGTAGTGTTGCAGTCTAGACAACACAAGACTTTCAAAATCTTGTTTTGTCTAAAAATTGTAAGAGAAAATTGAAAAAGTATTGTCTAGATATTAAGACTCTAGATTGTTTTAAAATTCTAGATGGTTTCAAAACTCTAGATTGTTTTTAAACTCTATATTAACCAGCGCATATGCTTGAGGCAAGGCCAGATAATTTTTTGACAGCGTTCTTTCTCAAATTTTACAATCAGTGTTTTAGCTCAGATGAAACATGCTTCGCATAATATATTTAGATTTCGAAAATTTATGTTTTTACCGATTTCAGGATATTAAACATTTGTTTACACAGACAAAAGTAAACAGGGTCATAATTGTATACTATATATTCTTTATAAAATAATATTTATTAATAATGTGAAACCCGTAAACTATTGAACAAACCACGGGTATTATGAATCATACGAGGCCTTAGATATCTTAAAATCCTCGCTCTCTAAATTCAATTGAATCTGCGGCGGTTATGATACTCATAACCATCCTCGATATATTAATAGCTATTTATTAAATTAGAATTATGAAAATTGCTTAGAATTTTGTCATCTTGATCTAGAATAAGAAAGTCTTGTCTTGATAATCTAAATGGTTGCACTAGTAAAGACAGAATGGTAATGTTTATTGTACTTTTTAAAGTACTTAGTAACAGATTTGGCACTGCAGTATAATTTGAATCTAAAAAAGTAAAAAAAATAGGTCTACAATGGCATAAATAAGAGTTGTATTTGCTTCAAATGAAAGACTTTAGCCGGAAAAACTGCAGGTCAACTCTTTGAAATTCGTGAAATGTGAGAGATTGAATGACGGAATTGGAGTTAGCTGTGGCACTGCCCTTAATACATTTTTAATACAGCACAAAATCAATTTAAGCGTTTGAACTGAGCCGTTGGTTGTTTCCATTCATTTAGCCGCAGCCTTCAATTTCCCTAAATTAAAAAAGGAAAAGTGCTCCACACAATCTTTCTCCCCGTCCGCTCATTTGTTACTGCCCGGCGATGTTTTCGATCTGAAAACTTCCTCCATCGTGCGATGCAAGTTTCCGAAAGAAAAATGGCGTCCGATCCATCAATGTTCCGCGCGAAGGAGATTGAAACTGGAGGCGGCGGCGCTGCTGCCCATGGCCTAATGTGATTTTAGTTACCCGCTCATTAGGGCCGTGCCAAGCCGTTCAGTGTTCTTATTTCCAGGATCGCTCGTTACCGTATTGGGCTATTTATAATTTCTCTGCCGGGTTTGCTGCACCAGGAACGGATTCAGGACTCTGCCATTTCACCTCAACTCTCTTTTCATATATAACTATATCATACCTCCGGTTAAAGGATGATAGAAACAATAAAGGGAACTTTTGTTATATCGAGGGTACGTTGTATCCAAGTTTATTTTTACTCATATAATCAATAAAATTTAGTAGTAAATTAGTAATAATATGTGATTTTAAGTAAGAAAATATTAATTTTAATTAACCACTAAAACCTGACCCTACAAATATTGAATGTACGCTTACATTTCTTCCAAATAACACTATATGATTTAAATTTTAAGCCACACTTAAACAAAACAAATCTTATCTTAATTTTGTCAGCAATGTTAAATAATTAATTTGACATTTTATTTAGATATGATATTATGGAAACTTCAAATTATTCTGATATCCTAACCTAGCCTTCAATAAAAGTCTAAATCTAAAAGTTATCCTTATGTTTTGTTTTTGATATTATACACTTCAAGTAACATTTGTAATTAAAGTTTAATTTTTACCTAATTTTAAAAATACCTATATTTTTTCAGGTTAGACTCAGACTTACGTACCATGAAATAAAATTTATTGTCTTTTGTCACTAACAAGGCTTAAATTTTAAGGAACACTTGAGAAACAAATGCTAATCGATATTTTGATAGCAATGTTAAATAGATCATTTAACATTTTATTCCGATATAATATTGTCCATTTAAGGGACACTAAAAATTTAATTGATATTGGTGCAACCGGATAGTAGTTACCAAAGTTTTAAACCTGCTTTATCTTAATTCTAATTAAGAATGAAAGCACTAAAAGGTATATTGAAATCTTTCTGTTTCGCGACTAGTGCCTCCTTGATCCTTCCCTGGCACCCGAACTTATCTTCCTTTGACAACCGCATCCGATTTCTTCCATAGTTAAATTGGTTAGGTTCGGTGAAACATGCGTTTGTGGATAGGAATGTTTTTGTTTCTGGTGTTTTAACAACGTTTCTCATTAAACCCAGTGTCAGCTTCGTGGTTCTCATTTTTTATTAAAAAGTAATTTTGGTTCTGAAGAAATCTAATTAGACTCTAATAATAAGCATAATTATACTTAATTACTGCTAAGGCGGGCTAGCACAAAATTTCGTGAACGTTAGATGGAAATTACAATGAGTAAGGTACGCTAGGTAAATACTCCTACCTAGTAATTACTTTTGGATTAAGACTGAATTCGTATTTACGCATTTACTAAATTAAACAATGCGTTTGTGAGTACAAATTTAGGAAAAGAAACATGTAGTTTGAAAAAATTAGAGCAGCACACCGGAAAACAACAAATGGTCTGATAATTTTAACATAAACCGTCATTACCGAAAACTACGTCAAGAATGACATACTCAACAGTGAGTAAAAAATCTTGATCCTGCGTTATTTCATGTACATTATATGCACGTATTCAAATATATAAATGTATATATTTCTAGCAGCTACAATAATTGAATTCTAGTTTAATTTATTTAGAATTGACAGGCTATGTCATTTACGAATTAAATGTTTGCTTCTTAAATACACTTTACATATTGTAAAACAATGTGGAAGCACATTGGAAGGAATATGGTTAAATTTAATTTTAAGGATATATTGATGAATGCGATGGAACCCTATGCTAATGAAAATTTATACTTCCGAAACACATTTTTGAGCTTGACAATAATTCAAAGTTTAATAAAAAATAGATTCAAAAGTAATAAAATTATTGTTATGGCATAAATTTGACACCCGAAAATATTGGCTTAGTGCATTAAGAAGGTCCTGGCGACAGACTAACAGAGGTATAATAATAACGTAATTTATTAATGATTACGTATATTATAATACGAGTTTTTACAGCCAGTGGCATGATTTTGCTGCCAATCAACATATCTTCATTTCCATATCGTGAATATATTTTCACAAATTTTCCTGATCGTACAGTATTTAAAATTATTTTTTCTACATTTAATATAATATGCTGTGTATTTAATTATCATCTGGCACTGACAGTATGGTTGTGTGAGACAGAAAGGTATAATATTATGACGTAGATGTTAAGAGTACTAAAAACTCGAACATCTTAAAAACAAATGACTTTATTTAGACTTTGATAGTTCCTATCATACTGAATTAAGAATTGATTATAAGTTACCAATTTCCTAATTTGCTACTATGGTGGAGGACCCCATTCTGTGGATTATTTTTGAATTTCTTTGTCTATAATGTAAGTTATTGATGATTTTCAAAAGTTATATTTACTGTATCAGTCAAAGTGACATTTTTTTTAATCTTGAATTGAAAATGATTCTGTTGGTGAATGCTTTTTATTTGTAGTTGAAGTATTTGGCAGATAGTTGGTGCAAGTTTTTGAGAGGTTATAACTCGTAAATTAGTGTCACCCCCACGTTAGCCGTGTCGAGTTGCTGAGTCGCTGATTCCATCTCGCATCTCTTGTCTCCCATCTTGAAGTTTCCCTCTAAACGATCTTGCTAACGACCACCTAGAACTTCTACATAATGCATGCGTGTGTTACGAGCTACATTTCTTTCCAATTATTTCGGGCACAGTTTTAATTACACGTAATTAAAACTTCCATTAACAGAGACGTCACCTTGTGGGTAAGTGGAGGACTCGGGTTCGAATCTCTGTGGACGGCGGCCATGTTGCATGCGCGCGCATAATTAAAACACAGATGCTATCTTGTTTGGAATCGTACAAGCCTGATTTTCACCTGTTTTAGACACCTGCATATGTCTGTTCGTCATGGCGTTTTCATGCTTCATTATAGTTAAACCTATCAAGGTATCGAATCAGGCAAAAAAGTAATTTACAAAGTATCAAATTTATATCAACACCGGTTGATCCTTCTTTCAAACTCAGTAGATTTTGCGAATAATTATATATCTTGTTTGTTTACTTAATAAACAAGTAATATGGAAATGAACAGTTAACTCCTAATTATCGTACTTGTGAATAAATAACACATTGTAGCCTTAGACTTTTGAATTCAAGACTTAGATAAGGTAGTCTCATTTTATTTCATCCAACAAAATTTCATTTATTTGGATTTAGTTGCAATATGCTTTTGAATAATTTTCTTAACTGCAAATAAAAATTTAATAGGTATATTTGATAGAATTTCAATGCAGAAAATTTATGACCAACTTCAAAATGTGTTATTATACTTAACTTATTTCTAAATCATAATATTACTATAAATAACATTTATTCAATCCACACCCTCAGCAAAAATATATAGATCTTAAACAAATAATAAGTCTGAAGTATCTGTTTGGTTAATGATATGAACACGAATTCTTAAGTTCTTTATAAGTAGGTTCTGCCATTGAAACACGAAGAAGGATAGTTAACAAAAATATAGTGAATTGAAGTTTGGAAGAATTTTATTTATAATTTTCAACTAGTGGTTTCTCAATCTATGGGGACAAACTTTGTTATTTTAAATGGACCATATAATTTTATTCTGAATTCAGTGATTTAATATTTGCATATTTGTACTTTTAGTTTTTTACTTAATATTGTTGTAGTTCAACATGGTGTCGGAGAGTCTAGATTTCATTTATTATTCATTATAAATATAATTTGACCTTAATAATCGTAAGCAAATTAAATCTATTAAATATGTTATCATGTCTACCGCATTTTTAACATATCTTTTTTCATTTTAGTCTAATAATTTATTTTAGTCTAATAATTATCTTTTGAATTAAAAAAAAAACATTTTTTTCCCTGTAAAGAAATCTTAAAGAAACCAAAAACCGCCTGGAAATGAAATGATCATGGTTGCGGGGCAGATGGCGTGTACACAAACTTTTAATTGTGCCGTCGTTAGTTGCACGAGCCGCCGCCAGAGCGCAGCAGCGCATCAATCAGCGACGCTCGGCGTCCCGGCGCCCACGCACAGCCTACGCCGATCATCTAAGAAAGCAAAGGGTTACAGGGTCTGTTTGCTGGGCCACAGACAGTTACATTTTCATCAAAAGATATTCTGATTAATCATCGTGAAAAATGAAGCATGGTTGAAGAGATGAGAGGCGCTAAGTGATTCTCATATTAATTAAACCAGGACCTCTTTATTAATCATCATTTTCTTAGTATAAATATTACAATATGCTCTAATAAATTTTCATATAATATTTAATTAATAAATATGTCAGTGTGTTAATTCACAATATGCTTTTCAATAATTTCTTACAAATTTTAATAAAATAAATTAATTTTAACAAATACTAATAAAAATTAGAGTAGGTAAATGAAAAGAGGGATTTTTTTATATAAATAGTTTCTCATAAGAATCTTAAGGGTTTTCTTATATGAATCTTACAATAACTAATTTAAGAAATAAGTTCATTATTAAAAATTTTTGGAACATTAAATGTTCATCATGTTCAATGGCCCTCCAGTCACAAACTTCAATCCGCAACTATATAAAAAAATTTGACTGTAAGATCCTCGACTGGTAGTTTCGGTTTCACGTGGAATGAAAATAAAGAAACAAACGAAGAAAAGAAGAAGATGAATAACAAAAAAATGTCTCAATTAATTTAATTTATATTATTTTTTACATTAAATAAAATTAAAGTTATTCAATGGGGTATATGAACATATATTTATCTTCCATTTTATGATTCTGTACAAAAAATAAAAGTATTTGTATTTTTATGTGACGATGGAGAATTTGAATGCATTCGATAAAAATCATCTATCGTAGAATAATTTACATTTGGGAGATTACTCAGGTTCCATTTTTAAAACGAAGTATGTACACGCTAAATAGTCTTCAAAATTATATGACATTGATAATGTTGACAGTCGACATTTCAGTGCGAACAAAATTTATATCAAAACAAGTTGTTTTGTAATATCAAAGTAGGCACTTTCATTTCATTCTAGGAATTGCCTGTATTGATATCTTAAACATAGTTTCATTAAGACATTTATTCGATATTATTAAGTAAAAAAATTACGTGCATTAAATTCCCACTTTTAGCATTGTAAACTGCTGTCTCATTCTTCTATGTAACTTCAGAGATATGGCACTGTTATATAAATTTTCATTTCAAATGCTAATTTCAGAGAAATTATAAGATAATATATAGTAGTATATGTATTGGTGTCATTAGTATTGGTGGTCACAATGGTTAACTTTCAACTTTTATTATATTTATTATTTATTTTTTTTACTTCAATTGTACAGTGGTCATATAGCCCATTGTTGGACGTTTCGAAATATAAATTAATCCATCATCAGCGTTTGATAGTGGATGAAGTAAGGTGTCCGAAAGTCTTTCGGAATTCTACCAGGTGATATTCAGTTTTTATTCTTACAGTGGTTTTGTGCTGACATCTATCTTGTTAACTTTGAGAAATAATATTTTCCATTTTGATAATTATATTCACTACACTGAAGATCGTTCATAATAAAAGGGAGGCTTGGGAAACATAATTTTTGTGAATTTCTCCAAATCTTAAAAGGAAAAATAAAAATAACGATATTAAATTGTTACTCCACAATTAAAATCTGAATATATGTATATCGTTGATGATAAATAATTAGCTTATTTGTAAATGTAACCCGCATAGAATAGTTGCATTTGTTGTGTATTAATACGAAGTAATTTGAATAGCCGGATCGACCTGAAATAACCTTCCTTGGCTGTTGATATATAGGTGCAAATAAAGTCATCATATCTCCGGACAAACGAGCCGCATGCGTTATTCCGTAAATAACGTATATTCAGTGTGAATGGTATGTTGGGGAATTTATCGTTAGCTTTGTTCGACTCACACACGGTAATAAATAACGTGCGCCTGTTGATACGCCATTACTTCTGCACACAAGTCTCATTACTCCGGACCTTCATGAGGCGGCGCGCCCGCTAAATCACAACCGCAAGACATGATCAAAATTCTGCCTTTCTAGTTCAATATTCGGTTATGATATATGCACAAGGCGTTTATCTCCACTTACAGAATATAGAAGATATATCCTAGTTGCGTTGGAAATGGTCTATTAACTATTTACTTTACACATGTTTCAGTTCATAATACCGGGACACAAGGTTTAAATAATGATAAAAGAAGGTCTTTTTTGGAGTTGTAGTCATTTAATAAAATTCACTAATACACCAACGTTTCGACTGTAAATCAATCTTCATCAGGGTGCTGATAACATACAAAACTGACAATCAAATATACAGACTTATATTCAAATCAGGTAACACACTTACATAAATGGTATTAAAATAGGATCAAGTAAATCATGTAAATTATTTTACATTACTCAAGAATTTTAAAAAACTCGCTCCTGACGTCGCTCATTCTTTAAACTATTCTCTAGTAATGTAAAAGCTATATAACATTACTTATATCGTAAATTAGTATTACAGAAATCTTTCGTCAAACGTAGATAAAACAAACAGTTTCAACCAACTGACTTATACCAGAAATTTCTAATTGAGGTAACAGTCTAAACAGAAGTCTGTTTCTATTATTTTTTATAATTTTATTGTAGATATGTACACATCGTCTAGAATTCATTTGGACAATGACTTTAAATCTTCCGTATAAATTTCAATCGTTGCCACTGTGGAATATTTTGCATTTCACGCAAATATAGTTTCTTTTCAGTGTAAATTATAACCCAAATTCATAAAAGGGAATAGCCACTAACGCACATTAGTTATACCCCTTTCCTGAAATGTCAAAGTTAACTCCGATCCCAATTCATAAAAAGATTTAAGTATATTATTTACTTCCAAAGATAACTCCACTAGTTTGGAGGAATTAGCTATATTTGTAAATAATTATCAGCATTTCTATATGATACAGAAGAGGATTTTTGGTGATATTTCACAGTCTAGAAGTAATTTACTTTGAATACGCATGCGCAAATCATTCATTGAAGCACGGTTATAATAATTTTTTTATTACTTTTTTCCTTAAATTCGTGTTATATGGAACAGAAACGTTAAAGTTACTCTTTTCTATTTTATAATGTAGTAATTAATTATAAGTATTTATTTATTTCAGTTTCAGATTTGATTTTTACAATATCCAGTGGAAGATTTAGATAAACGTTAAAAATCAGAAAAAAATAATTACTTCCTACCTTATAAATTTTGAATCATAATAATCGAATATATCATGTATTGCCTAAGTACCAACCTAACCACCAAGCTACTAGTATCCGTTATGTTACTATTTATGTGCTTTATTACAAAAATCGTGTTCGTACTTTGATTCCGTAATATATCACTATTGGTATTTGAAGTAAGAAAAACTAGGAAATTTATTATTTCCTTAAGAATATTTATGAATGCATTACTATTTCAAAAAGAAACAAGATAACTGATTAAATGTTACATCTGTTTTAGCGTTGCTACTAAAACATTAATATCTTTTGTAATTACTGTAAATAGTAAATGGTAATCAACATTTATCTAGAAATGTCCACAATTATTATCATTATCATTATATTACGTTCTAAATACAAATACTCATTTGAATAATGCATCCGCACATAAAAAAATAATAAAAGGAAAACATTAATATGCACGTGTTTTATTAAATCTCAATTTAAGAGAGTTCGGGTGCTATTATTTGGAATATAATATGTAAATTATAAATAAAAGAAAACGTCAAAAAAATTTAATTATATTATAATAAATCCTCTACAATATGTTTCTGTCACTGTTCATCATTTTTGAAATTTTTGAACGATACGCTACCAAATGTTAGAGAAATATATTATTATAACAGACAAACGATGATCAAAAATGACATATAGATCACGACAGCGAAGTGATTTAGAGTCATTTTTACCCGAGTTGTCATTACTGAATTAAATTTGCTTGATTATTTCAGGAATGACAACAGTTCAAACAAAATATTTGATATAATTAAAATGTAACCATGATTATTATACTGTGGATTTATTAAATTTCTTCACTGAAAAACTATCTAGCATTCTGATTGGGTGAGAATAACATGTGTGGAATAATAATTTAAAAATATTTATATGAACTATCGGGAAATTAAAATGAAACAATATTTCTTATTCTATAGGATAACTGCAAGATAAAATAAATTTATTAAATTCTACAGTATTTGCAGTAATGATAATTTTAAAATTAAGTATTATTATTACTTTTTTACAGAATAGCAGTTTAAAAAATAGTTAGTTTTTGAGAATACGAGTAAAATTTAGTCCTGATAGGGTTGTATAAAAAATAAATAAAAACAATCAAGTTCTTTCTTTAAAATGTTTTTACGTAAGTTAGATTTTTTTAAAAAATTATAATATAATTTCAAAAACGTGTTACACAAAATAGTATATATGATGAAAAAAAATATATATTGTAAAGAATAAGTAAAAATTTAAAGAAACGATAAAAATCTACTTACAATTAAATCCATTTATAACGATACTGCTTATAACGTAGTTGTTTGAAAGCTCACATACGCTAGCAATAGGAATGAAAAACTATTTATCTGTTCTATAAGAATAACAATTTTTATTAGTGAGATAAAAGAACCTAAGAATGTAGTGCACATACAATACATTTATGAATGGAAGCAAATGAAATAGCTGTAGAATTCGTATCTTATAATGTATATGCAAAATGATTTGCTTCGTTGAAAAAGATGATTGAACACGTGGAATGTGGCTCCATTCTGCCTACAAGCAAAGGAAACTAATTAGAAATTCCGTAATTTTGGTTCTTTTGAACAAACTGTCGAAATGATCTTTCGCTTCTCCAATTAAAGCAATCCCCGCGAATGGCTGCTCGTTGTACCGGAAATCACAGTTGGCGTTGAAATCTTCTAAATCCTTCTTCTTGCGATATGTGTGAAAATTGTTTCAATTATAATAACGATACCGTTGTCGTCGGGGTAACGAGCCACAAGAAGACGGAACAGTCTTAATAACTTTCATAATGTTTCATCCGCTAACAACTTTTCAACCGCTTAAGAAAATCACTGCCAATTACCCACAAAGACTGCGCAGCTTTAATCAGACAGACCGGGGTTGTATCGCGGTAATTGCTCTGTTAATTAAAGGTAATGTCACTTGTCCTAATGTGACAAGACCATTTTTGCAGCCAGTGTTTTCTACCTTTTCTGATACATGCAGATTGCAGCGCTGTCTGATTCTATTTATTATAATTTGTTATAAATGTTCTTTGTGCTATACCAGCGCTAATGTGTATGGTGCTTAATGTGGCAATTATGACAGAGAATAAATGCAATTGTTTTATGAGTTCTAATCCAGGTATTTTTCAATTTTCACCCCTTATATTTATAAGTTTGAAATGTTAAATAAAAAAGTAAATACTTACAAAGTTTATATATTATTTGATATATTATTTTCTCATATGCAAACTATTCGTTTAATTTGTTTTTGTTATTAATAAATAATACTTTAGTCCTTAGATATATATTATACTTTTTCGACAAAAAATAGTTTCGTGTTAAAAATATTTTAATCAGAAAAAATAAACATTTATATTTGATTAAATAAATTCAAGTTTTCCGATATTGAATAAAATATACTTATAATTATTAATCATAAAATATCGGAAGATTGCTATCGATACTAAAATATTGTTATCGAAAGAAAAGTTTAGATACTGGTAACATATCAGTAGTATCGTAACATCCCTACATGTGACAGCTAAAATGTATTTACAATAAACTATCTATCTCTTGAAAAGAATGACTAAATAAATAAAATAAGGAAAACATGTTTTCACTAATTTTAAAACAAATATAATACATTTTCCTTACATTATAATTATAATTATTTATTTCAAATAATTTTAATTTGTATGAAAGTTGAGAGTTTTTTCATTTGAAAATATTAAAAAAATACAATCGTTATTCACTTATGAAATATATTAATATTAATGTATTAATAAGAGCTAGGTTTATAATAAATATGAAAGTTATTTATCTATTTAATAATAATTGACTTAAGTTTTCCACATATCAATAATAATTAAATTAATTAAAATTAATTACGCTCTTAAAGTGATATAAATTATATTACTTAATTGAAATATCAATATAATTAATTAATAATGAATTAACAATGTTTCCGTAACAACTTAATAATAATTTTTAAATATGATTCATTTTCAAATATCTTGCAATTTTTCTATCTTACATTTTTCACCCTTACCGACACAGTGTAACCCACCCCTACGCTAGTTCCCTCAACCCTCATAGATGGCGCGAACATCGTTTTCACCGCCTAAAGCACTAGTAATAAAAATAACGACCGCACGTTTGAACTGATGTACCTATTTTCAAAATATCTACAAATTACAACATCGTTATAGTTACCGGTTCATTGCTCACCTCAAACCGGTAAACAAGATTCATTAACGATAATTTCTAAATCACATGTTGGAAACCATTTACATTTACCATATGTGATAAGTCTGATATTGAAATGGCGTTTGTTGATAATTTCTTGTATAATTAGTGTCAGTATAAAGTATTATACTAGATTTTATTCATGATTACATGTTTAATTCAAGAGGGCTGTGATTTTAAACACATGAAGCTTTTTTAATTTAATGTCTCTCTTTGTAATTGTCAGCTAAACGATTCTAAACCTATAATTACAGTTTTTCTAGTAATGAGACAAGTATTTATGGTTCACTACTTCAATTGATAACATCTAAGTGAATCTTTACAAGTTATGGGGTAGTAATGTATAATAAGTGTAAAATAACAAATGACGTCGATTTCTCGGGAAATATATCAATTGTAATTCTCCAACCCTCCGCAACGTGGTGGCAGTTCGGCGCTTTATACACAGATGGCGGAGTAAGCGAAGTTCGGGATATTTTTCAACTCGGATCATTATTTTCATTGCACGCATTTACATAATAGAAATAGGCTTTTTTTATATAATACAGTGCATTACATTCGATGTAAAAACAACAAAAACTTGATATATTTTTTAAAATCTGATATTTTGCAAGAATATATAACAGATGCTTTAAAAGAAAAATAATATTTTTTAATTACTTTCAAAAGATTAAATATGATAAATTTTATAATTTGTTTCAAAAATAAATTAATTACTTAATTAAAGGCGAAATTAATCAAAAAATCATTAATCTCGCTCAACAGATGATATTTTATATTTGAATATAAATTCATATATGTCTATTCCCAATGGTAGCTTCTAGACGAAAATAATAAAACCAACCCACAAGCAGTTGAACTCGTGAATGCTACACTACAAAATATCGCATAGCGCTTCCAATGAACTACTCATTAACTAATCATAACTCGTAGGGAGTTATTTGTGTTTTTTGATTTAGCAAAGAATATTTTCTATTTTTATGTTTAACAGGAAATAATATTGAATAATATTTAAAAATATAGTTGTAAATCATAAAAAAATTTATACCAGTTATTAATATCCACCAGAAATTTAGTTTGACCAAGTTTTTATAATTTAATTTTACATTTAGCCCTTATATACTTACTAGCGTCAGAAAATATAACTTTGAAATTAAAAGATTATTTAAAAGAAGTTTTGGCTCAAGACCATATAATGAAAAGAAAAAAATGAAAACAACAATTTTCTTTTATATCGAATCTCATAATAATTATAATTCATTATAATGTATGTACATAGTAAACGCACTGTACTACTGTGCACATATCTTTCCAGAACTAATAAACATGCCATATCTTTTATTAATCTCATTAAATCAATGTTCCAATCACATCTTGTTTCTGTACAATGATGCATATAAACTAGACATAGAAACACTCAACAGCATTGAACTGGAACTGTCAACGAGTACAATTATCTGTAATAAATGTCACATTGGCCTAATGACCCCGTCTACTCACACATATGATAGTTGCGTGCATACACATTCACTCATTCTATCCTTTTTATAAGAAAATGAAAAAATAGATCACCTACCCAATAGGAATTGCAAAATTATTCTTAATGTTAATAAAATATATAGTTTAATTATTAATTAAAAATTTAATAATGTGTAATAATACTTTTGTACTCTTACAATAAAATCTGTTGATTTGCGTCACCTAATCAATGTCGGGATTCTCAACTTCCTATGTCTCTCCTGTTTCAATAATTTTTTTTAAAAGAATAGAAAACTTTTTTCCTTTACTGGTGTACGGACACTAGTAGGTTTGAGTGTATATTTAAATATATTATTGATGACATTAGCTAATACCAAACTATCAAAAACACATCTTAATTTTAATACAATACCATACATTGAATAACTCTTAGCTATTTTGTAACCTCCCTACCTTTACTCATTTATTTAAATGGCAATTAACAACTCTGATATTTTCAGTAGCTTTATAGCAGTCGTCTGGTGAGTACCTACCGTTTATATTCTTTATTTTTTAACATGACTTTTAAAATGAATTGTGATCTACTACTATATATTATTGAAACTAGTATACAATGTACATATATTATTAAAGTATACATATTTGTTCATAATTATTAAAAATTATTTTGTTACAAATAAACTAATTTATATTTTTTATTGTTTCAGATAAGTCCAGCTACTTTCTAGATATAAGATGTAGATATAAGGGGGGAAGCAGGTACTTCTTTAGTTTTTTTTTCTTCTCACTGAAATACGTAAGTCCAATTTTGAGATTTAAGAATAATGTCCTCCCTGAATATTTCATGATTTCAATTGTTTTTTATTTCTCTATTTAACAAAATTAAATACCCCTAAGCACATTTTTAATTTATATTATTCATGTGATTAATGAATTTTTGACATTGTTTAAACCTAACTTTAACTTCTTTTTTCCCAAACAAATGAATAAAACTTGACATATTAGACATGAGATGAGAGTTATTTAGATATAAGGTGTGATGGTTAGACGTACGGTGTGGTAGTTTAATATAAGGTGTGATAATTAGGTTTAAGGTGTGATGGTTAGATATAAGGTGCGGTGATTAAATATAAGGTATGATGATTAGATTTAAGGTGTGATGGTTAGATATAAGGTGCGATGATGAAATATGAAGTATGATGATTAGATTTAAGGTGTGATGGTTAACTATAAGTTATGGTGATTAGATTTAAGGTGTGATGGTTAGATATAAGGTGCGGTGATTAAATATAAGGTATAATGATTAGATTTAAGGTGCGATGGTTAGATATAAGGTGCGATAATAAAATATGAGATATGATGATTAGATTTAAGGTGTGATGGTTAGATATAAAGTGTGATGATTAAATATAAGGTATGATGATTAAATATAAGGTATGATGATTAAATATAAGGCGTGATGATTAAATATAGGGTATGATGGTTAAATATAAGGTGTGATGGTTAGATTAAAAGTGTGATTGTTAGACGTAAGGTATGATGATTAAATATAAGGTGTGCTCGTTAGATATAAAGTGTGATTGTTAGGTAAAAAGAACGGTATGATGATTAAGATTAAATATAAGGTGTGATGATTAAACATAAGGTGTGATGATTAAACATAAGGTGTGATGATTAAATATAAGTTGTGTAAATAAGGTGTGCTGGTTAGATTAAAAGTGTGATTGTTAGACGTAAGGTATAATGATTAAATATTAGGTGTGCTCGTTAGATATGAAGTGTGATTGTTAGGTATAAAGAACGGTGTGATGATTATATATAAGGTGTGTTGAGTTAGTTTAGGTTAATAATGTGTCACGTTTTATTCAAATTTTTGCTTTTGCTTATTTACGAGTATATTATTTAATTCGCTACAGATATATTTTCCCAAACATAGACATCTCCAATACGGGTAAAATAAAGTGTTTCTCAGGATATAAATGTAATTTATTCCAATGTTTTCAATCTCTTGATTTATATATAACTTTTAAATATCCCTTTTTTGCAAATATTACTTAAATTACATTTTTTAAAAACCATTAATGTTTCCCTTACAAAAATAAGTCGAGGCACTCCTTTCTTTGCTTACAGCATTCTGGTCGTTGGTATGGGTTGCACGGAAGGGTTGTGATACCGCCCTCGTATTAGCGTGTCTATAAGTTAAAGTTACGGATGTGCTTTGTGCATCTTGCTGCCCTTTTACCATTGTGGGCGTTAGTATGGAGGGCCGGAAGGGTGTCTGACCGCTAGCGTGTTGAAATGTCTAATTGTGGAGTGAGCTTGTACATAGACTATATTCCCATCAATAATATTTATTTCGTTTATAATTTCTACATCTTTCTTGGCTTTCATGCCAATTCCCCTGACCCTTTTTCACTGAGAAGTACACTGTATTAGTTTAAGTTGCGCCAAAACAGTTTTAAGTTCGGTTATATTTAAGTCGCGATAGTTTTAAGTCTTCATCCTTTCCTTAAACCCAAAACCATCCCCTCCCCCCTTGCCGTCGTGGAGAGACCTTGTCGTGGTGGCAGGGCTTAACCATCCTCTAAAGATCAAGTAAAAAAAGAGGATGGAACCAACATCTCCACTTTAATATAATAATCATTTCGTTTACAGATGAAGCAATTTTATAATTTTTCTTCAGATATTTTTAGGGAATAATAGAATATTTACAGTAGTACTGCAAGACGTATTTGAAATGGTATATATGCTTATGGACGTAGCAATCTTTAGTGGTGAGTTTAAAATATTTTCTACAAAGAATAGTGAATTAAATATTGCAAAAGGTACACTTCAATTGATTTAGTAAAAATAACAATTTTTCTTTCTTTGTTGGATGGGACTAATAACTCCACTTTAAAATATAATATAATTTGTAATTGTAGTAATTCTTATATACAATTTAAATATTTATAGTAGTAAAGTATATATTAACATATACTTATTTAAAAATCACATTTAAAACATTATATAAACTGACAGTTTCAGATTTATACCAATCACAGAAATCAGAAATGAAGGAAGAAGAAAAATTTAAACCGTAAAATATTACTAGGAAGCTAGATAGATCAGAACTTCAAAAATCGTAAGTGCTTTTTCATTAAAATTTATAATTTATTTTTTTTACTTCTAACCTAGACAAACATTATAATTTATTTACATTTGATATGAGAGACACTACCATTTTCTTGGTAACCAGCTTACAGCTCTTGTGATTGTATTTGTTTCATATTTTTAAAGGAAAATTGGGCTTATCAATATTTTAACAAAATCCTTTTTAAATAATTATTATCGATTCTTTCTTCCAATAAAATATAAATATTTTTAAAGTAGTCTTCCCGAATAAAATTAATATTTAACCTACACATTAAACAAGTTACAAGTCATATTAGTCAAACAGATTGTAGGAAACCACGTGACAACTTTGTTAATACAAAAATACTTCAAAAATAAACTTATATATACTAAGAAACTACACGAAACGTACACTAAAATAATACAAACTTCTAAATATTTAAAATAAATTCCGTATTCCATTAGATTCGTCATTCGAAATATATGACTGTAATAAAATATGCATGAATACATTTAGAAAAATTATATTTATACTTTGAAGTTTTAACAAAGTGTTCTTGTTTATTTTGACATTTTTTTCTTTGTTACACCTACGCTACATTAATAAGTAACTGAAATATAATATTATAGAGAAATAAAAAAAAACTCTTTAACACTGAATAAATATTGGAAAAAATATATAATAATTATATATGATTTAATGCTTACAATTAAGAACAGACTTAAGTTTACATTTTTGTGTACTGTTCCCAAAAAGAATAGTAAAGTATATAATTACAAGGCAAAGTAAAAATTCAGTTATTTTTATGTAATTTTAAATTTATAAATAGGAGATAATAAGTAAAAGAAACAGAGCTTTTGTTATAAAAAGAAATTAAATAAGCAAAATAGAAAAAAATCTGAAATAATTTCATAATATTTTATTATTTTATAAGAAGGAAATAATTCAAAAACTCGTTCTTTATTGTACTTATTTTATGTTTTGAATCCATTATAGAATCTATAACAATACCAAAACGCGGTTATTTATGGTTCATTTGGTTGCTATGATAACCTAGCATAATTTATTTTTTCTACATTGGCAGTATCAAAACTTATACTCGAAGTAAAGAGAAGAAAACAAATAGACTACATTTTTTTATAAAAACATCATAAAGTAGAATAAATAATTTATTTCAAAATAGCACTTTCTTTTGTTCAAAGTCCTGAGTACTTTTCAATCTCACGATAAAATAAGAATTATAATCTTTCTCTTGATTTTACGAGGAATTTCATACCTAAATTATTAAATGTTTGATCTTACGTTTAATTCATTTAAATAACATGTTTATATACTTAGATTTAGTAACATTGAATTGTCCCACTGCCGTTTTAACGTCAACGATGGTATATTACCTAACGATTTCTTAATTTATTATTATTTTTAACTCTTAGCAAAGTATAGGTATCCATATTCATGCAACATTTTAACACCATACCTAATCTATCACAAACTACCTACAGTAATAAATTCCTCTTTAAGCTTAATTAGAAAAACAAAGAATGAAATCACATATGCAAATATTTACTTAAGTCATGTACCATGTAATTTATTTGCGATCAATTGCAATGAGTGTAATTAACAGTTACATTATGTGGAACTATACCTGCTTGCATTTAACAATGCTGACAATAATGCGCTCTATGTACTTCATATTTGCATAATTGTATAGTGCATGCCATTATTAAGAAACCTAATTACCTACACCTACTGTTCTAGAGTAATTTATATTAATAATCTGTCATTATATTTGCCATTTTAATTGATTAATTAATTATAACCAAAGCCATGTTTATTTATAGCATTTATTCTTATATTTGCCATTTACGAGAAAATATTTGAGTAATTTGTAATAGTTTCCGCAATAATTACGTCGTTAAGTGTGAAGAAAAATAACCGTATTTATAATTAAATTACAATAAAATATAGAATTATAATTAGTTCCATAAACTTACCAATAGTAGATTATTCTCGGGTTTGGAAAGTGTCGAGTCTTCTTCATCTATAACAAACAAAAATTATAAAATTCGAGGTACAAATTTTACTTCAATAATAAAGGGAAGTAATGTAATCGCGAAAAGTTTCGGTTTTAGTTGGACGTGTTGGGCAAATAGAGTGGCCCGGTAGGTCTCCTTATCTCACAGTACTTGATTATTTAAACTGGGGAACATTAGAAACTAAATTATTTAATCGCAATATGAAAATAATTTAAGACCCATCAAATTTATCCAAATTATAAATATTATAAATGAGTTTTATTATTGTTTAACTTCAATATTATATCTACTATGTTTCATTTTAAACTGAACGTTGATATATTGCTATCAATCAAATATCAAGTCGTATCCATAGCTATCATAAATCCCATGTTTCACTTTAAAATGAACACATGGTATAATACAGAGTACAAGGATATCATATGATGTCCACAGCAGATTTTTTCATTTTACTTTTGAGTTAAATCACAATAAATTTGATCTAATTTTTGTATTGTATATTATTTGAATTTGTATTTTTTTTTGCAAATGAAATTGATATTAGAAATAATTAGTGTTGAAATGAAGCTTTAACCGAAAGAAATTATGAATTTTGTGGTATACATTTAATAGCAGTATTGAATACATGAGGTGTGTTCTAAATATTTTCTTGAATTAAATTAATATGCACAAATTCCAATTTAAAATAAAGGTACTTCGTACTAAATAGATAGTAACTTTCCCATAAACAGATAAAGGTTAAACACATCTAACAACAACAAGTAAAAACAAGTTGTAAAAACTATTTATAAAGTAAGAGTGAAACGAAACACATTTGTTCGCAAGAAGTAGCGTACGGAATTTGACAAATTATATTTACATTAAATAAAAATGGCGCATCGTAAAAACTAAGAGTTCTTTCATTAAAAATAAGCGGTTCGATTTGTATAAATCAGAGGAAAATGGACCATATTCTCGGTGACAACAGATCGCAGACGCTATGGATGAAACAATCGCACTGTAATGCCCGAGTAAAAAGATTAAAATGACATTAATCTTATCGGATTACTAGGATGGTTTTATTTAAGACGGCAGTACTAGCTACTTTATAGGTGATGTAAAAGATGCGCTTAAAAAAGTAAATGCTGATAATTAGTACTTAGACATAATCTAGTTTAATACGAGTTTATCGAGAACATGATGTAAAAAAATTTAAAACAGAACAGAGAACAAATGTATTATGCACAAATATATACACTATATTATTATATTATATATATTATCTTATAAAGAGCCACTAAAATACAAGTAAGTGAGCCAAGCATAACTCCAAATTTAATACATTTTAGTAATAATTAAGAATTATTTAGTTAGTAGAAGCTATTATTTTAAAAACATTCATTGGAGTTTAAGCGCAATAAATTATATTACAAATTCTGATACAAGAATCTTTCTACATAAAGTTAGTATTACCAAAATTAATTAAGATAAATCATCATCAATAAAAGGAAGTATCTATAGGTATTCTTTAAAATTGTATACAAAAAAAAGTTAACTTTAGAATAGAAACAATTTCGAAGAAAAATTTAATTGTCTCATTTTTACTATAGATGCATACTTATAGGTATAATAATATCGGAATAATTATCTGAAACTATTCAAATACAATCGTATATTGTGTAAGAAAATTTACTTCAACCTAAGTGACAAGCCCAGTAATTACCAAAAATTTGCGTATATCTATGGAAATAAATTAGTGTTCCTATCTAAATGCAGGCTGTTAAAAAGTAAGTATTCAAGATTTATAGAACATGAAGAAGAAATCAAAATAAATCGAAAGGTATTGTACATGTGTACAAAAATGAACCGTTTCAGTGATTTGGGAATTTTAATTCAGATCTAATTCTATGGAAATACCAACAGCCATGATTTTTTTTTGTAAATAATGATTCAAATTTAAATTTATAAACAGTTTTAATTGTTTGGCTACATTGTTCGATACGTTGACACTGTCATCTTTAACACTTACATAGCTATCAGTATTTACATAGGATGCTATCTAAATTAAAACTATCTTATCTCTGAAACTATTTTTTTGACACAGATTGTACAATACTGTTAGATTTATTTTGAGTTTTTCTCCATGTTTTATAAATCTTCTTTTTTAACACCCTGCATATCATGCTGGCTTATTGCTAATTAAACTAGACCTTTTTATCATAGAATGGTAATGACATTTATTTATAATATTGTAGAGATTATGTGTTTAATAATTTTATATTTAGTTTAATTTACAATAAAATTTATTTACAGAAATTAATATAATTTAAACATTAAGTTCAATGTGCATATATTTACATATCTACAAACTTTATAGGTTTTTTTAGCTTTATTATTATAATTAATAATAATTATTATGAAATCATTTTCAATACATCGTAAATATGTTCCAAGTATTTTATTATCAATAATATATTAATATTGTTTACAGCAATATTAATACTTAAAATCTATTATTTAATTTCACGTATATTTAATGCTAAACGCGATAAATTTTATTGAATACCTGATGAAATTATTAAGTATTGGGCTAACTGATTTAAATTGAAACAAGTTGATTCTCTTTACAATGAACACCGTCCTTAAAAAACAAGAATCAGGAGTGGAGGAGTCTGTTGGTAAGATCATGTCTTTAATTAAAATTCAAGGAAAAATGACGCGCGGCTTTGCACGGCTGTTGATCGGCCCCGGGTGCAGCGCTGGTGCTCTGGGTGGCTGGAATGTTCCTTCGTCACGGGTTCCAACAAATTTCCCTTCAACACGCTACTTACAACAACAACAATAACAAAAACTACGTTATTTGCAATATTCAATTATACCTATTCCTACATACAAATTAATTTAAAATAATTTCAACAAAGTGCGAATTAATAACAAGTAGGTATTTACTTCTGGTTATAATGTGTACGTTTATCAAAAAATATATTATTATTTTGTCAATTGTTATACTTATTAACGTGCTTTGGTTAGTTATGAGTATCATAATCGCGGCAACTCCGAATTCCGAATTCCGAGCTCGTAGAGCAAAGATTTTGAGACACGTAAGGCCTAGTATGATTCATAACACCCGTGGTTTGTTCAATTATTTACCAGTTTCACGTTATTAATAAATATTATTTTATAAAATTCTCGTGTGAGTAACGTTTTCGTGATCAACTCTGTATGGGTTATTTGGACAATTCTGTACGATAAATATTAATTACCATTACTATACTGACTTGCCAAATAACATACAATTATGACTTAGTTACCCTGCTTGCTTTTGTCTTTGTAAATAATTAATATCCTGAAACCTGTACATAATTATAGTATTCGGTGAATATAGAGCCTTTGTCTATTCTTCAACGTAATTTTTTAACCAAAAAAAGTTTTTCTGATCCTTTTAATTTATTAAGTATATTTTATTTGCGCCATAATAGATTGACGTTTTTAATTTAGCTAAAAATTTAACAAGAATTGTTGACTAAATATGAATTTCTACACTTTAAGTATATAGCTTTCAATCGAAAAATCTAAATTTCAAAATTTCTCCGGTTTATTTTTTCTCAAAAACTTTTCATTTTCTGTATTTAAAGCTATATATACATTTTTTGCACTAAAAACTGTCTTCGTTAAAATAAAAATCTGAAAATTGGTGCACTTAAGTAATTTTCCGTAGAATCGATTGATGTAAGAGATAATTGAATTCTGTTTGAAAATTTAGAATCAGTAAATTAATATTTACTTAAGTCTAGAAAATAAACATTTCTGGAGCAAAAAAATTCCTAAGCAAAATACTGAAAAAGAGTATTAAAAACAAGATTTTAAATTACATATAAATCACGACAGCGAATTATACCGATTAAATTTATAATTCGAATTACATTTGCACAAATGAACCATTTTATTATATCAACAAAATCTTGCTATGAAGGTCTTAATGCGGTTTTATCAAATTTTATCGCTAAAAAAAACTATCAAGAGAAGCATTCTGATTGGATGAAAAAAAATTGTGTGGAATAATAACAAAGGTAATTGAAAAATATTTAACTAGTTTAATAAATCATTTAACATTACCCTTTTACGTGAAAATTAATTGCTTGCTTGAATTAGAATTTGAACCCTTGTGTGCACTTCCTGTTTACTTCCAATTCACTGTGCAGTTTCTCACAGCCTTATAATCCATTTCAGTAACGATAATGAACGATGAAGAGCGGCTCGTCAATGCGTTGGGAACGCCGGGATCAGCTTAGCATTCTAATGTATCTGTAGGCACATATTCGAAACAAATAGTATTTTCGCATGCAGCATACTGATTTTTCATCGCCGGCATGAAATTAACCGGGTTTATAATTGAATCCACGACTGTCACACGCTAGCTGCAGTTTGATGTGTTCATTATTTACGCGTCAGCGTCACTCTGATATTCTGATTGTCTTAATTAGTCAGCTACGTGTGATATCTTATCGTAATGAATGTAATCACGTGGGTTCCTATGCAGCGACATGGAAAGCTACTTTGTTATAAATTCTAGCTGGTGTAACTGCATAATAATTGTATATATTTTATTGTTGCACTTTCTGCATTTGCATTATGTGTAGGGTAATGAGAACAAATAACTTATTTCACAGATATAAATAATTAATTTGCGAATTTAAATAATTTCTTTCGCAATTAAGAATCTTAATTGCTTCATGCATTTATGTGTAGATAAAGTGATTAACATATGAATTTGTTTCTATTTATGTCTTTCCAGGAATCATGACAGGAATTTTATCATCTATTAAATACGCTTGGATTAACATATTTTTACACTATTTTCTTCATTTGAAATATTTAACAAATATAATTATAGATATTCAATATGTTTGTGGCGACCACATTAATGTGACCCTCACATGAAACGACCGGAACGCAGTGGCTTGGTCAGAGAAAAATGAAATTTTTGTTGGTTGTTATTTATAGTGACTGTCAATACAATAAAATTGTAAATATTGTAATACAAAAATTGTAAATGTTTATAATATAATAATAAAAATAATATAAAACATTTCGTCCATTAATCTCCATATGTTCAATACCACTGTACAATTATAACAGTGTTGATTCGAAAAGGTGTGCAACGGAAGTAGTCGTATCCTCACATCAGGGCGCCGATGGTAAAAGGATTTTTGGAAGCTTTGTAATATAAAACGCATGTACGTAAAAACTACAAATGTGTCATCCTCAAAAGTTAGTGCTAGTGGGATCGAAATCGGTCGAACAAGAGTAACAAGACAAGCTCATGTCAAGTAGAAGTAGCTGAATTTCAAGTCAAGTCAAGTAGTAATAATTCAAATACTTGAAAAATCAAATAGTTCTTCACGACTACTTGATTTTTTAATAAATTTATTTTTCCCCTTACTTCATTCTAGTTCTAGTTATAAATTTATAAAAAAATATGTTTCTCAAGTAATAGTAGGTAGCTTGAAATTGCTTGATATCAAGTCAAGTAGCTAAGACAGAAAGTCAAGTCAAATTAAGTATGGAATTTAAGGATAGCTTGATTTTCAAGTCAAGTCAAATAATTAACAAAAATATCAAGCTACTTGACTTGATGAAACCCTATTCATTGTATATTATCCTACAATATTTTCGGTCAAGAAGTTTCCATCATATTTTTTATATGGTTTTCGTTACATGGATGTAAGTAAAACCAAGGCAAATAGTTATTTGTTTTATGAAATTACAACCTGTATTAAATATTGTCATCCCAAACATGTTACATATATACCACATTATTTTCATGGTTTGTCACAAAAGATGAGTAGATATTATATTTATATTATAATGTATTATAATGTAGCTCTCAGGTCGAGACATTCATTCATTCGTTCATCCATCTATGGCACAACTTTCCTAGAGGCAGTTCTCGAGTAGGCATCTAAAATACCTGTTTCATGACAACTTTTACTTGCATTTTTAGTGGTGTACGTTATCGGTCAATAGACTCTTCCGAAGCACTCAGACACACCGTTTTTTATTTGGATATGAATCCCATTTGTAACACCGTTTTTTGTTATAAATATTTGATTAAAATACACAAATAGTGGTTAATTTTTTTTTCCTGAAACATGTTGTGAAAATTAAATCCTCATCATTAATAGCACTGAAGGATAGAAAAATATAGTTTATAAAATGAGTATTCCTTACATCTCCATCCTTTAGTTCTGCCAATAATGAGGACAAGTTCTTGAAACACGTGTCTAGCTGATTTTGTTCAAATATTTAATAAGAAGATTGGAACGAATTATGAACTAAAAACGACATAAAACTGAAAGAACTCAAATAGGAGTTATTTCTCGCACATTATTTTAATTAATCACATTTGCTTGTTAATTTTTTCCCTAAGTTGTAAGTGAAGGTTTAAATAAATAAAAAAAGTAGTTATTTTGTTTATTTCATTATAGACTTAGACTGTAAGTTCATATTACAATATTACACTTTATCCTAGTTTGAACATTGTTCCTAGCGTAGCAAAACCAGCCTCTTGGCCCATTTTTCAATTATTCCGATTAGCCGATTTCCCCGGTTTTCAGTTGACTGAGTGCTCGTTACAGGTCGCGGGTGACGCGCGTCACTCCGCGCGGGATTAGCGGAAAGCGGAAAGGTTAACCTTAAGCGAAGGTCTCCACGTGGGGTTCGCGCCGAACATGAATTAAACTTCGATCAGCTTGTACCACAGCGTCAAAGGGGAGCCAAAGTGCTAGCTGCCTCACGAATATTCATTCAATGGAGGATATAAATAGAGCTAATGTATTGTATTTCGCTATTCCCGCAAACATTCATTCATAAAATTATTTTAAAAAAGGAGTAAAGTTAGTAAAAATAGTTCATTATCTAATAGATGTAATGCGGACATACATTTTTTTACGCACTACTGCATTAAAATTGTTCGTTAATGGCATAACAAAAAACACAGAAAAAAAGATACTCTTATGTCCAGTTGTACCAAGAAGGATTAAATTTTTAGCAACAGGAAATGCTAATCGAAATTTTGATACCAATGTTGAATATTTCATTTCACATTCTATTCCGATGTGATATTGCCAATTTAAAGGAAACTTATTTTTTGGATTGGTTTGTAAGGCAATTTTCAAATTCCTTTTATCTTTCATTCATTAAGAACCTCTTCGATAAAATAAAGATTATTGTTGTTAATTCACTCAGACGTCTCTACTTTCCAATGATAGTTAAAGTAACTAACCATAAATATTAACGGAATAATTTATCTCACACATAAAAAAACCTATGCCCTAAAGTACAACAAACATTATATAACATAACAGTCCTGAAATAATTAAGTAATGTGCCGTCGTTTTAAAATTTGCGAAAAGTCAGGTGAGGCCAAATGCTCCTCTTGATATAATTTTCATAGTTTGTAAATTATAACTAACACATCTCCTAATGATCAACATGGTATATTTTAAGATAATTTGAATAGTTGGTAAGTTCTTATGGTTTATGACATAGGTGCGACTTAATTTCCATCCAAAAATAATACGAAAATAGCGGATGTAATTAACATCAAAGACATTTCGTTAGGTGTAAATCATCTAAAATTCTTATGGTATTAAATGAGCCATAATCAATGTTTAGTTTAACGTCAAATATAAATGTTTAACAGCTACTATAAATAATTCATTCATCTACCTACAACATTCATTCAAAAAATAGCATGTGATGAAAAACTATATGCACTCATAATTGCAAAAAAATAGACAAATAATTTCACATACTAGCCAAGACACCTACAATTATTAACCTTTATTTGACATAAGAAATTGTTTTTCGTTACCGCGTACTTGGTAACCATGATCACCTAGCCCAAAAATATTTTATTATTGACCCAGGTCAATAAAAACTGCCATTATAGCCAAGGTAATCCTACACAAGCAGAGTTTTTTCTGCTTAAACCGAAGATAAACGTATGGTTCCGATTTCTCTAATTTACGTATATACCACTTTTGTATGATTTTCAGAACACACTAATTATTTTTCGCTACAAGCTGAAGCAGATTTCTTTCTGTCTACTTTGGTTCCCTTTCATGCGATGATTAAATGTACAATTTATGTTACATTTCATTCAAATTAGAGGCTAAAAAAAATCGATTCTGCATAAAATAATTTTATATTATATTATAATATATATATATATATATATATATATATATATATATATATATATATATATATATATATATATATATATATATATAAAACAAAACATATCCATTCATTCTAACTTTTAATCAATTAAAGAAAGTTGAAGATAAGTAAACAACAAATCATTTTACGATAAATTTATTTCAAATAACCCCTCTTTTCCTTAATTAAAAGAAAAAACAGAAAAATTGAACTTATTTTTAAATAATTAAATAAAGTTTAATTTTGCGTTTATTTTTTGTGTTTACCCATATTTGAAACACAACGCACGCGGTTTATAGTAAGAATGTTATTTGAGATGTGGTGTGCGGTAAATAGTGAAGTAAGCTGATGATAGAGAATAGAGGGAATTTGCTTAGTTTGTGGAGAAACAGAGTTAGTTTTGCTTGGGGTATTAAGTACTCCATCAACACACACGTGGAGTACAATGATAGTGTTGGCAGATCTCTGAAACAGAGCGGTGCACAGTTGTGTTAATGGTAGCCGGTTCGTTTTAATAGAAACATAAGTGAACATTTATCGAGCATGACACCGGTGCAAAACACAACCACGTGTAGGGCCAAACACCACAGCCAGGGACTCTCAAACTAAACGTCCACACCTAACTAAAATTTTGTCTTAAAAATACCAAGTTTTATTTTATTACAATTAAATTAATTTCACGTATATCCAAATGAAGTTAAGGAAGATAGAAATCAGACATCAGTCTAGTAAAAATATATGACGAGATTCACAAAACAGGAGTAGCTCTTAAACCAGTTTAAATATGTTGAATTTAGCTTGAATTTGATATATTTAAACCTGTTTAAGAGCTAAGCCTGTTTTGTGAATCTGGTTGATAATGTATATTTCTATAAAAACCAATGTTTGGATTATTCAGTAGTAATCATCAGGGTTAAAAATCGTAGTGCAAAAGTATAGCATATTGTACTGTTACTGTGTATGTAACAATAATATATTGTACAACAAGCATGGATTGATACTTATTACATACGACTGTGACAGTTTGTCATACGAGTATAAGATGGTCATTCCAAGCGAGTTGTACACTATAGTTTTTCTACAACCACGATATTATTACCTAATTCATTTATATTTTAAAAATAAAGAGGTCGTCATTTTACTATTTCCTAGTAAATAGCTACAAAACAAAAATTAAACAATACGATTTTCAACAGAACTGTGAGATATGAATTTATACTTTAACGTTGTCTATGGTTCCGTGGAAAATGAATATGTGTTCATAGCACTAACAAACACACAACAAGCAAATATCATAATGGTCGTAGACAATTTTTCCGATATATCTACAAAAAAAATCAATTTCTATGATATAATATTTATTTATTTTTAAAGATAAGATGAACATATAGTTATATTTTTCAATGATTGTAATATATAAAATACATATATATATTTTCATGCATCTCTTCGGACATATTTTAAGAATAAAACACAAGAAAAAATTAATAAATAAAAAACTACTTTATAAACCTATAACAAAATTTTGCTCATCTATTGCCTATCCTTTACTTTACCTTTACTTAAAAAAAGTAAATATTGTTTTTAATTTTGTGAAGATTTTATCTGTGTTATTTTGAAAAATCTTTTGTTTGTTATTTAAGAAGTAACTGAAGGAGATATGAATCTTTGGGAAACCCTGGTGTCTCGCGGTCTACTGCTACCGTTTCGATTTATTTGTATCTTCCGCTGTATGCGTAGAAGAATCTTTCAGAACTAGTTTTTGTTTTTTACACTCTTCATTTTCTGTTGACAGATTTACCTGCCGAAAAAAATTACCAAATCTCTTTTTAAATACCGCTTTGTACATTTCTAGATATTTTAGGACGTTTTCACATCGTGTGCGAACATTACACCTAGAATTTTCACACAACAACAAAGAGAGATTTAAACATAATTTTGTGTAAAACAACGTAGTGTAGTCAAATTTGTGCCTCTTGTGAATAATTTTACAGTTTCGTAAAATTTGGCTAAAAAATATAACTTCAGATTGTGAACTCTAACTACTTAACAGAATACAAAAGACTGATCCATAAATTGGATCGAATTATAATTAGTTTTCTTATTTAATATTTCTTAAAAATAAATTTATATTTATTTTTATTTATTCATAAATAAATTATAATTGTGCCTTTATTTATTTATATTTTCTTATTAAAATATTAACATCTGATTCCAAAGAATTGGCCTGCTGAAACCTAAAGAAGCCTTTCTTACATATGAACTCATAATTCTTAAATCAATGACCTCATTTATTGCTCATATAAGTAGGGAGTACGTATAAACAAAATATAATGTAGCCAGCACATACGTCTTTAAACTTTTTATTAATATTTATATTTTAGTCTTCAATTATAATCAGGATCACTTCTTTGTTTCTTTTTATATCTTATTTGCTACAATGTTTTGCTTCGCAGATTTCTCTTGGTTTTCATTTTTGCAATATCTGTAAATTAGTATCCGTGCGTTGAATGCTGACACGGTAAAATGAATTATTACAATAATTAGTACCTACTTACAGTATTTGTACAATTCCTTTTAGAGTATTCAGTAATTATTATTATTATATTATCACTGTCAATCATAGTAATTGTCATTTGCAAATATAAAACATTTATTTCAAAAGGTACAGAAAATTACTTGTAATAGTTAAAAGTCATGAGATGTCAGTTGACATATAGAAAAATATAAAAGATTAATAAGAAAAAGTGTTATTTAGAAGATTTTTTCTAACATTAAATTATTATTTACAAAGATTCTCATATTTTCAGAATTAACTAAGATATTTCAGAAAAAACCACTTCAGATCTTAATGAAAACACCATTTCCGTTGTACGATTAACACCAGAATCTAAATAGATCTAATCTAGGGTATCAGAATGTTATATCCAAAATTCAAACTTTTTTTATTTACTAGTATTTTTGTAATCATTACAACAACATCCATCCATCCATCCATCCACACACGACTTCAAAACGTGCAGAACAGAATTAATAAGAAACAACTTCCTTGTATTAAAAACCAGTGTCACTTGCAATGTTATAAATTTTAAATTGAGCAAAAATATGGTGTGGGATAGAGTTTGCAGCGTGGGTCCGGTGCAGGCGTCGGGACGGCGGCGGCGGCGGCGCTGCTCTGACGAAGATGGATGAGGCAGCATCGCCGGACAAGATCAATTGAATTTCTTTCCGCTTACCGCTAGTGCGTATAACGATTGTTGTGCTACTGCCACGCCACGGCTCGTTCCGCTGCCTCTTCACTCTAACTCTACTGCATACGGAATATCGTGGATCTTCGTACACATTTCAATCCCAATATTCCATACTAGAATTTGTTGTTAATATTTTAATTACTAATGTAGAGCATGTTTATTGTTTTTTTTCTGTTAATTGTATCCTTGTATTTTCTTATATTACAAATGTTTTTATGATTTATTAATGATGTAGGCATGTCGATCTTCATACACATTTCAATTCGAATATTTTACACTTGTTTTTGTTGTGAATATTTTAATTATTAATGTAGAGCATCTTTATTGTTTTTTTTTTTTGTTAATTGTATCCCTGTATTTTCATATATTATAAATGTTTTTATGATTTATTAATGATGTAGGCATGAGATACATATTACCACTGCGGGTGTAATGAGTTGTCACAATTTTTTTACAATAAACTGATATTGATATTGAAATTATAGCATTCATAACTTTTCTCGTTTAATAAGTTATTAATAAATAATAAGGTATTCGGTTGCAGAAAGGCTGATTAACGAATAAATATATTAATTTGAGGTTGTTTCCAAGGGTACCAGGGACGAACTGAGATGGAAGGCAATGGTTTCAGTAGCCACTATTAAAGGAAGGCTTTAGGTCACGTCTAACTTATTAATTTAATTGCAAATATATTGTAGCTCTTTTTCTTGAAACAAGACAAGAAATGTGTATTAAAGAAATTATCAAATCAAGAAAAATCAGGGTTTTCCAGGAGGACGTATTTTAAATATTTCATTTAAAGGAAGAAATTGCTGGGTTTAAGTCAATAAAACGATTAGTTCACATCGACTCTTTAATTTGATATACATTATTCTATATTCATTCTTTGTCATACTTCCATTCCTTAAATATTTTATATTACAAATAAAAATTTGAGCCAAATGGAATGTAATGATGCATAATTATTATTATATGTTAAATATTTTTAAGAGAAATCCAAAAATGAAAAAAGGAGTCTCTATGACCACTTCTACTTCTACCTTTTTTTTGTATTTTTTTTCTTATAAAATACACTAATTATCTTTCTCTCAACTACCGTAATGATGTAACAAGACATTTTTTTTATTTCTCGTAAATTATTAACTATTTTTTAAAATACGTAATATTTTCAATGGAAGGTTAACATAAAACATAATCTTTGTCTATGTAAATTATATGACATACCTAAGCTAATATTAATTATATATTAGTACTATTTCAAATTAAACAAATGCACATTTGCACCCACCAACAATTTTTTAACCTTTTATAATTATATTAAAAATAATTACATTTACTACAGTAATCCTGCAATAAATTTCGGTGTAGTTGAAATAATCAGCACTTCTCCCGGTAAGTACTTGAGCTATCGAATGTAAGTGGTGTTTAAGTGACAAGCAGGAGTGGGAGTGCAGGAGCAGGAGCAGGACGCAGGAACAGGATCGAGGAAAGTGCAACTCGAGCGTCGCTACACTACGCCCGCTACAGGATATTGCTACAAGATTGCCACACACTTCGCAAGGCAGGGTGGATTGCACAGGCGGCGACAAAAGTGAATCTAGGATAACGGAGGGTTTATAAGGACGAAGATGTGATGAAAACTAAGGGTGTAAGAATTTTCGTCAGTTTAAATCAGAAACATTATGAAGAGTACAATCGCATCAGTGAGAACAGAAATAATTTAAGCTTATTTGATTTACAGAAGGTGAATACTGAAAACCTTGACATAGAAAATTAACATGGGAAAACAGTTTTTTACTGTTTCCATTTGTCCCGCTAAATAAAATGGGATGTATGTGGTATCGTTGCTAGGTTTATTTAATTTTGCGTCTAATAATACCAAACGGTTTATAATATGGCCTTTTTAACTGAAATATTAGATAAAATAAATTGTATTTTGACAGTTACCCAAGATATTTTTCTAATAAGAAACTTTAAAAAAAGGCTTCATAAACGAGGAGACATTTCCTTTAGTGCAGCATTCTTATATCAGTAATAGAGCCTTGAATTGCTATTATTTTAAAGAAATATTATACCTCCTTTCTCCATTTTTTAGGTGTGAGTTACACTCTTAAAAATATGACCAGTGAATTGTTCGTATCAAAATACCCACGTATACAAATTTTCATATTTAAATTCCCACTAGTACAGCCATAATTACAGATTGACTATCAGCCAATAGGAATCGATATGACCGATAACAATGCGCGTCTCAGGATATACCGAGGATCCTGAGACGCTAGCACTCAGTCCCGCTTTGCGGGGCACCGGGGAGGCAGCAGGCCTTCGGGCCTCTTCCCCGCCTGGTGGTCTGGCTAGACCGCCTTCCAGGGCATCTGATGCCCGGAAGGTGATCTAGTTCAGCCGGCCGGGAATTGGAGCACGCGTGTGCTCTAATTTTTGGCCTGCTGAAACCAGAGCACATTTTGGAGCAGATTAAGCTGCTCTGGATTGTGCTCTGGTTTCAGTGGGTCAGGAATTAGAGCACTTAGAAGTGGTTGCTCGAATTCTAGGTCTGCTGAAACCAGGGCACATTCTGGAGCAGATTTAGCTGCTCTGGATTGTGCTCCAGTTTCAGTGGGTCAAGAATTAGAGCACTTAGAAGTGGTTGCTCTAATTCTAGGTCTGCTGAAACCAGAGCACATTCTGGAGCAGATTTAGCTGCTCTGGATTGTGCTTCAGTTTCAGTGGGTCAAGAATTAGAGCACTTAGAAGTGGTTGCTCTAATTCTAGGTCTGCTGAAACCAGAGCACATTCTGGAGTAGATTTAGCTGCTCTGGATTGTGCTCTGGTTTCAGTGGGTCAGGAATTAGAGCACTCAGAAGTAGTTGCTCTAATGCTAGGCCTGCTGAAACCAGAGCACATTTAGGAGTATATTTAGCTGCTCTGGATTGTGCTCTAGTTTCAGTGGATCAGGAATTAGACCAATCATTTCAAAATGTTTTAACTCCTGACCCACTGAAACCAGAGCACATTCTGGTACATTTTTGGCTGCTCTGGATTGTGCTCTGGTTTCAGTGAATCTAGAATTAAAGCATTCTAAAGTGTTTCTTTTTTCTTGCTTTTTTATGTTTTATTTATAAGATATTTTGCCCCCAAAGAAAATTTAGGGAAGTCGGTGCCCATGGTACACTTTAACGCAAATATACTGCATTTATTTAAATGATATTGTAATACTATTACTTTAGAGAGAGGCGATATAGAAACAGAATTGAATTGAATGAAAGAATATTTAATTATGTAAGAACTTAAAACAATTAATTGTTTATTTTAACTTTACTCGTTTTAAATCTTCTTTATAGAAACTTTTATCTTCTATAGGAACTGCTATACGTGTGTTTACAGGATTGCTGTGTACAAATTATTGAGATGCATTTTAATTGTTTTTTTTTTCGAACTCCGTATATCACTTTCCACTTAATTAGAATCGAAGTACGTCAACCAGAAAAACGTCAATTTTAAAAGCATTCGCAATATTTAAAAATAAGATGATTTCAAAATCCAGCAAAGTACAATTTTTGTAATGGGTAATTTTTATAATAGTTATAAGATCTGTTAATTAATATTTGCATATTCTACTGATGAAACTTTGGATGGAAGGCAAAGCTAAGTAGAACATTCTGTAGACGATCCAGGGGTTGAACGTCAATGATCCTCTCTTGACTGATGTCCCGCCAAAGAACGAGCCGATCGGAACGAGACTTTTAATTAGTTTCAGTTCAGTTCCAGCGTTCGCCGACCAACAAAAAGTGGCGCTGTGGTCAGAGATGTCAGTCGGGCATGGCGTGCCCTTCTCCAGCAACGGCCCTTGCCCAGCACTACGGCGGTAATGAATCGTGTAAATTATATGTTCTTGTTAGAATACGTCACGGGAAAAAATCCGCAACAACTGCGCTCCGGTTAATCCAACTGTGTGAGAGATAACGCCACAAAGAGAACACTACAATATCATATGTGGACGGACAGCTTTGAGCTTTGTATCATCATTTTCATTGCTTTTTATATAAATTCAACAGGACATAACTCAATCTACATTTGAGGCCATCATGAAAATTAAAAAGCAAAATTTTGCAATATAAAATTACACTTTATGGTCGTAATGACACTCACATCTAGTACTATGGCTTGGGTAAATACCCGACGAGTAGGTATTTATCTATCCAAAAATTAAAAAGTTTCAGAATAAATGTTTATTTGTTTGTTAGTTAAGCAAGAATGTTTTTTTTCTACTAGCCTGGGCACCCACTATTATTAATCTTGATTTGACATGAGAAATTGTTTTTCACTACCTTTTACTAGGTAACCAGAGTCACCTAGGTCAATAATAAATTATTATTAACCATGGTTGATAATGAAAACTGACACTTTTTAAAGAAAAAAAAGTCCATATATTGTTTGAATCATGTAACTTAAAAAATGTACAGTATAGACAATATGACAATTTAAATATGCCGTCTAAATTAAATAAGTAAATCAAATAACACCAAATTGAAACGTCAAATGTAAAAACATACACAGCGTACTTAATTTTTCTTAATATTAAGAAACAAGTTAATGTTCATGTCAAAATGTTTGTTATTGTCAATATAATTATTGACCACCGCCTTATGTCACTTAGTTGTTTCGCATCTCGGGACACAACTTGACGCTAGGTCAATAATGATAGTTTTCTCAATATACTATTGTTTAATTTAATAAAAAAAATATTCAATAAGTAATGTTTATTCATTATTTTAATAATTCCATCTCAAAGTATATTGTTATAAAATGCTGCCGCACTACTAAAATGTAAGTAAAAATCACTAGAAAATTTGCAAATCTCGACCCTTAACAGCAATAGAGATAATTAAAAAAAGAATTCATAATACTCAATTTTTTAACTGTTAAAACAACAGTATTTTTGTACTTACAAATTAGCCTACTGTTATTCTAGGAAGATGTTTTTCGAGTTCCCTTTTCACTCCGTTCATGCTCTGCTAGCTTGCAATTCGAATTTTTTAAAGGCTGAAACGCGTTTAAGTATTTTTGAAAAGAAATTTATTTAATTAATTTTTTATTGACATCTTCATTCTCAGAATGGTTTTCAATTTCCAATCCACATTTAAAAACCCCATGCAAAATGGTATTAATAAATTTGGTAAAAATTGTAATTAGCGTAAAAGTGATGCTTGAATACATCTTATGTGTTATTTGTGATTAATGACATGGCATAAACTATATTATGATTTCAATTACTTCACAATTACTCATCCACCTCTTCTGGAATGCATTACCAACTACGAACATATTTATAAATTGCATTACAAGCTATAAAAACAATCTACAAAGATTATAATATACGAACACCATTCAAATCTTTTACAATATTTAAATAAAATAATTTGCAATTTTATGTAACGTCAATAGAATTGGTATCATAATTATAATTTAAATTTGTAAGAACGAAATTTGTTCGAATATCATTTGAACCAGGCTGACAATTTACATAAGCAAGTTCCTGTGTCACAGATGTTGATGATTTTGGAGCAATAATTTGAATAAACTGCATAATTCGAAGGAAATGCAATATTCTTATTGTAACTTCAAAATATTTTGTCAGATAATGATTGCCAGAAAAATAAAAATAATAATATTAATTGAGAGTTTGATATTTATCACTTACATAATGTAAATTGATTTTATCCTGGTTAGCAGTATTCACTGAACTGGATTGTTTATTTATGTCCATGTATTTCACTATAAAGTACGTTAAAAACTAAACTATAAATTCACGAAAACGTAGAAACACACAACCGACACAAAAGTCCACACTCAACTGAATTCGCTTATCGTTTAATCACGTGCAAACGTCAGACAAATTAGGGGTTACGTATTAGAACCTGTTCAATTCGCCAAGTTAGTGTCTGTCCTAGTTACATGCTATAGTTTTCTCAAAAACACATACATATACTGCTATCATTTTTATTATATTTCACCACAATAGATCGTAACAAACAAGAAAAATATTTTTTTCTTTATTATTGTTTAATATAATTATGTAAAAGTATATTTCGTAATATTATGTTTTTACACTCAAAATTAAATTAGAATGCATTACATGCTGACTGAATAAATATTAGAAAAACAAAAATAAATGTTAGTTTACAAAGTATAGTGATTGCTGTATACGATAACAGTATGAAAAAAATATTGTGCTTTAGTTTTAATGAGTCTAGTAAACACTTGCATTCATAAAATATGAATGTGAATTAATAATTTTCATTGGAATTTAATTAATTAAGCGAACATATGAGTTTTGTTTAATACTAATAAAATATTCCTATTGACCCTTTCGGTTTATAAATGATATACCTATCTAAAAAAAAACCTGTCAGTAAATTCTAAAATATGTTCTTAATTACAGTAAATTTGTGAACAAAGTACTTATTACAAATAAACAACAACAAATATTAGAGCAAAAATAAATACAATAAATACATCAAGAGTTAAATAACTTTAATTTTAAAGCATCTAACTAGAGCAAATAACAGAGAAGGCGCAAATAAAAGGGGAGGGTAATTATTTATTTGAATGAATAAAATATTAATAGAATAGGTTTTAAAAAAGAAAACACAAACATAATTAATAATAAAGAGTATATATTTGAATTATTTGGATATCAAAAAATAAAATAAATTGAAAATCACAAAGAGAAGAAATATTTCATTTCAGTAACCGAGTTCCAAGTACTGCCATGAGGATTAGTAAAACCATCTCCAGCACTGTGTGGCTTCCCAAGAAAGTTATTTAGAAGGAGATAATAATGATTTGTAATTGTATTCGAACTATTAAAAAAGCAGTATTTTTAGTTCATTTAGGCAACTTAATTTAGGACACTTCAAAACATTTAAACGACTGTATCCGACCAGCTGAAGGTGATTCCAGTATCCGAGTTCCAGCACTGTCATGAGTATAGGAAGAACCGTTGACAGCACTATGTGGCTTCCCAAGGAAGTTATTTTGAGGGAGAGGGAGACTATATTGAATTGTAATTATATTCGAGAAATTTTTTAAAAAAATCAATTTTATTACTTTATTGACACACCTCGTATGTCGTTTTGAGGTATTGTTTGACATTAAATTTGACATGGTCGAAAAAACAAGACATTGTGTACTCATGTGTTAAACTGCAGACAAAATTAAATTATTGTTGTCTTTGTTTGAGATTTCTATAAAGAATTCATTTAAAAAACAATGACAAATTTAGACAACGTTAAAACATCCTTAGAATAATAAAATAATCGTGATGTTATCTAATTATATAAATGTGGTTCCTTGTAACTTTCTAACAAATTTTCGTGTGTGTAGAAATCCGGATGTCTAAATTCAGTGTACTAATTTTTAATGAAGACGTTAACAAATCTTACATTGTATTTGCTGTTTGAAGTAGCCGCGAATACATATTGCATGAATTCACACACACGGATTTCAAGGTATTTGAGTGGCTGCTCACAGAAGAGGCGCGCATTTGTTTAATAGTTACTGGCTAAGCGAAACTGACGTATGCAAATGGCATCAAGATAGCAATGGATGGTTTTCACACTTAGATCTCTTTTGTTTTGAAATTAGTAACGCCTTTTAGTCTCCATTGTTTTTCTAATGCTAGATTTAGAAGGATATATTTAATGTTGGTTGTATCCTACAACTATTTCAAAAAAATCTAATAATTAAATTAGTATTATTATATAATTACTTAATTTTTCCTGTTATTTCAGGCAATTAAAACAAACGATTACTTCTAACGTAATTCAACTCAACTTTGAATACGAATATCTCGAGAACGGGAAGAGATAATTCAATTCGGTTTGAAAATTTGGAATCAGTGCATTCATATCTACTTAAGTCTAGAAAATGAAAAGTTTTGAAGAAAAAAAGTTCCTCGGAGAAATTTTGAAAATTGTTTTTTCGTTTTTCTTATTTTTCACATAATCGTTCCAAAGAACGTATATGTGGACAAAACATTTCTTTATATAACTTTTCCCGTAAAATTGAATGGTAAAGTAGTTGAGAATGTGTCTCTACTCATTTTTTAAATATACTCAAAAAACACACTTTTTTGAGGTACAGTTTTGCGAGCTAATATCTCCGAAACAAAAAGAGATAATTAAATTCTGTTTGTAAATTTGGTATCAGCGTAGCTAACTCTTTTAAAAATATTAAAAGCAAAATTTTGGAAAATTTGAAAATTTTCCAGCGAAGAACTCGATATTTTCAAATATTTTCGATTTTAGGCAAAAATATATCATCAGTGGCTTTGGGAATTACATCCCCTGTTATTGCTACCTGAATTAACTATTATATTATTAATTATTAACTCATTTTTAAAACGAAGAAAATATATATTTTGTATAATTTGTTTTAATATATTTTGTATAATTTGTTAAACGATACGCTAAGATTTGATTTCAATATATACGAGTAAGTATCTAATTCATGATATTTTTTATAACAATATTCTAATTCTAACATAGACTTGCATGTTAATATAAATACCCCATTACCGCGTTATGGTACCAAAGACAAACGCTTTTTGTGCTTTTTAAAATACAAAACTACGTTTGGACGTTTGCGATGTCGAAGACTCGAAGTGACAAAATATAAATTAAAACCGTCCAGTTTCATTGGTAAATTTAATATATTATTTTTGGTAAAGCTTGTATATTCAAGGGTGCCGAAATTATATTTACAGGTGTAACATGTGTAACTATTTTACCATACGCTAAATAAATAAATTGATAATTATAGGAGAAAATAATTTTAAATTTACAGTTTTTAATTTTTACAAATATCCTTCAAGTATTTTCTTTTTTATTTATTTTTTTCATTTATTTATTTTGGAGGCCTGGCACCTTACCACATCTTGGCGCCCTTTTGCCACGCATACCTTGCTTACAGTAAAGCACCGGCCTTGTACTATTGTAATAGTCGGAAAAGTGAATTTTCTCGACTTCTGTCGTTGCTAAAGTCGACTGACGTCACGTCCCACAATTATTGTCCACTGTCGTCCAGAAATATATAAGTTCTCTTATTAATTACACAATATACTATTTTGACTGTATGTATAACAAACAGGTAAGACAATATATAACGTAACAATTTGTTGCACTCATCCATTTGAAGTTTTCTGAAACATTTACTTTAATTTTGCTAACTAGCCATAGAGCGTATGCCTTTTCTATTACACCTACTCAGTATCAGCTACAATTCCCGGGTTCTTCCTCACGCAATAGCACCATTAGTGATTTCGCGGAGTTTACGTGCATAGTGCAACAAGGGCCTAAGTCGTGCTAGGGGGGGGGGACATGTGTCCTTTAAAGCCCCAGGATATTAATTACAGGATAGGCACGTGTGCACTGCGTGCGAAAATAAAACAATGAACACGTGGATTGCGACGAGTTCGTTTCCGTGATTTACACGCAAGGTGGACAATTTTAAGATAGTTAAGGGACACTATATCAAAATGATAAAATATCTGTTGATATTGTGGCATTATGTCGGTGCGCCATAAAAATAAATTCTTGATATCACCCTTCGCAGGGTTTCGTAAATAACGAATCGTAATTTGCAAAATATAAATTATTTTTCAACTTTAGGTAACAAAATTTTTGAGTTCATAATGAAGTTATTGTGAAACCCAGTTGTAAATCGTAAATCAGAATTAACATGAACTAGCATATAATGAAGTATATGACCATATATTGTTTTCTTTTATTTTAAGATTCTGTAAAAAAAAAAATACTCGTATTTTTTTAAATCGCTTGTCAATAATTCCGGAGAGTAACAATAATAAAATTCTAGAGAGGGGATACGTGAAGTCACGTAGAAGAATGAGAGAGAATTTGAATTCACTCGACAAAAATCATCTATCATAGAATAATCTACATTAAGCAGATTACCCAGTTTCCATTTTTAAAACGATGTAAGTAAAATTTAAACAGCCTTCGAAAATCTTATGACTTTGACAATTTTGACAATGGATATTTTAATGCCAACCAAATTTACACCAAAGCAAACTGTTGTGTAGATTTTTAATTTATACTATGAATTGCCTATATTGATATCTTATACATTGTTTCATTAATGAAACGCATGCGCATTGTTGGCAAATACGATGAGAAATCATTCTCACTCTTTCACCCACTTTCCCTATTGGTCGTAGAACATAGTTATTTATGCAACTAGTGTGTAAAGTAAGATTTTTAGTCGAGTGCTCATGAGGCGTAGCCGAATACGGAAATTATAGCACGAGATCAAAAACACTATGTTACACATACGAGTATGTTGCGTACAACATTTTTCCCACAACCTAAATATTAATAAAAATTAATATCAAAAGTAAATTAAACCATTGATAAATGTGTTGACGTTGCCTAGTAACGGTATACGTTTCACGTACCAGTAATTGAAAAGTACTTTTCAAGCACTAGTGCGTGAAAAGTGGCTCTTTGCAAACTCGGTACATACTTTAAGCCCAGTTGTAAGAAAAATATTTTATTTTTTCTTATAAAGCAACGAAAAGCTTTAGAAAAAAATACATACACCTATACCCTATAATGAAATTCCATTAATATCAGAGCTAATTTTACTTAAGTTATCAATATAAATTTCATATCACAGAACAAACCTCGTACCTCATATACATGAATAAATGGTATGTATTTGAGATAGTCATTTAGGACATGTTGTGTACGAATAAAAGTGAAAATAACTCCCACTAGTGTATTTATAATTAATGAGATGTGTAGGAAAAATGCTATTAGCAATTAATACATATTTATCAGGCTGAAAAGAACGCGTAAACAGAATCTGACCGTATTTACTTAATATTGAATCTGAAGAGAGCTGAGATATTGTGATGCAAATTAGAAAATCCATGAAAATTAAAACGATTAATCACCGGGTAATGTTATGGTAATAAAATCGTGTGAAATCGATAAGTGTTATTGTAGAGCAGTACACCCTCGGCTCAGGCAGGAATCCTGCAGGCGACCCTAACCGCCCCGGCATTCAAGGAGCCCGACTCCTGACAATTTGCAAAGTGTTTTTGGTTGCTCTGAACTTCTCAAGTATTTAATGAGTTCGAGTGAATGTTTACGTCGGTTTCAATTTCGTGTCACTCGTTTCAAATGAACGCGGAGAAAAAACTTCAGCGAGAAAGTCTACTCTTGTTTCATTTTTATTTTCCAATAGTTCTTCCGAGAAGACAAGTCTATGTAATTTACAATTACACAATGATTGTAGTCTGACGAAATACTGGATAGAAATTTTTCTAGTCGATATAGTATGCTCACAGAAAAAAATAATTTAAGTTTGTTGTTACTTGATTATTTTATAAAGATGAAGGACAGTAACGTGTGTAACAAAAGTTTCCAAAAAAGTTGTCCGCGAATTAATTAAAAAAAATCTGATGTGTCCAACACATTACCTTGCGCCACAGTAGTAATACATACCTACTATGTAAGTTTTTCAGTAAATTCAATTTGTAGTTTTAAAATTTATTTGCAATTTAAAATATTTTGAATTCATTTCATACCTAAAATTTTCTTTATAAAATTTGTATGACCAGAAAAACAACTATTTTTGGCGTAACTAAAACCTGAATCGTGCTTACCTTGATTCACGCATGCTAATATATTCCTTATATATTTCTTCCACCTTTTTTAATTTTACGATAAAACTACTTCCTGTTTACTTATTTTATGTTTTAAACTTGGCATCATATGTCAAATTTTGTGGGCTTATGAATAATTCATCTATTATCTAGATATTCCTCAGCCTAAACAATATGTAAAATTATTACAATTTATATTATATATCTGTTTAGCTAGATGTTATATATAAACGTAATTATTCAGATAGGTAGAAAATTAAAAAATTTTTGCATTTAATAATAAGGTATTCTTTAGGAAAAACGGTTTTAAGCTTTAAATAAAGTACTGTTTCTGCTTAACCAACTGTAATTAATGATTCGGTAAATTTGTTACAATTGCGAATAATCTGTTTATCTATGGAAATAAAAGTTTTACATTTAACAGTGACAACTATTATAATTGACAGTGAAAATATAAAAATAATTATCGAATACTCTAAAAGGAATTGTACTAATACTGTAAGTACTAATTATTTTAATAATTCATTTTACAGTGTCAGCAGTCAACGCACGGATACTCACGTATTATAAAATATAAATATTAATAAAAGAGAAAAGAGAACAGGCGAGAGAATAGGGGCTGGCCACATCGGTTTTTTAATTATGCTTTTAGAAGTTGTTCATAACGTAATTCTATTTTTTGTTAATTTTTTTTGTGCTCTCCTTAAAAAAATTAGGAGCGACCTGTACCACTCAAATAAAATTAGCTGGCGATGTCACTGCTTAGAACTTTGCTCTTTGGTGCCTTCATGCAAGCACCATTAAAATGACAGAAGAATAATTTTAAAAATCTTAAATTATTTAAAATGAAATAGAATTGGAAAGTACATATTTGAAATACCTTCCTCGAAAAACCAGAAGCAATTTGTGTCCATATTCCCTCTGCGTGAAATGAACCCCGGCGCATCTTTTCCTTCGTCGGCCGCTGGCCTGAGAGCGCGGCAAGGTGCTGGAATGTGTATTGCCTGTGCCTCTGAAGGCGGCAAGTACTCCAGCTCGCGTATTTCAATTTTGCATGTCGACACGTCTGTTGTCTGTCCGTCTGTCAGTTACGTCAGGACGCGGGCCGCGAGAGCTATGCAACGGCGGCGAGACGCCGAGCAGGCCTTGACGCCCGCCAGGGCCGTACGGGGAGGATTTGCAATGGGAAAGTAAATGGGTTTTTAATATACTTCTCTTATATGCATGTTGTGTACAAGGTGAAAAATAAATAAAATTCTTACTTTTTTAAAGAATCAGTGTTTATATACCTACTCATATACTCGTAATAATCTACAATAAATTTAATAATTATAATGGGGAAGTTTAGCGTATATTTTTTATTTTTTTTATTTTATCAAGATTGCCCTCAAAAGCGATATTCTACATTTTATTTCACCCAAAGATGACTAGATTTCTCAAAAAATGAAATTTATACAAAAATGACGTCAGTGTGGCTTGCGGAGAACGTATCGTCTATCTTAACCAGCGTGCGCTGGGTTCCCATGGCAACAGAAAAGCGTGTGGTGTAATGCCTCAAGATGCAACCTACGTTCAAAAAGTCAGGTCTCACCATCCGTTCTGCGCAAGCGCATAATTCACTTGTGACGTCAGTGTGGCTCGAAGATAAATCATTAATTGTAAATAATTGGCAACATAATTTTAACTTTCAATTACATTTTAAGTTATAATTATTCATAAACTTACGACTAAAAGATATTTCACATATCATTTCAACCACACTAAAATTCCCCATTGTTTTTTACTTATTTACAAGGTAGTATCAACATGTAAAGTCACATTTTCGAAGTTTCCTCCTTGCTTAATTTTTTCTCGCGCCACCGTTTAATGAATCAGTGTTATATACCTACTCATATACTCGTAATAACCTACAACAAATTTAAATATAATATTTTTTTTTCTACTTATATATAAGGTAATTCCCACCTTGCTTAATTTTTTTTTCGCGCCCCCGTTCACATAAGGTTAATTTACTTTTATAGTAGCATCGTAAGTCGTAAGTACCTAATAACTATTCTCTTACGGTAATATAAACTTCGGGTTCACAGGCTTCACCTCATTTCATACCTTCTCGAAAGATGTAATGTACTTACTCACCTTGTAGGTAAAGAATCTTCAAATAACAGTTATATATAAAATCAATTAAAGTAGGTATACCAAAATAAAATTGACACTAATGTATGGCGGTATAAATGAAGCAATATTCGTAATTTTGACGAGGAATTATTTACTGTGTGATGAAAAATTTATATACATATACTCGTACATATGTATGTTATTCAGTATGTATATGGAATCCAGCGTATTATTACAGTGGCGGCCTGACCTGGTCCGCTAGTCTGCTATTTCGGACCGGGCTCAAGGACCAATCGGGCACACATTTTTCAAGAAATCTTTGTTTTAAATTTTAACAAATAATAAATAAATGTGTTTGCCAATTTATGTAATTAAAAAAAATTGTTATTGAAACTTTAATACACAATTCTATATATAACCTGACATTCAACTAAATCACAATATTTTGATGATGGACCAATCACATTTGAATTACACTGAGTGCAATGACAACAAGCAGTCGTGGTCACGTTTGCAAAAATTGCCAGTAAAATTATTGCCACTAGTGGTATTATATATTAAAGTCAAATGATGGAGAAACTACCAGGTCGCCATTGGTTATATAAACCGCAATTATATAATTATTTCTTAAGGTATACGTATAAAAACAATTCATTTCAAACTAAATCTAACATAACCTAACCCAAAATCCTGATGAAAAAATTTTATAGGACACGTTGTATATTAAATTAGACTTTTAGCAAGAACAGGGCTCTCAGATGTCTCGGTAAACCGGGGCTGTCCCGATTTTGAAGTGTACATCCTGTTGTCCCGGAACAAGGTTTCGGGACATATATTTGAGCCAGATTTATAAATTTCCGTACCTCTATACTTCATTAAATTTTATATAGATCTTTGTCAATATGTAAATTTTGTGATTTATTCCGACCATACGCAGAACTCGATTCATGCCAAAAATGGATAAATAATTTCTAGAACAATATTTAGACATATTGAAAATGTGTGAATACATTTTCTAAATTACATGAGGTATTAAAAACAACCTAATCTTACCAACACTATGTATGACTAGAAGTAAAATATATTTTGATTTTATGATTTTTATATAAGCTTTAAATAAACTTAATTCATAACCTCCTCTCCTCCTTCGTCAAACTGACCAGATTTGATTAATTAAAAATCTTAGAGTTCTGTGCAAAAATAAATTCAAACGCGAACATAGTGGATAATAATATTACAATTAAATCGTAGAATGTAGACAAAAATATGTTATTCGTCTAATTAAATTTACTCAAATTTCTATAATGTTTTTGGTATCGTGCAATTGGAATAACACATCATCATTATAAACGACCTAATGCGGAAGTAAATCCGTTGCTAATTTTTTCCAAATTTAAACTGTGTTCTCCACCTCATTAAAAAATGATAAAACTGGAGCAATATTTCTGCTTGTGATGCGCTGTCCCCCTCGGTGGGGCCCTGGGCAGCCGGGTGCACTGCCCCGGCCCCCGGCATGATTGACAGCGCGGGGCAGCGCCGGATGATTAACGAGATGTTTCTCAAAATGACGGTTCCCGAAACGTTCCGTTGGGGTGCCACCGCCGCCCCCGCCTGCGAAAATATCATAGTGTGCCGTGCCGGCTCCTTGTAAACATGCCACACCACCCAGATCGATATCAAACGTGGAATTGTTGACACCCGTGTCGATAATGCCACAAGTAACACTAGGTACAGCAACACCAAACAATTCCTACATAATTACTCATCAAAGCTAATTAAAAACATCTTATTATTATTCTTCTTTAATGTGACTAGATTCTACTTAGTACTCATTTCATCACTTACGTTTTCCAAATTGAAATAAGTACAAGTACTGTCCATAATAAAATTTCCTAGTTTACCTTTACATGTTTTATAGCATAAGTTTATGATTATTTTGCGCCACCGTTCACTCAAGTTTAACTTACTTCCACAGCAACATAACCTATTGTAACGTCTTATTTATTTAAGTGAAGTTTAAAAAAATAATTGAAACAATAATATTTATATAACTAAGTTTAATAAGCGAAATATTAAATATAAAAGATAATAAAAACTTAAACACTAAGAATATTTATGTAAACTTTTAACTCTATGCACTATTTATTTACACGATATTTATTTCCACCAACTATTTATTTATATCACCATGCGTATTAGTATCAGACTGTCCTCGCGAACTCCTGCTCAGAGTTTTTATAGTAGAAATATTAGCTTCAGTAATGTTCTCGTACCTTCTAGATAACAAAACTACGTTACAATGGGATCGCTACAATATGAATTTCATTGGTTCGCTTAATCTTTAATATTTATTAAAAATAATTATACGTGAGTTACAGCAAGAATAATCTCTCAGCGAATCGTTGGCAAGTGATGGTCCTGGCGAACCAATTTGCGATCCCTTTTTGGAGTAATTTGGGCTGGATTTCAGCAATGGTTCGAATAATGTTCTTTCTCCAGGTCATTAATTGTTACTGGTTTATTGGTACAGACTAGAAATTTAACGTAGCATCAAAAATAAATCTAAGGGCGTTAAATCACACGACTTTGCTGGCCAATTGATGTCACCTCTCTTAGAAATAACGCATCCACATTTTGTTTATGTCCATATAATCCAATCCAACACTGGGTCACTCGACACCTCTCTTCATTGAAAGTCACAAAACACTGAGAGATATCTGTTCTCAGGTGCATTTTCTTCAATAGCAACAATATATGACCGATCATTTCGATCAGCAATTGAGCCAGTTTCCTCAAATTTTGTAATTAGTCATTGAATTGTGTTCTCGATAGGTTGGTTTTGTCGACCATAAATTTCATGTAGTTTACAAAATGTTTGGCGAATTGAGAATAAATTTTGATAAAATATTTCCACAATTTCGACACATGGTATACTTTTTCATAAGGAAATGGTAGCTATGAAAAAAACGTCGCAAAATGATAGCGGTGTTAATTCAAACAAAACTGCAATCCACTGTCAAAGTTAAGGCGTGCAAATTGAAAGATCCTATACGTTCGTCTAGAAATGGGTAAAATTAACTACAATAAATTGTAAATAAATAAATCATAACATTATTTAAAGTTAATTGCTGCTGATGATACGAAAAAAATAATTAAGTGATTCGGAATATAAGTACCTAACGCATCAATACATGTACAGTAATACACTTAAATTGTTTGTTGCTTAAACAACTTGTAAATTATTATGAAAGAAAGTATATCAGAACAAAATATTTGTTTTCCCTAGTATCTAGTACTAAATTATTGACTAATTAATCCTTAGCTCAAATGCAACACCTCAGTTTTCGTCAGACATTACACGTAGGATGACAGTGGCATTTTGCTGGTATAATATGTCGGTAGTGTGGAACAAGTCAATGCATCTGCACGGATTGTTTATGTTGGGCGATAGTGTCGGAGCTGTCGGAGTTGTGAGTGACAGCTTGTGACCGAGCCGCCGGCCATACCCGTGACTTGCACTAATCCTCTAACCCAGGGGCACCAGGCTCCTCCTTTCTAATGTCTGCTTCTGTGTGCTATACCGTATGCATAATCATGTAAGGTAACAATAAAAACTCAATTGAAGATGTTATGTGCAGTTATTTGGTATTAAATATAATGATTTGTAATAGATCCTTCAAGATGAATCGAAATTGAAATTCAAAGAGGGCCATAATTGGATGGATATACGTAAAATGTTATTCCTTATGAAATAATATACGAAAATTTGAATAACTTGGAGATCAAAATTATTTTTCATATAAAAATTCGGAAATATAAAAACAATAAAATAAAAGCTTATTAAATATTTTAAACGATTGCCTATTTTTATTATAAAGATACAAAAAACAATGGGGTGCATGTATTACCATTGGTTAGATTATTAAAATATTCTGTAATATGAAGTATTCTTATTAAAATATTTGATAAAATAAATTTCCTGTTGACTGTTCTCTATTATATTTATGTAATATAAATTTTTCTTACCAAGTGTTCCACAACCGAGTGTATATGCACGTGAGTTTTTAACCAGAAGTAATGTCCTAGGTACCAATACTCCATAACACTTATGGATTCAATAAATCATTGTATTATATTGTCCCTTTACAAATGCTGAAAATATTTTAAAAAATTATTAAAATTATTTAGAAACAGAAGGAATTTTCTTTTCGATTTAATTTACACTGAGTCTTTCAATGTAATTATGGGTCACTATTATTTACTGAACACGTACGAAGACATTATTTAATTAGTAAACAATATTTAGAATTTAAAATGTTTATATTTTAATGGACAAGGAGGTGTGATGAGTCAAGTACTGTTAACAATTATTAGGGACACAATTATCAAAGAATGCCACGGGAAGATCAACAAGTTCCATTTAGGATATAGAAACCTAAGACCATTGACAATATCGGTGTGTAGACGATGCAGAATTCTATGAAAAAATACAGCAGAACCTGAACTTACGGAGTGAAATAATGGAGAAATATAATATGAAAATTAATTCAAGCAAGATTATGGTAGTAGGAAGAGAATAGACAATTCAATATATAATGAATAATTTCCAATATCTAGGCTCAATAATAGAAAATAATGATAAACAAGATTTAGATATTAATGAGCACATAGACAAAACAGCAAAAATATTCCATGCAATGAAATACAGTTTTATAGAAAAAAGGGAAATTAACCTTAAACAAAAACCACGATTTACAGATCTGTACTAACATATGACTGCGAAACATGTGTATTATCTCAAAGACTGAAAAGTAAAATACAGGTACTGGATATGGCATACCTGAGAAGAGCACAGGGAATAACACCTTTGAACAGAATAAGAAACGATACAATAAAAGAACAATTGCAATGTAAACCAATCCTAGACTTTTTACAAACACGCCAATTAGCATAATGGAGCCCTATGATCAGGATGAATGAATCGAGACCTGTACGACAAATATGGATGGCAAAAGTAAAAGAAAAGAGGGACCGTGAAAGTCCTTTTCTAAAGATATTACTCTTGCAATAATGTGTACCTAAATTTAAATCATTTACATTAAAAATAGTTAAGAAAATTTCTAACACAACCGTAATGAATGAAAAATATAAATGATACAGTTTTTTGTTTATGTTACGGTACGCATTTTTCATTTCTGTCAATAGATACGTCTCGCCTTAACATATTCCTAATTATGATCTGCAAATGGCTCCAATTAATCAGAGCAACAATTAAGCCGCACACTCCATTCCCACCTTTTATAGCTAATTATTATTGCGTTGGGTTATCTATGCAAATTGCGCAGAACAAGGTCCGTGTATCGGGCCATCATGTGCTTGATGGCTGACATGGACAGCGAGTGAAGCGAAGGCGAAGCTGAATACGAATTCCTTGTCCGTCTGTCCAGCGGTTATCAACTGGCGTATCGACAGCTCCATCAGATGGAACGCGAGACACTCACGGGAATATGTAACTCGGACAGACAGAATTGAGCAGATTGACAGAGGGAATGAGAATACAATACAAGAGTGGGTATTGTTTCAGTGTTCTTATCTAATTGTTGGACTGATAAGTAGAGAATAGGTAGGAAGTCATATATTTACATATTTTATCATAAATTTTTAACAAAATGTAACGCTCTGATGCTGTGTATTGCAATCCATTTAGATCAGATTATTTCTTCTTGCTCAATCTTCAACAATAAATAAATATCTTACATATATCATGTACGAATTTATACGACATATGATTTCGGTAATAATATTTTGGCCAATAGACAGTTTTTACCATTATGTTATAGACGTACATTTTACCGTTTTAATTATAATCAATAGATTTTTGTAAGAACACACTATTACACTGTAAAAATAGCATAGCTTAGTAAATGCTAATCAAAATTTTATACTGTATCTGTCGTTTTGTTTTTCGAATTTATCGTCTAATTGTAATGTGATTTCATGATTTTTTATGGAAACAAACAAAATTGGATAAACAAAATTTCAACATTCTTTAGAATGTCCATTTCATACTCGTATGATTTGCCATCGGTTTATGCTACAAACTGTCAAACTCCTATGAAATGAGTACCATTCCATGCTTGTTATACAATATACTATTCCAAAACAAAATGAAAAGCAATATTATTACTGAAACCTGTGTTTGAAAAAATAATATTAGTAGTTTTTGGTTTACATGCATATTGAAGTATTTGAAAAAGTTTTCGTGTTTTTTATCATTTACATAAGAAGATTTACGTAGATAATGCTATTTTCTAGATATTTGGATCAAAAATATATATTTAAACGTACGGTAGGTAATTCTAAGAGTTTGTGAAGTAATAAAAAATATGGTAAGTAGTCTGCAATAATTGGCACTTAAAATGCAGTTGTATCAATGGCAGCTTTAGGTCTTTCCAAATTTGTATGTATATTTTTTTCTGAAAATTTAGATAAACTTATTCATGTACATAAGCAGATATTTCTCATTCCTGAAGTAAAAATTATTAAGACATGATTTTTTGAAATTATTAAATCATTTCAAATATTCGTATGGCATTTTTGAATTAGTCCATTTTTACACAAAATAATAAATATTATTAAAACATTATAAAATTATACAATATTCCAACAACTTTACAACTTATAATTTTAAATAAGTAACGTTAGAGAAATTCCCATATATATATTATTAAAATTAACTTTGGTTTCATGATTTACCTAGAAAGTGGATATTTATTTTGCAATAACACAAATTCATCACTTTGCTACTAACTAGATTAAAATAAATATTTGTATCAGATTAATTTCTTACCATTGATTAGAATTTTTTCCTCTGGTATAACGATGTTTTCTGCAGCTGTCCAATGTACGGGACTCTTCTGTAAATAAGAATTAGTCAATTAGCAATAGTATTGGCGAAAGAATAAAATAGTGAAGTGTTATAAGAATAAAACAAAACAGTATCATAGTTATGAATGCAGGACTTTGTTAAGTTGTTGCACTTAATTATTCTATAGGTTTTAGGGTGTCTGGTATTTAATTTACCTAAGAATTTGGATATTATACTGAACATTTAACCATAGAAACATCAATTCGTAATAATCGGGAATTTTGCGTGAAAACAATATAAAGCTCCCACATTGTGACAATAATCAAAATATATATCCTCTCCCCCATTTGTTGATGAAGCCCTCAGTCACGCCTTGGAAACGATCGGCATCCACATTCCGCGTACAATGCGTGGTGGACGAGCATCATAAATAGTGCGATGGAAATATGATATTTCACATGTAACCGCCATTACCGCGCACGGGTCATTTGCTTGCGGACCCCACGTCTGGCAGCGAGAGAATCCAGACGGAGACGGTCATTTGCACGATGACGATTTTATAGGTTGATAGAGATGCTGAAAGGCGATTGATGGAGGTCAGCCTGATTGAATTATAGCCACGAGGGCTTTTTTACCAATAAAGAAATGAGTTTTACATACGAATGAAGCTATCTTTAAAGAGGCACATACAGGATGGCCCAGTGAAAATTATCAGCGCACTCTTTGCCCACTTAACATTAATTTTGCAAAAAACGCTCGAACACGTCAATTTTAATATAAAGGGGGACACCTGAATGGATTAGTACCAATGGAATAACTTCAACCCTAAAATGGGTGTGGACTGCACCTCAAAAATTTTAAATGGAAAAGGGTGTCAAATATGACACAGTTCGAAAGGCCTTTGAATTCTCTATCCAACAGTTTTTTTATTTTTCAAATCCGATCATTAGTTCCAGAGATATATCGTTTAAAAAAAAAATTAACAGGTATTTAAAATTGCAATCAAGTAGGCTTAAACAAATGACAGAAACTAAATAAATAATATTTTCGACAAGTTGTTTGTAATAAACAAGTAATTTGTAAGTTAGATTTCTTTTTGTAGGGTTATTTGAAGTCTAAAGTTTATGCCACGCTACCCGAATCTTTAGAAGATTTACGGCAATGTATCGTAGCTCCAAAATTTTAATTAAAATTTTTATTATTGTATAGAAATTGGACGTACTCATTTTGAACACCTAATAAACTGATACTTGAGTTTCTGTCATTTGTTTGAGCCTACTTGATTGCAATTTTAAACACCTGTTAATTTTTTTTTAAACGATATGTCTCTGGAACTAACGATAGGATTTAAAAAATAAAAAAACTGTTGGATAGAGAATTGAAAGACCTTTCGAACTGTGTCATGTTTGACATCCTTTTCCATTTAAAATTTTTGAGGTGTAGTCCACACCCATTTTAGGGTTGAAGTTATGCCATTGGTACTAATCCATTCAGGTGTCCCCCTTTATATTAAAATTGACGTCTTCGAGCGTTTTTTTGCAAAATTAATGTTAAGTGGCCAAAAAGTGCGCTGATAATTTTCACTGGGCCACCCTGTATATGAATGAATGTTATTTTTTTAATACAATTATATAGTTATTTACTTTATTTGTGGCATATTTCCCACAATCGTAAGTTAAGTGTGAGAAATCATTTCTCATAGATTTTACCAACACTACACTTGTGCTATGGCTCATGGTGCAACATTTTAGGAGGCGCGATAGTTTTTTAATTTTAAAAATTGTAAAAACTATTGAAATAATTACTATTTGTGAGTTCTATTCAAATTTATGACACTTATAAACCCCGAAAATTAAATGAAAATAATTTAAGAAATAAGATAAATATAATAAAATAAGTAGTTAAATAAAAAAATATTAACTGACATTTTGTATTTGGACGGTAAAAAATCTCGATCAGCTGAAGTTTTCTACGAATATAAAATCCACTATTATTTCCTGCATTTGTTTTTTTATTATATGACAGCACTCAACGTTTTGATAAAATTTCCAATGTACTTACTGATCATATAAGAATTCGTATTTCATGGTTAAATATAAAAAATAAAAATTAACAACATTGCATTTTACCACTGTCTAGGCGAGGAAATTCAATTTCACTGCCGATTTTACGACTGCGTTGTGATACATCAGAGGAAAATGTTTTACTATGTAGACAGCAAATAGTTACAGTTTCTCATAATGCTTTACGGCTGTTTAATTAAAATGTTTTTGATGTCTAATTAAATAATTGTAAAAGAACTAGGAAATACATCGTTTCATAGCAAGTAACTAGTATTCCGACATCCGAGTGCCGGTTACAATTTAAGTTGGTTTTTATGTACACCATTTATTCTAAACAAAACTACAAGTTTTGTATTTATGTTCCTATAAGTCAGGGAAGGAATACCAATTTCTAAAAATGATGTAGCGGTACTTTTTTTTAGAAATATCGCTAATTAATATATCGAATACTCAGTTGTACTTGCAAGCAAATTTAAACGAAATTAAATTAATTAAAATTGTATTAACTGGTTTAAACCGTTTTCCAATTTTTAAATACCGTTTTTCGAACTAAAACTGTTATTTTTATAATATTCTCAATATGGGTTAACCGTTGACCAATATTTTTTCGGTTATATACCCAGAATAAAACCAAAACTAGTCATTTGAAAAACACTAGAAAGAGAAACAAAGAAATGTTGCTTTTTGTTACACATTTAAATATTTTTTTTTCTTGTTATATATCAATAATTGAGGAATTAAAATATCTTTATCTTTATCTTAATTTTAAGATATTATAATGTACAAAACATATACTGGTTGTTATTACTAATTTTTTGGCAAATAAATAAATTTTTATTGCAATTTATATTTTTGTATTTTTGATTAAAATCATGATTTAAATCAAAATGATTTAAATTAGGCCAACCCTAGTATACATTTATGTCACATTTTTTTCCATTAGGTAATTATTATAAACAAGAAGGGTTTGCTATCACTATCACTTTTACTATTTTTTTGCTGTATGTTATGTGCAGATATGACCGTATAGATGATGTGGTACGTCCGTGGGAAGAGTCGTGGCTCGCACAATACGACAGCGGCGCGGTGGGTCTGCTAATCAGACCAGCCTGTAGCTGTCCCGGCCGCCGTCACAACGTCATGTACACGCCACAGCCACAGCGACAGCACCAATATATGATCCTCCACTTCATTCATACGCACTGCGCCAATATTTTTATTACTGTCAAGACACATCATTTCATTTAGATAGTAACAATAAACGATTCTTTATTCGTATTTCAAATTGCAATGTTCATGTATCTGATCAGCTTGCGATTGCGTTGAGAGGTAGTTAAATTTAAAAAATAAATTCCCACATCGTTACTTACAAGTTCTCGATAAAGATTAGCTATAGTTATAGCTTTACTTTTTCCCGAAAAGTCAAAACTGAACTGTAAAGAAACTTACAAAATGTTAGAACTGTAGTATGAAATTACAGATAAAGATTAAAAAAAACAAAGTGACAATACCGATTTTTTTTATAAAACAGCAATACCATGAGCAAATAATAATGATTGATGATATTTATGAAAATAAAGCTTACAGTAGCGAAGAAGAGCCACGGAAAGCAAAACTATATGTTTCAGGCCCAATCTCTTTGAAAACAAAAGTTTTAGTCGTTTTCGTTTGTCTTCTCTAACAGTAGAATGATTGTTAGAAGAAGCTCTTTCTTATTCACCTAACCGGAGTAGTCTATATCAAATTCAGAGAAATTGCCAGATCGCTTAGTTGAATTACTCACACTTGTATTTGCCATGCTAACTACAAAATGATTATCCATTTTGATTGTAGACAAATTTGAAGGAAAATTAAATAAAAACGTAACAATTTTAATTAGTTAATCATAATTGAATGTTGGTTTGAAAGACACTATCCATGATTAATTTGAAATTATTAGCTAATCAAAATGTTAACCATCGATTGAAAAACCGGCTGATTATTGATACTTTTCTTTGGAGGACAATTTATTTTCAAAAGAAAAGGAAATAAACTTTATTCTAAATTGGTTTACCTATAGTGTATTTATTGTTATTACCAAATGTTTCTTATTTCAAAAAAAAAAAAACAAAGCAACTTTAAATATTGGCTTATTATATAGGTCCTTAAAAATAAATAAATACTCGTAAAATATGAAAAGCGATGAAAGAAATAAGAAAATATTAAGTTCTGTATTTAATTTTATATTAATTTTGTCATTCGTTTCATATTATAGTAAGGTTGTGACCAAAATTAAAACAAATTTACAAAAATAATTTAGGTAAAGTTAATAATATTCCTTAAGGAAAAACACTTTTACTTTACTCAGTTGTGAAATTAGTCAGTTTCCTCTTTTATATCTCTATTATGTATCCCATATAGTTCCTATAAGCCAGTATAAAAAATATATATCACAATTAATATTAATTACATTGGTATACATTTCTCTATTAGACTCTCTGTGTCAAATACGTTTGAGGTAATATTTCAATTACTCCATCCCCAATTAATCACATTGAAACTAGCCGTAGTAAAATCAACCGGCTAGTTAACTTCCCTGCCTCATCGAAACCATCTGCTTGACCACCACCCCCTGGTGTCCTTTGTTGCCGCCACCCCCACAGCTCAGACCCTGGATTTGGACACAGGCACGTTCGGCAACTGCCCTTCTTTCACGCAAGATGTTGGCTCGCAGCACAGAATAGAGATATGGCCAGTGTGGTAGGTACGGAACATGAACATGGAACGAAATGTAGAGTACCGGAAGTCATATTTCCAAATTGTCAACTGGATTGTCGCTGTGCTTTTGTTTCGGGCTGAGTTATTTATGAAGCAGGAATTGGGTAGTGGTGTTATCTGATCGCCTGAGGTCTTTGTTTTACAAGCGCAAAACTATTTACTGTTATTAAATATAAACATATAAAATGACACCCATTTTTAGATTTTTTTTTAGATCTTGTTTCATATTTCGAACTGTTTTATTAAAAAAAACGTATGCTTCGAATATTAAACTTTTATTTAACTAAATTGTAAAGACTTTTAAAATTGGTTGTCAGTAAGGTCGCTATTATATAACAATTATTATTTCAATTTTATTCTGCCGGTTTATTAACTAATTTTTATTTATTTTCCAAACCCATAACCACATATGAAAGTTGTGTAGAGTTAAAACAAATCAAACAACAGTATTAAACCAAAAAATGTGTTGACAAACGCGAAATATCCCAAAAATACTTATTTTTGTGCCCAAAATTTTGATTTTGGGAAATAGTCTACATTGATAGATCTCGATGTGCTGATTGCAAATTTTCAAGCGGAACTTAATTATCACTTTTCGTTCCGGAGATATTTGCTGTGAAAGTTGAACCTCAAAAAAGTGTGTTTTTTGGTTATATCTCAAAAGTGGGTTTAGATACAATGTTAACGATTACACCAGTCGATTCTACTAGAAAAGTTACATAAAGAAATGTTTTCTCCACACATACGTTCTTTGGAACGATTTGGTGAAAAATAAGAAAATCGAAAAAACCTAAATTTTAAAATTTCTCGGAGGAACTTTTTTTCTCCAAAACTATTCATTTTCCAGACTTAACTAAATATCGATGCGCTGATTCCAAATTTTCAAACCGAATTGAATTATCTCTTACCGTTCTCAACATATTCTTGTTCAAAGTTGAGTTTTGGCAATACCTAAAAAAACAGGTTTTTTAGGTATACCACTTTAAGGGTTAGGTTTACGACTTCGGCGACCTCACCAATCGATTCTGCGGGCAAAATTACATAAGTATACCAATTTTTAGACTTTTATTCCAAAGGATACAATTTTTAGAGCAAAAAAACGAAAATGGCTAAAATCGTAAAAATCGCCTGATGAACCCCTTACGATTTTTTCGATTTTTGGCCATTTTCAGTTTTTTCCTTCTAGAAATTTTATCCGTAGAGATAAAAATCTGAAAATTGGTACACTTATGTAATTTTGCCCGTAGAATCGATTGGCGAGGTCGTCGAAACCATAAACCTAACCATTTAAGGGGTATACCTAAAAAACCTGATTTTTTAGGTATAACTTTGAACTCAAATATCTCGAGAACGGGAAGAGATAATTCAATTCTGTTTGAAAATTTGAAATCAGCGCATCGACATCTACTTAAGTCTAAAATATGAAAAATTTTGGAGACAAAAAGTTTCGAAGCGAAAAATTGAAATTTAGGTTTTTTCGTTTTTCTTATTTTTCACTTAATCGTTCCAAAGAACGTATGTGTGGACAAAACATTTCTTTACATAACTTTTTCCGTAGAATCGAATTGTAAAGTAGTTGAAATTGTATCTCTACTCATTTTTGAAATATACTCAAAAAACACACTTTTTTGAGGTACAACTTTGAGAGCAAATATCTCCGAAACGAAAAGAGATAATTAAATTCTGCTTGTAAATTTGTTACCAGCGTAGCTTATTCTTTAAAAAATATTTGGAACAAAATTTTGTAAAATTTGAAAATTTTTGAGCTAAAAATTTAATATTTTTTAATATTTTTGGGTTTACACAAAAATACAGCATCAGTGGCTTTGGGAATTACTTCCCCTATCGTTGCTACATACAAAAACAATTTTAAGTAATATTTAATTTTGGTTTAAACTGTCCAGTTTCATCGATAAATTTAATTTGTTCTTGGTAAAGCTTATATATTTGAGGGCGCCAAAAATATATAAATATGTACAACACGTGTAACTCTTGAAAATGATTTATAAATAATACACCCTGCATGAGAATCTTAAACAATTTAGACATGATCACTTGTTATAAATGCCATACGTTAAATAAATAAATCGATAAATATAGGAGGAAAGGTAAAATTTACAGTTTTTAATTTTTACAAGCAACTTCAATTAAATCGGGGGGCAACAGTCTGCAAAAAACGATTTCCCATGTTAATCTCCTTTGTGTATCTTAGAAAAAAAAAATTCGGTATAATACGTAGCAGCCGATAAAAATTTAGAATGAGAAATAACGTAGAACTTTTATTTGAGTTTAAACTCGACGAGTGTTGGAATTGAATTTGATCAATTAGCTGATCGAGCGTGCTATACGTATGTAAAGTTTTTCCGTTTGTAATGTACACGATGTATCAGTAGCGGAACACCTCAACACAATGTTTTACACGGGACGAGTTGATTTAGTGAATGAACATGCATCCGTCAGTGGATGAGTAATGGTGTCCATGACAGTTTGTGGGTAAAATATGTAATTTTCTTGACCAAAACGTTATTAATGATGCCGGGCTAATCACGCGGCCGCTACTGCTCCTCGCTGGTGCACAAATGCATATCGCATCGACGGCTGCACAATTCACAATCACGCCATGGCCATCGTAGATACACACTCGGCTCGAGGGATCGTAATACCAATGTGGGAATTCGTAATGATGCACACAAATGTTCACGCTGTCATTAACAGCGATATTATATACTATCAGATATACCTAATCAAGATACTTTCTTAGTTGCTGCAGTTAATAATTTATAAGAGATGATAGTATGATGAACGAGGAAAAATCATTCATGTCACGGAAGTAAAAAGGAGGTACAGGGTTCATAATAAAAATCCAAAATCGTGCTCTTTGTGTCTAAGCATTTTTCAAGGACCCTACAATCAAATTTTAACATTTATACTATAGAGTTGATTTTATTACAATTGACCAAACGGAAGTAGTACTCTATTTGAAGCTCTAAACAATGTTTCCTGTATAATAAAGCACTTAACAAAATCGGAATTGAAACACAGAGGTTTATAAATACTCATTTAAAATATTACTACAATACCACTATGTATGAAATTATTTATATTGTTTATATCATAAATTAAATTCTTTTTTCATTCTTGAAGATAATTATTTCCATTAACACAGGCACATCTAACTAAAAATTATTATCTTTTATACTTCCTAAAGGAATGTATTTGCTAACAAGTGAAGAAAGTAATGTATATGCATCTAAAGACAACGTTCAGGGAAGTTCGGAGAGAAAGAAGAGAAGAAGTGGTTCTGTTAGAGAATTGAAACTCTAAACAGTATTTCCTGTAAGAAATACCTCTAAATACATTTTATTAGCTAATTATTACTGATCTGCATGAATTTACCATATTTAAAGGTACACAAAATTTGAGTCATGTTATATTTGAGATTAATATCAAGTCATTTTGAAATATATAATACAGAGATATAATAAGAAGGTACAGGAGTTTATTTTATCAGTAATAAAAAAATAATTTCATTATTATAATTACAGAATGACAGCAATGTATTGAAACCTTTATATTGAGTAAACATAGGAAATTTTTGTCACATTTCAAAATCAATTGGACACATTGATTTGAAAAAGTAACAAAATTAAATATATGAATTTATTTAGTTCAGTTCGAAATCAATTTGTTTACTATTGGAATGTTGTACGCAATACAATTTTTTTTTTTAATTAATATTTGTATATAAAAATTTTTAAAAAATCTAAAATTCTATTGAAATATTTGATCATGTGAATGTTCCCTCTACTATAATAATTATTTTTGTATCGATATATACACGTGACGAAAACCATTAAAATTTTAATAATCTATTACCAACAACCATTTCATTCAATAAAAAACACTTCACAACCCATTTAATCCCACTTTTATCATGATTCCCTTTGCGTGTATTATAAAATCATAACCTCAATTCTCACGCTTTGGCAACAATATTGCATTTTGCAATCCCGTGTATGGTTGTGTCAGCATCCAGGAAGTTTGTAGGGAGTGAACCACTCCCCTCCCGCCATGACCTTTCCAAGGGACAATGGATCACGTGGTTCTGCACGTGGCCTTGCACATGGACACACAAACCAATCCCGGGCTGCAGGCGCTGATATCGACAAGGGAATGGATTCGGGATTTGGATCTAGATTTGGGGAGAATATGAAAAGTGAATGTTTACAGAATGGATTTTAGTATTAGGCCATGTACCATTTTTCTGTACAATTGTATAAATAAATTGCAGCGTGAATATTTAAAAACAATCAATAATCAATATCGTATTATTATTTGCTATAAAAATTCGACAACTTAAAATTTATTTAACAACCAACTAGAATTTGTATATGAATTTCGAATTCTGTAACATTTTAGAACATGATATTTATGTTTATACTATGAAACATAAAAGTCATATATATCTAGGACTTTAACATGGGATTTAAAAAAATACATTTTGCAATTAAGTTATTATTATTCCCCTGCAAATTCGAATTATAAATGTTCTTCATTTATTTTGATAGCCATGGAATTGAAACAAAGTTATAAGTTTATTTGGAATTATCATAAATCTAATTAAAGATGATAATAAGTTAATGAAATGTGAAAAAAATAGTATAGGTATTATACACCAAGGTTGAGAAACTATAGTTATTGACCTAGCGACAGTAATGGTCTTCTCATTTGTGGTATACCTATATATTACTTTTTATAATTAATTAATATTATTAATAATAGTGGGTATGTAGGCTAGTAGTGAAAAAAATTATACTTTGTGTTAACAATTACGAATTACCCTATTGTTATATCGAAAACGGTTTAACTTTAAATGCCAAATTGATAACTTCAAATATTTTTAAATGTTTTTTAATACAGTTTAAATTACTTCTGATTATGAAAATCGACTAAACAAAACTAATTTAAAAGAATATTAAAATTTCGTAAGTCATTTTTGTAAATATTTTCACAATATTTGAAATGCAATTTGGTAGATAAATGTGCTTAACTTCATTCAACAGAGTATCCTTAGATTACACTCTATCATACGTGAAGTAAAGTATAAAAAATTGTATATTATATTCGTTTTATGCGATGGATTGTTCCATTCGTGTTTTTGGAACAGTCGTCGCTGCGCACCTTGTGCCCCAAACAACTCGTGAAACAAAGTATCGTCCTATAAAATTCGTATAATAATATACAAAAAACCATAACTGTAGTTTATAATTTTTTGCACTGTTCAGAAGACAGGAGAATTATTATTAAAATCCTATTTTTTATAAAAAGTTTAACTTCTCTCTTTTCATAATCTTTAATCTTTATTGGTTTCGAATGTGTTTATTACCTATAGATCAGGATAAGAGATATAATTATATATTTATTTTATCAATACCCATCTACGGTCACTTTCAACTTACTTTCTCGAGAAAGTGAATATCATTTTCGAAGGAGCTACAGGTTCGGACTTGAAGGGTCTTTGCTCTCCACACACTCTTGTCGAATTAGGGCTTCGATCAGGCGTGACTTTGTACTTTTACTACACGAGCATTCTCACCTCATGTCTTGGAGCAGGTAATGCAAGGTACCGAAAAAATCTAGGGCACCGGCACCCCAGTTCCAGGAAAACATTGTTCCGTTCATTGCCTGCACGGACAACTTCACCGGGACTTTTTGCTTTCATACACAAGGAATTTCAGGCCGAAAGATGGTTGGTGGATGTTTTAAGAACACTGGAGGTCACTTCTGTTTCTTACAAAAGACATGGGAAAATGTCACAAAATACAGTACTAAACTAAAAAACCTGACTTACACAACACCTCCCGTTATTACCCAGACACTTAATTTTATGTTTCTTATTGATTTCTTTCTTATCTTTTTTCTTTTAAATATGGGAAAAACGTTAATTCAATAAATCCATAGTTCATAAAAATTCAGATAAATTTTCTTTTTCACAATTGGTTAGTAATACGTCTGTTCCTAGCCAAGCACACCAAGTGGGAAAGGTATTCCCAGCTAATTAATCTAACCTCGTAAATGTCATTGTCATTTTGACAAGTCAAACTTATTTCGAAATAATACTTATAATTACAAAAAAGCAATAAATCTTGTGATAACCGAACTGACAATAAATAATAATATATTATTAACCGAAGTGGAAAGTGTTTCATTACTGTTACAAGGCGCGCAATTTGAAATTAATAGATAATTTTTTGGTGTTGATCATGTGTCACATGAACTATCAGTTTGATTTCTAACCTTAAATATTGATTTCATTGAAAGTGTAAAGTATATAGCTGGGGTTGGGAAACGTCTACTTCCCAACCGCAACTATACTCACGATATACTCGTACTTGCCAACTACTTGAAAAATTAAAGTTAACAATAACCAACATCCTATAACTTTTTAAAGTCAGAAATCGTAATATTACTAACCGATTTTGATTAAAAAAATTTATATTCTGTCACAGGTCTCTGTTAATATAATAAAACTGTCAAAAAATATGACCAAAATTATTGTTAGAATTGAATCATTATATTAATTGATTCTGAATAATATAGCATATACACGAAGATAAAAGAAAAGATAAAATTGCCTATGTTACATGTGATTGAAATATTATTAAATATTTAACTTATGAGTAATGACTTATTTCACTCACTTATATAATAATGTACTCGTACTATTTTTAATTGAAAAATCTATTAACCTTACATAATAAACAGATTTATATTTAATTACAAGAATTAGTTTTTCTGAGTTCAACGAAAAAAAAAATGTTTTTTATTACTGTCTGCTACTTATTGTACAAATATAGATGTCTGGTATAGGATTGTCTTTATTGCATTATATATTCTCCTAAATGAATATATTTGAGTTTAATATTTAGACAAGTTAACAATAGAGAAAGTAAATTCGTGGTTGACATTTAAGCAATAAATATATCCCGACATATATTGATATCCATATAATCCAATTAGTGACCATATGGCGAATCCGGTTGTTGGTTTTAGCCACATGGTTAGCAAAAAACGAAATTACCAAATACAACAAAGGGTGAAAACATTTTCTATCTGTATCCAGATTTGCACCCTATGGGACAATTTTTCACCCAAAACTGTAAAATCGTAAAGTAAGCATTGAGTAAGGTTAGAGAGGTCTCTATTTGCAGCCCCTCCCCCCGCGGGGATCGAACCGATACCCCCAATAAATAAGATTGAAAAGGCCCGCTCGGTGGGTGGGGGCGGCACAGCTGCCGTGGGGCCTCACCCCACAGGGACGCGACATTGTCAAGCGTTTATGCCGAGCCGCACGCCGGACACACGTTTGCTTTGCCTTGCCATTTTATACCCGGGTGCAAATGCGATCACTCATTTCGACACTTACCACCAAGCGACGTGGACCACATTCGGTAGTGCTGCAACCCGTTATAGTGAAATAGTTCGGTAGTGTCGTGAAATCAACGATAACATCAAGTTCATTTTTGCTGATTATATAATATCAAAGTGCAAAGTGCTTCGTACAAATTATCCCGTTTTCGGTTGGACTAGTGATACAACATTGTTAAAACTTTTTTAATAATATTGCTTACTAAAACAAACACAAATTTATATAACCGATAACATCTAGTTCCTTAAAGCTGCTCATGTAATATCAAAGTGCATATAGTTTCAAATAGTACCTTGAACTTATATAACTTCGTACATATTATCCCGTTACAACATTTTTAAAACTTTTTTTATAATATTGCTAACAGAAACAAACACAAATTTGGATTGTTATATTAAATATAATTTATAGCAGATTATGTGAGTTACTGTATCAAAGGAAACTTTGTATAGTTTATAATAATAGTGCATTATTAATTAGTGACACAATTTCTATGGAAATATTATATCCAAAACATTAATTATTGATATATCATTAAAGATATGTTAACAAATTAATTTTTTAAAATAAAACAAACTAAATTTATTGATTAATATTAAAGTGAGGTTATAACTGTAAAAATGAGTGGAACAGCATATACATCATCCTGTGACTATTGGTCGAACCAAATGTACCAACAATCTTACCGAAACTTATACGACACATCATATTTCAACCAACAAGAACCATACAGACCTGATCCAAATTTATACCAATACAATACACAAATCAAAGAAGAAGAAAACAATTACTGTATGTACCAACAAAACACAATAACACCTCCACAAATAACTCCTCCAAAACAAGATCCCGTTCAAATGTTTGACCAGTATCCAAACTTCATCTTGGAGTCTCCCCCCAAAACCCCATACTCCCCCACACTGCGACCGGAAACGGAATCTTCTCCCGCGAAAGAAGATGACTCACCCGCTCTTCGCGCACTTCTAATGCGCAAGGACAAGAAGACAAATGCTTCGACGTTTTATCAAAATAGTCAAAATGAAACGGCGAATTATTTTGAGAAGAATTTCATGGGAGTTAGCTCAAGTTTTGATGCTCAAAGCCAAAATCAGGGTGAGATGAAAAGTTTATCCCCTATTGTGGAAGAAGAAAGGGACTCGAATGCTGCGTCACTACCGGAAAGCATGGCTGCTACGACCGACGTTCCGAAAATGGCCGAAGCTGCCAGTGTTTACCCTTGGATGAAACAAGGCCATGGTAAAAATATTTTCAATTTAACCTTAAATATTTTATATTTTACAATAAAACAGCTAATTAAAATACAATTAATTTTAATATACCAGTTTATGAATGGAGGATTACTCCATATTATTATAAATATTTACTTTATGACATTGTCTTAGTATACTTTGACAGATTTCGACAATTTTTTTTTATAAAATTAGATGTGGTCTGCAAATTATATCTGACATCTTTTTATTTTAATTTCAATATTCCAGTTTTCTTTTTCATATATATTTATTTTATTTACGTACTTACGGCTTACTAAATAAAGTTTTTGCTGTGAAAAATTATACGAAAAACTCTTTCCTTAATTACATTGACTGTATAATTGCAATGTTATAAAAAATAATTCTTTTAAATAAATTGAAATTATAATGCTATTTTTAAAAATCTCGTAAACTTTAATTAATTTACTACTTTACGGTTATTTATAACCAGTAATTAATTATCTATATTTTTTATTTCGTATAGAATTTGAGAAATTGTGCCTAACGTATAGACAGTCATATAAGGATTTCGTTATGAAAATGTTTATTATTAATATTTATTTACTGTAATTATTAAAAATTAATATTGTTCAAACCATTAATTGAGAAATTGTTTTCACAATCGCTTAATTCGTAACTATGATCACCTAGGTCAATAATAAATTATTATTAATCATGGACGATAATGAAAACTGTCACTTTTTAACTAAAAAATAGTGTAAAGTATGGATTCACAATTTAAATATGCCGTCTAAATTAAATAAATAAATCAAATAAATCCAAATTAAAAATCAAAAGTGAGGTTGACAAACTGAAACGTTAAATATAAAAACAAAGACAGCCTACTTTATTTTTGTGAATATTAAGAAACAAGTTAATGTTCAAATCAAAATGTTCGTTATTGTCAAAACAATTTTTTTTTAATAAAATTGGAATTTATATGCTAGTGACAAAAATAATATATACGACGGTTGAGAAGATCATTATTGACCAGCGCCTTATGTTCCTCGGTTGCTTTTTAGTCATATGGAGAAAATAATAAGCACTATGAAAATTATTATTTTACAAATAATTTTAAGAATTTATTTCAAATATTAATAAAATGTTAATATATATTTCTTTTTTTCTAGATCCCATCGCTACAGGTTCAAAACGCACCCGCCAAACGTACACCCGTTACCAAACCCTGGAACTAGAAAAGGAATTCCACTTCAACAAATACCTCACCCGTCGTCGCCGAGTGGAAATCGCGCATGCTTTGTGTCTCACGGAGCGCCAGATCAAGATCTGGTTCCAGAACCGCCGCATGAAGGCCAAGAAGGACTCCAAGTACCCCCTGCCCCTGGACGGCTTCCCCGAAGACGTCAACATGAACCAGAACCTCCAGGGCCTCCAGAACCTCCAGCAGCAGCCGAGTCCGCTGCTGCTACAGACGGCGGAGAGGGAGATTTCGATGATGCGTGAAGGAAGGGAATTCTTGGGGGTGAATTCGTGAATTTGTAAAGTTGAGGGTTTGAATTGTGGTTTAAATGTAAAATGTTCCTATGAAGTTCCTTGTAGACTAAGTGAGCTTATAATCAAAATGTATATATAAATAAGGTACTTACAAATATTTATATAGTTTAAGAGATATTTTTAAGATGTAAAAAGTTACCAAATATATGTTACCATATATATTTATATAATAGAAATGTGTGCCATTCAAATATTGTAGAATTTTAATATTTATATCTAGAATATATTTTTTCACAAAACTTTTATTTTCTTCACACTATATTTTATGAGCTCCACCAAGTTATTTACCATTCTGCTTACTGATAATTAAAGTAAATCCAATTAATACTAACAAAAATGGTAAGTATTTTTATATTATTGTGATTTTAAATATTAGTTATGTATATTTTTTGGCCTTCTGATATTTAAACATAACATCACACATCGTTAAAGTTCGCAGTAGTAGTATTTTACAAATGGTATGGTTCAATATAGTCTTGGAAATACACATTTTTTTAATTATTTTCATTGGTTTGAAAGTTTCATAGTTTTTCAAATCATCTTGTTACAAAGCCTACTATAATAATAATAAGACATACAAATAATACTGTCCGAAATCAAAAACATAACTGAATATTCGACTCCTCTTCTACACACCATCTCACAAATATTACAAATAATCACAATGAAATAAGTAGTCTTTCAAGAAAAATTTGTTAATAACTTTCTATTAAAATGTATGCTATTCTCTTAAAATAACGTTTCTTTTTTTCCTTAATTCTACAATAATACTTAATAATATACCGACATGACATGAATACTTGTTTCGGCCAAATTTTCATTCGGACAATAACAAATAACATACTTTTATATAACGATAAAATTTATCTAGATGTTAAGTATACGTTTACTTCGCACAATAGTTTTTTAAGTAATAAGTAAGGAAAAAAATGGTTATTTAACGAATGCGCCTTCGTCTCGTTTTGTAAGACCAGAAGTTTTTGTAACTTAACGTTTCTATATAAGTATGCCTATTTTTTTTTTTAATTTTGATTTAGCGTGAAATAATAATCTCATTATTTCACTAGTGAAAAAAATCTGTATCTAAAACGATAGTAGAAAAACATTTTTATAGTGCGTTTCATTTCATTGCTCATTTTGTCGTAAAACATATAAATTAAAACACTAATATGCAATTAAAAAATATCCCGTAACTTAGGTGGGTTAAAAAAATAAATATTAATATACTATGAACTTAAATTAAAAACAAATTTGTAAACTAAATTGACCTATTTGTTTCTATTATTATGATAATTAATTTTATTTTAGTTCAAAAGTTCTGTTACATTCCTAAAAATATCTTCCTGTTTGTAGAAGTTTTAGCAATATAATTTACAACTTCCATTTAAAGTCGTATTTCCGTCAAAATCCTGGGACAGGTCAAGAAAAAATATTTACAGTTATTAGTCACACTTTCGACAGAGCCGCCGCAGTACGGTATCAGTTACCGGCCGGGTAAAGCAACCCTTTCCCGGCCGAACAACCCTTTGTTAGCGATCCGTTGTCGGAACGATATCTGTTTGCACTGTCTAGTGATGACATGCAGATTTGTACAATATTTTGACAAGCTTAAATCTTCTTTGCGAATATGATTTATGGGATAAGGGATACAGGCTAAAAGGATTACAAGTTATTAACAAATTTTGGAAAATGCCACAATAGGATACGGGGAGGGAAAGTTTGGACAGATGTTGACTTTTCTAGAAAAGAAAAACGATGTATTATCGCTTTATTTCTTTTTGGATCGTTGTTGAATGTAAGACTATACAAAAGGATATTTTTGTAAAATGATGAATAAAATTAAAAATGTATTAAAAACCAATATAGGTATTTGTTGCTGCTTGTCAGTTTTTTTTTTTTTAGGAAAGGAAAATATAATAAATGATTCAATAAAAGGAATTTTACGTAATAATTTCAATACTATATTTTTCGTTCATATAGCTTAATATTCCTAAACCTTTTATTTAGAAACAATTTTACTTAGGTTTTTAATATCACAAGATGTCAGTATAACCTTTGTTACTCACCTAGAACATATTTTTTATATGGAAGTTATGTTGTTTCCTTGTATCATTATATCCCCTTCTAAAAACCATTAACACCTGGTACAGTTTGCCAATAGAGTTTCAATGAAATCTACATTGAAAATAATTTTGGAGTTGATAGAGTTTATTGATACAAAAATTATTATAAAATAGTCAATATTCAGAAAAAAAATATTAAAATCAGAAAAATGCAACATCGAATTCCCGGGCTAAAGAGCGGTTTCTGAAACCCTTGTGTTCACTAAAGGAGGGCGTCACTACTTCTGTTTCTCTTTCACTTATTGTGCTTATATCTATTAAAAGTTTAACGAAAGACGTTATCTTCACTTAATTGAGATGAGGTAGTGAATGACAAATTTGATAGTATGAAAGTATGTACACATATATAAATATACAATATATAAAATAATTTTCCAAACACAAACGTAAAATAAAAACATACAAACCAATTAATGATTCTGTATGACGAGATGAGACGAGATTTTTCGTTTTCTCGTACCCTCTCATTTTAAATGTAAAATAGTTTATCTCGTCTCGAATAATATTATCTCGTCTCGGTATCGAATCTCGCCAAGATTTCTAGGTCGCCATTTGTACACAGTGTTTACCTACCTAGGGAAATTGAAGACTCGAAATTTAGGAAGAAAATATATATTTAGGGAAAAATCAAATTATTTTTTTCAGATTGTAATTATTAGTATAATATACATATGTAAGTACAATATAATTATCCGCTCCACCTACAGCGTACCAGATAGTCACTTAAAAATATATTACAATGAAGATAATTAAGGTTTCTGTTTTTGTTATAATTTGCCCTACTTATAAAAAATTACAATGCAGTAATAGAAATTTGTTTTGAAAATTAAAACAGGTTGAAAAATCCGCATATATATTTTAATTTGAGTATTATATTGTTTAATGAATTATGTACAATAATAAGTTTTTACATACAAAAATTTTAATTTAATTTCTAAAAATGTGGGTAAAATATAAATATAATAAACTTATGAATTTTAGTAAATGTAAAATCGAAATATTAGATTAAAAAAATATTTCAGGTCTTATTTAAAACTTTCCAGATTTTCTATTTTGAGACATTTGTCTGTTGCCAATTTGAGTCCAGCATCCATCAAAAACTAAAACTTTCACCTCCAGTTTACACCACTAAAACCACCCATGTTCGCTATACAAATCTCGTTCACCCCGCCTATTTTCCCCTGTGTAAACTCCGGTGCATCTCGCCGAGGGTTGATTCAGAGACGCGCGTGCGCAGAGAGATCCAGTATGGTGGTCGCCTGGCAACACGCTGTCGCAGCCTCCCAAGATCCGCCAGGAAAACATGGGGTAAGTGAGGATTTATTTGTTTATTTATGCTAATTACGCGATAGCGTGTTGTTTCACGTGATGAGCTAATCCGCGCGAAATTCAAACGGAGATGATGGAGGAAAAACGCGTGTTTATAGTTGGGGATGGAATGGCGGTTACAAGTTGAAAGTTGCGAATTTAAAGTTTTCGAGCGTGGAAACGGGAAATTCGTTACTTTGCTACTTAAGTATATTTGGTTTTTGCTAATACTAGCTTATACCAAATTTTTGTTCCGATATTTAGATAACAAATAGAAATTATTATATATTAAATTACAAAATCGATTAATTATTATATATATCTGAATAATATTTAAACCACCTTATAAATAGAAGTTATTTGAATTTTAGGATGTGTTAAACAACCCTTGGTTTTATACTCGTATACGAGAATTAGTTATTTAGCTTGTGTTCCGATAATTAGATTACAAATAGAAATTATAATATATCTAATTGCAAAAACGATTAATTTTTTTATACCATGTAAATTATATTTAGACCACCTTATAAATAGAAGTTATTTGAATTTTAATATATGTTAAACAACCCTTGGTTTTATACTCGTATACGAGAATTAGTTATTTAACTTAGGAAAAAAATTTGAAACACAACGTATACAGTTAATAATACAATAATAATAGTTAGTATGAATACTGCACAAGCAGTGTAGTAGCTTCTTGAATACTTGTTGAATACTAGTCAAAAATCAATTTTGTCAATAATTTTTAACTATTCATAACATTCGGTTGCATTGCGATATTTTGTAATTATTATTAAAATTTAAATCTTAGAATAGCAATTTAAAATTTTATAATTTATCAAACACCAGTTTTAGTGTGCTAATGCGTCTTCAACAATAAAGTAGTTACTTATTAGTGATCTACAATATGTCATACTATTATTTTAACCATAATTTCGAAATGTAAATCAAATAATAATCGGTACCTACTTGTTGAATTAATTTTTATTGACCACCCATTTATTAATTAGATAATTTACTTGAGAAATTTATAGCTTTAAACATACCTCAGATGTTAATTGAATTCCGAGCTCGGAGAGCGAGGATTGTAAGACACCTAAGTCTGGTTTTTTACATTAACCTCCATGGTTTGTTCAATAGTTTACCGGTTTCACGTTATTAATATTGTTTTATGAAATTCCCTTACGAATAGCATTTTTGTGATTAGGTCTATATGGTTTGATATGATATAACAATTATCCCATATTCTGTCAAGCGTGCAAAACACGTCCGATTCTAAACGAGTTGGTTGATACTAATGCGATTAAGAAACCTAATTAACTAAACTAACTTGTCTTTTAGTCTATTATTAAATGTGATAAAAGAAATTATAACACAGGTTATTTGTTTTTCATATAACTGCAGATTGTATTACTCATAAATATATCATCAGACAAGTATTCTCATTATTTGGACCCCGGAAAATGAATATAAAAATACCCCATTATTACAGGAAGATACCGCTATCTGTAGTGGCTATAATAAATAAGTTATTTTTACACATATTGTTATAATGAGACAGCTACTGTTGTGTTGATAAGCACATCGTTGGGGCATCTGATGACAGATATAAGAATGCCGGGCATGTGAGATTGAGCCACTGGTTATATTTAACTGCACCAAATTAAATATGGGCCACAAATCACTCCCGAAGCCACACGCGCTGATTTACGGCGCTAGGATTTCGGATTTCCCGCCTGCATCAGGAATGCTCCGTTGTAAAATAGTAAAACTTTCTACCGGCCTGACCCACTGACGTTTATTAGGGGTTGTAAATATTCGCACTAGGCAAATCTAGTAAAAGTTATTGTAGGTTAGGTTTCAGGAAGGTAAAGTTGTAAAATGGAGAAATTTTTCACTTTTGAACAAAAATTGAAAGTTGCGAACAGATGGGCAGAAATATACAAAACAATTTTTAGATTGGTGTTTACAGTATTTTACAAGAAATTTAACGTGAAATAAAATGTACGTACTCGTATATCGATATATCCTATAATTTTACAATACAAAAAATATCATACATACAAATAAATATATCTACTATTAAACTATCACATTTTTTAAAATTTGTACAAAACCCATTAGTAATGGAGTAACAATTTAATAAATTTTTCGTTAAACTATCAGCATAATAAGCGAAAGAGAGACATATGTAGTAATGCTTGTTTGGTAAGAAGTTTGACAAAAAATGTCCGAGGTACGGTTTAAATGCTGAATTTTCAGATCATTTTTAATGCACGAAATATATTTGTTACACTATTTCCAGAACAATATATCAAACCAACTTCGTTTATGATTCCGTTTCACATTTTAATAAAAATTTAATGTTAATTCCTTTGTGTCACATTTCATTTTTAAATCAAAATGTATAATTTTATACAAAGTACCATTAAAAAGAAAGTAACTCAGTGGTTTTTATTTTTTGGAACCGTTTATAATTACTAAGTTCAATTAACCATATTTAAAATTTTGACTGGCATTTGGAATTTTAAATGTCAATATAAAACCAGTACAATTGTCGTTGTAAGTTTTTGAAAATTTTCACTTACTATGTAATTTTTGCATGCAGTATGTTCTGACTGGTCCAAATTTTAAAAATTTTGGTACGTCATTGGTTATTAAATTGTGAAGGAAGAAGTCGATAGTAATACCACTACAAGGTTGATTTGGTAGTTTGACAATTTGTTAAAAAATCAAACCTCAAGTGGTACTTGTGAAGATAATTACGAGTACATAGCATTTGAACTGACTGTGTAGTATTAAACAGAATAGAAAATAATTTTCTTTATTTGACATCAAAAAATTGAAAAAATTCGTTAATATCCTATTTATCCACTTGTATTTTGTCTTCCTTTCTAGTAGTTAAATTATCAGCTGTAATATGACGAAGAGCTCTTTCCTACAAGCAACGTGCTTGTTGTAAGTTAGTTATCAGTGATCGAGAGATGTTCGGTGAGAATATTCTTTGTGATTTTTTTCATTTCCATAATCAAAATATGACATTTTGGAAAGAGAACATTAAAATAATTAATGTTTGACAGATGTTTATCTCGCAACCTCATGACATAAATTAACTGTGTAAGTATGTTTTGATAGGTTAATTTAGCACTGGGATTCGATTGGATATTTTTTTAAGCTTTAACAAAATTGTTATATAAGCTCTCCATACTAATGACACGTTACAGTCATCGGTAACTCTTCTGTTGTTGGTTTCACTATATATGCAAAATTAAATTTGGTTACAGTATTTAAATACAGAGAACATATATTTAATGTTCTGAATGCAAGTAATAAACATGTTATGAACAGTGATCTTGTAAGAATGAACCCTCTTCCAAGTCTACCCTCTTCTCGGCCGTCTGGGCCTCGGAGTTCCACGCCGACACGACGTGACACCACATTATTTATGATGGCCGAAAGATAAGAGATTAAAATATACAACAAACGACAACCTTATGCACGAGTATTGGACACATGTTTCACTCCAAATACCATATTTCATCTTCCATCGAGGATTCAACCAACGCATTTTTTATCTTCGAATTTTTGATAAATTATTTAAACCGCAAAGTAAAATACTGTATGCTTCACTGAGGAAGATCATTTTTCAATTATTATAGATATTAATGGATGTTATCTACACTGATTACAAGCCTCAAGATTTCGGAAAAATTCAAAACCTACAAGACTAATGTTTTTAGGCATCTGTCAAAAACATTGACCTATGAAATACTAACTGTAGTTCGTCTGAATAAACGTACACCACACCACAGATTTTTTTATTAATTTGAGAGTTACCTCATATACAGGATGTTAAAAATGGGATACAGGTTTTGAGATATTATAGTTCTATAAATTTTATTATATTCGCAAAACTATGAGTGTTTTAAATAAGAAATAAAAGTTTAGTATCTATATATTTGAATATTTCATTATTAAAATAATTAAAATTATGTTACATTACCACTTTCTAATTGGAAAATAAAATTTAGGCCTTTGGATTCCATAGACTTTCATTATATAATATTGAGATATATCTTATTGTCATCATCAGCTATTTTAAACCATATGCATTTAATATATGTAATTAGAATAAATTACATTGTAGAAGATTTCTTAAATTCCATATTCATTCCAAAATGCACTGTATAATTAATAATTTGCAATCTTAAATAATAAATAAAATCATTTCAATTCGGGAACATCGAGTAAAATCTCAAAATGTCAACAACGATATGATTATAATAACTCCCTTATATGCATATGTAGTAGTTTATAAACAGTATATTGTACAACAAGAGTGGTACTCTACTAGTACATTATAAATTTAAATTTAAAATGTCAAACATTTTATGAATTAAATACTTTAAGTAAATATTAAGGTGTGATACAAGATTAGTTATTATTTTTATACATTAGAATATATATTTGATTTTTTTTTAATTTTCGAAATAATAAAACATGTGGCATTCACTCCAGTTAAATGTTTTTCATATCCACTCTAGTATGGTTATAAGCTATTTATCCATTCTGTCAAGTATGCAAGAAATAAAATATGTACAGTATGGAAAACAAAAAAAAAAAATTGTTGTATATGTACATAGATATTATCAACCTACAGTGGAACGGTACTATTTATAAATATTTTGACTGATTTTTAAAAATTTACGCAATTTAAATTTTTTAGTTTCTTTCATCACTAAATCAAATGTAGAAGCAGGTAAGGTTTCCTTTGACACCATTACCACAACAGTTTGTTATCTCACATCTAATGTCTTCAAAATTTCAAAATGAATTCCTTGTTGAAATTTATACGTTAGATATATGATATCGCGTAATATTAATACCTAATAAATAAGCGCGGTTTACCGTAAGAATTTCAGTTTGTCTTTCGCTACTTAGCTAATGAAATATTAGCAATTTTTGCCAGCGTAAGTAATGAAACTAAGAAGTCTTGAATTATGTGAGAAAATATTTAGAAAGAATTTTGTAAAGATACATTTTTAAGATTAAATTAATTAACGGCTATTGAACGAGGTTTATCAGATGGAATTAGATGCTTTCACATAAGTATAATATAATTTTTTTGAAAAAGAATTAACCTACTAAAACCATATGGCACTTTATTTTATAGAGATTTTTTAATAATGATGAAATACAGATATTAATAAATATTGAATTATACCTATTATTTGTTCAGTATTTTCTATTTATTTCTGACGACTGTTATTTAAGAATAAGGAACTTAAGAGAAATGATATAATAAAATTTTCGTGATGCGACTGTTTTTATAATAGGTGCCAAAGAAATATAATTATAACGATGTATTGAAAGAACACATGCATACAGGACACTCATATTTGGGGATTCGACATCATATGAACGCGCCCATTTTTTTTTATAAATATCGAATATTTTACATTAAATTTTGTACTTGCGTTAAAAATGATCTATTGTTATATCGGTAAATATCGGCTATTGTTAAATTGTTTTCATTAATATTATTTCTTTATTATAACATCTAAATACTACTTATGCCCCACGGTAAATGGTAAATTAATAACTTCAAATATTTTTAATACATTATTTCTAAGTACGAAAACCAAATAAACAAAGCAATGGATTTGATTTTTTTTACAATATTTTATATGCATTTTGGCAGTTAAAAAATGTCCAACTTCCTTCATCAAGGTTACCATATTTCATAAAAATCCTTATATTGTCCTTAAGATTTTTATAAAATAAGTGACGCAAAATATAAAAAATAATATATTAAGTATACAATACTTGGGACGCCGAACAGATGCACCATTTAAATTAATGGGCAGGGCCTAAATTGCGCAGTACAGTGTACGCAGAAGCCAATTTTACACAATACAAACTGAGAAATGTGAAACAATACTGCTTATATTTGAAATGAAGTTAATATTCTAGAAATTTCAATAAATTAATAAATACTATTTAAAATGATAGAAAAAAAATATGGATGTCAGTCAGTTGTTTAAATTTTAAACATCTGACTGACTTCAAGAACTTTTTTCTACCATATCTTCATTCCATTCAAAAAGTACTAGAACCCAATACTATTTATAATATTAATTTCTTAATTATAAAAATAACAATAATATTTTACAGAGATCTCAGTGCTCGAATTCATGCAGCTGGGTTAAATCGTATTACTAATAGCAATGTTCTATTCAAATTTAGCGCTCGTTAGTGGGAGAAATTTCTTGTGCATCAGTTCCGCGTCCCAAGTATAGTTATTTATTTGCATTATTTTACTTCCTATAACCTCAAAATTAAATTTACATGTGAATTTCTTTAAATACTGTCCCCATTGTAAAAACAAAAACAATAAGAAAATAAGTAGAAGACAATATGTAAAAAAAATTGTGATGATATTTAGTGAAATAAAGTGAGTCAAACTAAATAAAATAGTAACAATTTGTGTAACATTTATATGAAGTTATTAAGTTATTAATCTTTTGAAGTGGTCTTGTTCTCCCTTTCTCAGCCGGTCTTGGCGGCATCCACATCCATACATTACCCCGAGACAAGCATGGACGTGCCGTATTCATTATCCAATAAATATTTGTATTTAGTAAACAGCCGCCGCGCGGGAATTTATAATGTCGAATTTACAGTAATTAAAAATGCATTTGCATTCATATTTCACGTGTCGCGTTCGAGTATCTGATGCTAATTTATAAACGCACGGCGCGGTGAGTAATCGAGCCGCTTTCAGCCGGCCGTGCTGGGCTTGTTGGCTTAGGTTAGGAATGCCGAGCCCGCATCCACGAATACCGTTGGATAGTTTTATTTCACTTACTTTCCTTTTAAGGGCGAGAGTAGGCAATTTATTAATGAGCCCGTGTTTTCATATACCTGAAAGCAGGGTTATAAATAAATGCAATTCTTGTTTCCTCAAAACTGTACACCGTTTATATTCTTAATAAGTCTTTACGTCTTTTTTGTTTTTGCATATTATGGCGGTATCTTCATAGTGGAAATTAGTATTACTTTTATAAAAAATAAATTTAAATTGAAGTTGCCTTCATTTTACTTTTTTTATACCTATTTTTACCGACTGCCTTATACTGTAATATTGAAAATTCTTACTACGCTTTCCATATCAATGACGATTTACAAATAAAACAGTTCTTACTACTGCTCATAGTTTTATTTTGAACGTACAGATTTTATTTAAAAATAATAAACTTTTTTATTAATGAATATTAAAAAAATTGCCTTTATTTAAGAAGAAAGACAATTTTCCTATATCTTTAACTTGGTACCATAGTGGCCTAGATCATTAATAAATTATTATTCACCGAGTCAATAATCAATATCTAAAGAATGTTAGAATCCAAGTATTATTTAACTCATTAAACTCAATAAATAATTAAATCAAATAAGAACAAATCAAGAATCAAACGAGAGGGGAACAAATTGAAATGTCAAATATAAAAACAAATCCGGTCTACTTTATTTTTGTGAATATAAAAAAATATGTAAAAGTGTTTAACATGGGATTTCAAAAAATTGCGGATACTCTCCTGATTGATTTAGAGCAAAACTACAACAGTACAAAGATGATTAAAATCAGACAGCCATGGAAATAAAGGAAAATATCTACGTGTCAGTTGTGACAGTTAATGATAAGTCATTATTGCTAATTTTATATTTTTATAATATTGGTATATTATTTACGAAAAAGAATCTAAATTAAACTTAAATAATATTAAAATACAGACAAAAAATTATTATCAATGATATTTTACTAAGCTGTCAAATAGATATTTTTTTTATTTCCATGATTTCTAATAACAAAAGTGTTAGATTAGTATTTAATGTATTCAGTAATGTAGATGTGCTGTTGCATCAATTATGATCTTATTTGATGCAGAATTTAATTTTGAAAAACTTTGTACGGTTGTAGTTTTGCTCCAAATCTAACAGGAGAGAGAGTATTCACATTTTTTTTAAATCCCATATTAAAGTCCTATGTTCTGCGTATCCCTCGGTTACTTCGCATCTCAATACAATTCTGGCTATAGCTCAATAATGATAGTCTTCCTTGGAGTATAATGTATTATCATATCATTATGTTCTATTTGATGATAAGGATAATATATAAGGATAATATTTATTTGTAACTGTAAAAGTTGTTCTCTCAGAAATCTCCATTCTCTGTAAGTGTATATTGCAAATCTAAAGTTGAGGTACATTTGAGAAAATTACTAAATTCTAATTCTCTTACTGAATAATTTCGTTTCTATATAATTATCTTCCTCTGAAGATGAGATCTTCTATTTCGACAAATACCTGCGTATTTACCATTTAAATTTGGTTATTTCTATTACCCATGTGAAGTTGAATTCCCAGCGTTGCATATTTGGGTTTGGTTCGGCACAGCAGCGCTAGGCCAAGCCGTCGCCGCCGTCGTCGCAGCTATCATTTATCACGGGGGAGCACATCAGCTGATGAGTCACAGCTCACTGGATACCTAAGGCTCTCTGCACTTTTCCTCGCTCACGGGACGGCCGCGCTGTGTTTACCGCCCCATAATAGACTCGTATCGCCGATATAGAGCTGTTCCGCACAACATCTCACGATGGATGGATGGACCACTGTTGTTTATTTACACAACTTATTGATTTCCTACTTCCAATCTCAACCTAATTGTTACCCTATTTGCTTTTTATATAAAAACACTGATGGATCTATACAAAATAGTAAATTTATCATCGTGACTTGTATAGGCCCTAACTCTATTCATTTACTCTCTGAATCTGATCCTTCATTTTACTTATAGTTATTATTTCAATATAAATCCTGTTCCTGTTGAAGATTCGTTTTCAATTTTTTGATAGACTTCAGTTTGGCAATGAGTTAAGTTTGAAAATTGCTTTGGGCGTAATATTCTTTAATTTGTAAAATAATTGGTGGGTTAATGATGATCGACTGGAAGTTGATGTAAAAAAGAGAACAATTAAGAAAAAAACTATTTAGTTGATAATGTAGCTTAAAATTAATATTCTCAAACTACATTATATATTTATCGAGAAAATATTTGATAGATGTTATAGCAATTTCGTAAACAAAATTTCAACATTCTACGGTTAACCTTTTTTGAGTTGTGGAAAATTTATAAAACACTACGAGCAATGTGCCGTTTTGGCACTGCCGATTGCAATGAAAAAAGGAGGAGCACAACATTTCAAAATCTTATGGCTAATCATTTTTGAGTTATGCACACGTACCTACAGACTTCACGCCGAAAGAAGTCAAAATGGTTGTAGGGATTGTCAAAATGGTTATTTCCGTTAAAACCTGAAAACCGAAATTTGTCGTAATTACAATACTTCCTTTACTTTCTAAAATAAATAGTTCATTTGATATTTTATTTGGATTTGACATTGTCATTTAAAAGAAACTTAAAATTTAAGTTATATTACGGTATTCGGTCATTATATTATAGTGAGTTCTTTTTAAAGCATTCTAGAAATTATAAAAATAAATAAACACTAGATACATATGGTTATATATATATGTACTTATGGCCGCTTACATCTTATAACTTCAATTTTGTGTTGCTTTAAAGTTTAAACCTTGTTGGTACAAATAAGCATTTGAGACACTTTTTAACACCTGTATAAAAATTCGAATAAATTTAAATTGCAAATATTGTAATTATATTTCCTAAATAAAACACTTATATTTATAAATTATATATATTGAATATGATACTAATTTAACAGAAATAAATTGCTTCTGTAGGTATAATTTTATAATATATGATGATAAAATTTAATTATTTTTCGATTTGGTTATATTCTTTAACAATTATAGAACTTATATTTGTAGGGCTTGTAAAATTTCATAAAGCCATTTTTCCTTAAGTTGTGGATCTTAAGTGCGTTGTGGGTAGGTCGCGGACTTGCTAACAGTTTAATCTTTAATCATCGTTATTGGCGGTCACCTAATGGTGTTCGGGCCTAGTATTGTCTGCGCTTTGATTTATCATCGCACTGCACGGGAATACATTTACACAAGCATTTATATCAATTGTGAAAAATGCCTGCCATAGTGCTAATGCTACTGGACCAGACAATGCTCATTTTAGTGACACACGGTTATCCAAAATGCGCCAGTGTGTCAAAGAAATGAAGAATTATCTTCACCCAAAACCAGTATACTTACTATTTATAAAACTATTAACATTTTTTTTTAATGTTGTATTGAATTATTGGAATATTCAAATAAAATTTGTGATGACAGATTTTTAGTACAGAATAAGTAGGTACGTTGCACTATAAAAATTTAAACGAAGCGAACATTATTCAGTATTAAACACATATATTATTATCCTCCTATATAATATAACATAAAAATGAAATGTCACTAGTAACAATTTCATATTCTGATTTATCCATTTATTTAAAATAAAGTTAAATATAAAATGCAAAAAAATAAACATATTTACAATTTTAGTACAATAAAATGTGAAATGAACTATTCAACATTAAAGTCAATATTTGGATTAGCATTTTTTTTTTTTGTTAAAGTATTCCTTAAAATTTTGCCTTGTTGCTGCAACTGAGCATAAAATTTTTATTTTTTATACTAGGTAATAAAGTAAAAAAAACCTTATTTTTTTAAATCGATTCATTATTGGTAGTTTACAAGAAAATAATTATTAAAGATTTGGGGAAGGGATGTTTAGAATTATAAAATAAAAGAGGTAGACTAAAAGCTAAGAAACAAATTAAGACTACCCTCTTTTTTCAACGATCCTGCTATACTGACGGCATGCGTCCGTTCTCCGGAACATTAAATTGCTAATAACTTTATTATTACAAGCAAATGTTTAGTTTTCTTATTGTAATGAGAAGCCGTAGTGGTTACTTTTTATATTTTATGACTTATATACTGAAAATCAATTATGGTCATATATCCCAACAAAAATATATTAATGGAAAACAGAATTGTTAAATCATTATTTTGACACATTTAATTGTACTGTCTATTAAAGTTGCATGTGTCTACTAGTGGCTATTAAGAATAATAATAAATTCTAATATGGTTACATACCCCAACAAAAATGTGTTAGTCGAAAACAGCATTGGTGAATTTTTATTTTCACATTGTCTATTTAAGTTGCATGTGTCTATTAGTGGACACAATTAGCTATTAAAAACTATAATGTAAGAGGAAGTATTTTGTGTATTATGGTTTGTGAAAGCAAAAGATTGAAGACATTTAACTAATTCTTTCCCCACAAAAATTTTTAATTGAAAACATTTAGCGAGGGCTGTTTTTGCCTCTGAGGAAAAAATCTGGCAAGAAAATGTTTCTATCTATGAAAAAAGAAAAAAACAAGATCATAGCGAGTCATCGTTCATCTTTCATCAAACGCACTGACAAGCTTTCATTTTCCTTTAACTGTTTTTTATTCGTTGGTGGAATGGCTGTGGAGTAGAGTTGTGTAGGTTCTGTGGTCTGCACCGTCTGAAAGAGTAAGTTTGAAAATGGCAGATCCATCTTGTGTTTGACAGGGTGGCCGGGCTAATCCATCTCGCGTCGATCTGACGCGGCCTTTTGTCGGACTTGAGGCTGCGAGGGTCGCCTGTCAGGGTTACTGGAACACGTCACTGAACCTATTATGTACCAATACACTGCCTCCCTCAGCTCGTGCATATTCACGGAGAGACAGCCCGGCGCACATCTGGACTAATGGAAGTGCGCTGTTCGCCCCCCCCTGCCCCTACACCAGTGCTCCCCAACACCAATCAGATCGCTATCGCTACTTTCCCAATTGTTCCCGCTACACAATCAATCCATTCCGGCCTAATTTGCTTATTTACACAACTACTTTCCAATCGCTGATTTTTACATCCACAAAAATACTCCTTTCTTCGTCCCTACGAAAACAACTCACCCGGACAGTTTGACGACAATTCCAAAAGAAAATATTACATTATTTTTGATGCAATTAAAACCTTCACCGCAAATAGGTGCCTTTCAATCTCAATAGAAACCAAAATTTTAATAAATCTTACGTAATTTAAAACAAGGGAACGAAAATACAAATACCTATTAGTATTATCAAGAGGGTATGTAAGCGTTTTTGCGACCTGTCTGATCCATAACATAACTTACTTTTTCAATTATTACTTTTACTTTTAAGCTTCGGGATTTCGAATTTCTCGGAAGATGCTTTATTTGCCTTTTAAAAGAATGTAGAACCTGCATAGCTTATAGTGAATTTAAATCCACTACACAACTCCCGAACTTCGATCAAATGAACTCTCGCTCTCCGTCTAATAAAATTATTCTACTGCTATTTTCACCCAGAAAATCCACGATATACACACAGGGCAGTAGGGCATGTGGCACCCTTCCACAATGAGGTAGTTGTCAGTATAAGGTCGCTGCTATATAACAATTATTAATTTTATAAATTCACTTTAAAATAAAAGAAAATATATCTTTTATAAAGAAATATTTTCTCCGCATTCTTTGAAAAAATTGAAAAGAGTTAAAACAAACCAAACAACAGTATTAAACTAAAAATTATGTTGACAAACAAAATATGTACTCATTTTTGTGCCCAAAATTTTGATTTTGGGATATTGTATACATTGATGGACCTCGACGCGATGATTTCAAATTTTCAAACGGAATTTAATTATCTCTTTTAGTTCCAGAGATATTTCCTGTCAAAATTGCGCCTCCAAAAAAAGTGTTTTTTTGCTATATCCCTAAAATGGTAGAGATGCAATCTCAACGATTATACGTCAATTTTGTTAAGCTTTATTAAAAGAAAAAATGTATGCTTCGGATGCTTCGAAAATTAAACATTTATGTAACTAAATTGTTAATGGCAGTCAGTAAGGTCGCTATTATATAACAATTATTAATTTTATAAACACACATATAAAAAAGAAATATGATTTCAACATTGGCATATATGCACTCCCGCCATCTGTTCCATGTAGCGGGAACCTAGTGAGCGGAAGTGACGTGCGAAATGCAGCGGTGACCACGTGGGCCGAGATCCAGATCCGGGACTCGGGATCACGCAAATTAAGACAAAACACAGCGTTCATTGTCAATAACTTCACTGATGATTTTCACTTATGAAGAAGAATGGACCAGTGCTACCGGCCAGGTTCCAGAATCAATTGAAAGAAAACAGATTCCACAGTAGGAAATATTGCTCACATTAGTTTCCACTGACGTTGGAAGAACGAATTGTTTAATCGAGAAATTATTTTACGTAATTATACATAATTTGCAAATTGTTTAATGAACACAAGTTAATATAAAAATATGAAAAATTAATATTTTTATATTTTTAATATATGCCATAAAAATTTATCCACAAAGTGCATTTCATTACAACTCATAACTGATCATTTTACCATAAAACTATTTCTACATATAACCCCAATATATGCCGACCTTATGACTTACATGAAGACGAATTCACAATGCGAAAATGGCAGCTTGTATCAAAAACAATCGTGATGATGCTTTGGTATTTCGACAATGAAATCATAAGTGACTGTAATGAAGTTCTTGATATCGGTCATTCTAAAAGTTATTTTTTGATTTTTCGGTCGAAACGTCATTACACATATCAAAAACAAATTTTCCCTTAGTTCTTGGACCTTCCTTACGGTCCTTACATTTAAAGAGTTGTTATGATTGCGATCTATGAAAATCATATTATTATAAAATGTCTGGTAGGTTTAGTTCAAATCATCGATCTAATATTATATATGGATGGAACGTTGTCTATACTGATACGTAGTGCACGGTGTAATGAACACAAGATAACGATAGACATATCTGAAACTAAGAAGTGGAAAAAGGAAAAGTATATACAGACCACGTGTCGAGTGGCAGACAGAATCCAGCATACATACAATAAACGTACAGTCAATGCAACAAATATTTCTTTACAATGTATGTTTACAACCTGCTTAGATGTCTGCATGAAATCAGATAAATTATTATCAAAGGTAAATAATAAATAAATTCACCAATCAATATATTACTATGAAAATATGGGTTCATTTAGTTTGACAGAAAAATCCATAAAGTTAAGTTTTACTTTAGCTACTACTTTGGCTAACTTTGCGGAATGATGTACTTTAGAATCGATTAGGAAAAAACAATTTTTATGTGTCAATTTACTTTTAAATGGCATATGAAATGAAGAAAACTTTTATATTTATAATTGATGCAATGTGCAAAATAATTCTAGACAGTTTTAAAAAAGTTACTTTGTAACAATTTTTAATTTAAACGTGTTTGTTATGTTTTACACATAATACCAGTAATAACCCACAATTATCGTTCGCTTCCCTGTTCCGGTATGTGAGTACCTATAGTGGTACCTTTATTATTCACTTGCAGCATGTTGGTGAGTTGACACCACACGTCATGTGTACCAACCTTGCAAACAATCCTTTCATTACCTGCTATCAGGCGATCCCATCATTACTACGTGTTGAAATCCTTTCCGTGCTTGCCATACCCTGACTCTTATGAACCCTAGCCATAAGGATCGGAATCGGTCGCCCCACGGCTGATTTTCCGTGGAAATATTAATTGTAGCGGAGGAAAATTTCGTTATTTTTAGTCAGGTTATGCAGTGCATGCTCGTTGCTAATTGCTCAATTATTTTTATTACAATAATTTTTAAATATTTATGCGGGGAATTTTATGCAGACAGTAATTGCACTGTGTGATGAAGTCATTATTTTAAACGAGAATATATTATGGTGGTTATTTACATTGTACAGGCAAATCATTAAAAATAAACTGCATATAAATTTGGATGGGTGCGTTTTAATTTATTTATATTATTTAAAATTATATTCAAATTTAAAAGCCAAATTCTTTTCAAATTATTTTTATATTAAAATATCGCGCGTTTTATTTTAATAATAAAACAATTTTGATATAATTTTTCCACATTACTCGCAGTTTTAATTAATTTGCCAATTAATTTTATATTTATTTTCAATATATTCATATAAAAATTAATATTAATACAAATCTTGTCCAAATGATAAAGTGATCCATTAATCAAATAATTATTTTTAGGATCGGAACTGTTTTTTAGTACTCGGGGATTAATTTTATATATTCATATTTATACATTCTTGAGACAAATAAGGTTAGATTATTCTTTACATACTTCCTATTACTATAATACTTATAACTAATATATTTATATACATTGCAATGATTTTTCAATTTCCTTTTTTGCTTATAACTTTTTTATTTCAATTCAAAAAGTATTTTAGTTTGCATATTATCAGACACTTTTTAACGAATTACTATACTCAAAAATTTTATTTCTCATACTGTTTTTGGAAAATCTTACTAAATTATGTTATTAAATTTGTAAAAAAAAATTGTATGTCGATATATACAGAGTGTTTCACAACTTCAGGATAAAATAAATGTTTCAGATAATACACGATGAGATGAGAACGATTCAAAAATAATTTTATTAAAATTCGCAAAATTAACTTCGCTTTTTTTCCGTAAATATAAAATTAATTAAATAATTTCCAAAATTACATATTTATCAGATTAGATATTTGCTGATATTGTTAATGTATAATTAAATTTATTTTTATAATTTTATATTTGTAGGTTTCCTATATTCTTATTAACTTGAACCAACCCATTTATACTATAAAAATCAAAAGTTAAAAAGAATTATTTTGATTTATTATTAGAAAAGTAAATTTGGTTATATTGTCTGTTTAATGTAATTTTATATTTTTGTTACTTTGCTGTTACTTATTGGCAAAATTTGCTTGCAGGTTTTCATTTTGGACACTAGTATAATAAATCGTATTGGAAGAGAACAAGGGGTATACACCACCATACATCACTAGGTGACGAGCTGTCTTGGAACTGGTTCACTCAGTACACCCCTGTGAAAGCTTTCAACATTGTTTCAAATTTTAACTAATGATATATTTAATTTGACTTTGGACTGACATTGTAAATACTTCAAATACTTTTACTGCCAAATCAAACTTTATTGCTATTTTGCAACTTGTAAAACCATTAAAATAAAAGATTGAAATCACAAATACAATTTGTTTTGCAAGGTATGTCATTATGTTTTTGCTTACCTATATAATGTTTTTGTGTTTCCGCCTATGTTGCATTAACACTCCATAATAGAAATGGACTCCATTACTTGCGGAAAAAATTGTTTTCAACTGTGTAAAGTAATTTAATTAATGTTGCAACTATTTTGGAATGATTGAAAATTTATGCAATACATTATTATATTTTTTTTAGATCATCTATTTGGTTGTATTGTACTATTTAAATGTGCTCTATACTTTATTTATTATACTAGAATTATTCATATTAAAAAATTAATATTGTAATGTGTACTTTTTTTTATTAATATTTTTATTTATAAATTTGGAATGTCCACCAATAATCAAATGAATTTTTTTATTATATGATGGCTCTGGAAGTAAATTATAATATGTAGGTGTCAAGGGAGCCGACTTTTTAAAATTTCCTTAAGAGCAAAATTTTTAATAATGACCAAGATCAAAATATAAAATTGCTACCAAAAATAATAATAATTCAGGGTTTTATTACTGACGTAAAAAAGGTTACGTTTAGGGAAATGACTCCTTGGGTTCGGGAGCCCCGATGCCCCCATGTAATCGGCGCCTATGGTAGGTATTATTAATTTACAGAATATTTAATACAAAATTTGTTATTTTTCTGTCCCATAAAAATTAAAATAAAGTAAAATTTTATATGAACTATACCTTTATGAAATTATTACAAAACTTAATATAAATAAAATACGTAGTTCCCTTAAAGAGTTTATTACTATTGGATTTGATTATTTATTTATTTTAAAATAATTAAAATTATTTACAGTATACAGTATCAAATATTGTCTAATAATAGTTTAAGCTAATAATTTACGAGTTTAAATATAAATAAAATACTAAAATCTCGTAGTCAACTAGTGGTTTAAAAATGTTAGGTCAAAAATCTTAAAATAAAATTTTTGAATATTGAATCATTTCTTTTTGATACATGTAGATATAATTTAATGGAATGGTGATTATATTATTGATGGTTAGATTATTTATTTTTGCATTTACTGTATATAATAGTAATAAAGTATTATAGTCGTCTTGCTATATCAATGCTAGTGTATCATTGTTTTCTGAAATGATAACCAACAACCACAAATGAATATTTGTATGTAGTGTTATTTTATTTCATTAATAACATAATTATAAATAATTAAATGTTCTACTGAACATGTAGCACTAAAAATGTTTATTAGGAATGAGATACCCTATTTTTGCGAATTTAAAAAAAATTCTTGTTCTATAATCAGTATATCAAATTATATTTCGTTAAAGTTTTGTACAGAGGTATAGAACCAGCCTTTATAAATTCAACATATTATGTATTTAGTTCTTATTTTTTTCAAAACTATAATTTATTACTTATTTCGTGTAATTTTTATTTCCATATTTAATAGGGAAGTACATCTTTTTTTTTAATTAAATTATTAGTGGACAGATAATAACTTCAATTGAAAATCAGATATGTTTACAACACATATTGGGAATATTGATGAAAGTAGGTTTAAAAAGTAAACAAAGTGACTAACCGTAAAAAAGAACCTGGCGTACAATACCCCCAAACATCGATTGTAAAATTCAGAGTAGCAGCACGCATCATTAATAACGTGGACGACTGCGAAAGAACCGAGCCTCTTAGATCGTGTAGCCTGGTCCGCTAACAGAATCATCAAAGCCGCTAGACATCCAAATCCAGCTACCGGCCAAAGAAACATCCGCAAGAACAAGTCCCTTCTGGAAAAAACCTCACCTCGTCATCTCCTGCTTGTCCACCCCCGCATTTTTTCCTTGTTGTTGCAATGAGAAGAAAAGATGGCGGAGAAAGAATTGATATGCAGTGGGAAAAATGAAAAGCGACTGGCTGTCAATAATAGGAAGAAAAGCAAAAGCTGGGGTAGGGGCAGACAGAATGACTAATGGATGTTCAGTTGCTGGAACCATTTAGACAGTGGTGCAAAAACTGTGCGTGTACGTGTATGCCACGGCCTGCATGCTCGTCGTGTACTTGTCACACAGGGTCAGGGCCGACTTAAGGGTGCATTCAAAGGGGATGAGCTGCTTGTTCTACAACCAAATACACGCTTCTTGTTCGCCAATTATCAACGCAATATTTGCTGTCATTATCAATTCAGTTATAATTAATGTTCTTACTATTCAAATCAACTCACTTAATTTCTGTCAGAAACATGAAAAACCAAAATATTAATTTAAGGGTTCCATTAATTTAACACACTTGGTTTAAAATTATTATTCAAGAATGCAGATTTACGAAAAGTAAAGGAAAAATCGTAGGGGTAATGTTACCCTGTGACAATACTTTCAAGAATTACTAAATCGGTAAATTGATTTTACTGGTATATTATTTTGAATTTATAAAGCATGTGTGAGTTTTTTGTTAAATTTACTTTGAAATATGTTCCAATAAAATCCGGTTATAACGATAATAAAGGAATCTTAATTCCGTCGCTATAGCCGGAAATCGCTATATTCAATAAAAGTAAAATAACATTTGCGTATGTGGGCTTTCAAAACTCGTGGTCACAATTTCGACGTTATAAATCGCTTGTTTGTTGTTGTTTTTATTTTTGACTTATTTCTTACAATATGTTTTCTTTTTCATAATAAATGATATTTTATGAAACAAGTTTTTGAAAATGCTATGGTACCTTAATAAAGAAATAAAAAAAAAATTTGATTTAAAAATTAAAAAATCGATGTAATACAAAGAAATCTTATGTAAATAAAAAAATATGATTTTTTATTTAAAAAGAAAAACGGATTTTTTGGCAAACATGATTAATTTAAATGACCCACTTTAAAAAGTAGATATCTACGATGAATGGGTTATGAGGTAAACATATTTTAGGGATATGTAAATAAAAAAGTTACCAAAAAAATAAAAACTTAATGATCTGGGGACATCAATATGTCCAGAGATCAGTTAAGTAGGTAATCAGCTTAACTATATTTTAACTGTAATGTTAGCTAATTTGTTTTGACGCGATTTTCTATTAAACTAAAAAATCTATTTCTAAAGATATTAGTGGAAGTAAAATAAATACTTCTACATTTGACGTATTTCCAGTTAAATCCTTATTCTATCATACGTCCTACAATCTAATACAATTGAAAATACAGGTAAATGTAAATAAGTTTGTGAGAGAGATTATATTACTAAAAGATCAATATTAATTCCATAAACTAATGACTGATGTCTGCATTGAATATAATTTTTGTAAATATTATTTTCCTTATTACAAAATAAAAGACTAATTTAACTAAAGGTAGGTAAACTAACATGAATTTCAATTTCGAAGAAGACAATTTAATACGCAATGGCTATGTGAGATATAATAATAAATGCAGCATGTAAAGAAATACTCTACAGTATTAACTCTGTCGTTTACGACTATAAAAATATGCCAATAATTTAATAATTAAAAACAATAATTCTTCATTTTTATATGATAATAATAATAATAATAAAATAAATTTCGAAAAAAATGTCTTTATCAAATTATATAACTCTTATAAATAATTATAAATTATTTTATATTTATGTATAAAAACTGAAAATATAATATTATATTAAATTGATTAAAAATCATGTACTTCATTTATAGCCAATCGCCAACATATGAAATTTCTCTAAAATTTATAAGTCACAAGTCAAACTTGTTCCATTCTTATGCATCTCCGGACAATCGGATAAATTTACACTTAACTGTCAAAACGTAATGAAAAAACTCCACTTCTTAAACACCCATTACAATTTCAAAACGATCTTTAAAACAATAAAAACGTTGACCTATCCACGAAATTTCGCTTTCGTTGGAGAGAAAGTGTATCAGTAGGTAAGAAATCTGAGATGTTGGAATCATTAATTATGTCTTATTATTCGTCCGTCACTAACGTTACTACCTGTAGAACGATGGCAGCGATCCGCTTTTTCTCCGCACTGCGACCTGACTTGCCCTCGGCAAATACTCCGCTCCGGTTAAACGAACAGATGAGACCAGCTATAATTTCCTCTTCATTTCTTAACCATTCTACCGACTGCTGGATGGAGATGAAAATTAAAGGGAACAGTGACATTTTTAATGTACTAATAATGAGATGATTTTCAAAGCAAAATTTTGTTGCGTAAATAGAAAACGAGCTTTACTCACCACAGAACTCGCTGTGCATTACATTTATATATAAAAATAAAAAAAATTATGGAAAACCACATTGTTTTAATTTAGTTTTAGGGACATTAAGTAAGATATGTAAATATTATAATTTTAATTACTTGAAGATCTTAATAGTTTATATCCAAAAACTAACGTATTTCTAAAATGTATGTTAGAAATGTTAAAAATGAATAGATGTCTTGATACATATTTCATATCAATTTTCCTAGATGAAGCAAAGCTTCTAGTTCCTAAACTCTAATATGGTTAAAGGGTATTTGTTTTTAAATAAGTTTTACTTGGATTTTATTGATGCTCCGAACCACTCAGACAAAGTGGCATTTTATATCTTACACTGCATGTAAGTCATGTTGGATAGAGCTAATCAATTGTCTATCCTTTACACATTAATAAGAATGCCATATTTTTAAACAAGAAACATACAGCAATATTTACTTGTCTTGTTTAAATGAAACATTAATGGATTTGAGAGAATTATTATATTTTAATATTGAAAGAAATTACAAAATAAAGAACTAATAAACCAAGTAACAAACAAGTAGGTAAGTATAAAATCAAATAATTAAACAATAATTACGATAAATTTTCAAAAATGCATCCAATAACTGCTAAGCCAATACTTAATCTGCTGTAACATTTTTGTATTACATACGATGATATATGTATGAACAATTGTAATATTTTGAATTTGAATTTTTAATTGATCTAAATTTTAAAAATATCCCCCCGTACAAACATTTGATTTTAAAGGTAACTAATAAAAAGAATCTAGATGTGTAAGATCGAGTGATCTAATAAACCAAGAACTAAACTACTATTTCCTCTAAAGTTATTAATGATTTTTAAAATTGTTGTTGCACTTAGGGTAGGCATGTCAGAAAATTTTGTAACCCGAAAATCTAATCCTTTCCCTATGTTTAATTTTAATCTTGACAAGAAAATATACAGTGCTGTCAATCGAATATCAAATCGTTACCATGGATATGATAAATCCCATGTTTTTATTCACGTTGTCACGGTATACCTGTTTGTAATATATTTGTAGACAACCGTAAATATACGTTTATCTATTTAACAAAATAATTTGAAATTGGTTTTGATAATTTTTCCTTCAAGTTAAATATTTCGATTGTAAGATGATTTAACATTTATTATAATATACCGACATAGAAATAAAGGCCAGAAAGTTATCAATGGACTACATCAGATTTTTCTACTACTAAGAAAAAAAAAAGAAATACACACTTTATTACATGGTTAGATGGCGAAATAATTTCATTACTATAAAATTTCTCTTAATTGTCCATAAAAACTGGACCAACAGTGTCTTTGCTCGCTGCCCTGTTATTTGCAGAAGCAGAAGAAATTAATAAAGTGCGTGACCTTGTTCAACAACCCTTTGAATGAGGAAATTACACACAGGTAGTGTCCTTCAAACATAAATCTTGGTTCACATGTGCGAAAAAATCTTCCCGAAACTTCGCAAAAAACCTTTAAATTACAGTCTTTAAATTCGCATAAACAACGAATCAAATAAACAGCCGACATTATACGAAGAGTGTACAGTCGCTGAAACACTCAAGGAAAAACAAGACATTCATTCATACATGGAGGCAAAAGAAATAGATACAGGAAATAATTAATTTATTTTTTATAATACTTGAAAATAATACATTACTACAGACCAACTACCTATGGATACTAATTTATAAAGTTTTTCTTTCTTCTACCATGTACGGGTAGAAATATTTATTACTATTAAAAATATTTTTTCGAAATCGATACTAAGTACACAATATAACTCCGTTAAGTTAGCCAAAGTAATGGCTAAAGTAAAACTTTATAGACTTATGTCAAAATTTAACTTTATGGACTCATTTGTCAAACTAAATTATGTGAGTGAATCTATTATTTAATTTACTTAACAGAAACGAACAGAAAACTATTAAAGAAAATGTCAAAAAAATATTAAATTGCTCACATGGATACGACTTTTGAAAGAACGTGATATTTGTATTTGAATGTATATTTTGATTATTGTTCTTGGAAGAATTTTACACTTTTAGTTGAAATTTCAAATTTTAAATCGTATAAAGTGTTGAATGAAATTGGTAATTTGCCTTTATTTGTAATGATGCAAAGATCATTTTATAAGGAATATGGAAGTATTTAAGATTAAGCTGAAACAATGTTTTGATTCATTGTGAAGTGTGTGTAATCCTGAAATACCAAACCATTATCTCGAATGTTAGGTTAGGGCGAAGGGGAAAGTGCACAACAGGGGAGAGTTTGTAGTGAAAGTGATTTGACCTAAGCTCAGATCTACATCTTAAACTACTTTCTCTCACCCTCACAAATAATTGTGTGAATGATTTTCCACTTCAGTAACCTTCAGTAAACTTTTATCAAGCAAATATTTTATATATTTTTTATAAAATCAAATGTAAATTACTAAGAATATGTTTAATATGTTAAGTAAGTAAAAATAAAATTTAAATTTATTTTTCTGAAAATTAAAATTAACATGTCACGTGCCTGGGCACCCACGGTAATCTTTCTGCGGGTGTTCAGCACCCCCACAAATAAATAAATATTTAGGATTTTGATGTTTAAATAATGTTTATTAGGTTTATATTTATTATACATATGTATATATTGAAGTAATTATTTTTAAATATTAAATACATATGCTTCAATGCAAAGAAACATGTTGGGGATGCCTAATGGTGAAAAATTTATCATCATAAATGTATAAATAATTAAAGAGCTTATTTCAACTGAAACTTTAAGAAATGCTTGCCTTAATGGTCATGTAGCCAGAAGGCAGCCTCACATTTCCAAACAAAATAAAATAAGGAGACAAGCATTTGTTAAGAGTATATCAAAAAAGAATTGCGAGTTTTGGAATTCAGGATGAAATTCAATTAACCTGTTTTGGTCGGACAATAATCTTATGTTTGGCAAAACTAAAAACTGTGCTCAATATCTGCAACTTATGTAGTTAAGTGAATAAAATATACTGTGAATTATTAAGTTAAATTTGAATTTAATCCACTGAAAAATTATGACTAAGTGGTAGTCTATTTCTTAGTCCAATCACAATTTAGCGAAAAATTGTCACAATGAAGCATATAAATTATGTACTAGTTTGGTTTAAATTATTTGAGATTAGGCCCAAAAAAGCAACTGCCTTTATTAAAAGGAATCTATTTTATATATGCTTTAATATATGGGATTGTGAGCACTTGATTAACTTAAATAAAAGAGTAAGTAACATGAGTAGAACTAATTTTTTTTTCAAACAACAGAAACAAGTGAAACATTTAGCAAATCGCTCATCACCTCCTGCCTCATAGAGTCGGAACAATATGCAGACTTAGCTGGCCATGGCTCACTAATTTAAGACTAAACTTGATTAACTTAAAAAAAAGAATAAGTAACATGAGTAGGACTAAATTTTTGTGTGGAATATCATAAACAAGTGAAACATTTAGCAAATCCATCATCACCTCCAGCCTCATAGAGTCGGAACAATATGCAGACTTAGCTGGCCATGGCTCACTAATTTAAGACTAAACAGATGGGCGTCACGCCCTGGGAAGTGTCAGTCAGGACCCGCGTGCCTGCCTTTCCAAACAAGACTCGCAGCTTCCAGCAAATCGGCCAATGACCAATGGCATTCTTCACACCGAGAAGAAGCTCCAAACTCAACAAATTGTGCCGGCATACCAGAGACGCAGGCCTGGATTTAGGCGATACAATGGGAATTATCTTTTGCTCAAGTGTTTCATAATGACACGCCTACTGAACACATTTTAGATACAGTCGACCATGCTTTTGATTTTGTTTAATACAATAAAAAATCACTTTTACCTGCTGGCTACCCATCAACTGTTGCAACTAGGAACGCCTTTTCGTTTTTGGTGCTTGGACGCAAAATTGATATCGGTAATCATAAATAAATTAATAAATTAATATCTAAAGAAAATTTTAAGATATAATGTTTTTCTCCGATCGTAGGAAACAAATATGATTTAAAGCTTCAAATAAAGTACTACTTGTAGTTGACCAATTGTAGTCAAAATCTAATCAGTTTACCATATTTGAATTTATATTCAAGACTTAAATAGGAAATATTATAATTTTTACATGTATCGTATTGGAGTTATATCGTGGACGAAAAATCACACATATACTTACATCACGGTAAAAATAGTAAAATCATATTCTAGGGACCCTAATTCGTGCTCATATGTTGAAAACACACAATGGAGAAATTTGACCAAAAACAATACCTCCCTTATCTGTATATTAATATACGTGAGGTATAAGTGACTTCAATTAACATATCCATCGGTAATTCGCTATTCATTGAAGCTATTTTTTAATAGTAGAGTTTGTTATTAAATCATTAGTTTTTTTTTGACATTGTATTTTTGGTTTTATAGAATCAAAGTTAATTAACAAATATGTTACTTTAATTATTTATGATTTATTTATTGCTGTATATATCTCCAATTCTTGCTATGCTACTGGTAACACCTCGACCCGTACTTTAATTGTTGTCCATAGTCCTCCAGGAATATATCACTTTTCTTACTAATGAAATGACATAATATACTATTATCTATCAATAAAATATGATAAAAATTTTACCAAATTAAATAATAATCTTTTCCAATGAACTTCATATTTTTATTATTTACAGCAACTTTTTTTAATGTACACGTTCCTCCTGTAAATGGTATCACCGTCTACCAAAGTCAATTTTAATTCGTATAAGTATATTCCTATTACATTATTTTACAAAATAAATCTAAAGTTCTTCATAATTATCATTTTCAACTGATTCTTTATTCCATAAATAAAGATTCTTTCGAACTAATTTTACTCTTTTAAAGTAACATCATCAAGTCTTAATAAATTGGTACTTAATAATTAGGTTGTTCCTAAATAATTCGTTCCGCAGTTTATCATGCATACAAATGTGAATATTTTTTGAGGTATCCACTTATAATATTATTTTTATAATTTCATGTTTGAGTTTGCGTGTATGTACTTGTATGTGCAGATTACAACAAGCACGATATCGAAAATTGGTACAATTTAACCAAAATTTTGAAAATTGTAATTTAAAATTTACATAATAATACGGTGATGTTTAAATTTGGTAATCACCAATCGAAAATACTAGTTTACTGGAAAACTAAAACGGTTTAACTAGAAAAATGCATTTAAATATAAATTACATTTATCCACTATAGGTGAACTGAAGATTTAGTAAAACTTTTTAATATTATCCTTAAAAAACATCCCAAAATAAATATGTACAGTATAAACTGCAAAATGTAAAGGAAAATAATAAAAATTTCTAGAGTTGATATTTATTAACCATAATATTAGTGAAACTGCAAGTTCTGTCTACATCTAAATGTAAATCGGGAATGTTAAATAATAATTAAAGAAAAAGTGATATAAACAATGATTAAAAAAAATCAATATGATTTAAATCTAATTTAAATCAAGTGAATTAGAACTGGAAGTAATGTTAAAGACATCAAATTTTTATTTACATATACTAAACGAGAAATGATCTGATATGATTTTAATGAAACTATTTTTGCTGAACTAAATAGTTAATGGATTATAGTACAGCATGGGAATTAATATTTGATGAGTGCAGTTTTGAAAAGAAACTGTAATTTGCAATTTAATTAAAAGTAATACATTCATCTCATGCACAAGGAAAACGATAATCAAACGTACTCAATTTGAATTCGCTTATTACCTTACAGAACTTATGAATAGTAAGTGATAAAGTCATTAGCAATATGAGCAAATACAATGCTCGAAGTGAAACAGTTACAATGCAATTTATCTGACCACGTTGAATATTCAATAGTAATCAGGAACAGATTTCAGGATGTGAGTATTGATGCCGGAAAAGACACTTACAGGAAGGATTAAAATAGGAAAATATTGAATAAACAAAATAATTTGTTTAATGTACCTTACATATAACTTGATTTATCAATTTATCAAAATTCCAGAGTTGTTTGATTTTGACCTGAAATATAAATACCCAAAATATAGGTATTATATAGAAGAACCAGGTGTTTCTTTGTCATCATATAATTGTTTCATTTTCAGATAAAAATATTACAAATATTTTTATTTTAAAATTCCAATGATAAACAAGTAATAAATTACTAAATAAAAAACTCGAATTTACCAGTGTGAGATCAGGGGTTCATATTCATGTTTAACAAAAACTTATTTATTATTGCATATAAAGAAAAAGAAGACATAAATTAATAATAAAGAAAAACAGAAAATGTGATGTCTTTCTTTAGTAGAAATAAATGAATGAAAAACAGCAGGGATGCAACATCTCAGGGACATTCACTTTTAATTTTAATAATTTATATATATAAATATTGAACGTTTTATAATATTTTTTTTATCATGATTAGGGTTTAATCAAGTCAAGTATCGTGATGTTTTCTGAATTACTTAACTTGAAAAGTAAGCTTTTCTTAAGTTCACTATTTCTGTCTTAGCTACTTAATTTGAGATATCATGCAATTTTAAGCTATTTGATATTACTTGATATACAGATTTATAAATTTATTACTAGAACTAGAATGAAGTAATAGGAAAATTAACTGATGTGAAGTGTTGTTATCACGCAAAATCCGCCTTTTTTTCTCCAAAAATTGCTAGGCAACCTTAAAATTGCAAACTTTGCTTAGACGTAGGTTGTTACAAATGGAAAGGTATAAATTGTAGTATTAATGACCTGTTTTATTTACAATATTAAGCTTAGAGTTGACAAAAAGTAACCACGTATTTTTAACGAAATTAATGTAATTGGCCATTTTTTAATTAATACCAGCATCCTTAGCTCCTGTTGGAGACTGCTCTAACTACTACATCAAAAACTCGAAATGGTTTAGGTAATAACTTTGTTAGAATCCTCATGTTTATTTGTATATTCTTACTTTTATATTATATTTAGTTAATAAGTTGCATATTAGTGTTATTTATGATTTGGTTTTGTAAATAAAAGCCTTTAAAGAAAATTTCATTGTAATTTCTTTCAACTACATTATAAAATTAATGAAAAATGAAGTAATCTTCAAGAACTATTTGATTCTTCAAATGCTTGAAATGTTACTCCTTGACTTGACTTGATATTTACTTGATTTCAAGTCAAGTCAAATCAAGTCAAGTAGTTTGAATATCAAATTAAGCCGCGAAACACTAATCAAGATATTATATTGAACCATAAAATTATTTTTTTATTATTATTCTCTCGGAAAACCTCATTATGAAACGCTTCGTAAGTCTCATGTTTTTCATACGTTATTGTAAGCTTTCCGATAAAAATTTAGAGAATATCATGCTAGTTGATAGTCACATAATTTTATTTACGAAGTTATTTTAACATCTATTTTGGTTCCCCTCGAGACGGCCCTGTTTTCTCGTATGTCAGGGTGGTATGCTGCTGTTTAGTAGCTCCGGCGATTTGGCTTGTGCTATTTCCGACTCTTGGAGCTGAGCAGAAATTCATTATCGTTCTTTAATCACTCCGGCAAAGCACTTTTCTCTGCATAGCACTGCCTGCTACTCAGGTTCCGGAGTTCACGCAGAATCATTCAGCAACAGTAACAGTTATCTACAACGGTCCCATGCACAAACGGATCATATTGGAAAATCTGTCGGATATTTAACGACTAAGTAACGAAAATTTAATTTTATAGCATAGTATAATATAGTTTGGCAAGGAGATTACTTGACTGAAATTTTATAACTGCCGAAAAAAAAAGAAAAAAAAAATTACATGTATTTTAAAAAGTGGGCGATAAAATAGGATAAGTGGGAGAGATATGGACTTTTGGTTTTTAAAGCACATTAGAGTGATATATCCCTCAGTGAATGTTAATTTTGTTGTTTAGAGATATTGTAAGTAGGCACTTGAAAATTAATGCAATCAAGACTTAATCCAAGATTTGCTTAAAAAATTGCCAAACCAATTTTTTACCTTATATACACAACTAGTTAATAACAACTTCGGTAGGTTTAAACTAATTATTTTATGTACTTACATTATTAACATGTGCCATTTAACTTTTGCTCTGAAGACATATAAACAACCTATGCTGAGGAGAGATGGATGATGGACTAATAAAGGGTTTTTGTTTTTAAAAAGTTCAATTCAACCGGTAGATAGGAAAAAAAATATTCGCATATAGAAATGTCTAATCTAGTTGCTATTTCATAAATTTTGCAGAACTGTTGTTAAATGGTTAAGAAGCTGAACATTATGAAAACAAATATGCGGAATGCAAGAAAAATTATTGAAAAAAAAGAATGACATAGAAGGATGATTGGATAAAATGGGTAATTTGTGATCGCTGTTTGTACAAAAAGTGTACCATATATACCAAATGACAACAATATGTTAAGTAGTTCATCTTAAGAAGTTGAGGAGAGTTAGACTTTTTTGAAATACCAAAATTCAATTTCTCTGCCAAGGCATTGGCAAAATATATTGTTCTTAAAAATTTCTTGAGACGTATATTTTATATTTCAAAACGAAATAATAATAATTTGTAATTGAACATTCTTTATATTGTTCTCTGCATCATAAAGTTACAATTTTTTATTATGTCGATTTATTATTTTGGCTTGGACCAAAAATAATTAAATATTGTTAATAATGTAACAATTTATTTGTTGATTATCTAATTATAAAATTTATTAATAAATAAATATATAAGTACAAATTCATTAAAATTATTTTACCATACTTTTTCAAGCTTGGTTTCGCGTATAATTTATATTTATTCTTGGAAGTAGTTATTAACATAAATAAATATATACGAATTCACCAAAATATTTTTTTGAAGCTTGGTTTCCAAGTTTCGCATATATAGGTATTATATATTTATTCTTAGAAGTAGTTATTTTGTAAATTCTTCCGACTAGAATCCATCCTTTGTTGGCTACTCATAATCTCATTTCATCTCCGTTAGAGTGTCACTAATGTCAGTACTGTCAGCGCGGTGTCGGGAAACTCAGGGCACATTGCTGTGTCACGGCGTCACGGGAGACGTCGGCCTCGACGTCCCGACGCGACGTGCAGCTCGCGGCGCGGGAAGCGAAGACGAGGCGAAGACAGACCCTCGCCGGCAACTTTACAAGTGGGTGGGGAAAGTGTTTCCGCTGTTATGGGAAATTGAAATGGGGGAACAATAGCGGAGAATTTAAAACCAATAAAACACTATAAGGTGATTCATCATTAACTTTGTATATTGCATTTAATATGATTTGAATCTAAAGCAAGAAATTTTATTTTGATTATGTACACGTATGACTGTAGTGGATGCATAGAAATTTTAAATTAAAAAATAGCTAAAAGTTGTCTATTTCTTTGCATTTTTTTTTAAAAAATATAAGCAAAGTTTCAATTTACTGTAATATGATGACTTTTAAAGAGGGAAACTTGGAAAAATAGTTTATGTATGTAGTAACAACAGAGGAAGCAATTCCCAAAGTCGCTAATGCGGAATTTTTCTATAAACCCGAAAATATTTAATAGTATCAAATTTTTAGCTTGAAAATTTTCTAATTTTACCAAAATTTTGTTTGTAATTTTTTTAGAGAATGAGGAACGCTGATATCAAATTTAATTATCTCCTTTTGTTTCGGAGATATTTACTTTCAAAGTTGTACTTCAAAAAAGTGTATTTTTGAGTACATTTCAAAAATGAGTAGAGATACAATCTCTACTACTTTACCATTCGATTCTACGGGAAAAAATATATAAAAAAATATTTTGCCAACATATAGGTATACGTGTTTTGGAAAAATTAGGTGAAAAATTTTAAATGTTTTTATAATTTAGTTCAATAAATGTATAATATTGGAAGCATTCATTCCTTTTAATAAAATTGTTCGAAAAACGAAACAAGATTTTAAAAAATATATAAAAGGGGCATCATTTTATAAGTTGCAGAAGGGCGCCACATGCTTTACTACCGATTCTGTTTTTTTAATATAACAGTGGCTAATATAATCTTGTTTTTCCAAGAAATATTGTATAGTGAAGTCCACTATATGCGGAATAATAAAAAAAAGAAAACTGCAATAAATAAATCCGTAAGTCAGATGATAAAGCCAAATATAAAGCGCATTTAAAAATGGAAGTATCCTTCTACAAACGATTTCTTCCTCAACATTACAGCTAATAAATACATGTATGTATTTAATAATATTTATTTCATTCGTCTACTTGTTTTATTATCTATACTATTTTAAATATTATAAACCCTCTGTGACGTGAACAGTTTTATTTGATTACTTTAGTTTCCACATTAATATAATAATTTTGTAGGAAATAGCGACAACACCGACAATTTGCATTAGAGAATTGAAATGATATTACTATTATTTAAAAATAAAAACAATATTAACATTTTTCGAGTGAGCCCAACCCAAGCAACTCTCCTCTTACGCAAACGAAGAGTTCCCTGCTTCATCCCTTCTTCCCGTCAGGTCACACATGTCGACTGGCTCAGCTTCTGCTCTGCGTCCGCTCTCGGGTCTCGACGTATGATTTAGTGTCTGACTCGGCCGCTGTGCGATCTACTGCACGGCTATTAGCCGCATTGTGAATAAGTTGTAACGGGAAATTAATACACTCCAGGCAATAAAATTATCCAAAACTCATTGTTTAGAGATTTATGGCTGGGGGAACACTAGCCGAGATATTTATGTGGTGTTAAATGTTGTTTTGATATCTAGATTATCACCTAATTATCTCAACCACCCTATTTATAAAACAAAATATATTGTTTTTTTTGCTATTGTTGCGTTTGCTAATTTGACCAAATTTTCAAAATATCATCTTTACAATTAATTGCAATGAATTCTTTTTCTATTCATTTTTATATTTTTCTTATATTGGTTTGGAGCTTAATGGCAAAGTTAGGCTAAATATAAATATAACAATTAAATGCGACAATTTTGAAGACAATAAATGACAATTTATGAAACTGTTAAAAGTTAATATGTTCACCTATATTACCATGTGAAATTAGAAAATAGTAATCATCTAATGAAAATAATTCCCAAACAGTTTTAACAGTTAATTTAACACTAATATTAATTATCTTATTTTTATATTATTAAATTATTATTTATTATAAGTAATATAGTAAGAGCATTAATTTATTGGAAAAATGTACGAATTACGAATTAAATTCATAGCTTGAATTATATTTGCTTGATTATTTCACGAAGGACAACAATTCAAACATAAAATATTTGATATCAACATAATGTAACCATGACTATGATACTGTGATTTTATTTCATTTCTTCACTGAAAAACTATCTATGGCCATCAAATTAAGCATTATGATTGGGTTAAAATGACATGTGAGGAATAATCTGCTATATATACAACTATTCAAAAAAATGTTAGGTTCTCAATAAAAAAATACAACATTTCTTCAATATTAATAAATCATAAAACTCTTGTGTTAGGTATTTTTAAACCGGATTTCCTTAATGTTTCAAATGTTGTCTTGTAAAAAAATCATTAAAAGATGTATATCTTCCAAATTTACTATAACATTTAATAATATATGAAGCAAATTATATGAAGTATACTTAAATATTTTCTAAAACACTTAAGAAAAATATACCATAGATATAGATATACGAACATGTATGTTATTTTTAGATGTTTTAGGCTAAGTCAAAATTGAAGTGAAACTAATTTACGAATAATTAATTATAAATATAGTATTAATGTAACAAATAGAAGTAATGCATCTTAAATAAAAAAAGTTCTTTCTATCTAAAGATCTATAAAAAACATTAAAATTTTCAAATAAACTTAGAACTTTTATTGCAGATATCAGTACCCTAATATGTAATTACCTACGTCGTTAAAAGATATAAAGAATTTGACTGGGAGGGAGTCAAAATCAAGTTCTATAAATAACTGATATAATTTTTTTTATTGTGTCTAGATCAAATAAATTAATATAATTTTACACATATTTTTAAAATTTGTTTCTAATTATGTTTAGTTTATCTTAGCATTATTTATAATTACTGTATATTTTTTAAAATTTATTTTCATCATTTGATTTGCGTTGTTAAGACGTTGTAGGTGCATTGAGTGTTATTAATTATGAATTGATATGTGGTGTGATTGAAGTTGGTAATGGGGAGTGAATTACGTGAAGGGCTGTAATCTAATGTAATCCTGGGCAAATCACAGCAACCCTTGCGGCGATTCCTGACATCACTCCAGCGACGCTTGATTTGTTGCCACAGCCGACTACATGCTTTTATAATTATCTCCGCCCCATATGCAAACACGCACTATATTTATTTCTTTTTAATTATCAACTAAATCCACTTCTCATTCAATCATCTTTTCATTTTGGGTTACACTTGTAGCTACCGTGTAGCCATAATAGACGGAAATCATTTTATAATTGCTCATTTGTACCAGTACCTATATGGTTCAAATAAATAAAAAGTGAAAAATATAAATATTTCATATTTTTTATGTCATGTTTATAATTTATCCAAAATAACACTCAATTTTTAGATGTTTATAAAATTTTGGTTTAAAATCTAGACAAAAAAATTATAAGTTTTATATTTTGTTTGCGCATATTTTATTAATTATGATAAAATGATATAACAAATTATAAAGTACAATTCTATTTAGTGTTTAAAAAGTGGGGTCGAAGTTTTTTTAAAAATAAATTTAAAATTATGGACTTTTAAGTATAACATGCTTAAAGTTTTTAAAAGAAACAGATTTACAATTTTGTTACAAAAATATAAATAAAAGTATTTACCTTGTTTAGCACAAATTTAAAAACATGTAACCAATCACAGAATATAGTAATGTTTGCACTGTAAGATTATATAGGAAGTATTTGAAGATATTGTAAAGAAAAAGTATGTAACTGAGTGTAGCGCAGTGGTGTTGTTAGTCAACAAATTCCGAATTGGCAACCCTGGGTGTGTAAAGAGTTGAGGTGTGCGCTGAGGCCGAGCAGACTGAGGGGGCGGAGCCTCGGGCGTGCGGTGCGCAGGCGCGCGCTGTGGCCCGCCCCACCACCTAGCGCCGTCTCTCTCCAACCCACGCGCGCTGCCCCAGCCGTCTCTCTCGCCTCCCCCCGCGCCCCGCGCCCTCGGGCTCCACCAACTCGCCGTCCCGACGCACTCGTCTATCACTATCATATAAACCGCCACGTGACGTACAAGTGGCGTCAGTTATTGAGAAGCCGTCGAGCATAGACCACCCCACCACACAGCCAGCTCGGAACCTACAGAGACCATGTCATTCAGTGGCACTTGAGCCAAGCAACGCGGAACACGTGGAGGACTAGTGAATGAGTGACAAAGTGCTTGTGTGATGACTGATCGTGAAATGTGAATATACTGTACAAAATGAGTTCGTACCAATTTGTGAACTCGTTGGCGAGCTGCTACGCGAACCAGCAGACAGGGCGGTCGGGCGCGTCGCCGGTGGACGGCGTGGGCCATGGGCAGCACGCCGCAGCCGCGGGCGGACCCGGGGCCGACTACTACAACCCCAACGCGGCGGCCGCGTCGGGCTACCCGCCCAGCTGCTACTCGCCGCCGCAGCACTACCCGCAGCACCCGTACGCCACCCCCGCGGGCAACATGCAGCCCAGCGGCATGGTGGACTACACGCAGCTGCAGCCGCAGCGCCACGGGCTGGTGCACGCGAGCCCGGCGGGCGCGCCGAGTCCCGGCCTGCTGCAGGCGCAGCCCACCCCCGCCGGCGCGTCCTGCAAGTACGCCGACAGCACCTCCTCCACCGGGGTGGCCTCGCCGCAGGACCTGAGCACGTCGGCGCCGCCCCGCGCCAGCTCGCCCCCCAGTGCGGCCGCCACCGTCAAGGCGCCCGGCCTCACGTCCCCGCTGTCCGTCAGCACGTCCCCGCAGGCCAAGCCCTCGGCCGCCGCGTCCACCGCCTCGCAGAACCTGTCCTCGCCGGCGTCCAGCACCTCCTCCACGTCCTCGTCGGAGCGCACGGCCAACTCCAGCTCCAACACCAAGAGCTCCACGCAGTCAAACCCACCGCAGATCTACCCCTGGATGAAACGAGTGCATCTCGGACAAAGTAAGTCATCATTTTCCTACTAACCATAAATCATTCCGAAATTAAATTACTCAAATTATATCTTACGACTTAATATGTCAATCTCGCCCAAATGTTCGTAAAATACGTATTATTTAAGGTGAATAATAATGTAAATAGTTGGAGGTAGTAAAGTGACCATTAATCATATTCGACACGAGTGTGTGGTTCTAAGTTGAGGCGTAATTAGGAGATGATTCCCGATGCTAATGCGTGTTTTCCCGCACAAAGCTCGCATTTAGCAACACATGCCCGAGATTAGCGCTGCGCCCGACAATGAGATAACAATCATCCTGTTTTCCGGTCTGCGTGAATCATCTTCCATTCCACAATTATAAATTATACTTCAAACCTATCAATTTTCCATCTCAAATTGTCATTATTCGTAAAACTACATATCGGAATGTCAAAACATTCTCATTGTCATTTATTGTTACATAAAATCCAATATAAAATGATACAATATTTACCGAAATATCATGGAATATTATTCAGAGATATTTGTAAAAATATGCATTACAATAAATATAAATAATTTCATGTGAAATGTGTGGCATGTCACAAATGAATCAATACATTCAAATTTAAAAATTACTCTATTCGATATGAAAATCGCTTATATAACCATATTAATAATTTAGCACTAAACTTACTAAAAAGAAATAAGAATATTGAAAAGAAATAAGCCTCTAGATTTGGCATCTAAATTATGAAGTAAAAACAGCATAAAAATGAAAGAATGCTAATTTTAATTTACCTCATTTGCTTATTACTTTTTATTCCTAATAGTTGTGGTAGAAGATTTAAATAAATAAATAAAAATGTGAAACTCCAAACATAATTGAAAATAATACATAATTAAAAAATACTATTTGAAATATCGGTAGCTGTTGCAATTTTTTTGTTTGTACATTTTATATTCCTTTTCAAATTTTAAGAAACAAACATTTTCTTGCACAATTCTACGAAATATAAATTTGTATTTTAAATGTTATTTTATAAATATTATTATTTTTAAAAAATAATTTTGAAATTACTGAATTAAATAATGAAAATAAATAAGAAAATCAACTAAACTGTACGAAATCAAAATGTAATTCACAAGCTAAAAATCTTATAACTGAATGTGCGCAACTATTCTTATATTAATTCTTATTATAACTTACATGAAAAAAACCACTACCAATTTTTCTAAGGATGGTACAGAAAATAAAATATATTAATAAAACAAGTAAAATAGAAAACCTGTGAAATTCATCTTTATAATCACGCTTATTATATTTGAATCTTCATGGCTAAGAAACGACTGAAGAATGAAGAAATTCCAATGAGAATTATCTTCCCATATATTACCACACTGTGTATTTCACCAGTTGTAAATATATAAAAACACATTCAAACAATTCTCAACACATCAGTTTGGTGAATATTGCAAGTCCCTAATTATCGCCCATCAACCCATCTCCACATCGTCTCGGACCGGGTTGTCAGGTTCGGGGATGTGTCGTATAATTGCGGAGAGTCCCGGGGTTAGGCCGGGCAGTGCCGGGCCTTTGCCCCAGCGCCGGTAGTGGGCAATAAATCACGCGAGCGTGCGTGGTCGACCAGGCCCGACGGCACACACTCACAGACACTATCTCAAGACGCACAGATAATTGTTAACAACTACAGATTGGGATGCGAGGATACTGATATACGGTGGAATAACTATGCTGTCTATAACTAATATTATTTTTTTAGTAATAAAAATTAAAAATAAATAAAATAAGAAGAATAAATTACAGAATATAAAACTCAATCGTTGAGTATTGTCTTTTATAAAGTGATATAAATTTGACCGTATATAAGGAAAAAATATATAAATATAAATGTCTTATAATATTCAATAAGAGTTTAACATTATATAGATTAATGTACCTATGTTATATTTTTAGGGACCTTAGGAAATATTCTAGGCTTTTTAGTTAGTAAAACCAAGTTATAATTACTACAGTAAGAAACCCAAATAGAAAGTGGTTGTGAATTGTAATTATTAGTATTTCAACAATATTTAATTAGCAAATTTTATAGTTAGTGATGCTAACTATAGAAAATATTTCAATGTATATGAAGAAAAATTTGTTTAATAACAATTCAATATTTATTCTATGTAGGACATTATATTTTTTTATTTTCACAAATGAATCACTACATTCGGATTTAAAAATTTAAAATATTAAGGACCTAATAAAAACATGCTGTACCCAATACGAAAATCGCGTAAAATAATATATTTATATTTTAGCACAAAATTAGTTGATAATTTCTCAGAAATAAGAAGATTGACAAGAACTAAAACTTCTAGATTTAGCATCTAAACTATTAAGTAAAAACAACATAAAACTGAAAGTACTCCTATGGGAGTTATTTTTCACACGTTATTTTAATTTACCACATTTGCTTGTTGGTTTTTTCCAGTTGTAAATAAAGATTTAAATAAATAAATAAAAAAGAAATCATTAGAATCCTTCATTTGAAGCAAAAAGAAAGATTTTCAGCGAAAAAAATTGACAGAATCACAGTAGGATAGTTATATATAAAAAATATATTTCAACTGCTCTTCGTGAATTGATAAAATAATAAAGAAATATAATTCAAGCTATAAATTTTATGATAAAATGTACTCATAATTTCTGTGAAGTAACAAGTCGTGTCAAAAATGATTCTTAAATCACAACTATTTTTGACATTCGTTTGTATGTCCGTACCCAAAAACTATTTACTTAATACTTGCATTTTATTATTTTATTTGTGATAAATAAAATGTAATAATATAAAATCAGAGGAAAAATATCATTCTACGATATCGATAATATATATTTATACCATAGAGGGCACTATAGTTCACGTGGAGAATGCACCACAGGGGTCATTTTTATGCCGAGAGACGCACATTTAAGAAAAATTATTAATTTAATTTATGTAAAATAAAATTAAATGAATTCGCCTTAAAAATATTAATACAAACTCATGTTGACTTCGATGGGAGGCACGTAGTCTTTTCGTACCAAAGATTGGGTTCGAGTCCCAATGAATTAAATGTTGTTTCATTTCTGCTTTTTTATTTTTATTTCTTAATTTTTTTTCAACGCTGTTTACTACTGATAATGAAATTAAATACAGATTACAAATTTTGTTATTTTTAACACCAATTTTAACAAAAAAAAAATATTAAAATAAAAACATTGAACAACCTTATATTATATATGTGAAATTACTAATAAAGAAAACTAGAGTGTAGATCGTTCTAAGATAACAATGACTTATGAAAGAAGCTTAATTTAAATTTGGAAGAGCTATTCAAGATCAAGCTAATTACTAACCAAATACTAACAGATTGAGATGTAAAGATATTAATTAAAAATAGAATAATTAAACTAATATTTATTAATGTTAGAACGTATATAAAAGAATTACAAAAAAACGAAATTAAAATGTTACTAATTTTTTAAGTATTCTCCAGAACACACCTAGGTATAATAATGTAGTAAATATTTCACTTGGTTCTCCAATTCGAATTGAGTACAGTATTAAGATGTGAGGATCGATTCTTATTTATACCGTCGCCTGCTATTATTGTTTCATATCGCTGTTTGTTCGGTTTGGAATTCACTATAAATTGTAAGTTGAAGCTGTAGTAGTAGTAGTAGTAGTAGTAGTAGCCTTAATATTTAAATGGTTTTCTGAGTTGGCTGAGAACAAAAGTATTATGATATATTTATGTATATACACACTTTATTTAAATTATAGAATTCATATTGAGTTGTGTTTGTAAATGAACTAGAAAAATTAATACAGTCTTAAAGATATTTTTATATTTTAAATTAATGGAAAATTTAGTAAATATAATTATCCTATTTTTCTCTATTTGCACTAGTATAATTTCCTTTTTCTAGTTAATGGCAAATAAATTAGTTTTTATAAAATCAAGTCCGTTGGTGTAAAAAGCCGTTAATCATTTATAAAATGCAAAGTCTGTCAACGTGTTATTACAAATTATAGTGTATTTACTTTTCCCTTTAAAACGTCAATTGTCTCATAGCCTCATGCATAAATAACGCCTTAGGGACAAAACATCGCGCAGAATAAAAATCAAAACAACACTATTAATACCCTACATAATGACTTTAAAAGGCGCCGATATAGTAGCTGTCACTTCTATAAGGAGCGGAACGCATGAGACCTGCAACAGGATAATTATACGATAGAAATTGCATTTTAATGAGGAATAGTAATATTAAATATTCTTATTTATGTGTAATATAACGTAATATGTTATCGGAGTACTTTGCATAAGTGAAAATATGAAAAGAAATGATTCATGTTAAATTAAAATATAATATAGAGAACATTTGTACCATAAAATATTTAGATAAAAATCTTGCATTTACAAAGATGGTGCAAGTGTACTGTATTTCTTTATTGTATTTTTTTCTTTATCTGTAACAATTATTAATACTTTTAATAATATTGATACACTAAAGTCTTAATCTCGTACTAAATTCAGTACAAGAGTATCTGAGTACCATTTAAAAATGTAAGACGCATTTTTTCAGTTTAGTTTAAGTACAAGAAAATAGAAAAATTACTAATTTCTTGTACTAAAATAACAAAATATGTACGAATTAAATTTCTTGTTTTACACAATGCTAAACATAATCTCGTACTGAATTTTTTACAAGATTATGTCTTGTGTCAGCCGGCCTTAAGTCTCATAGCAATATTAATTAATTTGTTAGTTAATTGTAATAGTCATACTAGAATAATTATAACGTATTCCAAAAAAAGTTGATTAAATATGAAATTTCGACGTCACCTTCCGATCACTCTTGCGTTACGGGTTTCCCTCACAACAACAAATTCTCAAAACTATAGACTATGATTACCTCAGATAAAATATCGAATAAAAATTGATATACATATCTTTTGCAATATTTATTTTATAAAGAATAAATATAAATTAGTGGCAAAGAATGATATTTTAAATAAGGGAAGCACAATGAAGAAAAAATGTGCAACTATTAAAAATATATCTTACAGGAACTCCAATACCTAGTAGGTATTTACAAAATAATAATATTATTTTTATCCTTCTCTCCAATAAAAGAAAAGAATTAAAAAATAAATTTAGAATGATCAAGATAATATAATTATAATAATTTAAAAAATATATTAATATATTTTTTAATAAAATAGCGTCCAGTAGGTTATAATTTCGTATTTAATTATTTGGAATTTGGACGAAGGAATTTAAAAAACGCAATTTTTTAATAACTCTAAATAGACCAAAAGTGATCCGATCTGGTACGGAAAAGGACGATAGTGTCCAATCTACGACTGTTTACAAGTTTTGGAACGCGAAAGCTAGAGGTGCGTTTCTGTTTTAAAATATCATTTAACGCGACGTGAAATAGCGCAAAAGAAAAGTAATAATATAATATTGTCAACAATAATCCATTATTATTGTATAATTAAAATGTAAAAAATTAAATATGTAATTAAATAAATTGAATTTTATATCTGTTCTTAAAACACAAGGGAAAGAGTGCTTCCCTTGCTTCCATTGATGCTTCGTCGCTGATATAAATTTAAAAAGTGATTTCACTACTCGAGAACAAGGAAAATGTTTAGGTGGAACCTGTAGTGATCTAATTCTAGAGAGCACGAAAACTGTGCAAACAAGAACTACAATCTGCAATTTGCTGGAGCTGGTGTACGTTTACTCCCAGATAGAATCTGCTATAATGTGATCGCTTGACTCCTTGTTGATGGCAAGGCAGATACGAAGCCACGCCCCGTGTAATTATCATACAATAATTACTTCATTACTGGATCTAGCTGCACGCTTATACCTAAGACAATTATATTGTCACGAGATGGCAGCTCCGTTTTTACGGGTTCACACAGGATGAGTTATTGCTGTATTCCTTATATGAAATACAACACAAACAAAAGTTCTATTTTAAATTAAATCATTTATATTTGCAATTACTAACGTCTTTATCTTCTGTCTGCATCCTTATTTCTTTATAAAATAAGCTTTTAATTATTTCACCGAAACTTATACGATTAATACGAGTATAATTATAAATTGCACGGAATATAAAAATGTTATGAAAAATTTTGTGTTTTCATTTACTTACTGTTATTATGGTTTTTTACTTCTCGTCACTGAGTAAGAGAGGTATTGGAATCATTCTAAAAATTGGATAGTGAGTACTCAATGGACAAGTATGTTTTAAAGTCCCTAGAACACGATTTTAATTTTTTTACGATCGTGCTTGTCCGTGTGTGTAGATTTTGGATATAACATTCTGATAAACTATATTAGATCTGATTAAATTTTATGTTCATCGTACAATCGGAAGTAGAGTTTACATGAAGATCTGAAGTGTTTTTCTAAAATATCTTAATTATGAATTTTTGTAAATAATAATTTAATACTATATCATTAGCTAAAATTTTATAGTTCAAATTTATTTCCACCTACCCGAGTTTAACTGTTTAAATAATTAATGATTTAGTAAATTTGTTACAATTGCAGTTAACTTGTTTAGCTATGGAAATAAATATTTTATATTTAACAGTGACAATTATTATAATTGACAGTGAAAATATTATAAAAATAATTATCAAATATTTTAAAAGGAATTGTACTAATACTGTAATTACTAAATATTATAATAATTAATTTTACCGTGTCAGCAGTCAACCCACGGATACTCATATATAAAATATAAATATTAATAAAAAGGGTAAAGAGGACAGGCGAGAGGTTATGTTCTGGCCACATCAGATTTTTATAATTTTAAACTTAAACATTTTTTTATTAGGAGAGGTAGGGGGGTAGGCGCTAAAAATAGTAACTACGCTACTGGTGTAAATAGTGTAACGTCATACTTTTCATGAAATAATCTCAAAAGATTATAATTTAGAACAACTAACAAATAAATTTAAATGTCTTTATTGTGTCCAAGTATATTGAACAAGAAGTGTGAAGACATATTTATGACTCCGAAATTAAACTCATAAATTATAAATTTATTTTGATATTTGTCTTGCACTACATTTTGTATAATTTTATTTAAAGATAGTCGTATATCACATTTTTGACATATATTCCGTAAAACACACCATGCAGAAAATTCAAAAATTACGCCACTTAATTTATATAATAAATTGCCTTAAAATTATTAATAGATTAGAATAATATATTGTTCAACATAAACAAATGCTAGTTTCAATTTAAAAGCTGGCAGAAGAACTAACTCATTCTCTTGAAATTGAAAATTTCACAGTTTTTCTATAAAAATTTAATTTTATTATATGTAGATTATAGATGAATCTTAATAAATACGCTAATATTTTGCTAGTTAGATTAGGCATCTAAACCAGTTTATAAAATTAGATTACAGAAACATTCCCTTTATATATCTTTCCATAAAAATACCATGAATATTAGGTAAAATTGTCGTAGGTACTTTTAATATTCTTCAAAATATGTACTGGATTGCAATTTATAATAATTAAATAAAATGTACAATATTAAGGTATAATTTCATATCTCACAGTTCTGTGAATTTTTGTTTTTATTTTTATTATTAAAATATAAATGACGTAGGAAATAATATCGTGATCGTAGAAAAAGTATAGTGTACAATTCGCTTGGAATGTCCATTTCTTACTCGTATGATTTGCTGCATAAGGCGAAATGAGTACTATTCTATTCTTATTGTACAATACACTACTCACTATAAGCTGTACATCTTTGGATATAAGTAAAATTATTAAAAACAAAATTTTATACTAAAACATTTTGTATCATTTAATGATCCGTTCCTCTTATATTTTTCAATAGATAAGAAAAGAAAAAGAAGCAACTTCAATTATAGACCTTTAAAATAACTTCCTCATATTAAAGAACTACTTCCCAATAGTCATAAATCTATTCTCCATTGAAAAAAAGCCCCGTCCCATAACAATCAATTCCCAGTATGGATGTGTAACAAGTCTATTTTTTCGTGCGGTGCGTTTGAAACCGGCTTGAGACAGTAATGGGGTGTAAATTTTACGATAGCGTCCTCACGTCATAACTTTAACTGCTAAGGGTAAACAGCTGGTCGCGCCCTTACAAACCGCCCTTAGCGCACGGTTAAGCGAAGAAAGAGATATTGTAATGCTGCCCTAATTCGCACGTGATAAATTTCACAAGATAAGATAATTACCTCCAAATTTTGTTGTTTAATAAAAACCGAAACGTTTGCAATAAGGAAAACTTTAAATCCTAATCCAGTTTTTTATCCGTCATCCGACGATCTTTCCTTTAATTTTTGATTTCTGGGTATAAATCTTTGAATTTATTAAATATAACCATGCTTCGAATTGTAATTTAGAAAGGGTCTTACGTAATTCAGAGATTATCAAGCGTGATTATTATTAAATTGTATTTCAGAAAGTAATAAATGTAATTCAAAAGGTAATGTAAATAAGAAATCATCAAAATGTATTTTATGCTAGTCAATTCCAAATTAGATTTCATGCTTTCTGAAAAACAATTGACAAATCTGATTACTGAATTATAACATATAACTGATTAATCTGTAAACGATTACCTTTTTTTGAAATGTAAATGGAAATGGTGTAGAACTTATGTTTAAACATTAAATGGAAAATCAAACATAAAACCGCAAAAGTTAACTTTGGTATTTTGAAATCTGAAACATGAATTTGTTCAATTAGTAACAAAAAAAAACTGAAAAGTAATGGTAATATTGCCACATTTAATTAAGTACGCACTTGTAAAATAAATGGACTTGTTTTTAATCATATATTATTGTTCTTCTATTATGTCTCGATGTATACAAAATGTAATCATAACATAATAAATAAAATAATAAATTTCATCAAGAAAAATATGTTTCAACATTTCAATATATATTAATCCTGAACTGACGATAACTTAATGTTAGGCACCTATTTCTTTTTTTGTATATTTTCAAATTCATTGCATCTAAATATTTAAAAATAAAGGTCTGATTTTGTCAATTTTTTTTTTAATAAATACAGTATAAATCACAAAGCAGAGAAATTCTGGAAGAACTTTTTTACACTAACGAGAGTAAAAGTCTACATTACTCTTCATTTTCGAAGACTGAAGTAATACTTTTATGCCCTGATGAATCAAATATAACTTTCATCCCTGGGTGACTAAATTAATAAACAATCTTTTTGAGATCAATTTCATTTATACTTCTACGTTATAGTATATAAAAAAAATAATAATTGTTTAATGAAGAACAATTAAGAGCTGTAATCTGCTTTCAAATTTTATCAAATTTCATAGAAAAATAAAAAAGTTGTAGAGGATCCCATCATATCGCATAATAAATACAAACATTAAATTCTATATTAGCTGTGATGGAGTCACCAAAGTTTTAATGTTATATACTTTTAAGATAATAAAGGAGAAGAAGTACCTAGTACTCGGTAAAAAAAGGTATATCCTTTCAAGCAGAAACCAATATGAATCCGTTGCTTGTACCGTTTAGAAACTCACTCAAAGAAGTGGTCCAGGGAAAAAACGTAAAAACCACAAGATAATTGTAGTTTATATTGCCGCTGGGCCATAAATTTCCATCCCCTTGGAAGCAACAGTTCGTTGGCATATCTGCAAGGAGTGAATCGGCTACGGCTCTATTATGGGTCAAATCGCCCCTGATTGCGATAAACGTCTGGATAAAATATATAGCCACTTCACTCCCCACTTCAATACCATTGTAACAACACCTGGGGGGTCGTGCCTTATTTTTTATTGACTGCGTGTTTTGGTTAGTTTTGTTTTATTACCTGCGAAAATTGGGGATTCTTATCGGTTCATCTTTTCTTTATATTACTTACAAGTACAGTACTTTACAAACCAATATCAAGTGGGTCACACTGTAGCTCAATGATTTAGTACACTTTTAGTCGATTCACTTTTGTTTTATTACCTGCGAAAATTGGGGATTCGGATCAAACAGAAAGATCGGTTCATCTTTTCTTTGTATTACTTACAAGTACAGTACTTTACAAACCAATATCAACTGGGTCACCCTGTAGCTCAATGATTTAGGATACTTTTAGTCAATTGACCTTTGTTTCATTACCTTCAAAAATTGAGGATTCGGATCGAATAGAAAGATCGGTTCATGTTTTCTTTACTATTTTCAAGTACAGTACTTTACAAACCAATATCAAGTGAGTCACACTGTAGCACAATGATTTAGTACACTTTTAGTCGATTGACTTTTGTTTTATTACCTGCGAAAATTGAGGATTCGGATCGAATAGAAAGATCGGTTCATTTTTTCTTTATATTATTTTCAAGTACAGTACTTTACAAACCAATATCAAGTAGGACACACTGTAGCTCAATGGTTTAGTACACTTTTAGTCGATTGACTTTTGTTTTATTACCTGCGAAAATTGGGGATTTGGATCGAACAGAAAGATCGGTTCATCTTTTCTTTATATATTATTTTCAACTTTCAAGTACAGTACTTTACAACCAATATCAAGTGAGTCACACTGTAGCACAATGATTTAGTACACTTTTAGTCAATTGACTTTTGTTTTATTACCTGCGAAAATAGGGAATATGGATTGACCTGAAAGATCGGTTTATCTTTTTGTATCACTTACAAGTACTTTACAAACCAACATCAAATAGGTTATATTGTAGCACAATGATTTAGTATACTAGTCGTTTGACTGTTGTTTATTACCTGCGAAAATTGAGGACTTGGTTCGAACAAAAAAGATCGGTTATTTTTTGTTATTCCAATCAAATACCAGTGGCCATATTATAGCACAACTGCCTCAACCCAAAACAAGAATCAATATTATATAAAACATTTTTAAACTAGTCATTTCTGTTTTGGTCACCATAGGTACATTCGCGATAAGTTGTGTAGTATGAAAATACAGAAATAGAACAAATATGTCCACGTATATAAAATTTTCAAATTAGTCTTACTTCTTGGTGGAATATTTTTACAAATAACAAAAGAAACAATAAATAGTTTACTTGATTTTCTACAGCATTCATTTAACAATGTGTCAACGTTTGAACTTTCTTTTTTTATACTTAATTTTATTTATTCTTAGTGAACAAACTAAAACAAATAGATTACTTATAATTAAATCAAATAATTGAATGGTCACATTATCAATGAAGTGGTTAGGTCTATAGTAGGAAATAGATATGATAAAAATGTGTAGGTAATAATAAAAAAGCCAATCATTTCACATATTAAAAATTATAAGTATTTCATAAAAATGAACTAAAAAGTCTGAATATAATGTATAACGGAATGATTCATCCCTGTTGAGTTAAATAAAAATAATGTTAAACTGCTTTTCCTACAAAATACTATTAAAATAATGTAATATATCATTATTTTTGTATTATCCTATAATATGATCCATTGTATTATCAATTACGAAAAAATGTAGCATACCGTTTATTATAACATAGATAAAAAAAATGGGGAATTGCAAGGAACCACCACAGTTTCATAAATTGGTGACCGATGATAAAAATGACCGACGCCAAATTGCTGTACAAAAAAAAACTGTTTATCTAATAAACATAAAAGAGAACGAAAAAGAGGGGGTAAGAATTTGAAATATAATAAGAACAATACACTCTAGTTAATTAAAATAAAAGTGATAAATTACTTATTCATTGCAAAGATTGTTTTGCATGTAATGCACTATCAAATAATATTGAATATTTGTATGTTATATGAAATGTTATCTCATAACAATAAAATAAAAATTGTAAAATTATTATGTATTATTTACCGCCCCTCAAAGTTTGCTCCCTGCTGATAACAGCAAACTTTCAGCATCATATGATGCATGAAAATTAAAACTTAAAAAAGTTGAATTTAATAATGAAGGATTTAATTTTTTGATGAATAATTTGATAGTGTTTGAAAAGGATCACTCAAAAACGAATCTGTCTGTGTATTGTTGTTAGTACTTTAAAATGCTAATGTCGGTATTATTTCAGTGTTCGTCGCGCCATAATAAATTTGCAGTAGCATCCTTGGCTGATTATCATAATTGCGGCAGACATTGTGGTATTTTAGGTTATGTTGCATAAAATGGCGTCGCAGGTAATTGCTGCGGAGCTTAAGAGTCCAACCACGGTTAACCTGATATTTTAATTGAACGTAATTTCGCGTGTTTTACATGCAAATTAAAAATTAATTACGAATATAGTGTCCGTTTTGAGTTCATGTGTAGCTCGAGATAGCATGTGTAATTATTCTGTGACAATTACAAATGCTTTTATTTTTGAACGTGAAGGTTATGAAATGAAGTACGCAAAATTTAATTCGATTTTAATTATACCATTATGGGAGGAAATTACAGAGTGCCGTGCTAAATGCTAAGTTTTGTACTAAATTGAAATATAAATAACAGCAAATCGGAGTTAATCATTCATGAAGAAATTTTTACCAGATTAAATGCCAATAAGAGATTGTAAATCATTATTTGATTGAATGCTGTTTGCTCATGCAAATGAGAAATTAAAATTTATGGCGAAAATTTTTGAGAGAAATAATAATTTTCTCTTAAATCTTTGCTTGGTGCTTATGTAAATACTCACCTCATAAATCTGTTTTATTTTACTAAAAAGGCTATTATAAAAAGGTCATAAGAAAATTGAACGTATCTAAATTTCGATGTCCAAAATGTAATTATTTTTTTTGACTTATAAATTTTACAATAAAATTTCGAATTTTAAAAAAATTTCTACAGATTCGGGAAGTCATACAGCCTCAAAATTTGTGGCTCTTTTTTAACACCCTGTATTTTACAATTAATTGTTCTTTATGATTTTACTAAAAACAGGAGTTGCTATTAATATTTATATACAATATATTTTATGAAAATGGTCGCAAAATTGTTCTAATTTGTTGTTATATTATAATATAAAACCGAAACTTTCTTTATGTAACATAATCAGCGGCGGTTATGATACTCATAACTATCCTAGATATGTTAATAGCTGTTATTTATTTATTTTTTCTAGAAGTAAACCAGTCCTATAACCTTATTATTTTTAAATAATTATGGACAGTAAATAACAGGATACTATGTTCTTTTAGCGAAAAAGTTAATCTAATATTTCTTTAGGTAAAGTAGTTTATGTTTATACATTGTTGAGTAACGGATGAAGTTATGCTATAGTTTCAATAATCTTATTGGAATTCTGGTTAATCGAGACATAGCCTTGTATAAAGAAATTATTTATTTGTTAAAATCTGAAGCATTTTGTAGCAATTACTGGCAACGTCGGCCATGTTTAATCTAACCTCAACCACTTTAGTAATTATGATAATCAGCGCCATCTTATCCCTCCGCCGTAAACTACATTCCGGTCTCGAACCCGGACCAACGCGATTAAGCGATTATGCTGAAATACGAAAGTTTAACGACAAGTAGCAATTTCGTCGAAGACGTGATTAGTTAGCCTGCAATTTCGCCCGCGTTCGCATTCAAATTATGAAAATTGCGACTGTTACAATGCAAACAAAGAGAGAAATATACGTTATCTAGCGGGATGGAAAGAGATAACGACACAATCTTTGCATTTAATAAGCCATCGCAGCGTGGAGAAAATTGGCAACTTAATAGTGGAGGTTATGTTAGGTTAGGTTACTTCATCCATCGTGTGTTTGGTAATGTTTTAATATACAAGGGAGAAAATTGCTGGAATTATCGTCCTCCAATCGCAGTTCTGCAAAATGCCACGTTTTTGTGCAATTTTATCTGATATAGTTATTACCCGTACTTGTATTATTTTAATTCGATGAGTAATTTACTTAATTGGCCAACTATTAAACTTATTAAGCCTTCATATAGTAACTATGTACTACCAAGTTTTTTACATAAACAAGTACATGGATTGCATTTTAAAATTTGTTTGTTTTAATACTTCGATAATAAACATAGTTGTTGACAGAAAAAAAAATGAGGATAAATAAATAATTATTGCGTTAAGTTTATTTATTTTATGGTGACAGCTATTTTGATAATAGACCAAAAAGAGAATAAACTATAATTTTGTAAGTAGTTAAATAGGTTTATACTTAGTTTGCAATTATACAATAATTGCCATTGACCATTTATTACTTCCTTTATATATTATATTTTTATAAAGCCAGTAGGTTCAAAAACGATGCAAAACTTATAATTATTAATAAAAAATGTTAATAAAATTACAGTGGTGTAAAACGTGTACCCAGTAGTTAATTTAATAAAAGCTATACTTGAACAATAATGGTCTGTGTAACGTTCTTCAACCATAAATCTAAAATAACCATCTGTGGAGACAATTAATTATACCTGATATGAACAATAATTGAAAAATTATGCAAATACAATCAATAATAAAAACAGTTACCGGTGTACGCAAATTACATAGTGCCAAAACCATGTGTTAGACGAAGACAGTGCGTTGTTGTTTCTTTGTCTGGGAAATGGCCTATTCCAGTGGTCTTCAAACAATTATTCACTTCCGCCGAATTTAATTTTATTAATTAATATATTTTAATCAAAAAGTCAAGAGGGTACAGGAAAACTTATTTTGTCAATTTTTTTTATATAATATATAACGTGCAATTTAGCATTGATAAAAAATATTCTCATTTGGTTATTTAGTTCTCAGTAATAAAAGGATTCTCTTATAGAACCCCAATCACAATTTGTCAAATTGTAATAATTGTGGTAAATTTAATTGTTTCAAAGAATTATTCTTTTAAGATATTTATACGTTTTTTGTTATTTTATATTTTCAGTTTTTATATTTTATTATTGAAATACTTTTTAATCTTTAAAAAAAGTTTAATTATACTTATTATTTTAAGACGTGACATCGTAAAAATTTAAAAGTTAATAGATTTGTTCCAACTATGTAAGTGTAGTTTTGAACATATAGTTTTTTTTAACTAACTTCAAACATAAACTCTGACCGTTAGTTGATTGTTCCTACAAATTTTTAACCAGTTCCGACCGATGGCCAAACAGTCCAACAATCCATGTATTTATTACTGACCTGGGATTTGATTTAATAAACCTCAAAATCATATTTAAGTTTGATAATAGTTTTCTTATTGTCTTTTATATATATATATATATATATATATATATATATATATATATATATATATATATATTAGGTGTAAGTAAAACTGTACTAAACTAAAAACAATTCGTTCTAACAAAAACGTGGTATGGAACTAATCATTTTCACACATACAAACTACATGAACTGGTACATGAAAAAATCATGAACTATCAGCAATATCTAGTCGGAACAAAACCATCTTCGTATAATGATATTTAAATCCGGTAACACATATTGATGTTTAACCTGATCACTGGTTATGATATTCTTAAAAATAGACAATAGAATTTAACTATAAATAAAACATTCATTTAAGTGTAAGTTAAAATATGTTCATGCTACAATACAAAAATCTTAGAAAGGGTAAAAAATAAGAGGTTTATAAAGTAAATTTGCTAGACAGACTCGTGATGAAGTTTGAAAACCACTGGCGCAGTATATGTCGGATATGAACCATTATTCATTTTATTTATACCTAGCGTCCGTTCGTAACAAAGTGCAAGAGTGTACACAGTCTCGCGTCGTAAAAAATGACTTTTTCAGCACCCGCTGCTACTGTTCCGGATTTAAATTCTGCTGTTTTCACGAGATATGATCGGGCTAATTTGGAGCGTTATTTATTACGTGCTGACCTGACGTTCATTAAAAATCACACTTTGCCTACAACCATTAGAAGGTGGACAGCACTTAGCAACTCTGACTCTTCGCTCGATACTTGACATGTACTAATCACCGACTTTGACTGATCTGTTTCATCGGAATTTCACTCCGATTACTTCATTATTAGTCTAACAATTAGTGCGAAATGACTCACCCATTTGATATTTGAAGGCACCTGCAACAAAAAAATAATAAATTAGTTCTGTGTTCACTAATTAAATGTTAAATATTTTTATAGTACTATTCTACTAATAAGTATTATTTTAAATAACTTGAATATTCCGGATACTTGAAACAAAATTTTTGAGATTAGTACACACATAGTACATTAACTACTGACATCTTAAAATTTTAACTGATGACATTCCAAGCTTAGAAAATAAAACTATGATGAAATCTTGTATTAAAAATATATGTATTCGTGTTATCTTGATTATAATTTTCATAATTCTGTAATATTGTAGAATCGACTAATTATATAAAAATTATTTCAAAATTACATATTTTTCTTTAGTCTAATAAAACTTGTACATAATAATAAGAGAGACTAAATTTATTGGGAACATAACTGCCGTAAATGTTAATTGAATTCCTAGCTCGGAGAGCAAGGATTTTAAATATCTAAGGCCTGGTATGATTCAAAACATACGTGTTTTATTCAATAATTTACCGGTTTCACGTTATTAATAAATATTATTTTATAAAATTTTCTTGTGAGTAACGCTTTCGTGATCAAGTCTGTATGGGTTGATATGATATGACAATTGTACCATGTTGTTTTGAAAATTCTATACGATAAATATGAATTACTTATAATACAAACTTGACAAATTACATGGTCCACCACTTAAAAAAAAAATTGAAATTATATCTAAGTTGAAAGTGAGGTGTAGTTTCAGAAAGTCTCAATTGTTATTTATTAATATAGTGAATATTGTTTCTTTTCACAAATTTCCCTGATCGCAAAATATTTAACTATTTTTTTTTAATTTAGATTAACACTGAAATACGCTTTATATTTTCTATTTTATTACCAGCTAAAAATAATTGTCAAATATGATATCTGACACTGACACTAGGGTTGGACGTAGCAATAATAAGGAATTGGGTAGGTATGTGAGAGAGAAAGGTGGAATATTGTGACGTAGATGTTAAGCACTAAAAATTCGAATAACTTAAAAACGAATAACTTTTTTAAACTTTGATAGTTCCTGTCATACAAAATTAAGGTCTGGATTGACTATAAGTGATCAATTTCCTAATTTGCTAATATGGTGGAGGACCCCATTATGACTTATTTACCTTGCTTACTTTTGTAAACCGATAAAATTTTAATGAATAATAAATATTAACATGTTCATTTATATGCTGTAGACAAAAATTGTCTAACCAATGTTAGTAATCAACGTGGCATTGCAATTAAATGGATTAATGGTACTAAGGTACGGCGTGAATTAACCTTACAGAGGATGCTTGTCATGAAACATATAAAAATAAATACAATATTATTGGAGATAGTACATTTGACATTTTTTTATGATTTACATCGCATAACAACAGTTATTTAGTCTGGAAAATAAGTTCAAAATAACTGACAGTGATCGAATAATTACTTTACTTCATTCCTTTATTTTTCCACCGTTCAATAAACTGATAATTTTCTTTCACATTTGCATGTTGTGTAGCATACAATTTCCAGTGGTATAACCAAACATGAACATCTCTATCAGATCATCCCACTTCGCCCCTCCCAGCATCCGGGCGCCGATCATGCGCAATGTCTTCATTATTGTAATTACCAGGCGGGTAATTGCCGGCCGGTTACCCGTGCCCAGCTCCAGACAGCGCTGTACGCACTGCGAGTGCACGGGTACTCGGATCCACGGAGGCTGAGATATGCGAGAGTGGGCGGGGCTAGAGGCGGCGGGAGAGAGATAGCGATAGTGCCAATATTTGAACGCCAGATTATTTCATATGCACAAGTGTTTGTCTGTACAACTTTCTGGATTATTAAACAGCAAGATCCATAAAATAGATTAAACACTAATTTCAGGTTTAGTTTCGTTTTTAACGACCAAATTTAGTACCAATTCATAAAAATGGTTTAAATATCATATTTACAAGATAACTCCAGATATTGTTTGTAGATTATCAGATATTGTCAGTGCTATATAGGATGATCTTTGCTGATATTGAACTTATATGCATGCGCAAAACATTTGTAGAAAAAAGGGTTTAATTAAGGTTTTAAATTTTGTAACTGTTACAAGTAATTAATGATACGGTAAATTTGTTAGAATTGCGGTTATTCTGTTTACCTATGAAAATAAAAGTATATTTCACAACAAAAACTATTATAATTGCCAGTGAAAATATTATAAAAATTATTACCGAAAAATCTATTAGGAATTGTACTAATACTGTAAGTACAAAAAATATTTTAATAATTCATTTAACCGTACCAGCAGTTGAGGCACGTATACTCATACTCATAATTTAGATATTGCAAAAATGGAACCAACAGAAAATCTGAGAAGCAAAAAAAAAAATATAGCAGATAAGAAATATAAAAAAACCAGATGAAAAACTTGGCTTTATGGTATATTATAAAGATTTCAATATCTCTCTAAAAACAAATTTAACAAATTTTAAGATTTTTGATGTTTGATTAATATTTAAGTTATAAATTTTTAAGTCCGACGATATATTTGTTTTTAAATTTAAGCCTTTATCTCGCAATTGTACAATAACTAGTTTTTATTTTGTGTCATAATATGATCGATGTCAGTACGATATTGGTACATCCAGCTACAAAAAGCCGTCAGTTTTATTTATTTCATATTATTTTTTTTACAATTTAAAATTTCATAACAAAACAAAAACTTATATTTAATTGTAAGTATATTCTGTAGAGTTGCAACAATGTAAAACGAGATTGAAATCGTAAAGAAAACGCCTTTAGTTATGCGGGTATATTATTAGCGTGTTCAGCATTATTCAGCAATTTTACTGAGTTGATTGATACAGACATTTATAAAGGTGATCATGATATTATCATTATAATCAGAAACAAATACAAATTTGTCATTCAGTTTCGCTTTGATTTTATTATGAAAGTGTAAATAAATTAATCATAACGTGACTACTTAATTATTTTCTAATTAATTTACTATTACTCTTACACTAAATAAGCTGGAGGCACAAAATTTAACTACAATTTACAAACTTTTTTGTAACTAACTATTTCAGAGTCACATTTAAACCATGGGGTTTTTTCGGGCGCCAATCAGCGGGTCCTGTGAAAGAGAAATAGTGTGCTACGGGAGCTCTAGGTCCGATGGGCCAGGGGGTAACCTACTAAACAAAATAAAACAACAAACAGTAACATGTAATCTATCATTCGTATGAACCAGGACTATTTTCTATAAGTTTGTTCGAACCTTCATTTCTAAGGAGTTCTTGATCTAGTGAGCTTGCGCATTTTACTAAAAAGAGTTCGAACTCCGTAGTTCTGGAATTTGAAATTTTGAAAATTATCAGTTCGACGTTCGGACTTAGGACAAGTCAGAATTGTCAATTCAAATTTTAACGGAACGGTTCTGATCTGACAGTTTTTTCTAGAAAGCAAATATTTCAAATTCTGGCCTTATCTAGTGGAGAAGTTTTAAAATTTGCTATCTGCTACATAGGAAATATGTATCAATTTAATTAATAATATAATAATGCTCTATTTTAAGATTATATTAGAAGACTCATAATTTAATTTAATCTTAGAACTATCTAACTAAATAAAAAAAGTTCTATACCTAAATTTTTACAATTATTACAAGGAGCTCATCTATGTATAATACTGTGAGTATTGAACTGTTATAAATATATGAAAAAAAATCACATGACAAAGGTACTGTTAAATTTAAACTGAAGTGAGCGTTCAAACTTGTTAAATGAGAACTATTTTCTGAATTCGTTTTCTTAAATGATATGTGCAGAACTTGGAACAAATGGGGTTACATATATTTTTTAATTTATTATGTATTAATCTTCAAAAAAAAATAATTGAAAAGTAGTTTTTTTTAAATGTATAATACTACAAGAGAAATAAATTAATAAAGATTTATCGTTAGTCATTATTTGAATGATAGCTAAGAAAGAGAAAAATAACAGGGTTTTGTATGAGACAGAAACTATGCAGACTACAAGTAGTAGTAGTGGTAGTATTTCACATATGTTAGACTCCGTGGTCTGTTCGGGTTACTACATCACGACCACTTACAGGACCACGCCTCCTTTTAATTTTATAATTCCTTTATAAACACTTAACTATTTTATAATTTTTTCATCATTACACTCTATTTAATTTGTATTTTTTTTTAAATACAACCTCTTGGAAAACTCAATGGAAAACATATAAACATATGTTAAATTGGCATATTTCGGCGTGCGTTCCTTCCTTCCGTGGCGCCCTCGTGTGTGAGGGTGGTGTGGAATCAACAAGCAGCTCGCGAGCAGGCTGCGCGCTCCAACAGGTGTATATATCTCGTGAATGGCCGCTCCGCCCGAACTGTCTCCGGACCCAGGCCCACGCCGATAAATAACCCCAACAACCACCACGATATTTACTTCTTGTTATACATAGATATATAGCTGTCGTACAAAGACAAATTCCTCTACACTGGAAATATTATTTACAATCTGTGTAGGTACATGTTGGATATGTTTGCGGCATACTTAAATGTGTGTAGTATATGTAATCGTGTTGTATGAGTATATATAAATCTGCCTAATGACTAATGAGTTTTGGGAAATAAAAAATTAAAATATATTTTTTCTTTCTAAAGTACAATATAGTACCTGAAATACCTAAGATATTTAGTGTGACAAGCCGATTTTCTCTGTTACAAATTTCAACGATTTTGATTTTTTATATCCTGATTAATAGGAATCTAAATTTTAGAAATTACTTACATAAAAAAGCAAATTCACTATTAGTCCATTGATTATTGGTCAACTGATTCAAGAATAAAGCTGATCCGTAGATCAACATTTGGCCGAATTGCTGAATTTACCCGTATAATAACTGTGGTCACAAATAACGCTTTAAAATGACGGATATCTAAGTAGAAATCTCAAAGCACAAAGAGATATAAAAGTAGCAGCTTGGCTTCTCAGTCTCACTAATCAATTCCGATTAGTAACGAAAATTCCCGTCTTTAACCATACCACAGAATAGGTAGTTACATACAGAAGCGACACTCCGTGTCGGTACCTTTCATGTTCCCCTTTTCAGTTCTATGACCTTGAAGCATTGTGTAGACCTTTAAATTTGTGCTCTTCCCCTATCTCTCTCTAAGATGTGAGAAAACTTTCCGATTTTAAACAATGAGCCCTTTAAATTTGTGCACATTCTCCATCTCTCTCTAATTTTCGTTTGTGTTGTCTTACTCTCGCTTCTGTATAAACCTATTCTGTGACCATACAGTAAACTGTGATCGCAGTCACGTTTTATATTCACATATATGAAAGTAGCAATCACAAATCATACTGTGAAACTGTGATCCATAGTAGCAGTTTCGTCCCTCAATAAACAATTCTGATTAGTAAAGAAGTTTCCCGACTTAAACTATAAAATGAATTATGATCGCCATCACACTTTTAAAATCACAGTTATTGGAAAGTACCTGTTTCACTCACCACTACTACAGTGCGTTGAAGATGTAGACGACGAAAATGACTTATTATAATTTATTTAATAATAGTACGATTTAAATATGGTGCAATATACGGCGTAGGTTGAATTTAGCGAAACAGATAGTAAAGTAATAAAGAGCGTGTTTTATAGAAAATCCATTTGCACGTGGAGTAAGAGCGGCATCGCGCGTGTAATGTGTCACCTCTGCGCCGCGCCGCTAATGATATTATAATGGATGGTTGCGCGGCTGCATGTGCATGTGTCTCATGTCCACGTCTGCCGGACACATGGGACTCTGCTAAACCCCCGGGTATAAGACGACGCTGTAAATGATGTGGATCAAACGGAATAATACACAATGCTCCGCATATTTCTATACGCACTACATGTATAAACTTATCATTTGAATGGTTTTCAATTTTGCAGAGGGTATATGTTCATAAACTACCTCATGTTCTTCGGGGCCCTTTTCTTCTAAGAGAGTAGAAAAGAAACTTATGAAAAATCAACAATCTTAAAAAAAGGAAGACATTTGACAAAAAAAAATAATAGTCAGAATTGCAACTATTCCTTAATCGTTAAATTACTTTAATTATCATACATGTAATAGAGAAATCACGGAACATTTACATGAATTTAACTTATTATATTAAATTTTGTACCAACTGCAACATAAAATGGTGCCATAGTTGTTTTCGTAAATTTTATTCGATTTTCCGAGAACTAATACTGTCGTCTCTGTATATTGAAAAGTACAACAGAAAGGAAGAAACTGTACATAATCCGTCGGTAATGAAACCGAAAAAAATATATAGGTATTTAAAAACAGAGGACAGTATTATTACAAGGCGGACGAGACAACAAAACAAAAGTAAGGGACCGTTTCTGTAGAAACTATACACCCAATGTATTATCATCATCATATTTGGCAGAGCATTCCTAGCCGAAACAAGACCTCAAGAAGAGATTCTGTGAGAAGAGACAAGATGAGATTTTTCGTGTTTTTTCTTATAAGTCGGCGTTGTAGAAGTAGCTATATTTCTACTTCGGTGGCGAAGAAATTAAATTTCTTCTTTCTGAATCAAATCACAAAAGACGTTGTATTTAAAATGTTTAAAAAAAAATTAAAAACTCGAGAAATCTCGGTTAAATTATTGAATATCGCCTTGCCCGAGACAAGATACTTCGAAACAAATCATTACCTCAAGTATCAAGGTACATGCTTTGCAACAAGTTTTACTTACATTCAAGTGATGCATGTATCAACTACAGTCTCTTCCACTGAAACTTTGTTCGGTAAATCATCCATTTATACAAGACGAACTAAGTTGCTTATCTACACAATCACACAAGATTAACCACAACCACAGAACCATATTGGTTGACATAATGTATTATGTATTATACTATTTGTTTTTTCAAAAGTTTTTGATGCAAAAAATGGAAAACCCACACACAATAATGTTAAAATTTTCGAATGATATAGATGATATCACAAACAAATTGGTAACAGAAAACAGGATCTTACAAAGTTCTAACCTATGCCACCCAAGTAGGTACTCGGTATTCAAAAAGAAAAAATCTGTTCTTTGAACTTCTAAAAATATATTTCTACGTTACTCATTATATTCCTTCAAAACTGTATCACCGGTTTTTTTTTTAATTCATACTATATTAAATAAAGTACTCAAGTGTTTCGAATACCCAATAAACGATAGATAGCTATAGTCGAGTCTGTAGGTTATCAAAAGTACTCTATAAACTGATAGAATTCTCTTCTCCGTTTCATCTACTTAACATAAAAGTAATTTTTGCGAATTACCATTGACAAATCTGAATTACATTTGACGATTTCTGAATTACAATAAATTTTGAAATATAATTTCGCCCTCTGGAAAATAACTAACTAAAACATAAAACATGAATATCATACTTAGGCAACCCACGTGGGCAAATTACCACCCTTGATTCCCAAGGCGTCAAAAGCGCTCGTAATCTGCGTGTCAGTGAGTAAAGCCGCTCCCTTTATTCCCCGAGGTGCAATCATCCTCAATACAGACGAGACGGATGAATTTTTAATGGAAGAATACGTGCTTATTTCACAGATCCTCAATCGATATATCGATATGTAGATAGTGAAGTAGTGTCCTGAGTGACAGTTTTTGATTAACGTGAAAATAAAAGCCAGTAATGTGGTTATAATGTTGTACAAATATTATCGTGACATCATCAGCACGCCTATCCAAATTTGGTGGAATAATTTACACAGATCTCACCCTTTGATACGAAAGTCCAATACGTTAGTTTGAAATAGTTACTTAATATAGGTACAATACACTTATTTATAGTCTCAGTGTCAGAAAATAAGTAATAAGAAATTTATGATCGCATGAAAACATCAATGTTAATTAAAATTTAACAACTGAATTTGTTCCATAAGTGTCCACATGAACCGATGGACTAAATGAACATAATGTAAAAACCTTGATTCGCAGAATTTTATTAAAATCACAATATAGGATTCATTAAAATTCTTCACTACAAGTGTTAAAAATATTGTATAATTTACATAATAGACATTTTTATACAATATTGAGTATTTTTCATTCTAAATTTCAAACCTTGAATAAAGCAATTATGTTTCTGTTTCTCGTTTTATTGTTTCTTTTTGTTGTCACAAAAGAATTTTATTCAATACTGAAACAAATGTAAAAGTTAAATTTGATTTAAACTTTTTAACCTTTCAAAATCTATTATTGTTTATATTTTCACATTTTTCATAATTATTCAGGTAGTTCAATTATTTTGTACAGTTCTAAGTCTACATTTTTTAAAATAATATTTAACTTCTCATTCCAATTTAGTTTGTAATATACAGTATGTCCACGGATCGAGATACAAAAAGGGAAAACAATTCCTTGAAAGATATATTTTCTCAACAAGATTAATAACAAAAAAATAACACACGTATCTAAGTAACAGTTAATCGTGAAATTACCGGAGTAATTTGCACTAGTGAAAATTATCAGTGTAATTCCTATGTGATTGTGACTTAACTTGATTTTTAGATGAATTTTCATCAAAATATTTAAGTTAATGTATAAAATACATGTACCTAATAACAAACAAAATTGTGTATTGTATTAATTTTCTGTGGTAGCCACATCTAATTTTTATTTATTTAAGTCAAAGGTATATTTTTTTATATACAAATGTACCTAATTGTTTTGGCTTATAAAAAACAGATATTAAATTATTGGGAACACATTGAAATGACGCCCTTTGGACATAATAACCATTAAACCATTACAATTTAAATACTATATTGAAAATCAGTCACACATAATTTATAGGTTAGAAATAAATCACCTTTGACATTTTCATTTCTATTATTCCTAAACCATTCTTACACGTGGTTCGTACACCAAACTATCAGACCTACACAACGTTTGTAAAAATCTAACAATAACAGCAGCAATAAAAATTGATCGTATTGGTTGCAAGCAGTGAACCACAACGCCTTTTAACAATGCAAGGGTTGGATTGCATTGCGAAATGCAAGCGATCGATTCACAAAACTTCCTGACATTTTTTAGGGGGGTGGTAATAATAGGGTTACGGTTGGAAACATATGGGGCTCATCAACGGCGACAGCTGTTGCTGGTAATATTGGTAATGAATTTGGTTAGGTTAGGTGAGGTTATGGTTTAATTATATGGAGACATATGAATAATTAGATTAGGGTCAGTAAGATGTCCACAGATTTAAACCTGAATCAATTCCGTTAAAAATATCTCAAGAATAATAGCTATTTATGTAATAATACAGCAAACAAAGATGGTTATTTAATGTATGCGAAAATTGCAAAACGAGACGAAGGTGACTTTTGTAAGAGCAGGTGTGAAATAACCACCCAGTTTCCTTATGTGTTTCATAAAATAATTTTTCTACTTACAAAGGACAAAATTTCAATATAAACAGATAAAGGATGAAATTAAAGATGTCATTAATTTTTTCGAATTGTAATAATGTTTTTATATATGGATAGTTTCCAATTTAATTTCGATTGATATAATGATCTCATTATTTCACTAGTAAAATAATCTAATCAATAACCTAACTAAAATTAGTGAAATAAAGAGTCTTGTATTAAACTAATGTAGAAAAACTACATATTTTTTTCAATTTACGAATAATGAAATCATTGGGTATATTTAGGAATATTATAAATTTATACTCTTACCCACCCAATATGTATTTTTTTTTTATTATCCGGGAAACAAAAATTAATCAAATTTATCCTTTGTTTTAAGCAAAATTCAGAATAAAAAAATTCTGTAACATTTACTTTGTCCATAACATAAAATTCCTGGACAAAATAAATATTCTCTTATTAACTATAATCACAATATTCACAATATTCGTATTCAACTACTAAATTTCGAATTAACTTAAACAATGAACACATTAATGATTTTTGCATTCTAAAGTCACAATTTTTTATATACTATTAATTTTAAAAAGAATTTAGCGTAAAATGTACGAATTTATTGATCTCTGCTATCGTATTATACATTCAAAAAATTCAAGGATAAAAATTAAGAATCTTAATACACATATCACTTCAGATTAGATAAGGTTTTATCCTGCAGCTACAACTGTAAAGTAAAACTTAAGGAAGTGAAATGCTCATTAATAACCCGCTGATAACTTGGTATTTACAAAACCGTGTACCAATTTTTATTTTATAAGGTCTTTATTAATTTAGTCGATCGAAAATTAATTCAGTTTCACTGACATTTTTTCTTTTTTCAGACCAGAAGATAAACGGTAATGCTAATCTCAAAGTAGTAAGTCAAATTCTTGATTATTTTATTCCAAATTGGCATTTAACAGGTTAACAATAATTTAATATAATTAATTGGTATTTCAACTTATAATTAATTGTTTTAAACAAAAACTTTTAAACTATTAAGTAATGATTCAATTTAGCGTTGAATTAATTCTAGGAATTTAGAGACAGTTACTGTTTTCTACTGGTGTAGGCATTTTATATCAATTATACAATTGACTGCACAAGCTGTTCCAATGATTAGATAGATTTTATTGACTATGTAACTGTGGTTAATGATTAACTACGGAATATCAAACATAATGATTTTATTTAGAACGTCAAGTCAGTCACACTTCGGTAGACAGAAATGGAAAAGTAAAACTTAGCGAACTAGAAAGATACTATCGGGCTTGAGAATTTAATTTAATGGACAATATTTAGTTTGACGGGAATTATTTAAAATTAAAGTATTAACTCGAAAATTTTCTTGAAAACGTTTTTTTTTTTAAGTATATTTTCTGTTTTGAACGTCGCCAATTTTTGTATCTCTAACGTATTAGTATTTCTAGATAATACCTTTTAAAATATTAGAAGTACTTATTCTAAAACCGGTTCATATAAGAACATCTTCAACTTCTTAATTCGTGCAGTTACTAAAAACGATAGGGTATTTTTTACAACTACAACTAAGACAACATCTCTATTTTCTAATTTAATACTGTATAGTTATGATATCATTTTTGTTATATTACTACGAAAGAAAAAGAATTACCAGGCGGTAGGTTTAAACTTAAACTTTCAGGGTTCATTCCAGGATTTTTTCAAGACAGTCAGTTGTTTAATCATTTTTAATAGTTTTTCGTAATAATAGGTAAATACAGCAAAAATTCACACAGTGCAAGAAATTTCTGCCTTATAAATTTAAAATAATATACCATTAAATTCGTTTTACCGACGAAGTTAAACAGATTTAGTAGTTCTTCATAATATTGCCAAATAATAACATTACCTATACGCTTTTTTCCCAATTTTCGTAAATCTGAAATATTAAATAACAACAGCAGGACAATAATTTAAAAAAAAAGTTCAATGTAATTTAAATCTGATTTAAATCAATGCACGCCTGGTAAATATCAACACATTAAACTTTTCTATTTTACTATTTTATCCATTTACTACATGTAAAATTAGGTTCATTATATAATTGAAGCAGATTGTGATTCATGCAAGCTTGTTTAGCTTTCACTGTTTATGGCAAATTCAGAGTAGGTAATGTAATTATAGAAAACATGTGTTTTTCATGAAAATAAAATCCTCAATTTTACATTTTATGCTTCAATTGAATGGTCATTGCCAGTTAAACTAGAAAAAAACTCTGACCTTATCCTTTCTACAAGTGTAACTTGTAACTTCAATATGTAGCTCACTTCTTTAATCACATTGAAATATTAATATTATTTTGCAAAAGATGAGTGCATTCTTACTTGTCACAGGATTCCAAAATATTCTTCGATTGTCTGTTTTACCTTAAATGTGCATGTACAAAAGCCTGTAGAAATAAAATATTAGGAAGGATTTCCATCATTCAAAATGCTTTTTTTTTCAATAAATATGCATTTAAAATTGGTGCAGATTAAAGCGAATGAAATTGCGTATAAGATTATTATAGTAAAGCGTGAACTCGAGGTTGTATTTAATGTTGGGGTATTTGCGATTTATTCGGCGTTTATTGTTCCATTGGCACTATCATCTTTAGTGTTGCGTGGGAGGTTGTTGGGTCCGCGTTCCGTGCAGACTCAGACACAGACAGGCAAGACGAACCATCAATCACCCGGTCACAACAGCGGGATCGTGGATCGCGGGATCGGCGGATCGCGAGCAAGTCTCACGGCTCCGAGCCTGGAATGCAAGTGCCACCAACAGACTGCGCACAGTCTTCTTTATTCATACCATTAAGGATTATTAACAATTACTGGGTGTAACAAAATTCAAGGAGTATAGTATTGGCCTAGAATCAATAAGACTTTTTTGAAATTTGTAAATTGAAAAATAGGTTCAAGAAAATGAACAACTTTGGGTTACCGGGTTGATAGCTACTGTAACATTAAAATAAATTATTGTTTAATTCTAAATAATTACGCTTTTAAACATTGGTATCTAAAACATTATTTTTCTACAATTATCAAAAAAAGTTGATGTTTACGTATTGTTATTAGTATGCGAAATACTACATTTTTCTCATTAAATAATATAACCATAACATTTTATTATTTTCAACAAAATTCTTTTTGATTCATAATCGCCTCCCATACTTTATACCCTTAAATTTTGTTACCATAGACTGAAATAGAGAGAGTTTGCAGATGAAGAGAATGCGAAATAGATTGGATGAAAAAAGTGAAATGATGGCTACATCAACATCACCATAAACTATTGAAATTTAACCATTCTATCAGGAACTGTTAGAATTAGAATTTCATAATTATGTTTTTGGTTTGTTCACAATAACAATTTATATACTAGTATTTAAAATATTTCTAGATACTCTTTTCGATGATGTAGTAATCCTGCGTAAAATGTCTGTAGAAAAAATCAGGTTTATTAGAACAGCTGACGATAATTATTTGATTATAATTGACAAATGCACAGATTCTTTAGTACTGTACAAAGGTTTTAATTATATATTCCTTTCAAAGATTCTGTATATAAATAAATCAGTGATTGATAACAAGAGATAATTCATGCAAAAACGAGAATCCATATTACGTTTTGATCTTTGATCATTTGGCAAAGATTGTCAGGAAAATTATTTCTTCTTGCAAAACCACTTTGATGCTAGTTTTCAAAATTTGTCGCATGAGAGAAAGGCGTTTTCGTAATGAATCTAATAAACAAAATCAATGCTGTTACCAGGATTGCAATGTGTAAATAATTAGTTAATAATAGAGGACAATCTTCGTGGGTTGTACCTTTTAGCAGTGGCGATTTCTCTTCGGCGTGCTTGACTGATACCTCAGCTGCAGTGTTTTGAAATGTTAAGTCGAAAATAAACTACAACACTATTTACTACGGGAAACAAAAACATCGTTAGTTAGATTCGCGGGGTTTGGCAGACGCTGCAGCCCGACGATGATTTATACGCATTTTTGATATATCATTACAAGCATCTAGATGCATTGCCAGCCTTCACGGTTCACGCTTGTGGTTTCGGGAAATTTTATTTTTTTCATTCGTTTTAAATCCAACCTAATATTTTTCTTGGCGATGCTATCAGAGGAGTATAAATTTTGTCAAGTAATCCAAGGTTATTTGCACAGGTTTCAATTTTTAATGGGTTTCCTTACGCACTTGGAGGCGGAAAATTTCGTAATAACTCTTTAGGAAAACACTAGTTTTCCATTTCCATTACATACACTAGTTTTATACACGTGGAAACATTGAACACGTGATTTTGGCTAAATATAAACCAAACTAATAATTTTTTTAAAATCATTTCCTTTTTATAATATGAACTTTTTTATTAAACTTTAGCTTCAACATAAATTTATAAATAATATGGAGTCAGATTATAGAATAAAGTTAAATTATACATGTAATTACAAAAATTTAATAATTATTATTATCAAAAATATTAGTTTAGTGATTTTTGATAAACTGCTCCTTACATATTATTAGATCATGTAGAACCACAACTTATAAAATGTCGCCCCTTTTTCGATTTTTTTTTATCTTGTTTCGCATTTCGAACTATTTTATTAAAAGGAAAAAAATGTATGGTACGAATATTAAACGTTTATTTAACTAAATTGTAAAACATTTAAAATTGGTTGTCAGTAAGGTTGCTTTTATATAATAATTATTAATTTTCAATCACATTTCAAAAGAAGAAATTTTATCTTTTGAAAAGAAATGTTAATCGAAAAAACCTAATATCAAAATTTCTCCGAACAATTTTTTTCTCAACTTATGACCCCATATTAAAGTTGTTTACAGTTAAAACAAACCAAACAATAATATTAAACTAAAAATTGTATTGACAAACGCGAAATATACCAAAAATTCTAATTTTTCAGGCCAAAATTTCGATTTTAGAAAATAATGTAGGTTGATAGATCTCGATGCGCTGATTTCAAATTTTCAAACGGAATTTAATTATCTCTCTTCATTCCTGAGTTATTTGCTGTCAAAGTTGCACCTCAAAAAAGTGTGTTTGTTGGCTATATCTCTAAAATGGATAGAGATACAATCTCAACGATTATACCAGTCGATTCTACGGGAAAAGTTACATGAAGAAATGTTTTTTCCACATATACGTTCTTTGGAACGATTGGGTGCAAAATTAGAAAATTGAAACAACCTAAATTTCAAAATTTTTCCGAAGAACTTTTTGTCTCCAAAAGTTTTCATTTTCTAAACTTAAGTAGATATCGATGCACTGATTCCAAATTTTCAAACCGAATTGAATTATCTCTTACCGTTCTTGAGATATTCGTGTTCAAAGTTGGGATTTGGCAATACCTAAAAAACAGGTTTTTTAGGTATCCCCGTTTAAGGCTTAGGTTTACGACTTCGGCGACCTCACCATTCGATTCTACGGGCAAAATTACGTAAGTATACCAATTTTTAGATTTTTATTCCAAAGGATATAAATTGTAGAAAGGAAAAACGAAAATGGCCAAAATCGAAAAAAATGCCTGATGAACCCCTTGCGATTTTTTTCGATTTTAGCCATTTTCAGTTTTTTCCTTCTAGAAATTCTATCACTTGAGATAAAAATCTGAAAATTGGTACACTTATGTAGTTTTGCCCGTAGAATCGAATGGTGAGGTCGCCGAAACCTTAAACCTAACCATTTAAGAGGTATACCTAAAAAACCTGATTTTTTAGGTATAACTTTAAACTCAAATATCTCGAGAATGGAAAGAGATAATTGAATTCTGTTTGAAAATTTGAAATCAGCGTGTCGATATCTACTTAAGACTAGAAAATGAAAAATTTTGGAGACAAAAAATTTCGAGGCGAAAAATTGAAATTTAGGTTTTTTCGTTTTTCTTATTTTTCACCTGATCGTTCCAAAGAACGTATATGTGGGCAAAACATTTCTTTATATAACTTTTTCCGTAGAATCGAATGGTAAAGTAGTTGAGATTGTGTCGCTACTCATTTTGGAAATATACTCAAAAAACACACTTTTTTGAGGTATAACTTTGAAAGCTAATATCTCCGAAACGAAAAGGGATAATTAAATTCTGTTTGTAAATTTGGTATGAGGGTAGCTAATTCTTTAAAAAATATTGCAATCAAAATTTTGTAAAATTTGAAAATTTTCTAGCTAAAAATTGGATATTTTCAAATATTTTCGGGTTTACGCGAAAATACAGCATCAGCGGCTTTGGGAATTACTTCCCCTGTTGTTACTACATACATAAACAACTTTTTGTTTGTTGATAAAATTCTTGTACTATGGAATTAATGCCGTTAATTAAATCATTTTCAAGAATATACTTTTTTGATTTATTTAAATTTTGTAGCTGCGTACCATAATTCATTAAAGGATAGTTTAAGTTTTTGAACTTATTTGGTATAAATTTAAGTAAAATTACACTTAGTTCAATGTATACGAATCAGGTATACCTACACACACCATTTTTTGAGTTTGCGAATTAATGGCATACGTTCACGCTAAATATGTTTTTCTTTCCACATGTATATTAATTAAAACGCAATTTGATAAGCCACTTATAAATATTTATAGTTTGTAACAACTTGCTAATAAAAACAACACTTAATCTGTATTATATTAATGAAATGATAGATTGATATTCAATATCATTAAAAAACAAGTAATCATTATTTCTGACATTTTACAATTTTTCTATAAAAACAGATGCCGCGAACAAAGTGAGCATTATTAATACCAGAAGACATTCATATCGCTATGGTGAAATTAACATTAATGAGTTTATTTCGGAAATAATTTATAGCGATGATTAGTTCCAGAACGGAGCTCATAGCTTCCAGAGATTTCCACAATTTACTGAAATGGCTGCACGCTTCCACTTGTCGTGACATAAATTATACTTTTCACGCCGGTTATGCTATCTAATCCTAAACTATTTTGGAAGGATAAAATCGTAAAATAAACATCCTGGGAAGATGCTCCACTTGCAGAATATTAGTATTTATAGTTGTTACTAAAATTCATTTCAATCTTGCTTCCAAACATCAAACTAGAGAACTATAGTATATTTGTACAACAAGCAATACGATTTTTGACAGAACTGTGATATATGGAGTCATACCTTAACGTTGTCTATACTTACCGTGGTAAATGAAAAAGTGTTAACAATATACTATGTATCCGTAACAATAACAAACACACAACAAAAAAATATCTTAATGGTCGTAGAAAAAAGATCTTTTCGTAATTGTCCCAAATACATAAAGATATGTTTTCTTCGCATATACTAGTAAAAAGAAATTATAATAATGAGAATTAAAAGTAAGCAATATAATAAAATATACTAGATATTTTATTTTTGAGGAGAAGCTCAGATAATAATTGTTCAATATTAAGTGCAATTGAATGTTCAATATTGAATAGTTGCAATTAAGGAAGACTGTTTTATTAGTTGGAAGATGATGAGTAGGTACAGTTTTAAGTGTGCACATCTAATGGAATTACGGTAGAAGGAATACCCCATACATTAGCGATTGTAATTACAGTACAAATCACAACTAGAATGAGCTTGGAGTAGCAAAGCTTAATAGAGTGCACATGCAATTATTTACGCCGTTTAGAGAATGGATAGCCGTGAAATTCTTTGTAATATTTCAGCGACTTAGAAAAAGAGAACGCACGTAGTTAACAAGGAAGGAAGTAATTCGTCTACAACTAACTGTAGAAAACATAATTGTGCAACACTGTTAAATCTGCAATAAACTGACACTAACTACGGATTATTTATGCTTGTGAACGGCTTTCAGCAGCCGAGGAAAGAATCATATAAATCATCCAAAATGAAATGAAATATACTTTTCTCCGGACACTTCGCATTCAAATGCAATTATTTATGTTTGACCTATTTACTTTTTAATTCCTTCTAAGGATAACGGTGTTCAGCTCAACAGTAGCTGACATTACAATTACAAGCGAAACGTAACTTTGCTATCTGCTCAAGTCTATGCCAAGACTTCAACACATTCCATGAATAACTCTTTACCATAAATATTATTTTTATAAATTCTCAAATCCTTTTCGACCATAAATAATAACTCGTATGAAATGAGTGCCATTCCATGCTTGTTTTACAATATATTATTTTCGAGACACCATGAGCAACAAAAATTTTCTAAGCTAAGTTAGTAGAATTAATTATAAATTTTAATTTAGAAAATGCTCATTAGCTTCAAACGATTACTGAATAACGAGTGTAGTAAGATCGAATCTTTACATAAATAATATTTTCCTTGGATGAATGGCATTAAATAACCAATAACAAACATCGTTTATTTCACATTTGTAACTGATTTTAAAGCTAACAATATCCCACAAGAGATGATTAATAACGTTTGCGAAGAAGTGTTTAAGAAAGCTGTGAATAGTTGAACAAGTAGGTTCAGGTATCCGCCAGGCAGTGTTGTGTTTTTTGCTTGTTTCAATCATGGCTGATTGCCACGCTTGCAATAATTATCCGTACAGGGCAGCGTTCTCACTTGACAGGGAGATATATGACACGACAATTAATTTCAATTGTGCCGTGTGCAGCGCTAACAGCGTATTTATTTACGGGCGACCGCAGGGAAAGGTTGCAACTTTTGCCTTACGTGATCCTGGTGCAGCTTGACGGCTGACAAATGCGCATGCGCCAAGGTGCCCCGGTAGCCATAATAACAAATGGCTTTGTTTATAAATAACCGCCATGATTTACCAACTATTACACATATGGGTATCCTTACTAACAGCCGTGAGAAATGCATGCTAACTGGGAAAATTATGTTGTATGAGTAGAAGCTTCATCATTTCCTTTTGCGTACTATACATTTTAGATCTATCAGCTAAAGTATATAAAATATTAAACTTATTAGGTGCAGGGCCGTTCCAAGTAGGCTGTGACAGACTTTGTACATTTAATTTTATTTGATAATTTCAAATTCGTACCGTCTTTTCGTTCTCTTTAATATTTATTAGATAAAAAGTTTTTATTGTGCCGCAGTTTGGCGTCGGTTCTTTTTATCATTGGTCGCCAATTATATGAATCCTTTGTTGGCAATCTCTCGCAACTCACAATTTAGTTTTCTGGAATATCATTCAGTGGAGTATTTACATGCAATCTTTTGGATCTTATTTTCTGTTGGTAATATCGTAGTTTATTATTATATTATATTATACACTACTTTGCAATTTTTTCCATTAAAACCAATAAGCTACGATTAAACGGTGACTTTTAAATTATGAATAACTTTATTTTGCACTAACAAACAATGAAACAAGATCATTTAATCGTTTGCATTTAAACTGACTAATATGAAAATAAATTTACAAATAAGAGATAGTAACTTTTCTTTGAAATATATACTGAGACTGTAGGTTCACAACCCGTATCACTAAAATTCAAGTAAAACTTGTCGCGAAGCAAGTACCTTGGTACTTGAGGCCTTGTTCCTACCGTGAATGTCGTACCAAAGTAGATGATAATGATGTTATGACATACATATAAATTGTTAAAAAATTAGAATTTCGTAAAAAAAATTGTAATTATAAAATAAAAACCGGTGTACTACAAATATGAAATAAAATTTAGCAATATTTTATTTTCATAGAAAATATTAAATAAATAAATTATTCGACACAATTTTTTTTCGTTATAAGTCTTGTGTTAATTGTTTGTTGGAAAGTGCAAAATGACCGTAAACGATGTGTGTGTTCCCAAGAATCGTAGTGTGAAAAAGGCTATGTTAAATTACAGACTTTATTAAAAAAAAGTAATTATTACACCGTGAGTTGTGGGAATTTAATATCAAGTATGCGGATTCAGGATTCCTGCTTAACTTCACCTCAGCAAGATGAGCACAATTTCATTGTAAGTACTGCATAAGCTATGCAAATAGATTTTAAATTACCTCATGTAGCATATTTACCTGGTAAAAAATATCTACTTACGAATAAAGGTAATTTGGGTTGAAAACAGCACTATTACTGTCTGAATTTAAATAATTGTTAAGCAATTTGGAAGATTGCGAAACTGGTTCAAGTGCACAGAAGCAGCAGTAAATTTGAACAATATTGGATCATTAACCATTCTGTACAGTATACGCACGTTTTTGCATTTCATTACAGTTATGTTTCTGGTAATTATATACCGTTTTGAATACCGGTTGATTTTTACTCCCATCAACAAATAGTGTGATTAAATTCACTTTCTATCACTGGGCCGACTACGGTGGTCCGAACCAATTACACTTCATTTATAAGCCATGCTAAAAAACCAAACAAACAACAGACATGCCAACTGACGGAACAAAAACTCCCAACGCGTGTTGATTATGTTCATTCATAAACGGAGGGCTAATTAAAATTATAATCTCATCGATCAATCGCCAATCGGAATAATACAAATTGCTTTGATCGGGCGGTGACGGCCGAACAACAGAAGAAAACATGAGCATCGGGGTACCTGCAGTTCGAAACGTGCGACTTGGAACTCACACATTCTTAATTTTTTCTGCAAATTTTTACCTCTCTCCATCTAGTTGAAGACACTCTACGATCGTAATAAAAATTTCAAATTGAGTTTTTTAAAAATAAGCAAATTTCAAGGTCTCCACAATCTGATTTCAACATTTTACAATAAGATCTGTAGGTTTGTACATGTATGAAGATGAAGCAGAACATTATCAAAATCGATTTTTTATTATTACGTCCTGATAAGTTCTCTAGAATCTCTGACTTTAGATAGTTTAACATAGAGTCTGAACCGCCTGAAAATAAGAATCTTCCAGTAACAGATGATTCAGTATGTAAAATATACATATATGTTTTCTGTTTAATTTGTAATACTCGTTTTGTATAATTCGCGACTAAAGTACCGTTTATCAAACTTGCTACATAATATACTATTATATATCACCTTTTTAGATTAAATTTGGATTCTGAACTTATTTAAAGAATAAGGAAATAATCAGCCTTAGGAATCCTTGTGTTGAAAAACAGTATGTTTTACAATGACATTTAGTATTTTATTACATTGGACGTTTCGAAGAAGAAACTTATCTTCATCGTCAATGTGACAACCGTTAATTAAATTTAAATTTAAACTGTGTTCCATGAAAGTAATAAAGTCAGGTCACATTAAACTCCACATGGGAGTCGACGACAATTATCGTCCAAAGTAATAAAAAATCTGAATACCAATATAAAATAAATGTACGTAGAATAACTAGCCAAAATCGAGGATTTTAAATAGGTGTTAAATACATTATACCATTTTTAAATACAGTTTTCAATCGAAATATCACAAACTTATAGAGAAATACTTTTAATCAATTCAAATAGGAATAGCATTTAAAGATGATAAAACTAGGAATTTAGATGATTTCTTTCTTTCTGTAACTTTAATTCTACAATAACTGTGATCACAATCACTCTTTAAAATTGTAGCTATAAAAGTTATATTCAGAAAACATATTGTAATATAAATAACAAAAGTAGGAATTTCGCTCCCACTAAATAATTTAGGTTAATAACGAATTTTCTTGACTTAAACCGTACGGTAAACTGTTATCACAATCACGCATTGATATTACAAATATCACTGTGGTTTAAACTGGCATAAAAAAATCCGGAACGTTCGGTCTGTTCAACTGTTTTTTTTTTTGTGGTTTGTAACATATTGTTTTTGAAACATTTAGCCTTAATGCAATTCGAAGATTAAATTGTGTTTATTGAAGGATAACCTGATTCGTGAATACTATAGTAAGAGTGTATTTGCGAGTGAATCGTCTACCACGTGATTATGTGCACGAGCATCAATCAAAGACCGTTACTGCGTGATGTATTATCCTTACTGGTCACTTTACGTGTAAGCATCAATGCTGCTGTGAAAAAATATCGCTTACAATGCATTATTCACCGGCTAAGAGACGATTGTTTGTAGGCTGTCTACTCTGGCCTCATGGCAAATACTTTTAACTTGAAAAATGTCCATTGTTGTGCATATGCATTACACCTGCACATGTGTAAGTCAGACTATTATATGCAGAGGTCATAATTATGTATTGTAAGAACCGCAAGCAAAAGAAGGAATAACTTTAAATTTAAAAATAAATTGTATTACACATTGTAATTTGCACTTCAATACATTTATTCTATTATTTTTATTATTACCAATATGGTCTCATTGAACAATGTGTATTATAAAGAATAATATAAGCAATTCAATTGAATACCGTATGGAATTGAAATCAATCTTGTAATAGACAATTATAAGGGACATGCACAGTGAATATGCAAACTATAATCTTGTATAAGGAATGGAAACAAATATTATAATAGTTATTACAATGTGGATGGGCTTTTAATTTTAAAAGAACATTAGAGAGATATTTTTCATAGGGAAATTTTTGGTTTAGAGACAGTAGTTGCCGCTTGAAAATGAATGAAGTGTACACTGAATAACCCAAGATTTACTTACATAATTACCAAAAATGTTTGTAAACTTAAAAATGTGGTTCTATCTGTACACAGTCATACGTTATTTAGTGGTTCATTTAACTTCTGCTCTGAGGATTAACAACTTTAAGCCCATATAAAAATTGAAAGTTAGTATGAATTTCTCGAAAAAAATGCGAGCTGTAAATATTTTGAGAAATGCTACGAAATCTTCATCAAAAAGTGTCTGTAGGATATATAAATTGAAACAAGAAAGGTACTAGCCAAAAAGTAAATTGACCACAATCAGTTTTTTGCTCATAACATATTCAGTAATCAATGCAATTTTTTGGGAAAACATATACATGATTAAAATGACCAACTAATGCGACAACTTTGCCCTAACTTAACCAACTTCTTATCTTTACGGTTCGGGAGATCCCAATGATTATCATCGAAAAGGGAAACGGACAATATATTCTCAAAAATGAATAAGTGTGGACAATATCCAGTAAACGAATTTATCCGGTTCTCGTGCAATCACTCCATTCCTACAACCTACAACCTATGCATAAATAAACACTAGGGCAATTCGCTATGCTAATACCGGCATATTAATGGTTTGATCCACATAAGCGGTTAAAATCTCCGACGAACATTGGGGGACAATGGCACATATGCCGGCCGGGATTCAATAACGAGGGTGGGTGAGATTATGCACTGGTAAATGGCGCGAATGACACGATGTGGTGAAGAAATTGTTTCAAGTGTCGCGCTGGGACCCGACTGCCAGCGGTGAATAATAGCGCCCGAACACGTTTATTTTTAAATTGGCAGGGTGTGGTTTAATCAAATATGTCACACTGGATTTCATACGGAAAGTCGCGGATTGAAATATTAATCACACAACTGCATTATCAGGCAATTTAACTATTTTTCTGTTTTGTGTACTTTTCAGATAGTAAGAAATCAGCTGGGATTCTAATAAGTTCAAATCCGGACACCAATGGGGTTTTCCGACTAAATTATAAAAATTATTAAACAACTAGAGAACGGTTTGTCATTTCTTGTTAAATTACTACTTCTATTTATTTTTCACCAATTGTGCTGATATTTATGCCTTGAAGATTTTATTAAATTTTACTCATCTACTATTGAAATTATTACTAAACAATAGCTATTATATATTATTACTATACCCTAGGATAGTTATGAGTATCATAACCGCTGCAGATGTCAATTGAATTCTGAACTCGAAGAGCAAGTATTTTAAGGCATCTAAGGTGTGGTATGATACCTAATATCCGTGGTTATGATTTAGCCTATTTATTTTTGTCTATTTTAATATCCTAAATACCGGTAAAAAATATTTTTACTAAATGATTAACATGGAAAACCCCATTTAACATCCGTACCAATCAACATCATCTTCTGTGGCACAACATTCCTAAGATGGAAAAGCGCCTCAAGTATCGGAGGTATAATGTTTCATGACAAGTTTTACTTATACTTGTATTTAGTTTTATAAGTTTTTATAAGTCAGTATAGTAAAAATGTTACTCTATAGAATTGTCAAAATAACGTAGGACAATTGGATAATACAGCTGTCTATATGAACCCGTACAGACTTAATCACGAAAACGTTACTCGTTATATAAAATAATATTTGGTAATAACGTGAAACCGGTAACTCATAGCTATCCTAGGTATGTTAACAGCAATTATTGATATTGAGCAAAAAATATTACATATAATTACAACCACACTTATGTTCAATTCTATAATCTGATATACGATAATGATATTTAAAAATAATAAATTATTAATATATTCTGATATCCCATCGATATATTCGTAATAATAAGCTCATCTTAAAATTAATGACCTCTTTATATCTTGTATAAATCTACACATGTTTGCAGAACACACAATATGAGCAAGTTTACATTATACCTGCAATGATATACTCATCAATGCACTGTTGTTTTAGTTTTATTGTAAAATTTGCTTTTACTGATATAATCTACACGTGCAGAGTAAATAGCAAGATTGGTAGGAAAAAGAGAGAATTTTATTTGCAGATGAAGCCTTGATATGTAAAACGCAGTCTGCACTAAGTAGGTTGGATTATGCGATTTAAATTGGAGCAGGAACTGTTTTTTAAATCGAATTTCAATTTGTGGAGATTTTTATGCAGATTGTAATATTACAAGAGATTTGTGGTTGCAATTTATTTTTTATTTAGTATAAAGAAAAACGCAAAATGTGCAGTGACAGGAAAGAAATGTGTATTTTTTTTAAGTTCGTCTATAATTTGAGCTTTAGGAAAGATTATTACAGTGCTAGTTATTGTATGTGATTATAATGCACTTTAAATAAAAGCGGTAAAAAAACTATTTTGTTGGAATATTAGGCGCATACGATTCGTACATATTGTATTTGTTTCTTGAAAGTTTTTACATTTTAAAAGTGTAGGTTGTGAATGTTGGGGTTGTGTTTGCATAGACGAATACCGAATAGTGAAAATATGGCCGATTACCGAATAATTATTTGGCTTCGGTCGCATCTCTGTTATTATATTAACATTCTTTTAAATTATTTCCATAAAAATGTTCTGAATTTTTTCAGTACTACAAAAACTAAAACTATCTTTTAAAAACAAATTGCAATTAATTTCTTGTTGAAATTATTTCTTATTCAAAATAATAGAACAAAAAGATTTGTGCAAAATAAACAATTTATTTTAATATTAGGATTGTTAAATGGTTTTGGTTTTAGTTTCAATTTTTTGAAAGATATAATTCTAGTTTTACATTCTAAAACAGATACTTTTTTTTAATTTGCATAATTTTATTACGTGGGGCATTTTTATGTTTTGAGAAGAATTAAATAGCATAACTATTTGAAAACAATAGGCATACATTTTACCTGATTTTATTAAAGGTCTAATATCTTCAAGTCAAGAGAATTCCCTAACTTTTATATATTTATTTCTTATTGAATATCATACAGAGAGATGAGAAACATAAAACAGTCTCAAAATGAATTACAGGAGAATTGTTAGTTTATTATAATAATAATATAAATTCTACTGAATATTTCAAGAAAAATGTGATAAGTGTCTTTAACTTGTGCAAAGAATAAAAAAAAATTACAGAAAATTTAAAATACATAGCAATATAAGGTTGTAACTCTAATGTATTTATAAATTTGTGCTAAAATGACGAAAACTCACACTAATTCAAGTCAATTTCTGTAAAGTCTTTCGATTTCGATTCAATTTGTTTTGAATAACGATTTTGGTTCTAATGTCGATTACACATTTAGATACTTATTGCTAAAAATATAAACAGTAAATATGTGTTTAAATATTTTCAAAAAATACATGTTTCTCTTTGCTCTATATATTTAAAATAAACAGTTCTTTATTTAACTCCATGGATATCTTAGGTTAAGCCTAAGCAAACAAGTGCTTCTCACATGTCCATATGTCACCCACACTTAACATCTCCTCTGTGTCACCCACCAGCACCGAAATCCTAGCGTCGCTGGTGTCTTGTTCTTGTGTTATTTTTTCCCTGCAGCCGCTCCTGTGACGCAGTGTCTGTGGGGTCACGTGACCCTGCCCAAGACTTCGCAGATCGCGTTGTTGATGTTCTGATTGAAATTCAAGGTTCATTTCATAAATGTACCGTGTAATTTAATCCCCTACCCTCCGCGCAAACTTGATGGGTACTAATTGTTTTGGTAATTGTCATGAGTGATGAATATTCTGATTATGGGTTGAGAGGCAAGAAGTTCAAGCTGTGTAAGCTCTATTTGTTGTTTATTCGCACAAAATTTGCTGGAGCAAATATTGCAGATGTAGTGTATTTCAAAATTTGTTACATTTTTTTAAATTAATTAAAAAATAATAGTTATACGTTGGTTAGAGAGTTTTATGAACAAAGAAATTTAACATATATTTTATTTTAATAGAGGTCTACAGTATAATCGCGTTAACATGAACACTCAAATGTGTGAAATACTCAATAGTTTGGACAAGATATTTACTAACATTTTAAACCTTATAACATGAGCAACTTAGCTCTCGTTTATATGAACACAGTAAGCACTGTTTTTGAACTTCTCTTATCAACTTGTAAACCCTGAAAATAGCATAAAAGTTAATAGAATTGTGTTTATCAAATATTATTAATAGCTTTTTCATGTGAAAATGCTAAAATTTTGTCTTATTACCACAATGGTACTAGTGTAACTATTTTGTCTACTTGGTATAGAGAAATTCACTATTTGCAGTTTAAAAATAAAAAAACTTGCCATTAGTAACACCATAAGTCAGATTTTATTTTAACAGAATAGCATATATTATAAATGAACTTGTTAGTTAGTAATAAATACTTCTTGAAAAGGTTACTTATTTGTGACATTTGTGAGGTGGTGATAGATAACTTAACTTCTTCAGTAAAGATAGTGCCCCGTATTTCGAGCTCACTTTTGCGTACTTTTGTTAAAAGTGACGTTTGGTCTCTTAAGATTAGAATATAAAATCAGGCACCTTAATACCGATTTTATTAAAAATTTAACTTAACTGCATAAGTATTGGTTTCGATTACAGTTTCGGTCGATACTATAGAAGAGAAGCTGAATATTTGATTACGGTTTCGATTTCGGCTGAAAATCGTGTTTCGGTCGGACACTAATTATTTCTCAAATGACAACAGTTAAAATATAAAATTAAACCATGACGATGATACTACGTTTTTATCAATTTTTTTACTAAAAAACGTATTATTTACATCAAATAAAGCATTCTCATTTGATGAAAATGACGTGCGCAGAATATCAATGGAATATTTTTATTTTTTGACTTTTTCTTCATTTCATTTCATTTCATTAACTAATCACCGTATTTTAATTTCCTCTGTGAAGAAGCTGCGATCACATACATATTTATTTATATTTATTTCATAAGTGTGAGTAATTTATTATTTATATTATCTCCAATTTTATAAACCTCAGAAGATGTGAATAGTTATTTATTGTGTTCATACTAACGGAATTGCTCTGTATTGGATATCAGTATTACTGACAGTAAAAGTGATAAAATAATTAAGTTTGGTTATATATAGAATTGATGAACGTTATATAGAATAATATATTTTCCTTCAAATTGAAATCCTCATGTCGTAGTGTTTTATCGAATAAACAAGACTCCCTCTGTGAATCGCCGCTGTAATTACCGTTGGTATTTTTCGCAAATTGCCAAAGTTTCCTTAATCAATAACGCATTTAAAAACAAGAGCGAAGTGTACAGACTAGTTGAAAGAAATAAAACAATGAGAGAGAAAAACTTGTGTTACGGTACTGTGCGCATCTCGGAGCCGGGGCGCGGGGCTCAGGGGCGGCGAGTCACATCAGAAAGGAAATAGACAGACAGTTATAAATGGATAGAAAAATTATCGGAGCATTTCTTATTCGATCCAAATTCTATACAAACATTACCAAACCGTACACACCGCACCGCACGCCACTGCCGGGCCCTACCCTCAACCCCCTGTCACCAGTGGCGGAGGGGACGCAGTTATTGAATTTCCACTTTCATTCACAAAAAATGCATGAACCAAATCTGAATCAGATACGTATTATATTAATATTTGGGACATCTCTACACTGTACAAAATAAATACGAATATACAATATACACTGTTTTTCAGCTTAATTTTATATTGAAATGTACGTACAAATGATATTCCAAAATTTAAGGGCATATGGTACACCCAAAATTAAAATTTTTAATAAACATGGTTCCACGAATGACTCATTTATAATTTATCACGTATTGTAATCGGGAAAAATTACGGTTTTCAGATTTTAACTGAAATATACGTTTGGGACTGCTATAACATCTAGTTTGCACCTCCCTTTTCTAATATATACATATATATATATATATATATATATATATATATATATATATATATTCTAAATGCCCAATTTTTCTTTTCAATAATAATGGAATTACAACTAAGTTCATTCTTGTGATAGCTCATTTAATACTCAATATTCAATGCATTTAAGTTGGTGTGAAATAGACTTATTATGTCATGAAAATAAGTAGAATTCTCTTCTCATGTTTGACATAGTTATACAAATATTCATTATCAACAATGAACAAAGAGAATAGTTTGTTTTGTTAAAAAATGATGTTTGTATATCAGACATGTGAACATCTTCGTATTTATAAAAAATTATTTCATTAGAGTTAATTGGCCGCTAATTAAAAATGTATAATTATACAAGTAAAGTTGACAGCAGCTTCTGTATACAAAGACTTCATCATTCCTGTCAAGACGTTTACTTGATTATCTTATTGTGCTTTGAGACTGAATCAAAACAATGACTGTTTTCATTTTCTTTCTTACTTGTTTCATTAAGAAGAATTATATTTCACAAAGATCTCATTTATTCACTTTGCCGAAATTAAGGCATTGTTATATTTTCAACTTCAAGGGAAAATTAACAAATTTATTCAGAGCGTAATAATTTTTCATTTATATTTTAATACCACAATGGACATATTTTAGAATTAGTGTAAAATCTAAAGTTCTAAAGCTTATAAATTAAATTTGTAATATTAGTTGATAAATATATCATTCTAAATATTTACCTATATAATTACCTGTTTCAAACTTTTAATTTTCTGATATTACAAGTTACGGTTATTGTTAATAATTCGTTTATTCAGGTATTGACAATAATAGGCATAACTGCACTGCAAATATTTTCATTGCACTGTGCCCAAGTCTGAAGCAAAACCTGATAGCATACCGTTGTTTGAAATTAACGTTACTAATTTTTAGAACGCACAAGAAAATACTGTTTTACGAAAACAATCGCGACGGTCAACCAAATGGTCCTAGTGAGTTCAAACTCATACTGAAGGCATGTAAAATGATTACCTGCCTCCTCTCCAAGTATCGCGTCCTAAGTGTTAACAGATCGAACGCTAACGTTGTCAGTCTTATTACTTAATTTACACACCTCGTATAACATAGCTGCAGAAAATTATACATAATATAGAAAATAATTAAGACTAAAAGGTAGTAAAAAATCCGTTAGAATTTTTCTTTTTGCCACGGGGAAGCTTCACTATTCTTTTTAACCTTTTTTATGTTAAATGATATTCTTTTCATACAGCATCTACTAGCTATTCGGTGTAACATCGATGACACGCTACTCTTCTTTTTCTCAGTATTTAAGACATCATTTGTAGAAATGAATGGACATCATCAAGGTTCAGAGTTAACTGTGTGCCTTGCACATGACGGACAGTGCTGACACCTTCATACAAGACTTACGTATGAAATGCACTATAATATTTCTTCCACTGATGATGTGAACTGAATTGTCGTTTGACATGTGCTTCTTTTATTTGTCCGTTCACGGAGTATTCCTGACGTTGAAACGTACAGACAGAAATTTTTAGAATTCTATTGCTATTTCATGCTTATGCAGGGTCTTTACAATTGAATACGAGGTTTTCAGTAATTTTTAAATCTGAACCAAAACCTCATTTGATTAAACAAGATTTTGACGAAAAAGTGCAAATCGAAGTTTTATAATTTTCACAATGTTGTCAGCAAATTCTAACTCAAATTGAATTATCAGAAAATAGAAAATTTAAACATATTTATAAATCTTCCGAATTAACTAAATAAATAGTTACTGATAAAAATTACTTCTTAAAATAAAAAAATAAATATTTTACATCAACATTCCCAAATAAATTATTTCGAAATTTTCGCCAATTAGAAATATTCACAAATAATAATAACAAAAATAAATCTGCTAAATTGATTAAATTTTATTAAAAGTAAATCGACTATGTTTTCAATATTTCAAATATCAGGTTCTATAAAAGTCAAGCCTTCCAAATTCGTTTAATTACAATTAGAATTGCGAATCGAACTCATTGCTAATTGCGACAATTTCAAATTTTATCAAGCGCAAGTATTGAATCATTTAAAATAGACATTGCAATTAATTAAATAGTTTAATGTCTGTTGATAATCGAACATCTGTAGAAAATATTATCTACGATTTATCTTATTATTATGTGTTCGAAGATTAAATATATTTCGTTAAATTTATTATTTGATTCTTTATATAACAAGCAAGTTATTCTTAATATGTACAAAAAATGGTAGATATAATGCAAACCTTCTGACCTCAATATTAATAATTTTGAAAAAGAATAATAAAATTTGTTTGTGGTACACTTTGAACTATCAGAACAGATGAATGAATTTAAATATAGAAGCACTAATTTAAATAATTATGTTTGGTTTTTAACAGTGCAAAACATTGTTATCTCATGTAGTATTGTTTATTATTTCCGCGATATCAGTGTATTCATAAGTTATCTGGCGGCTGGTACGACGTTTCTCTCATCTAATAATAATTACGCATCACTATAAATAAACAATCGGCGATTTCAAACCAATTATCAATCGTAGAGGCGTTGACTGGTGAACCATAAGGCCATCACACACGGTTCGGAACCCACCGGCACCGACCAGTGCCGCGCCGATCGGCAGAATCTGATTTTACACTAACAGTGACGCCAGCTTGCAAAAAAAAACTGAAATAAAAGAAAGAGCAAAAAATGGAAAAAGAAGGAAACAGTTTTGTTTCACCTCATGATTTGAGATTTAAGAATGAGATTTTCTTTCTCGGCATTTATGGTTTAAAACAATAATGTATGATCAAAAATCAATGATTAAAAATCATCATTTTTTTAATTTTTAAAGATATCTAAGTGTTGCAGTTATTTTTGTAATTGTTTTGAAAGCAATAATAATATTTTATTTCATAAACAACAACGAAATCTGTAATAAAAACAAAATTATTCATCTGAATAAAATTACGAAGAGTAACAAATAATCTTTACTTCTTGTTACAAAGAAATACATTATTAATAATCAACCCAGGTTCTAATTGATTTGCAATTATAAATTGTTTTTTATTTCATTTATCATAGGAATGCCAGGTATCATTGTGTTACAAATTTCTTCATTTTCCATTTGTACTTCCATTTTAACGCTTGCACTGCTAACTACGGTTGCCAAACAAATGTCAAACAGTTTACGGAATATCTACAACTGGTATTCAAACAAAAATTAAACTAGTTGGATGAAAATAGTCAAAAGTTGTCCTAATTATTTGGGGTTGCAGATAATACGCGACAAGAAGCTATGTAATCCTATTTCTGTCGATCTGCGCGCTGCCTATCAGTGCAAATAGTCAAAAGTTGTCCGAATTGCCTAAGGTTGCATATAATATGCGACCAGAAGCTATGTAATCTTATATCTGCCGATCAGCGAGCTGCTGGTCGGTGCGGAGCAGTGTGCGCTCGCCTTTACCGCTGGTGGTCCGCAGCCGACGGTTCCGTGCTCCGTGTTTATGAAAGTGCCAGTTAGGAGCTAATCTCGGGTTATTTCAAGCGCTGCTGTCAGCCTGACATGTGTCGACACATGACCCGATCGCTGCCTCCATGATAAAATACTCACTATGATTTAGACACTGCCAAAAGCCAAGCAAAAAACTCACTTTTCGTGTGAACAGATAAGCAAATGGGAATGTTACGAACAATGTCATAATTGTAGATTCATAGAAAGAATGTCACAGAATAGATAGTGTTTGTATTTGTAGATATAAGACAGAGTTAATGCGGTTTACTAGTTAAGATAGATGAGAAATGTATATGCCAAAATATTTTTTACTATTTCTTTCTATATCAATTTGCAAAACAAAACCCTGATGACATATTAGTGCCTATAAATAAATTATGAATTCATTATTTGTGATGACATTCTGTAGTCTAGTCAAGTGGTTCTTAAACTTTTGAGAGACCTCCCCGACTGCTATAAGTTAATACCACGAAACATATTTTATTTGAAAAAACAGTACGTTAGTTCAAAGTTTTTTAAAGAGACAAACATGTTATAATAATTAAGATGTTATCCAGTGGTTTTCAATCCTATTTCTTCAGAAATATGGTTACATTTATATTAATTGTTTAATTATGAAATTGGCATGTATTGATTCATTTGTGACCTACCATGGTACATTTACAATGAGGTGAAGTCATTTGCTTTGTAACAGTGGTACAACTATATCCTTCAAAAAATGTTAACAATGAAGAAATTTTCCAGCAAACAGAAGAATTTAGACAACGGACTCATTTGAAAGAGATATATAATTGGCAAAAGAGATTTAAAAATTTAAAAATTCTTGGGGGGTTACAATTAAGTGGATGTAAACTATGGTAAACATTTTTTTTAACAAATTATCTAGATTTTTCGCGAAAGAGAAAAGTGTTACTTTCCATAGTGATCGTATAAAATAATATATTCCAACCCTTTTTTAGTAGTCTGATTTTTGCAATATTGTTTCAGTAAAGAAATATTAAATGATCAACCTCTTTGTGTTAATGTTAACTGTCGAATGTAAAAAAGTAAAATGGCCAAAATCCGTCTTTTATTCATATCTAGTGACCTTTGCATTTTTTCTGGAAAACAAATACATCATTGAAATGGCCAACTAATGCGGCAACTTTACGCTAATTTAACCAACTTCATATTTCTTACATTTCTCGAGTTCCCAATGGTTAGCCTCTTAAAATAGAAAACCTGTGTATTAAAAATATAAAATTAATGAAAAATTTGATATTATCTATATCTATATAAACAATCGCTTAAAATGAAATCTAAAATTATGAGTGATTGAAAAAAGCAAATGGAACCCAAATATGGATCACAATTTTGAGCAAGACCATTTTCAGTAATGTATAAGCAAAACTATTTGGCCAATTTAGTATTTTTATTTTTGTTTAGCAACTTCTATTTCAAAAATAGACTACAATTAAGGATAAATACCCTGATGACAAACGTTCCTTTGGTGAAAATATTTCCCAGGTTAAAAATCTCTGTTAGTTCGCACTTAGCGATATTTCCTTGGAATCAATCACCCGATTAGAGTTTCCTAGTGGGTGACGTTGACAAGCATAATCCGCATGCACATCGTGGCGTGGCATGCCAAGCGCCTCTTTCTCGTCTTTCTCTGATTATTAATCTCAATTTGAGGCTCGGAGTGATGGGAAGGTGGCGTTGACGGCGACACGAAAGCTGGACCTCGCGGCCAAGTGCTGGTGAGTGCAACACCGAAATAGCTCAATCATATGCAGTGACAGCGAGGAGGAGCTTGACACGGTATTGCCGAGCACGAATGGTGGAAACGAGTATATTTGGATGATCTATAATTACGTACTTTGCTGCCATGTATACTCACACGTATATTGTACTTCATGTTCCTAAATCCTAAATATTGTTTTTTATTAATCTACATTTTTCTTATGGCAAAAATATAAACTGATATATGTAGCGCACCGTCAATTATTAAAATTTAAAACCGACCGCTATTGTCTAAGGAAACAATATATGACAAAAATGTCAGTAAAGTAAATATTTATACCGCGTGTCCCAGCTCGACCGACACATGAGAGATTTACATAGAAAATCAGTTAATTATGAATAGTATCTCCCCAGTCCAAGATATTAACTTGAAATTTTGTATGCTTATTGGGGAATATTATTTATATGGATTACAGTTATTAGAAATATGTAATTTCGCATGCAAGACTGGGGAAATACTATTACCTAAAAATAAGATCACTAAACTTTAAACTTTATTAAAAGATAATGAAGTCGAATCAATAATGCTTAAATACGTAATTTAATAAAAAATATTGAACAAAACTATTATTTTGTACGAAGGATACCAATTTTTACAAAATAAAATATCAATCATGAAACTCATTCATATAAATAAAAAACCAACCACCGTCATTATTTTCTTCATTATTATTCTGTAGAATACAGTTGTACGATATTAGGGCATTCAACTATAGGTAATTTTTAGTCGAAAATACCTTCATACAATCATATGTGAAACTCAGTAAAACAGGATTTATAGACGATATTAAATTTAAAACACTAGGCCATCAGGATTACATTTCTTGTTAATTAAATCTTGAAAGTTCCATATTGTTATCCTAATGACAATCATGCAATGGCTACATTTTCAAATCAAGAATAGGTATATTAATATTTACTTTATTTCAAAAGGATGGTACACCGCCTCATTTTGCTAGAAATGTTAAAACATATCTAAGTAACAACTTTCCTAACCGATGGATTGGAATAGGAGGTTTATTCCTCTAGCTACCGAGGCCATCAAATCTAATGCATCTCAATTAATATCTTGAAGGACACATGAAATGATAGTTTAGGCAGAAAATTCCCAAATCAGGGATGAAAGAATTAATGGGTGTAGCTACAGCCATGCGAAAATTGCGATCCGAACCTGATTCTCTTCTGAGATCTATTTCTTCAATTATAGGAAGGACTAAAATGTGAATTAAGACGGAACAATAACATTTTGAACAATTACTTAAGTAACTTTGTGTTAATTGTAATTATATAAATTAAATAAAGGTATTTTCTACTTAAATTTATCTATTGACAACACCTTTAAACTATAGCTAGCAAGTAGCGAAAAAATTTGTATTATAGAATTCAGGTTTCAGTTTCCTTGTTGCTGTTGACATGACCTTATATCTCCATTCTCCATTTAAGGTCTTTAACATAATCTAGAATGATAATAATCGAGTCAAATTAACCGTAATTATTGTTAATGATGATTATCTCTTCGCTCAGCAGCAAAAATCTGTGTAATTAGATTAATTAAGCAGGTATGTGCTCTCTGTACCAGCGCTTGAATTATGCTTACTTCTAGTGTATGCGGGCTACGTTGCAATTATTAATTAGTGCATTAACGAGACCGGAATGTTTATTTTATACATCAACTTAATTTTGATTTCATTTATCGGTAGAGTAATTATTTAGTGGCTATTTAAAGACTATAATTCAGTATTTTTATAAGATACGCAGTATTTATTATCTTACATGATGTGTTTTAACAGTTGATTCATTTATAGTCCATGAAGATAAATATGTCATCGCGGCATGGAAAATATCATTTTATTGTAATTTTTTAAAAAGTTATTTGTTGTATACACATCTATAATAATTTTTTTTACAAAATATATGATACAGAAGCAAATTATCTAATTTATTTCAAGTATAAACTATAAAGTTAGTTCTGCTAACGTTAATGTTCAATACTACATCGACATTTCGATCCTACCCAGGATCATCTTCAGGATGTGTAAATCGGTAATTTATTCTTTAATTTTCCATCCAGTCAAGAAATTCAATCTTCATAAAAATCCATACATTCAAGTCCAGAACCTCTATTCTATGAACCGCCTGTTCCATAAGTCCATTTTAATAAAATTTGAGAGAAACCTTAAATGCGTTTTTAATTTTCTTAGAGAATTGAACTTATCTGGTCCCAATTCAACGATATAACTTCTGTACAAATAATTCTTTATTATTTTTGATCGGACCAATTCTTTTTGCAAAATTTATACAGAGAATGTTGCTAACTTAATTTGGTACAAAAATTAGTTGTTCCGGAAAATTACAGATATAATGACGAACCTGATTTCAGGTACAGAACTTCCAAAAAATTTGATATACATATGGGTTTTGGTTGTAGCTTGTTATTTAACATCGTTTTGTTAAATTAAAAGCGTAAACTGTCACTTCAAGGCCAGTCTATATAAACCTCTAACATTAGAAGAGTTCTATTTTTGACAAAATCCTTCCGTATTAGTGAATACCCCTATCTCAGCTCTGCCAATTTGCATGTGCACCCCACGGCCCATTGTCTGCCTTGTCTGTTGTCAGGGAGTATCGTGTCTTAACAACAGCGTGAAGGGTATTCTCACCTGAACGTTTATTTATGAGCGTATTTGCTGCGATAAATAATGCAAAAGTCATTTATTTCCCTCGGACACTGTCTGGTCGACGCGGGAGCTGCGTTATGTAAGCCGGAGCCGGAGGGGCCCAGCTAAAGGGAACGATAAGCTCTAAATCTCTTTTTGAGAGAGTATTAATTTGAGAATCACGGAGACAACAGGATAGACTTGTAGGAGTGTGCAGTTATTAGCATGCCGGTGATTTCAATATGTCTTTTAAATATTTAATGCAAGGCTTAACATACAAAAAATCTGATGTGGACACCATATGAGTCTCTTGTACGCGAAATTATACATATTGTTGCTGCACTTTATTTAAACTTATTTCTAGAGCTGATAATTTTATGTAAATGCATATCTTTTTTTGCTAGGTATATTTTCAAAATTTGTATATTTCTGTATAAATCATATACATATAACTTAATTTAAAAAATGCATATTTTGCATATTTTATCACATCTTGTACACTTTGTGATTTGTTGCATATTTTTGTATATTTTGTGATGTTCTGTACTTTGCCTCTTATTCTCAATCCGTAAATACGAATTGTTAATTGGCTTGAGGTTCACCAATGTATATGTGTACATGAATGCTGATTGAGTAAAATTCAACATTCAATAAGACGATAAAACTTAAATAGTAATTCAAAATACAATACAAGTACCTACGTAAAGTAACAATTTTGTTGACTAAATATGCTTTATGTATATGTATCATACTTTATTTAATCTAAGATAGAATCTTAAAAACTCCAAAAGTTATTAAATCAAATAAAAAGTTTGCTTTGACAATACAATTTCTCGTCAGGTACCGATGGTTGTGCGGCCTTTTAATATCATAATTGAATTTTGTTAATGTAGAAAAATATTAGGATGTTACTGAACTAAAAACTGCCAAATAAGGTGATATTTAGTTTAATAATTATTGTATAAACATTTATATATTCTTACAAAATCCCGATTTTTTTGCATAAAATGATTACTTTGATACATAATTTTATAATAATAACTATCAGCTCTATTTATTTCAATTGAAAGTGAAATCATACTACGGCTAATTATTCTTCAACTTCCATTCATTTATTGTGCCTTATTGTATTACTTACAGAAAACAAATTAATCTCTCAAAATCTTCCTAAGAAAAAATTATTTTCATTTTTTGGTCACATTTCTCTCGAAATATATTCTGACAGTTGTCAATGTCAATCACAATGTCATTGTCTCTGCTAAAAGTAAATGCCCTTTCGAATAGGCAACATTCTACGACTAATCGTTTTTATGTTATGAGAAAAATTCAAAAATTGTAGGAAAGAAGAGAGGTGCATTACTTTATTTGGATTGAACACGAATTGAAGGATCTCCAACCGGTTACTAAGAAATTTTGAATCATCACCATGACTTAATGCGTGAAAATTCTAATTATTGGAAGATAGATTTATGGTGTTTTTATTTAAAATATAACAAATAGCAGAAGGTTGTCGAAGAAAGTAAAACTGTAATTTACAAAATGACAATACCGAAAATATATTTAGTTTGAATGTAGTCCGCGCAGTGGGAAGTCGCATGCAAATTCGCCATTTCTACAAGGGTTACCTTCTTCGCAAATTGGCAAAAGTGAAATTGTAAACGACAATAGGAGTCGTGCTGCCAAATATCCAAGGTTGGAAAGAGTACACGATTTTATGCTTAGATGCTTTCAAGACAAATGGGTTCAACTTTAACCATGATTTATTTTCTAACATAAGGAGGTAGGAATAATTTTCTAGGACTCACCTTTGTCTAGGAATTCGTGGTGTCCCATTCGTTCCAGTTGTCAGGGTTCTGAAATCAGAATAAATTAATATTTGATTAGGAAAAATGTAAAGGATGGTATTCTAAAAATAAGTTTATAAACCTTATAACTTTCTCTATTCAACTTTTATTTAAAATAGAAATAATAGGATTTACTAAAAGAGGGGATATTGAAATGGTATATGTAATTAATTATATAAGCAATATTCACTTTCTTTATAACCAAGAATATGTAAATATCGCTACAAAAGAAAAATGAATGAGCAACTTATTTTAAAAAATTAATTGTTTTAAATTATTTTTTAGAATATTCCAATTCCAGAAAGAATTGATCAGAATTTTTCTACAATTGGTTAATCAGTTGAGTTCGGTATTTTATTTATGCTAAGTTGATTCTCTTAGAAAATCACCAAAATAACGAAAAATAAGAAGTTATGATATTTCTTCATTTTTTTTTATATATCATGTCATATCATATGTGGTTAATTTTTGCTGGAATTTTTTAGGTTGTTACGAAAGCTGGTTGCCTAGCAATTTATCGAGTGACATTAACAAAAAAAAAATCACGAACTGTCAAGCGAATAATTTTTGATCAATTTCATGAGATAAATTAGCAACAGGCTCGAGTAAAGCAATCGTAAAATTTATCAGGATAAAATTTAATCACGAATTCGGATGACTATTTCCAAAATAACACTAAGTGAACAAAAACCAACTTTGACCAAAATATATGAGCAATATGTTTTTAGGTACTTTTAAAACCCAGTAATGGGTAACACACCGAATTGTAAATGCAATAACGATTGTATTTTTAAAATGAGGAATGTTAATACATATTAAGATTTTGCTAATGTTTATGCTATTACGAAAACTACTCATATTTTCTTCTACATATATGCAATCAGGTGACCATGAGTGCATAAATTTTCAAACATATATATTATTGAATTTTTTTTCTTGTGTCGACTGTTTTAAATATATGTCAAGGTTGAATCAGAATTGTAAGCAAGATGACCTAATTTTATTTAAAATTGAAATAAATACGTGTTAGATAATAGGAACACAGACAGTTTTTGTCCTTGATACATATGGATTATTTTCCACAAAATTTGATTCCAATCCCTAGAAAATTTTAAAGTTTAGTCGTTAGATTTTATTAGATCCTGTTGAAAAATATCAACTTATATGAAAATAGTGAATAAACTCCTCTATTTAATTTATTCCTTTTCTTTCATGCTACTGCTGTCTTATAGGTATTCGTTGTAAATATACGACGTGTTCGTCTAGGAACATATTTAAAACACATTGCTAACCGATACATCTTATCCCCACTGTGTCTTCGATCCCGATCTTTTTTCTGCGGTTGTCTTGTTAACAAGGATGACTAGATGGCGGTAATTTATGCCTGTGAAAAACTGATTGCCAAATTGGAATTTGCATACGTTTGAATATTCCGAAATGCAAATGATTTGTTGATGTGCAAATTAATTATAAGCTTAAATGGTATTTCGAATTTTGTGTAGTGGTTCAGCAGCAAGGAATAAATCTTTGGAGAAAAAAGCGGCAAAACAACTCAGCATAAAATTTTTATAAACTATTAAAGGTTATTAATTTGGAAGTAGTAAAAACTTATTACATTTTTTCTAATTTCCTAGTATTATCGTGTTAGAAAAAGTAACATCTCAATTTTAAATTGATAGTTACATATATTTTCATTTTCATATTAAGTGTAGTCTAGGTTATTCTATTTTTACTTTATTATCTTTAATTAGATATCCTGAAACAAATGTACCTACTAATTATATATAATATTGGTAGTTAAATGTAACAAAATTCGTTATAAGTAATTATAACGCTTCGTTAAATTTTTTGACAAATTATAAAACAGTAGAAAATAAAAAAAAAATTTTTTTCTTCAAAAATGAATTATGTGATTGCAGAAAATATTTATATCGAAGCTTTATAAATATAACGAAAGTTTTATGAATACGGGCATTAATGTGTCAATGTTAAAAGAAAATTACATTGAAATTAATTTTAACTATAATTATAAAATGTTTAATATTCATATTAGGTATATATTTTATTATAAATAATTAAAATTTGAAAAAATGGATGTGTCTTTGTTTCTCTTTTAATTATTATGCTGATATATGTCAAGAAAATTTAATAAAGCAGAATGCTTTATTTGATGGCCATAAATAGTTTTTTAATGAAGAAATTTGATAATACCACAATATCATAGTCATGGTTACATTTTGTTGATATCGAATATTTTATGTTTGAACTGTTGCCATTTGTGAAATAAACAAGAAAATATCATTCAAGCTATGGAATTAATAGGTAAAATTTACTTATAATTACTGCTAAGTAACGACAACTTGGGTCAACAATGACTCTTGAATGACTCCAGCTTATTATATTACTTATGATTATTTCATAAATAACAATAGTTCTAATAAAATGTTTCTTATGTACAAAATATAACGGTCTTACTGTTTTTATCAAATTTTGAAAAAATACCTTCGTTCATCTAATGAAGCATTCTAGGTGAAAATTACGTGTGTAAAATTATAAAAATAAAATAAAAAATATGTGTGTAACATTTTTATTTGAAAGCGAATAAATATAAAAATATCTTTGTGGTAATATTTTCTTTTCTTAGTTTTGTATTTCCGCCACTGAATAATATCTGTTTGTTGACACTTAAATAGAGTCAGGCAAGGAATTAGAGCCTAGTGGCTAGGTATGCGGTATGCGCATGCCTCATGCGTCTACCTGCGGCGGAGATATTTAAAAATGCGCGGCTAGAGAGAGACGAGTTGTGTTTTTAATCCGAAACGCATAAGAATCCAACAGCATAAATCTAAATGTGACCTCGTAAATTACAAACAGTTGTAGTAAAATATCCAGCAGATTATAAATAACTGGATAGGTTATGCGAGTGGACTTGACAGCAGGGACGGACTAGAGCGGTTTCACTTCCGACTAACTGGCAGCTTTATAGCTCAGTCTGCATCTCATGAATACGGATTTTTCTCTGCATTATGAGAAGAATTGCATTCTATTTTAAACTGTAATATATTACGAGTTGAGTACAATATCAACCAACAAACTTCTTTAAAGATTTTAAGGAATGAAATTGCAGTAATACTGTTCAAGAATCTTGTAGTAATGAATAAGTTTTGTACTGGTAATGGAATTGTATTGAAACATTTTTTTTTTCAAATATAAAGGAAGTAAAATAAGTTAAATTAATAAAGTATTATTAGAAGATGTGCCTAGTGTATTGATGATTAAAATAATCAATCAGCATTTTTTTTTATTTAAAAATATATATTTCTCTAGAAATATTAAATTTATTTATTATACCTATAGCTTTATTTTGTAAATTTCTAAAAAATGTTTTATATTTCAAAGTAAAAATTTAAACAATGAAATGATAACCTTATATAATTGCTGATGAAGAAAGAGGCCAACGGCCTAGAGATAGAAGAAGAAGAAGAAGAAGAAGTAAAAAAATATTATAAATTCGTAATAATTTTTAATTAACTATGCAAATATACCTGTTATTATTTTAATTTCCTTTTTACAATACCTTAATTTTTTAATACATTAAATTGCAAAACGAAATCAGATTTCTGAAATTCTTGGAAGCGCAGTAATTTAATTTCATCACAGCATGTAGCTACGTTGCGTGCTAGATACCATATATTACAATATGTTGACGTAAATTTCGTACTTTCCGTATAAGAATAATATATCTATCTTAGATGTATAAGACGCTATATAAAATTACAAAATATGAAAAAAGAATTACAAATGAAAAACTTTGAAAATAACAAATAAAGGGAGTTTAAACAACTAAAGAAATAAAAACGAATTGGACACATTTTTTAAGGAAACTACAAGACTATATAATTAAACAAGTTCTAGACTTTAACTTAGCCAAAATATAAAACAGAAATATAACACGGAAGGAAAGAAATATGTGGCAAAAGACATAAATAAGGTAATTAAGAACCTCAGGACAAAATTAGTAACAATAGAGAAGGACGTAATGTGATTAAGAATTTGTAATAAAACGTTTTGAGAAGTAATATGGACAAAAAGATACTAATATTATTATAACAATCCAAATAGGAAGAAAGTATACATACTTCATTTTCTGCAGTTGATCGTCATGCCATCAATTGTAACAATGTGATCCAAATCATTGGGTGAAGGGGGGGTTAATGACACCATTGTCGGGAACAATCGTGTGATTTCCAAAGTAAATAAACGTCAAATGTAACAGTATTATATACAAATATAAAATGGATGAAACATACAAAAGGAGTTGTACAGTAAACCAAGGAACTATTAAATTATTGAAAACAAGAAATTTGAGCGACATCGAGAAGTGTGACTCCATATCTCGTAATGACTACAAATAACAATTGTTCTTGTTGTTTCCATGGTGGGAATTCAAATTTGTGTTGTTGTTACGTATCAAACACAAATAACGATTACTGTTACAAAATCGCAAGTTCACTTTGTGGTTGACAGTAACCGAAGTTATAGAATCTGACCCAATGTCTAATAACACATAATACAAAGTATTTATTTTGTGAATATAACTACAAATAATAATTGTTTTTGTTGTTTTCATGGCGAGAATTCAAGTTTCTGTTGTTGTTACGTATCAAACACAAATAACGATTACTGTTACAAAATCGCAAGTTGACTTTGTAGTTGACAGTTACCGAAGTATAGAATCCGACACAATGTCTAATGACACATAATAAAAAGTGTCTATTTTGTGAATATAACTACAAATAACATTTGTTCTTGTTGTTTTCATGGCGGGAATTCAAATTTTTGTTGTTGTCACGTATCAACCACAAATAACGATTACTGTTACAAAATCGCAAGTTCACTTTGTAGGTGACAGTAACCGCTAACCGAAATATAGAATCCAACCCAATATCTCATGACCCATAACACAAAGTGTATATTATGTGAATATTATAGATATTTATGAATGTGGAGCCTTCCGTTTGGGTAGGTCCGACCCTGTCGTTTGCCAGCAAGTGCACTATGTTAAAAAGCCTTTCCTAATACCTGTCTGTCGGGTGGTAGGAGCCGTGCAGTCCGCCTGTTTATTTGTAATCCGTCGAGAACACGCCGGAGATTTACTATTGTCAGGAAGATATATCGGCGTGTAATTACCGTTCTTTTAATTCGTGTTATGATTATGAAATCAGCTGAGCAGCGGAGCCATGCGGAGACACAACCTACTGCGATCCCAGATTAATTACATACAAAAATCATACGCAAAAAAATGCTACAGAATCTTTTTTGGCGATATATTTATTTTTATATAATTAATAATTTTGTATGGTTGCAATTAATTATAAGTATTTAACTGCCTACATATTTTATGTGCCAGAATTCCAAGGACAAATCTTACTAAATTTATGCAGTGAAATAAGGATAATACAATACAAAAAAATTATTGATATTCTTTTAAATTACAAATTTTTACAATATCAATTCTTAATGAGTAAAAAAGAAATAAAAATTGTTTTATGTTTTTTCAGGAGTAAAAAACAAAAAGCAATAAATATTTAAAGTATTAAAAACATGCTATATTTTAAGTAAATAAATTAGTGGCACTGTAAAAAACAAATATTTGGAATCCAATAAAAATAAAACAGTTAGTAATCAGTGGTTTATCAGTGACAGGTACAAATGATCATATCCGAGAAAGAATTTTAAAAACTATTCCAATAATTCTAAAACATGGGAGCCGGTAATAAAATAGAAAAAAGTGTAAGGTTTTAAATCTTTGAAAATTAAATATAAACTATAAAAGAAATTTATTATTTTACTTCATTTTTTAAATTTATTTCTGGAATGAATTTCATTAAATAACTTGGAGTACAAATTATTTATATTGTACAATATACATTAAACTTAACCAGTAACCATAACCTACGTTAAGTTATATTAGAAATCTAATAAAAATAAAAGATAAGAAAAAAATATTAAATTTGTTTGTTTGATGTTAAAAAAATATAATAAAATTATGTTTTAATATAACAACAATTTAAATGCTACATATTTAGATTCATTTTTTAAACATTTTTATTTGTTTAAACCTGGGATGGAAAACACAACGTAACGATATGCGATAACGTTATAACTTTTCATTTGCTTTTTTTTTAAAACGTAACAATAACAAAATAACGCTATGTAACCGTAATATAACCAATAAAATATAAATTCCTAATTTACCGATATTTTATTATTTTTCTTTATATGCATTACATACATATGTATATGTCACAATAGCGTTTAAAGACTGTTTCAAATGCATCAATAACAAACCGTCTAATATTATATTACCAATATGATAGCACGTTTTTATAAGGTAATTATTAATGCTTGTATTGTAGCAGGTATTTTTAAAATATATTTTTGTAGTTTAATTTTTTTTTTTAATTTTTATTACAGATATGAAAAAAATAAAATATTTTAACGTTATAATAACGAAAGAGAAGTAATGTTATAGGTATAACGTTAAGTTGTTGATTTTTTTTACAGTTGTATAATGTTACAAAACATTTTTTTTTATAATGCTATGAAATAACGTAACCAATAGAATAAGGATAGTACCTAATTGTTTAATGTACATAAAGTCGGAAATGAAGTTTTGAAATGGAGTAGCATTCTGTTCTCTGTTCTCTTCCATATTCAAATCGTAAATGAAAACCATATGATCCCACATCTTGAATGGCTCCCCCCTCGGCGTGTCTGCCCCCACGTCAACCCCGAGTGACGGGCCGGCTAACGACGTGTGATGCCTCGGCCGTGATGGCTGCCCGGGTCCGAACCAGGCCAGAGGGAACCACTGAGCTACGCGGCGAGCCACACTTATCGAATTAAACTTCACTTTTGATATTGATATTAAATGATATGTGGATGTATTGATTTATTACACGGATGTAGGGTATTTTTGGAGTTTTTTGACAGGTTACCGGCAGTGGGTTATTTTTATAAAAGTTATTGAATATTGCGGGAAATTAGATAACATGTAATCAAAGTATCTATTTTGATAATGGGTTACTCTGAAATAAACTCTTTTCCCTAATTTTATTATTATTATTATTAATATTAGTATCACCACAACAAATAAAATATTTACATGATATGAAAATAATCGCACAGCTACTCGTAAAGTACATTTAATATATATAAATCATTGATTGGAATACTGCAGTTTTTGTCACATCGTTGCACAAATTATAGAAAATACATCTGATTATAATCAATAATTAAAGATCATCATGACATAACCATTGACAAGGACAAATCATGATCATAAGAATAGTTTTGATATTGTAGAATTGTCAGAATTGACAACTTGAAACTTGCATTATATTAGTATTGTAAGAGCAAATGGGTTATTACGGCTGACCTGTCTGAGCAGTTAGTCTCTGGAATGTTCTAGAGATTAATTGGCGGCAGGTATATAAGGGTCACATCGGGCAACTCATGGTAATCATTTTGTGTACCGTGACGAACTATGGATAGTTTCAGACTGTTTTTTGAGAACGTATGATTCTGAACCGTCAATTTCATTGCTGTCTTTGTTAAGTTAGTTTTAATGTTACCTGAAAATAAATCTATAAGTATAGAAAATAAATAATAATCTCACATACTGCTTTACAAGTACCCCATATTTAAACGTAAATACAATTTTGAGGTTAATTAAATTTTCAGAAGTTCTGACTAACAGTATATATTCCGCTTCTCTCGATCCTCTGACAATTTTGACCGTCAGAGAACTAGTTCGAGATCGGTCATAAATCAAACAACCGACTAACTGTCAGAGTTTGAGTTTGAAATTAGTTGGAACGCTTTTTTTTTAACTGCGCATGCGTTGTACAGTTCCGAACTGATTTGGAGATTAATTAGAACAAACTTTATATATTTCATCCATAGCTAGAAGATGTTCTAGTGGTTTATAATATTTGTTTGTAATTTTTTCTTCATAATTTCACTTATAACCCTTACTTAGATTCAAGAATGTAAAACTGGCTGTATATTTAAAAAAAAATAAGCCTAATTTTTCAGTAGCCTAAAAATATAACAAGAAACACGGAATGTACATATATACATCTTAACTCTTAACATCCTCGTTTCTAGGATCTCAGTATACACCTCGCCTTCTTATTACTTCCTCGGAAGTAAAGAATTACTTAGGCATATTCCTTATAATCTTCAGATTTCTCAATCGCAAATTGAATACCTTAGATATTTAAGGTTCTGTTCCATCTCTAAACATTATAATAATATATTTTATATACCTCCATTTTTAATTTGAAAGTACAAAGCAATATGTGTGAGATACCCTAAATCAATATAATTCTATTTCCATCCATACATTGGATTGTGTTTCCGTTATGCAGAGCTGGCGCTGCTTGCCTGAGCCGTCACTCACGTCACTCACGCCGGGTAACTGCGGCCGACAGCTCACATGAGCCGCCCGACTGACAGACTTCCCAGACGCACTCTTCCTTTTGCTGCTCAGGAATCTGCCAAACTGCGCAATGCGAAACGCCTGCCCTTTGTTTAACATCACCTAGCCACCAAGCTAACAGATTCAATAACAAAACGGATACATTTAAGTTTTATATTAAATTAAATCTGTCAGGCCAAGGGTTTTAATAATCTAAAGAAAAGTTTATTCGTGGCGCATTATAAAATGACGCTCCTTTTAGAAATTTTTTTAGGTCTTGTTTCGTATTTCGAACTGCATTAGTAAAAAGAAAAAATGTATTCTTCGAATATTGAACATATATTTAACTAAATTGAAAAGACATTTAAAATTGGTTGTTAGTAAAGTCGCTATTATATAACAATTATTATTTCGATTTTATTCTGTTGCTTTATTAACTAACTTTTATTTATTTTCAAAACCTATAACCCCATTTCAAAGTTGTTTAGTGTTAAAACAAACTAAACTACAGTATAAAACCAAAATTTGTGTTAACAAACGCGAAGTATCCCAAAAATTCTCATTTTTGTGCCCAAAATTTTGATTTTGGGAAATACTATAAATTGATAGATCTCGATGCGCTGATTTCAAAATTTCAAACGAAATTTAATTATCTCTTTTCGTTCTTGAGATATTTGCTGTCAAAGTTGCACATCAAAAAACTGTGTTTTTTGGCTATATCTCTAAAATGGGCAGAGATACAATCTCACCGATTATACTAGTGAATTCTACGGAAAAAGTTACATAAAGAAATGTTTTCTCCGTATATACGTTCTTTGGAACGATTAAGTGAAAAATTGAAAAAACGAAAAAACCTAAATTTCAAAATTTCTCCACGGAACTTTTTTTCTCCAAAACTTTTCATTTTCTAGTCTTAAGTAAACATCGATGCGCTAATTTCAAATTTTCAAACCGAATTGAATTATCTCTGACCGTTCTCGAGATAATCGCGTTCAAAGTTGAGTTTTGGCTATACCTAAAAAAACAGGTTTTTTAGGTATATCAATTTAAGGGTTAGGTTTTCGACTTCGGCGACCTCACCAATCGATTCTACGGGCAAAATTACATAAGTGTACCAATTTTTAGATTTTTATTCCAAAGGATACAATTTTTAGAAAGGAAAAACGAAAATGGCCAAAATCGAAAAAAATGCCTGACGAACCCCTTACGATTTTTTCCATATTTGGCCATTTTCAGATTTTTGCTTCTAGAAATTCTATCTGTTGAGATAAAAATCTGAAAATTGGTACACTTATGTAATTTTTCCCGTAGAATCGAATGGTGGAGTCGCCGAAACCTAAAACCTAACTATTTAAGGGGTATACCTAAAAAACCTGATTTTTTAGGTATAACTTTGAACTCAAATATCTCGAGAACGGGAAGAGATAATTGAATTCTGTTTGAAAATTTAGAATCAGCACATCGATATCTACTTAAGTCCAAAAAATGAAAATAATTGGAGACAAAAAATTCCAAGGCGAAAAATTGAAATTTAGGTTTTTTCGTTTTTCGTATTTTTCACCTAATCGTTCCAAAGAACGTATATGTGGATAAAACATTTCTTTATATAACTTTTGCCGTAAAATCGAATGGTAATGTAGTCGAGATTGTAACTCTACCCGTTTTTGAAATATACTCAAAAAACACACTTTTTTGAGGTACAACTTTGAGAGCAAATATCTCCGAAATAAAAAGAGATAATTAAATTCTGCTTATAAATTTGATATCAGCGTATCTAATTCTTTAAAAAATATTGCATACAAAATTTTGTAAAATTTTAAAATTTTCGACCTAAAAATTAAATATTTTTATATATATGCGTGTTTGCAGAAAAATACAGCATCAGCTGCTTTTAGAATTACATCCCCTGTTGTTGCTACATACACAAAACTATTTTTCCAAGTAATATATTGCACTTATACTACTAATCAGTTATTAAAATTTATGAATCTTATTACTAAAAAATCGTAGTTATATAACTTGCTGTCTTATCAATTTTAAATTGCTGGTTACTGTCGTTATTCTTGCGGTAAATTACTTTCAGTAAATTTCATAATTTATATAATTAATACCGATAATACTTATAATCTGCATAGCATTAATAACATCGAAACACCTGCGAAATAATTATGAAAAACAATGTCATATACTCATATGAAATAAATCGATTTCGCTTAGCAATATGACTGTATTACTAAGTTAATTAATGCCATTATTTAAGCAGTAATCAGGTGCATTGAGAATAGACTGGCATGTTGCCTGCATTATAATTATCACTTTATTAAAAATATTTTGCGTCCTTTTACATTAATTAGCACGTAGATTTATCCGTGGAATTATCTTATTACGACTTGATTTAGTCTTCAGATCCATATCGCAATAAATTTCAAGTGAAACTTTATTTTGATTTAATTAATGAAACAAAGGCTAAGTATGTTCTTTAAAAACACTGTAGAAGAAGATCATTTTTGCTGTTAAACAATGAGTGCCACTAAACTTCATAAAAAGTATATATTTAAAATCCTACTTGAAGCTATTATTATTTATGAATATGGTCTGCGTATTCTTCATATTCAGTATCAGTTTATCTTTTGAGAAGAAACAATGAATGTTATGATGCTAAGAAAGCAGTGATTCCTCGGGTGATTGTCGTGTGATTCACATCGCGGTGGCGTGTGTTCGTGTCCGACTCCGCTGTCCGCTGCAATCGCGCGATCCATCGCGGCTAACTAGCTACACGCTGCTAAACTAGATCACGATAACGTCGCACAATATTAATGAATTGAGGGTTGTCATTCCGTGTAACCGAAATATGACCAGATAACCCGAGGCCTCACACAGAGATGACAACCTCTGGAGATACCAATACTCAATACGGAAACGTACTCGCGTCTTCTAGATTTCTAATTTTCTTATTTACATGGAATATTTCACAAATATATAAAAAAACATTTTCATAATTGATTCATTATTATGACAAAATGAAATAATATTCCGAATGAAAGAAATAATGAATTATTAGAATTCAATCAAATATGTAGGTATATATTTAACTTTGAACGGTTTGACCATAAATTCATTATTCAAAACCAATCAAACTAGAAAAAATACATGCGTATTTGATTGACTCCTACTAAATTCTCCATTATTCCCTTCATTTAAAACACAATAAAAAAATTTGCAGAATTTCATGACCATGAATAAAAAAAATGTATAAATCAAAACACATGGCTTGTATTTATTTGCTAAGTATTTTATTGTATTTTTCAAAGTAAATAAATTAAATTGTTATGTATAATATTAATTTGCTAAGAAGATTTTATAAACATATATTCAACATATGTAATGTATAATAATATAACATTTTAAGTATAAAATGTACCCCTAATTCGTAAATGAATTTTGGTGTATATAAGATGTTCATTATGAAGTATCAAAATGAATTGAATTATGCTTTTTACTAAAAGTCATATACTGACAGTTTTTAATATTAAGAAAAACTTATTGACATTGTACTACTAAAATTTAGCATCTAAATTATTCTGTAATAAAAACAATCATTTATGAGAGATATATTGTATAAAGCGGTCCTAAAACAGACCCTTGGGGCACACCTGATTTCTAAAGGTATGAAAATCAACGCATGCGCTTAGTACCTACCAGTGTATAAGGGTAATTTTAGTTGTAAAATAAATGTGTAGTTGTTAAGGTAAATAAATAGATATATACGAGCATGATTAAATACATATTCTAATTTAACGAAAATGCCATTAATATTTTTATATTTACGAGTACATAACTTATGACAAGTGTCACATTCGTACACAAAGTAATTAACAATTTGGCATCATACCGTAGCTTGTTCTAGTTAACCAATTAATCAATGAAGAAATAATCCGTTACAAATGGGCCGTATTTAAATCACAGCTATACATCATATCACGCATTAGAAAACAAATGGCTATTAGTACAATTATGAGTCCACGGTTTCATAATTGATTGTCCTTTGTAAACATAATTAAAGCGAAGCCGCCTGAATATAAATATGGCGCTCAGTGCAGTAGCTCCACCTCGGCCGGTCCATGAATCCTGCACACGTCAGGCTCATTTGCCAACCGGGGTAATTAAAATAAGTCATCCGGACAGGACGTAGGATATTTACGGACATTATTATGAGGAGGGATTGCTCTTAAATATCACTTTACTATCTTATTAGCATCGGGCTTTTAATCAGATCTTGCATGTATGTCTTAGATGTTCATAAAATCTTTGTCTTAATTGTAACAACACTATGTAATTTTATGAAGTATGAGGCAGGAATTCTCTGTATTTTACAGACAATTTCACTTCCATTTCATTTTACAGTTTGCAAACTTAAAGACTGCACCTTTGTCGTAGACTTTTTGTAGTTTTGTTTTTATTCTGCATAAAACGATGGCAATGTTAATTAAAATTAGTTTAGCGTCTAGTTCAAATATCTACTAACATTTCTAAATTATGTTTTGACTTATATCACGTAAAGTGAAAGGAGTTATAAAGTTATTTAATTTCGAAAACTATTCAAGAATATTATTAATATTTCAACATATATGAGGAAAATATTTTGAAAGTAATTAATTAAACAAATTCTTACTCAAACTTTTAATTTTGTGTGTGTTCTTTTATTTCATAAGAGAAACTGAATTTTCCTAACCACAGTGTTAATTGTTATTGTTAAAATACAATTCTTGATAAATTTCAGGAAAGTTCTGAATAATTGACTACTTTTTGAGTTACTTTACTCTTCTTTTTATATATGACAAAGTTTTCAGTGAATTATAAAAATAGAGTACGTTGATGTGGGAGGACAATTAATCAGTTGTAAATTTGGTGGAGGAATGCAGCGAGAAGAAAGGATTAGAGATGGGACTGAAGATACAGCGTGTCTTGTATCCTGGATGACCCATTTCACGATGCGATCAGTGGGTCACCTGCTCGCCCATAACTTATGCCCAACCGACAAATGTATAAATGCTAAACGGGTCATATAAATTATCACCCATCGGACTATTATATGCCATAGAGAAGAAACCTCAAGAAAACATTTATAAAATAAAATACACTATAAAAATAAAAAAAAACAAAATAATATAAAAATATATCGTAACACATTTTGATTTATTATTCATTACTAATATGTAGATATTTCCCCACAATTTTTTTCTCGTAAATATATTTCTACATTTTCAATTTAACAATCTTCTAATAAACTCCGACGATTTTAAATTAAAAAACAATAATTGCTAAGATTATCGGAAAAATATAGGTACCCTACTTTATTTTAAGGAAAAATTTAAATATTTTTGAAACGTGAACTGCTCCATGGAACACACGGAACACCGGTAGTTCGCCACTGATGAACTTGTTACAATTAAATTTAAAAACAAAATTGTTCCTTTCAAGAACTCGTCGATGAGGATCGTATCCGATGCAGTATACAATATAAAGTTTAATGCAAATATCGTTGTAAAATAAGATTCAATGTAATAAACCAAATATGACACTGAGCGGAATACAAAACTCGGCACTGTTTGTGTCACCACACTGTTACACTTCATTGATATGGAAATTAGTACAATAAGTCATATTTTTTAAAATAAAGTAGAAAAAGTATAATATGCAACTGGTGCAGAATCGTATGTGTTCAGTTTTAGATTTCGTTTTATGCCAAAACTTTTATTTCGGGTTATAACATTTTTTTCTAACATTTTTTTTTTCTTTTAGTTGTAAAAGATCGTTGTTCTTTGTTATAAAAGATGATGAATAGACAACACAACATTTAACAGAATCACGATGTAGAACAATAAGCGTACATCCCGTGCGCATTCATTACATATGTTTTCACATAATTTCATTTCATATTCATACGATAGTGGCACTAAATCATTGTAGTTTTTGGTGCGTAGGCTCACGCCATTTTTTTCTCGTGAATATCTTAGAGTCGCGTGATAGCAAAGCATAAATTTACAACCGGGAAAGTATGTTGTCTGTTAAGACGTCTTTCAACAAAGATTTAACAAATTAGTTCAATTAACTGTTCCTAATTACTGATTTAATTAATTGGTCACTTTACATTTGATTAATTGTGTGAAAGGAATTGTTAGCACTTTTATTAAATATTCTTATATTTTAAATATTATATTATTCTAGGCACGTACTGTCGTTCACACCTTAAAACTTTAAATTTAATAATGACCTAATCGCGGTGCCGACATTCCAAATTAAAAATACATATGTCCCAACAAATTTATCTTTGATACCGAATCCATTTATTTGTCAAATACTATTTATTACATTTACAATTATTAGAAATATTTCTGACACCGTTTAGCTAATGATTAGCGTTTATATTTCGCAAATTAGGTGTTTTGCGAAGGTATCATTATCATCCTAATTCATCTCGATAGTCTTGGAAGTTAGGAAGTTGTAAAATATTAGTGAAAAGATTTAAATGTTGATGTACGGATGTTAATTTATTTGTTAGATGTAAGTAGAATTTTTTTTCCATAGCAATATTAATATTGAACAACGAAGTGTTATAAAAACAATTGTCCTCCTTTTAGGGTAATTATTAAAATCACACTAATTTCATATACATTTGATCGTCTAAAAATACTTAAAATAAATAAATCTGAACTATCAAATGGTCCACATTTTACAAATACTTTTTTTTTAATATTAAAATATTTTTCATTAACATTGAAAGATGATAACCATTTGCTTTTACTAGTTGTAGTATGTTCTAAAATTAACTATTTTTTAAAATGTTAAAAAAGATGTTTTTAAATTTAATAGACTTAGTTTACTTTTAGTTTTAGCAAAAAAAATATAAAACCTTAAAATATACTTAAAATTAAGATTTAGTTCGGACATCTTAGTTTATATACAAGACAACTTCAGCTAAACAAACAGTCTACACTTGGTAACTGTATCTACTTCTATAAAAACAATGTTGTTTATTTTTGTGTCAATCTCTAATCACATGTTGCTGTACCGTGCTTCCTCTTATTACTCAATTAACAGCCGAACGGCCACGATCACGATTCAGAGGCACGCATGGCGATGGCGGCTTGAAAACCTTCCACGAGTGGTAATCTATTTCTGCAAAACACGATGTGTTGTAGATACAGCTATGGCCCAATTATACCGGCTTACCGACATCTGACATGAAACGTTTGGTCCAGACGCCAAAACAATGAATTCCACGCACAGCAAAACAACGTTCTCGTTTTAAATACTTCCAAAATATCATACATAACTATAAAAATAAAAAGTATTAATATATTTAAAAGTATAAAGCACAATACTTAATAATTTTTCAACAATTTATCATTAAATTAAATGCTTCATTAATAGTACACACAGAAGATGTAAAACATAACTAGTCAAATAATTTTCATTGTTGGCACTAATATAATATTAGTAGTTTTTTATGTCGCTGACTGTCACTGCACTTTTATCATAGTACATAGTTCTTTGTTTCGTTCAAGTAGCAAAGGTAAACGAAATATTTTTACTCCTAGGAGCATAAATTATAATTTCCTGTGAAATTAATTTTCTGCGGAATACATGGACCATTAAACTGATTTAATTGAAAAATTAAAAATTAATAATACGAAAAGACCACAATTTTCTCTTTTAACAAAATAAATATTTCTGAATGTATTGTTTTTCAAAAAACTACTTTAACCTACTCTTCCTATTGAATTATTATATCCTTATATACTCGTACTTCGTACATTGATTAGTAAAATGGCATATATTGCCACTGTCAAAATTCCTGACAGTCCATTATTAGCCTGAAAATTTTCAAAATATATTTCATATTAATAAATAACTAACTTGTAACTTATATGCAAATAACAAGTGCCTATAATTTTTAAATATTGAAAAACAAGGAGAGGTATTGAAATCTTGCTAAAAATCGGACAGTGGGTTTTCAATGGGAAAGTACGTCTATGGAACACGATTTTAATATTTTTACGATGACGTCTGTCCATGTGTGTGTGGATATAATAATAATATAACACTATGTCGTTAGTTAAAATTTTATAGGTCATTTATAAATTTATTACAACTGCCGTTAATCTGTCTACCTACGGAGATAAATGTTTTATATTTGACAGTGACAATTCTTAAAATAGATAGTGAAAATATTATAAAAATTAATATATTTCATTACTAGTATCTTAAATGATTGTATTGCCTCATCGAAATGGTAAGCAACGTGGCTATCCATATAATTACCGCGCAATTATTCAGTGTGTAATGACCTAAAAGAGACTAGGTCTAGACTGCTGCATTATTTATAGTATACAAGTAAAACATATTATGAACAAGTTAAACGTAAAACCATGTTCCTTCTAAAAATGTTGTGCCACTGCTCTAGACGTGATGAGATAATTCATTGCTATAAAATAGATATAGTATTGTAGGACGTCATTCGGTCAGTTTGTTATAAGCGCGTAGAAGAAAGGAACAATACAATGTGTAGTAACAGATTCCCGGTAGGTGTTTCGTCCTGCCGGACTTCACGCCAGGCTATAAATCTAGACGGCCGTGGCCCGCGGCCAAGCGGCGCGCTACGCCTCGACGCCGTGACGTCACACGCCACCGTCTTGCGAAATTAACTCATCGTAAACATGCGCCTCAATTACGTCCACTTGTACCACATACCAGCTGGCGGGAGGGCCCTCTATGATTTATACCAACACCGAAATGAATCTCATTACAAGAAGATTCTGGGATTAGGCTCTGCTTTCGGAGATCAAAGAAAAACTAAATAAAGCCATCTTCATTTACATCTATGTAATTATAAGCGTTTCCTTATACAACAAGACGAAGATGAATGCAGCTAGCCACCTACATAGCTTAGAGAAACACAATTTACACCAACAAAAAAAAACTAAACGAATTAGAAGGAACTTTTACTCTAGCTCAAGTTTCCAGTATCGTATCCCAGCCGACTAGATAGAAGCATACTCAATATAATTTTCCTTTAAATAGTAGGAGAAATTTACCTGGATTAACGTACTTAAAAATAAATATTTGCATTACATTGTACTATATGTTGTAGTTTATCTTTACAATAAGTGACAGAAAAATCATCCAATTAATCTTTTTTTTTCCGCCAGAGTTTATAGAAGATTATCCCTTCCGTTTCAAAATAAAAAGTCGCGGTTCTACTATATATCTTTTCAAGCAGTTTACATACAATACTAAAGGTGATCCAATTTGGGGTTCTGGATTTGTATTCTGAATATCGAAAAAAAAATAATGGACAATTTTTTTTCATCGATATAAAGTGTAGATGTAGGAGTTAAAGTTAAGTATGAAGTATGATGTAAACCAAATGCTTCCCATGACTTCGCAGATATGAAATTTTTCTTTTAGCAAAATTGTTCATAATGCTTTCGCCTAAATGCGGCTCTAAATCAGCAATTGCATATCTGATACTCCGTTCTAGGTTTGGAATTGTAATTTAATTGTTTTGTTAATATACCCTTACTTTTGAGTATCCCCAGAAAAAAAAGTCTAATGGGGTTATATTGCAAGATCTTAGTGACCAATTAATGTCACCCCTTTGCGAGATAACATGACCAGCAAACTTGGTTTCAAGTAAAGTGCCTGTTTCATGTGCTGTGTGCTATGTGGCTAAATTTCAAGTTCAAATTCAAGTTGTTCGTATTATTGAAAAGAATCCTTAGGAATGTCTCCATAGCGAACACTATTGACAGTAACAGCGATACCATTTTTGTCCGCAAAAAATACAAGCCAATGGTTCCTTCCTGTCCATAGCAAGCAATATTTTCATCTCAACGGTCTCACCGTTGATATTGGACTTTTAGTTTGTTAATAAACTAATAACATTACCTCAAACTTATGTATGAGATTACTTGCACATTATTACGTCCAAACATTAGATTGAAAGTTAGAAAAAGAAGTATAAAATGTTAGGAGATGTAAGATTTGTAGTAGTTTGTTGGGGAGATAATCTAAGTCGTTTCTCTGTTCGTAGGTACAGTGAACGCGAACGGCGAAACGAAACGCCAGAGGACATCCTACACCCGCTACCAGACGCTGGAGCTGGAGAAGGAGTTCCACTTCAACCGGTACCTGACGCGGCGGCGGCGCATCGAGATCGCGCACGCGCTGTGCCTCACGGAGCGCCAGATCAAGATCTGGTTCCAGAACCGCCGCATGAAGTGGAAGAAGGAGCATAAGATGGCCAGTATGAATATCGTTCCATACCACATGTCACCCTACGGACACCCGTACCAGTTCGATTTGCATCCGAGTCAGTTCGCGCACTTGGCTACCTGAACGCAGTTCCCGGCGCTGTAGTCCGCTAGCGGCCTCTAGACGCTCCTAGCGGGCGCAGATGACATTCTTGCTCTGCTTCACACCACACACACACACATAGTCAATTACAACCAGGACCCTTACAGCAACTTAGAAAGTGCAATGAATCTTAGATTATACATCACTAGATACAGATTTACCTACATTGTACGTGTTAAATTTTTGACCATACTTAAATACACCCAGGTAATTACTACCAAAATTATACCAGAACCCTTACAGTAACTTAGAAAGTGTGATGAATCTTAGATCACATATCACTAGATATAGACTTGCCTACTTTGTACGTCTTAAATTTCTTTGCCAACGTAGAAGGATGGATGTATTGTTTCCATCTGTTTTTGGAAGCGGAATTATGAATTAATCATCAAATTTAAAACCCATCATGGCATATCTGACATTGTAGACAATTGTCAATATGCTTTGAACTTACTTTGGAGGAATTAAGAATTACTTTATAAGTTAGATGTAGAGCTTCAATCTTTCGGAAAACTAAAAGAAAAAATCTATAACTTCAAATACGTGCTACTTAAGGTCGTATTGATTTGAGACTTTTAAGTAACCTAGTAGATTAATTTTGTTTACCTACTTGGTACATTTGAAGTAATCCAGAACTAATCTCGAACTAATCCAACTCACCTAGCTATTTTGCTAGGTAGGTGAGTTGAACCTGTTTTTTATCATTGTTTAAACATTGGTTTATCTTTCTATATGTGTCAGAAGTTGTATCTTTTGAATTAAAACGGAAAACTAAAATAAATATCATCTCTAAATAATTATAATTTATCGCTTAAAATTTTCACCAAATGTGAAATTTGGTTGCTAATTTGGTACCAAAACGGGTAAGTTCATCAGGATCAGTTTAGAGTTGTATTAAAATTTCCCAAATAAATACGGCCATAAACATATATGCTAATGACATAAAAAATGTTTTACATACAATGTCACCAGCTCTTGTAATAATAGATGATTATGTTTGAGTTTGTAATGCAAGCAAGTTAGATATGTGCATTGAATAATTCCGCCTCATATAAAAGAGGAAAATATGTTTTGTCCTATGTTTGACCAAAAACTGACCTGTCTTACGTATCTAGTGATATATGATTTAAGATATGAATTCAATTGGTGTCAAAAAAAAACACCCTCCTAATTATTTGTCCTACGTAAAGATGTGGCAACAGTTATTTGCAAGTTTAAAAATATCCTATTTGATTCTAAATGTCCTATTCTATTGAGATCCAACGCTAGAATAGCACTTTCATATGGAATATATACCAAATTGAGACCGATATGTATTCAATTCGTTCTCGTATTCTTACTTTTACAATAGGGGCCCTAGTTATTTATAAGTTGCTAGTTATTTTGCATAAACCAATAATAACACAGTTATTTATTATTATTGCCATTGTAGAAAAACATGTTCTTATTGGTTTCGTGCCATTGGAAGAGATACACAACTATTTGATTTTACAAAAAAAAATGAAAATGTATATTAATTTCTATTATATAGAATGAAAATTTTTAAATGTGATATTAATTTTAACAAAATAAATTTTACAATTGAAAAAAAAGGTATAAAAATAAATTAAACTAGTATATACTGCCTTGAAATTAAGTGCGTATATTTTCTATTGTTTCTATTAAAATGATATCATTATTGTCCTGTTGCCAACTAAACAAATACATACCAACTGCCAGTTTAAAAAACCAACACAAATCTTATTTAATGAAGCAGAATACGAATGTCATTTGTCCAACAAACTGAAGTATATATTTACATTATATTGAAATATTATTCAATTTATGATACCTCCATAATGTATAAATAAAATTTGACAAATCTCAAAAGAATGTTTAATAACTGGAAATAGAGGATATATTTATTCTAATGTTATTTTCGATCGAACGGATTAGAGTCAGTCGTTCATTGAGTTATATTTTAGTCGAACGTAAATATATCGTCAGTTCGTAAATAAAACAGCGCCACCTGATTTATTGCCAAAATATTTGGATTTTGATAGAGTGCGTTCTTATAAACTCCTAAGACACAACTAAAAGATTACTAAATTAAGGGGTGCCTACGCAAATTATTTCTCTACGAATCTTTCAACACGTAGTTTTTTCTAATGCTGGATTGTGAATTTCAACTTTATGCCAAAAATATATAGAATTGACATTCTACAATCAATTCAATGTTACATTTTAAAAGCATTTTAAAGAAAAATATAAATAAATATTTACTTTAGCAATATGTCAATACCATTCTTATTTTATTTTACTTGTTAATTTGGACTAATTTTGATTACAATTACGAACTTTTTTGGTAGAGTGGTCTAAATATTTTTTTTCTTCTTAAATAAAATATTATTCAAAAATATTAAAACCAGTTTTGTAAATATCTAGGTAACGTCTAAAAGCAATCCTGGCATTTGAAAAACTGTGTGGCTTCTAGATTCGTTAAAAAATTATCGCGTTTGGTCACCCAAATTAAGTTTAGATTAATACAACCAGTACTAAATGTGCAATTTTCTGACTTCGGTTTGTGAAACAATAAATTTGTTGTGATTCTAATCACGTGTTCATCCTAAAGTTAAGCAATTCACTCAATTGTGTAACTCTAAGTTATTCTGTGTTATTTTCTACACGATTTTTATTAACAAATGAAATCGCACTTGTTAAATTCAGTATTTTAAGCACGCACAAAAAGAGTTTAAGCAATTTCTTAAACGTGAACGTCACTAGATCAATCAAAATTACAAAATTTTGCTATGCAAAAAATGACCTTAATTAGGATTTAAAAACTAGTGACATAATTTTTTGAAAACGTTTTTTGGACACAATAAATTATTATTAAGTCGATTTTGATTGGTCTGCACGTGGCGATTTATGGAACCGAAAAGACTTTCGATAATCAGATTTATTCAACTGTTTGGTTATTTATTTACACTTGGAATAATCAGAAGAAATGGCGTTGTACTATTTAAAAACCAGATTCTTAAAAAAAGATTAGCCACTAACTCGGGTTAGTTATATTCCTTGTAACATCCTGAAATGCCAAACTAACTCCAGTCCCAATAAAAACAATTAAGTATATTATATAGTTCCAAAGATAACTTCACTAGTTTGGTGAAATTAGCAATATTTACAGATGATTATCTATTATTAAAAATATATATATTAAAAAAAGTGCAGGCGTAATCAAAGTATTTCACTTCTAGGTTGTCAAATATCAACACAAATCTTCCCCTGTATCAATTAGAAATGCTGATAATCATGTACAAATATTGGTAATTTCACCAAACTAGAGTTATCTTTGGAACTAAATAATATACTGCATTTTTTCATGAATTGGGACTGGAGTTAGTTTGACATTTCAGAATGTTAACAAGGGATATAAATAATCCGGATTAGTGGCTAATTTTTTTAAGAATCTGGGTGTTAATTTCTAAAATATTTGGTGCAATATTTTAATAATTACCAACGTACTAACCGGCGACAAGTACAATTGATTACGTCCAACGAAAGTGAATAAAATTGAAGGTTAATAATGTGATTGTAGAACGTTGTCTTTTCGGTGGCCGTACCCTAGTGATGTACCTTCGTTTTTACTCATTTCTGAAACAAATTCGGAATAATACAGGGATCGTATTAGGAGCCTGACACCTACTCTGAATGTAACTTTAATTGAATGTTCCTCTGTGCGTTGATTTGCTGTTGTTCTGTTATGCGTGTTCATGTATAAATCCTGTACATAGGTTATGATTTTGTAGATCGTGATATAATTTAATTTAGGTTTTTATTTTGTTGTGTTAGTTCAGTTGATAGACTAGAGATGATGTTAGCTCTCTATTTATTCTAGCTGTAAGACTTAGTGTTAAATATATTTAAAGTACATAGTAATTATAAGAGTGAGTGCGTTTAAAAAGAGAGCTAAGATCGTGTATAAAATCTAAATATAATATATATGTGTCGTATGACCACTTATTCCATGTAATGTTAATCAAGATTTTAAATAATATTAAAGGAACTTAAACGTTTACCAGTCTATTATTTACTAAATTGCCTGCCTTTGATAGTTTCACTTCTATAATATATAGACTGGGAATACTTACTTCAGAGAAATTACAAAACTAAACGTAACTGTTAAGTAATACCATAACTCATAGATTACTGGTTTTACATGTACTTGAAACTTTTTCCCGTGTTACAAAATAAATGTACCAATAAGACACAGTGTTATTTAAAAATTTGGTCTTTAAAATCATGGGATTCAGCAGGCCAACACTTTTGAATGCTTTAATTTCTGACCCACTGAAACCAGATCACAATCCGAAGCACTTAAATCTGCTTCAGAAAATGGTCTAATTTCAGCAGGCCAAGAATTAAAGCAAACACTTTTGAATGCTTTAATTCCTGACCTACTGAAACCAGATCACAATCCAGACCAGCCAAATCTGCTCCGGAATGTGCTCTAATTTCAGGAGGCCAAGAATTAGGGTAAACACTTTGGAATGCTCTAATTCTTGACCCACTGAAACCAGAGCAGCCAAATATACTCCATTAAATATTTATTACTATAAATCGCCAATATTGTGTCTTCAATAAAATTGCTGAAATCTCGCCGCTGAAGTCAACAATACCCTTAACTATAAACGCAATTGTAGTAATGACCTTAAAATTTTGAAGATTAATTGAATCCAATTTCAATTGATATTTCCTTCAAAAAAATTTATTCAATCAGGTTGTAGTATTTTTTTAATTTCGAATATCAATAACTGCAATGCACCTGTGCATAAACTGAATATATTTGACATTTATCGAGTATTTTAATGTCAATAGCTGAAATATAATATAATAATATAAACCATAAAATATTTTTAATAAAAATAAATAGGTTTTGTAATTTCTCTAAATAGTATAGTATGAAACCCTTCCCAGTCTATGGGCTAAGTATGATTCATAACAAAATTTTGCATCCATCAAAAGTATAAAAAATTTGAAATGCAAAATGTAATGTGCTTATGTTACAGACGCCTGCAGCTTGCAATTTCGGACTAATATCGGTTTGAATGTTTTGTTTTGTTGGACGGAATGCGCGTCAGTATCTGTAGCTATTGTTTGCTGTATGTAGCATGCATGTCCTGTCCATTCCCCATGTCCGGCACCCAACGTGATCCGCGCGTGAATGTTAGCCTAACGCGGAGAATTCACGTAATATCAAACCGAAGATCAGGACACAATGGTATACACTTTTTGTAGCACGGATGAATTCATTTCTGATATATGCGCACACACATTTGTTTATCTTCACTTTGTTTACGGAAACTGCTCAAACTAAATTTCAAACTGATGATTGACTCATATGTAAATAAATTTGAATTGTATAATTTTATTTATTTCTATAAATGCCATATGATATTTTAAAAATAGTTTTTTTTTTTTTTATTTCAATAATATTCATTTAAACCAATTAGAGTTTTGCCAATATATTTTTTATATCATAAATTTAACAGATCATTTTGATTCATAAATTTATAACAGTTTTCATAAGCAAATTGATATATTTATGAAATATACTAAAACAAATACTTCGTCACAGTGTAAAAAAAGTTTATAGAATATATTAAATGAATTCATCCGTGTTTTGATAATTTAATAATATGGTATTTACTTTGTGAATGGTTCGGATGTATAATAATATAAAATATACAGATTAACAAAACTATCAAATATAATTTACACTTAATAATATACATTATTGTAAAATATATACAACTTTTTAGAACTTCAACATAAAGTATTGTGAATTTTCAATTTTTTTTCAAAATATCAATAAAACCAAATTTTGAAACTGCTGTGTCTATTTCAATATTATTAACGATTTTTAAAAATTATATGTCCAAAAATGTATATATCTATTACTATGCAAATATACTTTTTTCACACATTACCGTGATTACATGTTACTCGTTGGATGCAGAATTCAAAATGCGATTAAAAGTCTTGTCTTGCGAAATATTTTCTGCAATAAATTTTTCAAACACATTCTAATTACATTTTTAAAACTCAGTCGTGACCATACAATACATTTTGTAAATTTTTTTTTGTATAATGTATGTTATACCGTGAGTTTATTTTAAAGTGAAACATAGGATTTCTTATAGCTGTGGTTACAACTTTGATTGACATCAATGTATTAGAACGTTCAATTTAAAATGAAACATAGCAGATATAATATTTAAGTTAGGCAATAATAAAACTCATTTATAATATTTGTAATTTGGGCACATGTCTAGAATGATTTTAAATTTTAATTCTTTAATTATTATACATATCATCATTAAATAATATTGTTTTTAAAGATTCCCAGTTTTAAAAAAATAAGTATTGTAAGATCAGGAGACCTAGCGGGTTATTCTATTTGTCCACCATGTCCATTCCAATGCCGTGGACATGTGTTGCGTAAAAAAAATTGACAACTTATGTTTCGCTTTAAAGTGAACGCTTTGTTACATTGCTGTCAATCAAATGTGAAGTCGTAACCATAAATACGGCAAATCCTATGTTTTACCTTAAAATAAACTGACAGTATTTTTAACAAAAATTATAAATTTTTAATGTGGTCTGTATATTTTGAACATATACTACAATAAAAGAATATAAACATTCTGGAGTTCAGTCAGTTTATTGGGATTTACTACGTCTCCTACCGGTTTCGACCCCTCTTGGGTCTTCCTCAGGCAAACCGGTAGGATACGTAGTAAATCCCAATAGAGTGAGTGAACTCCAGAAGGTTTATATTCTTTCATATATCCACTGTCAAGAAGTTCCCATTCCTATATACTACAATGTCTCCATTCCATCATTAACCTATCAATGGTTTCAGATTTCCACCTGGCGTCGCTGCAAGACGAAGGCTACGCGTTCCACCAGGCCATGGGCATGGGCGGCATGGGGCCCATGCAGCGCGGCCTGTACGCGTGCGGCAGCCCGTACAGCTAGCCCTGGGCCTCCTACAACGGGGACTGCGGCCCTTCGTAGGCGCATCGGATAGCGCAGTCCCCGGGCCGCTGGCCCCGCGAGTCTCGCCGAGACGCGCGGGGCCAGCGGTGAGAGTGTCAGTGTACAGTGGACAGACTATGCAAGAGTTGGAGGGGGGGTTAAATCGGAGGGGTTACAGTGATTAGTTATGGGTCAATAAATAATGATGTATGGATACAATCAAAAACCATATTTTAAATTTATAGAAAATTAGTTACTGTAATAGTGTGTTATGATACAAGTGTATAAAGTAGCCTTCAAAGCACGCAATGACATATTTATAACTGGAATTAAAGCTGACATAGAACGTAATAGTGTATTACCACAGAATAGTTACATACAGAAGCGACACTCCGTGTCGGTACCTTTCTTGTTACCCTATTCAGTTCTATGATCATGAAGCATTGTGTAGACCTATAAATTTGTTGCCTTTCCCTATCTCTCACTAAGATGTGAGGAAACTTTCCGATTTTAAATAATGAGCCCTTTAAATTTGTTCACATTCCCCATCTCTCTCTAATTTTCGTTTCTCTGTCTTACTGTCGCTTCTGTATAGACCTATTCTGTAGTATTACATTTTAAGAGTTGTAAGATGCATATTACACACGAAGTGGAAAAGTAATACAAGTGCCGTGAACTACTCCAAAACTATACTACATAGAACATTTCTTCTTTATTTCTTCATTAGTCCTACAGAGGAATTCACCATTAGACCATTAATTAATGATCAACTGATTCAAGAATCAAGCTGATCCGTTGATCAACATTTGTTCTAATTCACCAATATGATTCACAGTTTCTGATAATTGACAGTTCATATAATTTTACGAGTGTGAATCAGGGTTGGCCTGATGTCAAAACGTCAAAAGAGGATCAAATCAAATGTTCTAAGCATGAGGACTGGAATACGATGGAATAGTTGATCATAGATTTTTTTTAATGGTAAATTGAATTGATTCATGGATCAGAGTTGATCAGTGGATCAAGCCTTCATTAAAAATTGTGAATTCGGTCGTTAATGTTTCAAATTAATTATTATTTATAATGTAATATAATTAAATTGTCATGTCAGTTATTAATCAGCCTTAAATGCATAACTAGAACTCTTATACACATGTATCATAAGTACACTATTTTTTTATTAGTGCACTTATAACACAAAGCAGAATTTCAATTAAATCAATTTGTTGTATTTCATTGATGTTTTATCATCATATTATTAATTATTATGAAAATGGTCACAAATAAAAATCAATAATATTTCTGGTTGTGAGCGAATTAGTAGTTGGTACAAAATGGAACATAATAAATCATTATTTATTGTTTCATTTTGACCTTTCGGACACCATCACATTATTATGTGGGTTATTTAATTTTTATAGTCAGAAATTTTTGTTCAAAATTATTATAAATTATTTTTAAAATATCGGGAATTTTGCTTCATTTTAAAAAAGGAAACTTAATTTAATAATTTTGAACTCACAAAAACCAGTAATTTTCACAAATTTAAACCGTAATCAATTTTACAGAGTAATCTGTACCTACATTGCATCATATATTTTTAATATAAATGGAAAATAATTTTACTGAATTTTTCCTCCATTACGTCAATTTCCTAGAAATATTTGTTTTAATATTAAGAAACTTGTTTTATGTTTTCTAATTTGTAAAAATATGTGGCCATTTAATATAAGTAATATTTTTCTTCACAATATGGTAAATAATACGTCTACCAAATGACATATAACTAATCACTGTACTTAATTTGTTACTAAATATTCTTTCACGTTTATTTTGTTATAACTTTATAAATTAATTGTACATTTAGTTTTTAAAAATACTTATTTAGTTCCGTCGATGTGAAAATGAATTGTAATATTTTATTATTAATAAAATATATTGCTTTAAAATAATAAAATGTTACAAACTTTCTCTGATAAAAAAGAAAATGTAATATATAACGTTTTTCTGTATATTTGAAAACAGTGTATCAATCTAATTATTACGAAGTTTATTTGAAAATAGTTATTTACGCAACTAGTATGTAAAGTATTTTACACACGAGTTGCATGTAACATTTTTCCTACAATCGACATATTAATAAAAATTAATTTCAAAAGTAAATGAAACCATTGATGTGTTTACGTTGCGTAGAAACGGCTACCTTTCACGCACTAGTGCATGAAGAGTACTTTTCATGCACTAGTGCATGAACTCTATGCCTGGTTGTAGGAAAATTTATTTATTAACATCAAAATATTAAGCTAAACACAAAAGCGTTGCATAATTTGTCGCTGTACCATAAATATTGTTCGTTATTCACTATTTTTTAAGAAAAACTTCTTTATTTTTATGTGGTACAAGATAAATCCCATCATATTTAGCGAGACAGATAATAATAACAGAAATCTGTCATAAAATTGGCTAGAAACTACAATAATTTATATTACAGTTGCAATGAAACAATCATTTTTTGTATGAAAATTCTACAATACAAATGATAATATAGTAATAATAAACCTGTAAATAATTAGATTGATATCTGTCAAGTACAACAAGTATATTAAGTTTGAATTGTGACAATAATATTATTAAACTTATTAACTATTATTTTGTAGTAACGAAAGTGCAATATGTATAGAAGGAATGACAATTCTTGCAAAGTCCACGAACATACACTATATTTCAAATACATTATATTCTCAATTTATCTCAGAGCAAAAAGTATTACGTATGATTGAACCACAATTGAATCCTTTACTACTAGTTCATTGTTTCTCAAACTTTTGCAAAAGAATGATTATTCATATAGCTTAAATAAGGTTCCTCAATAAAAGAATGGTTCTGCTATTTTGAGAAGTAGTGAACTAGTATTTTTCTTGCGACGTTTTGATTTGGTAGTACTGTAACTGCAATAAGATCAGTGTGTGTAAAATCATACATTTTTGCTCACAAGTACCACAAATACTATAACAGATTGTGATTAAACATAAATACTATTTATTGTAGGTGTTGTATATAAAATTATTACAAAATGTAAATAGTAGCGATCTAATTATCGTGTGAATGGTGTAGATCGAATAGTGTAAATAATGATGTATGTATAAAGTGAAAGCATTTTATAGAATACTCATTTGATTGATAATTCAAGTATTTATGTACAAAATAAGGCTTAACTTTTCCAAATTGTCACTTTGATCACGTGTACATTTTGAAGTTGCATTGCGTGTGTACCATGTTTGAGTCACGAGATATTATAAGTACCTACATGTAACATACTGTAAGAGATATGAAAAGTTGGTGAATTCAGTATTACAAAAAACATTAAACACTTTTTCAATTTTTTATTACTTTGTCGGTACTACGAATTATGTTGTTAATTTATGTTAATATTTTAAATTTTAAATTTATTTACACAAGATGTGTAAAATGAGTCAGTTTTGGGGCTTACAAAAGAAAATGTCAAATGGTTTTAATGAAACTGGTTCTCAATTAATTTTGTTTACGATCAGTCTGAGAAATCTAATATCTTCAATACTTTTGTCAAAAAAAAGTCATATGTCGCTAATATTACAGCTATCATGAAAACAACATTTAGATTTTTTATTCTACTATAATAATGCAGATCAAACATATAAATATATGATAACAGTAAACCTGGTTAAAATTTATGTTCGGTTTCCAAACAAAATTTTAAGTGTACTTTTACTGAAAGTATGTTTTGCACATTTATTTGACAATTATTCTATAAAAATATAAATATAACGTTTCATTTACTTTCTTAAAAGGTGAATCCGCTATATGTATTTAAATTTTGTATGAAAAATTCACTATAAGTATAACGTTCTTTATATTATGACTAGTTAACGATGGACTTCATTTAAAAATTTACATTTACGAATTTTAAGTTGGAAAAAAAATAAACTACGCGAATCTCCATATACCGGTCCATATTTTATTATTTAAAAAATGTAGATGTAACACTTAGGTACATTTCGAAATATGGCCAACCAATCAAATCGCTATATTTCTAACAAGGTTTTGTTTGATTATGGCATTCATCATAAACCACAGTATGAAATTAAAATTAAACTAAATTTCTATTTGTAAATTTGTAAATTAAATACAACCAAGAGTAGTTAAATCAGTGTTGGTATAAAAATATTCTACAGCTTTTTTATAAAATTGTTTTAAATTATTTCTTTATAAATAGATCGTTTGCAATTTCAAATTTAAGCTTTTTGACTTTTTAGTTTGTTATATGCCTCATATTTTATTTTAATTGTATTTATTATAAGTAGTTTCTTTCTGTTTAAAACTACGTTGAATTTTTGTTATATTTAAATAAAATACTGTACAAGTGATTGAAATTTAAAATCAAAAATGAATATAAAAGTTTCATCAAATTATATTTTACTAAAAATAGGTAATTTTAAAATTTTACGTTACCCTTGTGTTTTGATTTTTATAGCTATATTTGTATAAAGATTAAAAGCTAAACATTAAATTGCTTATTTCTATTCACAGATTTATAGAATGATATAGTAAATACGAGTATGTATTGACATAATTTGATTATTACATTTATTTTCACATTATTTTATTTTTTACTTAAAGTACCTACATATAATGTATGATTTGTAACAATAGAATATACTAAAGAATTTCACCTATTTCATCTAATTGTTTGTTAAGTGAAGAAAATAGCAATTTGCAGAGCAAACGTTATTTTCTCTTGAATGTCTTATATAAGGAAGTTTTTGTAAAGAGGGAGCATCACATTCTGCAATAAGATCGTACATCTAGCATATGTAACATTGTGTGAGAATGTTCTAGTATGTTGTGTACGTCGTTAGCTCAGAGATGATTATTTTAATGTTTACAGATTTGTTTCGAATGTTTATTATTTATAAATTTGTAACTCTGCTACTGGAGACAAACCTATAGTTTTTAGAAATATAAATCCTAAATACTAATTGTTGTAATTGTCCACGCAAAAATATACGTATTAAAAAAATACTTTGCTTCATTTTTTTCCTAACTCCTATATTTTATTTTGTTTACAAAATAATAAAAAAATATGTATCAACTTATTTATAAAAAAATACACGCAAGCAAGATTTTTATCGGACAGCATTTAAATTTTATATTTTTCCTTTTTATAAAAACCAAACAGTAAATATTAAGTGAAACGTTGTTGTCAAAAAATACAATAGCTATCAGAGTTTATTAGTTATTAATATAATTTTGTAACCTTTATTTATATGAGTAAAGTGTTAAAAGTTAAAGTTAAAAATATATTTATTAAATAACGACAAAAATTTCAAATACTCTGATTTGTTGAAAATAAGAAAAATTAAAAGATTAGTAATACACACTAATCATACATTTATTCATAGACTACAGTATTTATTTATTTTCGCAATATATGAAAATTTATTTTCACTAAATATTTATTTCTACTTCACATGTCGGTGATCTCAATTGCGGGTATTTAATCTCGAACCTTCTGGACTCTAGAGTCTTCCGGATTATATAAAATTTTCGAACAATAGCGGCCTCGCTCTTATTTCACTTGATCTATTAATGAGAATACCTGTCCAGAAAGGTCGTCCGCGATGAATCATCGGTAATGAGTCATGCTCGATACAATATAATATTAAATATTATCAAGATACTAAAATGAATATAAAGCTTTTCCGAGATGAAATCAAAAATAATATTAATAATATAAAGACACTTCAGTTCAGATAAAAACAATATATTTGTAATTCAAGTCATTGAAAAAAATCTACATTTCTGTATAAAAATCATCATCAAAATGTAAATTACTACTCCGAATGCATTTAAACTACATATAGTAGCAATGCACATTTCTAAACTAACTCAGGGATACCCTTATAAACTCCTCGATTGCATATTAGTGTTGCGTTTACACTCGATGACACTTTATTTAAACATGTATAACATTAAAAGGATGTTTTACTATATTCACATTACCGAGATCCGTTATATAAAGGTTCTGCTGTAATATAGTAATAGCTTTTGTGTATTTTGGTTATATTTTCCGCATTCAAACCATAAAACCATGAACACTTAAAAGGTTTACACTTACACATATTAAAATGATCATGTTATTTATTAGAGAAATTTACTGAAATATTGAATTATTTCCTACTGCATTGCTTCGACTTGTTTTTGCTCTATTCACAACAATCAAAAAAGTATCCAAATAGTAGTGAGGTTGAGGATTTTTCCCTGTAGCTGTCTGGCAGGTAGTAGTGCATATCAGGGTAACATTAGGCGATGGACACTACGCGGTGATGGATCGAGTGTAGTGCTTGCAACAATTAATCTCTACATGTGATTCAGATAGAGCCGCGGGACCGCCGGAGCGCATTGTTTCTCTGTCGGGCCCTGCTGTACCGGCTTCGCTAATGTGTGGGACGGAGGTAGATGGCACTGCCAAACAATTGCACCCTTCCCAATTCGACTTAGGAAAATAGTTTATCACAATAACTAAAAATTTTGTAGGTTTCTAAAATTATTGAAAGTCTAAGAAATATTGACTATAAGTGATCACAAAACAATTGGATCTTATGAAAAGTTGGTAACCATAATAAAAAATAAATAGTTTATATAGGTTTGCATAGAATAGTATATAGGATACAAATTATGTAGAAGACAAACCAGAGAGATTTCCAAGTTTTATTGTTCAGTATTTTACTTTGTACGTATTTTCGCAGAAAAGTTTCTAATACGGCAGATGAAAAGAAAATTAAAAATTACAGAAAATTGACGGCGCATTTGACTTCATCTATACCGCTGAGAACATACCTTAGAGTATAGAAACTACTACAAAAGGAGAGTGAGCAGAACTTAGTGAAGCCAAATTTCATCAACCTATAGGTAACTGTCATCCGCCATTTCTGTAGGAGCCAGGAGCCACGCTTTCATTTCTTATATGCAGCGCAAGTAACCGAAAAAAATACTGGTTAACGGTAAACTCATATTGAGAACGTGATAATAATAACGGTTTTAGTTCGAAAACAGGTTTTTGAAAATTGAAAACCGGTTTATATATGGGTTAATAAAAAAATAATTAAATAATAAAATAATTACAAAACATTAAATAAAAATAATAAATTACCATATGAAAAAATATAACAAATAAAGGAATAAAATTTAATTCATAGAAAGTCATATTGTACATATATTATGGACGAATGAAAAGCGATCATCTTTCAAGCTGCATTACAAGGTGAAACACGATTATTCACAAAAATCCCCATGAAACTTTCAAAGAAACGTAGGTCATTTTTCAATTACAAACTTGCCTAAAGATGATCAAGGGACTTTCTACTTTTATGACTACAATAAAATGTAAATTTTAAAATGTCATGCGTCATATTCAAGTGCAAATAGATAACACAGATATAGAAAATATTTTAAAAATCGCGCTAAAATAACGGTTAATGTTTGCTAAAACCGATTTTTTTTTGGTTCACGGTTATCGGTATTCAGCCTTAAAAATATCGGTTAAAATTCCGGTTAATGTTCGCAATTTTCGTTTAGAATATTGATTACCGGTTTTTATTTACCGCTTACATGCCCAGGCGGCTTTGGGTTGGGAAAAACTGAACATCGAGTTATATCTGTCGCAGAGTTGTCTGCCATTTTTGTAGGAACCACTTGAAAACGCCTTCCGCGCCCTAGCTTCATTCCTCTCAAGAAGTGGGTTACTACGCTCTTTATAGTAGTTTCTAGTTTTATTTTTAGAACGTACTAGAAAAAACTGTTATCTGAAATTTGTAATGATCTCTTTGATTTGATTGTAGTGGGATAGAATAAGAAAGGCCTCACTGCACCTTGACAAAAGTAGATGAATGAGAAAGACACAGAAAACTGATAGAGAATTAATGTTTTAGTGTTGATATTCCAGACAATTCATTATAAATACTGAATGCCTGCATGTCTGTTCCTTCTACCTCAGCCGAGCTATAGTAGGCAGAAGGTAGGTGCTGTTTATATTGATCACATACAATATTCTTTTGTCGTTCTTGCATATATTACATTATTAATGATGCCTTTTTCTTTCTTCATGCATATATATGAACATTACTCATAAACAAACAATAAGAAAACAACTGAAAACCATATGATCATTAGTTCATTATCAAAATATATTTAAATTCAATTAGTACAATAAAAATAGATTAATGCTTGTTGATATCAAAATCAACTTTGTATATTTAAAAACTAATTTATATAAATTTACAGACAAATCATCCTTTTTATGAAATTAGAATCAGTGATCAGATAAGATTTCATTTGTTGTACTTTTAATCAGTTAATGCAAAACATGCAATATAGTACTTAAAACTCATTTATGTTCCATATAAAAACTATTTTTATCTTAACAATACCATTTAACAACCCATTTTTAATTTTGTTAATTAAAAATTACAAAATTAATAAACTAAACCAAGGAAGCAGAAAATATATATTCCATCCTGTAACCAGCGCCACGTATTCAAGCGGCAAAAGCCTAAACTTTAATGGATTCTTGAAACGGCGTTTAGTAGCGAGAAACTCTGCCACACAGTTTGAAGTTTAGCCTTCAACCAGCAGATGGCAGCAGATATGCTAGCAGGAATAGCAGGATTTTAGTCGGTTGGTAAAGAATTATTTCAATTCTGATTGCGCATTAATAAAAACATATTGATTATTGGGAACAGAGAAAAATATTAATGAAATTAATAAAAAACAATTGATGATATTTTTTGGAATAAAATTATTGTTACTTTTATAATTTTAAGAATTTCAAAATATTACAAATTTAACATTTATATATTTGCCAGTAATTTATATTTATACCGTAATGATTTACAATTTTGACCCGCCCAGAATTCGAATGCGATTTGCAATAAAATATATTATATATTAATACTATTTCACAATATATTCTATACTGGTAATTATTTACTAAATTATGTTAAAACAATAAATTACTTTTAGTACCAATGCACATATTACTATTAAAATTAAAAATGCAGTTTCTAATGCCATAATTGTTGATAAATAATGGTACCTAACGAATTACAAAAGATGGAAATGGAACAAATATTTGCAAAGTACATTGGAATCAGATTTTTATTTTTTATGAGTACATTTTAATATTAATACACATTATTTTAAATATGTTTTTAATGGCCTACAGGAAAATTAAATTTTGGTATGAACGGTAAGGAATTTTGATCTCAATCAATTATTGTCGATTGGTCAATTTTCCATATTGCTCTTAATATTTAATCTACTATAAAATATGTTTTTTTTGTTCACATTTAAGTGAAGAACCACATTGTCAATGTACCTCCTGAACCAAAAATGTGGGTAAAACGGTGGAACCAAAGACACGCTTGTACACGCAACACCTGGTTTGGGAAGCATAAGCTACAACTAGATTAACTGTTCTCAATGGAGACCTAAACAATTTTTTTTTTATTTTTTTTTGTGAAAGAACAAAATGAAATAAGAATATTAGTGAAAACGTAATAGAAATTTTTTCGTAACAAGTGAGATTTCAATTTTTACAGTGAAAATTTTAGGCTGAGAGACGTTATATGTTTTCGCCAGAAATGAACAAACTGTTAATTGTATATGGTATAGGTTATTTTTATATTCTTATAGCTAAAATATGTTAATATATAAATTAATATGTATATGAATGAAATAGTATATTATACACCAAAGTTGAGAAGACCCTCATTATTGAGCGAGCGCCAAATTGTGTCCCAAGGTGCGAAGCAACCGAGGGACATAAGGCATGTCCCAATAAAATTTAATGTCTTATAGCTGGCAAATTTAAATAAAATATTTTCACTAATACTCATTAATGAATGTAATTTTCATATTCAATTGCAAAATGATAATAATTTGTCAATGGTTTAGAATCCGATTGAAGTGAAATTATATTTTTGCAATTCATATGAAAGAAAAACAGGTGATGTCATAATCATAATTCGTTCGTTTTACTTATTGCATCTAATTTTCCAGTGGCCTACTTTTCCGTAAACATCACTCTCTCGGCGAAATTCATTCATAACTCAATTAAAAGTAATTAAAAATAATAACAGTTTATACCGGGTGATGACACATAGTGCTTGCATCGGAGAGAGAGGGAGTGATGAAATGAGCGAGACAGCGCTGTGGGACTCGTTCGGCCATTATAAAAAAGGCGGTGATGATTTCAGTCCCTTGACAGCTGGGTCCGACCCGGGATCAAATCTGACATCTGCAACAAGGGTCCGACCCCTCGCGTCTCGCAAGGCTAGGGGAGCTGCACAAGGAACTACAGCACCAGTGGTTCTCAATTAGATTTGCAACAGGACAAACATTAGATAAGCGTTGATGAATCACTAGCTTCATTTGTAACTTCTGCTGTCTCTAGGAACACTGGTTGTGGCTTCGTCAGGGACCCATGGTTGAAGTCCGCTAAGGATCATTACTAACACTTTAAAATTTAATAGTTAAATATGTAGTGTTCGTTGTTACAATTACAAGATATTACTTATACCAATTATTGGATTCCAATTTCAATATTGTCAATGATCCTCACGTCATCAATTGTGACCGTGTGATTCAAATCGTTGGAGGGAAAGGAGATTGATGACATCATCTTGTCGTGTGATTTCCGAAGTAAATAAATGTCAAAATTGACTGTATTATATATAAATATAATAATGGAGAAAACTAACGAAACTATCAACATACAATGAAGCACAAATTGTCAACGCCAAAATCATCTTCATCAATGACAGAAACGACAAGAATAACAAATTCAAGTTTTTAAAATATTTGAAAATATCCGTTACCGTGATACTACTGTTTCTATTTTTGTTGTTGGTTAGACACAGATAGCATATTTACCTCTTTGTAACACGTACGATAATGAGATAGCAAATAAAATCTCATCTATGCCATGCGACTACGACGAAGATGCAAGATAAACTTTTAATAATTCTTGCAACAGTAATTGATTATGTGTAAATCAACTGCGGAATTATCAGAGAAAATCGACTCGATCTTAATTAAAATTACAAAAATATGTACTCATAATTTTTTAGATTAGCGTCAATTTTTATACAATTGTTTTTAAAAAATTGTTCTTTTATAAATTATAAATATTCTATAAAAAAAATAGCAGCATCATTTTATAATCGATGCATAGAGAACAGATGAAACTAATGTAAGAATTATGGTTATGGAGTTTTTCTTTTATTTTAATGATGCATGTTGTAACTGTGTCTGCTATATACAAGGTAACTAGCAAAAAGTAATAAATTTTGAATAATTCCAGATGTCATATTTCACATATTTTTTTTCAATAAATAAAATTATGTTTAGTACGAATTAACAAATTTTAATAAAACTTCCTACGTAAAGCTAATATCAATAGATCTGAGGTGACAATTTTGATTATTTTTAATAAAAAAAAATATTTATGTGTAGACGTACACGCCTTGCCCCTCAGCACCTTTCTCTATGCCCGCTGACATCAAAGCGTATTTTATTTTGTTTTTGCAAAAACATTACCTCTTTATAATATAAACCCCATAATATTGTACATAAATGTGCTATATATTAGTACAGCAGATAAAATGAAATGAAAGTTTGGGAACCACCCTTACACTACAGTATACTACAGGGTCCAATTCTATGCTGTATCTAGTCGGCGAGTCCTAGGCCTAGTGTCAGAGATTTATTTAATCCGGTTTATAAACACTGCTATCACCGTAAAACGTTCCAGACGTAATCCAGACTTATGTTCTTATTTTTTGTAGTGCTTTTGACAAAATTAGAGTGAATAGAATACTTAGGAATTGAGATCGTGAATGGATAAAGGCAGGCTGAGCTGAATCACAATGTTGCGAGTTTCTTTCCGGAAGAAGAATTATTCCGATGTATTTACATTCAAATTAAACGCCAGTGCTAGTGGATACATGTTAACATTGTAATAAATATATTTACATTCATTACATTAAATCTCTTCGTAAACTTAATATATTTTTTATACGAAAAATATATAATAAAATGTATAAATAAAACTACATATGTTATAACGTATGCCTCGTTCGTTCGTTCTACTTCCAAAAGTCAATAAATCATCGCATTATATGAGAGGATGGGTTTGAAAATCGAAAACTCTTTCAATATAGAGTAAATAAAACTTGTCAATTGTGTTATTTTTAGGCTATTTTTCGAATTGGAAAAAAATTGGAAACCATTTTTTTAAATTATTGCTATAATACATAATGTATGTGCCTATATAGGTGTTCATTTTAGGTGGTACCTACACTACTCCTATTTATGTATTTATCATTTTATTTCCCCTTTGTTTTTACAATTGATGACCCGAAGTTTGGTGCAGATATATTTTGTTCATTTTGTTTCTGATGACTATCTCGAGAACTAAAACACCTGCGAAGTCGATTAAACCAGCAAACAATTTCTATTTTACAAGACTATATCAATAAGCAGAAAATTATTTTTTCTATAACCTCTATGGAAAGTGGCACTTTTTCACACTAAAAAAGCTTCAAAGTTGCGTATTTCCCACAACAGTGCGAACGTGCAGTGTGAAAAATATCATTTCTCACAGAAATTGCCAACACGCATGCGTTAAAGTATTGTTTGTGATTTTACCGAAGCCATATTGTTTTTTATATCAAATAGCTTTCGTGCATATAATTTTGTTGTGTAACGGTTAGCAGTGTGGTCGTAGATACAGTATAGTGTACCACTCGTGTAAAATCACCTATTTCCCACCTTGTATAATTCGAGCACTCGACACCGTCTCATGACAGGCATGAAATAATATTTTTTATATATTTTTTTGGGTTAGAGATACATATATCCTACTTAGCCAGAGTACATAAAATATTTTTAATATACTATATCTATAATGGCGATTGTTTTTCCTTTCGCTGACATTAAAATTTAATCAGATTTTTATTAATATAATAAAATAATCATTGGATTATTATGTACATGTTGCTTGTGAATGTGTATAAAAATTTTATAGTAAAAACATTTTATTATTTTAGTGATTATTAAAATCACAATGCTATATATATCTGTATATTTACTATATTTGAAAATATAGACAAAATGTGCTTAGAAATTAATGTTAATCGTAGTATAAAAGGTAAAATGTATATAAGTATAATAAAATTATAATAATTAACATTTTTCAAGTCATTGTTTATCTGAATATTAAATATAAAAAATGTATTATTCAGTGTTACACACATATTTTAAAATAGAAATAAGAAATTAACAAAATTTCAAATGGAAATTCTTAAACATTTATTTTACTATAAATATATTTTTCTGTCTACCGGGTATAAACTATTATTTTATACGTTTAACAATTGACATATACTACGAGTAGAATACTTTATTCCCTAGGCCTCCTAGGGAAGAAAATGAAAGAATAAAATAAAAGACAGTTTTTAATAACAAATATCCTTGATAACAGAGTTGAATATAAAAACAATACATATTTGATTCTTTGAGCGAATGTGAATTAAGAATAAATAAATAAAATTATATAATTTAATGGACTGGACTAAAAATTAATTACTGGATCGAAAATAAAACTTTACTTTATTCCCTTAATACATAAATGTTACATACAACCTATAATGTTATAATTACTTTAGTTTGCATACATAAAAGTTATATGCTAAAACAAATATATTCAGAACATAAAAAATTTATAGACTATTCGTTCATTATGCGAAGTCATTTTGTTGTACATTAGTAGATTAAAAGTTAAATTAACGGAATAAAATTCATTTTGTTGTATTCACTCATTGTATGGTAACCAATTGCATATTCATATAACCTAACTTTATTATCCGAATTTAAATTTCACGATTCGCAGACTGGTGTGGAAATCCAGCGATTCAACCGTGGAATGGAATTCGTCAAGAAGGCATCACCTTGGCAGAAAAAAGATATTTGTAAGTAGAAAGAGAATAACGGTGAGATTCGGAAAATCTTTTTTACGGTTGCGAGTTTACAAACTTTCAGTGTCTGTCAGAAACTGGGATTCGGGATACAAATAACGAAATACCCAGTGGCGGCGCAAATGGAAAAAAGGAGGGAGCCAAGTTTTTCGTTTTGTCGGAAAATTATAAAGGAAAATTATATTGTCATATTCGCATCTATATATTTTTTAAATTTATTTTGTGTAATGACAGTAAGCAGTGTTGGTAAAAATCTTTATTCATTAAAAAAAAATCAAAAATTATTATTTAAAATAAAAATAAAAAAAACATGATTTTTTTTTTAATTTTTTTTTTAATTTTTGAAGATATCTTATGTACTACTCATTTTTAATTATTTTAAAAGCAATATAAATATTATATTTCATAAACGGAAACGAAATCTGTAATAAAACCATACCAATTCATCTGAATAAAATTAGAAAGAGTATCAAAGAATTTTTACTTCTAGTTACACATTTAAATACTTTTTCTTTTTTTCTATTATATGACAATAAAAATGATAAAATATCATTTAATTTTAAAATATTATTAGAACATATTTTCATTTTTATTAATATTTTTGTATAGCAAACATTTAAATTTTTATTATAATTTGTATTTGATTTAAATCAGGTCAACACTGACTACAAATAGAATAGAAACGTTAAAATTAATATTTTTTCATTTATAATATAGTAATTACTTTCTTTCTGATTTTTAACTTTCATTTCGATCGTCCACTATATATTGTAAAAATCAAATCATTTTGAACTGAAATAAATAAGCCCATACATTTAATCTTTAACGTATCGATTCCTGTAAAACGAATTTAAAAAAAAAATATAAAAAAAATATAACAAAATTTCCTCTGTATCAATTGAAGTTCTGATAATCAACTACAAATATTTCTAATTCTACCAAAATAGTGGAGTTATCTTTAGAACTAAATAATATACTTTGGACGAGTTGCACCAATATTACTAATTTTAAATTTCCTTAAATGTACAATATCACATCGGAATAAACTGTCAAATAAACTATGCAACATTGCTGTCAAAGTATCAATTAGCATTTTTAAATTAATTGTTTAATTTTTGGACCAAAGTTAAGTTTGACATTTCACGATGTTAACAAGAAGTATTACTAATCCGGATTAGTGTATAATCCCTTTTATGAATCAGATTGTATGATAATTACTTTATGATAATAAAATATAGATTTTTGAGATTTTGAGTGAAATACATAGAAAAATTTGAATTTATTTGCGCATGCGTAATCAAATCCTCTGTAGGTATAATTTAGAAATGCTGATAATCATCTACAAACATTTTTAATTACACTAAACAAGTGGCGTTGTTTTTAGAACTAAATAATATACTTAAATTTGAATCGAATTGGTACTGTATTTAGTTTGACATTTCAAGGTGTTAACAAGTAGTATAACTAATCCGGATTAGTAGCTAATCCCTTTTATGAATCTTATTGTATCATAATTATATGATTATAAAATATATATTTTTGAGATTTTGACTTTAGTTTTCAACCCCTGATGTGAGAACCCAGTACGCCACTGTCGGAGGGTCGAACCGGGAATGTTTATGACCCAATATTAACTGTCTCCAATAATAATTTATGTTAATGGTTGGCGGGTCGGGCTGGCGGCCGCTGCCTGGCGGTTCCCTGTCCCCAGCGCTCGCCAGTCCTCACGTCGCCTCCAAGTGAAGTGGAAGTGCTCTCCACACAAGGTACAGTCCCAGCATGTGCATGGCTGCATACAGTGCAGTGTGGAATCGAATCCCAGGACAACTACGTGGTTCACTATATATGTTAAAAGTAAGTGATTGTGAGATTTGTACTAGGTTTGTCTAATTCAAGTACCGGCTTTTTGGTGTACATGCCTATATAAATACATAATTGCATGTTTTCTTAAATGTTCTAAAATAAACTTATTTTTGATGTCCTGTTTGTGTGTATTTATATAAGTTAAGTGTAAGTAATCATACAAAGTATTAGGTTACCCAAATTCAAATACCGGATTTTTCCCTAATACATGCGTACACAAATACATACTTGCATGTTTTCTAAAATATTCAAAATTAAAAATATATTCGATGTCTTCTTTGTGGTTATTTATAAATGTTAAAAGTAAGTAGTCATAATCAAGTACTAAGTTACTCAAATTCAAGCACCGGCTTTTTGGCCTATATTTGTACGTAAAATATACTTGCATGATTGTAAATGATGATTTGTAAAATATACAAAAATAAATATATTTTCGATGTCTTCTATTTGTATGTGTTTATTTATACGTGTTATGAGTAAGTGTGCTGATAATAAGTACTAGGTTACTCAAATTCAAGTACCGGCTTTTTGGCCTACATTCGCACCTAAAACATACTTGCATGCTTTGTTAAATATTCAGAAATAAAGACATTTTCAAGTTTTATAAACCTAATACATACTTAAATGAGTTCTAAAACATTCAGATATAAAATTACAGTATTTATTTACATTTACACAGTTTTAAAATAATATATAGCAAAGAAACATCATTATAAGTTGCATATAAGAACACGTGCTACTAATATACCCAAAATTGAAGTGTAGTATGTACAAAAATTATACATTTATTTAATTATATTATCTTGTACAAATATTTAAGTTGTCCTATAAGTAACTAGAACCTCCAATTTAAATTTAAATTAAAATTCAATAACAGATTTTAATAACCTAACTTTTTGTAATAAACAAACATTCCATTGTTTTACGAGAAAATACAATGTTCTACACATTTTTTTAACAAAGTATAAAGTACAACTGTACTGTTTTTATATTTAATTACAAGTGTAGATATGTAATTATTATTTTACAATTTACCTACCCGTTATATGTACTTTATCTAAAATTTATTGCTTATATCGTTCCAGTTATGACGCATGCTTGTACTTTTGTATCAATAAAATATTAAGTTTATTACTTATATTAAAAATTAAAAGAGAAATTTTTAGAAAATTTCTTATGTGGATATACTTATAAATATATATGATATTTCTCTTAATAAATAATGATGAAAAAGAAATCTGCTATTTCATTTGGATAATCACGGAATCATCATATTATTGATTTACCGTCATGATCTCTGCAATAACTCTTAACTGGTTACAATTATTATACCGCTGTGTTTGAAGCACCTAATTACAAATTCAAATGAAAAACATGAAACTATGTTAGTGCAGTTGGGAATGTAAGAATTTTACTTTCAAATCAAGTGAAGGTCTCTTGGGAAATTACAAATGTTTCGCGCGAAAATCGAACGAAATAAAAATCGCAAATCGCATCCCGTATCGAAGTTTATGTTCCGTATAAATTTGGTGGTGCATTTGGCGCCATTTTGCTGCTGGGGCGCTGGGATGCCAGGGCCGGGGTGGCGCGTGCGCACACAAGCCTGTCGATACGACAGATGCTCCAGGCGCGAAGGGACGCTAGGGAGTGGAGCTTCCGCCACAGATAGCCAAGTATTCAACACTATCTCTGCATGCAGGGTGCTGAGGACTAAATGCTAAATGGGCGATACTTGAAGTGAGCAGTACTTCGCTAGTATTTTTTATCAAGGCTGGAGTAATTCGTTAAAAGGCTCTAAGCATGTCCAAATTATGGGGCCCTTTGTGATTATTTTTTTTGGTTTTGTTTTTCTTCCGCTATTTTTCTTTTTGCGGCTTCATTTATTATTTAAAAGTGATAACTTCTTGTTACAAAAGCGTTTGTGAATAATTGCTAAAATTGTACAAATTGTATTTTTAATATACTCACACATATAATTCTCTGTTTTATTATTATTATTATTGTCACTACATACTATAAGCATAAATTATAAAATTTCTAACCATTTGTTAATATATTTTGACTGTTTTAATATTATATTTGAGGACGTTAGGTTACAATAATAACTAATAACTAAACAAGTCTACAAATTATAAACCTTTAAACTAAAGTATTGTCGTATATAGACTAGATAAGTTGTTAGAAATATGTCGGGTTAGGTATCAAATAAAAGAACTCGACCAAGATTGGTTTGCAAAATTCAAAAAAGATTGCCCTCAAATATAAATATTTCACTGACGCCGGAGGCCTGGGGAATGCTCAGCTTAGCTGGTGTACAATATTATTCTCTAATTTCTTAAAAACTGACTTATGGCCACAATATCATTATGTAATTTATCTGCGACCAATTTCTAATGAAATGATTTCGTTTTAAATGTTTGAATTATATTAACTTTATTTATATATAAATTATAAATTAGGTGTACCAGTGTATCGTTTAATATTTTTAAAAATATTTTTATTACTATTGCATTATTTTATTCATACTATAAAAATGGTTCCTAAATTGTTTATCTTTTCATATTTGTAAGCATTAATTTTAATGTCACTGTTATAAGAGAAAATTATTTTTTAATTATTACAAAAATAAATTAAAGTATAATATTCAAGAAATATTTATGTTAAATGTTGAGATAGAGTCTAGTACATATTTTTTTATTAAAAATTGTTAATTATTAAGTTTATTACATACATTAATTTTGTTGAATATGAATACTTACTCTATAATTATGCAAATGTTTCACTTAATATTCATTTAGAAATAGTGTTTTATACAGGAAAATATCAATTTCCTTAGTAATTCTTTGTAACAATTAAAATATGTTAAAAATGAAAACAAAACTGTTAAAAGGAAATGAAAATTATATTTTTATATATCTATTGCGATATATATATATACATGAAAATGGATCTTAATATTAGTAAATAATAATACCTACATTAAATAAAGAAAAATATTTACACACTATACGCTACGGAAATTAAGGAAAATAGTATATTGTTCAATAAATTCCTATGAGGTGTGAAATAGATAATTTCGCACGAGTGGAACACTATACTTTTTCTACGACCACACTGCTAAACGTTTCACAATAAAAATACATGTACGATAGCTATGTGACATAAAGAACAATATGGCATACTTATTACATTATTCGAATTGAATGAAAAACTCTCTCCACTATTTGCCATTTTTGTCGTATTCCATAAAGAAATATTTTTTGATTTTTGGAATCGAATATGCATTGTTTACAAACAACTGATGCCGCGTGCTTATGTAGAAAAACTGGTATTTATTTTTTTCGATAAGTATTAACCTTATTCTTGCTTTGTAATTTTCAAGATAGAAGCCCTGGTTGCGATAATAACTGTATTTTATGTTAATTGTACACAAAATTGACTTGACGTTACAACTTCGTTGAAATGTAGAAGTAATCGAGTCAAACAAGTTAGAATCAGTTGGGTTTATTATGGACCCAGAGTCTTCCGACAGTTCCTGAACGGTAACATATGACGACAATTAGGTGCGAGAATGCCCGTGCCTTGCTGACAATTAAACATTTATGGCTGTCATTTATTTTCGATTAATTCGGTGTATTAACAGGTCGTTACGGTGAGAAATTATTGTTTCACTCGGGTTTGATTTGCACAACTCCAAATACAGGGCCATTATCCTATCTCACGTGTTAATCTCTCTTTAACAACCTGCTCGCTTTGTTCAAACTAAACCATTTCCAATAGATTGGATTGTGATATTGGCTGATTATCTCTAAATTGTTATAATTTGTAATTGAAAATTGAACTTTTTCAAACATTAATTGTTGATAATATTTTGTTATCAATTTACTGAAATCATTCGATAGGCCATGAAGGAAGAAGAAGAATTTAATAAAGTCTGAATAATTTCTGAATGTCAAGTAAAGTTATTTTATAGCCAGAGTAATAAAATAGTTATCGAGGTTAATATCATATAATTGCTTAATTATTTTAATATGTATGAAATTATTTCAACGATAACTAATAAATTTAATACATTTTTTGTTACATCTGTTGCCATTAATATACGTATGTCATTCATTTTTAATTAAAAGTAACAGTATTTGTAATTTACATTCTACAATAGCTACGGTACGGTATAAGTGATATTGGTATAATTGTAAAATAGAAACTTTATTGCTTTATGCCTGTTAAAATGTAATTGAAAAAGAAATTGATTGTAAACTGAACTTGAAAGCGCATAAATTAAACTTATCATTTACATACACTGCGTATCGCGTTCCTATTTACATTTATGACATAAGTTAAATAATTCATTAAAAAATTTAGACCTTCACATGAATAATTTACTTCTATTTTCGCTGTTCAACAATGATATTTTCTATATTATTTATAAAAAAAAATTCATTTATTTATTTTGGAGGCACGACACCCCTCACATCTTGGCGCCCTACTGACACAATCTAGTGGCGCAAACTAACATTAGGGTTAAATAGAGAGTAATAATAATAATAATAATAATAATAATAATAACTGTTATAATTTGTTGAATATTTATATATAAATTATTCAAGTTCAAAGAAAATGAGCGTATTTCTGTCAGGTTAAATTTGCAGCTAAGAACAGTTTGTCATATGATTATGTCCATTAAACTAAAAGAGGATATCACTAATGAGCTAATAGCTACGTCACAAAATTTTTATCAATTCTAGTAGTCATTAGTATTTGGATTTTTACAATACTTTTATTTAAATAAATAATATTATCTCAAATTATGAAGTAGTGAAAAATTCCATCTAAAGAAAAATATCCCCGCCAAATATAGCAAGGTTAGGTTGAATCACGTTGCAGGTACACTGCCTCTAAATACTAATACTATCAACAACCTGGATCTTATTCACCATCTATTTCGATCTTTTCCATTTAGCAAAATTTACTGCTATGTTTAACAATAACAAGTATAAACAACAACAATCTAGTTGTGACCTTGAGACTGTGAGCCTCCTACGACGTAATGTCGCCGCCCACTCGCTGGTCGGGTGCGAGCGCGCGCGAATCGTCTGCCAATCAAGGCCAACGAGATCTAGGAATCTGTTGACCTCCGAATTGGGCTGGAGTTGGGACCGGGACGCTAGGATGGGAACGACCCTGCGGGGGGCAGGGGCGCTAAAATGAAATTGTGTCATACAGGGACGGGCTAGGGGAAAATGGAAATGTAGTGTGTTTGGACATTCGATGGAGAAAATAAATTTTTTGGAATGACAAGAGTAGTACTCTTTTCGTCATCAGTTTCATTTCACTTATGTTCAGGGGCGACTTACGTATCGGCAATGCGGAACTGTAGCATCCCTAAGTTTTCTCGACATATAAATATGTTTATTAATTTATTTATAATAATTAATTTTATCATGGACAATTGTACATGGTTCTCTTATTTTATAAAAAAATATAAAATATATCTACATATCAACACTAAGATGGGCGAAGTATACTCGCAACACTGTGTTTATCGCAGTGTCATATCATATAGCAAGATACTTTATATCGATGCGGGCGCAGGCATTTATAGGCAGTGAGAAGCGTAATTCGGCACTGCAAAACAAGCAGTTTCTTTGCTAAATCAGTAGTGTAGCAGCAAGAATAGTAAAACAAAACAATATATGTAATTTCATGTATAATATTTTTTTTATTTTTACCATAATTTTGATATATTATCGAAGTACGCATATATTTCATAAATGGTGCTAATGGGGTAGGTGACCAAGGTAGAATGTTAATGAAAAAACTATTGAATTATAGAAAGTATATTTATTTATAAACGTTGACATTAAAATAGTTAAATATTTATCAGCAATTGTTTAGTAATTTGCGTTAAATAGAAACAGCGTCCTTTACTATGACGATTACTAAGTTAGCACGCTGATTGGTTAAAATTTGAAGGTGTGGCAATAAACCTATCTATTTCACTCACACCACCTATTTCAGTCTCTGTCTACCTTCGCCCCTCTCATGAACTTAGTTGACGTCATAATCCCCTCCCAAGTACTATATTATTTATTTACTGCAAAACAACATATAATTAACAATTTTAAAAAAATACGGGTATGATATTTTTGTACAAGCCACATATACCAAATTTAGAAATTGGTCACCTACCCCATTATCACCTTTAAAGTACTTAATATTTGGAAATTGGGATATGAAGTAAATGATATCTATTGGACCATTTTGAATACACTAAGAAATTGTGTTCTAAAATGAAAAATATAGTTTGCTTTTAATTGCAACACTGGTATTATAATATACACATGAATATATCCAGTTCTGATATAATTCTATAAATTATGATAATGGCACTATCTAAGATTAAACTATAATAAGTTTTCTATAAACCCTAGGAGATAAAATATCTAAATGCAGAACGTAGGAATATATCAGGGTTTGTTTATGTGCAATGCATAGACCAAGTTTATGGCTTGTATTAAGAGATTTCCTGCAGCTTCTATTTTATGGATATTGTCAGTGCTGGATTAAGCGATTCTGAGCTCCGGGGCCAAACTAATCAATGCATCCCTCTACCATCTTTATAACACAATATTCAATAATAAGAATTTTAAATATCTCATTTGTAATCATTATAAATATAAATATACCGCAGTTGATCGTCAACGTCAGCAATTGATTCAAATCGTTGGGAGGAAGGGGGATTGATGACATCATCTTATCGGGTGATATCGTGTCATTTCCGAAGTAAATAAATGTCACAATTTATAGTATTATTTACAAATATAATAATGAATCAAACATTAAAAAATAGTTGTAAGTAAAACTAACACAATGAAGCAGAAAATCACCTTCATAAATGACATTAATGCCGAATGACAAACTCAATTTTTTAAATATTTGAAAATGTCCGTTACCGCTTTTACACTACTGTTTCTATTTCATTTTTGTCGCTAGTTAGACGCAGATAGCGTATTTACCTTACTGTCGACGACAGAAATAAATGACTTGAAAATCTACTGCGAAAAATATAGGCCGTATTTATTTAGGAAATTTTAATTTAACTCTAAACTGATCCTGAACTTACTCGTGTTGGTACCAAATAAACAATCAAATTTCACATTTGGTGAAAATTTTAAGCGATAAATTATTATTTATTTAAGTTCTCCATTTTAACATATAAAGATAAACCAAAGAAAGAAATTACTGTTGAAGTGAACAATAATAAATAAATTTGTTTTGAATAAGAAACAAGAAAAACAAAATAAATTTGCTATATTTTTAAGCGTAACTTGATAAAACAGTTAGATGAAGGCGGAACAGGTTTTTTGTAGGGATATTTAACAAAATTTAACTGACCTTATAAAATACTGTAAAGTAGAAATGACAGACAGATAAAAATGAAGTTATATTAACCTTTCTACATATTGCACTGAAGTTTTATAGTTCTATAAATTATTCATCGTAGACACCACACAAGATTAAGATGTTTGACAACGCAGTGAAATGAATTAAAATTCAGTAAGTGTACATTAACTTATAAATCTTATGTTGTAATTTGTGTGAGTAGGCTAGGATTTCAGTGCTTCTCATCGCTATTGAGCAAGTAGCGACAGTTACAAATAAGGCAAAGCCGACTCTGTCTCGCCTCCCATTGTGAAACCGGCGCATTCTGGCGTAGGACGGAATTTATGGTTATCTGTGATTTTGCCAAATAATTCGACCATGAGCTCCGAGAGGTTAAATTTACAGAGAGACATAAAGAAGGTCCATTGTTTTTTTCAAAGAAAAAAACAATACGGATCTGGTATAAATTCAAAGGAAAGTTCAAGAGCCAACAGTAAATTTTAAGAAAACGTCCACGACTATGATTTATTACAAATGCTGAAACTATTTAATTGAAGCCAAAATCGATAGATGGAGTGAAATAGTGGATGTGGAATGCATTTGCGAAGTTGAGTGCATTGATGTATTGTGCGTATTGTTCTCTGGTATGAATGGGTGTAAACAATATTAAATTTATGGATTTCGGGCTTTCAAAGCGGTTCGGTGTATACTTCTTACAAAGTGGACCTACTGTCGAGCGATATAAAACCAAACTGGTTTGTGAATCACCAACTGCTTCAACAATTCTAGAAATTTCTAGAAATTCTTTCAAGTATTTTAACGAACTCATTTTTTAACTATTGTAATTTGTAACAAAATTGATACAATATTCGATTTTAAATCAGTGGGGAAGCGTGATATAAATAAGGGAAGCACAATTGAGTAAAATTTTGCGACAATTAAAAATATATCTTACAGGAACACTGATAATAGGTATATATATAAATATTAATTATTATTTATATGTAACTGGAGTTTGTTGATGGATGGAATAAAATTATCGATATTCAGTCAATTTTTAAAATACTTTGACTATTTTTAATATAATCTTTAGTCGTCTGGATTTATATGATTATATGGAGACATATTTATTTCAATATTTAATTTTATGGCATCAACCGGTCCAATTTCCTTTCTTCTTTTTAAGTTTTTATAAATAATTTCATAAATACGAAATAATTCTAAATACAGTGTTATATAAAAACATGTTCTTGTCAAATTTATATTTTTAAATTAACAAAAATACATTAGGTGTATAAATGCTTATCATACAGTAAAAAAAAATGAACTTGATGAGAATTATTTAACCTACATTTTTTATTAATGGCATAATCCGACAAATCAAGAGAAATCTAAAGTATATATAGGTGCCAAAATTTTTACTTAACATATTACGCATGTGTAGGTAGATATGATTATAAATTTATGTCATAATTGTATATAATTGATATAAGTACATTAATCTGGCGTTCCAATCTGAATTTACGATGTCCTAATATTTTCCAAGAATACTTTTTCGTACTTAAATTATAATGTTGATTCGTATCTCATAAAATTCTGACACGAGAACATAAAATATCCAATTTTCATATATTAAGTTAAAATTAGATTTGGAACATGAAAATGTTAAGGACATAAATTTTATTTTTTAAAAATAAATCTTAAGTGCAGACGCTTGTCCATAAATCGAAGTTGGTACTCAATAATTCTTTATACAGAACGAAAATAAATTTTGCTAAAAATCAAACAAAAACGGTTAGTTTAGGTAATATTTTTAAATTTACCTATATTCGCATTCTCATTTGGTAGAAGTATCTTTTCAAATGGCATTTTACAAAAGTTAAAACTGGAGAAGTAGTGCACGGTTCCACATGTAATTTATAACACGGTGTTACTGCTGCGAGGATAATCCTATATTGCAGCGATTTTATTCATTATTTAAAGATTTTCAAGCATCTCATATCGATTATTGGCGCTATGGCGCTTCTTTGGAATATTCACCTTAAGTAGTCAATTTATATGCAAGGTCAGTCGCAAATTTTCGTGAATTTCTTTTAAATACATTACCATTTTTATTGGTTTTTTAGCGAAGCGCTGACTGATTTTGCCCCGCGCGTCGTTTGAGACGTATTATAAAAACGCTGAGCGTGGAAAAATAACAAATATGATAGATTCTTCCGAGAGCGGCGTCTCTAGAATTTAAAAACACTTTGTTCCGCCCTACAATAACAGATGTTGCAAGAAAACAGGGGAGCACGAAAAAATTGGTTTTATTTTACAGAGACACTGGCGGAATGTATTTTGCTGACTGTCGAAGCCAACTTTGAATGAAACATTCACTGCGAATTTAAAACTTACTATGTGCTCGCCCCTTTTTATAGGAAACGAACTTTTAAATTGAATTTAAATCTATATTCAAACTACAGAACACGGAACAAGAATACTATCTACTAAACTAAACTCTAAAATATATTACATATGAGAATAATTTCAAACAGCAATTTAAATATGTTTTCTAATCCTTTTAATACATAGGCGTAGCCAGGGAGCGGGTTTTGGGGAAAACATAATGTTGTTCTCAATACAAATTATGTAGTAGAAAATAAGTGAACAAGTTTTTACATTAGGGAGGTTCTACTGTATTAAGGCATTAAAAAGTGTAGCTGAAGAAAATAATCTTCATAAATCATCAAGACGTTATTATATATTTTATTACTAGAGTTATTAAACTTTATGAAAAATCATACAAAATAATAATAGAACTATTTTTTTTGCATATGCATAAAATATTTAATGAAAGAAATTTATGAGTAGCTATATATACATGGAATGCAATTTACTGGCATCATACATGAAGAGCAAAATGGAATCTCATATGCCGTAATTATGAAATATAATGACATGTTAGAGAAGAGGCGTTTTAATGAAAGGTCCAGACCTTATTTAACTCTCCGGTTATATCATGCTGCAAAAATAACCAAAATCAACCATATTACCATACATTATTCCACTAACTTGAAGATACTATAGCGAAAAACATGTATTTATAAATGGGAATTATAATCTTATAAACTTATAAACTTCAGAAATGACATGAACTATTAAGAAATTATTTGATATTTATTATAATGTGAGCAGTGTACTAAATTAAATTGTATGTAAATATACATGAAGTAATTTAACTTCAAAAAAAAAAATAATAATCAAAAATAATACATATGATTAATGAAAAAAACATTGAAATATTTATAAATATGATTTCCAAAAGATTGTTTCAAAAATATAATTTAACATAATATATGTTTTTTTCATACTTCGGGAAATATACAAATAGTAGGTATATGACTTATTGATGATAGATCAAAAAAAAATATTCGCCATATTTAAGAGTGGTTTAAAAAACATCAAGTTAAGTATTTTTATGTTTTTGTGAATTATTTGAATTGACTTGAAAATCAATTAATTTTTACAATGTGATTTGAATTTAGAAAATAATTAATGCCGTTCGAATTGCAACCTTACAAAATGAATATAAAATGTCTTGACAGGTGTAAAGATATTATATCCACATAATTGAATTTGCAGGGAATATGAAACCATACCCATGGTGAATAATTTTATGGTTTTATGACTATACAGCTGCAGAATTTGCAATACAACGGGCAGTTGTCCCAAGCATGACGGGACAAAATCGTAACGATTTTCTGTGGCTATTCAACAAATTCTGCCATTACTTTTCAGGCTCTCACAGCAGGTTGCAACTGACAATGATTTGTCGATTGTAAAACTTCACTATTTCTAGTTGCTACGCTACTTTAGATAGAAAAAAGATATAAAGAAAAGATAAAATGTTCGGACCTCACCTACCGGTATACTTTAATACTTTAAATAACTGATTCTATACTTTTACACCAGTATCAATAGCTCACCATTGCAATTGAAATAGTCAGCAACTTTATTCCTTATTCCATTAGACACAATTTTTCATAGGATTATTTATTTATCAAACACTAGCTTCAAAAATATCGTGTTTTATTTTTTTATAACGAATATCACAAAAAAATATTTGCTTGTTTACAAAATCACAAATTGCCCTATTTGTATAACTATAACATAAAATTTATTTGAATGTTTTTAATTACTTTATTGTTTTTGTTAAACTAATATTTCACTTTTTATTTTGTAGTACTAAAAATATGTTTTGCAAATTATAAAAAGTAAAAAGAAAACAAGAACAATCTAAACTAAGAACAGTGTTAGTGCGATATCCAATTTGTTTTGCTATTTTTTTGGTTAATATTAGTTTCTCAGTTCCTTTAGCTTCTAAGAGCAGCACAGGTGCATAGGACAACTGAACTTACCAAATTGCAGATTTTATTGCCTTATTGTCTGTTCTTTCATTTTCTAGTGCTTTGGCAAGACAAGACCGATTTAAAAAACAAAGCTTCGAGATGAGAGAAAAAAAATGAAATCAAGATTCTCAAGAAATCACGGCGATATTTGAGACCGAGACAAGATAATAATATTCGAGACGTGAAATAAACGAGACGAGATCAAATATTTTACACTTAAAATGAGACGATACGAGAAAAATAAAAATCTCGATTAGTCTCACAGAATCGCTAGTTATGGAATCTCACCTCTGATTTACTGGTACCCGTTAACTACTGTTTTTTTATATTTAATTTGAATAAAGCAACTAATCTATTTTCCTTAAACTGCATAGTTTCAAAGGTCCGTAAGATTAATATATGTATTAAAAATGTCTTTTTGCAACTTGTATACTTCTTTTATCAAAGTGGAAAGAGGTAAACACAAAAAAAATTAAAAAAAATAATCAATTAATGGTAGTTATACTTAAAGTATACCCAGATACTGTTCATCTAATGTTAGGGATTTAAAAGTCAATGTAGGTTAATGAGAACTATACCGTACAATAAGTGAAATATATATTCATATAACAAGTGAAATGAAGACAGCTCGATTCAATAAATCTTGTGCAAGTCAGAATATGTATGTTAACCAAACCGTTGACATATAATTATTACATAAACATTTAGATTAATATGATGCATTTCTGACCATCTGCTTGTATCCTACACACCACACAGCACAATGATACACTACTTCACATAGCCATAAACAGCAGCAACATCGCCGGTATCTATCCGCATACGTGTATAAACAATTACCGCAATAACGCATCTCATTTCCACATATGCGTGCTGCATCCCATCTAACATCCTCTGTATTCGGGCTATTCCACGCGTGTACTGTCATGTCGGAGCTAGTGACCGAGTACCTCAGTAACAGTATCTCGGACAGCTACGCGGTGTGTTCGGCATGACAACGCAGGGAACGGGAACTAACCTGCCTCACTCACTGAGATTAATGATAGAAAAACGCGAGCGGGAAGAATGAGGTATAAGTGGATAGGTGAAATCATGGGATTATACACGACGACAAGTAAATTTTGGGATTCATTTTACCTATATTTACATATTTTGGCATAATCGTAATTTGATATTTTTAACCCTTTACATTCATTTTCACCAATTTATTTAGTAACAGTGAGTTAAATCTGTTTTATAGATTATTTTGTTCCTGTAACTAGATGGCAATCATTAGCAATTCTGAGAAGGAAGCATCCTGTTTTCATGTGTCGAATTAAAAAATGGATCATATAAATGTAGCATGAAAAAAAAAAGTCAGAGAAAGAAATTTTGCAGAAAAGAGAAAAGAGAAAAGAACATGTAACAGTTAGAAGAATGGAATGTGTTTATGTTTAAATTAATTTTGATTGCTGCCACCAGGTTATTTTTTAAGTACAAAATAACCAAAACTTAGTTTAATGTGAAGGTTACAAAGCAAAATGAAAAACAAAGGGGAAAATTAACAATTGAAATATATTAAACAAATATGGTTGTTAAATATACAATAGAGCAAGACAAGTTTACATGAAAAGATTATAAATAATATAAAAATAAAATAACTTAAACACTACTTACATTTTCTTCTACAGGTTTTTACTTACATTATTACTGATTTCTTCATCTGACTTCTTAGACTTCCGAAACTTAACTCCCTCTCAGACTATTCAAACTTAACTCACTGAACTTACTTAACATTTGTTATTCATGGTTCTCTTGCTATTCGATGACATCACAAATTCTGTTTCTGATTGGCTAGAAAAATCCCGAAATAAACACAGACATTCGTCTCCAAATTTTTCCAGTTGATAACAACCCCTGGGAAAGCAAACTAAGTGTGTTTACCACGAAGATTTCTCATTGCCTATGACTCAAATGATCAGAATTTGGAATTCAATCGAATAACAAGATAACATCTTCTAATTTTAAATTTACAATACAAAACAATAATTAACAATATGAATTAAAATTACTAATTAATTATGGCCCTAAGGTTCAACTGTTACACCCCTTTCCCCTTAAAACAAGTTACGTTGTCTGAAGGACAACGTAACTTTCCAAAAAAAAATTACTTGTTACTAGACTCTGGTCCAGAAGATCCTTCAGACTTCTTCATAACCTTTCACGACTCGACGATGGGGAAGTGCCAGTTCCGTCCCAGCTCACTCGAACCGCCAAGTTGCTTCACCAACTTGATCCTCTGAAGTTGCATCTCGGGAAATATTAGCCCTTCTCAGCTACTTTCCTATGCCAACAGCTGACAGCTTCACAGTGCAGCTTACTTTTATCGTGGTTTCGTAGTGGCCTATGGACAGCAACCTCGACACTTCTCCTGGATATGTCGTTGGTACACTTGTACGCTTGCAAAAGTATGGATCTGGACCATCGTTACTAGTAATTTTACTAATTCTGAGAGCTGTAACAAAGGAACCTTCGGCAGTATTGCGGTTACAATTTAATATCCTAACTAAAGTTTTATTTACTACTAATAGTTGTCGTTGGTATATACTTTCTAAAAATTACAAATATGCTACATGAATTTTTTTTTTCTTTAAATACTTTTTACCCATTTTACTATCTAATGAAAACTAAATAACTACTTGTATAACTACATAAAAACACCGAGGTTACACATCATATTTTCAAATTGAAATAATCTTTCCGTATGCTGTGCAACATTGGTTGGCTACCAGCGGATAGGAGCGCCAAATTCCTAAGCCTCAACAACAATATGTGGCTTTGGCATCCAAGAAAAACTAGACTCTACTAACAAAATCCAAAATCAAATTCAATTTTTAATAACATATTCCAATATCCGAAAAATCAATTCCAATTCAAGTAATCAGGCTAAATAATACAGATTTAAAAAATAAACAATTTAATTTCAGCAATGAAAATAAACAATATATAATTAAAAAAAATATCAACTACAAACAACTATAATGAAAATAAATTTTAACATTTTAGCACTGATTACGTCACACAGAATTTTTCGTATTATTTTCTTTTTCTTTGTTTAAAAAGTAGATATTTTAAAATTATTTCATCTATGAAATAAATTTTATTTACAATCTCTTTGAAATTAGTTATACTAAGTTTAAAATGAAACGTAAAATCTTCGTTTATGCAATTTTTTGTAAAATGCTTGTTAAAATAATAATTCGCTAACTTTTCTCGAATTAATTTATGTTCTGGTTTCTTACCTATTTGCTGAATTATGGGGGTTTTCTTTATTGTAGCGATTAAAGGAACAACTTCTTGGGTCGACATCACGCTTTCGGGATTGGAAGTTGTCTGAACCGCATAGCTAAACTGGATCTCTGGATGCATTACATCAGAGTTGTCTTTCATCTCGAAAACCTCTGGTGCATCCGCTATGTCCACGAAATGTACGTCGTCCAGTCGGTTTTCTTTAATCACTGGTTCCAACTCTCCACTCGTTTTCCTTTCATTCTTTGTCCTACAAACAAAAATCTCGCGCTCTGTTATTATTTCCTTACTCACATGTATTTCTTCTAATGATTCTTCGTTGTCATCTCCGGGTAATAGGCTTTCTTCGTCAGTTTGGTGAGGGATATCTACCTTCTGAGCCATGCTGATTACCTTGGCTTCATCTTCGGCTTCTCGATTGTCATTGTCCATTTCTGTGGTATGTTTTGCGCTTGCCTCTTTCTCAAACACTTCATCCTTTCTGATGTTAGAATGGATGAATCTCTCATCCGCCGCCACCGGGTCAACTTCCAATTCCTCCACCGGTATACAAACAGCGTTCATCTCGAACATCACACGTTCCTCTCCTGATAACAACCCTTTGTTATCTTCCTCTACCGATTCACTACCTCGTTTGTCCTCCGGCATAGAATTTTCCATGCTTCCCTTTACCAATTCCTCCACCGGTGAACAAACTATGTTCCTCTCGAACATCTCAGGTTCCTCTTCTGATAACAACCCTTCGTTATCTTCTTCTACCGATTCTCTACCGACTTTGACCTTATCACATGAAGTGTTGATTACAACGGTTAACGCTTTTAAAAATTCTGCACCTACGGATCTCTCAAACGACAATGACACATCTAAATCATGTTTACTATTATTAACAATAATTTCTTCCGATTTTATACCTGAACAATTCATACTTATCGCATTGCTATTTTCAAACTGCCTATTTTTTCCACATTCTCTCGTATTACACGTACTTTTATCACATTCATTCACTTTAATATTTCGATCATTACATGCAACTGTCTGCTCTATTTTGCGGGGTAACTTCTTTATTGGACAAAATTTCTTTATGTGTCCCCTTTCTCCACATCCAAAACATGTAGAATTAAGAAATTTTGTGGGACAGGCCCATTGAAAATGTCCCAATTCTCCACATCGAAAACACATAATTTCGCGATTTCCCTGATTATTTCGACTGTTCTCTGTACTTCTATTACATGTACAATTTTCAATATTTAAATTTACTTTTGACTGGGAAAAATTTTGATAATCTGAATTCTGATTTGGAACAATTTCGGGTCTAAAATAATTTTCAAAGCTGTACTCTCTACGTCTGAATCTATATCTCATTTCTTCTTTAAACATTTCCCAATTCTTTCTAACTTCCTGTTTACATGAATTAAGAAAAAATTTTGCTTTGCCCTTACATTTTAGACACGCTAAATTAACTAATCTATGATCTGAAAAATTCATTATTTCTTTAAAATCTTCTAATTTTGAAATAAATTCATCAACACATTCATGACTCTCACCGCTAAAAGTCGGTGATCTGTCTAAAATTAAACTCAATTCCATTAGATCCGCAAAATTCATTTTCTTTACTTCTTCTCTTTGAGCGTGATACAGAATAAATTCTACCGAGCTTGACTACTGGAATATTCGAATCCGACCGCTTGCCACCAAAATGTAACAGTTAGAAGGATGGAATGTGTTTATGTTTAAATTAATTTTGATTGCTGCCACCAGGTTATTTTTTAAGTACAAAATAACCAAAACTTAGTTTAATGTGAAGGTTACAAAGCAAAATGAAAAACAAAGGGGAAAATTAACAATTGAAATATATTAAACAAATATGGTTGTTAAATATACAATAGAGCAAGACAAGTTTACATGAAAAGATTATAAATAATATAAAAATAAAATAACTTAAACACTACTTACATTTTCTTCTACAGGTTTTTCTTTACATTATTACTGATTTCTTCATCTGACTTCTTAGACTTCCGAAACTTAACTCCCTCTCAGACTATTCAAACTTAACTCACTGAACTTACTTAACATTTGTTATTCATGGTTCTCTTGCTATTCGATGACATCACAAATTCTGTTTCTGATTGGCTAGAAAAATCCCGAAATAAACACAGACATTCGTCTCCAAATTTTTCCAGTTGATAACAACCCCTGGGAAAGCAAACTAAGTGTGTTTACCACGAAGATTTCTCATTGCCTATGACTCAAATGATCAGAATTTGGAATTCAATCGAATAACAAGATAACATCTTCTAATTTTAAATTTACAATACAAAACAATAATTAACAATATGAATTAAAATTACTAATTAATTATGGCCCTAAGGTTCAACTGTTACAAACAATTAAATATAGTACAAAAATATTTACATATAGTAGGAAAAAAAAAGCTGACTCCATAAATAGTAAAAAGAAACAAGACATACAGTTAAAAATACAAGATGACTTTAATGCAGTCCAAGAAAATAGTGAAAAAATATTATTATATTATTTTAATATAATTCAATTTCATATATATTCAATATTTTATTAAAATGCACTGTCAATTTTCCAAATACTTATAAATAATAATAATTTTTATGAAATGAACTAATAGTAATTCTATTAAATAATATACGGAGTATGAAAACATACAGCAGTAGGATAAATGTTTATTCCACCAAAATATATAGGGTTATTTTAAAAGTCAATTTAACCGGTTGTTAGAGTTAACTAAGATCGATGAAATTGAAACTGGCAGTTAGCTGAAATGTATTCTATAGTCTCTGAAGAAATGTTTGTCAATATTTTTTTTAAATTGCCAATTCGATTATCCTTGTTATCTTGCCTTTTTCTGGTTAAAGTAGCTCATTGACTTGAAATATATTATTTTGTTGTAGCAAATTATAATCATTATATTTAATTATAATAATAAATTATCAAGAGTACTAAATTCGGTTATAAATTTAATGGTATAGTAAATTCTTTATTGCCTAGTCATTTTACCAATTTTATCAAGATAAAAATGATATTTTATTTTTTAAGACGGAAAGATTAAAGTGCTATAATTAATCTTTCGTACCATTATTGGCGTAAATAAGTAGCATCCAAAAAAAAAATTTTCACCTACTTGTATATGACACTATTACATATTTCAACTTTTATCACCTTAACAACTACTATCGTAATATAGTAATATTGTACAACATGCATGGAATGGTATTCATTTCATACGAGGATGACTGTAGTATGCTGCAAATCATACGAGTATGAAATTTATAGCCCAAGCGAGTTATACGCTATACATTTTCTACGACCACTATATTATTTCCTATTTCACTTATATTTTAATAATAAATTGTAATCATTTTCATCTAACCCTGCACATGTTTGAAACAAAGAGACATAGAATTTTTTTTTTTGCTTATAATGACATCAAACGATTTCTTGAAAAAAAAAATGCCAAACTCATATTTTTTTAGAATGACCAGTGAGTAAAGTAACCAGAAAATTATTTCATATCACTTAAAACAATATATTGAGCGAATCATCATTCTTATAAAGCTTTCATTCTGTAAAATTTATCAGTTAGATATACCTATACATGAAAGTTGAATTAACTATGTCAAATAAAAAATGACTACAATTAAATTATACAGTGACTACATGTTTTATAAACTAATACGAAATTTATCAAATTCCCATGTTTCCTTGTACAAATAAATAAATCTCCGCGTCTTCTACGTATATTTGGGATATGACAGTTCTATTTATAGACGAATTTCAGAAGATGATATATTTATTGGCTTTCATGCGGCTTTCAGCCAATATCTTCTGGACATTTACATATGAAAAGTAGAAAGAAAATTTTGTAAAAAAGGACATTCTTTTGGAAAGATTTTTGTTTATTGGTTATTTATCAAGGCACGGACGTGTTAGGAGGAGTAAAAAGGGACGAACGAAATGTAACAAAAACAAATGTTTTATAAAAATATTTTATTTTGGACAAAGTTAAACAGATTTAGTAGTTCTTGAAAGTATTTTCATATGGTAACATACCCACACATTTTGTCCTCCAATTTTCCTAAATCTGAAATGTTAATAATTGCAGAACAAGTGATTTAAATCAATGATTAAAAAAAAATCAATGCAACTATAACAGTGAGAAATAAGCCATTTCACATTAATGTAGACAAAATATTGTCATAATGATTTGATAACGAGGAGTATAAAACATTTGAATGTTGGAAGGAAAAGTGAGCTCATTGTAAACTAATCCAGCTGGCTGTGGAGTTAATGGACTATTCCAGGGCCTACTGGATTAATAAGGCCGGATGGGACCTAATTGCTCCTCTCAATTTCTCTCGGACATGCAAATAGCCCCACAATGTGATTTTCCTCTCCACTTCAAATTATTTTCCTACTCTTGTTCGCTAACTACCGGAATTATTACAACCATAAACATCAAACACGAGATGGACGAAATTCTGTCTGTTCATTTCTCGCAAGAAATTAGTTTTATTGTTATGGCTAATTTAGACAATGTTGCGAGTGGTTCGCAAGAAAAATGAATTAAATTTATGCTTGTTGTGCCATGTGGACCAAGGCCCAAGGATTTGTAGTTTAGCTTTATATATTACATTACAACTTTACTAACTATAAGCTAAGTTAACCGCTTATTTAGATGTTCTACAGATACTACCCCTGTTCTAATTCCTGTAGAGTTCCTCTTTATTAACAAAAAGTGATTTACAAACTCTTGCAAAGTGTTGTTATGGTTTAGGAGACTTAGTTTACTACAGTTTATCAATTTTTGTATATTTTCTTAAGAAACTCTAGGATTTCTACTTCAGTGGATCTATTACAATCATACCGATTTTGATATTCAGAGATTTCAACAGACCTTTTGGAAAAAGTAATAAGTTTTGACTTTATTTTAAGCGTATAGTTCGTTCGTTTAGTTTAGATGTATGCAAACCCCAAACTGAACGTCATTCTTTAGCACTGATTCCGTTATTACTGATTTCAGTATTCGTATTCATACAGCTGTGTAAAAACGGGTTACCAATAGTAATGTTCTATTCAAATTTAGCGGTCGTTAGTAGAAGAAGTTACTTGTGCATCTGTTCGGCGTCCCCAGGAAAACATCATTGCTATATTTCGTCAAAAGTTTTGCTTTTTTACAAAGAGTTGTTTTATTCTTTGGAGAGAAAATATTCGGTGTAATAATATTAGCACAACTAAAATCACACATCAACATTACTATTAACTTTTACGCTGTTAGAGTAGTTCACAGATGCAAGTGTTCAAGTCCATGCGTCTGTACTGCATAATTAATTAATTAATTACGAATCTATCAACCTCTACAATTATAAAGGCAATTTATATAGTGTTTAATACAAGTGGCCATTTATTTCGAGTAAGTCTTCTTTTGACAGGATAATAATTTGGCTCGTTACTGAAGTAATTAAAAACGAAACTTCTCATCATATCTGGAACTATTTCACGGGGATAAGAATGATTTGTATCTTCCCGCACGTTTTAATAATTAATTGCTGCGCTAACTATAAAATTATACAGAAACTAATTAAGTAATTAAAGTAACTGTTGAAATTGCGAGATGGTTTAATTTGATTACAGTACGTGCAAATTGGCGAGCCATTTATCAAGAGCTACATGAAAAATGATAAGTAGCTAGAAGTGACAGTGCGACACTACTTCTTATTATGCTTACAACTTCTAATTAACTGCATTATCGTTAAATGATGATTTATTAGTTGGACACCACGCTTTTATCACCATTTTTCCGCGCATCATTCGAGTATTGAATGAAATATTATACGCGAAGACAGTTCATTTGTAGCCTTCAAATGTTTACATTTCTGATGATTCTAGCCTATCCTTATAAGGAAATATGATGCAGGGTTAGTTGAAAATATTTAAGGGAATGTAACACTAATTTGTAATATCCTTATATAAAAATATATAAATTCAACAAAATGGTCTCTAATTAAAAACAAAAATGTTGATTCACTATAAGAGATGTGAATTGAATAAAATTGGTATAAAAAAGTTGTTGGAATAGAATAACAGTTCAATATTGTCTCCCTCAAAATAACTTCCTTGGGAAGCCTCACATTACTGAAAACAATTCTTCCTATCTTCATGGCAGTGCTGGAACTCGGATACTGGAATCACCTTCAGCTGGTCGGTTAAAGCCGTTTAAATGTTTTAAAGTGTTCCAAAATTAGTTACCTTAAGGTGAGTTCTAGCGAAAAGGAAAAAGTAACAAGAATTCAAGTCAGGCGAAAAAGGAGGCTAAGGAGCCACAGGAATGTTTCTACTGGCCAAAATATTTTTTTTTCTCATCTCCAATGTCGAAATCTGACGAACAGTGATGTAAATCAAATTTAACTCTTCCCCAATCATTCAATACTGTCCACCGACGATCTGAATGCACAAGATCCCAGATTTCGTAAATATTTTCATTAGTTCTTTAGCTACGTGTTTCATCTTTAATCGACTCTTTTCCTTCTGAAAATGCCTAAAACCACCGAAAAACCTGGCACCTTGAAAGAATAATGACTCTGTAGACCTGCTTAAGTTTTGTAATAGTTTCAATTGTACTGTACCCTAGTCTGAAGCAAAATCTGATAGCACACTATTGTTTGAAATTGACCTTAAACATTTTTAGAACGCATAAGAAAAAAACACTGTGGACAATCAAGTGATTAGCGAATTCAAACTCGTATTGAAGGTACATAACATATTCACCTGCCTCCTCTTCAAGTTACTTATTACTTAATATATACACCTCGTATTTCTGTTATTAAATTTCTATCGTAAACTAGTTATTAGTGTAATATTTGTTATATTCTTGTTTTTTCAACAAAAACTCATGTTGCATTGTTTTATTTTCTGAGTTGAATCTTGTATTTGTGGAATAATACTAAATACTTTTAATATTGATTGCAAAAACTTAATAAGTACATTGACTTACATTATATTGTGCACTGCTATATGTCTGGACGAGTTTCCTTGTAAGTCTGAAACAAAAAAGTATATAATAAAAACTCTGATTCCAAGAAAAGTGAATAAATGATATGGACAACAACAAAAAACCAGTTATTTCTAATTTTAAATGTAATATCATCAATTCTTCTAAATGTTGTCTTGCAGAGGTATAACAAGCCGGAGGATAAAAACATCCCGTCCCTTAAAAGTAGCTTTAGCTTTGTTTTCTGTAATCATATTCGTCCCTTTCGCACCCTTTGCATCCCTTGTAATCTCAGGCTGATGCCCCATGATGGAGCTGCAGTGGATTGAACCTCCCAACGATTTCCACAGAGGTCGGTAAAAAATTGAAAAGGTCGGTGTGGATGCGTGCGCCATATAGGGCCGCCACATATAAACCTGTATTTTATGACTTAATGTTTAAAACTGGCTTTACGATGGGGTCGCACTTTGTGCAACTTTCCGGCATTAGCATACACAGTGCTGCCATCAACGGCGCTTACAGAAATTAATTAGTTCGCTACGAGTGCACCGCGCCATAATTAAGTTTAGAATTACTGAAAATTAGGTTTATTTATGTGCACGCAGAGAAACTTGTGTTTCAATTACCAGGGCGTTTCTTCGACTAGCTCGTCTTTACTACTTAGACCTAGCTCGTTATTGCTTTATTGTTTTATTTACACGCTCATATTTGCACGCTACGGTAACTTTACTGTTCGCAAGAACATGAGCAAAAACTTGCCAGTATTCGTGTTTCATTTCAAATATTTATTGCTTGATTAACTTTACGACTGGGAAATATTTTACAGATGCGGGTACATTTCTCATTGCCATATTTTAATATTTTAATTTTTATGTGTTTTTTAAATGAATATTACGTTATTTACTTTTTGCAATGGTTATATATCCCTATCAACCTCAATTGTAAATACAACAATCACACTTTGTTGACGTTGCGGTGCTGGCAATTCCACAAAGGACATGATATTCCCGTAATGCGGGAAAGTAACTCTTTTTTTTAGCTTTTAGAGGTTGCAATACAAAAACTTGTATTCGGCTATGTATCGTTCAATAAAAAGTCTTCTAGACCATATAAATTTTTGATTATTTTAGCTTATTTTGAAATTTTAATGTTTTTCAAAGCGTCTTGTTCCTGAGCTTACTATAATAAAACTTCGTGCTGTAAAATAAAATTTATCGCATACGTAATGTATAATTTATTTTATTTGTTTAATTTACAATGTCCAATAGTCCAATTACAGGTCAGGGGACTTACATCTTATAGCGCATCGTCAACGGCACGTGAATTCCGGATTTCACACTCCGCTAAGTAAAAAAAATGATATAGTTTGTAATACATAATACCACAAATTTTACTTTTTTTCTATTCCAAATAATAAAAAAAATAGTTATTCTAGGAAGAAATATCAGTTTCTATGAATTACAGATTTTAATGATTTTTTTTTAATAAAAAAGACTTACTTAACAACTTTATAAAACAAAGAAGAACAGAAAAGTGTTCATTTATTATAGCTAACGAATATGCAAACGGCATTGTTATATATATTTTTTCTATGACCATTAACGTAAATAGCCATTATTGTACAACTTATAGGTTATCTAAGATCACATTACCTACGACCGTGTGTAAAGTAAGCTATCGCATAGTTAGGGATTTTTTATTTACTGAAATTATGTTAGTAAAACAAAAACATTACAACTAATGAAATAAAATAAACAAAAAATGTTGTATATATTATTGTTTTATTGGGTCGTAAATAGTTTTAATTTATTATTTACAAGTTGACGTACTTGTTTTTATGTTCTGTAATTGACGCTATTTACTAGTGATCTGTGAAATATTTTAGCGTAGTATGTGATCGAAATACAGTAAAATAAGGGTCGTAGAAAAAGCATAGTACATAATTCGAGTTGTAAAGCAATTAGGCACTTGTGGAATTACAAACTCTTGTGTAATTTTGTGCGTAATATATATCTTACAGATCATAATACGTAATATACTATTTCAATATAGGCAGTGTAACATAGCAGTGACAGTGAGTACAGTAGTAACATGAATATTAAAACATTTTAATATGCTTGAAGAAAAAAACCTATTGCACGTAGCTGCTTTGGTGCAATTATCCTTTAATGTGTTCAACTATAAAAGAAAGTTATGTAAAAGGGTTTTAATTTTTTAATCTAGAGCTTGGCCTTATTTACGAAACTATTTGCATTTTAGAGTTTAGTGTGGCGAGAATAAAAATACATTTTAATGAAGCGTGCTCGAGTTATAATCATAATTATCATCAACTAAAAAAAGAATTCGATATGCTAATAGTCATAATGGACTTCAGATTCTCGGCTTTAAATTTCAAATGCACATTAAGCAGAATTTATGACGCTGAAATAATAAGATACTCGCTTCACTTACATTCCCAAACTTCGCAGCTAGCAAATTTACATAATTTATAAATGAATTCAGAGTATATACAGATTAATTTAAAATTCTCTAATTTCAAATCGAGAGAAATAAAGCAAAGAAAGTTTGGAGTTTAAAACTTTTAAAATAATGGTGGTAGTTGGCTATGCAATATCGATCTAGAAAACATGTGACTGCGAACTTTCCAGCAGAATCTTAATTGAATTTTTTAAGAAAGATATTCATAAAACTAGAACCAACGTTAAGTAAAAATATTCAAGCGGGTTCTGCTTTCCAAAATCCATTTCCACGCTAGTCTTTTACAAAACTTATGGATAGAATACAAATTGCTTTATTATTTATTTAATACCCCACGAAAAGGCGAGAGCACAAACAGTCTCTCCTTGATTCTATCTCTACCAGGCCCGGATTGAACTGAATTGATTTGCTAAAGCGTAACGATAAATAAATAAAACTATATCATCAATACGGTACTGGGAATTGCCTTTAGAAAATATTGTAAATACACGAACATTACATTTATAACACAGGTTTACAAAACTGCAACATAGACCGTTTACATAAATCTTACTTTAGATATTATCTTTTGCTATTATTGTCCTATTTTTCTATTTCGCTAAAGTAATAGTTTTTTAAAAACCTTTCATATATCTCCATAGAATACAACGAACGTGCGCAATAAGAAGTTTAAAACATAACATTTGGCGATCTAAAATCGTATTTAATGGAGTACTTGTAAAGTTTTAGTTTCATTTTACAGTTTTCTTAATGTAATGAGGAACTACTCGTATTAGTTATAAATTGCATATTACTTTTAAATGTGTATTTATTGAAATATTTCTATCTTTTTAGATTTCATGGAATGGAAGATTATGAAGACATCATGAAAATGGTCGTTGATCTACAAGCCATGTTATTGCGTTATTAGGTAAAATATACATAACTCTTATTTTTTTTACATTACAATGCGAGTGTAAATGCTTGCACGCGCATTGCTATTAGCTATCTTGTTATACGGTATGACACTGCGATAAACAGTGCTACTAACATTCTTTGCTCTTCTTTGTGTTGCTAGATGTATTTTATAATATTTTATATAAAATAAGAGAATTTTATACAATTGCTCATGCTCTTAATTATAGGCAATCATAAATAAATTAATAAACATATTTATATATCGAGAAGAATTGGGGGTTGAAAAACAAGAGGTGATTTTAAAAAGGGATTTATACACATTGCTCTGTTTTCTCAGAAGATTATCAATCACAGGTGTCGCTTCGAGAAGTTTTTGCTTATAAAAAAGTAAGCAAAGTAATTGGTACGAGTAAAGGATACCAGGGATCATCAGATTAGAAATTCTCCAGATTGTAATGATAAATAAAAAAGTAATTACCAGCGAATTCGATATATTTACTTAAATTTTGATAAAAGTGGATAAAATGCTTTAAAAATATATTTAGTAGTATAATGAAACGTCTGCGAAAGAAGAAAAACTGATAATGTGCGCTTTGGGACGATGTTGTAGTATGCAATGCAGAGTGTTCGTTGAGTTCAAAGTAAAATCTCCGTTGATTAGTATGCACGAAAACTGTTCATTTGTGAGCAGCGTTTTCAGCGGAAATTTCCTCCAGAGGCTGACAGTCCGTAAGGTTTTATCAAAACAGGATGAAATTGACTTTGATAAATGATGCAGATACGCTGGAACGGAGCAGTTCCGAAAGAAACTCGCGTACAGAAAAAGCAGAAAAAGGACGCCGCGGGAGTAAAAGAACCCCCGAGACTTCGACTAGAGATTGCTATCTAAGGATACTACCAAATTAGCTTCCAAACTCCCACGGTTTTTCCCCTAGAATTAATTAATCAAAACGTAAATTCATCCCATCGCGATTCCTGATTTGACGGAGTTGAAAAGATTGCGGAATGTAGCAGTAGAAACCGCAGCGCGGCGCTCGCATCGCTGGCAAATGGATAGGAAAATGGCTGAACCCGAGCTCGTTTATCCTTATCTCTTTCAAATAACCAAATTCAACTGCAATGTAATGGCCTCAAAAAACACCATTCCATCATTCCCGGCCAACCAACAGATTCCTATACCCTTCTTTCCATGCTAAATAATGGAAATGATGCTACATATCACATTCATGGTCGTAGATAAATAACTTTTTTAGTCAAAAATGGATTTCCGAGATATAATCATTGTCTTAAATAAAGTGATGAATATTTAAAAATTTAAAAATTCACATTTCCAATCAAAATCTTTTTACATCTCTTAGTTATTTCCAATCACTGATGAACGTGAAAATGTGTTTACAATATACGATATATCCGTAGCAATAACAAACATACAATAAGCAAATATCTTAATAGTCGTAGAAAAAAAATAGCATCCTAAAAAAAATCAGTAAAGTGTAGGGGTAAATTGTTAGTTTAACAAAATTGTTAAGCGCTTCATACCAATATTGAGTAAAAATAGGATAGGACAATTATCACTGGAATTCAGTCAATGTTTCTGGTTTTATTTCTGCTCCGACCAGTTTCGACCCCACGTAGGTCTTCTTCAGAAAGTACCCATCAATTAGTCAAGAAAATACTTTGAATAAAAATAATTAAAACAGCACTTGGTTTTTCCACCTTTTAGTGATTTAATAATGACGATCGTTTCGTTATCAGATAACTAATTAGGTACATTGTCGGTTTACAGGTATTAATATTTAGTAATGGTGAGTCCGTTTCTTCTAGTTGTTGATTGACAAAATTTTTCTGTGAATCCTTTGATCATTGATTGAAACTTTCGGTAGTTCATCTTTTATTTCACATGCAGATATCGTACTACGTTCAGTTTATAGTATCCTTTAACAAATCAGTCATTCTTGAGTAGATGAATCATTGTGTTATACTAAATATATTTTTGCGTAGAATATTTAAATGCCGTTTCTTTGTATATTGACCCCTGCTATCTGTACGGGCACATTCTGCAAAGTCATCGCCAAGGGCCTTATTCTGTTTATCCCTCGCTATCTCTCCGCGTTCCGGTCCATTCGAAGCGAGCGCCGAATCTGTCACTCTCAAATCGACCGTTTTTCACCTTCATTTATATTGTGCAACTCGCCAGCCACATAAAAACAACCCGACCTAAACCCGCAATCATACTCCGCTCTGCACAGATAAGGGAATGGAAGTGGAAGATGACTATAATAGAGATTACATGATGTTTCCTCACATTCTGCGCACGAATATTTGCATCTTAATGCTCACATTCTTTTGAACAAGAAGACTTTTGCTTTGCATAATCTTCGCATGTTAGTGAAAGTACATTGTTTCAGTTCTTACACATATATATTTAAAAATTTAATTATAAGTCTCGGAATATAATAAGAGGCATAAATTTATCGGTTAACTTCATAAACAATTGTTGTGTAGTTATAGATAAACGAGTATGAAAAATGATATGTAGATCAATATAACGAAGCTGGAGTGATAAAAGAATAATTTTTAAGCCGAGGTATCGTTATTTCGTAGGTATTATGAGTATATTTTACCAATTAAATTCATAGCTCGAATTATATTTGTTTGAGAAATCCACTGCCACGAAGGAAGACAAAATTCAAGTGGACAAATGGAATATTTTCCTTTTCCATAGTAATGCATTGTTTTCAATATTTTTCATATGTCAAATAAATAAAATTATTTTCAATTCAGTTTAATACTGCAAAATCGATTTTACTGGGGTTTCATTAATTTTTTCACTACAAAATTACTTACTTCCATCAAATAAAGTATTCTGATTGGGTGAAAATGACGTTAACGTTTTTATTACAAGGAATAGAAAAATTGTCTTTTGTATAAAAGTTTCATTATATTTAATTTTTATTTCTTTATATGACATTATTTTCATGCTATTTTTGCTAATACATAGGTAGATATTTTGTATCATACAAATACTGTGAAATAAATTAATATTCTTTTATTAATATGCATTGACGGTGGTCGGTTTTGTGAAGGTAATAACTGATTTTTTGTTCATAGAAAATTGAGTTATAGCATTTTACATATGTCGTTATAACTTACATTCAGGAAATACAAACTATCGTAAATCACGTGTCCTAGATTTCTTATTTTAAAATGGAATATGCTCGTACGTCCTACTGTGACAAAAAAATCGTCCATATATGTGGCCTGAATATTACCCTTTTGTCAGTGAACAAATTCTATATATTTCATATCTTGAAATTTGGTTCTTGTTGACGTTTACGTTATTTATTTTATTACTTTAATTCTCGTCTGTCCTCTTTACACTTTCCATTATAATCAGGATCACTTCTTTGTTTCTTTTTATATTCTTACCTACTACATTTTTTTTGCAGATTTTTTTTGGTTCATTTTTGTAATATCTATAAATTGTATAAATGCTCGTGTGTTGATTGCTCAAATGAATTATTAAAATAATTGGTATTTACAGTATTAGTATAATTCCTTTTAGATTATTCAATAATTATTTAATTATTATAATATATATATATATATATATATATATATATATATATAATATTTTTACTATGAATCTGTCAATTATAATAAATATCGCTGTCAAATATAACACATTTATTTTTACGAAAAAAATTTGTGATGCATATAGATACTAATTGTAACACTCACCAAATTAAATTGTCATTATATAATGTTTTGTAAATCAGTACATTTTCAATAATATTCATTTGTGGACTTTATAGCAAACTTTTATAAAGTTATAATAAAATTATTGAAACGACATTACTGGAAACTTTTATAAAGTTGTTTTGTGCTTTTTCCTAGCACATATATTATTATTGGCTTTTTAGTTTGAATACAATATATCCCTTACCAACCTACAACCTACAACTTATAATAAGTGGAGAATCAATTTCCTTAACCCGAACAATGAAGTGAATAAATTAATTACAAAAATTTATTAGTGTAGGTAGAAACCTACTCGTATATTTCCTTATCTTAATGATTTTAGGTAAATTTAAAAGAACAATTTGTCGCGTTCCATTTCCTGGTCCTCTGGAGCGGTATCTCCGTGCGTTCTGAAAGTGAAATGATATCAAGTTATGCAAATCCGTGATGCGTTCGCTATCTCGCGCGGTGGCGTGGGCGGGTATTAGCGGATATTAGACAATCGTGATGGAAATACGTTAGCAGATAATTGCGGATTTGTCGTCTGTGTCCGTGACTTGTTTCCTCCCAAGCAGGACGGGATAAGTGAACATGTTACTTAGCTTTATCGCTCCTTTATTGCGCCACATAACTTATACAAATTGTACGCATAAACATATACAAATGCCTCTCATAAAATATACATTTCTCCACTTGTACGAAGGATTCTTCAAAATTATTATTATATATACACTTCCTACTATATTTTATGAAAGAATATATATCCTACATTAATTAATAACAATAAGAAAATCTCTACCGTTACTTCCAGTTGTAAGCAGTGATTTTGTCAGCCAATTTTATTTTATAAAATTAATTAATAATTTTTCAATTAACTAGAAAAAATATGTAATTTAATAAAAAGTAACAGAAAACTATATTACAGAAAACTTTGAAAAGCTATATTAAACCCGATAAAAAAAAATAACAATCAATTTAGAATTATATATCTAGGATGCCTTGAAGAAAATGTGCAACCCAGAATGTAAGGTTTTGAGATTGTTAATATTTTTGGAAATATCAATGCATTTTTTTCTCTCAATCGTAAAACAAAATTGACTATGCTCTACATTTTTTTAATTACTTTTGGTTTTGGTTTTTTGCTCTTAAATCTACATATAAAATTTAATGCCATCGTAAATGGAATTTTATTATTCCAGAAATAGTTGTTTTCTAGAACACTTTAAGTGTAGGCAGTGAAACGCTCCTAGACGTTATACTAGAAATTAATCTGAATGATGTTCTCTGAAAAAATATATCATTCCATTGATTAAAGTGCTCTGAGATGGAAAAACCTAGACAGATTGAAAGACGTCAACATCAATGCCTACGACTTTATAAGAAAAATAATTTTTCCTTTAAAATATGTCTACAAAAAAAAATATCAATTATATTTATTTATTACATTATATTTATTTTTATAAAAGTAATCGAAACTCATCAACGGTTTGTTGTCTACTCCATATCATAAAAGCAACACGTGTCAAGGTAATAACAATCACACTTAATAAACGCCTACGACAAGAATTTTATCAAGTATTATTTTTTACCTCATTTCACCAAACAATATAATGAAAATAGTAAATAAATTTTTAAAGTGTGTACAAGTGTGATAGTAAGAAGGATATTTTAGTAGTATTTATAAAATATTATGTAGGTATATAGAACAATATTACTAGGAACAAATGTATATACGTGAAATACTCATACAATCATTAAAGTATGTTTTCTGTTACTGAATTCCCTCAGCAGATTATGATGTTGCTGGGGCAGGGGTTAACACCCCCCTTAGACAGGCATAGTTTTTGAATTTTTAAGTCTTATAATTATTTGTTAAGTATTTTATACTGTCTTTCAAAGTAAATAAATTAAATTGCTATGTATATCTCATATGAATTATAATACCTTGTGAATTAATGGTTAAGTCTCTAAAATAATTTGGTTATAAAGATTTGCTTGATTTGGAGTAGAATTGTAACAAAAATAGAAATGGAGTGTGATATTATTAACAATATTGGAAATGCTACTTACAAGTGTAACTACAGGTGAACAAAGCTACGTAATTAAAACTTCTTAAAGGAATTGGATCTAAAAAAAGTTTGACCCGATTAGCATCGAAGATCTTTCGCCTAAATTTGATTATATGTAATTATTCCGATGTTTGTAGGTATATCTTTTCGGTACAATGATTTTGTGTTAATTAATAAATTTTGTGCATAACATTAAAATATATTTTCCTTTTTATGAGTACCTATAAAAAGGTAATTCACCCCTATCCGTAGGGCACGTGGAATGAAAAACCTATTTTCAAACACTTGCGTGATACAGATTTATTACTTGAATTTGTGTTTTCATTTTGAAAACGAAATTAACCAATTTAAAAAAGTAAATGTGTATAATCATCCACAAACGAATTCGCGCATGGTCCATAAAATAAAATGTACAATATCTTTCTTTTGCGAGCAAAACTCTCATGTCAACATTAAATGTAACTGTTACTAATTAAAATGAATGTGACAGAAATAATTGCCGCGATTTTTAAACAAGAATTATTACAGACTCAAGCATATCCACAACACCATGACATATACTGAAAATTCATTTAAAATAATTATTTTTGTAATAACTGAATAAGTATTTTTTAATTTCGATAGTGTACCTTTATCTTATCTTGATATTTCAAAAATTCAAATACATTCATACGAATATACTATGTGTCAAAGCGAAATGGGCGAAAGTTTTTAATTAGTTGAAGGAGTATAAATTATTGTCGAATGAACAAAATTATATTATTTTTAGAATAAAAGAAGAAATAATAATATTTTAAAAATATAATGATACATTAAAATTATTATTTTTGCAAAGTTTTCTTCTTCTATTTAAACCGAATTCATTTTCATCGTCACAGATTAATTGATTACTAGAAAAGTGATAATCGGACTAACCTACAGTCAGAATAGTTCCCGTCAAGTTTATTTCTTTAACTTAAAACTCTTTTTTATATTTTCTCCTATATTTAACCATTTATTTATTCAGCGTATGACATTTACACAAATGTGATCATGTACATATAATTATTTGCGTCTATTTTTGTCTAAATTGTTTAAGATCCTCATGCAGGTAAATTATTTATAAAACCTTTTAAAGAGTTATATGTGTTATACCTGTTTATATAATTTCAGGGCCTCGGAATATATAGACTTTACCAAGATTATATTAAATTTACCAATGAAACTGGACAGTTCAAAAAATGTTTAAAAAGGGGGCGGTTATATTAGGAAAAAATACTTTATGTATGTAGTAACAATAGAGGAAGTAATTCCTAAAGCTGCTGATATTGTATTTTCCTGTAAACCCGAAAATATTCAAAAATATTAAATTTTTAGCTTGAAAATTTTCAAATTTTATATAATTTTGTTTGTGCTATTTTTTAAAGAGTTAGTTACGCTGATACCTAATTTATAAACAGAATTTAATTATCTTTTTTCGTTTCAGAGATATTTGCTCTCAAAGTAGTACCTCAAAAAAGTGTGTTTTTTTAGTATATTTCAAAAATGAGTAGAGATACAATCTCAACTACTTTACCATTCGATTCTACGGGAAAAGTTATATAAAGAAATGTTTTGTCCAAATATACGTTCTTTGGAACGATTAGGTGAAAAAGAAGAAAAACGAAAAAACCTAAATTTCAATTTTTCGCCTCGAAATTTTTTATCTCCAAAATTTCTTATTTTCTGGTCCTAAGTAGATATTGACGCGCTGATTTCAAATTTTCAAACGGAATTCAATTACCTCATTCCGTTCTCGAGATATTTGAGTTCAAAGTTATACCAAAAAAATCAGGTTTTTTAGGTATACCCTTTAAATGGTTAGGTTTACGGTTTCGGCGATCTCATCAATCGATTCTACGGGCAAAATTACATAAGTGTACCAATTTTCAGATTTGTATCTCAACAGACAGAATTTCTAGAAGGAAAAAACTAAAAATGGCCAAAAATCGAAAAAAATGCCTGATGAACCCCTGACGATTTTTTTCGAGTTTGGCCATTTTCGTTTTTCTTTTCTAGAAATTGTATCCTTTGGAATAAAAATCTAAAAATTGGTATACTTATGTAATTTTGCCTGTAGAATCGATTGGTGAGGTCGCCGAATTCGTAAACCTAACCCTTAAAGTGGTATACCTAAAAAACCTGTTTTTTTAGGTATCGCTAAAACTCAACTTTGGACACTAATATCTCGAGAACGAGAAGAGATAATTGAATTCGGTTTGAAAATTTGGAATCAGCGCATCGATATTTACTTAAGTTCAGAAAATAAAAAGTTTTGAAGACAAAAAGTTTTTTGGAGAAATTTTTAAATTTAGGTTTTTTCGATTTTCTAATTTTTCACCTAATCGTTCCAAAGAACGTATATGCAAAGAAAACATTTCTTTATGTAACTTTGCCCGTTGAATTGACTGGTATAATCGTTGAGATTGTATCTTTACCCATTTTAAAGATATAGCCAAAAAATTCACTTTTTTGAGGTGCAACTTTGACAGCAAATATCCTAATAACGAAAAAAGATAATTAAATTTCGTTTGAAAATTTGAAATCAGCGCATCGAGTTCTATCAAAGTGCACTATATCCCAAAATTAAAATTTTGGGCACAAAAATGAGTATTTTTGGGATATTTCGCGTTTGTCATCACATATTTTAGTTTAATACTGTCTTTTGGTTTGTTTTAATGCTACACAACTTTTAAATGCGGTTATAGGTTTTGGAAATAAATGAAAGTTGGATAATAAAACGACAGAATAAATTCAAAAAGGCACAATACAATTGCAGATTTTGAAATCAGCGCATCGATAATCGATACAAAATGAAAATGAACAAAAAAATTTGGTTCAGGCGTAAATAAGTATTGTCATTTGCGATCACAGGTGTAGCTACATTATTATTATTTATTGTTCTGTCAAAGTGCATTTTATTTATTTGGAAAAGAGTTTCTAACTTGTTTAGTTATTGGTTTAATAAATAAATAAATTATATTTCTCAATATAATAAAATTAATGAAATATTTTTTTTTATAATAAAAACTCGCAAGGCCGTGAACTTAAATATCAAACTTTTTTCCCCTAGAAGTATAGTTTTGATGCCATTAAAGAAAATTGCCAGTCATGTGACTATCACTTCCAATTATCACCATGTACAATAAATTGACAGAAGACCTGCAGATTATTATTATAATTTATGTGGTTAACCTAATTTATTTTTATTACAAATTGACTCAAGCTAAGTCAGTGCAACATACAATAAAGCATTACTGTTATACTGTTATAAAAGAGTGGAAGTATGTACAGTTGAGAGTTTCCCTATGTAGTAGCCATAGCAATTTTCTATATTTCCAATACATTCCTCCCACAATCAACTATCAAACTTTTTTCCCTAGAATTATAATTTTGATGTCATGAATGAAATTTGCTGGTCATGTGACTATCACTTCGGATTGATCACCCTGTACAATAAATTAACAGAAAACCTGAACATTACTAGTAGGATTTATGTGGTTAGCATAGGCGCCGACTCTGTGGGTGCTGCGGAGCTCGAGCACCCCTCAGGAGAAGTGGTGATGTACGGAGCACCTGACATGATTACACGACAAAATTATTTTCTGTTTTAAAATATTTTAAATTTGCTTCAAGAAACTAAAAGTTTTCTTTATTTGGTATTTGATTTTCTCCAGTTCAAGAATCATTTAAAGGCATAATTCTGGGTTCTCTTCTATACAGGTGTTCATTTTAAATGGGCCGGCATTGCTATCTTGAGAACTATAAAAAATATGAAGTTAGTTACAATTTCGGTATTACAAGACTGTTAAAATGACCGAATCAAAATTTTATTGCAACCAATGGTTCCCAATATTTGTGACTCAATTTTCTTTATTATATAGAATATACTCGTACTTTTAGGTTTTGAGCACCTGACAGAAATATAAAAAGTTGACGCCACTGGTGGTTAACCTAATTTATTTTTATTACAAATTGACTCAAGCTAAGTCAGTGCAACATACAATAAGCAGTAATGAAAGAGTACAGTTGAGAGTTTCCCTATGTAGTAGCCATAGCAACTTTCTATATTTACAATACATTCCTCCCACAATCCCAATTTTGCCACTATTTTTATATAATAAAAACTCGCAAACCAATGAACCTAAATATCTATTTTTTTCCCTAGAAATATAGTTTTGATGACATTACAGAAAATTGCCGGTCATGTGACTATCACTTCCGATTGATCACCTTGTACAATAAATTGATAGAAGACCTGCAGTATATTATTATAATTTATGTGGTTAACCTAATTTATTTTTATTATAAATTAACTGAAGCTAAGTCAGTGCAATATACAATAAGCAGTAATGCTATGAAAGAGTACTGTTGAGAGTTTCCCTGTGTAGTAGCCGTAGCAATTTTCTATATTTCCAATACATTCCTACCACAATCCCGTTTACCACTACTTTTATATAATAAAACTCGCAAGCCAATGATCTTAAATATCAAACTCTTTTCCCTAGAAGTATAGTTTTGATGCCATTAAAGAAAATTGCCGGTCATGTAATTATCACTTCAGATTGATCACCCTGTACAATAAACTGACAGACCACCTGCACATTACTAGTAGGATTTATATGGTTAACCAAATTTATTTTTATTACAAATTGACTCGAAGTAAGTCAGTGCAACATACAATAAGCAGTAATGAAAGAATACTGTTGAGAGTTTCCCTGTGTAGTAGCCACAGCAATTTTCTATATTCCCAATACATTCTTTCCACAATCCCAAGTTTACCACTACTTTTATATAATAAAAACTTGCAAACCAATGAACTTATATATCTAACTTTTGTCCCTAGAAGTATAGTTTTGATGTCATTACAGAAAATTGCCGGTCATGTGAATATAATTTCTGATTGATTACCATGTATACTAAATTGGCGGAACACTTGCAATCACCCTGTATAAAAATTTGTTAGAAGACCAGCAGATTATCTTTATAATTTATGTGGTTAACCTAATTTAATTTTATTACAAATCAACTCAAGCTAAGTCAGTGCAACATACAATAAACAGTAATGCTATGAAAGAGTGGAAGTAGGTACAGTTGATAGTTTCCCTGTGTAGTAGCCATAGCAATTTTCTATATTTCCAATACATTCCTCCCACAATCCCGTTTGCCACGCTCTGTATTCCGTCCACGCGAGAGGCCTTTGTGTCGGGGTGGCATCCACGTCTGTTGCACAACACAATGGAATCCCAGCCCTGCCAGCTCCCAGGAATTCCACGTCCACGTCCAACTAAAAGCACTTTTATTATACCGTTTATTTTATTTGCTGTTCTGCCGAGCCGAGCGGTGTGAAACTTTCCACCATTCCTTGCTCCCTTGTTCCACCGACCGTTGCAACCAGAACCAGACTGTTTTTACACAGAAATATCGCTGCTTTCAAATTTCCGGAAAGCAAATTTTAGTTTAGTGGAGTGAACTCCAGTTGGTTTTAATGCTCTCTGCTCTCTACCAGTTATAAATGTTTTAATAATTTTGTGTTTTGTATGAGCGAAGAGATACAATTATGATAAATTGCGCAAATTCAAACTTTTGTTTTTGTCGTATTTCTATAATTCAAATAATAGAAGTATGTAACAGAAATAATAATGTCACAGTAGTAACAGTGCGCCATTACGAAACAAAATCAGAAACCTTAATTTTCTGGTACGCAAATATAAAATATAAGTGCAACATATTTATACTAATAATAATAAATATATATTTTCTGAAATAAATTAAATTTAATAAAATATTATTCTAAACTTATATCTACATGTTTTCAATTTTTTAGAACTTTAATTTAAATTTCGAAAACTCTATCAGTGATTTGAAATTTATGTACATAGAAACAATAAATATGACCCAAATAATATATCGCAGTACAATAAAATTGTATCTATTTCAATCAAAATTAATTGTACACACGTATAATATATTTGTACATAATTAAATTTATGACTGCTATGAAATTATTATAATTTAATTTTCATTGTCACAAACCAAACATGTGAAATTTATCTACCTAATAAAAGATTGTAATTTTGATTTCACAGGTTATTTAAATCAAAATTATCACCTATTGCTTATTTCCTAGTACTAGATATGTTTATTAGGTAGGTACCTATGTAACAACGAAAAAATTATAACGGAAATAGTATATTGTACAAGTGTAGAAAGTCAACTATTTCTCTCGAGAGGAGAAAGTTTTTGCACGAGACGAAGTCGAGGGCTAGTATCACACAAGGTTGAAAATAGGTGATTCTGCGCTAGTGGTACACTATACTTTTTCTCCGACCACATTGCTGAACGTTACAGAACAAAAATACATGCACGAAAGCTATTTGACATAAAAAAAAACAATATGGCGCAGGTAACCTAACAAAGGTAATTACTGTGAGAAATGATAGTTGCATTGCATAGTGCTAGCAAATACTACGAGAAATGATATCTCACACTTTAATCCACGATTGTAGGAAATATGCAACTTTCAAGCTTTATATACTGAGAGAAAAGTGCCACTTTCCTTAGTGGTCGTAGAGAAAATTTATTTCGTTTCAATAAAATTTATCACATTATAATAATTTTGTAGTTGATATACTCGATAGACATTATTATTATCCTACAATTTTTATATTTTTACCTACAATATTAAATAACAAATTTGTTTCATTATTATAACTTCTTCAACTATGTTAAATATGATTATATTTAACAATCCCTAATTCAAATCTTAAAATTATGACTATTCATAAATTTAAGTTGAGTTGAAGTATCTATTTAGGTTATATTGTAATTTGTAAGTGTTTCGTGTGAACTTTTTGACATTATTCATTAAAATTCATATTTGAAAATACATTTTCTCGCCCTGGTAACACAAATTGAAGTGACTTGTTTGGTTTATTCAGCAAAAATACACGAATTTCTTAAGCTCGCGATATATTTCATAGCAATGTGGGTCATAAAAGAAAAAAAGTATCTAAAATTCAGAACATTTCCCGCAAAAACCTAAAATATTACAGTTTCAATTTGAAACCACAAACATTACGATGTATGAGAGAAAGAATAAAACATCCCGGATATAAATAAACCACTGCATTGGAATCCAGACGGAGAATTTATTATCTTAATTTGGAATTGAAATAAACTTGTTGGAAAGAGATCATATCGGGATGTGTTTATTACGCGATATACTTGTAGCGTTAAATGAATTTTTGTGTTGCTGATGTAGCTGTGATGTTTTGGGCAGCAGAGATTGAATTTTGGTAAAGTCAACACATTGGAAACGGCTCGTCAAAGATGAAACGAAGCAGCACTAATGTTGTAATCGTGTTCGGTTCCGAATCATTGCAGCGCATAAAAGTTTCATTTTATTGCAATCATCAGTTGTGGATTTAAACCGTTGTGGTTGTGCCATGGTAATTCAAATCCTAAATAAATATAAATTCTTCATGTTGACATTTTGGGCTCTACAATCGTTTTGTAGGTCGGTGTCATTTATTTGATAAACCTCAAATTTATTAGATTCGAGTAGGTGGAAAATTGGTATTTCTTTAAACGTGGATTATATGCACAAAAAAAAAAACAATAAACTAGTTTCTTAAGGGGTTCACTACTAGCCTTTGAAATACGCCAAAATGCTGTTTAGTAATATCATTAAAACTTAACATTTTCAAAATAAATAAAACACTGTCAAATTGTTGAAACTTTGTACTATGCCTCTCTAATGATGGATTTTAAATTTTTGTCCTGAATTGCAGTGTGTTCTGTATGATACATTATACACCATTGGAAAACACGATATATACGTTACCGTCTCCTTTATCTTGTTTATTGCGTTAGATGCGCGAGAATGATTGACCACTAATGATTTCAAATAATAGTAGCAATGGTAGAAGTCAAGGATTATAAGACGCTAATTATGAACATTTATGTTTCTTCTGTTCTGTATACCGTGTCTATTACGACTGTTGCTCAAACAAACCATTATAAATGCAGTTAAAATTAGCAGTGTTTTGTAATTTTATAGTTCTGATTTGTAATTCAAATAGAGAGAACATAAAAGTTTAAGTTACTGTATGCAGCAATAGTTGAATTTTATTGTACAAAGTTACACTTTTTGTAACATTAAAAAAACAAAAACATTAATAAAACAGTAGCGCATATTTTAACGCTTAGGTGCAATAATTTACAATTTTAAAGCTACTCTGCTACTCTTGGTTTGATACGGACAACACTTTTATTATATGTAGTTGGAACCTTCTTATAATTATAAGAAAAGCGGTAACAACTATGTAAACATTTTATTAATATTATTATTATTTAATAATTACACTTTTCACCATATATATTTTCCTTATATATTCTTATACTTTCGTAAAAGTTTTAGTACTTTACTAGAAATAATGATAGTAAAGAGATATAACATAAAATTATTTTTAAGTTAATATAAAATTCATGTAAAATTTTCGTCACTCTTGGTATTATCAATAACTAGATTGCCCGCTCTTTAATTAATGTTTATTTTAAATTAACAATTAAATTGTGTGTTCGTTTCTTGCAAATTCTTATTCGTAAAATAATGGTTTTTTTACCTGTCGCCACTCAGTAAGAGAGGTATTGGAATCATGTTAGAAATCGGATAGTGAGTTTTCAATGGATAAGCACGTTTTGAAGTCCCTAGAACACGATTTCAGTATTTTTATAATGATATCTGCCCGTATGTGTGTATGGATGGATGGATGATAACTCAAACACTAGCAAACAAAAAAGTTTTAGGTATAATATTATGACACCCTAAATTATATCTGATTAGATTTTGGTATAAATCGTGCAATCGGAAGAGGTGTTTTCATGAAGATCTGAAATGTGAAAATAATGTGATATGATGTCATTAGCTAAAATTTTATAGTTTAAATTTATTTTTTCCTAACCCTAAAGTATTAATGGTTCGGTTATTTGTTACAATTGCAGTTAAGCTGTTTACCTATGAAAATAAATGCTTTTTATTTCATATTTGATATTTGACAGTAACAATTATTATTGATAATTATCCAAAATGTTTTACTTATTGAGAATTTTTTTGTCATTGAAATGAAACAGTTTTGCTATTTAAATTAAAATATTCAACAGCATAAAACCAGTCTATCGTTAAACCAAAAATTCTAAACCAGGAAAAATATTTAAAAGTCAAGGGCAAGAATTTACAACCAAGTGTAACATTTCGCACAAAGAAAAAACTGAAAATTCAAGAAAACCGTATGAGGCCACAAATCCCGAGAAGGAGTTTCGGCAAAAAAGAATCGCCGGCCTGTTTACATGCAAATGCGTGCCCTGAAAACGACGCCGACCCGCGAGGAAAGTGAGGGACGTCGTAAAGGCCGCCTCGGTGCGCGATACCAAATCCTGCCTCACCTACACTCTTCTTTCAAATGGAACACAATCCTCGTAAAATTTTACACTATTCCTTTTCGATAGAGATTATTATGAACGCTACTATACGCGTTGTATAGTTTCTCCTTTCTTATCTCCTCTAAATCTTACAAAATATAAAAATCCTACTAAAATTCTAGTATAAGGGTTTGGCGATAAACAAATATAATAGAGTAAAACTATCCAAAAGGATATTTAATGAAATGGGAGTGAAGTGAGGGAGTTTAGTATCAATAAAAATTGAATAACGGTTTTTCGATATTTTTAATAGGAAAGAAAAATAAATTAATGTTTTGTGCACTTAGATGATAATATTTTTTATTGATATTTATATGCATTCTAAATTTTCTTTAGGTTGTGTCCTCCACAGAAATTAATTTGTAAAAATTATAAAAAATAACCAGGTACTTTAAAGTACTTTAAAAAAATATGTGTTTAAAACTCAATAAAAACAAAATTAGATATGTTATAAATGAAAAGAATAATATATTGTGTTATTAAGAGTAAAAGTGATACTTTGTGTGGCGAGCATGGAAGTTTGCACGACGAGTGAAGCGAGTCAGACAATTGCATGTGATTTGCCATTGTTTATTTCGACATTTAAAATTCTTGATAAGACATTATCGCGTGGTACTTATCAATGCAATGCCAATGTCAATATAGCATGGTTCCAGCACAGGCCTTAGAAATCTTAAAAATCTGCGGTTATTATAATATTTATAACAATCCTAGGTATGTTAAAAGCTAATTTAATATTTTCATTATATCATATTATATTTGTGATAGAGATAGTTTCCAATGAACAAGATAAAAATTTGAATTTACATAAAATAATTGTTTATATGCTACTACGTTTTTGTTATATTTTTGCAATATTTGTAAACGTATTTAATTAGAATACATATACTACACATTTATAGCTAGGATGCTGTAGCTTCTCTCCATTACAATGGGCGTTCCCCAATTCCGTACGACTCCTGCCCTGTTCTCCCTTCGATCACTATTTCCTCTTTTCGGCTCGGCCTCTGACGTCACACCGCAGCTGTTGTCCACACACGCACACACATATGGAATCATATTCACATACACGTGCGAATGTATCCAATTCACACGTTCGGATCGTACGTCTGAGCATGGGTGTATAGTCCAGACGTCGTGCCGGCAAATGCTATGTAATATAAACCCGGGCGACGTATGCGAATGACGTCAAAATAGGAATATTTTAGTTTAAAGGTTATTAGTCTAATATAAATTACGGTAAATGATAATGACATTTATACGCATATTTTAAAATTTGTCTGTTCTATTGTAGTTAAAAAGCAGCTGTAGTCCATTTGGTTAGAATGCTCCGAGTAGAATTAAATAGTATATAATATAAGAGGTTAATTATCCGTTTTTCAAACTATTAACTATTAAAAAAATATCGCTGTCTCAGTTTAAAAATGTCACGAAATAAATGGTTTTAGTACTGGAAACCCGGTGTCTCATATAAGAATGTTTTTCCATAAATTAGAGGTTCATAACTTTTGACTTCACGACCTAGTTGATAATGAAGTAAAATGTTGCGATCTTCGAGTATAGAAACTACTATAGAGGAAATGTGAGCAGAAATTAGTGAAGCCAAGTTTCATCAGCTGATAACTGTCAATCCGCCATTTCTGTAGGAGCCAGGAGACACGCTTTCATTTGTTATATGTAATTAAAATTATTTTCTTTGTATTATATGAATATTTTTCTTTAAACTACAAATATAATAATTTTTGATTTAATTCTGTTATTTGGTTTGTTTTAACTCTAGACAACTAAATAAAAGTTAGATAATAAAGCATTAGAATAAAATCGTCAAGGCGTACTAGGTTTGCAGGTTTTGAAATCAGCGCATCGATATTTATTTAAATGTAAAAAATAAAACATTTTGATAAAAAAGTTGTATGGAAATTTTTTTAAATTTAGCTTTAGTCGATTTTCTCATTTTCACCTAATCCAAAGAACGTATGTGCGGAGAAAACATATCTTTTCAAAAAATATATTTTCTTCTTTTTAAAAGTGAGTTTATAAAATCATTACTTAATGTACACACTACATATATAAATGTTCGTTTAGTAATATTCTCGCGTAGTACGCCTGTAATAATCGTAAGATTTGAATAGCTTGTGATTTATTTTGGTGAGAGACGTAGGAACAGCTCCTGATTAAATGTATTTGATACCGCTCTTGCCAGAGTAACAGGTGACTCGCGTTATCCAATTATTTACTCCCGAATTTATGAGACATGGAACTGCGTGCTCTAAGAGAAATAACTCTATATCAATCTTGTCTCATTAACTTGTACAACAGGTTCATCTTGATCTCGTCGTCAAATTCCTCCACCAATAAATCTTCCTTTCATTCGGGGCAGGCGATGAAGCTTAACTTTACATTTATTTATGATGAAAAATAACGGATTTCATGTTTGACCGAACGCTTGTTTTGATCTTAAGAAAATTCTTTCATTAATTTATTAAGTAATTAATTTAATATACGAGCGAGATCTTATTTACGCGCTATAGTAAACGTGTTTATATTCTCTTCATTTAAATGAGACGACATGTGTTAAATAAGATAAGGATAAGAATAAATTATTCAGCAGTTAAGTAGCCAAAGCTATTCTGGGTATAACAAAATAAATATAAAACAGAAATTAACGAAAAGCAGAACGTAGATATTAGTAATGTTTGTATCTTTTCATTTAAAAATATAAGGAATAATAAATGCTTTACTAATATCATATCATAGATATAATTAAAAATGTTCATATTCAATTCTTTTCCATCAAATTCAAAATCCAGGTGATTTTATGTAGATTATTCCCCTCGGTAATCTAACGTTCTCTAAAGGAAAGGTTTTAGTGATTCTTTCTTGAGATTCAAGACAAGAAAAAGTATTACCAGCCAGGATTCAGGATTTATTTATGTTCTTACGTTTGAATTTTGCATATTCTTATAAGATTTAGCATCATCTATGACAGAACATTCCTAAATAGAACAGGAACTCAAATACCTAAGGAGGCGATAAGTTTTTTTATACTTGCATATTAGTGGTATAGGTTGTTAGACTGTAGTCTCTGTAAAAGACCTAAAATCCAACCTACCAGGACAGTTATATTTTTATTTGACTAAATATTGGCTGTCTGATTTTTAATGCAAATGTTTTATTATATGTTTAATAAATCTCGTAAAACTTGAATAGTTTGTGCTTTATTGTGTATTTGTAGTTTCGTTAGTTTGTTCTACAAATTTTTGTGTATGTATCATCCATTTATATATTTGTAAACAATACCGTCAGTTTTGTCGTATATTTATTTCGGAAATCACATGATTTCACCTGATAAAATGATCTCATCAATCCCCATTCCCTAACAAAAATTTGAATCACATGGTTCCAATTGATGACGTGAGGATCAACAGTGAAAATAGCGTATTCTTAAAAAGCTATTAATTTTTTTATTATATTTAATTAAGTCTGTAAAACAATTAAATTATAATTAAAATATTTTAATGAAAACATGTAGGTCAGCATGAGCTAAGTTCGGTCCTGGTGACGTTTTACTTCATTGTTTTTAGACGCGGTGACCGTGGTGATGGCATGGCGCCAACTAGAATTAAAACGAAACATAAAAATTATAGGAATTTATTGTTCCATATTAAAACGGTAATTCACACCCGGTTAAGCACGATGGCGCGACGCCCCCGCCCCGCCCCCGCGGCGCTCGCCTCGCCTAGGCGTCTAGGCCGGGCGACGCTGCACAACAAATTGTTTTATTTTATTAACACTCGCATCACATTATATTAACGCCATATTTCTCGTGTCATCATCATACTTTTTTATAGGGCCGTTCCCTGTTCCCGTGTTACGCGTTGTATGTTTACTATTAGATTTACACCACATGCTACTCTGTTTTGTTTTATACTTGCGGTGGGATGGTAATTTAAGCTTAACTTCACTATAATAATGCGATGAAATATTTATACATTATGAGGTTAAAATTATTTTAAAAGATGAAGACAGGTTTATAAAATTCATTTTATAATATACATTGTTTAAAAGTTTTAAAAAACTAGTATTTTATCCAGAGCCGTATATAGGCATTTTTGCGTCCCGGGCTAACTTAATTTTTTCGAAACCGATACTAAAGTATACGATATCACTCCGCGAATTTAGCCAAAGTAGTAGCTCAAGTAAAAATTTGACTTTACGGACTCATCAGTCACTTTTGCACTACCTAAAATGACAAACATATCATTCTATAATATTATTGGTTAATTTATTTATTATTTAACTTTAGTAATAATTTATCTGATTTCATGCAGACGACGTCTAAGCAGTTCTAAACATAAATGATAATTATAAAGAAATATTTGATACATTGACAGTACGTTTGTTATCATAGCCATCCCTGTCTCAATAGCTAGTTGACTTGTTACAAACACAATGCTATTTATTTATGTTTATAATTTTTTTTATACTAGATACGGCACTGATTTTATCTTGTGTGACTGTTTTTTCAACGACTTTATAATGTAGGTATCGTTATTTTTCTTGCGTACTTGTATATTTACATTCATTCTATAAATAAATACCTATATCACTCAGGGCTTGTGATTTTAATAGAACAATTGTCATAGACCATTGATTGACCATATAGTGTAATAAACACGCTTCATGTTATAAATATATCATTATTACCGAAATCTGCATATTAATTTCGCCATTAGCATGACTAATGATATGTTACTGTAATATGGAACCAATGTTTGGATTTTGATATGTGTGGACTAATTATTCTAGTTAGTTGCAACAGTCAACAAAATATAACAATGCCTATTGGAGTACAAAATTACTAGTGTAATTATCATAAACATAGACAACTGTAATCAGCGATAGTCGTAAACCCAGAATAATCCGTGTTTGATTATTATATACTGTAACTAAGACAGCATACAGTATTAGTCACACTAAATATTAAATTTATTTTCACAATGCAGTATTTATATCTTCGCTATTTATTTTCACACGTCATCAATATTTATTTCCACAAAATATTTATTTCTGCTTTACATGTCATTATTCGGACTGCCTATTCTCGACTCACTTCACTTTCTCTACTGACTCTTACTCTTCACTAACTTCTCACTCTCTGAAATCTCTGATCTTCACTTCATTTTAATTGTTGCTCGCCGCGACACTTTATACCTGCGTCAACCAATCTCGAATCTCCTAGACTTTTCCGGACTCTGATCAGACAGGCCAGCCGCCATATGTCACCGATAGTGAATCTCACTCGTTACAGTTTTTTATGAAAACAAATAATGAAGTTGCTGATTTATCTAAGTATGATCATTATAAATCAAAAATTGGCATTTTTTTATTTATTTATAATATTTTGTAAAAATTTTAAAACATCTGTATTCTTTTATATTCAGTTTCTACGTTTATATTTATTAAATTTCACTAGTAAACAATGTTATTTACCATGAATTTGTTGCAATATATATTGCTTTAGTTAAGTCCCATATTTTGATAATCACTAGTCGATTTTTTTTACTCCATTAAAATATTCTCTTAAAACAGAAATTGTTTGCTAATTTATCTATCTCTATATCTCTTATAATTTTCGAGTAAGCAATTAATAGTGTACCACTTAAAATTAACATTATATATGTAACAGAAATGACAATTATACTCTTTTTGTCCGAAATTATCAGTCTGTGTTCACAAACATCGATAGTAATAAATTAAAAATTTAATGAAAACTTATGTTAATTGCAGCAGAAAAGAATTTAATTTTAAATTGATATATTTCCTGTATGTAAATCAAGCAAACAGTTGAGCACTTTGTAATAATAAAAGCCAAATAATAAATCCTTTTCATTTCAGGCGAAGATGCTAATTCAGTGTGGAAAGCTTCGCACTGGAGGCACGCAAGGAACAAAAGCCCGGCCGCCTGAGATAAATGAATGGGCGAGGAAGTAAAGAGTGGACCCAGCCGCATGGAAAGCAGTCGCGGGAGGCTTTGACACGAGTTAAAAATGAGGTAAGGAATGCGTTGAGAAGCCAGCGATTTTGTTTATGGGACTGCGCGCCGTGACGACTGCGATAAGGACTTGAAAGTTCAAAGGAAAGGGATTGCGATTGGCCAATTGTTGGCTGTATTGGGGGATTTGTCAAGCACGCATTTATCAGTAGGGGTGAAAAATCTCTACGTTCAACTAATACCAACCCATCAACTACTACACCATACTTTTCACTTTAACCGCTAAAAGGGTTTTACATGTATGTTTTTCTTTTATTTACAAAATATTTAGTCACAAAAGATATGTGAAAAAGAGAACTAGTTTTGTGTGAGACTCAAAAAGTGATGACAGCAGTGACTGAACATAGTTACATAAAAAAAGGCGTAAAATTAAATATCAAATACCAAATATAAAAATCCAATGTAGGATTGGTTTTATCGACTGGATGTTAATTAAAGAAGGTCTTCTTTTTTGGAGTTTTTTTTTTTTTTTGGAGGCTGAGGACTTTTACACTATTTTTGCGAAGATTTTTTCATCCCCAATGTATTAGTCAAAATCTGATTAACGGTGATGTGAAGTTTTGAAGTATTCCAAAATGAGTTACCTTGAGGTGATTTTTCAATCTCAGGAACGTTTTTACTGGCCAAAATATGTTTTTCTTCTGAAAATACCTAAAACCAACGAAAAACTTGGTCCTATAAAATAACGGTGTCTTCGTAAGTGTTCTTAAGTTCTGTCAAAGTTTTCATTGCACTGTACACAAATGTAATGCACACCATTGTTTGAAATTGACATCACTCATTTTTTGAACGCATAAGAAAACAATTCGTAAAATGGAATATTCATTTGGAAGTTTAGATTATTTCAGGGTTGAACCTAAACCAAATAAATACAGCTATTATAAATAAAGAAGCAGAAGAATACATAATTCTTAAGTCATTTTATAATAAGTTTGTCAATCATTAGTAGAATGTGTAAATATTTGAAAATATATACCTGACAATGTTAATCGATTTCAAATACAGGAAAATAGTAATTATGTAGTATGAATATTGTTGCTTTGAAAACAGATATCAGTATCACCATAAATAACTAGATACCTATTTTCATCAATAACTTCGTAGTTAATAGTCTTTTACACTAAATTATCGTGAGAAAAGCGCTGTAAATGGAAATTAAATGACATTTGGTGCGAATAAATCAATAACAAATAACGATATCTCTACTAAATTATTTATCGTTGACCGTTATCTTTTTGTACCTATCGATTAGTAGGCTTTATTAATTTTCAACAAGTTTCATTCTAGATAGTTGAGAATTGATGAATTTAGTTTCATTAATACTTTATTTATTAAAAAAAAATATTATATATTATTAGATATGATGTCTCAGTTACTTAGAGGCACTGTTCATTCTAGGAATGTTGTGCCCAAGTTTTCTGTTTTGCGGACAGTAATAGTGACACTTTGATTATATTAAATTTGTTTAAAAACAAAAAATCTAACAATGCCGACTATTTATAAAGAAACCACACAAAATATTTACCTACAGATCTTTTTCATTTTAAGTAGAGCGAAGAGCTTTAAACATTCCCTCATATTATAAACTTTTTAATAGACCCTTAATACATAAATAACTATTAAGGACCCCTAAATTATACTCCGCAGTGAATGCCTTAAAAGGACTTGCCACTACTTGTGATAACTAAGCAACATTTCTCTTCCTAGACACAGCATTGAATTTCAATAACGATTTAGAGCTGGCGGGTAACAGATTATAGGACGACTTGAGAAAATATCTTATTCCGCATGTCTGTTAAAAGTGCCTCCCCGCGCCGCGACGCCTGCAGCAACGAGGCCGGGCGTCGCTTTGTGCGACCGCCAAGCATTCCACCCTATTTGCTTCCAGCCGGGCAAAGTGCAGGCGAACAAATCTACACAGAGCTGGATTTAGAGCAGAGAGACTCCAGTGGACGAGAATATAAATGAGCTACGGGGAAATGCATGACAAATTAGGGAAAACACTGACAAATGCACACAAAAATATGCCACGGACTTCCTCCACTCTCTACCCTACACTTTACTTCTTGTCGTACTATTTACCCAAGCATTATCGATTCTACGCTCTGTTGAATGTTCTTAATTAAGTTACATTATACTCGTACATTTAGACACGGGTAATGGTGGTTGCTGATTAGCGTGCTTCGATTCAAATATAAGTGGATCAGGGGTTCAATTCCTTTACCAACTAATAACAGTTTATTTAATACAATGTCTTATTTGTTCTAAATAAACTATATGCTGTAGACAAGTTGTATTCTGATAACCTACATCACTAAAATGCTTAATAATAAAAAATAATGAAGAGTAGGAAGAACAATCCAAATTTTGCCATCAAATACTTACAACTTATATATTACTATTGAAGTTATTTTACTTATGTGAACGGTGGCGCGAAAAAACATAATTTGAATATCACAAATTAATTGATGTTCATGAACAATAATAAAACATAGGTAAACACAAAGGAGTATCTATATGCAGACACAAAGTAACAATTCCTATAAGGAAAGATTTTTCACTAAATACGAATTATTTTCTTGCTAATATAATCTTAAGATGTAATGAAGAATATATTTTCTTTTTAAATTCTTATACAATGTATAAAAACAACAATGCAAACTTTTTAAATGTAACTTAAAATTTAAGTTTTAGTTTTACTGTAGATTGTAGGAAATTGAAGTGATTCACGTTGATTGGAAACAACAATCTAGTTAGATTTGTTACCGTAACTAAAGGTAGTATGTTGATTTGACAGAAGCTGTAATGTTTACAAGTAAACTTTCTCACAAAACAAGTGGCATTTGATACTATGTCACTTATATATGTTGAAACACTTATGACAATAATGGAGAAATATGATAAGTTTTAAATATAACTTCTAAAATTTAAATATCATTATAGTTTTATGAGCTGGTAATTGCATGCAGCTAGAATTTTCCTATTAAGCAGGTCGTATGTAAAAGTTCTAGAGATATAGTTTGTCAAATTGTATATATTTTTAAGCAAGCGATAACACTTCTCTTATAGAATACAATTACAAGTAACCGCAAAACTTACGCTAAAAATATAGCAATTTTATTTTGTTTTTTCTTGTTAAATACAAAACATTTTTTTATTATTATTAGCTTTTAAATCTCTTTTACCCTTTCGGGTGTCGAGATTATTGTTACATTTTATTATTCTATATTATTTATAAAGTCTTTCCATTCTTTTCTGTTTCTTTCTTTTTTTTCTCTTCTTGACAGTTCATTTGATTCCTAGCTAGTATTTCGTCTATTTGGTTCTCCCATATCTTTTTTGGTCTTCCTTTTTTCTTCTTTTATTTTATTCTTGCTTTCCATGCTAGATTTGTTTACCTATCTATTTTCAGGCATTCTTGTTAGAGTATTACGCTCTACAAAAGTTATTTGCAGATTTTCTACTTAAAAAAAATTAGGGATGTAGGACATTAGGAAAATATGATTTTATATGTTAAATCCCTGTGCTCGGGTGATCGAATCACCACATTACATATACAGTATAAACTTTACTAAGCACTAGCTAATCAGAAGCATCAGTTTTCGGTTTAAAATTTAAGTCACTATTTCCTTATATAAAAAGTGTGTAGCTTCAAGTGATTGAAGTTGTGTGTAAAGTGTTCCAAAACCATAATTTTTCAAATAGTGACTAAAAGCTTTAACCAATTGGTTGTTTAATATTGGAAACAGATAAGTACAGTATAACCTTTACTAAGTACTATCCAATCAGAAGCATCAGTTTTCGGTTTAAAATTGAAGTCACTTCTTTGTATATAACAAGTGTCTAAAGCTTGAAGTGATTGAAGTTGTGTGTAAAGTGTTCCAAACCACAGTTTTTCAAATGATGACTTTAGCTTTAACCACTTCGTTATTTACCATTGCACTAGATAAGTAGTGATTGCACTATCCAATCAGAAGCATCAATTTTCGGTTTAAAATTGAAGTCACTTCTTCCTTATATAAAAAGTGTCTATAGATTGAAGCGATTGAAGTTGTGTGTAAAGTGTTCCAAAACCACAATTTTTCAAATGATGACTAAAACTTTCCCAAATTCGTTATTTACCATTGGCACTAGCTAAGTAAGTAGTGATTCCTGCTAATCCCCCCCGATGCAAGTAGACCATCAGTTTTCGGTTTAAAATTGAAGTCACTTCTTTGTATATAAAAAGTGTCTATAGCTTGAAGTGATTGAAGTTGTGTGTAAAGTGTTCCAAACCACAATTTTTCAAATGACTAAAACCTTTACCCAATTCGCTATTTACCATTGCACTAGCTAAGTAAGTAGTACCCTGTGATTCCTGCTAATTCCCCCCGACGCAAGTAGACGTTAGCCCGACTCGTCCGCGGCGCTCGGCTGCGTCGACGCGGGCGGGGCTCGCGGGATCGATCGAGGCTGCTCCCGCGTCCCACCCAGAGCTGTGCTCGGCCAGACCGCCACGAGTGAGCGTGAGTGCACCGCGTGAGCACCACTGTGTAGTGTGCAGTGTTCATGTTGCTTGCTTGGCCGGCTTCACTCAGGTATGCATACAGTACGGGGACTAAACTCAAAATAATATAGTTATACCGTTTGTTTAAAAGTATTATTATCTTTCAGCATTGTTTAAAAATTAAAAATAATAATGACATATTTATCATTTGTTTACAGTAAACAATAATATAAAATAAATGTAAGTACTTTTTTGAATGAATGTAATTTGGTCTGAAGATAATAATACTTTCGCTGAAATATTGTAAGCTCCACCTATCTAAATTACATGGCGAATAGCATTCGAGCATTTTACCGCGAATAACCATTGTTGGTTTAAAATTGTTTCATACATTTCCACGTATATATTTTGTATTTGAAATACAATAACAACAAAATATAAAAACAATTTTAAAGAAAAATGGTAATTAATTTTGTCTTAATTTAAGTATAGATATTAGTACAAATTATTCCAATGTCCATATAAGGAACATTTAAATATTGTTGAGATAAACAGCAAATATATACTTTTAAATAAAAAAAATAAAATTGTTCAAAAGTAAAGCATTTTGGATTGGATTGTAAATTCCTTGCATGTTTAAAAAATTTTTTGGAAAATTCATTAAGTACCTCTTCAATAAAAAGAAGTTTATCGTAGTCATTTGTTTCGTCACTACTTTCTAATGACAGTTAAAATAACTAACGACAAATACTAACGGAATAATTTGACCTACACATAAAAAACCTAAGCCCTAAAATACAACAAATATTAATAAATTTCTTATAGAACATAACGGTGGTGAAGTAATTAAGTAATACGCCGTCTTTTAAAATTTGCGAAATGCCTCCTCTTGCCCCCTTATGGGCGCCCAAGATTATATATGTATATGTTGTTTTTTTCCGCTTTATATAGACACTATTGCCAATTATAATATTTAGATATGAAATATAAATTAATAAATTTCAACGATACTACAGGATTAGTTCGAGTAAGTTCGGCGATTTACGATTACATATTTCGTCTATCGTCCGAAGTCAGTTAAACGGTATACATACATTGCGCACATGAAAACGGATCATAATATATTATTATTTTCTTTTGCACTTACTACAAAATAATATATAATTACAGTTTTATAGACTTCTATGACATAAAAATAAAAATGATAAAATAGATGAACACTATGTTTCTGTAATAATGTCCCTTGCATATAGGCCTACTTAATAATTAAATACTATAATATAGGTATATTACAAAAATTCTAATATATATGTTATTGCATTCTTGGATTAACTGACTATCCGAAAAGTAAATTAATATGCTAATAGTCAATACATCTCTAATAATACTGAAATACGGTGTGATTAAAAATTTCACAACATATTCAATTTTTGGTATAACAGTTGGAATAAAGCATTAAGTACCTAGAGAACTTGTGTTGCTTGCATTCTAATTGTAACAAAATACCTACAGCTTACAGTGGTTTTCAAAGAAGTCACATACAACCAGGACCATTCCAAGCGGCAAATAATATAAAATGATAATATTCCATATATTATATATTTAATTTTATTTGATGGTGTGCTACCTCCAAAAGAATGCTTGAAATGGGTAAATAATTTATTTTAATTTAGATGTGTATTGTTTAATGGCTTATTACATTTAAAATTCGTACCCACTTTTCGTTATTTTTTATTTTTAATAGATACAGTTTTTATTGTGCCGCAATTTGGCGTCGGTCCTTTTTATCATCGGTCACCAATTATATAAAAGTTTACATTTTCGTTTATATCTGTTAATGTATGATTTTTTAGGAAAACAAAGACATGGTTAAAATGGACCCTTAATGTGGCAATTTTGGTTTAATTTAATCGACTTCGTATCTATTACCGATCTCAAGATCCCTATGCTTATGAAGTTAATTGGGACAACTGTATTGAACATTTCGAAAAAAATAGTTGAAGAATGTTGCTTTTTAGTTAAAAACATTTTTATCGTATATCGTTAATGGCGATCATTCCATGAAGGCCACAGCTTGTTTTCCTTTATATCCAGAGAAATGAATGAATTTTGTTTGACGCAGATATGTAGTATTTTATGTTGGAATCTGTTGGAGTTAATCCGAGTAGGAATGATATATCTGCGCGGAGGAAAAGTAAAGGAAGGAGACGTGATCGGCGTAATTCTCGTGACATTTCCCGAGCCGTACATCACCGGTTGCTCCTCGGCTCCCGGCCATGGCCAACCGCGACACTTCTCTCCCCGGCCGTAAAACATCGCAATCGAACGTAAATTATCCAAATAAATGTAAGGTTACACAGCAGGCGCCATACGCACTATATACGGCGGCTTTTATAGCCAGCGATTGGGATTAAACAAACAGCGGATCCATTTTTAATAGCGCTTCCGAGTTCCGACTTTTAGAGATGAGATAGTTTATCAACATCCGTATGTCGTAATGTTTATCGCAACTTTACAGCATTATAAAATAAGCAAATGTCATCACAATATTTTTATAAGTTTTAAAATCGTAAATAATTGATAATAAAACGAGATCGTTCCAAATTAATTTATTTAAATTATTTTAATTTTTGTAAATTATGTTGCCATAGCCATTTTTCAATCGTACTGATTCTGATATTTCAATAAAAGCTAAAGCATCATGTCTGTCAGTCCAAAAACACGAATGGAACAATACATCATATAATACGAGTTTAATATACTATTTTTTGTACTTCGCATAACTTATTTTATAAAAGTCGTAAAAATTTAAATTAAAAAATTTCATTAAGTGTAATTATGGTAACCCTATTGAATGAAGTTGGACACTTAGATATAATTGTATTTCAAATATTTGAAATTATCAATTTGTCATTTATCGTGGGGCGCATTACTTAGAAGTACCAATTTTACAAAAAAAGAATACCAAAAACAGTTTAACAGTATCTAATATTATTAACCCATTTTCGATATAAAAATAGAGCAGTTGTTAACGCAAAGTATAAAAAAGTAATTGTCATTTCCAGTTGATCGATTTTTACAAAAAGTTGATCAATTCATGGTATTAATATCAGAAGCTTAAATATGAAGATCATCACACTCAACATTCAATTCTTTTCATGGCTAATGCTGAAATAGTTTGCCTAGACGTAGGCGTGAATGTATTCAACAAGAAACTGTTATAAATACTAAGTAATGTTGTCAACAGTTTGCTATTTGTTTTGCGTATGGTCGGATTATAAACGTTGGCAGATCAAGAATAAAGAGATTAAAACTTCATATTACAAGTTAATACATATTTAGAATAAAAACTTGGCCTGTGCAGCCTCAAATTTCATTAATACTTCGTCAGAATAATCATATATGACGTTCCATATGTATTTGACAGTGACACTTCGATTATCTTAAATTTGTTTCGCAACATTGCATTTTCTAATGCCTAGGCAGACAAAATTTAATTTTCCTTTCGATTTTTCTGCAGTGATGTGACAGATAACTAATTATATAATTAATAAAAAAAAATTAAAACCCTATTATAAAATTTTAAAATTTAAAATAATGTAGTAGCCACGGCGTTGACGATGATATCAATTACTTTTCCATCGTAAAGTAATGTCGTTATACAATTCTCAATTAGTTTAATGCATTTAAAAACATTAAAGTTATTTTTAGGCCATTATTTTCTGCGGCATTGTTTTTCCGTAGTAAACATAAAGGCAGGAACAAGGAAAGAAGACGCGTATAGAACTACGTCTATAAATAAACGTTTTGTAATAAGCGTCTTTGAAATCGTGGCAACCATTCACTTCGTGTAATTAAATCTTCAACCATTGTACGCGATAAATTTTACACCAGACGGATTTTTTGTTGCGTTTTCAGCGGGATAGTTTAAATAATAAATCATAACGTTGTTCGTTCGTCGGCTTGTAATGTGAGAAAAAACTACTAACAGTTGTATGTAAATTACATCTGTAGAAATGCGATTCAGGACACATATTAGCGGTCTGGGATTATGCAAATTAAAGTGCGAAAATTAAACATGTAATATTCAAATTATCCAAAAATTGTTAATTAATTGCAGTTTTTATTAAAGTAAAGCATGTAAAGATTTTATTTAAATAAATTTAAATACAATTATTATATATTTGGCAACAGCGGTCGGTTCTATGGTAGACAGAGATTTTTAAATTTTATGAATTATTTTCCATAAAAATATCTAATATTGTTTTATACCTTTATTCGTTTATTCTGGAAATGGAGGGTAACTAAAATAATTATGAACTAGACTTAAAATAAAATTATCAAAAAGGAATGCCAAAATCAAATTGTCGCATTGCTGTTACTGTCCTAATTACTAAAATAAACATTGACTGTTTCTTGCCGTACTAATTAGGATTGTGATTGTATTAGCAAGAATTAGTTATGGAACACTAAATAGGATTAAAATCCATATGGCACTCATGGCAGTTAAGAAAAATTTAACTAATTATACAAATCATTTGTTTTTAAAAACCAAAAAGATATCTTCACTTGCAACATATAGTTTATATTATACAAATCGCTTAATTAATATTTAGATTTTTATAAAACAACCAATATACAAAAAAATGCTTAGTACGTTATTAATAACATTTATCGAAAAATAGTAGTGAATCAAGATAAACTAAGTAGGTAGATAATGGCTAATAATGGATAATATTACTACAAGGTAATTTTGTTTTTCATTTGTTCATTTGACATTTTGAATAAATATGTATATGTATATATGAATAATTTGTAATCTTAGAGATTAAAAAAAAGTAGAAAAAGTTGTAAAAAAAATATTTTTGTATTTAAAACTGGCTAAATGGTAAGAGAAAAAAAATTCGCGATTGTGAATTAGTTTGTATAAATTAGTACTGGACGAAACCGAAACCGTAACCGAATATTCAGCTCCTGTTTTAGTTTCGACGGAAAACGTAACCGAAACCAAAATTTATGTAGTTATGTTTAGTTAAATTTCTTCAATTTATTAAAAAATCACTTTATTTATAGCGATAATGGCCCATATTACGAACGCACTTTTATAATAAAAATGTCTTTAGTAATCGTTCTTTACATTACAATCTTATTAGACAACGTCAATTTTAGCAAAAGTAAGCATGTGTAAAACTAAAGAAGAAAAGACTTTAGTTATCTATTATCAACTCATAAATAATTATTTGACTGTAATTATTTATTTTATTATTTTCGTCGGACACTAATATAAATGTATACCTTTTTTAATTTGGTAACTATTAATAATGAAATTTGGTTTCATTTTAATATAATTGGAGCTGTCCAATGTAGAAATAAATAGTGAAATTCGTAAAATTGCAAAGAATCTGCAATAGATTCCATAAAGAATAAATCAATTTGGATTATAAAAAAGCTGATTAGTTTCGTGTCTGAAACCTATGTATGTGTAATGTGTCACGTTTTGCGCGTAAAAACTCCGACTGTGTGACCTTTCCCTATGAGCATTTTTTCTAAGATTTGCATTTGTCATTGCAGTAAAAGTGCATGATAAATTGCAGTGACATGCATATTGTCTGGCTAATCCTTTGCTCATTGATGAGCTAACAGCTGGCTTACCGGGCGAGGTGCGAGGTATTTCAACTGACCTATACCTTGTCTACGGCAAATATCAACAAGTTTCAAGATTGATCCGAGCCCTTTAATTATTAAGGCCAAATGGCAACAAGTTTCCAAATAACAATGATTAAGTTATCACTGTTTCTTTGTTCCGTATATCGCGTAACGAACGGAAGAGAAGGTCGACATATTTCAAATTCTATTTGTGTTTAACCTACAATTTTTATTTTAATGGGTGAATTCTTCTTGTTAACCGTCTCACTTCATTTTTGTTTAAAGTGAAGTGAATTGAACTTATATTTTTAACATGTAAAAAGAACAACAATTGGAAATCTATACTATCCTTCGAACTAGATGACGTGTACACATCATTTAAGTCTTTAATTAATAAACGAAAATTTAATTTTTGTAGGAAATTGAATATGATTGACAACATTGATAATATTGACAACTGTCGGAATATTTCCTGAGAAATATGTAGAAAATAAATGAAAACAATAACTTTCTCTGCAAGTTTTTAAGCGATTAATCCAACGATTTGATCCATCCAATGAGTTTAAATGAAGTTGCATCAAATCATGAGTATAAAAGAGCGTATGAGGAAATCATGTGGTGTTCACCTGAGATATTTTATCAACGGAACCATTATAGACCATAACGATATGTCTATTTATATTCATTATTAGCTGAAGATAAATTGCCTTAGACCCGAAACGTTCTACATTATAATAAAATATAAAACGTATTAATAATTTGGCACTAAATTTACTAGACAATTCCTCAGAAATAAGAAGATTGAAAGGAACTAAACCTCTAGATTTGGCATCTAAATTATGAAGTAAAAACAACATAAAACTGAAAGAACTCCAATGAGAGTTATTTCTCACACGTTATTATTTAATTTACCTCATTTGCTTATTGTTTTTTTAACAAGTTGTAAATAAAGATTTAAATAAATAAATAAAAAATTACTTTATAATCACAAAAAATATAAACAAAGTAATGTAGAATAAACCCCTAACAACATCAAGATAAGCATATACATTATAAACTTTTGTTTATCGAGTTTTTCATTGTATTGTCAACATGAATACAGCCCCGTGAAAGTCGCATCCCCTGTGTAATACACACTGCAGCCAACTATAATTTAATTTCTAAAACGGTTCTCTTGGGGACAATAAATTGATGATTGGTTCCCTTTGTCCCAACAGAATATCGCATGCTGCAAAACTAATACTAGATACAACTATTTTACATGGCGGAGAAATGATATCCAGTGTCCTAGTTCTCTGATATGCCACACATTTGATAATTATAATCATTTGACATATGGTGCGAACGGAAGTATTAATTTTAAAGCGGAAGTGGAGAAATTAGGCTGGATGACGACATAGGGAAGCAGCATTCAAATAAGTTATTCATGTGCAAATATAAGGAGAATATTCGTATCATACACGCATACATTATCGATGAATCGATGTCTTCATACACTGGATTTCCTATTCTATTTGTATGCCTTTCATCAGTATTCTTTTGTGGAAGTGGATGTTCTTATTTGCATATAACTATCATTTGTTACTCGCAACATTAAGAGATACCGGTTTATAAAATATGTTCTGTTCATTTCTATTAATAACAAATGTTTCCCAATAAAAATAAATATCTCGTCATTTTTACAATGGCTTATATATTTCAAATATAGGTTTTCTTATTGCTTTCAAATAAATACAAGATTTAAATAAGGCAGTATTTAATGATTTCTGTAAAACTCTGAAACATCGAATCCCGAAAATGACGTTTAAGTGGTCGATTGATAATTACGAGTAGTAAGCATACCTGTTTAGCTGAGGAAAATGATGTCTATGGAGGAAACAGTCGGTCCCAGCAACTGCAAAAAAAATAAGCTTTAGAAGGGAAATTAATAGTTATTTACATAAGAGTCAAGAAAATGATATATTACTATCAAGGAGCCATATTGAAATACAAGGCACTATGTGCCGAACATTTTATGGCTCCGTGCATGGGCGCCGAATACGTGGAGGTCTGGGGGATTTTTTCCGCAAGAAAATTTTTTGTGTGGGCAATAATTCCAAGGAGATATTACAGTGTTATTATTTTAAAAAAATATTGTACTACAATTACCCTAAAATAGGTGTTACGCATTTGAAAATATTACTAGTGAAATCCTCGCATCAAAGTATCTATCTATACAATTACAGATTGAATATCAGCCAACAGGAGTCCAGATGACCAGTAATAATGCGCATTTCAGGATGTACTAGGGATCCTGAGACACTAGCACTCAGTCCCGTTCGGCGGGGCGCCGGGGTGACAGTGAAGACAAGCTAATTTGTTGGATTTATAAAATATTACTATGAAATAAATTAAAATTATTTTACTGTGAACGAGTACACCTATATATAAAAATTCAGTTTTCTTTATTATAGATTATTCTAATACCTACTTTGTTTTCAGATAAAATAAAACAAATGAAATAAATAACAAGTGATTATTTATGAATACATATAAATAGTAGTACCTTTATATCTCATTTTTATACCTCATACTTTTAAAGTATGGTTGTAAAATTAATATAGCAAATTGATATAAAAATTCTGCAGTATATTTTCATTGTATAATTTCTTTGGCTGCTGCAATAAATTCTTAGAAATGTATGTAATTTTGACAAATTGCGTTTCGTTTTATTTCTCTCGTATGTAAGGACCTCGACATCCATTTTACAAGAGCATTGAAAAATGTATCATAAATAATAAGTTTACGACCCATGTTCACACAACGTTATTATTTTTAAAATTGTATTAATGTCATACTTTTATACCATACTACATTATTTACAAATGTCTGTAGACTGGACGTTATTTAAAAGCTTTTACGTTTTAAATAGTAATAAAAGTTTACATTACTTTTAATGGAATTGCATTCTTTGTTTCATGGTAGAGCAATACATCTAAATAAATGGATTAAATGAAAAATACTTGTGTTAGTAAAACGGAGAAATAACATCAACAAGTGACAGGAGGAAAAGCGTATATTGTTATTTATCACTGGGATAGTGATTTCATAAAGTAAATTTGTTTTGTATAGATTTAATTCAAGAAATATTCACTGGACAAATAATATTTTGAAATGATTATTATTATTTACATGGCCAGTTGTACGGCATGCGACACACGTCCGCAATTTATAAAATGACGAGCATTTTTAGATTTTTTTAGATCTTGTTTCGTATTTCGAAGTGTTTTATTAAAAAGAAAAAAATGTATGCATCGAATATTAAACATTTACTTAACTAAATTGTAAAGACATATGAAATTGGTTGTCAGTAGGTCGCAATTATATAATAATTATTAATTTTATAAACTACTTGTAAAAGAAGAAAATTCATGTTTTGAAAAGAAATGTTTTCTCCGCATATAGGTACGTTCTTTGGAACGAATAGGTGACTTAAGTAGAGATATCGATATATCGATGCGCTGATTTCAAAACCTGTAATCCTATTATGCTTTTTCTATTTTACTTTGTCGTTTTATTATTTAACTTTTATTTATTTTCAAAACCTATAACCCTATATAAAAGTAGTGTAGTGTTAAAACAAACCAAATAACAGTATTAAACCAAAAATTGTGTTGAAAAATGCGAAATATCCTAAAAATAGTCATTTCTGTGCCCAAAATTTCAATTTTGGGAAATAGTGTACATTGATTGATCTCGACGCGCTGATTTCAAATTTTCAAACGGAATTTAATTACCTCTTTTCATTCCTGAGATATTTGCTGTCAAAGTTGCACCTCAAAAAAGTGTATTTTTTAGCTATATCTATTAAATGGATAGAGATACAATCTCAACGATTAAACCAGTCGATTCTACGGGGAAAATTACATAAAGAAATGTTTTCTCCGCATATACGTTCTTTGGAACGTTTAGGTGAAAAATGAGAAAATCGGAAAAACCTAAAATTCAAAATTTCGCCGAGGAACTTTTTGTCTTCAAAACTTTTCATTTTCTGGACTTAAGTAGATATCGATGCGTTGATTCCAAATTTTCAAACCGAATTCAATTATCTCTTCCCGTTCTCGAGATATAAGTGTTCAAAGTTGAGTTTTGGCGATACCTAAAAAAACAGGTTTTTTAGGTATACCCCTTTAAGGGTTAGGTTTACGACTTCGAGGATCTCACCAATCGATTCTACGGGCAAAATTACATAAGTATACCAATTTTGACATTTTTATTGCAAAGGATACAATTTGTAGAAAGGAAAAACGAAAATGGCCAAAATCGAAAAAAATGCCTGATGAACCCCTTGCGATATTTTCGATTTTGGCCATTTTCAGTTTTTTCCTTCTAGAAATTCTATCTGTTGAGATAAAAATCTGAAAATTGGTACACTTATGTAATTTTGCCCGCAGAATCGATTGGTGAGATCGCCGAAACCTAAAACCTAACCATTTAAGGGATATACCTAAAAAACCTAATTTTTTAGGTATAACTTTGAACTCAAATATCTCGAAAACGGAAAGAGATAATTGAATTCTGTTTGAAAATTTGAAATCAGCGCATCGATGTCTACTTAAGTCCAAGAAATAAAAAATTTTGGAGACAAAAAGTTTCCAGGCGAAAATATGAAATTTAGGTTTTTTCGTTTTTCTTATTTTTCATTTAATCGTTCCAAAGAACGTGTATATGGGCAAAACATTTCTTTATATAACTTTTCCCGTAGAATCGAATGGTAAAGTAGTTGAGATTGTATCTCGACTCATTTTTGAAATATACTAAAAAAACACACTTTTTTGAGGTACAACTTTGCGAGCTAATAACTCCGAAACAAAAGGCGGTAATTAAATTCAGCTTGTAAATTTAATATCAGCGTACCTAATTCTTTAAAAATAATAATAAACAAAATTTTGTAAAATTTGAAAATTTTCGAGCAAAAAATTTGATATTTTCAAATATTTTTGGGTTTACGCAAAAATATAGCATCAGCGTCTTTAGAAGTTACTTCCTCTGTTATTACTATATACATAAACTACTATATTATTAATTATTAACTATATAAACTCACTTTTAAAAAGAAGAAATTATATCTTTTATATAATTTATTGTAAATTCAATCGATGCGCTAAGATACATACGAGTAAGTATCTAATCCATTCCTATTTCCTTTAATTTGATATTTTTAAAAGCAATACTTTAATTTTCACATAGTTTTGCATTTTAATACAAATACCCTATTACCGCATTGTGGTATAAAAGAAAAACGCTTTTGCTGCTTTTTGGAATACAAAACTATGTTTGGACGTTTGCGATAACGGAATCTCGAAAGGACAAAATATAAATCAAAACTGTCCAGTTTCATTGGTAAATTTAATTTATTTATTTATATTTTTATAATTCTTTATAAAACTTCATTAAATTTAACAATACAATTGTTCTATTTAGGTTCAAATTATAGTTAAAGTAAGTTTTTAACAATTTAAAAGTCATGTTTGACTAAACACGCCGTTCTATTTTTCCCATAGCCAGTGTTGTAACAAAACAAATTCCCAATTAGAAACAACAATTTTCATCTCATTTGCATTTACCCTCATCCTCCATTTTAAATATTTGTTAACCCTCCATTGTCTACTCGCAAACAAAACACGGAAGGAGTTCCCACTGCTCCTGTTCGGAGTCTGCTTCTCCTTGTCTCCGCTCTCCCGGTCGATATCTCCCGACCCTCATGATGACATGATGAGAGAGGGCGGGAGAGGAGAGAAGCAGACATTACACACCTCGCTGCTCCCTAGAGAGGGTAGTGTTTCATTAAAACTTACAGTAATAAATGTTAAATTTTAACTAACTTTTTTAATACGGTTAGTTATTGTTTGGAAAGTTGGCTATGGAAATTTTATACAGATGAATACTGAAGTTCTAAAGCTATGGAATTGGAATAATTACTTTTGAAATATGCTGTTGGACATAAATAAAAATAATGCATATGTATATATGAAAATGTTAGTGTTTCCTAAAAATAATTATTGAGAACTAAATAAATAAAGATGAATAAAATTTTAAATTGAAATATTCGTAATAACAATGACTTTAAATAATTCAACTTTCTTTTCACAATTTTTTGTTTTATAATTTTTTTCTATCGAGTAAAATTGACCTAGGAGTTATATTATAGTACAACAACATGGAAACGTCTAATTTCTATAAATTTTATGAGATAACTGTATTCGTAATAAAATAATTTTATGTATAATAAAAGTAGAAAAGTATAACTCGTTACATTTTATTTTGTATGATTACTAAAAACCGGATGTCATATTAAAAAAGAAACTAAAATTTAAATTTATGTACTAAACCGAAATACCAAGGTTAACAGTCACAGAAACAAACATATTTGCTGGAATAAATTTTTTCGAGACAATAAAAAAGGTGCAGACAATAATTCGTTTGGAGAAACATCAAATACATATTTTAAATATATATTGTAACATTTATTTATTTAGATGAAGTGTAAAAAAAATTGAAACATTATTATTAATATAACAAAATTTAATAAATGAAATATGAATTATAAAAGATAATAAAAATAAGTAACACTATGAATAAACAATATAGAATTAATTTAAGAATAACAATTATTAATTAAAACTAAACACTATACACACGATATTTATATTACCAAGTATTTATTTATATCTCTAACTACTCATTTTCACTACACGTATTAATATTAGACTGTTCTCCCAGCTCAGGCTCATATAGTAGACCAATTAAGTTCGAGAATATTTTCGCACCATCGAGACGATAGAACAATAGAAGCGCGATGAGTGGGTCTTAACAGGTCTGCAAGCGGCCATCGCCCGCGACGTTACATTTATGCAAGGGTTACAGCAAGATTTTTTATTGGCTCTTGAAACACATTTGATACTATTATGTTTTGGAAATAATGTGTCCCTGTAACTCCCAAGCGGAGCATAGGACAACCGAACTTACCGAGCCGCAGTTCTACCTACCGTGCTGTCGGTTATTTCATGTCACCGCTACTTTTATTTAAGATGTATAGATGGCAAGTCTATAGCATCCGAGTGTGATACAGAAGTAGCTGTGTTTTTTTATTTTACGACAAATAACACGCTAGGATTTGAAATTTCGATTTTAAGCACAGAATAGGTTTATACAGAAGCGACAGTAAGACAGAGAAACGAAAATTAGAGAGAGATGGGGAATGTGCACAAATTTAAAGGGCTCATTGTTTAAAATCGGAAAGTTCCCTCACATCTTAGAGAGAAATAGGGGAAGAGCATAAATTTAAAGGTCTACCCAAACCCAATTCTTCAAGGTCTTAGAACTGGATAGGGGAATATGAAAGGTGCCGACACGGAGTGTCGCTTCGGTATGTAACTAATCTGTGATCTCAAGTTCGAATGACGTCACAGCGAGTTAGAGATGTGCGCTAACTCGCTCAGCCATCCAACCGACTTATTATTTTGGAAATAATATTGTTCAAATGACCTCCACGGTTTTATTGGTAAGTGACAGTCCGAGAGTTCCAATTTAGATACGAAACGGCGTTAAGTATAAATAAAGAAATGCATTTGATGTACACCAGCTTACACATTCCCTCATACGACTTTCCCCGTGCGTATTGTCTGGTGTCCGCGTCGTGTATCAGCGTCGGTAAGCGGGCTAGCGGGAATAGATCGATAAGGAGCAAGGAAGCAGCCGCGTCGTGTTTGTCATCTGGACCAATCACGCGCCGTGCTCGGGACATGACAACGGGTAACTACGCGACGACAGCGCCGCGGTAAGTGCTGGCTCGGTGCCCCACGTCAGCTTGTCAAACTGCCTGACAAAGGAGCGGATCATGGGAGACATGTTGGCTTGCAGGAGGGACAGCGTCTAAGCGGTTGGGAGATGGCCGACCTTATTGGGATATGGGAAATCACTGCACATACTGTTCAAATATTTCACTGGAGATAGAAACAAATAATTTTTAATGAGGCTGTTAATCGAAATTAGGACTGAATTCGTTAAATGTAGTACGTATCAAAATTGAAATACAATATAATAAATGCAGGCTTGTTCATAGTATCAAACTGTTCAGATCACTGAGGTTATATAAAATTTAAGAAAAATGTAAGATAAAAAAAAATCTAATGTGGCAGGACATACCTCTTGGTTATTCTCTTTAAATTTTTTATTAATATTTATATTTTGAATATATGTGTGAGTATTCATGCGTTGACGGCCGACACGGTATTTACAGTATTAGTACAATTCCTTTTAGAGTATTCGATAATTATTTCAGAATATTTTAACTGTCAGTTATAATAATTGTCGCTATCAAATATAAATAATTTATTTCCAGGTAGGCAGATTAACCAAAATTGTAACAAATTTATCGAATCATTAAATTAAATTAAACTTGTAATAGTTAAATAAGGCTAGGTACAAACAAATTTGAACTATAAAATTATAGCTATTGACATATTAAAATATAATTCACAAAAATTTTCATATATTCATAATTAAGATATTTCAGAAAATACACTTTAGATCTTCATGAAAACACCACTTTCGGTTGTACGATTAACATCAAAAATCAAATCTGATCAAATTTCTTTTTAATTTACTAGCAATCGTTACGACAACATCCATCCATCCACTCACACATCGTAAAAATATTAAAATCGTGTTCTAGGGATTGAAAACGTGCTTATCCATTAAAAACTCACTATCCGATTTTTAGCATAACTCCAATACCTCTTTCATTGAGTGGCTCTTGATCTCTTTTCACCATAAATTTACAAATAGAATTCAATTATGAATTTTTAAATGTTATATTAATATTTATTAATAAACAAGGATTTGGAACTATTACCGCAACAAAACCGAAACCAAAAAAACTGGATTTTTTCCGAATCCAAAACTCTTATGGTCGGCAAACCTAAACTTTTGAGATGTTTCTTTTTATATGGAAACAATGATACTAATAATTTATAACATTTTCAAAAGAATATTAAAATATCGTAGAAAACATTTATTAACTAGTAAAATCAGGAAAAAATTGTATAAGTATTTTGAACCTAAAACCTGAACCGAAACCAGAACTATGTGGTACGGATCTGAATTAAATTCGAACCGTAAACAAATTTAGTTTTCCTCTACTTTAATTTGCTCCTGAGTACTGATTTTACATTTTGACATGTTCTGGTAGTATTTGATGATCAAACTTCAGCTGGAATTACGTTATCACGAAACAATTTGTAGAGAATTCTGACAGGAATATCTGGAAACGTTTCAGCGGTTTGGCGGAGGCGATGAAAAACCGTTTCTCTAATGGAGCTTTTTTCACCAGCCTATCTCCACTTCAGATTGTTAATGATGTTGATATTAACTTCAGATCATAATGACCTATTAATGTTTTATTCATTAAGCAATTTATTATTAAAGAGGATACATCGTAAAATCACTTACTTTTTCTTTAATTTGCAGATGCCTCAAACACATGTAATGATTTTGTACCCTTACTAAATTACTGTGGGTATAATGCGTAATGGAATGTAGTTTGTGGAATACTTGTTGAATAAATTTTTTTAGAATTCGTGCTAATACTTTTTATAATATCAAACTTTTGAAGTACGACGTGCATATAGAATCAAATAGGTACAAAAAATATTGAAATAATTTGTTATAGTATTACGTCAATAATGTATTTTTGTGCAATATTGCATTATGCAATTCTTGTCTGTTACACTAACGCAAGGAAGTTCAGGGTTGACTACTTTTTCCAATACATTAACATCGAAATGTAATACAAATGCAGTGATGTAGATTACATGCGATTCAAAACGAATAATTTGCATTTAATTCAAAAGAGTACCTGACTTTGGACACGTTTGTTTTTATATAGAACTTTGCCCTAGCATTAAAATTATAATTGTTTTCTATAAAAAAATACTGGTTAATACATGTTAAGGCAGCAATAAGCAATAACTATCTATTTTTTACAGTACTGTAAAAAAAAACGCTTAATTACTAGTTACTTATCTGTTTTCAATTATGTATTTATACAACTGATTACTAAAAATGATCTTGCTATAGATTATTATTTTCATTCTTCAATGAGTTGTTACAAAATATTTAATAAAAATCTTTAAATTTTCAATTAAAAAAATAACAGATTTTAATCTTATGCACATTTATATGTCAATATGCTTTTGAAATATTATGAAAATATTTATAATTATGAAATTTTAATAACCTTTTAAATTAGTTTTGTTTATTCGGTTTTTATATTCTAAAATAATATAAATTACATTAAAAACCATTTTTAAATATTTAATGTTATCAATTTGGCATTTCAAGTACGGTGCAGTTGTTAGAAGAACCAATTTTGCTACAACAAAAATGCTAAAAACAGTTCAACAATATTTATATTATAATATAAATTTAGATTTCGATATAAAAATAGGGCAATTGTTAACGCAAAGTATAAAAATTATATTATTTTCACTATAATTTGGTTGCCCTGAATCATATGGATGCATTTGTAGAATCTTGTATAAGAAATACTACCAGTACATTTACTGTTAGGAGAAAATATATATAATATATATATATATATATATATATATATATATATATATATATATATATACACTTTGTCGCTTACATGAAATCATCTAAGAACGTCGCAAACATCAAAGATAACAAAAAAAAAATACCTACATGAATAGACAAACAAAAAAAAATTTTGCTTCAGGTAAAAACTGTTTATTAGTGTTGACATAAAAATGACACTCATTGACAATAAATGAAATGATTGATTTGACCAACGGAGCAATTGGAATGATGAAGTGCACTCCTGGGCAATAAAATAAAATCCTTTAAGAGGGTAGTAATCAGGTGGATTCCTCAGATCATAAAAGATAAGCGCAGCCATAAAGACGACCGTGCAGGCACCTTTTAAAGCGTGGGCTAATTAACTGTTCGCGCTATCATAAGTAAAGCTATCGACCTCACATACTCGCTTTAATGAAAATAAATTTTCGCGAGGATTATACTTTACTGCAACTTATGATTTACTGCCTGTACACGTGCTGTAATGCTAATTATTTTGCTAAATAAAAATCACATGCGAGATGCCAGGATAAAGGATATGCAATTAATTAACTGTTTAATTAAAGTACAGTGTTATTAAATTAATTCAAACAAAAACACAAACATTAAAGTGTCTCAGCACTATATTAAAATATAGTATCATTTTATAAAGGTGAAAAATTTACCAAGGTAATTAAAAAATTGATTTATGGATATTTTAAAATTGGTTTCTACACCTGTACTTTTTTATTAATGATTTTATTTGTTTATGTGGGGTAAGGGGGAGATATGTAGTTGTGGTCTTAAAACTACATTAGAATGATATCTCTCATAGGAAATGTTGTTATTTAGAGAAAGTTAAGCAACCGCTTGAAAATTAATGCAGTCAACACGGAATAATTCTAGGATAGATTTACTTAAAAAATTGCCAAAAAAATTTGTACCTTATATACACTATCAGTTAATTACTACTTCGGTAGATTTAAAGTAATTATTTGTGTATATACTTTAGTAACATGTGCATAAGACTTAACGTATCCTAAAAATGTGGTTCTATTGGTACACAATCATAAGTAATTTAGTGGTCCATTTAAAACCTAAGCTGAGGAGAGATGAACCAGAGGATTTTTTATTGTTAAAAAGATTAATTCAATCGGTAAACAGGAAAATATCATTCGACATGGAAAGGTAGACGATCTAGTTGCTAATCCATGAGTTCTGAAGAACTATTGTTAAATAGTTAATCACAAGGTGATAATGAAGAAGCTAAAGATTATGAGAAAACGAATATGAGGGATGACGAAATGACAACAATCTGTAAACATATACATCTCCTCATGGTCTTGATCCGTCTCACCTATATAGTGGAAAAAGTTGGAACCCGAGCAAAATAATGATGAAGCATTCAATCAAAATAGTTTAATTTTTTTCTTTATTCTTTAAGTCAGCCTAGATTATACTTGTTACAAATAATTTTTGTTTTTTAAATATTATGTACTTACTTACCCTAATGGGTGTTTAATATAATATAATATTAAATGTAATATCACATCATTTTATTCAAGTATATTTTATCTAGACTATTTTATTTTTATGTTAATTGTGTAGGTTTTCAGCCTATTGTCTCTAGAAGGATACCTACAGCTTATTGTTCTTTCCGAACCATTTAGAATAAAGCTTGATGATGCACCGTTGATTTTTATTAAGTTTTTTACTTAAAAATATAATTTGAAGTTATCTACGTATTCTTCGTCTTCCTTAAAAAATGAATAACGTAATAAAAGTAAAATATAAAAGAAAATTCCATTAAGGATATATTATTTATAATTAGTAATGCTACTATACCTCCTTCCTGTACAATATTATTAAACTTTACGTTATATAGAAATATTAATCCTAAGAAATTTGCTATTTCTAGCAGGTATTCATTATTCGTAAGAGTTGAATTACAGAACATATCAAGATGCATAAATTTGAATAAGTTTTGTAATAAATTACCCAAATGCTATTATTGTACAAGAAATAAAAATGTTCAAAAGTAGAAATCATACTATATTCGTACTCAAACAACTTATCTATATCTTTTATTTGACATGTAAAATATTTGTGCACTGTAACGGAATCCATTATCAACTTTATCAGTACAGCATTTATAGTAGTAGATAAAGGTGTTAAGTAAATTTTAATAGATTTTGGCATTGAGCATACCTATTTAAAAATTTAATTATATTTTATAGCGTGTACGTGGGCAATCATGGAGTAGGGTTTTATTTTATAATGTCCTTCAGAAACACTCGCCGCTATTTTAAAGATGAGATAAATATTTAATAAGACGTACAGGAGGGTCACGGCAAAATTCACAAAGGAATTTCATCTTACAAATTGTCCTTTCAGTAACTAATGTGAATAACACACACTTCCTTGCTACTAATAGTACTAACTTCATGTTCATTTTATATTTGTTTACATTTTGTTGATATCAAAAACTTCATGTTTGAACTTTTGTCATTCATGAAATAATCAAACAAATTCAATTTGAACTATGAATTTAATTAGTAAAATTTACTCATGATTCCTGCGAAGTAAAGACTACTCGGGTCAAAAATGGCTCTGAAATCACACCAGCTTTGCTGTCGTATTCGAAATGTCTTTTTTGACACTCGTTCGACTTTTACTATGCAACAACTATTCATAACTTTACCAATAAATTCATGGCTCTTATTGTATTACTTATGAAAATATTCGTATTTGATCGTTTTTCGTTCGTTTAAGTTGAGGGTTTTTTTCCATCAAAAGAACGAAACGCGTCGTAATTCAACAAATAAATTGAATATTATTCTATAACGATCTTTGCTCTAAACTTTATATTGAATGCAATACTAACAGATGACTACTTCAAGAATTTAATTCGATACGATATTATCTAGATATTTAAGACAAACTTCATCAACTGGCATATGAATTTGTTATATTATTTAAAATATAACATATTAGTTTCAAAATATTCCGTAATTAATGGCATAAAATACCGTACTGTGTATAAAATTATGTGAATGTGACCTCGTTCTCGGTTTCTGATAGGTATATATGTCCTCTTCCTGGCAATACTCCAGGATCTGTGGCAATGATTTACATGTTAAGTAATCCATATGTGGTGGTCTAGTTCTCCAAACTAGAACAACTTGATTATGTACTGGAATTTATTTCCAAATACGTAATGGATACTCTAGTTATAAGGAAAGCTAACATAAATGTCATACATCAAAAATTATTTCTGCACTATCGTTTTAATAATCATCTTTTCTTTTCCTATTTGAAGCAACAAACTATTCGTGAAAATAGTACGGAATGCGTAAAATACAATTTATTATATAAATCATTTTATTGTATTTCCTTTCTTAAAACAAACTCTTAAAATAAAATAAAACGAAACCCAACCTACATTCATACAAAAATATACATTTTTTTGTACACTAGATATTTGTATAATTCTAATTACATTTGTCGTGTCCACCTCATATAAATAAACAAAAATATACTGACATAGACAAAAAACAGTGTTTATATTGTAATCATCATTTACAAGGGATTATACAAGTGGATTTGAATTGGATGCCTTAAAAGTATTAGGGAAAAGCTTTTCAAATAAAACTTATTCAATATTATTTACTTCATACAATAGCGTTAATAATAGTTATTTTATATCAAGGGACTAAGGGATAATTTTTTATTACGCATATGGAATTTATTCTACGAGACCATACCCGAGGACAATAAACCATGTGAGTAATAAAAAATACTTTAGTCCTTAGATATTCATTACATTTATATAATTAATTTTTATATAGCTTTGCATTTTTAGAAACCAATGGTCTGTGCAGTCTGAAATTCCATTAATATTTTGCGAGAATAATCAGTACATGACGTTCCATATATATTAGACAGTGATAGTAACACTTCGGTTATATTAAATTTGTATAAGAACAAACAATCTAACAATGCTAACTATCTACAAAGAAACCACAGCATGGAATATATAACTCCAGAGATTTTTCCTTTCAAATACCAAAATGAAATAAAACGTTGTATGTACCACGAGCATAATCAAGATTATATTCCTCAGAAAATTTCAACATTCCCTCGTACTATAATTTTTTGACTATACCCTTAATACATAAATAACTATTAATTACACAATAAAAATGTGAAAAAAATAAATAACTGAACATATTGCAAATTGCAGTTTAAAAATTTATTAAGGTAATTGCCACATATATTTAAATCTAATTGTAAAAAAATAAGCAAACAATTAATTATGAGTATATAAATGGTTCCACATTCCCAATATGGTAATGCAGAAGTGCTATTAAAGTAAATGCACAACCTAAGTTATTAACTATGCATTACATTTAATTCAGGCGGCAGTTTATGCGAGCCAGTATTTTGTAAAATGATCCTTATTACCGTGAGATATTAGGAGTAATTTGTTTGATTACACGAGGCCCGCCCGCGCCTCTCATCGCCGGGTATTTATAAAGCCGTATCGAGCGATTGGTTCTGATTCCGTGTTTACGGAACATTCCGCGGGAAAATGGCAGACGGTAACTTGACACTTAATGATTAATTTTTTCGGCGTTTGCATGTCGGTTCCAGTTAGATTTACATTGAAAAACGTTTAGCCTTTTAAATGAATACAATCCTCAACCATTTCAAGAATTTTGTAATTATAGCGAGTTATGCTCCATAAAATATGCAAACAAAGACTTTATTCCTGTATTGTCTTCATTTAAATTTAAAATGACAACTTCACGTGAAGAAATATTGACTAATAAATACTTGAAATTGAATACTATTTATTGTAATGACACTGGGTGTAGTACAAGTTTGATATATCTTTGAGGAAGATATTAATGTAAATATGTATAAATAATTCAATGATTTATAACATAACTTAAAAAAACGTTTACAAATTTTATGGAGAACACGATTTCCAATGACAAACTAATAAATCTCTACTTTCAATCGAGTATAAAAAATTTTGGTCATAACATGGTTAAAATGAAAGACATTAAATATTACTTATTACTTAATCATTATCATATTTAATTTAAAATATTTTCTAATACTTTTTGAAAATTCTAAAAACTTTTCTAATCTGCAAACAAAAAAAAGATTATTATATTTATAATAGGGTAAGTGGTGGTGAGTGGACCACTTTTTGAAAAATTATTATTATTCTATAATGACAAATAATATTAAGAAAACAAAATTTATGTACAACAACATATATTCTAGGCTTATTTATAAAAGTAAGGAAAATTTAAACTATGTTCTGAAAACTACAAATGAGGAGATGAACTGGTTAACAGATTGTTGTCATTTATCAAATGTGGTACATTGTTTGCAGCCATCACAAATTACACATTTTATACAGTTATCCGACTTTATCGTTTTTTTTTTATATTTACCCTTGCCTATTCGTTTTAATAATCTTAAGCTTCTTTATTATCACAATCTTCTAATTAACCATTTAGCAACAGTTTTTCAAAAATTATGAAATAGCAACTAGATCGTCTACCTTTCTATGTTTTTTTTCTGTTTTCCGTTGTGATGATAACAATATAAACCCTCTGGTTTATCCCTCTTCAGCATAGGTGGTCCATCTGTCCTCAGATCAGAGGTTAAATGGATACTAAATTACTAATGACTGCGTACAAATTGAACGTTATACGTTTTATTAAAAATTATTCCGTGGAAAAATCCTATTAGGCAAAAAGATATACCATTCATGGAATAGGCAATTTAACTAACTCGTCGTAACATATACTAAGCTTATTTGTACAAATAAAAAGAAGTCTGTACTAATACTAAGATATTACTATTGCTTATAATTACATAAAACGTTAAGTAGATTATAGTCACTTAAAAATAAGTACGAGTATATATTTTGTACTTTTAATAAATTCCTGTAATCCCACTGCAAGTAGCCTGCAACTTTATAGCGAAAACAGGAAAAACGTGAACTGTGCATAACCTCACAAATCATACATGCAGCTCCTCCAGCTCAGCCAACTGCTAGCATAACTCCCGCCTCAAATCACTGTTTAAAACCACTTTTTTAAAAAATAATTATTACTCTATAATATCAAATAAGATTAAAAACAAAAATTTATTTTTAGCAACATATAATGTAGGGTTATTTATAAGAATACACAAAAAAATTAAACTGTTATAAAAACTGCAAATGACGAGATGAATTGGTTAAGTACGAGTATACATTTTCTACTTGTAATAAATTCCTGTAATCCTAACTCAATTAGCCTGTAACTTTGCAGAGAAAACAGGAAAAACGTACACTGTGCATAACCTCACAAATCATACATGCAGCTCCTCCAGCTCAGCCAACTGCTAGCATAAATTTCCCGCCTCAAATCACTTTTGTGTTCTACTTTGAATAAGAAATCTTATGAAGAATATGATTTTCAAGGACAAACTAATAAATCTCCACTTTCAACATAGTATAAATTTTTTATCCATAACAGGGTTAAAATGGAAGAAATTAGATATTACTTTTAATTATCATACATAATTTGTAATATTTTCTAATATTTACTGGAAAAGTAAAAAACTTGTGTAATCTGTAAGCAAAAGAAGATTATTATATTTTGTAATGGGGTAAGAGAGGGTGAGTGAACCACTTTTTTAATAAATAATTATTACTCTATAATATCAAATAATATTAAAAACAAAAATTTATTTATAACAACATATAATCTAGACTTATTTATAAGAATAAAGAAAATTTAAACTGTTCTGAAAACTGCAAATGACGAGATGAATTGGTTAAGTACGAGTATATATTTTCTACTTGTAATAAATTCCTGAAGCAGCCAGAATTAGTAACGGAAGAACAAAACAAGAGATAGGGAGTTGTGGAGGAAGATTATAAAGAACATCTAAGAAATAGTAACGGAGATTGATTCATTCCAATAAAATTGGATCTAGAAAGCTTCGAAGGAAGCGGCGCAACCCCATGAGGGTGTTAAGCCACTATATATAATAATTTCCTGTAATCCTAATGCAACTAGATTGCAACTTTGTAGGGAAAACAGGAAAAACGTACACTGTGCATAACCTCACAAATCATACATGCAGCTCCTCCAGCTCAGCCAACTGCTAGTATAAATCTCCGCCTCAAATCACTGTTGTTCTACTTTGAATAAGAAACGGCTGAACCTCGCAGTGAACAGTCACCTGTACGCTATTAACATGTCAATATTTCCCCACAAATTTATTCCAGCGGAGGCCGAAGCCTTTGCAGCCTTTGAATCCGATGAATTATTAATCGACGTGTTGTGTTCCAGGTTCAATGTGTTGTGAGACTCGTACACGAACAGGAAGGATTGAAGCGAACGAGGAAAGGAAATGTGCTGTGCGGATAACAAGACTTCCAAGTGAAAAGTTAATTCATTACAAGAAGAATATATATTATTAATTAAATATAATTGTAAGTATAGTAACGTACTTAAGTTTAAATAAAATTGGATTTAAAAAATCGTTTCGATATTTTTTCACAATTTTTTTTAATAGTAATTAAAATATGATAATATAAAATATTAACCAAAATTAATAAAAAAAAAAAAAAATAGTTTCGCTAAGTGCGTCCTATTGTATTGAACATATTTGGCTTATTATTTTGTAACCATTTTAATCATTTAAAAACTTGATTTAGGTTCTGTCAAAGTTTCTGTTAATTACCAAAAAGATTGAATATATCTGGCTGAAACAATATTTTTTACATTCTGTAATAAATACATTTCTGTGTCATGGTTATTCCAGAAATTAAAATGATTAAGTTAAAATCTCCTATTCACCACATTAATAAAATCTATTAATTCTTCTTCGTCGTCACTGTCACAAAATATTAATTCCATATTTTGATAATATTATCAATCAACTGTGAAAAATTTAATAAATGCTATAGCATATTTTACATTCGGCCATATTCGGATCAACTTTGTAAATTTATCCTACTGGCGAAATTTTATCGGCAGCATAAACTAGCTGTTAATTTATCCTCCATGTGCAAAGAATTTCTGAAACTGAAGAAAACATCCGTTCTCTATTTTTTATTCAAGATTATCACAACACACCACCAGACAACCAACCAACAGTAATATTGATAAAAGGAACAAATCATTATCAAAATACTTTTTTCGTGCATTTATAAATTCTATATATCAAAAATACTAAAAGCTGCAAGCTTTTACTTATACTCGTAATGCAAACTTTTCAAATATTTTTATTAGTTCTTTATTTAATATTCAGAATATTAGGAACCATTTAATTTATATTTTATAGATGTTGCTAATACGAAAATCTAAAATAATGACAACGATTGCTTATAAAAAATTATTACTAATCGTAACGTATGTAACAAGTGAATGAATATAAAATGAATTCTGTCAAAGAAATAAAAATATCAAGTATAAATATGCCATGTTCGTTTCCTAGTTTAAAAAGCACTAGTCATCATTTAAATACCAATGCATTAATTACTTGTCTCAGAGGAAATAATAATGAATACGTGTATAGCAATACGCATACAAACCGTCCTGTCTCAATGGCACACTGAATTATTCATCGCCTACCCGATGACAAAACTTTACATATTTATTTACATACACATTATTGTTTTACAGTCCCATAACCATCCGACCGTGTAACTGCTTTCTCAATTGTTCCATGACGTCACAATGGTGGGAGAAATCATTTGTCAATTGTTTCACGGCTATATATTAACTAAATTAAAACACACCGTACTAAATAAATACTTAAATAGTACTAGGTTTGTGTACTATTCCAATTGAATGAACAGATATAAATTACAAAAACGGAACATTTTTCAAAGGAGTCTAGATTCTAGAATGGAATGTTCATATCCTACTCGGATGCGACCTGTGCCCCAAACTTCATCCTCAGGGGATATAAGCAATTATCCAATCTTGATGTACAATATACAATTGTATTACTGTTTTCACTAAATGTAATAATCTATAATTTTTTTTAGTCGTATGTCCCGGTTGGAACCTGTAAAAATATAGACGTATCATATATATCTGCGAGTATAGATAATAAACAATTAAACACAATTTCTAAATGTTTTTGAAATAAAAACAAACTCTAAAAAAATCTATGTATCTGTCCGTATCCACGGTATGTAAGTGACAAATTGCATACTTCATTTGAGGTTAACAATGACGGGTAAATATGAAAAGCGGGATGATACGAATAGCTCTGGATTTTAGCGGTGTAAGCATACGATGTGACATCTACTGAGAATTTTTTTAATTAAATTTAAAAGAAACGTCTGAAACTATGAATGAGTCTTGAAAATTCAGGATGTCTGATCACTCTAACTGTAATAAGACGCCTGCGAGGTAGCATTATATTTTAATGCTAACGTAAAAATTGCCATGAAAATTTATTCCTGCCATTAGAGTATATTGAAAGTCATAACTTATTCATGGATACTTTTATTATGTTTATCGTATATAGATAATAAATTGTTATTGTTAAAAAGTTTATAGTTTACAACGCCATAAATCTCCTCCTGCAAAATTTTAAATTATATTTTCAACGTTGTTATTTTGTTTAGAGATACGAATTCATAAACAATTTTATAGCGTAGACTAACCAAATTTGAATACAATCGATATGAGTTTGCAGGTGAATGAAACTCTTATGGTGTCTGAAATACAAATGTATAATAAGCATGAACTTCTCTACCACACTTAGAATTAAATAATTTAGCACAAGTAATAACGCTTTTGAAGCGCTGCCACCAATTTGTAATACCGCTTTTTAAAAGGCTGAAGCCATCAAATTGTAGCGGGTATTTCAACGATACCAGCTTGTAACACCCTTACATGACCACTACTACCAACTTGTGATACGCTCCTAGAAAGGATAGGCATTACAAAATATGTATAAATGGGTACATTGTCAGACTGGATACGGAGCAAATACTAGAAAGATGTTATTGAGTTAAATGAAATATTCATGTTAGTATAAAAATATGAATAAGTATAATTAATGATGGTTTACATTTAATTGCATCTCTAATGACACATTAAAAAATGCTAATCGAAATTTTGATATGAATGCTGAACAGTTCATTTCATATTTTATTTCAATGTGATAATATCCATTGTTTTAATTTTAGAGTAAATAAAAGGGTCCTTCATTATTTTTTGGTCCTTTTAAAATTTCAACTTAAGTTAAAGACTTTAACTTTTGGTAACATCATTTTTAAAACGTTTTAATTTAAGATTTGGTACAATACGAGTATTGAACAGATTTAAAGATTACATATATTCCTCAATAAAAAAAAATTAAAAAAGATTCTACAAATATATATTAATAAAAATACTTGTAATAATTATAAATATTTCATTTAGCAATGCCAATCTAATTTAATTGAGAAAGAAAATCATTTTTTTTATTAATTTGTACAACATATATTTTTTCAGAAACATCGTTTCGCTACATCAAAGCAAAGCTTTCAATGAGTATTAAGTTTAAGTTTTTATATACTATATGAGAGTCCAGAAAGTACGTTCTAAAAATGAGTAATGTCCATTTCTAACAAGGTTGTACTGAATGATTGAGGAAGAGTAAAATTTGATTCACCCCATCATTCATCAGATTTTAATTAATTCATTGGAGATGTTTAACTTACTTTCATATTAATATAAGTCCTTTAAAACTCCGAAGAAAGTTTTGACCCGATTCGCATTGTCGAAAACAATTGATTCGGCGTTTAATTTTTATTTTTTTTTAATATATTTTATGTTTAGTATTATTATATGTATTATTGTTCATGGTTACCTAAAAACAAGACAGTTCGCCCTCACTTAGTAAAGTTTCTAGATCCGCCATTTCCTTCTGCAATATTTTGTTCTTTAATATTTAATGAATGCTCAACTACAAATGTCATACGCAGGAGAATAACGATCATAAAATGAAATGCAATCGACATAAATCCATGGATCTACGAGCTTCAAATCACGATTCCGTAGTTGTGAAGTGAATAATGGCAATGAACTTATTTGAAAACGTGACGACCACGTGTATAATGTCTCTGTTTGAACAATGAGATGTGAGTATTATAAGCTCCTTTCGTCGAGTCAGCGTGTTAGCGCCAGCGTCACTTTCGCTAGCGAGAGTCCGGCGGTGACTGTGCACGAACCACGGAGCCTGACATTGACACACTTCAGCTCGGGTCCGAGTCGCACTGCCAAGGCCGGCCATGACGGACGCAAAACAAGCGCCATCGGCATGGGATAACTGTAGAAAAACAGCTACAGAATGCACGGAATTAAAGCAATGATACGCATCATCAATGAATGTTGTCAGATACACAGTTTTTGTACAATTTCTGTAATGGATGTTACTTTACGTGGCAAAAGATGAGCTACTGAAAGAATGTGTCTTTAATCAGTAGTAGTAAGAAGCACATTATAAATATACTTCAAGCCTCGTTTTCAAGATTACTTCGACTACCGCATCCAAGCGCTAGATACCACAGTCTTCAGCGTAAAATTTGCTCCACTTCCAGCTTTATATAATAAAATTTTGCAATATACTGATAATTTTGATTTTCTTCCTAGAAGTCAATCGAGTTTTTCAATTTGAATGGATACCTATGACGAAAAATCGCAAATATTTATGTATCTTTGAATGTTAATAAAACACACAATCAAATAGATACTACATAGTGAGTTATGATATTTAACAATTAAAGATTTGCTCTTTTGAGCAAGAGTAAACAATTATTTCAAAATAAGGCCTTAATGGTTATATTTCTAATCCTCTTTACATATTGTCAAATCGGTCATCTGTCATTGATAACCTCATCTAACATAACAAAATGAAAATAATTTTGCTCTTCTTTTATAAATCAAATTATTTTTTTAAGGAGAAAATACTATAATATTGCATTCATTAAATATATTTTTACATATTTACTTTTTAAATATACTCGTAGTTAGTATTTCAATTTATAACTGTTTCTAATTTTATGTTTTGTTGCAGGTTTCTGGAGTCAGTTTTTCTTCAAGATTTTATTACTTCTAATAATTGATGAAGAATATTCAAGAAATTGAAATAAAAAATATTTCAAGAAATACCTTTACATCAAAAATTTGATGGTTAGTATGATAAATAGTTGTTTACTACTATTCGTAGTACAATATATCTAGTTACTAATAATGAAATATATATAATAATTAAAAAGTCGTAAAAGCTTTGTTTTCAAATCTATTTTTTGATACATTTGGTGGAAACGCAAATTGGAAACATTTTTTTTTTCGAATGTTATAAATACATAAAAATTGTTCTGACTTTTAATAAATGAACCTAATCTGCAAACATTAGCTTATAAAAAAGTTTTTGCTGTTTACATAATATTTTTTTTATATTAATTAATAGGAATTAGTGTTTGCTTTAAAAATTCTTAAGGGTACTTGGCTTTTAAACTTAATTTTTGAGAAAAGAAAGAAAATAATAAAATCTTTCCCTTTCTGTTCTATGTTTTCTCCGTTTTTTTTTGTACATATAATTAAAGCCTTCTTCATAAATTTTAATTTATATTATTTTTTGTATTTAACTCGGCAACAGCTTACCTTAATCTGTTTTCAAAGTTTATAAAAAGTAATACAGGCAATGCAAAGATTTTGTTTTTTAAAGCTCCCAATAAAAAATCAAACGGTAATAGAATGGGAGATCTTTCGAGCTACATTGTAGGACCTCTAAATGTCTTTGCATTTAATCTTCAGGACACACTTACTATGGAAATAAACATTTTATATTTTCTTCAATATCTCAAAAATTATCAAATTAGAAAATACGAATCCTTAATCTTTTTAAAGCAAAAATCATTTTCTTTTCATTAGGAACCTCATGTACAAATATACATGTATATCATTTAAATAGTAAAAAATTATAAAATAGTATTTTCTATGACAATTTAACTGTTTTATAAATTCATACCGATTTACTTAGCTTTCAAAAAGTACTGAATTCTTTATTTATAATAACTTCGGATAAAAATTTTCCTTTTCATTTGGTATATTTGACGTATTTTTCTTTTTTCAAGTAATCCGACGTAGTTTAAATTTCATGATTCTTGCAATAATTGTACATTTAGATAAAAAAATTCCTATTATTTTAAGAAGTGTTCAAAAATTATAAAATTTCATTGTCAAATGCGTTGTTGACATTACATCATTTCATAGTAGTGAATATTTTCATTTAAATTTACGCTACACATTCCATTTCAACCGTATAATCATATATGTCATACAATGCTCATTGTGTTACGCTGTTGGCCACACCCTTGCCATTTTTATCACATGAACCATGACATGAAATTAATATTTACAGTGTTTTAAGCCACTGCCTATCAACATAGCGGCTAGTGTTGATAACATTCTATTGTGACATGCTGATAGAACATAAAAAATACACGGGTACGAGCAGATATGGATCTGAATCCATTTAAATGCTGGATTTAAGTCCAGCTCAGCAATCACGGTATTAGTGGAACTCCTACGGACAGTAGGATAACAAGCGATCACCTTGCTGATAATGTGTTGGCGGGTCTTTTGTAATACTGTTAATACAACACTGATAATATCTACCTGTACAATATTACAGTTTAGCATGCATATTTTGAATACGCGATATGAAAGTAAAAGTTTAGCTTATGATTCATTAAAAAATTATAATTTAATCAACGTTTGCTAAAATAAAAATAAAGTAAAAAGGGTGTATTGCCATTTTTTAAAAATGTATCAAACATTAAATTAATTTGCATTGTTTGTCCCAGGATCCACTTTTTGTTTTATTTGAATAAATTTCTGACTCACAGATTATTACCTGTTTCTAGGTAAATCAATCTGTATTATCACAAATATGATGATATTTATACCGAAGATACAGTTTATCAGACGTTACCCCTTGAACCCGCGAGCTAGGTGGAAAATGCATATTAATTAAATTTAATACATTTTAAAAAGTTGACAATGAAATTTGCACACTGTATCTATTTTAAACAAATAAATCTATTAGACATGGAATTTTAACGTTTTTATCTAATATAGCATTTGTACTTTATTTATAAATTTTTACTAATTTACAAATATTTTTAAATTTGAAGATGGCAATTTTGATCTTGAGCAATTATTTCATCGTATTCAGTTTTACATTTCCAATAATTTTTAAATTAATTAATGTAAGTATCACAGAACTAAAATTTGTAGGAAATTAAAATATTTAACATATTCATGATTCATGTATTCTGTATTTCATATTATTGATACTTTATGTAAAATATGTATATATGGGAAGGACATAAAATTGACAGAAAGTTTGTATACAAATGATACAAACAACTTTAAATACGCCCTCGTAACATCTTGTGCCTTTATAAATACATATAGGTATAAAAGATAAGCGATACAATTTTAGTGTAGAAAATATTGGAAAAATATTAATTTGTTTTAAATAGTTATAAAATAATTGCGACTGAATAACGCTAATGACATTATTATTTTTATAGTTTATGGAGTGAATATTTATTAATATTCATTACCTGAAACAAGAATTTTTAAACCTATTTAGATACCTTCTTTTGCATATTTTCATATTATTATATCTGAAATAAAAAACTAAATATGTGTTCAAAATATATAATAACCTTGTCGTGAAAGAGAAAGAGTTTCAAAATTTGTTTGTTACTTTTAAAATCTCGTCTCGAAATTTCTTGTTTCGTCGAGACGAGATTCGAGAAATTGGCATTTATTTTGATATTATATTGTTCTTTTTCTACATATAAAAATCTTTTATAATTTTTAAACTTTAAGAAAATATCTGAAATATTCAATTCTTGACATTAGGTCAAGAGTACTCAAGTATATTTTAAGTATATAGGATAAGTATTTGATTATTATCATAAGAATGAATATCCTATTTATTTTTTCATTTCTTTGTAAGGGTATTATTCATATAATAATAAGGGTTTGTTTTATTAAAAAAAATAATAAACAATTATTAATATAATTTAGATGAAATGAAGTATTTTTGTAAATGATTATTTGCTTCTAAATTTTGATGAAGTGGTATATGATAATACTATTTATTTTCTGAATGTATTTTAGATTTTTTACTCATTGTAACTTTGATTTCAGATCCCATCAGCATTCCCGTATCAAGATAGCGTGGAGTTGGATAGAAAGACAAATGACAAGATCAGCAAGAACGCCGCCTACTCGATCCGTATTCCGTGAGGCGCTGAAATTTGAAACTCGCGTTATCACCGATCAGCGCATCACGTTAATGCTCTACATCTACCCTGTAGATCCGAATTTGTTTGATAACAGGCGACAAATTCGGTTCTAGAGAGGTTTGTGTGGTGCATACAAAGCAACGCGTCTGCAACGTTAGGGCTTTAAAACTAATTCAAATCATATTATACTTTTATTCAATACAAAAATAAATTGTATTACTTATTCATTGTATTTCATTATGCAAAATATAATTATAATTAAATACTTTTAACTTTATAAAATATTTCCTAAAAATCATTAAGAATTAAATTGGGATCATTTGGCAAAACACAAGGATAACTAAAGTATAATGACATTTTTATAAAATAGGCAGTATTTATAATAGATGATAAAGAAGAAGAAGAAAAAAGTGAGTGTGTCACTATAACGATGAATCCTGAAAGTTAACTAAAGTACAATGATATGTTTATAAAATATGCGGTATTTTTAATAAAAAATTTAATTTAAAAAAAGTGAGTGTGACACTGTAATGATGAATCCTAGAGAGCGATTTGTCATTCTTTTGTGTTTACTAAATAGGATATCACTAGTTCTGTTATCCTTTTGACACTGCCGATTGCAATGAAAAAAGAAGTGCACATGTAGATATTATAGCAGTCCCGTATACAAAATTTCAACATTCTACGGCTAATCATTTTTGAGTTATGTAAGATACATATATATATATATATATATATATATATATATATATATATATATATATATACACATACGCATGTACAGATTTTAAGTCGAAACTAGTCAAAATGAATTGAGGGATGTTGAAAATTGATATTTCCATTGAAATCTGAAAACTGAAATTTTTTGCAGTAACAATATTTCCTTTACTATTTTATTTATACTAGTTATTACTTCTTTCAAAATTGTATTCTTATTACATTAATTTTCAATGTTGTGATATTTTTCACATAAATTAAATTAATAATTCGTTCAACTTGGAAATTAAATATGTTTCATCAATCAAATATTTACGTTGCAAATTTGATTTAGATATGGATATTAAATTTTATAAATAAATAATTGACAAATTTTAACAACGATGCATTTTTTGTGAATGATTATTATTAAAAATCTTTTTAGATATATTAAATTAATCAATTGATAAAATCATCCATATGCAAAAAATTTGATTATCTATGTTATTTTCTGTAGAGGCCAAGGCATATTATACAAAATAATTAATGTTTTTCATAATATATTTCTTCAACAGGATGTAGAAATTTTCTTATTCGTATTTTCTGTGGATAAACTTGAATAAAATAATTATTAATAATTAAACATTTATTTCTCCTTTAACTTTTTGTGCATTATTAACTGTATTTTATGCACTCAAAGTAAATAACGCAGCAATCCTTTATCGTAATTCTCGATTAGAATACCAAAAATGCAAAATATATATAAGGAATAATATAAAATTATTGAGTGGGGAAAAAAATGTAAAACTAGTCCTTAAGTAATTCTTATTTTAAAAATATTTTGTAGTGAAACGAGATGAAATGAGATCTTCTCTTCTCGATTTGATCTTGATATGTATTTGTTTATTTATACCCAATAATCAAACCTTTTTATTAAATACTAATTATTTTTATTTTCATTAATTGGTACTTTTTGTATTTATGATTAAAATTATTCAAATAGCATCTTTAGATATGGGATTGTATTAAATGTTCATTTGAAAATTATAATATTGGCCGTAGAGTATTATTTGTATTTCTTATATGTATAAATACTCAAAAAACTCCCATGTACATGAAAAAAGTATATTATTAAAAATTATCTTTTCTTTTAATAAAAAAATTGCAGACGAGATTCTCAAGTTAGTTCTCGATAATGATTTTAATATCGTCTGTAAACCGGGGATTAAGTAAAATTATTTGGGCACAAATGAAGTAAGTTTAAAAATAATACTTTATAATATTCTGATCCATTTTTATATTCTGTACATATATTAATAAGTATCTACATAAATTATTTATAAAAAATCGATTTGACTGTATATTGCTTGGGTACATATTTTAGTTTATATTATTAAATATGGAGTGGAATTCCATAGCTTCGATTGCTATCATTTGAACAACTACAAAGTGAACTTGCGATTCTAAAAAAGTAATCGCTATTTCTGGTTGATACGTACAAACAAATAAATACTCTATATCTATATTAATGTGAAAATTTCTTAAATTCATTATAAATTTGAGACATTTGACATTTGTCATTGATATTTGCCAAGAGCAATTTTTATTTGTAATTGTTACAAGTGTTGAAATCCCACCTAAATTTTGAGGACAATGTGTTTGCTCTATCGGGCCTACATTTGACATTGATTTTTTTGTATGATATTCTAAATAGGATTCCTAAAAATGTTTAAGTAACTATATTCGAAAAAATAAATTATAGTTACTTGGAAATTTTTATTCTAAAATTGTTAAATTTTATTATATTTTCCTTTATTTTATAAACAAATTTCACTAAATTTAATGTATTTGTTTGTTAATCAAATATAAAATTGTACCTCACATTATTATACTCAAGTAGTCTAGTAGAATAATGATAACATTGATTAGCGAAATAGAGATATATGCATTTATTATAAACGATTGAAGAAATACTGGTTTTTTATTTTGTATTTTTACAATTTTTTTTTACACATGTATAAGTAATTTTATTCTGACTGAAGAAAAGGAATTTTCTACTATTTGTCCCAAATTTTCCTATTCCCAAAATAAAATAAAACTTTTTTATAACGCATATATTAAAACATATTTGTTATCAACAAGAGTAAATATATTTAGTATTATTTTATTATTCTGTATTATCACTTAAGTTTAATTTTGTATTTTTTCTAATACTAAAAAACATGTAAATATTTAATGAAATTTAGTTTCATATTAAATATTAAAACTAAGTAATCACAATATATTGATTTTTTATCAATTGTTTAGATATAAACTAGCGAAAGCGTTCCCTAGGCCTCCGGCGTCAGTCAAATATTTTCAAATACAATATAATCATTTTTATCCTATTTCATTACTATTTTTGCATTTCTAAATAAAATTAGCGTGTGTATTCATATATTGTTTTTAATTTTTCAAACTTTATCATATGTTAAATTAAAATGTTACTTTTCTCATGTGACAAATTACTACTAATTTACATGGCTAACTACTTATACTACCGCCATAGTTCTATTAAAAGCCAATAATTAAATTCAGTTTTGTTTTCCAATATTTTAGTCACAGATATTTAATTTAATTTTATATTACAGCAGTTTTAGATTTTTGATGTAATTTGTAATTGATATTTTAATTATCTTTTCTCAGTATTTTGCTCAGCTCTGTACTTTATATATCTAAGAACTTTACCGAGAGGAGAACGACTATCAATGCAAAAATAATTTTTGGTGTCATAATTTTCAAATTTAGGAAAAGTAAAGCAAGTGGATTAGTTCTTGTATATTAGTTTTTATTAGACTTTATTAGACTATTACATATGTATAAAAAATAAAACTTATTTCTATAGTGAGATATTGAAACAAATCTATAAAACTATACTAATACATATTTTAATGTTCAAAATTAATTAAGATATACCATGAACCTAATAATTAATCCACGTTAATTATTACCCTATAATTATACTCCACCACAAAAAAATGTTATACCTCGTTCTCTGTTCATTGGAATCTTATTTGTTAATTGGTATTACAAACGCATGGAGATAGCATCTTATTAGCTAAACATTTTACGTTTCCATCTGACATTTCCCCGATATTGTCTGCCGCTGAAGGTAACAAGAGCTGTCATAATGGGGAATTTAAATATAGGAGCAAGAGTCGAAGCCGTGTCGAGACGAGCGTTCCATTGCTATATGTGTAACTCTATCATTAATCATGTCTCTTTTCAGTTTCATTTCAGGCCCTATAATAAGCCTCACGTAGTTAAATGCTTTTTCTTAATCAGCTGTTGGTGTATGTACAACCAGAAGGTGGTAGAATGAAAGAAATAGTATAAAAACTCATTGGAATTCTACGATACCTTACCTATTTTTTGTATTTCAATTCTTTAAAAAAAATAAAATAGTGGAAAATTTATTACAGGAAGAATATCGAATTATAGATTTGGTATTCGGAGTGGTAATACAGGTAAGTAATTGGTACGAAATTGTAGTTCGGCTAGAATTTTGTAGATGGCTCTGCGGGTTGTGTACATTTCCTAAAATAATTCAAATTCTTGGCATCCAATGATGTTAAATCGTTTTATAGAAACTGGTAAGTGGCATCAATATTTAATTTTTAATTATATCAGATTTAATAATAAGATGTACAATATCCAAAATATCTTTTTTTTTATTTCCAATAAGCATTAGTTTCTTTTATAAATATATGAAGCTGATGAAAATATAAAATAAAATACAATGTACTATTATTTATAATTTTGGTATATTTATATTAAGAAAGTGAACAGTTCGAAACCCGAATTCAATATATTTTTTTAAGTAATTGCATGAAGTAGTAGTACATTATTTGCAATGTAATATATGATAAACTTAGACATGAAAATGTTGACGAAAAACAATTCATCCCTTTTATATGTATTGATACGCAGGAGGTAAAAAAAACTCATTATAATATTATAACCACGATGTCTATGCGTCCATTACCTACTATTTTAGCGGAAGGTAAAAATAATTAATTTTAAGACATCTAATAGTTTACCGATTTCACGTTATTAATAAATATTTTTTAATAAAAATTTTTTGTGAGTAATGTTATGACAAATCAGTACTGTAATATTTTTACCATACTTTACTTTACAATAATGATGATATATTTTTCATGTTATAGTTGAGGATAAAGTATAGTATTCTATTTGCATGTAATGTCATTCTCATGAGTAATAATACTCTTTACTTGCTCATTGAATAATATACATATATGTATGTATGTTTTATGCATAATTTCTGTAGGTAGTATAATTTTTTTTAGGATACTTACATTAGTCTAACTAAAACATATGGCACGATATATTATTATCGATATCTATGATAAAATAGAGTTGGCACACCCATCAATAAGTATTAAGACGTAAGAGATATATTAATTTTTAATTATAATAAATAAATGTGGTATTTACCATTAAAGTGTAAAGAATATATATGATACTTATGTAGGAATCTATATGAATTACCAGGAAGAATTGCACATTGGTGGTGACGTAGCTTGAAGCGGAGATATATTCGGTATATTCGTTCTTTCAATACCGTATTTAAAGTTTCAATACCCCTATTCTTTCTCCGGGAGTAGGCACCTTTTCCCCCGGCCCCGCGGGCCTGGCGGGTGATTAATGATCCGGCGGCCCCGGGTTTGAAAAGAGACATGAAAATCTCAGCCGCTTCATCCACAGCCGCAGCTAGGGATCCTCCAGACCCGGCCTCGCAGGAGGTGCGCGCCCATGGCGGAAATTACTATGGAGATGGGATGCCAAACTCACAATCCAATGGATATTCGCTGCAGGATATTAGCGTCAATCCAATAGACACAAGAAATAGATCACGAACTATGGAATACTAATACTTAAGTATAGAGAACAGTATAAAACTTGCAATTACATAGAAATATGTATCTGTTGCTAAAACTGAACAAGTAAAATTCATCTAGTAATTGGTTGGCAACGTAGCTGTCCAATTAAATATATTACCCCACAATGATTCGGTGTGTCAAACTTTAAGAAATGGTAAGCTTGTAACTTAAGTGCAAAACTAATAAAAATCACAAATAAATTCCAAAAATCTCTTATGAATCTAGACTAAATTATGTAGACAGTTTTATGGGACAAATTTATGATGTGTCGGCATGTTTATATATTCTTGAAATTTTAAATGAACTTAAAACTGGGCTTATATTTCAGAGAGCTTAAAATTAAGTAGACGTAATATTATTTTCGTTCTACCGTTCACGTAAGGTTAACTTACTTCCATAATCACATAAGTCGTAAGTTTCTGGTAACTTCTGTTATTTGGTTACCATTGTCAAAAAAACAAATGTGAACTGTTAAACTATCATATTTTACAAAGACTTTAACATTATTTGTTGTTAACAATCAGCGACTCAAAATGTAAATAACCAATACTAATATTCTCGTAAGGTAACATGAACTTCGGTTCCGCAATTATGCCTTCTCAAAAGTTATAATGTACTTACATCCCCTGCAGCTTGAATAATTATTGTTTATTTACATTTGCATGAATTTTTAGCTAGTAAATGTACTTATATACACGAATGTACTATGAAATAACTATATATAGTAGAAATAAAAAACATATGTTCAATTCCAAATTTATGTCTTGTCTATGTAGATTATACGCATTTGCATAGGTATTGTACATTCCTAGTACTTGAACAAGAAGTAATTTATGATATTTGTAAGATAGTGATAGATAACTAAAGCCTTTAATTCTTTAGTACAGATAATGGTCCGTATTCTTATCCCGTCTCTAATGTTAAAGAAGCTTCATTAAGTAGCTTAAAAACACTTCACTAAGATATCATATTCACTTGTCATGATTAGCGATAATAAAGCATTTTTTAAAATTTCAGCCAATAAGAAATGTTTATTGTCATATGTAGTTTCAAAAAGGCTATCTATTGTTAAAGAAAGCTTAAAGAATGTTGCTGAATATGTCTACAATTAACACCATAATTAAACTTAGAGACAGTCCCTAGCTAAAGAAGGCTGAAAGAAGGAGTTACAGACAAGAGTTGAATACGGACCAGCATCTCTACGAAAATAAAGCAATTTTCTAATAAATTGAAGTCTTCTATTTAATTTAATAATCGAATAATACCTCACAAAAAAAGCATTGGATTTCCGTGTTTAATAAAAATTTAACTAAATTTTAACTTAAATACATAAGAATATTCTGTTATGATTTCAGTTTTGACTGAAATTATGTTTTGGTCACTATTAGCTACACTCCATATAATTACCAAATTATATTATAGATTGCATATATATTTTTTATCTTATCACTGCAATGCAACAGGAATCCAGCACGAGAAACAAATAAAATCCATATGACAGTGGGTGGACCACACAACCTCTATCATTCTCATGAATCGGGCGAGTGTTCGACTTGGCCGTTGATTAATTTTTGCGACGGGCCACAGCTCGAAGTGGAAAAATGTCTTGTTAGATGGGGCATGTGTAGCCGTGTGAGATAGGTGCGTATGTGACTGATGTCGGCCTCATATATTACCACTGGATCAGATAAGGGGAGAAGTGTTGTCTTACAGCCAGATTAAATGTTACATGCCATGAGTAATGAGTTCCGTATTGCTGTTACTGTATGCTGATGATAGCGATGATTTTTTATACCAATCTTAGCACATCGATGTTTTCCAATATTTTGCAATACTGTGAAATATCGCTGTAATGCATTTTGAACAATAAATAAAATCTTATACATAGAGCATAGGCAATGATATAAAGGAATTAATGTTCTACAATTTTCTATGTGCACCTTAAAAAAAATACCGTTGTATTCAGAGGAGAAAAGTTTTCTCTCGTGTTTTCTTTTCTTGCTTCGATAGCGATGTTGGTCAATTTTAACAACACACATATGTTTCATCATTAATTACCGACCGCCATATACATTAGACAGATCGATTTTGAAATTTCGAGATTTTTACGAATGTCAATGAATTGAGGGATTTAGAAATTTACAATACGTTTTGATAATTCTAGTACTAAACAGCAAATTTGGTTCAACATCTTTGAAATCGAAGTGTAAAATATATATGTCATTTTCATTTTTGTAAACAAATTAAAAATACATTTCTTTTACTAATTTTGATAAACTTTTGGTAAAATTCAGATGACCGGAGATGACAATTTATCTAACTGTTTTTTACAAATATTTCGTACCAGAAAAGTATTTCGAAAGCAATTGTAAAGTTTCTTTAAAATATGCAAGTAAAACCTTTATTTTAAGAAAAAAAAATCAGTGACATATTATTCAGCATACATATTTGATGAATTAAATAAAAGGATGAAAACACTACTACTAAATTACCTGGATAGTTTACAGAAACATATAAATAGTACAGACATTATTTTGTAATTTGACTCCGTGACACAATGGTCAATGCCCATAAACCATCATCGAAAATAAAGGATTCGCTATTTCAATTCAAAAACCAATTTCAATTCATGGCATATTTTATGGTCATCGGTCATTCTTATAAGAGGTTTGATTCAATTAACCTCAGAATCAGTTTGGAAATATACGATGTCCACAAACTATGAAAAAAGTGTTCCACAAACTATGACCGATAATCAATTTTTCCTACAAATTTCTCATAAAAAAGGAGGATCATGTATACTTAATTAGAATTGTAATTGTAACAATATAAATTACATTAAAATCAATTTAAACTTAAAAATTAATTTTATATAAGCAGTCAGTAAGTTAGAAAAACTAACCTAAGGCAGCTAACAATTGGTTGATATAAAGTTTGAAATTATTGGAATGCAGTGAATGTTTAAAAAGTTTCATTACACCTCCTATCTGTTTCGGTCTCATATAGGTCTTCCTCAAGAAATTACAGTAATGACATAAGTCCACAATTTTTTCTAACATGATCCAGAACGCGCATGCGTACTCCACGATACATGAACTAATTAAAAACCGTGAGGAATATTGGAACAAACTTACACTTATGAACTTTTAAAATAAATTTGTAACAAACCACAAGTAAACACATAAAGCATCAACTGCCGCCTGACACATGTCGTACCATTTCACTCATTCTGTTCCACTAGTCATCTCGTCAGTCAGCACCCATCATCACCGTTCCCATAGCTCTGTGCCGCAGCCGCAGATAGTACAAATTGCGTTTCCTGCAGCAGTGTGCAGCAGAGATCTCGCTGCTGCCCAAGTCAGATCTCAGGCGAGATCGCTGCAGATCATTCATTACCCGCGACACTCGCGCAGATGAACCAGCCGAGCGACAAGAATGGGGAAGTGGAGAACAAGAATGAGGATGAGGATGAAAAACTGACAGTGGGAAGGGAAAAACGCCATGGAAATAATCAACTCATTCTAAGTATTTTTACATATGTCACTTCCAAAGAAAAATTGTAATAAGGTGTACTTACATTCCTCAACAGTCATAAATAAATGTATGTCTATATATACTCGTACGAGTATAATACCAATATGGTATATATGCTATGGTAATAGTTTAATATAATAATAGTATATGGAGTTTGTTATATCCGTGTTTAGAATTTGACATTTGATTGACTTTTGAGTTTTATTTTTTGAGTTATATTTTTTTTTCTACGACAACTATGGAAAGTGGCAACTATCGAATTTTTTGCTAGAAAATTTTCAAATTTTACAAAATTTTCTGTATAATAGTTTTTAAAGAACTAGTTACGCTGATACCAAATATATAAACACAATTTAATTATCTCTTTTTGTTTCGGTGATATTTGCTCTCAAAGTTGTGCCTCAAAAAAGTGTGTTTTTGTAGTATATTCCAAAAATGGGTAGAGATACAATCTCAACTACTTTACCATTCAATTCTACGGAAAAAGTTATGTAAAGAAATGTTTTGCCCACATATACGTTCTTTGGAACGATTGGGTGAAAAATAAGAAAAACGAAAAAAACCTAAATTTAAGTTTTTCGCCTCGAAACTTTTTGTCTCCAAAATTTTTCATTTTGTGCATCCAAATAGATATCGACGCGCTGATTTCAAATTTTCAAACCGAATTAAATTATCTCTTCCCGTTCTTGAGATATTTGAGTTCAAAGTTATACCTAAAAAATCAGGTTTTTTAGGTATACCTCTTAAATGGTTAGGTTTCAGGTTTCGGGGACCTCACCATTCGATTCTACGGGCAAAATTACATATGTGTACCAATTTTCAGATTTTTATCTCAACAGATAGAATTTCTAGGAGGAAAAAACTGAATATGGCCGAAAATCGAAAAAAATCGCAAGGGGTTCATCAGGCATTTTTTTCGATTTTTGCCATTTTCGTTTTTCCTTTCTACAAATTGTATCCATTGGAATAAAAATCTAAAAATTGGTACACTTATGTAATTTTGCCCGTAGAATCGATTGGTAAGGTCGCCGAAGTCGTAAACCTAATCCTTAAAAGGGTATACCTAAAAAACTGTTTTTTTAGGTATGGCCAAAACTCAACTTTGAATACGAATATCTCGAGAACGGTAAGAGATAATTCAATTCGGTTTGAAAATTTGAAATCAGCGCGTCTATATTTACTTAAGTCTAGAAAATGAAAAGTTTTGGTGAAAAAAAGTTCCTCGGAGAAATTTTGAAATTTAGGTTTTTTCGATTTTCTCATTTTTCACCTAATCGTTCCAAAGAACGTATATGCGGACAAAACATTTCTTTATGTAATTTTTCCCGTAGAATCAACTAGTTTAATCGTTCAGATTGTATCGCTACCCGTTTGAGAGATATAGCTAAAAAACACATATTTGTGAGGTGCAACTTTGAAAGCAAATATCTCAGGAACGGAAAGAGATAATTAAATTCCGTTTCAAAATTTGAAATCAGCGCGTCGAGATCTATTAATATGTACTGTTTCCTAAAATCGAAGTTTTGGGCACAAAAATGAGTATTTTTGGAATATTTCGCTTTTGCTAACATCATTTTTGGTTTAATACAAACAAAAAATATCCGTCATTATTTTATAAATAGTTATACATTCATTTCATATAATAATTATTATTGAACATTATCTCTGTTCTTTGCGTTTCACAATAAAAATGATTTCAAGATAAAATGTAACCTTTGCTTACCTTTGTAGAAGCCGATCTTAGGTTATGGAGTATATTCTTGCACTTCACGACCATACAGCACTTCAGTTATTTTTTTATTAGTTTGTTCACAGCGTACAGTTGTTTCACTGTTACACATTCACATATGCACTGGGTTTTTATTATGAATTGATGCACAGAATAAAGAACGACCCGCACCGTATCCACGCCCGCACTCAACTAATTTATCAGGTTTAAAATGGACATTTGCTCACTGTAAAAGAGATAAGGGGATTTGTAAATACAAGTTTGTTAATTGACTTCAAACAACTTGCATTTCATTATTGAAATATTAAATATTCACGGGTTGTACAGATTGTCGGTACAGGTTTGTAAAGAATATAAAAGTATTCCAGTGTACATCAAACTATATAGTTATACTCGTATTTACATTTTTTTAAATGTGTGTTCTATTACAAATATGATTTAATTTAAGAGATGTACAATATAAGGTAATTGAGGAAGAGATGGACACTTTTGGTTTTAAAAGTACATTAGATATATTTCTCTCATGGAATAGATTTACTTAAAAGATTGCCAAGTCGACTACGACTTGAGCACATTTTGCCAAATTCCTATCAAAACAAATTAATATTTTCATGCAGAACATTCGATCATTTTAAGTGCACTTAATATATTATTGCAGGTAATAAGTGTTTTATTTTATTCCCTCTTGGTAACAATTTTGTTAAGTTTTGTAATTCACATTTTTTAACATACTTTATATTATGCATCCGAAGTGACATCTGGTTCATACTTATAAAAATAGATTTTCCTCTCAAACAGGTTGGATAAATTGTACTTTTTTGTTTTAAAGTTACCAAACTACCAAATACATATCACCGAACATGAATTTTTAAAGAAAACATCGTGTTTATTTTGTTTGTCCTCCAGATGAAGATGGTGTGTTTATGTGGCTATTATAGTAGGGATGAAACATGGTTGTCGCTCGGTTGTTGACAGAGCCCATCCACAGCCACTCAATCGATAAATTAGTGTAAAACAATGGGTTACAAGTGTCCGAGGGTCAGCAGAACCTCCGGTCCTGGAGGCTAGCGCTGCATAAACAATGATTCAGCATCGGCGAAGAAAACACCAACCGCCTCCTAATCAATACACCCAGCTCCAAACAAAAATTTAGATTAATTTTTAATAAAAAATCCCTTGAGACACACACAGTTTCCGAGAATTCGTAATAGAAACATCGCAGATTTTATGCTCACTGAATTTCATTAAGCATTTTTGCTGGCTAAATTGTTTTGTTTTTGCTGATTTCTGTTTTTATTTAAATCGTCCGTAAAATGAAAAATATTGTTAATGATCCAACCTATCAGACAATTTAATCTTATAAAAGGAATTCATACAACATTCAGTTCATTAGCTTAGTTTGAAAATAAATAAAAGTTTTTACACACTGAAATCTAAGTAAATGAAACATATAAATTTAACTAACTGAACCTACATTTTAAAGATAATTAAATTTACTTTGTTTTTATTTAAATTATTTTAAAGAAACGACTTACTAAATGTTTTTATATATTAACATTTTTAAAGTACATCATTATATATCTAAATAATTACATTATAACACTACATACCTCAGGTACTGAGTGATTAGTATTACTTACAATTGAGTTGTATATGTTATCAATTCTATATCTACTTCAGTTAGCACGCATATAGTTGTTATTTGTAAGGTCAGCTATGCTCAATTTATGAACACTTCTGGTGTGCCCCAAAGTTCGAATTTAAGACCTCTATTCATTTTTTTATTAAAGACATTGCTGATGCAGTTAAGAATTCGGAGGTGCTGATATTAATTGATGATTTGAAAGTTTGTATAAGACTACAAATAAATGGAAGTAAATGTTGTCTGGCAAAAATTGTTCCTATTTCTATCTTGAATTTTAATTTAAAGACCTAGAAGTGATCTTAATGATAAATTTTTATTTAACATGCACATTGACATTTTTACTAAGTCATTTTTTCTAATGTTAGGATCAATTATTCGTACGTGTAAATCCCTTTAGAGTTTGTTAACTTTAAAATATTTATATTGCTAGTTAGTAACATTATTTATCAATTTTTCTTATTAGAAATTTGTAAAAGTTAATAGGTTAATAAACAGTCCATATAAATGGTGGTTTACAAGTGAGTAACAAATAAAATATATACTTATAGCTCACGGCTTATTATAATATACCTCTTTCCATTTTTTAGTAAATAATAGATGAAAGTTACACACTTAAAAATATTACCATTAAATTCTTTGCATCAAAGTACTTATGTATGCAAACTAGACTAAAGACATCATATGTATACTATATCTTTTTTAATGTTATTCCTTTAAATATCATTTTTTTTTCTTTTTTCTTCAGCATACAATAAAAAATAATAATTTTAATAAATGTGACTAAGCATTAAATTATATTAAACTTATACGACCAATAAATGAAAATCATATCCGAAACATGAAATGTTAATATCATTCAAATTAAAAAAAGGACAAATATGAAATTTAAATGAGACGAAATATGCCGAATATTTTTAAAGTTTTTTTTCTCCTGCATACCCTTCCAGGAATTCCCTCCTCAATTTCATAAAAACCAATCAATAGGCCGTCTATGGCTCGCATTTTGTGGTTTTAATTAAGACGAGTGGTGGCGTTGCCGTTAGATGGCAGGGCTGCAGCGGAGAGCGGAACTGCCTCGTCATCGCACCTTGCAATCCTTCGCTTCCAGCCCCGGTCTGCACGGCCGAAGCGCAAGATGTTGCAGTTTTGAGGAAATTAGAAACGGGCTGAGGAAGGGTTGTAATGGAAGGGGTGGTATACACCACTTAATTAGGATTTCTAATGGGTTTTTGATAGGAGGAAAGAACATCATCAAAATGCAGTATATCAAGCTAAAATATATAAATTGTAAAGCAGGGATAACTATCTGACAAGTTACATTTTTGTACAAAATAAGAATATCAGTTGATTAATAATAATTTTCAGCAACTTTTTAAAAAAAAATCTGCACGGCATTTTAATTCGGAGGTATAGTATAATTTCAAAAACGTGATTCACATATAGCATTTATTATGAAAAAAAAAACATAAAAATGTAGTTATGACCACTTGTTTGAAAGCGCACATACGCTAACAATTTTTTTACTTTTATCGGTTATAGTTATAGATTTTAATGTTACACATGTCAAAGTAAATAAAATAAAAATTCAAACATTAGTGCAAAAATGCAAAAATTAATATATATTAATATATATATATATATATATATATATATATATATATATATATATATATATTAAGTTAAACAGATTTATTTTTTGAAAGTATTGCCACATGAAATTGCTTGAAACAATTCTGTAACAACCTGCCACTATTGCCTTTTGGATCCCCAATAAAACTTTTGCGTATTTAATAGTTTTAAGCACAGACATATAACGTATATTGAAAAAAAACTATATTTACATAAAATGTAAAAATTTTTACAGTGGCGAGGATTAGTATTAATAAGGAGGATTTAAAAGTCATTGTCCAAATGAATTCTGGACGAGCTGTACCAAGAAATTATAAATACATCGCTTTTTTCAAAAGTTGTAAATTTAAGAAATGATGTCTGATTAACATCATTTTAAATTGTGGGTGCGCCTGATAATAATATAAGAATAAATTATAAACATCCTGTAAATAACAAAATATGATTAAACGTTATTAAAGGAAGTGAATAATTTAATTCAACAAAAAAATATTGCTTACTACTAGACCTATATAATTATAATTTTACTACCCAGTAATTGATTAATTGATTTTAAATAGAAATCAATCAATATGTAAATCATTTTTAATTAGTAATTAAAGTAATTATCATTTCATAAGGAAATCATATCTAAGTAATAGGTAATCGGAAATTAATTTTTAACATCACTTAATATTAAATGTTAAATAAATATATGTATAACTTCATCATCATAACGTTTATTTGATGTCATCTTCCAGGCAATAAGTTGGCATGAAGTGAATTCTACGCAATAGATGAAGGACCCTAATATTATAATATATTCCTAACCATATTGTAGAGAAAGATTCTAAAATAATCATATTTTTTACCATTAAGAGAATTAATATTCTATTTTTTTGAACACAGCAGAATATTGGGAAGACTTATAATAATGATTATAAAAGCATATATAACCATTAATAAAAATTAGTTTTCCATATAATTATTTTACTTTACTTACTTACTTTTCTTGTGCTACTAAACTAAATTACTGAACAAGTTGTACAGATGTTTGGACAATGTCGATATATTCTGCCTATATTCATTAGTGTACCTTTGTAATGAAACTAAAATGTTAATTTTAGTATTTATATATTTGTCTCAAGTTTATGTTTTATAATAAATTTTTGAAAATCAAAATTAAATGAATTATTTCTAAGTACTAGAATATGCCATTCGATTTGTCACTTTGAACTGATCCAACTTACACTTTTGAATCCGGATCACTTATTTTTCTTTGCATTTGACTAGATTACTTTACCCCCTCTACTGAACCAACTGATCCTTAGTAATCTACTCGCCCAGGTAGATCAGTCGGTTCAGTTAAGATTGTCACGTGACTTTGCTGTGTTTTAGAATATTTGGAAAGAAGTGGAGAAATTACAAATTTATGATCTAAACCCAATACAACTTATGAGTTAGAATTTCCATTGGAGATGATAAACAAGACAAAAATCAGGTATAATTTAACTTATCCAATGTAATAATAATAACAATAACATTAAAATTATAACCTCACATAACATAACATAAACAAAACACAACGAGCTAAAGTGATCCAAATTGACATTCCATTTGCATTGAATAAGTGAACTGATTCAACTTTTCTATCTGAATTGAACTGATCTGATCCGACTGGCAAAAAGAAAACCATTATATGTCATTATTGGAATTAACTGGGTCGTTTGAAATTAACAATTGAGTGACCCGTGGGTCATGGATTACCGTCTCCTGAGTTACATTGTAGTTAATTTAAACGGGATTCGAATTAGGCAGAATCACAACTACCCAGAAAAGGTAGTTAAGTTTCCAATTCATTTATTCATCGATTACCGTCTCCTGAGTTATATTGTAGTTAATTTAAACGGGATTCGAATTAGGCATTGAGAATCACAAGCACACAGACAAGGTAGTTAAGTTTCCAATTCACAATTCCTGTCCGTAACAAGGCACCGTCTGTGCCAACATCGAGTTCGAAGCTCCGAGTATTCGTTTTTAATTATTTTTATCGTTCCGAATCGATACACTATAATTCTTCACATAATAAACAAAATAAAGTAAGCTGAAACAAAAATATAAAAGGCAAACAATGCAATAATCCAGCGTTGGTAGAGCGAACAGCTTGCGAGGAAATGCCGAGCCGCCGCCGCCGCCACTGACGGCTGTGGGGCCTCGACGTCACTCACTCTCTGAAACTTGTTCATGATTAATGATCGTTTAGCAGTGCGCTGCTTCAAACAACAAACTTTTCCCAGAGAGAGAGAAAAAAATATCCTATATAAGAAACGAACGTTCAAGCCAACGCGAGCGAATGAACGAAAAGACTCTTTCTCTCTGTATATCTACCCTTCAAGATTGCCGCTCTGGCAGGGTCTGCCCAGTGGCGGAGATACAACTTTTCACTCTACCGACACAAAGAAATCATGGGAATTTCAAATTTGCTCCTATCCAGACGAAACTAAACAAAGAGCTTTTTGTTTCATGGACACATAAAGGAATTCAAATTTCTTCTTTATTCATTATATTTATTAAAACAGCAAAAATTAAATGTAATATCAAAAAGAAAACTGTACATTAACTACAACAAAAATACCTATAGGTCGTAGGTACCATTTACTTGATACGGGGACCGTAGGAATAGGAATGCTACCTTTAACTCCATGTGGCGTGGATCTATATTAGGATATTTTATTCACCTCAAGAAAATAATACATTAACATTATAAAACAACAACAGATTAAGTAAATTTGGTCCTTCTAATAAAAAAAAATTATTTAAATAATAATTTGATTCAAGAAGCAGGGTTGCATTGATTTTAATCACTTGATTTAAATTAGTGATTTAAATCCGATTTAAATCACATTGATTTTTAAAAAACTCATTGATCAAAATAACTTGTTTTGCAATTGTTATTTATCATTCCAGATTTACAAAAATTGGAAAAAAAAAAACGTGTGGGTAATGATACCATGTGGCAATACTTCCAAGAAACACTAAGTCTGTTTAACTTCATTGGTAAAACGATTTAACTGGTATATTGTTTTAAACTTATAACGCAGAATTTTTTGCATTAATCTGAGATTTTTTATAAAATTTACTTTGAAATTATTTATCTATAGTAAAATTCAGCTGTAACGACATCGAAGGAATCCCATTCGTCGTTATAGCCATAAGTCGCTATAACGGCTTTGACGGTAGTTTTATTGTTTCTTTAAATTTTACTTACTCTTTGCAATGTTCTTTTTTCAAAATTAATATTATTTTCTAAATTTTATTTTTTATTATAACACATTTATATTATACTCGAAAATTTATATATTTTTATTTGCCAACCTTTCTTACCTACTTTATTATTTATTTATTATATTACTACATTAAAGGCTACCGGTAATCTTTGAAACTTCCCAACCTAGATGTTGTAGCTTCGAATCTGTTGGATACCTGGATGTGTGAATGTGCATCATTCCTTCGTACCACTCAAATTCGACTGCATATAACCTTAGTAGTTAAACGGTTGAACATTACAGTATCTTAATGACAAAAATAAATCCGTATCTTTATCAATTTTATTAGGATTTGCTAGTTCGCTTTCAGCTTATAAAGATCATAATTACTTGAATTGAGACTAATTTAGTAAAATTACAGCCCTTATAATCTTGCAGCGTACACTATACGATAATATGTGTTTATTATTAGTGTTACCTACACAATCAGAAATATATTTGTGACGTATACCTTTATTAATTATTATTTCATATTAATATCTATAGGTACATGTATATAGAAGATGAATTATACGACAAAACCATTGAAAACACTGAATTATTTAAAAACATCCTTGGCAAAAATACTAATATAGTCATATTTTTTGTAAGGAAATTGAAGTGAGCTAATTGAAATTGTCCTCTGGCTGTTTTTTAAGAAGTTAGTTTTTTGAGTTCATTAAGAGCACGCGACAACGTACATGTAATTATTAGTTTGTTGCTTTTTCTACTAATTACCAAAGTCGGATCATATTTCATTACTCTGATGAATGACGACATAAAAGATTGCGATCTATACTTACTGTCTATTAGTTTCAACAATGATAATCAATTATTGAATTGTGATCTATTATGACGAATTGTTACCGTCGTTCTGACAACCTGAGTTGAAGTTTTTAGAAATTATTTATAGTTCAAACGTGCCGGTTGCCGGTGTCTGCATAATTCTTTACGGCAAAATTCATCGAAGTAATTTATTCTCTATTTTTTTCTTTTTAAAAGTAAGTTAATAACATTAATAATTAATAATATAATAGTTTATAAATGTAGTAAAAAACCCGCTGATACTGTATTTTTGCGTAAACCCGAAATTATTTGAAAATATCGAATTTTTAGCTCGAAAATTTTCAATTAGCTCTTAAAGTAGTACCTCAAAAAAGTGTGTTTTTTGAGTACATTTCAAAAATGAGTAGAGATACAATCTCAACTACACTACCATTCGATTATACGAGAAAAATTATACAAAGAAATGTTTTGTGCACATATACGTTCTTTGGAACGATTAGGTGAAAAATAAGAAAAACGAAAAAACCTAAATATCAGTTTTTCGCCTCGAACCTTTTGGTCTCCAAAATTTTTCGTATTTTGAACTTAAGTAAATATTGATGCGCTGATTTCATATTTTCAAACAGAATTCAATTATCTCTTCCTGTTTTCGAGATAATTGCGTTCAAAGTTATACCTAAAAAATCAGGTTTTTTAGGTATACCTCTTAAATCGTTAGGTTTATGGTTCCGGCGACATCACCATTCGATTCTACGAGCAAAATTACATAAGGGTACCAATTTTCAGATTTTTATCTCAACAGATAGAATTTCTAGGAGGAAAAAACTGAAAATTGCCAAAAATCGAAAAAAATCGCAAGGGGTTCATCAGGCGTTTTTTTCGATTTTGGCCATTTTCGTTTTTCCGTTGTAAAAATAGTATCCTTTGTAATAAAAATCTAAAAATTGGCATACTCATGTAATTTTGCCCGTAGAATCGATTGATGAGGTCGCCGAAGTAGTAAACCTAACCCTTAAAGTGGTATACCTAAAAAACCTGTTTTTTTAGGTATTGCCAAATCCCAACTTTGAATACGAATATCTCGAGAACAGTAAGATATAATTAAATTCGGTTTGAAAATTTGAAATCAGTGCATCGATGTTTACTTAAGTATAGAAAATGAAAAGTTTTGGTGAAAAAAAGTTCCTCGCAGAAATTTTGTAATTTAGGTATTATTGATTTTCTCATTTTTCACCTAATCGTTACAAAGAACGTATATTAGGAGAAAACATTTCTTTATGTAACTTTTCCCGTAGAATCGACTGGTGTAGTCGTTGAGATTATGTCTCTACCCACTTTAGAGATATATACAAAAAACACACTTTTTTGAGGTGCAACTTTGAAAGTAAATATCTCAGGAACGAAAAGAGATAATTAAATTTCGTTTAAAAATACGAAATCAACGCGTCGAGCTCTATCAACATAAACTATTTCCCAAAATTAAAATTTTGGGCACAAAAATGAGTATTTTTGGGATATTCCGCTTTTGTCAACACAATATTTGGTTTAATACTGTTGTTTGATAAATAAAAGTTAGACAATAAAGCGACAGAATAAAATCCAAAAGGCGTAATAGGATTGTAAGTTTTGAAATCGACGCTTCGATATTTAATTCTGCCATTTAGATGTTTGATTTTCTCTTTTTTCACTTAATTGTTCTAAAAAACGAATATTAGGAAAATATTTATTTTCAAAAGATATATTTTCTTCTTTTTAAAACTGACTTTATAAAATTATAAATGTCTTTAAAATATCTAGTTCTTTGCGGGATTCAAAGTAGTAGTTTTTTATAAGTATTAATTTTTACAATTTACAACTTTTAGTTTATTACTCTAGTTACCTTCAAATTAGGAACAAAAATTAAACTTCAGCTATTGATCCAAAAATAGAAATGTATTTATTATATTTCTAGGAAATATATTTATACTTATTACGTATACTATATTTATTTACATTGTCAGTCTCGTCTATTTTGCATATAAAATGACATCTAATTCATATCAGACATCACTACGTTCGATTGGATTCTGAGAATTGTGGCTACGTCACGTATAGAATGTGCAAGCCAAGGTTCCGTCAACTCTTCAAACATATTAACTACACAGAGGCCCTGCCACTTACAAATCGTACGAGTAACGAGCATTTGTACTACAACCGGTATCAATTCCTGATTGAAATCTGTCAAACGGATACGTTTGTCAGTAAAAAATTAGGATTAAATTTCTTTACAGCTATGTGAAAGTGGAAAAATAATAGTAATATTTTATAAAGGAATACCAAGTAATGTTTTAGTGATTAGGTATGGCTAAATAGCATTTAATAAGTTGGAATGTAACAAGTATTAATAGTAACTTTTAAACACATCAAAGAATTGCCTTTCACACCGTCAGGTAAAAAATATTTATGGACTATCGAAATAAAAAACGAATTTTTTCATGGAAATACTTCTTACATTTCAAAACTAAACATCGAACTTGCTCAATGTATGATACAAACAAAAATTCCATTTAAATGTAATGTAGTTACAAATTACATATTGTTATAATGTGATTGTGAAACTTATATTTTTTCACTGATTAGGTTTATAAATTATTCATTCTATAACCATATATAAGAGGGTTAGTGGAATAACATTAATTACGAAATTTCAAGATTCTGGATGCGTACCAACAAAACAGTTAGTTGAATTTAGTTTCTCAATAATAGACTATATGACAAAGTAAGTGCGAATTACTACTTCAAGTAGGTTTTTATTCCCGGAAGTGTACAAAAATAATTCTTATTCCAAAAAGGAATATTATAATAATGTTTATCTACTCTCACCCTATAATGAATAGTGATGGGTCACTGGGAATTTCCCGTCAGGAATATTTTTATTCCCTGGAAAAATTCCCGGGAATTTCCCTAAACACGTTTCCCGGGAAAAAATCGGATTCCATTTTGGAAATTTCCGGGAATATATGGGAAAATTTCCCGGATACAAGTAGGGGAATTTCCGGGAATAAGGGGAAGTTCCCGGGAATAAGAAGGAAAATTCCCGATAATAAATTTAAGGCAGGCACAGCTTTACCGACGTGATCTAATCAGTCCCGACTAATTTCTAACAGTGTTAATATTCTAATAACTTTATAATTAATGCTTTTGATTTTCATGAGGAAATTTATCGTTAATTTTTCTCTATGAAGTCACCGGAAATTCCTCAGAAAATTCCCCAAAAACTTCCCGGGAAATATCCTGGGAAATTTTCCGAAATATTCGTTCCCGGGAATTTACCCATCACTAATAATGAACACATGATTATGCAAGTTATTGCATGTGAAATGTATCATTACTGAAATCGTGTGTGAAACAAACCAAATCGTGCGTAAAATAACAATGTAAATTAAATGAGAATTTCATTATTAAACGATTACTGTTACCAAATAAAAATCATGTTTTAGACACAATGGTAACGGTAACGATACAGTATCGTAAAAATAATTGCTACAAATTGTCGTACATTTAGATTTTGTTCAATGTATTTTTTAAATGTAAGAAATTTGAACGACAGCTTTATTTATCAAACTGGTAACATTGCATCGTTGTCAATGAAGAACCTGTGTTGCTGTGTGCGTTGGGTATTTTTTCAATCATATTGGTAAGAAAATGAATTACATATTTTATTGTAGATTTAATGATATTTTATCATTTAGGTTTTGTTATTTTAGACAGCATTAATTTTATAATAAATGAAGAAGAAATTTGTACACCTCCTAAATTAGCGCAGGTAGCAAACAACATAACCACAAATTTGCTGCCTATTTATAATTTTACATATCTACAATTTTTTTTTAATTGGTTCATAGATAAAATATTGTATGACACTTAAGTATGAAGGACTTTTATGCACTCATTACCATTAAGACACTCGCTTTTGCTCGTGCCTTAAAATCCGTAACTCATACATAAAAGTACTTCTTCACACACCTAATATCATAAGTAACTTTTAGCTATGTCACCCTACAAGGAATACAAGAATATGTAAGTTATTGTATGTGAAGTGTGTCATTATTAAAATCGTGTGTGAAACAAACCAAATCGTGCGTAAAATAACAATGTTAATTAAATGGGATTTTTATTATTGAACGACAAATAAAAAACTTGTTTTTGACACAATGGTTATGTACAATATAATTTACTGTTACCAATGATACAGTATCGTAGAAAAATAAACTACTAATTATAGTACATTTAAATTTTGTATAATATGTTTTGTACACATCCAGAAATATAACTCACATAGAAAACAACATTTGCTGCCTATTTACATTTTTACATATCTATCAATTTTTTTCTTCGTTTTATAGGTTTGTAGATAATAGTATATTAAAACATAAGTTGTAGAAGGCAACCTTTTCAAGCACGAGTTTGAATTTCGAGAACGAGCGCGAAGCAGCGAGTGCCCGAACGAACGAGTGCTTGAATTGCCTTCTATAACGAATGTTTTATACTATTTTCTCTGTTTCGGCTTTTATTTACATTATTTTTTATAATAATATTTGACAATTTCCATTAAGGGATTTTTTTAGGTTGGTGACAGTGATTTCTGTTTTGTCTGTTGCCTAGGTAAATTAGAATTACTTTGTCAGTTGCCTAGATATTTTGTTTATTTAATGCAGGCATGCCAATCTCAAATAACAAAATATAACCAAAAATCGTTTAAGAATGAAGCTTCTTCCAACATCAATAAGCGTGCTGGAATATGATATTCTAATTCCGAAACAGAGAAAATAATATATGACACTTATGTATGAAGGACTATTATGCACTCATTACGACTAAGACACCATTAACATAAATATGTATTCTATTAATAATAATTATTATTAAGAATATGTAGGGACGACTTGGTTTGTACTCGTTGTTAGAATGGTGGTAAGTAGTCCACTGCTGCCCTGGATCCCCGTCCCTGGCGCCCCGTTGAAGGAGCGTCGTAAGCCCTGCCAACTACTCGCTTCTTCCCTGTCTGGAGCCGTCGCTCCACGCTCCGAGCTCCACGCCGTTATACTCGCCTGACAGTCTTTCATTCCTACTTTCTTTATTTCGTACGTCCGCCATCCGTTGCCATCCATTATAATTTGCCTGGAGGAATATTCCGTCTGAAAGAGGCATTGTTATCACACATCACAGCTACAGGCGCGGCCACCCCTTACAACCCCTCCAGCAAAACACTCCAAATGTGTTTCGTTTTTCTTGAATTATTCATATATTTAAATGTCAGCGTTTTTAACTTTTACACAGATCAACTATTGCTTGAATTATTGTCTTTCAAATGCAATTTTCCTCAACGGAATGAATACTGATTTGCATAAATGCAAAAGTTATGAATTATATTTATATTTTAGTTATCATAAATATATTTTTGCTTTTGCAGTTTAATGATAATATGAATGCATTCAGACTAGTGGCGTAAAAATGACTGACTTGTGTTCCAAAGACAATCCAGGACGCAATATAGATTTTAAAAAAAGTACTAATTTCATAACAAGATACTTCACAAAACATTAATTTATAGCTAATTCTCATTAGCAGGAGAAGGAATTTTGAAGTAAATCACAGCAAAGTTCTTCTACTTTTCGACTGACGAAAATTTTCAAGCATTTATTTATTATCAGAGCACCAGTCTGTTACTATTGCTACTATTAGCGACGTTAGTATTAACGATACATAGCAAATAGCCCCCTACCATTTGCGCAACTTCAAAAATTGAAGCTTGGTGGTTGGTGGCAGCAGGTCGTTCGGCTATGGTCTTAAGACAAGAATACATAAGATGACCAACGCCAAATCATCCTACCATCAAACTTCTTAATTGAACCACTCACATCTTTCAAAAGGCAGCGCGTCGAGTCAGACGATGTTTGAGATTCGGAAATCCAGTAGTTTATAATAAAATTGCACAGAAAATGGATAGAGACACACGAAACCTCTAATCAGATAAACACCGTTGTTTTTGAATAAAAAATAATAGTTGCCAAGACCAATGGAAACATGTATTATACTTTGTTTTAAAAAAGATTAAAGTATTTTCGGAATGTGAAATTCAAATAATATTCCGATGTATTCGAGCCGACAGGGCACCTAAATCAAACGACAATTAAGAATCAAAATCAAAACTTAATATTCAACTGCCAACCACGAGTATATATACTTGTATTCCATGAACCATTTACGAGAATACACGTTTAAGGGACGCTTTAGTTCTATATAAAGCATAGTTTGCATACTCAATATTAGTATTATCTTGTATGCGGCATATGGCACTTACGAGATAATTCGTATCGATAAATACCGAGTTTTGGCAGTCAACATGTTAAGAAATGTTTTGTAAATATTACTGTTTATTTTACAATGAAAAAATCATAATTTTACAGGTTCATCAAAAAATGAACTAGTTATTCAACTTACTTATTTATACTATTTTGTAAAAAAGTACGTTCACCAGTTGCATTATAAGTATATCGTTAATGTTAAAAACTCCTATTACAAAATTTTACCTAAAACCCTAAATGTTTGCCTTTTTGTAAGAAAGTCTATTTCGTCAAAATTATTGGACCTGGAGGCCTCTGTGGGTCCCCATGCTTTTGGGATCTGATCCGTCACAGATAAAAATATATTTCAATAATTCGTGCACATTCGTTTAAATCTAAAAATGTCAAAATTAATATGATCCAACGACACCTACAAATTAAAAGTAAAAAATAATTATTAACTATCGTAATTCATTATAAACTTCTGTGAGGTATGTGATAAAAAGCACTCAGTATTTGTGTTGCTGTTGATAAAAAACAAACAAATCGTAAGAAGGTTCTAAAATGATGGATTGTTTAGTAAAAACAGGTAGCATTAGAAGGGAATGGTGTACATGGGTGTTATCTGTGCATCTAGGCTTAAGGCTTTCCCTAATCAATGACTACTGAACAATCGTATTAATTACAACAATTCCCTTGTTCGCGTGTCCAGCGGCGACCCGCAGATAGCGACTTGCTAGTCACTGGCGACGCGCTGTTCGCCACCCAATAGCACCAGGACTGGACTTATGATTTTTCCAAGAAGTTGACCTATAATATTCTGTTGTAATAAAATCCGAAGAAAATAAGAGATAGCCTCTGGAATTGAGCCATCTTTATTATTTCAAGCTCGACAGTATTGACCCCACATGGATCTTCTTCAGGGAATGAAATTTATAGTTGTTAATAAATTTCATTTCCTAACGAAGACCTATGTACCATAGAGTCGAAACTATCTCCTAATTAATGTACTACCAAACCAGGTAAAATCCAAATCTCAAAATCTAAGTAGTTTTTTCAACCACCAAAAAATGTAAAAATTAAACTGTTACTCCCTGTTGATCGACTTTTACTAAAAGTTGACCAACTGTGCTGTTTATAATAAAAGCGATTGTAACAACTTTAATTCGCAGACCTCTGATAAAATCTCAAATGAAATACAAAATTGGTATGATGGTATGGTTACAATATCTTGCTTTCTATATTTGGCGTATAGAGACGATATTAATATATTTTTCTTATTCATTGTATACTATATAAATATAAATTTAGAAATGATGGGAATACGAATTATGTTTGAAAAATAATATTGTTTTCGCGTCACCGTTGACATTAACTTACTTCCAAAGGAACAAGACTGATATGTTTTATTAATTAGTTACTATTATCAATGAAGACAATTTAAAAAATTTCGGTATCAAATGTATCTTCCTCAGGAAGTAAATTTTTTAACAAAGTTAATAAAATTAACATTGAAAATATGAACATCCATATGTGAGTTGTCCATATGCTTGTTTGTATAATTCCAGTACTTCTTGCAGCCAACCAATCAAGAAATATTCGTAATTGATAAGTTTTTAAATATTCTTCCAATTCTCTTCGCGGCATCAACAACTTGTTCCTATACCTTTATAGTCCTACCAATTTTCTTTTTCCCATTGGTCTTGCTTCGATTCTATGGCACACGTGTGTAATTACCTGTCACTTGAAAAAATACCACACTCGGCCTAACGGCCTCGTGAGCTAAACTTTTCCCACATGGCTTATCTGTAATGTAACACACTTGTACCATAAATAACTATTATTCCATCACCAACATCAGTCGCTTATTCCTCTCTTCATACATAGTACTATATTTGTCATTTTTTTACCTAAAGTGCTGACAGTCAGGTAACTCGGTGTGTAATATATATTATAATAAAAATATTTTTTAACAATGTTTTTAAATTTAAAATAAATAGATTTTCTTTTCATTAGCAAATAATTCACTCTCTTTGGTGAGGACATTCTACATAGCAGATCCCAGATCTGGAAATCCGTCTATGGAAGATATTTATGTATATTTTCCACATGATGTTTAGTTTGTGAATACAGCGCAGAGTTACCAACTTCCCCCAAGTCCTCCCTCTTGGTTTCCCTGCACCTCCGGGTCCGTCCCTGGAGGCGGAAAGTGCATCGTCACTGCGCGGCAGCGACAGCCGCCGTCAGGTTGCATGTTCTCGGCTAATAGCCACCGCCGTCGCCACCGCCGCGGTGTACGTTTGTTTTGACAACACTCATCCACCGGCCCGGCTGATTGCGCTCATTCAGTCCCGGCTTTGACCACGCCGATCCCACCATCAATACGCGAAATTAGACAATGCTTGATACACATGTGGTATGTGGTTTATAGATGAGTAAATGAGGTATTCTTGCCAATAGCAAAATGCAGGTATATGATTTTTTTCTATTAATAAATCAAAGATAGATTTGAATGATACTCCTTTAGTGAAATTAGAAAGAAAAGCTAATACAATTGTCATTTGTTGATTTAGAGTAGAGATAAGGTGATGAAAGGACACGTAAATGAGGTATTCTTGCAAAAATCAAAATGCAGGTATACGAAGATTATTTATTTTTCTTTCAATAAATCAAACATTTTTAAGTTGATACACTTGTCTTTTGTTGATTTGGAGATGAATTGATAAAAGGATGCGTAAATGAAGTATTCTTGCAAATATCAAAATGTAGGAATAAGAATAAGAATAAATGAGGTATTCTTCAAATATCAAAAGGCAGCTCCATCATTAGTGACACTACATTCCTAAATGTAAAACACGGCCTCAAATAACTGTAGTACTTGTTTCGCGACAAATTTTACTTGCTCTTTGATGGTGTGAGCTATTGCTTACAAAATAGGAAGCTTGGGATTCGAACACCAGATATCTCACTACTAAGTTCAAGTAAGAGCGCGATAACCAAGTGAATCACCGCTGCCCAAAGTTCAGGTACGACTATTCGCGGAATATTTTGACATTAATAAATCAAAGATGGATATGAATGATTTCTGTGGTTACATGTCTATTGTTTTTAGGATTCGTCATTCCTAATGAAAATTCAACAAAAATGTCAATTGTTTCTTGCCGGTGAAATAATATTTGAAATAATATACCCCTGGTATAATAATTTGTACGACAAAATCACGAGAGCGCAATTCGAGTAATTTTGACAGGACATATCTTTTCAACAATTTCTATCAAGAAACCAAGTATGAATATTTATAAATAAAAAAATATTTCTTGATAAAAATCAAATCTCGATTGGTATTTTTCAAGATAATTCCATGTTTAAATTTCATTTGAACCGATTATGTTGTATTAAACTGAATTGATTTTTTTTTATTTATTTGACATATCAAAAATATTGAAAAGACTACGTCACCATGGAGAAGGTAAAGAAAAAATATACAATTTATTTACAATTGTCACTCTTTTACAGATTATTCATTCCTAGTAGTAGAATTATAGATAAAATTTAGTTACAATTCCAGTGAAGTAGCAACAATTCAAAAATTATTTTTAAATCACTCCGTAGCAAATGGCATTTTTGAAATTCGTTTGTCTATTATTACGATGCAACTATTCGTAAATTTTATTATATTATTATAATACTTATGAGAAAAGTTGATAGTTTATTTTTTTGTGAAGTAATGAAATAATTAAACTTACTTATCTATATAAATGTTTTTGGTACTAAACTAAAACATAATTTTAACGATTCATATAAATTCCTGTATATGTTTGTAATTAAATAATTTTACATTCAAGAACATTTATCTATATTTAAAATGAATATTTGAAATACGCCGTTCAAAATGTTATTACACAAGGTTTGAATGTCATACGAAAATTCAATTTCGTAATCTTTGAAAGAATCTAGGGGAACATGATTAAATTCTGTCGTGGATTGACATTTGGGTGCTATTTTTACGTGGAAGGGTTGCCTTTAAATTAGTTTAGTGTATAAAAAGGTTGAAGGTTTACGGACGCTAAATATCTTCGGATATAAAAAATCAATATCGCTAAAATTTCAAGTCAAAAATGCCGAAACGAGCAAGTTGGCGCGGCGGCTTTCAATATCGCAGCGTTATTAATTTGATAATGGATATTTTATACTAAACGAGTAGAGGGGCGTGATACAGGGTTTTTCAATTTAGCGCCGTTACAATTTAATGGTAGCCGAAGTGGGTATTATTAGGAATATAAAATGACGGCGGCTGCTGAAAATCAATCCGACGTTTCATATCGCTACATTCTGCCCAAACGATGACGCCAAAAAGGAATACTCAGACTTACAATATCGCCACTATAATGTCCTCCGCCAGAATGCTTTCAGAAATTAAAAATTGAAAGTTACAAGATAAAAGCCGTTCAACTATAAGGACAATGTCGTGAATAGTGAAATGACTAATGGAACTAACGATCCTACCGTTATAAGGTGAACGGTTATCTTACTATACATTATTTAACAAATTTCTAAAGAAATAATCACCTCGATATTAATTTTTACAATGTCATTGTTAATTGTTATAACTCACTATAAAAGACACTGTTACTTTTATTATTTGTTTCAAATTACGAAATTAGAAAAATGTATCTGAAGAGGTAAAATATTTCCAAATCGTTTTTCTGGGTTAAATACTATTGTTGCGCAAAATTGTTTCTTTTGTGTGAATTCTGATTACTACCTTTAAATATCTATAATTTCAAAGTATTTTCGTATTCACAATTTATTGATATTTTAGTTTATGCTGATATTTTATTTATACCTACTTACTACCACCGAACACTATTAAAAATGGGTATTGGAATCATTTAAATCCAGTATTTACATCAGGAATTTTCGTTACAAATTGAAATTATTACTTCGTGAAACATTTAAAAATTTTATATTTAACTTACCCTTGTATGCAAAAACATAAATAATGAGGAAGCAATATTTAAATATATTTTTTAAATAAAGATTTAAGAGTTAAATAAAGTATTACTTTATTCATTTCTTTATCAATGTTTCGTAATATGAACGATCCATCATCATAAATTACTAAAATTGGATTTTAGGGACTCTGAAACGTATACTTTTCCTACCAGCCATTTAATTCCGAATTATTTTTCTAAATTTTATGTAGATAATCATGGTCGAACAACTGTACAGATAAAACATCTTTTTATTGTAAAAATGTGCCATTCAAATTAATTACTTAGATTCATAGCAGCATAGTATAGGATATAAGATACTATTTAAACTTTAAGCAGAAATTTATTAATCATAAGATTAAAAATGATGCACCATGCATTTAAAAAAATGATTGCTCGAAACGAAGTTAAAGGATTTCGAAATCAAATGGAACGTTTAGAAAATATGTTAATGAAAAGAATATTGGAAATTTTACTTCCGAGATTTAATTTAGTAGGAAATAACTACAAAACATCGATGCGAGTTCATCAAGTTTCAAAGAAATGTGCGAAGTAAATTTAATTATATGAAGAGGAGAGCATGGAATTGTTTCTAAAAAAAGAATATTAGCCTGTAAACTTCATGATGAGATCCGAGACGCTGAGATAGAATTCAATGGCATTTTAGTTAGAGTGCTGTTATTAGCAGGTATAAAATAAAATTATTAATTAATACACTCTGTACATACCTATATATGTCATTATTTCGGAACTTCGTACATTAGGGTAATAACTAAACAATTTATATAAGTTTGTTTGTCGGTGCTTAAAAAGAAACAAATTTTGCCAGTGTCGGTATTTATGTTTGGGCGTGAACAATGTGAATCGTAGGTATTTAAGAGTTGTTCTCATCCCAAAGGATTTTGTTCATTTAGTTAGATATAAATGTCATTATTTCGATAGTTTGTATATTTGGGTAGTAACTAAACTTTTAATTTTTGTTTGTCGGTGTTTAGAAAGAAACAAATTTTGCCAGTGTCGGTGTTTATGTTTGGGCGTGAACAATGTGAATCGTAGGTATTTAAGAGTAGTTCTCATCCCAAAGGATTTTGTTCATTTAGTTAGATATAGATGTCATTATTTTGGTAGTTCGTATATTTGGGCAATAACTAAACTAGTATTTTTTGTTTGTTGTCGGTGTTTAAAAAGAAACAAATTTTCCCTGTGTCGGTGTTTATGTTTAGGCGTGAACAATGTGCATCGTAGGTATTTAAGAGTAGTTCCCATCCCAAAGGGTTTTGTTCATTTAGTTAGATAAACAAGTACAGTCTCTGGGCTTACATCACCAAGCATTCCCCATGAGTCCCGCTCTTGCTGTGTATTGTGCGCTTCCCCTACCCGCATCCCCGGGGACGCTTCTTTCATCCCCATCCCCGTGGGCCAATCGCAGTAGCCCTGAGAAAAAACAGCCGAAAGTCTGTCGGCGACCGATACCCAATAGAATTGCGCAGAGCCCTTTTGAAATTTCGCACGCTTGAAAAAACAACCGGTGAAATCTTTTCGTCATGGTAGAGAAAAAAATTGCAAATTAGGAAGAGAGATCATTTGTTATATTCTGATGTTTTTCACGGTTAATAAACATTAAAAATAAATTCTTTTCCGGCTGCTCTCGTTCGATTGGAGCTGTCTATATTCTAATGCTGGCCGCTCCAGCTTTTGATAAATGCTGGAAGTGCTATTTATTTTTCTCGTTTTGTTGGGATAGGCTGTTTCTATTGTTGTTGTCTTGTTGTCTATGTAAAGTAGATTTCTCCTAATAATAACCTACATTTTTTGCCGGTTTCAATGATGTAGAAACATACATAATTATACATTTTCCGTTAATATTTTAATACACTTTTTCTTTGGTGGCGCAAACCGAATTGAGCGGAAAATGAAATCTTGGGTTCAATTATTGATTTAAATAAAATATTATAAAATAGGTACTATTTAGATCAAAATTCTATTTCATGAACAATAACGAATTTAATGAATTATTATAAAAATTACAAGCGCTTCTTTTGAAATGTAATTTGAATAATGATTTTTTTATTTAAAAAAAATCATGATTTTTCCCAACCCTATTAAATAGTAAATATAATTATTCTAGCTATTGACATACCGAAGATTATTATAAGTACCATAACCGTCGCAGATTTCAATTGTATTCCGAGCTCTAGATTAATAAGATTCATACAATCCGTGATTAGTTCTCCGGTTTCATGTCATTAATAAATATGATTTAATAAAAATGTCTTGTGAGTAACGTTTTGGTGTGTGTGTAATTGTGTTTGGGTTGATATACTATGACAATAATTGTTCGATTTAATTTTGACAATTCTGTTCTGTAAGTATTAATTACCATACTGATTTGCCAAATTACATGGTATAGAATTATGACTTAGTTACCCTGCTTAGTTTTGTCTATGTAGAGAAAAGCTTAATAACTTAAAGTGATCTTTTTATTAAACTATATATTGTACACTATATTGAATACATTACTCATCGACGAGTTTCTTAATAGAAACGATTATTGTATTTAATTTAAATGGGTATCTCTCGTAATGATATGCAAGTATACTTCCATTATTCTAAATTTTATTACACAATGAAATTTTATGTAATGCATTCTTATATGAAAATTGTAGCTATTGTATATTATTTGTCTATTGATCAAGAATGACAAATGTTATGAAAGAAGCATCATTAAAAGGTTATTAACATGAACGGATAACTACACATGTCAACTATTCAAACTTTGACGAGAATGTGTCCAAACTTTGAGAATAAATAAAACAGAACTAGAACTATTTTTTTGTAGAGGAACAATTTTTCATTTGAAGCATGCAAAAAATGTGCGTAACCTCCACATCCTCCACGTCAATTTATTTTCAAGACAAAAATAATTCATTTTGAGTGAAAAATTCTAATAATATTAATTGACACACATCAAAAGCAGAGAGTGGAGAGAAAATAAGAAGAGAAACGTCAGCGGAGCGAGCAGCGCAGTAGCTCTGGACTAGGGGCATGCCAAGCATTAAGTCGAAAATACACATTTTGACATTTCGATCCATATTTCATGCTCAGACACAAATAAAGTAAATTGACAATATCATTGAGTGGCGAGTGAAGCCAGCCTGGCTCAGCTGACGTCATCCTATGGGTGCAGCCACACAGAACACACTTCCTGGGATTTGCTTTACTTGGCCCTTTGCCTTTTCCCAGATATGAAAATATCTCTTTGTTGTGTTCCATATTAGACTTCTGACTAATAAAGTTCTTTTCAAAAGAAATTAATTCTTTTGTTATATTTCATACATTTGCTAAATACGAATGAACCTTTGAAGTTAACAACTACAATTTTTCAATTTTTATTGTTATAAGTACTTAAAAAAATTTTCTAATTTATAATTTTCACCCAATCAGAAATCTTCATTTGATTCTTCCATCAGTTTTTTATCGATTAAATTTGAAAAATACCACAGTAGCATCAAAACATCGTCATTATTACATTTAGTTAATATACAAAATTTTTTGTTTGAACTGTTGTCATTCGTGAAATAATACGCAAATATAATTCGAACAATGAATTTAGGTAATCAGTAAAATTTACTTGTTAATATTTATTTTCAGACTATTTGTATTGAAACCATGTATTTCATCCATAGTTACGAGATTTATAAGTGACCTGTATCTGTAACATTTATTATAATTGTTTCTTGATTACAGAACTTAATAATTTCGCTTACATTGCTAGGAAAATAATATCACACTGTTTAATATAGTAACATAGAGATAAACATAGGTAAATTAATCGGGCTGTATATTTATAGCTATTAACATACCAAGGATAGTTATGAATATCATATCCGCCGCAGATGTCAATTGAATTCCGAGCTCGGAAAGCCAGGATTTTAAGACATCTAAGGCCTAATCCTAGTATGATTCATAAATAACATCCGTGGTTTTTTCAATAATTCACTTTTGAGTAACGTTTTCGTGATCAAGTCTGTATGAGTTAATATGATATGACAATTCTGTATGGTAAAAATGTTATTATTCTGATTTGTCAAAATTATATAGGATACAATTACAAATTAGTTACCCTGCTTACTTTTGTCTATGTAAACAAAAGTTAATATCCTGAAACCTGGTAAAATATTTGAGACTATGTTTTCAATATTAATAAAAAACTAAAACATAAACATTTATTTCTAAAAAATTAAGTTAACATCTTAGGTCTTGTGAACCAATGACAAAAAAATCGGAAGTTATAAAAAACTTTTTTCCTGAAACCAGCGAAGCTAAATTCGTATTACTTTACCTTGCATTTACGTCATTATAAGCGACGATGTTGTAAGTAGCTTTCATATATCATTTAAATCATCAAATAATTTTTTTATATGTCTAGAAACCTAAATTACCTATACCAAAATCAGATAAAGAGAGCTCTAGAAAACTATATTCTAATTTTTAAAAATTAATCTACGGAGCTAGATATTATATCAACCTACAAGTTTTTAGAAATAAACTTCGTGCTGAAGTTGCGAGCTAGTGTGAAATGTCCTGGTGAAAAGTTTGCAATTTTCGATCGGCATTTCTCATAACAGATTGTTCCGTATGTGTTGTGGAGTTATGATGAATTTATTTCCAGTGTGACATCTACAAATCGTCACGCCCTCCCGACTCGACTGCAGGAGTTTAAGGAGGAACTCGGGCTGCTGCAGTGAAGCATTATTGTTATTGTTGTGTTGAGCATTGTTGGGACTGTTAAATTTGTCAGATTTATAGTGCCAGCTCCCGTGATGGCTGCTTTTTTATGATTTATGTTTCCTCGAGTTTTTGTTTACGCATGATTGGATATTGTGAAATATTGTGCTGTTCCAGATGAATTTGTCAAATCAGGTGTAACATATGATGGCAAAAGTAATGAATTTCAGGAGATTATTCGGACGTTTTGCGGAAGCGACGTGGAAAATTGGAACACCATTAAGTATTTATATTATTTTGGTTCAAACATTATTACACATGCATCGTCACATCTGTTAATGGATTAGGATATTTTTAAGTTTCCAAATAAAAGTTCGAAGTTTAGCGCTGTACTGTAATCATATCTACTTAGACATTTCAAAATTTTAAAGGATTCCAAATATTTCGGTCTTTACAATAAGATTTTAAATATTTTTTTGTGTCTATTGGTAACATCCAATTATATGAATGTATGTATTTTTGATGTTTCTTAAGCTGAACGGATTTTAATAAAACTTCATATTTAAGATTCTGACATACAAATCAATCATGTGGCAGTTTGCTCTTGTCATTTTTAAGTTATTATTATTTGAAGAAAGTTAGTGCAAAATACGTATGAAATGTCCTTTTTTGTTTCGGTCTCTTTAAAATTAACAAGTTTATATTTTTTTATGGCTAAACAATCTAAATAATTAAAATTTATTTTTGTATTTCTAATTTCACAGGATTCAGAGTGCTTCGTAAAGTTATTGAAATTAATTTTTTTCTGATTTAGACCTTTCGTTCAAGTTGAAAATGATGTTTATGTGATGTCTGAATTCCCCCCAAAACAATACAATTTCCCTTTCTTGGAGTGGTGAAGTGAGCGATGCGTCGAAGGCGTCGATTTGTGACTCGATCGGTAATATCTCAATTTGACGTCGGCGGCGCTGGCGTCATCATCAGATCCCCTGTTCGGTGCCGGGCCCGAGCTATCTGACCCGTTTTCGAATCTTTATCAATCTTAATTAAGCCAGTGGAGCAAACTGTTTTCAGTGAAATTGCCTCGGTGGAAAACTTTTGTGGGAGGTTTATCTGGCTGGCGGCCGGGCGATGTCAGCGACGCAGGAGACGGGGACGCAGCAGGACGACGTCGCAGGACGACGCAGCTTGTTTCCAGAATGTCTCATTCCGCCCGGGGCCCGGGTTATCGATGGTTCACGAAAAAATAACAGGGGGCTTAAATTAAGTTTTAATGAGATTGTGAATACTTCATTTACTCAATGCTTGTTTGCCAATTTTGCACAAGTATCGGAAATTTATACTCCACAAATATTTTATCACGATGTAAAAGATGCATCAGATTACATTTTCTTTTTTATATGAATATTAAAATTTACATAATAGTTATGATTTTCTTCTCAGAATTACTAATTGATTGGCTTCAGTTTTATTATCATTTTCGATTCAATATGAAAATTATTGTAACTTGTATTATATAGGTACTTTTCATCTGATGTATCAAATGGTTTTGAAAATCATAAGATTTTAATTGAATGGATACAATTGGGTACACGTAAGTATATACAAATACTGCTGGCGCCACTATACACTGACGGAAAATTTCAATTAACCACAGTAGGATCGTCATGGATAGGTACATTTTTGTAATAATGAGAAATTTTATGTTTGAACAGTTATCATTCGTGATATAAGCAAACATAAAACGAGCTATAAATTGAATTGGAAAAAATTACTCATTATCCCTACGAAGTAACGATAACACGTATATATGATAATATTCGTAAATTTTACCGATAAATTTATGGCTCTCAATATATTACTTTTGCAAATTTCCAGAAGTATTTAATTTTAATAATTCAGTGAAGTATGAATGAAGAATACCTATATTAAATTTTTGCGTGGTACTCAGCCCTGAATATATTTTAAGAGTTGTTTCTAATAGACATGATGAGCGAATTTTAAAGAAATTTAATTTTCTGACAAGTATGCCCATGAAACTTCAGATATATAGAATTATATTTTTATAAAATCAGATATGTCTATTTATTAAAATAAAATTTACCGTAGTTTGCTTTAAAATATTATATATGGAGAATTAAATATTAATTTTAAAACAATATTTACAAATATATTTATTACACAGTAGGAAATAAGGAGAGAAATTAACCAGAAACAAGAAATATGAGATTAAAATTAAAGTATTAAAAGTATAATTATTGGAGGTGGAAAATGACCTGTCTATCACTCTAGATAAATAAAAAATGTCCATGGTTCTTAGGTACATGTCAATTACATTTAAAAATATACAGAAATCTTGTCTTCACAATTAATAAATAAGTAAATTTAAATTATGACAAGATAGGTAATTGTCTAACCGTTAAAAAAATATATGAATTTTAACATGTTAGTGCCAAACGTTATCATATTTTTTGCATTGTATGTTGATACAGATAAAAAGTGATCCGACGTACAAAAAAGTCTGATAATCTTAAAAGTATGCAAATTAAGAAATCTTTACACCTTACAAGCGCTTCTACATCCACAATACATTTTAAATTCATAGCTTGAAATATGACTCTCGTCAAATTCGTTTCATTATTCATTAATCATATGCTTATTATATGTTGAGAGGAAATAGAGTATTCTCTACTATTTTCGCTCTGACAGTCGTTTGGAATTTGCTACCGTATTAATTATTAGTTAATATGCCAATACATAATCGCTATCCACGGGAGAAAAACTAATTACAAATGACTTGTAATGATTGGGATGTTTTTTGTGTGAGAATTGGAATTTTTCCGAGTGTTTTTATGGATGAACAAACATCGTGTTGTGTTATAAACAGATGGTATACGGGTAGACGGGTGTTGGATACACACCATGACACAAGGTATCAATGACTTGGTAAAAAACGATGGAGGAATTGACAAGTCATTGGTATTCGCAATGCAATTTACCTTAACGGGTAAGAATACCATAGGTCGAAGAAGTTTATTGCCAGTTATAACTTACGATTGCAAAAATTTTTAATTTTAACATTTCCATTTTTAATAAATTTTATTATATCCTAGAAGACGTCATATTTGGTATTATTATTTATTTTTTGAGCCTAGGATTTCATAAATTATTACTAACAAAAAAATCCAATGTTCTTTAAATTATTTTAAGAAAAAAATATTGAAACCCTAATAATATTTTTTATTAGAAATTACAATCATTACAAAAATCGTTAAGAAGAAGAATATTATTAATTTTGTAATTAGAGAATATACTACCTAGTTTATTTTCGTATGAAAAATAGAGCAGCCAGTTATTCTTATCTTTTTTTCAGAGATCTATACTATAAATTCAATTTTTGTAAAGTTATTATTATTATAATCAGGATCATTTCTTTTTTTTTTCTTTTTATGTTTTTTATCTGCTACATTTTTTTGCTTCGCAGATTTCTCTCAGTTCTCATTTTTGCAATATCTATAAATTTTAATACATGAGTATTCATGTGTTGACTACGGAATACTGACAGGATAAATTGAATAATTAAAATAATTAGTATTTACAGTATTAGTACAATTCTTTTTAGATTATTCTATAATTATTTTTATAATATTTTCACTGTTAATTTTAATAATTGTCACTGTCAAATACCGTGAATTTATTTTAACGTGAAACATAAATTTCTTATAGCTATGGTTACGGGTTAACATTTCATTAACAGCGATGTATCAGAGCGTTCAATTTAATATGAAACATAACAGATGTAATATTGATGTTAAACGATAATAAAATTCATTTATAATATTTGTAAGTTGGGTAAGTTTGATGGGTCTAGAATGATTTTAAAGTTTATTATTTAATTCTTTAATTATTATACATATTGCCACAAAATAATTTCGTTTTTAATGTTTCCCAGTTTAAAAAAATCAAGTATTATGAGATTAGAAAACCTAGGATACAATTATTTTAATTTTAAATTATATAGTACAAACAGTCAGAAGTGTAAGTTACAAAATACCGTTAGCAAAACCATGAAATGTTCTACTTAGAAAATAACTAATGTGAACTATGGTTCTTCTTTAACATTCGCATAGAAATTCCAAGTTTCATTTAAGTTGTACATTTGCAAGTTTCTTTAGAAACTATTTGAAAAAATTCATGCAAATTTGTGTTTTGTTCGCTGCTTTCAAGTGATTCACCGTAACTAATGCACGCTATAAATCACCGAAGGACAACGCGACTAACCCTTTGAGTCTTTCTATTTTGTCTGCGGCGGCTGCGGCCTCGGTTTATGGCTCTGCGTTGGAGAAGACTCTAGGAGCACCGTGTATGATTTATAGCCACCTTGCCAGATATGGCAAATTCAAAAGTGGGTGAAATGAAGGCTCGCACAGATTAGTGATGCTGTCATCTGCTAACTATTTGGCTTTCCAACCACAAATTTTCCCAGTTGCACTATCTACATATTTGCTTATACTTTTATAAAGGAGAGTGCGCTAATATTACTTTGAAGGTAGGTATTTTTAATCACTAGCATTTGTTGAGAATAATATAATTTTTCTAGAAACAATGTTAATGTAATTTCTTTGTTATTGAAGTTTTTCAATGTGATTAATAAATTACTTTAGTATACATTTTACTTAACCTGGTAACACCAGTGCCATAAATTATATTAATATTTAATAAATGTACAAAAATATAGTCATTTACTTCTAAGCAGTATACCAGTCTGTCATAAAATAGATGTTTCAAAAAAATTACCAATAAGTATTTCCTTCATTTTTCTATTCTATGTAAAGTCAAATTATAGTTGTTAGTGTTAAAATGCAGAAATATTTTCTTCACAAAATCCCTAGTAGAATTTTTCAAATTATATACCTCATGTTACAGAAAAATAGCAAAGAAATTCGAAACATATGATACTGAAATAATAATGATAAACACAACAAATGTAGAATAATTTATGCCAAATAAATCGGTCAAAGTGGCAGATCTTTTAAAATCCACATTAAAAAACAGATATATGAGTAAATGCCATTACTAAACTAATGCTCGTTACAGGATTTGCCAATAAAAATTTGCTATTAAAATGAACCATAAATGGAATGGAAAATTAAAAACCTTTTTATCGCCGATAAAGGTTTGTGAATGTACCATTTAGAATGCTTAGATATTAAAAAATCTTTTAATTTGAATAAAAAATATTAACACCAGACAGATGATATTAATTAACCAATATGGTATATAAGTAGGCATGTAAATAAGTAATAAACTTTATTGTTAGAAATTCAGATGACATCCAAGTGGACGAAACGATCGTTACAAAGTAAACAATATTAGTGGAAAACCTAATGAATTATTATTTTCAATTAATATTAAAATGTTCCACCAAAAATAATGTGATGCATCTTTTCATTCACCCCTCATGCTGTACACCATTCTTTTATTATGTACCACATTAGTAAAATTTTACTTTTATAATAAAATATTTAAAGTTAATTTTAAATATCATAATTTAGTGACACACGACAATCGTCAAATAAATATTTAATAAAATTATTTATTATTAATCACTATACTAATCGGTAATTTACTAAAATAAAAGTGGTATAAACTACAGAGTGCAAAATGGCCTGCTGTAGTGTAGAATTCAAATTCAAATCAAATTCTTTACTATATTTTTATAAACATTAAATAAATTTTAAAATTTATTTAAAATTAAAAGTATTCATTTCCTCAGTTCCTAATATACTATATAACGATGTGACAGACTAGACGTAATTAAATATTGCGTACTCTAATTTTGTTTACTAGCCTAGATGGTCTTTCCCATGGTCTCTGTCGGTCAAAACAATCGGTCTGCAATCTAATTGAAAAGTTCACAATCAGAGTGGTCAAAGTCATGAGTCGAATCAATTTGATTGTGATCAATGTTTTATAATTGTTTTAAAAAGAATGAATATCATCAATCATTGTAGCGAATTGTGTTCCAAATAAAACTCATCCTAAAAAGCAACACTACCATACAAATTTTTAAATTTCAAACAAAATTTATTTATGATTTCATTGTTCTGGTAACATTTTTTTTCATGTATGAATATTAAGTATATGATTATACCAATGAAGAAAAGATTGAAAAATTTATGCATGACATTTTTAATTTACTGGATTTCGTTATCTTGGTATTTTTTGTTATCTATTGGATCGAGCCAATTTGAGTGGATTTTGTTTTGGAATTTTTGGTCGTCCTGATGAATTTTTGGCTGACAGTTGTTCAGTTTTGATTTATTATCTTATTCAAATGCTCTCAAGTTGAGACAGCTCCTTGGCAACTTTGTAATTATCTGGTTTCGCGCTGAACAACGTAGCGAGCGCGAGTAGCGTGTTTGTCTGCTCCCCACAAAGTATCGAGAAAACTCACTACGTCTACCACCTGCTCTAACTACCCTCGCAAATGTCCAACCTTTCTCTTTTTTTAATTTTTCAAAAGTAAATGCTTACAGGTAGTTCATTTAAAATAAGATTTAATAAATATTTACTAATTAGCTATTTTTTTTTATTAAATTCAGAACAGTTGTCAGTTTTATATATTAAATGTTTCGCTAAAATAATTTAGCTAAAATAATTTATTGGTACCTATTTGCCAATCAGAAAAAATCTGAACTTGAAACTCTGAACTACATTATTGCTACATATTTTTTTTTAAAGAAGAAAAATATTTATATGAATATATAACCAAAACTAACTAAACCTAACCTTATATAAACTTACCTAACCAAAACCAACCTAATCTAACCTAACCTAACATAATCTAACCTAACCACTCCTAACCTTATCTATTTTGCCAGTTTGATATTAAATAAAAGCAATTTATCTATGGCTACTTAAAAAAATATATTATACTTGCTTTTTAAAATAGCATTAAGAAATTTATTACAATCACAAATAATATTCCTTTTTTAAATTCGGTTATCTAAAAATCTAGAGATTGATAAAAGTAAGATTTGACTAAATTTTAATAATGGTTGCGTGACCAATCTAACAATAACATTCTTTTAGTTTTGAAATGACAACTAGAACAATCAACAATCACATTAATTCATAAGTAATTTATTTGTAATGATTCATTTTGTATCTCTCACTTCTAAAAACATGACTCAAAAAAGTAAAAGGCATATTGATTTTAAATGTAGCACCAATAAATGATTTGTTAATTTAAATATGGAATGAAGTTAAAATTGTCTACTCTATAATAAATTACATGTCTTGGAGTTTAAACTTTTTATTTATATATTAATTTGAATAACAGAAAGGAATGATTATGAATGATAAAAGAACCAACTGACAATATATTGAGGCAACTAATATCTTGTCAATGTCAGTACGTTATTATCCATCAAAAAATTATAATTGAGTTACAAAATAACACTGCGCAATGGTATATCACCTTGTCAGCGGCATGAGACCGAGAATTTGTTAACATCATAATTACAGCGTAATTTCTTTTTTCTATACCAAATCCAGGATATCGATTTTAAATGAAAGCAATCAATGTTTTGGATTAAATAATTTAATTACGGTAGAGTAACCTTACCGGAATGAAAATGACCAGAGAGAACATTTTTCATCGGGTGGTGGCTATCAAAATCGGCGTGAAAAAACTAATTAATTTTTTCTCCATTTATTTGAAGGAGCAGAGCACCTTTTGGTTATTAATATTCACACGTTCACGTTCGTCTTCCAGTCAGTGGTTTTCTTTGCGCCGTGACATTGATCAATAGATAATCATTTATTCTCTATTTATACAAAAGGTCTAACTGTTATTATTTTTAGTACAGCGTGTGTCCATCACGACTCATAATTGTCAATATCTGAATAAGGGAACTTCATATATATGCAAATTGCCTTCTACGTCGCTCTAAAAATGCAACTGGTACTAATGTGTAATTACATCAGCACAGAAATAATCTACAAAGATTCATTAAAATCATAGAACGTAGAAGGTATCCTATAAATTTTTTCAACATTAATTGAATTTATTACAAGTTGTATGTTGATTTATTTGTAGCTGATATATGAGGAATATTTAGAGAAAGATGCCCAAAAATACAGCTTTGATAACATTGTTAAAAAATTTGGATAATAATAGGCAAGATAGAATTTTACGTCGATTGTCCATAGATATGATGTTGATTTAAATTAAGTAGTTTTCTTTTTAATTGTTCGAATTGAATTACAATTCATATTGTATCCCTCAAAATAACTTCCTTGGGAAACCACACAGTGCTAGATTAAATGTTTTGAAGTGGCCAACATTGAGTTACCTTGAAGTAATTTTTCAATTTCGGGAAGAGAAAATAGTCACAAAAACAAAAAAAAAATGAGAAGGCTGAGGAACCAGATGAATGTTTTTACTGGCCAAAATATAATTTTTTCATACCATTTTTGCGCAGATTTTTCTCACCCTCAATGAATTGGTCAAAATCTGTTGAACGGTGGTGAAATTTACCTCTTCCCCAGTCATTTTGTACTGATTTGAATGTACAAGATCCCAGATTCTTTTGACATTTTTCTCATTTCTTTTCATTTAAAATTACTATTAAAACATTGTTAGTGTAGTTTATTAATCAACTTATGCCAGACACTTTATTATATTAAAAATTGATTTGAAAAAATTCTACTAAAAATTCTTAGTGAAAACAGACTGACTTCAAATATAATAAAATCGGAATGACATTACGACGTTATAACTTGCACTAATTTGAGTTTTAGAGTCAAGTAAGAATACCTATTTACGTTTATACAAAAATATTAGCGACTATTTCATTTATATTGTGATTACAATATGGGCATTAAAATGGTAGTAATTACTCTAAAGTTAACATTTACTTTTCAGGGTTGAGTTAAGTTATGCAAGGAATGGGGAAGAACCAAGATTAAGAAATATTCTCATGTTTACCTATTTGCATCTTGTTGCTCACTGGCTTTTGTCTTTTCATGGCCAACTGCTTATGTAAGAACCGGATTCGTGCCAATTACTCAAGTGATGATCAAAGGATCAAATTATATGCACTTCTTTCCAATTACATGTAACTATGTTTACTAATTTGTATAACAATGGAAGCAAATATGCAAGTCTTTAAAAACTATTGCTGTAATTTACATCTAATGCTTTTTGTAAGGAGAGGAATATGAATATTTAAAAGAAATATTTTATTTGCATAAATTGTTTCGTTATTCTCATATTTTCCTATGTATAAAAATGCTAACGATGAGTTAATGTGAAAGAAATATAAATATTTATGAAACTGGATATATTTGCTATAGTCCTATAGCCTGAACCTTGCAAAGCAATATAATTTTTTCGAAACAACCCCAGATCTAGGGTTAAATTAAAAAAACGAGTTTTATATTTATAAAGTTTATAAATAATTTAATGTACACAAACGTAAATTAAATTAAGATTTGGATTGATTATAAACGATCAATTTCCTAATTTGCTACAATATTGGGGGACCCTAGTACCTAATCCAATTAATATCTAAGTTTAATAATTAATTTCTATTATTTTGAGTTTACGAAAGAAGTCAAACTAGTGCCCTAAAAAAATTTTATTTCAGGTAAGCCAACGTTAACAAAAAATATTTTGGTCCGTAACCAGTACATTCAGGATGTTACACTCTGTATGTCAATCGAAACGAGTATATTAAATTCTAATATTTTATTATTTTTAGTGTAGTTCTTTTGAAGGTGGTAAGAAATATATGATGTACATGATAACATTCTCATGGTGTATACATTTAAAAGTTTCTATTTTAAAAGTGCATCGATTCGACCCATGAAGTAGGAAACAAATGCATTTAGCGAAATGAACACATAACGATAAATTCACATTTGATAGGTTATCATTTAAGTTGGTAGAACATGAAAGTAGATAATAAATAGAGACTTTATTGTAGTAAGTTGGTATCTTCCATTTAGAAGTGCAAACAGCAAACAGCGATGGCATTAAAGTTAGAGTAAAACAAATATTTGTGTGCTGGATGTTTCCGCCCGTGAACCATTAAAAGAAGGAAATGTATTTGAAATATTCACGGGCACATCCAGTGCGGAGAAAGAGAAAAAACAGAAGTTTTCCTTGGAATAGTCGATCATTTATCAAGCATCGTGACGCGGGCAGCAGCGGCGGCCACACAACACCCAGACACCCACCATATTGAATATCGGTCAGAGAGTGTGACATTTACAAATGAATAATAATCGCCGGTCCTTTTACTTTCCACAATGGCTAGGTTCGGCTAGGCAGCACGCAAGGGATGAATAAGCCGCTCCTCGCATAATCGTCGCAGCTAAATGCAGCTACTGGATCACCAACTCTTTCTGACCAGGCCACTACAATGGACTCAAAGGGGTAGAAAGGCGTGCACTTTCAATACCTACCGGACAATGGTAAACATACTTTTACCATTCTTTCAAATTTAGAAACTTAGAGTATAACAATCTTTCTATATTTCTGCTAGTGTTTCACGAGATTCTTGTATTTTTCTTAGTCTTGCATCAGTCTGACAAAATATGCAAGACAAGAACAAAGTAACAAATTTCAAAGCAAGACAAAGGAACAAATTGTCTTACATGAAATGTGCAAGAATAGCAAGATTCTCTTGAATTCTTGTATTCTCGCAATTTTTTGGCTAATTTTATTTATTTTTCCTATAAATTAATAAAAGTACAAAAATATGTAAAAATAAAAAAGTTAATACAATTTTTATAACATATGTATGTAAATTTCATTTTCAAAAAATATGTAATAGTAATCATTATTGGCTAAGTAATGTAATTATTCTTCGAAATCATGTAACCAAAAGCTAAAACACAAAATGCTTTCTTATAACTACGTATGCTTTGAAAACAGCTTTTCTACTTGTACAGATGTCGGTGTTGTGCTAAAATATACGTATAGTATGTGCAGCTAAGCTGAGCATTCCCTAGGCCTCTGGCGTCAGTGAAATATTTACAAATATATTTCATAGCTCATCTTCATATATAGACAGTAAAATCTTTGACACGTGAACAATATTTTTTCAGTCATTTTCAGTGAAATGAAAGAAAAACTACGAATTTACATTTAGTTCGCAACATGGAAAATAAAAACATGTCTAGCAGAATCTAAATCTACTAAAATGGTAATTTGTGTTGTCTTTAATCAATGTCAACTTCTTACAGTTTCCAAGTTTTTAATAATGCAGTCCTCAAAACAAATACAAATAGTCTAACTTTGTATACAAACGACAAATCAATTGATTTATGTCACATTATTTATATATCATTCGTGATGTTTTAAAAACTATATCTATTTGTGTTTCCTTTCAAATAGTGTCATTATAAGTAAAGAAAAGGAAATAATGATAAGCATGTCAATTTTATAATAAGGTCACTTGAATATTCTTATAATTTAAAGAAAACAATATTTATTTATCCGTATTCTCAGATAATCAGACATGATTGAGAATCTGATATTTGTGGGGTGATAGGAGATAGTTTCTAAAATTCTGCCAATAGTCACCACATAGGTCCTCTATTAACGAAAAAAAATATTTTTTTATAGAACATATTTTCTATTATTTTTAAGTTTTATAAAAAAAATAAATGTCTTTTCTTCATTACAAACACCAAAAAAAGCTCCTTTTCCCAAAAATATTTTAATCAAAAAGAAACCTTAATAATTGTTTGAATTATTTTCCGATAAGTACTGGATTAACTATAATGATATTAATAAAGTTTGGAAGTTTGGTACCGATACTAAAAATTAGTATCGAAAGAAAAGTATCGATACTGGTTTCGTATCAGTAGTATCGAAACATTCCTACCTGTAACATCATCTTGTTAGAACCGTGAAAGAAGAGAGATAGACTGGGAGCGTAAGAGATACAGACTACTTGTCTGGTCCTACCATGCTGACGTCACATGTTTCTTCTCTAGAGCATCAAATTGCTAATAACTTTATTATTACAAATTAATATTTAGTATTTAATGTTATTATGAAAAGCTATAGTAGATAGTTTATTTTATGACTTATGTACTGACTTACTCCATTCGTGTGAATGTGAAGTCATTATGATGATTAACTTTTATAAAGTGCTTATTGAAGAAAATAAAATTAATTGCATTATACACGTTCAATAAAATACGTTTACGAAAATTAATCATTTCCATTTATGTTTGTATGATAGATTTGTCCAATGAAAGAAATAAATATACTGGTACAGGATACATTATAATCATGAAGTAACACGATCGTTTGAAACAGATTATGTTTGCACTCGACTTATTATAATGCAAATTTGCTACAATTAGCACATAAAGAAAACCTTCTTAACTGCAACGGCATAATTTCTTTCGTTACAGTTAAACAAGCTCGTCACAAGTCAGTGGCAACTATGATCTCTGCTGATGGATATTTGGCTAATGGTCCGAGTTCCTTCACAAGATCTAATGACATGGGTGGAGGTAAGGGCACAACATGATAAACAGATAGGGGCTTTGAATTATTTATACAAGGATTTAAATACTCACAGCTGCAAAAAAGGGTTGCGGCCATTATGAAAGTGTTACAGAAGGGTTATTGCTTGCAAGATTATCTTACAAGGATTATAAACATCACTGAAAAATGATATATGGAATTGTCATCGAGGAAAATATAATAACAAGTCATTTAAAAGGACAATTTAATCGAACAACTACTGGATTGTGAATGGGAATTAAGATAATATTGAAGACCAGTTTGAGGCATGTTCATGCATTTGATATGTGTATCAGTTACCTTTATTCGGTGATCGTTGTGCAAAGATGACACTTGTTTTAATAATGTTTATTTACGATCCATTGATACATACAGGTTTCCTTTCTTAAAATTCAGCTGTGTTTCATAACTGCAGCTTTCTACTGCTTTTAAACAAGGTTAAAAATAAAGATTTATGCTTTTATTTTTCTAAATATAAATGCATTGATTCATAATTTATTAGACAAAATAATTACATTTTTAATGAAAATATACATATTAGGTTAGAGAATGAGTGATGTAGATTTAATTTAATAATAATGTAAAAAACTATTTTCAGTTACAACCAGATTCATAAAAAATATTAGCCATTCTACTCCCAATTTATAAAAATAATTAAGTATATTATTTAGTTCCAAAAATAAATCCACTAGTTTAGTGAAACAGGAACTTTAAAGTTATTTTTACTTCCAGCTCATTATGCATATCCATTTTTGGTTCCAATCTGACTTTTCAAAAAGACAGTACACTTTTGGTAGACTTTTTAAAATTTTTGTAGGAAACATTTTATAATAAATTGACTTTGATATTTTTCCTCAAAAATATTACGAAATAAATTAAGACGTTCTACGTTTCGTTATACACCTTGTTTAAAAATAACAAATAACCCACACAAGACACAAATCATCGTAAAAATAAGAAAATCGAAGTAAAATGTTAATCTTAAACTTCTTTTACATAAGTAGCAAATGGTAAAAAAAATATTTGAAGAAAGATGATTTGACGTAAAAAAATTTATTATATAATATGTCACAAACATTACAAGCGATAGTAAGCACTAAATTTTACAAACCTCTAGATTTGGCATCTAAATTATGACGAAATACAATATAAAACTGAAATAAAAAATAAATAATAAAGTATTTTAATTTGTCACATTTGCTTGTTGATTTTTTTCTTAACCAGTTGTAAAAAGATTTAAATAAATAATTAAAAAAAAAATTTAAAAACATTGAAAATGTATTTATTAGTTTAATACTTGTATATGGAAATTCGTTGTTGACAAATTTGTGTTTATTTAAAATTTAAATGAATTTTTACACTTCCTCTTCCTTAAATGAAACGATAAGTAATTACAAATGATCTGCCGCTATATTTAGATTTGAGTAACATGCAAGATTACTCAAACGTGAACAAGTGTTAAATCTCGGTTGTATTGCCCAAGCCTCCCACATGGGTACATGAGAAACCCAATTTACATTCACAGATTCCGTGGCTATTCATCTTTATCACCGTAAAGATGGAATTCTCCCACTGGGCCATTAATTTTTCCGCCCAGGCCGGTCCAGGTGATGTTTGCGCTACCCACTGCATGTCGCGGTCGCGGTCTCCGGCGTTACACAATGTAAACACGGACAAGATTCTCTAAGCCGCTCGCTAATAAACATCATTAGAGTGGAACATCTGACGTTCATTATCTTACAATAGTGGAGGTTACTGGGTGAAGGACGAACTTGCCAATGGACGTGATTGGGCTTTTGTACCTAATGTCAATTCTTTATTGTAGATTATATACCTGTATCGTATGTTCTACAAAAGTGTTGTTATAGGAATTTATCAATTCTTGGTAAATAAAAACTATCCAGCTAAAGAGACATTTCCATCTCTTGACATAATCACAAGTGAAGGACGAAAATGTCAATGGGAGACGTGATTGGGATTGTTGGACTTGATGTAATTTCATTATTGTAGATTATATATCTATTCTGTATGTTCAAAAAAAGTGATGTCATAAATATTTAATATAGAAAACAGTTGTCAACTTGTCGATGTACTACTTCACCACCCATTTTGATGAAATTTGGCAAAAAGTTCCTACTAAGCATGACAGAAATGGAATTTACTAAAAAGCTAGTAATTACAAAAGGTAGGTACACACTCGCATCTATCCTAATCTAATCTAACCTAACTAATCCCAACTTAACTTAATCTGATTAGGTTAAGTTGGGTTTAGTTAAGTTATATTAGGTTGGATTAGGATAGGTTAGATTAGGTTAGGTTAGATTGAGTTAGGTTAAGTTAGGTATGGTTATTGTAGGTTAAATTGGGTTAGTTTTGGTTCGATTAGGTTAGGTTAGATTGGATTAGGTTAGCTTAGATTAAATAAGGTTGGGTTAGGTTAGGTTTGATGTGTGTACAAATCTTTTGTATTACATAGCTTTAAAAATAAATGCGATTTTAAGGTCAACCAAGTATAACTACCATTTATTATAAATTTTAAAGTAAGTAAAGTGTACTACTTCGACAAGTTAACCAATGCAGTTTTTGGTAAATAAAAACTGCGCAGCTAACAATTAAGTACCTATAATACACAGAACAATAATACTACATGTAAAACTGCAATCTATACTATTCATGTTCAAGAAGCAGGTATTTATACTGTTGTAACCAGGGATATATAAAATATTTTGATGATGGTGCTAATAATTTTAATAAAAAATATTAATAACACAAAACTAAGTCTCCTAAAATCCGAAATAAGAAAATTGCAACGTAGTAAAATCGAAACAACGTTTGCATGAATTTTATTAGAATTAAGTTTTAACCATTCGGTTTATAGAACAATGAACACATTTAAGTGAAGCTGAAAAGTAGGGAAAGGAACTAAATGATATCAAATAATAAATTATTTTGTCGTATCGAAATAATTATAATTTCTGATAGATATAAATATTAATGTAAAAAATTTTAACAACAATAAACTTGCACGTAATTTTATGATTATTAGAATATATTTCTAGACAAAATATGTTTGATATAGAAAATCTTTTTATAATAACGCCCCCGCAACTAAAGTTCATTTTATGTGGTCATTTGCATGAAACCTATATAACATTTCCAACTGAAGAAATAAACGTAGATTAGAATATTGAAACGATCTGAAATCTCAGTGCATATTACAATTTGTAATAAACGTAATTCCTACATGTAGTGTAATGATTATTGCCCTTTCTCATGGATAGGGGCGTTTTAGTCCACGACATTAATTATAAGAAACAAAATTCTTTTTATAGTAAAAAGTGAATATAATAACTGGTGTGCATGTTGCAGTATAATTTAAAACTAACTGCATTGTTTGATTAGTACAGAGAATTGTTGCATGTTACATAGGTACTGGACAGACCACCATTATTGATCTTGTTCTATGTACTTTCTATGTATTATTTAAGCTATGCATGTGTTTCAAAAATGGAAATGTATTTTAACTTATAAAACTTCTTAACTAAAATGGTAGATTAAAAATAATAAACAAAAAATAATAAAATTTAAGTAATGTGGATGCAACCAAACAAAAATGTTTTACAGGTTTTCGATTTTCTTCAACTTTTTATGCAATTCGCAATAATAATACTTAATGTGTAACATTATTTTGTCTTATTGATAAATCGTTTCACATGTATTTAGCACTTGTTTTCTCATATATTACTAATAAAGTTGTACTAGTGTACCAAAAAAAATTCTGTAACTTTGTAAGATAATTATTGTTATAGTTCTTGTAAGAGATATTTGAAAATGACTTATGCAAAGTTTACAATCTTTTATGAAGGGTTAGGTAGGTTAGTTGTCAGCCAGTATTACTTGAAAAGAAAGAAATGGGCAATATTAAACAAATTCATACTAAATTTACTTTGTATAAATTTTATAAACTGAAAATATATAATAAGAAATAAAACACAATAAATTCAAAACTTTAGTTTATTAACAGCGAAATAATATTTACATATAACAAACAACTCATAATAAAATAGATATTTAGTATAGAATAGAGTATACGTTTATCTTCAGTTAGTCCTATAAAACTGGCTTATTTTAAGATGATTTTTAAATATCTCTTACAAGAACTATATTTATAAATTTTATTTGCAAAATAAATAAAGTACTTGCATTGAAATAATTAAATATATTTATATAGTTTCCTAAAAGTTCTAGATTTAGTCATTTAGTATTATGCAGAATATCCGTTTTAAGAGGATAACCATTGAAATTTCAAGAACTGTAAGACATCCGACGTTGATAAAATTAAGGCAAAGATACCGCATTAGTTGGCCCTTGTAATTATGTATTTATTTTCCCAAAAAAATGCACAGGTCACTAAATATGAGCAAAAAACTGATTTTGGCATATTTACTTTATGACGTATAACTTTCTTGTTTCGATTCATACAAGTTTCTAGTTTATACATTCTAATTTTCAATTTTCTTATGGGGCTCCAAGTTGTATTTAGTACTGTTAAATAGAATTATTTTTTTCTTTCCAATGGTTTTAAATAAAAATGAAGAAATTAAAAAATTATTGATTGCATTCAGTCAAGTGAGTATCTCTTACGATTCTCAAGATCCTAATAGTTAACCTCTAAAAACGGACACCCTGTATGATGCAACGTTTCCATCAAGCATTTTCCCAACCTCCAATAAACAAAGAAAGAACTGGGATATCATTATAAATACCCGTCCGTTAAACACAGAGCAAGGAAGTACATAGTCTTGTTGCTCGGATGAAAAATGTCCCGGGGAACCTCCCGGGATCGCCGGGTCGGGAAAGGTGAAGAAGAAGAAACGCAAGTGCGAGCAGAGAGCAGCGTCCCGAGGGATGCACGGGATACTGCAGCCTGGATGCCGACACAATGCGCTCATTAAAGTTGCAAATTGGGAATGCCCACGGGAATCAACCAAATGTTAAGTTTTTAAAGGTACCGAAGGTGTATTTTGCGCTGTATTTCCAAAATGTTTACCTGATGGTTTTGTGGGAAAATGTGCATGTAATCCCAGAAAATATAAGTCATTATTTACCAATAGTAAAGACGTTTATGCTCTCGGGTGCTACTACTATACTTCATGTCACTCAGTATAATTTTTTAACAACTCTGAAAATAGATTAGAATTTTTTAAATACTTGCGAAGCAATCTGTGAGTACGAAAACATATATTCTGCTGTACATAATCTCAATGTGAGATAGCAATAGTAAACAAAGTAAAATGATCACCCTACAAATAAGATTTTATAGTTTCCATAAAATAAATTATAAATTTATGATGGCCCCATTTTACTTACAAAAACCCGATATTCTCACAAAATAAATTATTTTTGTCAGTTCTAGCCTAGGCACCCACTATTATTAACCTTTATTTAACAAGAGAAATTGTTTTTTTACTACCGCTTACTTGGTAACCACCGTAACCTAGGTCAATAATAAATTATTATTAACCATGGTCGATAATGAATACTTTTCAAAAAAACTTAAGTCTCTAAATCCAAATATTGTTTGAATCATTTAACTAAGAAAAGTGTAAAGTATGGATTCATAATTTAAATATGCTCTCTAAATTAAATAAGTAAATAAAATAAAACCAAATTAAAAATCAAATGTGAAGTTGACAAACTGAATCCTTAATTATGGAAATGAAGACAGCCTACTTTATTTTTGTGAATAATGAATATTAACAAATTAGTTAATGTTCATATGAAAATGTTTGTTATTGTCAATAAATACTTTTTAATAGAATTGGTATTGAAATGCTAGTAATGATAAGATAAGTATTATTGGAGTTCTATACGGCTATGATAATACACAAATAATTTTTTTTCTTAATTTTATAAGTCTTAAATATTGCCTGGGGCCTGTTTCACAAAACTACATGTCTTGTAATACAAGTGTATCACTAGGCAACGTTTGTCAAGTTTTAAATTCTATTGGCACATATTGAAAATTTGACAAGCGTTGCCGAGTAATACACTTGTATTACAAGACTTGTAGTTTTGTGAAACAGGCCCCTGGTCGTACACTTTTTAAAAAATAATTATTACTATCTTTTTAGTCTCTACTATTCTTTACAACTTAGAATACTAAGATGTTACTTATTATTGTTGGCAAAGTACAGATCAAAAGAATTCACTTTGACTGAAATAAAAAATAATGTTTTAACATAGCAATATTTGGCTCATTTACTTTATATGAAAATGGCGTTTTAGGAAAAATAACCTAAATTTCTGAGGGGACGTCAATACTTGGTTGCTACGGTTATGCTATTTATAAATGAAGTTGTTGATGAATCATTTTGTTATTACATTTTAAATCTGACAGTATTATTTTGTATAATTATACACTTTTTATCCACTCTTAATTTTAGAATTGTATATTTCACTAAATTTCGTGATTTATATCTGGACTGATAAATGACCAATTCAGGAAAAATATGTCATCAATAATAAAATCTGTGTTAAAGTTATTTGGCACTTGTGTAATTATCCGTGATATATTTATAGGTTAGAAGTCTAACATCCGGCAATTGTATATTAGTATTTTTCTGCATTTCTTTTTAATGATACGTAATTTCACTAAACAATAATAGATGACTATCAATCACACGAAATGGTAGTTAATATAATAGTTCTACTTTTATACCCAATTAAAATTAAAATGTAAACATATGTATATTTCATGTACATTAATGTTTTCGTGAACAGGAAACAATTTTTTTACGTAAAAAAAGAAAAAATATTCATAAAACACTTAGCATTTTAGAGCTGCTGTAACTATACCTAAAATGAAATTTGTCAAAGTAAAATTTATGTTATTATGCTTATGTTTTGTAATGTGCTTAGCAAAGGTACGTAGTATATTATATAGTAGTATAGTATAGGACATTTGAATTTTTTTGAATGCGAATAAAATATTGTTTTGTAGTTTACAGAACGTAGTTTGATTTTTTTTTCATTCTTACAAGTAACCCTAGATTATATGTTGTTATAAATATATATTTTTTTAATATTATTCAATATTATATAGGAATAATTATTTTTCTAAGTAGTAGTCCATTTCACCCTCACTTACTTATAAAAGGTTGTTAGTTTGTTGTGAATGTTAACGAATGAAAATATTTTGTACTTTCAGAAAAACAACTATAAGATAAATATTGAACGAATTAACTTATATGTCAACAAAAGTATATGTAATATTGAATGGAAATTATTTCACTTAAACAGACACCAAAGAGCACTAAACGTTACTTTAGACCTGTTTATTGACGTTAACTACAGTCCAACTGATTTCGTAAGTTTGATAAAATGAAGGGTTAAAAAGTACTTTAGTAATTAACCTTTAAATTTTACATAAAGTTGAATTGCTTTAAAATTAAAAAGGCTTTTATGATATTATTCTTTTTAGATATCATGCAATTTTTCTTATTTCATTTTTTTATTACTATAGGTGCTTTTTTTCGCTTAATTTATTACATCACTTTATGTACCTAAAACATGTAATGGGGAAGAGCTTTCAACACTAAGTCATTGTTGATTTTGTACAAAAAGAAGGAACAAACTATTTTAAAGCTCTGATTTTTTTAGATGTCTATAAATACTTACGAATTTATAGATAATGAATACAAACCATTCGCAATAAATTACAGAAAAGTATTATGTGACTACTTCAGAACTGAGCACGCTATGTTCTTCCATAGAGATATGCCTAACTTTATTCCTACCCGTTGTCCAATTAAGAAAGTAATGTTGAATTTATTTTAAATAAGTGAATAATTTTTTTATATGTATTTCTTAACAGGGACTATATACACTAACAAATTACCGACTGATAGAAAGTCACATTCCAGATTTACCATTTACAAAAATGAAAGCAACAATGGATATAACGAGAGACGGAGTTACATTTGCCTTAACCGAGGCCTATTTGTATTTTGACAGAGATGCCGTATATAGAGAAGACTTTAAGGAATAGGTAATTGGTATTGCAAATTGTACAACAACAGAAAATACTGGATCACGAGACTATACCCAAAAATCAACCGCACTATTATACCACTAAACTTTAAAACATTTTAATAGAACATATTTTATGTTTGTCTAATATCTCAATAAATAAAATAGTTTAATATTAAAATAATTAATAATAAATTACAATAAATAGATTAAATTGTGTTTGCAATAATTATTAGTAATGTCGTCTAGATCTAGACTTTCTAGAATCTTACCTTTTCTTATCTAGTCTAGATTATCTCTTTAAAAAAACTGGTATTAATATCATTTAGCGTGAAAATAAATTAATTTCTTTCATATCTGTTATATTTGTGTTAAAATATGACTATATGAGTCATGACAGTTTCTATAATTTACATTTTATTGCAAAGTCATAATAATACGTAGTCTCTTTTTCAGCTTTAGGCATCAAGTTTACAATTGACAAGTGACTTACATTTCTCTGAATGTATTATAGGAATTTTGTGTATATTCCTGTTTGAGTTTGTATGCAGAACGAAACATAATCGCTTTTCATTGCTATATAATATTATTTTTTTATTAATTAAAATTTTATTAATCGATATATTAACCGGTTTTTAAAAATTAAATTTCGAATTAAAACCCTTATTCTTATAACGTTTTCAATAAAGGTTAACAGTTAACCAGTATTTTTTTCGGTTACATGCCCCGTTTTAGATTAACTACTATTTAAGTTGTAGGGAATATGAATTGAGTATTCTCCTACATTCTACGGTAAGTACAAAATAATATACAGTTTTAATAAAAATTGTAAGTATACCTACCAATTAAGATTCAAAGATTTACTGGTTTCAGGATATTAAGCTTTTGTTTACACAGAAAAAAGTAAGCAGGGTAACTAAGTCATAAGTTTATACCATGTAGTTTTGACAATTCAGGATGGTCAAAATATTACCATACATTACAAAATAACGTGGGACAATTGGATAATTCAGCAGTCATATCAACATATACAGACTTGATCATGGAAATATTACTTACTTTTTTTATAAAATAATATTTATCAATAACATGAAACCGATAAATTATTGAATAAACCACGGATATTATGAATCGTACCAGGCCTTAGATGTCTTAAAATCCTCCGAGCTCGGAATTCAATTGACCTCTGCGGCGGTTTTGATAGTCATAACTATCAAAGGTATGTTAATAGATATTACTTATACCTACTCAATAAACTTATTTACCTACTCAATAAACCAACAAATGTAAGAATAATAAATACAACAAATTATAGTATTAGTTATTTTCCCATTTCAAACCTTCTATTCTAGCACTATTCATGTTTCATATTAAAGAATACTCTGCAACATTGATAAACTAATATATTAAGGATTCTCAAGTTTTTTCTTGAAGCTTCTAAACAAGGGAAGTTTTTCAAAGTCCTGGCTTGTCTTCTTTAGACAGCAACATTGTTAATTATTACTCATTATTTTATTTATACCAATATTGTCTTTATGTATTAGGTATTTCAATGCAGTATTGGTTTGTTGTTTTATTATAGTTTAAGTTTGCGGTTATTTCCTGTGCTTACCGAAATTTGAAACTCCCTGAACGCCATTCTTTATAAAGTAAACCGAATTGGAAGCATTCCTTTCATTTACATAGCACAACTAACCCTATTCTCCCGTTCTCAAAATATTTAGCGTGGAATGATTGATCCGCTGCAATATTTTGACGTTTAGTTGATCGATCGCCCATTGCCATAATTCCTTCCTTGCTAGTTTCTTCTGCTTTGCTCAATATTTGGACGGATGCCTCTGGAGGCCGATCGCGTTAGCCATGGAGGCCTGGAGGCGCAGCCCGCTGTGGCGAATGGCAGGTGAACTGCGGGCAATCTATAAAACGCGTGCTTCGTTCCTGGCACCGAATACAATGGACTCCGGCTTTTCATACCGACATGAATTATGTAATGGGGAATTGGTTTTCGGGGGTTCAATATATTTACAGGAATTCCTCTATTTTAAACAGAATTGCCTATTCAAATCAAGGTGATATTTCTGTTGTTAGCGTAATAACACTATCTGCATTGTATTACAAGTTTTATTGTAATTCTTAAATAACTTTTTTAAATAAAAAGGTATTTCTCTACTATCATAGTAAATCAATAATTTATAGTAATTTTCATTTTAAATTTCATTGTCATTCATTCATTAAACATAAATAAAAGGTGAACATGTAATCCACTTTATAAGCTATACGTATACATTTAACAAGAAATCCATTTTAAGTACATATTCTTCTAAAATCCTTAACTCGTAATAACTACATATAACAATTGATCTTGTTAAGTGTCAGCTACCATGATGAGAATTGAAATTTCAATTTTATTTTTAATTTTGAGTTTTAGTTTTAATTTTAAGTTTTAGTTTTTATTTTATGTCTCAATTTACACATAACATTACACATTCTTTGAATTGTCTACAAATAATGATAATTTTTGAAATCATTTTGTTTGTATTATTTATTAGGTTAGGCGTATTAATATTTTACAAAATTGGTCTACAATCCTATTATACCTTTTCGATTTTATTCTATCGCTTTATTATCTAACTTTTATTTATTTCCAAAATCTATAACCCCAAATCAATGTTGTGTAGAAACTAACCAAACAAAATATTAAATCCAATATTGAGTTGACAAACGTAAAATATCCCAAAAATACTCATTTTTGTGTCCAAAATATTGATTTTGGGAAAAAGTACATATTGATAGATCTCGAGAAGCTGATTTCAAATTTTGAATCGAAATTTAATTATCGCTTTTCGTTCCTGAGATATTTGCTGTCAAAGTTGCACCTCAAAAAAATGTGTTTTTTGGCTATATCTCTAAAATAGGTAGAGATACAATCCCAACGATTATACCAATCGATTCTACGGGAAAAAGTACATAAAGAAATTATTTCTCCTTATATACGTTCTTTGGAACGATCAGGTGAAAAATGAGAAAATCCGAAAAACCTAAATTTCAAAATTTCTCCAAGGAACTTTTTTTCTTCAAAACTTTTCATTTTCTAGACTTAAGTAAATATGGATGCGCTGATTACAAATTTTCAAACCGAATTTAATTATCTCTTACCGTTCTCGAGATATTCCTATTCAAAGTTGAGTTTTGGCAATACCTAAAAAAATGGGTTTTTTAGGTATACCCCTTTAAGGGTTAGGTTTACAACTTCGGCGACCTCACCAATCGATTCTACGGGCAAAATTACAGAAGTATACCAATTTTTAGATTTTTATTCCAAAGGATACAATTTTTAGAAAGGAAAAACGAAAATAGCCAAAATCGAAAAAAATGCCTGATGAACCCCTTACGATTTTTCTCGATTTTTGGTCATTTTCAGTTTTTTCCTTCTAGAAATTGTATCTGTTGAGATAAAAATCTGAAAATTGCTACACTTATGTAATTTTGCCCGTAGAATCGAATTGTGAGGTCGCTGAAATCCTAAACCTAACCATTTAGGTGGTATACCTAAAAAACCTAATTTTTTAGGTATAACTTTGATCTCAAATATCTCGAGAACGGGAAGTGATAATTGAATTCTGTTTAAAAATTTAGAATCAGCGTACCGATATCTACTTAAGTTCAGAAAACGAAAAATTTTGGAGACAAAAAGTTTCGAGACGAAAAATTGAAATTTAGGATTTTTCATTTTTCCAATTTTTGACCTAATCGTTCCAAAGGACGTATATGTGAGCAAAACATTTCTTTATATAACTTTTCCCGTAGAATCGAATGATAAAGTAGTTGAGATTGTATCTTTACTCATTTTTAAAGTATACTCAAAAAACACACTTTTTTGAAGTACAACTTCGAGACCTAATATCTCCGAAACGAAAAGAGATAATTAATTTCTGTTTGTAAATTTAGTAACAGCGTAGCTAATTCTTTAAAAAGTATTACAAATAAAATTTTGTAAAATTTGAAAATTTTCGAGCTAAAAATTTGTTATTTTCAAATAATTTTGGGTTTATGCGAAAATACTGCATCAGCGGCTTTGGGAATTACTTCCCCTATTATTAGTACATATACATAAACTATGATGACATCATCTTGTCAGGTGAAATCGTGTGATTTCCGAAGTATATAAATGTCAAAATTTACAGTACTTTATACTAAGATAACCACCAAGTGTGTCTAGTCGTCAGCAAGTATTCAATGCTCGAAACAGAGATCATATGTATATGAGTAAATGTGGCAAAAGACAGAAGAAAGGTTCGTTAACTACACGGGATTTTTTAGCTCAGATGGTAGAGCATCATACTAGAAATGGGAAGATAAAGATTAAGTGAAAATAAAAATTGAAAATATAACTACACGGGACTTGGTAGAGCATCATATTAGAAATGGGAAGACCCTGGGTCAAATCCCAGTAAAGTGAAAATAAAAATTGAAAATGTATATTCCAACAAAGAATTTTGAATAATGTATGCACGTGAGAATCATAAAAAATGGCAAACATGTGGTACAAGAGAAGAATTTATAAAAGTAATAAAATAAACAAAGCACTGACATGTTCCTAATTAGCGAACGACTTTATAACAGATCACCGTTTAACCGGCAACGTTTACCGGGAAATTGTAGAGTTTACATTTTTGAAACGGAACAGAACGTAGTAATTACAGTCATCAGTGAATTGCAATTAAATATTTTCTGTTTCTCGGTTAATTTAGCCGAGTTGCCATTAATCTTGCGGGCTTGGCTCACATGAACACATCTGATAACATCGGCCCGCGGCGTCCCGAGCTACCGGGGACGCCACATCGAGATACCCGAGATCTAACGTGAAGTTGTTAACCCTATCACTGGATGCCATTCAGCTCTGATGGACTCGCCATTACACCACTACTTGCTCTTGTTTGTTTACCAACTTCGTAACGGAATATGGATATAACTATGTCGTTAACACAAATACTGCATAACTGATTTTCAACTTTTAATAAAAACGCAACTTACGCTATTAAAATAACTTAGTTTAAATAGCTAACAGCACTATTTGCTTGATACATATCTTTTCAAATATTGATAACATAATTTCTTAGTTTACATATTCAGAATTACTAATGCTACCATTTCTGTTAAACAAATATAGAAAATTCTCGACATCTTGTCACGATACCTTAAATTCAAAAATCTAAAAACATCTTTAAAAAAACTTAAAATTTAACTTACAATTATAATTTCCAAGATCCATGATATCTAATCGGCTATGGTTCTGAGAACCTGAAATCTTGTTTCACCGATTCTTTATCTTAGGAAACAGGAGAGATGGACCATATTTTCAAATAACATAATACAAGTTTTATAATAATAGTTAAACAATAACCCATATTATTAAACCGTTGTCGATAGAACAATAAAGCAATTGTTAACGCACAGTATAAAAAAGGATAATAAGTAATATTTATAACAACTTATAATCTAGGCCAGCTCAAATCAGTTTCGAAATTTTAGAAATTTCCTTAAAATTATAAGAATTTACCAGTTCCATTTAGAAAATAGATTTGCAGTAAATATTTCTAAGGATTTTAGAGTTAGGTATCCCGAAAGATTTCATTGTCTATAAACATTAGGTAAAGCGTTTCTTGGAATTGTCTCATTTGCTCAATAGTTATCCTGATTGTATTTGTGTCTTGAGCAACATTTTTTTCTCGTAAACCTTATTCTCTACTTCATTTACACTCAACTGAGCAAAGTTATTCCTCTTCAGTTAACCAGGTAACCTTTTATGGTACCAAATGAGATTTAATTTTACGTCCCTAAAGAGTACAAGTTATCTTATTACAATTTCTTTCCTTCAACTTCCCCCTTTTCCTTTATTGGGTCGCAACATGGTTGAAATTTCATAAATTGTGATTCTTCATTACCGGTTACCGACTTCTGATCTAGGTTTGTGTGAGAATAAGGAAAAAATTAAAGTATGCTCTAAAAACAAGAAAAAAATATTTTATGTGGGTTAAAAAGCTGATTACCGAGTATTTTGTTAATTATTGATTACATATTAAAAAAAAATCGATGTGGGATACATTAGTATTAAATAATAACTATACTATAAGTAATTATTAAAAACAGCAAAAACTCAATTTTAATTTAGCTCAACTTGATGCCAACGTGTCTATTTTAAAGAGTACAAGTATTTTAAATAAATGGTAATAACCGTAACGAAATTGTATACACACTCCCAACAAAGAATATTTAACAACCGTAAAGAAAACGTCTGATTGAGTTATTTACTGCCTTTCTTCATACCAATGTGTAAATAACATTACATTACATACACCACACACTAGATAATAATATAATGAACCGTTATTGAAATAGCAATTTATTCTAAAAAACATAAATACCACGTTCTCAGTATATTAAAGTTCATGTACACTTTATAAATTTCATTAAAATTATATGCTTTCTCAAGAAACACTTTACGTTAGAAAAACAAAGTTTAAATGCTGTTCCCATTACAGAAGAAGCGATTTCATGCTAATAAATGATACAAACACATATTTATTCAAATGTCATATAACCTAATGCTCTTTAAATATATTGCTTTGTCACAAGCATAATATTAATTTTCTATTATCATTTATAATAATAATAATATATTTTTAAAATAAATCATAAACCAATGTGTTTATTAAAATTAGTAGCATATTTGGAAATTGCCAAGTTTTACAAAAAATATTTTTTCCACAACTGTCAAAAAATGTTGCTTGTATAGTTTTTCAATTACCTCTATTAACTTTGACAGTTCATTGTGGTTTTGGTTGAATTGACACCGCTTTTTGTTCTATCATAGCTGCCATTTTATCATGGAAAAGTATATCATTAAATAACGCATCCACATTGTCAATTTTTTATATCAAAATTCGTTCTCAAACTTTTCGTGAGATACGTGAAATATATGGTCGACTAACCATCCTACCGAGAGTACAATTCAACGACTAATTACAAAATTTGAGGAAACTGGTTCAATTGCAGATCGGGCAGTGCCTGAGCTTCGTCGAAACGTTAGGTCAGTCGAAAATATTGTTGCTGTTTTCTTTTTTTTTTTTATAAGTGGAAAGAGACAAAAAAGGATTTAAGTTACAAAAATTTTGAAGACCGCTGTTAATTCTTCGTAAAAAATGTGCAAATTAAGAACTTGGATAAATTGAAACAAGAAAATTATAAGTCAAAAAGTAAATTTGCCAAAATCAGTTTTTTGCTTATGTCTAGTGTGCTATCCATTTTTTTCGGGAAAACAAAAACATCATTAATGCGGCAACTTTGCCTCAATTTAACCGACTTCGTATCTCTTCCAGTTCTAGAGGTCCCAATTTAGCCTCTTAAAAAGGACAGTCTGTACATTAAAATGTATTAAGAATGAAGAGTAGATGTTGCATAAAAGTATTACGATGTTAACCTAATTTGTGGAAAATTGCGATATTACAATTATTAATATTGCTAGCAGCAATTATGGTATCTAATAAAGTGTGAAATTTCGCATTAGCACTAACAAGTATTATTATTGAGAAAGTAGGAATTTGCATGCAATCTTTATAATAATAATGAATCAGACGAATGTAAGTGAAAAATTACAGCAGATAGCGAGATAAGCGTGCTAATTTGCCTAATTATGCGTGAAAATAATATTGTGGGAAAGGTGTAAATGCACGGGACAGAGCCACCTTATAACAACGGGAAAGCTTCGCCGGCTTTTAATTAAAGTGAAACGTACCCGGGCGTAATTACGCTGCAAAACATCCCAACGCAAACAGAAAAACAAAACAGGGGCCAATATTATTGCGCTATTAACGAAACAACCAAATTGCAGTTTCCAAAATGCCCAAAACACCGGCTTTCATTTAGGTCGATCTCATCAATAATGAAAGGTAATGGTTTCAAACCAAATTTCTTGAATTATAATAAAAAATATGAATTTTATAATACAAACGTACGAACACAGCTGGTGCTTGTGTAATACAGAAATTATTAAAAAAAATTGTTAATAAATAAATATTGACAATTGTTAGATTATATTCCCGAGACATATGTACGAAATATCTCTTTCTTTACAAGTTATTGAGCGATTCAAGTAAGTTTATGTAGAGCAATAAGAAATAGTGATTTTAATGAAATTTCTAGAAAATTATGCATTTCGAAGGGAAGTTGGAAAATATGAAACGAATGGAAATTGAAGAACAATTAACAGTAGAATGACCTCATTTTCAAGCAAGTCATATGGTATCCACATCAGATTTTTTATTTAGTATATGTAGAAACGTGTATGTCTTATAGCAAGTTTTATAAGACTACGATTTTTTTTTGGATAAATATGAAATGTATTATTCTATACCTGCAAAATATCTTGCTATATTGAAATTTTTAGGAATAATAACGAGATCCCAAGAATTCGTATCAAACCATTTTGTCGCATGTGGATTAGGAATTGTATTATATGTTTCCTAGAAAGCAGAAAAAACTATATAATAATAATATATAATAAAAAAACCTATAAATGACTAGTGTTACTAGGTGACAGAATTTTACCTAAAGTTTTTCAAATCAAACCAAGAAAAGAATCGTCAATATGAATATATTCCGAATTTTTATATACCTTACATACAGGGTTGCATTGATGAAAATCACTTGACTGTTATTTAACATTGTAGATTTACGGAAATTGAGAGAAAAAGCGTGTAGGAATACTTTCAATAATTACTAAATCTGTGTAACTTAGTCGATAAAATGAATTTTCTGGTATATTATTTGGAATTTCAACCGCAGAAACGAAAAATATAAAGACAATAGATATTTATGTAAGGTGCGGAATGAGTGTTTTAAGGACTTGACGTGGTGGGAACAAATCTCACTTCCAGTACCTAAAACACTATTAATTCGCAAGTTACATAAATATCTATTATAAAATAGTTTTTATATTTTTTAAATACATAAAGCTCCTAACTAACCCAATCAAAGAATAAAAATAATGTATAAAATTTTATCAAAATATTTTAACAGGTCAACATTTGTAGTTTTAAAGAATACTTAATGGGAAATTTCCAATAAATTTATTTAGTAAATAAATTATGTATTTATCAATTGACATTTTATTCGTATTGTGAATTGTAATAAAACCCACACACAACTGTCTTAACACAATTCTGATATCTACAACCAAAATATGACCTTAAGTAAGTATCATATAGTTGTGCTATAATTGTAGATTTAGCGCTTTGTTTTACAGTGCCGCGCCTGCTTCAGTTCAAACCGAACCCAACACACACCCATGTCGAGGAGCACAGGAGCGTAATTACTAAATGATTGCATGCTGGATAATGGCACTACCTGCACGTTGCATGTTGTGGATGCATGTGTCTGGTCACGAGGCATGTGTGGATGCTTCGGTTACTCCCTTCGAGAAAGCAACATGGACACCGGAGATGGAGATAGCAATTAGTAGCTATTATCAGATTTAGATTCTAAACAAAGGATTGGAGTGACGGTTCTTCTTTTTGTATTTTGTGTTATCTATAATTTTATTTGTCGTTGTGTAAATAGAATTCTTTTATATGAATTATTTCTTCGTTTTAAAATTTCTGAGGTCAGTGTTCTCTTGTTCTCTATTGTGCATACATGTATTTTTTAGATAAGATAAGAAATGAAGGAATTAGAAATTAGTAAATATAAAATACCGTAAATATTATCTGAGATTAATATAACAAACGTAAATTTTTGGTATTTATTTTGATGCTGAGCAAAAACTTCTTATTTTGTTCTTTAATAGTCGATTTTTTTTGTTATCCGCCACATCTAACAAATTTAAAGTGAGTTCTGCTGAAATTTCAGTAGTAGAAAAAACGACATTCGAGGTTTAAAACATTAGTATAAGTTTTATATTGACGTTTTTTGTTCTATTTTTTTTTTAAACAAAATTAAAACAATATCGGCCAATCGTTCAATTCTTGAACTAATATTAAAAATTAACCAAACAAATCCTAACAATGTGAGGTCAGGTAAGATTCCTAATATTTAGTGTAAAAAGGACCCGAGTATAAAAGGGAATTCTACCAAGACATTATAATTTTACTTGCATTTTGATAGCACATGTCTGACCTACAAACTCTGTAAACTTATCGAAACTTCTGAACAACTCGGATATAGTGTTGTTAATTTTTCGTTAATGGCGCTACATTTGTGAAAAAAGTTACTTAAATAATTATCGCTGATTTCAAAACCTGCAATCCTATTACGCTCATTTTTATTCTGTCGCTTTATTAAGTAACTTTGGAAATTACATCCCCTGTTGTTACTACATGTATAAACTATTTTTCAAATAATATTTAAAAAAAAAATTTAAACTTTTCAGGTTTTAATGAAAAGTTAATTTCTTCTTGATAAAATCTATATATTTAGGGGTGCCAAAATTATATAAACAGGTATAACAGGTGTAACTCTTGATAAGATCATTAGGAAAATGTATCTATGTTTACTAATACGTATTTGTAAGATTTATTGTTTTCGAATTATATCTAGAACTTTTATATAAAAACTAATATCTTGAAATTATAAATCCTACAATCGAACTATAATTGTTGAGTGTTTACTTGATAAACAAAAGTAAATAAAGTATTCGATACTTCCCCAAAGTAGTGCAGTCACATTTTTATTTGTATTAAAATTATAAAATTTAGATATCCTTCAAGGAAGTGATTTTACACTTAAACTTCATGCATATTAATTGTACATACATAACTGATAGATTTATAAATCTCTTTAATATCTTATTTGTTGTTTAAATTGAAGATCATGAATCCCATAATGCTGAAGCTATCAGCGAGTAAATTAGCACGTTTGGAATAAAAGTAGATGTTCGCCATTGGCCCAGCAGTAAGTTACTAACTAGTGATAGCAAAAGCAGGGCCGGGGGTAATGGACTCGAAACATCAACTAGATTTAATTAACCGTGCACTTGGTGATAGAATTTAAATTGAACTGGAAGTTGTTCGTCGCGTTCAACTCTTGTTAATGATTTTATTAGCGCAGAAACAATGCCGCCGTTTAAAAGTCTACGCAAGCTTTGTTCACTTACAACACTAAGAGGTTTGTTGTTTAAAGCTTGAAGTCTTGCTTAACCTTTGACACCACAAGTTTGGAATGGGAATTTAGTCTAGTTGTTTGGAGAACTTATTCTGAAACGTTTAATTACTTAGTTTGGTTTAACTGTCGATTATATAACATAATATTGAAATACTGACAAATATTGAATATTGTCGTATCAAAATAAATCCGAAATGTAACTAACAATAAATTTAAATGGAAGCAGAACATTAAACTAAAATTCCATTTTGCTTATAATAATTAAAAGAAATTTAGGCGAAACTACAGAAAAAAATGAGTAACATTAAATAATGTCAAATAAATATAAAATAAATATACAGTGAACATGTTCCGGTGATGTCATATTGTAAAAGAGGGCAGTATCTAAATATTTGTATTTTTTCTCTCTTTTTTTTTCACTTTTAGTAATTCTTCTACTATTGGGTGTTTTGCATGATAAAAATTTAAATATACACTTTATTGTCCACAGTTAATCTTCACTTCATCAATTTCTGCGGCAAGAATTATTAAACTTATACCTTGCATCTATGTCGTATACGCATGGCATAGATGAGACTTTTATTTGTTATCTCATTATCGTATGTGTTACAAAGGGGTATATCATTCTATCCTGCGACTAACCAACGACAAAAATAAAATAAAAACTGTAGTTTCGTTAGTTTACACTACAACTCTTTTTGTATGTTTTTATATATAATACTAACAGTTTTGACATTTATTTACTTTGGAAAAGCACGATTTCACCCGAGAAAATGATGTCATCAATTTTTGGTTGAGAGACAAATCTACCCTCTCAATTCTTTATCTAAACAAATTTTGTGTGTGAAATATGATCTTATCGGCATTTGGCTCTATAATTTTTAATTTTTATTAAAAAAATGTCAACGTGTAGATGCCGATAAATGAATCATTGTTCACGGAAGAAATGCAGTCTACAATGAAGATGGAAACCATCTTGTTACAAGATACAGAAACTTGAAATTTTTAGTCATAACTAATCAATTAATAGATTGTAATTCTATTGAACTCATATTTAAAAAAATATATTTCTTTAACATTTAAATGTAATCTTAATGTGCATATAAGTGTTTAATTTAAATAATTATCTGTAAAATTTTAAAACGATATTAATATGAAACCTTAGAAAGTGCAGATATCCGTGCGTAGCAAACAATAATAAATCGCTAAAAGATTTTCCTGTCCGTCATGTATTAACTCTTAAATGAGTGTGCGACGGGAGACAAGTAATTAATTAAATTTCTCGAATTTAAATGTGGTTCACGTGTACGCAGCGTAAAAAAGCTGCAAAAACTGGAAGTGTTGTTAATGATTCCGACAGATGCATTGTGTGTTGCAGTGCCGCTGCCTGTGTACGTGGACTCCGCTACATTATTCAAAGCCTACAGCAAATTTTAATTGCCTGGCCGCTGTCGTGTCAAAGGCGACTCTACTCACGTGCGCACTTCTCGCCGAGTCTAGAAACATCAATAAAATAACGTGCTATATATTCAATTAGTCCACGTTTTTATTCTCGCTGCTCGAGCATGTAGTTCCGGCTCATTCGAAGTGAATTGCGTTCTCTTTGCCATTTTATAAAATATTTCTCCAATAAGTTACATTTATATATTTTATTCAAACCTAAAAGGACATTTTAAAACTGTAAACATCCTTTTTGCATGATCGGGCATTAAAAAAGGGTTTCCCAGACAGTAAGTTTCTTATGGTGGTTGCTCCGTCTAAGAAATAATAAATATTCACAAATCGTTCAATGAACATTAAGTAAATTCATATTTATTATTAATGCACAGAAATGATTTAGTACATTCATTTATTGCTAAAATTAAAAAAGCAATTACTAATATTGCTAAATGATATATGAAAACGGATTTCTATTCATAGTAAATTAATTTAAATAACTACACCTCATTTTAGATATTTTTTTTACTGATGTTGAGGAAAATTTAATATTGTAGGGAATACCGAATTATTGTCTTCAATCTGTAAAATGTCCTTACAGGTTACAAGTTTTAATACATGTACCAACAGATTAAATTTATCTGGCTATGGTAAACTCCATGGTAATAAAAACGCGTTTTTCAATACGAATTTATCTGGTTGATAAATAGCAGTCAGATTTAATTGTCAATTCTCAAGTTAATAAAAAAAATTATTTATATTTTTCTATATTCTAATGTACACAACTGTCATTTAAAAAAAAATTGAATGTTGTATTAATTAAATTTGGATGGTGACGTTTCAATGGGGTAAATGCAAATATATTTATGGAATATTATATTCTACTCACAATTTATTTACATGCTAGTATAAAACTGAATAATATTTTCTACATTTTGGAATAAATACATTACTGCAATTAGAAAAATCATGATCACTTCAGAAATAAAAATGATCTGGTAGACATCTTACAACGTAAAGTCTCCTATACATCACATTAATAAAATCTATCAATTTTTCTTCGTCGTCATTTTTTCATATTTTGACAATATTATCAAAAACTCAAAAATTTGACAAATGTTACAGAATATTTTACATTCAGCCATATTCGAACCAACTTCGTAAATTTATCCTGCTGGCAAAATTTTATCGGCAGCACAAACTAGCTGTTAGTTTATCCTTCGGTCTTATAAGATTTATTCTCTTGGTAACGCTAACAAAATATTGAAAAACTGAAATCGTGGTTACCAGGAGGATTAATTTAACAGAGACTTATAATATCTGGACATTGCAATACGGACCCTTAATAATGTAAAACATTAACTTAGATTTAATAAAATAATCTTGATGTTAATTTACATACAGCAGTATTCACAAATTGTTTAGCAGACTACGAATTTGGACTGTCCCAGTTCAAACACCATTCAGAGAATCTACTTATTACAAATAAAAGTACGAAAAGAATATATCTATTTATTTTAGAATGTACATTACATCACACCAGTTTTTATCTTCAGTCTCACATAATAAACAAAATCATCAACCAGAGTTTAAAGGTTGTATTCCATGTAACCCCTGGAAGAAGGTTCGCCAACACAGCAAGTGCTATGTGCTGACACGTATCCGTGAGAATGTAACAAGGCTGATGAAATGGTTTATCGATCAGGCGGGCTGTGATCGGGCTGACGACGCGTCCCCCCCGCGCCCCGGGAGGGAGCCACCCTCGCACTACGCACAGCCCCTGCGTGAGAGGAATGCTCAGCCGGGATCTCGCTGATTATGGGATAACACAACTATCATATTTTATTAAACCAAGTGATATTTAATTTTGCTGAGCCGGAGTTCCATCAACATTCCGGGAGTAGGAAATCGGAGAAAAACTATTACCATTGCGATGAAAAAGTTTCGTTTTCATATCCCTCTATACTTCACAATAATTAAATATTAAATAAAACAATATAAGAAATTAAACCAAATGTTTAATAATAAGGTAATATAAGATCATTTATTTAGTAGTTATTTTTTGGTGCCAAATTACTTTTATTCCACCATTTTAAATTAGTAGTGGCTTTTGTTGCTTTAAATCATGGGAGTGCTGCAACTTACGAAACGACACTGTAAATTCGTGTTTCGATAATAGGTATATCAAAATTATCGTAAAAATAAAAAAAAATGCATGATAGTATATACATTCTTTTGTTTTGTTATTACTTGAGGATGTATTTCTGAGATCATAATTGTGAATAATTCTAATAATGATTTAAAATAGAAACTATAATTTTTTTTTTTTTAATTGTAATGTCCAACTACTCGTATGTAAAGATTCGGAATAAACATGATAAATATTATGAACACGCTACTACACTACTGATTTAGCAAAGGAACTGCTTGCTTTGCAGTGCCGAATTACGCTTCTCACTGCGAGAGTAAATGCTTGTGACCGCATCGATATAAGCTATCTTGCTCACTAGATGATTTCACTTATGTATTAATATGTTTTATATGATATTTTTACTTTGATGCCTTCTATGTATGTAAACACATGTCTAAAGAAATAAAAAGAATATTATTATTATTGCTTTATGGTAAGATACTGTGAGTAACACAGTGCTGATAGCATTCTTCGCCTTTCTAATTGTTGCTAGATGTATATTTTAAATCTTTTAAACAAAATAAGGGAACTATATATAATTGTTCATGATAAAATTAATTGTTATAAGCAATTAAAAATAAATTAATAAATATATTTATGCGCCATATGAGGCGTCACATTCTAGACAATTTAAATAGTGTACATTGTCATTTTGATTTTATTATTTTATATTTTATTTTGACTCATGTCAACCAAATAACTTACTGTTATCTTATGAATATCATTAAACAAAAATAGAAATTACAAAATTATAAATTTTACATAATGTATATATCTAAGTCAATTTAAACTCTAATTCTTGGTCCGTTGAAACCAGAACACATTCTGGAGCAGATTTAGCTGCTACCAGAGCTAAATCAGTTGGTAAGGAACTTTTGTAGAAGTAGATTTTTAGATATATTTCTTGTTCGCAGGAGAACCCTAACCAATGATATGGTAATATGTAAACCCATTGACACACAGTAAAATGTCTTGATTTTTCGTACAAGGTAGTTGGCAACCTACTCTTATATACTATTACAACCTTTACAAGAGGACTATAATATAATGTACTTCATAACTTTAACTAATTTAAATGCAAAACCAAATAATAACCAAGTATAGATTTATAAATATGAATGTCTGATTGTCACATTTAGAATTTCCAATTACCAGCCATCAATTGCATCTCATTGTCCATCCACATCCACATCCCATCGTATCCACCTCCACCCACAGCCCTGCATGATCTCGTCCTGGAAGGAATTGCAGTGTCGCGCCGAGTGATTGATTGTGCTGGGCGGAAGACAGAGCTTGCGAGGGTCGGCTGCTCCATGTGGGAGCGTGCGTGTACAGCGCACTCTGCTGTGAATCACGCTACTACAGGCCATTTTATTTACTGGACCATGGGCAAAACTCATCGATGTGGCTGATGGGCTGTATTGTTGAGAAGGTTTTCGTCTAATGGTATATCTACACATAACTGTAATATTACTTTTGTTGGATATATCTGTCGATTATTTTATGCGAATGTAAGATGTTTTTAATTCGTAATTAAGGTTTTACCTAGTGCATTTTATTTACTATATGGACGATGGTTATGTGATGTTTCATGAAAAAACTCATTGATGTGTCTGATGATGTTGTTTGCGAAGGTTTTTGTCTAATGGTCTACTTCAACTGTAATATTAGTATATCTACACAATGTAACTATAATATATCTGTCGATTACTTTATTCAAATGTAAGAAGTTTTTAATTCGTAATTATGGTTTTACCGAGCATGGTACATACAACGTGTCGCATTTGGATTGTCAACATTTTTCTATCATGTTTTGTATGTTATCAGCACCCTAAAGAAGACTGATTTACAGTCGAAATGTCGTTGACTTAGTGGATTTTATTACATGACTGCAACTCCTAGAAGACCTTCTTACATTACAAGTTATATTTCCCAGAAAAAAAATAGCAACTGCTTAAAAATTAACCAATGAAGTGGGATTATCTAGTAACTTTTACTTAAATGTATATCATTTTCCTTTATAATTTTAATTTACGGACTGTCTTATATACGGGGTATCAGATTTTCGAATACTAGTATTTGAATGTGTCAAACAATAAAGGTTTGTGCGGTGTTTTGGAGAAAGTTAATGAACAACATATAAATACACACCTTTATGCGAGAAAGATTAATAGACGTGTGATTTTTTATTACATATTCGGTAGTGCCGTTGTAGTATCCATACTCGTGACAGTTTTCAACGCACATTTTGTATAAATTTCGAAAAAATAATTTGAAGAAAGTTGTTGTAAAGCGTGAAAGTAACCTTTTCAGTTTTTTTTATCGCACAGTGAACATATTCTGCAATGGTATCGATTCTAAAGCAACAGCTTTTTAAAATTTATTTAATTGTCAAAAAAAAAATAACATACAATTAAAAAAAAGTAGCACTATTAAAATTTTATGAATTTTATTGATAGACAAAACGTACATGCAAATGTGATTGTAAGATTTACTTGTATATAATTAAAATCAAAAACACAACTTAACACCTGTTAAATAGTTATTTACCTACTAATTTTTATTATTTATTTTATTATTTTTAGGAAAAAAAAATCAATTTCTCGCACGCTAATCTGGTGGAGATTTGGCATATCGTGATTTCGTATTTTTGTTTCTTCCTCTTGAGTTTAATGACCGTTAAACTATTAAGATCACAGATGAATAAGGGTCCTAAAATAAAATGAAAGACATACAAATTCATGTCTGCGGGGGATTCAAACCCACAACATCTGGATAGTAAAACCTAAGTTCTACCCCAACGGTATCGGTGTGATGTTATAAATAAAAACGGAATAAGATGTTTTTAAAAATGAGTAGACATAAAACGTGTATGGCTCGAATATTTCTTCAGCAAGTCAAACAAAAGGGCCGAAATTGAAGGTGGTGTTGAATAATGGTTGACATAGGTAGTAATTGCTTTGAAAACAAGGACTGTAATGTATTCCACCTACGTAATTTCGTTTGATTTACTAAACACATCTCACTCAGACAGCGCTCAAATAATAAAAAAGAGAGTCTTAACTACTTGTCATTCATTCCGGGCCCGGGCAGAGAAGAAGCGAAACTTTTCATTCCTCCTCGTGAAAGAAAATGATAAATTCGAACCCGAGATTATTTAAAAGAGGAGTGAATTGCATTCATAATCTCAAAGCGGAGCCTAAATTTAGATAAATTTACGTTTGATATGTCAGGCGATTTATCAAGAGCGGCGTGGAGCCTTGTCTAACGGCCGAGCAGTAAGCGGTAACTAATGATGATTTCAATGACAAACCCGCCACTGCATCAGCTCGGCGGCCAGGATACCGCATGCCGACACTGCTCATCCAGCGATAGACGTTTTTATTGCTCTACTTTCTTACCGATTCATCATTCCTCATTCGCCAATTGCCACAGCGCTATGATTTTCTCATACACAACCGATTGTTTTACTCTCACGGTTTTTGTGGACCCACTCTTGGAAAATACTTGTGGTTCTTCGCAGAACTATCCAATTCGGGATATTGAACGTGGCATTGTTTTATCTTGTCGATCTCAAAATCTTTGCGCTTATTAATTACTGAATTGACAATGAATTCCTCTAGTTCGTCATTCACCCACAAAGAATTTTATCTATTACAAACATAATACTCTACAACTTCTACACTCCTTGCATCTAATTCGAATATAATAACTTAAATAACAAAACTTTTATATACTCTGAAACGACTTACACAAAATTCTGGAATTTATATTTTCCTCTTTGTACTTTCAAATACTTTACCTCGCAAAAAAATCGAGGATATTAATATTTTTATTGTTCCTCAAATTGCAGACAAATCGTAATCTGACATCATATTGCCGATAATATATTTTTTATTTAAAAATTTGTGTATAGTTCAATACATCATTCTTAATAATTTCTTTTATTTAGTCTTGTCCTGACTCCAGATCGTCTAACTTCTTCTATTCTTTCTCTCCGAAGTTCCCTGAACGATGTCCTTAGATGCCGTATAGATTCCTTTTCTATTCCGCAAAGCCTACATCTTCTCTCGTTACTTGATAACCAGTACCTACTTATTATCTCTCTTCATTACCACATTTGAATCTAAAATCTAGTACTCATCTTGACGGTTTTTTTTGTTCATTAGATATACTATGGCATTGACATTTTTGGAATTAGTTTGTATAAGTTGTTGTAATTTGACTTTTTTTTATCTTGTTTTGTTGTTGTTGATGTTGTATATCCCAATCCGTTATTCCGATCACAGTAATGTAACATATATTTACTCCATTTAGGATAGGAAGACTAAATGTACCGCAGAGTACCATCTTGTGTTAATTTCTTGATTTCAATGAACAAATTTTATTAAAAATTTATTGAAAAATACTTGTAATTTTTTATTTATTACACTCTCAAAAGTGAAGTACAAAATTTTTATTCTTCTGCGAATTGTATTATTTAAAATACATTAAATTGAATTAAAAATATACTCAGTTTCGATCGTATTAAAGTGTTTTAATCTTTAATCATCAATTACAATAAGAATACAGAAAAACGTAATGGCATTCTCCTTTAGCTAGAGACGGTTTCTATGTTTAATGAAGGTGTTAATTATAACCATATACAGCAACCTTCTTCAAGCCAAGCTTTTTTTTTAACAAAAGATGGACTTTTTAACATACATTTGGCATTATATATTTCTTATTGGGTTATTATTAACACCAAATAATTCCCTAATATTTACTATATCTACAACAACACGCAATAGATCTACCATTTTTATGACTAACAAGCAGAACAAATTCAGTCGTATTTTGATCTACACATTAAAGACCTAAATTTTACTGGTGTGCTTTCGCTACGTTTTTTTTGTGCGCTTTTGTCATGCAGCCTCATGTTTATATTTTATACTTTATTTTTATGCTGTTAGATTATAGGTAATTTGCAAAATTGAATTGATCAAATGGGTCATTTGTTGACCCATGGGTCATAAATTGTCAACCCTTATTGTAGATTGTACGCAGAGTGATATAAAATAATAAATATATAAAAATAAAATGAATAAAAACTTACACCATTCGGATACTTCACCTCCATCCATTGTACATCCACCTCAGCACCTGCAACAAACAAACCCAATCAACACCTCCTTACAATCCTAACTAATTGATGGCATCTTCGCGACAGCGTGCACCTTCCCGCTTCCCGCGATGTCAGGTCCGCGTGCGAACAGTGGGACTCGCGGCGTGGGTGGACGACGACAACTCGGACACGGGTTGTGCATCTGCGGTCGCTGCACACGACGAATGCCACTACCACCAACATAAATCATACCGCGGCTAATGAATTCAATGCGCAAGGCTTACACACGCAGAATACGCGGGATGAAGAGGAAGGTTTTTATTTGTGGGTTGGCAGACAAAGAATGCTTTTAACAAATTACAGATAAGGATTTATATATAAAAGAATTCAACTATCTCTAATAAAAAAAACAGCTAAAACCACCTTATTATCACGTTGTATGATGATACGATGATACACTGCAAAATAGATGTATGGAAGAAATAATAATCGGGTCGCAGTTTTAAGGTTTTTTTTTATTTCTTCCTTATATCACGTTATATGTGTTATAACAGTATCATATGGAAATATAACAAATGATTCAAAATAATTATAATAATATGATAGTGCAAATTAATTTACTACATTTTTAAGAACTAAGAGCTTTTAAGAAATTACAGGTAAGGATTTCCTACAAAGGAATTCATCTATTTCCAATAAAAAAAAACCAGCTGAAACCATCATAATGTATCATGTTATGTGATGATACACTGCGAAATCGATGTAGGGAAGAAATAAAAATCGGGACACAGTCCTAAGGTTTTTTTTTATTTCTTCCCAATATCACGTTATAAATAGTACTCCTTTAGACAATCCGTTCAGATCAGACCAGTTGGTTCTGTTCAGATAGTTGGATAAGTTCACTTATTCAGTACATTGAAGTTATAATTTTAATTCTATTACTATTATTATTACATTGTATAAGTTAAATTATACTTGATTTTGCCTTATTTGTCATCTCCGATGGTAATTCTAACTCATAAATTGTGTTGAATTTAGGATCATAAATTTGTAATTTCTCCATTTCTTTTCAAATATTTAAAAACACAGCAACGTCACGCACGATCTGAACTGAACCAATTGATATCTACCTCGATAAGTGGATTACTTAGGTTCAGTTGGTTTAATAGAATGAAAAAGAAGTAATCCGGATTCAAAAGCGTAAGTTGGATCAGTTCAAAGTGGCAAATGGAATACGTCTGTAGTTATACGGTAAAGCTGATTTTTGGCAATGAACCCATTTCGTATGTGACATTATCGTGGTACGTCTGTTTAAAATGAATAATTTCAAAATGTTATCAAATGGAAATATTACAAATGATTTCAGATGATTATGATAATAAGGTAGACCAATTTAATTTACCACGTTTTTCAAGAGTTAATTATATTTTACTATTACTTCGTAGAAAGAACGTTAAAATAGAGTATTTTCTTTTTGAAGAAAAAAAATATGTTATCAATTTCTGTTTGTTTCTGTTTATGTAAAATATCCCACAGAAATTACAAAGTAGAAAGAGGCATCTACTTCATATGTCAAGTACAAATTTATTTTGATATTTTGGTTAACTTCCCCAACCTTATTTCAAAAAATTCAATCTTAGTGTTACATTATTGCATGCACCGTTTTCAACCGATAAAATAATAAGTTTCAAAATACTACGAACCAGCATCAAATTGGTATGTTGCCAAAAATAATTATGAAATTAAAATTATCATATTACTTTATAATTTTGAAGGAGCTAATTTTCATATTTAGGAACATAATATAACGTTACTTTTTTTAACAATTTAGATTTACATCACAATTTCATATTGAAAACTGTAAATAGAAAATGCGGATAAACTACAATAGCATATACTTTATTACGAGATAACAGATAATGGCTATTCAAATGTCAGTAATAATTTTCGTTCTAATAATGAAAAATGCCTATTTGTAAAATGATTTGCGTAGGCTGTGTGGAATTATATTTATAAACATAATAGATACAGAATTGTAACGGAAAAAGTATAGTTATGAGAGTTAGTGAATCGTTAAATTTTTGTAGATTTATTTTGAATTTACATTATTCAAATGTAGAAAATTCCAGTAGCTTCGCTGCATTATGTCGCAGTAAAATGCAATGCGTGTAACTATTCCAGTCCCCTTCAATATCACCCCAGTGTTTCATTTTAAATGGAAGAGAAAATTTTTAGTTACCATGCACCGAATGTATCGGATTTTTCCATTTCGCAACAAAAAAATCGAAAAATCTCCCGTCTATCGTTCTCTTGTTGGGGTTCCCGTTCCCAGCAGAACGTCTCAAGGGGTGCGAATGTGTCAGAACAGTTGACGAGAGAGTTGTAGAAGGAGAGCGGTGGTTGCGGCGTCCTTGTCTGGCGCGAGCGGCGACTGGAAGGGGAGGAGGTTGAGTCCCCGCCCGCCGAGCTCACTCCGAATAGAGTTGCAGTCCTCGCGGCAGCTTCGCCAGTGTGGAAGGCGCTTTTCGCCGAGAAGCAGACGCACACGACGCACGACTCTCTCTCGGTAACACAGTCCCAGTGGACGATACCCACGGACACAGAATATGCGATAAAACTAAGTGTGTTTTAAAGTTGGAGACACAGTGTGTGATGTGTTTAAACTGTTAGTGTTAGTGGATGTTTAGAAGGAATGTTGTAGCAGAAGAGTGTGTATTTAGCGGCGTGTTGTTGTTTACCTCGAGCCGAGCGGCAGCCACAAACAAGGCAGGCACTCACACACACACGCACTGTGACGTCACCAGCGCGCTGGTTTCCCGCCCGGCCGCCGTCGGCGCCACAGACCTCACCCCAATCCATCATGGTCGGTGACGGCCGCGCAACGCCATTGGTCCGCCACGAGTCACGTGACACGCTAATAGCGCACTAGTGGGTGGGCTCTAGTCACGTGGTAGGGGACGAGGAAAAAAACGGCTCGTATGCGATAGCGTAGTGGTCCGACAACCCCCACCGATCCGAGGCTCTCGCGACCGAGCCTAGAACCCGAAGAGGAAAAATTAATGATCATGAGCTCGTTTTTGATGAACCCCGTGTCGGGCTCTCTTCCGTCGACGTACCAGCACCAGCAGCACCACGGCACGGGCGCGCCGCTAGTGGTGGACCCCAAGTTCCCGCCCAGCGAGGAGTACAGCCAGAACAACTACATCCCGTCGCCGGCGGGGGGCGACTTCTTCAGCGGCCACCCGCACCTGAACCACCCGCAGCACCACCTGCAGTACGGGTACCACGCGCCGCACCACCAGGCGGCCGCCACGCCGTACGGGAACGCGGGCCATGGCGGCTACGGCAGCTACGGGTACTACCAGCCGCAGCCGCTGCCGCTGCACCACCAGCCGGCGCCGCCGCCGCGCGAGCCGTGCCTGGAGCTGCCGCAGCCGCCGCCGGCCGCGCCCGCGCCGCCGCCGGAGCCGGTGTGCTCCCCGGCCGCCCAGGACTCGCGCGGCTCGCCTCCCCAGCACGCGCTGCCCGACCTCGGCCTGCGCCTCGACGACCCCGCCTCCGACGAGCACGACGACCTCGACGAGGAGCAGATGCTGGACGGCTCGCCGCTCATGGACGACGACGACGACGAGGACTCCGAGTCCGGCGACCGCGTTATCTACCCCTGGATGAAGAAGATTCATGTTGCTGGCGTCGGTAAGTTACACACACTCTACTACTCCAAAGCTTCTTTTTACTAACTAGTTTTTGTGTTAACCGTATCCAATTTCTTAAACTAATTCTGTATACAGAAAAACCGAAGAATAACCACAAAAAAACTTATTGTGTTATTATTTAAGTAAAAAAAACAATACTTAAGAGATAAAAACATCTTACATTTACCTCCACATTCACACATGACACTGAAATTATCTAATGTGGTTTTAAGATAAAAAATACATATTCAGGAGATTCAGAGAATTGCACTATATTTACCGGTTTCAGGATATGAAGTCTTTGTTTACATAAACAAAAGTAAGCAAGGTAACAAAGTCATAATTGTATCCTATGTAAGTTTGACAAGTTAGTATGGTAAAAATATTATCATATAAATTTGTCAAAATAACGTGGGACAATTGAATATGTATCAATCCATACAGAATTGATTAGAAAATGTAATTAGGAAGAGAATTTTATAAAATAATATTGATTAATAACGTGAAACCGGTAAACTACTGAACAAACTACGGATATTATGTACCATACTAAGCCTTAGATGTCTTAAAATCCTCGCTCTCTGAGCTAGGAATTCCATTATATCTACGGCAATTATGATACTCATAACTATCCTAGGTATGATCATAGCTATAATCTTCTTATACAAAATATTGAAAAAAATATAAACAATAGTATTGAAAAATTATAAATATATCTATAAAATTCGTGATAATCATATAAGAAAAATACCTAAAATATGATTGTAACAAAAATACACCTCATAATATTTAGCTGTTGCCTCTAATTGAAAAGTGAATACCACATAAATATTAAGTGCCGCATTCTTAATTTACAGTAATTTAAAAATAAAATAATATAAATGTTACCACAACTCTAAAGAAGTAATCGACATGTAATCTTGTGTAAATTTCTTGTAAATTATACCTATCTACAACTCGCAAACAAACTACAAACTGCTTAAGTTTCATAATAACAAATATAACATAATGTTTTCATTGATTCTATCATATTACCTCAATATGTGAAATTAGTGCAGCAGGGCTTGAGTATTACGATGAAGTGGCCACTTCAAATAAAATATACAACAGAAAAATGTTCTTTGTCATTGTTGAGGTTATTTTCATTCCAGACGGTTTTAGAAAGAAATGTAAAAAAGCAGTACATTGTACTACAAGCACGGAATGATACTCATTTCATACGAGTATTACATTTTGAATGCTGCAAATCATACGACTATGAAATGGACATTCCAAGCGAGTTGTACACTACACATTTTCAACGACCATGTTATTATTTCCTAATTCATTTTAATAATAAAAATCTCTTTATTTCACTAATTCCTAGCAACTAGATACAAAACAAAACTTAAACAACACGATTTTTAACAGAATTGTGACATATGAATTTGTACTTTAACGTTGTCTATGGTTACCATGGGAAAATGTGTTAACAATATACTATGTATCCGTAGAAATAACAAACATACAACAAACAAATATCTTAATTGATGTTGAAAAATTTTTTTTGCTGCCTGTCAAAAAAGTTAAAAATTTATTGGAATTCCTATATTATTACCACTCACACAAAATAAATTTAGATACGTAACTAGGTACATTTTTAGGCCCGATTATAAAATATACATATTGTATTGAAACAAGTGTATTAATTTTCATACTTCTATGATTTTAATTTAAATTAATTTAAACAGATGTTGGGGCCTATTCTACAACTCAATGGTTAATTTTTAGTTGCTAAAATTTTAGACAAATAAAAACGAACATTACAAGTGTTGTTTTGATATTTTCCCAATGCTATTAATTTTCATTGAAAAAAAACCACTGAGTTTCAGAATAGGAGAATACATTTTTCGACATTGCTATCAAAATTTCGACTAGTGAACTAACTTCAAATTTAAGTCTTGTTATACGAGTGGGAAAAAGTGGAAAAGATTTAAAAGTTGTCGTAAGATAAAATGTGTGTGTATAATTTAACATATTCGTTGGTGATTAGAGTTTATTTATATTGTCATGAAATGATAAGTTTGGAGAGGGTCTGAAAGTAGACGTTAAATACCTGTTCAGTAATATTTCAAGTGTGGTGTAAATAGTTGGGTATAAATCAAATCATCTGCTTGTTGTGTGGCTTCTCTGAGATAGAATTACACAGAACATTTAGGCCTACAGCGGCGTCAACAATCACAACAAATCGCAAGCACCCCAAACAAACCACACTCGTTCACATTTATAAAGCACTTAAGGAACTCGAACAGCAGTAAACGTCGCAAAAATAAATTGCATCTCATTTATCTAGGCAGCGGTGGAAAGAAGCCGAAGGTCGGCTGGCTTGAAGGTCCCAGCGCATAAACAGATAGTGATAATGGGTGTCATCCCTGCCTGGCTAACAAATCGCTGCTCGTTTATAAATAAAAGGTTATAAATTGCGGTACTCGTGGACATTGTGCGCTCGAGGAGGCTAGGTAACAGATTGCCGTGTCGTAAGGAAACCCGATGCTACCTATGCTAGGGAATCGCTTGGCCGAATGACTTTTTGATGGATTACGAATACGTTTTATCACGAGAAAATAACATTTTTCTTTTGTCCCTTCCCGGACAACGAAATCATTTAATACGAAGATATGCCATTTAATAAAATGCTTTTAGAGAACTGTATCAAAGACTTCACCGCCGTATATATCAGCAAGGAATTGAATTGTGCAATCTCTTAAAAGTGTAGCTGTTGTTAAACTGTGAATATCCATGTTGTTGACAGTGTACTTGACTTATTGCTTAGTGTTTAGTACAATGGATAATCATACAAAAAGTACAGTGAAGAAAGTGAGGATATATGTGATTAGATATAATTAAAATAAACTTTAGCTAAAAAATCGTTAAATTAGGTTTTTTCCTAAAAAAAATTTTTCCAATGAAAATAGCACTGATTAAAAAAAACCTACTGAGTTACAGAATAGACCCTATTATATTTATTTTCTATCACTTTTATTATTAATTCAGTAAATTATCAGACTTATTAATGGTTTTCAATTTGTAAAATATCAAAAACAATAGTTTTGTGTGTTCTGTGTAGTTCACTAAATTTATTCCATATTTTTCAAACAATATTGTGTTTATGTAGTTCACTAAATTTATTCCATATTTTTCAAACAATATTGTGTTTATGTAGGCCTAATGTAATTCTTATGTTATGAATTGTAAATATAAAATAAAATATTGAAGTTGATAAAAGGTTTTTAATTTAGTTTCATAGTTACTTATTGGCATAATTTCGGTAGATATATCTTTTTATAAAACATAAAAAATTAAATTACACCAAAACATAACAAAACTTGTTATTAGTTCCTACATAATATGTAATATAATGCGCAAAGTAGAACACAAAAGAAACTACCGAATATGAGTAACTCCAATCAATAAATATGTTTTTAAAGTGTATTAAATTTTTATTATATCTCTTACATTTTTTTTATATTTTCATTTTAAACGGATTTTTTATTTATTTATATAAAATTATAAATCTTTATTTACCACTGGTTAGGAAAAAAACAAGAACCAAATGTGATAAATTTAAATAACATGCGAGAAATAACTCCCATTAGAATTTTCTCAGTTTTATGTTGTTTTTACTTCATAATTTAAAAGCCAAATCTAGAGGGTTAGTTCTTTTTAATTTTCTTATTTCTCAAATTATTAATATGGTACTGTAAGCGATTTTCATAACGAGTATAGTATGTTTTTATCTATTAGTCCCTTAACATTTATAATTTTTAAATTTTAATCGAACGACGGCATTTTTTGTAAATATAATAAATTACAGAATAATAATAAGAATATAATTGTAGAGCAAAATTTAATAAATAATTACCGTAAAGGTAATATATAAGAATCATACACAAAGAAAACTCAGGCAGATGTTAGACACACATTATTGTATTGCAAAGATTTTAAAAAAGTATGTAAGCAAAACTCAAAATCAGAAATTAAATTCCCTGTGATACAAATTGTATTAGTTGTTCCGTATTTAGGTATCCACCTATATTTGTGGTACCTCTAGAGAAGTATTTCTAAATGTCTTTGTTACATGTCCTAAAATGTAACTTTTCTGTTGTATTTAATAATTTAATACAATTTGTAACCCTGATATGAATGACGACAAAATTTAAAATGAAAGCATTCATTAATAACTTGCAAACTGCAGGGCATAATCACAATGTATATATTTAGTTACCCACATTTGCATGTCAAAGTTAAATACTAAAAAGTGATATAAATTAATCACACATTCCAGTACGTAAAATTACACAGGTAAAACTGTGCCATAATTCAGTATTTACCTATTGTTAGTCCATAACATATAATTACACAGAATTAATATACCAAGGTGGTAATATCTCAAACGCTGAATAAAATCCTAATGACCGCGCGGGAATATATTAAGGCTCCTCCACGGTAAAAATACAAATTCTCTCTGCTCGGCCCGAATCAATGCAAACCAAACACGGCATATGGTAATTACACTATTTAGTGTTCTTAATTACCCCGGTGTGGTAATCTGGCTTGCAAATAAGGTGCCTATTAAATGGGATTATCGCCATCCGATGAATATATGTGGAAATCATTGTATTTTTTCGTGTATTACGAGGCTGTTTTCGACCGTGTTATTATTGTTCTGGTTTGTGGTACGGAAGTAACTTGTTTGTCCACTGTATAGAATGGAATACTCAGAATAAGTTCATCAGATTACTCAGTGATGATTTTCAAACTGAATTGGCTCTTTTGTTCAAACATTTATACATATTTGACGAAGAGTAGTAACCTTGCGATATACTATTATGGAATATACTACAAATTGACATTTTTTCACATACGTAATTTTATTTATTTTATAAATTTAATTTAATTTTTGTTACTTTAAATTCTATTCAGCATATAAACTTAATATGTACATAAATAAAAACATAAATCTCTTTATATGCTATGAATATAGTACAAACAATTACGAGTATTATTATATTCTATAAAATAAAAATTCAATAATTTTATAAACAAGACTTTAATATATGTATTTGACGATTTATTAATTAATACGATAGACTATTTTATTAAATTAGAAGTGAAAATCATTACCTAAAAATATCAGAACAAGTAAATCCTAAAATACATATGTTTTCTATTTCGATTTTTTAAACAAAGAACGAAACTAATATCTGTTTTATTATAAACTGACATTTTAAATATGAATTCTTACCAAATAGTCGTATAGTTAAAATTTATATTTTAATTAAAAGTAACTGTTACAAATTCTAGATTACGGGGTGCCGCAAGGGTCGGTGTTGGGCCCCCTCTTCTTCATTGCACATATCAATAAATTAAATTTTTTCATTCGTCCGTTTAAAAGTGTTCTCTTTGCGTATGACACTACTCTTACAAAGGAATGTTCGGATTTGAAATCACTGGCCGAAGCTTGTAATTTACAATCAATATGCTTCTTAATAAAAGTAAGTCCCAAGAATAAATTTTATCTACAGATAATAAAAGTACGAACGGTAATGCGGTATTACTGCTTTGTTTAGAAATTGATAATTCTTTTAATGAGAACATACATATTACCAATATAAGTAAAAAAAAATTATCAGTAATTTGTCTACTAAGATCTTTAACACAGATAATTGATATATGTACCCAACAAGTAACATTTTTTTGCTTTCTTCCACTCTATAATAACTTATGGCTTGGTCTGGTAGGGTAACTCACCTAATGTAATGAAAATTTTCAGATTACAAAAAAAAACTGCCATTAGAATTACCTCTAGTCTAGAAAATCACTAATGGTACATGGTAATTCTTTAGTTGATAAATATTTCAGTATTTAAAAACAGTGTGTACTACATATTTTTTATAGATTTTGACAAAAATATAAATTGCACGTTTAATTTACTAATGAACGATATTTTCTTTCATTATTCTTCTTAAAATAACACTCTATTTTAACAGCATTGTCACGAAAATAACATCGTGTCTTTTGAACGTATTTTAAAAAACAAAGCATCTAATTTCGTCTTTTATGAGTCTAATTATTATCGCCTTAACACTCTTCAATATATAATAATGAAACATGAATTTATATTACATATACTACTTTTTGTCAAATTTTAATTTAAGGCATTAGAATCTCTGTTTCATTCGCTCCTAATAAGGCTTTTATTCATTTCATTCTTTTATTTAAACCAGGGATATAATACTAATAACTTTAATAATTAATACTTATATTCTTATTGAATTTAATTAAAAACTTAGGGGTGTGTGATGTTTATTTAATTGTTAATGACGTTCGTTGTTTAGTGGTAGTTGAACGTTAGAGAATAACAATAAAACTAATAAAACATAGACGAAAAAATAAATATGTCACACATTTAAATGTATTTTAAATGTGTTATAAATAATTCAATTTTTACTATCGAAAAAGAATATGACAAGTTGTGACTTAATTAGTAGTGATTGTTAAATATAAAGATTATCATATCACATTTCCATTCGTCATAAATATTCCATTGACAGTAAATCAAAGCTCACCCCATAATTTGAACTGTCAACATATGTAAATAAATTACAGTTATTTAAATGAAAATAAATACAAATATCCGTGAACAGCAGCATGATATTCAGAAATTGTAAATGACGAGCGGCCATCTGAACGGCTCTGCAGTGGCAGTGAGTTGTTAAGCAGGAAACACTTGTAACCAGAGACACTCAATTACTTTATTGAAGTCATTTTATTCTATTTTCATATAATGAATGCGTTTCTACTGGATTTTAAACGCTTCTTTACGCTCAAATTTGCTCTAAAAGATAATGTTAGTATTTTACAACAATTAGATGTATTGGTCCGACATTTTTCCTTAAAAAATAATTTTTATTTATTCCGTTTTTGTTTATATAATGAAAACACTCAACAAAATGTCAATACCAGTTGTTTTAGTATCATTTTCATATATAATATGTATATTTGTATAAATAATTGAATCGGTTTGTCATCTTTTTTACACAGGTTACTCAATTATCACAGTTATTTTTACATATTTATAAAGTTCTTGTACTCATTATTTTTTTTTTCAGTCTCAGCATTTCTACTATATTATATTTTATATCGAGTGCTGAAAAGCAATCATATCCATTGTATATGAGCCTAATAATATGTCCTTTTGACATAGGGTGTATTAAATTAATATGAATAATTTTCTGGTGTGGCCGCCTAAAAAACTTTTTTATTAAATAAGTAGAGTAGATTATTATTTAAACAAAAAAAAATTAATTTACTTCTATACAATTGTAAAAAATCATTACTTCTGTAAGGAATTTGAAAGGCAAGTTTTAATTGCTTTGTATTTTGAATTTGTACAATTAAAATAAACAATGAATGTAATTATGTTGAATTGAAAAAGACAGAAACACAACCTTTAATATTATTGTATTCAAATTAAAAATGTTGTAATTATCGCCTGGGATCAAATATTAGATAGGTATAGCGGACAAAATATTTAATTATAATGTTTATTAAAACTTTTTATTTTATTGCATATACCACCTTCAAATATTGTGAACCTTTTTAATATATGAATTTTGATGGTAAAAGATGTTCAGAGAATGAAACATATGGTATAGTTCATTTTGGTAAAGAAGAGATAAGTAAATGACATCAGCAAGTCAGTAGAATTGTTAGCTGATAATAGACCCGCATTTTAAAAATTTATGCTTAATATTAATTAACTCTGGCACATAATTCCTATATGTAGAACTATTATTTCGAAGAAGGTGAATAGTTATATTGTTGTTTTTATTTGAAATAAATAAATTTAATTTAAAGTTTATATCAAAGTTTACTCTTAATAAACAAATGCATAGTTTTAATACTCGTTAAAGGGATCATTTCAGGATTCTATTTGCTAAGAATAACTTAACAATTAATACTCCATATATACTCAACATTACATACCAAAATAACGAATATACCTAATTATAATATTGTTGTAAAAGAATTGAAATTGTATATTGTTCAACAAGCATGAAATGGACACTTCAAGCACGTACTGAACTTTATTACAACCACGATATTATTTCCTAATTCATTTATATTTTAAGAAAAAAAGATGTCATTTCACTACTTCCTAGCAACTGGTTATAAAACAAAAATTATACAATACGATTTTTGACAAATCTGTGTGATATGAATTTATACCTTAAGGTTGTCTGTGGTTATCATGGGAAATGAAAATGTGTTTACAATGTACTAAGTATCCGTAGCAATAACAAACATACAACAAGCACATATCTTAATGGTTGAAGACAAAAATTCTTATTACGAGTACATCAAACCTTCTATTCTAAAGAAAAATATTTTAAAAGCTCAAAAGCACAAACTCGCCACCCTTTTTGATGTGGTCAGATCACTAATATAATATGAATTTACACATATAAATTTTTATAATGCTTATAAGATAACACATGACGATGTCCATATATATGTAAGACATTTGAAGATAAATAAAATATTATTATTATTATCATTATAATATTACACTTAAAATAAACGATAGAAGAACGTTATTAGAACAACATTTTTGATTCTATGTATGTAGTACTTTTGATAAATCCTGTGGTTGGAAGTGGGAATTACGTTTATTGTACCATTGATTTTATATATTTATACATATAAAATGGTTATACAAAGAACTAAAAGAAGAAAATGTACGTGCGTTCATTGCGAAATGATTTGCGCAAAAGTTACATAAATTGTGTATCTTCTCCTGTCAGTATTTATATCTCCGCGGTGGCGGTTTTTCCAAGTTTGGCACATTTCCAATGAATAATTAAAGTTTGTAAGTGTTGGTTGGAACAAAAGAGCAGCATGTCTCGTCTCTGACAGCGTCGGCATATCGTACACTTTCATTTCATTCCTTTGACATACGACGTCAACGTCGCTCGATTCTTTCCGACCCGCCTGTCAGCTGACGTCAATTTTTTTGGAATATCATGAACGTGGCATAATTACACACTGGCATTTAACCAAATTCCTTTGATTAACATTCCAGTTTAATAGTACTGGAGGACTCATCAATGCATACGGCAGGGACGGGATTAATACGCCGAATGGCCGAATACATCCAAAAATTCGTGGATCTTTCACAAAATAGCTAAATGTTTGTATATTTCTTTGCATATTTTCGTTTGTTAGTTTTATATTTTATAATAATCTTCTTTCACCGTCACTGGTGGACTGTAGTTGAATTATAGTTCAAACTTCATAACTCATGTGTTACCAAGTTAGAAGCTTTAAAAAATAAATTATCTTCTCTTATTCTTTGATGCTGACTTGTATTATGTACATGATCATCTTTTTATTTTTCGAGGATTAAACAATTACCTGGTCCAGTTACTAAAGTTTTACCGCCAGAAAAATATTTGACGTTAATAGAATGTAATAATTTTCAAGAATTCTCTACTTTTGATCTTTATTTGATGTATATTATAATCAATACAGTAACAGCTAATAGATAATTTTGGCTTTTGATTGAATCTAGGGTGCTCAAATTTTACCCAATTGACATAGTAATACAAGAGGTATTAAATTGATAATAGAACTATACTGCCTAATCAATTGATCCTATGAAATTTGGTACTGATTGCAGAAAAGCAATTTGTTGTTATGTTTCTAGTATATTCTTTTATTGTTTCACAAATTAAAACCTATTATTTTAATCAGTGTGAATCAGATTTGAAACGAATAATTATTAATAATATTGTTCCTTCATTGATGGGGCAACGATGCTTGGTTGATTAGCTTTTTTCGACTCAAACTAAGCAAAGAGTAAGATCTTGGATAGTATTTTCAAAATAGTCAACGCTTAACAAAAGAATATTTTCTTATCTCTCCTGTCTCCGAGTATATCCAAAGCCACCATAAACTGTCTCTAAGGAGATTGGCTGAAAAATAACCATATCTCCAAATAGGTATCTATGATACACAATCTTTCTCTTTATGTAAAAATATAAAAATGTCTTAGTATTTTAAAAACATGAAACAATAAGTGTTATTAAATTTATACTGCATGTATGTAATAATCACAGACTTAACTGCCGCAATAGAATGAATAATATTCTATAACATACAGACAAAGCCCACTAGTTTTTCAATTCATCCATTTAAAACACATGCAAAACGCAATTGATTTCAAAATCAAGCCGACTTTACTTGGCTGAAGAAACAAATCCTACAAATGAGAAAATATTCCAGTGTACCGATATTTACCAAATATTGATCAAACCGTTACCATCGTTGTCAAAAATTAATTTTTTGAAATTATTGTTCTACAGAAAATTTGCAGCGAAATGAGGGTCACATACAATGAGAAACATACACATTATATTCGACATAGGATTCTAACCTGCAACATCTGGGTAGCGAAGCTTAAGCGTTGAAAACTAGTCAAACGGTATATCAAAAGTTTTATCAAAATACATTTAGTCATATTTACTCTGCACTTGTTCTTGGTGTTGTTATATAATATCGTTTTAAAGTATCATACTAGAACAAAGTCGCAAAAATTGTGACGTCCGTAGGTTCTGGTCTGAAGTTATCCACTTGTGGATGCCAGATCTCGTATATTGTGGTTGAGCACGTTTCAAAGTTGGTCAAGTGGACAGTCTGTGATTTAAAGCATTGTAAGGTTTTTGTATGCCACTATTATTTGCAGAGGATTATTCAATTCGAAAGTTTGGAAGTTAAAACATTGCATTTGACGCTTGAAACGAAGTGATGTTGGGTACGAATCTTGATATGTCACAGGACAAGAGGTGAAGTGAAGTAATTCAGTAACGTTTTCAGATATCATTTTTAATAGCAGTTTATTCATTATTAAAATTTGGGGAAAAATAGAAAATACGGGTCTAAAATTTTCATTATTACTGCGGAAATGGAGTGGAGGTTGCTAATCCCCAGAAGAAAAAATTACAACCATGAAACGACATAAATATAACTCTCTTTCTAAAACTCAAGAATGAAACTGTCCATTGATATCTACGGCCTAAACTTGAAACAGTACACACATAGGTACTACCGAATCCAGTATCCACACACATGTGGCACATAACATATTTGATGACTCGTCATATAAACAAATAATAATATGGGTCTAATATTTTTCATTATTATATTGATTAAATCTAAAAGAAAAATCGTGCAAGACCTCATTGATGACGTGAGGATCAACTGCGGGAAATAGAGTGAAGATCGTTATTCTCCAGAAGAAAAATTTACAATCATAAAATGACCTAAGTATAACTCTCTTTCTAAAACTCATGAATGAAACTGTCGATTGATATCTACGGCCTAAACTTGAAACTGTGCACACATACTACCAAATCCAGTATCCACACACATGTGACATATAACATATTTGATGACTCGTCATATAAACAAATAAAAATATGGGTCTAATATTTTTCATTATTATATTGATTAAATCTAAAAGAAAAATCGTGCAAGACCTCATTGATGACGTCAGGATCAACTGCAGGAAATAGAGTAGATCGTTATTCCCCAAAAGAAATATATACTATCATGAAATGACCAAAGTGTAACTCTCTTTCTAAAACTCATGAATGAAACTGTCGATTGATATCTACGGCCTAAACTTGAAACTGTGCACACATACTACCGAATCCAGTATCCACACACATGAGGCATATAACATATTTCATGACTCGTCATATAAACAAATAAAAATATGGGTCTAATATTTCTCATTACTATATTGATTAAATCTAAAAGAAAAATTGTGCAACACCTCATTGATGACGTCAGGATCAACTGCGGGAAATAGAGTAGGTCGGTTTTCCCCAGAAGAAAAATTTAGTCATGAAATGACCTAACCGTAACTCTCTTTCTAAAACTCATGAATGAAACTGTCGATTGATATCTACGGCCTAAACATGAAACTGTGCATACATTCTACCGAATCCAGTATCCACACACATGTGGCACATAACATATTTGATGACTCGTCATATAAACAAATGAGTTGTGCCCACGTGCCGGTTCACGTGGATTGCGGTAGGTCTGGAATGGAACTGTTGCTTCTTACAAATGGGCCCAGCACCTCGGTTTGGTAATTTATGGCCATCCATTTATTTAACACTTGCCTTCAGCCCGAGTGCCGCGGGAACCGAGACCTCCGGATTGTTTTTGTGTGTGATAGGTAAACAAAATGGTTTCCTTTTCACTATTTACACCAGGGGAGAATAGCTCGTTATTGGAGTCATTTTTCAGTGCTATCTATGGCTTTATCTCGATATGCCAGGTATTTGTGACAATTCCAGTCATGGATATTTTAAAATGTTTTTGTGTGTGCGCATAGTTTTTCTAGTGCGTATAATGTTAAATCAATACAAATAAAAATTGTTGCAGGTTTTTAATAATTCTAATTACATTTGTACATTTACATATATAAGCTGTACGAAGCATAAATTAAATTTGCCAATCAAACTGGACTAAAAAGAGGAGGTTATATAAATGTAGTACGAACAGGGGAAGTAATTCCTAAAGCCGCTGATGCTGTATTTTTGCGTAAACCCAAAAATATTTTAAAATATTAATTTTTTTAGCTCGAAAATTTTCAAATTAAACAAAATTTTGTTTCAAATATTTTTTAAAGAATTAGCTACGCTAATATCAAATTTTCAAACAGAATTTAATTATCTCTTCTCGTTTAAGAGATATTAGGTCTCAAAGTTGTACTTCAAAAAAGTGTGTTTTTTGTGTATATTTCAAAAATGAGTAGAGATACAATCTCAACTAATTTACCATTAGATTCTACGGAAAAAGTTATATAAAGAAATGTTTTGTCCACATATATGTTCTATGGAACGATTTGGTGAAAAATAAGAAAAACGAAAAAACCTAAATTTCAACTTTTCGCCTCGGAACTTTTTGCCTCAATTTTTTTCTATTTTTTGAACTTAAGTAGATATTGATACGCTGATTTCAAATTTTCAAACAGAATTCAATTATCTCTTCCCGTTCTCGAGACATTTGAGTTCAAAGTTGTACCTAAAAAATTAGGTTTTTTAGGTATACCCCTCAAAGGGTTAGGTTTTAGTATTCGGCGACCCCACCATTCGATTCTACGGGCAAAATTACATAAGTGTACCAATTTTCAGATTTTTATCTCAACAGATAGAATTTCTAGAAGGAAAAAACTGAAAATGGCCAAAAATCGAAAAAAATCGCAAGGGGTTCATCAGGCATTTTTTCAGATTTTGCCATTTTCGTTTTACCTTTCTACAAATTGTATCCTTTGGAATAAAAATCTGAAAATTGGTACACTTATGTAATTTTGCCCGTAGAATCGATTGGTGAGCTCGCCGGGTTCGTAAACCTAACCTTTAAAGGGGTTTACCTAAAAAACCTATTTTCTTAGGTATTGCCAAAACTCAACTTTGAATACGAATATCTCGAGAAAGGTAAGAGATAATTCAATTCGGTTTGAAAATTTGAAATCAGCGTATCGATCTTTACTTAAGTCTAGAAAATTAAAAGTTTTGGAGAAAAAAAGTTCCTCGAATAAATTTTGAATTTTAGGTTTTTTCGATTTTCTCATTTTTCACATAATCGTTCCAAGGAACGTATATTCGGAGAAAACATTTCTTTATATAACTTTCCTCATAGAATCGACTGGTAAAATCGTTGAGATTGTATCTCTATCCATTTTAGAGATATAGCCAAAAAACACACTTTTTTAAGGTGTAACTTTGACAACAAATATCTCAAGAACGAAAAATGATAATTAAATTCTGTTTAAAAATTTGAAATCAGTGCATCGAGATCTATCAAAGTACACTACTTCCAAAAATCGAAATTTTGGACACAAAAATGAGAATTTTTGGTGTAATTCACAATTTTTGGTTTAATACAGTTGTTTGGATTCGTTTAGTTCTACACAACTTTGATATAGGGTTATAGGTTTTAAAAATAAATAAAAGTTAGACAATAAAGAAGTTTAGAAAGAACTAATACGAGAAAATAACATTTCTTTTCAAAAGATATATTTTCTTCGTTTTAAAATTGAGTTTATAAAATTGATAATTGTTATATAATAGAGACCTTACTGACAACCAATTTTAAATGTCTTTACAATTTAGATAAATAAACATCTGGTATTCGAAGCTTACATACAACAGTAGCATTATAAAATGTTAAATGCACACACATCTACAAAAATACAGCATTAAAAATGAATTGAAATTTGGTGTAGACTACGTACTCGTATGTATGATATTGCATTTTTAGCCAAATGCATTGTGATTATTTGGCAAATTCCTTTGATTAGCGCCCATCCTACTGCACGAGAGCATAATAGCAGCGCGGTGATGGGTTATTGAGCATTTGTGCGAACTTGTCAAAATCGCTAGGCCCGTGATCACGTATGATAAATATCTAGTGTTAATGTTATTATATGCGAACGCCTAGCTTACGTACACATTACCCACTATTCCCACAATGCTGCGAGAATTAGATAAATTATTGACAAGGTGGTATTTAATTATTACTGCTGGGTCTATTGTCCCGTCCTGGTTTATCTATACATGATGTATTACATATCGAACTAGAATTATGTTATTAAATTATATTTACACTTCACGCTCATCCAAATAGCTGATGTTTCAATTTGTACAGCGCAAGTGATGTAATTTATTCATTTTATATTTATACATAGCATTTATTTTCACTATTAAGCGTCAGTAAAATTTTTTACAAATATAACCAAATCTAGGAATTCGGATTAGATGAAATATTTCTCGAGTCTCGCTCGTCTCATCTGGAAATATCTCGTCTCAGGCGAGACGAGAACAATTTTACAAACATAGCCTCAAGACGAGATAATAAAATCGAAATTCTAGAATTTTAATAATTACGCCGACATTTCTGGAGGTTTTGAAATTATTTTTTTAAACGACATAAATGTGACATCTTTTGTTACTTGATTCACAAAGTAGAAATTAAATTTCTACGCCGCAGATATAGAAGAAAAATAAATAAGAATCGGCAGGAACTATGTAGACTCAGCAAGTAAAAAATAACTACTACAAAAGAAACCTGCAATATCGTCGTAAACGCCACTATAAAACTAGATAACCAAAGAATTAAATTACTAAAAACAATCAACAATTGATAAATTTAAATTGATAACCTAAAAATTCCATACGCCATCGAACAGTATTCAGTGTACCTATAAAAGAATATCAGAAACCAAATTTTAATATGACTATCTGGTACGTAAAGACTAAATGTAGGTGGAGCAAATAATTATATTGTACATTTCCCTAAATATATATTTTCTTCCTAATTTCCCAAAAGAGTGTTCAATTTCCTTAGATTTAGGGAAATTTTCCTAGGTCTGGAAATACTGTGCACAGATGGCTACCTTGAAAACTCGAGAAATCTCGTCGAGATTCGAGATCGATACGAGATAATAATATTCCAGTGGTATATACACTGCTTTTGCACTTCCGCACATATATTTTAAAATAATAATTATTTGGTTATATGTTATATATATATATATATATATAACTATCAAATACATAACAGATTTAAAAATAAAACATCGTTATGCTCATTTTTCTGGTAAGCTAGACTAGGTTACATACATATACCAACTTGTTTCTGGGGTAACCCAATGCTAGTTTATTAATTTAATCACCCAGGTATTCAATTCATATTTAAACTTCAAATCCTGAAAGTGCGAAACACATATTTTAAAAATTGTCAGACTTAAATTAGAAACGAACATTATTATTACACTTTAATTACATGTTCGTAAATGTATATATTTAGTAGTAATTATCAGTCTAGTGTTCATGATTTTCCAGTATTAAGTACAAAAATAATCTACTTTTTAATTTCATTTAAATTACAGTAATCAAGAAACAATACGATATAAATTATATTTGCATATTGTCTATATACGAAGCGAATATGAATCGTATTATTTTTTATACAATTCATACTCATATTTATTAAACTATATCGCAATTTAAAAAACCATTATAAGTTAATTACCATTATTTTATAACGAAGTAAATTTCTATGCAATGATAAATATCCTGTGTGATTTTTTTTTCACTGCAACAATATCAGATTGCTCATAAGTCATAAAAACTTGAAACGTATACGTGTTAAATCATTTTCAATTTAAATAAAAAGTAGTTCATACATATGTGATTAATATTAATTACACAATTAGATCTGAGATGTAATTATCGAGATAAGATGATAATATGCATTGCTTTTTCATCTTGATTAGAATGCATGTGTGTATGCATGCATATAAGTGAATAATGTGTTACAGTTATCCATTGTTCAAATTCAGAATTAGTGAATTAGATAAATCTATCTAGTGTTTGTGAGTATAGTTAAATATTTTTAAAAGATGATAACAATTAATGCGTTTAAAGTTAGTAGTTAATGTGGACATGTATTTTCCATTAGTTAGAAGTACCATTTTTAACGGGTATCTGTTTCAAATTTAATTTATCTACTTTTACAAGAAATGTTTAGTTAGTAAACTGAAAACTAAGAATCACTCAATAGCCTGGGCTTGAGTTGAAGAAATATTAATAAATAGTTATTTATATATCAAGGGACGAAAGTATAATTTTTTATTACGCATGTGGAATTTATTCTACGAGGCGATAGCCGAGGAGAATGAACCATGTGAGCAATAAAAAATACTTTAATCCTTAGATATACATTATATTTTTCCCGAAAAACTATTAATTAAAAACATAAATAAATTGCATTATGTATATTTAAAACGTCAATGTAATATTGCACTTTTATAATACTAGCGCTTTTAGGAAGTATGTATTACATTATAATCTTAGGAGGGTCAGACGTCACGTTTAACAAAAACGCTCTACAAAAGGCCGTAATACGACGTATTTAATTTAATTTAATAATCGAATTATACCTTAAAATGTGAGAAAAATACTATACTTTCATGTTTAATAAAAAACTTAACTAAACTTTAACTAACTACTTAAGTTTCGGTGTCGGTTATGTTTTCGGTCGAAAGTAGAAGAGCCGAATATTCGGTTACGGTTTCGGTTTCGGCTGGAAAATCATGTTTCGGTCGGATACTAGTGAAATTAAATATTGTCCTATTTGGCATTCAGAATTTATAGTAAGTCGTAGATATTTATTTAAATGTACCTACATATAATATTAACAGATTTTTTTTAAACTAATTGTGATTGTAAGATATTCACGATAACCTTTTCTTTGTTTTAAAAATATAGTCACGACATGACATCATATACAAGTTTAAAAATTAATTTATTAAAATTTCAAAATTGTAAAGATTTTAAAAAAATAGTTACTTCGTTAATAATAGTAAACTTCAAAGAATGATTTTTATAATATTATATTTTGATTATTTCAGATATATAATAGGAAAAAAATAATTCTAAAAGTTTTTTTCAACACTCACATGTTTCGACCCCACTTGACCCTTTTTCACTCACTGAATAAAGTTAGGGTAAATTGAAACGTTCCATTACGTTATTACAAATATTTTGTGTTAATGCCTTTGTTGAAAATGTTGAAAATTAAATTTTGAAAAGTTTTATTTTTAGAACTTTTGTCATGACTACCCAAACCTAGCAACCAACATCCTCCATGTTCCACCTCCCAGTTTTTGCGGAATTCGCAACCATCTTACTACATTTCCACTGCCCGCGAAGCTTGTTTTTCCCGAGCTGGGCAGGCCATGGGCGGCGGGCGTGGGAGGGCGCAGGGCGCATTCCTGCGCGAGTGACGTCCGGCCACACGGGCGCGGGTCCCGGCCGAATCACGCCGCATTCCTGGAAACCGGACCGCACTGATTGGAAATCAGGGCGGCTGCCGGCCATTGCCCAATGGGGAGAATTTATACGAAAACTCACTAACTTGTGAACATAAAACATGACATTTTAGTAAGAAACTGCTAAGGATACTTTGAAGATTACTACTGCTGGTGGGCTAAAATTATACTGCGAAAATATTTAAACATATATGGCATGTAAAACTTTTACTACTCGTATATAGGCGGTTCTTAACTTAAGATACATATTTGAATAGCATACAGTAAAAAATGTACCTCATTAATCATGATATTATTTTTTGCTTAAACCAATAATTGATGGAGATTCTTTCTCTGTTATTTATAAAATAATATTATCAATTGAAGTATTTTTAGATTTCTTTCTACAACCTTGGCTAGATAAAACATGAGATTTTAGTAAGAAACTGCTAAGGATACTTTGAAGATTACTACTGCTGGTGGGCTAAAATTATACTGCGAAAATATTGAAACATATATGGCATGTAAAACTTTTACTACTCGTATACAGGCGGTTCTTAACTTAAGATACATATTTGAATAGCATATAGTAAAAAATGTACCTCATTAATGATGATATTCTTTTTCGCTTAAACCAATAATTGATGGAGATTCTTTCTCTGTTATTTATAAAATAATATTATCAATTGAAGTATTTTTAGGTTTCTTTCTACAACCTCCTCCAGTTTATTTAGTATTCTCAATTTTACTCTATTTGAATAAATATGCTCTATTAGTTTATTATATTCTTATGATTAGGCCTACAAGATAGTGTTTTCTTAACGTATTTTATCTTAATATACTTTAGTTTTTTTAGCGTAACTATCATAGGGAAAGAATCTTACCAATGTAGATTTTTAAATTTGGCCAAACTGTGTCCCTAATATATTTATTAATCTTTCTCCTGTCTTACAAACCTAATGCACAATGTAAAGAACATACAGGAGCGACACTCCGCTGATTTTCCTTCCAAGGTATTTGGCGTGCAGGAGTGAATAATGTTGAACGCGAAATTTAAATCATAACTTATACGTATAAAAGAGATTCGCATGTAATAATTTCCCTGTTAAATAAACTATTATGATAAATTAGTTTAATAACATTTAAAGATATAATGAACTTATTTCATATATTTGATTTGGAGCCCCAGTTCAAAGCTATTGGCGTTTTTTTGTTTTTCGAAAAATCGTCAATACTCGCTTATTTTAAGAAATATTTAAAAAATTCAAAAATTTCAGCATTTGCTTTCGGTTCTCTAAAACATTTGTATTTACAATTATTTTCTATTTAAACCACTTTCAAAATGAAATTTGGATCCCACTGAAGAGATTTGAATTAAATATAATTTAGCAAAATAATATTTTAAATGAGAATATAACTTTCTTCTTGGTAATGAATTATTCGTCACATGCGAATAAAGAAAATTGTTGTTTGTTTAGAGCAAAAAACAGTTGAGGATTTCTAATTTAAGAACTGACGATGTTTGTTTTTTGTCTACCCACTTGTTTTATAAAATATTTCTTAGAAATAACTGAATAAGGTGAATATAATAATTGTTATGTATATACTATTCTTTGAAACATATAGTAAATTACTTATAATTAATTTTAAGTGTACTTAATGTTAATTAAGTGTAAATAATACCGGGTATTGGTTTTATATTGGCACTTTTCTTTGTAAATTGTAAGCATGTTTAATGTTAATTATAAGTTTCGTCTGCGAATGTGTTCTAAAATATATTTTTTGATTACAGATAAACAGCTATACGAACGAAATCTAAGTAAGTAAATTTTGAAGCAAAATTTTCTATTTTTAAGTCCACTATACATACATACAAATTTATTAATTTCAAATTATGTACCTAATTTTCATACACTTTGTAGTTTCTCAAAATATAAAATGCTATTACAACTAAAAGTGAAATACTACTATTCATTATACTTTTAGGATAGTAATTTTCTTTTACAAATTATTAATAGTTTTGTACTCGTATTATTTTAAGAACCATTTCATCCATCTTTTACATTGAAACTGTAAATATTTTACAAATTTCTTTATTATCAGATATTTACAAAGCATACCATTTCACTAATAATCTTTTCTTTGGTACTACAATCTATTTTCTTCAGTCTTTTTTAACTAATGGCCTGGGAATTTTTTCTGCCTGAGTAAAACAGAATGCAGTACGAAAAGGAAGATGATTAGTGAAATGATTAAGGTATGGTTTGATGATATCTAGACCAGACTTTTTAATTTAGACCTAGAATTAGGCAAGTCTTGTCTTTTTTAGACGGCAACATAAAATGTAATTATGGCATCATATCAAACCATATAAAATTATTGATAAAAAACTTTATAAAAAATATTTATTTATAATGACTTCAGTTTCTGAAACCAATAAACCGTTAAACAATCCACAAATATAATGAATCATAACTACTTCTGCGGTCGTTATGATACTTATAAGAACCCTAGGTATGTTAATAGATATGCATAAATATGAAATTTGCTCAAAACCAATATTTACTTGCTGTTCGTATTAATTTGGACAAGACTGTAAACATAGTAAACATTCCAAATATTGTTTTTTCTTCAACAACACTTTTTCATATCTGTACAGGTTAAGGTTATCTAGAAGTCATTAATAACCGCAAGAATTTTAAAAATATGTACTAATTATTCATTTGTCTATTTTAAAAGCAAGTAAAGTTCACATGCGTAGGTAGGAGTGTACAATATCCCATTCAACATTGTTTCAAACTGACTGGCCTTTTAAAAATAGAGAACAGAACTACTATCTCCCTTTCAATACAATTAAACATCATAACATTGAAACAAAACCATCCCATCGTTTCGATCTTGTGGTCCCAATTACACACGTTCCACGTTGGGGACAAAAAATTAATTTGGTTGAGTTGGCAGCTCTAATGCCACCCGGTCGGGCCTAGTCTGGGCTCAAGACAAGAACAAGAGCACCGGTTCTGGGCCTGACCTTGCCAGCCGAAAGCGAAGCCGTCGCCAGCCTGCAATTGTTTGTTGTTTGTTGTCCTGGCCACAATGTGCACAATCATCGTGAGTTGACGGGCCGTTAGTTGAGGTTATGTTGATTAGAGCTAGGTTATTACGGATGGTGATGAAGTGCGGTTAGGTTAGCTTAGGTTAGGACGGGCTATTACTTTTACAATTCACTTTGTACTTCAAAATATTGTACAATGTAAAATAATTAGCTCACTTCACTTTTTGCAATAAATTTAGTCAAATGAAAATTTGTCTACTATAATAATTTTAACTACTCTATTTTAATTTTGATAATGCATTTTCGAGATATGATAAGTATCTTATCTACTATACCAACCCTGTACTAGATGTTGAAAACCTTTTATTTTGAAACAAAGAAATCCTATTTTAAATACAGTTGCATTTAAAGCATCATTTTTTTATTAAGATTATCTTCAATAGAGTTAGGTGATATTTATACAAAGGTATTATGGATTACTCAAACGACGGATTCTATTAAACTTGTAAAAAATATAATACCATATTGCTCTGAATACAAGATTGTAAGACATTTTTAGGCATGGTTATACAAAGAATAAGATTATACAGTAGTGACACTCTTTATAGTTTTCCAATAATCGAGGTCTTAAAAATGTATTTTTTTTTATTTTTTCGATGACATGTTAGAATTAGGTTGGTTTTTGTTTACTTACGATTTTCTTTCTCTAAATGTGTGATTTGATATATCCAAAAAACACAAAAGAACGGATTCATCATTTGGCTAAATGTCTAAAACGTAAGCGACAAAACCTAATCTTTCTTTTTGGTAAACAGTGTTTTTTGGATTAACTAAAACACATATTCGAAGTAACAAAACCTGAGCTAAATCCTAACCTAATTTTTCGGTAATTTGTATTATGGGTTAACTCAAACATAACATTCCAAATTTCGCGAAACTAACTAGCTTTTGCCAAAATACTAACACGAATTCGTCATTTGGGTAAAAGCCAATTATGTACACATACAGTATGTATAAATAGACAAGCCCTTATGATTACACGGATGGTGGTCAGATGCGGTTAGATTAAGACAGTCACTCATTTTTCCATTTTGATAGTTTTTATAGGTTTACAATTTTAAATATAATATTTACTTCCAGTACAATATATTTGTCTTATTCTGATGAATCTAATGAATACCGAAGAAATGAAAGTATACTTATTTATCAGTAGTTTGTTTGGAATAGACATTTATTCTTTTAAAGATCTCTTATATGAATAAAAATGTTTGGTTTGAGATATTTTTGTTGGATATTCAAACGGTCAAAATTCTGAAATAACTAAAGCAGTAAGATTGTAAAATAATAAATTCTATACAATTAATATTATTTATTATTTTTCTACAAATAAAAAGTAATTTGCAAATGTCTCACTTCAAATACAAATTTTTGTTTAAAAAGCGCTGATTTTTATGTACATTTCCTTCTTTTTATTGTAATGAAATACAAAATTAAAATGTGTTGAAATACACGCATTGAAATATTATTTACTCTGGAAACATCTAAATTTCTTGTTGTTTGCTTTAGAAACAAATTAGTCTTAACTGACAAATTAATCTCGTGCTCGACTTTATGAGATCTATTTTTAAACCGGCTGTTCTGTTTTGCCTAAAATGTTACAAATTACTGCCTCTGGACTTAAATAAGATGAAAAGGAACGCATCTGTGATTCATAAAGTTTTCAATTTTAAGTCAAGTTGAAGTTTGTTTCTTTATTCTTACAGGTATACCATTTTTGACTGTACGTATATACCTATTCTTCATTATATATTGTATTTGATACTAAACAACTATGACTGCGCATTAAAACAGTTTTTAAATTAACAAAAGGAAGTTTGGAAATTTAAATCAATTTATTTTTAATTAATACCTGAATATTTATGAAAACTTCATAAAAAAACTGGAATTTTGAAGTTATCCAATACGCACTGTACGATTTTAGAGGTCAAAATGATTTAGAGACAATTAGTTTTCGGTGTCCGTTGTGATTTGGCGAGATTGAATGATTTAACATGATATAAAACATATGTTTTAGTCTTGTGCAACAGGATGCTGGTCATTAAGTTATATCCTAAATCTTAAACAACTTCAAATTGCCAAAGACTGTCTTGCTTTGAAATTGTCTAGTCTAGACATAGAGCCAATTTTTGATACACATCATTTTTGACCATTAAATTACAACTACGAAATTGCCGACCATTTGTTTTATATGTCGTTCATTTTGAAAAGAAAACATAATTATAATACTCGTACTTCATACACAATATAAGTCAAGTGATATTGTCTTGCCCAAGGCATGGTATTATGTACATACATACAAATTTAATTTTCATGTAAATTTACTTTCCGTAGTTAATTTAATTGTAGAACGATTTACATATATTATTTATATTTTACTTGTAAAATAAATTACGTTTGATAAATGTATATTTTCTACATTCATTTTATGATGAAGGTACATAACAATATTGTCTATATTAAAATTTAATTTACTTTAATTTCAAGTTAAAATTTTAATATTTTCATGATAATAACCAAATATGTATAAATAAAGAAATGAAGCATTTGCATTCATAAGCTATTTAACAAATTTTATTTGATTAAAAAAATCAATTAGGTTATTAAAAAGTTATAGTAAGGTAATACCATATTATATTATTAGAAGTAAATGTGTGTGCTGAGCATATAGTTTTTAAGCATTTACATGCGAGACACATTAGATATATTTTTATTCACAAATGGAATATATAAATGTAAATCATTAAAAAGTGCTCAAAACTTCAGAAATATATTTATAGCCTTATCTAATCTAATCTAATATTTATAGTTGACATAGAATATGATGCTTTGTTTTTTTTTTTGTTATGGGACTCTTTACAGTAAAAATTAAAATCGTCGTTTTTTGCACTAAGTACTATTTAAAATAAATTTGTATGATTATAATTAGCAGCATTAAGGACAAGTTTCGGTATACAGTATGACTATAGTCTATTATGTATTGAGTGCAGAAAAGCATTTATATCCAAGCGAAGTAGTTGAGGGTCGCAATTTTATATGAGCATGGTATAAGCGAGTTGTACACTATATTTTTTTGGTGACCACATAAAAAAATTAATGTATTTTACACTTATTTTAAACATTTTCATACAAACCATAGGTATGTTATCAAACAGTTAATAATGGAAACCATAGAAACAATAAACAACAATAAAGAGAAGAGAGAACATATAATAGATCTGAATTAATTACAAAAACGAAGTGAAAATTAAAAAAAAACACAAAACACGGACCGTTGCATTTGTGTATGCATTTAAAAAATACCATAACATGATCAGTTAAACCTATGTACTCTTTGTACACTTTTAAAATATAAGAATGTGTGTTTGTAATTACCTATTCAATATTTCAATAGTGGCACTGAATAACATCCACTTTAAATTATTGCTGCACTATAAAAAATCAAATATACCATCTGTCAGTATATACATATATCTTTCTTATTCGTAGTTAAATATTCTTTTAAATAATTCAGAACCCTGAATATTGCAGCTTGAGGAAAAATTGGCTCTTTTGTTGTTACCCCCGGACAGACATAAATATCTTCAAAATACCCTTGGTAAATAAATAACTATTATTTTTAAAGGAAGAAATTGCTGAGTTTTACTCAATAAAACAATTACTTCACATCGATGTTTCCATCCAACCCGGGATCATCATTGGATCGAAACGTCGATGTGAAGTAATTGTTTTATTCCATCCAGCAATTTCTCCCTTTAAAATTAAAGACCAGTCAAGAAATCTTCCATTCCAACTATTATTTTATAATGAAATTCACAACAGCGACGTTTAAATTGTAACAAACAGTAAACAGTCCACCGAAGGCAAGTCCGCCCGGTATCATAATTGAATCGAAACGTCGATGTAAAATAATTGTTTTATTGACTAAAACCCAGCAATTTCTCCCTTTAAAATTAACAACCAGTCAAGAAGTCTTCCATTACAACTATTATTTTATAATGAAATTCACAACGGCGACATTTAAATTGTAATAAACAGTGAACAGTCCACCGAAGACAAGTCCGCCCGGGATCATACTTGGATCGAAACGTTGATGTGAAGTAATTGTTTTATTGACTAAAACCCAACAATTTCTCGCTTTAAAATTAACAACCAGTCAAGAAATATTCCATTTCAACTATTATTTTATAATGAAATTCACAACAGCTACATTTACTTTGTAACAAACAGTGAACAGTCCACCTAAAGCAAGTCCGCCCGGGATCATAATTGGATCGAAACGTCGATGTGAAGTAATTGTTTTGACTGAAACCCAACAATTTCTTCCTTTAAAATTAGCGACCAGTCAAGAAATCTTCCATTCCAACAATTATTTTATTATGAAATTCACAACAGCGACATTTAAATTGTAATAAACAGTGAACAGTCCACCGCAGGCAAATCCGCCCGGGATCATAATTGGATCGAAACGTCCATATGAAGTAGTTGTTTATTAACTAAAACTCAGCAATTTCTCGCTTTAAAATTAGCGACCAGTCAAGAAATCTTTCATTCCAACTATTATTTTATTATGAAATTCACAACAGCGACATTTAAATTGTAAATAGCGACCAGTCCATCTACAGCAAGTCCGCCATTTCGCGTTCTCGTTTCCCGTCGGACAACATCCATGTCCCGCCTGACCGCCACATGAACCGGCGGTCCCTCGAGCCCAACTCAACTCCGACTCCCCGAACCCGTGATGATTGGAAGCGGGTTACTTGCGATTCCCCACGCGTCAATGACTCGATTCATACTATCAGGTATCGAATATCGAGATGACGAGCCGCGCTGGTTGTTTTTTGTTCCGTGTGGCAACAAGGCCGAGCTCCCCATGACTCGGAGAAATAATTCATGTGTGCTCATCGCCTACTTCTACCAACATGTCAGATAACTGCTCAGAGGTGGATAATGTGATGTTTGTTTAATAAATTACTTGCTAATAAATAAATATATCAGTGTAATCTATGCTAATTCAATGCGACTGTTTCTCATGCAAATTCAATATTCGAAACTATAATAGCAATAGTAGCGCCACTACAGATTTTACTCAATTCTTTAATAGTGACCACGATTGACGGAACTGAGATAAAATTTTGGAGTCAAACGTCGTTAACGATTCTGTATCAGAATGGTTCGGAAATCACTACTACAGTCGCAGTTTCTTAAGAAATCTGATGGATAATAAGGTAAAGCGAAAATAAATACATTTTTCTAGTAACATGTACCTACGAAATGTGTAAATTAAGTAATTCGCTATGCCAACTAAACGCTGTATATCTAGCGACAAACCCATAATACCAGATATTGTTGTTATGTTTTACACTGGTCGTGAGTACGTTTATGAACGTTTACTATATTATTTTGAAGTTTAAAATAATTGTATACTGGTTTGAATATCCAGATTTATACATTTTAAAATAATCACGAGTAATAAAAAACTATACCCGGTATTAGAGTCCCAATATTAGCCACATTGCTTTTAGATTTTGATTTAGATTTGAGGTGGAGGGTGGATAAACTCCACGTGCACTGAGGCCTCACATATGGGCCACATTGCTTTGTCAGTAAGACTAATTTAAAAAAATGTTCGAATATAATTACAATTATTGTCTCCGTCAGAATAACTTCCTGGAGCTCCGATACTGGAATCACCTTCAGCTGGTCGGTTACAGCCGTTTAAATGTTTTGATGTGTTCCATAATTCTTGAAGTGATTTTCCAATCTCGGGAAGAGAAAAAAGTCACAAGAACTCAAGTCAGATGAATAAGGAGGCTGAGGAGCCACAGGAATATTTTTACTACCCAAAATCTCATTTTTTTAAAACTATTTTTGCGTAGATCTTTCTCATCCCCAATGAATTGGTCAAAATCTGATGAACAATGGTATGAATTTCATCTTCAATCGACTCTTTTCCTTCTGATAATGCCTAAAACTACCGAAGAACCTGGCCCTTGTAAATAACACTGTCTCCGTAGGTCTGCTAAAGTTTTGTAAAAGTTTTCGTTGCACTGTGCCCAAGAGAATCAAAATATTTATTTTTGTATTAACTGCGAGAAGTTTTTGTTTTTAGTGTGTGAGGTGTCACAATCGAAATGAGAAACAGAAATGACAAAATAAAGAAGAATAAATAGCAGATAACAAATTGAGACAAATGAAGGTATTAATAAATAAAAAAGTACTTCCTATTAGGTTAGTTAGTCAATAAAGATTATACAAGTGTAGCCCATAAATAATATAAACTAAATGCAAGATTCATCTCAGTTTATACTTCCTCAAATGTTATAATTTACTTACATTCATTGTAGCTTAGATAACTATTACATCACTCAATTTTATATCACAATTATTCATGCATTTATATCAATTTTTTTTAATTTGAAATAATAATTTGTTAAATATATATTTAAAATAATTGTAAGCAAATTGAAAGTAGTACATTTATTAATTAATGAAATATGGTAATTACAAGTAAAACGAAATAAATTTTGATAAACGAAATTAATTTAAGTATGTCACTTGTACACACTTTTAGGTAATTACATATTACAAATAGTATTTTATCTAAAGTAGTGAGGTAAATGCAAATGAAAGATATGTAATTAGTTGTATTTACATATCTGTAAAAGAATGTCAATGCATGAACTTGGCTGGACGAAATCGTGCTGTGCCGTCGTGCGTAACTAATAACGTCCTAATTCTTGTTTTCCATTAAAAAGAAAGGTCCTTGCATGTGAATGTTACCAAATGAGGCAATTACCAAATAAAACCCAGTCCAATTCATTCTATTTTTGTTTCGTTGTGATAAATTGCTATTCTATTCAATTAATTTATTTCTGGTTCTGGTTCATGCATTTTAATATAATAGATTTTTGTGGATTTTGTATTCACTTCAATAATTTGTTTGGTTAATTGGTTGGTCTGTCGAATCGCGCACATTTCGCAGGTTATTCAGCAGATAATTATTATTTACCTCATAACTCTTTATCTATTTAAAACACGTATATAGGTATGTTTACATTCAACTTGGTAAAAACACTAATTTATGTAATTAACTTAATTACATTTTTACCAGAATGTCATTATACGGTATATATTATTAGCTATCATTTTCATTTTAACTAATTTATGTTATTTAATTTTATAATTATAATAATATTTTTTTATAAAATTATTTAATTATATTATAACAAAATACGAGTATTATTACGATAACATAATTTTTCTTCTTCTTTTTTACAATATTTATCGATTGACTCTTATAGTTCTGTTGGCCGATGTTAATTATTGTGCTTAAATAAGAATAAACTGGTATGTATAAGATAAAGTTAATAGTAAAAAGTTTGTACAAATAAAAATATCCAAAAAATTAATTAAATTAATTATTAAAAATATGATCTTTTAAGGGTTTAAAAATCGAATGGATTTTCGGTTTATTTTAAGCAGGTTTTTTGGGTAGGGTAAAATTACAACAACCCTAATGTATATACGAGTAATATCTTCATTGTGTGTACATATATATTTTTAAATTATAAATATCTTATAGTTATGAACACAGTTAAGCATGGTATTTAAAGTGTATTAATTTTATTGACCATAATGTATTAATTCTTTAAAATGGTTAACATTTTAAAAATTTAAATAAGTCAAATCTAAAAGTTCGTTAAATTTTTACGAATACTCAAGATTATAAACGTAGTATAGTAATTTTCTTTATATTTAATTTTGGTATGAAGCTGTCCGATATATTTTAATTAATCGTTTTTATTTATTACAAAATTTATACGTTTTCTATTTATTATATTTCGTTCTCATCATTTGGGCGAAATCGAAACAAGCATTTTTGCCCGAAACTGGTCGAAATCGAAAACGAAACCGAAACTTTGTTCGGATACTAGTAAATTAAATTAATATTAATATAGAATTTTCAACATTTGAACTTAACAGCATTAATAATCTTTTTTACTTTATTGCTATAATAAAGTCATGTAATGGTAAAGGTCCAATTCACACACATATTTTTTATAGCTTTGAACGTGCTTTCAGTGTTATATTCATAACACGTAACGGTGTATTTTTGAATTATATTTGCGCAGTGAAAATTGACAAGCATGAATAATTGTGAAGATTAAAATATATATTTCTTTATTTATAATCGCTGGGTAACTGTACACCGATATGCAGGACTTGCTTTGGTACCAGCAGATAATTTTTCTATATTATCTAACAACACGTTACATTAAATTCATCCGTTTCGCTTCGACATCTTTGAATAATTTCTCACACAACACGTCTTGCTCAACAGGAAATTACGACGGTCATTCTATGAATTCATTAATTCAGGGGATTACACTGTTTCAATATTGAAAACTTCACTATTTACATGCATTTCATCATTCTTTACTTTCAGATTTTCTCATACAGAAATGCGGGTACATTTAGAAATATTTTGCAATTTAGAGTTTAATGGATTGTTAGAATTGTAATTTGCACATTTATTTCAATAAAGTTAATTTTAAATCAAACTTCATAAATTAATAAATATTTACGTACCTACATAAATCTAAAATAATAATGCACATGTAGGTATTACTGATTTGAAAAAATATCTACTTTTGGTACTATGTAATTTTTAAGAAATAATATTATTCCGTAAATATTTTTAAATTTTTCATTAAATGAATTGTGCTACATTATTTCCATCTTATTAAATATAATTATTATTAATGTACCTACAATAAAAGTAAATTTATTTATCAAGTTATATTGTTTGGCGGTAAATTTCTTAAAACTGAAATAATTAAATTTAATAATAATCAAATAACAAATTACCTTAACAAAAAATAGGGCGAGCATTTCAGAGTAAATACACCCTTCTTCGCAACGAGGATCACCAATCATGCTTTCTGATTGTACAAAAATACTATATTTATACTAATACATATTATATTTTTTATTTTGTAATGATTGTTAATAAAAAATTAAAAAAACATCATGAATGTGACAACAACTTACCGCCATAATGGTCGGTGGAACACATGGAATCAGTCTGGTCCGAACCGTCCTTTCCTGTAAATATCTATCATTAATATAGCTAATAGAAAAAAGTAATATATTTTATAAGTAACATAATTAAATACCAATGGACTTAGGTGCATTTATGTGGTCATCTATTGTCAATGTTCTACCAAGTGCCGACTATCTATCTAACAGAGTTTTGAAATAATACTATAGGTATTCTACTTGAATTTTATGTTTGTCCAACAAATACAATATATTTGTTACTTATTAATTAAATAAAATAAGGATTAGAAAGCTTAAATTATCAAGTTTGAGTTACCTATTATATTATTGACTACCTATAATTACCCAACAAAACTAACATTTGTTTGGTTTGTTCCAGCGAACGGGTCGTACACCCCCGGCATGGAACCAAAACGCCAACGCACCGCCTACACCCGCCACCAAATCCTAGAACTGGAGAAAGAGTTCCACTACAACCGCTACTTGACCCGGCGGCGACGCATCGAGATCGCTCACACCCTCGTGCTCTCCGAGCGCCAGATCAAAATCTGGTTCCAAAACCGCCGCATGAAGTGGAAAAAGGACAACAAGTTACCAAACACGAAGAACGTGCGCAGGAAAACAAACCCTGCTGGAGTGACCACCACCACCACCAAGTCCTCCTCGAAGGGCCGAGGCAAACAGAACTCCTCCCCAGCGAACAACAACGACAGGAGGAAGAACAACAACAGCAGAGAGCTAGACCCCATAGGGGACAGCATGCTGGACATGCAGCACATCCCCATGGGGACCCAGATGCAGGCGCAGACCATGTCCCACGCGCACCCCATGGCGCCCGCCCCCGTGCACCACCAGCACCAGCACGGCGGGATGATGCACGACCCGGGCCTGCACCTAGCCAGCCTGGGACCCACACTCACGCCGCTGACGCCCACGACGCAGCCGTCGCAACCTACGATCAAGTCGGACTACGGACTCACGGCGCTCTAAGCCCAGTGTAAAGTGACATATACGCTCAAGTGTGTAATGCAACGTCGACAATATGAACAGACATGTGTTGTATATTTCTAGTGTGTAAAATATTTAAATGTGAACTGTATGGTACGTGATTTATATTTTTATTATTTGGGCGGGGGATTTATGTGTCGCATAAACGGAATTGTGTTTTTCAATTTTTATACCACGAAATACTCAAAAAGAGATAGGTAGATATTATTCTACAACACATTACAGTTTTGAAAAATAACAGCAGAACACAGCTAGGAAAAAATATTTTCGACATATTTCGGTAATGAAAATATGTTATATATATAATGAAAAATGCACCACCATTCGTTCTGTGAAACATAAAAGAATAATCGAGTAACTTTATATCTTGTGAATCAATTGGATGCAAATCATTAACTAAACATTTATTTTTATTTAAAAAATGAAATTCAGCCATTACCTTCTATTTACCAAATTTATAGTTTTATTCAACTTTTGAGAATGAAAATAAACTTTGTTGTTAATTAATAATTACCTTATAATCACTTTTTCATTTATTCATTATTTTCAGTAAATTCTGCCATTATCTTCTATTTTTCAAATTCAAAGTTTTTAAATGGACTACTGAGAATGAAAATAATAGCTGTTAACATACCTATACCCATAACCCCGCAGATGTTAACTAAATTTCGAGATCGAAGAGCGAGAATTTTAAAACATCTAAGGCCTAATATAATTCATAACATCCGTGGTTTGTTCGATAGATTACCGGTTTCACGTTAATAATAAAAAATATTTTATAAAATTCTCTTGTAATTAACGTTTTCGTGATCAAGTTTGTGTGGGTTGATATAACAGCTATATTATCCAATTGTCCCACATTAGTTTTACAAATCTATACGATAATATTATTACCATACTGACTAAGTTACGCTGCTTACTTTTGTCTACGTAAACGAAAGCTAAAAAAACGGTAGTGTAAGACAAATTATGTTTTTCAAAGTATAATTAAATAATGAAAAATGACAACGATGTAGAATGGGAAAGGAAACTTTAAAAGTCTATTTGAAAAAGAATCTTAAAAACTTCTAAATATTTATATTATTTCTTATATTGATTTTACTGATTAACTTCTACCCGAATATTTTCTGTAACAATAAATCCTATCAAATTATTTGGGTTGGACATGGATTTGAATCAAACTAAAATAAAATTAACTTGGGACGCCGAACAGATGCACAAGAAACTCCTTCCAGCAACGAACGCTAAATTTGAATAGAACTTTACTATTGGTAATGTCTTTACACAGATCAGTAATAACGAAATCGGTGCTAATATGTTTGGTTTGCTGATTGCATTCGTATCTCAGTCAAATATTTTTGCTGTTATTATATTTATATTATTATAAATAGAATTTATTAAAATAATAATTTTTTTTAACACTCGCACTTCTTTGAATACTTTATAAGGAAAATATTCAATAAATAATTCAATGTTAAATGAATTTTGAATTTTTGAAATAATACATAAATTACACTTTTAAATATGTATTTTAATTGAATTGGTAAGCGAACCGTTTTGATGATAAAATAGTAAAGCGAAACTAAAAACTGAACTCAACAAGAAATCAAAAATAAAACTTCGACCGTTATATTTTCTGCTGTTATTTTTCGATGCTACGCGAAACTATTTACGACTCAGCGTGCGAATTTCCGAGCGAATTGTGTGCGATATAAGTCCCCCGTCGATCTATTTTCTTACTGCCTGATTTTGTGGATTATTAGCAGAATCTTTCGTAGTGTTAGATTAAATTCATTATTTAATAATGTTAACCACGACAAACGAATAATTGACGACATTAGATTCGCGTTTCAAGTCAATTATTGTTGCGAGTTTGTTTCCATTCATACGTTTATTGCTGTGCCATTTAATTTATTTGTTGAATACTTTACGTGCTTAATTAGCGACTTGCTTTTCACTTTACTTTGTTGTCCGATTTTTTCAACTCAGATTTGTATATGTCAGTCATGGTAGAAAACTTTATACTTGAATATTTTAAAATCAGAAACATTTATAATTCTGTCAGGTTATGTACAAATTTTGTTTTTTATTAAATAAGTTAACTATATTATGAATCACTTACAATTTTTTTTTGTTTTACTAAATATATTAAAAATAATTAAAGAATTAAAAAAATTAAAATTTTTATTTTTATAATGGATATTATAAAAAATAATTATTGACAGCGATTAAGAATTGTTTTTAATGAAAATTATTGAAATATTCAAGTATAAAGATTTCCCGTGCCATACACGATTTGTATAGAGAACCAAATGACAATTACTTTCGGAATTTCCTAATTACTTTGTAATTATTAGATATAAAACAAATATACATAAATTTGTTAGAAAATAAGACCCAGTGTGATTATATACAAGTGAGTGTTGATAACGTCTAGTTATATACTTAGTTGTACATAAAAGCATTTAAATAATAATATGGTATACTTCTATATTAAACAGAGTTTCTATTATTCATTCCTTTATTTCATTCGCATTTCACTATTTACATAAAATCCTTTAGGAAACAGGATTAAATTGCAGTATTTTTTTAGAATTATGATCAATTATGTTCTATTTTCTATAACATTCTTCGGTAAAAATTTAAATAAAAGAATATTAAAATTATTAAATCGTTTTTTCACAAGCAAGGTAAGCGTGGCAGAAGGGCGCCAAGATGTAAAATAATAATTTTATACTACAACACGGTAATAGGATATAGGTTTTAAAATTCAAAACAATGTTAGGATTAGAATATTTTAGATATTTATATATTAAAATCAGATCTTGGCGAATCGTTTGACAATATACAAAAAATATAATTTCTTGTTTTTAAAAGTGAGTTTATACTATTAATAATTAATAATATAATACTTTATGTATGTAGTAATAAAAGGGGAAGTAATTCCCAAAACCGCCAATGCCGTAGTTTTGCGTAAATGCAAAATTAAAAAAAAAATATAGCTTGAAAATTTTTAAATTTTACAATATTTTATTTATAATCTTTTTAAAAAAATTAAATACGCTGATACCAAATTTAGAAACAGAATGTAATTATCTCTTTTCGTTTCGGAGATATCAGCTTTCAAAGTTGTACCTCAAAAAAGTGGTTTTTTGAATGTATTCCAAAAATGAGTGGAGATTCAATCTAAACTGCATTACCAGTCGATTCTACGGAAAAAGTTATATAAAGAAATGTTTTGTCCACATATACTTTCTTTGGAACGATTTGGTGAAAAATAAGAACAACGAAAAAACCCAAATTTCAATTTTTCATCTCGAAACTTTTTGTCTCCAAAATTTTTCATTTTCTGAACTTAAATAGATATCGATGCGCTGATTCCAAATTTTCAAACAGAAATGAATTATCACTTCCCGTTCTTGAGATATTTAAGTTCAAAGTTACACCTAAAAAATTAGGTTTTTTAGGTATACCATTTAAATGGTTAGGTTTAAGGTTCCGGCGTCCTCACCAATCGATTCTACGGACAAAATTACATAAGTGTACCAATTTTCAGATTTTTATCTCAACAGATAGAATTTCTAGAAGGAAAAAACTGAAAATGGCTAAAAATCGAAAAAAATCTAAGGTTGCCATTTTTTCGATTTTAGCCGATTTTCGTTTTTTCGTTCTAAAAATTGTATCCGTTGGAACAAAAATCTAAAAATTGGTACACTTATGTAATTTTGCCCGTAGAATCGATTGGTGATCTTGCCGAAGTCGTAAACCTAACCCTTAAAGGGGTATACCTAAAAAACCTATTTATGTAGGTGCTGCCAAAACTCAACTTTGAGCATGAATATCTCGAGAACGGTAAGAGATAATTCAATTCGGTTTGAAAATTTGAAATCAGCACATCGATGTTTACTTAAGTCTAGAAAATGAAAAGTTTTGAAGTAAAAAAGTTCCTCGAAGAAATTTTCAAATTTAGGTTTAATACTGTTATTTGGTTTGTATCAACACTATCTATCAACAAAATCTAATGGAATGGAATATACGGTTTGATAATATTTCGGCATAAATACAAGTAAACCTTTCTTGAGATATGTGATTTCGAACGAAAAATCATTTTGAAATACTTGGTCGCCCAACTTACATGCCCCATTTTGAAATTTATAATTTTAATATTAGATGTAAGAACCTACTGCAGGGCTCAAAGGATGAAATAAACAAGTAGTAAAATTAAATTTTCTGACCTTTTTTAATACCCTGACAAACATTTATTTATAGTCTCACATCAAAATCTCAAATGTCAAAATCGGTATAATCAAATATTTTCTTTATTCACAAACCAGAATGAAAAATGTGTGTAATTTATCAAAAAGTTCAAAAGAATTCAGTCCAAGGAAACAATATTTTTTAAAGAATTATGTACAAGTGAATATAATTTTGTCCTTTCTTCGGTCGTGACCGAAAATACATTCCTGTTCAGCGAGCAGAACCCGTTGTGGTCTTTTGCAATTTGGTCGACATTCACCGGGCAGTTCAAAGAAGCAAATGGAATAATTACTTTCTAATGGACGGCTTGAAATATTCATTCTCGGAAACAAACATATCGATTGTAATTTTGCAACTAGCAACTGTTTCCCCGACGGTGGCTAAAGTGAAGCTTAGGATAATCAATCATATTCTATTGAAATGTTTTCTACTTACCACAAACTACACACTACTTTTGTCTTTAATAGGAATGTTTTATTTGCGTGATATAATGGACAGTTTAACGTATTAATGTACAATATTTCTTGAGGAAATACAGTCTTTCACAAAGCAATCATATTTCATTATTATGGATTCATATTCCGGAATTATAACATTTTTCAAATTTTCATATTATAATCATAATTTTTAACCAATTTTAATTACAGTAAATATTTTTTCTAGTATCTATAATCCATCAGGAATTTAATACAACTGCGAAATTAATGTCAACATCTAATAATATGTCTAAAAATAATAAATATTAGGTATATTATCTACATTTTGAGCTAAGAAAATTATAATTGTTATTTTTTAGAGGACCCTGTCAAAAATATGCGTATATTGGTATAATTCAAATAAACACTAAAGAAAATCAAAATTATCCTAAACTAAATTCACAGCAATCAAAATATAAATAATATCAATTAATAACAAATTTTTAAACTAAATGGTATTGAAATATAATCAAGAAAATGTATCTCAAAGTGTATCAAAATTCAAGACGAATAACATTTAAAAATGATATTGCGAGACGACATTGCTGTGAAGTTCAAACCTAATAAATAATATTTCAAAGTATTGTACTTTTTGCAGTGATATTTTATCATAGATTTTAGATTTGTGGTGCAAAGTTGTAAAAATTTCTTTTTTTGGAAAAAAAATATATGAAATTCCAGGCTTAAGTAAGATTTGGAATTTATAGGATAAATTGATCAATGTAAAATTTAATAAATGGTAATTTTTAACGGACCTTTTTTAACTACTTTACGGGTTTTTACTTTTCGGTAAAATATTGTCTACATATATGTTTTATTTTCTGGAACTCGGATACTAGAATCACCTTCAGCTGCTGGGTTACAGGCATTTAAATGTGTTGAAGTGTTCCAAAAATGATTTACTTTGAGGTGATTTTTTTAAAGAGGAAAAAGTCACATAAAAAGTTAGGCGAATAAGAAGACTGAGGTGCCACAGGAATGTTTTTACTGACCGAAATCTAATTTTTAAAATCAATGAATTAGTTAAAATCTGTTGAAGGGCAGTGTGAATCTATTATAAGTCTTCCCCAATCATTCAGTCAGTCAATCGACAATCTGAATGTACAAGATTTCAGATTCTGTTGACATTTTCATCAGTTCTTGAAGCAAAACCTGATGGCACACCGTTGTTTGAAATTGACATTACTCATTTATAGAACGCACAAGAAAAAACTGTAAAAAAATACAGCGAGGCGTCTATACTACATACACGCCTCATATATTGTAATCTTACCCAAATTTAATTATTGAAAACATACATTTAAATTTGAAATAAGTAAATACAGCTGATCAAGCTACGTTATTTAGAGAAACTCAAACACCAACTATAGTTCGAATTATACGTTTTTGTACAACAAAATTGGTATCAAACTTATAACATTTTTAATATATACATCATAATGTTCGTGTTTACGAATTTACGACTTAGCAAATACCAAAAATTCTAAACAATCCGCTTTGAAAATCACCGCAAGTCGGCATTCGAGTCATCCAGTCTATCAGCAAGCTGTCCATCCTTCCCCTGGGATTGGAAGCAATTACCCCGTGTTCTCAGCTAATCACCGCATGCCAACTAACCACCGGTCACTCCAGCCGGCTAAAGCGGCTGTAATAGCTGTAAATCCCTCAGGAGTCAATGCGGAATTTGTCAGCCACTCTTCCTCGGGGATATTTACAACCTGGTAGCGGATTACGTGGTAAAGGGTTGAAAGGAGGCTGTAAACGGCTTTGAAGATAACGCCAGCAGTTGTTGCTTGCAGGCCAGATAAAAGGATTACTAGAGAAACAGGTAACAGTTTAACAAGATTTAAAAATTTCTATGATTTGCACAAATTGGCAGGTAGGGAATGCAGAGTTTCTCTTCTGGAATTTAAAAACATGTTGAAATTGTTCAAACGGGTTGAGCTCACTTTCCAAAAGACAGAAAATATTGCCTTATTATTTTACAAAGGTAAAGTTGAAAATAATGTGGATCATAATATTCGGGTATTTAGTCAAAAAGACACTCCAAAGACACAAGTGGTGTCGAAATGCGACTGAATACCCGAATATTACGATGCTTCTATAGTCGAATATTCTTTTCCATTATCGTTAAAAATAATATGTACTAGTAGGACAACGAAATATATATTTTTAGGATATATATTTAATTATATCCATTCCTCAAATAAAATACACAAAATTGACATTATTTCCATAAACTATTTATCTAGAAGTTAATGTAATAGAAAAACATAAATGTAAATTATATCAAAAAGTTTCTGATAGTTGTGTCCTGAATTTATTTGGTTTAATCATGAGTGTTATATCAGTATAGCATTTATTATTAATAACGTGAATATTTTTTAACGTAAATCATCATGAGGATTTGTCATATCCATGCTTACGACTGGATATTTGATTGACAGCAATGTATATTTGCTTGTCTCATTTAAAATGAAACATAGGGAATGAATTTTTAATAATGAGAACACCAATAAAAAAATCTGGATGTGTAAAATTACGACTTCTAGTAGATCATTCTTAAAATTGTTGATGCATATAAAAAAAAAACAGTTTTTTTACAATACTAATTTATATAATTTTAGATTATAGAAATTGAATTCATATTTACATCCATTAAATTAAATAAAATATTTATTATCCATATAACAAAAAACACAAATATAATTTGTTCGTGCGTTATAATTGTTCATATTTGACTCTATATTTCTCACATTTAGAATTAGTTAAATAATTCGAGTTGAGTAAAATTATATACTCTCCTCATTTATAAATCAAACGTCAAAATTATTACCAAAAATAATTAATCAACCTATGAGTACCCTGCGCACAGTCAAAAAGTTTTCCAAATGATTATTTTCATATTAAAATTTCACACCTGTATTTAATTTGAGTTGCTAATAACAGCGATTGATATTAAAACAGCATTACCGGCAGATTTTAAAAAGTAAACAAGGTCTGAAAGCGATCCGAGAAGAGGCGTAATGAACTCGGAACATCCAACATCCAACCACCGCTTGCTGTAATTACGTTTTATTATAAATGATTATATTATTAGTAATTTTTCGTGTTGCTTAATTTGGTTTTTATGATTTATACCAGTTATACACGTTACCGGAAACTAAAATAAATAATGTTTAACTGACAGCTCGTAATGGAAATAAATCGAGGAGGATTTTTGATTTCTTAAACATTTAAATTATTAACGCCATGCTACATTTACGCAGGCTTTGTTGGCGTGTGCGTTTATGCGGATACGGCCGGCATTAATAACGTCTGCAGAAGAAAAGATATTTATATGTTAATTTACTTTTGCATACAACGGAATCGCAGCGCCTCTATACATTCATTTACTGGATTTAAGAAATGTTTGATTGATATCTCTGTGCAAAACATGAGAAAATGTTACGAGCCATATTAAATTATACCTGCTTTGTTATTAAGATATTATACTTGTGTTAGAACAAATTTATACTAATATATGAGAACAAAAATAATGTAATGCTTAAAGGTAAAAATTACGAAATCAATATAAGTATAGTACCTCCTGACTATGAAGAGTGTACCATATATGACAACTGACAACAATCTGTTACACAATTCATCTCCTTACAGTCTATATAGAAGAGGAATGTTTGACTTTTTGAAACCGAATAATTTTTTTTGTAGTTTTAGAACATAGATTATTTTTTTTCTTTATTCTTAAAAGTTAACCTAGATTATTTGTAGTCCAAAAAGTAGTCCATCTCACCCCCACTTACTCTAATGCAACCCTTATATATCTACAGATAGTACATGGATGATAAAAATAAAAGTACCTATATACATGATAATCGTAAACCAGGTGTTACTGGTTTAAAACACTCCAGGGCATTAATATGTATACACATATGTAGGTCTATCATTTCATAGTATCCCCATCATTCGACTGCACATAACCTTAGTAATAGTACAGTCTTTATACTTTACTGAAAATAACTTAAAAAAGTCATACACGTGTACTAAACATAAACACAAATGTAATTATAGTTAATCTACTAATATGTACTTTCTATTGTGTCTATACATTTTCATTAAAAATATTTTATAAATCAATAATGCAATTTGTAAATAATTGATCATATTCGTGTAATTGAACTTTGATTGAGATATTATGTAGGTATATTAATGTTCATAAAATATAAAATAAGTATATTAACAATAGAACATATCGAGTATTTCATAAAATGCCTTAATTACCATTACTTGTACCTAAAGCGACCTAAACTACACTATTTCATATGGTGAAACAAGGGGAAGTTTAGCTTACATGTAGAAAAATAATTAAAATTTAATCTTCGCATAAATAAAAAAGAAAAATATCCCTTGTAATTAATTTCGTGATTCAGTAATTAACACCCTGTATATTATCCTGTAATTAATCAATTAAATATGTTTGAATGTATGTTGTACCTATATACTAAACAAACACATTCATAACATAAAATGACTTGGCAGATTTTCAGATACTCTTATTTTTATACAGGCTAAAAATGCATATCATGATTTGCTAAATTATTTTCATAAAGCAAAGAAAGTAAAAAGCTCATACTTTTACTAGAAAATTTTAATTTATACATTCCATTTTTAGACATACCTAGGTATATATATTATATATTTCTATACATAGTCAAACAGTATTATAGGTAATGCCACAAAAAACTCTGTCTTGAATATTTAAGTCAAGTTTTGGATTCTTTATAATTCTTTATTATATATATATATTTATATATTGTGAGAGTACAATTTTACTTCTACAAAGAATATTTTTAATTTGTCAAATAATTTGTTTTATATGTGAGAATCATTTAAAATAGCTATTCTTTGATAAAAGGACTTCCTACAATTCCTTTCTTCCTCATGTCACCTTCATCCTTAAACTTCATTTGGAGTTATCACATTTTATTTATTTTAGTTTTTCTCATAACATTCGTAAGAATATTAAGCAGACATTATCTGACAGATGCAACAATTACCTTCTGAATAATAACATAAATGATGCATTATTTTTCTTTCATACCTATTAATATGATAAATATTCCATGTCCTCAATAACATACTATATAGTACCTATGTAAAAATTATGTACAAATTTCCAGTAATATATAAAATCCGTAATTAATACTTGTAATAACGGCTGCCTTCAAAGCTACATCAAAACTATATCTACCATGTTCATATAAAATATATATTATAATTGGCTATGTGGACGATAAGTACTCGTAATAACAATAATAACCTTTAAAAGAAGTATTAGTTTTTGTCCAGAATACTCATTTTTCTTAAATCAAGTTTCATAGAAGTGTTCATTGTTAAAATTAACTAAACAGCTTTGTACGAATCTGACTTAATTTAATTTTTTGTATTAATATAAAAACATTTTCATATTGAATTAATTTACTTCCATTCAGCTTAAATAATATATTTCGTACTTTCTCCGTAATAACATAAATTAAAAATCTGATGTGGCCAGCACATAACATCTCGTCCGCCCTCTTTATTAATATTTTTGTTTTGAATATCTGTGCGTTGGATGCTGATACGGTAAAAGTAATTATTAAATTATTAAAATAATTGGTACTTACAGTATTAGTACTATTCCTTTTAGAGTATTTGATACTTATTTTCCCTGTCAAATATAGTAATATTCACTGTTAAATGTAAAACATTTATTTCCATAGGTAAACAGATAAACCGCAATTGTAATAAATTTACCGAATTATTAATTGCTTGTAATAAATCGGTCTAGGTAGAAACAAATTTGAATTATAGATTATTATTTACAAAAATTTTAATATATTCATAATTAAGATATATCAGAGAAACTCTTCAGATCTTCATGAAAACACCAATTCCGGTTGTATCATTAACATCAAAATCAGATCAGATCTAATGTAAAGTGACATAAGGTTGTATCCAAAACTTAAACTTGTTTTATTCACTAGTATTTGAGAATTCGTTACGACAACATCCATCCATCCACACACACGAATCAAAACGTGCTTATCCATTGAAAACTAACTATCCAATTTTTAGCATGATTCCAATACTCTTACAGAGTAGCGAGATGTAAAAACATGACACGATGAGAATAGACATAGAAATTGACACTGTAAATAGTGGAATATTGGAATAGTTTCTCACATAATGAGGCTCCGGCTGCACGACTTCAACTTTTTTTTCATTAGTATTTGAATATTCGTTACTACAATTTCCATCCATTCACACACACGGACAAACATAGTAAAATTATTAAAATCTGTTCTAGGAATTTCAAAACGTGCTTTTCCCCTAAAAACTCACTATCCGATTTATACCACAATTGCAATACTCTTACTAACTAGCGACAACTAAACCTACAAAAAGATGCGAATAGACGCAGAAATTGGCACTGTAAATATTGAAACATAGGAATAGTTTCCCACATAATGAACCGCTCGCATTGCCAGCCCTCCATCCACCATGCCTGCCGTTCTCATCTAATTGTAAATGAGCCGCTGGAGCCATGTTGTTCCCCGGTGCCTGGCCGGGACCCTAGCCGAGGGGACGACCACGCTCCGCTGCACTATTTTTACACAACAAGGTCGACGCAATCTAAAATGGCGCTGCACCTAAACAATGGGCCGATGGATGCGAGTTTTTGTGTGAGGTTAAGGTTGGGAGAAGTCATTAAGATTGGCTTTTTGTGGAATTTTCAACTGGGATTTTTAGCGAATTCGAAGTTGGAGGCTTGAGGTATGGGTAACGGTTGTCGATTATATGGCGGCGATCAAATTATTTCTCTTGTTTTCATATTTTTTGTACAGAAATTTACAATGTAGTGAACTTTTAAAATTATTATAATTATGTTTAAATATAATACGAAGAATGTAATATAAACTATACTTAAGTAAATTACCATGTTTCAAAAATACTCTGTTGTTCTATTATTAAACCCAAGTCTTTAAATGACTAACAAAATCCTAATAATTTATTTTAACCTTTTATGTTCTATATTCAAATTAACAAAAATTCATGTATTCATGCAAGAAATAGGAATACGAATAGTGAACAATTGCAGTCGAAATTATTAATTTATCACAAAATAAAATTTATATAACAATTATAATTATGGTGTGGATTAATACCAAGGATTCAAATCTAAACTTTATAGAGTCTTGTCTTGTCTTGTCTAAATTATCAAGACAAGACTGGTAAAAGTTTTGAAATTTCAAGACAAGACAAAATTCTTTTATTTTAGATTAAGATGAGTAAATGCTAGACAATTTTCAAGACTCTACATTAATTGAAAATTTAAAATTTTCGAAATATAAATATATCATGCGAAGCTTGTTCCATCCGAGCTGAAAGAGTGATTATAAAATAGAAAAAGAACGCTGCCAAAGAATTATATGTCCTTGTCTAAAGCATATATAGCGTATGTGCACGTTAATATAGAGTCATGAAACATTCAACAGTCTTGATATCTAGACAAGACTTTTTAATCTACACTTGGACTTTTTAATCTAGGCTTCCTTGTCTTGATATTTCCTGACAAAACAAAATTTTGCAAAATCTTGTTTTGTGTTGTCTAGACGGCAACAGTAATTTTGGTTGTAAATTTTAATTTATGCATTCCGAAGCATTAATTGATTTTTATACCTTCGGATTACTAATAAAACCTTGTAAGGTTTCAATACAAAAAAAAATAATATTGTTATGAAATTGTTATGAGAAACAAAATGTTTTGTCTATACGTGGTTGCCCATTTGCTATTAAATGAGTAAGTGTGGGTTTTCTACATACAGTATTAGATACCAATGCATTTCTGCAATGGGAAAAACAAATTGAAGTTATGTAACAGGATATGAAATGTAATTGATATAAAAATATCAAAACATGGGTACGAACTTAGCTACAAAGTAGTACTGATAACATGTGGGTGGATAACAAAGGAATTATATGTAGGAAAATTAATAACACATCACAATCGGTTCTCATAGTATGCTATACTTGACATTTATTCCGTCAATAATTAAATCATATTAGTAAGAATAACACTCTACTTCACTGAATTCAAATTTTATTCAAACATTAATTTTGAATAGTTTAAAAATCTAAGATTTGATTCGTAGAGGCATAAATTAACAAAGAAAATACCGTTGTGTTAGAATAATTCAAGACAATGTTGGCTTGATTTAAATTAAGTGATTTTGTTATTTATCATATAGTAGTGATATTTCTTCCATAGTTTATTATTTCATGATCTATATCAAATTAATAAATTAGTTATTATAAAGAACCACAGGACAAATGCAAAAAAAAGCTCATCGTAGCTTTATAATTCTCAGGCCACAGTACCACAAATCTTACCTATATTAAAATGGATGTTTAATTGAATTCAATAAAATTTGAGAAATAAGTATTTCTATTCCCGTCATAACATTGAAACAGATTTTAAAACGATGTTTCAAAAATATTTTCACACTATATTTATCAAATAGAAACTATACAGATAAATTGTACCTACTAAAATACGATACTAATTAAAATAAATAAATAATTATAAAAATACATATTTTAAAATTATTTAAATTAACTGAAAAACTATGTGGAATGACAAACACTTATTTTTTCTGTGGTGGTACCTTGGAAGTGTAAACCTAAATACCTCTTTAACATAATTAATAGAAATAGTGACCGTATCTACCTGATATTGATAAATGAAGTTTGTCACTGTTCGTTTCTAATGGAACGAATGCAGCATGAAAGCAGATGCGGAGCCTCGGTCGAGAGTTTTTAACTTCTCTTTGAGTTCCGCGCCGACCAATTACCAGACTGTGCGGCTAAAAAACTCAAGTCCCGAAACACGCCCTAGCGGCCCGGCGAACCTGGCAGAAAGAAACCAACACGACGCAAGGCCAGGTTGCACGGGAAAAAATGGGCGCTTTTTACACAAAATACTCGCACACCATTAATTTCAAATAAAAGGATGTTAGACCCGGAGGTTTATCCAACATTTTCAATTCATTTCATTTTAATTTCGATGAAAACGAACAAACACAGTTTGTAATATTATTGCTCTTTTAAAGTAATAAACAAAAATAACTAATGAAAACAATAATAAAATTGTTTTCAACTGATTCAGAAGGCACCAAATTGTATTTCAGAATGCTTAAAATCTAAAATATCTAAGTCAATTTTGAATTACATTTGATGTTTTCTGAACAAATCTGAATTACATTTGATAATTTCTGAATTGAACTGATTAATCTCATTTACATTTATTCTTTTCCCAATTATAATTGAACCAAATATGAATCTGGAATATTTTAATTGATCTAAATTTAAAGGTGACCAATAAAAAGAATCTAGATGTGTAAAATCCAGTGGTATGGCAGACCATTCTACTATTTTTCAATTTCCTCTAAAGTTATTAACGATTCTCGTTGTTGCAGTTGGTATAACCAAAAAAGCAAATTTCACATTTCCCTATGTTTCATTTAAAATGAGACAAGCAAATGCATTGCTTTCAATTAAATATGAAGTCGTAACAATGGATATAATAAATCCCATGTTTCACGTTAAAAAATACTCACTTCTGGTTTAAACCATAACATAACAATAAAGGAATAATAATTTCTAAGTAATTTTGTTTAAAATAATAATATAATACATTCGGTTTTATTTAATTTACAATTTTAAGGTTGAAAAATACAGTGTAAAAATTAATTACATCTGACAATTGGTTTCCCACATTTTATACTTCCATGTAGTTTTATTTCGAAATCTTAATTAGTTGGTTTTCTTTCAGTAAAGAAAAGTATTGAAATTTCATAAAATTGTACACTTCTACTTTTCATTAATTACGTATTCTAATAAAATAAGTTTTACAGACTGCAGTAATAACTAAATAATTATACTTATTGTATTTTCCTTTCCAGGAAAAGAGCAAATCATTAGAGAATGACATACCTTTCTTGAAAGTAAATTTTTGTGCATTCCTTAACAATGTCATGGTATCTTTTACACGCGTCATCGTCATGGTATAATGTTGATGTTTCTTGAGGTCAGTAGTACGTAAATTTTAGCTGAATCATTTCGTTACAAAAGCAATAGAAATAGCATTAACAACTGGTCAGTACAATCTTACTTGCAGCTATTATTAGACTGGTAATTTTGCTGTGTAAAAGCACTCATACAGATAGCGGATAATTTTTAAATTGTTCATTAAATTAACAGTGATACGTGAAAAGTCATAAAATGTTTATACTAAATTGGGAGGTAATACTTTCATTATCGTATCAGTAAATGGTATACAGATATACAGAACAGTAATAGTCCAATAAAAAATACTAGTACGTAATATTTATTTAATATAATATTTTTTATACTTTGCGTTAACAATTGCTGTATTGTTATATCGAAAACGGTTTAATAATATCGAATATTGTAAAACTGGTTTTGGTAATTTTTTTGTTGTAAAGTTTGTACTTCTAAGTAGTGCGCCCCACGGCAAATGTGTAATAGGTGACCTCAAATATTTTAGAATGATCTTAATACAATTTGGAATTATTATAAATATGAAAATCAAATAAACAAAACTAATTTAAAGGTACGTATATTAAAATTTTCTAGTCTTGACATATAGATTTAATTTTTTTCACTATTATACATGAATTATAACAGTTGCTAATATCCAAATTCATTCAATAGGGTTACCATATTTTACATAAGTTCCTAGATTTCACTTAATTAATTTTTTTAATTTAAATTTTTGAGGATTTTATAAAAGAAGTGAGGCAAAGTATAAAAACTAGTATATATACACGTCCCCAATAAAAAGAATCTAGATGTGTAAGATCGAGAGATCTTGCAGACCATTTTACTATTCTACCATTTCCTCTACAGTTATTAACGATTCTTAAAATTGTTGTTATACTTGGTGAAGGTCTGTCAGAAAATTTTATAACCCAAAGGTAAAAGTCAAATTCGTTCCTATGTTTCATTATAAACGAGGCAAGCAAAAATACATTGTTGTCAATCATATATCAGATCCTAAGCATAGATGTGATAAATCCCATATTTCACGTTAAAAATTCTTCCGGTATTACTTATGATGATAAGCCGTGATGAAAATCGGTCCAGTAAGTGTAAGTCTCATTTTCATTTTCTCAACAACGAAAGTAGAAAAAAATTGTGTTTCGAGCAACATAGAAAGATAGGTAAATGAATTTTGCTCATAAAAGAACCTGTGCTGAAGCTCAACTAATAGCATCACATCTCACAAATCCTGGCAGACCCCCTGAGTAATTTGAACCCCTGCCTCTCCCACACCTTGTGATTAACTTTTAATAGTGAAACTGGCGTCTTTAATATTTCCCGGAATAATTGAATTCCTTCTCCGACGCATCGGATGCAGCAGATGCGTCCGCGAGATTGAGATGTATATTAGGTTGTAATTACATTAGCTCCAGCGACCACTGAGACAGTTTAAATGATGATTAATAGAAAAACGGTGACGCCCATTCTAACGCGGCTCGCGGTTGTCACGCCGTGTGTTTGTCGCGCAGAATGTGATTAGCTTCTGACTGAATTATTCACGACCGGCGCTCTCTCTCCAATCCTCATTTTTTAGATTGAATATTTCGAGACGTTTTTGTAATTAGGAAATTGTTGTTTCCGTGTATGGCATTTTAGCTAATGTACATTTTGAAATTTATCAAAAATTTTGGAGTAATTAAATGAGAACATTAAATGAGATGGTTATTTATCAAAGAGATAGCATCTTATTCGCGAGTTCTTTGAGTAATTAAATATATTAAATTTTGATATACATAACTGTACGAATTTTTAATGGTTGTCAAAGTTGATACGCGTGAATTTCAAAACATAACTTTTATAAATTACTTTAACAAACCCGTGTACCTATTCACTAGAAAAATAAGGGTTTCAACAGAAAAATCAATAAGCACTATGTATAAAAAATATAATCTTATTTAGTTATTTTACTGCTGATATATGTATATACTAAGGTTTCATCAAGTCAAGTAGCTTGACGTTTTTGTGAGTTACTTGAGTTGACTTGAAAATCAAACTTTTTTTAAATTCACAACTTAACTTGACTAGACTTGATTTTGTATCTTAGCCACTTGACTTGATATCAAGCAAATTCAAGCTACTTGATATTACTTGATAAGCAGATTGCATTTTAAATTTATTATTTGTTATTTCCTGAGGTTACGTTTCTTTGGCCCTAATAAAAACTATGAAATATTTTATGTCTTTAATTAATTGTTATGTCCAAATATATAAGATAAGTAATAAACACAATAAAGATTATGATCATGCTGCTACACTACTGATTTAGCAAAGGAACTGCTTGTTTTGCAGTGCCGAACTACGCTTCTCATTTAAGCGCGCTTCGATATAAGCTATCTTGTTATTTAATACTGCACTACAGTGCTGCTTCATCGCTTTGCTTAGTACTGCAAGATGTATTTTTATAATATCTTATACAAAAAAATAATTAAAAAACAATATACAACAGTTCATGATAAAATTAATTATTTGCTGCAGTTTTGTGTAGGCATATTCGATACAAATAAATATTATTCCCATTTTAATCACATTTTCGTCTGAAACAACTATTAAATCATTACAACCATATTACAATCAAATTTGTAAAAGATATTAATGTATATATTTTTTTCCATTTGTAATAGAGAACTTAATCACAGTGTTTCCTTTTGAAACTGGATATTATCAACAATTACAATTTATATTTTAATGCATATTAGACTGCTGGCATTTAAATTTTAAATTATTTATGATGTTTATTCAACTTCTATAAAAATATACCTATGACATTTATACAATAATATATTTAATACGGAACGTTTATAGCCAAATAAAATATTCATTTCACAAATATAATGCAGATTAGTAACATAAAAACACAATACAAAGAAAATCACCCTCTTTAAATATGCTGGCATTGTTTCAAATAATAATCATTATCCCAAATAGCAATTGAAATAACATTTATTAGTTTTCACATTTAAACGACATTGCCACGAAATAATATAAAGAATAAATGGCAGATAATTTAAAGCAGTCGGCGTAATCTCAGTTGGTCATGCGAAGTGCCTAGTAACGCCAAATACAAACTTTCAGCCATAGGCGATTCTGTAACAATGGAGCGAAGGAAGCCAATCGCGTATGCAGCAATCGATAGGAATATGTCATGTGATTGCACTACACTGCACTCGCATTAGACCACGTATAAAAAATTTAAATTCATGGAAGCCATTGCCGCTACGCAAATGGAGACACGCATTTTCCATTCCATTTTATAGATTGTGTGCACTGCACAAGAAAAGAAACATTAAGGGTAATATGTTTTTCTTTTTATTTTCAAACTCATGTTTTCACTAATTATTATTGTTTACTAGTACTTATTAGATTATGTATTTTATGTAATTCGTTTTTATATAAATGCTTTCTTGTGTTGCACAAAACAAGTCTAATTAATTATAAGTTAACTATATTGTCGATTTACTCAACTGCATTTAAATTTTACTTATTATTTCGAACAAATATATCTAATTCACATTAAATAATTCTTAGGTTTCTTGTTCTACCTTGTACTATTTCTACTTTAATTTTTTTTATAATTATTTTTAAATGCAAAATTTGATATTTGAGTGCAATAAAAAAAGTGAATTATATATCTAAAGGGAGGAATTGCTGGCTTTCAGTCAATAAAACGATTACTTCACATCGACGTTTCGATCCTACCCGGGATCACCTCAGGATTTAAAATTGTTGTATTTAACTTTTAATTTGATATAGGTACATTATTCTATATTCACTCTTTGTCATACAATTATAGCATCAATTACAAAATTTATGTTCGCTATAATAAAAAATTTGTTTTGCTGAGTGGAAATTTATATGTAGGTTCACTTCGAGAACAATAAGGATAATGAGCAAAATATTTTTTATTAACTTCGAAGAAATATATTTAGTTTGTCTTTTTTTTATCAAAATAAATCAATGAACCCAGACGTTACGGTTCGAATCCTGATGAGACATTGTTGTCAACTTTCAGTTAGTGAGACAAATTGACAACTTAGGTACTGAATAATCCCATATACTTACATTTAAGAAAACAAAATTATTATTTAATCCGAACATTTATCTTATAAAACCAAGTCCCGAAAATCTGCATCTCAAGTGACTTCATTTGACTATATATTACCTTTAGTTGAGCAGTCGTTAATTAGATGGAAAAAATCTTCAATGAAATCAAAATTACATCTAGTTCGCTAAGTTAATTTTTAGTAATATTTTATTATTTTTGCGGATAAACATTGAAAATATTGGAAAACTGATAAATTTGTACCGGAATCTTTCTAGTAATAAATAATATTTTATATAAAAGATGAATGTGTTTTGTAATTTCAACGATAAATATGCAGTTTTCATATTTGGTGTTGGACAGGTATGTCATATATGGCATGTTGATTTGTGCAATAAGATGAGTCTATCAGTAATTATTTGTGATGTTGCGATGTTATTAACGGAATATATTCCCTGTTATAATGTTCCCGCTATTCAATTTTTCAATAGGTTTGGTTCGGTTGTAGAAGACTTATGCGGTGTTCCTTGTTTTTCGATGCTGTGTAATTTGTTATATCTGTTTCATTATCGGCGTTGTGTATAGCGGGGCTGATCATGTTGTTGCTGGAGAAATCTTAAAAGACTCCAGGACCGAATCAGCGGGGGTTCGGCAAATTGAAAACATGATCTCATCTCGGCTGGAGCTGAGACGGAGAGACCGCAACGTGCCTGGCTTTCCAATCACTCATTATCGACAGGAATCCTTGCTTTCAGATACACACCACACTTTTATATTAAACATCACTCTCTTATAAACAAACTAACTAAAATAACTAATACTATTCAGCTAGTGTGAATGTTCTAATTATAATATCTAATTACTTATAATTGCGAATATACTATTTTCATCTCCATCAACAATGCGTAAGAAATGAAAAGTTTACTTCATCGCAATAACCATCTTTAAAATTATAATAACTTCGAAAAGTTTAGATACATTAATAATTATTATTATTATATTATATTATTACGAATAAAAGTGATCCTAGACATTTTACAACATGATTCTTAGTGTACCTCTACTCTTATTTATACTATATTTATTGTAACGTTTATTTAATTGAGTGAAGTGTAAAAATAATTGAAATACGATACGATAATGAATAAAATCGTAACGAAAACAGCCAATCTTATGTATAATTTTATATTAATCAAGCATTTCTGTCAGTTTTTTACAGATTTACAGATTTGCTCAGAGTAAGCCTATAAATTTAATGAACGAATAATAAATTATAAAAAAATATATAAACCCTAATTAAAAATTAATAATTATTTATAAAGAATTAAACACTAAAAATATTTATTTAAACACTTAATTCTACGCACTATTTATTTACACGATATTTATATCACCCACTATTAATATTCACCATTTGTATTACTTTCTGTCTTTTCTGCTTGGATTTATATACCCGACCAATTAAGCTCTCGAATATTCTGCGCCAGTACAATAGAAGGGTGATTAAACGCGTCTTGACCTGGCAGTCGCTACATTGTAATAGTTTTGATTTTTTTTACATAAAACTTTATTTTTGTTAATTTTTTTAACATCTACATTTGTAAATTTTTGTAGCTTGAAAGCTAAATAAAAAGCCTAGTGACGTTAAATAATTAATTTAACTTATAGAAAACCAATAATGTTTACTTACGATGATAACATAATTAAAACATAAATATTTAAATAAATTTTTGGTATAATTTTTGTAGTTTGTTCTAAATTTATCAGGAGTTACAGTTTTCACAAATTAATTATTATTACTGTTTACAGTTAAATGTACTGATGATTTTGTTGCAGTATGATATTTCAAAGAAAATAATATTCAAAATTTAAATTATTTTTATATATATTTATATTATCATTACAATTTTATAAGTGATACTAATAAAAATAAAAATTCCCAGTTGTACTGAAATGAGGATAATTAGAATATGATAAAAAAATAATTTATACATATTTTATGTTTTTGTGGCATATGCTAATATGGTTTAATAGGCACTGTTTACTGTACAGAATTTTAATATATAATTTGGATAACATAAACATAATAGCATGTGATGATGAGTCTATCGTGAATTACTAATGATCCTCGTAATGCAAATTTAAATGTTATTAATTATGTTAACTATATGTTTCATTTATCTTTTGTAAAGCTCAGGCTACCACATTTCAACACTAAATAATTAAGTATACGTAAATAATTTATATTACACGTCTCAATTTACAACACTCGTTGATGTTATAAATGTATTGGTCACCATGACATATGTTATCATAATCAACATTAAATATGTAAATTTTATTAATTTTTAATATGGTAATAATTATGCAGGCACAGATAAATAGAGAGACGAGAACAATTTTACATACAAAGCTTCGAGAGGAGAAAATAAAATCGAGATTCTCGAACTTCAACATTTACATCGAGATTTCTCGAGGTTTTAAAATTATTTTTTTAAACGTCATAAATGTAACATCTTTTCTGGTTTGATTTACTATATAGTACGTAACAACAAATTTAAGTAGAGCAGATAATTATATTGTATATTTCTTTAAATATATATTTTCTTTCTAATTTACTAAAAGAGTGTTCAATTTTCCTACATTTAGGGCATTTTCCCTAGGTATGGAAACACTACGCACAGATGGTGACTTTGAGGATTCGAGAAATCTCGGCGAGATTCGAGACCGAGACAAAATCATAATATTCGAGACGAGAAATAAACATCACGAGATAGAATATTTCACATTTAAAATGAGACGATAATTTGTAGTATACTTTTCTATAATACTGTATCGTTGGTAGCACTAACTGGTTTCGTACATGTTTTTCATTTGTTAACAGAAATCGTGTAATAATGCAAATTTATTTTAATTTCCTTTGCACTTTTTCATACGATTTGGTTTGTTTCACACACGATTTCATTAATTACATATTTCACGTCCAATAACTTGCATATTAATGTATTCATTATAGGATGAGAGTAGATGAAAAAAATATCCTCTCTTTGATTTCTTTAATAAATTTTTGTCACCTATTATTTTCAATATTCGAGTCCTAGCCCTACAAATAGTTTCTGATTCCTTTAAGCATTTACTATCACTAATTGGTGTCGTACTACATGTTTTTCATTTGTTAACAGAAATCGTGCAATAATGAAAATTTCTTTTAATTTACATTGTTCTTTTCTAAACGATTGATTTGTTTCACACACGATTTCATTAATTACATATTTCACGTCCAATAACTTGCATATTAATGTGTTCATTATAGGGTGAGAGTAGATAAAAAGTTTTTTCCTCTTTATGATTTCCTTAATAAAATTTCGTCTTCTATTATTTTCAATATTCAATTCCTACCCTTATAAACAGTTTCTGATTCCTTTAAGCCTGTACTGCTCACTATTCCCCTCTACCGGACATAGAAGAAGGCCTTCCTGAGCATTGGCAGGCAATCAGCGGTAGACAGCCGACGGCCGCGGAATTCTAATCGTCGTCCCCGTCTGGGAGGTAATCACAGGAGGACGGACCCCACGTTTCCTGGAACGGCGGGCTGGAAATTATATCCACCTCAAAATATGGTGATTTTGCTTTCCGGTGGGTAGGCTTAGGTTAGCACTTGTGTTTTTAACCTGCAATGGTGGTGGTCAATGTAAAAAGTTTATTATAGTCCACGATATAATTATTATATGCAATAGACAGAAAAAGGTTAATAATATAAAAATAATAAAATAACCTATAGTTTCAAAATTGATATTTTTGATATTGTTGAAAATGGGAATTTACCATCATTTGTCCGACAAATTTTATATCTTTTTTACAAAACTAATGACAAATTCTAGATTATAGTGACAATGATATAAATAGAACCGAAAACTATAAAAAGTACCTACAAAGTTTTTGTTTCCAATTTTGAAGTGATGTCGAAAAGTATATAAAATTGATACCTATATTTATGTAAGGCTATAATAATTTAATATTTTTTTTATACAATACAAGGATCAATTTATGGACCCCACATAAAACCTACCACGTATAACTGTTAGCCGGAAATTATATAACAGTAATTACTTGTCCTTGCTTTGCATGGTTTCGCGATTGACTACATCGAATTTTATAATTTAGAATGATATGTATAATGTTTTATAATAAGTAATCATTATATTGGAAAGATGTTTTTTTCACCATGTAAAACAAAATGTTATTGAAATTGAGCTTGTAATGAAACAAAGTTTCAAATTCAATTGAGAACTTTGCTATTTGTATTCACCTTCAAAAAGAATTATAAAATAACCTATTTTCTTTTACTGAAAACTCAATTGTTTACTACTTATATTTATGTGTTTCAGATTATTATTGTATTAATAAAACATAAAACATTTTATTTTTATTTAAATATGAAAAAGTAATTTCTGTTTGTAAAATTATCACAGAGAATATCGAAGTATTCATGTATGCTATATTGAGGGTATGTACTATACATACATTCGATTTGTAAATAAAGACTTAAATTTTAAGAATATTTATTTAAACAACTAATTTATATTTGCATGATATTTATATCACCAACTATTTATGTTCACCATTTATATTAATATCAGACTGTCTTCACGGTCTTTTCTGCTTGGTTTTTATACCCGAGCAATTAAATTCTCGAATATTCTGGCAGCTTAGATGCGTTAATACAATAGAAGGGTGATTAAACGCGTCTCGACCTGGCAATCGCTTTTTTTTTTCGGTTTCTTTTTAACTAAGGAAGCCATGTTGTTACAAATTGGTTATCTGCAGATTCTGTTATTTGTAAATTTTTAATTTCTTAGATAAATTTTAGGTGTATTATTAAGTTTGTATGACCGCAGTGCCTGTAGCTGTGAACCATTGAAGAAAATAAAACTTAAAACTTTGTGCTTAATTCAATAAAACCTTAGATCTGCCAGTGCATTAAGAAGCGACTACAAGTACATTTTTTAACAAAAATAAAAATCCTAATCCCTTCTTTATTTAAGAACAGTAAGCAGTAGGTAAAAACAATATTATGTACTCAAATTAAAACAATTTCTTTCCTCAAAATTCCCTCCCGTATAATAAAGCAATGTCATTGTCGCCGCTTCCATTTTTTCATCCTCTCGTAACAATCAGCACTTGATCCCGTAATCCAGTGCAGTAGCCGGGCGCAGGTGTTGAAGTGTGGATTAGCCTCGGCTCGCGGTGGTCAGCGCAGAGGGAGCCCCGGTCACTCATCAGCCTCGCCGAGGGAGGATCACGTGATGAGAGCTGCGAGGGACGCCGAGGATTGGCCTTTCAATTAGCCCTTCCAAGTGGAGAAAGTAATACGAGCAGGCCTAGACAATTATAGCGAAAGAGGGTGGAATTACTTATTAGTTACGTTGTTTCATAATTCATAAATAGATTTTTGTTTTAATATTTTATATGTTTTATTCTTCTTCTCGTGGTATGGAATTGGTTGAAGGGACTGTACTATATTTCATATCTCACAATCAGGATACTTCGTATAATTTCGTTGTGCTTACCAGCATGACCGTTGTCGCTGCTCACTTCAATTTTTTTTATAAAATTATTTCACCCACGTCGTTTTCATCCAATCAGTATGCTTCATTTGATGGCAGTTCCCAGTTTTCTAGTGAAAAATTTGATAAACTCCCAGTAGCAATCGCTAAGTTTATTTTGTTGATTTGTAAATTTTATGTTTGAACTGTTGTCATTTGTGAAATAATCAAGCGAATATAATTCGAGCTATGAATTTAATAGGTAAAATTTACTCATAATTTCTGCGCAGTAACGACAACTTGGGTCAAAAATGATCTAAATCACTTTTGACACTCGTGTTTGTATGTTACTGTGCAAAATTTTTTCCCATAAACTTATGGCTCTTGTTAAATAATTATGATAAATCTCTGGTGGTCTTTACTGATATGAAGTAAAACACCCACTATACTTTTGTCTTGATTTATATTCAAACTGCTTGGAATTCAATTCGTTTGATTTGTGGCAGTTAGTGGCTTAGCTTTTGATAAGAAAATATAGTTCGTATGAAGTGTGTACATTTTTACAAAGATGCTAAAATCAAGAACATTGTCTTTATTTGCATGTTGGCACTTCAATGAATGGTACAGTACAGCGGATCTTTTTTCTTGTCCCGGAACCCTAATTTTAAATTTAAGATAAGATAATATTGTACTTGATTTTAATTTGAAGATATTGGAAGACATCATCAAAAATCACGAAATAATATAAAATTACTATCTTTGTAAAAGATATATGTACGCAATAATAATAAAATTAGATGCTGTTATTTTAGTAAATACAATCATTGTAGAATGATGAACTGAGCAACAAGACAACAGTTTTTCTGGTAACGCCAAGAGTAAAATATTTTCTTTGTATTAATTATTTCAAATATTATTACTGTCATTTAGGATAAGAGATTAGAACCGTTAGTACAGCAGATTAATTTTAAAGACTTTTCTATAACAATTCCCATTTCCCGTGCACGTTGTGTTCCCCATCAATAGTCTTAGACACGGGGAAAGTGCGCCACGTTGGTGTGTTCGTCAGTGGTGAGGCGCGAACACAGATAACCGTGTTGACATAGCAATTATACGTCAGCGAACAAATGGAGTGCCGAGAGACGCAGCTCCGTCTGCGGCTCGGATATACACGTCACGCGATGATGTACGAAATACATCAGCATTCGCTCCATTGTAGTGTGGGCGACAGCGAGTATGTGTGAATGTCTCAAGGTGTCGCACTGCTACATTCCTAATCACCGCGCTAATTAAATTACCACCATGTTGCTGATACTTATCTTTCTTAGTTTACTCTTATTCTATATGAAGAAGAAGAAGAAGAAGAAAATACTAAACATTTCCTCTTTGAAAAATATACATATATTTAGTGCATGTAACCGGTTAACAAACACCGATAACCGATATTTTGAGCAAAATTTACAAACTTCAACCATAACTTTAACCAAAATTTTTAGGGCCTAAAATACCGGTAACCGTTAACCAAAATGAAAAACTAGTTCTAGCTAACATTATCTTTATTTCAATAATATAATTTAGGGCGAAAACATTTATATATATTTTTTATATCTATTATATGTGTATTTCAATATGACTATATGGGTCATAACAGTTTCTGCAATTTACACTTTATTGAAGAGTTATAAAAATAAGTAGTCTCTGTTAGCTTTAGGCATCAAGTTTACAATTGAATAATGACTTACATTTCTCTGAATGTATTAAAGATATTATTGTGAATATCCGTGTATGATTTTGTATGCAGTATTGGTCCATAATATTATTTTTTAATTATTTTTTTATTAATCAATATAATAACCGTTTTAAACCGGTTTCCAATTTTTAAAAACCGGTTTTCGAACTATACCCTTTATTTTTATAACGCTATCAATAATTTATGTATGTAGTAACTACCGGGGAAAGAGTTTCCAAAACCGCTGATGCAATATTTTTCCGTAAACTAGAAAATATTTGAAAATATCGAAATTTTAGCTAGGAAATTTTCAAATTTTATAAAATTTTGTTGGAAATATTTTTTGAAGAATTAGTTACGCTAATACCAAATTTATAAACAGAATTTTATTATCTTTTTTCGTTTCGGAGATATAAGCTTATAAAGTTGTACATCAAAAAAGTGTGTTTTTTTAGTATATTCCAAAAACGAGTGGAGATACAATCTAAACTACATTACTATTAGATTCTACGGAAAAAGTTATGTAAAGAAATGTTTTGTCCACATATACGTTCCTTGGAACGATTTGGTGAAAAATAAGAAAAACGAAAAAACCTAAATTTAAATTTTTCAATTTATAACTTTTTGTCTTCAAATTTTTTTATAATTTGGGCTTAAGTAGATATGGATATGCTGATTTCAAATTTTCAAACAGAATTTAATTATCTCTTCCCGTTCTCGAGATATTTCAGTTCAAAGTTATACCTAAAAAATCAGGTTTTTTAGGTATATACCTTAGATGGTTAGGTTTAAGATTTCGGTGACCTCACCATTCGATTCTACGGGCAAAATTACATAAGTGTACCAATTTTCAGATTTTTATCTCGACGGATAGAATTTCTAGAAAGAAAAAACTAAAAATGGCCAAAAAACGAAAAAATCGCAAGGGGTTCATCAGGCATTTTTTTCGATTTTGGCCATTTTCGTTTTTTCGCTCTAAAAATTGTATCCTTTGGAATAAAATTCTAAAAATTGGTATACTTATGTAATTTTGCCCGCAGAATCGATTGGTGAGATCGACGAAGTCGTAAACCTAACCGTTAAAGAGGTATACCTAAAAAACCTGTTTTTTTAGGTATCGCCAAAACTCAACTTTGAATCTAAATATCTCGAGAACGGTAAGAGATAATTGAATTCGGTTTGAAAATTTGGAATCAGCGCATCGATATCTACTTAAGTTCAGAAAATGAATTGTTTCGAAGAAAAAAAGTTCCTCTGTGAAATTTTGAAATTTAGGTTTTTTCGATTTTCTCATTTTTCACCAAATCGTTCCAAAGAACGTATAAGCGGAGAAAACATTTCTTTATGTAACTTTTCCCGTAGAATCAACTGGTATAATCGTTGAGATTGTATCTCTACCCATTTTAGAGATATACCCAAAAAACCCTCATTTTTGAGGTGCAATTTTGACAGCAAGTATCTCTGGAAGGAAAAGAGATAATTAAATTCCGTTTGAAAATTTCGAATCAGCGTATCGAGATCTATCAATGTACACTATTTCTCAAAATCAAAATTTTGGGCAAAAAAATGAATATTTTTGGGATATTTCGCGTTTGTCAACATTATTTTTGGTTTAATGCTGTTGTTTGGTTTTTTTTAACTCTATACAACTTTAATATGAGGTTGTAGGTTTTGAAAATAAATAAACGTTTGATAAGAAAACGGCAGAATAAAATCGAAAATGAAAAGTTTTTAAGAAGAAAAGTTCCTCGGAGAAATTTAGGTTTTTTCGATTTTCTTATTTTTCACCTAATCGTTCCAAAAAACGTAGATCTTTACAAAATATATATTTTCTTCTTTTTAAAAGTGATTTTATAAAATTAATAATTGTTATATAATAGTGACCTTACTGACAACCAATTTTAAATGCTTTACAATTTAGTTAGTAATTGATAAATTACTTACTTTGTTTTAAAATATACGTGTACCTATAAAATACTTGTGTTCGAGTGTTAACATTTGATAATAAGATTCGTACCTACACAAAAAATACCACCTACACGTATTCCACTATGTGGGATATTTGAATACAATGAACACGTTTCGCTAATTTTTTTTTCTTAAAACTTTTGATATGATCTTGATTGATTTGATACTAAATTACAACAAAACTATCAAACTGTAACAAAAGATATTTGCTTACAATACGGAAAACATGACAAAAATTAATTATCATAATTACCTGGATATAATATCTTAACGAGTAGAACGATGTTGTGATGATATTAAAAACGACAGTTCAACAAAGATCATATGTAGATAATTAACGGTGATACGAATGATTGAAAATTATTGCTATATACATCTAGATCTCAACATTAAACCCTTAACATTTGGATTTACATAAAATAAATAAATAAAATAAGAAAAATAAAATATCAAATTAAGTTTATATATATTAGTATTGACAGATATTTATATCAACAAGCTTTGTATAATATATTTATATATCGATTTTTTTTTATTCCACAACCTTGAATCTTGTCTAGAATTTTCTCGTCTTGATGAATAAGAAAGTCTTGTTTTGCCTTAAAATTTCAAGACAATATTTTGTCTTGATAATCTAGACAAGACAAGACAAGAGTCTAGAAAGTCTAGATCTAGACGGCAGCACTATAATTTAGACAACAGTTTTTCCATTAGTAGATTATTTAGATATGATTTTGTTTTCAAAATATTTAAGTTAAATTTTTTCTCCTAAGTTTTGGAGCACCTATATATTTTGTTCATAATTTCTCAAAATCATATATAAAATACTTATATAACATAGAATCACTAGCTCTATTCTTTATATACTATATACTATACTTTAGTAAGTAATTATGACATGAGCCTATTAATCTAAACTGAATTCGAAGTCTAATATCCAATATGTAGATTCCTATTCTCGAAGTCTAATGTCCAATATGTAGATTCTTATTCCCGTGGCGTATTAGTATGAAGCATAAAAACATAAGATATGTAATACATGTCAATGACATGAAATCTCCATGTTTAAAACGTTGTTGAATGTGTGTTGTGTGAAGCATCGGGGCCGAATTCGATCCCTTCTCATTTGCGGGCCGTCGTGCGTGTGGCATGGCATGGCACCGAGGGTTCACTGCTGCCGGAAATCAACTTCTGAATATATTCGTGATCCAATTTCCGGTTCGTGTACTTTCAGTGCACGCTGCCAGGTATCTAGAGGGCGTTGCCTGCCCCCCAGTGCCCCGCGCCCGGCTCGCTAGACGAGTGTGGTGTCAGTAACGTGGTTGCTATTTTTAAACTCACTAACACTTTTATTTTAATTACACGTTCGTGAGAACTGGGAGAGTAATTAATTTTCCAGACGTAATAGATTTGAGTGTGCTGTATTGCAAGAGGTTACAGGAATGCAATTTAGATTCAAATCATTTATTTCTCTGCCAAATTATTTACTTTTATATTATTTTAATAAAAAAAAAAACACTAGGCAAGTTCGGGAAGTCGAAATAAGGTTCAGGTATTTCCCATGTACTTGTGATATATGTGAGTTTTGTAAATTAAATGAGACTTATTTTTTTAAAATTTTTGAACAGAATGAGAATCAAACATACAATTCCTAATTTGTTGCTTTATATGACGATTTTTTTTATTTTATTCAGCCGTGTTTTATAGGATATAATTTTTAATAGCAGTTTTTTTCATTATTAATTTTCAATTTGGGTAAATTAAACACTACAAATCTAATATTTTTCATTATTCTATTGATTAAAGCTAAAAATGACAAATCGTACAAGACCACATTACAATTCAATATTATCTCTCTCAAAATTACTTCCTTTCCTATCCTCATGACAGTGCTGGAACTCGGATATTGGTATCACTTTCATCTGGTCGGTTATAGTCGTTTAATATTTTTATACAAAATATTTCTTAAAACGGTTATTAATAAAAAAGAGTTCTGAGCATCATTTTTCATAGATATCAGATACCATAATAATCATTTTTAAACATTTTAAACAACAATTAAATAATCTTGGAACATAAAAAGTAGTAATTTATTTTATAGGGCTTTCTAAAAATAATAATCGTTATTTTTTATGTTTTTATATGAATGTGTTTTATACAGTTAAATATTATAAATCGTCACAAAAATATGTAAAATAAATTTAATATTCATTGACATTTATTGAAACTACTATTCCTGGAAATTATACTACTTGACCGAAATAAAATAACTATTAATTCTTTAGCATACAAACAAATGCAACGAAAATTGAATTTATTCAAGTACCCAAATTTGTCATTGCTATAAAAAAAGTAAAAGCGTGTCCACTCGGCATTAGGAAAATGAAATTTTCTGACTCTTTTTGTAACGAATGCTATTAAATTTAGAATTGTAAATTACAATTACTATTAATATTTAAATTACCTATTTATTTACCTTTATGTATTTAGACAGAAATAAAAAACATTTTAAATGTCCTACAAAGAGCAATTACTATTTGCTGCTAACGATAAATGAATTATTTATTTTAATTGTGTCTTTTCCAATATACTAACAATTTTACACATAAATTATATTAACTATTAAAATGTCAAACATTTTTAAAACAAATTTAGTTTTTTTTTTAATAGACAAATAGTAGTTGTTACTATATCTACTGTTTGATATGCAAATGAGAAAAGCAAACGTATTACACAGTAACTAATTAGCTTTATGTGATAATTAGTTATCTTTTTACGAGTTCCTATTTTTCGTAATTATTTTAATTTATATGTTTAGTTTATAAAATGTGTCAGTTATTACAATTATTGTGTCAAAATATTTCATCAGAGTAATTTGTAATTTCTCGAGATAATTTTTTGCTTATTAACATAGCTATGGTTTAATTATTTAATGATGAATGTATAATAGCAAAATTTTGTATAGGTCAATGACAACGTGATATAAAGGCAGATCAAATTTGCAATTTTAAATAATTTTATAAATATGTTCTTATTGTATTAACCTGTATCACATGAATAGAAATTGAATAATCATTCAAATGAATTAGTTCTTAAATTACTGAACGATGAAGAAAACGTGAGATGATTGAATAGAACTATACCATTAGAATTAACTCATATTTAATATTATTGTAATTTTATGTATGAAAGACCAGTGATATAATGGATGAAAAACAATAACAAAATCTAGCGACAGTAAATAATATTGTTGTTCTAATTTTATTTATACCTATCTACCTAAAAAGGATATTACTTCAATTTAACTTAAATTCATATCGAGTAAAAGTCAAAAAAATGTCTTAAATTCATAAGAAATTTATTTGCTTCCTTAACCAGCACTTTTTCTCCTTGATACAAAATATTGGAAATTTAAGAATGGTCACAAATAAAGGCAAAGAAGCAATTGTACATAATAATTTTATGTGTCGTGATCATAGGTCAGGTTACTTTAGGTTAGGTTAGGTCAGTATAATTAGATTAGTTTAAGTGAGGTCTGGTTAGGTTAGGTTAGATTAGGACTGGTTAGGTTAGGTTAGGTCAGGTTAGATTAGGGTAGGTGAGGCCAAGTTACGTTAGGTTAGATTAGATTAGGATAGGTTAGATCAGGTTTGGTTAGGTCTGATGAGATTAGGTCATGTCAGATTAGGTTAGGTTACGTTAGGTCTGGTTAGATTAGAGTAGGTTAGTGTAAGTTAGGTTAGTTTAGATTAGGTTAGGTTGAGTTAGGTCTGCTTAGATTAGGTGAGATTAGGTAAGGCTTCTGTCATATTTAAAATAACAAAGTTGGCTATAAGGAATAGTGATAAACATTGTATTAAAAATTTTAAAAGATGATCCATTTTGAAAGGAAGTTCGAAGATATCAAACGAATGGAAGTTGAAGAATGATTAGCCGTAGAATGATCTCACTTTTCAGTAAAATAAGTTTAAATGAAGTGCAAATGGTTGTAATATAGTGTATAAGGAAGTCATGTGCATGGTGTCAACATCTTTTCTTTGTATGTTTATAACTAATTTTTAACGTATTCATTAAATGTATGTAACTAAACCATGATTGTAATAAAATTGTATAATTTCAATTTTTTTTTCGAGTTTGGTCAACTATTTATCAATACCTCTCCGAAAATATTAAGCACCAACTATATCGCCAAACATATTGCTATGATGTTTGGCGATATAGTTGGTACTTAATATGAGTTGTGTGGAGTTTTAGCCAAAAAGCAATTCTGGTCACCCACGCGAATTGATCCGGCCACCTCCGATGTTATCTGCTGGAACAATCGAGCGTATCGCGGGTTCGGTGAGTCCGAGGCAGACCTGCCGAGCTGCAGACTGGGATTGATTGCTTACATCAGGAAGAAATGTGATGCAACGCACCGCGAGGAACGTTTACACAGAAACAAACTCCGGCCTGACGGGGGATTACTCACCTAGAAGCTTTCACGTGTAGCCACAGACAATAGCTTTTTATCCGACAATTTGTTACATTGTAACACATCAAATGTATTATATCTATTCACTTTGTTTTTATCACTTCTCCAACTGTCTAAAGCCTAGCTGGGTCATTTCAATATGTTTTGCAGCATGTGTGTGTTGGTTGTGGGAACAGAAATTGATGTAGTATTAGCTAACAGTTAATAATAACGAAGCGTGGTATTGAATAAAAGCAAATAATAATAATAATATAAATTTTGCATATCATCTCAGCACCTTGATCACTATATTCCTAGATAGAACAGGGACCCAATTACCAAAAGTACTTGTTTCTAGAGATTCAATTGCGAGTAATTGCAGTTTATAGTCGGTTCCGAACCACTCGACCCTAGCGATATTTTTACTTAGTTAAAGATTAACGAAATAGGAGTTTGAATCTCAAATTTCATATTCTACTCACTGGGGGATTCAGAAACTTTCTTAGAAAGTGGCGATTTACATTTTTTAAAGTAACCATTATCAATAAAAATCATTGAATTAGAAAAGATTATTAACGGATTAAAACAAAAAATCAAAATTAAAGATATAACTATCTAAGTATTATCATATATAGAAGACCGCTTTTCGTCGATGCGAATCAGGACAAAACATCTTCGGCTGCAGTTTCTTAAAGGAGTAACAATTTAAATAAATTGTATAAAAGCTACGTTCAGCAGTAGCTACACTCACAGGCAGAGTTACTAAAGTTGTTAATATTTTATTTTTTATTATTTAATTTTGCATATATTGATATATGCAACAAGTTTTTTGTCAAAGAACAAATTTATTTATTATATAGCAGATACAAAATTAAATAATCTAACCAGCGATACCATTCACCCCTTAGGTATTACGTTCAGCGGGACAGATAATAATAGCAAAAAACTGCTTTCCCATGTTAATTCCCTATGTCAAGTTATTCAGCGTATACCTATAGGAGCGTAGATACAGTTTCTTGATTAGTAGGTATATAGTTGATGGAAGGATTGAAATTGGAATTTGGAATTCATTAACTGGTGCAACAAAATTTCATCACATATAATTTATAAGTATTTATAAAAAGTATGGTGCAACTAGCCATAACTTCATTAAAAGGAGTCAGAATTGAAACCGCAATAAATAGCAATACGTAACACCGTGATTTTGTTTTGTTATTTAAAATTGCAATAATAAACATAAATATCATTTATAGCTTCATGTATCTTTAAATATCAACTTCATCATAATTTTTTGTTATAAAGTGTAATTTCTATATTGAATGAAGACATTTTGGTTCCCCATTATAGACATAGCTTGCAGCTTATCATCTGTGCGTGTGTTAGGAAGAAATTGTGACAGCAGAAGGATACCTGCCTACACCAGGTGGAAACTTATTTATGATAATATTTCATTTATATGCGACCCAAATACAAAAAAGGAAAACGTTCATTTTTATCAAAACTTGTATTTTACTCAAGAAAAGCTTCAAAATTAATAGATTAATCATTATAAATACATGACATTGTTACGACAAAGATCTTTTAAATACAGTTTTTGAATGCATTTATACATAAAGTATAATTAATATTTGCAGACTTGGTATAACAAATGCCTCTTTCCTTAATAATCAACAATACATAAATAATTAATACACATTTTCAAGAAAAAAAATATATAGATATTAATATGGGCATGAATAAATAATAATTAGAAATATACCTATATAAGTTAGGTACCTACACTTTAAATACACGCTACTCGTAATATCTATGAAAATCATAATCTAAAACATATATTTTTGAATAATGTATTATTTTTATTGATAGAATAACAAAGCAATTACTATTTACACAATGATAAAGTATGAAACTTAAAATCGAGCGTTGAGTAAAACAATGAAACAATGAATAATTCTTTAAGTTCTCGTATATTCAATTTTCTTTATTGCACTCAAACTTTTTTTGCAGTTAGTATTTGTAAAAATATATGTTCCTTTAATTAGTAGTTGGGGGAAGCTGGGCTCTAGACTTTTTAAAATAAATTAAAATGTATCCATTTGAAATTTGGATAACAATTCAGAACAATTCATTTAATATGTTACTTTCATACAATGTTGTTTATTTAAGGGAAAACTTTAATAAACTTAAGTAAAATTGGTAGCTGATGGAATTCCAAGTACATATGATTTATGACACATAAAGTAGGAAGTAATACAATTTAATCGTTCTATAATTACTAATTTACAAACTGTTTTATATTAGTTGATACATTATTTATAAATATATGTTAATTCGTATGAATTATGAATAATTGTAGCCCGCATACAATATTTATGCGAACAATACAGAATATTTGATATTAATGTATGCCTTCTTGTAAATGGCAACAACTTAATTACGTTGTATTATACGTTTCACCTTGATTACTATAACTATAGTCTTGTGCATGGCTTTATCCGTGATATTCGAGTTATATAATGCAGCATTATTGCAATTAACATTCTCTTTATGCACGTTTATTCTTTAGAGCAGTTTTCCTGTGCTTCCCACCCCCACAACACAATGCGCTCATCAGCTCGTGATTCGTGATTCGTGATCGTGGACCGTGGAGTGTTTACTGCGCACTTCGCGTGGACAGAGGAAAACAAATTAAATCTCCCCATGTTTATTTAGAACGGAGAATTTTTCTCATGGAGTGCACGATTTTTATAAAGAAAATAATAATGTATTTTGCATTTATATTATTCATATGAGTCATAGAATAAGTACAATATACTTGCATATTTAAATTATAAGCAATTTATAAATTATAGTTGTATTGAAATACATAAAAAGAAAATAATGTATTCTTATGTTAAATCCATTACCTAGTGCGAAATGAGCAGATAGATCAATTGTTTATTATTTCTATTTAGCATATTACTATTTTTAAGTATATCGTTATAAATGCTTTAAAATAAAAAATGTAAACGCAATTATGTTTGCCTTTTATTTTTCCTCTTTAGAAATTGTAGTGTAGTGTGAATATAAGAAAGATATTCATATAAATATATTGTGCAACAAGCATGGAAAGGTACTCATTTCATACGAATATGACAGATTGTAATGCAAATCATATACGAGTATGAAATGGACATTCCAAGTCAGGTTTACACCATACATTTGCTACCAACCACGATATTATTTCCTAATTCATTTATATTTTAATAATAAAGATATCTTCATTTCACTACTTCCCAGCAACTAACTTCAAAGCAAAAATTAAACAATACAATTTTTGACGTTGTCTATGGTTACCGTGGGAAATAAAAACGTGTTTACAATATATTATATATCCGAAGCAATAACAAACAAGCAAATATCGTAATGGTCGTAAATAGTTACCAAAACAATTTTGACTCTTTCAAATTTTAAATGACACGAATTAAGATTTGTACAGATAGTATCTATTTATTTTTCTAATATTTTTGTGTTTAATTTTTTCAGTGAATTGGTATTCTACATAATTTCTAAGTACGGATTGTATTCTGCATAGGTACCCGTTTAGTGTAAGATGGTGTATAGGTAAGTATATGAGTATAGTGTATACTATTATTAAGGATGGTGAGTCATTGTCGAATAATATGTGTTTGGAATGTATCAAATCAAAATATTTTTATTGTATTTGTAAATTTCAAGTGACTTTTATGTACATCGATTTCGTCTCTTCACAATTAATTTTAAAATAAAACATTGTATACATCAATGCATCATGTGCATTAGTATATATCGTACATGGTTAGGAACACGAGTATATAGGCAGGTATTCGTATTCGCAAAATCTGTTTCTTTACTGCAAGTACAGTCTTGCGAATTTTAATTTTACTTCACTTTTCAATTGGTATAGATCGTACACAATTTTTAAGTTTCTACGAATACACGTTTAGTGTGCGATGGTATATAGATATTTAGTGTAGCTTCGTATGGAAGGTGAGGTTTTCGAATCATATGTGTTGGAATGTGTCAAATCAAAATATTTTTATTGAATATGAAAATTTCAAGTGATAATTAGGTACATAGAAGACGTCTCTTCGCAATTAGTATTAAAAGATAAACATATTGTATGCACCATGTGTACTAGTATATATCATATATAGTTAGAAATACGAGTATATAGCAAGTAATTCTTTCTTTATTGCAGTACAGTCTTGCGACTTTGAATTCTTTCTGCTCACATTTCAATAAATAGGTACCGTACACAATTTTTAGTTTTCTCCATATACCCATCTAGCGTGCGATGGTATATAGAGAGGTAGTGCGGAAGGTGGCGTTGTTTCTTTGTAGAACCCCTTGTCTGGGGTGACGCGGCGGAGCCGGCTGCGCGCGGACACTGATTAATGATCAGAACCAACGCCGCTCCTGACCGTGAGCACCCAGCATCCACAACCCCAGCTAAATCAACACTACGCACTACCAAAATACATACTGCATGTACCGACTGTTTCAGTTTTCAAATGTGATATAAACGGTTGTTATTCTCATGTAATCATATTTCTTTATCTCCAATCTACGGTCGCCTAAGACGAAATCTAGTACCTGACATATGGGTCTTTTCAAAAGTAATCCTCGAATTAAAATAATGAATAAGTTTTATACGAGACAATGGTAACGATAGTTACTGCCACCACTATCACTTTATTTAGAAGTCTGCCGTGATAGAAGCGCACAAGGGAATGTTAATAATGATAACACGCGGTTACTGTATGATCAAATTAGTGCAGGATAATAATATTAAAACAATAGTTTTACCTATGCGTTATGCTACCACGTCACGAGACGGGGATCGGAATAGGATTAAACACAATAATCCAACAATAACAAAATTATGTAATTTAACTTGAAGGCCAAAAGCAAGCACCAAAAATTTACAAAAATACACAACCACCAAGCAATCGTGTTACAACAGTTATAATAAGCACATTTTATTGAAGTAAATAACCGTTACGGCAGTATAGTGCATGATCAAAGAAAACTGTTTTATTCTTATTTCATTGTATATTCATTGAATTTTGATTGTCTATATAAAACGAAGAATGTTATAGAAAATTTTATATTTTGTACATATACGCATATATGTAAGTAGGTACAATGAATATAAAATTGCTGGTGGGTTATTAGTAGCAAATTATATTTTCTTTACCTGTCGCCTTTAGTCTTTGTACTACCTTGGACATATATACATTTTCTGTGTCTTATTATTATTATGTTAAATTAAATAAACGAAATTCCTATAAATTTGACGTCGCCATTTCTAATTACAGTAAACATACGAAAGCTATTATTATGAACTTACACAACTATTCATTAGAAACGCAATTCAGTTTTCAATTAAGCTAAAATATAATACACTATATAATTGTACCAGCGTCGTCGCCCGCATGGAATTTAGTTTGTGACTATAAGAGTATCAGTAAAAATCAATATACAAAACAATATTATTCTTCTCTCATAAAAACTTTAATTGAAAATCACATAATTTCCATTGTTTTTTTTAATGCGTGGTTTCTTATCTCGTAATCGTACCGTACCTCTCATACTCCTCTTCGTCTGCTGATACCAAAGCGTATTTTATTTTGTTTTTGCGAAAACACGATCGTAAAATCTAAACTACTCGTCCAAACAATGTTGAGTAAAAGGAAATTTTTATCTACATAAAATTTTCTCGACAATAAGAAAATTTATTTTGATAGAAATTTAACACTATATATGTACTTAAATTACCATTGATAAATTAAAATTAATTTTAAATATATCTTCTAGTAATATTTTATCAATTTGTCTGTTAACCTGAACATTTTTGAGTTCAACTTTTCTATAGAAAACATTTAAATATATATTCCCGTTAAAGCAGTGTTCGTAAAAAATGAATATTACTTGGAAAAATAATTAATGTATGCAGTAACGATAGGAGAAATAATTCCCAAAGCCGCTGATGCTGTATTATTGCATAAATATTTGAAAATTAATTTTCAGCTCAAAAATTTAATTCTATGATGTAGAACGTATTGTTTTAAAATTATTAATTTACAGCCCTAATTTTAGTTCTTATAAAAAAAAACTTTAACATTTTGAGTTATTTTGAAGAATAGTCAGTCAAACAGAGTGAACAGTAGTCTAATGATGTCCCTAATAATCTATTTGACCTAGTTGAAATTCCTTTCATGTTTCATACACATGGAACCATTAACCACCAAGAAGCAAGAAGCAACCACTTGCAGAAGCTGCCCCATTACTCAGTACATTCACACCATCAGCATTGTCCTTCAGCTCCTAGTTGACCCAGTTCCTCCATCTTGGAGTAATTTATGGCGGAGTTCGACTGGCCGGCCGACTGACAAGCCGAGATGAGATATGATGCTGACTGCAATAGTCGTTATGTGGAAGACCAACAATGCAAATTGAATGGGTTGAACCATGGTGAGCCTTACCTGATACAACGAATGGATACGGTTTGTTTAACGACTATTTATCATTATGTGGGTCAGTAGGAATAGAAGGGTAGGATTTGTGTCTTTTGCCTGGAAATTTTAAGATAAACTTTGGAAATTGTAAATTGTGGTATTGGAATTATCATACTGTGTCAGAAATGTTTGAGTAAATTGTATTTTAGACCTCCCGAAGTGTAAACATAACAATTACACGTCGGTTATAATCTACGGTAGTTGCAATTTTGCACATGGTATGATCATGATGTAGTAAACTAATTCGATATATTTTTAAACAGTATTAAAATTTTTTTTGTTATTTATTCTTTTTAAAGTGTCTTGTTCAGAACTTACTCGTTGAAATGCATGATTCATGTTAACTGACAAATTTTTTAGAAAATACAAATATAAGTCGGCCAAAAAATATAATACATAATTGGTTAAGATATTTTTACATCGCTCGGTTTTATTAAAACAGTGTAGACAGATCCTCGAGCTATAATATAATAAATAATAATAAAGAGTACCAAAGAAAAAAAATCTTTTTTTTAAAGAATTGATTTTAAAATAATATTATTAATATGATTATTAGCATATGCATACTTAGGGCACCTCCAAATTTTGAAATATCACCGCCAAACAAAATTTCATTAAATTTTAATAAAGGTTATCTCATCTTAATAGGAAGCATCGATGTAGAACGATAAAATGCCTGTATATTTATATAAAAAAAAAAACAAAGAAACACTTTTCCTATAAACCGAAAATTCATTTAAAATGCTAGATTTATTGTGAATTGTGTTAAGGAATAATAATATTTACTCCTCGTAATTCAATAGCTATTCACCTGAAAATTCTATTTTACTTAAAAAAATGTTGAACGTTCCAAATTTATAGATCAATGTACCGCTTTTGGAGTAAATGAAGATATTATGAAAGCTGAAATGATTCTAAAGAATATGATGGGTTGATGAGAAGTCAAGAATTAAATAATATTAGAAATGTAAATTATAAAGTGATACTTATATTGCGTATTTAATAAGAAGTGAATGCGACATACTATGACACAAAATTGCAATACTAATTTGGCGGAATTATAATTAAAAATTAATTTTTAAAAAAACAGATACACAATATATTTTTGAAGACGTTTTTTTTTATATATAGAATACTGTTATTACAGTAATTGTCTTTTGTTATGTGTTCTATCTCTTGCGGTTCTGGAGATCCCAATTATTAAACTCGAAAAATGTATATATTGTACAATGAATAAACCTAAGATTAAGAATTTCTGTTTATTTTCTTAACAAAAACTATTTAGGTGGGTTAAATTTTATCATTTTAATGAAAGACTTGATTAAGTCTAAGTATAGATAAAAAAATGTTGTCTAGATATTAAGACTCTACTTTAATCTACAGATACGTTTTAGACAAGGACACAAAATTCTTCGGTAACGTACTTTTTCTATTTTACAAATACTATTTCTGTTCGGGTGGAACAAACTAAGCATAATTTATTTGTGTTTCGAAAATTAATTTTTAATTAATCTAGAGTCTTGAAAATGGTCTAGAATTTTCTCGTCTTGATCTAGAATAAGAAAGTCTTGTCTTGATAATCTAGACAAGACAAGACAAGAGTCTAGAAAGTCTAGATCTAGTCACCCACTCTATACTTAAATTTTGCAGGAAAGTTATCGCTAATATTCCCTCATGAGTTGCAATGGGTGATCTTGAATAAAAAGACAGACGTGGTTGGGATGATCAGGTGTAGCTGGTGGCCCGGAGCGGCGCGGGCTAATTAAACTGTAATTAATCAGGCGAGGGCGGGGGCGTGATGGACAGTGCAGTGCGTCGCGGACCTCGTCATCCACTCCCAGACATGCCAACTTCAGTGATTTATGCTTTGTAGGAATGCAACACACATAGCACCCGCAATTAAAAACTACACCCGACTTATCCATACCTCACTCTCTAACTGGAGCGTGCTGGAGTAAGTGTTAATAAATGTGAGGAGTGGTGGTGGAAAGTAAGATTTCGAATTCTGTTTTTAACTAATTATTAGCCAATAAAAATACTAACCTTTCTGAATGTATAAATTCATTTAAAATAATATGTTATAGACTACCAGAATCAAACAATAGAAACATACATATGTATTATACAATTTGAAGATTATAAGTAAGTACCTCCAATTACGACACAGGTAATAAGAGCAGCAGACGTTAAAAGAAATAATAAAACAAAGCAGGTTAGAAAAATAGAGAAAACATGAATTTATAGGAAAATACTTATTAGCAATTAAATTTAAGAAATCTATTAACTTTAAAACGGATAGCGGTGGTTCACTTGAACTGCATTCCAGTAAAAATTAGGAGTCACCTGGGTTGTAGTAATCTGGATAACTATAAATTGGGTTAGCGCAGCTCTTCTATCACGAAATTATGCAAGGTTACTTTGACACAGATAAAATAGCTTGTGCTTGAGCGGGCAGGGAAGTGAAACGTTTGAGTTATTTAGGTTATTTTAATCTGAGTAACAGGAGTACTCAGGATTAACTGGAAATTAGCGTGAGAGATTCAAATCTTAGTTTCGCCAAGTTTTATCCAATTAAAAATACCTGTATCCGAGTGATTCGGAATGCACTATAATCTCTAGGTCCTTTGCAGAGTCCATAGGGTGACATCTACACCACGAAATTGCAAGTAGAATTTGCAGCAAAACAAGTACCCTAAGTACTAGAGGCCGTATTCCAACTAGTAATGTTGTAATTATTATTTTGAAATACGGACAGCTATAGCTCACTTTATTAGCGCGTTCTGATTCGAATTGATCGAAGTGGAAAATCTTTCCCTAATATTAAATAAAGCTGTGTCCGAGTTTTTCAGAAACCACAATGAGCTGTATATTCTTTGCGGAGGCTGTGAAGATGACAATGGAACCATTAAAATGCAAATAAAATGTAATGAAACAAGTGCCTTAGATACTTCAGCCTCTATTCCATATAAGAACGTTTTGCCGTTCGTAGGAAGATTATTTCGAATTAAGTTCTTTGCAATTATATTGTAATTATTTTAGTATGAAGTCAGTTGGTCTGACCATTTGTCCAGATATAAGTACCTATGTCAACCAGAAGTGACAGATTGCTCTTGTCCTTTTAAAATTATTGCAAATATTTCGCAGCAGATAACTATTTAAAAAAATAAATATGTGAAGAAAATTTCTAGTTACATCCAAAATTTATTAAAAAAAATTAATTTAGTGAATTTTTTGTAATATGTACATATATCATTTTAGCTTACATACTCCACAGTGACGGTTAGTTCAGTGGTGGCCACAGCTAATTTATTTAATAAGCAATTGTTGTTCATTTTTACATTTCTTTGAACAGTTAGTTCCAATAAACTGCAATGTGATTTGCGCTGTAATTAGGGTATGGAAAGCGAATGTTCGCATGTCGGGTGGAGTCGTCACAAGTTGCGTGGGGTCTATCACATCACATCGCACGGAGCTGAGCTGCATATAGCAACTCCACTCATTTATCATCCTAGACTGACCCCTAATAGCAAGCTGGCTTCAAGTGTTTGTGAAATATCCAAATATTTCATGCTTTTCTAATACATCAAATATCATTTCTCAAAATGCATGTTATTGTAGTCATAACCAAATTCCGGATAGTATTACTCATAATACAAAAATTTCCGTCTTAGGAAAATTCATAACTGGTATTACTCAGTACTAGAATGTATTAATATACAATGACCCAATCGTAAAATTGAAATTTTAGAATATGTATTTTTTTATATTTATTTCTATTGGATGGATTTCGATAGATATCATTTTTCCAATATATATATATATATATATATATAAATATATATATATATATATATATATATATATATATATATTATACTTACACAGTGGTAAGAGGTAAAAATGTATATTAATAGTGTATTTTCTATTTTACAGTGAATATCTGAATTATCACCATTGCCGACATCTAGTAATGCAGTATAAAATTATACATTTCGCCCGAAACTTTTCTATATGAATCGAATGCACAGTAATTTCCAGGTAGAAAATGACAAAAAATGTACTTATTTATTTCAAAAAAGAACATACACGTTACAGGTAGGAAAAAAGAAAAAATGGAAAACAATTTTACAAGAACAAAATATATGTATTATATATATATATATATACATATATATATATATATATATATATATATATATATATATATATATATCTATTTTATACAAATAAACAAATGAAGGGGGTAACACTGTTTAATGTTTAATGTAATCTCAGCTATTAGGTAAGTATTTTTAAATGACTCTTTGAGTTATCTATTAATCGTGTTGGACTGCAATCAATAATGAGCAATAAACCCCGATAAAATATTTAATAGTTTAAAAGAAATTCAAAACTTGATTTTGATTTGAAATGATCATTTTCTTATAAAACGATTTCAATATTTCTCTATTTTATTCAAACTGACTGTGAGTAATTATTTAACAAAGTTGTAGAGACTGTAGGTTGGCAACTGGCATCACTAAAATGCAAGTAAAAGGCAAGACACGAAGCAACTAGAAGTATTAGGGTTATCAACTATTTTGTGCCAAAAAGGAAAACAGTGGAATAACAAAAAAATGTCACTACCATTTTAAGAATTAGTAGCAAAATATAACAAGACAACTGTTATTTCAGGCGAGACAATAAAATCTTGAAATGATAATCACCCCGCTTTGTAATTTAGAAAACGAGAATGAATACCATTCATACTTTCTCGAACACAGACGACATTATGTATAAAAGGAAGATGGGATGAGGATACCTCCCAATATAGGACCATCCTCTCAAATGGAGGGCTGTTCATTGCAAAAGGCCCTGTTCCATCTAAGAATGTTGTTCCACATAAAGAAAGTTATCAGCACAACGAGGGAAAGAGCACAGAAGTAAGGTTTGAAAAAACACTCGGTACTATTTAACTTAAAATAATATAAACTCTCTTTATTGCAATTTCGACAATCACAATCAAAAACAGCATCCTCTATCGATATTATTAACCACAGAAATACTTATGTCCTTTTTAAATCTGCAATTTCACAAAATAATTGAGCAAGAAAGAAAAGTTTGGTTATAAGACGAAACGAGACAAATGAAATGAAACACATACATCCTTGGATGCTGTAAACTCGTTCGTGAGACAATTTCGTGGTTGGAACCTCCACCGTACAGAACTCTAAAACACTTGTCGCTGTACGTTGAAGACAATCCCCTTGAACAAATCCACGGTGTATTTAGCGCGACATGTCTACCTGTTCCCCCTAGAGGTGTAGCTGTGCGGCGCGATTAGGGCGAAGACACGAGACGCGTCGCGGCGGCTGGGGGTTGTAGCGACGCCGCCGCCGCGCGTTAATCCAGCGTCGCGGCTGTCACTGTCAGCGTCACGAGGAGCTGACGTGTGCAGTGGCGGGCCAATGCGTTTTCAGCGAGAGGGGATCAATGGGAATTCAGCAAAGATGCTGAAGATTTCTCAAACGAAACACACAAGCTGTAGGTTGATACTTTTGAACACTGTGCCTCCATAATTTGTACTGATCTTTAAATTACGACAATTCTCTTAAAAACATAAGGTAGCAAGTAAATAAAAAAAATGTATAAATAGGAACCTGTATACCTACATAAAACTAAATCTAATAGCTAAATTATTTGATCAAGCTGGTAGTAATAATATCAAATAACTTTCAAATAATATACCTAAAGTACAAAAAATCAATACAAACGTAGAAAAATATATTTCTTTACAATGTTAACACCGGAAAATGTTATATGAATATAAAGTTGCTATTAAAAATAAGTTCTACAGTGTACTCTTCATGCCTTTGCTAATTTTATTGTTTAGAGACAGTGTAAGTAGCCACAGTCCACATAATAATCTAAGGTAAAAAAATTTTCAAAAATGTTTTGTACCTTACAATTACTTAATTACTACTTCGGAAGGCTAGAACTAATTATTTATGTACATTTGTTATAAACATATAAACACACTTATCATAACCTAAAAATGTGTTTCTATTTGTACCATCACAAGTAATTTAGTGGTCCATTTAACCTCTGCTCTGTCGACAGATGGACCATCTATGCTGAAAAGTGATGGACCACAGGATTTGTTAAAAAGAGCAACTTAACGGGTAAACAAGAGAAAAACACAATCACATGGATAGGTAGTCGATCCAGTTGCTATTCCATGACTTCTGAAAAACTGTTGTTAAATGGTTAACTAGAGCATGATGATAATAAAGAAACTGAAAATTATGAAAACGAATATGCGGGATGCAAGAAAAATTATTTAAAAAGAACGATAAAGAAAGATGATTGATAAAATGTATATTTCGTAGACACTGTTTGTACAAAGAGTGTACCATATATGACAAATGATAACAATATGTTAACCAGTTCATCTCCCTATAGCCTTGGTCCATCTCCCTTATATAGTGGAGGAGAGTTGGACTTTCAACCGAATATATATTTTTTTTTGGGAGTTTTCAAAACAGTTTAGTTTTTTTTATTTATTCTTATATGTTAGTCTAGATTACATATTTTTTGTTTTTTAATTATTATTGAATATTATAGAGTAATAATTATTTTTCCAAAAAGTGGACCATCTCACCACTGTCCATATTACTACTCGACTTGTTATTTAGACGCATATGTCAAAAATAAAACAACAAATTCATTTAGCAGTGAATGTCCGCATATGGCATGTTGCCCCCGGGAAAATGCCCCTTGCCGCCGTGCATGCGGCCCGCCCCCAATGCGAACCCTATCAGCACGCACAGTCTCATTATCCGGGCAGCGTATGCAGCCCACCATCTGATTCTCTCGATAAAATATTCACGTAATTTTTCATTTCGCCAGAGTCAGACTAGTTCTTTGTGTTGTCAAAACTTGACAAGTTCAACTCGATATTAAAGCAAAGGCGTACGCAGCTCGCGATTCCGACCCGGACTCCAAGTCTTCAGCGCAATCAAACTCGCCCCTAGTCAGGGGTTCTCAACTTCACAGAGCATCTAAAGTAGGACCACCAAAAAAGAATAAATAAGGACGTACGGGATGGATAACCGACTGATGAGGAAATGAAAAATAAGCAGGAATGCAGTCAATTTTCTTTATTGCATAGTCTCAGGCCAACGTTTGGCCGTCATTTACGGCTTCTTCAAGGCAAAAGACTAAGAAGTCAAAAATGTATAAAAATTTGTAAATAAAATGGTTCAAAGATAGTGTTGTCGTCGGTACATAAAAATATTAATAAGTATAACAATCTTGTTGTTAAGAGGATTCTAGTCTTCGAATGACGATTGTTATATGATTGGATATTACTAGAGCAGTAACATTTTTGACAAAAGTGAATTGGAAATTAAATAGTCGGTAACAGGATAAGTCGATTATTTAGAACCATATGAGGGAAGTTGTTGCGATGTATACAAATTTGAAAGTCAGTTACCGATCGCTCTATCCAATCAGTTATTCTGTTTGAAATTTGATAATTCGTAAGGAATTAATCACTATCATAAATTGGTATCACTACATTTTTACAAAGAACTTTGGCAAAAGGCATTTTTCAATGGTAACGCCATTGAACATATATGCTCGTACCAGTGGTGCTTTCTGGTATTCAAAGTTTGCTAAAGATTACATTTCTTAACATTGATACTAGTCACTACCCCTCTTCCTTTACATTTTTAAAATTAAATAGTAACGCTCAAAATAATAGACTAATAGGCCAATTCTTAACAAATCTGTAAGTCTGACAGATCTGTAAATCTGTAAAAAAATGAACAAAATCGCAACAAAAGCAGCCACTTCTACGTATAATTTTAAATTTTTCTACAAAAATAGATGCATTTTTGTCAGTTTTTTACAAATTTCCTGTTCTATAATGTCTTATAATTGTAAATAATCTAATTTAACACATATCATCCTATTAATTTTATATTGTTCTATTAGTATTTCAAAGAAAGATGTAACTTCTTATGTATTCCTCATCTTATTTGTTTTCTTATTGTTTTCAAAAATCTAAATTCAAATATTAGTATTAAAATTTTTAATGTGATATGTGAATTGGAAACAATATTAATTTAATTTAGCTGTTAAAAGATTGGAAGCCACTGTTCAGCCCCTTGAGGGAAAGCAAGAAGAAATATTGAAAATTAAGAGAAATGTTGGAACTGACGGATTTCATGTTAAATGAAATATTAGATATGAAGCGAGTTTATAATTGAGTTCGGAATGCAAAGTTTTGCGAAATGTTTCTCTCGCATATTTGATTTGCTTTGGAGATGGAGAGAAATATACGGATAAGAAAATTAAATAAGTTTTTTAACTGACAAGTAATTACGATGACATTTTCCGAGTAGCGTTACCTACTTTCGCATTTGCATTTTAAATCTGCTGAGAGATTAACATCGCCGGCCTATTTTCCTTGTTTATGTAAAATCAATGTGCCTACAGAACATACGCTTTTCAATTACCTTTCATGTTGTGTGCCAACACTACTTCAAACTACTATTCCTTATTGCAGTACAACACATTTATAAACGATATTTAATCGTTTTTATTTCAAAATTTATATTTCCCAACATCTTGACAGCTTTCATTTGCAACAAAAATATAAATACTTCAAAGCACTTCATATTCAGAATCATCTTTTACTACCCATATATCAATGAACTGTTAAATGTATAGTATTTAAGACAGTTTTGTCATTGCGACCTAAAGATCTGTTGTAACATAACCCTTACTTAGTTGTCCAGTCGTAGTTTCAAAGTTTTTACGAAGCTTAATATTGCTTCGGGAATCAGTTTTTCAATCTCATTTACCATCTTATATCTTTTATCTAGATGATATAGTCTACTTTCGGTTATAGCTAGATATTCACATTTAAAATGTTCCGAAGTTTCTTTATTTTCTTCGCTGAGTCAACGGATTTTATTTTCAGCTGTACCAATCTTATGTAAATGTTATTTCAGTTTCTAGTAAGGATATTTTCATAGTGTTCAGGTTCTTTTTACTGAAACCTTGTAGCTCCTTGGTGTTGACTTCTTCTTCTTCTTCTTTTATTAGGTTGGTACCTGTTTTTCTTCACATTATGGTGTGTCCTCTGATGTAGTTGCCCAGCTCTCTTTCCACCGTTTTGGTGGTCGTCCTATGGGGCGCTTGGTGGATGGGTTATTATCTCTGCTGATTTTTATTAGTCTGTCATCTCCTGCTCTATTGATGTGCTCGTTCCATTCTTTTCTTCTTTTCTTTGTGAATTTTACAATATCGTTAATATTGCATTGTTGTCTTACTTCTCAACTCCGCCTGCAGTGTCGATGGGGGTAGCCCATGATGACACTGTTGCCGGTCCCAAGCCCGGATAAAGGAGGAGGGTTCGTGGGCAAGGCCAGCACCCTACCCACGGTAAAACAAAACCCATGCTCACAGAACCACAAGTGTGCCTCGGAAAAAAATAGGTGTTGACGCTCTCAGATTTTATATGTAACATATTGTAACGAGCGAAATTCACCACAGATGAGTCATCACGGCTGATTTGTTTAGTTAGGAAGTCGCTTTAAACGTCAAGGGGGAAAGAAGCGACGCCCCTATTGTTCAGAATTGTCCGATAGGCTCTTGAATGTTCTAGAGATTAATTGGGTGCAGGTATATAAGGGTCGCATCGGGTGGATCATGAAAGTCAGTATCGGTCAGAGTGTACAGAGATTCACTGAAATCAGTCTCTGTCGGTAGTAGAAAAAAAGTAGAATTAAATTAATAGTTGGTGATACAAATATTCGTGTAAATAAATATTGCGTAGTATAAAGTGCTTAAATAAATGTTGAGAATATTTAAGTCAAATATTAATCATTATTATTCATTAATAGGTGTATATATTTGTTTATTCATAGTGTTACATACTTTTATTATTTTTTTTTATAATTTATTATTCGTTTATTAAACCTAGTTATATAATTATTCGTTATTCAATTATTTTTACACTTCACCAAAATAACGTTACAGTATGTGATTTATAATATAATAATACTCGTAGTATCTCATCACACAATTGAGAAATACAGGAGCCTATGACATCGGAATGATAATTCCATCAATATCTAGACAATTCGCCTTGCATTTTGCTTTGTAACCACGACCAAGAAGATCTATTGTGACACAGGCCTTACTTAGTTTTCCGCAAATTATTTCAGGAGATACCTCTGCGTGCTTACGATTTGGATAACGAATGACGACATTGAGACTTGAAGCAGTTGAGCCACCGTAGATATAGAACTTAAATATTCGCGCCTATATTATATACTTTATAATGTTGAAGAAACTAAAATATGGAAACCCTTAGATTTGATTCCTATATGAGCTAGTTGTAGGAATAATGATCCGTTGGCAGTGGCCATCTCGGCATCTGAGGCCGGGTGGCAGTGCGGTGGTCCGGCGATATCGATATTGAAATGAGGCGTCAGGCCGGACAGGACCACCTGGCGCGTCGCTGCTGACACATGCACGAGGTGTCCCCACTCCGCCCACGCACGAGATGTATCGTGCAGGCCTATCTAGACCATCGCTTCCAGGACTATCAAACGGTACCAACTCATAAGGTGTTAGCAACCAGTTAATATAGACCAATAATAATGTTATCTCAGGGTCTGCGAATTATTCAAATAAATTCATAATTTGGTATCATCAGCAATGATTTTCTTGTCCATCGAGGTGCATAACCTTCCAAGAATCATAAATATATTGGTTGTAAGGCTGGCGTTTAGAGTAACTATGTAGTATGAAGTAAGCATTTCTACCGTACGAAATTTTATCTAGAAATAATCTATTCTTGCTCGCCGAATTAGATCAACCACAACTGTATTTTTTTTATTATAATAAATAAAATTAAAATTTAACATTTTCACAAGACATATTATAAAATAAAAATCTAACTGGCTTAGTAATTACTATACTTGTAACTATGTGGCTTAGGCGTTATTCTAGGACTAACCAAGACATATTTTTGTCAGTTTCTTTACTTCCTCCACCGTTTCTGATTTTTGAAAGCTAAATTATATTATTGGGCCAATTGGATTTTCGATAATTCCTACTAGTCGGATATAATGAGGGTTTCAATATTATAGTTATGGAATGTTAATAAAAATTAAAATAAATATTTACTTAAGGGGAAGCTACACAGATTTCGAACAGTAATTATAAAAAAACCTTGTGCAATACACCCCTGTGACCAAGTTGATTCTTCTAAACCCCATGACAGTTCCACAGCGACAAGGTGTGACATTCTGTCACTGGCCTATAGCGAAACAACGCAAACGCGACGTCGCCAAATGTTCATTTGGCCCGCGAATAAATCATAATCTCAGCCGCTCGGCCGTTGACAAGACAAGACTCCAGAAAAATACACACGCTGAATTAAGTAGACAAGTAAACAATGTTTATCTGAATTTGGAAGAGAAAAAATTGGGAGTTGTTGTTTGGCAGTTATTTATGAAGTAGTAGCATTGGAATTTCGTTGTGATTGCTTTGAGAAAATGAAAAATTGTTCACATGATTTATTTAAATTTAAACGAATAAATGACAATGAACATTGTAAGAAGTTTTACAATCATATATAATTGTATATACCTGTTTATAACTTTCTATTAAATTTATCATCTCTAGTACAACATATATTATAGGAAGAGGAAAAATGTAAGGTAGGTATATAATATGTAATAAAAGACTCGGTATATAATACAACTATAGATTCTTGTATCGCAAGTTCCACCTCAGTTCATACCTTCTCGAATGTTATAAACTATTAAAATAACCATTATTTAAGTATAAAAAGTAGAAAGTGTTTACCTCAAAAAAGTGTGTTTTTGAGTATTTGGTGAAAAATAAGAAAAACGAAAAAACCTAATTTTCAATTTTTCGTCTCGAAACTTTTTGTTTCCAAAATTTTTCATTTACTAAACTTAAGTAGATATCGATGCGCTGATTTCAAATTTTCAAACAGAATTCAATTATCTCTTCCCGTTCTCGAGATATTTGATTTCAAAGTTATACCTAAAAAATTAGGTTTTTTAGGTATACCCCTTAAATGGTCAGGTTTACGATTTCGGCGACTTCACCGTCGATTCTACGGGCAAAATTACATAAGTGTGCCAATTTTCAGATTTTTATCTCAACAGATAGAATTTCTAGAAGGAAAAAACAGAAAATGGCCAAAAATCGATAAAAATCTAAGGTATACCCCTTGCGATTTTTTCAGATTTTGGCCATTTTCGTTTTTTCTTTCTATAAATTGTATCCTTTGGAATAAAAATCTACAAATTGGTATACTTATGTAATTTTGCCCGTAGAATCGATTGGTGCAGTCGTCGAAGTCGTAAACCTAACCCTTAAATGGCTATACCTAAAAAACCTGTTTTTTTAGGTATTGCCAAAGATCAAATTTGAACACGAATATCTCGAGAATGGTAAGAGATAATTCAATTCGGTTTGCAAATTTGAAATCAGCACGTCGGTCTTTACTTAAGTCTAGAAAATAAAAAGTTTTGCAGAAAAAAGTTCCTCGGAGAAATTTTGAAATTTAGGTTTTTTCGATTTTCTCATTTTTCACTTACGCGTTCCAAAGAACGTATGTGCGGAAATATAATTTCTTTATGTAACTTTTCCCGAAGAATCGACTGGTATAATCGTTGAGATTGTACCTCTACTTATTTTAGAGATAAATGTTTAATATTCGAAGCATACATTTTTTTCCTTTTAATAGGCACTTATAAACGTACTTACTCTCATTCAATATTTACATTGTAATTTTAATTTTAATTTACCTTCGTATTTTAAATGTTTGAATGAAACAAATGAGTACAAATAAAAAATTGGATTCTTGTATAAGTGAATTTAAAATTGTTTCTATTTATATATATTATATTATAACGCACAACTGAATATGCATATAAACCGCAAATTGAAATAAACAAGCGCCACCTATTTCATGTCTTCACCATTTTTCCCAGCAGCTCAGCATGATTGCATTTAGACTCTGGTTTCGCAACTCAGAGGAGTGATTCCTCAGCGCAAGTGTGAATTGCAGAGCGGAGATGGCAGCTTGTGTAGTACAAGTGATTAGAGCGGGTAAGCCGCGGTACACAGCCGGCAACACGTAGCCACCGAGTAATAAAGGAATTACATGCAAGTACAATGTTTATCAATAAACTCACCGTCATCCACAACGTGCAGCGTCATCCTCCACGGCACCTGGGACGCTTTCCATCCACGCGCACTTCGACCACACCGCACTACGACAAACCATATTTTACCCTACTATTTCATATGTCATTTTATTATTATAAATAAGTAACATAATTTATTTTTTTGTAAAACTACAGCTACGTTTCCACCTCTTAGTTATAGTTATAACCTTGAGATATTTGATATATGTGAATGCGGTTGATCGTTTATACCTCCTGTTTTAAACATAGTCGTAATATTCAGGGATGCGCTAACCGGAGAAATAAAAAAAATAAATACAAATTAATAATTTTTAAGAAGTATTTAACTTTACCAGAATAATGATTATGTACTATGCTAAAGTTTAGTGTTGGAAATGATCAATATTAAAGACAAAGACAAAAACTAAAACCTGTGATTATGTTAAGAAGTGGAAACGTAACTTTACATTTTTGAATACAAGCTTTTATATAAATACTAATACTAATACTAATAATGAATTTAATATTTCTTATAAAATAAATTTACATATGTATGTATATTTAGAAGAAGCTATTACGACTTACTTTTTTTCAATTGATGCTATATTATTATATTGTGAACTCTAAGAACAACTATAAGAGATTATTTTTAGTAATGTTTTTAGATTAGTTGTATCAGTTGTTCTTTTCAAATTAAGATTATTGTATAGTAAAAAATATATCTAATAAATAAATAATATCGATATTAAAAATATATTGCCCATTGCTGCTAATTAATCGTCTTCTAAATTGGCAAGTAGGTAATCAATAATACCTTCTTCTATTAAAGCCGTAGTTTGTACATAATTACTCAATTTCAAGAAACAAAAACGAGACGAAATATTTTAATTACCAGTAAATTCAATAAAATTAGTCTACTTGTTTATAAATCTAGGTATTCTGAAAACAGTATTTATTCGAAATGTTACAAATATAGAAATTATTTTTGTAATTTGAACATGAATTAAAAATTGAGGCATTATTGTAAACCACAAAATAAAAATTTATTAACTATTTATTAATTTCTGTAATTTAAAATAGATATATTTCCGTCTCATTTCTCAAAGTACCCACCTCAATCAATTATAAATTTATGGGAAACTCAAAAAGATGGATAGATAACAATGGTTTGAATAATTGTCTTTTTATTTTACATAAAACCAAAACCATTTTTATTGAAACTAATCAACCGATTCAACAATGTCTTCAATATTTCTTGGTGCATCAGCGACAATAATTTAATTGAAACAAAACGTGTCACTGTGGTTACAAGCCTATTACAGGTTGCAATGTTTGCCTTACTTGGCCAAGCACGACTTGCAATTCACACCAACTGATGCAATTCTTTATAATTGAATTATTTATTTATGATAAATGTTTTTCTCCAATGACTTGCAACAAGGCACGGGATGAGTGAGAATAAACCTACCATAATGTATCGATGACTGGAACTAATTGTTGTTATGAGAATCTCATAAAACAAAAATTAATAATTTTACAAGAAAAATCCTTTATATACCGTTAAAAATGATAATAGGACACCATACTAAGCAAATAGTTAATTATTTACGGTATAACCAATCTCAAATTTATAAGAGCAAAAGATATAAACTCCGTAAAAAGACCTATATTTAAATTTTTCAAGGAATTATTTTATTACAAATTGTTTAATACTAATTATGTCATGTCATAAAATATTAAAAACAATTAGAATAAATATTTTGCAGTTATTATTAAATCAAAAATAAACTATTAAAATATTTACTGTTGCAAATTAAATACGAATAATGGAGAAAACATGAGCAATTTTGAAAATATAAGAGAAAATGTTCGCTAGCGCAATCTTCAGTTGCTTGAGAAAACTAGGACTGTTCTGTATTTTGTTACGCAAGCTTCTACTAGGTGGCAGCACTCTACTGGCAGGAGTATTACATTACATTGATATTTAATAAGGACAAATATAAATCTTTATAATATTAATTAAATAGTTTAAAAACAGTATTGCATGGTTAATAAAAGAAAATAAAAACAAGAAAAATTAATTGTATGCTAAAATTAAATTAATGTTTGATAATTTTAAAATTATATATGCACAAATTCAGCAATTTGAAAAACAAGGAAAATTGCTAAACAGATATTAATGTCTAAAATAATATACTTCCTTTTGATATGAGTTTTTCATGATAACTTTACATAAGTTTTTCAAACAAACAAAATAATTATTGGAGAGGCAGCTATCCCCCTTTAGTGATTTGAAAAATTGAGAATCTAGATGATTTTAATAATAAAGTAATTGAAAAATTACATATTTTTTCTTGTATTAAATGAATAAAACGTTACAAAATGTTTTCTAGCCAGGAGAAGTTGTTGAAATTTGGACAAAGATTAAACAAAATTCTTATTACCATTTGTGTAACGTTTCGATTATATTATAATCATCTTTAGAGACAACTTATAAAATATTTCCCAAAGATAAATGCCATTTATCATAAATATGAATACTAAAGAAATAAGTTTAATAACATCTCTAAAAATTATTCTAGCGTTTGCAAAATTTGAGTATTGTTTCACATATATACAGTTAATTTGAAATATTTTGCAGTAATTTATATTACTATATAACTAATTGTATTTTGAAGATAAGGTGCATGCAAAACAAAACCAAATGTATTTTTTATTTTTGCATTTAAATTTTTAGTTATATTTAATATAAGTACAATATTCTTCACAGTTCATATATTTATTGGTATTCTACTATACTTTTCTGCGTTATGTATTTGTAACTGCATTCATAAAAATTATAAATACATTCTCCGCTATTCTGTAACTCATTGATTAACTTTTAAACAGTTACTAAATTTTTTCTCTCATGATAATAGTACTAGAGAAAATATGGAAACATTGCTTATAATATTTGTTTATATTTGTCAATAATTTTAGCAATTTGTTTAAAAATTAACCACTGATTAACATTGGCCCCATTATTCTTAAATTCATAAGATCAACAATAGCCAGGGAAACTTTAGGTATATTATTCTTTTTTCTATCGAGCGGAACGCATATATACTGAGATACGAATATATGTGTATGATCAAAATATATTTATTTTATATTAGAATGGATTGCATAATTTAATTTTTGGTATATTTAAGCGAAAAATGTGATTTTGTAAATTTTGATTTTAATAAGCAAAACTACATACTTCTCTATTAACTCTTATATAAAGGATTATCATTAAAAAAAAATACATATTCTTATATATTATCTGAACATATTTTTCGAAAGTATTTTGAAATTTAAATAAAAAATAAAAACTAAAATTTACATTATATTTTATTACAAAATCTAAATTTGAAAAACAGTTTAATGTTAAGAATATTATTTTAAATACTTTTCTCTAATAACATTTTTCTCTAAAAGTATCAAAAATAAGTTATTATAAAAGTATAAATTCGTTCGTACTTTTCTAAAATTTTATTTTTGGTACATGTTAGAGATAAATGTTATTAGAGAAAATGAAAACAGTATTTAAAATATTATTCTTAACACGGAACTGTGTTTAAAATTTAGATTTTTTTTAGTAAATTTATGTTTCAATATACAAAAATCGTACTTTTCTAATAGATCTTTTATATAAAAGATTTTTATTCCAAAAACTAATCACACATATTTTTCTCTAAACTAAAGAAATAAAATAATATTCTTAACATTGAACGGTTTTTCAAATTTAGATTTTTTTAGTAAATTTTGATTTTAATAAGTAAAAATCGTACCTTTCTAATAACTCATTTTTAAAAAAGACTTTCATTCAGTGTATTTTGAAATTAAAAAAAAAAAATTAGAATTTAAATTAAAATTTTTGAAAAATCAAAATTTGAAAAACAGTTCTATGTTAAAAATGTTATTTTAAAAACTTTTTTCTAACAACATTTTCCTCTAAAATGTACCAAAAATGAGTTATTAGAAAAGAACATACGACTAACCCTTAATAATTAAATAAATATTAAACTAGATGTTTTAATTATTACAATATCATGTTTCAAATGTTATTGGATATTCTTGATTTAATATTAGGAATTGGAATAAATCCAAGAAAAACTTGAAGAGTACAGTATTAATTGTAATTATATTCTTTATTAATTAGAATATAATTATTTTAAATACATACCTATCATAAATAAGCACTGAATATATTTTACAAATAGTTTATTGTTCAGAGATACGCACTGTACAAACCCTACATCACTACTAAACAAAATAACCGTTGACCGTTAACCAAGGGCTACTTGATTTTATTCGCTCAAATATAATATCGCAGTTGGAACTTGTCGCTGCGTAATAAAAGAATATAAATGCATGTAAACAGGTGATTTAAGTTGACGAAACATCCAAATTTGTACCTAATAATATAAAGTGCATCATATATTGTTTCTCTTAATGCATATGCACTTTGATGAGGGCATTAGGCAACTTTAATGGTTGCAAAATTACAAATGTAAATATTTCATGCGGCTTAAAATAGATTGATAATAAATTGAAAAGTGATCTTTTACTATTAAATATTTAGAGAATTTTATTTTTTCGATGTTGTGTTAATGGTTTCAAAATTACCTCGTTTAAAAAATAATAATATGATGCACTTTAATCAGATGAAACAATACACATGCATTTTCTAGTTATTTTTGTAGATAATTGCCTAAGAAACATATATTTCTGTTAAGTTTTTATTGTTTTTTAAGGCATAACAATTTAATGTTAATTCTATTTCACAATAAATAATATAAACATTCTAACGAGACAGTTTTATTCATAATTTCTGCTATAAAATTATTGTTTTAAGTATAGTTGTAAACTTTTTACTCTTCTCTCTTCTTGTTTTTAATTATTTTGTGAATTTTCGTAATAATTTCAAAATTTATTTGAAGAAATATGCATTTCATAATAAATGTTATTTTGTGAAACTCCTTTTTTGACATTATACTATAACTATATAAAATTTGACTTAAATAAAAAAAATCCTATTTAAAGAAAAAAATCTGATTTTTTGTTTTCTTTTTAATCAAATTTTTTATTCAACCCATTTTTTGTTAAAATATAAATGTATTGTTCCATTCAATAGAGTATTATTAGACATAATACAGTAGTATATAGTTCTTGGAAATTAGTAACTTTTATTTTTTCAAACTCGATTGTGTCGACATCCAAAACTTAAAATAAATGTAATGTTAAACTTTGAAATAGTAAAAACAATATAAAATATAGAAAAGGTAAAACAGGAAAAAATGGTGTGCCGTATCTCATATCCTAATGGCTTAGTTTTGTAAATTTTATGTCCTGAAGAAGATACATATGGGGTCGAAAATATTGAGTTTTCAAAAACGGTCTCCTATTTTATAAACTACCCAACTAAAAAACAATAATACAAACAATACACAGTAACTTATTAAACTATTGTAAACTGATTGTTATGTTGGAATGCTCGAAAGGCCAAATCTATTGTTTTTTTTTTCAAAACTGTGGAAAACTAAATCTCGTTTTGTTTTGGAAAGTTTGTAGTCATTTTTCTTTAAATATTAGTGCTGAATGAGATTCTAAGAAAAAAATTTAAATATGTATATAATTATTTGCCGTTATTTCAGCCGCTGTATGAATATTATTTAAAAAAAATTAACAAATGACCGTTAAATATACTTTATTTTATTTTATATTTTTAAGTAGAACTTATATATGTATAACTAAAATTAAATTAATTCTAATGTTTTCAGAAGCGACTAACATTTTATTTTTAAAATTAGAAAGGTATTGTCTTGAAATATTTGTATAAAATGCAGCATTTCTCATATTGGAGTTCCTTGAGATATGTTTCTTGTTCCACTTAGTTGATACTTTGGCTGCTAGTTTCTTGGCGTTCCATATCTTGATTCTTGATTGGCGACATCGATACCTGTAAATTATTTTCTATTATAATAACATTTATAAAATTTATTTTACGTGCACTTACTTTAGATAAATAAATTATTACTAAATAAAAAAATATAATAAAATCTCAAAACTAACCTTTATGGTCGTAGTTTTACCAATGGGCTCAAAAGTTATTTTTAAAAGTTATTTTCTAAAAATTTATGAGAAGATTTTACGATTATTAAAAAGAAAGTAATAAAATATCTTGTGTTATATAAAATGTGACGTCATTTCTACATACCAATGTACTTAACCAGTGTTTTTCTATTCTAGGACTACAGGACATTTTGAACAAATATTTTAGTCATTAACAATGTGTATTTAAGTAATTAAAAAAATTAAATAATGTGTAATATGTACAAATTTAATATCGTCCCATTAAATCTTGTAATATTAAATTTCGAACATAAATGTACATAGATTTTTAAAAATCATGGGCGCCGACTTTTCAAAATTTTCTTGGAGCAAATTTCTTATAATAACTAAAATCAAAAAAGAATTACAAGAAAAAATAAATACTAAAATAAACACTTGCTCTAATTCCTCACCCATTGAAATTCGGAACAACACAAATATTTTACAAAATGATAAATAACAATACCGTCAGCTGTCAGACCCCCCCTAAGAAGCAAGGCAGATTTAAAATGAACATGAATAATTGATTTCTGGTTCAGTGATTGGCCGAGAAGTGAGAATTATGATTCATATTTCACTATCTCGAAATATGGCTACTGTAATTAATCGAAAAACTTGAAATAGTGGGGATATATTTGTACAGGAGTAGAAAAAAATATTTTACAATACTTTATTCAAACTAAAGAAATGTTACCTTAAAATAACAGTTCACAACCATTTGATTAATTTATTTATTTCGGTCCAATAAGAACTCTTGCATTTAGCTCGTAGGCAGAGATGACGTTACTAAAATATTCTGTTAAATTTCAATTTTCAATTTTTTAAAATTTGAAAGTTCAGATGAAAAACTTTACATTACAGTTTTAATAAATACAATTCACAATTTTTAAATTTATGTATTGAATTTCCGTTATGAGTTACGAGCCTATAATTCATGTGAGGTCTTCGGCAGCACCTAGATGTGGAATGTGGTACTAGCCGAGCGGTCTTCCATCCGTAAGATACCTGTAGAGACGAGCTTCTGATATCTACAGGTTCTACAAAAGCCCGGATCTACAGGGTAGATCACGAATGTGCCTATTGGACATACTTTAATACCAACCTAAGCAAATTACAACATACAAATGTAATAACTCATATTTAAGCATATATACCAATAATAGAAAGAAATATATCTTTCTAGATATTTCTTGCATTACCTAGGATTAAATACCTGCCTCACTAATTTTGTATTGTGCTCTAGTAGTTTAGTTTGTCTGAAAAAGTAAATATGGGTATATGTATTAATTAATAACAATATTAGTAACTACAATTTATATAATTTCTTATTAGTATCGTTCTTTAGATTCTGTATACTTTTAATTTATTTTAAAAATGTCTTTGTTTTTCTGGAAAAATGCATAGGGTAATTTAGATATAAATGAAAATATAAATTTTACGGTTTTTTTATCATAATTTCCAAAATTAAAAGATTAATTGATTTTGGAGTGCAAATTTTACGGTTTTTATTTTTTCTTATAATATCAAAAATTAAAAGATTAAGTGATTTTGGAGTGAATCTTTTTTACACACTTTTTGTAATAAATTTACGGTGTTTTTCAAAATTTTGTTCCTTAAGTTTATAAAATTACATAAGGCTCTAGAATGTTCGAGAGATTAATTGGTGGCCGGTGTATAAGGGTCGCGTTATAATATAAGATATACAGGGTGTTCATTTTAAATGGGCCACCATTGCTATCTCGAGAACTGTAAGAGCTACGAGGTCGGTTAAATTAGCAAACAATTTCTATTTTACAACACTATTAACATGAGATAAACAAAATTTTTATTAAACCAGTGGTTCTCAAAATACGGGTACCAACTTTTTTATTTTAAATGTGAACCTATATTTTTTATTTGCTTATTCAATAGATAATTTTATTCTGAATTCAATGATATAATATTATCATACCCTAACATAACGATTTTTTTGAGAAAAATGCATCTGAAATTTTATATTAATTTGATTAAAATATGACCAATAATAAGAGTGCCATGACGGAAAAAACGGAGTAAACGTCATTTTTTAACCTGGAATTAGAGTGCCTTGACAGAAAGAAGTGAATAAAAGTAAATTCTTGCTGTCAAGGCACTCTAATTCTTGGTTAAAAAATGACGTTTACTCCGTTTTTTCCGTCATGGCACTCTTATTATTGTCATATTTTAATCAAATTAATATAAAACTTCAGATGCATTTTTCTCAAAAAAATCGTTATGTTAGGGTATGATAATATTATATCATTGAATTCAAAATAAAATTATCTATTGAATAAGCAAATAAAAAATATAGGTTCACATTTAAAATAAAAAAGTTGGTACCCGTATTTTGAGAACCACTGGTTTAATAAAAATTTTGTTTATCTCATGTTAATAGTGTTGTAAAATAGAAATTGTTTGCTAATTTAACCGACCTCGTAGCTCTTATAGTTCTCGAGATAGCAATGGTGGCCCATTTAAAATGAACACCCTGTATAGTCGATAGTGGCGGTTAATTTTATTTTTTATAATATCAAATTGAAAAATAATTTACTGATAAAGTAACTCATTCAAATTGTTTTCACATATTACAACAACGTAAAATTATTATTATTTTTATTATACGAGTACATCTATGATTTATGGGAAATAGGTATGCTATTAAAAAAATATTCTTTTTCTTATTTAAATTTTCTAATATATTACAGATAAAATATAAATTTAAAAAAGAAAATTAGATAGTATATTTTGCGCGTTATCTGAGCATTTTGAACTTTTTATTCTTTATAGCGTCTATTAATAAAAGCATTGACATTTACACCCATTCAATACTGCCACAACCTCATTGAAACAGAGAATCGAACGCGCGATTATTCTGCGCAATAATTCATCCACTTTGAGCAAATTCAATATGCTATAAAAACGCTACCTACCACATGATGCATTAAGGCAGCATCATACAGAATGGTTATAGCCTTTGTACCCAGCGTCCCGGCGCTCGCAGCGCCGCGGCGGCAGCGTCCCTAACTGCATCTTGCGCTGCCAACCTCGGATTGGATTGGTTAACGACCGACGTCCTGTAAGTAATTAAAAGTATCAGTATAAATACGTTTAATGGCGGATTTGAATGAAGAAGGGTTTTACGGGAACTACACAAGTTAAAAGTGACAATTTAATGCTACTTTTATGATTCTTGCTTTAAAACGCTAATTTGGTATTATTGCTTCTTTTATCACAAATCGTACTTTTTCATTATTTCCTATTAAATACACCTTATACTTTGTGTGTTCACATTTTATGATTGGGACAATCAAATTTAATTTATTATAAAATTTACACAGAAATTTCCAATCATTATTTTATGTTTTCCTAAATACAAAAATAAATTATAATGTGACCTTATTGTCATTGTTAAAAAAAATAATGAAAACATTTATTAATACAGTGAAAGTCGCAAATACCGTCAGTCAAGAAACTTGACAATATGAACATTACATGCGACTGAATATAACATATATATGCATATATGGCAACAGCAAAATTAATAATTTTAATCAGAAAAAATATAGGTGTGCAAAAACAATTTTAAAAATCATTAATAATGGTAGAATAGTAGAATGATCTGCTAGATCTCTCGATCTTATACATCTAGATTATTTTTATTGGTGACCGTTCAAACCAGAAGTTTGTGTTGGGGGCAATCTTTAAAATTTAGATCAATTAAAGGTTCAAATTGAAAACATTTCTCACAATATAACAATTACCGAAATATCATTGTATGTAATTCAAAAGTTTTATAACAGATTGATTCTTTGTTAATGTATGTATTGTTGAAAACTTATTGTTGGTTAGTTGGTTTATTGGTTCTTCTGTAATTTCTTACAATATTAAAAAAAAACGAATTGCTGTCAATCAAATATGAAATCGTACCCATGGATAGTGCTGCAACTTACGAAATTTTCAAAAACACTGTAAATGCGTGTTTCGATAAAAATATTATGAGCACGCTGCTACATTTCTGATTTTGCGAAGGAACTTGTTTTACAGTGCTGAATTACGCTTCTCACGCGATATAAGCTACCTTGCTATATGGTGTGACACTGTGTTATTTTTATAATATTTTATATAAAATATAAGAAATATATATATAGTTGTTAATAATAATAATAATTATTATTATAAGAAGCAATTTTAAATAAATTAATAAATATATTTATATATCAAGAAATCATAGGGATGCTGCAGTTTCGCAGTGTCTGTACATGAGCCGCCCTTGGAAAAGTGCCAAATTTTCGACTTATTTTTATTTCAAAAAGTCTGTTATTCCAATATGTTAAGTTGTTGCTATAGTCAACTACAAATTATTTTATTATTGTCAATTATCCGCTGTCGTTGAGAAATATATAATTCTTCCTACTAATTATACAATCTATACAACTAAAAAAGTATTCCAACAATTCATATTACCATACATCGTTAATAAAACTAGAACGTTTGTTTTACTTATTTTTGTTTTTATATTGATTTGATTATAAATTGTAGAACTGATAGCAGAATACGAGAAAACATTCCCACATAAACTTTTCATCAACCTGAATTTCCAATATTTATCTATGTCCCTTCCTCCATCAAAATGTTCCTTGTTGGAAGCAAATAAATTCCCGAAGTTTTATTCTTGATATCACATGTACAAATCATAAAAGGAAGGAGGATTTATCGGCGCGCAGAAGAAAGTTATTGGCGAGACTAATTCAAGACATACGTCACCAGGAGGTACCGCTACGCGATCGGGAAGAAAAATGAGGCGAAATAGTTGTGACAGCCGAGCAGGTGTCTACCACAGACACGTATCGGGGATATTTCACACACATTTACATAACATTCTTAAATTTATATCTCCAACTATATTCGGTGCATACTAATATTAATGGCGGATAAGTTTACTTTATTTAAATTGCATGTACGTACGTAGGATAAAGTTAAATGTTTAATAAATATTACAGAAGAATGCAGAATGTCTTATTTTAAATTATATTCTGGAATATTTAGAGATTTATGCATCGAATCAAAAAATTGCTCAAAAAAATAATGATTGAATAGAGGGAAACCTCTGAAATTTTAGAAGGTAAATCGTAGTTTTTATTACGCATTCGGATAATTCACATCTAAAACTAATTTTAAGTAGATTTTATTTGATTTTTTATAGATATATATTGTAATGATCGCACGGTACATCACAGTCAGTTCGAGACAAGTTTAATCACCCCTCTTGCCAGAATACTCCAGAGTTTAATTGGTCGGGTATATAAACCTAAGCAGAAAAGACCGTGAGAACAGTGTGCTATTAATATGAGTGGTGAACATAAATAGTTATTGATATAAATATCGTGTTAATAAATAGTGCTTAGTAAGTGTAAATAAATGTTCTTATTATTTAAGTTTCTGTTAATATTTTTGCTATTAAATTAGTGTTTATATTTCCTATTAAGATTAACTCAAAATATTTTCATTTTCACGTATCTACATCGATAGAACTGCGTTTTTCGTTCTTCTTTGGAACTTTTTTTCAGACCTAGAAAATATAATTATACATCGTATGTCAACAAATGTTAATCTACGGATCAGCTTGATTCTTGAATCAGTTATTCATTAATCAATAATCTAAAGGTGAATTTGGTTGATAATGTATTAAATTAATAAGTATAAAATGCCAATCACGATATAATAACCTTAAGTAAATAACCAAGAAGAAGAAGAATGATCTACTTCTTTCGAAGAAATAAAATATTACACTATTTACAAAATTATTACTTATTGTAATTCCTGTGAACAATTTATAGATATGATCTTAAAATTAACAAATATAGAGCAAATTTGACTGTACGGGTTATAATGATTCTGCCTATTTAATTTTTAGATATCAATGCAGTTAACCAACTTTTGAAACAAATAAGTTAACCAGAGGTCATATTTTACTCTTTTCATTTTACGCTTTATGCGTATAATGGAATGATTACAATACTTATATTTTGTATGGCGGTAGAAAAAATATTTAATATTTTAATATACAGGTTTAGTCATTTTAAATATATAAAATAAACCATTCGTTTTATTTATTACTCCTACGAGGATTTGGAACAGTGAATAATAATTTACTGATTATTATTTTGAAAACTGGTGTTAATCCCTAAGGATTAAATATAAAATTATTTATAGAGTTAAAAAATATTGGCTTACAAAGGCCATAATCAAGCATATTTTAAATATATGAATCCATTTTAAACAATTATTACTTCAAAGTAATAATAAAACTTCAATGATATTAATGATGTTCCAAATTTCGTATTCAAATGAATTGGTAATACATATATAAAATTTATAGAAATTATTATTTTATTATAACTAAAATACATTGAAAACAATTATTAACTTCCGACCTGTGGCAAAAAAACATTTGCTTGAAATACGGTGCAATTTTTTTTGCGAATTTTTAAGAAATGTATTTACCCTTTAATTGGGGAACACTCTGTATATGAATAATAATGCTTATTGAATTATTGTACAAATGAGAATACAATGGTTATACTGCAATTATAGCGATCTTATCTTTTTTGGTAACTTTTCATTTGTCCGCTTTTATAAAACAGATTACATTCTTACATTAATAAAACTATCATACCGAAGCAGTATATTTATTGATATTTAATTTTAATCAAATTATTTATATACGTATAAAATTATCAGAAAAATTTATGTATAAATTTTGTCAATACTTTAATATATTTTAATTTTTAGTACGCTCATTTAGAAATATGCCAAACAATAGTACTGGAATATAAATATACCTAAACTATATAATTTCATTACATTTTCTTGAAGATGAATTTGTGCTTTTATAAAAATTTTGGAATACGACCCTGTGCCTGAGAAGTTATACTAAATTCGAATATACCTGTGAGCAATGATTCGAAAACATCCCGTACCCAATTCAGAGTTTGACAAGCGAGACAATGAAGAAAATTATGACAAATCGTGCAAAAGTAGGAGTAAGCACAGCGTACGATTCCCAACCTGGTTTGGCTGACGTGTTCTCACAACAAATTGATGGAAACATCGAACTCTACGAGGATTCTCTGCCGCTAACCGATCGTTTCCGCCTAAATTATAGGCTGAGGACATGTTGCTAATTACTTTTTCTCCTATTAATTTCCAGATCATTTTCAAATAAACCAAAATCTTTTACTATTATTAAACCACAGTCATTTATTAATGTTCTATAAAGGTTAATTTAGTGGAGGAGTTATCGTATAATTTGATTTTTGCCGACCGGTATATATAAAACGGTTATTCATTAATTATTCAATTATTAATAATTCGACATTTTAACAATTTCACGTAGGTTTTTCCCAAAAAAATAAGTCAGTTAAATATTTAATATTTATTTTTTCGCCATTCAAGGTATTGGAATAATGCTAAAAAGCGGATAGTAAATTTTCAATTGATAAGCACATTTGAAGTTCCTAGAATACAATTTTAATACTTTTACGATGATGTCTGTCCGGGTGGGTAACGACTACTCAAATATTGGTGAATAAAAAAAATTTTCATGAAGATCTGAAGTGTTTTTCTAAAATATCTTAATTAATTATGAATATATAAAATATTTGTAAATAATTTTTATTACTCGTATGCGATAAGCTAAAATTTTATAGTTCAAATTTGTTTCTAACAAGCTACATTCAACTATTACTATTCGGTAAATTTGTTATAATTGTGGTTAATCAATTTACCTACAGAAATAAATGTTTTATTTTTGATAATAATAATTGTTATAATTGACAGTGAAAATATTATTAAAGTAATTATAATCTAAAAGGAATTGTCATAATACTGTAAGTACTAATTATTTTAATAATTCATTTTACCGTGTCAACAGCCAACGTACGGGATACTCAAACGAAGCAAAAAGAAGTGATCCTGATTATAATGGAAAGTGTAAAGAAGACAGGGGAGAGGTTATTTGCTGGCAACATCAGATTTTTTTTTTATTATTAATGTTTAATATTTTTTCCTTATAAAATTTGTTGAATTCGTAAAATAGAATATTATTATTTTACGGACTTTAGAAATTTATTTTGAAATTTGGTGGTATTACATATTTCGTGACCTTTCATTTCTTTAAATTACATAAATATTTTGCACATATTTGCATTAAAGTTTGGAACAAAAGATTACCGAGATTATTTTTCCCGCTTCTTTGACGTCACGCATGTCACTTCCGTTTCGATCGAGTGGCGTCATACTGTGCGAGTGTATGATAAAGATAGCAACACTTTTTTGCTACATCTTACGGGAAAAAGGAACTACTTTGTGGTTGGCGTTTATAGATTATCTTACATGTCCCTTACACTTATGACAATAGTGTGTCTTCGGCTTCTTGTGAGCACCAATGACGTCACAGTTTGGAAGTTTCTTTCAATTATTTTAATTATTTTATTAGCTTTATAAAATACTCCAGTAATAATAATTTTTTATTTTGCATTTTTTTTTGCATAATTCTACACTAGCCAAGTTTTTTCGCTAAATTAATTAATAAATTGATATATTACATTAATTAAAAAGATATTTATTAATATTTATTTTTTTCTCAGCGACTAGGGTCGGATACACTCAAGGGAAAAAAAATATAAAAGACCAACAAATATGAAAAGCGGACCAGATATTTTCCTTTGCGGACAAAACACAATTCCCATTAAATAATGGGGTCAACAATATTATGTGAAAATATTATATATATATATATATATATATATATATATATATATATATATATAACATTTTATTTGAAACTGATAATATTTAAAAACTATTGAAAATTTATATAAAAGATCTTAAACTTCGAAGAACAACTTCACAAACTTTTATAATATCAGATATTGTTATGTTCAAAGTTTTAGTATAAAAACATTTTAGTAAAAGGACAAAGAATTGTTATACCATTTCAAAGTGGCGTGATATAAATACATGATTTATATCAACCTAATAACAAAAGAAAGTAATCCTACTATTTAAACCATATTTAATAAATTTTATTTCGTATTTTATTTTATTAAAATTACAGTGCGAACTAAAAACAATAACGATTTTTTTTTAGAATTTAGCAAACTATGGAAGTTTTTATTTAATTACGACCGGTTTCCATCCCAGCTGGGCGATCTACAGGAAATGAACAACCGGATATATGAAATAAAAAAACAATTTTTAATTTTTATCACATTTTTTTTACACCGACTGCTTCCAAATTTAATCAAGTTTTATGAAAAACTATAAAAAAATGGTGGAGGAGCCCATTGTAAATAAATTTTAGGGTTAAATAGAGTAAAATGATATAAAAATTATTATAAAATATTAAATATTTACATACATACTAATATTATTTCTTAAAAATATGAGCGGGTCCATATGACGTCGAATCCCCGACAAGAGAACCGTTAACCATACGCTTGTGTTTACGGAAAGAGGACAGCACTAGTTCTGTTTCTCTTTCAACAGTTGTCCTGATAGCTGTGTTACGATTTTTTTTTTTTACTTTTAATATATAAAGTGTCCCTTTTCAAAACTGACAGATGTTTCGACAGGTTAAACTTTTCATAACTAGTTAGGAAATAAAAATTTTTCATCACTGAGTAATGAAAAGTGAATTGTGTACCGTTTTCAAATGTCAGACAATATTGTAGTGATAGAAGAAAAACATAAAATCAAAAGAACTGTATCAAAACATGTTAGAAAATGCAATTTTATGTAACTTGTGTGATTTTGCTTTTTTTTAACTGGTTACAAAATAGCTAATTTCTCGTTTACCTACTATTTCAATTTTTAAAATAAAAAAAATGTAAATAACTATTTAAAATTATTAATTAAAAATAAACCCTTAACAAATTTCTATATTATTCTTTTCAAATACACTAATCAAGTAATCTATATTTTTATAATTAAAAGCGTCAGGTTAAATAATTACATATTTAATGACATACAAGTATAAAGATTTACAGGTTTATAATATGTATATACACAAATACTAACAAATACACTAAACATCTAACAAATACTTTACTACTAAAACTATATTTCATAATTAAAACATGCTTTTTCGTATAAAAAATTATCTATTTCATTACAGATTGTATACAGAAAAATAATTTTTATAACAATACATATATGTACATGTAGCATGCTAATATAATGTATAATCTATACAAACAAAGAACTTTTTTATATCATTCAATTTTATATTATATATCATATTAAGAAAACAGATTTTCAAATATGTAGTATCTATTTTATAATAAAATATTTAATAAATTTCATAGTACATATACATGCAAGATAAACAATTCAGCATCTACATAAATAACAAAGAACCTATTCTCACAACCAACAACAACCATAGTTAGTACTTACACACCGATGTTGTATTCTAGTTGTTCACAGCACACTATGCGTATCACAGTAAGTCGGGCGTCGGGCATGATGCGTGGCGTCGCGGCGTGCTCCGGCGGCGGCCGGGCTGGCGATGGCGCTCGGCCCGGGCGCCGGGATGCTGCGCGCCTGGGGCGCCCCCGCCTCCCGCCTGCCACTCCAGGGCCGGACTCAGGAAGGGTTCTAGCGGGATGTACCTGCAAGGGAAGAGTGAGAGTAAGAGGGGTATTTGCTTGTGTTGAGTAGTGGATATGATTATAATAGGCTGGGGTTTAAGAAGAAGTAATAAGCAAATAATATGTCATTAGTTTAATCATATTTTTCAATTAATAAATACATTTTTCAGAAATTGTCAATATTTTTACAATATGCTGGAAAAAAGGATCTAAAATTTGATTTTGACCTTTCATAATTTTGTGTGATATGACATAGCATCGTGTTATAATTTTGGTTAATATCGCACTCGACTAAACACAATTGTTACATAATAATATATTATTATATAAGGAATTATGATACACATTATTTACGAAGATGAAGTTTGAGTCACGTGCCGTGGGTGAGTCATGCAAATCATTCGAGTGATTTCTCGATTTACTTAATAAAATTAGTAATGATGTGACGATTAGCAGTTAGGCCGAATAGTCGAATAACGAATATTCGGTGAATTTTTAACCGAATATTCGGCAGAATATTTGGCATTGTTAAGGTGAAATTTTTATTTGATTCCTGTTAAATTTAATTACTTCAGTATCAAGAAAATTATTTACCACCAAACAATATAACTAGATATATTATTTACTCTTAATGTAGATACATTTGTAATAAGTAAACATATCTTTTGTTTAAAATTTATTTCTTATAATTTTATATTTTAATGTAATAAAACAGTGTTGTACTTATTTCTTGTAATCGAATATTCGGTATTAAAATAGGCCGAATAAGGTGAATACCGAAAGTAAAAATATGACAGAATAATCCGAATGGGGCGAATATCGAATAATTATTCGACTTCTGTCCCACCTCTAATAATTAGTAATTCTGCGAAATAAGACAAGACGAGATATTTATTTTTCACGTATCGTTTTATTTTTAAAATAATAGTATATTGCATATCTAGTAGAAAAAGTGTTATATTTATGACGTTTGAAGGAAAATAATTTTAGAAACTCGAGAAATCTCGGCGAAATTATTGAAATTCGAGGATCTCGATTTTATTTATATGAAAATTACTAAATTATAACGATATAAAACGATTTCTTAACGTAATATAATAAAATTAATAAGGTAAATCACTGAAAATAAATGTTCGAAATTACGTCCCTGTATAAATTTTTGGATTTTAACTGAACCCGTCTCTCGAAATTTGATGAAGGTTCTGAGAGTTTGCAAACATGGTTGTCGACGGTTAGGAAAGCGCTCTAGATACATTATTTTTGCTTTTCTTAGGAATCCACTTGATTCTCCAATTATTAGAATCATATCAATCAATTCATTGTTAGTAAACATTTTGAAAAATTAAATTCAAAACACATTATACTGCTAATGAAAATATTTGCTTACTATTAATTTAATTCTATTATATTGTTACAATTTGTTAATTTTAATACAGCCACCTAGAATATTTCAATAAAATAAAATCAATTTCATTAATTTAATTTTATTAACATAATGCCAATATGAAACATTCATCTGTTCTTGTTTGATGATTAATTTTTTTAGAAACAAAAATCATCCACTGGATATCATGCTACAATTTGAGCGAAATATGTTCTGAAATTCGATGTCCAGAGTTGACATCTATTAACCAAAACGTACTGTATTGTCTGAGTGCTTCAAAAGTCACTGTAAACTGTAGATCTTGTGCATATAATGACTAACATAGTTGCATATCATTTTTAATAAATGATAAACTGAGAAAACGTAGTACAAATTTCGGACGTATCCAGATTTATTATATTTTCCTATTTACCTATTCGTTTTATCAATTTTGGAAAAATTTCTATTATGTAACAAACATATAAAGTATGAAGATCTACTATAATTTACATACTTAATTCAGTTCTTCTATATTAATTAATATTAAAAGAACAAGCACGGACGGTCCTTAAATAAACTTATGAAAGATAATGAGTACTAAGCAAGTTAACTAATTTAAGACAAAGATCGTGACCTATTAAGTTTCAAGTTTGATCTTAACTTGCAACTAAGTTCAAACGTATCAAAGCCTTAGAGTAGTTGTGAGGAATTACTAGTTTCTATAGCGTCAGTACGAAATAGATCAACTTAGTTAACGTCAAATTATGCGTAGGAGCCATGCTATTCAAAATTAATTATAATACATATTTTATCAATTTAAAGTAAATGTATAAATATTCATGTAAAAATAATTATAATCCCACTTGTATTTCACTTATTTTCTTTCACATTTCAAGCACAGCCAGACATGTTCAGAAAGAAGAATGAGTAAAATGAAAAATATTCTAAAAAAGTATTAAAATGTAAAAACTTTATGATTTTTTTTGTTTTTTAGGTTCATTTATTATAAGAAAAAAAAAACAGTATTTAAAATATGACATATTATTAAAACGTTTGAGAAACAATATCTTTTTTTTTTAACAATATACTTATTGTAACAAATGAAAACAGTTCCTGATAAATAACAATGATGTCATTAAAATGCAAAATATATGTACGTTTTGCATACATTTAGTATATAGTTAATATATACTATGTTTCGACCCCAATTGCTGTTGATCGGCATTAGGTATTTTATTCTGTTTATTAATTATCTTAATCATTTCGGTTTTGATAGAGACCAAATTTTATTATTTTTGTTGTTATTTATTATATTTGTTCTGCTCAGAAAAAATATGTATTTCCAAATCTCATTAAAATTATTTCAGTTTCAGGAAATTGCAAATGTCTTTTTTTAAGTTTCTCATTGTTAACAGGTTCAACAATGAGACTGAGCGTATTTTTTTATCCAGACCTTGTTACAATATTCCTTATTGTACTTATCAATTGTATTTTTCTTACTTCATTGGCTAATTTGACGACCAACTATTTCAAAATTTCAAAAGATATAAATATTACAAATTTGGTGGCAGTGCCGGTATTTTTATTTGACACACCGTTGTTCACTAATTTTACATAATTTCATTCAGTAATTACAATTGGCCGAAATTCTATAATTAATAAAAAAAAATTAAATAATGAAAATATATGTCTGCACGTATATCACAAGACATGATCAAAAAGACGAATTGTACAGTGTTTTTATATAAATAATTTAATAAAATTTAACAAAAACAAAACCCGTATTTCTGTATCTCTAGTTCTGATGAACGAGTCACTCATAGTGAATCTGTTGATTTTGCAGGTTAAACAACCCTTAGTCCCTTCCTGGCTAGGGTCGTCGCTGTTCAGCGAACTGGTGCTATACGCTCATACGTATGTAAGGAATGGATGTAGAACTGCAGCTCGTGTTCGGATTCTTTGCTTCCGTCAATTGATTGCTTATTGCAGAATCTGTGCCGTGTTTGTCGGACCACATGCCAACGTACACGTCCTTATCGCCAAACACGCTACATGCAGACGCAATGACTGCGTCATTATTCATGCGATAGGATTAATTCCAACCTTATAAACTTGTTCGCTTTTTATAATTACCATTGCTAATGCTGGTAATTTGTATTTAATCTTATAAGCAAACTCATACCTGAAACGCGTAGGTAATTGTGGTAATACTTATTACAATTAGCAACAAATGATTTTTTAATATTAATTACATTTGATGACATGTAAACCAAAGACGATAATACGGTATTACAATAAGCGTATTAATGATTATAATTTAATATATCTAAATGTAATAGGATAATACTTAGAGCAATTTATCAACAAATGTATTTTTAATTTTATTAATTATAAAATGTGTGATTTGTTATGTATCATAACATAAAGATGTTAATATGATATTATATATTATATTAATGAATATATTATGACTTAATTACAGTATTAATTCAAATAATGAATGTGTAACATTAATAATCATGAAGACAAATATTTATGCCATAATTATAATTATGTGTGATATAAAATTATATGTCAAATTAAATTTTCTTTAAACATATTCAGCAGATACTTATTGATAACAACTATTAATATCAGGGTTTACAAAAGTAATATTTTATTAATTATTTTAATTTTTAATGAGCATGTTACTATTTTCAAAATTTTTTTAAAAGCAATATAAATATTTTATTTTATAACACCGAAAAAGCATGGAAATTGGTTATTCAAATATTATAATCAAAACTCAAAACGATTCATCTGAATAAAACTAAGAATAATAACAAATTTATGATTTTTGTTATACATTTAAATACTTATTTTTTTTCTGCTAGGTATATGACATTTAAAGTAATAAAATATCATTTAATTTTAAGACATTATTATGTACAAAACATATTTTGGTTGCTATTAATTGTTTTGCAGCAAATAAATACATAATTCTTATAATTTCCATATATTTTTTTTTTATTAAAAAAAATTAGTTCATTTAAATCATGATTTAAATTGGGCTAACTCTGATTATTATTAATAATTGGCAAAATTAAATTAATTTAAATTTTTTTTAGATAGAAAATACTAAACACCAAACAAAATTATTACAATTTTGCCGAAATACATTATATTTTTTGTATTTGAAATATTCGGTATTTACTAAAATACTTAATATTGTATTTCAAATACTTTTAAGTATTTCAAATACTGTCACGTTTTTTAATTAATTTTAAGTATTTTAAATAGGTATTTTAATAAAAATATTTCAAAAAAATTACCTAAATACGTAATCTATTAAATACTTATTTCAAATAAATTCATTTCTAAAAAAAAATTCCTGTTGTTAGTTAAATATTTTTTTTTTTTAAATGATTTTATAATTATACATATTATTATTATATTGAAATGAAGAAATATTTGAAATAAACACGTATAGAGTAAAAATTATGTTTATAAAATCCATGATAAATAGAAAAAGTTGTAGGGTGTATTAGTTTTACTTGCGGAATAATTGTTATGAAACGAGTAAATATTCACGAAGTGTAAGTGTCGAAATCCACATCCAACATCACATCTCGCGAAGAATGGAGTCTCCCTCTCCTCTCGAGTATTGATCCAGCAGGAATCCAGGCGAGACGAGAGCGCGCCAACAGACAAAGACGAGAGCAGACAACCACGAGGGGCGCGAGAGTGAGACAAACAGATGCAGGTTTCTGCAAACGGATAGAGCCAGCACGAGGCGAATAGAGAGAAACTCTCAGCATTACCAAGGGGGTTTTTAGAGCTGTCAAGACTTGCGCAACAGAGACAAATAAATACGGATTGGATGAGAGCGACGGCGATGATTTCCGAGATGATGTTTGAATGCTCGGGGATATGTAAAGTGGCAGCATAATCAAAATTGTAAACAAAGCAAGATGGACGCTAATTGCAAGAACAGGAACAAAAATATTGCACCGGGTTTACAAATACGCAATCAGGAAATGAGCAAATACTATAAATTAGCAAATTGCGTCGAATGAAGACAAACAATTTTATTTAAAAATTATCTCTAGAAATATATGCGTTTTTGTAATAGCATCTCATCATTCCACGAAAATAGGATCAGGGTTACATTGATTTAAATCAGTGATTTAAATCACATTGATTTTTTTTTTATCATTTATTTAAATTAGTTGTTCTGCAGTTGTTATTTAACATTCCACATTTACGAAAATTGGAGAAAAGCGTGTGGGTAATTATACCATTTGGAAATACTTTAAGAACTACTAAATCTGTTTAAATTCGCAGGTAAAACGACTATACTGGTATGTTATTTTGAATTTACCGTGAGTATTTTTTAACGTGAAACATGAAATTTATCATATCCATTGTTAATACTTGACATTTGTTTGACTGCAATGTATATTTGCTTATCCATTTAAAATGAAATATAGGGAACAAATTTGACATTTGCTTTTTAGGTTCTAAAATTATCTGACAAACCTACATCAAGTATCAAATGCAACAGCAATTTTAAGAATCATTAATAAGTTTGGAGGAAATGGTAGAATGGTAGAATGGTCTGCTAGATCTTTCGATCGTCCCCATCTAGATACTTTTTATTGCTGACCTATAAAATTAGATGATTATACTGAAGGAAATCTTCAAAATTTAGATCAATTATATGTTCAAATTCAAAATATTTCTCAAAATATTATAAATGCCCAAATAACATCGTATGTAATTCAAAAGTTTTATAGCAGATTGACTCATTGCTTAGCAGATAATGGATGGATTTTTGATTATTTATTGTAATTATTGTTTAATTGTTAGTTACTTTACTTACTTCTTGGTTAGTTGCTTTATAAGTTCTTTATTTTGTAATTTCTTGCAATATTAAAATTTAATAGTTCTCTGTCAAATTCATTCCCTATGTTTCATTTTAAATGAGACAAGCAAATAAAATACTGCTTATAAGAGAATTGAGTACGATTTTAATGCTTTTTTTTGGATATTGTTGTATTAAAGAATAGGTTAAAGATCATTCAGCATATTTTTAGTATGTCATCCAATATGTATTTTTACTAATTTTATAAAAGTTATAATTATCTGTTGTGACATGAAATAAATTTGATCCAATTTTAAATTTAGGTTAATTACACGTCAAAAAATTATTAAATATTTGATAATTTATCAATCAGATACATAAGTAAGTATATAAAAGAACGGTATTATAAAGAAATATTTAAACATGCCGAGAATTTAACGAATGTCGACAAATTGAGATCGATACATACGTTTGACTATATTTAGGAAGATGTCTATTGGTCGTTTGTCCATGTCCGTTTCGAAATCCAAAGATACGTACTTATAGACTCAAGTCCATGAATTTGGTGAAATTATTTTTTTAAGAAACTTCATACTCAAATTGTTGATACTATTGGCACAATTTCTTTCAATTTTACGACAGAAAAGCTATTTACTGCAGAAAAGAAAATTTGCTCTATTCCCATTAGGTTCTTGCAAAACAGATTTGTAAAATATTTTTTCAGGAAAAGCTTTTAAAATAGGATTAACCTCTATTTGATGTTTTTTTTCATTTGATGCAATTGTATAATTCATTGACTTCTTATTGCATTTTAACTATTTTTAGCTTAATGTCGAAATTGTGTACATTTTTTACTGCATAGTAGTGTATATGTTTTGAATTAACTGTTGTTTTATAGTGGTCACAGTTGACTTTTAATCATTAGTAATGCTTCGTTTTTCAACGAAAAGTACCTAAAAAGTAACTTGGAAATATATACATCACGAGTAAGTGAATAATTGTTGATACAAAAACAAAATGCCCAACTGTAACTGTCCCGTAATACCTACATGAATCCTATTTTTGCTTTTTGGATAAAACGACAACAGGGAGTTTCCGGTTCAATGCTCCGGTAAATTCTAATTTAATTTTTGCTTTTGCCTGCATTTTTAATGCTTTCAATTTTACTTTACATCAAACACAAATTAAATTTGTAATTGTGAACATCATGCATCACGTACACCGTAAATTAAATTCTTTCCATATGAAATAAAAAGGATTACATTCACAGGATTTCGGAGTTGTTTTAAAAGATATGTGAAAAATGTATACTAGGAAAGTGAACCAAATGTACATTTTATATATTAATATTTAACCAACCGAGGTTGATTGGTAGTACCGTTTGCGCTTCTCGGAGCAGGGGTTCAAGGTTCGAATCTCGAGTACGGTAACGAAAATATTTAAAAATATCGAATTTTTAGCTCGAATATTTTAAAATTTTACACAATTTTGTTTGTAATACTTTTTAAAGAATTAGCTACGCTAATACCAAAGCTGCAAACAGAATTCAAATATCTCTTTTCGTCTCGGAGATATTAGCTCTCAAAGTGGTACCTCAAAAAAGTGTGTTTTTTGAGTATATTTCAAAAATGAGTAGAGATACAATCTCAACTACTTTACTATTCGATTCTACGACGAAAGTTATATAAAGAAATGTTTTTTCCACATATACGTTCTTTGGAACGATTAGGTGAAAAATAAGAAAAACGAAAAAACCTAAATTTCAATTTTTCGTCTCGAAACTTTTTGTTTCGAAAATTTTTCCTTTTCTGAACTTAAGTAGATATCGATGCGCTGATTCCAAATTTTCAAACAGACTTCAATTATCTCTTCCCGTTCTCGAGATATTTGAGTTCAAAGTTATACCTAAAAAATTAGGTTTTTTAGGTATACCACTTAACTGGTTAGGTTTAAGGTTTCGGCGACCTCACCATTCGATTCTACGGGCAAAATTACATAAGTGTACCAATTTTCAGATTTTTATCTCAATAGATAGAATTTCTACAAGGAAAAAACTGAAAATGGCCAAAAATCGAAAAAATTGCCTGATGAACCCCTGACGATTTTTTCAGATTTTGCCATTTTCGTTTTTCCTTTCTAAAAATTATATCCTTTGGAATAAAAATCTAAAAATTGGTATACTTATGTAAATTTGCTCGTAGAATCGATTGGTGAGGTCGCCGAAGTCGTAAACCTAACCTTTAAAGGGGTATACCTAAAAGTCATTTTTTTTAGGTTTTGCCAAAACTCAACTTTGAACACAAATATCTCGAGAACGGGAAGAGATATTTGAATTCGGTTTGAAAACTTCGAATCAGCGTATCGATATCTACTTAAGTTCAGAAAATGAAAAGTTTTGGAGGCAAAAAATTCCACGGAAAAATTTTGAAATTTAGGTTTTTTCGATTTTCTCAATTTTCACCTAATCGTTCCAAAGAACGTATATGCAGAGAAAACATTTCTTTATGTAACTTTTTCCGTAGAATCGACTGGTTTAATCGTTGACATTGTATCTCTACCCATTTTAGAGATATAGCCAAAAAACACTTTTTTTTGAGGTGTAACTTTGACAGCAAATATCTCAGAAACGAAAAGAGATAATTAAATTTCGTTTGAAAATTTGAAATCAGCGCGTCGAGATCTATCTATTTAAACTAGGTCCCAAAATCAAAATTTTAGGCACAAAATTGAGTATTTTTGGAAGATTTCGCGTTTGTCAACACAATTTTTGCTTTAATACTTTTATTTTGTTTGGTTAAACTCTACACAACCTTGATATGGAGTTATAGGCTTTGAAAATAAGTAAAAGTTAGATAATATGGCCAAATAGGCCAATATATGTATATTCAATATATGGTCCATATATCCAGCACTGTTCAGATATTTTCACAAATTGTAGTTGCGCCATTTAATAGATGCTAAAGATTGACCCATCTGGTTTGAAACCCGGTATCTTCATATTTACAATCTGTTTTTCAATCCATTACCAATTAACCATAGCCTCTATTTATAGGTAATTATAAATTACATCCTTATAATACTGGATGAAAAATTTATGTATACCAATAAAAACTATAATTATTTGCTTTAATTTAATTGTACTCTTAATATTAAAACAATTCAAAAAATAATCCACTGTAATCAAAATTTCCTTATTTGATTACAAGAAAAAACCCCATTCCGAACCCGCGTCCAATATCGTGACATGGTCGCTAAATAATAACCGTAACATAAAGAATAAAAAAGCTGATGGAATTTTCAAGTAAAAACCTCCGTGACATCCGGTAATGGCAGCCAATTATATTCGTAATTTTTCTTTGCGAGTCCGCGCCGGATAAGGAAAGTTTGGTGGCGCGACGCGTAACAACGCACGCGACTGCCACGCCACACTGCGGCAATTAACACTAATTTAACATTCTCGGGCGCCTGTAATTAAATAGCCTGTGCATTATACAGCCCAACATATGGAAATGTTTGGTGACGTGATTATTTCTAGCCGGGATACAGTATCGATCAGCGCAATGGAGATATTGGAGATAACAGCAAGTTATGACTCCTTCAATAACACATAATTTTCGGGAATTGGTTCAGGGTTATATTCATAAATACAGATCCGGAATAATGTAGTGGGGATACTCTGGAAAGCTATTGCTATGGAAAATTTCAACAAGGGTTTTTGGCTAGTTTCATAAATTTTATGAATATTTATTATTTTTAAAAAAATATTGGTTTTAGGCATAGGATAACGTTAATAACATATAAAGTTAATACAATAAGACACCCAACTGAATTATAAAATGAAGGGTGTTTTATTTGAAAATGACGAGTTATAGTTATTTGAGACTGAATAAATTTGATTTGCTTTATTGGACACTCTGTATTATAACATTAAAAAAAAAATATGTGTGAACATAGTAACAGTTGTACAAAAAAAAAATTCTTCATTTTTACTAATAAAATAACTTCAGTTAGTTTTTATTCATACGTATATTGTCATTTTTAGAGAAAAAACGGAATAACTTGACAATGCCGCGGAAAACTAGAACAAAATTTATATGTCCGAATAGGGATCTAAAATGCAATTGAAAATATATAAAAATATATAGGGTGTTCCATTTAAAAAAAGGCAAACAATTCTCGCCGAACCTAAATGCAACACCCTGTATAAGTGAAAATAATTTTACGTTATGGTCCTTGAGTGGACGAATAAATTCTATTAATAAATTTATGCTGTATTTCTAACAACAACGGAGATATCGAAGACGGACATTTCGATGACTGTCTCTCAACGGCATCCCTCGTCATCAGCAGCGATATCTGAAAGGTAAAACGGGTGCCGCGGGTTGTTCGATCAACTGCGGACAATAAATTGTACCTACAATCATTATTTTCTTCCACACATTACAATAAAGGAATATATAAAATAGTTTTTATATTATCAAGCTATTTACTTTTGTTAAAAATAATTTATTTAAAAAATATTTTAGTTCTCTATTTTTTTTTTGATAAATATTTGTTTCATTTATAACTTAAGATTCTTTTCAAAATTTTAATATTATAGCGTTATTGGGCCATATTTAGCATATTCAAATGTGCGAAATTTAACTAACAAATTAAAACACTTTACGAAATAATTACCAGCAACGTAGTAATTAAATCTGTCGTAACTTCATACTTCACATTCAAACAAGACATCAAAATTCAGTATTCGTGTTTTATCTTCCCACCAATCTGCCAAATAACTCCACCGTACGTTAATTCCATACACGAAATCAGAACGCATAAATAAACAAACAAAAACCTGCCACGAAGCCATGGCACACTACCATCCACATTCAATTCAAACGCACCAAACAAAGAAATAATCGTAATATAATTACGGGCAGCAAACTAGTATTTAAAATGTTTAATTTCCTGTCGGGTCCCAGCGTGACGAGATGTAAATTCTCCCTTTGAGAAGCAGAGCTGGAGCTTGCATATCAAGATGGCTGCAGGTGAGATTGTTGTGCGCAGTGGTGGGAAGTGGAGTGGTCCGCGCATGGCAAGGCAGAGCGCGCACGGCCGCCATTACAGGGTTGCTAAGGAACCAGCGCTGGCATGGCAGAACAGTGAACTACAGGCCAGAGTGGTGACCACGGTTGACGGTAGGTGGAAGCAATGGTCAGGAAGTAGCACTTTCAGATTTTGAAAAATTAATGCATACTTCCGTTGTAAATTGTAATTAATGATGTCAGCCAAAATCACACGTATGAATATAAAATAATAAAGTTGAATTTATATCCATTTTTTAAGTAAATAAATAAAAAATTAATATTGACGAAATACGTTTATTATGTTTATTATTATGAATGTAATTAGATGAATCATCATTAGCAGTTCAAATTTTTACCACTCTTTAAATATAATTACTAAATTACAAATTAATATTAAATTCATGATACACTAAAGTATTATTAACTTATCAATAAACATTTTCAGTTTTTTATTTCGTATTTCTTTTAAAAATATATGTAGTATAAAGTCAATTACCAATAGTTTATTGTACAATAAGCACGGAATAGTACTCATTTCATACAAGTATGAAATGGACATTTCATACTTTTTCTATGACCACAGTTTTATTTTCAAATTTTAGTGTAGTTGCTAAGCTACGAAAAATAACAATCCAGGAATATTTTTTCCGATCGGTAACTAAGTATTCCCTTACAGTACGCAGTCTATTGTTTTCCTTACATAAATGTACAATCATATTTATTACATTATTATTGAATATAAATCGACCGAATTTTATAACCCAAAAATTAAATGTCAAATTCATTCCCTATATTTTATTTAAAATGACACAAGCAAGTACCTATACATTGCTGTCAATCAAATATCAAGTCGTAACTATGGATATAATAAATACCCATGTTTTACGTTAAAAAATATTCACGGTATGGTACAAACTTAATAAAAATAATGATTTAGTTGGCTTTTAATAATTTTGTAGGAAACATTTGATTTCTTTTTTTGAGCGATTAACATAATTATGTAACACAATAAGGAATAGGGATAAACATTTTAATAAAATTTTACGATGGATGATATTTCGAAGAGATTTTCGAAAATATGAAAGAATTGAAGAAAGATTACCTGTAGAAGGATCTTATTTTCAAGTGAAATAAGTTTAAATGAAGTGCAGCAAAAATGTGTGTAATTTAGCGTACAAGTAAGTCATGCGGTGTCCACATCAGATTTTTTACTATTTCGATGCGATACTGATGTATAAGGGCTCGATTCTAAACATATCACTTCATCTCATATCGTCTTAGTGATAAATATATATAATCATATTATTTTTTTTTCATTGCAAACATCAACAGCATCAAATGAAATAAGTGATATTTGGTGAAATTTTTCACTTATTTTCATCGTAGTTGAAAATTTATTCTAATGTAAAAGTCACGAGATTGTCGAATTTAAGTCATTTTAGTTTGCAGATACAGAAAAATATGAATATCCAACTGTTTCAAAAATTATTGATACATCCTTGACAAGTGAATCAAGTACAAAACATTAGAAGTAAACAAACATTTGAAAAATGTTGTGGCTTGTCTGAAATGTGCTGGCTCACGCATATTTATCATAATCTTTCAACAGTTTTGGTGCGGGCGACGGAGGTGTTTTTTATTGCGCTGGTTAACAAGCGACAGTAGCTGCGCGGATGACTGGCGAGTCTCAGCTGCTGGGAGCCGGTGTCGGGGTGGTCCGGACCCCTGCAGGGAATCAGATCGCGTATCGCCGTTCGCACCCGACCAGGGGAAAATCTAATAAGTTGTTTTCGTAACAGTTGATACATTGGGTTGGTTTTTAAACTGTGTATTAGTGTATTACGACATAAGTGCAGAAAAAAAGAGTTTTAATCATTTGTTTTGTAAAGTTTTGTTCAATTCTGCTATTAAAATTTAATTTCGAACAAGACCTCTCTGCTGAGGCAATGGAAACGGATGGTGAAAAAATGAAACATACCTATAGTTAAAATTTCATCTAAAACTACTACATTCTATAACGGAGTTGGATACAACTTTTTTTTAAAACATTTAGACTTCGTTCGACACCTTTTTAAAATGATTTCAGACGCAGAGACGCCATATCGTCACATTCTATGTACATAATTGGTCCACAGTAGTACAAACCTCATTCAAAAGGCAGCGCGTCGAATCGACCGTTGCTTGAGTTGGGAAATAATCAATTTATAAGGCGTGAGTGAAATTGCATGTAGTTGAATTAAAATTAAATTAATGTTTAATTTGTGTTCTAACTAGTCGGGCCCCTTGAGTTAGCGGTTACGTAACTGGTTCCTTCGTAGCCATTTTTTTTCAAGGAAATTAAAATGTGTGATGCTTAATTATACAAAAATATAAAATAAAGTAAAAACTATAGAAAACACTTTAAAAGTTTTTGCTAATGGATAAACTATAAGTAACTATTGCAATTTTAAAATATAAGGTTCCATCCCATAAAAAGATTATCTTATTTTATCATTAATTCTTACGGTTCTCGAGATACCAATGGTTAGTCTCTTAAAACGGACAGCCTGTATACAAGTAAAAAACACTGGTTTATGGCGCCAATAATTACCGCGGAAATATATGGAACTAATGTATAGAATCCGCTAACTCAAAATTTAAAGAATATGGAGGTTTTCTTTTTTGATGTAATATTATTCCCAGTCAAAATGAAGTTAGTGATTTTTTATATATCTCCGTTTTTTGTTTGGACAATATAGTTTGAAATTAATAAATTATTAAATAAATTGAAAAAAGTTTTCCTTCCACTTGGAAATATTTCTGTGGACGTCCGTTTTGGTCATACGTTTTAAATGTCCCTAATATATAATTATGCTGAGATAAGTGTTTCTGTCCATTATAGTGATGCAAGCCTATAACTTGTGCAGCTTATGTATTCCCAATCACTTAGTTACAATCCTTAATAGTCGGCGACCCTAGGAATTGAATCCTAGATCTCAAGCTCAACTCAGCGCTAACCAATGAGTCATTTCGCCCGTAAATTACATAACTTGTTATATAATATAATAATCTGCATTTTACCAACATGGAGCAAAAAAATCCACACGTTGAGAAGATAATCTCGTTGCACTGCATTATCACAACGTCTTCACCATCACATTTCACTTTCACCAGGTACCAAGGCAGAGCACAGAGTGTATCGCAGACGGCTGTGTACTGAACCAGCTGGCCCGGCTTCACACAGTAGCGGCGTAATAAAAGGGATCACTGCGAATCCGTGTCAAGTGTACAAAATTTATTGCTTCCTCCGTCTCTCTCTGGAGCACGCCGGGCCCAGCGCCTCTTTGTCCAACTTAACGACAACGGCAATGAGTCAGTAGGTTAGCACCATCAGCTCAGGAAGATGTGGAAGTGACTGATGAATCACAGATCATTGTTTAGGATTACGTTACCAACGTCGAAATTCCACTCATGGAACTCTATTAACACAAACTGTATTTTTCTTTAAACGGCTTTGCTTTTAATAGTGAAATTGATGATTTCATTCATATTTATTGCTGGTTTGTAATCCAGAAACCGTTAGGGCATTTCTGCATTTCGATATTTTTGTCCGTTACCAACGGCCATTCCTTAATTAAGGCTTGATCTACCAATTAACTCTGATCCATGACTCAATTCAATTCACCATTGAAAAAAAAGCTGATCAGATAATCAAAATCAATGATTCTCTTAATCAGACTTTGATAATTTGGTATGATCCTTGTTTTGACGTTTCGACATATGTATATTACAAATCTATAAGAATCTATCTCCCTTTTTTGTTGTCTTTGTATTTTTTTTTCAAATATGAAAAATATAATTATGCATCCTCAACAAAAAAATTCACTCTCGTAAAATTGTACGAACTGTCAAAAACATAGACAAAACTGTGAATCAAGTTCTGAATTTGAACAAATGTTCATCTACAGATCAGCTAGATTTTTAAATCAGTTGAACTTATCAATGGACTAATGGTGACTTCTGATTCTCAGTTCGTCAATCTATCAATCACTTACCGACTCCAGATAGATATTGTCTGAATTAAATTTCTCTTAACAACCGATAAATAAAATACAAATTAAATTATCATTACCTATATAATATACACTGGTAAAGCGTGAGAGTTAGGCACAAAATCAGAATAATAATTCAATTACTGCACCATCAATTTTCTCATTGTCTGAATATACCGGTAGTATTTTTTAATATTCGCTTCTACCCAGTTTATTTGTAGTATTGTAGTAAAAATTATATTTCTTGCCAAACCTAGGGATATACATATTTGTTTATTTTTGCAGTGCTTCCTATCGTGAAAAACTTTTCACTTTAAAGATATGTATTTTGGCTGTAGAAGATTCCAGATTAATTACCCGCAAATATAAAGTGTTGCGGAGGAGAGCTCGAATTAAAATAACTAACTATATTGAAACATAAGTAAAATTAATGCTAGATATTTTTGGCGTATTTAGATCATCCGACAGTTATCGTATTTAGTACCAAAATGAACTATGTCGTTTAATCTTCGATAATTAAAATAAAGAAAAATCCTACTTCTTATAAAGATTTAAATTGTCAATAATTTGTTTAAATAAAAAAATATAAGAATACAATTATGTGTATTTATGTTCAGTACTATTCTTATACTTCCATTGATATTGACCCTTCAGCACTGTTCCATTTATGCGTCTTCCGTAAATATAACATTATACATACGAGTAACTTTCCAAGGTTTTTGTGTAATTTTATTTGAGGATTGAATTGGAATAACGCTATCTGAAATAGAAGGTGCAACACCTTTCCCGTGACGTTCAAGGCCGATACGCGAGATGCCCTCGAGTTCGGAGATAGAAGGTATAAGATTTGAAATACGTTGAAGCCGTCATCATATTCCCTTCAAGCTCTCCGATATATAACTTTGTATTATTTTACTTTCAAATTATCTTAATAACATCTCGAATGTCTTCGTGAACGACGCGCGTCACCGCATAGGCGTCCTTGCCATTTTCCCAGGGGACAGCCAAATTCTGCGCCGCTCTTCTTCTACCAAAAATACACAATAAATAATTCAATTTTTTAAAAAAAGCCTGGTTTATTTAATACGAATCTAGATATGTAATAAATAAATTGTATTAGTAGATGACAAAGACGACGCCAACTATACGATGAGAAAACTGATAGATGAATACAAATTTTAGGGTTTGGAGATAAACCTTGAAAAGACACAATTCATGGTCATAGGAGGAGAAGGCAGATACAGAAAATAAATATTTAGGAATGATAATTATACAAGACGTAAGAGATGAAACATATATCAGAAGATATATCGGCCAGGGAAGAACAATAATAAGACAGCTTCATCATTATCTGTGGAATAAAAAAATAACGGTGAAAAAAAAAGCAGGTATATGCAACGATCTTCGAAAGCTGTATCACTTACAAATTTTTGGAGAAATGCTAGTATATCTCGAATTTAACACATAAGAAACGCGATAGTAAAAGAAATAATGAATGTAGAGGAAAACATATTAGAGGAAATTCAAAGAAAACAGCAAGAATGGTATAGTCACAAGAAACCAATGTGCGAAGATAGAATATCAAGAGAAGAAAAGGAGGCCGATATTAGAATGGAAAGAGGAATAGAGACGCGCTCTAAAAACACAAACTTCGCGCACTAAATTCAAAAATAACTATTTTAAATAGTGCCTACCTAATATTAATTTTTACGTTATTTTATGGATTCGATGTTTTGCAGTTTTGTATTTTAATCTGATTTTTTAATTTAAATCAAAAAATTCTGATTCTCTTTTTATTTTATTCTTTTTTTATAAAAATCATTCTATCTTTTTTTGTGAGATAACGATATACATTTTCATGAGTGCTGCCAAATCTTCGTTAAAGTACTTATAAGCGATCAAGTACAAAGTTTGAATTAACGAGATGAATTTTGGTAGGAAAAGGTATCCGATTTGGGATCATTTTATGATGAAAGAAATTGATTTAAAGACTCTTAACACTTGTGTCATTCGCTATTATTTATTATTCCTGCATCACAATAATGATGGGATTCTATAATTTCAGTTGCTATCATTTGAACTTATTATGATATCAATTCCAAATATGAACTATAAAGTATACTTGCTATTCTATAACAATATTGGTTATTTATGATTTGTTACTTACTTACATATACCCATATATGTACAAAGAACATTCTACAAGTTTACATTGATGTGAGAATGGCTTCAATTCATTGCAAATTTGAGTTTCCACCATGGTGACATTTGACACTTGACGGTTGTAATTGATATAACAACAAGTACAACTGTTAATTGTATTTGTTATGAGTTATGGAATCCCACTCCTGAAATGTAGAGTTTTTATTTCAATTCATTTAATACTTTTGTCTATTTCTTGTGACTTTTAATCGTCATGGAGATTGGTTACTATTAGCAATAACATAAACAAAAGCGAAATTCACTGGATATAGAATTATGTGATTGCTTAGCACCTTGAAAGCATGTATGTTTTTATTTAGGTATGACGTTGTAATGTAGACTGGTGCGCCTATGCGGTAGCAAGCAAATATACGTGAAATGTGACGTTGCTGCCGATCAGAGCGACGGGCGACGGCACTTCCCTCGAGTCGCGGGCTGCTCGGGCGACAGCTGTTCCGGCCCCGCGCCCTGCGATTGTCTCCGAGATGATTGATGATCCTGGCGGCTGCACAGCTCCGCCAGATTCAAGCTGCACTGCGCTGCCACTACCTGCCCAACCAACATTCCTAGTCCTCATGCAAAACCAATACTTACATCAACGCTACTTTCATATTAGGAAACAATTACAACATGTACATAATGTTAGTGACATTATTTGTCCAGATGGAATAAAACCGCTTCTATTTGAAATGAGCTAAAGTAATAATTAATACACTGGGCTAATTTAATTTTATAAATGAATATGGATATCAGCAACAAAGAAAGTGGTGAGTAAGGGAAATTAATCGAAATCACAGATAGGTTTTTTTTTCGATATATTTAACCTATCTTTATAATCTTTTAATTAAATCGTGACCAAAATCTTGGGTTGTTAGTCCGAAAGTATGAATCCTCAAAAAGTTTTTTAAATATTTTTTTTTTAGAATAATATATGATTAATTGTAATCTAAATCTAACCAGCTCTTCTTAGTGTGTAAAACGATTAATTCCTATTTTCAATAATATCCTTTTTGATAGAAAATTTGTTATTATAAATATATAAGATTCTCAGGAATATGTTCACATAATTATTGCCAAAATGTTAAAATTTTATTAGGAAACGATTTCTGGTTCTTAGCACGAATAGAAAAAAACCTGATATGGACACCAAGTGAGATCATTCTACAGCTAATCGTTATTAAACTTCCATTCATTTAATATCTTCTAATTTCCCTTCGATATGGATCATCTTTTGTAAAATTTATTAAAATGTTTATCGCTATCGCTCAAAAACTAGCAAAGAAAGAGATATAGTTTTAATTTATTTCCCACATCGTCATATATCAACCCATACAGACTTGACTAGGATAATCTCAAAAGAATTTTATAAAATAATATTTATTAATAACATCAAACCTGTAAACTATTGAAAAAACCACGGATGTTATGAATCATAAAAGGTTTAGGTGTCATAAAATCCTCGCTCTCCGAGTTCGGAATTCAATTGACATCTGCGGCGGTTATGATACTCATATCTCATAACCATCCTAAGTCAGTTAATAGCTATTATTTCCTTGCATCTCTGGTTGGTACAGCTCTGTATGTATAACACATTAATGTATTTTTTTCTTATTAAAAATACTAATCTTGTTATCATTTATAACACTTAGTTAAATACATGGAACAACCGTATTTTTAAGTTCCTTGTTACACATTGTAAGAGATTTTTACTGTACTTAATATCCATACAACATTCGACGAACCTAACTATAAATGACAGATTGGCGAAATTATGATCCGGTGCATTTTTTCGCCCGTCCACAATTTCATCCTATTTCCTGTAAAGTCCACTTTCCCTCCGCTCGCCGGCGTGGCTCCGGTAACGTATGGTACCATCATTTGCCCGGTCCGTCGAACGATTATCGTTGATGGAGGTTCGCCCCCCACCGCCCTGCACCCTCCCGCCCACGCCTGCAGACCTACAGCCGTCATGTGGTCACATATGGTCAGTTTTTTGCTCTCACCCCGCTTATGTAAAACTGTTTGCTTTTTTCTCAGCGATGAAATGTTTATTGAAAAAACTCCTCTGCTGAAAGGTTGGAGCGAGGGCTGCGGTTTGAGGATTGGCTACAAGTTAGCCAAGACGACGCTAGGTGTCAGCGCTGAGGGCGCTGGACGCTCAAGCTGATTGACATGCAAATCGGTATGGATTTCTGTATTAAAGAGGGATTTGAATAGTTGATTGATTTTATTATACAAATTATAAGATGGAATATGGAATATTAAATTACTTTTCCAAATTAATATTTATATGGTGTAAGTTTGTATTAAAAAACAGCGTAACTTTTAGGAAAAATGTGCTGTTTTTAGCTTTTAATTAATTACGGAAAGAATTATGCAAAGTACACAACAAAAAACTTGCTACTGTGTGATTACTAAAGAACTATGTTACAAATAAATTACTTCGCATATATCAATCAACAATGTTCACACTGAATTTACTTTTATGTAAATTTAGAACATTAGTAAACAAAAATAACAAATTTAGAAATAACGAGACAAGATCAAGACGAATTTTTGTTTCTTGTGGGTTTAACGTAAGCAGCAATATGCCTTTGGCAATACTGTCAATGGGCAATATTGCCGCCTTGGGAATATTCCCGAAAAAATGCCAAATTTTGAGATTTTTAAATACGAACGCATGACTACGTTCTATATAATTCCTATAATTTTATAGTTTTAATATAGAGACAAAACACCGAATATTGTGCTCTTAATATTTTTGTTCGTAGTTAATACATTCTTATCCTCGTATCTCGTCTCGTATCGTTGTATCTCATTCTCATATTTTATCGAGTCGAACCAATCAGTTGAGTAAAATTAATTATCGTTTTTCTTTATAATGCTTTTTTGAATTTTGTGGTTTTAATAACTAAATAATTATATAGGGTCTTTCAATTGATATGCATAATCTTTAAAATTTAATAAAAAGACTTGTACATGAGTTACAGCAAGAATTTTTTTTTGAGACTTGAAACACCTTTAATTCCATTATATTCTAAAAATAATATCGTTCAAATGAACTCCGCGCAAGTGAGATAGACCTAATTTGCGATAAATTGTTGGTGTAATTCTTCTCGACGTCGTTAATTGTTGTTGGCTTATTGATATAGAAGATTTAACGTAGCTTCAAAAAAAGAATATATATAAGGGCTTTAAATTTCACGACCTTGCTAACCAATTGATGTCACCTCTCCTCGAAATAACGCGTCTTAAAATCTTTTCTCGTAATAATTCCACTATGTTAACCGCTGTCGTTCGTCTATATCCAAATTATCCAATTCTGGCCAAAGAATACTGGTTATCATCTGTCGATACTTTGTTGATAGTCAAAAAAATTGACAGATCTTTAAGTCCAAGAATCAATACAAAGTAGGTAATTAATGTTTTATATTTAATAATCATAAGTTGTCCTCTATTTCCATTTTTGAGTAGCATTACCGGCAATGGGGCATTACTAAACGTTTGCAATAAATTGATTTCGGTAGCGCTTGTAAATCAGACAGTTTAATACCCCTTCACCACACGACCACGGGGTGTATAAAACACAAACCTCAATCCCACCACAGGTTGCGGCGGCTGTCGTCAGTTAATCCCGCAGCGCCAGGCTGACCAAGGCGTCCTATGATCGTCACAATTGTTCTGTTGCAGCCTGCTTGATTTACGACGGCAAGATCGAGCCAGGGTGTCAACAAGCGACCACAACGGCGGCGACGTCTGACTTGCTGACTGCGGACAGGATCGGACAATAACGGCGCCCAAAGTGCTTCATTATTATGTTATTCAAACAGAGTTGATGGTATAAACTCAATGTTAACATTTTATGTAAGACAAATTATATTACGAAAAATCCAAAGTGCAAACATTGGCTCCCGTAATTACACGTATATACTCTATTTTTTAAGAACATAGTTTGAAGAAGATAGGGATTACGGAAGTGCAGGTGATAAATAGATTGAAACAGGTCATCTTGTAGTAATATATTATGTAGAAAATTTGAAATGTTGAAATAACGGTTCCTTCCTCCTGATTATAACACCCCACCACAATCAAGATTGTTTTACACTATTTTCAACATTTCAAAATTTATACATAATATATACACATCGTCCCTGAAGATCGAAATCATATAACGAAGATATTTCATTACTTAAGTAATTACTTATTTTTATTTAATCTACTACAAATGCCAAATTATCTAGATAATATATAAAAGCATGTGGTTATACAATGAAATACAATGTACATGACAATTATTTCTAGAGAAGAATACAGTATAAAAATATAAGTACCTACCTATAAATTAACATCATAGAGAATTTATTAGAAACTTCTAAAAAAAAAAATGCATGATGTTTTCTAAGAAAAAATGTTGGGAAATATACAATTTATAAAATTATTTATTATTCTAATTGTTGAATTTCTTCTTACCCAAACATTAATTTTTGAATCCATATTTCCTCCGATTTTTAATTTTTTAATAAAAAAAAATAATTATATTCTGTTTATAAGGATTCTACAGAAATCTGGCCCTAAGACATTCTGAAAGTACACATCACTTGTTAATTAGATAAAGTTTGATAAAAAAAAATTAAAGATGGAGGATCCCTTGTTGCATAATTCTTGGACACTACCTTATATAAAGTTGAGGAAATATATTTAGTAGGTAATTTCCATTTGAAAATAATTTATACTATAGAAGACTATGCAATAGATAATATTATATTCTGAAACTACGTATCATTATCTGTTTACACACGATTCTTACAAGAAATCAAAATATAAGTTTAGGAAGTAAATGCAATAAGCTAATAAATTTCAGCTCCACGTAACATTACTTGCCGGACACCCTAACAAGGGTTGTATCGCCCTTGGAGTGACCAAGCCCCTGCTAACCCCAGCCAAGGCGTAATGAATTGAAGGGTTGCATCTTGGACTGATTGTTTTACATCACCCACGCCCTACATCTCTAATTAACTTGATTCGCATCGGCGTCCGGATGTCTGTTTAGGAAATTACAATCGTCTTAGAACTGCCCGAGTACCAGAGTCGCCGCTAGATATTTCGGCGTTACAGGCGATTTTGTTTTTGGTGCCCTTAGTTGGATGTTAAGAAACTCAAAATTGTTTTTTAGTAAATAGGCAAAAATAAACTTTGTAACAGGTTGCTAAGGAAAAACTTATTAATATTGAAGTATTTTTCCAATTTTGTATTTATATTTATTGTAATAGAGTTTGTTGAGAACTATTGTCAAAAATAATATTCAAAATTCAGTCTTCAATGGTTAATCGAAATTAAATTTACATAAATTTTTAGTTACAATCACAATTTTTTATTTTGTTATTAATGATTATAGCTATTAACATAGGATAATATTAATATTTTTATTCAGAAAAATTACATTAATATGTTATACATACAATGCTGTGCCAACCGGGGATGCAAGTAAATAATAGCTATTAACATACCCAGGATGGTTACGCGTATCATAACAGCCGCAGATGTCAGTTAAATTCCGTGCTCGAAGAGCGAGGATTTTAAGACATCTAATCTCTGGTATGATACATAACATCCGTGGTTTGTTCAATATTTGTTCAAATATTAATTTATAAAATTCTCTTGTGAGTCGCGTTTTGGCGATCAAATCTGAGTTGGTATTCTATAATTTTTCAATATATTTTTCAATCAACGCTTCGGTTGCTAACATTTGGACTTGTTATAATATCAATTGCAAATATCAACTACAAAGTATACTTGCTATTCTATAACAGTAATGCTTATTTATGGTTGATATGTACTTACATATACAAAGAACACTCTACAAGTCTACAATGATAAGGAAATATCCTAAATTCATTGCAAATTTGAATTTCTGCCATGGTGACATTTGACGGATGACGTTTATAATTGATGGTTATAATAACAAGTGCAATTGTTATTTGTAGTTGTTATGAGTTATGGAATCCCAATCCTATGGGTTGATATGACAGTTATATTATCCAATTGTGCTACGTTATTTTGACAAATTCCAAAGTAATATTTTTACCATACTGACTCGTCCAAATTACATGGGATACAATTTTGACTTAGATACTCTGCTTACTTTTCTCTATGTAAACAAAAGCTTAATAATCTGTGACCGATAAATATTCAAACATTTCATTTACGTACATATTTGTCGTTATAAAGGAGTGTAGATAGAAAGTGCTATAAACAAATATTTATTTCCATCACCGAAATGAAAACCCCTTTAAGCAAATTGCTTTCCGTTATCTTAGACCTAATGTCTCAAATTCTTGGCCACTTAATGTTAATAGGCATTTAGTTAGTCTTAATCGCCATATTCATAAGCAAAATAAGTTCTAGATACAGGATACAGATCCCACTTTAATGTCTTTCTTTCTTAATTTGTATTGTTATTATGGACTGATAACAAAAAGGTGTTAATCGCTTTTGTTGATAATAAACGAATAACACAAAATGTAAATATTTACAATGACTCAGTAAATATTTATATTTGCAGATTTAATATTTATTATAAACAATCATGCTGAAAATTGTATAGTGAGTTTTCAATAGATAAACACGTTTTGAAGTCCCTAGAACATGATTTTAATAATTTTACGATGATGTGTGTCCATGTGTGTAGATGGATGGATGGATGGATGAATGGATGGATGGATGGATGGATTCTTCCATTCATTTCTTATTTTCCAACTTCCCTTCGAAATAGATTATATATTGAAAATGTTATTAGAAATGTTTACTTACTTATTGCATTACACAAAGTTATTTTAATCTCTCAAAAACTTGCAAAGAAAGAGATACTCGTATTGTTTTCATTTATTTCCTACATATTTTTCACTGTTTTTTAAGAAATATATTCTTACAATTGTTAATGTTGTCAATTTATTAACAAGAAATCAAATGTTTTCTACAAAAATTAAAAGCCAAATAAATTATTTATTATTTTTATTTTTTGAAAAAGCCGATTAGAACAAAAAATGGAGGTGCAAAACTAGATGTTATCGCATTTCCCTAATCATAAAATTTGAACATTCTACGGTTAATCGTTTTTGAGTTATAAAAAAAAACATAAAAACACTACAAACAAAATGCTCATTTGGCACTGTTTATTGCAATAAAAAAGAGAGGTGCACAACTAGATGTTATAGCAGTCCCATATACAAAAATTCAACATTTTGCCGCTTATAATTTTTAACTTATGCGAGATACGTCCATAGGTACAAACATACATCCGTTATACAAAGAAGAAAAAATGAACTAATAAGTTTCAACTTTTGTTTATTACATCTATAACAATTATTATTTTATTATTTACAGAACTAAAGACTGGACTTGATACATTCATATGTCAGTAAATCATACGTGATATATTAAATAGGCGTATTTCTTCTATTTGCTGCCTAAGTTCATCGTCCTTACTAATGCCTAGTGCTCGCTTTTTATTCTTCTTATAATTATAACAGCATACTACCAGCAGAGTTAATAAATATAGAATTGACGCCACTGCACAATTTTTACATGACTGCAAGAAGCAAAAGCTGTAACTAGGGATTTGAGAGTTTGTGGTAATTTTTTTTACTTTTATCAACATTTTATTGCACTAGTAATTGCATTGATGATTACAAAGCCAATATTTTAGTTTATTATTACTGTGGAAAAAACTCTGAAAGTAACCAAATAATATCTTTGTTTACAACAATATCAGTCATTTTTTTCGATTGCAACAATATTGTAGCTAAAAATAGCACTCACATTAATGTTGCTGATGAGGTAAATATGATCTAAAGATCCTAAATTTTACTGGTGCGTTTTTGCTGTTTGTTTGGTGCCCTTATGAAACGTTTAAAAATATGAACGGTTTACTTCGCAAAAATCTAAAATAGAAATTTTTTTGTTTTCTTCATTTTTCATTCGTTCCAAAGAACTTTTATGCTGAAAAAACATTTCTTCTAACAATTATTGAGATACATAAAAAAAAACATACTTTTTTTAGGACCAGCTTTGAGACCAAAAATTTTAACAAGAAAAAGTAATTAAATTTTGTTTCAAAATTTGAAATAAGCATAATAAAGTAATAATAATACTGTTGTCTAGAATATAACCGCAAAATAAATATACTAACTTGTACAGCTCCTTTTGTTATAAAGTCATTAAATTTTTTCTCTGGAAAAACTTCACCTTTTTTCTCTACAAAAGCTTCAGCTAAGTCCTGAAGTATTAGAGGAGATTCAATATGGAACATAACTGACAAGACAGCCTGTAAATTTATTATTACATGTAAATTATACAACTGTTTTACAAGTTACGTTTACGTACCAATTGTATGGAGCCCCAAATGCTAACAATAATTAGAAACGTTATAAGTTTTTTTCCCATTTTCGTTGTTTGTTATTGACAGATAGTTGAATGAAATAGACCTGGTCGTATTTTGACACTATGTCAGATGACGTTTGAAGAAAATATTGACAATAACCTTTATTTTGACAAATGAATACAGAAGCTAGAATCGAAAGTTGGGTACATGGCTTTACTCGGAAGTTATTAAAGATACAAATTATACTAAATAACAAAGTTGTAGAAGACCAGGGAAACCATTTGATTATAGAATAAAATATTTTTTTAAACCAGTGGTTCTCACGTTATAGCACAAAGTTAATTATTTTTAAATGGGATTTTATTTATTATTTATTTTTTATTGATAATGTATTTTTTTCTGAATTCAACCATTTAGTACTTTTATATCCTTACATAATAAAAATATTGACAAAATGTGATTGAAATTTAAATAAATTTTTATTTTTAAAATCTAGTTTCTTGGTAATTAAATAATCAGCCATTATTAAAATTAATAATGTAGTTAGTAATTACCTAGCCAACACAAACTTTATTGGTAGATAGGTGTATAAGTAATATTAAAAAAATAATTACAACAATAATGTTACTTACAACCGCTAGATTTTTTATTACTTTTCAGGGCATGTAACCGAAAAAATACTGTTTAACGGTCAACCCATGTTGAGAACGTTTAAAAAAACTATCTATTTTTATGACTTTCCAATAAAATGTAAATTGTAGAAACTATCATGACCAATACAGTCATATTAAAATTCAAATATAGCAGATATAAAAAAAATATTTAAAATATTTCCACGCTAAATGATATTCGCAAATTTTGTTCAAAATATTTTTATTATAAGGATATACCTACAACTAGTATATGGTTGAATTCAGAAAATAATACACAATCGAATAAGCATAAAAAATAAGTCTAATCCCATTTAAAAATAATTAATTAATTTTATAATAAATAATAATATGTAATAATATAATAATACAAGACCCACTTGATCTACTACAACTTTGTATATTTTTGGATCTGTAATAACTTCCGAGTAAAACCATATGCCCAACTTTTGATCCCTTTGGAAGTGGAGAATATAGGGTGTATGAAAATAAATCGGGTGCACCTTATGTAATAATATATATTCTAAATTCCATTGCGTCCAAATCCCATAAACACCATCTACTCCTAATCCATCAATCGTCAAAATAAGACAGAAATCTGTCAGAATATTAAACCATCACACTAACACACTTCCTTCGTACAAAGAATTAATATAACCGTTGTATCCATCCGCGTGTTGTTAGCTACGACGTACGTCGCCAGCGGTGTTGGTTGTGGTGAACCAGCTAAACAGTGTCGCGCATGTCGTAGCGTCGCGGCGCGGTTTGAGTGATGGCCGCCGTCGATCTCTAACTGGCGCCATATATCATTCAACATGGCCACGACGCAGGGGTGAGCCGTGATGTGACGTGACGTGACGTCATCGAGCGGAGCTCAGTTTCGGGGCTTCATCCCCACACAAAGGAAGATGCAATGACAAGATGTTTTGATTGTAGGGAATTATTACGCATGTTTGACGACATTTTTAAATGTGCAATGTTAATATTGAGTAAGGAGAATGTAAATTGACACAATGCACACTAAGTTCACCTTCCCATAGAATCTGATATGTACTATTTTTATTTTTATTTCTTAAGGAGAACTAACAGTCAAAGAAAAAGAAATAGGTTCTCACAGAAAAGACATATATAATGTAAGGAATTAATATGTCTGACGATATATTTAAGTGTGCAGTATATATTGTGCTGGAAGATATTGAGTTACACAGTGGACAATAGTTCACCTTTCCAAATAATCTGATGTGTATTATTTTTATTTTCATGTCTTAAAGAGAACCAACAGTCAAAGACCAATTATATGATACAAAGGTAGTTAAAAAATAAAGACATACTTACAAACGTAGTAAATACAGGGCAGACGCTAAACAACAAGCAAGATAAGTGTGGCAGAAGGACGCCAAGATGTAGATATTTCATTTTTTGGTTGAGTACTGTTGTTTGGTTTGTTTTAAATCTACACTACTACATACAATATTAAAATACTCAAAAAATATAATTTTGCCAATTCTTAAACGCATGAGATATTGAAATATTTTGAGAAAAAAATTAAAAAAAAAAATGAAATAATCTAATAAATAGAGGCTTGACACCAACGAATTAATGATTTATTGAACATTTTATTGTAAAAAATACAAAAATATATAAGAACAAAGCATTCATAAATAAGTTAATTAGATTTTATATTTCCACAAACATTACTGTTGATAATTCATGTTGCACATTGTAGTCACCTGATGTTTTTTCTAAACTTCTGAGCAATATAGTAACATAAATCATAAATTAATAATATATGATTATACCCTTGTACAATTGTGACATTTGTACAAAGCTGCAATTGCAAATTGTGGTAAATTGTGTTTCTCATCGGAAAGTGCAATTGTAAGCCGTGAAATTACATTTAATTCACAGAGTTGCAGCGAAGAATACGGAATGGGACAAAAACACTAATTATTTCAACTTACATGTTAATTCTAACTTTCAAGGAAGACAAAAACATATTTCAGAATTGTTAAATATGAGAACTGCATATGGAATGTTCTTTATATTAAAAGTGAAACTAAAAAACTTTAAATATAAGTATATAAATGAAAGACTTAAGATATATTAGTTATTACAATATGTTTCGTATTAGAATAAAATATACAAAAATCATAACATAAACTTTTCAAAAAATTAACTTTGCGGATACCAAGAACGGACTACCACTTCTGATAATGTTCGTTATGTGCTAATTTATCTGTAATATATGTCGTTTTTTAATATTACAAGCATTTTTTTCGTATTTAGCTGTTACGAAATATTCGCAAAAAAAATCAAAATAGTATGAAAAACTTTTATCAAAAGTTGATTAACTCATACTATTAATAGGAATGCTAGATGGTTTTAGAAGTAAAACTCCAAAACGTCTTATTCATACTGTTCACTTTAATATCTTCAATTACCAACCGGCTTCGGTCATTTAAATGACCATTATAAAGGTACCGGTATGACTACAAGAATACAATAATAATGTTTTACAAATAATTAACAAAATAAATAAATAAAATACTTACACAATTACAAAATTATAGATTCGTCGCTGGAGTAAAAGACGTTTTGGAGTTTTACTTATAAAATTTCACACTTGGGCATCCACCATTTCCATTATCATACTATTAATGTCAGAAGATTAAATATGTATATTGGGATCTCAAGAAATGTAAGAGATACGAAGTCGGTTAAATTGAGGCAAAGTTGTTGCATAGTTAGCCTTTCAATGAGGTTTTTATTTTCCCGAAAATAAGTATAGGTCAGTAGATATAACAAAAATACTGATTTTGGCCAATTTACTTTTTGACTTAGTACTTTCTTTCAATTCATATAAGTGGTTAGTTTGCATATTCTATAGACACTGTTTACGAGAAATTGACAGGGGTCCTTTAAATTTTTAAAGTTCGAATACTTTCAATTTTCATATAGGATTCAAAGTTGTTTTTTGTACTGTTAAATAGAGAATTTTTTCTCGAGATCCCAATAGTTAACTAAATTTTAAGTAATCAATTCAATAAGTTAGGAGTTTAATATGCTTCTCATCAAAAAAAAAACGGACACCCTGTATTTTTAATTTATATTAAATACAAAAAATAATCAAGTATTGTTATGTATAAATGTTATCGTTCACTTAATTTTGAAAACAAGTGTTTGAAAAAGTGTGCCTCATATTTGTTATTCTAATTTGAAGTTGCGGGCGTCCTTGACGATTCCCAGAACAACCAAATCATCATCGCGTTTATCGGTGACAGGTTCTGTTGCTGTTGAACGCAACGAGTTTCTTTATCTAGAGTGGGTATTTTACAGGGGCACACAGACGCCTTCGGGCGTCCCACTATCACTGCTGCACTGCGACGCTTCATTGTCTTCACAGCTGATATTTTCACGTTTGGTGATAACGTATCATACAGGTTTCAAATTTTTTTAACAAATGACTTTTTCATATGATTGGATATGGCTTTGTTCAGTGTTAATAAAATGTGACGATTTTATCACAAATTATTTTTGAGTGATTATTTTGTGAAAATTAAATTGAAATTTCAATACCTACAAATTACAAAATAATAAATAATTTTTCTTCTCTAATTGACTAATTATGGTAAAAGATTAATAAGCATTTTCCCAGTAAATAAAACTTTTAAGTTCTGATTGTAATAATTTTCACTCTCTCTCTCTCCTTCTCTCTATTTCTCTCTCTCTCTCTCTCTCTCTCTCTCTCTCTCTCTCTCTCTCCCTTTCTCTCTTACACACACACTCACAGTTAGTAATGTAAAAATATTATAATTATATTGTAGTGTCCTTAAAACGTTTTTATTAATCAAAAAAATGATAAATAAAATTATATTATTATAAAAAAAAAACGACTACGCTATTCTCCGTAACAAGTTACATTTAAATTTAATAGAAGACAAATACAGAGTATGGCCAAATTATTTTACTCAAAAAAAATTGCGAAAAACCTGGCTATAATTATTTAATAATACATAAACTTTATTATTTCCTAATCTGTTAAATAGCCCCAACATAATCAAACAAACAAAACAATTTTTTCTCTTGCAGTAATAAGGAAATCTAAATAAATGTACTATCATTGACAAATAAAATAGCGAGAATTAGATATTAGAAATAAGATTAAACTTATAATAATTGAGCCATCCTTTGTAATATATGTAAAAACTTCATATTAATGAAAATTAGCAACAAATGTAATACTGGATCATATTGTGAAGTATAAAGTTATAGTTTGAGAAAATTCCAAATTTTATAATAATAGTACTTTCACGTCTTTCAAAATTTCTTTGTGGTCTGGATTAAAGATTAAACCAAATTTTAATATTCCAATATATATTGTATGTATTTAAAAAAAATATAGACGGCTTTGCAAAAATAAAAAAAAGAATTGCCATTTCATTTATTATTATAATGATAATTTCTCTATTGCGAAGGAAGATAAAAAGCAACTGGATAAATTAGTAATTTTTTCTTTAATGGTAACGCATTCTATTCAATATTTTTAATATGTTAAATAAATAAAATTATTCTTAATTCAGTTTAATACACAATTGGTTGAATTGCTATTTAATCATCGAATTATTTTTTTTTTCGCAAAATAGTGAGGAAAATTATTTTTTCCTCTCTAGATAGGAAAATGTACAGGGTTACCAACTGTACAACATTGATATTATTATTGAATGAAATTAATTATTATATTAAAAATTCTTATTTAATTATGATATTCATTTAAAAAATATGGCAATTATATCTTGTTTGATAACCTGAACTTGAATTGGCCTATTGGCAATACTGTAACAATTGCACTTGCTAAACGTCAAAATTTCTAGTTTATGTTGCTACGCCTTATCATCCGAATAAATCGAATGTTGAAACATGTCTTTAAAAAAATGTAGTTTAAATGTTGGATTAAGAAGAAGAGATGAGATAAGAATAAACGATATGATGAGTCAATAACAATTTCTTGAGTTGAGCATAACGGTTTCCATCTACGCTCGGCATCGCTACAAATCAAGCAATCCATTCCGGTTAGGAGTTGCGCGGCCGGAGGATTTATCTATCAATGGCGGGATCGCGTCGCCGGCGTAGCGGCGCATCCTGCAGGATAACATCTCCTCCAGCCGTCAGGAAATGAAAATTCAGGCGCCTCTGTGTTTAATTTAGATAAAAGCATATGTCGACGCAGCAACGTGGACAGAGTCTCCCTACGGGTTTTTAATCGGGAAACTAATATCAGGGGACTAACTACATCAATTTTCAGGGGTTGCTTGCATCATGTAAGATGTACCTATGTAAAACTATATGCAAATACATAAAAATAATTACATTTTCTAGAAAAATAATATAGGGATCTCGGTATTTCGAAAATATTTTAATTTTTAACAACTTTGAACTATTGTAGTTTTGCTCTAAATCTAGAGAGGGTATCCGCATTTTTTTTTAAACCCTATATTCCGCATTTTGTTGCATACAGTATATATTTTATTATAACAATATAATACACTTATAGTCTCACATAATAAAAATATTGAGAATATTGCAAATGGAAAATATATTATATTTCAATTAAAATTTTATAGAAATTAGAATCCTATGACAAAAAAATTGAAGAAGGTACATAATTATAAATATTATTCACATAACTGCATCATTTTTTTATTATCCCATTTTAATTTACAATCTGTCATTTATGTATATTTTTATTTGTTTGCAATTGTTCTGACATAGCATTCTAATTTCTATAAAATTTAAATAACATAATAATTTTTCAAATTTTATAATATTAAGCCAACAGTTGGATATTTTGAAAGGATAATAATTTTTCATTTGTATTAGTCTCAATATTTTTATTATGTGTCTTTCTGTAATATTTTTAGTTTAGGAAATATCGTCTGGACACTCGAAATTATTTTTATTCCTAGAAGTAGTATTTTTATATAGATTCATTGATGTTACAATTCAATTTTCTATGAATCTGATTCAAAAATATATTTTTTTTGCAAATTAAAACTTCGAAGTCGGGATTTACCCTGCAGTTTGCTTTAGTGTATGTTGCTATCTAATGAGATATTCGTATGTTTGAAATCATTATCAATTTTCAAATTTGAGATAAAATATATATTAAACATTAGATTTTTGAAAATAGTTGCTAAGAGAAAGATTCTATGCGGTTAGCGAAAAGTCCAAGGTTTCCCATCTCCAAATTTCCAATTGTAAGCGGAACTAAGTTGGCACGCGCCAGAGGCATTAGGAAAATACGAGTATTAGAGCAACCCAAACTTGGAAATTCTCCTCAGATGAACTAGACTTTCACACTTGCCCATTCGGTTGTGGTTGGATATGGCTTGTAATCCGTTATAAACCACTCGCATCAGCATTTAGTGCGGAAACACGGGATTAGCCATTGTCCACAGCTCAATTCTTTCCCAGGAAATCCCCATCAGGTGCAGGGATATTAGTGCATCGTTAAGGAGCACAGCATGGATCATTCATCTGCATCTGAAACAATTGACAATACAAAGAATTGTAATTATAGGTCGATAATTCATTCTTAAATTATTTCCAAATTCTAAGAATTAGAAATACATTAATAAGTGGATATTTATAAATGACAGGTAATCATCAAAAATAAATCACCAACCCTTAGATATTTTAAAATAATAGCTTAATTCATATCAATATTATTACTTGACATTGACATTGGCAACTGTTAGAATACATTCCTAAAATAAATATACGAAATAAATGAAAACAATATCTTCTTCATTGCAAATTTTTGAGCGATTGAAATAATTTGGTGTAGTGCAATAAGGAATAGTGATAAACATTTTAATAAAATTTTCAAAACATGATCCATTTCGAAGAGAAGTTCGAAGGGACGAAATAAAAGGAAGTTGAAAAATGATTACCCGTTGAATGATCTCACTTTCAATTGAAATAAATTTAAATAAGGTGCAGGAAAAAAATTGTATAATTTAGCGTACAAGGAAGTCATGTGATGTCCATATAAATTTTTTTGTTCATTTATCTGCCTGATTCAAATAATTATTTATAACAATAAAAAATATTATTTAAAATGAATTGATTTGTTCAACATCCACTTTTCCATGTTAATAGAAAACTACTTACAAAGTTAATCATTGTATAGTGTTGTTATTAAGAATCTTATTGTGAATTTATCACGTTGTTAGTAAGGAATAACAAATAATTGTTTAAATGTAACATAATATGTTACATTATTATAAGTAGATAAGCTCATATTTCTATTTTTCCTAGGATAAAGAACACTGTCACTTGAAAGGAATTCGAATGTGAGGAAATTGAATAAATATAATGGATAATGATTAATGAATGCAAGATGAACAATATACTTGCAACAAATATATTACTATGGATAAAAAATGAACAATATTTATATGGAATTAAGTGTTATAAAAGAAAATTTTTAAAACATTGTTAAAAAATTATGTCTTTTAGCTGTTTTCAATTATGCATTTTAATGCATCGAAGTTATTTCAACAAAATGTTGGAAATTCGTAATTCTTTTCTTCTGTGTCAGAAAAAATAATAATCGATGATATCGATTGATAATCCATTAAATCTTTCTTCTTCAATGTCGTGATTCTAAAATCTATGTAATTGTATCTTTATATTTTTCATAAACATTTAAATAATCCAAGTACTGTAAGTTAATAGTGTTAATACCGTACTAGTATCTCAAAATGTTGTTTTTTTATTGCAATAAAAAATTACTTTTATTGCGATTGTATACTGAATGTGAGTGCGTTTTTTGTTAAAAATAATTTTATTTATTCAAAGAATAAATATGAAAGTTATATTTATATTGCCTTCATGACATTATGCGCATGCATGTCTTCTTTCAATTCTCATAACAAATTCATAACCAATTACTTGTATCTGCTGAATCTAAAATACTTTAGAAATTCCCTTTATTCGCCTAATTTCGATAAGATCGGAGACGATAATTTGCAGAGAAACGTGGTCTGCAGACGGAAAATAATAACTTTCATAATTATGTCGTAATTTGTGTTTGCGTATACATTATGGAGTCGATTTACTGTACGACGCCAACGTGGCCGATGGGTCAAGCTACGACAAGCGAGCAGGCTGACGCGTGCAGGATTTGTTTGCAAAGTGGATAAAGATAATCCCAAGACAGACATTCGCCAGACGATACGGTTCAAAATTTTCACTTCTTATTTACCTAAGTATTAAGCCTGTGACAAGCAAATATTTTATTTCAAATAATTTACAACTGCTTGTTTATAATTACTTCACACAATATATGTGAAATGTGTATTTATTTATGAGCTTATTACAGTTTCTTATATAATGTTAATTAGAAATCAATTAATAGGTGTTTAATGTGAGAGATCAGTTTTTCCATGAGTAAAACTTTCTAATTAATTATAAATAAAAATGTTTCATATAGGGTAAGTGAGGGTGAGATGAATCACATTTTGAAAAAATAATTATTACTTTATAATATTGAATAATTATAAAATAAAAGTTATTTATAACACAACATAATGTAGATTTATTTATAAGAATAAAGAAAAAATTTATACTACATTCTGTAACTACAAAAAAATATATTATTCGGGTTTGAACTCTCCTCCACTATACAGGTGAGACAATCTAAGAAGATGAACCAGTTTTAACAGATTGTTGTTATTTGTCGTATGTGGTACATTCTTCGTGCAAACAGCGACCATAAATTACACATTGTTTCCAATCATCCTTCTTTGTCATTAAATAATTTTCCTTGCATCCCTCATATTCGTTTTCATAATCTTTAGCTTCTTCAATATCATCACCTTCTGATTAACAATTTAACAACAGTTCTTCAGAATTCGTGGAATTGCAACTATATCGTCTACCTATCTGTGGAATGATTTTTTCTGTTTACCGGTTAAATTGATCTAATAATAAAACTACATCTATTAAGTATATATAGTAAAAGATATAGGCCTGCTTTCTGAGTTTACTATAATACTATAATAAAATTGCTTTTAGCTAGCCAGACTTTACATTATAATCTTATGAGATAAACGTCATATTTATCCAGTGATGCATAAAAATCTGAAAAAAAAATGGATTTTTTCAAAACATATATAGGACGTGTTTTTTAATTTTTAAACATCCGCAATCTTACAATTATATACATGAAGTTGAAAATCAGTGATCGTGTTTTGAAAACCCATTTTAAATTGTGAAGATATAATTATCAATTTCTATCTAAAAGCGGATTCATCCAGATATTTACATTTATAAGTACTAGTTTTTATTTATAAAAATATTTATTTTTCATTTATCTTTTCTTAAATGAAGTATTGATACCTACTTGATAGATAAATGTGAATTACAATGTATGACAAAAATGGTCGATGATTGTGAAGATAAAATATGTATTACATTTTTTTAAGTTCAATATAGCTAGTAACAAATTATGAAAATAAATAAATAGCTATTTATGTATTAAGGGCGAAATGATATAGATTTTGGCCCGCGGTGCAAAATTGAAGCCCGACGCGCAGCGGAGGGTTACAATGCACCTAGGGCCAAAATATATTTCGCTCGTAATACATACAATATTTTTTGCACATCCGAAGTAGTATTACTTCATCACCGCGATCAAAGTAAAACGATGTTCAAATCAAATTCAGATCATAGTAGTCTATTTGACATATGTACGTTGTCATGGATAACAATGAAAACAAGCAAGTAGTAAGTAAACAAAGTAGCAAAAAAGCGGTGACACGTAAAAAATTTATTATAAAAATGGGTGAAACTGGGCACGAAAAGTTCTAGGGCGAAAATGACTACTTTTTCGCCCTCGGGCGAAAAAGAGTGTCATTTCGCCCTTAAAACAATGTTATTTGTCCGACTTTTACGCCCGGATGTGCAAAAAATATTTTTCAACACAATGAAAAGACAAAAATGTGGTGGTTTTATTTTATCAAAATAATTCTAGGTTCTCATTAAAAAATATAAATTGCTAGTCGTTGCGTGTACTTCAGGGTTACAATTTTTTTATGTTTGTCATTAAATAGTATATTTAATATAATTACACTAAAAGTTTTTTTTAAATGAAGTAAATTTTTCAATTTTCTATAATAAAAAAGTTAAGATGGGATTCGTCTTTGCTAATACAACGTATACAGGGTGATCATTTTATTTTGTCCACTATTGCTATCTCGAGAACTATAAGAGCTACGAGGTCGGTTAAATTAGCAAACAATTTCTATTTTACAACACTATTAACATGAAATAAACAAAAAAAGTTTAAAACCAGTGGTTCTCAAAATAAGGGTCCCAATTTTTTTATTTTAAATGTGAACATATTTTTTTTATTTGCTAATTCGATAGACAATTTTATTCTGAATTCAATGATATAATGTTATCATACCTTAACATAACGATATTTTTGAGAAAAATGCATCTGAAGTTTTATATTAATTTCATTAAAATATGACGATAATAAGAGTGCCATGACGGCAAAAACGGAGTAAACGTCATTTTTTAACCTGGAATTAGAGTGTTTTGACAGAAAGAATATACTTTTATTCACTTCTTTCTGTTAAGGCACTCTAATTCCAGGTTAAAAAATGACCTTTACTCCGTTTTTTCCGTCATGGCACTCTTATTATTGTCATATTTTAATCAAATTAATATAAAAATTCAGATGCATATTTTTCAAAAAAATCGTTATGTTAGGGTATGATAATATTAAATCATTGAATTCAGAATAAATTTCTTTATTGAATAAGTGAATAAAAAAAATAGGTTCACATCTTAAAATAAAAAGTTGGGACCCGTATTTTGAGAACTACTGGTTTTAAAATAATTTTGTTTGTTTCATGTTAATAGTGTTGTAAAATAGAAATTGTTTGCTAATTTAACCGACCTCGTAGCTCTTATAGTTCTCGAGATAGCAATAGTGGACAAAATAAAATGAATACCCTGTATAGTTACAAGTAATATTAAAATCATAAGAAACATCAATTTTCAATTTTTTTGTCTTAGAAAAGAGGAAAAAACGAACGAAATATTCCTAAAGGTTAAATTTTCTACCTTACGAAATTTGAAAAGAGGCTAAACGTTGTGTATGGTATTGTTTCCAATGTAAACATGGGTCGAGGTGTGAATTGTAATCAGATAGCCCAGGCAAGTCGGCCAAGACGAAAGTAAAGCACTAGCAGGGAGCGAGTTTAAATTAGGGATCAGTAACCCATTGTGTGCTGCAGCCCACAGGATATTGTTTACCTGTTGCCAACCCTTCTCTAGACAAACAACTTAATCTTATTAATTTACAGCTATGTTGGCTTGTGCAAAAACACTGCATGTGCACTCAGGCTGTAAATCAACAGCTTACCAGCAATAGGGATGCCAAAGTTCAAGGCCAGAAATAGTTGCCATTGTAAACATATTTTCAAATATTCGTAATCCTTAACTTAATATTTAGGACAATGCTCATATTTTTTTTCTAAATATTTGTAGCAATAGTACAGATCGCAACTATTAACTATTAAATTATTTGGATTCATGCTAGAAGCAACAAAAGAAAATTTTAAGTGCTGGTAGCTGTCTTACACTCACTTAGGTTAAGTTAGTTGTAGATTACTTTTTTTTATTTATATAAACCCAGTGTCTATTAAGTCGATCATAACGAGAAGGTTAGCTTAGATTATATTTGTAAATATAGCACTGACGCAGGAGGCCTAGGGAACGCTCAGCGTAGCTGAGCTTACGCTAGATGGATAAATATAAATGCGAAATACGTATATTAAAAGGAAATCAATTGCCATTACGAATATACAGAAAGAGAAAAAATCCACTAGAAAAACTTTCATTTTGTGTAACTCTAAAAATGTAAATGTAATTAAACAAATATTCATTTTCTTGAAGAACGAAAGATAAAATTATATAAAAACTTTTCAATGTACACTACCAATAAACGGCTGTCATCAATGAAAGTTTCATAGAGTTAACAGAGAGGAAAATTAAAAACATTATTGGAAATTTAGAAAAATATAAGATCTGCTGAAAAACCTAAAAACTAAGAAGTGTTATTAATATTGAATATCATTTAATTTTTTTAATTTCCATAAATAAAAATAATACCTACCCACATATATAAATAAATATATTAAATTTAAAAATTCGTTGTTGTTTGATGATGGAAATTTCCATACAAATAGGAAACCTCAATTCCTAAAACTAAACAAACATTGTTTCTTATTATTCTGTATACAGACGGATACGTTATTTAGGTAGGCATTTATTAATATTTTTTATTTATTGTGAATAAGAATAGTGCCATCCTGACGAAAAAAGTGGTTGTTGCATTTTTTTCGGAAATGAGATTTTTACACCAAAATGTTTGCAAAAAAAAACTGCATCTATTTGTGCAAAAAATAAAAAATAAAAACAAGCTTTTAATTATGGTTAAATTAATGGAATAGAATCATAAGTGATTTTACGGTCTTTTTCACAAGTACATATTTGCGATAACTAAAAGACCACGTTTGCAGTTTTTAATGGTTTTCATGAAAATATTATTTTTTATTTAAAAATTAAGTATAAAAACTTTTTAATACTAAAATCAATGATAATTTTTTTTATATTCTGTCGACATTAAGTCAAATGTTTAAACCCCTTTGTACAGCAGAATAGTATATTATATTATTCGGAGTAAATATGGTACTTGTGCTTTATAGGTTATAAATTCAAAATTACTATTGTTTTACCGAGGAAGTTAAGAAAACATATTACCTGTTATTTTATAACAATTGCAAAAAAATTTATTCAAATCAATGATTTAAAATAAATCAATATGATTTCAAATCTCTTATTCAAATCAACTGGTTTAAATCAATACAACATTTTCTTTAACAATATTATGATTATACATTAATGAGTGTGGGTTCATTCCTTAATGAAAAGAAGGACAGTAGAAATTTTGTAATTGTCAGTTATATTGATCTTTGTGTTTAATATTATTGTGTTTACTATTACTGATAGCTTACCCGCATTCGAGTGTTGTCTCATAATCTGCGAGTGGTCTTTAAAAAATATCAGGGTGCTTCAATTCTCTGGTCGGCGAATCTTTATTTTGTCTTTACAATCAAAGTACTGTCAAGACTGAAGATATAAATTAATTAGAGATTTTTTTTTATATTGTGATTTCTTTCATACTATATTTACTGCAATATGTACATTAGGATTTTTCTGATATTTGAATGAAGATTGCAAAACATAATTTGTACGTTTAGGTTGTTTCCAAATCTGCATTTTTTGGGAAAACCACGAATTTCTCTTCGCTGCACATTAGTTGTTGGTGTGAGTTATTTACGTGGAACTTGTTAGAAAGGCCGAGAGGACTGCTACTCTGTATGTCCCGTGGCGGTGTGATATGACGGTTCTGATAACGCATGTATTTTGGGCAGGAATGTCCGACGTACCGTCACCGTGTCCGTGGCTGTTAGCGTGTCCACGCATTTACAATCATTTTCCAATAAACAATATTTTATAAAAATGGCTTTAAATAATCAAGAACCAAAGAATATTTTTATTATTAAATTTAGTTTTTTACTTATACAAATTATATTAAATATATTTAATCATAAAATATATTTTTTTCTATAGCAGATGTTAAAGTGCAATTTTATCAACTCAAAATAGTGGATAAAGTAGCACTTTAACCGCAAGGGTAGATAAAGTAACACTTTAACAGCAAGGGTAGATAAAGTACTTTAACTTTTGTTTATTAGATGTACATTTCCATAGCAACGCACACTACTGACATTTTAAAATTGTTCTTAAATAATAATTTAATTTTTCTAATTCTTTTCTCTTCAAAACCTGCTATAGAAAAAAATTGAATTTTAGACACGACGATAAAATTATATTATCGACTCGCGAAAAATAATTCACTCGCGATTATATCGCTCGTGAATTAACACTTTCCGCTTGTCGATAAAATATTATTTTATCGTCTTGTATAAAAAATAACTATTTATATTTTCATATTTTTTTATAATAATAGGTTTAATTTTGTACTTGTATATACTTTCGGTTATTATGAGATTATATTAATTTTAATATTTAAATATATTACAGTTTAACGATCTTTGGTATAATATTCAATTGTCTATATTCGTTTTCTAAAAATGGTTATTTTGATTGATCAAAGAATCTGAACAATATTTGATCATTACTTTTCAAAAAAACTGTCTACATATTTATATAGATTGGCAAAATATATCAACTCATAAAATAAAACCAGGAACAAAATTATTTGTTGCAAAAAATACTCATGTTTTCTCATTTTAATTATACTCCTTTAATACACAGTACCTATTATACATATAGAGTTCTATACCGGGTTGGCAAGATTTAAATTATTCGATTTAAATGAACTGATTTTTTTTTTAGTAAAACCATTTATTTTTATAAAAGATAAAAAAGGATACAAATTATAATAAAAATGAATTTATTTGCTGCAAAACTAATTATAACAACCAAAATATGTTCTATATATAATAATATAAAATTAAATGATATTTTATCAATTTATTTGTCATATAACAGAAAAAAATAAGTATTTAAATATGTAACAAAAAGTAAAATTTCTTTGTTACATTTCTTAATTTTATTCAAATGAATCGATATAAGTTTTGATTATAATATTTGAATAAGAAGACCAATTTCCATAGTTTTCTGGTTTTATTACAGTTATTGTTTTCGTTTATGAAATGAAATATTTATATTGTATTATTAATAATTAAAAATGTGTAGTAACACTTTAGATATCTTTAAAAATAAAAAAAATATATATGATTTATCTGATTAAAAATAATATCAATGATTTTTGATTCTTTTAAATAAATTATTATTTTTGCCGACCCTGGTTTTATGTATTAATTATTAAATACTTAAAAATATAATTTGATAATAATATTTTTTTATATGACCGATTTATTCTCGATTAAATTATATACGAATCTTGTTCTAATAATATTATAAGTTTTATCATAATTTCCCTATTAATTGTACTATTGTCCTGATTGTTTATTTACTACAAGTGAATGATACTACACACTGTTTACTATAAATTAATTACCTAATTAATTAAAATTTAAAATAAATCAAATAGCAATGATTTAAAATGACCAAATGAATTAACTAGAGTTCTAATGGAAGTGCTAATTAATCTAGTTTTTATTATTTGTTTCATCAACTGTTAACTATTGTTAATATTGAGGATTCTTATATTTGTTTCAGTCTCATACAAGCTATTCTCCATAACAATTCCCCTCCACATAGAAATATTTATTTTTAATTTGTGGTGGAAAGGCAATTAACATAAGTTGACAAATTACTTACAAAGTATTTAGAAATTTGTCAGTGTGTGAGGTACATCGCAGTGATTGTTTTTCTATACGCCTTCGATTGTTGTTGATTTCAAAAGGTATGTGTTTTAAATGATTTTTTCTAGATAATGTAGAAGTAAATTTATTAAGAATAACATTTATAAAGAATATGTTACAATTTATTTAAATAGCATTTAAAATACCGATAATACAGGTGTGTAATATTATTTTTAATATATGCATTTGCATCTACACAAAATTTTGGAGCTGTACACTAAATATGACGTGTAACTATATACATAAACAATTTTTCCAATATATGACCGCCTCTTTCTAGACATTTTTTTTAAATTATTAAATTTTGAATGAAATAATATGACTAATTACTGGTTTTCATTTTATTAATATACAAAATATTTACAAATACATAATTTTAAATTTCGAATAAAAGGCAAATGTAAGAAATAAATTTTAAGAAAAATCGAAGCGATGAAATGCATATAGTTTTTTAGTATATTGAATTGAAACATAAATATTAAATTGTCTGCAATGTTATAGTTATTCATAATGTTATTATCAATTTTAAATAGCATAAGATATCATGAATATTTCTACATTTTAATAATGTTTTTGTTAAGTTTGTTCAAACTATCTATTATGATTTATAATTTGTCATAAGTACATTTTTTTTTAAATAGATTCCAATTTATATATAATTGTTACGTCTATTAAATAATAGGATGCTTTAAAGATTTGTATAATAATATTGATGCATTTATGATAGTGAAACCTGTAAGTAATATTGGCTAGCCAAGATTTAGGGTAGTCGCCGGACGTTAATTTATGCTGATGATTTTATAGTGACTTGTGGCCACAATCGTCACTTGCAATAATCGATCTTTATTTGTTTGTGGTTTCCCTCAGACGTCTCCAACGCCAGTCGCCGTCGTCTGGTCCGTGACGCGTCTTCTCCACAGGTGTAGAGCACCACCTGCTTTCTCTCTCCCACACACACCTACCTCTATCTACCTGTCTCTCTTTGCTAATCCGGATTAAACGTTCTTCTATTTCTGCGAAAGGGGTGTGCTCATAGAGATTAGCACTGACCTAGCCCTCTCATTGGCTAAGATGGAACAAGTGACTGAGCAAAACAAGGAAGAGGTGACGAACGCTAACCCGGGTGATAAATACTGGACAAGACAAGACATTCTTCAGTCTGACTGCAAAAGTCCTGACGTGAATACAGATAGTGTAGAGAGCAAAGACATGACTTTGAAGGAGTATCAGCAAGGCATGGCTAGTGAAGTTAGTGGACAACATCTCCAGAGTTCTCAGCTCGAGGATTCTCTCTTGGCGTCGTTGTCGCCAAGTACGGTTGGATCTAGGACACCGCCTCCCTACACTGGATACAACGATAGTTTCCAACAAGAGAATCCGTATTTTGACAATAAGTTCATACCGAATAGTGTTACCATGGCATCGTCTTCAGCGGATTTGTACAATGCTCCAGTTGCTCAACATCAGCTACCGGTAAGTTTAACAATTTTTGTTTAATTCTGCTATTGTTATAACCTCAAAATGCAAAGTAATAAAATATGTATTTTTTTGTATCATATTAACATTTTTAAATTTTACAGTGTATTCCCAACTCTGCCTTCGCCCAAGAATCGTGGAAACAAGACCAACGGCTGGACAGCGGATACATGGATAATCTTGTTGACAACCGTCCACATGGCATTGACATTAGAAACGACCGTTCACCTTTATCTCATGGAGGTATGTTCAATTTTATTTATTTGTATTATTTTACAACATATATGAAACAGATAAAAAAAACGTTACTGTCATGTGTACAAAAACACCAATGAGAATAACCTATGACCATAAATTACAATTAAAATTCGTTTTTTAATTTTTACATTCTTGTAAACGATTTTAAAATGTTAGTATACAATAAGTATATTCTGCGTAAAGTATTGTGCGTTTAAATTATTTTCGACTAGTATAGAAATAGTAAAAGAGGATTAGAGAAATTATAAAACTTTGCTTAAAATGAATACTTATTTTATTTGTAGATTGGGAGGTAATAAAAAATTGAATAGATTATCAATCAATAATAGAGATAACAAAATAAAAACAATTTATCCTTATAAAACAAACTAATCAATAAAATTTAAATTAAAAATCAGAGCATTTATTATTTACTTTAATTTGTCACAATCATTAACAGACGAATGACATGCAACGTTTTATTTTATACTGTGACTAAATCAAAAGTTTGTTTTGGTTACTTTGAAAATTATTAAAAAAGCAAAATAAAAGTCTTGTCATTGAAAAATTTAAGAAGAAAAACACTGGCATCTGTCACTTATGACATGTCAATTACAAACATTCAAGAGAATTTTATTAAAATAAGGTCAGATTTAAAGAATTTAAATTTTGTACTACAAAATAAGAATTTACAATTATTTAAAAATTATTTAAAGAACATGTAAGAAAAAATTCATGAAATTAATATATACAGTACCGTAAAGAATAGCAATAACGTAAAAATATAATATATTATTATTAATAACGTCACTATAATGTACCTGCATTATATGGTAATAATAAAATAATTAACATTTTAAAGTTAAAAAACGCAGCACTACGTAATGTTTATAAAATTTTCAAGTTCATTTCGTTGACTTTTAGAACGCTAACATTAGATCCAAAACTTGAAGAAAACAATGCATTAGGTGTAAGCATCATCATGTCTTATTATAATTTATGAAAAAGCCTATAAAGCTATTACTTCTTTTCCATACTGTATCCATTTTAAATCAGTTTGACTCTTGACATGATACCAGCGCAGTTTTTATATATTTCCTCTAATTCATATGTTTACAAACAAAAAAATATTTTGACAGTGTTTATACTTGAAAACTATGAGAATTATCATTTGTTTGGTACAATCTATGTAACTTCATTTTTCACTATAGTAAGATGTGACAGTTGGGCTGTCAGAATTCTTTAGATTTGGATAGTGGACTGGTGTAAATGATAAGGACAGACTAAGCGATAGAGAGCATTTGTCAAGCCGTGAATGATTGGAAGTCGTCGTTATTAAACATTAGCGTGTGCGCCACGTACGGGATTGGATTTGTGTTTTTTGTGAAATTTTCCGCATCCGTGTAGGATTTTATTGCTGAGCGTTTCCGGCCGAACGGAATTGATTGATCGGTGTTGTGATGACGTTTGACCCTTTTCACTCCGAATAACGTGACGTGAGAATGTCAGCTATGCTCTGATAAAATTTGCCGTTTTAAATAGAAATTATGCTGACATGTGAGCTACCGATTCAATTCAAGCCAATATCAACGCATACAATTTACTCGCAATCATAATTACAGTTCAACTGAAAAAACAAACCAATACACAATTTCACAAAAAAATTCTTCAGCAAATTTTTTGTTTTAGTCGTTTAAAATATTATTAATTTACTTATAAATTAAGCGTATCTATATTAAATAGTAAATATTATCCGACAGTATTATTTTTTCACTTTTCTTTTACTGATACATTTTTTAAAACGTATCTCAACACTTTATAATTTTCTAATTTTCCAACAATCTTTATAAAAAGTTTTGTTTTGAGTAGTAATATTTTCCTACATAATTATTATTGTAAATATATAAATTTAATTAATAAGACATTCATATAAATTTTACTTTGTGTCATCGCACTTAAATTTTGAAGCTAGTAAGAGAACATAATTTTGATATGCATACATACATTTTTATTTATTTATTTAAATCTTTATTTGCTACTGGTTAGAAAAAACCAACAAGCATATGTGGTAAATTAAATAATAACTTCCATTGGAGTTCTTTCAGTGTTATGTTGTTTTTACTTCATAATTTAGATGCCAAATCTAGATGTCTAGTTCTTTTCAATCTTCTTATTTCTGAGGAATTGTCTAATAAATTTATTGCTAAATTATTAATATTCTTATGTAAGCGATTTTCATATCGAGTACCGAATGTTTCCATACATACCTGATAAAGTAATTATTATCCCGATTGAATTTGGGACCCTTCGAATTACGGTCCCTGAATATTGTGATATAAATAATACAATACAGAGAAAAATTTTGAGAATTAAGCGTCAATATGTTGATGAAGATGTAAATTTGGATATCGCTTTCGTTTCGTTCTCGTATTTGATTTCTTTTATTCCATGGAGAATTGTGTCCATTCCAACAATCGTTTAATCAAAACGAAATGATATAAATAATGAAGAGTGTCGATACCAGGAATTCAGAAAAAGCAGCGTTTGGTATTTAATAATGCATGCGTTGAGAACACGAACTAATACAATTAGTTGCCGAGTGGCTACCCAGATGGAGCATGTTGCCTTTCACACGATACTGAAATTTTTATGCCCCTTCTTTGTTCTCACTACCGCCGCCACTGCTTTCAGAACATGAGTGTTTTTATTTATTTATATCTATATTATTAAAACATGCGTGTAATATTCTATTTCAATTTTCATTACTTGAATCTGAGGTCATTTTTTTTTAAATGTTAGTAGCGTGGTTTCGCAATATAATGTAATTAGAATATAAATATATAATAAAAGTTCTTTTCCAAAGATGAAACAAAAAATTAGATTACCATCAAATAAAAAAGAAATTATACATTCACTAATGGCGCCTATTTTTCGGCCATATTTCTTCTCTCACGAAAATCTTGGTTGGTCACGCACTGTGTGCTTCCGCAATAATAGACCTTGTTCCAGTAGTGTTTAAAGGTTATTTTAAACCAAACTAAGCTTGTATAAAGTTCTCACATGTCGATAGCATGACTGATATAAACAACGAAATCGGGAGCATTCAAACGAGATGTAGAATGATAAAATTATTCTTGAATATAATTTTCTTTCGGACCACTTTTTTGTTCTTGAACACGACTGCTTCGCACGAAACTTTTTACAAAAATAGCTCACAAAATTTCTCCAACTACCATTCGTTCTTTACTTTCTTACAAAAAGATTATAATAACTTTATTCTAATAAGAATAACGTGTCGTCCTGACAATACTTTTTTAGCCGCTAGTAAACATATTACACCTTAGTTTCGGTTATGATACATAATAAGATTTCAATATTTATTCAAATTTTATTGTACGATTATAGATATTTTAAAGATTCTAATGTAGCTTTAATAACATTACAGAAAATTTAGCGATTCATATAAATGTTTAGCGTATTTTTAAATTTTAAGAAAGGAAAATGAATTGTTCTTATAGTCCCTTTGGAACTCTAAGCTTATGGCCCATATTAGACTAGTGCTGAGGATACTTGATTTTAAATTTTCAATTACCTACGTACTAAACATATATGAATCTAAAATTTATATCATAAATGAATGACTATATAATAACCTGATACATTTGTATCATTGTTAATAGATACCTTTATAATACAATAAACCACATTATTTTCAATACATTTAAAATAATCCTCGACTACCAAGTACCCAACTACCTCGATGAAATGCAACGATTAGAAAGTCGAAGCCACAACCTTAGAGGTTTGAACACAGTATAATTCTCCAGTTATAGTTTGGTTGGAATATAGCTTTTAAATTATTATAACTTCGTTAGTATTTATTTTGTAATTATAAAAATGTCATTGCAATATTACTACAATTTTATCTTTGTAAATAACGTAAAATAAAATCTCCAAAATTTAATTTTATAAACATTCTTCCAAATTTCGGCAACATATACAAAAAAGTAAGTCTGTTCATAATAACTAAATAATATTTTAATAGAATAATTTAATAGAAACAAAAATAATAGTATTCCATCATTACTTTAAGAAACATGATAGATGATATAAAAATAAAAGAATAATTTAATAATAGGGCAAATGAAATTGAGTTAAAATTGTCATGTTTTTAAACAATTTTTACTTGTATTTTAATAGCATATGTTCCATACCACTCGGACTCTTAAATTTAAATTTAGTGTACGCTGTGATTAGATCCCAGATCTCAATTAGTATTTAGTTCCTTTTCATTTCTTCCTTACGAATTCTCTGCTTGGCAACATATTGAAACACTTACCTATACCCCCATCCCGTGGTGGCTGTCAATCCGTCCGGTCATGCATGGCCTGCTGGCGGCGGTTTCCGGTCCGCGGATTGGTGGGACAGTGCTGGTGAGAGCCGTCAGTTGTCATCGGACGTGTGCAACATGGCGTCCGGCGTCCGACCAGGCGTCAGCCCTGCGTCACGAGCTGATTGACAGCACGCTAACTTCCAAAGGGGGTGGGGGGGTGGTGGTTGATGTGGGGAATGCCAATTCAATATGCGGGATTAGAATTACAATATTTTAATAATGCAACACAAGGTTGAGATAATTTAAATCTAGTGTTTTTTTTTTGAAAATTATATTTCAATACAGTAGATTTTACCCAAAATTTTATTTTTTATAAACAATATAACTGAACACTGCAGGACATATACGTCTATGGAGTTCATCGTAATGGTTTTACAATACTTTAAAATGTTTTTCGTTAATAATATGTCATTATTGCAAAAAAAAAAACATGATTTTTTCAACGCTAATTGGACATTTGTTTTTAAGAAAAAAATATAACTTTCTTTAATCAATGTACAAATAAATCTTAAATCAAACTCTCTCAATTTTTATAGAGGTTAGAAAGGGTCGCAAATATCTGTATTTTTTATGGGGTGAATCTAATTTGCGCGGTCGTTTAATAACCTCTATTAGATGGAGTAGTACTTTTGTACTAAATAAAATATAAATTATTAATTTGGTATATTTAAAATTAAGGTAAGAAGGTGGGACTCCTAATACAAAAATTCTTGTGTAATAATGTAGCATATGGTTGTCATGCGTTAAATTACCACAATAATTAGGTTTACTTTTCCCTTTGTTATAAGGGTAAATTGTAGATCTATATAAATTATTATGAAATTATTAATTGTCATCAACTACTACTAGTCTTTACAATTCGTTTTGAGTGTGCAGAGCAAATTCGATTGAATATAGTTCAATGAAAATTTTTTTAGCTTATGAAATTAATCAATGCTGAAAATTTAGTAAAACTCGGTTTAAGGAAGCGATAGTCATAAAAGGCCCAAATAGAAAAATGAGTATGAAAAACGTATTTCATAAGACTGACATCAAATATGTTCAATTGACATTTGTACTTATAATAACGGGCAGCGGTGGCTCACTTGATCGACGCTCTTCGACTAAACCGAGCGGAAAGCTAGCTCTGGAATTATACCAAAAAAATATCGCTCTTTCCGAGTGATCTCTTGCAGAGGCATTTGGGTGACAATCAAAACTAAAAGTAAAAATATTTAGAGACACTTAATTGCAAGAGATCACTGAGAAGGAAATATTTATCAAATGAAAACATTGGTATTAGAGTTGATTTTAGCATCAACCCATATTTCATCCAACCTCAGCAGCATCCATCCCCAAATCCGTTTTTGCGGGAAATAAATTTGTTTTCATTGAGGCATCGCCGCGTTGCGCAATAAATCTAGAGAGCAGATCTGGCGGGGCGCGTGATACAGGACGCGTGAGCGTGAGCCACGCATGCAACAGGCTAGTAAATTGTCACGGGGACAGCTCCGACGGTGTCGCTTCCCACGCCTGGCCCGTCTCTCACAGGACATGTGTGGGGATAACTGCTTCAGTGTTACTTCCTACGATTGTGTGTTGCTAATAATAGTTACATGTTACATAAAGGAAAAGAAATGCTGTGGGATATGGATTATTGACATAAATATTAAGTTAGTTTTGATTTATTATAAATAAAATTGTATTTTTTAACGTAAAACATAGGGATCCATGGGTACGACTTGATATTTGATTGATAGCAATGTATACTTGCGTATTTCATTTAAAAAGAAATATTGGGAACGAATTTGTCATTTATATTTTGGGTTATAATATTTTTCTGACAACAAGAAAAATAATAACTTTAAAAATCATTAATTATTTTAGAGAAAACACAACAAGTAAATATAATAACGAACAATTAAATAATAATTGCAATAAATTTTTAAAACCCATCCATTAACTGCTAAGCAATGACTCAATCTGCCGCTAAATTCGAGGCTAAATTATTTAAAGTCATAGTTACTCCCATTAAAAGATATGTATGTAAGTATGCTTGGCTTAGTCTGCCGATTATCAATCAATAGTAATAAATAGCCACTTTGTTGTGTGTTATTTTATTTTTAAATATAATTTATTCTCATTACTAAAAAACTACAATATTTATATATTTATTTATCATCAAATTCATCTGAATACATAATAAATACTAATAATTTTAAAATTGAAAATTTAATTTTGTCAATTTTGGAAAGGAAAGTATCAGATTAGGAGATAATTTTATGTTTTTATCATTGAGGAAGTTACTCATGTTTTTAGTTATCATTTTATCTTAATATCAGTACTCATAATATTAATATCTCAATTATCTTTTAAATAACTACTTAAAATATTTTCTTTTATTTTTTAAATTAAGGAAATACCTATGTATTTTGCTTTTGCAGTGGTGAGAACTTTTAACTGCAGAATTCCCAGATGGCACAACTGGCAGAATTTTGGTTATGTCATGTTGTGTTTTTGGGCGGAGCGGCACGCCTCAAAGTCGGTACAAAAGTGCGGTGGTTAAACATATAATCCTTTCAAATCAAGTGTAAGCCCGCAAGATTAGGACATTATTCCCCAAACAAGAAAACCATAAATTTGTCACTCGTTGACGAGGAGTCAGGAAAATGTTTCTCTGCATGTGTTTGCAATATGTTCCCACAGAACGAAAAATAAAAATGTGCGAAAATATGCAAAATTTTCAGTGAATTGCAAATTTAAATTCCAGAAATAGTAAGAATTTTCAAGCATTGCTTATAATTGTTTTCCCTGTTACCATTAATATAAATAGAACATATCCAGGTAATAAGTAGAAATAACGAGTAAATGTAACTTGACGTCAAATTAAAATTAGCCATATTTTTTACATTTCGACAATTTTGGTATCTCCCTGATATTTATTTAAATTTTTTCACCTGTTTATAAATCACAATTATATTTCCTTGATATATAAATATATTTTTTAATTTATTTATAATAGCTTATAATAATAAATTTTATCACGGACAATTATACATAGTTTTCTTATTTTGTATGAAAGATTATAATATTACATCTAGCAATACTAAGAAGGGTGAAGAATTCTAGCAGCACTGTGGTTATCGCAGTGTCATAATATATAGCAAGATAGCTTATATCGATGCGGGCGCAAGCATTTATACTTGCCGTGAGAAGCGTAATTCGGCACTGTAAAACAAGCAGTTCCTTTTTTAAATAAGTATTGTAGCAGCGTGCTCATAATATTTATTGTATTTATTTCTTATCTTTACATATTTGGACATTACAATTAAAGACATAAAATATTTCATAGTATTTAAAAGGAATAAGGATTAAAAGAAAGGTTAAGTGAAATGTTAGGGACAAGCGGTAAAAAAAGTAAAGGAAAATAGTGTAATAGGAGATAGGAAAGCTTCAATATCCTTCCATATTTCATCGTGAACAATATATATCACTAGCTTCAATCCAAACAAAACCAATATAAAGAATTTGAAATTCACCGGAAGTGTATTTACATTTACCCGCTCGGCGTCGCGCACCGCCGGACGAGGCGTCGGGCCTCGCGGATCAGTCAATAAGGGATGCGCCGCGACGCCGAGCAGCCCCGCGAATATCGAAAGCCTCTCTGACGTTTATGAATAAAACAATAGTCTTAACAGACGGACGTCGCCTTTCGATGCGTTTGATTCCGCGAATAAAAAAGGGAGAAAACTTTTCTCCGTTGATCGGACGCCCGGGGAATTGGAGAAATAAGTCTTCGGGGAGACGGCGAAGAATTGTGAAAAAGCGTATTTAGAATTGTATTGTTATGCTAAATAGTGATCCCTTCGACAGCCATGTGCTCCATTCAATTCGGTTTATTTCTTCTGTGCCAAGCTATCTCATCACGCCAACGCGATTTTTAAAGCTTTCAAACACTACTGCACTTCGTACTTCGCAACTACATAACCAAATCATAATTCTCAATTTTAAAAACTTCATTAAATTATCTCATAACACAGTTATCAAAACAATATTCATACTTCAACAAATTTAATAGGTATTAAAGAAAAATGTTTTAATTATAATTAACTTTTAAATGAAATCAACATTGAACCCGATTCTTGTGCATCAAATTAGAACTACAATTTTTAAACACGCGGTTCCCAAATACGAAAGACAAATATTACTTATATTTTTATTTGCTTCCTAATCTAATTTGTCTGCATAACGAACCCCTGACACAAATGCGTTGACATTAATGGTTTAGAGGTTGACTATCTTGTTTTTCCACTAACTAAAGTAAACTAAACCACTAGGTAAAGCCACTAAAACAATATTGCTTCGCTAGTGTGGGTGTCTAAACCACCAGTTTTTTTAATGTTTCCTAGATCCTTTATTTGATTGATAATGATAATAAACTTATTCGCATGTAGAATTATCGAAAATAAAATGCTAGCATCTTAAAAACTGCACATTTTACTATATTGGGAACACGACGACGAATTAATGCACAATTTTTATTTGTATTTCAGAATTAATTTTAATTAGTCCATTGTATGACATTAAATTTTTTTTTAACAAAAATCTAACAAAATTTTTCTCTTTTCAGATTATTCCGTTGACCACCAATCAACTCCGCAGCCTCAACCAACCAGCAAGAGAGCGCGCACAGCGTACACCAGCTCTCAGTTGGTGGAACTGGAGAAAGAGTTCCACTACAACCGCTACTTGTGCCGTCCTCGGCGCATCGAAATGGCCAACATGTTAAACCTCACCGAGCGCCAGATCAAGATCTGGTTCCAGAACCGCCGCATGAAGTTCAAGAAGGAACAGAAGCCCAAACAGAACGAATCCTCCAGCCCTGAGAACCCTTCATCTCCAACGCTGTCCTCCTGCTCGAACCACTCCTCTCCAAGAGGCGTCCAGAAGGTGAACAAGATCCTCAGCGACCAACAAAGCATCGTCGATCGTCTCATGTCTCACTCTCCAGCAATGAGCCACCAGTATGTGCGAAGTGCACCAAGCTATCCTTATCCTCAGTACAATGTGCCTCAACAATATGTGCCTAATTCCATGCCTGCAAGCGAGCCATGTATGTACACTAATGACAGCTACGTGTATGCCAATTCTAGTCAGTATAATAATGTTCAACTGCCTCCCTATCCTGACAACTTGTACAATAAGATTGATGTGCCGAAGACGGAATCTATTGAGGCTCCGCTGTATCCGAGCTGCTTGTTTGATAAGAATACTGGCATGTTTGACAACAACATGAAGTTGGATTATAATTACAATCCTTCTGTTAATGTTAACTGGTATAATACTCCTGAAACTTCGTCTGCTCCCACTTTGACTCAATTATAAAAATGTTTTGTTTTGTTTTGTGGACCGAGAAGTGTTTACAAAATTTAAATTCCTCTGTCAATTTTGAAAACATTTCTCCAAATTTTATATTTTATTTATGTGTTCTAATTATTTTAGTATTATTTTATATTTATAAGTATAAGTTTTATTATGATTCTTGTGTAATTTGACAATTATTTAATATTTAATATAATTATTTCGTTCTACTTAAAAAAAATGGAAGATTATATAATTTTATACCTGTGTTTTAAATGAATCCAACAATAAACTAATTTATTTTAAAAATAGTCATTTTTGCTAATCCTCACATAAAACAATAGGATCAAACTAAATTTGACATTTATAAAGGTTGCACTCGATATACAATATACTATTGTTTTTTTACGAGTGTATTTATAAGGATACAAAAATAATTAAATCCAGATAATGTTCCTTCTTTTTGCTTTAATGTTGATTCTTGATAATATACTTACATATTGTGCGTATTGTATTATTATTTTAAGTTAACTTGACAAAAAATAATTACAAATAATAATAAAAATAAACTCACGCAGGTAATTTGACAAATAACCGTTAAACATTTGTTAATTTTTGTCTCAATTCCATGGCTGCTGCTATTTTTGAGGTAGTTTACGTCTTTTTTGTACCTAATTTTTGATTTTACAAAGCACGTAAAATTTATTTTGCTTATTGATTCAGATGCAGATTTGTATGTCCTAGAACTATTATTTTTAATTAAGGAAGCAGGAAAATAGGTTTTTATATATTAAATCCTTATGTTCGGGTATTCGAGTCACTACTCTGTGTATGAAATGCCTTATTTCAAATGTACGTTATGCCAGCTGATAAATGTATTACACTACTAATACTTCCCTGTTAAATGATGGTACTTTCATAGTTTTCCAAAAGATACACTCTACTTAATTTACTGTATCTATCCAATATGCAATTCTATAGTAATTTTAAAAATTTCTTCGACCAAACCTTACATACATTCATTTAAAAAATTAAGTTCCTATTTTTTCAGGCCTTGAATAAAATTGTTGTTAAAAGATTTTCTCTTCATCGTTGTCCTATGAAATGTGGTGGTTAGTTTTTGCTGCGTCGCTGGTTGTGCTTGCGGTTGGTAACCGTGTTTCTCCGCGGAACAAACTTCACACCGCGCAAAACAAAAGCACGCAAAAAGCTCGCGTCGCGCGTTTGTTTACCCGCGTGCCGTACGCGTCCTTTAACTAAGATCTCAGCCCCTGCGCTGTTCAACGCAACTTAGTCCTCGCTTCTTATAACCGCGAGAAGAACGCTGGTTACTCCGCAGGAATTCACTAGTTTTTGTTTAACAAAATGTGGAACGACCTTGATTTCCAAAATATAAGGAAATATATTATCTCATTTATAGTGGCAAGAGTAAATGGGGGTGAGATGGATCAAATTTTTCAAAAATAATTATTTCCTAATCTATAATATTAAATTATATTTAAAAATAAAATTTATTTATAACAACATATTCTAATCTTACTTATAAGAATAAGAGGTCATTATGCAGGGTGCATTATTTATAAAACACTTTCAAGAGTTACACGTGTTTGACCTGTATATATAATTTCGGCGCCCCTGAATATAATATGAAATTTACTAATGAAACTGAACAGTTTTAATTTAAGTTTTGGTACTTCGAGACTTCGACATCGCTCGTTTTTCTTTTATACCAGAACGCGGTAATGAAGTATTTGTATTAAAATGCAAAACTATGTTAGAATTAGAATATTGCTATTAAAAATATCAAATTTAAATAAATGGGAATAGATTAGATACGTATATATTGAAATTAGATCTTGGAGTATCGTTTGACTTTACAATAAATAATACACAAGATATATTTATTTCTTTTTAAAAGTGAGTTTATAAAATTATTAACTAATAATATAATAGTTCGGGTAAGTAGTAATAACAGAGGAAGTAATTCCCCAAGTTGCTGATGCTGTATTTTTGTGTAAACCCGAAAATATTTAAAAATATCGAATTTTTAGCTCGAAAATTTTGAAATTTTACAAAATTTTGTTTGTATTTTTTTTAAAGAACTAAATACGTTAATACCACATTTACAAACAGAACTTAATTATCTCTTTTTGTTTCCGAGATTTTAGCTCTCAAAGTTGTACCACAAAAAAATGTGTTTTTTTAGTAAATTTTAAGAATGAGTACAGATACAATCTCAACTACTTTACCATTCGATTCTACGGAAAAAATTATATAAAGAAATGTTTTGCCCACATATACGTTCTTTGGAACGATTAGATGAAAAATAAGAAAAACGAAAAAACCTAAATTTCAATTTTTCGCCTCGAAACTTTTTGTCTTCAAAATTTTTCATTTTCCGGACTTAAGTAGATATCGATGAGCTGATTCCAAATTTTCAAACCGAATTTAATTATCTCTCCCCGTTCTCGAGATATTTGAGTTCAAAGTTATACCTAAAAAATTAGGTTTTTTAGGTATACTAGTTAAATGGTTAGGTTTAACGTTTCGTCGAGCGCACCATTCGATTCTACGGGCAAAATTACATAAGTGTACCAATTTTCAGATTTTTATCTCAACAGACAGAATTTCTAGAAGGAAAAAACTGAAAATGGCCAAAAATCGAAAAAATCGTCAGGGGTTCATCAGGCATTTTTTTCGATTTTGGCCATTTTCGTTTTTTCTTTCTACAAATTGTATCCTTTGCAATAAAAATCTAAAAATTGGCATACTTATGTAATTTTGCCCGTAGAATCGATTGGTGAGGTCGCCGAAGTCGTAAACCTAATCTTTAAAGAGATATACCTAAAAAACCTGTTTTTTTAGGTATTGCCAAAACTCAACTTTGAATGCGAATATCTCGAGAACGGTAAGAGATAATTCAATTCGGTTTGAAAATTTGAAATCAGCGCATCGATATTTACTTAAGTGTGGAAAATGAAAAGTTTTGGAGAAAAAAAGTTCATCGGAGAAATTTTGAAATTTAGGTTTTTTCAATTTTTTCATTTTTCACCTAATCGTTCCAAAGAACGTATATGAGGAGAAAACATTTCTTTATATAACTTTTTCCGTAGAATCGACTGGTATAATCGTTGAGATTGTATCTCTACCCATTTTAAAGATATAGCCAAAAAACACACTTTTTTTAGGTGCAACTTCGACAGCAAATATCTCTGAAACGAAAACAGATAATTAAATTCGGTTTGAAATTTTGAAATCAGCCCGTTGAGGTATATCAATGTATATGATTTCCTAAAATCAAAATTTTGTGCACCAAAATAAGTATTTTTGGGATATTTCGCGTTTGTCAACACAATTTTTGGTATAAATTAATAAGATTTATATATTACCGACCTTACTTACAACTAATTTTAAATATCCTTTCAGTTTAATTAAATAAATGTTTTTTTTTTAATAAAACAATTCGAAATATGAAACGAGATGTCACACATGCCTTACCGCCGGTCACCAGTAAAAATTTACCAAGGCTTTAAATCAACACTTATACTAAATATCTATAAACCTTTTTGCTTTATATATAAATTACTCACGGAATGTTAGCACCATGATGTTGATAACTTGCACTTGGGGTTGAAATAAAACAATTTGTTGATGAAGCAGACTGCATCAGCAGATCCTGCGAGATGTAAGCAGCTGTCATGCGGGGACATGTTTATAATCCGGTAAGTCCGCGACGTCACCGGCTCCTCCATGCGGAGCCAAGCGGGGGGAAGGGGGGGGGGGCACACACGAGCCACGTCCGCACATATTCAACCTCGGACGCTCTTCATCCCCTCTGAAGGGGTGAGAGGGTTGTCAAACGGTAGAGGAGGAGGGTTATTATAATTATGTAATAGGCTTTTCCAGTTTTAAAGGACACACATAATATTGCAGAAGAAGTGTAGGTAGTAGGAATGACGATGGGTACCCGGGTACCCGGAACCTACCCGATAATAATGTACCCAGGTATCAAAAATAGTACCCGATTACCCGAAATGTACTCGTTACCCGTTTATTACCCGTTACCCGTTTATTACCCGTTACCCGAAATCTATCTAAAATCTGTTGTTGCTAGTTAAAGACAGTTTTCAGCTGCCGGAAACATTGTAACCACACGAAGATCAAGACTGAGTGCACATACATCATCCTTGCTGATATTTGCGAGAAATATGAGATATTCCTAAATAATTAAATCAAACATACTTCCTTAATAAGTTTTAATTTTATAATTTTATGCTGCTGATATAGGTACTCGTATGTTCTGTAAAATAACAATGTTTTTTTTTATTTCCATATCAGAAAATAATATTTTTTTCTTCATTTAATAAATTTATATGCAAATAACAAAAATTTATATAAAAAAGATGAATGTGGAAGAATAATGGATATTTTAAGGGTATCAGGTAATTATCGGGTATCAGGTTATTATCGGGTATCGGGTAATTATCGGGTAACGGGTAATTATCGGGTATCCGGTTCTACCCGGGTACCAAAATTTTCAGGTTTCGTCATTCCTAGTAGGTAGTGATTCGAGTGAGACGAAATTTCGCTCGTCTCGGGCAAGACGAGAACGATTTTAATAACAAAGCTTTGAGACGAGAAAATAAAATCGAGATTCCTAAATTTCAAAAATTTCGTCAGTGATTTAGGTTAGACGAAGTATTTCTTGAATTTCGCTCGTCTCGGGCAAGACAAAAACGATTTCAAAAAGAAATGTTCGAGACGAGAAAATAAAATTGGGATTCTCAATTTCAATCATTTTGCCGATTTTTCTCGAGAATTTTTTTTCAAACGTCATAAATGGGAAATCTTTTGTAACTTGATTCAAACGGTAGAAATTAAATTTATACATCGCCAAAGTAGAAATAAACTACTTCCACAGCGTAGGAACTATGTAGAATCAGCGAATAAGAAATGTCGCTATAAAATGACTAGAAACCATCAACAACTGACAAATTTAAATTGATAACCTAAAAATTCCATACGGTGTACCATTTTAAAAACAAAATTAGAAACCTGAATTTTCAGCATTTTAGGGCATTTAAAAAAATAAATGTAGGTGGTGCAGATAATTATATTGTACTTACATATGTATATTAATAATTATGATCAAAATATATTTTCTTCCTAATATCCCTAGATATGGAAACACTGTACCCAGATGACAAAGCTTACAATATTCGACCTTAAAAATTCAGGTCATATTTAAGGCATGGCAATTATTTCTAGTGTTATTTAGTTACAGTTTAAGCTTCAAAAAAGAGAAAAGTATGAAAAATTTCAAAACTAATGTAACTTTAGTTTTTCTGTAGAATAACTTACTTAAAAGTAATATGGTTTTTACTCCTTTAACAATATTATTTAATTAACAATAGTAACGAAAGTCATTAATTCATAAAAAAAACGAGGTATATATTTGACAGTGTATAAAGTGCATTATGTTATAATTTTATTCTATTTTTAGTTGGTTTAAAGACTGGCAATTACTTATAAGTTGAATTAAATTTTCATATTCAGAAAATCATTGGCGTATCAAAAATAGAGAATGAGATGATAAAAAAAAATAAAAACAAAATTATTGTTTTTAAGAGAAGATATGTTTTCTGTATAATTATAGAGCACCGTTCAATTAGTCTGATAATCATAATATGATTCTGGTTTCAGAATATAATGTTTAAAATCACATTAAGGTCCTCGTCTTCTTATATAGCTATACTCATTTTTTGTTTACCGTTTATCTTCAATCCGATTTTGAAACTTATACCGTATTTTATAATAGTATCTATTTATAAGAGTTTCTTAGAAAAATGTTATCTTATAAATCGTAGTAAATATAAATAATAATAGAACTTTCGAATGTCCTTGAAAAATAGATTGTAATCAACTTAAGTACTTAAAACATAAATTTCGATTTACTTTCACAAAATGTAAACAAAATAAAGTTTGTACACTGTCAACCACACGATTAATTTTTTATTTCAAATTAGCCTTTAGATTAAAACTTAATTAAATTTCACTAAAACCTTATCTAAAACAGTATAATATTATAATTAAATTGTTTGTAGAGTATAAAATTTTTTGTTATTAAAAAAATAAAATAAAACAAATAATGAAATTTCCTTGGCAAATTAATTTAACTGAAGATAAAACTTTAATGCCCGGTTATTATAAATTATTATATAGTGATGCGAGCTTGTTAATTGTCTGTCAAAGTGTAATGACGTATTTGGTTATAATAAACAAATATTTTCACAATATAGATTTGGAAAAAGTATAGTATTCTATTCGCATGTAGTATGTAATGACTATTACTCATTCGAATGATTTACAATACTCGCTTTTGCTTGTGTTGGCAACTTAACGCATCATATCAAATCATCTCGGTAATGAGACGCTCTTCGACAATTATGTCTAATAAGTCTTCACTCATAAAACTATATCCCAAGCATTACAAAAATATATACATATTTACTCATTTACTCAGGGCTTGATACTTTATATCCATTTCTGGGTGAGCCAAATTTATCGCTAATAATACATGCTTATACTAGAGGGCTTTACCAGATTACAGGATCATTGTATAATATACTATTATTTGACATTCCAAAAATTTCTCTTGAAGTAAATATCTTTAGCGGTTAAATTTACAAAATCAAATACTATTTTGATTTAGAAATGATACATTTTAGCAAAAAACTATAATGTCACACTAGAAAACTGTTTGAATTCTTGACGATTCATTTGAAATGGTAAATGCAGATACAATGTAGTTGTTATATAGGTATAAAGGGGTTGCAACTAATCTGTGACTTAATATATCATTAATAGAGATCTGTGTCAGTAGTACGACCCATTATTACAGTCAGTTACCCCTTTATGTACATTAGTCTGAACAAAGATCCATATATCATATTGCACTGCATTAAAATATGCTCTTTGGTTTCTAGGGCTTTAATTAAAAACATATTTACTTTTGTACCGGTTTCACAAAATTTTACACAAATTTTATATTAAATACGTTCCAATAGTATATAATTTAATATTAAGGGTTTGTATTTCCTTATGTTGAAATATCAATATTATAAAACACGCCTTACCACTTTAATTCAATATCAACGTCATACTCGTAATCTATTCTCGAGTTTCTATATTGTCTAAAATCGAAATTTGAAATTTATATTATTAATAGCATTATTTAAAGATTATGTATATTAATATTTATAATTTGATATCAGAATAAGTTATCTTCTCATCAGCTATGTTTACATTTAATTTAATTTACTTATCAGTATTTTGTGCAAAAAACAGGAAATTTGTTCATGAATGAATATTTTACAATCTTTTAAAACAAATGCTGATAACTATCATTTCATTTCTAAAATTTAAAAATTACAAAATAAGCAATCGAATTAAATTAAAAATATAGATAAGCAAGAAGCCCATATATTTTCATTTTCAATTAAATCTAATAAAAATTATCCATTAACAAAATAAAAATCACTAAACAGAGCAACTGATAACAGAGTGTAAGATAGTAGTCCAATTTTTCTTTGAAATCAATAAAACTTTCACATCTAAAATTAATAGTTGTATTACTTGGAATTGTTTACAAATATGTGTCACATATATTGAAATTACGTAAGTTCAGATCATGTACAGTCCATGTGTTTATTAGAAACAGCTAACGAAAATAAAATTGATACAACAATTACAACGGTAAATATTGGAAGAAACACAATATTGGTGAAATATTTTAAAAAAATTACAGCTATTATAAAATTATTGGGCCATTCTGATTAGCATTTCATGGGACTGACGAAAATTTAGCATCAAATAAAAAAATAATTTGCTTATATTTAGCACAATATTATGAGCAAAATGAAAAAGGTAATGTTAACCATTTATCGTTATTTGTTTCATGGGAGAGAAAAAAAGAGTGGTCTATCTGTTCTCAAAGCGGAGCTAAAATAGACTATGGAATTACTTACAACTGTGTACATATAGAACCACATTTTAAGGTTACGTTACGTCTTATGAACAAGTATGTACATAAATAAATAGTATAGCAAATTTCTAAGTAAATCTTGGATTATTTTGTGTTGACTGCATTAATTCTCAAGTGGCTACTTACATTGTCTCTAAACAACAAAATTAACAATCCCCATAGGAGACATCACTCTAATGTACTTAAAAACAAAAGTCCATCTCTCCTATCTGTCCATCTCTGTACAACTTATGTGGGATTTTTAGGTTTAGGTACATGTAAAATACATATATAAAAAAAAGTCTAAATTTTATAACAGCTTCTGATCCTAAAATACATAAATCCGGCTCTGACGGTATGTTAAGTTTGCATTTTTTTTTCATGTGATTGCTCACCAAAACGAGAACATTTTGAGGGTTTGGAACATTTTACTGGGCACTGCGACTGTATAACAAGTGACTTACATATTTGCCTCAAATACTGGTGAGTAATGATTTTCTTTGATTTGGATTCTGTTCTTTAATATTTGGCCGAAATAAGTAGTTGGGTATGATTAACTGTTGGGCAATATATTATCCACTAGTTAGGTAATAAAAAAGTTAAGTTAGAATGCTGAGCTAAAGAAATAAAAGGAGAACATTTTGAGGCTTTGATATAGGAAGAACAATTTACTGGGCACGGCGACAACTTTATAACAAGTGACTTACATATTTGCCTCAAATGCTGGTGAGTAATGATTTTCTTTGGTTTGGATTCTGTTCTTTAATATTTGGTCGAAAAGGAGAACATTTTGAGGGTTTGGAACATTTTGCTGGGCACTGCGACTGTATAACAAGTGGCTTACATATTTGCCTCAAATGCTGGTGAGTAATGATTTTCTTTGATTTGGATTCTTTTCTTTAATATTTGGTGGAAATAAGTGGTTAAAAGGAAAAAGGAGAACATTTTGAGGGTTTGGAACATTTTGCTGGGCACTGCGACAGAGAGTGGGGGAGCACCCTTTCGGCACGGCAGATAGGGCCTCGGGCGTCCTTGTCTCGCAGCCTGCCGCAGCACGAGAACATGATTTCCATTCGGCAGTCATCCATCTTGTTTGAGACGGTTTACACTGACAGACAGTAGCGTGGCATCCGATCCGCTGGCGGAGACGAGGCGGCATGACGTGGCGTATCTGCAGCAAAACATCGCTAACCCGCAAATACACTCTCTTTTCATTTCATATGTCGCCAGAATATTCTACGATTAATACACGATACTCGTTGAAACTAACAGATGATAGGGTGCCAGGTGTAGTAAATAGTAGTTAAATAAACTTCATATAAAATGCCTATTAAACTTACTTTCAATTTTGAATTTTATGATAAAATGTTTTTTATCTACAACTATTGAAATATGTGTACATTATACGTGTGATACTACATATAATATACTACTCATATTACACAAGTGTAATATGAAAAGTTATATTACACGCTACACTTTTCTGTAATAAATAGAGCATGTAATGTAACATATAACATTTTAATAAACTGTTAATTTATTAATAATATATTTTTTATTATAAATATCAATACAAATGATTATGAAAGTATAATAAATACAATTTGAATAGTTATTTTGACATTTAAGTGCTACTGTGGCGACATCTGTTAAGCTATATATGAACTACTCACACCTAACTGAATATTTAACAAATAATATCAGATTTTTTATATGCCTGATAGTTGTAGATAAAGTATAGTATTTGACTCGCATAATACGGCTACATTACACGCGGACGATTAAAAATACTCGCTACCGCTCGTATTTTTAATTACATCCTCGTGTAATATAACCTACATATTATGCTTATTAAATAATATACTATTATTTTATAAAAATGTAAAATAGTTATTTGTGTATCAAGAGCGTAAAGTGAATCTTTATTGCTCGTGCTCGTAAATTGAAGCGCGACCGTAGCGAGCGCTACAATCGAGCTAGAGCAATAAAGATCCTTTACGCTAGAGATGCACACATAATTTTTTCTACGACTTTACTAACGAAATAAAAATTCAATTCAATCTTAACCAATTTCCTGTTTTGTGTTGCTGTAACCATGACGATATGAGTAAATAAATAATCTAAGCGAGCAAATTAAGTACTTTACCGCTCGTTGCTTATGGAGACGCGCGGTAAAGTATTTATTTGCTCGTTCCTCAGTAATTATTGACATTACGATGACAAAAGAGAGCATAAATATCAACTTTTCATGGTTGTCGTAGAAAAAGTATTATTTATTGTTGTATGCTTAGGTGCTGCAGAGCTGGAGAAATAAGAAAAAAATTAAATAAAAATGCCCATTATTAATTAATCAAATATTAGTAAGTACGTTCTTAAAATATATGCAAAAATCAAATAACTATCTTACTTCTTTATATTTTATATACTTTTGTGACTTAATAAGCGCAAGTGCGCTAAAACGTAATACAATCAGTTAAATTATCACGGAATACTTTAGTCGTCCATGTATGTAAAAATATTGCAATAGTTAGATATTTTGTACCGATCATGTAAATTTTAATCAACTATCATATTAAGTTCAGAACCCCTGGGATATAACGGAGTGTTTCTTTCGTTAACAATTGGTTTAACTGAAATTCAAAATTTTAATAATACCTTAATAAATAATTATATTAAATTATTAAGATATTTCAATTCTTACTTACAACACATTAAAATATTTGAAAGCATGTGCCATTTCCATGGTTTACTTCGAATAAAACTATTAACCAAAACATTTTAGCTATCTTTCTTCAGAAGTTAGGTTGACGTATGTTATTCACTGATAAATTACAGGCTTTACGTTCACGGTATTTATTTTGAAGCTATGTGAAAATTTCCTAATGCCGAGATTTTTTTTAACAAAATGGTGAATTAAATGTTTTTAATATTATAAGAATTTTTTATTGATATATGTGATTGAAATGATTTAAAGTTTCATTATTTCTGAAAAGGAGGTGGCCGTTTATTAAAAACCACCGTTTTATAAAGAATTAGTTAGCATTATGAACAATTCCGGTGAGTGATTACTAAATTCTGAGAAACAATAAGAAAATGAAAATCTTTTGACACATAAGCGAAATGTTATTCGCTGTGACAATACTCGGAATGGTGCATTCACTGCCAATGTAAACCGGGAGACTGGCGTGGACACGCGAAGCAGACATTACAGCAGAGTTGTGTTCCATGCATGTTCCGTTGTATTGACTTCGCTTCTTATTCCCGACCTCCGGCGATTTACTGCTTAACTTTATAATTTGGATAATTCCACACTTTCAAATTTACTTTCTTCCCTAAAATTCTGCGTCAGGGCACGTTTTTATTAATAGTTCCTTAAACTTCAAAGTGAAAATCTTTTAGTGGTAGCTGAAAAATTCAGTATTCGACTTCGATAGAGTCGTTAACAATCGATTGAAAAGAAATAATAAACCGGTCTTTAAAATATTACTTTGGAACAAGAGCATTATGTACATGTTTATGTCTGACGTTATAAAAGCAACTTTAATCGCCCAGACAAATATTTTATAGCTTATAATGTAAGTATTATTCAAGCAGGCCAAGAATTAGAATAAACAATTTACAATGCTCTAATTCCTGACCCATTGAAACCAGATCATAATCCAGAGCAGCTAAATCTGTTCCAGATTGTGCTCTTGTTTCAGTAGGCTTACAATTAGAGCAAACACTTCAAAATGCTCTAATTCTTGACCCACTGAAACGAGAGCACAATCCAGAGCACCTAAATCTGCTCCAGAATGTACTCTGGTTTCAGCAGGCCTAGAATTAGAGCAAACTTTTCTAAGTGCTCTAATTCCTAACCCACTGAAATCAAATTACAATCCAGAGCAGCTAAATCTGCTCCAGAATGTGCTCTGGTTTCAGCAGGCCCAGAATTAGAGCACACACTGAAGCGTGCTCCAATTCCCGGACAGCTGAACTAGACCACCTTTAGGGCATGAGATGCCCTGGAAGGCGGTCTAGCCAGACCACCAGGAGGGGAAGTGGCCCAGAAGCCTGCTGCCTCCCCGGCGCCCCGCCGAGCGGGACTGAGTGCTAGCGTCTCAGGATCTCTGGTATATCCTGAGACGCGCATTATTATCGGTCATATGGATACGTATTGGCTGATATTTAATCTGTAATTGTGGCTGTACTAGTGGGAATTTTTAAATGAAAATTTGTATACATAGGTACTTTGACGCGAGAAATTCATTAGAAATATTTTTAAGAGTGCAACTTTCACCCATTTTAGGGTAGTAGTAAGTTACTAGAAAATAGAAGAAGGTATTTTTAAATAATAATAATTTAAGGCTTTATTACTTATGTTAATGGAAATATCTCTTTGGGGGGCATTGTCTCTAGCAAAAATTTTCTTGGTGAAGTCAGGACCCAGAGTTATAGATTCAAATCACAAATAATAAAAAATAATATTCTTTTAAATTTAGTTGTTCGTTCTTGTGGAAATGTGCATATTAATCAATTAAATATATTATTCCGTATTATATTTTATGAAAATCAAGAATATTTTGTTAAATTATGTTATAGTTAAGATTAAGACCACTGACAATTCCTCATATGTATATATCCTTACTAATTATATAGCAATAAATTTGAAGAATATTAGTTAAGAAGGGCCATGTATAGTAATTAAACCTGGTGTGGCGACGGGAGAAGACGTGAAAACATAAAAAGTAATTTAAATGGCTGGGAACAACGTGTGTGTTGGGATGGAGAGCGGAATGGCCCTAAACGACATATGATAAGGGGTGCACAAGGGTCGCTTCACCTGGCCACGCACGATCTAAACGACGTCCGTCGTCCGCACACATAGCCGCCCATGTGGGGAATCTCCTAACAACTACTTCAAAATCAAACATATTATTTGTAAATTGTATTTGTTAACATTTTAATTTATACTTTCATTACAAAGAATATTGAATTACCTAAAATTCACTAAATATAGTACCTATTGTAACGTTTATTTATTTAGGTCAAGCGTAAAAATGATTTAAACACGAGTATTTATATAAAATAATTAAAAAAAGTAACACTATGAATAAACAAACATAAATACTATTTTAAGACTAACAATTATTAATAAAAACTTAAACACTAAGATTATTTATTTAAACACTTAAAACTACGCAATATTAATGTCCACAATATTTATTTATATCACCAACGATTACTACACGTATCAATATTAGACTGTACTCGCGATCTCCTGCTCGCGGTTTTTATAGTAGAACAATTAAGTTCTGGAATGTTCGCCAACCCTCTGGAAAACAGAACAATGGGAAGTGAGCGGACCTGTCGTGACAGGTCCACGAGCAGCACAGCAGTAAATTTGTAATTGCTTTACAACTCCAATGTACTATACATACACTGAAATAATTGACACTTTTCTAATAAATAGCGGCTTCGGACAAATACAGACTCAGTGATGAAAAGATTTTATTTCCTAACTAGTTATGAAAAAATTGGTGTTTCAAAACTTCAGACAGTTTTATGTGTCAAAATTAGAAAAAACTTTATATTAGTATGTTTCTCTAAACATTTCTTCAATATTTCTATATTAGACATTATTAACAATAATTTTAATATGACACGAAAGATATGAGAAATAAATAATGGACAGATTTCAATTACAATACTGCTCGACATATGTTATGGTATTGTATTTCTTCTCTGAGGATGGCGTAAGCCAAAATTGCTATGAAGTATTATTTTTAATAATAATTTTTGTAAAAGTAATAGCACGAGGTTTTTTTTGTTCATCTTAAAATATAATAGAAATAATAAATTTTAAAAGCTCTTAATTAATCATATAACTACCATTTAGAATGAAAAAATTAAATAGACTCAACGGATATTATTATTCTGTCAGTACAGTTGTTTATTGTTATTAATAATTGTACATTTGTCAACATATAATGCGAGTTCAAGTCTGGATATATACATGTGTCTTTCAATCAATCCTATTACCATTATACGTATATTATATGATTTAGTAGATACGAGATATTTAAACACTATATAAAAAAAAATGTGAATTGGTAATCAATGTGAAATGACAATGAAATGCATATTTTGAATTATGGAAAATTAATATTTAAAAGATAATTTTTTGTCATTTATTTTTTATGTATGAGAAAATAAAAGTACTGCAGAATGTTTAGTTCTCGGCGCCACTGAAGTGTGGCTTTTATTCTAAATCCAGCGGAGGTGAGGGTGCACCTCGAATACTTATATGCGTTTTTATTGTGCCAAGTGGCACCATTCTTTCAGAAGCACCCACACTAAACGTGACTAGATCCCATAAAATGTACAAGGAATTTAAAAAACCTAATTGTTCTTCCTACACGTACTCGTAAACCAACTCCACACTAATTCTCAGACATGGCTTACATTTTTAATTTTTACTGTGTATGTAATATCGAAGACAACTTTGAGTATAAGTCATCGACAAAGTTTGTTAAATATTTCATAAGTATGAAAAATGTATATATATATTGTCTGTACAATATACAAATAATTTGTTAAGGATGAGGATCTAGAGAATAGTAAAATATACGAAATCGTTAAATTAGACACATTAAGAGACCTGCTTTAAATTTATTTTGTTGCAATAGTGAAATAAAATTAGTATACATTTTTAATATATTATTTATCTTTAAATATGTATATGATATTTTGAATAATACAAATAACGTAATCTAAATACATTTTAAATGTAAATTTAATGAGATTTCAAACCTGTATAATTTTTCCAAACTTCTTCATTTAATTTGAATTCTGTGTTAGTAAAGATAATAACACATTTTCTGTATTACAAAACAACATAACTTCATGTATTGTTCTATTTTATATGAAAAGTATTACTTGTGACAAAGATGATAATGGATTTAAAATATTTAATTATATCGTTAATAATCCATTCCCTTGTTATTTTAGTTAAAGGTGAGTTACTAATTACTAGTTTTGTTAATATAATTAGTTTAATATTTGAAATTCAGCGAATAGAGTGTATTGTTTATATCGTTACTTTATGTTTTGATTAATCATACTCTTGTAGCTTGTAGATTGTTTTTTATTTCTACATATTTAGTAAAAAAAAGTAATTATGAATATATGGAAATTTTTGTAAATAATAAGTTAATATTATGTCATTAGCTAAAATTTTATAGTTCAAATTTGTTGCTACCTAGCCCCATTTAAATATTACAAGTTTACCTATGAAATTATTATAATAATAATTATCCAATACTCTAAAAAGAATTTTACTCATATATAAAATATTAATATTAATAAAAATTGTACAGAGGAGAAGCGAGAGATTACCTGCTGGCCACATCAAATTTTTTTCATAGCAATCGGCAGTGGCAAAATAATACTTTGCTAAAAGGTTTTCTGATCCGTCAATATTTTTAGAATCTACTATTTTTGTAGTATTGTCTTTTTTTCTATTGTTTCAATGAGATAATGAAATACATTCACTTTGAGACGGAATATTTTCACTTTCTGATAACCTTAAAAGGGTAAAAGTTAACTTATGAGTTATGACACATTATAATATATTTAATCTATAATATTCTTCGTTATTACTTCACACATTTTTGCAGGTCAAGAACCTGACATCGAGACCAAAATCGTGGGAGGTCGTGATGTGGAAATATCCACCTACCCTTGGCAAGTTTCCGTTCGCTTAATGGACCACCATATTTGTGGCGGCGCTATCATCAACCGAAACACCATCCTCACTGCTGCTCATTGTGTCCACGACCAAGACCATTCTCAGTACTCTGTCCGCGTTGGACACACCAGACACAGCTCCGGAACTTCGTTTAAGGTTGCCAGTATTAAAGAGAATCGTGGCTATGACACCACCACTTTCGAAAATGACATGGCCATCTTGAAATTGAGAAAGAACTTAACCTATGGTAAAAACATCAAGGCGATAGACCTCCAGCAATTCAAAAGGGGGGTGACGAGAGGTACCAGGGCGTGGGTGTCAGGGTGGGGGGTGACCAGTGAAGGGGATCCCACTGTACAGCATCGACTCAGAGCTACTGATGTGAAGGTTATCTCCAATGAGGAGTGTAACAGGAAATATGGGCCAGGAAGGATTAGTTCTAAAATGTTGTGTGCCCAAACTCTGCATCATGATTCTTGCCAAGGAGATTCCGGGGGTCCTCTAGTGGCTGATGGGAAGCTCATTGGAGTTGTTTCCTGGGGATTTGGATGTGCTAGGCCTGAATATCCAGGGGTCTATGCCAATGTGTCTGAAATGTATGGGTGGATTTTAAGTAATATGTAAAATATAACTTTGAATTGTATTAATTATTGTAATCATATTTCAATAAATTAATATTTTACTAAAGATTTTTTAAATAATTTCACTAGAAAAGTGTTTACTTAATATCAGGGTTGGCAAAAATCATGATTTATTTAAAAAAAAATATTATTTAAAAAAAATCAAATAAATCTTGGTTTTTATTTTTTTTTAATTTTTAAAGATATCGGAGTATTACAGCAATTTTTAATTGTTTAAAAAAGCAATATAAATATTTTATTTCATATACGAAAACGATATCTGTAATAAAAGCAGGAAAAGTAACAAAAAAATTTACTCTTAGTTACATATTTAAAATATTTATGTTTTCATTCTGTTATATGAGAATTGAAATGATAAAATACCAATTAATTTTAAGATATTGTTATGTACAGAATATATTTTGATTATTATTAATAGTTTGAAAATTTCTTTAAATCCAGATACAATATTGTTATTAAAACTCTTTGTCACAAAGACTTACACTTGTTGTCAGTTTTTACTTTTACATTATTGATTCCTTAACCACAAATGCAGTTTTAGTAGGGCAGGTTGAAACATCCAGATATACATTCCAATAATGATCATTTTTTTAAAATTTGTAAATATTATTACAATGAATAAATCTTTAGTTAAATGTTTTGTTATCGATACCGGTAAGTAGTACCATAACTGAAGTTAACATGTGTATTGTAGCAAGTTAGTAGTATATGCCTAAATCTCAAAATTATAAGTTTTTATTGATTAATTGGAAAAAAATTAGATTTTTTTATTAAAGAAGTCAATTGGTATAAAATTTTAGGTGACTATCAAAATTGAAATACTGCATAACGATTAATAAATTGTTACATAAAGGCGTAATTAAAGAACATGACAAAAAATATAATACATTACAAATTCACTGTAATTTTAAAACAAAATTGGGAAAGAAGATTGAAGAAAAAGTGGCCAGCAGATTATAATGATGAGAAAAGAAGACCCTTCTATGGTAAATACTTAGTAATTTTATTAAATACTGTGAGAAATACTTAATTACCAAATTAACTTATAGATTTTTTTGTATTCTGATAATCAATATGAATAAAAAAATTAATATGAAATTGCATTAATATATTATCAATATTTATTATGCATAACATATAAGGAAATGTAAAAAATGATTACCATTATTTGATTCTTACAATATTGCAATAAAATATTTATTTATTAGCCATAATCCAGTCATACATTTGTGCCACTTTGGCATAAACGCCAGGATACTGTGGTCTAGCACAGCCATATCCCCAAGACACAACTCCTACAAGCTTGCCATTGGCCACCAACGGACCACCGGAATCACCTTGGCACGAATCCTTGTACAGAGTTTGCGCACAGAGCATATTCGTCGTAATCTTCCCAGACCCATACTTCCTACTACACTCTGAGTTACTCAGCACTGCGACATCCACTGCTCTGAGGGCAGCGGAGGCCCCGTGTCCTCCTTCCTGGGTCACTCCCCATCCAGAAACCCAAGCCTTCGTGCCCTGGGGAACCTCCTGCATCCTGCTTTGTAGAGCCACAGGTTGTATCCGAGAGGTGAACGCTAAAGGTGCTGCCAGTTTTAAGATAGCCATGTCGTTGTTGTATTGCCTGGAGTTGTAGCTCTTGTTGGGGATCACTTTGGAGACTTTGACCGTAGTACCTTCGCGGTGATTTGTGGCTCCGGCACAGAGTAAGTTTATACAGAAGCGACAGTAAGACAGAGAAACGAAAATTAGAGAGAGATGGAGAATGTGCATGAATTTAAAGGGCACATTGTTTAAAATCGGAAAGCTCCCGCACATCTTAGAGAGAGATCGGGGAAGAGCACAAATTTAAAGGTCTACACAATGCTTCAAGGTCATAAAACTGAAAAGGGGAACATGAAAGGTGCTGACACGGAGTGTCGCTTCTGTATGTAACTATTCTGTGGCTCCGGCACGGATAGAGTATTGCGAATGGTCCATGCCATCGACGCAATGAGCAGCGATGAGAATGGTGGTGGCGTCGAGAATGCTACCCCCACAAATGTGTTGTTCGTAAACTCGGATGGAGATTTGGTATGAATATTCCTCAATCAATGTTAGTTGCCCTCCTACAATTCGGCCGTATAGTTGAGGCACGTATCAAAATTTGGAAAGAAGATTGAAGAAAAAGTAGTCAGGACATCTAAATGAAAAAAGAAGACCCTTCTATAGTGGATACTTAGTAATTTTATTGAATACAGTGAGAAATATTTGGTTTACAAATTAGCCACAGAATAGTTACATACAGAAGCGACACTCCGTGTCGGTACCTTTCATGTTCCCCTTTTCAGTTCTATGACCTTGAAGCATTGTGTAGACCTTTAAATTTGTGCTCTTCCCCTATCTCTCTCTAAGATGTGAGGAAACTTTCCGATCTTGAACAATGAGCCCTTTAAATTTGTGCACATTCTCCATATCTCTCTCTAATTTTCGTTTCTCTATCTTATTGTCGTTTCTGTATTAATCTATTCTGTGAATTACCTTATAGAATACTACAGATATTTGTTATGCACAATATTTAGGGAAATAAAAAATAATGACAATTATTTAATTTTTACAATATCGCAATGAAACATTTATTTGTTAGCAATAATCCAGTCGTACATTTGCGCCACCTTGGCATAAACACCAGGATACTGTGGTCTAGCACAGCCATATCCCCAAGACACAACTCCTACAAGCTTGCCATTGGCCACCAACGGACCACCGGAATCACCTTGGCACGAATCCTTGTACAGAGTTTGCGCACAGAGCATATTCGTCGTAATCTTCCCAGACCCATACTTCCTACTACACTCTGAGTTACTCAGCACTGCGACATCCACTGCTCTGAGGGCAGCGGAGGCCCCGTGTCCTCCTTCCTGGGTCACTCCCCATCCAGAAACCCAAGCCTTCGTGCCCTGGGGAACTTCCTGCATCCTGCTTTGTAAAGCCACAGGTTGTATCCGTGAGTTGAACGCTAAAGGTGCTGCCAGTTTTAATATAGCCATGTCGTTGTTGTATTGCCTGGAGTTGTAGCTCTTGTTGGGGATCACTTTGGAGACTTTGACCGTAGCACCTTCGCGGTGGTCCGTGGCTCCGTCTCGGATAGAGTATTGCGAATGGTCCATGCCATCGACGCAATGAGCAGCGACACAGAATAGTTACATACAGAAGCGATACTCCATGTCGGTACCTTTCATGTTCCCCTATGCAATTCTATAACCTTGAAGCATTGTGTAGACCTTTAAATTTGTGTTCTTCCCCTATCTCTCTCTAAGATGTGGGGAAACTTTCCGATTTTAAATAATGGGCCCTTTAAATTTGTGTTCATTCTGCATCTCTCTCTAATTTTAGTTTTTCTGTCTTACTGTCGCTTCTGTATAAACCTATTATGTGGCAACGGTGAGAATGGTGGTGGTGTCGAGAATGCTACCCCCACAAATGTGTTGGACGTAAACTCGGATGGAGACTTGGTATGAATATTCCTCAATCAATGTTAGTTGCCCTCCTACAATTCGGCCGTCTAGTTGAGGCACGTAACAAAATTTGGAAAGAAGATTGAAGAAAAAGTAGTCAGGACATCTGAATGAGAAAAGGAGACCCTTCTATGGTGGATACTTAGTAATTTTATTGAATACTGTTTGAATCATTTGATTTACAAATTAGCTTGTAGAATATTACAGATATTTATTGCGCACAATAGGGAAATGTAAAAAAATATTAGCATTACTTAATTCTTACAATATCGCAATAAAACATTTATTTGTTAGCCATAATCCAGTCGTACATTTGTGCCACCTTGGCATAAACGCCAGGATACTGTGGTCTAGCACATCCATATCCCCAAGACACAACTCCTACAAGCTTGCCATTGGCCACCAACGGACCACCGGAATCACCTTGGCACGAATCCTTGTACAGAGTTTGCGCACAGAGCATATTCGTCGTAATCTTCCCAGACCCGTACTTCCTGCTACACTCTGAGTTACTCAGCACTGCGACATCCACTGCTCTGAGGGCAGCGGAGGCCCCGTGTCCCCCTTCCTGGGTCACTCCCCATCCAGAAACCCAAGCCTTCGTGCCCTGGGGAACCTCCTGCATCCTGCTTTGTAAAGCCACAGGTTGTATCCGGGAGGTGAACGCTAAAGGTGCTGCCAGTTTTAAGATAGCCATGTCGTTGTTGTATTGCCTGGAGTTGTAGCTCTTGTTGGGAATCACTTTGGAGACTTTGACTGTAGTACCTTCGCGGTGGTTTGTGGCTCCAGCTCGGATAGAGTACTGGGAGTGGTCCATGCCATCGACGCAATGAGCGGCGGTGAGGATGGTACTGGCGTCGAGAATGCTACCCCCACAAATGTGTTGGTCGTATATTCGGACAGAGACCTGATATGGATATTCTTCGATGGTCGCGGGCTGGCCTCCTACTATTCGGCCGTCTAGTTGAGGCACGTAACCTAGAAAAACAATGTTATTACTTGACGTTAAATTCTATTTTCTAACATATTAGTCCAGAAAATAAACTTTTGCGAGAGCGAGCTTACAAAATAAAATGAATGTGGATTGATATTTGTCAACAATTAATGTAATCCTAATCGTACAAGACGAGAATAATAAATCAAAAAAATCTTTGTTTTAATTAATGTTTTACATTTTCAATAAAATATTTTTTTAACAGAATTTTCTAGCCGGCAGAGATTTTCTGGACGATTTTGAGTTCTGTAATAGTAGTCAAATGGGACGGAGGCGCGAAAAAAATATTTATACAATCTGCCATCGTTCTTATCTATATTTTTTAATAATGCTGATTTTAATAATATATGTCGATATTCACATAACATTAAAAAATACTCGTATATTTAACTTTAAATATTTATTTTTTATTTTATTATAGTTAAATATTGTATTTCTATTACTAATATACACTATATAAAAAAACTGACAAACCTATTTCCCAATTTCCTAAAAAAAAAACAAAAATATATTATCCAAAGATATTCAAATATTATGTCACTGAATTTAGAATAAAATACTTTATAAGCAAAATAAGCAAATAGGAAATAAATGGTCCAATTTAAAATAAGAAAGTTGGTCTTATAATTTTAAAACTAATTCTATATTACTATTGATATAGACTTTTCTGAGATAGCAACAGTGGACAAGGTAAAATAAACCTATGTAAATTAACTTATTATAGTTTATATTAAATAAATAATGAATTTTTATGACGCCTTTTTACTAAAAAAAACCACCTGTGAATTTTCCCAATTACTAGAAAATGTGTCACGAGAGTAAAAAAAGCACTGGCTTAAACCTTCCCATAAGAGAAATTTTCCTTATTTTGTCTACTGTATGTATTAGAAACACAATGATTTATCTTGATAATAAGTAATTTATTCTGTTGGTTCAATTGTAATTACATCTTTAATATCGACTTTCTATAAAATCAGTAAATTAAAAAATATGTAGCATTTTGCCTATATAACAAATATTTTTCATACATACCATAAGATACAACAAATAAGGAAAGAAGAGGTACCAGGAACTTCATGATGACGATACTATGCTTTCGTTTGAGTTGCTAACTGTTTTTATACCAAATTTTATCAGAATGTCTAAAATTTTACTTTACTTTTATCACTAGTGGTTATCTTTGCATATTATTTGCACATACATTATGTATTGAAAGTGTAATTTGAATAATAATTTACAGTTAGAATATATTTTTAACACTGACAAACTATTTGTAGAATACTCTAGAAGTAGGTACGTAATTTCACCATATAGTTTTATTTAAGTTATACTGATATGAGTGTTTGATATAGTAAAATAAGGATTACTATTGTCTAAGATATACGTAATTAAAGTAAATAATTTTGTTATTCGTATAAAATTTGGTCAGAACAAAACATTTATGAAACTAAGTGTTGCACAAAATATTTACCAACTATAAAAATATACTTTTTTTTTCATGATAATAAATAAATACACACAATAAAAATTATAACAATAGTTAATAAACTTCTATATCGACAAAATATTGTAAAGCTACAACATAAAATTCAAAAACCCAAAAATTTCATCTGTACAATTTTATAAATATATATTATATGTATATATATATATATATATATATATATATATATATATATATATATATATATACATACAGGGTGTTTGGCGGAAGGCCGGCACCCAGAATATTTTGTTCATTTTAAAAGATACAAGAAAATGTTAAGGACCAAAGTTAAACTAGACAAAGGGACTCATAAAATGGTTGTAGTAACAATTTTGTGTCACTTCCGGTTTTAGCGGAAATGTGTCCAACTTTAATTCTAGCATAGGGAATCAGTATTTTTATATATTTTTTCGAAATGTACATAAAATTAGCTTTACAATGATACCAAAATATCATTGTTTTACTTCAATCATTTCAAAATGGCGACTCTTTATTTTTAAAATATTTACTAATAAAAATTCATAAAAAATACACCATAGCCAGCTATTTGAGATTTTGTTACCTGATAGCAAACAAATAATGTCAAAAAATAATAGATCTATCTTTCCTGACGATGTAATGGCAAAATTTGTTATATGTGACAAATTGTGCAAAAAATGACGGCGGCCATTTTGAGTATTTTTAATTTTAATTTTGTTTGTTATAATTAGAACGTTTTTGTATTGTGTTGATTATTGTAAGGTATTTTAAAATTAGTTTTTTTTTCGTTAATTACCTATAGTTGTAAGTACATAAACATGAAAATAAATTGTCGCCATCTTGAAATGGTTGAAGTAAAACTATGATATTTTGGTATCATTGCAAAGCTAATTTTATGTACATTCCGTAAAAAAATATAAAAATACCGATTCCCTATGCTAGAATTAAAGTTGGAGCCATTTCCGCTAAAACCGGAAGTGACACAAAATTTGTACTAGGATCATTTTATGAGTCCGTTTTTCTAGTTTAGCTTTGCTCTTTAACATTTTCTTGTATCTCTCAAAATAAACGAAATATTTTGGGTGCCGGCCTTTCGCCAAACACCCTGTATATATATATATATATATATATATATATATATATATATATATATATATATATATATATATATATAATGAGTGCAACGAAATGCGGATTTTAAAAAATTGAGGATACTACGGATTATTTCCTCTTTGAAAAACAAAAAAAAATCTACAATAATACTTCAACCAAATAAATTATTTAATACTATGATATGAAATACACAAGACTGAATTAGTTTCATTTGAAAATCTTTTCTCTAATATTTTAAATTTAAGAAATGTCGCCTGGACAGTCGAAACAAAACTATTCTATATTTATAGGTACATCACATTATCAAATTCTGCATTTGCAGACAATGGGGTAGGTGACCAAGGTAGAATTTTAATGAAAAAAACTATTAAATTAAAGAAAGTATGTTTATTTATGAACGTTGACATAAAAAAAGTTAAATATTTATCAGCAATTGTTTAGTAATTTGCGTTAAATAGAAACAGCGTCCATTACTATGACGTTCACTAAGTTGCACGCTGATTGGTTAAAATTTGAAGGTGTGGCAATATACCTATCTATCTCACTCACACCACATATTTCCGTCTCTGTCTACCTTCGCCCCTCTCATGAACTTAGTTGACGTCATAATCCCCTCCCAAGTACTATATTATTTATTTACTTCAAAACAACATATAATTAACAATTTTAAAAAAATACGGGTATATTATTTTTGTACAAGCTATCACATATACCAAATTTAGAAATTGGTTACCTACCCCATTACAGTAAAATATTGTCCTTCAAGGAAATAACGATATAAAATTGATAAATGATAATTATTTGTTTTGTACAGGGAAAACAATCCATATGATATGGATCAAAATAGATTAGATAATCATGTTAATCATCATGACATCATCCAATCGGTATAACACTGACTATTAAATTCTGGACATTAATATTTACTTTTGCACCGGTTCTACAAGGAAATTGTAGTTGCAAAATTGACATCGGTTGGAGTTGAACTCATTTTAATGGAATATCATATATCAATTTAAATTAAAATGTATTCTTCGAAGTTGATTGTTACTCAATTTAAATTGGTTTGTGTATGTACGGTCGTTTTAAATTGTTGTATTGTTTCGATAGGTAAATATATGTGCATATACCTTTTGTATTTCGTGCTATGTTTTTGTTGTTGCAGAGTGTATATTTGGAGGTTCAAGAACACCAATATCTCGATTCCCTTACCAAGTCTCGGTTCGGTATGGTAACAAACATCATTGTGGAGGCTCTATACTTGACGCCTACACCATTCTCACAGCGTCGCATTGTGTTCATGGGTAAATATTCCTCAAAAATATCCATTAAGGCGGGGTTCGGGAATTGCGGGTTGCATAAGCAAAACAATTATTTTTTCTTCTAGTTTTTTTCAGCTCTGAAGCAAAAAAATGAAATTAAAATAGATTATTACAACAATATATTATTGCCACTTTGGCGTGAAATTGTTTTGGAATAAAAAATATAATTATAACGAGGAAAAAATTTTCATTCCTTGCTTATAACTGAAAATTGCGAAACTAAAATATAATCAGGTCACAATTTATTAAAAACTGATAAAATAATTGTGTCATTTTTGTAAAAAGCTTGAAGAAAATTTTCTCGAAATTTATTTTTTTAATAAACCGTTTGTAAAATAAGCTTCATTTTTATACTTTGCCTAAACAATTGCAATATTGTTATATCGAAAACGGTTTAATAATATCCGAAATTGTTAACCTGTTTTTGGTAATTTTCTTGTTGTAAAATTGGTACTTCTAATTACTTCTTCCCACGGCAAATGTTGAATTAATAACCTCAAATATTTTACAATGTTTTTTAATACAATTTGAAATTATTATAAATATAAAAACCAAATAAACCAAGCTAATTTAAAAGAATATATGTATATATTTGATTTTTTTTCGCAATTGTGTATGAATTATGACAGTTATAAGTTTCCTTCATTTAGCATGGTTACCATGTTTTATCTAAATTGTTAGATTACACCGTTGATTGAAAAGTATACTTTTTTATCAACGGTTACACTGAATTATTTTTTGTATTTGAAATTTTTGAGTTTTTTATAAAATAAGTGACGCAAATTATAAAAAATAGTATATTATACTCGTTTTATACGACATATTGTTCCATTCAAGAAACTATATACCGCCTTATAAAATTCTTATAATAATATATATTTTTATAATACACATAATAATAATACTTTGTTTTGTTACAGCTACATATATTTTAAGAAATTATATTGTATCATACCTGCATAGTTTTCCAATAAAAGAAATTTTCATTGTTCTAGGCATGATTATTCCCTGTATTCTGTTCGAGTAGGCTCTTCATCCCTTAACCACGGTCACATCTTCAACGTGGTAGAAATAATAGAACATCCAGAATATCAATCTTCGACTTACGACAACGACATCGCTGTACTAAAGCTTGATTTCCCGTTGACTTTCTCCGAAGATGTAGAACCCATTTCTCTTCAGCGTCCCGGGGAAGAAACCCCGGAGAAAACAGTTGCCTTCATTTCGGGATGGGGCAGAATGGAGGGCAGGATCTTCCCTCAGGACTTACACGCCACGTTTGTACACGTTATCACCCACAGAAAGTGTGGTTCTCGTCATGGGAAAGATAAGATAACGACGAATATGTTGTGTACCTTCACACGTGATCAAGATGCGTGTATAGGAGACTCTGGAGGTCCACTTGTTGTACAGAAAGTACAAATTGGAATTATTTCTTGGGGACGAGAATGCGCACATCTTAGATATCCTGGTGTATATACCAAAGTTTCTAAGTTTTATGATTGGATACAACAAAATAAACATAAGAAAAATAATTCAGTTTGTCCCACTAATCAAAATTCCAACATGGAACCAGAAACCATTTATTTGTAATTTTTTTGTTTACAAAAATACATACAGTCCTCTGAAGTAAAAAACGGAGCTCACCAGTTAGAGTAATAGTTATTAGATAAATTTCTGAGTAGTACAACAATTTTGCTAATTAATATTGTGATGCCTTTACCGTTGTATAGCGTATAAGTATTTTTAACGTGAAGCATGTGAATTTATCATATCCATGGTTACAAATTGATATTTGATTGACAGTATTGTAGATCTGCTTGTCTCATTTAGGGCCAGTTATAGTGCCAGTTATCTTAACTATCGGTTAACAGAAAAATATCGCATCGAAAAGTAAATAACGTATATTTTTGACAACTTACGTCAGTCTTTCGATGCGATATTTTTCTATTAAGCGATGGTTAAGGTAACCGGCACTTTAACCAGAGATGGAAAAGCTCGCCCTTAAAATGAAACTTAGGGAACGAATTTGACATTTGCTTTTTGGGATATAAAATTTTCTGACAGACCTACTCCAAGTGCAACAACAATTTTAAGAATCATTAATAACTTTAGGGGAAAAGATAGAATAGTAGAATTGGGTGTCTCGACCCGTTACTTGCCAACGATCCACGGAGGTCATTTGAATGATATTATTTTTAAAACATAACGCATATACAACTCTTTTTATGAAATGTATTAAATGTATACATATTAAAAATGTATGTGGTTATTTTATGTAATTTGTCAATTTATAGTAAGCACTTGTTATATTTTTTATTTATCTTTTGTTTTTTTTCCCACTAATTTATTAAAATATTATATTATTATTACCAATTTTTTTTATGAACAATCAATATAGATCCGGCCCTGATTATACGAAAGTAAATGACCTAATGATAAAAGAATAATGAAGCAGATGATTCTATCTTTGGCTGTCTCAGTCCAGTTTATCACATTTTTTTCCCGTAGATCTTCTTTCACTGCGTTTAACCATTTTTTTAGGTCTTTCTAAACTTTTCCTTCTTCCTTCACCTCCTAATAATGCTCGCTTGGTAGCTCTGTTCTCCAACATCCGTGCAACATGTCCTAGCCATCTTACTCTTTGTGCTTTAATCTTGTAACTTATAAATGTAAATTCTTACATATTTTGTATTTCTCGGTTGGTTCTTCTTCTTCATGTCCCATCTTCTACTATAACCCCTCCAAATATTCTCCTCAATACTTTTCTTTCCAAAATGTCTAGTTTCTTTTAATTGTTTTTGCTTAGCACCTATAATTCACACCCATACTAGACTGTTAGTCGAACAACATTTATATATTCTTATTTTGGTTGCCCTTCCTATTTTTTTGGATTACATTGTATTCAGAAACATTCCGTACGTTATACTTTCTTTAGTTATTCTCTTGTTTATCTCTTCATCTTCCAAATATTCAAACATGTTCACCTTCTTTGTCTTCCATTTTAAACTTTATACTGTCTTCCTTCAATTGTTGGTTTTTCTGAATTGCCAGATATTTAGTCTTTGATTCAGTAATTAACAGCACATATGTACTTATACACTCTGCCATCCTTTTGGTAACTTTTTGCAACTCTTGTTTTGATCTTGTTAATGAAGCTATTTCATCCACAAAGACTAAGCACTGACTTTTCTTGTAATATAGAATCCTGTTTCTCTCTATATCATCTTCCCTCATTATCATTTCTAGCAAGCAGTTAAAAAGCACTGTTAACAATGGATCTCCTTGCTTCAAACGTCTTTTGACTTGGAATGCATGAAATAATTCTCCTTCTACTGTTACTGTGCTTCTGGTATCGTCTAGCGTCATCTTCATTAGACTTATTAATTTCCTTAGTACATTTAATTTTTTAAAGTTTTATAAAGTTTTTTTTTCTTATTATCCTGTCGTAAGCTAGCTTAAAGTCTATCAACTTCCAAATTTTGTTCATAATTAAATTAAGTACGTATGAGTACAATATGTAACGATGAGAACAATTTTAAACAATCGAAGGCAAAATATAGACAACGAAGTAAAAATGTATGACGTCAAATTCTATAATGATTTATAAAGGTATCTGCTTTATCGTTACTTGCTAATTAAAACTATTTGAATAGATTACACTATTTGCAATAATAATGAATTTCTATTATTATCAGACATCGTAAGATCATGGGCGGAGTTTATTCATAATATTTCGATATAGATTATTGAATTGTTCTATAATCTTATTGTGTCTTTATACGTCAGAGGAATTGTATCACAAAATAATAAAATGAGTAGTGAACAACAATTAGAAGAAGAGATTAAAAAACTACTGGAAGAAAATAAGCGTTTACAAGATATTTCCTTAAAAAAAGTAAGAAAAATAAGTCAAATTCAAACAGAAATAAATAAATACGAAAAGAAAAAAGAAAGGTATTGTAAATTGCGTTTTAATATTTATTTGTATAATATACTATAATATTTATTTACAGCATACAGAATATGAAACGAAAAAAGGCTTTATTAATAACAAAGTATCAACAGCAGATAAAAGATTTCGACAGTGACCTCAACAATATCAATGTTAGTATGAATAAATTAATGGAAGAGTTAGTTTTGGCCATAGCTAGAGAACAGGCAGAAGAAAATAAAACTGTTTTGGGATGTAAGTACAATTATTTCATTTTATCAATGCTGAAATATTAAACTAATTTAATTCTTTTTACAGTAGAACAACAAAAGAAGATTTATTAAATACAGTATTTAAATGTAGTTATTAATTTGTTGAATTTATATATTTGTAATAAACCCTAATATCAAGATTTTTTTTGTTTTTTTTTTTAATTTTTATATAGAAGGTATATCTTTGAATTATATTAAAACTAAAGCAATGTACTGCCTTTTACCTCCCACCTATCAATATATTGATAAGGGAGATATTGTTTTTGGTCAGATTTATTGAATGTGAGTTTTCAACATATGAACACGAATTAGGGTGCCTATAATACGAGTTTGCTATTTTTACCATGTTGTCTATATGTCCGTGTGTCTATGACGATTTTTCTTTCACGATAACTCCAATACAATACATGTAAAAAATTAATATTCGGTATTTAAGACATACAAATTTCATGAAGGCAATTTTAGGTATGAAATGAATTAAAAGTATTCTTAACTGCAATAAGAAACTACAAATTAAGTTTACTGAAAAACATATATAGAATATATTACTACAGTGGTTGGTGGTAATTTGTTAGATTTTTTTCAATTCAAATTCATTAATTAAATCAACTATTTTCTTTTAATTAAATCTAATCATAAATTCATAGATAAATTCACAACATTTTACGTATATAAATGTAATGTTATAAATTGATTTGTATTATTTTTTTTACTTCATTATTTTTTTAAATCTTTTAGGTGAGATTCTTTACAATTTTCTAAATTTACTATAATTTGTTGGCTGTAATTTCAAGTACTTATTGCAAAATATATAATTTGATAAGGTTTATCAAATTTTAATGCAGATAATTTTCTAAATATAACATATGTATGTAAAATAATATAACGGTGCATAAAGGTATTTGCATTATCATGGCTAATTAAATCTATTAGAATCGATAACAAAACTTGCAGTAATAATTCATTGTTATCGACCTCGTGCGGAGTACATACGAGTACGTAATATTTCGTCACATGATTTAATGTTTCTATAATCTTCTTTTGTCTATAAAGCAGTGAAATTGTGTTGCATAATAAAATAATAAAATGAATAGTGAGCAACAATTAGAAGAGCGGATTAAAAAGCTGCGAGAGCAAAATAAACGTTTACAAAGTATTTCCTTAAAAAAAGTAAGAAAAGTTAGTCAAATTGAAGCTGAAATAAACAAATGCAAAAAGAAAAAAGAAGGGTATTGTATATTAAGTTTTAATATTTTTATTCATATATTATACTTAAATTTTTATTTACAGAATACGAAATAAGGCTTTATTAGCTCATCAGCAAATAAAAAAAATTAAAAGTGAACTAAATAATATCAATTTAAAAATGAGAGAGTTACAGCAAGAGTTAAGTTTGGCCAGAAAAAGGGCACAAAAAAATGATACAAAGAAGAAAGGAAATTCCTTAAGTACCTTATTTAAAATCAAATCGAAGTATAATATAGTATAAAATTATAATAAACCTAATACCATGTAAATGTGTATTGTTTTTTTATCCTTTTATGGGAGGTATTTCTTTAAAATATATTAAAACGGACATAATGTACTGTATTTCTTCAATTCAAATTCATTAACTAATGTACTATTTTTTTTTTCATAATTAAATCTAAATGTTCAGCTTTCAATATTGTAAGTAGAAGTATTGTTTTATATATTTTTAAATAAATTGAATGTTATGAATTGCTTTGTATTTTATCTCTTCTGTGTTATTATAAGCTGGAAAAGGTGGGTTTTTATATAATTCTTCTATTTGTGGAATAAATTTATCAAATATATGAGGTAAGTATATATATAATTTACCTTTAAAAAAGGTTTTTCTTAGAAGAAAAAAATAATTTCTCTCAAAAACTAACGATTTCTTATACATGATCATTGTTTAAAAAAAAATGATCTCGGAGTAACAATTTATATACCTCTTATATAGTTGCGGCACTATTAATAAATATCCAAATATTACATGACAGTATATATCCTAATGATAAGAGAATAATGACACATCTGGGAAACTATATGCCCCACTAATTTAGATAACTTTTTTTTGTTATCATTTGTTAAAAAGTCATTTAACGTAACAGTAATGTGTTGCTGCTGTGAGTGTTGCTTGAGAAGTATGTTTGCGATTATTATATTTATTCTATGTCAAATTACTGTAATTCGTAAGTATATTATTAATTCATCAATATTATTTATTTAAGTCCAAATATATAAATACGGATAGCGTGTTTTATAAAATATGAAATTGTTAACTGTAATTATTGAGAAAATTTTAACGTTCATAATATATCTGAAAATGAAAATATATGTGTTATTAATTAATTATGACCAGTGGAGTCATAGAGTCGGAATGTTCCGGAATTTTTTTTTTCTTAGTTGCTGTAAGCTTCATGAAATCAGGGCGCTAAAATTTAAAGAGCGTTAAAAATTACAAAACAATGTTCCATTTATTAAACTTATTTTAGAAAATTCCGCTCATTTTTGTTTGGAAAATATACAGAAGATATACATTGAAAGCCATTTATAACATCCTCGCTTATACCGAAGAGTCGGTTTATATGCAAGGTAATGTTCGGGTATGAATGACTCATAAAATAATTCGGATTTAACGTAGTCGGTTTAAGCGACGAACACGCATATAACGTCTGAATTTATGTGTCTTTTAGCGTTAAGGATCAAGGATCCCTGAGTTTTACGTACCTACATGTAAATAATGTATATTAATTTATTTTTCTACAAATAAACATTTTAATTTTTTTTTAAATTTTGTTTTTTAGTTGTAATAATTTTTCTGCAACATCTAGCAACATGTATATCATTCCAATTTTCATCTCTCTTGATTGAAGGTATATGAAACTATTTTCTTGAATTTTGGATTTGGAATATACGTTATTAATTAATAATTAGTCGGCTGGATGGCTGAGCGAGCTAGCGCACATCTCTGCTCGCTGTGACGTCATACGAACCTGAGATCCTCAGTTCAAGTCCCAGCGACCGACAACGTGTGATTTGTCGTAAAATAAAAAACACAGCTACTTGTGTATCACACTCGGATGCTATAGACTTGCCATCTATACATCTTAAATAGAAGTAGCAATGGCAAATGAAACAACCGACAGTACGGCAGTTAGAACTGCGGCTCGGTGAGTTCGGTTGCCCTATGCTCCGCTTTGGAGATACAGGAACACATTATTTATTAATTAATAATTAGTGTAAATTAATTAATCTAAAATTTAAGCGTACAGTTGGAGTGAATAATTAGTCAAGATTTGTTTAATCAAAGTAGTAAAGATGAATAAATATATTTAAAAATATTAATTATTTAATTATATTTGTCAATGCAGCTACATTAATCATTATATGTAGTTATGTTTAATTTTAGACAGTATATTAGATGGAGATGAAACAAGAATCAAATACCATCCCTACCAGGTGTCAGTCCATCGGCAGTGGCAACATGTATGTGGAGGTGTGATAGTGGATCCTACTACAATTCTCACAGCTGCTCATTGTGTAGCAGGGTACGGTCTATTTGCACTTTTGTACTATTTATTTTATTTGTTTAATCTAGAAAAATATCAAAATGTCGATAATACTTGAATTCACGAATACTGATAAGTGTATCTTTATAATTTCGGATAATTTTTAATGACTTAATTAATTTATTATTAGATAGGAGTAAAGATAAAAATAAATGAGACAAGGTATTATACAGTCTTTATTTTCCATAATACGATAAAGAAAATATACTTTTTAAATGGTACAATTTCGCTACTCAAAAAAAATTGTATAGAACTGCATAAATTAATAAACAATTTCTATATCAAGACACTTTTTTAATGAACAAAAGGCATTATCCTTTAATTTAATATCATTTAGCGCAAAAAAAAATATTTTTTTATATCTTATATGTTATATACTTGTATTTGAATATGAGTCATGTCAGTTCTTACAATTTACATTTTATAGTAAATTGCATTTTACTTATATAACGCTAGAGAAAAAAATAAAACACCCATATTTTTTTAATTGATTTATTATTCGTGGATTAAGAGAAAATAATTATTAAAATTTTATGGATGGAGCATTGCGAAGTTAACATGGTAATAACTATATTAATGAAAACTTCTGTTTAGTTTTTATTGTAACGTTTATTTATTTAGGTGAAGTGTAAAAAATAATTGAAACACCAATATTTATATAACTAAGTTTAATAAATTAATAATAAATTTAAAAATATAAGAAAGTAACTAACACTATGAATACATAATTTTAAGAATAATAGTTATTAATAAAGACTTAAACACTAAGATTATTTATTTAAACATTTAACACTACGCACTATTTATTTACACGATATTTATTTCCACCAACTATTTATGTTACCGTTACTGTCGCAATTAATCGAAAAGTTGTCCCAATTAACAGTTAAAGTTGTGAATTAGCTTATTATTTGAATTTTTGTAAAAAAAAACGAGGGTCGCAATTAAAAGGAATAAATAATAATAAAGGGACTATATGTAAAAGAAATATCTAATGAACTTAATTTTTCTGTTTAGACATAGTCCTTGGGAAATCTTCTCCGTAAGATCAGGTGCGACATTCCATGACGAAGGACAAGAAATTGTAGTTCATAGGATAATACAACACGAACAATACAACAAACTATTTAAAAATGACTACGACATAGCCATCCTCAAACTCACCAGTCCGTTAAACTTTGCTTCTACCACTCGACCTATCCATATAATCAGACCCGACCAGGAAGTACCAGCAGGATCCTTATGCCAGGTCACAGGATGGGGTCGATATATGGATGCGAATAAGATGTCCTTGAGCCTGAAGGTCACGAATGTGACGATTATAGAACCGGATGAATGTACCAAGTACTTCTACGTGTCTCGCAATATGATCTGTGCGAGCACGCTGAAGTGTTACCTTTGTGGAAAGAACTGCCAGCAAGTTTACTTCGGGGATTCCGGAGGTCCTTTGGTTTGCAATGTAGATGGGAGACGGAGATTAGTTGGAATTGTGTCGTTTGGTTCGTGGTGCAAGCAGCCTAGTTGTCCTGGAGTTTATACGAAAGTATCTGCCTTGTATGATTGGATAAAACTGAATGCAAAATAAAATTTAAATTATTGTTTCCTAGCCTAGCTTTCCTTTTCCTTTTTTTAGTGATAATTTTATTATTTATTTTATTTTATTGATTGCGTTTCCAAAGTTACTAATACTAAAATTATTCATAAATAATGGTATCGAACGAATTTTCGCAATTATTTTTGACAATAAAACACAATCACAAATATAAAGACTTTGAAAAATTGTAAAATGGAACAAAAGTTTGGGAGATACCCCTAAAACGGATTTTTCGTTTTCATGAATGATGAATTTCGAATTGAATTTTAATTAACCATAGCATGTAATTTTCAAATGTTATTAGTACAAAATTATTCCAGTTACTTTATTAACATGCGATTTTTAATATAATTTTCCCAAAGCAGTAATGTAATTGTTTTATAAGTATAATTTATTACAATAGACATCTCCTACAAATCATTATTTATATTATAAAAATTGCATTGAACAAACATTTATTCTGCATTATGACATTTAAAATGATACCAACGGTAATTATGAAAAAAAAGCGAGAATAAAACAAATCCACTATAAAAAAGGTACATATTAATTACATGTCCAAATATTTTAAAATAAAAATAAAGTTTTCGTGCCTCCGTTCTATTATTACTAGTATTAGAGAACTCAAAATCGTCTATAAATTCTCTGACGGCCTAGGCCGGCAATATGTAGAGATGCTAACTTAAATATTTTAGCATTACATTCTGTCAAAAATTTTAGTTATATATTATTGGAAATGTAAACCGTTAATAATTAAAACAGCTATTTTTGATTTATTATTCATATTATACTCGTATTGTATAATTATGATTACGTTAATTGTTGAAAAATATCAATTCACATCGTTTTATTTTTTAAGTTAGAACAAATGCTATTAAATTTTTGAATAAAACAAGTAAATTGTTTAAAAATCCATGTGAACCGAAATTGTTTCTGACATAAAAACCTAAATTGTATAAAATTTTAAGTAGTAATAATATTTCTTTAATAAATTAAAAGCGTCATCGCTGCAAAAAATCTTGTGTATCACACGCCCAAAAACTCTTTTACGGGATCTCGCATTATTTGCAATGTCAAAATAAGCTCCCTCTCACAAAAGTTTAGTTTCCGGACTAGTGATATAAATAACTCTTTTAATGACGTCAATTTATTGAAAATAATTGTAGTTCATTTTTTTCAACACACGTTGGTTTCGATTCAATTTAAATATGTTTAAATAAGTATCTTTTCGATTTTCTACCCATTTTCACTCATTAAAACCAGATCTCATACTATTTTATTAAATCCAAAAATTTTTTCAGGTCTTAATAATTTAATATAGTATTATTTACTGTCGATATGGAAAAACTACACATATTTTCTGATCTTCTTTAAAAAAATGCCAAACAAGTGATTCATAGTTTATCTTATTACAAACAAATGTACATACATATCACATATTACACACATATAGGTACAATTTAAATAGATAAGATAAATATTAGATAGGTAGAGTACCTTACAAAATATTCTAGAATGATGTAGTTTATACAGCTGTTTAAAAATAATGTGGCAACTATTTAGTGCAGCTTTGTTTATTTCTACAGTAGATTTAATAAGTAAGTCATAATTAATTTTTACAATAAAAATAAACTGGTCAGATACAAATCAGTGAACGTCAAAATGTTTACCTATATTTCCATATTTATGATAAAATCATTTTGTTTCAGCATGTATAATTCTCGGTACAAATGTAAAAATAAAACAATTTCCATACCATGTTTCACTCCATTTAAATGAAGAATATATATGCGGAGGAGTCATTATCAGTGAGTCTTCAGTTCTATCGGCAGCGCATTGTGTCATAGAGTAAGAATAGATTAATACGTAATAATAAATAATATACTCTTATCGCGATATTAAATATTTTATCTTTAGCATTATTATTTTATAAATAGAAATTTATATATTACTTAGGTCAAGTTGTATTTAGTGTTGTCGTCTATACAAGACTTAACTAAGTCTAAGTTTAGTTTAGGGCTGAGTTGGAGGAACGTGTTTCCCACTGACCCGAAACATTGCCAGACCGTCAATTTGTTCAATGTTCTTCAAATGTTTCATATTAACAAATTGCAAAACTACCGAAAACAAATAGAATATTTATAAAGTATAATAGAGTTTCAAATTGGTATGTAAACGAACAATAGATCTAAATAATATAAAAGAAAAATGTATCATTACCTTAAAAATAATTTAAAATGAATTAACTATTATCATCTTATTAATTTATAAAATTTAATCTCAATATATTTAAAAATAAACATTTGATTTTTTTACAATGCGTGTTTAGGCAATTAGTGAAAAAAATAAATTATAAATAGTGATAAAAAAGCACTTACAATTTTGATCCTTTCAGTTTCCTAGTAATTTTTTAAACCATTTTTTTTCGCGGTATAAATATTTCTTCTTTCTTCGTTCGTTCATTCCTGTTATTAGTACAAATCTGAAATTGACAGTCTATACAAATCAGGGTTGGCAAAAATCATGTTCTATTTAAAAAAAATCACAACTTTTTGAAAATGATTTAAATTTTTTTCATAATTAAAAATATCTAAGTACTATAATACTTTTTTAATTGTTTTGAAAGCAATATTAATATTTTATTTCATAAACAAAAACGAAATCTAAAATAAAACCGTAACTATTCATCAGAATAAAACTGCGAACAGTAACAAAGAATTTGTACTTGATGTTACACAATTGAATATTTATTTTTATTTATTCTATTACGACAATTAAAGTGATACAATATCTTTCAATTTTAATATACTATTAACTACAGAACTTATTTTGGTGGTTGTAAAAAGTACTGTGGCAAATAAATATACTTTCATTATAATTTGTATTTTTTTATCTTTGATAAGATCAATGATTTTTAATAAAAAATTAAGTTAATTTAAATTATGATTTACATGATATATGTATATTGTTTTAAATGTAATTTTTGCATATGTACGTTTATTTTTATATTTGCATTACTACTATAATTATTTAAATATCAAATAAGAATTACTACTATTACAAATTATGTTATAATTATTATAAAGTGTATTTGTTCCCTTTAGCAGAATTAATTCACTATTTTTTATAAAAAATATTTTAAACTTACCAATAAAAATTGCTGCTTCCGTAAGTAAATATACCATTTGAAATAGATTCTGCGGCATATCATCTATTATTTCCTAAAAATATCAGAAGAAACTTCTGTAAATAAAATCATTATAGTATTAAAGTGGAGATGTTGGTTCCATCCTCTATGAATCTTCATTTGATGTTTAGAGGATGGTTAAGCCCTGCCACCACGACAAGGTCTCTCCACGACGGCAAGGGGGGGAGGGATGGTTTTGGATTTATGGAAAGGAGGAAGAATTAAAACTATCGCGACTTAAATCTAACCGAACTTAAAACTATTTTGGCGCATCTTAAACTAATACAGTGTACTTCCCAGCGAAAAGGGGTCAGGGGAATTGGCATGAAAGCCAAGAAAGAAGTAGACAATATAAAAGAATAATATTGTTGATGGGAATATAGTCTATGTACAAGCTCACTCCACAATTAGACATTTCAACACGCTAGCGGTCAGACACCCTTCCGGCCCTCCAATACTAACGCCCAAAATGGTAAAAGCAAAGCAAGATGTACCAAGCACATCCGTAACTCCTTTTAAATACAAACCAGAACGAAGGCGGTATCACAACCCTTCCGTGCAACCCATACCAACGACCAGAGTGCAATAAGCAGAGAGAGGAGTGCCTCGACTTATAATGTATTACTAGGAGATATTGCACATTCAAATATTATAATTGTAGAAATTCAGCAAAAAAAATTAAATTAAAATTATTTTTTGTCAAGGAAATATTTGCACAAAAATGGGATATTTAAAAGTTATATAATATCAAAAAACTGTAAAATTAGAAATTATGTCGTATATAAGCAAAGACAAAACAGAATAAAACGTGACACGTTATTTACCTAAACTAATTTTTGTATCTAACATTTGCTTTATATTTCATCACCACACCTGATATACAATCATAATACTTTACATTCAATCATCATACCTTATATTTAATCATCATACCTTATATTTAATCATCATACCTTATATTTAATCATCACACCTTTTATTTAATCATCATATCATACCATACCTTATATCTAACAATCACACTTTATATCTAACCATCACACTTTAAATTTAACAATCATACCTTATATTTAATCATCACATCTTATATTTAATTACCACACCTTATATTTAATCATCATACAATACCTTATATCTAACAATCACACTTCATATCTAACCATCACACCTTATAATAACCATTACACCTTGTATTTAACCATCACACCTTAGATTTAACCATCACACCTTATACTTAATCATCATACCTTAAATTTAATCACCATACCTTATATTTAATCACCATACCTTATATTTAATCATCATATCATACCTTATATTTAACAATCACACTTTATATCTAACAATCACACGTTATACCTAATCATCACACCTTAAATTTAATCACCACACCATATATCTGCCAATCACACTTTATATTTAACCATCACACCTTAAATTTAACCATCATACCTTATATTTATCCATCACACCTTATACTTAATCATCATACCTTATATTTAATCACTACACCTTATATTTAATCATCACATCATACCTTATATCTAACAATCACTCTTTATATCTAACAATCACACTTTATATCTAACCATCACTCCTTATATTTAATCACCACACCTTATATCTAACAATCACACTTTATATTTAACCATCACACCTCATGTCTAAACATCTCACCTTATATATCTAGATCTCATCTCATACCTAATGTGTCACGTTATATTCATTTAGTCTAAAATGCATGATTCATAATGGTATTTAATTTATTTAAATTGAGACATAAAAAATATGTTCAAATAAATTCACGTGGTAATAAAGTAAGGGAGGACATTACTCTTAAACTTTACAATTGGACTTACTATTTCAATGTTGAGAGAAAGAAACTGAAGAAGTACCTGTTTCCCCCCTTATATCTATATCTTATATCTAGAAAATAGCTGGACACCGTCTGAAACAATAAAAAATATAAATTAGTTTATTTAACACAAAATTCTTTTTTAATAATAATGAACAAATATGTTTACAGTAATAATGCACACTAGTTTCAATAACATATGAAGTAAAATTAAGTTAAAAAATAAAGAATAAAAATGACACTCACCTCTCGACTACTAAATAGCTACTGAAGATTTCTGACTTGTAAATTATTTTTAAACAAATGAATAAAGAGAGGGGGTTTATGAAATAGCTAAGTGTTATTCAATATACTATTCAATTAAACATATTACATTTCTAGAAATTATAATAGTTTGGTATTAGCTAACGCTATCAATTATTAAATATAATTTAATGATGATAGTGTTAGGTAATACCATTGACTGAATAACTGTATTAAATAGAAATATTTAGTCAATGGTAATACCAATATTTACTTTTTAAAAATTCTTCAGTAGCTGCCTAACTGGGTTAACCCAATATGCGTGTGGTGAGTACCGTTTTTATTCTCTAATTGCTATATAAATATTTATAATATATTATTGTTCGTGATCTAGAATAAGAAAGTATTATCTTGATAATCTTGACAAGACAAGACAGACTGTAGAGTCTAGATCTAGACGGCATCACTAATTGTATAAGTAGGGCATGTAACCGGCTAAAAAATCCGGTTAATAAAAACCGGTAATCGATATTTTGAACCAAAACTGCGAACTTTACCCGTAATTTAAATCGATAATTTTAAGGCTAAAAATACAGGTAACCGTTAACCAAAAAAAAATAAATAAACCGGTTTTACCTTTATTTTAATATAATTTAACGCGAAAAATTTTAAATATTTTTATAGCTGTGTTATGTTACCTTCATTTTAAAATAATTTCACATTTTTTTATATCTGTGTTATCTATTTGTATTTGAATATGAGTTAAGACAGATTTTACAATTTACATTATATTGGAGAGTCATAAAAGTCATAGTCTCTGTCAGTATGAGACAAGTTTACAATTAAAATGCAACCTGCCGTTTTATGATGGTATTACAGGAATTTTTGTACTAGTTAATTAAATTGCATTTTTCTATTTGTTATATTTTTTCAGATGATAATTTTTTATTACTTTTTTTTGCAATTAAATTTTTATATATTTTTAAAAGTAATAGTTAATTTTTTTCTAATCGATATATTAACCGGTTTAAACCTGTTTCCAATTTTTAAACACCTGTTTTCTAACTAAAACCACTATTGTTACAACGTTCTCTATAAGGGTTAACCGTTAACCAGTATTTTTTTCGGTTACATGCTCTGATTATAAGATATATAAAGGTAATATATATTTTTATTTTAGTGAAAACACTTTGTTTACATATACCATTCAAGCTGGTACATCAACACATTACGATGGACAAGAGTATTTAGTAGTAGACGTTATAACTCATGAGCAATATGATAAAACTGAAGTTCCACATGAATTCGACATAGCTTTGCTGAAAATATTTGGAAAATTTACATTTTCTCCATACTTAAAACCCATTGCTCTTCAAAAGAACACAGTTTCCCCTGAAATAATATGCCAAGTCAGTGGTTGGGGCTTCACAGGACAAGAACAAGTTTCCAGGATCTTGAAAGCCTTGAATGTATCCGTAGTGAGTTATGAAGAATGTGATGTTTATTACAGAAACAAAATAACAACCAATATGCTCTGTGCCAGAAGTTTAGTGTGTCCTAAACTTGATTTGAGATATCAAGAGGTTTCTAAAGGAGATTCTGGTGGACCTCTTGTATGTGGTAACACCTTAGTTGGTATCGTATCTAGAGGGCGGTATTTCAATCCTGATAGTCCAACTATTTTCACAAAAATATCAGCGCTGTATAAATGGATTGAGATTAATAAATTTGTTGAGAGAAAATGCCCAAAACGCAAACAGAAATTAAAATAAAAATTTTCATGGAATTTCTTCCCCAGCACATATTTTTATGCATTGTTTTTGGAATTATATTTGTTAAAAAGTGATTGTCGTTTTAACGCCTTTTCGTTTTTACTCCATCGTTTTATTATCTAATTTTTTTTATTTTCCAAACCTATAACCCCATATAAAAGTTTTGTAGAGTTAAAACAAAACAAACAACAGTATTAAACCAAAATTTGTGTTAACAAACGCGAAATATCCCAAAAATACTCATTTAGGTGCCCAAAATTTTGGTTTTGGGAAATATTGTACATTAACAGATCTCGAAGTGCTGATTTCAAATTTTCAAACTGAATTTAATTATCTGTTCATTCACTTTAGAGATATTTGCTGTCAGAGTTGCATCTCAAAAAATGGGCTGAGATACAATATCAACGCTTATACAAATCGATTCTACGGGAAAAGTTAAATAAAGAAATGTTTTCTCCGTATACACGTTCTTAGGAAAGATTAAGTGAAAATTGAGAAAATCGAAAATACCTAAATTTCAAAGTTTCTACGAGGAACTTTTATTCTTCAAAACTTTTCATTTTCTAGTCGTAAGTAAATATCGATGCGTTGGTAAATTTAAATTATTCTTAGTATTCTTCGGGGGCGCCTAAATTATATAAGTGTTACATGTGTAACTCTTGAAAAGATTTTATAAATTTCAAACTATAGATATAGATAATTATATATACATGACTACTTCAGGGTATATATATATATATATATATATATATATATATATATATATATATATATATATATAAAATGTATAAAACACAACAGATTGTTAATAATAAAACTATGTACTTATTTTTAAAATACTTTCAAATATATGTAAGATTCGAGATATTGATTTACTAATAAGTATTATAATAAGAAGTTAAAATACTTTGTCCACGCAATGTCTAATGAATTTATATTTTTATATCTTTGTTATGGACAACAAATAAACTATTCAGATATTTAGTTTCCAAATTCTTGCCCTTTTATACTTTTAGTTTAGATAATTTCATCTAAAACACGTTATTTAGCTCATAATCCGCGATGATACCAATAGATATTCTTTAGATAAATAATCATATATCAAATGAAATTTTGATAGATTTATTGCTTTTCTTCCACTAAAATTATTTAGAGTATTAAAAGATTAACTGAATGAAAAAAAAAATATTTGGTATATAAATTCATCCTCACATAAATTTTATCATTGGTTAAAATTTCATCATGATGATCGCTTGTTTTATCATATGTTTCATCATTTGTGTATCTTCAGGTAAAATATAACTGGTTATTACCTTCAAAATACTAAAAGTTTGTATTTAAAGGTGAGACAAGTAACAGAATTATTGGAGGCGACGAAGTTGATATAAAAGATTATCCTTATGTTGTATCTATAAGATATAATGACAATCATATATGCGGTGGAGTAATCCTGGACAAAAGAACTATTCTTTCTTCCTACCAGTGTTTATATGAGTAAGTAAACTTTTAACTAATTATATTTCTTCATTACTAGCCTGGACACCCACTATTAAGATTATTTACTTTTATTTAATATGAAAAATTATATTTTTCACTACTAGCTTAGACATTCACTATTATTCACTATTTGTAAATGTAAGAGAATAATGTATAATATACCATTTTATTTTTCAGCTTAACTGAAAAGAAATTGATCTCAATCAGATATGGTTCTTCAGAACATGCAAAAGGACAAAAAATTAAAGTGTCTAGGATAGTACCTCCCAAAAATTATCAGAGAGATTTTCACGAAAACGACATTGGAATTGCAAAACTAGCAGAAGATATTATTTTCAGTGATAAAGCAAATGCAAGTAATTTACCAGATAAAAAATATGTTGTACCAGATAATGAAGATGCCACATTCGTTGGTTGGGGTGTACAAAAGGTATATTAGCAATCTATATTATTTTAGTTTTTAAGAAACAATTCCAAATTATCTTTCAGTAAATATAAACATTTTTTTATATCTACTTGAGATATATTTTCCCAAAAGTTATTGGTTATCATCAATTAGTTTTATTTATTTCAAAAATTTTATTTCTCTCTTAATCTATGGTAGGTACCTTGTGCACTATATAAGATACAGAGTAGGTAAAATTATCAAACAATAAACAATTTTTATTAGGTACTTGATTATTTGAATAAACCAAATAAAAAAATAAATCAATGAATAGAGATTCTTATATTATAATTCTCAAGGTAGCAATAGTGTATTACTTAAAGAGAGCAGTCTGTATTTATTTTTAATATACACTAAAACCAATTAGTCTACTCCTTTAAAGTTTTTATTGAATACAGAAACACGAAATAAATTTTATATTACACTTACTGTATTAATAAGCAAAATGATATATTGACTCTTAAGTTTTTTCGTAATGAAATCGAGAATAAAATATTATATTTATTATAACGTACGCCAATTTAGTCTCCGTACACTATACGTACATAGAATCAATAATCTTTTGAACCGGATTTCGTTAGAATTACTTCCCTTAAACGGTTTGTCATTTTCCTCTAATTTTCTTAGAGTTTGGGACTCAATTTTAGTCCATTTTTTACCATAAATATAGTAGTTTTTTATATTCTATGGGCGTTTTGATTTATACATTTTTAAAATAAATCACAGAGATGTTCAATGGGATTCATATCAGGAGGAGATATTTTTAATTGTTGTGTACAATTGTACAATTACTATTCTAGCAGTTTACGTGTAGTAAGTTTGGGATCATTATCTTGTTGAAATATATAAGAATCCTTTAAAACTCTTTCAGTCACAGAAAATTTACTATATTTATCACCTGTGCGTCACAGAAAAATAAAATAAGTTATTATAGAAAAAAATGCTTTAATAACGATGCATGAAGTGCATTACAACAAAACACGCGTTGCTCTCATTGTACTTACACAATCACATAAACACATTTATAGAGGTGGTACAGTTTCTAGCCTACTTGTAAGAATGGAAATAACATTTATGTAAGTGGTACAATTTATGTACCATCATGGCGCGCTTGATTTTAAAAAAGTGGTACAGGTACCGTACCACTAAACCTGAAAGAGTTAAACCCAATTTTCAGCACATTTTTCCAAATTCTCTTTCAAAATATTCAAATTATTAAAAATTAAGATTTCCATCCCTTCTGCACTCATACAGCTCCATACAAGCATAGAACCATTTCCGTATTTCACTGATGGGCTTTATTTTATATTCGAACAACAATTTGTCAATCTAATCTAAAAACGTTTATTTTGGTTTATCTGAAACAATTACTAAGTTCCAGAAAGTTTCAAGATGGTTCATATATTTCAAAAACAAAGCGCGATGATATGTGTACGGAGATTAGTTGGTTTCAGTGTACATAAATTTAACCTGAGTTTACAATTGGGAAATTCAAAGTGCATATTCACTATGTACCGATAGCTAAATGGAAAATAACATATTTTTAGTGTTATTTAATCTACAACTATTGAAATATGGGTACATTATACGTGTGATACTACACGTAATATACTACTCATATTACACAAGTGTAATATGAAATGTCATGATACACGCTACACTTTTCTGTAATAAATAGGGCATATAATTTAACACATAATATTTTATTAAACTGTTAATTTATTAATAACATATTTTTTATTATAAATATCAATATATATGCTTATAAAAGTATAATAAATACAATTTGAAAAGTTATTTTGACAGTTAAGTGCTACTGTGGCGCCATCTGTTAAGCTATATATGAACTACTCACACCTAACTGAATATTTAACAAATAATATCAGTTTTTTTTATATGCCTGATAGTTGTAGATAAAGTATAGTATTTGACTCGCATAATATGGCTACATTACACGCGGATGATTAAAAATACTCGCTCCCGCTCGTATTTTTAATTACATCCTCGTGTAATATAGCCTACATATTATGCTTGTTAAATAATATACTATTATATATCTTCTTTCTAGGCTGGTGACTCCCATGTCTCGCCATCTCTTCGTGTTCTTCAGGTGACAACGTTGAGTTATATAGAATGTAATAGAGAGTATGGAATGAACATGATACACGTAGGGATGATGGTATGTGCCCACTCTAATCAAAAGGAGTTTTGTAGAGGGGATCTAGGCGGACCTCTGGTTATAGACAATAAAGTAGTAGGCATCGCGTCGTGGATATATGACTGCGATGATTCTACATATCCAGGGGTTTACACAAATGTCGCGAAGTATAGGGACTGGATCGACACTTACCTGGAACGATGAACTGGAAAAAAAATTATGAATTATAAATTATTTATTTTAAATTTTTTGTATGTTCTATTCGTAATAAAATTTTAAAAAACAGTTGTTGACTTGTCTTCTTAGTAACAATTTAACAAACAATTATTATTACAAAAATCTTAATTAGCGAATATTTATTTTAATTTGGGTTTCAAATATGAGTAACAACTGCATGAATTCGACAATAAATTCAAAGTTTCTGGTTATTTAATAAAAATAATGTGTTAAAAAATGTGAATTTAACAAATATTAGATATAGCCTCTAAGAGTATAAGTTTCACATATAATCTTTTTTTATTGATTCCAGTTTGAATAATATAAGATTGATAGCAAGCAGATATTTTTTTGCCTTTAAAAAAGCATAATGAATGTACCACCTTTGCACGTCTTTGAGAATAGACGAATCACATTCCACGTGCTGAAGCAGATTTATTTCTGCCTATCTTAAAATATATTATATATATATATATATATATATATATATATATATATATATCAATATTTTATATTAAAAAAAGATCAAATTAAATAGTATTTACTAGAACTCAAGTGGAAGCAGAGCTTACCTTGCTTACGCTGAATGCAAGCCAGTACTTAATATAATACATTTTAGATGCTTAAATAACATTTTTACTAAAAACATATATCATTAACTTAAAATTTAATCAAACATTTTCTATTTGATAGGTACTTATTATAGTAACCATAACATTCGAATGCTGTTGTAACGTAACAAAAGTACAATTTTACAATTTATATAAGGTTGGTGGGAGGTATTAAAAATTATTCATAAACTTTATTAAATATTTTTTTTTTGTACTTTTCAATTTAAATGTAGTAATAAGCAGACGAAAACATATAGAAATAAAAACAGCAGTAGTCTGAAAAATATGATTTTTTTAATGCTGTTTTACTCAGAAAATTTGTTATACAATTCTGAATTGTACTTATATAACTGAAATTTGAAAAAAGGTATTTAAGGGATACAAATAATTAATGTTTTTTTTTAAAAGTAACACGCTGTTTGTTATTGTTATTGTTTGAATGCATTGAACTTTTATTTTGCGTTTTACAAAAGATAAGTTCAAAATCAGATTACATATTTTATTTTCGACTAATGTTATAATGATTAGTCATATATTTTATATTTAATATTGATAGTATATGAGTTTGACTCTTTGTTAAAGAAAATATTTTTTTGTTGAAAAATTTCTTAAAAATTCAGGTTATCTGTTTTATCATTTCCAAATAAAATTCTTCTACGTGATAAATAAAACACTTAAAATGTTAGACATTAGATTCTACTAAAAATGATTTAAATGTATTGCAATATAAACAAATCATTGTTCCTTATAATTACAAGTTTATTAATCTCTTATCTTAAATAAATAAAATATTTTGGTATCACTATAATAGCATTTTGCGTTTTAAAATTAATTGAATTAATCTACTTATTGTGAAATAAGAAATAAGATAAAATGAGTAGACAGTTTTCTAGAACTCAGGTATGTATATATACTCCCCTCACGTTTTAAAGAGTTAGTCTTAGTGTTTCATTAGTCAAAATGAAGTCAATTCTTGTGCTATTTTTTATCTTTGCCGTAACTTACAGTAGGAAATATTTATTACAATAAATGTTCGTAAATAATTTAAATTATGTTAATATTTTAGGTAAATCATTAAAAAAATTCGATGGTAAAATAGTGGGAGGAGAAGAAGCAGATATAGAAGAAGTTCCTTACCAAGTTTCTGTTCATTATAATGGCGAATTTGCCTGCGGAGGTTCTATTTTGAATGAAAATACTATTTTAACAGCTTGCCATTGTGTTCACATGTAAGTACATTAAAAATTATGGCGGTTAAAGAGGGACATGAGGATTTAATATTTGATTGATAGCAATGTATTTGCTTGTCTCATTTAAAATGATGCATGGGGAGTGAATTTGTACTAAATTTTAATTTTACGGAAGTTACAAAATAAAGAACTAATATTGTACTATTATATATAGCTAATATATTGTTTTGTTTTGCCGTTTCTTGAGGTTGCATTTGTACGGTTATAACTGTGAATAATTCTAATAATGTCCTAAAATAGAAACTATGAAATATTTCATTTTTTTAATTGTAATGTCCAAATATCTAAAGATGCGTAATAAACACGATAAATATTGTGAGCACGCGGCTACACTACTGATTTAGCAAAGGAACTGATTGTTTTGCAGTGCCGAATTACGCTTCTCACTACAAGTATAAATGCTTGCGCACGCATCAATTTAATTTTTTTTTTGCTATACGTTATGACACTGCGATAAACACATTGGGCAAAAATTTCGTTAATTAAAAAAATGTAGACTTTTTTTAACAAATATATTGATCGATATAATTATGGATTTAATTTTTTTGTTATAAACTGTGTGTATATGTTCTAAAACGAAGTACGTCAGAGATCCAGACAACGAAATGAAGCCCCTTAAGTGCCCTTTTTCTTACTTCATATACAAAACCACAAATAACATTGTAAGAATGAATTAAGTTAGTAATATTTTGAATTATTTGTTTCTAGGTTAGATAGTAGAAGATTTTCAGTTCGAGTAGGAAGTAACGATTATTCTGGTGGTGAAGAATACGTAGTGACTAAAATTATAGAACACAATTATTATAATAAAGAAGCAGCTTATGATAATGATATAGCTTTACTAAAGGTAAATATTCATTTTATTATAAAGATTTAATTTATTCATTAATATATGGATGTACTTATAGCTTGAGAGATCTCTCTCATTTAATGAACAAGTACAACCAATAGAATTACAACCGCAAGATGAAGATGTGCCGATTGGAGTGGATGCTACAGTCTCAGGATGGGGAGTTACATCGGTAAGTAAATATGCAAATATAATTGAATAGTTATTTAAGCTAGTCGCTTATTATATTTATCGAGCTAGCAGCAGTAAGTAACTTCAAATAATTTTTCACCCAGATTCATAAAAGGAATTAGCTAACTAACTATTATTCCAATTCTCAAAAAAAGGATTAAGTATATTATTTAGGTCGTAAAATAACTCCATTAGATCGGTGGAATTAGCAATACATGTAGATGATTATAAGTATTTATAAATGATACAGAGGAAGATTTGTGATGATATTTGGCAACCTAGAAGATAATTTTTTTTCGATAGTGAACTGGATATTTTTGTTAATAGTGTTAAAATATTCTGAAAACTGATCTAATTGTCTATCTGTTCCCTGTCACAAACAAAAGATATCATCTACCGATCCTTTTCAAATTTTGATTGAAGGGAGGTATTCATTATTTTTATTAGAGAATAATTTGTTTTCGAAATGACTCATAAAGATTTCAAGTACAAGAATTGAAGAAAATCTTGCTATTCTTGCACATTTCTTACCTTATCTTGCTGTGAAATTTGAAGCTCTTGTCTTGTTATTGTATTGCATTTTTTGCAAGACTGAGGCAAGCTCAAGAAAAATACAAGACTCTTGTGAAACACTATTGACTTTTAGAGGTTTTGAATTAAATGTTGTATAAGTTCTAAAGAATTTTTATTATTTTGTAAATTTCTTAACATATACACTAACTGGTTAATTGAAAAATATTAATGTATGACATATGTAAAATATTATTGTTTAATTATTGTAGCTGATGATGTGCTAACTTTGCCGAAAACGTCCAAATTAATTCACACAAAACAATATTTTAGTTTTCCTACTACTCAATTTTGTTTAGAAAAGAAGCATTCCAATGTAATGAATTTAAAATCACTTGAATAAATATTACTTTATACGTATTACAGGAAACTGATGACAGCATCCCTACAATTCTCCGCAAAACGGACGTCAGAATCGTCAGCGATGAGGACTGTATAGAAGCTTATCCCAACTCCCTGACGATCCACATGGTGTGTGCCTTGGCCCCCATGCGGGACTCCTGCCAGGGAGACTCCGGTGGGCCCCTGGTGGCCAATGGGAGACTAGCAGGGATAGTCTCCTGGGGTACGGGATGTGCCAGACCGGAATATCCAGGCGTCTATGTTAGGATCTCCAGCTTGCATGATTGGATATTGGATCATATTGATGGATATAGTGGCAAACTTTAGATCAAATATAATTTTAATAGTAGTTGGTAATAGTGTGATCGAATATAAGGAGTAATATTTTTTATTTGTACCTTTTTCAATATAAATAAATAAAACGTTAATTACACACTTACTTACACTTACCTGCCTCCCTCAGTGCTCCAAGCAGTCACTAGCACCTGACTCCACGAGGTCCGAACCGTACATCGGGTTAAAGCGAACCCGCCGTCCGAACCAGTAGCCGCCCACCGCTACGAACACCATCAGCAGGCTGTACAACAACTCCAGCAGCCTCTCGAATTGCCAAAGAGCCGCCGAAAAGCACTTTGGCACAAGCACATGGCACGCAGCAGAATTTTAAGACCACGTGGGATCAAATTTTCACAAACAGTTTCACCTACAACTACAGAGCTGGAGAAAACCATAATAAAGACTTTGTAATACTTACCGATTCTCACTCTCTAGTTTTTGCTTTTTTAGAGTTTTTCATATTCAACCACTTGTCAGTTAAGCCACCGACTGCGCATGTCCGTATTTTGCCACCGTCAGAAACAACAGTTCCTGAGACCGGAATCCTGTTCTACATTTTACAAAAATATGTAAATGAGATCAGAATAAATATGAAACTCTGGAAAGCTAAGGGAAGTGATTTCACGATTTTTATAATAAAATTCAATTTATTAGACAAAAACGACAACACAAAAAAGTCAGTATTTCTCACTTTAAAATCGGTAGCTGCGTGTTTAATTAAAATTAGGGTATAAATACGACCGCCGGGGCCGTATTTCTTGAGTCTACGACGACTATAACGTCCAAACCATCTAGCAGAGAAGAGTAGCAGTCCGCATCCGTACCGTACCGTACAAGAACCGTGCTGGTGGCATCCACCGCAACCTCCTTCAGCTACTGAGCAGACCCGTATATTCGTTATTTTGTTTATTTACTGTATTCTACATTCCGCTGTTGTCGGAGAAACCGTACTGGTGGCATCCACCGCAAACTTCGTCAACGGCTGGGTAGAATCGGGCCGCGGTTAAAGTTTTCTTTGTTTCACCTCCCACGGCTAAAATACACAGGTTTAGATTTTTTTTATATACAATAAAATATTTAATTTTATCTTACTCTTGTTTGTCTGTGCTAATCGCTAGCCCAACCGACCTAGAGCTCCTGTGGCACACACCATTTCTCTTTCACAGGACCCGCTGATTGGCGCCCGAGTAAACCCGACGTCCTGGGGGAGAACCACGACATCACGGACCGACGAAGTAGCTGCGGCCCAAGTGATCGTCGCAGTATTTAATTACTACAGGGATTTGCTAGACCTCAGTATCCAGGCGTCTATGTTAGGATCTCCTGCCTGCATGATTGGATATTGGATCATATTGATGGATATAATACCAAACAGTAGATCAAATATAATTTTAATGGTAGTAGATATAGTGTGATCGAATTTATGGAGTAATATTTTTTATTTGTACCTTTTTCTTTATAAATAAATAAAATGTTAATTAGGAGTATTCATTTCCACTTCAAATATGTATTTAAATATTGCAGAGATGTGATAGACCTCAGTATCCAGATATCTATGTTAGAATCTCCTGCTTGAACGATTGGCTACTGGATCATATTGATGGATATAGTGGCAAACTTTAGATTAAATATAATTTTAAGTATTAGTTGGTAATAGTGTGATCGAATTTAAGTAATGTTTTTTTTATTTATATCTTTATCTTTATAAATAAATAAAATGTTAATTAGAAGTATTAATTTCCACATCAAATATGTATTTAAGGATGTAACTATGCTGTTAAAATTAGGTTTGACCTGTCCAACGCATGGTTTCACTATCGTATTTTTTGAAATTATTTTGTAAATTATATATTTATAGTAGGAGAATATATAAAATTATAACGTTTAAATGCCTCCAAAATAAATAAAGAAAAATAGAAAATAGAAAAAGAAGAATACTTGGAAATCTTTTGTAAAAATTAAAAACTGTAAATTTTTATTTTATATTTATCGATTTATTTATTTAGCATATGGCATTACATGGAAGTCTAAATTGTTTGAGATCTTCATACAGAGTGGATTATTTATAAAACGTTTTAAAAGTTACATGTGTTACATTTATTTATATAATTTCGGTGCCCCCCAAATATATGTATTCGGTTTACCAAGAATAAATAAATTTACCAATGAAACTGAACAATTAAAAAAAAATACTTGGAGAAATATTTTACAAATGTAGTAGTTTTGAAAATAAATACAAGTTAGATAATAAAATGACAGAGTAAAATCAAAAAGGCTTAATACGATTGCAAGTTTTGAATTTTTTTTTTTTGATTTTCTTATTTTTTACCTAGTAACTTCTCTAATTATTTGTTAAGAGATGTAGATCTTAAAATAATTTTCGTGTCTTGAAACAAAGTTAGTTTAAAATTAATTTAATCTATATATCCTGTCTTAAATTTATCAATAAATATAATCTTTTCCGTTGCATCACTATTTTGACTATATCTAAGGTAAATATAGAATAAATCGCTTTATCTTAGTAATTTCCGAACATATTGTATTTTTATCTGAGTCAGTTGTCCCAGACGTGATTTGGGAAAACCTTTTTTATACTAAAATTTCGAAATGAGGATTTGATAAAATAATGCGTGATTCTTCTGAAGTAGTTGGTTAATCTAGTATATAAACTAACCAGAAATATACATTGCATATCTATTGTATGACAGAGGTCTTCGCAGAAACATCAACTTCTTATTTCTTCTCGTATCTTAGCTACAGGTATAACATTAACATTTTATTTTTATTTATTAATATTTTCAATTTATAAGTCAGAATTCTTCATGTCTTATTATTTTCGTATTACAAATATTTATTTCCATTAACTAAATGTTCTTTTGCTTTTGTTAAGGCTATACCAAATCAAAACAATATGGCAGAATGTCTAAGCAGTCGACTCTTCAATAATGTCTCTAAGAAATATCTATTTCTTATGGGAGGAATTACTATTGCTGGAAATGTCTTATTAATGGCAACAATATCTTCTCTTCTGGTTGCTGGGATTTCATGTAAGTAACTATGTATATAGTATTTTACATTATATATATATATATATATATATATATATATATATATATATATATATATATATAAACGGTGAGATAAAGTTTTTCAAGAAATATGCAAAAAATAAATTATAAAGCGCTTGCAGTATAATATATTTTTTTTATTTGTTTTCATGTACCTGTACTCCTAGGTACAAATATCACCATTAAAGTAAACCCAGAAATATGTTTATTTATCGAAAATTCATAATTTAATTACTTTATGACAAACAATAATAAATAATATTTATTTATTTCTTTCAGCTTTAAATGAAATCACTTTGCAATAAGTGATTTGTCCATCTTTCACTACTATTGAGGAGTCCAAGACCCAAGATAATGAAATGAAATAAATGGAGTACAAAACAATGCCACAGATCGAAACTTGTATTTTTTCGATATTCTGATCCATTCAACTTTAACTATAAATAAGATATTATATTTGTATTAAGAAGGCATATTATAATGATTAAAAAGTACAAGAGCAAAAGCATGCAAAGAAAATTTTGGAAAACTTGGGTAGTGAAAGAAAATTCAATTGTATTATAATTTATATATTATTTATTTATATTTTGTAAAAATTATGATTTTATGTAAAATATATAATTATTTTTTCTATTTAATCTTTTTATCAGTCCTTATAATTAATAAGTCTACAATAATCATAATTAACAATTGATGAATCATAAGTTCAGAAGACAATAGTCTGGCTTAAATCCATATTCATATTATTTTATATATGATCCTTATCTACGAATCTTTCCCATTCTCAAATATTACACATTTCTTCATAGATATACCATTTTGAAAGATTAGATCTCATAAAAATGTATGAAATTCAAGAATTATATCATCATTTCATTTTTAGAATAAATAATAAACTTGACATTATTTAGCTACAGATTGGCACTCAAGGTAATAAAAATATAAGTGAACAAGTTATAAATATTTGTAATAGAAATACTTTAAATTTTCTTATATATTTTGTATTGTAAATTGAGAATTCTTTTAGGTTTATTAAACCTGTATTCAATAATAATTACCTAATAACAATGTTTTTAATAGACTAGGAAATATTTCAAACGCTTGAACTGAACTAAATATTAAATAAAAAGGTATCTGACATTATCAGACCAGATACCTAACATCACACTGGTAGATGAATCACTAATAACATTGTTATTAGCGCACAGGCAAGAGTGGTTTTTAGTTCTTGTTAAATTAAAGAAAATAAAAATCTGATGTGGCAAGCACATAACCTGTCGCCTGTCCTCTTTACATTTTTTATTAATATTTATATATACGTTGACTGCGGATACGATAAAATGAATTATTAAAATAATTAGTACTTACAGTATTAGTACAATTCCTTGTAGAATATTTGATAATTATTTTTACTGTCAATAATGTAAATTATTAAAAATGTCAATGTCAAATATAAAACATCTATTTCTATAAGTAAATAGATTAACTGCAATTGTAACAAATTTACCGTAACATTAATTACTTGTAATAGTAAAATGGAGCTAGGGAAATACAATTTTGAACTATAAAATTCTAGCTAACCACATTATATTTAATTAAAATTAAAAATAAAAATTGTCATATATTCATAATTAATTAAGATATTTCAGAAAAACACTTTAGATCTTCATGAAAACACCACTTCCGGTTGCACGATTAAAAAAATGGTGGACTAGAGTAAATCGAAGTTGATTAAAATAAATTCAAGGATAAGTTATTAACATTGTTTTATTCCAAAAAATGAGATAAAATATAATTGTATCACTAATTGATACTTAAATAATGAAAAATATTAAGATATTTGTTATCAGAGAGATACATATTAATTAGTAATGATAAATTTTTAGATGAATTCCAATATTATTTAAACACTACACTTATATGTTAAGTTATCATTTTATTTTTGATTTTAGCTGATGGATCACGCACAAAAATGAAATTATTATTAATTTTTGTATTTTGTACCATTGCATGGGGTAAGTTTTCTTTTACAAAATTTTGATAGTTACTTAATATTAATTTTACAATTAGGCAAAGTTTTTCCGAACAACAGAATTGTTGGAGGGCGATTAACTACAATAGACAAGCATCCCTATCAAGTTTCATTACGTTACAATGACCAACATATATGTGGAGGGTCTATTGTAAATGAAAATACGGTGGTAACTGCTGCACATTGTATAGTTGGGTAAGTAGAGATACTTTAATGCCTAAATTATTCTTCCTTTTTTTTGTTAAATTATGACTTTCTTAATCAGTAATCAGTTATGGTGTTATACTAGAGTGACCATTCGTACTGATTTTTATACCCATGTACTGATAAACTATTTGCGCCATTTTTTGTACTGATTTTTTACATTCAGTACTGAATGTACTGATTTTCGATTTTTTATAACTATTTATAGACAGATGATTGTAAATTTTTATATACTTTTGTATGAAATAAAATGTCTATCTATCGACTGCAGTAATAAAACAATTAATTTAACATTTGACTAGTAAGTAACTTGGTTTGATTTTGAGAAGAACTGTGAACTATACCAATGGATATAAAAATATGTAACTTTTCCATTTGCCCCAAAATGTGATCTAAAAAGACTGTATGAACGTTATAGAGGCATAGTTTTGTAAAGCAAATCTAGAAAAACCGAACTTTGGGTATTTTATCACTTTTTTTAAATATTATATTCAATGACACTACAAACATTTCAATGTAATATAGTCAATAAATTTTCTAAGTCTGGAACATAGGTATTGTACTGAATTTTAAGTTTTAGTTTTAATTTTATGTTTTAATTTTAATTGTACGTTTTAATTGTAGTACGGATGTACTGTTTCTTGCTATGTTTTATTTTTTCGTTTTAATTTCATTTCATACTTAATAATAATAGTTTCAAGGATGAACCTACCATTTTGATTTATTTTTCTTTGTATATTCTTCGTTTCTTTTTATGACAATTACAGCTGCAGCAATATCATAAATTCTTCTTCTTTTCACAGTGTCTTTGTATAAAACAATACAATCTATTTTAAATTGTATTTTGGACATTATTAATATTCATTTATGATATACAATATCAATTTTCTTTACATATTCGAAGAAGTAAATTTGACATTTTGTGACAGCTGGCAGATTTAATTTTTAGTTTTAAAAAGTATGGAGTTTGCATATTTTGTAACTAAAAAGTAAAATTAGAATTAAAATTAAAAAAAAAATACGCAAATGATATAGTTTTCTTGCGACTAAAATATAAAATTAAAATTAAAACAGAAGCTGAGAATGATAAGCTTCGTGTTTGTTACTAAGCTAAAACAAAATCATGCAAGATAAAAGTTTATCGATAAAATTAAGATGTCTTGTAATACTATTTCAGATAAAAAAACATTGATTTTTTATCTATTGTAGTATGGAAGAAGAGATAAATCTACTTTCAATTCGAGTTGGTTCTTCATACCAGAATGTGGGCACACAATACAACCTATCATCCTTTCACACTCACGAAGAATTTGGCGTTGGTGTTCAGTCCAGCAACGATATTGCAGTTATAATACTCGATAGAAACCTTACCTTCTCTTCGAGAGTGAGACCCATTGCTGTTCAACCAGCCAACACCCCAGTTCCAGAAGGAACGGAAGTGGTCGTAAGTGGATGGGGGACCACCATCCCGGGTCTCCCACTCACCCCCTTGCAGTTAAGGGAGGTAGAGTTGGATGTTATCACCAACAGCCAATGTGAAGAGATGTACGCTGGGTATAGGGAAATATCATCCTCAATGCTCTGTGCCAGACGACTGCTCAAAGATTCTTGCACAGGAGATTCGGGGGGACCGTTGGTGGCTGGGGACGTGCTTGTTGGTGTTGTTTCCTGGGGAAGATCATGTGCAGATCCCAGATATCCTGGAGTTTATGCTAATGTCACTACGCTGAGGCAATTCTTAGATCCATATTTGTAAAGCAAATAAAAAATATAATGGTATTTTAGTCAGTTTTTGCATTCTGATTTCTACATCTTCTGAGTCCTTTCAAGAAGATTAGAAATGAGTCAAAAATAAAATTGACGAAAGTTCTTATATTTTAAATATTGAAATCATCGTATATTTCATATTTATTATTTCCTATTCCTATTCCTATTATGTAAATACAGTGCTAAAGTATATAAATAATTATCAACTATAAAGGTATGTTCAAATTTCATATTATCGGTTATGGCAATACACATTTTCTATAATATTTTCTTCCTTCGCTCGTGCCCTAAACGTGAGCCAGATGTGTAAAAAAAGACTTCATTACGTACCTGTATCTTAAACTAATATTGCAACATATGTATGTATATTTCATTTAATAAAATAAAATGTATTGAAACGGTACCTACCTCCTCCCCCGTACGCATAATTAGCCAAAGATCGTCTAGTGGATGGTTTAAATTACCTTACGTTGTATTTATTTAAATAGTAACCCTTCATCGTCGTAATACAGAGTAGCTGTCAAACAGGAAGGAATCGAAACAGATAAAAGATAGACAAACTATATCTGGTCTTATGCATTAATTTATAATTAAAGAAATTTGTAAAGTGCTGTGGTATATTAGGCTCTCCGGTATTCACCTTATTAACCTGAGGGAAACCACAGCCGAAACCTCAAGCAGAGAGACCAAAGAAAATATTGACAATTGTATAAATAGATTACATTCCACTAAATTATGATAACCATTGATGATAAAATTGAGTAATCGCGACCAAACGTACATATATTGGAAGTCAATGACAATTGGAAGGGTATGCGTGTTGGTTTGATCAGTTTTTTTTTATCTTATATTGATGTAAAGTATTCGACTTTTTCCGATTTGCAATTATTTATTTTAAATATAAAATGTATCGATGAATAATTTATTTGTTTTTTTTTTCAGTAAATATTAAGTTTAAAGTTACAAAAGGTTAGAAGTAGCACTGCACAAGAAAAACAAATTTTAAATGTGAATGTCAAGTTTATTATATTTAGTTTATTTATTTTTAAATAAAGTACTAGTACACACACGTATCCGTATTACTTCCGTTATGTAATTAACACTATATCTGCAATGTATTTTTATATCCTATTTATTCTATTAAGATTTTTTTTAACTTTGCCTTATTACAATCCTAAGATTTAATATTCAAATTCATGAGTTTCATATTAATAAGGTAACTCCGTTTAAAATTTTATTGTTATCATGAATAACTCATTGTTCTTATCAATATAAACTTAAGTGGATTAATGGAATAAAACATAATTATTATTATTGATACTGATTTAGAAAAGTTGAAATGTCATGTATAAATTGATATGTTTTTTATTGGAATTACCAAAGATTTTTAAAATAAGAATATTATCAATTTGTTGTAAAAGATAAAACTGATAAAGGTGAAAACCGAGAGATATATAATGACATACAGATTTAAGAATCATATAAATACTGATGTGTTCTTATAAACTTTATTAGCTCTAGTTTTGTTCGATTTACATAAAAGATTTTCAACATGAAAGTGTTTGTGGTTTTTTCTGCTATTTGTGCTTTAGCCTTCGGTGGGTTTGAATCAAAGCATAATTATTTAAACATACTGCTAAAATATTTATTACTTTTGATCAGTCAAAATCAATATATCGATATGAAGTGACATTTTATTAAAATCGAAAAAGTAAATTTAAAATTATATTTTTTAGAATGTATGTAAGTCTCCACACTATTTTTTACAGTTATTTGCACTTTATTATGTTTAAATGTTTAATTCTTCGGTTTATAATTCATGTAAATATATACCTAAAATATATTGTCAGGTGTACCAATTGCAGATATAGGTAATTCTATAGACACCGTTAGTTCCTTGACTATCTCACTCTCTTTTTCTTTTATACATTTCGCTGGTCGAGACTTTTCAAATGTTTGTCTTTAACAATATTTTGTAAATACGTGCCAATCTTCTTTAACGCATATATCGGTAATTCTTTAAGCATCGTTAGTTTCTTGACTATTCCACTCTCTTTTTGTTTTATGCGTGTCCCTCTTCCAGTCTTTGAATTCTTTGTTGTTAATAATATATTGAAAATGTTGATTGTTTTGTTTTCTTTAAAGGTGGTGTTCTGCCATCCTTGGATGACAGGATCATTGGTGGCAAGGCAACTACAATCGAAGAGCACCCGTATCAAGTCACTCTCCGCTACAGAGAAAGACACAATTGTGGTGGATCTATTTTGAATGAAGATACCATTCTCACAGCTGCGCACTGCGTTACCAGGTTCAGTGTGTTAAAATCAGGACATGTAACCGGTTAAAAAAACCGGGGACTAAAAACCGGTAACGGATATTTAAAAAAAATGGTTTTAGTGAACATTAACTTTTATTTTAATATTATTTACCATGAATGTTTCATATTTTTTTATTTATGTATTAGCATTGGTATTTGAATATGAGTAACAACATTTTTTACAATTTATATTTTATTGAAGAGTTATAAAAGTAGGTAGTCCTTAGAGGTAGGTAGTCAACATTAGACAACTTTATTACGGGAATTTTTGCGAATATTTGTTAATTAAATTGTATTTTTTTATTAGCTACATTGTTTCAGATGGTATTTTTTAAAATTAATTTTACTTATTTTTTTATTTAAATTTTAATGATATTTTTTTTAATTCATTTTTTAACCGATATATTTTCCGGTTTCCCATTTCATCAAAAACCGGTCTTCGAACTAAAACCGTTATTATTATAACGTTCTCTATATACGTTCCGTTAACCAGTATTTTTTTTTTTGGTTACATGCCCTGCTTATAATAACTCATTAGTATCTATTCGTCCTGCAAAGTACCTTTACAGGTCATAATGAAATATTTTTTTCTTTTATAGACACGATACTACTACACTTTCTGTAAGAGTAGGAGCCACAGTTCACTCAGAAGGAGAAGAATATTCTTTATCTGAAATCATCCCACATGAAGATTACAATGAAGGGGCCCGTTTCAACAACGATATGGCTATTTTGAAGGTAAGAACTTGCTGGTTTTGAATAAATCTTACTCCTATATTGACGGGATTATCATCAACAGTGGATTCAATTAAACAAAATTGTTAGTTTTATTCTTATAGTGGACATATTTACTACATTTATCTCAACCTATTTCTGACTTGTTTTTTTATTTACTTCATTCCAAACTGTCACATCATATTTTCTTGTTATAATTTTATTGCTTAACACTTTTATTTCTTGATCGATGACGGTGACTTTACTTTCGATGAGGACATAATGATAAGAGATGAACCAATGAAATTGACATGATGACAGGATACCATACAATGATGAGACACATTTTTTTAAACTAAACTTTAATTTTATTTACATTCTATACAAGTAATGAAAACTAAAACAAAACCAAAGCAAATACTATTGAGCTTACTTCCAGAGGTAGAAGCTCTGGTCTAAAGTTTGTCGGAACCATTTCAGATGACTGCTACCAGTCGATTTCATATCAACTATCAACTTACGACTATCATCTTACGACTATCTGCCTAAAAATTACGATTATCAGCGACTATTGAAAATTTGAAGTAAACCTAGATTATAGAAGATATATCCCACTTTCATTTACTATATACATGTGTTTGTTGTGCAGCTCGCAAGGCCACTTGTGTTCAACTCCCGAGTCCAACCCATCCCATTGCAGCCCGCGGACACCCCCGTGGAAGTGGGCGCCGAAGCCGTGGTGACGGGCTGGGGCACCACCATTCAAGGCCTCCCGATCACCCCCAAAGAGCTGCGGGAAGCCTCGGTGAACGTGGTCAGCAACGAGCAGTGCGCCCTCAACTACCTGGGGGAGGGCACCATCACCGAGCAGATGCTGTGTGCGCAGGCGCCACAGCGGGACGCCTGCCAGGGCGACTCCGGCGGTCCGCTTGTCTCCCAGGGGAGACTCATCGGGGTGGTGTCCTGGGGCTTCGATTGCGCGGATCCTCAGTTCCCGGGGGTCTATGCCAATGTGTCTGCTCTCCATGAATTCGCTTCCAGATACATGTAATTCATGAAGGAACTGTTAGTTTTTAATATTTATTGTATTGTAAATAAAATATTTATGAAATTATATTTTTTCTCTATAATGCCTATGCAATTACAGTGTTTTAATATATCACTTCAATACAGTGATTGTATTGTAAGTAGACGAGGGTTTAGGCGTTTTTTGTCGCTTTTTGTCATCGCAACCTAGAAGATCTATTGCGACATAGCTCTTACTTAGTTTTCCGGAAGTAGATTTTTGTTGAAGCCGATTATGACTCTAGGAGTCAAGTTCTGGATCTCATCTGCCGTAAGATACCTCTTACCTAGTTGATTGTGTCTCTGCACAGTTACGGCTGGGCATTCACACAGTATGTGTTCCGACGATTCTTCGTCCTCTTCACAGAGTCGATATGTTTCATTTTTAGCTTTACCAATTTTATGCAAATGGTACTTTAAAGGACAGAGGCCAGTTAGAACTCCTGTCATTATATTAAGACCTTTTTTGCTGAGAGCTAGTAGCTCTTTGTTGTTTGTTGAAGCTGGAGAAATGAATTTCCTTGCTTGATTGAGACCTGGAATATTATTCCAATATGAAGATATGGCAGATTCCTCCCAGTTTTGACCACTTTCTTATAGTGGCTTTGTGGAAGACCACAAGAAAATTCCGGTCCGTGGTATGAAAGTTTAGCCCCTTTTTTTGCAAGTTCATCAGCTTTCTCGTTTTCTAGGATTCTCTCGTGCCCTGGTACCCACCATAGGGTGACGTGGATTGCTTCTGATAGCAATTGGAAGGTCTCCCTACAGTTCCAGACTAGCTTTGATTTACATGTGAAGGCATTCAGTGCCTTTAAAGCTGCCTGGCTGTGTGAAATTATATCTATAACAATGCGGATATAGCTTAGTATAATTTATTTTTTAAGATTTATGAATGAATATTCGTACATGACAGAGTCAAATTAAGTTATTTATGCCTGGTTTCATAAATGTGAGTTAAATTTTAACCCGATATAAACACAAGAAAGAGTTAAACCTAACCTCGGCTTAAACGAAATGTTAGGATAACTCCTCTATGGCAATGGGGTTAAATTATAACCTTGGGTTAAAATGCCGTGTCTTCTTTTATTTGGTAAAATATCGAGAGGTTAGAATTGATAAATATTATTTATTGCTTCAAATATTTCGCTTGATAACTTTCGATTTAACTTCTTCTCATGAGACCGGGCAATAATCCTTATAAAAGTTGTTAAACAAAATTTTTTAGGTAATGTAAAACAATATGTTATTTTACGACGTTGGAACATCTTTCAAGCAAAAGAATTGCAGCTTAGAAATCGACGTGTTTTATTTCTGATATGACTCCTTGGCAGTACTGTATCATTTTCATGACTCTTATGTAAATAATTATTTCAAAACCTTGTCTTATTACATGCCTAGAATTTGGCATTAAAATTCAGGAATTTAGAAAATTGTAATAAGAAGGTAAACTCTGTTCAAAAATCTATTGCTATCATAATGAAGTCATTGTTCTTTTCAATATAAACTTAGTCAATTTCATGGAATAAATATAATTAATTTTCTCATCTGCATCATTTTCATTATTATTAAGATAAGATGAGATACATTTTTTTATTGGAATTACCAAAGTTTTTGCATGATCATCAAATGATGTAAAAGATAAATATTGATAAAGGTGAAAACCCAAAAATATATATTAAGAAATGCAGATTATTTTGTGGAAAATATTAAAATATTTATTAAACATGCACATTTTCTTTATTTTTTGAGAGGAGACAAGGGAGGCACTGGTTGGCACATCTTCCAAGAAAATGAATTCTAGGTTTGAAATTCTTGCAAGTATTATAGATAAACTGAACATTACCAAACTAAATGTTACTGAAACCCTTGTGGATTTGTCTACGTACAGATGCATTTTTAGAGCATTTCAGACGAATCATCAAACCTTACAACTAAATTGAAGTGTCAACCTAATTTAAAAAATATTTAATCTATAATAGGTTGTCCCTCTTGGTCTTCTCCAAATTGTCTTATTCCATCTTTAATAATAAAGAAATCATTTGTGGTAGATCGTTACGCTGTTATACAGAAATAATTTACATTTACACTAGTACAGATTTTATCTTATACAAAAATTTCCCCATTATCTAATAACGGAATGAAGTATTTTGTCCTAACTATTGTACTCGGATTTGCCAGGTTTGGGCTCCCTTATCTTATATATAAAATTTATGCTAACTAATTTTCAAATGTGTCAATCCATAGATTATTTGTCTGTTTCTTCAGAAAAAGGATATAAATTATGCTACACATGAAATAATAAAAATAGCGTATAATTTGCACCCTATGGATATAAATATTATTTGAATCCATAATCCAAATTTTTGTTTTTACTTCCTTGTATCGGATTTTTAAGTCCTATTATTCGATAAAGATATTTTTTTCAAAACTTTGACTTATTACAAACCATTTACATTTAAATTCAGGAATTTGGAAAATGTAATAATAAGGTAAACTCCGTTTACAATTCCATTCCTATCATGATTAAGTTGTTGTGCTTTTCAATATAAATTTAAAGTGAATGTAATGGAATAAAATATAACTAATTTTCTCACCTGCATCATAATTTGATATTATTAACTTTAAAATTAAATAAAGATAAAATGAAGCTACCGACATTGATAAATTTTTTATTGGAATGACCAAACTTTCTGTACGAAAGAATATTATCAATTGATGTAAGAGATAAAAACTGATAAAGGTGAAAACCCAGATATATATTATGAAATGCAGGTTTAAGAATCATATAAATACTGATGTGTTCTTATAAACAGTGTTCATTTTAGTTTTGTTCAATAAATAGAAAAGATCTTCAACATGAAAGTGTTTGTGGTTTTCTCCGCTATTTGCGCGTTAGCCTTTGGTAAGTGTGGATTAAAGGATAATTATTTGAAACTTACCGCTAAAACTTTTTAGTCTTTAACGGATATAAAATCAAACAACAACACGTCGGGAGTTGAGAACATCCCCAGTGATATTGTATTAAAATCGAAAAAGTAAATTTAACATTACATTTTTTGGAATGTTCGTATGTCTCCGAACTATATTTGAAATAAATTTACTATATTATGATTTTCACTACGGCTTTTAAATAAATTTAAATTTATATACCTACATAAAATAACTATATCATTGACACCTTGCTATTGATTATCACGTGTGCCAATCTTCTTTAACGCAGATATCGGTAATTCTTTAGACACCGTTAGTTCTTTGACTTACCCACTCTGTTTTTCTTTTATGCGTGTTCCTTTGCCAGTCTTTCAATTGTTTTTAACAATATCTTGTAAATGTTGATGTTTTTATTTCTTTAAAGGTGGTGTTCTGCCATCCTTGGATGACAGGATCATCGGCGGCAAGGCAACTACCATCGAAGAGCATCCGTATCAGATCACCCTCCGCTATAGAGGACGTCACAATTGCGGTGGATCTATTCTGAATGAAGATACCATTCTCACAGCTGCGCACTGCGTTAACGGGTACGTTGCATTAAAATAACTTATTAGCGTCTATTCGTAGTGCAAAAGTGTCCTTACAAGTCATAACGAAATATTCTTTTATTTTATAGATACGATTATAGTCAAATATCTGTAAGAGTAGGAGCCACAGTTCACTCGCAAGGAGAAGAATTTGAAGTAACTCAGATCATCGAACATGAAGATTATATGAAACCGGGTGGTTTCAACAACGATATGGCTATTATGAAGGTAAGAATTTGCAGGTTTTGAACAAATTTTATTCCGATATTGGTGACATTATCATCATCCATAGATTCAATTAAAAAAATGTTAGTTTTTTTTCTGTTATTTACACCCCTGTGTTTGTGCAGCTCGCCAGGCCTCTAGAGTTCAACTCCCGGGTGCAGCCCATCCCCCTGCAGCCCGCGGACACCCCCGTAGAAGTGGGCGCCGAAGCCGTGGTGACGGGCTGGGGCACCATCATTGAAGGCCTCCCGATCACCCCCAGAGAGCTGCGGGAAGCCACGGTGAACGTCATCAGCAACGAGCAGTGCTCCAGCAGCTACAGCGAGGGCACCATCACCGAGCAAATGTTGTGTGCGCAGGCGCCGCAGCAGGATTCCTGCCAGGGCGACTCCGGCGGTCCGCTCGTGTCCCAGGGTAGACTCATCGGGGTGGTTTCCTGGGGCTACGGATGCGCGGATCCTGAGTTCCCGGGGGTCTATGCCAACGTATCTGCTCTCCATGAATTCGCTACCAGATACATGTAATGTGTATGATAAAGGAAATACGATTTTTTTATATTTGTATTGCAAATAAAATATTTATGAAACATTTTTTTCTTAATAATGCCTGTGACATAGGAATTACAGCTCTATAAATAAAGTCTTAGTTAATCACTTAAATACAATTAGAGCTTAGTAAAATTTATTTTTTAAAGATTTATGACAGTTGAAATACTTATCCATGGCGGAGTCATATTAAATCATTTAATCCTTATAAAAATTGCTTTTCAGGAAATATAAAAAAATTATGTTATTTTACGACGTTGACACATCTTCGAAGCAGAAGAATTCCATCTTAGAAATCCAGATGTGTTGGTTTTGATTGAAAGGTTGAGATAATTCTTTAGGAATTCTGAGTATGTGGTACTGTTACAATCAGTGGATAACAATGAAACGACAACGATGGTGGTTGATGATGATGACAAACCGAATAAAACCAAACTAAATGTTATTGAAACCATTGTGGATTTGTTCACCAATAGATCCACCTACTTCTAGAGTTGTTTCTCTGGTCTATAACACATTTAAAGCATTCCAGACGTCTCAATAAACCATACGACTAAATTGATTTGCAGAAATAATACTCTATCGAATAATTCTACAAAATATGTATTATCTCATTTAAAAAATGTAACTTCCTATTGTAACTTGAGAACCACTTGTTTAGAAAAATATTTTATTCTTTAATCGGATGTCCCCCATGATCCTCTACAAGATTTTCTTACATGTTATTGTTTCTTTAAAATTATAGAAATTAGTTGAGGTTGTTGTTTCGCTTTTACACCTGTATATTAATAATTAATAATATTATAATAATTTACACACAAACAGGGGGTTCCCTGGGAGAAATGAAATTTGCTGAAAAATTATAAACCACTACTTCTTCACACAGATAAACAGAACATTATATCCGTACAAGACAACGTTTAGATTTAATCGGTTAATATAACTTTGTCCGTGAGCGCTTATAAGAATGTCCGTTTAACAGAGTTTACTTTATTAAGGAAACTGTATGTATTAGTTTGATCTTTACAGACACGTCCGTTTAAGAAAGATGTTCACTTGTAAAAGATGTCCGTTAACAGAGCATTTACTATATTCATATTTGTTCCAACCGCATAGTGCTGTGACGAAGTGCTCGTCACAAGGACACGTACCTGCCTTCCTCATTGCTCCAGCAGTCGCGAACACCTGACTCCACGAGGTCCGAACCGCATATCGGGTTAGAGCGAACCCGCCGTCCGAACCAGTAGCCGCCGACCGCTACGAAAACCAACAGGAGGCTGTACGACATCTCCAGCAGTCTGCCGGATTGCCAAAGAGCCGCCGAAAAATACTTTGGCAAAAGCACATGGCACGTAGCAGGATTTCAAGACCACGTGGGATCAAATTTTCACAAAAGTCTCACCTAAAACCACACTTCCTAGTTTTTCTTGTTTTTTTACAGTTTTTCATATTTTCACAAAACCACTTGTCAGCTGAGCCACCAATTGCGCATGGCCACAGTATCGCTAATCTTAGAAACAACAGTTCCTGAGACCGAAATCCCGGTCTACATTTTATAAAAATATGTAAATAAGATCAAAATAAATATGAAACTCTGTAAAGCCAAGGGAAGTGATTTCACGATTTTTTATAATAAAATTCAAATTATTAAACGAAAACGACAACACAAAATAGTCAGTCTTTCCCATTCTAAAATCAGTAGCTGCATGTTTAATAAAAATTCGGATATAAATTCGACCGCCGGGGCCGTATTTCTTCAGTCTGTGACGACTATAACGTCTAACATCTAGCCGAGAAGAGTAGTAGTCCGCATCCGTACCGTGCCGTACCGAATCGAATTTTTTTCGTAAGTTTACTTTTTTTGTATTTTTTTGCATTCCGCCGCTATCAGAGGATACAGACCGGTGGCAATCACCGCCGTTCTTCATAGTCTTTAGCTTGCTGCATTCCGCGCCTGAGGGGAAGTTCTGCCGATGGCGTCCACCGCGATCTCCTTCGGCTGCAGGGCAGATCCGTTTGTTTATTTAGTGTTTTCACTGCTCTACATTTCGCTGTTGTCGGAGAAACCCTGCTGGTGGCGTCTACCGCAAACTCCGTCGACGGCTGGGTAGAACCGCGGTTAGATTTTAATTTTTTTTCTCACTTCCTACGGCTAAGTTCAACTAAGTGTAGATATTTTTTTTTTGTACAATAAAATATTTAACTTACTCTTGTCTGTCTGTGCTAACCCTTCACTTCTCCCACAGGATCCGCAGATTGGCGCCCGAAAGAACCCGACGTCCTGGAGGAGAACCACGACATCACGGACCGACAAAAGTAGCAGCTGCCTAAGTGATCGTCGCAGTGCATAAGTACATGTCCCTTATTTATTACTGAATAAACGAGTTTCGGTTTTCCAACAACAATGTTCTTTACTATTTATAGATTGGTTATTTGCATTTTTATTTCCTACTAGTACAAATTTTATCTTATACATAAATTTCCCCATTATCTGACAACGGACTGAAGTATACTTGTCCTAATTATTGCACTCGGCTTTGTCAGATTTTGGGTCACTTATCTTAAATATAAAATTTACGCGGAATAATTTTTAAATATGCCAATCCTTAGTTTATTTGTTTGTTTATTCAAAACAAGGATATGAATTATGCTGCACATGAAATATTGAATATGGCTCCTACCTTGTACCCTATAGATAAATGTGTTATTTGAATCCATAATCCAAATTCTTATTTTTTATTTTTAAAACCTATTTTTTAGATCAGGTAAAAGTGCTGCTTAATTTAACCACCAGATAATAGAAAGGTATCGCATGAAAATAGTAAATAACGTATATTTTGGACAAATTTCGTCAGTTTTTCCATGCGATATTTTTCTATTAACCGACGTTTAAGGTAACCAATACCCGAAATGAAAAAAATCACTCTTAATACGTTAATACTTAAATGTAAAGGCAAAATTTATTATGCTTAATTTATTTACTTTCAAATAAAATTGTACAAGTACAAGTATTTGTATTATTTCCGCTTACGGAATTATTACTATATCTGCAATTTATTTCTTAGTCCTATATATTTGATGATTTTTTTTTCAAAACTTTGACATTACAAGCCTATGATTTGACATTCAAATTCAGGCGTTGGGAAATTATAATAATAAGGAAAACTCTTTTTAAAATTTCATTATCATGATTGGAGAATTAAATAGAATAAAATATAATTTATCTGCATCATCTTTTATTATATATTATAAACAGGAAAGTTAAACTAAGATAAAATTAAGAGAAATATAAACATTGATAATTTTTTTATTGGAATGACCAAAGTTTCTGCACAAAAGAATATTATCAATTGATGTACAAAGATAAAAACTGATAAAGGTGAAAAACCAGAAATATATTATGACATGCAGGTCATAATTATTATTATTGATACTGATTTAGAAAAGTTGAAATGTCATGTATAAATTGATATGTTTTTTATTGGAATTACCAAAGATTTTTAAAATAAGAATATTATCAATTTGTTGTAAAAGATAAAACTGATAAACGTGAAAACCGAGAGATATATAATGACATACAGATTTAAGAATCATATAAATAATGATGTGTTCTTACAAACAGTATTCACTTTAGTTTTGTTCAATAAACAAAAAAGATCTTCAACATGAAAGTGTTTGTGGTTTTCTCCGCTCTTTGCGCGTTAGCGTTTGGTAAGTGTGAATTAAAGAATAATTATTTGAAACATACCGCTAGAACATTTTAGCCTAAAAGAATCCATCTGTTAAATTGAACAATAAATAGATGTAAAATCAAACAACAACACGTCGGGAGTTGAGAGCATCCCCAGTGATATTGTATTAAAATCGAAAAAGTAAATTTAACATTACATTTTTTTGAATGTTTGTATGTCTCCGAACTATATTTGAAATAAATATACTATATTAAGATTTCAGTGCATTTCAGTCTATTGAAATGTTTAACACTACGGTTTTTAAATAAATTTAAATTTATTCCTACATAAAATAACTATATCATTGACACCTTGTTATTTATTATCAAATGTACTAATCTTCTTAAACGCAGATATCGGTAATTCTTTAGACATCGTTAGTTCTTTGACTTACCCACTCTGTTTTTCTTTTATGCATGTCCCTCTGCCAGTCTTTGAATTGTTTTTAACAATATCTTGTAAATGTTGATGTTTTTATTTCTTTAAAGGTGGTGTTCTTCCATCCTTGGATGACAGGATCATCGGCGGCAAGAGAACTACCATCGAAGAGCATCCGTATCAGATCACCCTCCGCTATAGAGGAAGTCACAATTGTGGTGGATCTATTCTGAATGAAGATACCATTCTCACAGCAGCGCACTGCGTTAACGGGTACGTTGCATTAAAATAACTTATTGCGTCTGTTCGTAGTGCAAAAGTGTCATTAGAAGTCATAACGAAATATTCTTTTATTTTATAGATACGATTATAGTCAAATATCTGTAAGAGTAGGAGCCACAATTCACTCGCAAGGAGAAGAATTTGAAGTAACTCAGATCATCGAACATGAAGATTACAAGAATGGGGCCCTTTTCAACAACGATATGGCCATTATGAAGGTAAGAACTTGCAGGTTTTGAACAAATCTTATTCCGATATTGGTGGCATTATCATCATCAATATATTCAATTAAAAAAAAAACTTTTTATAGAGATCATCTTCATTATATGTATTTATCTCCAACTATTTCTGACTTGTTCTTTTATTTACAACTCTGTGTATGTTTAGCTCGCCAGGCCTCTGGAGTTCAACTCCCGAGTGCATCCCATCCCCCTGCAGCCCGCGGACACCCCCGTGGAAGTGGGCGCCGAAGCCGTGGTGACCGGCTGGGGCACCACCGTGCAGGGCGTCACGATGACCCCCGACGAGCTGCGGGAAGCCACGGTGAACGTCATCAGCAACGAGGACTGCGCCCTCAGCTACGAGTGGTCGGAAACCATCACCGAGCAAATGCTGTGTGCGCAGGCGCCGCAGCAGGATTCCTGCCAGGGCGACTCCGGCGGTCCGCTCGTGTCCCAAGGAAGACTCATCGGGGTGGTGTCCTGGGGCTACGGATGCGCGGATCCTTACTTCCCGGGGGTCTACGCCAACGTATCTACTCTCCATGAATTCGCCACTAGATATATGTAATGCATACGATAAAGGAAATGTGATTTTTCATATTTATTATATTGCAAATAAAATATTTATGAAACATTTTTTTTCTTAATAATGCCTGTGACATAGGAATTACAGCACTACAAATAGAGTATTAATAAAGAACTAAAATCAATCAATAAATACAATTATAGCTTAGTAAATTTTATTTTAATTTATGACTTTTAAAATATTCCATGACGGAGTCTTATTAAATCATTTAATCCTTATAAAAATTGCTTTTAGGAAATATAAAAAATGTATGTTATTTTGAGACGTTGACACATCTTCAAAGCAGAAGAATTCCATCTTGGAAATCCAGATGTGTTGGTTTTGATTGTAAGGTTGAAATGATTCTTTAGGAATTGGTGCTGCAATTTTTAAACTGTTGATGTATCACCATTTTTAATTATTGTATTACTTAACTTAGCGATCGTCTTTACACATGGCCGTTTATATATTAAGTTGTACAATAATGGCTATTTACATTAGTAGAATTGGAAACATTGTTTTATTTATTATCCTAATATATTAATATATTTAAAATTGTATTTTGTATGATAATATAATCCATCAATTCGTTATTTCACAAAAGAAATTATTTATTATTTCCGTATCCTTGGTCTACTTAGATAAGTTACATACAAATTTTCATTGCTGTTACTGCTTCTTTATTAATATTAAAATGAGATACATAATATTCTATAATTATACTTACTACACGGCGAGTTTTGAAAAATATTCGACAAAACATATACGGATAATTTGTAACAGAGATAAAAGTAACAAAACTTATGAATTACTTTACACGTATTTTTGTAAATGTTAAAAATAGTTAGAGCATAAAAAACTGGTATTTTATCAAAATAAGTATCAACTGTCGTAAAGGACAGGGAACGATAAAAGAGATATGCTTTCAAAGGGGCAACACTATAAAAGGGGACCTTCATTTTTTAGTTTCAAACAATTATCATGTTGAACCTTTTGGTTAGTTTTACACTGTTCGCCGTTGCCCTAGGTAAGTTTCAATATTCTTGTTTAATTTAGACGAAATATGATCTAAATAATTTTTATAAAATGTACTGCTCATTATTTTATTCTCAATAAAAAAAAACAATTAAAATAGAAATACTTAAATAGTTTAAATATATATTTGTGTCTCATGAAAGACTACATATATAAATAAAATATAAAACTATATAAATTTGTCATTTATATAATTCTTATGCATATATGATACTACTAGTGAACAGAATAATTTTATAGGAATGACAATTCCTCTATATATATATATATATAATTAATTACTTAATTCAAAAATGTGTTTGACCGAGAAATGAAGACGAGTACTTAAAAAATGTCAATAATTAATATTATTATTTGCAAAACATTTTATTAATAATGAGTACACTATTACACAAATGTATTATTTATTCGAATGTGTCCAAAAGGGACATTATTTAGTTTAAATATTTGAACGAAGAGTTAACTTTTTTTGCATTTCAAATGTTTGATCTCGTTGGTATGTGTACAGGTTATTACTGCCCTAATTTTGTTAAACACTGGTTTTGAATAAATTGAAAACAAGATCCACATATAATTTTGATTATGGTAGTAGCATTTTTTCTATATGGTATTTAAAAAAATGCCGTCCTTGGATTTTTTGCCGCCCTGGACTATAGCCTTTCTTGAAATACGACACTGAAGAAACTGTGTATGAAGTCAGAAAGTTATAGAAAGAAAATAATATAACATCGATAATAACAATGAATAGTAACAAAAAATTTCAATCACATCAACACAATCATTTTTCAGATAATACATATTATATATTTAAATAAAAGTTTTTTAGTATTTTCTTAAATAATCTTGCTATTACATGTCAGTATAATATCAACTTTTTTAAATGATATGTTGTATTATATTTTCCGCTCAATCATCGAAAGAAAATGTCTCTACTGCTGTTGATTGAAAAATATATTTTTCAACGCTGTGGATTGTAACGATGAGATTCTGAATTTGCGCTCCCTCTAAGTTTGCGCCCTGGGCATGTGCCCCAATGGCCCTGCCCTAGATGCGGCACTGCCTTCAATTATTAATAATAAATACTACATATTAATAAAAAAATCTAATCTGCTAAAGGACAACAACTGATTCTTCCATCGCCACCAAAATCGGATGGCAGAATCGTAGGCGGCGTGGAAACAACCATTGGTGAGTTTCCATACCAGGTTTCTGTCTTGCACATCTTTAGACATACATGCGGAGGTTCCATCATCAACGAGAATACTGTCATTACTGCTGCTCATTGCACTGAAGGGTAAATATGTTGTAGTTTTTTGTATAAAATAATCAAAGAAGTATTTTCCAGTCGCCGTCCATTTACCATTCAAGTAAGGGCAGGATCATCATACAGAGATAACAACAAAGAGCCAGGCAATATATATAATGTCGATAAAATTATTCAGCATCCAGATTTCAGCTTTCAGACGGTGGATTATGACATTGCTATTTTGAAAGTAATAATATTTTATTTAATACTTTATTTTAGTTTGTTCACTAATAACAACCCAATTTTTTTCCAGCTAAAACAAAATATTGTTTATACAAAATATATTCAACCAATTCCTTTACAAGCTGCAGGAGTTGATGTTCCTGTAAATAAAATGATCACTGTAACAGGATGGGGTTTTACTCAGGTAAAATAATGTACATTACAAACTTGACGACTTGTGAGCTATTTCGTATGAACTGATGATTTTACGTATTTTTATTACTCTATGCGAATTATTGAAAGGTAAAAAGATATAAATTTAATTACTTTATTCGGTAAAGTCTTGATAATTTTGTTATACCTAGGCTATTTTACCTCTACGCTGCTCTATTTATCCAAATAAATTTTGAAATTTTAGGCCTTTGCTTGGACAATATTTTATGACATACACAAAAAATATTTTTTTCTATGACCATTAAGATATTTGCTTATTGTATGTTTGTTATTGCTACGGATACATAGTATCTACATTTTCATTTACCACGGTAACCATACACAACGTTAAGGTATAAATTCTCACTCATTCTCATTCTCATAAAATGTCACAGTTCTGTCAAAAATCGTATTGTTTTATTTTTATTTTGTAGCTAGTAGCTAAGAAGTAATGAAATGAAGACATCTTTGTTATTAAAATATAAATGAATTAGGAAATAATATCGTGGTCGTAGAAAAAGTATAGTGTACAACTCTCTTCGAATGTCCATTTCATATTCGTATGATTTACAGATTTGCAAACTGTCATACTCGCATGAAATCAGTACTATTCCATGCTTGTCACAATATACTATATTTGACCTAAAATATTACAGAATTATCACACATTTTTTAAAATTCTGCTTACAAGTAATGCTATTAACACATCAAAAATATTTTTAAATATTTATTAAAAGTCAACCATAATTGTATCATAGCATTCATTATGTAGATTGTAAATATTTAAAATGAATCCTTTAAATTATAAATTAGATCTGACAGTTAAATTAAAAATTTCCATATTATACTAAAGCCTAATTTAAATTTTTAAATTTAAAAAAATTATACTTACTAAAATATTGTAAATAAGAAATTTTAAATATTTTTCAGAATCAGGACCACTCGTTTTTTTTTCTCATAATATACTTACATAAAGATGATAATGATAATCAGTTAAATATATGATTGTACAATATACATACATGTGTAGTTTTATTTATAAGAAATGTAAAATAATCTTGTAATAAAATAATAATTTTGTCCTTGATTTGCAGGAAGGCGTCCACGGCGGTTCCAGCGTTCTTCGTAAAGAGTCTTTGGCAAGAATAAGCGATGAACAATGTAACATAAACTATGGTTCTAAAATTACCAAAAACATGTTTTGCGCTCAAGGTCCAATGAAAGATGCTTGTCAAGTAAGTTGTCTACTTGTTACAATTAGGTCATTGAATTTCAAACATATGTATGTACCTTCTATTGGTATCATGTCCCACAATGTTGGCAACGAATCTTAATTAATATTCAATGAAAAGTTAATTTAGCAAAAAATAAGTCAATTCAAAAAAAATATTTGTTAATAAATAGCCAACATTTCGCAGCCATATCATTAGAACAAAATTGACTAATCTGTAAGTCAGAGGACAATTCGGTTATAAAACAATATTTAAAAAAAAATAGCTTATTTATTTTACTAATTTCTAAAATTGTTTATTAAAGGGAGATTCTGGAGGACCAGCAGCTTACAATGGTCACTTGGTCGGCATTGTTTCTTGGGGTATTGGATGTGCCAGACCTCAGTATCCCGGAGTGTTCACCAGAATTTCGGCACTGAGATCATGGATTGATGAAAATATTGATGCTTAAATAGTTTATTTATTTATTTTTAAAAATTCATCTTATTTTCTCACCCTAATCATATTTTTCAATATTTTAGTTTGCAATATTTTTCCGAGTATCATTATATTTATTATAGAATGTTGTAGAATTACATTATAATAATACATACATTAAATCTGACAATGTCAATTGTTACCTACTTTATATTACAAAAAATATCTAAACCTGATCTACATATATAGTTTTTATATGATATTTATATACCATTCTTTTGGGTAATTTTGTTTTTTTTTTAGAGTTTTGTTGCATATTCCAACATAATTACTTTTGAAAGAAGTTCACTTATTGGAATATAAGAAGCATTTTTATTAGAAAATACATATATTGGCTATAAAATACAATACATTATAAATGCTTTATAAATTTATAAATGGCTTGGTTTTATTAGAATATTGCACTGTAATATATATTCTACCGCACCTATAATGTATAAAAGTATAGTTTTAATAAAACCATCAACTGAAATCTTAATCACATCACTTACAGTAACCGAAACTAAACAGGGAATTTAAATTTACTACTACAATATATAAGAATGTATAAATATGTTAAAATCATTTGAAGAATAAATAAGCAGAAATTAATGAAATATAAATACATACGCGTAAAGAATAATAATCTCATATAGTCTCATTAATCGGACTGAAATCACAATTGGAAACTGGAAATGCGATATAGTATGAAGTAAAATATATTAATAAGGTAACAATCTGTATGTTCTTTTCAATCACAAACATGAATTCGTCATTAGTTTACCAAATCCTAAAACACCCATTTGAGAACAAAAGTAAAAAAATCACATCTTAAATCAATTTCAGTGCTTAAAAAGCCTTAAACCATAAAACCTTTTGTCGAAAAAAACAATTTATCAAAAAGGAGTAATAAAAGCGTGTAGCGTATAGAGCATAAATTCCAAGCGGGCATTAGACACGAAGAAGTAAACCTTATGATCGCATTAAACACGACGGTGTGTACACACACGCAGCAGACGTCAGATAAATCTCGCGTCGCGGCGCTTCGCATGCAGAGCTCGGCGTCGGCGCCGGGAATTTTAATATGTCGCCGATTTCACAAACTCTTAAAACAAGTGGCAGCTGTTAGTGATGCCTGGAGATGAATTTTATTTCAATATTTGATAGTTTGGAACGGCGCAACGGAGCGTGTATAGCAGGAGGAGACCCTTCCCTGGCCGATCCATATATGCAAAGCTCTAACTTCCACCGCGCAACTTTTACACACACTAAAACCTTCGATAACACTCGGATAAAATATACTCGCATTCGTAGTTTCTCTTTCTCGCAACTGCAAAATATGCACCTCACGATTCAGAAATTTATACTAGGTTATATCACGGACACTGACTTTTCAAAATTTTCTTGGGGACATAACCAAATGACCAAATTGAAAAAATACAATTGTTAGAAAACACAAGCACATAAAAGTCAGTAATTAAGTTTCATTGCTTTAGAATGTACTCTGTTTTCAGGAGACTTAAAATTATAGCAAACTTTTTAGAATGTTATAATTTTTACCCTATTAAAACCAGAGCACAATCCAGAGCGGTATTATACAGTATTAGTATTAGAGCATTTTAAAGTGTTTGTTCTAATTCTTGGCCTGATGGAACCAGACCACATTCTGGACCAGATTTAGCAGACCTAAAATTAGAACAAACTCTTTAGAATGTTCTTATTTTGGACTCACTGAAACCAGAGCACAATTCAGAGCAGACAAACTGGTCCAGAATATGCTCTGGTACCAGCAGGCCAAGAATTAAAACAAACGTTTCAAAATTCTCTAAATGTTGAAAACAGACCACAATCCAGAGTAGCCAAATCTGCTCCAGATTGTTCTCTGGTTCCATCAGGCTAAGAATTTGAACAAACACATTAAAATTCTCTAATTCCTGACCAACTCAATCCAGAGCAGCCTAATTTACTCCAGAATGTACTCTGGTTACAGCAAGCTTAGAATTAGAACAAACAATACAATATTTTTTAAAATAAAAACAATTCGGGGCTTTATTACTGATGTAAAAAAAATGTTGCGCCAAAGGAAATGTCTCAAACAAAATTCTGTTTTCTGTACTAAACCTAAACTAAACCATACGAAACTATATTCTATGATCTGTTATAATAATTATACATTACATTGAATTAACATTTTTTGTGACATTGGATTAAGAGATGAAATAAAATGTTGGTAAAAAAATAATCAATGCAAGTAATTAATTAAAAAATTCATTGTTTTTGAAACACCTTGTATAATTGAGTTTTTTTTTGTATAAAATGTAAATAAAAATCTAGCAAGAACATGAGCAATAAAATATTTGATTATGTATATTTTATTCCAGAGAATTGAGTAGCTGGTTTTATCAGCTCAACATTTTATGAAGTTCACAGCAGACTTTTTGTTGCGTACTAATAAAACAAGACGATACGTTCCATATTTCAGCACACATTCGCAGTATCAGCAATCATACTGCACTTGAAATTTACAGCGGCGTATTTCTATTTATGTTATTCGCGGAGATAAATAGTTCCCCCGGGCGGAGAGGGGCGTCTTCGTCGGCACGCAGCGTCCCTTTCACTCGCTGATAGCGCCGCGACGCTGTATCTGCGCTGCTGACTGGCTGTAACTGTTGGCAGGAAATCACACGAAAACCAAGATAGCTGCTCTAACAGCATAATAAATGAAGTGTGCTCGCGCTGACAACTCCACGCTGCGTCTCTATACGGGACGATAACGAGAACGTGAACACCCAACAAAAATTTCACTTGTTTACGAATGAAATGCGCTGTGTATGAAGTAGCAGGAGCATTACAGAAATGGTTACCTACTCACACGGAAACAAAAAAATTATAAAATGCAAAACCTTATATTTGCCGTTTAAGATAATGCATATGAATTTCTATGTTTCTTCTTACTCTAGGCGTCTAGGCGTTGATTGAAAAATATATAGATAGGCAAGCTTATGAGAAAATTCGTTTCACCTACATAACTGTGTGTTTGGTTGCATTTGGGTTAATATCACGCGTTTCTGTCAAATATTATAAAAAAGACCAAACGTTAAATAATGAATAATACGAATTAGTTCTGTTTTGAAATATACCAATGAATTATTGAAAGAACCATTTTAATAGATACCAAAAAATTCAGCAAATATCTAAAACATCTTTATTTATCTGATATTTTTATTTAAATCCGCAAAATAGTTAATGGGATTATGAACGACATGGCTCTGTTGAATCTGATTTCAAAACAGGGTTACGCAAAAACATACAGGCTTACCTATCTACATATACATATATATTTCAATTAATGCTCTAGGTTTATACAATATATTCAAGTATTTGTACTTCTTTTTATCTTACTTTTCCGAATACCAATGATCTGTTTTATTTAGTGCCGCTATACCTATGTGTTATTTTGTGATTTTTACTTATTTCAAACTTTTTCCTACATAAAAATTAATCATGTGCATTCTCCATGTCTGTTACAGTGTCCAGGAAGAGACGTTAGGTAAGCACCTATATTCAACCATTTAGTAAACAAAAATAAGTACATGATATTTGTTCTCCGTCAGAATATGTTTAACAATAGAAAGAGGAATCTGTATATTTATTTATTTATTAGTATCTGTCCAACAGATTAGGAGTGGGATTCTATAACTTTGGTTACTCTCATGTGGACTAGTTAGGATATCAATTGCAAATATCAACTACAAAGTATACTTGCTATTCTATAACAGTAAAGGTTATTTATGGTTGATATGTACTTTTATACACTCATACATATATAAAGAACAATCTATAATTCTACACTGATGTAAGAATGTCTTAAATTCATTGCAAATTTCAATTTCGGCCTTGGTGACATTTGACATTTGATGTTTGTAACTGATATTTTAACAAGTACAGTTGTTATTTGTAGTTGTTATTAGTTATAGAATCTCACCCTTAGTTCAGAAATTTATGGCACAATAAATAAGTACAGCAAATAACTATAACACATTATACATAAACATAATAATAAATTCAATCATTATTTATTATATTTATTACTAAATCGAATTAATTAATTAACAAAATAGAACAAAATTAACAAAATAGATCAAGTTATGTAATTTGATGAGTTTTTATCTTTTTCTAAAAAGTACACATATTATTATAAATTAAGTTTCCTAAAACCTAGGTTTCTAAATTTAGATTATATTTTCTTATACAATACACTTTTTGATTATTGTACAAAAAAAATAAATCACGGTCCAAACGGAAATAAGAATTCAATGCGAGCTACAGCATACTTCTGCATGTACTTAATTTTTATGTAAAGTTGAGAGATCTCATACTTTATTTAATTCGAATAGAACACGTTAACCATTGAGTCACCACAAGATATACATAGTGGCAAGGGAATAATAATAACTTGTAAGAATATTCATAAAGCAGATTTATATTTACTTATTTAAGTATTTATCGTTAGTAGGTAAGTAACAAAGTTGTAGATTTAAATGTCTGGAGTGGTTGTACAACATTAGATAACTCGTATGTATAATCGGAAATAATGTGGTCTTTTATTACAGTCGAGTTCTCCCCTGAAAGCAGTGTTAGTATACACTGGTATAAACATTATCAGATCCTTAAGCCATAATAGAAATCAGCTCTGGCTGCGCGGCGCTATCATTATGAAAGTGTTCATTTTAAAGTCTTATATAATACAGATATCCCCTATTTCCCTGTGTTGCTGTTCCCATTTACCGCTGCAAGTTAAAAATGGCTTGTTCCTGCTCAGTTAAGAGAAGCAGCGATACGAACTTTGGTTCGATACAGAATGAAGTTCATTTTTTATTGGTTCGCCATAAAACCAGCGCGCGGGGTACGGGGTCGGAGAGAGGTAGTGATTTCGCGACCGTTGCTATCTGATGTGTTTACGAAGGTGCCTGGTTCGTTTTAAGTACCTGTCATTTTTGTCATTACTTGCTTAGATAACAGTGGAAAAATGGAATACGATAAAAACTGTACTTAACTCTCCGGTAACTCTGATAGCTGTGACCTGGGTTCCGCTCTGACGTCCCGCGTTATGTCTTCTATCCCGACAAGTTGTTTGATTAGCCAATATTTCCTCGCTGCTATCAGCGAAACCCACAAAGATCTCCTTCCTGAGTACACCAATTAAATGTTATAACGGTTTTATCACTAACATCACACAATTATACATTCAAATTACATATTAACATATAATGATAGAATGACGGCCCTTTCTATAATTTTTTTTTTTTAGATCTTGTTTCGTATTTCCAACTGTTTTATTAAAAGAAAAAATATTAAATAATTATTTAACTAAATTGTCAAGAGATTTAAAATTAGTTGACAATATGGTCGCTATTATTTAACAATTACTAATTGTATAAACTCGCTTTTAAAAAGAAGAAAATATATCTTGTGAAAAGAAATGTTTTCTCCGTGTACACGTTCTTTGGAACGATTAGGTGCAAAATATTCTAGACGTACGTAAATATTGATGCACTGATTTTAAAACTTGCTATCTATTACGCCTTTTTGATTTTATTTTGTCGCTTTATAATCAAATTTTTATTTATTTCCAAAACTTATAACCAGGGCATGTAACCGGTTAAAAAAACCGGTTAGTAAAAACCGGTAACCGATATTTTCAACGAAAATTGCGAAATTTAACCGTAATTTTAACCGATATTTTTCAGGCCGAAAATACCGGTAACCGTTAACCAAAAAAAAAATGTTAATTGTAAAAACTGTCATGACTCATGTTCAAATACAAATAGAAAACACAGATATAAAAAAATATTATTTTTTTTCTCGCTAAATGATATTAAATAAAGGTTAAATGTTAAACCCTAAATAATTATATTAACTTTGTCCCAAACAATTTGGAATTCTGAAATTAATCTCAAACAACTTGGAACAGTGTTGACCCTTATATAACAATGCTAAACCGTAAACAATTGTCGTAACTTTGTCCCAAACAATTTGGAATAATGTTAAACCTTCCAAAACTGCCTGAAATAAATCTCATACAATTTGGGATAATGTGTAACCTTGTAGAACTATCTAGAACATTGTTAAACCCTGTACAACTGTCTCATCTGAATCCCAATTATCTTGGAACAGTGTTGAACCTGATACATTTATGTTACACCCTAAACAAGTTTCTAACTTTGTCCCAAACAATTTGGAACAAAGTGAAACATAGTACAACTGTTTCTACTTACTCTAGAACACTTGGAACATCTTTCTGCCTTCTACAACTGTCTTTTTAAGTCTTCGTAGTAATTTCCAATAATAGTTATACATTAAAATTTACAATTTATAGTTTTTCACTCTAAAATTTTTCATATACAGCCAAAAAAATCCAAAAAGACCCATTTTTAGGTCCAAAATTTAGATTTTTGAAATAATACCAAATTGATAGTCGCCGATGCGCTGATTTCAAATTTTCAAACCGAATTCAATTATCTCCTTCCGTTCCTGAGATATTTGACCTCAAAGTTGCACCTCAAAAAAGTGGGTTTTTTGGATATAACTCTAAAACGGGTAGCGGCACAATCTCAACGACTATACCAGTGGATTCTACAGGCAAAGTTACATAAAGAAATGTTTTCTCCGCATATATGTTCTTTGGAACGATTTTGTGAAAAATGAGAAAAACGAAAAAAACCGGAATTTCAGTTTTTCGCTTGGGAACTTTTTGTCACCAAATCTTTTCATTTTCTAGACTTAAGTAAATACAGATGCGCTGATTCCAAATTTTCAAACCGATTTCAATTATCTCTTACCGTTCTGGAGATATTTGAGTTCAAAGTCAGAGCTGAAAAAAATTGTTTTTCAGGAATAGTCCTGAAATGGGTCGAGATACGACCTCGGCGACCGCACCAATCGATTCTGCGGGCAAAATTACATAAGTATACCAATTTTCAGATATTTATTCAGGCGGATACAATTTTTAAAGCGAAAAAACGAAAATCGCAAAAATTGAAAAATCGCCTGATGAACCCCTTACGATTTTTTCCGATTTTTGGCCATTTTCGTTTTTTCGCTGTAAAAATTGTATCCATTAGAATATAAATCTGAAAATTAGTACAAAAATGTAATTTTGTCCGTAGAATCGTTTGGTGAGGTCGCCGAGGTCGTATCTCAACCCATTTCAGGACTATTCCTGAAAAACTGAATTTTTCAGGTCCAACTTTGAACTCAAATATCTCGAGAACGGTAGGAGATAATTGAAATCGGTTTGAAAATTTGGAATCAGCACATTCTTCTTTACTTAAGTCCAGAATATAAAAAATTTTGGAGACAAAAAGTTTCCGAGCGAAAAACTGAAATTCCGGTTTTTTCGTTTTTCTCATTTTTCACCAAATCGTTCCAAAGAACGTATATGAGGAGAAAACATTTCTTTATTTAACTCTCCGCGTAGAATCGACTGGTATAATCGTTGAGAATGTATCTCTACCCATTTTAGAGATATGGTCAAAAAACACCCTTTTTTGAGGTGCAACTTTGAGAGCAAATATCTCAGGAATGGTGAGAGATAATTGAATTCGGTTTGAAAATTTGAAATCAGCACATCGACGACTATCAAGCTAGACTAATTCCAAAAATCAAAATTTTGGACCCAAAAATGGGCATTTTTAAATTATTTTGGCTGTATATGAAAAATTTTAGAGTGAAAAACAATAAATTGTAACTTTTCATGTATGTCTATTATTGGAAATTACTAGGAAGACTTAAAAAGAAAGTTTTAGAAGGCAGAAAGATGTTCCAAGTGTTCTGAAATAAGTAGAGAGACTTGAGAGACACTATGTTTCACTTTGTTCCAAATTGTTTGGGACAAAGTTAAGGCACTTGTTTAGAGTGTAACATAAATGTACTAGGTTCAACACTGTTCCAAGATAATTGGGAGTAAGATGAGACAGTTCTACAGGGTTTAACAATGTTCTAGATAGTTCAACAAGGTTTAACTTGTTTTCGGAAAGAAGGTGGTTATTCCTGTGTTTGTACTGCTGGTTTTACCGGTTCAAATTGTGACATAACTTTAACTAAAGACGCATGTAAAAGAGATATTTGTACCAGTGGTTCAACTTGCACTCCCCTTAAAAAAGGAGGGTTTATTTGTGAAGACTTAAGAAGATTAAAAATAAAGATTAAAAAAAATATAAAATATGAATACATGGTAGGTACAAGCAAATGAAAAACCCCATTTGTTCGGTGTCTAGGCAAACAAGATGGTAAGGAGTACGAGACATAAAAAACGGAAGAATCTGGAGAACACGAACAAACATGAGTTATTTGGCTCGGGGCGATGTGTTTGTGACTCACATAAATTTATAGTTATGCGAGGCGGACGCTTGGAGGCGTGTTGCAAAAAATTAACGATTTCCAAAAGTTTTTCCGGTCGTTTAATTGAATTGAATTGCAGAGAAACCGGCGGCCCGGCACGGCGGCTGCATTTTATAGCTGTGTTTTTAAACACTGCCACCGACACACACATTTCATTATTCCCAGCTGTATTTATATTTTTCCGGATTAGAAACCAACAGCTTTAGTTATCCGATCTTCACGGTTGTTTCGGAGCTCCCCTTTTCCTATTTGCGGATTACCAAGCTTTCCAACTCGAATACAATCATTTCATTTTTTCTTATTCAGTAAGAAGAAAATATACGTAATATTAGAACAAAATAAACATCTTTTTTATTTACAAAAAAAATGCTTACTTAATTTTATAACTTTATACTTAATTTTAAAATACAATTTAAAAGTAAAATAATAAGAATAAAAATAATATCATTTTAATCATAAGTATTACCGTGAGTATCTTTTAACGTGAAACATGGGATTTATCATATCTATGGTTACGACTTAATATTTGTTTGACAACAATGTACATTCTTGTTTGTCTCATTTAAAATGAAAAATAGGAAAAAATTGCACAATGGAACGAATGTTTGAAAAATACCATGGAAACGGATTTAATTTTTTTTATTTATAAATTTTAATATATCTTGTTTGGATACTTTTTAATTTTGTTCGTTTAAGAAATATTATAGTATTCTCAAACCAATTCGATCGGTAAAATACCTTACTGTTCTTAATACTTACTATATTATTTAAGTATCAAGGCCATTAGGTGCTTTCAACTGAGAGAATATTTTAGAAGATCTCCAATAATACGTAAACCCTGTAAAATATTTACTATCCGCCATGTTTATTATGTTTTTGTATAATCGACACAATAACAAAATGAAAATTTAAATTTATTTGATAAGGTTTTAATTTTTAAATTAAACTTTGACCCTTACTAAGGTTACTAAGTTACCATTTGCATACTGATTCTCCATTCTGAAAGAAATTACTTTCCGATCAATAATTTACAAAGATAACTTACTGCCTTACATTAGTAATCTTTAAAAAATAGCTGATCAAGCAAAAAAAATAAATAAAATTCTCTAAACATATAGGTATACCTTGTGTTATCAATCTGTATACAAAAATAATATTTGCTTATTCAGAAGTACGAACTTTTATACATACAGAAATACATAAGGTGCAGAAATGTCATTAAAGAAATATTTTCGTTATCAGGGAAATATTTTTAAATTAATATTGGTACAAATCAGTTCCGTTAAATTTCAACTTGACAGTCAAGTAGTGATGCAATTTTTGTTTTGTGCAAGTCAAGTCTGTCAAGTCAGAAAGTGAAATCTGTCTAGTCCTTATAATTTTCTCTTAGTTAATTATTGTTGTAAAAATAGAATAAAATATTTATAAATAATCACCAAATCAAAAACTAAAAGTGTAACATTCATATAGACTGAATATGTTTATAATATGGAAAAAAGAAAATACATACCCAATGAAGACCTTGGAAGCCTCTTAGATGTTGAGAAGCCTCGATTTCAAAGAAAACCACCACTTAAGAGGAACCCTGAAAAGAAAAAACGCCCAAATCGCTGTAGAAACAACAGATATTGTCATAAAAAATTACATAATCTGCACGAATATGTCATCGAAAATGAGGAAGAGAATGAATCAAGTGGCTCTGAAATGGAATTCAAGATTCCTAGACCAGACAAAAATGTTAACCTTTCTGGAATTTCATTCCAAACATTTACACCTCCGTTTGATTCACCGGTTGTGAAAATACCCGATCCGTTTAAACCACAATACGATGTTAGACGTTTCTCCAGCTATGAATTTAAAAGATCACCGCCTAGAACACCACCAAAGGTACTAACAAGACAAGAAAGACAACAAATGTATGCAGAGAAAATATCCAAAGGAGAAAATTTCAGTTGTATAGTAGAAGAGGCAAAAGATGATCTTTCTTTTGCTAATCGTTATCCAGATTATTTAGGATTGAATTATAATATTTTTTCTTTCCATAATCCTTGTTTTCCACCTCAAGAAAATTTGAAACCAAAACCGAAATTGGAAGAAAATTTTATGCCATCTAATTTAAAGCAAGAACCACCAGGTATCAAAAAAGAAGAAACTGTTAATATGAAACAATTTTCTGCATCTATAATAGAAAGAGCATTTAAAATTATAGATAGTCCAAATAATTCCGACGATTTCAAGTTGATATATCCTCCTAATTACAAAACAGTTATTGCTAAACACGACGAGTACGAATTTCCTCCCTGGAGAGTTAGAGAAGAAGGATTCAGTTCAGCCCGAACTTCTGAAAATGCTTCATCCTTCGAAACTGCTCGCTCTACTACCGGTACTTCTAAATCTAATGAAAATTATCAAGAACCTCTTGATGATGAACCTTATTATTTATTAGATGAGGTAGATAGGCAAGAACTATTTGGAGAAGGTTTCAATCCACATTTAAACTTGCCTCCTTCAATGGAAAAAGGTCGCGACATCCACAGCACTGACAAACTGAAACCAAGGAAGGAGAAGTTAGACACACCTGAAAATGATCTTCGAGAAATTTGCGTAACAGACGAATACAACGGAATCATAGAAATGCTACAAGAAATGACTGTGGACAACGCTTTGACAAATGTTAACCCGTACGTTTCTTCTGTTTCTATTTATTTTCAAATAATGGTATCTTAATTCCATTTTAGACGTTCTATTTTTTCTATTAACATCTGCCAACTAGCAAAAAAAAGTTAGCCTTTCCGAAGATTCCGATTACGAAATGCAGATGGTTTTATATTTGTCTGCCTTGTTATCATCTATCGAAGAAAATTGAATTGGGTCATCTTGACAGTAGTAGTTCAGACGTGTGTGTATTAAAAAAATAAACTTTAGGTAGTGGTCAAACACTACATCATGATGTACTCGAATTTAAAATATTAATAGGTTCCAATAAAATAAATTTGTTAAAAACTTTATTTTCTGTAGACCAAGATCAATTTTATATGTATAATTTAGCATATTACAGCATTAATTAAAATACTATATTTACAATCAAAAAGTATGTCACAAACATTCTTTTGCCTAATAAAAATAAAGGAAAGTAGTGCATATAATGTAATTTAGAATAATAAATGTAATGCCTTTGGAATATAATGTTGAGAACTGCTGTCATGTTGACAGGTTGACAGCACTTGACAGTATTGAAACAACAACAAAACTAGAAACTAATTATTGATTTTATGTTTCTCGTACAAAAAATATTGTACAAACCTCTTGCGTGATCTGTTATAGAAATAACTATTACAATCGACTTCTAAAAAAATCACTAAAGTCAGTATTCACTAGATGATGCATCTTTGCGAATAATGACTATTATAAACCCTTATATAATAATATACTATTAACAACTGTCTGAAAACTACATACAATGTTGCTTGAATATGTTTTTTTCTATTTCGAAGATTTTAACAAGATTAGAACATCCGTTGTCACTAGTTATCAATTGTTATAAATATGATCATATATTTTTTAGGTAGCATAGAAGATTCCTGAATTTAATTCCCTTACCCTTTATTTGAAGTTGCAGCATTAATTTAAATTTTGACATAATCTATTAGTGACAGCGACATTAAGATTAATAAATAATTTTTAAATTGACTGACAAATATGTTTATCATCTAATATAATTAAATGCTTTCCAACATGAAACTGATATATTGGTATAGTAGCATATTTTATCAAAGTTTATTAATGATCTATTTCCATCTTCAGTATTACGAAATTCGAAACTGCCGAAGACTATTTTAAATCTGAAAAGAAATTCCAAGAACATTGCGATCAGCTTGAGATGTACAATTTATCTTTAATCGAGTTAGAAAAAACAAAAAAGTATAAAGTTTTCCCATCCGCAGAAGAAAAATTACAAGTGTTCTTTCAAAATGAATGGAACAAATTTGAGTCCAGTCCGTCATCAACTTCACTTAACAGTGATGTTTTGAGCAATCCACCATTCGGTTACGAAGATTGTGAATCACAAATTCCAGGGTCCAAACCTATAAATTGGATAAATATTAACGCAGAACAAGAAATTGGAAGACCTGTTGTGGTGTTCGACGCTAGAGATTTAAATCCACATTACAAATTAAAACCATTGTGGATAGATCCAGATTTTGATTTTGAAGCTCCAATAAATTATGTTAACAATTATTTCTTGCATATTGAATTTGATAGTATGGAAGAACTAGCAATATTTCAAGAATGCTTGAAAGAAGAAAAAGCAATTGCACGAGCCAATAGGCGTGCTTGTAAGTTCAATGTGAAGAATATCATATCACAAAGAAAGCCAAGAAAGAATAAACCACCAAGAAAAGAAGATTTACCACCTGCCAATAAAGAAGATGAAATTCCATTCGAAATAGAAATAGTCCAATTCATTGCCCCTGAAGAAAAACCAGATTATGACATCAAACATGGAAATTTATATTCAAAACCATCCAAAACAACAACTTCCACTTTAACTTCCATTCTAGAAGAACCAGAACCTGGAGATGAGAAAGAAGAAGACCAAATTAAAGAATTTATAACTGAACCAGAACTTATTCTTCCGTTACCAATATCCATACCAGAAACAGAACAAGAATCCGAACAAGATCCGGAAACACCCGATTCGATTCCTTCCATTATCAAACCTCTAATCGTCGAACGTTCACCAGTTTCCTTTGCCAAGATTCGTTCTCTTCCTCTTCCTGTAGAACCATTTGTAGAAACATACGCAAGCAAACTCAAAAAGTCCCTCAGAGTACCAGATCTACAAATTGAACGTAATCTCGTAAGAACACCTATCCCAAAAATGATTTTTGTTACAAGTGAACCTTCCTCTTTAGTTAAAACAAATTTGAGGCAAGCGAGAAATAATACAGGACATAAACAACATCCCAGGCGAGTTTTTTGGAGGTCTGATGTAAAGAACAAAAAAGATGTAGATAAAGTTACACCAGAGAAAAATAAATCTTCTAAAGATTTAAAAATTTCTTTAAAAGAAGATCAAATTTCTAATGATATAGAAATAGTACAGATAAAAGAAAGAGAAACATCATTAGAATTTGAAAACAAACAAGAAATTATTTATTTTAAACCATGTGAAACCAGCACTTCAACTATAACAACAATTTCAGAAGAAACAGAACCACCAAGAGAAGAAATAATTGAAGCTATTATTGAAGAAGTCATACCTGACACAGAACTTATTTCTTCATTGACAATTCCAATAGATGAAATAGAACCAGAGCTCCTGCAAGATTCTGAAAATCCCGACGCCCATCCTTCGATCATCGAACCCATACTAGTAGAACGATCCACTTCACCATCACCGTCGGTTGCAGAGGAACCGCTTCCTCCTTTTGAGGTAGGATCTTCCATTGAAACTTATGCGAGTAAACTTAAAAAAGCACTAAAAGCACCAGTTTCTTTAATCATGTTCCAGGGGCCGAGAAATGTAAAATAGTGTCAAAGAAAATTACTTTGATTGTTAATAAATTTTGAACACTGATCGTACAAATTAGTTCAAATACTGATTATTAGTTTTAGCAAATTCTATTTGAATATTATGGTAGTATTGTGTAAAAATTTTGTACAATTTAAATGAGAAAAAAAGCAAGTGTAAGAAATATATCCATTACTATAAATAAATATTTTGATTGTAAATTTTTGTTTATATTTATTTTAGACTTTATTGATTTCATTGTTTTATATCTTACGTTTTACCTCTAGTCTACCAAATATAGGTAACGGTGATTCTCAGAACCGAAATTTGTCGTTCAAATTGTGTTATATAAAAATAATAAACATCATGTTTTGTAATCAACCCTAATAAAAGATAATATTTTGTAATTATTAGCTTATAGTTTTTAAAATACCTAGGACAGTTATCAATGTCATTACCCCCACATATATCAATTGAATTCCGAACTCGGAGAGAGAAGATTTTAAGACATCTAAGGCCTGGTATGATTCATAACATCCGTGGTTTATTCAATAGTTTACCGTTATTAATAAATATTATTTTATAAAATTACCTTGTTAGTATGGGTAGATATGATGTACCAATTGTCTCATGTTATTTTGACAATTCTGTACGGTAAATATGAAGTAACGTACATTGACTTGTTAACCATGTAGGTAAACAATTATAACTTAGTTACTTTTTTCTATGTAAACAAAAGTTAAATATCCTGAAACACGTCATTTTCACCCAATTAAAATACTTCATTTGATGGCCGTAGGTAGTTTTTCAATGAAGAAATTTGATAAAACCACAGCATCATAGTCATGGTTACATTTTGTTTATATCAAAAATTTTATGTTTGAACTGTTGACATTCATGAAATAATCAAGCAAAATGTACTCATAATTCCTACGAGGTAAACTCGGGTCAAAAATGATTCTTAAATCACTCCAGGTTCGCTGTCATGATCTAAATGTCATTTTTGATACTCGTTCGTTTGTTACTTAACAGCAGCTATTCATAAATTTTTCCAATAAATTCATGGCTCTTATTACTTTACTTGTAATAAGTAAGCAATACGAAAATCATTTTCAGTTTTAACTGAATGTTACAAGATTCTTTTATGTTACTTTAGAGAATTGTGAATAAATTAGTTATTTTCAAATAAGAAAAAAAAAATCAGAAGAATTAACAAAATATTGCATTCTTAAAATGGGTAAAATTTATTAGCAAGAACAAACTACATCGTAAGTTCCATGCAACTGTCCCCTAACTATAAAGTTCTTAAGATTAATGACCTTAAAACAGTTGGTCACTTTAACAAAACATTAGAAAACCTGCAGATTGTGTGGTATTGTTAGTGAAAGCTCGCAGGCAGAAGTGTGCTGCTAGTCGTCCGAAGGGACAATGAATAATTGAGGTGAAAGTGAGCGCAGGGACTATTTACTCTCGGCTTGTGCCCTTGTCCCCCGAACTGCAGTCTGCAACGACCCCACAATGTTTAGATACTGCGTCATCGCCCAGGGAGTAAGGGAATTATTTGACTATAAAACCATTTCGAAACAATCAAGCAAAACGCTAATTGCTTTAGGAACAGCTAAGTTATGTACAGAGTATAAACGGTGTTAAAAAGAGGTCATGGATTTTAGGAGCGTACCTTATAGGAAACAGTGAAACATTAAGATTTAATATCTTCTCATGTATACTTTGTCTCTAAGAAACGAGAAGAATCGTCAAAAATAGTTTAAATTCACAAAGAAACCTGAATTTATATCGTAAATTGACTCGTTCATATCTACAATATTATGAAGTAAAATAGCTGAGATCTACGTCTAATTTAAATCCAAATTTAGTTAATTTGAATCATAGTTTCATAGTAATATAATAATAATTAGATTAATTCTTAATTTTGTAATAAATATTATTTGGTTATCGAGTAGTTCTTTAATCTGGATTTTCATGTTCCATAATAGCATAATAATAACAAATAAATCTAATAATTAGGTAAAATCGACTTTATGCCCAAAGCCAAAATTTTAGGCCAATTCTGAACAAATCTGTAAAATTTACAGATCTGTAAATTTGTAAATAATGAAAGTAGCCACTCTTATGTATAATTTTATATTAATCAACAAAAATGTATGTGTTTTTGTCAGTTTTTTACAGATTTACAGATTTGTAAGACTTACAGATTTGTTCAGAATTGGCCTATTAGTCGCAAAGTGTCATCTTTCATCTATGTAGTATACCAATCGTTGTATTTTTACTTCTCGCCACTCAATAAGAGAGATATTGGAATCATGCTAAAAATAGGATACTGAGTTTTCAATATAATAATAATTAGATTAATTCTTAATTTTGTAATAAATATTATTTGGTTATCGAGTAGTTCTTTAATCTGGATTTTCATGTTCCATAATAGCATAATAATAACAAATAAATCTAATAATTAGGTAAAATCGACTTTATGCCCAAAGCCAAAATTTTAGGCCAATTCTGAACAAATCTGTAAAATTTACAGATCTGTAAATTTGTAAATAATGAAAGTAGCCACTCTTATGTATAATTTTATATTAATCAACAAAAATGTATGTGTTTTTGTCAGTTTTTTACAGATTTACAGATTTGTAAGACTTACAGATTTGTTCAGAATTGGCCTATTAGTCGCAAAGTGTCATCTTTCATCTATGTAGTATACCAATCGTTGTATTTTTACTTCTCGCCACTCAATAAGAGAGATATTGGAATCATGCTAAAAATAGGATACTGAGTTTTCAATGGATAAGAACACGATTTTAATATTTTTACGATGATGCCTGTCCGTGTATGTGGATGGATGAATGGATGTATGAGAGGATGTTGTTGTAACGATTAAATAAAAGAAGTTGAAAATTTGGAGACCACATTCTGACATCTTAAATTAGATCTAGATTTTGGAGTTAATCGTGCAAACGAAGATTTGAAGTGTTTTTCTGAAATATCTGAAATAATTATGAATATGAATTTAATATTTATGTCATTAGCTAAAATCTGTGACACATTTTAATTTTATTTTACATAGAATCATTTGGAAGATTACTTTGCTTACAATTGTAATAATATTTATCTATCTAAATCAAATAAATATAACTACAAAAATTTATTTACTTTTTATTTTTTTTTTCTCTATTATAACTCTTCTATAGTAAAATTAATTCGAATTGCGGAATTCATTCTGTCTTAGAAATATTGCGGGCAATTTTTCTAGTGGAGGAATTAAATATTAAGCACAGAACAATAGCCAAAAGACAGAAGGGGCTAGAAATGACTGCCAGGCGTCGCTTTCTTTTTAATTCCCAACTCTATTTCCACCCTCTTTAACGGTGGTTTTGAATTTTTATCGCTCGGTTAACCTCGCTTTGATTTTAACAATAGATTTATGACTCCTATTTAAATTTTTGTGTGGTTTCTCTGAAGTTAAAAGTGTTTAATTATAATATAATTAATCAATATAATCTTAACTGTCACACGTATCATGTTGCCAAAATGAACGTCGTTTACCATTTATAAACCATTTTTCATAATTTACTAAAATAATTCTTAATAAAGATATAGCTCCACTTTATTAGTTCACACGCGAACTATATATTAAATGACTGATATCAAAATTCCTAGTTACTGATTAGCATATTACATAAAAATATAATTTCCTATGTGTGTAATACAGGCACATATTTTATACATGTTTCTCCATAACTGAAAATAAGAAAAGATAAAGTCTTGCATATTTTTCCGTATTACATTATTACTACATAGAACTCAGACTCAATTATTTTTATTATTTTAAAGAGTCATTTAAATTTGTTACACTCCAGATGTAAATTTTGATGAAGTGCAAAAAACAATATAATTATTTATTTCGTGTTTAGCGTGATTACACTATACAGATGACAGAGTTGACAATTTCACCAAATAGAATAATATTGAATTCTAGAAAAGATTTCGATTCTCAAAAGAAACAGTATTATATCCTTTACCATTTATTGAAAATGAAACAAGTCATCGTCATCTTACCGACAAATTAACAATTTTACAAATACATATGTGGATTCTTGTGACAGAATTATTATTTTCCACAGAAATCTTACAATCTGAATTTATACCAATCCTTCAAACGTCAAAATTAAAATATTTTTAGTGTTTCATTTCTCTTCAACACATTATTTATTCAGTATGTTTATCTCACTCTTCCTAAATAAGCTTTTGTCAACTTGAGTTTATATAATAGGTAGCTATTAACATAAACATGAATAAAATCGTATTAATATCGCAACATAAAATATTTAGCTTAAAAATAACTTCTTCTAATAGTTATCAGGTACTTTATAATGAGGTGGATATCTCAGACCTAACTATAATATACAATACAAGTTATAATATATAACGAATTTTAATGGAAAATTACTTCATAGTACCAGCCAAATAACTCCTTAAAATTACTAATTAAAAATAAAAGCATGAAACAACAATGCATTAAATTTGAATTTTAGTAAAAAAGCAAATAAATTGGTCGGGTTATAAGATTTGAGAACATTTTAGTAAAATATATTCGCATAAATTTGGTTGCAAGCAGCCGTAGCATATTTACATATTTCGTTGCAGAATGCTGGGTATAAAAAGCGAATCTGGAATCTCGAACAGTTTGTAGTGGCGGTGCGCGCTTGTAAGCAAGCGGGTCATTAATCTTCGCAACTAGCGAAAAGGAATTGTCATCATGCGTGTTGCGGAGTGCTGCAGGGTCGCATGCTAGGGGCGCCGGAGCCCCACTCATCGCAAGCAACGAGCCATGAGGTGTGATTGTTTTTGGATTCAAGGCAGATTGTTTTATTGCCAACATAAATAAATTTAGCTATGTGTTTCATTTGCTTTCTTTATTACGTTTGAGACTGTAAAATTAAGTGTTTTCATTGAAGGAAAAATAAGTTAGTGTATTGAATCGTGTTTATTTAATAAAAGTCAACTGATAAATTTATTTAAAAAATAATAACTTAATACAATAGTTATATTTTTGATTAATTTTGATGGACATAGTTTTTCAGGGCAAAAAATTGATAAAACTAATAAGATTTTATTTTAGGTTTGAGCTGCTGTCATTCCTAAAGTAGTCAAGTAAAAATAATTCGAGCTACGAATTTATTCGTTAATATCTACATTTATTTGTAGAAAAGTAACTGTAAGCTCAAGATGTTTTTTTATCTTACTTCATATATTGCATTGTAACAATTTTCAACCATTCAAACATATTTAAAATATATGTAACATTAGTACAATATATAGTTGATTTTATAAAAATTAACAACGATATTTTAAACCATGTTAATCCATAGACGATTTAATTATTGTAACATTTAATATATAAAACAAGGGAATTTAACCCACTTAACAAATTCAACATTGTTACAATCGCTAAGGATGGACCCACTCCGTGGTCCGAAACGTTCAATGTAATAATATATGATTAAACAATTGGAACTTAAAAGCCTAAATTTGTTCTTCCATTAAAATGTTCTTATAATTCCTGCGAATTAACGACAACTCTGATCAAAAATGATATCTGTCGCAATTTAAATGACATTTTTGAAATTCGTTTACTTGTTACTAAGCAACAACTATGTCTTAAAAAATAAGAAAATCAAAAAAACTTTACATTTTCTAGGCCTAAGTAAATAGCAATGCGCTGATTCCAAATTTTTAAACCGATTTGAATTATCTCTTACCGTTCTCGATATTCGTATACAAAGTTGAGTTTTGGCAATATCTAAACAAAACATTTTTTTTTATTTATAATTCTTTAAACTTTAGGTTTACGACTTCGACAACTTCATCAATCGATTCTACGGACAAAATTACATAAGCATACCAATTTTTAGATGTATATAAAGGTTATAATAATTATTTACATCAAAAGTAAGATCTAGTTATATGTATATAACAATTTTACTTTTTATTATCACAAAGTAACTTTTTAAAATAACCCATAAAACTAAAAAAAATATTGAGTAAGTTTCAATACCATGCAATATGTAAAATCGCAACTACCGAAGACGTTAATGATATGTAATTGTATACCTTTAAATAGTTAGTGTAGATGTAGAGCAATCTTAAACAGTCACCTAAATCAGAAACTGTATTCTTTTGTAGAAGTTTTAAGTTGGAGAAGGATAATTAATGGAGCTATAAACAAGGCAATGAATCGGCTTGTAATGAATAGAAACTAGCAGGTGATTGTTTACAAAGCAGCGTTTAGAGCATTTGTAACAATAAGGCGTCTGTAGGCACGACGCTCAGCTATCTATGATTAAGAGCGCAGGAAGAAAGATAAATGGAAGCATCTCGACGCTAATTAACCGCTGAGCCGAGGGATCCCGACAACTTTATCCCGAGGGAAGTGCTCGGGATAGGGATACGGGGGAACAGCGCAAGAATCTTTCACTGTATTTCATTACTACGTTACGTAAGACGCACAACTAGCGTTAATACTATTACATGTGGGATCTATTCATTACTAAGTACAATCAAATATTTTTTTTTCTCTATAAAAATAAGTCATTTGTTGAATCGATTTAATGGGATAAATTTACGAGTAACTATTATGGTCACTTTGCCAACAATACGAATTAAGTGGTTTCCCAACTTATGTATTACAAGTTCGTATCCATTGTATATTAGAGGATATAAAAATTTAAATTATTGAAAACCATCGCCTGCATCAGTAAAATGCAAGTGACGCTTGTAGCGAAGTAGCAATATTATGCTACATTTATGACGTATGTATAATTCTGAAAATGCAAATAACAGAAGTTTACAAAGAAAAATTAAATAAATATGGTATAAGTTCTTAATAATAACATAATAAGGATCTAGTAATCGAAGTTTAATTAACCATTCCAGAATATTAAATCTTGTTATTAAAAGATAAATAGTAATTTCATTTACATTTGATTACCTACTAGTACGAAGAATATCTTATTTCTTATTCTTAGTAATTAAATTAGTTGTTGACTGTTTACTTTTTTTTGGAAAGAACAGTGGTAGTTTTGATCAGAACAAAAGTTTACTATACAATTAAGCAGCATTATTCGGACTTATAATTAAAGTAATTTACATGTTCTAGGTACTCTTCAAGAAAAAATAAATATTAAAGAGGATAGATAGAATATATGAACAAATATGATGTTACTTACAACACATTTTACATAAATTTGTGAAAAATGGGAATATATCAAATGAGACAAAATAACCATATTATAAATATAATTAACCGTTTATGCTCATAAGAGCACGATTTATCAGACAAATTTGTTAAATGTTTCGAGTTTCCTATGTCTAATTGGATGTGTTACCGCATAACGGCTCGGTATGTGCTGACCTTGCAGAGACTGTAGGTTGAGAACCTGCATCACTAAAATGCAAGTAAAACCTGTCATGAAACAAGTACCTTAGGTACTTGATCCCTTATTCCACGTAGGAATGTTGTGCCATAGATGGATGGAATAGCCTTATTTCTTAAATAGTTTGAATTCTACTGTAAAAAACTATCAGGTGGTTTATGATTATGATTTTCTTCCTTACCTTGAGGATAAGGTTATAAGCGTTTATTTTATGCATTAGATTATGATAAATTGAATATAATCTAAAGCAACACCTACACTCTGCATGCATTAGATCCTCGTTGAAGTAGGAACCGTGGAGCAATACCAGCACACCTACATCGCTATGCCTTGAGCTAACATCTAACAATTGCGCCACGATCAATCAGTCCTTGCGCGCGGTGTAATCTCCAGTCCAGCATTGCACGTCGAGGATCGTGGTGTGATTACCGGCTTCGCGGACGCTGCAAATTACAAGCGGCCCGGCCGGCCGAGGAAATGCATTTGTCCCGCCGATCCGGGATACTTATTAGCGCCTGACGTTCGATTTGTCTTGTCCTACACCGGGGCGGGGTTGCCCAAGTGCTGATGTTAGGATACACCAGCTTCTAACACTTGTTATGCGATTGTAGGGTCTTAAACAGGGTACAACTGCAGGTAGGTTTCAATGTGAACTGAGTTGTATTGTGCAGTATGGTACACTGGCAATACTCAGATTTGTCGACTCGACCAATTGTTATATTTAAATATTTATATAGGGGGAATACGAAAAATCTTGATATATGGATAATATTAATTGATAATAATATAACTCCCAATATTTTAGTACAATTTCATTATTATTAATCATACATTCACAAACATGGGTATACAATTTAAGTGTATATTATAAACAGATGTTAATTTTAGGTTATAGGTACATTATTGCTAATCTCGAAAACTACTTATAAGAGCTACGAAGTCGGTTAAATTAGTAAACAATTTCAATTTTACAAGTAAAATGTACACCTGTATGCTTAATCATAATGTACAGTAGCAGCATTTTTTTCTATGAATATTGTTAAGACAGGAAATGATGTTGTATGGAATGTGCTTCTTGCTTCTTTAACAGCGGTCATTATACAGGAAATTATTTGAATTCTTTTTATAAATTGCCTGTTTGCTTGTAGCCGATTTGTCGGTATGTCTAGTACACTTTAGTTTCAGACTGACGTCTCTATGTTTTGTATATGGGACTGCAATAACATGTAGTTTTGCACCTCCCTTTTTTATTGCAATCGACAGTGCTAGAAAAGCACGTTGTTTTTTTTTTAATTTTTCGCATAACTCAAACGATTAAGCGTACAACATCTAGTTATGCACTTACATATTTTGTTCCAATCGACCTTTCGAAAGGGCACTTTATTTCTAGTAGAAACTTAATAATAATTTAATTGACTTTTAATTTTTTAGGAATTTTATTTGAAATTGAGTATATGATCCTTTGTAAGATTGACAATATTGTCAACTGTGAGAATATATATCATGAAAAACGTGTAGGAAATAAATAAAAAGTATATATATCTTTCTTTGTAGTTTTTGAGCGATTAAAATAATTTTTTCTTCAACATGAAAAATGGCAATTTTTTGATAATTATATAAAGCTTGAAATTTGCGTATTTCTTACAATCGTGAGTTAAAGAGTGGATAATAATTTCTCATAGTATTTGCCAAAACTGCGCGTGCACAATATGGGAAATATCATTTTTCATAATAATTGCCATATTGTTTTTTATGTCAAATAGCAACCGTACATGTATTATTGTTCTGTAACGTTTAGCAGTGTGGTCATAGAAAAAGTATAGTGTGCCACTTATGCAGAATCACGTATTTCCCACCTTGTGTGATTCCTGCACGAAGTCTTTCCCACCTCGTGGAAAATAGACAACTTTCTGCATTTGTTGCACAATGTACTATTGTATAGTGCAATAAGGAATAGCGATACACATTTAATAAAATTTTATATTTCGAAGGGAAGTTTGAAGATATGAAATTTATGGAAACTGAAAAAGAATAGCTGTAGAATAATCTCACTTTCGAGTGAAAGAAGTATAAATGAAGTGCAGCAAAAATGTGTATAATTTTGCGTACAAGGAAGCTATATGGTTTCCACATCAGATTTTTTTTAAGTTTGCCACGATTTTTAAGTCTCTCTGTTATTTCTATGGTACCGTTAGGCGTTTGTGCATACATGGAATGAAATGCTTAGCGCACTAAACAGCGTCCCCATCTCCAACAAGTTGCACCTCGTGGCGCCACGACGCAAAGAACAAGGCAATCCATCACCAGGGCCGGGCTGGTGACGTCTCGCAAGCCCACTCTCTAACCGCTGACATGTCGCTGATTGCCTCTTATTGGGTAGTTAAGACGGAGCGACTGATACTGTTGTGATATGTACACAGCAGCTAACGACATGACCTCCAACGCAAGCCGAACCACAACCAGATAATTGGATTCCCAAGTTTCACAATCATGCGTGCGGGTGTCTACTTGTTCCTAGTTCACCAAACTACTTTACGTAACAAGGAACACAAATGTGTCAAATGCAAAATTATTATCACAAATGAAAAATTATTGTCTTATGTAAATTATATGTGACCAAATTTTGATTTTTACATATAGGTATGTTAATCAACACAATAATAAAATATCTGTATTTTTTAAATCGGTTTATTATTTGTAGTTTATGAGAAAATAATTATTAAAAATTTGGGGAAGGAGTGTTGTGAGGTCAGCTTGATAGAATCACGAAAGAAAAGAGATAGACTAGGAGACTACCTTTTCCACGATTCTACCATGATGACATGATGACGTCACATATCCCTTCTCAAACCATTAATACCTAAATTCATAAAAAAGTTTTGCTACTAACCCGAATTAGTTAAACCCCTTGTTAACATCCTGAAATGTTAAATTAACTCCAGACTTAATTCAATTTTTTTTTCAAATCATTTCTTAATTATGAAATAACAAAAAAACTTGAAAGAGACGAATAATTCAATTACTTCAATTGGTTAATTTTTATTGAAATTTAATAACTTTTGACGTTGACGATAATGAACAGCACCTTAATGCAATATAAATGAAAGAAAAGATAACAATGACATTTTTATCAATGTTATTTTTACTTCCTTATACAAAGCAAAGGAAGTATTGTAGTTGCGAAAAAATCGGTTTTCAAGGTCCACATCTAGTTGTGCACATCCCTTTTTTATTGCAATCGACAGTACTAAAAGGGCACTTTGCTCAATTTTTTGTAATGCAAGATGGATGATGTGGATAAACAACGTAGTTCGTCCTGTCCAATTGGATGGGTTATCGTCATTATTGTACCTTGGCTCGATGTGTACTAACCACTAACCAGTACTAACCACGCAGAGATTAACGAGGGACAACTTGCATCACTAAAATGCAATTACCGCTTGCAACGAAGTAAGTATATTGATATTTAAGGCTTTATTCCTACTGGGAATGTCGTGTCATAGAATGAATTAATTTTATAGAAAATAAAAAAGACAGTTCGTTTCTAGTTATATGTATAATATTGAAATACTTAAATATATAAGTTAGGGGCTTTTGTTGTGGATCATATATCAGAAATGCGGCGCATGTTTGTAAAAGAAGAGCAAGAAGAAATGTGATTGTGTTTGTGTTTTTGTGAGATTTGTGTTAGCTTTATCTGGTCGCGGGCGCGTCGCGAGTAAAGCCCGGCACGGCTTTGCCTCGATCCGCGTAGAATGGCGGGATTGCCCGGCCAGGATTCCCGTCCGATTCAATCAAGATATGAAGAATGGGATACGCCAGTGATCAACAACGTCCGTCCAACAATAAAACACCATTACATGCATTCCATTTTCCTACTACCACAACAAAACAAACATTAAACATATATAATTAAAAGTTTCATCTAAATTCATTCTAGTTGTATTACATTTATACCGTTGAATTTGTCGGTCTGTGATGTCGTGGTTCTCCCTCAGAACGTGGGTTTGCTCGGGCGCCAATCAGCGGTTCCTGAGAAAGAGAAATGGTGTGCCACGGGAGCTCTAGGTCGGTGGGCCAGGGGGTAACACTAAAATCCAAAATTACTAAACAAATCTTTATTTAGATCCTTTGAATTCCAACAACGTTAACACTGGGAAGTCACTGTTACTGTCGCGGTCTGAATCTAATAAAGTCTGGAGGGGAGTACAGCCAAACCGGATACTAGCTTGAGGCTGTACTATAGGAGCGGGTCGCTGTCTGTGTCAGGAAGACGAATACTACCAAACTGGACGCCAGCTTCAGGTGGTATCGTCTGGGTGGTCTACGGTCGGAGTCAGGAAGACGAGTATCACTAAACTGGACGCCAGCTTAAAGTTCTACATGTCAGGATTCAACGGTCGGGACGGTAAAATTTTTTACTTACAAAAGGTCGATCTGTGGAACGGTTTATTAAAATACTGTGATTTAATTGGATGACAAATTTTGAATGCAATAGTTATATGTACACGACTGATTGTTGCGACGAAAATCAAACGAGTCCGCAGGACGAGTGACAAATTTCCAAAACAAGAAGCAGGAGTAAGTTGGGCAAAAATTACAAATAAAATACACAATGAAGCTCAAATTGCCAACGGGAAATTCACCTTCATAAATGATGTAATGACATAAATGACATATTTTTTTTTTAATATTTGAACATAACTGTTACCGCGATTACACTACTTTTTCTATTTCATTTTTCTCATTGGTTAGACGCAGATAGCATATGTACCCCTCTGTAATACTTACGATAATAAGATAGCGAATAAAAGTCTCATTTATTCTATGTTTATAGGACAAAGATGCAAGATAAAATAATTTAATAATTCTTGTAATGAAAGGTAAATAATAAATATATTCTCCAATAATATTATAGAATAATATGTATGTTATTTTAAGTAATGCTACAATAAACTGCAAAAATACAGTACTATTAAAATATAGATTAGGTTAGATTTGACATAAGAGTCTGTAAAGTTGTACTTTAACTACTATTTTGGCTAATTTCGCGGAGTGATATTTTGTAGTTTAGTATCGATTTCGAAAAAATTTATATTTATTTATTATAAATAATGTTATACTTGAACTATCAATTTGTTTTTATATAGATTCAATGCAATTATATTATTACTAAGATTAATGTTTGTATTTCTTGGAAATGCACGTATTATTGATTATGCAAGAACTGTTGAAATATTGAATAGCCTTATAAATATATAATACTTATATTTTTATACATATAAAATACAGAATAATTTTTCTTTCATCCATTTAATTTTCTTTTGTTTATAAATAAATAATAATATAGAATTATGTCCCCTCCTCGCTAGGGACATGAAACAAAAGAAACTAAATTCCAGTGTATAAAAACTTGCCCGACTCTATTATTTCGATAACAGTAAACCTAACCAGACAATCATTTTCATATGAATTTTTAATCCACACTCGTAACTTGCCGCACATAATTTAATAAATTTCCTGCCTTACAGACAAATACCTCAGTAATTTACTGCAATTATCAAGAATTTTAAATAACTTGTTTCTAACAAGGAACGCTTCAGTATAATTCGATTCGCAAATTGATTCTAAATACCATAGAAGACGAATAAACAAGAAAATGAAGATTTAATTGCAAAATTATTTTAATAAATTCATCTTGAGTTATACGCAGTCGTAAGGTTTTTATTTTGTCGATTATAACAACGTTTCGATCATACTGTGATCTTCTTCAGAGTAAAATAGTTGTCAGTTTTAAAAAAGATTGTTTCAGTTCTGTCAGGTAAATAATTTTTAATCTGTTTATTTATTTATCTTTTTAAAAATAATTTTATTCATCTATTGTTCTTTGTGTTTTTTGTATAACTGTTGACACGATTTTCCTGAAGAAGATCATAGTATGATCGAAATGTTGGTTTCATCGACAAAATAAAAATCTTAAGACTGCGTCCCAATTTTTATTTCTTCACTACAACTATTATATTAACAATAATATGATATAACATAAATTTATGTACCTGCAACATAATTCGAGTAGTGGAGTAGTTACTAGTAATGAAGGATTGAATCAAATTTATTCTATTTTTGCAATAAATGTGTAAAGTTCCCACTTTTAAAATGAAATATTTATTTTAAAATGAATCCCTAGAATAATATTTTTTTGTCACTTTTTTTTCAAATTAAAAGTCGAGAGAGCTAACATGAAAATAAAAATATCTTACGAATTTAAAAAAAATGACCGTAATCATGCAATAGTGTAATACAAAGATTTATTAAAATATTAGTAAAATACCAAAGCGATGAAAGAAATGAATGCGAATTCAACGGTTGTGTCTAACATTGGCGGTATAATTCCAATTCGCAAATTGATTCACGATGCTAAATAACAGCCAGGACCAAAGCGGGAAAAAGCAAAATTGTTATTTAATTGAAAAGGTCTCATTCATATTCAGGCGATGTAAAAAATGCAGCTTGCCGGCGATTTTAGCGTTTTATTTTTGACGCGCTCGGCGTACGTGAATGGCAATCATTGACGAATCCGTCGCGGTTTGCATTCTCCAAGGCTCCCGGACGTGTAGGCAGCATATGGGATATCCGATACCCCAACAACACCGCAAAACGAGCCATTCGCAAAAACTGCTTTTTGTTTATTTTAAAATGGACGCTTTTTACATCACGCACGGAATTTTTACACATCATTACGATATTACTGTGAATTTGATTTTTAGGGAAAATGTAAAATGGCGTAAAATATGTACATGAAATTTATCATTATCACGTATTTTTAACTATTGAAATCATCATCTGTCAAAACATTCATAGGTACAACAAGGCTGCTCATCTAATTCATTTATAATAATAGGAGGCAGGTAAATAATTAATAGAAAAATAGAAATAATACATATACGATATAATATACAAAGAATACAATTTATTATATAAGTTATATTTTGTAAAAGTACCTTCCTTTACGACTAGCGAGTAAACAGAAATTGTGCTAGCTTGGTCAATCAATTTTAAAAAATAACACTTTGTATTTTGTCAAAATTAGACAAATATATTTTATTCAATCAAGAGATCAATCAATTGTTTTGGAAAGCAGTAGTGAGTCTGAGAACGGCAATCTTGATATCAATAAGCCATCACATCCAAACGGATCATTAGAAGAAAATACCTACCTGCACAATTAGAAAGAGTACCACCAACATTCCACCAACATCAATTCCGAAAAAGTACTTAAATATGTCTTTTCAAAGTGGTTCAAAAAGTTTTCAAGACTGTAGATTAATTTAAAAAATTATATTTTCGAAATACAAATATATTTTTCAGTTCCGGCTGAATAAGTCATTGTAAAATAGAAAAAAAGACGCTGCCGAAGAATTATCTGTTCTTATTCAAAGTGTAAACACAGATTACTGTAATCTTGAAACAATCTAGAGTCTTGATAACTAGACAAGACTTTTTAATCTAGAATTAGACTTAGTTAAGTTTTGTCTTGTCTAGACGGCAACACTAGATAAACTAGTGGCGAGACGAGACGAGACGAAACATTTGTCTAGTCTGGCGACAAAACTAGTTACTGGAAATGCACATTCTAATAATTAAAAATATATTCTGTTACTCTTATATTATGTACACATTTGCATAAAAATAATATAGAGAAAAGTGAAAACAACTACAAAACACCAAATTATATCTACTGGGTTAAAATGTATTAAACACTCAATGGAAAAATTTAAGAGATGTTCAACAACGTGAAGATTTAGTTACTACATTATAAATCATTGTAAATAATTAAATTTTGTTTATATTAATAAAATAAATAAATAATAAACTAAACTTTGTTTATGTTTATTATTTATTTCCCTAAGTTTACTGATTGTGTGTTGTTATGGTTGCTTTCATGGAAAGAGTATATTGATGATATAAACCGTATACATATTCATAATTCATATTAGTCGCTAAAAGCTTGGAATGGGTTGACATATAGCCGCGTGCATATGTAGAGCAGCGATTTCCAAGTGTCGCTGCAGTCGCGAGTCGCTAACAAAGTCGTCAACAATAGACGCGGGGCGCCTGAAGGGAAATATCTCAGTCACTCACTCGGGGGGCGCTGGTGTTTGTCATGTTACATGCAAAGACGATGCTTTTATCATTTTTATAAAGACTATTTTTCTTGGGGTTTTTGTCGCCACCCGCCAGCTCCTTTAACACGGGCGCTTCCTGCGACGAGACATCGCTCTTCTTCTCCGCTTCTCTTTCTTGCGCACGCTTTTTAGCAGCCTGTCTCGCTTTGTCTTCTTCCGCGCTTCCATCCTGCTTCTTTTGGATGTCTAGCTGCCTGTAGATGCGGTTGTTTTCATTGTGAGGTCGCCGTATGTAATACAGGGACGGTTTGCACACAACAATATATATTTTATTACGTCAAACTTTCTACACATTTATTTACCTTTATTAAAGATTATTTATAATAGTATGATACATATACATATGAATGTACAGACCAGCAAATACTAGTTGGTTACTCTTTTGCAGTAGTTCTTTAATCGGCAGAAACACTTACTAGGAGGCTCAAAGCAAAGGATGAGAGATGCAACGAATATGTCTCATGATCTTCCTATGCCCATTCGTAGATATGTTCGTGTCCGCCTCATAAATATCAATCATACGATTTTTTTAATACCGACTTATAAATGTGAAGTACAGGGGTGTGGAATAAGACCAACTTGATATACGTTTCGTTTGATTCCAAAGATATGGCAATGATCTTATACTTATCTAGATACCAATATGCAATATACGTCCTACATAACTTAGTGTTTCTAACATGTGAAACATGTTTTTTTGTGCCATGTATTTCAACCTAACCTAGCAGTTTTGTTAATGCTCTTCGGAATTTTATAACGTGTTTTGACTGAATTATGTAAAACATCACAAGTGAATGATTCACTGCTTTCATTTTACAGGTAAATTATAAAATATATTATAGAATATGTTTATTTCCTGGAAAAGATTTCGTACGTGTTTTTCTAAGATGTCACAGGGCTCCATATTAGGTACAGGCCTTTGGAATAAATATTATATTGTTGTGTACCCCTGACCACATGTCATTCACAGACGACGTCGCTGTCAATGCTAAATTTATTATAATGACAGAAATTTAAATTATGCGCATTTTTTGAGGTTATCTCAAAAAGCGATTTCAAGAGAGAAAACACTATAGATAGATGTACACCTCTAACAAAGACAGCATATTAGAGACTGTAAATTGTGCTATATTTTTTCGAAGTTATTTAGAAAAATGATAGCAAGTGAGATAACACATTGGTATTTCTATACTTCAGACAAAGACAATACTTTAAATTATGTCGTTGCTATGATGACAATATAAATTTTTATAGTGTTGGTATCTAGATAAGTACAAAATCACTGGGATATGACATTTGAAATACGATTCATTTTTTTTTATTTTGATAAATGTGTACCAATAAATACACAATATTTAAATAACCATACATAATCATCAACATCATCAAAAATATTTGATGTCGAAAGAATATTTTTTCGTTCAATAATTAGATTAGAACATTTTATTTAAACAATGTACACGTAGAGTATAAAGCTTCCAAACACAGAACGTTGGTATTAGAAATTATCTTCCACTTTAAATAACACATTTCATACAAGATAATAAATGATTGGTGGTGATATAGCTGCCCTAGATTCGGTTCTGTTCGGAAATCAGTCCCATGTCTGGAGGCCCGCATGAAAACATCACAGGCCGAGCGCTTGAAAAATGATCCATCGCACGTCAACTCAACCAGAGTTTTTACGCCGAGACTGCCTGGCCGTCTGTCTACTCCGCTCTCCTACGTCTGCACTCACCTGTAAACAATCACACCAGAATCAATTATTAACATATAATGAATACAATGAAACAAGTAATACAAGTATTGATCGGGAGACCATCACGCGATTTGTTTCTTGTTTTTTAATGTAAATAATTTATACATTGATATCTAGATGTAGATAAAAATTTCATCGTTTTATTTACTACAATGAAAATTGCGGGTTTAGCATTTAACATACATGGCATTATAAATTACCTACTCTAAATGTACATTGAAAATAACCAGTTGAAATAAATAAATATGTTTATTTACAACTGTTAAGTAATATACCTAAAATTCAATTTTTCTCAATTAATGACCATCGTTACTGTTGCTAATTGAATAATCTTGACAGTAAAACTTAAATCTTACCTGTCGAAAGAATAAAACCAAATTATTTTTAAGTAAGTTTTTCTGTTCAAAAAATAGTTACACAGGTTTTCTCCTTTTGATACTTTAGTTCAAACTAGAAATAAATGCCTTGCGTGAGCTATGAAACAGTGACGCGAACAATTGTTATTTATCTGTCAAAGTGTGATGACATATATCAGTTGTGAATAAAGTACAGTATTCTATTTGCATGCTTTCGCTCGTGTTGGCAAAATTTATTCTCATGAGTAATAACACACATTACATGCTTGTTGAATAATATACTATTACACATCTATTACCTTTAACGAAAAAAAAACAGTTAAACCGAAAATGTTGTAAATTATTATGTACCACATACTATCTTATAAAAAATTTGAATTTCTTATAACAATTTCTATTTTACAATATCACTACAAGAAAGGTTTGAGATAATTATTATTTATTATTTTTATACAGAATAAAAAATACTCAAAATTATGAATATGCATTTGTGATAAGTATACGAAAGTATAAGAAAGTCCTTACTTTAGAAACTAAATGAAATAAAACAAAGTACAACTAGGGAAACCACATTCATTTACAACTTTCAAAAACTACAACAATTAAACAAAAGTTGGCAAGTAAAAACAATCTAAAACTTCAACACGCTCTTCGTATTTTTCCAAGCAAATAATCAAAGAGTTTGTAAAACAAATTTTCCATAACGATGAAGTTAGTGGAACAAAAAACGTTTTCACGCATCTGAAGGAAAGGAAAGGAAATTAAAAGTGAATAAAGAATAAATGAGGAACTATTAATTCTTTCATTAGGTGATCCCGTCAGAGTGCAGCGGAGTTTGACAGCCGTAACAGAACCAATTTACACACAAGAAATGAGTTCAAGCCGCCAAGATAAGCCAGTGCCTCTGGTCTTATTAATGACTTTTATATGTTATGCTGCACATGACTCACTTCGTTCATTACAAGTCCCGCAAGATTAATCAGCCGTACGGATTTCATAAATATCAAATTTTAATAACAGACAATAAGAAAGAAAATATACTGTTCAATCAAAATCATGTCAGATTAATGGTCAACCTAGTGATGTGATACTTTTCCTCTGATTTTGATGAATTTTGGCAAAAAAAATCCTACTAACCTAGACAAATTTGGGAAAAGTAATAACAACCCTTAACTTATTATTTCCTTGTACAAAATAAAGGATATATATTTAAGTTGGCATTTTTACGATTTTGAGTTCCGTAATACTAGTCAATAAGGAATAATGATAAACCTTTTAATAAAATTTTTAAAAGATGATACATTTCGAAGTAAAGTTTGACGGTATGAAACGAATGATAGTTGAAGAATGATTTCAAGTGAAACAATTTTAATAAAGTTCAACAAAAAAATGTGAATTATTTAGTGTACAAGGCAGTTTTGCTGTGTCCACATCAGATTTTTTATTAAAAGAAATAGATTTTTTTTTATAGATTAAAAATTATATGAAATATATTATTTTATGATATATGAAGATTAAGATTTCAGTGTCTCATTTACACGAACCTAGAATAATTTTGTTAAAGTTAAAACCACCATTTTTTTTGTCTTGTCAATGGTGTATTAATAGTCATAAATAAGTGCAAAAAAATTCGAGAAAAATAAGATAATAATATTAAAATTGCTTCATGAGTACTTATATTTTAAGTTCTCCTGCTTTATAGTAACAAACACTCTTCGTATTTCATATTTAATAAATCAATAAAAAAATTCTGCACGATACTCATTTGTTCTTATCTGTACAGAAACTAATGTGGCACGTAAGTTTATTTTTAAAATTGTTCCAATATCGTAACAATATTAAACTTATAATACTGTAGAATCCATTAGAAAATATACTTTAGTGCGCTGATAAAAGTCCAACAAAAAGCAATTTTATTTCACAAGCATATTACGAAAAGTGCAGTATAATGGAAAAGCATGTCCTGAAATTTTATTAAAAAATATATCCATAATAAAATACACAAAAAGGGTGAAATTTGCATGGAAATAACATAATTCCTGCGGGCGAACACGTTGCATACATTACTGCAGTTTTTCCGCGGAAAATGGAAAATGACCGCGTCTGCATCGAGATGATTTGAGTAATTAGCCCGAGTTGCATCCGTGAGCTATCTCACCTGTCACGAGATCGCGGCTGATCCATCAGCGATTGTTTGCCAATCCAGCCCCTCTGATCAAACGTCAGTTACAACCAAATCACGACTAATTGAAAATATAGACAGTGCAATCCATTAACGCTTACTTTTGTACTTTTGTTTGGACGGGTAATCACCCAATCTGAACTTAACTTCTGATTTGTATGATAATTTGTTAATCTACTATGGAAATTGTTAATACCATTTCCATTGTAAAATTTATTTAAAGGGTTGACCACGCATTACTACTTCAACTTGAAGTAAATATTACACAATTTTTAGCTCAGTTGTAAAAAAATTGGAAGCTGTTTTAAAAATCTGATATTATAAAATCACAAAACGTCTTTCATCTTGTTTTGTTCATTTAATCTCCGAATATCTTAATTCTTAAACAAAGTGTCTCATTTCAGAGAACTATCTTAGAAATCTATATATAAAAAAACAAATCATTAGATAATTTACGTCTATTTTTATAATCTTAAATATCGAATATCGAGAAAATTGTGTAATATAGATAAAGTGGAGTACGCAAAAATATATTTAAGGGTACAGCTTTGAGTAAAAATACACACTTATTATTATTAAAATGATATAAGTATTTCAGTATACAGGTGTCCCAAATAACTTGTCAAGCATGGGGATCACGAAAAGGTTGAGAGATACGAGGTCGATTAAATTAGACCAAAATTGCCGCATTAAGGGTCCATTTTAGCGATGTCTTTGTTTTCCTGAAAAAAATAGATAGGTTGGTAGATATGAATATAATTTTTACTCACAACTTCCAACATTAAAATATTAAGTATAACATGCGAAGATTATTCCATCTGAATTGAAAAAGTGATTGTTTTTTTTTTGAAATTTCACCATATTTACGACTTATGTTTCCATTTATTTATTTGTTTATTATTTTGCTCCTGAGTGTAGAGTATCATTTTCACGATAATTCTGCAGCTTTAATTAAATATTAGGTCGCTAGCTTTGCATTGCCATTTCTTCTTCCTTTTTACATATTAAAATTTTTGTATTATGTTCTTCCAATCTTTTTTATTTTTTACTTTTATTTTGATATCATTTCATGTTTATTTCGCTACGTTCTTAGTGCATCTGTCTTTTCCATGTTTTTGTTGAACATCCCTTTCTTCTTTTTCCTTTTATTATGTGGTCTAATGCTTATTTTGATATTTCCCCCTTGTCGTTTCTTAATATGTGTCCTATCTATATCTTCATTTACTTTTTTTAATGATAATTTCTATAAGTATTTGTTTACATTTTAACCATAATTCTTCATTTGACATATTGTTGAGACTGTATATTCCTAACATTTTTCGCACAAATTCTGAATTTTGTTTTCGGTGACTATTGTGATTCTTTTCAAATTATGTTGTTTTTATTAAATACATATTGTGCTTTGACTTTTTTCAATTTAATATCGTCCTCGGTTCCTTTTGTATTGCTTATTGAACCCGAGTAGCAAAATTGGTCTTTGTTGCTATGGAATTAGCTTATACTTATGTGAATGGTGTTACGAAAAATATTTAAAACCAAGCAACACTTGATGCACTAATGGATTGAAAAAATATAATTTTCAGTGAGTATGTTGGTAAAATTTAATGTTTTCCACAAGCTCGCATCCCCTTTAGTGTGGCAGCACGGTATATCCGAAGTACAGCAACTCGGCTCAACTTTCGCGAAGTACTTAAAACTCTTTCGTCCTCGGCGTGACAGCCTGTCTGCTGTCGCTCAAATCAATGCTCTACTCTGTTGCTCCAACTTCAGCTTCAGCCTCGCTGAAAAACCTCCCCACGGCTTCAGCCCATCTTTCAGCCAAGTCATGACAACTGTAATGTGTTTCATTAACTTAATTAAAGCTAAATACACGTGTGACGGCTATTATCCCGACATTGACAGATCATAATTATAGAGGAAACATACAAAATTGCATAACAAAATGTACGACGTATCAAAATTACTACATGTTTATCTGCCAGCTCTGTTATTAAAGATGGCTATTTTTTGTAACTAGCAAATTATTGTCGTGTTTTTTGATAAGCAGAGTGAAAAACAGTTTTATTATTATATGTTTTTAACAAAACACGTCTATATTTGTCAGTTGATTTCTTTAATCAAAGTAGAGTTTTCCATTCACAAATACAATTATAATAATGCTTAATATATACTCATCACTCAAAGTTATATTTTATTGCGGTAACGTTTATACAGCGGGCAACCCACATGACAGGTTTGTAAAATGGTCGTAGGCGTACAATGGAATATTGCCAGAAAGTTTAAGAAAAGTCAAGAAGATAGTCGCCAAATATAGAACAATATTAAATGAAGAACAGTTTCTTGTTTAATTAAAATGTGGGACAAAGTAAATAAGTATACTTACTTATAAATGATACAAATTTTAGGTATGTTTATATTCATGTGTAAATAATTATTATAAATGATCTTAATAATTATTTATGATTGACGAGTATATTTTTAATACGTTAAAATAGCAACTGTAAATCTCTATAGTCTTAAAATTTATATTAAAGTTAACGATATTGGAGCACAATAATTAATCAATTGTTCAATATGTAAAATTCATTAAATGCATTAATTTCATTATTCCTTATTTCTTCTATCTCTTACATTGTACAATTAAATAAAACTTCTTTCTTTAATAATATAACTTTTAAATTGGTGCAGGTACTTCTTTGAAAACTAAATTTTCAAATTTTCAAATGTTGTACTATATATTAATTTTTTTAATAGTTAAGCGGACTTAAATGCTAGTTGTCATATAATTATAATTATTGAAATAAATAACATATATTTTTTGTAATACCGAACATAACCTAGGTGAGGCCGAAACTAGACGAAGTTTGTAATAAACTTTTTTTTACTACAATCCAGATATTTTTTTTTCCTATAACCTATACAACTAGATATTTTATTTTCTATTTAACCAAACATTTATGTACAAAGTATGTATTAACGCAGAAATATTTTTTTTTTGATAATTTACCGAATTATGTTTCTGATTTAGAAGTATTTTTCCAGGATATATACATGCAGATCTTTTCTGAGTAAGTATTCTAAATCTTATTTTAATTATTTTCTGTTGATAGAAATTGTGTTATCGATGCATACAAAAATATTTATATACACACCTACATACAAGATCTCTATTTGTGATTAAATGTCTCCTTAAACTATATCCATTTCCAATATAAACCACACTCCATAGCTAGCTCTCTGTGAAAGAAACAAAAGTGAAGCATGGAAACAATGCCCACAGCAACATACCTCCGCCCCCGCTCCGCGCCGCCCCCGAGAGCGGGAGACAGTGACATGGCCGAGGCCCGCCCAGAAACGCACCGCGTATCGAAGTCTCATCCACCAAGGTATAATTAAAGCCTTCGTAGAGCCAGACGCCGACCAATGATCTCACAAACCAATCGCAACATTCCACATATTGATTCGGATTGTGGATGGTGGATCGATCGATTATAGTACTTCAACATGGTGGTGATTGATAAATATATCTTAAAACAGCTAATTTGTAGTATTTTAAAATTATTTCAATTAGCGTAACACAATTATAAAGATATTATAAAAGAATATACATAGGTTTTTAGATATATATTTTTTATTAATTTATATAAGAAGAATAATCTCGATTTCACTCCCATAGGTTACTAATGGAATAATAGAATACAATTATTATTAATAGTAATGTTTGTGGTATCAGTAGGATGATAAAAAAAACTGCATCAAATGACTCCAAATACATGTACATCATGTCGTGTTTTAATCGTATAAATTAATTTTAAAGTTTTTTCAATTCCTTAATAATTGCAATAGCCATGGCATTTAAACAATAATATAAAAATATTTAGCATTTGACTTTTTATCTGTCAGAATTCTAATTCAGTAGCCTGCAAAAAACTGATTCCCCATGTTAATCTCCTATGTGCACCTGGAAAAAAGATACCCGGTATATTTAATTAACAGAAGTTATATGACTTATGTTTGTATTCGATCATCTTAACTTCAATTCTTTTGTTTAGAAATTTGAACTTTGCCTTTTTTCCCTGAATAAGCATGTATTGGAAGTAAGTATCTACATTAAATTTAACAACCAGTGATAGAACTCGTTAAGAGCAACAATACTTATTTTAGTAAACCTTCTAGGAATAGAATTAAAATTTAAATTATTATGATTATTATGTACACATTATTTTAGCTCAATCAGAATGCTATATTCGATGACTACAAACTGTTGTTATTCGAGAAATTAATAATCAAGCAAATATAATTCGAGCTATAAATTTAATACGTAAAATTTACTTATAAATCCTACGAACTAACTATACTATGCAACAGCTATTTATAAATTTTTAGAATAAATTCATTTATACTATAATATCCACTGTTACTATTTGATATTTTATTGACAGCAATATTTATTTGTTCGCCGCATTTAAAATGAAACATAGGGAACGAATTTGTCCTGAATGTCTAGTCAAATATTGGAGTGATAAAAATGCTAAAAAAACTTAAATTAAAAAAAAAAACTAACTATACTGTAAGGCGAGTTTTATCACTGGTTACCTTTAATGTACTCATCTTTCTACTTAAAATGTTAAAATTATTATATTAACAGCCTAATATTGGGTGATAAATTGAAATACCGCTATGTTCGATTAGTTTGGAATCCACTATTGTAACGGACTTATTAAAGCTGGAGGTTTATTACTTCCACAAAAAAATGCAAGTAAAACTTATGTTGGAACAAGTGTATTAAATACTTGAGACCCAATTCCATCTAGAAATGTTGTGCCACAGACGATAATGCTGGGTGATAGAGAATAGTGATTTTTTTCTCCTACATGGAGCATAGGTAAGATGTTTTACTTAATTTACAATATATAGTTATATAGTTAGTATATAGACTAAGGTTTTATGATGTGAATAGCTATTGCGGAGAATTACACGAATGTGTATGTTACAGGTTTGATTTTGCCTCGTTTGATGGTAAAGTTTGTAGTGGCTGAAAGGATCGCTGACAGCCGGTTTGTTTGCAGACTATTCGGGAGAGATACTGCCGGGAGTCGGACTGCTCAGTAGATATATGGAGCACAATAAAAGCTCCCACCTGGAGACATTATGCAAAATCAATTCCTCTCTTTTCTTCTTCTTCGGCTTTGTGTTCGATATCGCGGTGGCTGCGTGAGATTGTGGGGCTTAGAGACAATCCTCCACTTCTTTCTCCTATTTCCTGTGAGCTGCACTCACAATGGCGCGCTGCGTAAATTCCCCGCTAATCTCTCCAGACCGATAATCCTTTCACCCACCACTTCGATTGTTCCTACATCCTAATTCTCTTCTTTAAAACCACACACAAATCAACCAATATTATTATTTTATATCACAAGTAATATTTTATAAACAGGTATTGATACCTGGAGTTTATTTTATCAGTACCATAGTGCAGAACGACAGGAATGTATTGAAGCGATTATTTTGTAAGTAAACATATGGAATACTTGTCAGGCCGGTTACATTTCAAAATCAATCGGACACAATTATACTAGTAGATTAATCTTTTTTACTTTATAATGCAATAATTATATTTTTTTTCTGATTTTTAATATTCTTCGAGTGGACATTATATTATATTATAAAATAAAAAATATTAAGCTGTACGTTTCTGATCCATGTAATACGAATTTAATATAAAATATATTTAAAAAAAATTGATTGTAACCATACTTCAATGAAATAGAAATATTGCTAATTCCACGAAACTAGTGCAACTAAATAATATATGAATCTGGGTGTTAGTGTTTAAACATAAATAAATAATTTATAATTTCTTTAATTAATATTTAATATTTTTCTAGTCTATGTTAATTATCTCTAGGTATAGTCATAAAATAAATTGTTTCATGCTTTGTTATCAATCAATTTACACCGTAACTACAAAAGTAAAACTTCCTTACGAGACGAATATTTTTTTTTTCTAAAATCATACAAGAATCACCTATTAATATTTGTATTTTACTAGCAACTGTCATGGAGATGTTGCTGTCAATTTTTATTTTATTGATGAAAAGCTTGCTTTTGTGGACAGGGTATAATAAAAAGAAAACTATAAGAAGTATCAATATGTGTGCAATGTATAAAATTTTATGGTGAGTTCCCAATAAACAAAATAAAACAGACTATTAAAATCTGGTAAACGGTAGCTGTTATCCGAAACGAAACTCTGCGTTAAGTATGTGGAAACGGTTTTGTCAAAAAAAAACTAACAAACTTATATGTTCTTGTACATTGAGCTGCACTAAAGATATTAATAAATTATAAGGGTGAAGTAAACATAGAATACAACAATACGCAAAGTGTCACGCTCTGAACAGGATATCAGTCATATTGCTATAAATCAATTGGAAAACATTCGGGATTGTGAGGTAATTCATATGTAAATGCTAGGATTAGTGTACTGGGTATTAAGTGGTATGCATTTCATTGTGAAGGTATTTGTCCACATATGCCATATTAGTCATAAGCCATACACATGCACCATCTACTGGCCTGGCTGTAAACCTCGACACGAAATATAATAGAGGAGAAGTGAAGACTTATACAGAAAGGTAGCTACTGACATATCCTTTAAAAGAGAAAGACTACCATAGAGAAAGATAGTATATAGTGTCTACATATTTCTTTTAAAAGTCCTTTGTGTATTACAGTTTATTATATATTATATGTACATAGTCTTTTATTCCTAAAATTTTGTCTATTCGAGATATCCGTTTTCTCTTCTGGTCCTTAGGCACCGAAAATACTGTTACATTTTCCTTACTACTGTTATAACCACTATGGCAGAGTGGAACAAAGCATCTTTTGTCCATTTTACTTTTTATAGTTTATAAAAATAATATAAAACTCACACAATAACACTTATAATACCGGCAAAGCTAGTTCTGGTACACTACACAATCAGACACGATGTGTTATCTCTCTCTACACAGTGTATGGCGTTAGGTGAAGTGTGCACTCCTTCTATATTATACCTCGTGGACCTGGGTCACTGTTTAACGATGGCGATTATTTGTTATGACCGAATGTTGTTAGAAAAGTTTTCAGATTTAAATATTCATATAGAATTAAGGTCAATTTATTTTATCTGAAAATTGCTGTTGAAATGGAATAAAAAGTTATGTAGACTGCCTTACAATTTGACGTAATGTAATAACAGGTTGTGTGCATTTAGTCTCGCTGTCTCAGATGGGGCGGCAGATAGCTCACATGCGCGAGGTGAAGCTCAAGCAGCGACGTACGTCCGCGTGGGAGTGCGTTGTGGGTTGGAGAGAGAGAGGTAGATGGTTGGAAGGTGGTAGAGCGAGCCGGCGGTAGTAGTAACTACCTTCAGACATGTCGGGCGCTCGGTGCACGCATATTAGCTGCAATAACACATAATAGCCCCTAATAACAGTGCGTGCAAGCCTTCTCCCCGTCCGGCCGGGCTCCGATTGGCCGAACGGAGCGATCATATCAAATCGACTATTTATAGTTTGATGGAGAAAAATGCTTATTGGTAGTTTGGAGCGCGGCAAATAAGCGGTTAGACCGGTGCACGAGTCCTCGCCGTCACGACTCTAAAATCGTAGCCGCGGGACCCGGACCAAATTGCTGTCAGATGCGACTTTGATGATTGGGTGCCCGCCTCGCCCCGAGCGGAAAAACTCCACCGGCTGTCAATCGCGACGGAGCCGGCGTAATTGCTCCAGCTCCATGTTGCCAGCTACCAACCCTCCATGTTACCTTCCATTCCACCTATGGTCGCAAACAAAACTAAATACAACACACTTCAGTTGGTGCGAACAGAATGGTCATATTATCAAATTGTTCACATCACCAAAGGTTTATGAAGTAGTATATACTGTGGGTAATTTCGACAATAGGATCCTAACCATTGTCGAAATATTACCATTTTGCAGAAGAACATACAACACTTCATGAATACTTATTAGTAAAAATATTTAATTTACATATTATTTTGTTCGAGCTCTATAAGAGATTAATGTCCCCATTCACCATATCAATGTATATACCTTATGGAACGAAATTCGGTTCCAGCAGATTATAGGTGTTATCATACGAGAACAATGTCGATGACGGAATGATACCGACGATTTTCAAAGTCGTCGACAATTGTTTCTTTTACATCTTGAATATTTAGTTCTTATCGGTTGGCAGTATTAAATTCCAAATTGACATTTATTGATTTTTTTTATTATTGACCGTTATTTGAAGAAGTTTGTCATTGTTCATTGATACATTACAGTATCTATTTATTTTGATTTAGATAAATAATATTCTATATTATATTATAGTATATTATAATGTACAATATTAATATTGAAGAATTTCTTTATCAAAATGACTTTTGTTATTTTTATTTGATTCTAGGGAACAATTCAGCCGAAGATAATTTGGCTCAGGGCGCTATATGTCTTCAGCCGTCCCTGTATATAACTATTTAAAATAGTATTCAAAGCAAAAAAAAATTGTTTCTTTCCTTATATAGAAAAAATATCACCATATTATGGTGCCAAGAATAAGCGCAGAAAGAATTTATACTAAATTTGAAGTAATATAATTTTAAATTTTATATTTTTTAAATAAACAATGAACCTACAAATTGTATTATTTAATTGTTACATTAGTAACTAATCATCAAAGTTTCAATTTTCACATATTGAAATTTTATGAATTTAAAACAAGAATTTTGTATATTGGAAAACAATTCCTAAAATCAGTATGTTTGGTTACTAAAAAAACCTTGACTAACTAAACTAATGTCTAATTTCAAAATATGCAATGTTACATATACTTATATATCCATAAAACAATGTATAAAATTATTGTACATTATATTTCATTGGTAAGCATTCTCATTATATTTACTCCATGTATTGCAAATAAAACAAGTGATGCAGGAAATACATAATAATTTGTTAGTATGTTTTTGCTCTCCATAGCTTTACGCACATTCTACGCGGAACTGATTCGATTCCACTTGAATCCATGCACCTATTGAAAACGCACCGTCCTCAAAATCTTATCTTCGGTTCGCAGTTCTCGCAATCAGCATCATTCCTCTCCGTGAGCAATAATAATACATTCGGTTTGAAAAACGCGGCCGGTAGGTAAGTGGTTTTTACCGGCGTCGCGCCTCTATCTCGAAACATACAAATGATGTATTTTGCTTCGGCCGTGGAAGTCGGAGAAAGAGATAAGTTTATTGTTGGCTGCTGAACACACACTTCATTTCCCTCTGGCGGGAGATAAAGCCGCGAGGAGTTTATCCATTTCCTCTCCCAACAAGCCAAGGGCGTGGACTCACGAGCAATATGCACTCTATCGACACTGCTTCTATTTACTTGCATTCCAATTTCAAATTGCGCACATATACTCTCTTTCGTTCAAACTCAAAAATATATCGATACTACTATTTACTTGCATTCCTGTATCAAATTGCGCACACATCCACTCTTATTCTCCTTCAAAAAATTTAAATATATATTTAAAAACTTTTAATTAAAATATATATTTTTCGTTTGGATTTTCTCATTTCAGTAAAATTATGAAAAAATGTTAGATACAAACTTTATTTTTGTCATTTTCAGATTATACATTTTAGTCTCAAGAAAAGTAAAAAAATTGTATTAATATGCATAATATGCATATGAGCATATATATATATATATATATATATATATATATATATATATATATATATAATCTGATGTGGACACCATATGACTTCCTTGTATATTAAGTTATACATATTTCTTGCTGCACTTTATTTAAACTTATTTCACTTGAAAGTGAAATCATTCTACGGCTAATCATTCTTCAACCTCCATTCGTTTCATATTTTCAAACTTCCCTTCGAAATGGATCACCTTTTGGAAATTTTATTGAAATATTTATTACCATACCTTATTGTACTATACAAAATTATTTTAATCGCTCAAAAACTTCAAAAGAAAGAGATATTGTTTTCATTTATTTCGTACATATTTCTCATGAAACATGTTGTGACATTTTTCAATGTCAATTTATTAAGAAGAAATCAAATGTTTCCTATAAAAATAAAAACCAATTATTATTTTATTATTATTTTGCCAAAACTAAAATGCCCTTTTGAAGAGTCCAATTGGAAACAAAAAAGGAAGGGTATAATAGATGTTATAGCAATTCTATAAACAAAATTTCAACATTCTACGGTTTATCCTTTTTGAATTATGCGAAGAATTAAAGCAAAGCATCGTTTGGTATGTCCACTAGGTCTTTATGAGATGCAAGTATTGCAGTATCATCTGCATATGTAGCTACTGTAGTCTTCTCCGAACAAGATAGATCTACAGTGTATATTAAATACAAGACTAGTCTCAGTATACTACGCTGTGGTAAATAAAGCAAAACTTTTATTATGGAAAAATGTGTAACCACGATATCATGTTTTCAAATATTTAATAAATATATGTGCTTTGTTCTTCATTGTATGTTGGTGTAGTTGTTAGTCTCATCAGCAACTCTTTTTGTAAATTTCATCCATTATAATATTTATATATAATATATTCAATTTTGACATTTGTTTATTTGGAAATCACACTATGTCACCCGACAGGTGACGCTATCAATCCGCATTGTCTCCAATGACTTTACTCACACGGTTACTATTGATGACTATTCATCGTGGAAAACCGTTTTTTTTTAACTTTTTATATTGTATTAGTAGGTTGATAATGATTTCTGCGAAATCCAATTCGGTAGCAAGTCTAAATAGGAAGATGGGTGCCCATCGTACGTAGCATCACAAAAAATAAACATTTCATTTGTGCCGACCAGGTGAGCAGGCAGCGTGTATTCATGAGCGCCAAAAAAACAATATAAAAATTCTGACTGGGAACGTGTTATAAGTTGATTAATTGCTTGAAATATATTTGGTAGTGTAGAGCGGCTTAAAAACAAAGGCTTGGAAGACAGGCGCAGTTTTCATTTACAGGTACCACGTCCATTGTTCCAGTTAGGATTTCGTCATAAATTTTAATTATGGTCGAATTGAAAAATACCGAGTCGGACGCATCGCATCATTTTATTATGTGCGGAATCCCGGGGTAATTTTTTCGTTCTTTGTGCAAACACTTTGCGGGAAGACTGCTCCCGCTGTGCGCCTCCTTTATGCCTCAATTTCCCGGCCGACATTAATTATTATTTTATATAGCGTGTACAGGTGGCCGCCGCATTGTACTTCAAATTGAACGTTTATTTGAATTAATCGTTTATTAGTGAGCACAATGGACGGCAACGCACGCTTTTCACGCCACTCATTCTCCACTAACGTTTGCTTCCCTTTTTCATTCTTTTCTAAACTGGATGCTGCAGTCAAATTTACTGCACTCCGAATTAGCCAAGATGAGAAGTTATAGTATTAGCACATTTCCGCAGCCCAAAAACTAATATCTTTGAATTAAGTTTTCCAAAAATTAAGTTGCTACCGAATATTAGTTGGGGTTATTTGGTGAGGGATGTAGACACCTATTAAATTAGATTGTTTTTAAAATCACATTTATTCATATTCGGACAAAATAATTGAATATTTCTTTATTTTGAAAATATGAATAATTTCTTAAAAGTAAAAGAGTAAAATTAAGAAACTGCTATATTTTCATGCTAATGTATTTATATATTACTGGCATTCTTTAAAAATAATATGGAATTGTTCTTTCTTGAAATGAAAAAATTTGTAGGTACAAAAATAATCATATATAAATAATAGGTATATGATCCAATATGATACAAATTTATAAAATTCTAAATATCTGAATCTAATATATTATTTTTTATTATTATTATTGTTTATATTGTTTTTCTTAGTATTGTGTTCCTATACAAATCTAGGAATATTTTTATCATTTTATTTAGTTTTCAATTTAGAAATTCTGTTAAATTCAAAAGATTAAGGATTCACATATGGTTTAGTGTATTTTTATAATTGATATAACACAGTTCATAAACAAATATGGTGCAGATATGTATGTAAATAATATTATTTTAATAAATAGTCGAAGAACGGATAAACGGATTCCAGGAGACACAAAATTTGCTTATTTACAAAAAATTGACAATCGAAAAAATTGATCAAATTTAAATTCTCCTTTGCGTACAAGTCGAGTTGTAAATTTAAAGAAATTGGAGATTATATGTTAATTTGAAACTTTGGAGTAATTAATCAACCCAAATTTTGTGTTTTATTTTATCACGCCTTGTGGTCAGGTGGTGGAGTGAACTATTTATTTTTTTGTGATGTTTCGTTTGATGTGCAGCCACGTAATTACATTACGATTAATTCGGTGACACCTGGGTGCGTGGCAATTTACTCCACACTCTCACTATTGTACGCAAATAGCCGACCTGTGAATTTCATTTCACTTCTACAGCCTTCACTCATTACCACCAATGAAACAACGGCTCGTCTCATTAGTAAACAGAATTATTGTTAACGCATTTAAATTAAAATGGAACTGTCATTTTTACTTTAAATTTATGCGCACCAGTTTGAAAAGTACTCTATATTTACATAATTTGACATAATTTATATAGTCATTATTTCATGTAGTTTCAAGTCAGATGACCTGAATACATAATAAAATTGTTTTGTCATGTCTTCTTTATAAATATTTCTAGTATCCACCTCGATTTCAAACGAAAACATATCTATCTTATATGTTATGTACCAACAGATAATATTTGATATTTCATAAACGTTAACCTGATTCATGTAACGAATGCTAACCTGATTCATGTAACCTTTAAAATTTATACAGATTTATGAATGCAATTTAAAAAAGTCGTTTAGGACTTCAAGTATTAAGTACCTAGAGTATTATTTCTAATTAACATTAAAATAATTCCCTTTTGGAATTAATATCGAAATTTAAAAAAATATATGTTGGATTCAGTTTCCCATTCAAATTATAAAACTGCTGATTTTGCTTACCATAATACAAATAGAAGATATTTAAGAAATTGATTAATAAAAAATAGGATTGAAATTTTGATATTTTATGTACTTTACAGCATAAGTACAACACATTTGAATAAAAATCTTATGTTTAACGAACTCTTAGTACTAAAAACAAATGCATTAAAATAGGATACTACAACACGAGTACATAGGTACATACATGCTATGTGGAATTCGATTGTGAAATCTGAGCGCGAACTCAGCTATGTCGGTGTTTATTATTATTTTTATTATTATTAATATTAGTATAGCAAAATATTAATTATTATTTTAACACTGATGCAGCGCAATTACAATAATAGTCAAAATAATTGAAAGAAAATGTACCGTTATAAATATTTTTTAGTACAAATAAGTTTAGTAAAAAAGTTATTAGCAGATTCAAAATTTTTTTGAATCTTTATAAACGCCAAAAGATTGAACTAGAATCTTACTTTACAGAAAAATGCACTTCTCTGACGTGATATATATTACGGACAATTATGAAAATATTGGAAGTATACACAATTATCTGCGATTATGTATATATGCGGATATTATGAATAATCTCCAATATTTATTAGTATTGTGTGGTTCGGTTAGATATTTTGATAAATTTCTGCCTATCTCTATATATACTTTTTTTAATCATCTTTTATTAAAAATAATTTTTGGCAAATAAATTAAATTATATAGATACCATTATTTAGATGCTTACATTTAATTAGGATGAAACCGTACCGCTTTTTGTTAAACTGTGAAATCAATCTTGAATCTTTTTATTTATCTATGTGTAGTGTAACATACTCATTTACATTTATATCATTTAAAAATACCAAAGTAACAAATTTACAAATAGGTTCACTTGAAACTAATGCTAGTGAATTGTTTTAGGTTAAACCGAAGTAGGTATTTGTTATTCCTAAAACTTTTATCTTTCGGCATCTCATGGAAGTTTTAATAAGAAGTCGGAGAATGAAGCAATTGTGCGTTCCGCCTTTCAATCTGCATTCGTTAGTTCGTCCTGCTAGGCGGCACAGCGGGAGCAATATATCAACATTGACACTGCCGGCCCTTCGGTCCACACCGGGAACTCTCCATGCGGACCCGAGCAGGGACGTGATGGTCAATTATTACTCAAGTAACCGCTATCAAAACATACTACCACGCCAGATGATGTCTTCACGAAACATGACTTATGGCTTGGTTACGCTTGTTAAAGTTATGGAAAATTTGTCGTTTCTATGACTAAGGTTTCACGAATTATGGTTTTGCACTTCCGGTAGGAAAAATGGAATGGGATATTTTACCATTTATATTTAAAGTGTTTACTTAAATTTATGAAGTTTATATCGTAGTGTGTCTAATAGAAAAAATTACGGATTATAAATGATTAATAATGTGATCATTACACTCGAATTAATTTCGAGCAACATTGATTCCTAGTATTATTAAATTCTGGAGTACCGCAGGGTAATATATTAGGGCTAGTCTTATAATTAATATAGATGGCAAATCTACCTTATCCGAAAAATACTATAATAGAATATTTGACTCCTATAAAGATCCAAAAAAAGCTTCTAAAATATCCAAATCGTGTTCAACGAAATGGTGAAATAGACGAAAAACTGGCTTATCAATGTTAAATGTAACATTACGTAATCATGCTAATAATTATCCCTAAAATTGTTATATCGACATGACACAAAATGCTCATTTTATTTTCGTATTTAAAGTATGTCTCTAAATCATATGTAAATGATAAATTCAGAAACAATTCGTTATACATCGTGTACATATATTCAGTTAATTTTGAAGGACCTCGTTTTAAAAATATTTCATTATAAATTTGTATCTATTATTTGTATGGTGGTGTATTGATTTATCTATAAAATATAATTAAAGATTTCAATATTATCTATTACTAAAGCAGTTTCTAAAGAAAGATGTGATATTCTTATTGAAATTTATGTTGTATTGAAATTATTAAGGAATTGGTAGGGTTTCACGGCTTGAATTGATATTTAAGCTACTTGATTTTTACATTACAATGAGGTTTTCAATAAAGACTTTTATTTATAAAACTTAATCATAAATAATTTTAATCTGCAACTTGTTATTATCTAATGATAAATTTAAAGTGCAATATGTTCATCAAGTAATGTCAATAATCAAACTTGAAATTGTTTGATATCAAATCAAGTAGCTGAGCTAGAAAATCAAGTCAAGTGAAGTAGTAAATTTAAAAGAAGCTTGATGTTTAAGACAATTCAAGTAATTCACAAATACATCAAGCTACTTGATGAAACCCTAGGAATTGGCTATATACTGCTATATGCATTTTGTCCTAATTTTTTTTTCTCATAAAAGAAAATGATACTCTTAAGACAAGAGAATATAAATTACTCATTTTTAAATGAAATATTACTGATACTTATTCCAGTAATACTTCTAGCTTTAATACTTGCATGATAAATAAAAACAAGACAAACTTGTATTGTCCGTAGTATATTGCGTGCAATTTACAATTGTTGTACGCTTCATCATGGCAGAGTGGAGTTGCATATAAATTATATGCATTTTTTGCTGTGACGTAGCTGGGTGCGTAAGACGTGCATTAGTGCACTTGCACATTTCCGTCATGGTGACCTCGCCAGGCCCGGACCCAGGGGGCAATTACAGAAAATTATTGTCATTATGGAGTCGGGCAGGGGCATGTCGTGACTCATTGGTGGGAGCAGCAGCGCCAATGGTGGGAAGCGGCTCATCTGTGAACTAGCCACGCAGGCACATAACCGTACTACCAGGTTCTTTCCTCCCACCTTTTCCATTTTATTCATATTTATAATATCAAATAAACAAAAAATACCAAAATCACAATATCTGAATCAATAATAAGACCAATAACATTATACGCAGCTGAAACAATCACAATGACAAAAAAGGAAGAAGAAGATCTAAAAATAATGTAACGTAAAATAATACGAACAATATTAGACCAATCAAAGTATCAGAAAATGAATACAAAATAAGAATGAACCATGAAATAGAACAAGAATTAGAAAGAGAAAATATAGTGAAAAAAATTAAACAAGAAATAATGAGATGGCTTGGTCATGTATGGAAAGCAGAAGAAAGGGATATAATAAGAACAATAGTTGAGTGGAGCTCAGGCGGAAGAAGAAGACGAGACAGGCCCAGATCAACATGGCTGAGAGAAGCGGAAGAAGACCGAAAAGTAGCCAGAATTAGCAACTGAAAAAACAAAACAAGTGATAGGGATTTGTGGAGGAACATTATAAAGAACATATAAGAAAAAGTAACGGAGATTGATCCATTGCAATAAAATTGGATCTAGAAAGCTTCGAAGGAAGCGGCACAACCCCATGGGGGTGTTAAACCACTATATATAATATCAGATACATATACAATTAAAAGTATGCATTAAACAATAATAAATTAAATATTTTAATGTATCATTATATACCTATGAGTTATAAATATGTCCGTACACTCAATAAAAGATGAGGTACTGAAGAATTGTAATATTGGTATTACATGGAAAAATAGTTTATGTATGTAGTAATAGCAGGGGAAGTAATTCTCAAAGCCGCTGATGTTTTTGCGTGAACCCAAAAATATTTTAAAATATCGAATTTTTAGCTCGAAAATTTTCAAATTTTACAAAATTTTGTTTGCACTATATTTTAAAGAATTGACTACAGTGATACCAAGTTTATAAATAGAATTTAATTATCTCTTTTCGTTTCCGAGATATTTGCTCTCAAAATTGTGCCTCAAAAAGTGTGTTTTTTTAGTATATTCCAAAAACTGGTAGAGATACAATCTCAACTACTTTACCATTCGATTCTACGGGAAAAGTTATATAAAGAACTGTTTTGCCCACATATACGTTTTTTGGAACGATTCCGTGAAAATAAGAAAAACGAAAAAACCTAAATTTCAATTTTTCGTCTGGAAACTTTTTGTCTCCAAAATTTTTCATTTTTCGCGCTTAAACATATATCGACGTGCTGATTTCAAATTTTGAAACAGAATTCAATTATCTTTTCTCATTCTCGAAATATTTGAGTTCAAAATTATACCTAAAAATCAGGTTTTTTAGGTATAACCCTTAAATGGTTAGGTTTAAGGCTTCGGCGACCTTACCATTCGATTCTACGGGCAAAATTACATAAGAGTACCAACTTTCAGATTTTTATCTCAACAGATCGAATTTCTAGAAGGAAAAAACTGGAAATGGCCAATAATCGAGAAAAATCGTAAGGGGTAGATCAGGCATTTTTTTCGATTTTGGCCATTTTCGTTTTTCCTTTCTACAAATTGTATTCGTTGCAATAAAAATCTAAAAATTGATATACTTATGTAATTTTGCTCGTAGAATCGATTGGTGAGATCGCTGAAGTCGTAAACTTAACCCTTAAAGGGGTATACCTAAAAAACCAGTTTTTTTAGGTATTGCCAGAACTCAACTTTGAACACGAATTTCTCGAGAATGGGAAAAGATATTTCAATTCTGTTTGAAAATTTGAAATGAGCGCATCGATATCTACTTAAGTTTAGAAAATGCAAAGTTTTGGAGACAAAAAGTTTTTCGAATAAATTTTGAAATTTAGGTTTTATCGTGTTTCTCATTCTTCACGTAATCGTTCCAAAGAACGTATATGCGCAGAAAACAATTTTTCATAAAAGATATATTTTCTTCTTTTTAAAAGTGAGTTTATATAATTAATAATTGTTTTATAATAGTGACTTTGCTGACAACCAATTTTATAAATATCTTTAAAATTTAGTTAAATAAATGTTTAAGCCCCGGTTTTATTTATTTTTAAATATTATGGTGGACGCCACTGCGTTCATTTTACATTTCTATTACACAGAAAAACTTTTTCAACTCGGAATATAAATCTATGTTTTGCGACATGTGTTGTTAGATACCGTTAACATATTTTTCTTGTAAAAACTAGCTATTAACTCTATGACAATTTTCAGGTATAATAAATAAATTATATATGTATGAATGTATGTATTTTTTTTCTAAATCAGCATATTATATCCGACAAATAAGTTAATATGTGCATACAAATCAATATTATTTATTTTATCCTGTAGAAGTCTAATATTCTCTACAACAAAAAATATTTATTGATACCGATATGTTTCATATTAATATGATTTTTGACGATATCGAATCTGGGGTGAAATTCCATAAACTGCTGCCTTCTTCAGGGTAATGACAAATACAACAAAGCAAGTAGAGAAATAATTAAGTAACGAATTATAACATATTTAATATAGGAAACCATGCTAATTACTCTAAAACCTCTATATAATAATTCGCTATGGAAGGAGACAGGATTTCTCATTACAATACTTGTTTGTAATAATCATTGTTGGAAATGAAGAAGCTCGATGTTAAACAATAACGAAAAAGTTTAACAATATCCTCATTACAAATTTATCGTACAATTTTTCTAAATTACAACTGGAAAGGGTATAGCACAACTCAGAAATCGCGAGCCATAATTTATTTTTTCCACGACCAAGAATTTAAGTAGTTATTGTACAACTTATAGGTTATCTAAGTGTTACATTACGGAAGGCCTTGTGTACAGTACTCCATCGCACAGTTCTTTTTTGGAGTCGCAGTCATTTATTAAAATCCACTAATACACCAACGTTTCAATTGTAAATCAGTCTTCTTCAAGGTGCTGATAATATACAAAACTTACAATCAAATATACAGACATACATTCAAATCAGGTAACAGACTTATATAAATGGTACAAAAAAACATTATCAAGTAAATCATGTAAATTATTTTACAGAAATCTTTCGTATAAGTCAGTTGGTTTATAACAGTTAAGTAAATTGTACGTCTGTAAATTTGATTGTATGTTTTTTATGTTATCAGCACCCTGATGAAGAATGATTTACAGTCGAAACTGGTGTATTAGTGAATTTTATTAAATGACTGCAACTCCAACAAAGACCTTCTTACAAAAATTAATAATAATTAATATAAAACATTACGAGTAATGAAGAAATAAAGAAGAAATGTTGTGTGTTATGTTTCTTCACCTTCGCTAGGCTAACGTCGGTTGAATGACCAAAACAACAATAAAGCACCTGGTAGGCAAATCTGTTTACAAGGCCGATGGTGATAAATATGAGGTTTACTTGGCGAGCTGCAATTGTGCATTCAGCGGAGCGTCCGAGACATGGGGTCTGCCACCCCCTACGCGCTCTGATTTACTGCGTGCCAAAGTCGACCGTTTAAAATCGCGTAAATCTTTTGTCTATCGCCGACGTCTTGCCTCGGCGCCGCTCTCATGTACCTGCCCCAACTCTCATAAATTTCCTTCGCCCATAATTCAATCGGAATTGGTGCGGTGAAATGAGTTAGTACACTAGATTAGATGTGTTTCTTTTCGTGCTAATATTTAAGCTTCCGGGACCCTTTTAAACTGTTCTTGGCGGCTATAAATTTTAAATAAAATACATGACTCTGCTTTACTAAGATTTATCGCCAGATACTTAACATCATATTCTCAACGGATTTATTTTTAACGCCCTAATCTATACTTTTAATACAAGTATTACAAAGTTATTATCAAAGTTATCTATCAGTAGTGTTGCTGTCCAGTTCTAGACTTCCTAGACTCTTCTCTTGTCTTGTCTACTTTATCAAGACAAGACTTTGTTATTCTAGATAAAGACGAGAAAATTCTAGACAAATAATATTTCGCCGGAATAATCAGTACGTGACGTTTCATATATATTTGACAGTGATAGTAACACTTTGATCATATTAGATTTATTTAAGAAGAAACAATCTAACAATGCTAACTATCTATAAAAAAACCACAGCATGGAATATATACCTACAGATTTAGTTAATTTTTAAAATATTACTACTAATGAAGAAATAAACAAGAAATGTAAGTAGTCATTGTATAACAATGCCAACTATCTATAAAAAACCACAGTATGGAATATATAGCTACAGATTTTTTTATTTCAAATACCAAAATGAAATAAAACGTTATATGTACCACGGGCATAATCAAAATTAGCTCAAAGGAGTTTAATTTCCTGAGGGCCCTTAATAGATAAATAACTATTATATTCATAATAAAAAGAAAATATAGAAACCACTTTGACGTATTAAATCCATGGCAAACCTTAAAACAATTAGCAATCTAAGGACCGAAAGAAATAAATTTAAATTTGGTCTATATATTTTACATGAATTACTCCAAATTTCCGATACTATATACTTAATAGGTAAAACTATAAATTACAATTAACTACTATTGGCTTTTATTCAAGATTTTAATAGGATTTTTTAGAAGTTGAAACCCCCCTCTTCCTAAAAAAAAAGAAAGTCTAGATGCGACCCTGCATTTTACAAGTTAAACCTTACAACCATATTATAATGCCAATAAAAAAAAACATTTGCAAAAAATTATAAAAAATATTTTTGTCAAGTAACTTTGTGACTTAATAAAGATAATTTTATATAATTGCTGGAAGTAAATAAAACAGTGCATTTAGTGAGAAGGTCGGTAGAGAAACCGCCGCCATTCCTTGCCTCTGCTTGAGAACCCGTCCTTCTTGGAGAAATTTACGAGCCCCATAATTGACACTAATTTCAGCAAGTATAACTATTACAGAGATTTATCAGGGCATATATCTTTTTCGCGAGCAATATTTGTCAGTCGTGTTTGTTCGGGCGACTGCGGACATTGCCGATAGATCATTTCTGCAGTCAACATGTCCAAAAAGAGTGGGCCCACGCGTACACTCATAGACCATAAATAACGGAGCAACGGGGGAGAGACGGCGATATGGGAAGGTGTGCGAGGCAGACAAGGACAGCACACAGCGCGAGCTTCTAAACAGGTGGTTTATGATGGATGACCCGCACTTTCACATAAAACAAGCAATTATCGATGTCATGTTCTCCACACCATGGATAGCGTATGTTTTACCACCGCTTACCTGATACATACAAACCAACGTCATAAATATCTATACTCAATTCTCTATCAACTATTACTAAATCTTTTGCTAATAATTTAATAATTCACATTTCATTTTGCATTAATTTTATTAGCAAATCCTTTACGTTCAATTGTACATAATAATAATATCATATAACATAGGGTATAAATGGTACATGATTTCAAGATTGTAATTCTGTATGGTTCTAGACAGTCTACTTGCATTTTAATGTTGTATGTTTTAAGGTACCTATAGCTTATACCACCACAAGGACACAGAGATATTTTTTTATTAGAATAAGTGGGGGAGAGATGGAGCGGTTAAAGAAATGGACTTTTGTCTTTAAAAGTACGTTTTTTCACGGTAATGGAACACATTTATTCACTCAATTTATATAGATAAAATATTTTGTGCGCGAAATGTTTTTAGTTTGTTCGATTGGTGACCTCTCACATACTAAAATTACAAAACTTCCCGCACTTAATACAAAAATATCTACGTTTGAAGAAAAAATAAAATGTGTTATTCAGAGTAAATGGGTATTGCAATCATTCTAAAAATTTAATTTTAGTATTAGTGTTTGCTGAACATTTTTTCCTTTATTATTAAACTGAGCGCTCAGTTAATAAGGCTATGTATACATTGAATCAGAGTGCCACCAATGAAATAAAATACTTATACAAACAAAAATCCATGCCTAGTACAACAATATATTATTTGATGAATTGATTACCCCACTGATCTAAGTTTATTATAGATTTTAAATTGGAGCAAATTTAATTTCTTACTTAAGTCTGTTTTAATAGAAATATCTTTAGAAAACTGAATTTCACTAATGTTTAAAGACCTTAGAAAAAAAACAAAAACAAAAAATATTTATTAACAAAAACATATACAACAATAAACAATAACTTTAATACTAATAAGAATAATAAAGCTGTCCTGTAAATATATAAAATTATCGTACCGATTTATAAACAAGTTTTAAAAGTGTGCGAACATAATGAATTATAGATTCATATATATATATATTGTACGTACATGTCTCTGATCATGTTTCTATATACGGATATATATATTTCGTGTTTTCCAATTTCGCAAAGCATCTGTTGCTGAATCCTTCAATACTGGTAACATAGATAACGTAAACATATTTGCTGTGCGGTAATGTGAGCAGTCACATGTGGACGCCATTCGTCAAGTGCGTCGTCCCAAGACGTCGGGCGTCGCGATGCATCGACTGCCCGGGCACGCTCTATTACTTCCTATATTGCTGTAATAAATCTGTATAACACGCGCCTATCAAAATATGCGCGGGCTACAAGGGGCTGCAGCTGGACACGGCCTCGCAAGGGACCCACATAATCTCCTTTCTATTGTGTGCTTAACGGTACATCATAACTGCCAAACCGAATTGATATTATTATTGTCCTACATTCATACTTATTATCTATCTTCATATACAAAATATCACATCTATTTACACTACCTAAATTATTTTTTGGGATTTAGATTAATAAAATTTAATTTTAAGACAGTGACAACAACAATGCGATTAATAGATATTAACATACCTAGGATGATTATGAGTAACATAATCGCCGCAAATGCCAATTGAATTCTGAACTACGAGAGTGAGGATTTTAAAACATCTGAGGCCTAGTATGATTCATAACATCCGTGGTTCTTTTAACGGTTTAGCGGTTTCACGTTATTAATAAATATTATTTTATAAAATTCTCTTGTGAGCAACGTTTTCTTGATCAAGTCTGTATGGGTTGATGACATCTGTATTATCCAATTGTTCCACGTTATTTTGACAAATCTGTACGGTAATATTATAACCACACTATCAAAATTACAAGTTATATAATTATGACTTGGTTAACTTATTTTGGATTGTCAATTAAATAAGAAAATTCTAGACAATTTTCAAGACTCTTAGATTATTTAAAAAAATAAATTTTTGAAATATAAATATATCATGCGATGCTTCTTCCATCCGAGTTGAAACAATGATTGTAAAATAGAAAAAGAACGCTGTCAAAGAATTATCTGTCCTTATTTAAAGCATATGCGTAGGTTAATGTAGAGTCTTGAAACAATCAAGAATTTTGCTATCTAGACAAGGCTTATTAATCTAGACTTAGACTTGTTCAAGTCTTGTCTAGACGGCATCGCTAACTTGAGGCCTTGTTCCACGTAGGAACATTATGGCAGAGATGAAAATGATGACATATAATGTAATAATATTTCGAGATTTAAAACACATCGACGAAATGAAACATGAACTCTAACATCTAGCTCAACGGCGTCAACCCTAAACAATAATTTTAGCTCTGAAGAAGACTAACGTTTTAGTCGAAACGTCGGTTATGAAATAAATAATTCCAAGAAGACTACTTGTCCGATTATTTTCCTTTGGACCTCAATAATTATTAAAATGATGAAGAAATAAAGTTAAATGTGAATATTTATCATGTTTGGCTTGCCGGTGTAAACAAATTGAAATTTAAATATTCACATCCATAACCCAATAGGTGAGACTATCAATAACACTTGGCTGGTCATCGGCTGTTACATAACCTGTGTATCACGTCGCCGCTGCAGCGTGCAGTGATTGATAGACTGATCAAGGCTGCGTGAAGGCCCGCGTGTGACCGGGTCGCCGGGTCGGGGAGCATAAATCTTCCGGGGGAGCCGCTGCACTCCGGACAACGACGGGATTATTAGCTCCGGTAAAGACCAACAGTCTGTTAGGTGTGACGCTAACCTAAGTTTTTGTCGCGGAAGAGCAGAGCACAGGATAATTTTACCGGTTTCAGGATTTTAAACTTTTGTTTACTTAGACAAAAGTAAGCAGGGTATAACGATGTCTAATTATATACTTTGTAATTTTGACGAGTTGGTATGGTAAAAACATTACCGTACAGAATTGTCAAAATAACCTGGGTGATCACGAGATCGTTACTCACAAGAGAACTTTATAAAATAATATTTGTTTATATTATAAAGCCGTAAATTATTGAACAAACCACGGATATTGCCTTAGATGTATCAAAATCCTTGCATTCCGAGCTCGAAATTCTATTGATATTTCCGGCGGTAATGATACTCTTAACTATCCTAGATATGTTAATAGCTATTACATTTTACTAAAAGTTTTATAACTTTGTAAAGAACTTTATATTACGACCATCGACATAAAACATTTGTTGACAGTTGTAGAAAAATATAATTTACTCTACTTGACTTTCAATTTTTCCGTTATCAATTTAAATCTGTCTATTGTTGATGGTTTTTAGTAACCTTATTCTAAGGTTGTCCAGTCTTATAGTAACATTTAGGACAGTATTACAGGTTTCTATTGTAAAAGTTTTTTTCTTATTTGCTGATTCTATGTAGTTCCTATGGATACTTATTTATTTTGCTTCTTCTCCGGTGGAGTAAAAATTAAATTTATACCTTGTGAATCACATCACAAAAGATGCTACTTTTAGGACGTTTGAAGAAAAACATTATTACAATCTTATGTTACTAACGAATTAAATATGATGACGAGTATTACAATATTAATAAGCAACGAAGAGTATAATACTGTTATTTCTAGAATTCGATGAATTGAAATAATAGACTCATTATTCATTACCTGAATTCCAAAAAAAAATTTATCTTCCTTTTTATTTATTATTCCATTGCATCAATAAACAATACTCTACAGTAATAATGAAACAATTGTAGGGCAAGGAGTCGGGTTTGGTGAAGGATGTGTGACACGATAAGGCGTCGTGAGTGTCCGGGTGATTTAGTGGCCGGGGTCCCGGGGCCGACGTGTGTCCTGCGGTCAGCGCCGGTGTCGCCACATGTGAACCCGGGATTATCCACTCCTCCAGAGGTGATACCCACTTACACCAACGATAGCGTCATTATGTCAAAGGTTACAACTAGCCATTCCTTACACTTTTCACTACTGGGGCTGAAATTTGGTTTCTTTGACAACAAATCATAAGAGTAATATCATATTGAATATTGAATATAAAAAAACAATAATAATATATTTTTTAATATCACCTGTACAGTTATTATAACTTTTTCTACAAATAATACACTCACATTTTTTGTAACAATTTTTACAAATATTTTAGTGGTGGAAGTTGCTAATCTACTTTTAGTAGATTATTATCGATAATTAAATTAATAATCTATATATATTTTTGGAAATATATATGCGTAACCTTAACATATATAATATAACAATTACTTAATTGCGATAAATGTATAAATAATGTGCCTATTTGCTTAGAATGTATGTAAATAAAATTGTCAAATTATGGTAAATTAAGTAATTGCAGCAAATTATTTTTATATTTTGACGGTATATAAAAGCCCAGTGATATTTTGGAGAGATAGTTTACTTTTACTGATCACTCTATCAGCAACACAACATGAAATTCATCGTAGCTCTTGTATCTGTTGCAGTTTTAGGTGCAATCATTCTACAGGTAAGAATATCTAATATTTTATTATTAATGTATTATCGTAAATGATACATTTGAGTTTTTGTAATTATTACTCTACAAGAACATACCTTTTTAACGATAGCTAATACAGTGATTTTGCATACATTTGTTGAGACATAGACAAAGGAATACATACATATAAATAAATATTAACTTTCAAATACAAATCAGACACGTGTTTCCCTTATTTTGTGAAAAACTCCAAGAATAAACGAACAATAAATTAATTAAATTTGTAATGATTTCCTTCTTCAATGAACATAAGCGTTACAAACTGTTTTGTGGTTGCGGTGACAAAGTATGGATATGTACCCTTTTTTAAATTAAAATTATTTTCAAATATTGAATACAATGTAATAATGTTTTTTTAACGAATTTTCAATGTTAATTTCTTTCATTGCTCAGACATTGGATAGCGGCGTTAAGCTGTACGACTAGATCATAGATCTGACTTGAATATAAAATCTAAAGTTCTATTTCCAACTTCTCTAACTATTAACTAAATAAAATACCTATGTGTCTAGGTGAGACTTCACCAAAATGCAAGTAAAACTTTTCACGAAACAAATACCTGAAATCTCTAGGATGATCTGCTGATGAATTAATTCTAAAAATTATTCATATCTATAATATAATAAAGTTACGTATTACTTTCGATACCATATGTGACTTTCTCAATATTATTTTGTTTACTTGATGCAAAAAATATTATATTCATGTCTTTTTACTTATTTTCTGATTTTCATTATTTACTTATAATGATTACTCTGTGTGTCCTTTCAGGAAACTGAGTCCCGTGTTTACAGCACGAAGGAACTTTTTGAAGGTATATTTAAATAATTCAGTTTTTAACAAGATTCACAATTTGTGTGTTTTAGAATATGTTCGTTCGAAACGAACTCCAGATGAGGCTGAAGATGCCGCTCAAGCTGCAGATTGGTTAAGCGAAGCTCTGAAACACACCGACCAAGTGACGAATTCCAGTGTTCAAGAAAATATGGAACGCATCACAATACTCTTGCAAAACCTGCAAGTACCTCAAGATCAACAATAATACTATTATTATTTTGTATCTACTACTTCTAAGCGCTGTGAAAATAAATTATAATTAAAAAACTAGTCGTTTTTAAAACTATTACATGATGGCATTAAAGGCTGGTTTATGATGGATTTTATTTATTTATTTTAATTCTATTTTCTTCATCTGATTTATTTTATTTTAATTTCCTAAATAATAAAATTGAGATGAATTTGTTTTGGTACAAAATGCATTTGATGTCTGACTCACAAACTATCATTTGAAATTTGGTACTAACTAAACCAATAAATGTCAGATCAATTCTTTCTTGTGGCTAGATTTGGAATTTAGAACTTGGAATATAAAAATTTGTTCTATTCCAAATTTAAATTTTCAATTTCTAAATTTGTAAGTCATTAGTAAACCACCACATTTGTTTTAAGTATGTTTATATTGAAATTGAAAATTCGTAAATTAAGTCTATTATACATCAGCCTTAATATAAATTTGATTTATATTTATATTTTACAATTAAACTTTTTACAGCTGAAATCTTTACAGATCTATATTTTTTTTGTTTATTAGAATTAGATTAGTAGGAGCTAGGAGGTATATTAGTAAAAATGATTTATTTACGTCAGAGTGATTTAAAGTAATTAATTGCTTATTCTACAGTTGATCATTATAGGATTAGTTTAATGAGAAATGAGAAATAAGTCGCGAGTAATACATTTATTTATTTTTATTTTATCAAAAATTTATTCCTAATATAAAAAAAAACACGAAATAAATAATACATAATTTTTATTTTAGATGTAATATCAGTTCTATTAAGAAAACATAGAAGGTAATACATAAAAGGTAGAACAGTTTTAAGATAATTTTTTTTCTTTTATATACTTTCACTTCTTGAAAATATCCCTTTCTTTTTTAGTGACACTTGAATCCAGCGTGATCCACTCTGGAGCGTCCGCCCTGTCGTGGCGTCCAGGTGACGTCAGGCGTCAGGAGCGCGAGGCGTCGGGCGTCCCCGGGGACGCTGGACGTCTCCGACACAAATTACCTTTTTAACTGGAGCTGCGGGACCGCCGCTGGACACGGAGGCCGGACCGGACAAGATTGAATGCTCCCGAGGGCGTCGCCGGGATCCACTCTTCAGCGTTTTGAAATGCATTGATTCTCTAAGAAAGGGAGGGCACTCAACGGTTCTTTGCATAAAGATTGGTCATTGTAGTTTCACTTAATATTGGATACTAAGGTGACAGTTTGTATCCTCCCTGCTGAATTGCACTAAGTTTCTTATCCAAAAGTATGTACTTGTAAAGTTTATTGTATAAATGACTTTACTAGTAATATACTATACAAATAAAATGTTTAGATTGAATTACTTTATTATAAAGGTCTTTTTAACATAAACAACTCGATGAACAATCAGTAACTAATAAATAACAGGTAAAAATAAGTTACGAAAATTTAACATTCTTAGTGATCTATATAAATTGCAAAGCAAATTAAACTGTGTGATCGCGTACTTTAATCAAGGCATTTCTTAATACGACACTTAGATAACTTATAAGTTGTGCATAATGGCTATAGTAGAGGCATACATACCGGGTGTCCCAGCTCGACCGACACATGGGAGTTTGACATGGGAAATCAGTTAATTATGAATAGTATCTCCCCAGTGCAAGATATTAACTTGAAATGTTGTATGCTTATTGGGGAATATTATTTCTATAGATTACAGTTATCTGAAATATGTAATTTCTTTTGCAAGACGAGATTTATTAAATTATAAAATCTAACATTTTCGTTCAAAATCAGTCAGCCATGGAAATAAAAGGAAATATCTATGTGACAGTTCTGACAGTTAATGACATGTCATTGTAGATATTTATATTTTTGTAATATTGGTATATTATTTAACAAAAAGAAACTAAATTCAACTTAAATAATAATAAAATACAGGGAATAAGAATTAAAATCAGTGATACTTCACTAAACTGTCAGATATTTTCTTTTATTTCCATGGCTGTCTGATTTTGAACGAAAATATTAGATTTTAAATTTAATAAATCTCGTCCTGCAGACGAAATTGCATATTTCAAATAAGTGTAATCCATAGAATTATTATTCTCCTATAAGTATACAAAACTTGAAGTTAATATGTTGCACTGGGGAGATACTATTCATTATTAACTGATTTCCCATGTAAAATTCCCATGTGTCGGTCAAGCTGGGACACCCGGTATATGAAATTCACTTTCGGATAATCCGATTGACCCTTATAAGGTTTTATGGGTCTTACGGTAATGGTTCATTAAGACAGGTACTTTCTTCTATCATATTCTGTTAAGGGGTGTACCAGAAATTTTCTTTCAAAATGTTTCCTAATTATGTGCTTTTAAAGCAGATCAAAATATTCAAATAATTTTTTAATTTCAATAACGTAACGTTATTTCTCTGCTTGCAGTTTTTAGTGGTGTGTGCATAAAATTGTAAATACGAATTTGTGGAAACCCTGGGAATATAATTTTGTGCACGTAAGCCATGCTGAAATCAACATTCGGAAGAAATAGTTTAACATCTAGCAGATCAGTCGTCGACGTCGAAAAAACGGAGTCGCAAATATGTATCCTATGACGAGAAGAATATGGATACGGCCCTGTTCTTACTTTTCAAGTGATACCTTTGAGTTGGAATAATTTATAACACCTGACCACAAAGCTTCCCACCCCTCCATAAAAGAATGTAAAATCCACATAAGTCAGTTTCATATACATCTACTTCTACTATATTTATGTTAGTAAATACTAAGTAAATTTAATTTACAAGGGAAAGGGAAGAGGGAATGTTCTTTAGGCTTAATCCGGCAGTGTTAGATGTTTATGGAAGCTATGTGAAGAAAACTTTGTTTATTAATTAAAATGCGTGCAGATAAAAAAGTTAGTAGAACGTTAGAAGGCATAGAGATTTAGCATTAGAAGTTTTAATAATCCTGGAATATAAAAATGGCAATTTACTTTGGTGGTCGTAGAAAAAATTATAAACATACTAGGAGATAATTTACGAGGGGGGGAGTGTTCTTTAGACTTAATCCGGCAGTGTTAGGTGTTTATGGAAGCTCTATGAAGAAAACTTAGTTTATTAATTAAAGTGCATGCAGAAAAAAGAGTTAGTAAAACGTTAGAAGGCCTAGAGATTTAGCATTGAAACATACTAGTAGATAATTTACGAGGGGGGGAGTGTTCTTTAGGCTTAATCCGGCAGTGTTAGGTGTTTGTGGAAGCTACGTGAAGAAAACTTTATTTATTAATTAAATTGCGTGCAGAAAAAGAGTGGTAGTAACGTTGGAAGGCTATGAGAAGTTTTAATAATCGCGGCGACAGTTTAGTAATTTATAGAAGGCTTTGCTTCTAGGCCTGGAACCGCAGCCAGATGCTCTTCCGTCCGCCCGGAATCATAATTTAAATGCGACGCAGGAAGGAATTGTGGCGCGCAGAATCATAAAAATAATATATTCGTAATCTAAAACAGTTCGCAGTATGAATATTCAAGGCGGCCGGTATTGTCTCCTGCGGGGAGATTACTTCTGAGTCGTTGACAAGTGTCGGGCCCGCCGAGCTTCCGCAGCGCTTTTTCTAGTGCCACTAACGGCCAATTTGAATATTTTGCTCTTTGTAACTTTTGCTTTGTTTCACTTCGCTGTTCCTCGCAAGGAAACCTAGCAAAATAATGCTGATGCAAAAAATATGTTACAAAAACCACCAGTTTAGAATTTGTACGGAACAACTTACACAAAGTTGAAACTTTTAATTTAATGTCGCCGCAAGATATATCACATTTCATCAAAATATGCTCTTTTAAAATAGTATCTTTTATAATATAAACTAATTGACGATAAATTTCACAGGAAGATAAATTGGATCAGTATTTGAGTTTCTGTTTTTCTTTACTATAAAATATATGACATAATAATAACTGATTTTTACATGTTATAATTCAAAGTATCTTAGGTTTGATTTTTGTATATCGAACTTAAAAACTAACGTCATCGGAATACAAAATTTAAACAACGATTAAAAAAAAAAATCCTCGCCCATAACGGTTTTCTCAAAAAAGCAATTAATAAAATATTATTTATAAAATACAACAAACAATAATAATGACAATAGTGAGACGAACTTCGTCCTTCTTTCATTTTGTACGATTTGATTTTTATTTTCTTTAAATCTTCTTCCACATTTATTAACCTACCAAAATACATGTCTTTATTATCAACGCATAATATATAGTACGATAAATAATGTAATATAATAATAGAAACAAAAGTTTTACAGGAAATGCTTTCTTATTATCAAGGATTTTTATATATACTGCTATACTTTTTTTGTAATATTCATTTAATAAAAATAATTGTTAACATAATCTTCACAAAAACCTTCATGTGATACAAAAATTAATGTATTGTATATTACAAGATCATTTCCGAATAAGGTTTTCATATGCAAGACAAAAAATATACAAGACAATGACGATCAAGGCAAGATTTTTATATACGAGAGTAATGAAAGTCAAGATATACTAAAATTTCTTGTATTGTTTTTTAAGACAAGCTAAGATATAACAAAACAAGACAAGAATTATTGTCTTGTGAAATATTAGTTGTATTGTGTTTATAATTTCCCTTTAAAAGTTTTTTTTTGCTTCGATATATGAAGGTAGTTTAAGCACACAGAAGGAGTGTATTCTCGGCTGGGATATCTGATATTCTCGCACTTATAATTTTCCATTAGCGAAGAGACAGGCTGGTATTATGTGATACTTTTAATTTCCTCAGTGGGCCGGAAGCGGTAAGCAGCTCTTAGGGAAATCAGGTTTAGCAGGGCCACCTCGCATTGTAATCATAGAGAAGTAATTCATTCCCGCTCGCAGATAGGGTTGGGTCTACTCACGACGGATTAAACCCTACTTTTCTCTCTATTACCAAACAAACCAAAATAGCTACTAAATTAAAATCAATGCTTTTATACCTACTTACTGAATTAAACAGCATTCTTACCAAAACGATACAAATTAAATTTCTTCATTTAATCACAATGAGAAAATAAATTTATTTAATAAAAACAATTTATTTTGCTATTTGTTATTCTATACTAGATTAATTGTCTCAATTTCTTCCTTGTGGATCATTTGGTGCTTTAACTCAAATGTAAAAACAATTGATTAATAAAATGAAACTGAATATAGCTTTTATATAAATAAAACTATTAAAATTTATTAATTCAACTTTTAGGAAGATATACTCATTATATAAGGAGTGCAATTTTTTAATTTTAGAAAACACATCCATTCAGTTAAATGATACCTCACGATAAATGACATCAGAAATAATATTCGAGGTGGTCGTTCCTTTGATAAGATGCTGACAATTATATTATTATTATATTATAGTGTATTTTGCATTCAAATATTCAAAATGATTTTTAATTTTATAAAACAGGTAACACAATTTAAAAACTCTTTACTGTAACTTTTAATTTCTTGATGATATCTACTGTGTAAAAGTAATGTAAATTTAAGTCTAGAACAGTGTAGAATCACAGTTTCTATTTGGGGAATTTTTTAATGGTACGTTCACAGTGTTTTTGACCGTGAGAACGGCAGTTAATAAGGTTTCAACACAACCTTATAATTTTGACATCTGCGTCAGATAGCAGAAATCTTCCATAAAAAAATATAAAATGTTTCAACTTTCACAAAATAATGCACGATTATACATTAACTATTTCGACGTATCTAGGTTTTTCGAAACTGCACTACTAATTTAGAAAGTATCCTGCTCTATAAGTAACATACTACCTTATTTATTAGTGTTTTTGCAATAAATTGGTAGCTATTAACAATAAGCCATGTATTTACTGCTTACTAATAGCTAAATAAATATAACATTACTGTTACTATCACGTTCATAATTTATAGTAGTTAACCAACCAATACCTTTTTTAAAGAACCAGGAATAGTTTAAATTAGTATAACTATATTTTACAGAAAATAACAATTTTATTTATTTTATCAAACAATAGAACAAATTTTTAACATCTATGAGTTGATACCATATCGTATTGAAACGCCTTTTATTTAAAGAGGAAAAACATTTTTATTTTTTATTTCCATGTTCCAAAACGACCAATATATTTACATCCTTTTCAAATTTCCTTTATTTTCAAAGAAGAATCGAAAATAGGTCGACTTAGTTGAAAATTTTGTCCCAAAGACAAATTCGCGTAGTCCTGTAATAATTATTAAACCTGACTTTTATCTAGTTTTAATTTCATAAATTTTAGATCCAGTACGGAGTCAGTTGTTAGGAATTTTTTGACCAATTTTCGTGCACTATCATTTGAGATGTAAATATCTGGAAACTTTTGATTAAACTCTTCCACAACTGGACATATCGCTTTATTACCTTTGCCATAGTTTTGAATTAGGTAAATTCGTTGCTCTTTTGACAATATCATTTGTGATTGAAAAAACAACACATTTCAGTTATGATGGCCTTTATTACGATCTCACTTGTATAGAGAGATTTTGTTAAAAGTGACCTCTAACTTGATAAAATTCTAACGTAAAAGCACGTTTCCTAAAAGCGCATTTATTATTTCAATGTGTACTACATTCGAAAGCTTCGACTTTCGAGACTAGTTAATATTTGACAACATTAATAGATTATCAAAATTAAAAATAAAATTTGAGGTGGTAGTTCCGTACACCACTATTCATGTACATTGAGCAATCCACCAATCATAATTTCGCTGGAACGAAGTGAAGGATAAACATTTAAAAAGCTGGGTATAAAAGTCATTAGAATGAGCGGCAGTGAGCTCCAGTGGGTCCGTTTCGGCAGAGGCGTCTCGGGCACCGTGCCGCCGCGACGGTGGCGGCGAGCAGCTATAAAATTATACAGTTAATTGCGTGTGTCTTACGGCGCGTTAAGTCCCGACCGGCTCCGGAATGAGCTTCGTAATGAATGCGGAGTGGAGTATCAACTGATGTACTCATTCTTTACTCCCCAACGGCCTGCTACATATTTTCTGCTTTATTTCCACAATCATGCTTTTATAGGTAACACAATATTTAAAACAGAAGATTCATGTTGTAAGTGTAATAGAGTATTATATAATTTCGATATTATAAATGACAGTTGACTATTATTTAGAGTAAATATGAAAAACAATTGATTTTAATTATTGTATTAAGCTGATTATTTATTTTAAATTTTATTTTAGCAAGCCCGATGACGCCTAAACTATTAAAATCTTTTATTATTATTATTATTATTATTATTATTATAATGATTTTTTTTGTCACTACAATTTACATGATTCTAGAAGTAGATCTAAAATTTTTATGAAACTTATTATGGGTCGTAAAGTCAGAACTTTGATTCAATTATTTTTAACGTTAATGATTTGAGTCTACTTGTGGCTTCGGAATATATGTGACATTCACACGTATTCTGAAGTTTCCTCGTCCTGTTCGCATAATCGTATCATAGTTCTAAGGTTCTTGTTTTGTTATTAATCTTAAATTCATTTTTTTTGTAATTTAAAAAATAAATTAAAGAAAAAATCCATAATTATACTTTCATAAAAAGTATATTCAGAAACAAAATCGCAACGAACCAATTCAAGTTGTATTACAATTGACACGATAATGAGATTCTCAAGGCTGCATTATTATCTGAACTTATAAAGAAACATGCAATGAATTTAATGCACTGTCAGTAATAAAACACCATATGCCTTATAAATTAATTACATTGGCTGCAAATATAAAAACAAAACTCAAATCCAATTTCGGGCTTATATTTCATATACTTAATATTGTAATACAAAAGTATTGTTCCTACCTAGAAAATAGTATGCGTGAGAAAATCTATTATTTATTTTAAAAATCTTAATTACTGTAAAAATCTTCTTTCATATATTGGTCGCACCCACCACCTCTTCTTGTTCGTTGTTTTTTTATTCATATATTGCATTTAACAGTTTCTGTCAGTGACAGTGAGAGACTGTCACTCGTGGTATACTTCGTAAGCGAAGCAGCAGTAGATGTTTGGATCTTGTCAAATTGTACCTTACCAGTGCCTTAACGATACCGGTACTGCGCCATTAATTTCTGTAATTTTTAATACAAATGCTTCCTATACTAATCTCAAACTTTTACCTCTGGCATTACCATTCCCTTTAATTTTTTATGTGAACTCTACTTTATTATCGTACTTAATACTCGTAATTATAATCTTACATCTTGCAATCGATATTATATGCGTCATTATTAACTTGAAATACTTTATTGAAAATTGAAACTGTGGGCAGGAAATGGCGTCTATTTGAAAGCGATCTAGTTCCACTCGTTGTAACCTTAGTTGCTGAACCGAGACGAGGGGCGTTGTACATGTAACAAAGCAGATAGGCTCTCGTGTGCTGTAGCTACTATTCTCCTACGTACACTGTAATTATACATCAGGCTTCTTACAACCATTCTAGTTGTTGGAACTACATGTCCAGTACCAGTATTAAGTGGCCTTGGAATACTTATCAGTTTCCATGTGTGTTATTATATTGTTCAGTTAAAAAAGAATATGGTGTGTTTATCATGATTACAAGAAAAAATATGTTGACGCACTCTTATCTGATTTGAATATATTTTTTGTACTACGTTTTGCATTTGAAATAAGAGTGCTTACACTGATGAAACGTACTTTTAAAGTTTTTACGACTACTAAAGAAAAAATCTGAAAATTTTTGTTCTTCTAGCATCACAAGAAATGTAACTACACAGGGAATAAACTATTGTATCAATTGTCCGCAATATTTTCTCAAAATCCCAGAATAAATGATGGAGCTGAGATTCTGAATTTTGGTGTGTGCGTTTACAGTTTGTTGATCCCTCTGTATAAATAACATTTCGAGAGTAATGCCGAGGACACACGGTATAAATAATGATCATGAAGTAAATTCTCAATTGAAGTTAATGTTCATTAGAAAAATATGCAGATACACGGACATTACTTGAAATTTCTTGCACATGCGCAAATTCAATGTACCCTTGACAAAAAAGAAGATAGGGAGTCATTAAAGATACCATAATGTTTTTAAATTTAGATTATTAACCATGCCACTTTATTTCACTGTCAATCGTCAACCCAGATAAGAATAATTTAACTAAGTATAAACATTAACCTCAACATCAACAACCTCAACTGTCATTCGACTTGCGATGACAACCGATCGCTTCCAATCATCGGTTTTTAGACTTCATCGCCACTTTCCACGTTATGAAGTTTGAAATGATCATTACCTAAATGCTCATATGACACATGGCAACTAAATTAAGTATTAACTGTTAATGATCATTAACTTTCGTCGTGTGTCCCGGGTATAAGACGTTTGTTCAAGTTCTTTTCCGTAGCCAGTATAGTGTCTTCAAATTGAAAAGAATGTTCTCATTTTTGACAGTGTTCTACTGGGCACATTTGTTATAGTCGAAACGTTGGTGTATTAGTGGATTTTATTAAATGACTGCAACTCCAAAAGAGTCCTTCTTTTATTTTTTTGTGTAAGAAATAAAACTCTAACAAGGCAGTGCTCCTTAAATATTTCCGTAAATGAGAAGTAGTTATAGGTACAATTATAAGATGGATTCTATTAAATGACTGCAACTCCAAAAAATACCTTCTTTTATTTTTTCTTTGTCTTAGAAACTAAACTCTAACAAGACAGTCCTCCTTAAATATTTCCGTAAACGAGAAGTAGTTATAGGTGTAATTATAAGATTTTCATAACAGGACATTTGAGTTGTCATCATTGTGTGTAGTAATCCACGTATCTAATTCCATAATTCGCTGGAAGATTGTCGCGTTGTCTCATTCATTCGCGACACGATTCACATTCTGCGTTTTCACATGCCATGCCTGTGAATCGACGCAGGAACATTACATATTGTTCCCCGAATGGCGACGTGTAATCACGGCAGTGGAGAGACCCTGCTTCTCAGAACACTGATCCTATCACAGGCAATTACAGCAATGAAGTCTTTTTATCCAGATAGACATCATTATAACAGGTGTATCGCTGTGCGTAAACTGATCTCTCCTCTGCTACTACTCATTTATCTTTGGATTTTTACTGCTTGTTTTTCAAATTCTTCATTTCCTTCTATGTTATTACATGTACGAATTTTGTGTTCTTTTGTTGATTTCATTGCTTCTGACGAAAAAAAAAAAGATTTTTGCTGCTAAGAAAAAAATAAAAACATTTTAATGAACATAAATATATTGCATATCACGCAACTTGATATCTGGTTATCTCGAAAGGTTCAGTCGCATTTTCACTAACATTTTTATTTCTGTTTGTTCTTTCAGAAAAAAAATACAGAACCCCTTTGTTTCTTCTTTGATGTTTTATATTTGTATTATGTTAAAGACAATTTGGTATGGGGTATGACTACATTTTCAAATCAACAGACTTTTTTGATAGAACTGTTAGAATATATTTAAATAACAACTTTGGTAATTGACGGATTGTGGATTGAAAGACGATATCTAGTTCTTTGGCCACCGACGTTGCCAGATTTAACACCTCTCGACTATTATCTTTGGTGAAACATAAAGAGTTTAGCGTATGCAGGAAAATCGCAAACCAGGGATGAACTGATTTATAACATTATGGTTTCAAACACATCTATGTGAACCTAACCTGATACTCTTTACTTCTTCAATTATAGGAAGGTCTAGAATGTGATTTGGACTTAGGAAGGACAATTAAAAATGACTTTAATAATTATCTAATCTAAGAAAGAGACGATCGCCTCCCTCAAGATAGATTTTTATTTTAAAAAGAAATTGTAGCCTAAGTTTGGTTGTTTTTTTTTGTGTAAATACAATGATTTTCTGTTAATTAATAATTTTTTACTAGTCATTATTATATATTTAATTGTTTATGTTTACCTAAAAAAGGTAAGCTGCCGCTTTCTGATAGAGTTTCTGTTTCTGGATCCAAGATATGTAAACTATCTATTTTTTACTGCAAGTAAAATTTGTTTAGGTTCAGATAGAATTCTCGTCTCTAGTTCACCTACACTTCGTTATGTAATAGAATGTTGGGATAGTATTTATCTATTGTGCAAGGTGATCAATCGGAAGTGATAGTCATATGATATACGTAGTTCTTTTATTTTTATTTTTATTCCGCGAAAATTAGTACTGACATTTGCGATCACAGGCGTACATTGTTATTATTTATACTTCTGTCAAAGTGCTATCAATGCTTCAAATATCCCTTACGCTTTTTATTTATTAATTTCGCAAAGTTTTTCCAAACTTGTTAGTTAGAAAGACAATAATTCATTTTATGGTAAAAGTAAACTTTTTAAATTATAATATTTTATTTGAGAAAAGTGAAACCAAGATTATACACCAGCAACATAAACATGATTCGCTAGTTGAAAAAGCCTGTTAAATGAATCGTTACCACAACATTATATTCCATACATTCGCTCATATTTTCCTATACAGGGGAAAGAAGTTGCGGTCGTGAAATCAGCAACATTTAACATTTTAAATCGCGGTTCCCGTTGTTCGCTAACTACCTCTGGTTTTTGTCTGGAGCACGCTGTGGTCAGTGGCGCTACCTGCAGAGTGAAATGTTGTCCATGTGTTGCCGTATAGTTTTGCAATTACCCGGTTATGTATCGCCCGCTACTTTAAATACGCTGCTAATGAATTTCCCTGCAGATTTTGTTCTGAGGCCCGAGCGATTATGTTCAGATGGTCCAGTGTTCGGTGATTTATCACTAAGGCACTGCTGTAGGGCACTGGTCTAACTAGTAACTGTGTTCTGTGTTACTGTTTATATATCGTCTCACTGGACCTGTACTCTCTCTATTCGCACTGACTTGAGGGGAAGAATTTTATGGCCAATTACTTATCGCCTGCCCCTGAAGTGGTCACTTTATAAAGGAGTCATTTGTTTTATACACTTGTAGCTGCATTTAATTAAACCTATTTATTTGCACGAGCGTCGTTATTAATATTAACTATTTAATAGGGGAAATCATACAACGAACTGTTTTCTTTCAAACTCTAAATTAAATAAGAAATATTTATTTTTAATAGTTACTATAAAATTTGTAGTTTAATAAAGAGTGTTTCCAAATCTATACAAAAAAAGATTTTTTTTTAGTATTAGTATTATGTCACATCTTATTATCTAATTAAGATATTAAATATTATCTAATTGATATATCGTTATGAAACTGTATTTTTAACTAGTTCTGTACCAATAAGAAAAACGGGAATATTTCTGGAATAAATCATTTCCGAAAATTTCCTCAAACGAACTTGTCACTTTATTTTTAGGTATTTAATCCATTGTTGACGTTATGCCGTTTAAAACTGAGACACATGTATTTGTTGCGGGCAACGGTGGCTCGAATGGTTAACGCATTCCAACTCGAATTGGGTGGAGTTTGAGATCGGGTGTTCTCTTTCCATCTTCCCAACTACTAAAACTTTCGCATACTTTCGGCACCGATCGGCAGCGACAAGATCGGCTGAAATAAGATTCCATAGTGTGCGATAGGAAACGACCGGATCGGCATGATATCTTTACTGAATATAGCTGAATACTTACGAAAGTCATTTGTTTAGAATGAAAAAATAAATCAATAAAAAAATAATGATGATGAAATTTTATTTGTTAATTTTTTTATATCAAATTTAATAAAAAAATATGACCCGTTAAGGTTGTACGGTTCAACATAATCTGTCTGTATGAAGCCATGTAGAAGAAAGTGAATAAAAGTTTAGGATGATATATTTTGATTAATTAAATTTGCAATTACGTATGAGTCATGTGAGAAATAGAGGTGATGAACCTTCACACTTGAGAGCTGGTCACATATACAGTATTCAGAGTAAAAATACGGCTGTGCCCGTTATGTATAAGATTCTCATCACATTATTAATTACATGTAATTACACGTGCGGTATCTTGGCAACGGATAATAACAAATGAAGCCCGTCCATGCGAGAGGACGAGGGCGCATGCGCAGGCTATTCTTTAATCAAGTACAAATTAATTTTAAGCAAAAACGAAATGCATTCCATGGAGCGACGCGCAACTAATCAACTCTGGAGACTCCACTCGAAGGTGTTCTGTTCTAGCGGTCACCGCGCGTTTCGTCCGAAGCTACACCCTCACAAATACTAATACAGATCTTTGGTATACTTGTTCAGGTCAAACATAGGGTTGATACCAGTTTCAGTTTCGCATGCTTCAAAACTAAAATACCGATTTCTGAAGGATTCGGATTTTGAGTTATGAATTTTACATAATAGTATATTATGCTCCAAGGTTAAGAAGACTACATCATTGATGTCAACAATGGTCTTCTCAACTGTGGTCTACATATTATTTTTTTCACTACTAGCATTTCAATCCCAATCCTACTAAAAAATATATATTTACAATAAGAAACATTTTTTTTGGTTCTGATTACGTTTATTATATATTTTTAAATATAGTTTAGTGATGTAGGTGTCAGCCTGCAGCCTCTTCAAGAATTTATAGTGACTTCTGAACCATTCAAATATATTTTATTTAATTTTGTGATTCGGAACCCACTATAAGCAGTAGCTTTTGCTTTTCCCCTAAAATGCATGTAAAACTTATATGAAACAAGTTACTTTGATGATACAGGGCCTAAATGTTTTATGTTTTTGAGACATGAGAATACAAATGTAGAGTATAATAAAGATGTCATGTACAACAATAGCAAATAACAAATAATGTATCATGTATTTAGGAGCATTATTTTTAAATGTATGTACCTATAATTAATTGTTATGGTCTATCCCAGTCAACATTCATTTAAAATAAGGAATAAAACTTTAATGATTTTCTTTCCTTAATTTTCAAATTGCAAAATAGGTGTTTTAGTAGTTAGTATAAAATTCATATAAAACATATTTTGCTTATTATTTTTTGTATTGATATTATAGTTGAAGGCAATTTTATTCTGGTCCAAAGGATCTTTTGCTCCATTTACATAGAGATATACTGCGATTCTAAAAACCGTTGAAACATGAATTCCACCAAAATCAGCTATTGATAATAAAAATAAATTAAAAATTTAAAGAAGCATAACACTCTTATAAAGAAATCATGTTCACTTTAAAAATTCTTCTCGGAACAATATAAAAAATCAAACAATTCATTATCGTCGTCAAACACCAAATTATCTTGAATTACATCTGTAGTTCAATATCTGTTTATAATAACTACATAATAAGTATATTTATAACAATCAATTATTATTATATTCTGCTTTACAATACTATACATGTATAAAAGAAAAAATAGGTTATTCTACTTCTTAAACCAGAGAAAGAGTCGGGTTTAAGTTAAACTTCACAAACGTCACCTTAACCTTCGTTTACTCATTCTACAGATTACCGTTAAATTTCAATGGCCATAAAAGAGGACACAAGTATTGGTCTTATCACGACAAATCAAGATAAAAACGAGATAAAACTAGTCAGACTCAAAATAAGGTATAAATCTAATATAGGGATTTGTGCATGGACCAGTAAAAAAAGATAGTGGAAGCTATTGGGACGAAAGAAGACGAACGAAACTCGTTGGAGTCAGCTCTATCCGTCCGTCAGGGCGAACTATCGATCACAGGACGACTCGGAGCCGCCCACATTTGAAAAATATACTTCGATAATTAGTCAATTAAAGGCGAAACTGGCTGGCCAGAATGAGCAACATTAATCGTATGGGCAAAACTAATAACACCAGGACTCAAGCCTCCGCCGCAGAGAGTATAGTAGCCGTGGTCGCGTCCACGCCCTGCTCATCTCCTGCGAGGTTTTGTTTTTAGTTCCGCAGGAACTCATTGTTCAGCCAGCCTGGGAATTTATGTTACGGACTTGCAACTTGTACCTATCATTTTCCTTCTTGTTATTGCCTATTAACCAACATACTAACATAGTTCCATGTAAACAGCAGATAACATAGCTACAAGCATTAAAACTTTTAGTACTGTGTGGCCGGGTATATCTATACTGCTAAACGACAAATTCACTTCTATCTTACACTCTCAGCACCACTGTACACAAATACACTTACACCAATATTACACATTCTGCATCACACTGCTAACTTTATATTATACACACTTCCGCTGAGGTTTTGATAACATCTTATTTACATGAAGTTTTGCTTCATTTGTTTTATTTCACTATGTGTTCAAATACTTATTAATATTTTGAAAATGAAAGCAATTCAGTGCAATTTAAAATTTTAACATGAAATTTCAAACTTATATGTATCTATCTGCTGTATTATATACTTAAGATTTTTAATTGTTGTGTCCATAAATAGATCTAGTTATGTAGTAATGGGGTATATATACTCGGTTGTTGTTCTTCACGACATCAATTGTAACCATATGATGAATGTCAAAACTATCAGTACTTACATACAAATATATTAATGGACGAAAAATAACAAAAGGATTGTACATTAAAGTAACGAAACTACCAACAATGAAACACAAATTGTTAATGCCAAAATAACCTTCATAAATGATAGGTTTTTAAAATATCTGAAAATATCCATTATTGTTTCTATTTCATTTTTGTTGTTGGTTAGACGCAGATAGCATATAGAGTCCTCTGTAATCTTATTACCGTGGAATCATTGATATTTCTTGATCAAATTTGAACTTATTTCACTTCAACTTCCATTCGTTTCATATATTCAAAATTGCTTTCGATATGGATCATATTTAGTAAAATTTTATTACAATGTTAACCACTATTCTTTATTGAACTACATAAAATTATTTTAATTGTTGAAAAATTTGTTTTTATTTATTTCCTACATATTTCTCATGAAATATATCCGGACAGTAGCCAATGTTGTCAAAGTCAAGATTCATGGGTATGCATCTTGATAAAAGCCTCACTTGGAAGAAACATAATATGCAAAAGAAAACGAAATTAAATAACTATAATGGCTTCTAGGAAGTAAATCAAAATTACCAGTAAACTGCAAATTTTCTAAATAAAATAAATATGCTTCTTCTTGTCAGTGTACTATGTGGTAGGTACCATCATTAGTTATGGTTTTTGGAACAAATCCTTTGGGTAGGGTAATGTCGGAATAGAAGAAAATAAACGTGATTATAGCTGCAGTTTGCATGGGTGAAAAATCCCTCATTAGTAAACAATTTGGCTTCTTCTCCTCAAGTTTCGGGCAGCCGCAGCCGCAGTCCGCAAGTCCACATGTGTCGGGAGACGGATAGCCCGGGGGCCATTACAGAAAAATACTGCAGGGCAGGAAGTTCTGGGCTGGCCGCTAACGGCTGGCCGGCGACCGCACGCCGCGCTTAATGTCTTGCGGCCAGCGTCGCGACGCCCGCGACTCTTGCAACTTATGTCCACTTCGCCACCGCCGGTATTTATAGTTGTCGCCTGCACGCGTGCCCTGCTAAACGACTCCAACCCCACCTTTTATTACTTTTATTTTAAAATGCTACAGTTGCAGAGCGTAGACAAATGCAATGTGATACGCGTATGAGTTTTGTTGGTTAACATTTACACGTTGCCGCATATACATTCATTTATACACATTTTTATAAAATAAATATATTACTCAAGATTTATTACTTTGTATGTAGCTCAGATTATTGGTCGTCATTATGTAATTATCAAAAGCATGCAATGGATTTCAAATTTGGATAAACACAAGAAAAAAAGGCAAACTGAAACTTAATTTTTAAACAAACGAAAACAACTTTTTGCGTTTCTATATCCTTGTACGAAGAAAAGGAAGTATATGAAGGAATTCTGCCGGACAAGAAAGATTTACTTCATTCGTGGTACTTAAAATATGAAGACTCTAAGTCTTTGTCGCGGATTGTACAATTAATAAATTTGTTAAGGAATCCAATAGGAAACTTCGATTAACACATCCATCGTTTCATTTTCATTACCCATTTCATTTGTTAAAGCTATTTTTACTTCCTTGGAAAAAGTAAAGGAAGTATTGAAATCGCGAAAATTTTCGGCTTGCTGGTTTCAACGGAAATATTTTGATCATCCCTGAATCCATTATGACTACTTTAGGTGTACGTACCTATGTATAACTAAAACATGACTTACCAAAAAACTATAACAACATCCTATGCACCTCCCTTTTTCATTGCAATCGGCAGTGCCAAACGGGTACTTTAGTGTAGTGTTTTTTTTTTCGGATAAATCAAAAACGATTACCCATAGAATGTCTTTTTAAAAGGGCACTTTAATAATAATTAAGTTGGTTTTAATTTTTGTAAAAAACATTTGATTTCTTAATAAATTGACATTAATTGACAAGATTGGCAACTGTTAGAATATATTTCATGAGAAGTCATGTGGTGTCCACGTCAGATTTTAAATAATATATTGAGTTTGACTAAACATCTAGAAGTTATATTTTCACTAAACACATGTCACATTTCACTTTTCTTCAAGTTTCATTAAAAGAAAACATTCAACCATTGGATGAGTGATAATATCTTGCCTTACTAAAAAAAATTTTATCCTTGAAACAACACCACCGAAATCGCAAAAACCTACTATTTTAAAAGCTGTAAATTTAGTTAAAAAAAACTGAAAAGTACGCACCTGTTATATAATCAGGATAATCTTTTAAGAAACAACAAGGGTAATCATAATTTAATAAGATTATAAAAAGTTAAAACGTAGTGAGCTGCAGCTGTATGAATAAAATTACTGACGGATGTGCTACAAATAATTAACAACCAGTAGCTTACATAAAAATTTAATTATACATCTGTAGACGCATTTCTCAACCTATCGCATGAGCAACATGCAAATTATAAACTTATTTTTAAACAACAAGCACGAGAAACAAAGCACAGCGCAGATCATTAAACTACATTACACCAAATACGACATTTAAAAGTGTAATTAATGCTATATTAAAATAATATTAATAACAAGCATTACTCAACTTGTCAGAAACCGAAAAAATATTCCATATCCAATTATACTTATTTTTAAAATTGAGATATAAGTGGAAATCATTATTTATATTGATTTAATTAATTAGAAAATGAGTTTATACATGACTGCTACTAATCTACAACAAAATAAAAAAGTGAAACTTATCGCTATTCGTTTCGTATCTTAATAATTATTAAATTTTGGAATTACGATATTTAGGAACGTACATCACTATACCTATCCACATATTGATATGTTGTGTCGTAGAAAGAAGGAAGATTCTGAAGAAAATTACTATGATTACTTACATTTTAAATATTGCATCATGTATTTATAACATAATAATATAACTGCAGTCTATTTACCATAATAAATCATCATCATGAAATAAGTATGTATAAAATGCGTGCATATAAATATGTAGTTGCTAAAAACATACATATAGATACCTACAGCATAAAATTTTGTTTAATTACAGTGTTGATTTAATCTGTAGTTTTATCTTTGTAGCATATTATTCATATATTTTTTAAAATAAATTACATATTTTTCATGTATAAAAATGCAAATATAATAAATTACAGTATTTTTTTTCTTAATTTTACGGTGAGATTTGCTGACTTACATATACGAATTTATAATAGATGTTGTAAATTTATTTTGATATTTACTTCATCCATTTTAAACAAAATTCAATAAGTTTTTTGTTCAAACTCCTTCCAAATTTAATAATGTTGAGACTTTCAAGTAAAATATTCCCTTTTAATCAGTTTTTTGAGGTGCAACTGTCACATAAAATATCTCAGGAATGAAAAGTGAAAATTAAATTCCGTTTGAAAACGCGTCGAGATTTTTCAATGTATACTATTTCCCAAAATGGTTTTGGAAATAAATTCAAGTTAGATAATAAAGCAACAGAATAAAATTGAAAAGGCATAATATGATTGCAGGATTTAACAACGGCGTATCGTTATTTACTTGTGTAAAAAAATAGGCTTTTTCTATTATTCCAAATAACGAATATGCGGAGAAAACATTTCTTTTCAATAGATATATTTTCTTGTTTTTAAAAGAGAGTTTATAAAATTAATAATTCTTATATAATAGCTACCAATTTTAAATGTCTTTACAATTTAGTTAAATAAATATTTATTATTGGAAGCATACATTTTTTTCTTATAATAAAAGAGCTTGAAATGCGAACAAGATCTAAAAAAAAATCATAAAAATGGGCTTTATTATATATATTGCGGAAGGGCGTCACATGTTCTACCACCGGCCATTAACAGTTAATTTTTTTTTGTACATTTTTTTAAGATATCCTTAAGGTTTAAATGTTACAATTTAGACCATATTTTGCTCAATTTGAACTGAAATACATAAGCAGTCAGTCGCTACTACCCAAATAATCCAACATCAATTTATATATTCTACCACATCGTTGCTTAATGATACGAAGAACCACTTACAATCCTCATTTCAATGGCCTAACCACATCCTACATTTATAATAGACTTTATAATAATAGATACCGTAATATAAAAATGGTTCTCGGAACGATTTTGGCTGCAAGGTACGTACTAGTATGTAGTGTATCGGAGTTGATGTAGAGAGCCTCGCGAGTCCATGATTAAATATTTCAGTAGCATCTCTGGCGGAGGCCGGAGTTTGTCCCGTGATGGAGGAATGCGGGCCGGAGCACATGTCGCTGGTTTGTTGCGGTTAGCGACTCAACCTCATCTACTATGCTAATGTCTTCCAAGAACTTGCGGCAAAATGCGACTTCAGACCAGCCACCAGTGACGGACTCGGGAATTTGCCCCTAGATCTTTCAAATATCTACACATCTAATAATATCAAACACAATTATTACTTTTAATATATTATTCTTCAAATAATAATATTGTTCATGTGAGTTTATTTTCATTTTAAAGTGAACGCTCTAAAACTTTTCTGTCAATCAAATATAAAGTTGTAACTATCTCAAATATCTTATTACATGTCTAATAATATCAAACACACAAATATTACTTTTATTTAAATTATTCTTCAAATAATAATATTGTTCATGTGAGTTTATTTTCATTTTAAAGTGAACGCTCTAATACTTTTCTGTCAATCAAATATGTTGTAACTATAGATATGGTAAATCCCATGTTTAACGTGAAAATATATATATAGTGGAAGTTTATTTTATCAGTAAACATAGAGTAGTTTCATTACCATAGGTACCAAATGACAGGAATGTATTGAAGCGTTTATTTTATGAGTAAACATAGGAAATACTTATTATACTCGTCACAAGCATCACATCTCAAAATCAATCAGACACAAGGATTTGAAAAAGTAAGTGTGGACATGATTACACATATATAATTATTTATTTATATATTAACTTTAACATTTCTGTTTCATTAAAACGAATTTAATTAAAAATGATTATAATCATACTTGAATAAATAAAGGTTGTCAAATATCACCACAAATCTTCCTCTGTATCATTTACAAATGCTGATAATCATCAACAAATATTGATACTTTCTCCAAACTAATAATAAATTAAGTTCACATGTGCAGTCATTTTGTCCACTGTTTCTTGTCCTTTACTATTCTTTTTGTTTCTTGCATTTGGATGTTTCTTTTCGTCAATATCTTCTTTATTACGTTACCTCATGTGTCCTTTGGTCTTTTCTATTCCCTTTTCGCTTTAACTTTGATCATCCAAACTTGGCGTACCGGTCTTCTTTCGGTCATTCACATCATGTGTCTCTATCAGGCTAGCTGTGTTGTTTCTATGAAATATAGTATTGGTTTGCATAGAAGTTCTTCCCTTATGGATTTATACCTTACTCTATCTAACATTGTTATTCCTTTAACTGTTTTTAGGTATTTCATTTCTATCGCCTGTATTTTACATTTCATTTTATGTGACAGTATCCATGACTCACACCCGTATGTCAATATTGCTCTATATATTGTATTGAACACCGTCATTTTTGTTTTATTACTTATTTCTTTTTTACCTATAAAATTATGTTTCATTGCGTGATATATTTTTGTCGTTTTAATTATTCTTTAATTTACGTCCACATCTATTGTTATGCCTAAATATTGGAATTTATTAACTAGTTCAATTGTTTCGCTAAGTACTATTATATTAGCTGTTGCTATTTCGTTATAGATTACAATTATTTTGTTTTTACTTGCATTTATTTTCATACTGGCTTTCTTTATAATTTCTTTCCAGGTATTAACATTTTGTCATCGGTGTAAGCACAAAGTAAATTCCTATACCCTACATGTATCTTATTGAATTTTTAATCACACTCCTTTATTATCTCATCCATAAATATCGTAAATAAGACTCAACTCATTACTCCTCCTTGTCTCAAAACGTTCTTTGATTCAATGATCTCGATTTTCCTATTTTGGCTAATTACGTAATTCGTAATTTTATTATAGACCTTTTATAACTTTTAGAAGATTGGTTTTTCCACATTGTCTCTTTCTGTACAATGTCAAACGCTTTTTTTTTATTTTGTTATAAACTAAAAAAAAAGTCATGAAATAACAATTAATACTTATAAGAGAAATGTCCTCCTATTGTTGCCATAAGCAGTGGCGTAGTTCGCATTTTTAGCGCCTATAGCGAAATGCTACCCTGTGTTCTCCAACAACAGCTGGCCACTATGAAGTATAAAGAGAAGCAAGTCTGTCTTGGTCCTTCCTCCTTGGTCCGTGTCACGTTTCTTCCTGCAGTGCCGGGCTGCTTAATTAAAGACAAACTCACCCCAGACAACCCCAATAAGGAACTTTGCTTATAGGCTCAACCCTTCCAGCATCGAACCCGGATCATTAAATCACCCAACAAACATCAAATCCCATTCAATATTAATACCGGACGTGAGGGATTCCATTACTCTACAGCGCTATGTCAATGGAAACTTTGTTCAAAAATATGTAAACTTTCTATGCTAACCGCAAACTTTAAAGAAAGGTACTAGTAATAAATAAATATGTCATCACAAATTTTCAAAGCAAGTTTTGTTTACAAACAGCAGCAGATGATGTATTTTCGTGTTAAATAAATTAGAAGTTGACATTTCAAGGACAGTGCAATTGTATGCAGAAAGCAAAGTGTATTAGCCAAATATTTTGCCATCTTGTTGAATGAAATTTATTTTAACAATCAACAACAATATTTTTTGTCAAATTCATAATCGCTTCCTTTCTGACGACTATAAACTTTTGATTCATGACCTTTCAAATTTTAAACTAAATTAGGAAAATACCCACGCATCATCGTAAAAATATTAATAAGTAAGAAAAAATTACAATACCTTTGAAATAACTGTATGAACTTCGGCTCCGTGTGCTCTGACTCAATTCACACCTCTTCGAATGGTATATGTAGTTGCATTTTTTTTATATAATATAATTATTCTATTATTATTATTATGTCATGTCCTTGACCTTTCAAATATTTTTGAACTAATGATATCTATATAATTATCATATTAATACTTTTCATTTATATGTTTCTTAGTTTTTCTATTTATTATATGCAATTGTTGGAGTTTTCCTGTTTGAAGAATAAATATACTCCAGGTTAAAAATATGACTTTCAACGACTTGTTAAAATATTGGAATGCATGTTTTGGTTAAATTTATTATTGTAATAAATAAACAGGTTCCCGTGCCAACGAAATCAGACAAAGTTAACGAAGCATCAAACTTTGGTTTTTGTTCTGTCTATTCGAAGCTTCTGTTGACCTACTTGGTTACGGCAAGGACAATACTTTTTACTTTGTTAACTGTTTTACTCTGTGAATACAAACAATTAAACCGTTCATAGTCAACAAATCAAACTTTTAAAAACTACCTTAATACTTGTAAAATGGAAATATACATTTTATAGGAAATCTGTATAAAAATAATAAAATCAATCGATAGAAACATGTTATTATCGATTATAAATCCGAAAATATTTGCAAATATCAAATTTTTTGCTTGAAAATTTTCAAATTTTACAAAATTTTGTTTGTAATATTTTTTAAAGAAATAGCTACGCTGATACCAAGGTTATAAACAGAATTTAATTATCTCTTTTCGTTTCTGAGATATTTGCTCTCAAAGTTGTACCTCAAAAAAGTATGATTTTTGAGTATATTTCAAAAATGAGTAGAGATACAATCTAAACTACATTATCATTCGATTCTACGGAAAAAATTATATAAAAAAATGTTTTGCCCACATATACGTTCTTTGGAACGATTAGGTGAGAAATAACAAAAACGAAAAAACCTAAATTTCAATTTTTCGCTTCGAAACTTTTTGTCTCGAATATTTTTTATATTTTGGTCATAAGTAAATATCGATGCGCTGATTCCAAATTTTTAAACAGAATTTAATTATCTCTTTCCGTTCTCGAGATATTTGAGTTCAAAGTTATACCTAAAAAATCAGGTTTTTTAGGTATACCTCTTAAATGGTTAGGTTTAAGGTTCCAACGACCTCACCATTCGATTCTACGGGCAAAATTACATAAGTGTACCAATTTTCAGATTTTTATCTCAACAGGTAAAATTTCTACATTGAAAATACTGAAAATGGCCAAAATTGAAAAAAATCGCAAGGGGTTCATCAGGCATTTTTTTCGATTTTGGTCATTTTCGTTTTTCCTTTCCACAAATTGTATCCTTTGCAATAAAAATCTAAAAATTGGTATACTTATGTAATTTTGCCCGTAGAATTGGTGAGGTCGCTGAAGTCGTAAACCTAACCCTTAAAGGGGTATACCTAAAAAACCTGTTTTTTTAGGTATTGCCAAAACCCAACTTTGAGCACAAATATTTCGAGAACGGGAAGAGATAATTAAATTCGGTTTGAAAATTTGAAATCAGCGCATCGATCTTTACTTAAGTCTGGAAAATGAAAAGTTTTGAAGAAAAAAAGTTCGTCGGAGAAATTTTGAAATTTAGGTTTTTTCGATTTTCTCATTTTTCTCATAATCGTTCCAAAGAACGTAGGTATATGTGGAGAAAACATTTCTTTATGTAACTTTTCCCGTAGAATCGACTGGTACAATCGTTGAGATTGTATCTCAACCCATTTTAGAGATATAGCCAAAAAACATACTTTTTTGAAGTGCAACTTTGACAGCAAATATTTCAGGAACGAAAAGAGATAATTAAATTCCGTTTAAACATTTGGAATTAGCGCGTCGAGGTCAATCAATGTACACTATTTCTCAAAATTAAATTTTTGGGCACAAAAATAAATATTTTTGGGATATTTCGCGTTTCTCAACACAAATTTTGGTTTAATAGTGTTGTTTGGTTTGTTTTAACTCTACACAACTTTTATATGGGGTTATAGGTTTTTTAAATAAATAAAAGTTGGGTAATAAAGCGACACAATAAAATAAAAAGGCGTAATAGTATTATAGGTTTGCAATCATCGCATCTATATTTACTTAAACTTTGAAATTTAATAATACAACGTGTCACCTAACCCTGCCTTATCGGGACACTTTCGTGACTATTCTAGAACGAACTATGTCGTCATACGACGTCAAAAATACTTTCCTACAATTTATTTGTTTCATACTGGTATGTGAATCTTACCACAATCGGCACAATCCAAACTATGCTTAGTCTAAACTCAACAAATTTAAAATAAAAATTGAAAATTTCGTGTTTACAAATGATCCTCATTGTTATACCTAAATTTATTAGAATCATTATCTGTTGAGTTTCCGAAACGAAGTAAACTGAAGCGTTGTATAATAATGAAGTTTTTAAAGGCCATCCACGATTTGAGTACATTTAAGCTCCAGCAAATGAAAGGCCACAATGATAATCCGTGGTGTAAAAACAATCACTTTATCATATTTGATGGGATTCGTCAGCGGCGCTGGCGACAGATGGCAGCACGAGCGTCGCGGCGCAACCCTTGCCGCGACGCTAACGTTTTTATTAACCGTAATCCGTTGATTGATTGTATGCAGCCTGCTTGCCTGCCTGCTCACTGCTCAACATCGGTTTCATTATTAAAGGTAATTTATTTTTTGGTTGCCCGCGGGTGCGGATGAGGCGTCCGTTCTATGCGAGGCTTGGGAGTTGTTTTCTAAGCGTCTTGCACCAAGATATGTTTTTACAAACTGGAATATTGCTACGAGGACTTGTTTTCTGATATGATTTAAAATTAGTTATTACATATTTATCTATAATAATTTGGACGACTAAACGAAAAAAATCTGATGTGGACACCACATGAGTGATTGTACGCTAAATTATACATATTTTTTGCTGCATTTCATTTAAACTTATTTCACTTGAACGTGAGATCATTCTACGGCTAATAGTTTTTCCATTTCTTTCATATCTTCGAACTTCCCTTCGTAAAGGATCATCTTTCGAAAATTGTTCTTATTGCAAGACACAAAATTATTTTAATCGTTCAAAGAAGGAGAAATTGTACATATTTCTCATGCCAAGTTGCACCAACAAGATTTAAATTTTAGGCAGCATTTAAAAAAAATGTTAATCAATGACAGCAATGTTAAATAGTTCATTTGACATATTATTTCGATGCATTTCGATGTGATATTGTCATTTAAGGAAACATAAAATTTAAGTATCATTGGTGCCATTGGTGCAACCGGCTATCAGGAATATATTCTGACAGTTGTCAATGTCAATTTACTTATTTTCCAGGTTGGCTTTTTCTTTCTGTAAATTGTTGATAAAATTGGGCTGCAGCCCAGTCTGCCCACCCTTAAATCCGGAGCTGGTTGTTAATGTCAATTTATTATCAAATGTTTCTTACCAAAATTAAAATTTAACTAAATTATTATTTTTATATGTTTCTGCCTAAAGTAAACTTGCACTTTTGAAAAGGCCGATTAGAGCAAAAAATGGACTTGCATACCTAGATGCTATAGCATTCCCATATACAAAATTAGCTTTTTGAAAACAATTTCTAAATATCATCTATTATCTTAAGATAGGAATACACGACGCGACCGTCGTCTTCTTGTTCTATCGCCACATACTTTATAATTGGACCACAAGCATCATTAAAAAAGTAGCGCGTCAAGTAGGCCGTCGCTTGATATTGGAAATTTATTATTGTACACAAGTTTGTAAAGAAAACATTATAAATTAAGTATTGCAGTAGTCGGTAGCTAATAATAATAAACCACACATAAAATATTTATTATTGTATCGTGTAATGCAATCCAAATTAGAAACCAGAAATGAGTTACTCTTTTAAAGTATTAAAAACCTGTATGTAAATAACACGTTTAATATTTATAACTGAAATAAAAACAAAATTGTATTGTGGATTGTTGAGTATTTCATGTAATGAAACAACATAAAAAGCAGCTAATTGCGTTTGAAATTGGGTAGCAATCCGATATTAAAATGACAGAGTTGTTGAATTTTCCAGAGCGGTGATAAATATTTGAATGAGTTTCCATATAATAGGACAGAACACACAAGCACTTGTTGAATTAACAAAATGAATTATTAATTTATTGAAATGCGATTTTAATTGTTTGTCCAGCTGTTATCCGTTTTTTTATATCTCACATTTTATATTAATTACAAACTGTCGCTGAAAAATCGATTTTCACTTTGCTCTATTAAAAATTTAACTATTCTGCCGTATATAACAATGGTATTTATTTCTTCTCTTATTAACTATTTACACACGATTTCATTTCATGATTACAAGAAAAATCGTTTTAATCTATGTCAGCAACAATGCTTTTAGAATTACTTTACAAAGTTATTCTAAACATCCTTCGTATCTTTCTTTATCGTTGTTTCAAGTGATTTTTCTTGAATCTTGCTTATTCGTTTTCATAGTCTTCAGCTTCTTCATTATCATCACCCTCTGAGTTACCATTTAACAACAGTTCTTCAGAACTCAGGAAATAGCAACTAGATCGTCTACCTTTCTATGTGCAAATTATTTTTTTCCTGTTTACCGGTTGAATTGATCTTTATAACAATAAAAATCCTGATCCATCTCTTGTTAGCATAGGTGGTCCGTCTGTCCTCAGAGCAGAGATTAAATGGACCACTAAATTACTTATGACTTAGTTTACGTTAAGTCTTAGGCACATGTTTATAAAGTATGTGTATAAATAATTATTTTAAACCTACCGAAGTAAATTAACTAATTGTGAATATACCAGCCAAAAAATCTTGGTTTATTCAATTGTCTCAAGTTATTTTGACAAATCAGTAGGGTAATATTTTTACCATATTTACTTGTCAAAATTACATGGGATATAATTATCACTTGGTTACCCTGCTTACTTTTGTCTATGTAAACAAAGGTTTAATATCCCGAAACCGGTAAATTAGTTCATTCATGAAAGCGAAAAATACATATATTTTAAAAGACGCCATTTATTGATGTTATTATTCATTGATATATTTCTTTTCAACCCGTATTTTTCATACGTAGATTTCTACTGTTTCTGATATTCCAGATACAAATCTTGATACGAATGTTTAAGATTGTTGAAATAAAATAAAATAGCTTTAGTCGGTAAGTTAAATATTTCAAAAATGTTCCTTAATGTACATAGTTTTGCTATTGCTTTCGTAAAATAAAATTTTGAAAGTTCAGTGATTTCTGGTTGTGGTTATAAATTACGAAGTGAACACTTCAGAATTGAATAATTACATGTTTAACCCAAATGCATTTTATCATAGACTCAGCATAACACAGAATGTAGATGCGAAAGTAATAGAATCTTGGGATTAATAAAACTATTAAACATAACCGGGTCTTTATGTTGGAATATAATCGTTAGTTGGGTAATCAGCCGATTAACCATTCTTGACATATGGTAAACATTTTTAGCGGCACACAATGTGAGAAATAAAAGCAACCCTTTCTAACAATCAAACTTGCATTTAGCGATAGTTGAGTTGCTGTTGGAGATTTATCTTCGGCATTGCGTGTTGGCTGAGCTTCGTACCTCGGAGAAGACGTATGTGTACGCATGACATTTAATAATACGCTGCAAGACTTCGGCTCGAACCATTCGCGTGTATTAATAGTATAATTTGCGGTTTGCTTGCTTATTATAACAATTTATCACTGATATTTTCTTTTCATTTGAGCGCAGGCTTTGTCAGGTCTGTTAGCAAAGTGACAGCTAGTGTCGTTGGTATTTCGCAGCTAAAAATTTAAGATGAATGTTTGTGGTTTTGTTTCGCGTAAATAGAATGTGTTTGCATATGGTTTTATTGTGGTATTCTGATTTAGAAATGATAGTATAGAGTCTAGACAGTATATTTTCTTTATTGATAAAATTTTAACAGTCTAATAATAAATGAAAATCATATAAATTGATGTAAAGATTAAGCTTGTGATATGATATTGTCTCATAATTAATAAAATACAATTATAATAGTTATAGTTATTAGGATGTAGATATCACTATCGATGAAATGAAATGAAATTTCCAGTCATATGCTTTTCTTTACTATTTTTCATTCTTGAAAGAATGTATTTTTTGTTGGTATGAATATTAGAGAATTCTCAAAAAAAAAAACAAATATGTATATAAAATGCGTTTCAATATTTAATACTAAAATAATATAGAATATAATATACGTATATGTATGCATCCATTTATTTTTTGTTACCTTTTTAATTAAGCTACTTACTTCAAGATTCAACTTGTTAATGTATGATGTGTCGCTTTTCTCACCGCGGCCTGTAAGATGTGTTGAGACATAGCCTTTACTTAGTTTCCCGAAAACAGTTCTAGTTTTCTATTGAAACCAATTACATTTCCAGAAGCCATAGATATCTCAAAGATAATCTTGCTATTCTTGCACTTTTGTTGCAAGGCAATTTCTTGCCTTATCTTGCTTTGAAATTAATAGCTCATGTCTTGTTCTTGTCTTGCAATTTTTGCATGACTGATGCAAGACCAAGAAAAATACAAAACTCTCGTGAAACACTAATTACAATTATAAACACTTGCTCAATTTGCAAGTACAACTATTTTCAACTTGCTTTTTAGACGATACTCAACATTTTTCAATAATTAATAATATATTTGTATGAGATCCGTTAACTGTGATCAAAATCACGAATCACACTGTGATTCAAACTAGCAGTTTTGCTTCTCACTAAGTAGCATGGACTAAAATAATCTGAATTGTGATCACTATCATTCAAAATAGTAGTTTCACTCATCACTACTACTATACTGTAGCAGTAGCTAAGTTCCTTTTTTTAAAAAGTAGTTGTTAAAAATATGCTGCGCAGAAATATTGAAAGCAAGTATTACTGTACATGAGTTAGCTACAAATGCCACGCGATAAAATATTCCCCCAGCTATTTACATATGTGCAATATTCTCACAGACTGCACTCATTTCTGTGATTTCCCTAATCAATCATCACTCCCATCTTTGGGCAGACATCGACGGAGCTGCCAGGCCGCGTCACTCAGCACGGCAGCTACAGCTAGGGACACGACACAGCGGCACGACAAAACACAAACGCGCTCACATGTTACATGCATTGTGACCGTTTTTTATTATGCGATAGCTAAATTTGACATCACTCTATTATTTCACATGATGGATTGTGTGAAAAATTAGAGGAATCGAAGGAACGTTTGATTGTAACGGTACGAATTGTGTAGCAAATTGCAAAATGGAAATAAGGTGTGCATGATTTCTTTCATCTACACTACGGGGTATTTTTATGTTTGTTTAATAAAGTTATTAAAAGGCACAAAGAAATCAAAATCAATTCATTACTTCAAGTTTTGTACATTTTTAAATACCTAGCATAGACTGTCGGGCTAATTTTACTTTAATTATATCACGATTGAATATTTTGCAATATTCTACCCATTGTGTTTCAAAGACAATAAAGTTATGTTTACAAATAACTGATTAGTAAGTGATTTCGAAGATTTCTTAGCGACCAGGGAATCAGCAAAAATGGTAACTTAGCAACGTTCAAAATTTAATTTAAAAAGGACCACTGTTAACCGATTATAATTATCAATTATATACAAATTTCAATTTCGTTATTGTGAGGATCTTGCAGGCAGTGTTTTGGATTATTTGATATCTCGACCTCATATGGACCTTCTAAATCATCAACGAATGGAAGCATGTAAATAATCGTAATTTGTTTCTACCGTGAATTTCAGCTAAGATGCAATATTTGAAAAACTATCATTAGTCATTATAAAAAATAAAAACACAGGTTCTCAATCTTAAAGAAACTTATCATCATATCATTTTTACTAATGAAGACAAAATTGTTCTTGTTATCATGAAATCATAGATTCCAACAAGAGAGCTACTTTAAAAAAATATGGTATACGCTTTGAAAATAACGAAACCTTAAAATCAGTCATAATAATTAAATATTTGTATTTCTCCAAGACTTTATTGAACGATAAATTTCGATAAGTACCGATATTTTATCATGGCTAAAGTCTCAAGAGAAGTGCCAGTAGTACCTACGTGATGATTTTGGAGATCGAGACGAGAACTATGTTACTCTAATTACGTAAATATATTAGATCAGTGTAGCATTTTTCGTTACTGTTTAAATGTAGGTACAGATTACCAATACAAAATACCTAAAGTTTTGAACATTTTTTCGTAAAAATTACTTGTGAAGGAAAACTTTTGTTATACAACAATACATAAAAAATAATTGTTTATACTTGTGTTCCCGAAATTAATTTATTTCTTACTTTTTTTATACAAGTATTATTGTTATATGCGTATTATTTCTATAATAACAAAAATAACGGTGGAAGATAATAAGAAGAATTAATTGCGACCTGAGATACAAATACAACGTATTTTAAAATGTGATAATACAACATTATTAAGTAAAAAAAAGTGTAGCACAACACAAAATAATTCTAAACCCCACTTACACTCAAAAAATATGACATTGATTAATGTGCCTATCTGTGGAGTATATTTGCAGAAAGGCCAAATTAAGACACCTGAAATAATTACATATTTCTTTTACAAAATTGAATTTTACTTTTTATAATATTCTATACGGTTGATATGTGAAACTATAATTTCATAATTTAGTTTTTGAATGTAATAAGTTTCTTAGAAAAAACTGCATTGACCAACGTGTAGCCAATAAAATTGTTAGCGTTTTATACACCAGCAGTCATGCGATACAATGATATGTAATTAGGTTTTTGCTGACTGCCTGTGCAGTGACTATTTTTGAATGTAAAGCCCCAAGATTTTGCAATACATGAGAATATAATTTGCAAAATATTATGTTAGCTATGAGTAATTTAAGAAAAAATGTTACACATACACATATTTTTGTCACGCAATGTGAGTAAATTTATTCGTATACTTTTTTTAAACACTCGTAGTTGGAGCTCTGTTCAGAATATAAATATATGCATTAAGGACGTAGATTATAACTGGAACTTGAAACTTTGAGATCAAAGTGATTTTGTTGTATTGTCATTGTTACTTATTCACCTTCTAATTTTATATTTTTCTGATAATAGAACAGAAATATTATTTATTTTCTATGTTATAATAGTGTAAGACAGTACATTGTTCTATATGATAGTATTACTAGTGTAGGGACTAATAATACTAATCTTGTATTTTTTTAGAAACAAGCTCTAAGGGCCAAGCAATAATTTTTTTAAAGTAATTTTAGCATGGGCAGAAAATTAATATTTTAATTGATAAAACGCCAATACAATTTAAATCAAATTCCATGTTTCTTGGAATAATAATATTTTTGACATTTATAGAACATAATTTTAAGAGGAAGTTGATCCAAACAATTCAAAATAAACATAAATTTATTTGTCGTTTCCATTCTGAGATAGGGTACAATCGAAATACTGAAGAATAATACAGTAAACCGAAATTGAGACCAGGAGAGTTGAAACAACTCGAGAACCACTTGACGACACCTGTCATTTCGTCGCAATACATTTAAAGAATATAGTTATTTAAGCTGCAAGGAATGTAAGTGCATTATAAAATTCGAGAAGGTATGAACTGCGATGAAGCCTGCGGAACCGAAATTCAAGTTACTGTACGAGAGTATTTATATTGGGTATTTACATTCTAAGTCGCTAAAGAATTTGTAAAATGTGACATTTCACTTGACAGTTTAGATTTATTTATTTGCAACTTGTTACAGTTAATTTCAAACGTTGCTTGACGACCTAATATATATGAAATTCGTATATTTTTCATAATTACCCTGCTAGTAGGATAGTTGTTTCTATAACTTCCCGTTGACAATGGCAAATAAATAACAGAATTTATTAGGATCTTACGACTTATGTTCATCTGAAAATAAGTTTATAGGTCGATTCTGTACATATTTATAAGATCTGTAAACAAATCTGTAAGACCTATAACGCTTACAATCGAAAAGGCAATTCTGATAACGTCTGCAGCTTACAGAAATGTGTACGTCCCGTCATAAATTCCAGAATAATATTTACGCCATATTTAACTTTTGTGAACGTTGGTGCAAAAACGGTATTTACTTTTCATCGATGAATTTAATTAGAAAAATAAACGAGAAACGTGGCAATGGTAGATGAATATGATTAGATTTCTTGGTGTTTCTTTTGGCGTGGGTGTAATTAGTGTGAACTGTCTCTAGCAGGCGGGTGCGGTAGGCCATATATGCTACTCGTGTCCGTTTGCTGGTTGAACACGTCAGGAACAACAACCTCGCCGAGTATGATTTGGAAATTCATCGTTTTTTCCCCGGCACTTTATCCCGAACCATTAATCACGCCATGCGATGGTGGTCCGCGGCCACGCCGGCCAAGTGCGATACTCGGCCTCAGCCGAGGAAATGACGAGGCTGTTTTGTTTAGCGAGGAATTCTATTTCCAATATTCCCGGCCGATGGACCACATATGAGAACACAAACTTCAAAGGGCTACAATTTTCCATTCATTCACATTTATCAATATACATTTTATTTTAAATGTATCAACGCGGTTTTAAATCTGGAATTTAAGATCATAGAAACAAACAAAGAATTTGTAAACTTATTTTTATTACAAAATTTTTGCACATATGAGAACCCAAACTTTAAAGGGCCACAACAATTTTCAGCCCACAATGTTCCGTTCATCTAAATTATCAATAGCATTTTATTTTAAATATATCATAAATTTAAAACCATTAACCATTGATACTATTTAGACAAACTACTTAAAACACACAAACACCGTATGAATTTTCGTGAACATTAATTTCATTATGGCTGTCATAGAGTTCTTCAAGATATAATGATTTGACCTCAAGCAATTCTAGAGGATTGTCCTAAATATTTCCAGATACTACGAGTATATTATGTAAAAATCTGTATTATATTTTAAAATTGTATATTATACTTATATAGGATCACGTTTAAAAATATATTCATATATTTATACATTATATACATTTGACTCGAATCACACAGTTTCCTTCTTTGAATTACAGTATAGATCGTCCAGAATTCATTTGGACAATGACATTAAAATTTTCCATATCAATACCAATCGTTGTTACTGTGAAATTTTTTGCATTTCACGCATATATAGTTTCTTTTCAGTATACATTATCACTCAGATTTATAAAAAATGTTTTGTTTAGCGACGTATTCTATTTCCAATATTTACAGCCGCTGGACCACATATGAGAACCCAAACTTCAAAGGGCTACAACAATTTTCCATTCATTCACATTTTGTTTTAAATGTATCATCGCAGTTTTAAATCTGGAATTTATAACTATAGAAATTTAGCACTTCCATTCTGGCTTAGGTTGAAGACACACTCAAGACATGTTAGTGTCTTACACATAAAACATAGGTACTTTTTATTCTTGAAGCATACACTTGCTACAAAGCAAGTCTTTCTCTTCTCCAGTTGTTCCTCCTCATCTGATTCATTGCAATCTTTTTAATACTCAATTTCATATTCACTTTCTTCAAATACATCCTCGCGTACATTATCTTTGTCACAATCAGAAGAAACCGTACATAATCACTATGTAGTCACTTCTCCTAATTTAAGTCAATAAATAAAATTAATTTCGACAGTTCTGAGCCTTCATCCATTGTTTTACTAAAAGCGCAGTTCGAAAAAGATATTCTAATACTGACGTGCGATCATGATGACTGCATCAATATTTCTTTTTTTGTAAATAAATAAACTAACAGAAAAAGAAGCATGATAAACTCGTCATTTGTACAAAACACTCTAATTTGAAAGTACCTAGGTATAAGGCGATAAGTTTAATTGCGAGTTGGTATTAAATAAATACATATTGGTATCGGTCACAGTGACCGCAGTTAAGTGTAAATTAAGTGTATTTTAATTGAATTACATAAATTACATCGTGTTGGAAATTATTTAGTATTTGCATTTGACCAGAATCACAGTTTTCTTCTTTGAATTACAGTACCACAGATCTAAGAACAATGAAGAAATTAACTTAATTTTTATAATTCTCCATTATTCACAAATAAATAAATAAATACTGCAATTGTGATAAGATTTCTATATTATATATATATATATATATATATATATATATATATATATGTTATTATGTAAAATATTTAGAATATTTAAATTTTTATTTTATTTTGTTCATAATTTAAGTTCACCTATCTATTTGAACAATATATTAATAAAGAAATATAAAATGTTACATTTTAATTCATTATAGATTTTAAGTTACAATTTGACATTATAATGCAGTAACATGTGTTTTTGGTTCAGTCTTTTTTTTTACAAAAGTCGGTTTTTTGTCTTAGATCACAGCGTAAAAAAGAATACAGTTAATGATTCGTTTTCCTGTATTCTTAAATATTTCATTCAGAATATAGGTCTAGAAGTTTACCTAGTACGTCTGAAGGTCGGATGGAATTGTCATAGACAAATGATCTTAACATCAACGTGTATAATTTGGAGCTGCTCGAAAAATCACAAAGCGGTCAAAACTTTCTCATTTTCTATGATATTTATAGGTAATTTTCAGTAATTTGTCAATATTTGAGATAAAATTCCTATTAAATGTGAGAAACAGAATTGCTATTTTCACAGAAAAAACACATGAAAAAAAAAAAGCTTTTTAACAAAGAAATACTTAGAAAAACATGAGTGTTTAAGGAAGGAAATATTTAACATATTATTGGTAATTATTTATAAGAAAATAATATATAAAATACAAAAGAATACGTTGGATATATAAACAAGTCTGAATATTTATGTCATTTCTGTGAATACGTCATTTTGATTCATGCGAACATTTCCTACTCCTTTCTTGTGACGTCAATATCAATGCTAAATTGGTATATTATTTTTGACTATATGATCTTAGTATTTGGGTAGTCATTAAACATAGATAAATATATAATATTAGCATATGTAATAAATGACTTTATTTAGCAACCCCTCTAAAAATAATAAATTATCTAAGTACAATCTATTTCCCGCAATTGATCCTCTCCTCATCAATTGCAACCATATAATACAAATCGTTTTTATAGAAATGTAATCACTAGTACAAGTAAAAAATAAAAAAATAATCACGCTTATATGGTAGCTTATTTAATCAAAATCCAAAAACAATAAAATTGTAAATGGTTTGGCAGAGTTACGTAGAAATAATAAATAATCAATCTATAGAAACACAGACATCGAAATATCGAAATTATTCAAGTCTTGCTGGTCCGTTTTAGCAAAGGTATTATAGGTACATATACTGATAAATGGAAATAAAAGAAAATACATATCTGTCAGTTTAGTGAAGTATCACTGATTATAATTCTTATTGTCTGTTTTTTTAATATTATTTAAGCTGAAATTATATTCTTTTTACATAAAAAAGAATTAAATAAAAACTAAGACAAATACATCACATAAAGCAAATTTTAATATATTTATGGACGAAACATCCATTTTTAAACTAATTTTGGACTATAACATAATTTAATAATTAATATCAAATAACATTACCTACAATGACATGTCATTAACTGTCGCAAATGTCACATAGATATTTCTTTTATTTCCACGGCATTTTGATTTTGAACGAAAATCTTACATTTTATAAATAAATAATAAATCTAGTACTATCTAGTACGAAATGTATTGAAATCCCATGCTAAAATCCTGTTCCGCATTTCGTTGTAGACACTGTGTATGATTTTATTTCATGCGTGTCTTTTGTTTTTCATATTTCATCCATAAATACGAGAACAAGAAATCCACAAACAAGTCAATCTTACTGTTAGTTTGCGGTACGCATATACTGGTATTATTTTGTTATTTAGAATGAATTACTAGAATTCCAAATAATACAGTAGCAGAACACGAACAAGGTCTTTGAACTAAAATTTAATTAGTGTTAGTTACGCTCCGCACTTGCACAATTAAGCGCGGTTCACTTTTATCTAAATTTTAAGATGTCGGCCCGTTTCCGTAACTTAACAAATTCACTAAAATTTAAATAATTTACATACGAAATAGGCACGTTCGTCTATGGAAACTAACCAAATTAAGAAAGCGCTTGTAAATTCATGGGTATCTGACTACACGTAAACGAAAAGTATAAATTACCTATTATAATCGTCATATTTTACATTTTACTACCTTATTTATCATTTTTATTTTTCAGAACATAATAAACAGTATGCAAAATTAAAAATATATTTGTAATATGTAAATTAAGAATTTATTTTTACATTACATTTTTAGCTGTTTTTAAATAAAAATTAAAATACAATGATATTTTGAAAATAAGCATACAAAAATTAAAATATTCCAAGTGAATCATAATTTTGATTTTATTGTAAAAGCGTAAATGTGAATAAACATTTATGGATTATTGTGTGTTTTTCACACAATTTTAAATTCAATAATGAAACAGTTTTGACTGCAAAACATAACCAATTATTCAAGTTACATCAAAAACTCAGCAAGCACAACTTTACGAGGTAACTAAGTATTGACAAGCGGGTACAATTCTCTTTACTTCTATCTCACTTTATCTCAACTCTTCTTGAATTCATTTCAGTTGATTTGTGACAAATTAACGATCATAATAAGTAAATTATCTGATGTGTTGTGCAAAAAGTATGCATGTAAAATAAACGTAACAAGCATAAAACCAATGGGGTACGGACCCATTAAATTTGTTTTTCTGAAAAAACAGAGTGAAATAAGCACACTATGGTTACTTCATATTTGATAGGTTAGGTTTATTTATAAATTAGATTAGATTGAAATAGGGTAAACTGAACTGAGAAATCGACAATCTGATTAAACAGGAAGCTGGATTGTCATGATTATAACCTTATAAACAAGCACAATTAATATGACGTATAAATATAACTTTTTAAAATATTCCTCAATGCAATGTATCAAAGCATTCATTTTAGAATGACACATCAAATTCACGTCATTATTAACTATCAATTTGTGAATAACATATTTCCATGTCGTTGGAATGGAGGCAGTGGACAAATAGAATAGCCCTCTAGGTTCCCTTATCTCAAATCATTTAAGTTAATAAAAACGTAACCGACATTTTGAACAAAATTTGTGAACTTTAACCGTAATTTTAACCGATATTTCTAAGTCCGAAAACACCGGTAACTGTTAACCAAAAAATTAACCGGTTTTAGAGAACATTAATTTTTATTTTAATAATACCATTTCTACAGTTTACATTTTATTGGAGAGTTAGAAAAATTAGTAGTCTCTTTGACAGCTTTACGCATCAGATTTACAATTTAAAAAAATGAATTGTAGGAATTTATGTGAATATTCGTGTTTGACTTTGTATGAAGCACGAAACATAATCGCTTTTCATTGGTCCATAATATTATTTTTTTATTAACCGATATTTAAACCGGTTTATAATTTTAAAAAACCAGTTTTATAACTAAAACCTTTATTTTTATAACGTTATCAATATAGGTTAAATGTTAACCAGTATTTTTTTCGGTTACATGCCCTGATCATAATTCAAAATGTTGTTTAATATAAAAAAACAAATCAAAGATTATCTTTGTGCCGAGGGAAGAAGGGGCTCTGAATTTCGGGAACGAAATAATATTTAAATGTAATAGGTATTTTCACCAATACTTATTAATTATTGTATATTTTCATATTCTTCTGTAAAATGTTAACACTTTGTTAATGCTTCAAGATCCAATTTCCAAAACCAAATTCCACATTAGAACCTTTCCCAAACCCAAGCCCTCAGCAAGAATGGGTCACACTCACAACGACTCTCCTTCCTCAGCAAGCCATGCCCACCCCTGCCTTGCATCCCATCCCCTCCGCTCATCAAGTCTCGGCTCCAGAGCCACGCACACACGCAGCTCGCTCATCCCGTACTTAACCACGCGCCGCGGCGCCCGACGTCGCATAGCGTCTCCGCTGCGACGCTGCACACGTGGGTGACAGTGACAGTGACAATGTAACACGCAGTGCGAGGAATACCACGTTTATAGTGTACGTATCTCACCTTCAAGTTAAGAACGATTGTTTTGGTTTTGAGGTTATGTCGCAAACATTTATTGAAGATTGTCATACTTGCGGATTCAACATATTTTACGAATTACATGGACATTATAAATTGTGTAAGCACTTTATTAAGAAAATAAGTACCTACATCATTTGATGATTTCAGTGTAGTTAATAAACTTGTAAACAATACCAAATGTATCCAGTACTTATTATTACTTTTCCAACTAAAATAATTTGAAAGTAGTGAACATACATACATTTTAAACTTATAACTACGATGAATAAATATGTGTGATTAAAATAATTAAATGGATCTGCAGTATCTCAATATTTTTGGATTTTTTTTCAAATTAAAAGTGATAACTGGTACGATTTTGTGAACAAGACAAGAATTGTCTGATGCACGTTGTAAGTGACGTTACTATCCAACTGATTACCACGTAAGGGGGCTTAGTGTAATCTTGACAACTATTACTTCATAATGCAAGTAAAATTTGTTGTGCAATAAATTCATCGTAAATACTTGAAGTCCTGTTCCTGATCGGAATTTTGTGCTATAGAAAGAAGAACAATTGTGTCAAACCACGTACAAATATCGGTGTTAAAAAATTTAATGTTTTATCGTAAATATGTTCTGTTACATCTTTAACTATACTTTATTTTCCGCTGTTGATCCTCATGTCATCAATTATTGCCCATCTTTTTGGATGAAATCGCGTCATTTCCGAAATGAATGCCAAAATTGACGGTATAATGTACAAATATAAAAGTGGATGAAACATACGCAGAGTTGTAGAATAAACTAACGAAACTACCAACACACAATAAAGGACAAACTATCCACACCAAAATCACTGTCTTCACAGACTACTCACTCACACTACTCTTCCTATTTGATTTTTGTCATTGGGTACATATAAAATAATGAAATAACCAATAAAAGCCTCATATATGCCTACGACAAAGATGCAAGATAAAAGTTTAATAACTCTTACGGCAGAAATTGTTGACGTGAAGATCAACTGAGAAAAGCAAAGTACACCTATTTAGACTGAGGGAGGACATTCTGAACAAATACTTTAGTCATTCATTCAATAATCAGTGCCGGATTAAGTCCTATGAAGGCCCCTAAGTAGTCATTTCAGAAGACAAGTACAGATCAATTGCATTAGTGCGAACAAAATTAAATTTAATTTGTTCATATTATCGAACTATTTATCTCATTGAGTGTTTACAAAACTACGAAAAATAGTTTTTTTTTTGTATTACAACATTTAATATGGCTTGAAAATTAGAACTAAGCTTAAAAAAAGAAAAATACTTATAATATTAAGTTGACAGTAGGATTATTATTATTCTGTATTTTTTTGGTTAATAAATGTCAAACGTGGTATTTATTTAATGTTTGTCTGATATTTGTTAACCTTTCAAGTAAATGGACTATAATATTCTTACGTGTGTCTACTTGTCTATAAGTATTGTTTTTATCTATATAGTAAATAGTGGAAAAAACAACAAACTAAAACAAATTGACATATAGAATTTTAATGCGTTTGAATTTTAAAGTAAAGGTATGAAATTAAATAACTATTAATTTTATTAAAATTGTGCTTAAGTTTTACTCATTCATACCGTTTAATTCAATTAACATATTTTATTTAAATTTATTTATTGTGAATACATTTTATTAAATAATAATAACAACAAAATTGAAATGTGAAGATGATTACATTTTATTAAATAATAATAACAACAAAATTTAAATCTGAAGATGATTTCAAAAAAAGGACCAAAACGTCGTCTAATAAGTAAAATATACATTACAAAGCTCTAGTATCCAATAATTCTAACCTAACTAAAAAATTGAGTTTGGTTAAATGTTTATGATGGTTAGGCATAATTTTTGATATGTATAATGTTAAATAAAAAGAAAAAGTTGTAGTTGTAATTTAGGGAATTTAGGTTTGTTGTGAATTGAGTATGTAATTGGGATTGGGTAGTTGGTTTTGTTTGTTTTCCACTGGTGCGGGCCGTGCCTCCTGCGCGGCCCGCCCTCCGGGCGCCCCTCCCAGGCCCTCCTGCGCGAGGCGATTGGTCTCACGTGACCGCGCGCGCCGGCCGCCACACTCAATGGGAAACAAACAAAACAAGCGCGCGCCCGAGCTGCACCTACTGTGTGTCTGTTGCAGAGCCCGCACCAGAGTGTAGTGTAGTGAGTGACTTGGTGATGTGAGTGATGCCGGCCGGCGAGGAGTTCGTGGCGGTGAAGACGCGGGCGCCCACGCCGACGCCGGAGGGCTACTGGGCCGGCGCCATGCCCCTGGACGGCGGCGAGACCGGCTTCATCAACAGCCAGCCCAGCATGGCGGAGTTCATGACGGCGCTGCCGCACCTGTCGGCCGAGCTGCACGGCCACCCTGTCAGCCCGCAGCCCACCCCGCCGGGCGCGGGCTACCCGCTGGACCACCCGCCCGCCCTGCAGCTCGGCGAGCCCGGCGTCAACGTGCCCGAGTACCCCTGGATGAAGGAGAAGAAAACCACACGCAAGAGTAGTCAGCAAGGTAAGCACACACATCTACATACAACACACTCATCACCAACCAATCGTTGTCATTATACTTTGAAAGTGCGTAAATAGACAAATGAAAGAACCGTTGTTAAATTACCTTCGTAACATGATATCGCATAAAAGTTCAAAACATAAAGACAAATCTTCATAAACACTCATCAAATTCAAAGATAAGCAGTTATCGTTATACTTTGAAAGTGCGTAATATACTTACAATATAGTGTAGGTGCGTAAAAAGTCTATGTAGGTAAAGACAAACAAAATGAAACAATCGTTTTAAACTACTTTCGCGACATGATATCTTATACATAAAAGTGCAAAATATATGAAGAAAATATATGAAATAGACTCATGTACTCTTTGTATGCGAAGAGCGAAGGTAATCATGTAAATAATAAACAGTGTCATTCAAACCCAGTACCGAAGACAAAAATACATTGAAAAATATATAAATAGTTACATATATAAAGTGTTTTTGTAAAAGGACTACAAATTCTTTGTACAATTCTAGTTAGATCAGTTTTTCATGCATAAAAGTGCGCCGCCATTATAAAAGAATAAACCTATGATGGTAACCCGTTACGAGTGTAATCGTAAAACTAAATGAAACTTACTCTACTTGCGACCAAATTATTAGAAGTCTATATACTTAGTTTTCGTTATTAAACTACTTTCGTGACATGATATCTTGTGTTTAAAAGTGCGAAACATTTCAAATGGTATATGAAGACAATATATGAAAAAGATTCATGTATTCTTTGTATGCGAAGGTAATCAATGTAAATAATAAAAATGTGTAATGCAAAGCCAGTATCGAAGACAAAAATACATTTTAAATATACATATACATACATATATAAACGATATTTGTAAAAGAACTACAAATTCTTTATATAAGTCACGTTTGATTCATTTTTCATGCATAAAAGTACGCCGCCATTACAAAAGAATAATCCTATGATGGTAACCCGTTACGAGTGTAATCGTAAAACTAAATGAAAATAACATTATTTGCGATCAAAATTATTTCAATTCGGTATAGTTATCGTTGTTAAACTACTTTAGTGACATGATATCCACATAGATTTATTACTTGTGAATAAAATTACAAAACATTTTAAGAACGAAAAATAGTGTCATTCAAAACATATAATCAAGAGATATATGAAGAAAATATATAAATTAAAGTCATGTGCCATTTACTCAATTTGTAGGCGAAGGTAGTAATGTAAATAATAAAGTATGTAATTCAAACCTGGTAATAGAAGACAAAAATACATTTGAAATATACATATAGGAACATATATAAAGTATTTTTGTAAAAGAACTGCCACTTCTTTATACAACTCTAGTTTTACTAGTTTTTCATGCATAAAAGTGCGCCGCCATTACAAAAGAATAATCCTATGATGGTCACCCGTTACGAATGCAATCGTAAAACTAAATGAAAAGTACATTATTTGCGATCAAAATTACTAGAAGTCTTAATAGTTACTTCTTTTTAAATACTTGAAGTAGTATCTATATAACTTATATACGATAATCACCGTCATACTTCCCATATACTTCATATATAAATAACCAAAATACAAACTCATACTTTTAGTTATTTGCTCTAAAAACCTGAAACCAAAAATTAAAATTTTTGTGTTTGTAGTAATCGCCCCTGTACGATAAACATATTTCCTAAGTATATACTATGCAATGGATACTTACAATTCGTACAAACTTCAACTGCCGTAGGTAACATATAAAAGTAAATTTTAATAAAGGAAAAAGTAATAAGCGGGACAAAGTCGTATGGTTTTTTTTATTTAGACTAAACCGACATTTCGATCAACTCTGTGATCATTCTTAAGGTAAAGTCGTGTCAACACACTGATGATCAAAATAAAAGAACCTTATGACTACATACCCAGTATTATTTCTTCTCTACATTTATCTACAATAACAAACCAACATATATCACATAAATGGTTATTTACAAAAATATATCTAAAAACCATTCTGAAAATTACTAAACCAAATGCTTCACATTATAACCTACTAAGTTAATCTTAAGTAAAAAATATAACGAATACAAAAAATAGGACAGTATTACTTGAAAATAAATTTATCTTAATATGACTGAATAAATGGTTGAAAATATTAATAAAAATAATAATTTAGAATTCAAAATTTTATGCGCCATTTTATAGTTTCATGTGTTGTCAACATGTCAGTCAGATACATGAACGGTACTACAAGTACTAAAATAATTTTACGTGTAGAAGTTGTTACGTGTTCACTAGAATAATGTATAAGGAAAACAAACTTTAAGAACAAGTCATAAAAGACTATACTTGAAATTTTTCTTAAGTATGACTATAAAAGTTATGTGAATATTAGCGTCAGCATTAAAGTGCGTCTGAAATATTAAAAGACCATAAACGAGTTAAAAGATTGTCTAAAAAGTATAGTATATACTTCAACATGACATAAATGTTTTACATATTTTTCAGTCAATTTAATTTTATGAGTAGGTACTATACTTAAATATAAAATTTTGTGCTTTTTAAATATTAGTTTTATTAATAAACTGACATGTATAGTTTGCATGTAAATATTATTAATTTAAATTCGTAATGATCTAAAACAAATATTTTTTTTTATTATTATTTAAATCTTTATTTACAATTGGTTGAGAAAAAAAAGCAAATGTGAAATTAAATAATAACGTGCGAGAAATAACTCTCATTGGATTTTTTCCAGTTTTGTCGTTTTTACTTCATAATATAGATGCCAAATGTAGAGGTTTAGTTCTTTTCATCTTATTTCTGAGGAATTGTCTAATAAATTTATTTTACGTTTAAATATTATAGATGAAGAAAAGCAATATATCATCATTTTATATTAGTTTTAATCTAAAATAATTAATATTTTTTTTTACTTTCATCTGTAATAGTATTTGTCTTATAATAATAATACTGGATATATTATAAATGAAACAGAACATTAAAATTTTATAACATTCTTATCAAAATTTGACTTTGTTTATTGTATAGTAAGGTATCAATTTTATATGTTTAATAAGTTTACTACGAAATAAAACCACTATTTAATATAATTCTTAATATATTTCAAATGATTATTAAATTTTGTAACACACACAAAAAACTTGTACAACAATGTTCAAATTTGATGTTTTTTGTCTATCTGAGTTTTTACTTAAGCATATCCACTATTCAAAATCCTAATTCATATTGTAAGGCCTCGAACAATACAACTATTTGTTGTTGTAACAATTAAAATAGACCGTATGACATGTTGTTGAATGACAGCGATGTATAGGAATATCTTCCACAACGTTGAGCATCGTAATGAATAAGAAACCCGAACAAAAGATCGCAGAGTCATGGCAAGTGTACCACCGGCAGATACATTGTTTCGCGTATTCCAATGATTTCAACGCATGAGGCTGAAGCGCGCCATATGTCCCAGGGAAATAACACGGATTGAGGACTTGTTTGTGGAAGAAATTGTGAATAAAGGAAAATAATTCGACTTAATATATCAGGAAAATTTAGTTCTCTAATGGCCGGTGCACCAATATTACTTAAATTTTAAGTTTCTCTTAAATAGCACATCGGAATAAATTGTCAAATCAGCTATTCAACATTGCTGTCAAAATTTTAATTAGTGTTTTTTTGTTTATGCCTTATTGCTTAAAATTTGAGTCTTGTTGGTACAACTGAACGTTAGTATTGTACGTTGATTTAAAAAAAATATGTAAATATTCCTTCATAATAAGTGGCATTTCGATTTGAAAGAAGCGAAGTTTAATTATCTAAATAAAAATACCTCTGTGTTCGAGTGGTTCAGAATCTACAATGAGTTGTGTAGATATTTTTATACAGACTAAAAACTGACAATCTGTATACTGAAACTTAAATAAAAATCTGGCCAGTACATGACCTCTCGTCTGTTTTCTTTATACATTTATTAATATTTGTATTTTATATATTTGTCATATTTGATAACTGACAGTTTTGCCATTTGTGTTTAGATATCAATATGAAATGAATTTTACTCAGAAAATAATAGTTATAGGAAGGAAGTAATTCGAACTTCTTTAGGTTTCTCTGTCAATTGTAATAATTATCACTATCAAAAATAAAACATTTATTTCCATTATCCGCAATTGTAACAAATTTACTGAATCATTCATTACTTGTAATAGTTAAGTGGGCTAGGTAGAAATACATTTGAAATATATATACCGGGTGTCCCAGCTCGACCGACACATGGGAGTTTTACATGGGAAATCAGTTAATTATGAATAGTATCTCCCCAGTGCAAGATATTAACTTGAAATTTTGTATGCTTATCGGAGAATATTAATTCTGTGGATCACACTTAATTGAAATATGCAATTTCGTCTGCAGGGCGAGATTTATTAAATTTAAAATTTAATATTTTCGTTCAAAATCAGACAGCCATGGAAATAAAAGAAAATATTTATCTGACAGTTTAGTGAAGTATCACTGATTTTAAATCTTATTCCCTGTATTTTAATATTATTTAAGTTGAATTTAGTTTCTTTTTGTTAAATAATATACCAATATTACAAATATATAAATATCTACAATGTCATGTCATTAACTGTCAGAACTGTCACATAGATATTTTCTTTTATTTCCATGGCTGACTGATTTTGAACGAAAATGTTAGATTTTATAAATTAATAAATTTCGTCTTGCAGACGAAATTACATATTTCAAATAACTGTAATCCATAAAAATAATATTCCCCAATAAGCATACAAAATTTCAAGTTAATATCTTGCACCGGGGAGATACTATTCATAATTAACTAATTTCCTATGTAAATCACTCATGTGTCGGTCGAGCTGGGACACCCGGTATATAATAAATTATTATTAACAAAAATTCACATGTATTCATAATTAATTAAGATATTTCAGAAAAAACTTCAATTTTCATGAAAACATCATTTCTGGTTGCACGATTAATACCAAAATCTAAGCAGATCTAATCTAGGATGTAGAATGTTATATCCAAAATTTCAAGTTTTTTATTCCCTAGTATTTGAGTAATCGTTACGACAACATCCATCCATCCATACACACACGAATAGACATCATCGTAATTTCATATTTATTCTTCATATATTCTTTCGTACAAATTATACTTTCTTACTTTCCTAAGAAATATAACAAGATATATTATTAGTAGTTAAAAATATATCACATTTTTCCGAGTTTCAAAATAAATACGTTCGAATAGTAGTTATATCTCCAAAAAGAAATACGACTGTCAAAGTAATAGTTATTTGTATATCAATGGACTAAAGCATAATTTAGTCCTTAGATTTACATTATGTTTTCTGAAATCGTTAAATTATTAATTAAAAATATAAATAAATTGCATTATGTGTTTGTACGTCAGCTAGCTATTGAGACGGGGATGGCTGTAATAACAAACATACTGTCAAACTGTCAAATATTCCTTTATAATTCACTTATATATTAATAAAAAAGATGTCTTCATTTCATTACTTCCTAGCAACTAGCTACAAAACATTTATTTAATTATTATATACGATTTTTGATAGAACTGTGAGCTATGAATTTATACTTTAACGTTGTCTATGGTTATCATGAGAAATGAAAATGTGTTTACAATATACTATGTATCCATAGCAATAAGAAACATACAACAAGCAAATATCTTATTTGTCATATAAAAATTTGCTATTTATATATTGATAGATTTCAGCAGGTATATTGCGCCAAATATGAATATTATTATTATATTTGATATATATGACTGAGATATGAGTAGTTTTTTGTATAGAATGTACTCTACTTTTTAAATTGCAATGTAAAAACAAATTTACAAATTCAGATTTGTAGCACAATCAAAAATACTTTCTTTCTACAACTTCCAAAATGTGTATCAAGAACAAAAAACCATATCGTCCATTCTCCTTTCACTATTCTTCATTTGTCGGCAAAAATTGAAACCTATATATCGCCGGCGCAGAGAAAGCGAGCAAGGCCTACTACGTCCAGAAGAAGAAAAACCATTCGCGCTTTCACCGCAAAAACAAGAAGCGATCGGGTGTCACGTGGTCGCTCCCGTGTCCTGGAATATTCGCGTCGACCCCTGACCCGCCGGCCATCCGTCAAAATCAGTTCGCAGATCTCGGGAAAGTCGACAGGGATCCACAAACGGTGGGAATTACTATTTATCAACGGTTTCCAAAACTTACTTGACGGTTGGGGCTCAGAGTACTCGGAGTATTTCATTGTATGGAACTTAAAAAAAAAACGCATTTGAATGTGTAAGACTATACTTCAAAAGGTATATTCTAGTATCCATTTTTTGGAAGTAGATTATTTTTTTTTCTCAATTCATTCATAGTTGTAACCTAAAATAGGATAAATTTTCCTTTATATAATTGTCCTTACCAGATACATGCATTTCTAACTTTTCTAATTAGTAGAAAATTTTCTAATATAATGTTCTTCTACAACTGTCAAGATTAGTTAACATTTTTATTCTAATAACTTATACATAAAGTAGGCAATATTTGTCACAGTTGTGACAATTCCGCTCATAATTTGTCATCCAATTAAATCACAATATTTAGTGAATTGAATCAATCAGACCAAATCTTATTGACAATTGTCAGTTACTGGCAATTGCCCCGGAATTTGCACGACTAAATGCTTAGATACAACATCCGTCAAAATTAGGACAAGTAATTAATTGGAAAAATATATACATTACGAGGAATCATCATGCCGAATACCATTCGTCACTAGAATTTTACTTGTAATTTTTGTCTAACTAACTGCTTGTTGCTTTGGAAAATCGTCATTGGTCCTACGGACTAGTTTTGATTTACGTAGCAACAACTAGTCGTGACCATAACGACAAAAATTTCAAGTAAAATTCTAGTTATGAGTAGTATTACATATGATAATACTAAGTGTAGCGATTGTGGTCCTTATAATAATAAATTTATTAATTTTATATTTTAAGAATATAAATTTGAATTATTATCTCCTTTACGTTGGAAAAACATCTACATTATTAACTTAACTGTATATTTATTATAAGGTTATAACTGGATTAAATAGCTATTTTAGCAATTTTCTTGTGCTCTATTTGGTATTCAAATAGATTTATTAACGTTCTACTTCCCACAATCATACATTCATTTCATATATTAATGATATTATTTTACTGTTAGAATATCAAAACTTGAAATTTCTTCTCTCCTTTCGAATTATATTTTTAAGAAATATTTTTTTTTATTTATCGGTTATATATAAAACAAAGAAACAAATTTATTTTAAAATATTTTTCAGCACATTTTATTGTATCTAAAAAAAAAATTTAAAACATAAAATATTTAATACAGCTACTTTTAACTTTAAAAACAACTTCCACTTTAGAAGAGTAACAGTATATAATATGAAATATTACTGCGAATGAGTTTAGTGTATGATTACATTTTTTAAACATCCGCACCCTAAGCGAAGCGCAGACATGTGCAGCAAGCGGGAAATGATCCTGGGACATGCGAGGGCGAGCGACGGACTGCGTCAGGTGATGTTAAGAGAGCGGCAGCACGCACTGCGAATATTACACACACACGGCCAACTCCGCAAAAAATATACCATCATTACATACCACATACGAATAGGACGTCCAGTAAAAAGTATCTGGAAATAACTGTCAAAACCTTTACTGACTATATATATATATATATATATATATATATATATATATATATATATATATATATATATAAATCGGTAAATTATTAATTTAAAATATGGATAAATTCTGTATTTATAAAACATCAGCTAGCTATTGCGACGGAGATGGTTATGACAATAAAAGTACTGTCAAACTGTCAAATATTTCTTTATAATTTTCATTTATGTTTACACATACTTAGACGTGATCTCCATTAAATCCGATAGATTATTATCGAAGGTAAAAAATAAATAAATTCACCAATAGTGCTAAAATAAACTGCAGAAATATAAAACTAATAAAATATAGGTAAATTCAACTTTGACAGATGAGTCCATAAAGTCAAATTTTGACATGAGTCTCCAAAGTTGTACTTTAGCTACTATTTTGGCTAACTTTGTAGAGTGATATCGTATAAACATATGCTTTTTATTATGTTCGATAATTCAATTTTGTGTTATATTACGATATTCTATTACTAGTGAAATAATGTCGTTGTAGTACTAGCATATAGCTATACTAGCTATATCTTGGGCTATACATAGAAACATGAATAAAATAGTATCTTTGGTCTGGTAGATGGACAAAAAATAATGTAATAAATAAATAAAATTACAACTAAAACAAAATATACCAGTAAAATAGCGCATATCATAAAGATACATTCCCTAATTTATCTTTTCTACCATAACTTATTCTATACATTTTAAAACAGCTGTCATTTTTATATTGTTATTTATTCTTTTAAGTGATATAATTTTGGATGAAATAAAACGTATAAATACTTCTTAAACATTGTGTGGAATGATTATTGTAAAGTTAATTTATATTTAAATACTCTAATTTTAATGCAAATAAAATTAAATAGCTTTATTAAAGTATTTGCAAACAGGTGAACGCGCTACATAAATAATAATTGAATATTTGTAACTGTTGGTCAAAGAAATTTAACCTACATAGCTTACATACATTTGTATCTAAAGAACAAATGTTTAGGCATTACTGCCTATTAATATATACTTTTCTATTTATACGCTGAAGTCCTCTGTTTGTTTTTCCATGCACACTTGTATTCAATTCATTTAAATAAATTACGTTTATTAAATTCTTCATCCTGCATTGAGTTTTATTAAAAATAAATGTCATATTTCCATCCGTGGAAAAACGAAAAACAAAACAATACTTTTATATTTATTATTTAGCGGAGCTGATATAAAATTCATAAATAAATACGAATATAATAACATACTTCTACATCACATTCAACAGTCAATATTGGAAATTTCCCTGAATTTTATTTCATATTAAAATTTTATGAATGTTTAATACATGTAATTTAAAATATATTTTATGAATTATTACTTATCATGCGCATTAAATGTTTGTTAAATGTCATGTTTGTTTTGATATTAAAATTTGTCAATGCATTTGTCAATATTGTAGTGAACGTAGTTTACAATTTAAAATAATTAGCAGCAATATTTTCAATTGGGCAAATGATTAGTCATATGTCAAAAATATGAAATAATGTACTGCTAGAAAATGACTGAATTTTAAATTGACGTAATAATGTAAATTTGACAGCTAGGCAGTTTAACATAGTTAGAAATAAAATATAGCTATTTATATTAAATGTCATTTTTTGTAAAAAGTAAATGTTTAAATACATATTTCTTTCTTGAATATATTCTATATTTTGTGGAAGTTTTAGGATAATACTGATTTAATTATAATTTTTATATTTATGGCTTTATTTAAACTTATTTCACTTCAAAGTGAGATCATTGTACGGCTATATACTATTCTTTATTGCACTACACAAAATTATTTTAAATTTTAATCGCTCAATAACTTGTGAAGAAAGACATAGTATTTTTATTTATTTCCTATATTTTTCTCAAAAATATATTCTGACAGTTACCAATGTCAATTTATTAACAAGAAATCTAATGTATCCTACAAAAATGAAAATATAACTGATATATTATTTTTATTAAGTTTCTGCAAAAAGTAAATTGCTCTTTTGAAAAGCCCGTCTGGAATCAAAAATGGAGGTGTATAACTAGATGTTATAGCAATTCCATAAAGAAAATTTCAACTTTCTGCGGCTAATCATTTTTGAGTTATGCGAGATACGTATGTACATACTTACAGACATCGCACCCATACTAGTCAAAATGGATTTATGGATGGTGAAAATATATGTTTTGTTGAAACTTGGAAACTGAAAGTTTCGCGATTACAATACTTCCTATACTTTATACAAGAAAGCAAAAACTACATTTTTAAATATATAACTTATTAAATCTTAGAGCAATATGTATAAGTATGATATTTTTTTCTTATTTACATTTCAGAGATACTTTGTACTTTTTAATACTTATCGCAGCCTAACTCACTTTAACGAAGATAAGATGAGGCGGAAGACAGAATGCTACTATTAACGAAAATTCTCAATATAATTTGAATTTGAAGTAGCGTCATTTTGGCCTAAAAATTTAAAAAGCAGCTATCAACATATTGTCTAAGTATTATTTGTTGTTAAAGAATCGCCATTTGACAGGTGAATATAGAGAGTATAAGATATGAAAATGGAAAATTCTTAATATAATTTGAATTTGAAGTATCGTCATTTTGGCCTAAAAATTTAAAAAACAGCTATCAACATAATGTCCTAATATTATTTGTATTTGAAGCATCTCTGACATATGATATGAAAACGAGTTGACATGTTGGCCTGAGTACATTTAAAAGTGAGCCCATAACAGAGCAACACGTACGCTATATAGTCCCTAGCCGTCGGCCGCCGTGTGAGTTATGGCCTGGTGTCAGGGCCTGTGGTCCGACACTCAATTTACAGATCATTCCGGGCGATCCGCGGCTCTCCCGACCACTCCGTCTTGCGGCGTCCCGACGCCCCCGCAGCTAAACGCTGTCAATTCCCGCAGCACACAAATCACCCGCAAACGATGCAGCTACACTGATCACACCTCGTTTGTGCCGTCTTACATGGGATTAATGCCGAGAACCAGGAATTAGAATACGACCAGCGAGATACAACTGATAAATGCGACAGACGCTATAAATTCATGCCAGGACATAAATTTCAAGTGGTGGGTTATCTTGTGGCCCAAATACAACTTATTTATCGCTATAAAAAATGTACACTAAATTAAAATTGTTTATCATCCAGAGAGAAAGAACTTAATTTTATTTAGTAAATCTTCGGCAAATAGAAAATTCTACAAAAAACTGTAGTAATAATTAATAATTAATACTTATTTAGCTGCATGGTTTAATATATACACTATATATTTCCCGCAGTTGATCCTCACTTTTATCTTGCATCTTTATGGAATATGTCAGTGATGTGGCGAAAAGCAGTTTCACGGATAATCGAATATTTAGCGAAATTTTAACTGAATATTTGGCATTACCGAATAAAATATTTTTTTACAATCTGAAACCATGATTGGTGTAGATAATAATAGTACTATAATAATAATAATAAAAGAATTATTGGAATTTAAATTTTATAATGAAAAAGTGGAAACTAAAATTACCGTCAGTAGCCAGCTTTAAAATATATATCAGAAATAGACTCAAGTTTCGTAAACCAATTTTAATCATATTATTACATATACGATGAGGAATGAATTTATAGGCAAAATTTGCAAATAGTAGTTGCTTAGAAACACTAAAACGAATATAATAAATGATATTGTCGTTTCTTTGCAGGAATTATGAGTAAACTTCATCTGTTCAATTCATAGCTGGTATTATATTTACTTAATTATTTCACCATTTCACGAATGACAACAGTTCACATAAAATTTTATACTAGTGCTTTAGCAGTACCTATCATGTTAAATTCCTGTAATTGCAAATCTTTTTCTGCTGTACTTATGTGTGATGACTAGTAGAAATATTGTTTTATCTTCTTTTAATAAGATACAATTAAGGAAAATATAAGAAACAATTTTGCAAATTTCAATTCTTGAAATATAACTACATATGTTTCTAGATTATCTATGTAGGAATTCTTCTTTATTTTTTAAATATTGTTTAATTAGTTATAGTCGTAAATGGCAGGATATATAATTTTTCTTTCAATTAAGTAAGTGAAGTTAATATATATTTATCAAGAGAAGAAAAATATGAAGTGTGCAATCTAGTCGTGTAATTAATTCTCAACCATTTTAGTTTAAATTATTTCTATATTGTGTTGCGAATGCGGGTAACAATTATCATCAGTTCTATCTCTCCTCCTCATTTGTATACCAGTATACAACTTATTACAATCATTTCACATGTGCCAGAGAACATCATTTCATTGGTTTCCATATTAAACAAACTCTGCCCAAGTACCCGTATCTTTAAATAAATACTTCAAAATTGTTACACGAACATATTTTTAAAACTTACCATTCTCAGAATAAGCCATAATGGTTTACCCTTTCTTATTAGGATGATGCACGCACGATATAATGCGAATGAACACAATTTTACTTTGTTTTACATTTTATTCACATTATTGCAGCCACCTAGGCTAACCATGGTCGATAATGAAAACTGTCAATTTTTAAAGAAGCTCAAGTCTCCAAATCCAAATATGGTTTGAATTATTTAACTCAAGATAAGTGAAAAATATATGGATTCACAAATTAAATAATACATTTAAATTAAATAAGAAAATTAAATTAAACCATATTAAAATTCTGTTGAGCTGACATTTTTTAATGATACAATTTCGTATTTTATGTACAATACTATGGAAGCATTAATTCAGGTTGCAGCAATATTGATATATTTCGACTCCAAGACATATAAAAACAAAGACAGCCTTCTTTATTTTTGTGAATATTAAGAAACAAGTTAATGTTTATGTCAAAATGTTTATTATTATGTTAATACTAGGATTGGGATTCAAATGCAAGTAGTGAAAAAATTAAAATGTGTACCATAGTTGAGAAGACTATCATAGACCAGCGCCTTATATCCCTCGATATGAATACAACTTGGCGTTAGGTCAATAATGATAGTCTTCTCAATCTTGGTGTATAATATAATATGTTTTGTAAAATGTAATTAAATTTTATCTTCAACATATTTGTGTGTGTTCGTTCTTTCTCGCGGTCGTCTAATGACATATTGTGCATCATCTTCATCTAATGTCATCGAGGTAAATTATCATAGCATTGTACTTTTCACCCCTTCTGTTACAATACTATAGATGCATTTCGGAATGTTTTAAGTTAAATCATGTTAATGTTCAACTATGGTACAATCTCATGATTCCACAATGTCCATATCGTCCGATTGGAGGTGATTAGGGTTGTTTCGCAAATTGGAATACAACTTGACGTTAGGTCAAAAATGATAGTCTTCTCATTCTTGGTATATAATATAATATTATTTGTAAAATGTAACTAAACTTTATCTTCAACACATTTGTGTGTGTTCGTTCTTTCTCGCGGTCCAGGTAAATTATCATAGCATCGTACTTTTCACCCCTCCTGTTACAATACTGTAGATCCATTTCGGAATGTTTTAAGTTAAATCATGTTAAAATTCAAATATGGTACAATATTATTCCACAATATCCATATCGTCGGAATGGAAGTGATTAGATGTGTTATATTGTAAATCATCATGTAAAGTCATCTAGGTAAATCATCATAGCATCATAGTTTTCTACTCTCCTGTTACAATACTATATGCGTTTCTGAATGTTATAAATTAAATCATGTTAATATTGAAATATGGTACAATCTCATGATTCCACCATATCTATATCGTCGGATTGGAAGTGATTGGATGTATTAGGTATATTGTGAATCATCATCTAAAATCATCTAGGTAAATCATCACAATGTCATACTTTTCACCCCTCTTGTTACAATACTATAGATGCATTTCGAAATATTTTAAGTAAAACCATATTAATACCCAAATATGGTACAATCTCCTTATCCCCAATATCCATATCGTCTGTTTGGAAGTGATTGGCTGCCGTGTTGGGTAGCCGGCGGGGCACGCTTGTCTCCCGCGGAGCAGCACCTGTCCTGCGGCCCCCCGCGGGCGCGGTGACGTGTTTATTGTTTCTCTTCCGGACTCCGGGGGCGAGGATTAACACGTCCTAATTTACCACCGCCAGACAAATGGACCGCTTGCTGTCCTGCTGAGCGCTGGACATCTGATTCGCTCGCAATGGGGAGTTTTATGTGTGATTTTATCTCAATGGATTGCTAAATAATAGGTTATGATAACAGTGAAAATATATTTTTTGGGTGACCAACACAGAAAAATGTTTATTGCATTTAATACACCATTTGTCAAACAACTGATTAGACAATGAATATAAATAGTAAAGAATAAATTTATGAAAAATTCATGGATCTCGCTGGGATTTGAACCCTACTATCAGCAGTAGGAAATCCATGGGTTTAAATCATTATTAAAAATTTTGAATCATCGTACAATTCTAAATGTTATACCTAACTTTACTGTGTAAAAACAGTTTCGTAGTTACAAATAAAAATATTTCCATCTTGATCAAAACCAATCAATATAACATAAGTCTATGTACTCTCTTCTCTTTTTTGTTTCTTTGGTTACCAGTATTATAAACATATATTTCAATTTATAAGACATGAATATATCACATCTTTCACAACACTTTGCTTAAACTAACTTATTGAGCAGTTACAACTACTGTAAATTGGTACAAATTCATATCTCACAGTTCTGTCAAAAATCGTATTGTTTAATTTTTGTTTCGTAGCTAGTTACTAGGAAGTAGTGAAATGAAGACATTTTTATTATTGAAATATTAATGATTTAGGAAATTATATCTTGGTTGAAGAAAAAGTATACGGTACAACTCGCTTGGAATATCCATTTTATACTCGTATGGATTGCAGTATACTCGTGTGAAATGAGTACCATTCCATGCTTGTCGTACAATATAATATTTCTATTCGAATTTTTATAAAAAAGTAAACATAATATTAATCGTTTTCGGACTATGTTCAGTACTACATAATGTAGCACAAATGATAAAAAAAAAAAATAGAATTATATCTATTATTTTGACAGTTACAATGGTCTTGTTAATTAACTCCTACTACTGCAAAATATTAATGGATTTTTTGTTACTAGTTATATGTTCATAAACATATAACAGTTCTCAGGGTTTTCATATATTACAATACTTTATAGGATTTATGATAAATTTGCGCTATAAAGTCTTTGTTTATGTAAAGTATTAATTATGTTTGTACGTACCACTATTCCGTATATCTATCTCTATTTATAGTATCTATTTATAAGTACTCTTTTTAAAGTGTAGGTGTTTGACATTCATGTTTTTTTGTTTTATTCCTACGCAAACGTCAAGATAAATATAGGTATATCTTTCTGGCAAACTTGCTTATTTAGACATCAATTAAATAATTATTTCATGGTTCATGACATTTACAATTTGTTAATTTTTAAGTTATAAAAAAGTATGAAATATAATTGTCATATAATTTTATATTACAGTTGAATTTCGTTTAGGAATTTAAAGTGTTGAAATAATAAATGTAGATCAAGAACGGTAAATAAATGACTTAGAGCTATGTTAATATTCATTTGAGGCATGTAATGTGTAAATACCCCATAGGTATTATTTATTAAGTGTATAGAAATAAAACAATGCGCAATACGTTTTATTCCACGCCATAGGACGTTCGTCATATTTACAACGCCATTTACACTACAATAAATGTATATTATTAAGTTCTTGTGCGGACTCAACGCCATTAAAAATTGGTATGTATAGAAAAACAGCGTAATAACTTGTTGTCAGTTATAATAATCCGAAACTTGTTATTATTTGCAGTAAACTTGGTTTTCCTATGTAAAAACTAAATTTCTTATTTCCGTAATTATCTTCTGTATCCAGTCATACTTTTTTAGGAAAAGAAATTGTATCCATGCGTAAAAATCAACACACGTGTTTAACACAATTTTTACCTAGGTACACTATCTATTATTTCGACAGGATTTGCTCATTAGGGAATAAATATCTAGAAATGGAACTATAATTTTACACTATGGAATATAATTGTAGAAATTGTGAGAATTATTATTTTTCTTTGCTGTTTTCTCCTACAAATATCAGTATAGGTGTAATTTTGTAATACAGGAAGATTGATAAAATATAGTGCATTTTTAGATGAGAAGATAAATAATTTTAAACAAAGAATAACTTCTGGATCTAAACAATAAACATGCACACAGTACCTGTATACTGTATCCACAAACAAGAAACAAGTATAGTAAATTAATATTACGTTGTGAAACAAACATTATTATTAAATAAATATCTTACTGGTAAACTATATAATTAATGCATTTTATAAAAATGCGCATATTATACAAACAAAGTCATATGCTATAAGTACACTAGGTAAACAAACATATTATAATATAAAACTACGGTTTTCATTAAAAAAAAAGATAACATCGACAAATACTAAGAAAATTCGTCACAGAATCTTTTTAATTATATATTAGATGGAAGAAACATTAATATGCCTTTATCAGGATATGAAGGCATATGAGATACCGAAACTAGTAGAGACCGAAATTTGAATTATAATAATTTTGACTGCTATCCAGGAATTTTATTTTCTTGTCTACATACAATCAGACAAGAAGTATCCAATTCCACATATATATTTGACATTTGAAGAAAAGTAACTGAAATAATAAGGCGAAAAATAAATAGTATAAGATGAATCAAATTTAAAGGCAAAACTTAATTTAATATAAGTAGAACATTTCGTGATTGGTCGATGAATAGAGTAAGGCAAAATTTCTGGAGACTTTATTTCGGTTTTGAGCCTGCATGGGTCTTTTTGACTTTTACTGCTTCGAGAAGAGCCATGTGGGAAGAAATGTAGATAACCACAATGACAGCTGATACATCAAATATAAAATCTATGTACAATATAAACTTGAAGAAGCACTAGCCCTAATCATAAGCTTCAATGTTGGAGGTTAAAATTTAAATTACTTCTTCTAGTAAAAACCAGGGTATAACAGTAAAGAAGAATTACAAGTAATGACCCATTGGTTTAAATTTTAATTAAGAAAATAAAAAATCAGTTAGTTCCAGCACATGTAATCCAGATATAAAATTTGAGCAAGTGGTTATAAAGCAGCAATTAAATAAACCTCGACAAGTATTAAGTGAAACCGTTAGTACAAGCACATTATTGATTATTACAATTTTACTGCTCCATAAAGTGTGGATGGTGGAGACGCACCTCGCCGGCGGATCGGAAAGAAACGGCGTCGCGGCGCGTCTCGACGCTGCAGTGACAACCAATGGGGGCGGGAGGGAGGATTACCGAAGCGGTTATCTCTAATTTGGGAAGGATTTACTGTAGGAGAAATCCTTTAAATTGGATACGTAGCGACTCCACAAGCTTGCGAAGTTGAATTTGTGTCTGGGTTGAAAAGTTTACGCTTTAGTTATTTACGTTATTTACATTATCGATTTCGGCTCTCAAGGGACCAGCACGTGTGTTTGTTACATGTTTTTATAAATGGAAATTTGTTTTATATTTACCCCTTTTGGTTATTAATAAGTTGCAATGGGGGTCATTATACATACGGGTGCATATGTTTCATTCATATTTTCATAAACAATAAATATATCAGTAGGTTTTTTATATTTATTTTTACCTCTTTTCAATGAAATTGTTTTTGTATGGATGAGTAAATTATTTGATACAAGGGAAACAGTGATTTTTTTACTATTAAAATATTTGCTTGCTGTATGTTTGTTATTGCTATGGATACATAGTATATTGTAAACACATTCTTATTTCCCACGGTAACTACATACAAAGTTAAGGTATAAATTCATATTTTACAGTTCTGTCAAAAATCTTATTGTTCAATTTTTGTTTTGTAGCTAGTCTTGGTAGTAGAAAAGTATACAGTACAACTCGCTTGGAATATCTATTTCATACTTGTTTGAAATGAGTAGCATTCCATGCTTGTTGTATAATTATTTGTACTGTTATATTTTACTGCTGATTTCATTAGTAAAATGTGTGTTAATAATTATTGAAAGGTTAGGGTTAGATGAATTAGACTTCGGATTATTCTTTATATATAAACACGAGGCATGAGCTAACAATTTTGATAAATGCGCTTAGTAAAAAGTTGGATTTTGTTGTAAGTCCTATGCATTTTTGTTCTTGGTGTAATTCTCCTTGGATGTTGGGTGGAAGTGGATAAATCACATCGATTTAGCGCTATCAGTGCCTACTGCGAGTACAATTGTCGAATCTACTCAAGCGTAATGCACTAGGTAGGGGAGCTTAAAGCTCCGCGGGCCTGTCAATTGGGCACATAAAAATAATCTACACCGCGACAAGGATTTCCTACTCCACACTTCTTAAATTAGCATCTCCAAGCTACGAAATTCCTTCCCGGAATTCACCAAAATCAATTCGAACAAATTCCAAATTCAAAATGGATAGTATTGTACATATTTGTTACTCTTTCCCAAATAAAATACCGATATATCCGAGTGGTTTGAAATCTAATACAAATTATATGTTATGGGTTTGTTCCAAGTTCCAATTAAGTTCAGAATCAGTTGGGAACTGTACTACGCATGCGCAATATGTAAAAAGCGTTCCAGCAAACTTCAAATGTAAACTGTGACTGCTAAGGCAATCGTACACTGTTCCGAACCGACCGGCACACGCCGATCGAAAGAATCAGATGCTATCACATACTAATCGGCAGTAATCGGTTGTTTCCTATCAGATATTTGTCGATTACGGCTCGATCGGCTCGACACTGATCGCAAAAATATTCACTGCGGAAGATGCCGAAGCCTTCGGTCGCATCGCCACGTTACCGAGCCGACTAGTGTACGCATCTTCATAAGCATCTATGGAAAAATATTTCTGCCGATCTCGTCACTGCCGATCGGTGCCGAACAAAATGTGATAGCCTTAAGTCTACTGTTCCTAACCAGTATTCTGACAGTTAAAACAGTCAGAGAATCAGAGCATATACTGTTAGACAGAAGTTGTAACAAATTTATTTAATAATCTGAAAATCGTTTAATAGTAAGTTAGTTGTAAGGAGGCAGTATGTTTTGTTATTTACCTTTCATATTTATAATTTTAAACAAGTACAACTAACAAAGAAACTGACAGTAACATGTACGGAACTACCAATCACAAACCGTTATAAATATCTAGTTGGAACAAACTTTATATCTAAACCAATCAAAAACAGTTAAATTTGTTATAAAATAAATATACTTAATACTAATATTGTGCCATGGATATATATGGATATAAAAAATATATTTAAGTTATTTATATTCACATAGTTCCAGCTTGTTTACAGGTTGTGTTGTTGGAATGGTACCTATTGCTGATGAAAGAAGATAGCTAACTTCAGTCTGTGCGTAATAAATTATCTATTACTTATAGCTAGCTTCAGGTTGTTTAGGCCATGTGTAAAATGTAAGCAACCCATAGAAACCAGTACATTGTCGTATTTTATGAACGGGTTGACCAGGCAAAAGATAGCTTTGTGCAGTTTTCATTAGGTAATAGTACACACAAAGGTAAATAGAAAAAGTTAAATTTCCCTGTAATATTTGAATATTGTGAAACAAATGATTCGTGATTAAAATATGTTGACAAATCGTGTAGTTAGTAATAAATAGAATGAGAGTAAAGGTTAGCAATCTACTTTGATTGTACACAGCGGATGTGAGGGGAGACCGGGAGTTACATATGGCTTATTGGAAACACTGACATGAAATCTGAGGAAGCAAATATCTGTATCGCATGTCTTGTCAATATTTGTACCAGTTTGGAACGATTTTGAAGAAATATGGTCACTGTTAAGTAAGTGGCACAAAATAACTTGTTTTACATCGATAAAATTAATTTACTATAAATGTCTCATTACAGAAATAGATATTTTATGACATGTTACACGCGGAGAAATATTACAATTATTACTTATATTTCTTGCGTTCACTCTAATATTCCCATATTAATTTCAAGTAAAAGAATCATTTCAAGACCGCTATTAAATATAAGTGAAAGGAAATTTATTACGTTGCTTTAATTCTTATATGCACACCTCTAAAAAACATTTCTATTTGATACACCTGAAAAATTTCATAATCTATTTAATAATAGGTTTTTTTAATTTAATATTTTGTCCTTATTTTATAGGTACATATTAAATTAATAATTAAAATATTCCTTGTATCTACCATTAACATCTTTTTGTTAGAGCTAAATGTCAGGCATGGTAAAATGAATATAATTTTTGCGAAGTTTTACAATGTGATGAAAGTGTTTTACCTTTAGTGCATGTCATCACATTGTCATTGTTATATGCTTATCTTCCACGCCTGCGCAAAATATGAGGGAAACAACATGAGAAATATCATCTAGTAGATAATCTGCCATGTTCTTGTGGGTTGAAAGATCTTGTGTGTAGATTTCGTTCTGGATATGTGACGTTGTGAAGGACAAAACTTCTAGCAACAGCATGCATACTATTTTTTATGAAAAGGGTGTATTTTTATTTTTGAATTTTATGGAATTTTTTAATCACATTATTTTTTGTTAGTATTAAATTTCATTAAAGACAATATGTTACTATGAGTATCTTCCTTCGAAATAATTAATTATATTGAAATATGAAATATTTATACAGGGTGAGTCTGGGAAGACGCCCCCCCCCTTTAACTTTTTTATTATAAGTAATAGAAAAAAATGGCTCTTATAAAAGTTTTATTATTTTACATATACTAGTTGATGGCAGATGTAGATATTTTTTATAATGTCAGGTTTACAAGATACGACTACCAACTTTCATTTTTCAAATAGCAACCTATAATTATTTTAATAAAATAGAAACCGCCATTTTTTTCTCTTTTCAACGATGTATTAACTTTTATTAATGTATTTGAAAAAATTCGAGAAAAATTAGATCATTTAGAAATGTCAGATATAATTTTTAAACAAATATCATAGGTGGCTATGTTTCTTGAAATCGGGTAAACATCCTTCTCAGTAAGTAACAAACAAATGTATACATTTTTGACATTAATTTAATTGTTTTACATTGTTACGTTTAGTTTATTTTCATATAGCCACCTATAATATTTATTTAATAATTATTTCAAATATTTTTAAATATCTCATTTTTCTCGAAATTTTTCAAATACATTAATAAAAGTTAATACATCGTTGAAAAGAGAAAAAAATGGCGGTTTCTATTTTATTAAAATAGTTATAGGTTGCCATTTGAAAAATAAAAGTTGATAGTCGTATCTTGTAAACCTGACTTTATAAAAAATATCTACATCTGCCATTAACTAGTATATGTAAAATAATAAAACTTTTATAAGAGCCATTTTTTTCTATTACTTATAATAAAAAAGTTAAAGGGGGGGGCGTCTTCCCAGACTCATCCTGTATATAAATCAATGAGAAAAGTTGACCAACTTTAGTAAAAATCAGGCAAAAAATTAATTTTGTCTAGAAGGACAAATTAAAAATAAAATAAAAACATAATTAATGGTTATGGTTAGAGCTACAAGTTAAGGCTGCCGTTTGAAGTGTTGAATTCGTAATTCTACTTGCATTTGAAAACTAGTGGATGAAATGTTTTGAAATTTTGATATGTAATATTAGGATAATGTATCTAGGGGCAGACATATTTTATATTTTTTTTTATTATTTGTTATGTCCGAAAATTGAAATGTAAATTATTATTTTAACTATTCATTTACAAATATTAATAAAAAAGTAATAAATTTGCGAGTAAAAATAGCGGCCGTAAAGTAATTGCGGCCGTAAAGTAAATTTTGACGACCTCGGCTAAGAGTTCCTTTTGGGCCTTATCTGATTTGTAGCCTCGGCTGCAAACTTCGGGTTCGGCCAAAAAAGATTACTTTTAGAACCTTGATACACAAATAACTATTTTTCGAAAACTGCCATGAGAAGTTGTTATTTACATGACCACTATCAACCCGCCAAATGATTGTTTTTTGTCGCATATATCATCAATGGCTTTTTTTCTTACTTTGATTACCTTTTAATATTTCACCGTCACTCTCATTTGGACTCATTTTTACCATAAAACAACAATTTTGATTTAGAATTGACATTCATGTCAGAATGACAGATAATTTTATTTTTGTTTTGTGGTTCAATGGTGATTGTAGTCATGGAAACAAATATAATGTGATTTTTTAAGATAAATACTAACCACGTCTACTGTCAAATAGTTTTAATAAAGAAATTCATAATAAATCATACAAAAAATATTGTATGGTACGTATGCCATATGCAATGTGTTTGTTTTACACTTGTACGTTTTTATATAATGTACGTGTATCATGAACTTCTATTTTCTATAACTGTCAAAAAAAGTTGTTGTTTATGTATTGATACCAGTTACCAAAAAATGATTGAATTTTTCATAGTACTATTTCAATAAATATATTATTGGTAAAAAAAAAGTTGTCTTTAGTGTGTTCGATTGACTTTCTCTCTCTCGCATTAAAGACACAAACTTGGCACATATAAAAATAATATTTCGTAATGAACCCCAGGCGTCCTATCTTTAATAATTCAGGCAAAGAAGGGGTCTAGTGCATGGAAATAATTTTGATGTCATGATGATGATAGTGTCGCCGCGTAGCGGAATAGTTTGTCAAGCCCGATTGGACGGCAGCCTTAAGCAAAAGCGTTTGTAATGTAGCGTTCACAATACTGAAATCAAACACCATACTTATAGTTAGTGGTTAACAGAAATAGTTTATCATAAAACAGAGTAGAATGAAAAAGACATATTTAAAATTTTATCAACAGAAACATACATGCATTAGTATTAATTAGATGTATTGCTATATTCCAATCGCTGTCCAGAATTACTACCCTATAACTATTATCGTAAACTTTGTTTTTGTGTTGTGAATAAAAAGTAATATTTGCCACAGTTTATTTTTATTAAAAGACGTTGCATTAGATAGCGAATGACAACATTTTACACAAAAAAAGTGATTATTAAGATTTTATTTTTATTTTAACTTCGGTCTTAGTTCTTTCCTTTCTTCATTTGTATAAATAAATGTATTTGTTCTTATTCGTGTTAAATATCAGGTTACAAGTTGAATAAGATTTGAAGCTTTAAAAAGGCGAAAGAAGCGTCTTTTGTTCTCAAAGTGGTTGCGCTGAAGTCAGAGACAAACCATTTGCAGAGTTTACGAGCGCGTTGAATTATAGACGTGTGTACGATGCGGGGGAACACGACGCGAATAATTTGCATAGAATTATTATTATCTGTGTGCAGTTTAAATGCAGATCAGCGCCGTTTAAGTACTCGTTCAAATGAAAACCAAAACTTCGCAATTTATGTGTTTCAGATAAAGCAATGATTTCCGCCCGCGGATCCGTGAAAAAGCCGCTGCCCGATCTCTTTCCGTTGCCAAGCGGTCCGACGCCCGCTCGATACAATTGCTAATTTTATTACGAGCGACAGGGAAAAACTTTAAACCGCTGTGTAAATAATTATCTACACGGATATACCCCCAATGCCACTTCCTTACGCTACGATTTATTGCTATCGACCACAATTATATACAACTCACATACCATTACAATATTTGATTGTTGTATGTTTGTTATTGCTACAGATACGAGTATATAGTATATTGTAAACACATGTTTATTTTCTACGGTAACCGTAGACAACGTTAAGATGAAAAATAATATTGCTTAATTTTTGTTTTATAGATAGTTGCTAGGAAGTAGTAAATTGAAGACATCTTTATTATTAAAATATAATGAATTAGGAAATAATATCGTGGTCGTAGAAAAAGTATGGTTTACAACTAGCTTGAAATGTCCATTTCATACTCCTATGATTTGCTGCATTCGCTTTCGGCTCATGTTACAAACTGGCATACTCGTATATTGTATACAATATATATACTCTCGATTTCATCACTTGCATAATTTTCATTTACTTTCCACAATTTATTATTTTATATAAATAAAAATGAAAATAACGAGATGTAAGTTAGATTTCTGCTTCAAATTTGGGGCTATAAATTACAAATTTTATTCAATCATCCTTCTTTATTGATGTTTTCTTTAAATAATTTTCGTTGCATTCCGCATATTCGTTTTCATATACTTCACCTTCTTCATTGTCATAACCATTTAACAACTGTTCTTCAAAACACATGGAATGGCAACTAGATCGTCTACTTTTCTACATTCGAATGATATTTTTCCTGTTTGACGGTTGAATTTCTTATCAATAAAAATCCTCTGATCTATCTCTCCTCAGCATAGGTGGTGCATCTGTCCTCAGAGCAGAGGTACTCTACATTATTTATGACTAACATAAGAAACTGCTTCATAAATGTATCATAAACTCTAGTATATAACAAATATTTAACCAAATGATCCATAATCTAATACCGAATATTAGTTTCAGTAAATATTACAATTTCGTCCGTTTCTTAATCCATAAAGATGTACTAATAATGATTATGAATATAAATGCATACTTAGGTGTACAACCAAAGCGAAATTAAATTAGGAAACTTGAGAATTTAGTTAGCGTTTCCTATAAATCGCTGCGTCCAAGTTAAAATGATGTATTTTCCGGTCTTGCCAAGACTGTAGCACAAAGTTTTTGATTTTGTATACCGGCGACATTGAAATGTGTCACTTATTCGGGAACATTCAGTTGAATGGAGAGGGGAGAAAAGTGTCCAACTAAGCAGCCATTTTCACAGTTTGATTGACAGCTGACATGTTTCACTTGGAGGGTTACTCCGATGCATATTTTTAGAAGGTATCCACCTATTTTTCAACGGCCATATTCGTCCATTCATATTTAATTAAGATAATTGCTGTGACAAATTTATAAAAAAAATATTACTTTATTTATAATTTTCACTATTTTAAAATATTATAATTAAATTAATAATTAATAGTCTACTATGTAATTATAATATAATTACATCTTAGAAAAACAATCAAAATAAAATAAAAGCTTTCGAAAGGTTAAACAGACATTTGTTTCTTTAAAAAAATAGAGGAATTGTGATATATTAATAAATTAAATACTTTAATACGACCATACAAGAATATGTAAATGAATAAAATAATGAATATACGGTGTTCATATCAAATAGAAAGATAATGGAATTTTTAATAAGTTCATTGATATCTGTATTAATTAGAAGAAGAATAATAATTGAAGTATAACATTACATGTTAATAAAGAAAATTATTTTTATCTTTTTATAATTAGAAAAAAGGAATAATACGTAGAATTTTTTTTGTTAAAAAATTATATATTCTAATATTTTTTCAACAATTTTTTTATATAATACTAACAAATATGAAAGTTAATATTGTCGCACGATGTGTGAGAAGGAAATAAAGAATAATATCACATTTATTTATAATTACTTTTAAAATTAATTTGTCTAAAATAAAATTACATACAGATCCATATATAATTCATTAAATATATTTGTCATGTCATGTTGTTGTTTATACATGTCCATACATGACTTTTTGCGCAGGCACCAATGAAGTATATTGAGATGTGCAATGTCATATCAATGATGACAGTCAACAATAACAAAAATCCATCTATTGATGCCATCCTGTTTCTATCAGAGCAGATTTTTTCAGGTTCTTTTATGTCCACGGGTCATTTTAGCTCTTCCTGTATCTACATACAATCTATATGAAATTCCACTGTAAGCGTTATTCATTTTTTATTTTTATTTGAATGAAACAGGAAAAGTCCGGACGCTTCGCGGAAATAAAGTGACATTGTGTGAAAATTGGTCATTTTTCGTATAAATAACACTGTATATCGTAGTTCCGTTCCAAAAAATGGCATTGTTGATTTTCATGACATGTTTGATAAGCTAGGACATTCATTTATTTTATACAATTTAATTTTAATTTTTCAGTAATTGCGAACCGGTTGATAAAAACTGCACGTAACATGGATGAAATATGGGTAATTGACTGTATTAATTGCTGCATTTAATAGCTAGTCGTATTTTATACCGGCGGAAATGTTATATTGCATTACAATTTACAGTTATTTAAAAAATAAGTCAATTAAATGTAATTGCTGTATTTTTCATATTTCTCTCAATTTTAACAATTTTATAAATAAAAATTAATATCTTTTTAAATCTATAAATTATTTCCAAGCATAGTGGAACATGGAAAATTACAATTTTTAGGTTTTTACTGTAAAATTGTTAATATGCAACCGAAATTAATAAAAATACCCATTTTTGAGTCCAAATATGGTGATAGATCTTGTTGCGCTGATTTCGAATTTATAAACTGAATTCAATTATCTCTTTTCCTTTCTGACATTTTTTCTCTCAAAAAAAGTAAGTTTTTGAAAATTTATGGATACAATCTCAATGATTCTACGGGCACATTTTTCACAGAAATGTATACGCTGAGAAAATATTTCTTTATATAACTTTGCCCGTAAAATCGGCTAATATAATCGTTGAGGTTGTATCTCTAGCTATTTTTGAGATACGTAAAAAACACACATTTTTGAGAGCCAACTTTGAGATCAAAAATCTCAAGAACGAAAATAAATAATTAAATTCCTTTTCATAATTTGAAATTAGCAAAATGGAATATACATGATTTTTTTAAGTCAAAGTCTAGTAAATGATAAAGTATAAGGGGCGCCAAAAATTATTTCGATCGGGGGCGCTTGAAACCGTAAATATGGAGTTGCTTCGACTCGAAATCAAATACAATTAAAATATAAATTGACAAAACGTTTTAATGCAGACGGTCGATTCATCACTTTTATATTGTTTCTGATAAGTAATATTATGAGTTAACTTTGAAAATTGTTATAACTTTGAAAGTAAGTCAATTTTCCTAAGTTAAAATTGGAAATTAGTTCTGTTGTCTATCGAATATAGATTATGATTTCCTTGGTACGCCGTAGGAGTGTTCCTTGCAACTAGCTTTAATGAAGTTTGGAAGTTAAATAATTAAAACAGCCTCGAAGCGGAATAACAAGTTCGGTTCGCTGGGCTGTCCGGCTGGAGCTAGCAAACTGCATTATCTAATTCACTGGTGGTTGTCAGTTGGACGTCCGTTGCGTCGGCAGGCGTCCGCGGCCGCGTCAGGCGTCAGGTCACGCCGTGTCATGTCGTCTCATTAGTCAGAGAGCTGCCGCCGCCGCCGCCACTGCCGTTATTTGTTTAAAAGCGTCGCGTGCCAGGACCGTACTGCTGCAAAATCATCAGGGCATTATTTTTTTTTTTCGAATAGGTATTCCTCTTATTTATAGAATTCTTATGTAGTACTTTTAAATCTGTTAAGAAATTATTTCTGATTTGATCGTTGGGTTATGTGGTTCAGTTAAAAAAAGAAATAAAATATTAATCAAAACAGTTAAATTTTTATTATAGTTGTAATTTTAATTTTAAAATAATACGTCTTTCCTTTTTCCGTTCATTGTAGTTTTATGGCAATAAATTTTTGGGTTTCTTTATTTTCTTAGTCAAATCCAACAAATTTCTCACTCCAGTTTCTGTTCATATTTTTGGAACACGATCATCCGCAAACAGTAAACATGGAAAACAAAACGAAGCATTCATCCCGTTTAACCACAAATCCAGTTGTTTCTTAAATATGTATATGACTTTGTTAAATTGTCTTTTAAACAATTTAATACGACTTTTACTCGAAATTCCTATGTTTATTTCAGCATTTGGGCGACCTTACTGTATAACTGCCAATTGTTCCTGATTTTTATGTAAATGAATACCTACATTCATTTTGAAATATGTATTTAAATTTTAAAATTAAAATTAATTTAAAGTAAATTTTAATTTGTAAATACATAGTCGTATTGCTGCCGTTTAATAGTAATCAATTTTAATAAAGTATATAAAACTATCGAATCGCGTAAAATACTGTAGTAGAACACCGTAATTATTCAGCAAAGTTGTGAATGTAGCTGGGCGACTAAACTATTTAGTGATTGTTTGACTGATTGTCACATCTGAGCTACAATATAATGTAAAATATAAAGAAATAATTTTGTTATTTAATTTTTACATATATTTTAATAATGTACTTATATGATTAATTAATAATGCGTATTTTTATTTAAAGTCTTTGCTGGTTCTCCAACTCTCCAATACTTAAGAACAAGTCGGCACTGGATAAATGTCCCATTAACTTAAATTAACAACAAGATCAGAAATATATAGATTTTATATATCACTAAATGTTTTGGTTTGTGTCAAACTAAGCTGCCATGTGTCAACCTACGTCAGTAAAATGCAAATAATCAGTGTTTCTTCTATTAACGTTGTGGCAGAGATGTTAGTTCATATTCTATTCTCAATTATTGTACAGCTGTCAAATTCGCGTTTATAAGCTGACAAGTGACAACCGTCATCAGTAAAATGCAAATAATCAGTGTTTCTTCTATTAACATTATGCCAGCGATGATATTTCATATTCTGAACAATTATAGAATATTTAATAATGTTTCTATTCTCTAATGGTTGTACGGTTGGAAATTATCCTCTGAAACTTTTTATGTAGGGTCCTGCCGTTTCACCTTAGGGAACGCATAGACGCACAGCCGCCTAATAAAATATTAGAGCAGCTCGCCGTAATGTACACACATAATTACAGAGAGATTTCCACGATACGCTATCGCGGCATTTTCGATATTACTTCTGTTTGTATTCGGTGCGTGATGGTGGAACAGACTTTGTTTGATAAACTCCTGCCTTGATTTATTATACATGTGAATTCACGTTGCCTTTTCTTTTTTATACATATTTTTACCAACGCACAAGTCATTTTTTCATTTTTTATTACTAGTAGAATAATTCACACTCAGGGAAATACAGATAAAGCTTTTGTGGATACAACAATAATTAAATTATTAAATATTTACCCCGAAATGTATTCTAGATACATTATACTTAGAATATACCTACCAATACAATTTTACTGTATTTACCAAACTACATTATTGTGAGTAATTACACCTATTTACATGAAGTTTTTTTCCTTACCACTCACCATGGGTAAAAATTACATATGGAGATTAAAATTAATAAGCACATTTTTGGATTTTTAGAATCAGAGTTAATTATGTTCATTGAAAAAAATATATTTACTTAATTTGTATTGAATAGAGTGAAATAGTTAATTATATTACAAGTGCGGTATGTTTAATTTACAGTGTGAGATCTTCAATAAAACGTAGCGATGTACAAATACCTAATTCACACATAATGTGTTATATTTTTTGGTCGATATATGTACTTTCTAAAAAATGTACATGTATTTTATATTGTTGGAAAGAGAAAAACAAGCTCTATTATACTATAACAGATAACTTTGAGATACATTTGAAAATTGAAAATAAAAACATTATTAAAATGACCAACAAAGGCGCCAACTTTGCCCCAATTTAACCAACGTCGTATCTCTTTAGGGTTTTCGTTTTCAAAATCCAAAGGTTAGCCTCTTAAAACGAACACTGTATTCCAACAAGAGAGCTCTTTAAAAAAAAAAATAGTATGCTCTGCAGAAAACAATGAAATCTTAAATGGACAGTATCACATCTAAATAATTTACCAAATGAACTATTTAACATTGTTGTTAAAATTTCGATTAGCATTTTTTTGTTTAATTATTACTAAAAATTTAAACATTGTTGCTGCAACTGGGCTTAACACTACAACTAAGTAGCGATTTTCTAGAACTCTCTTTCTTCTTAATAACTTCTCAAAAAGAAGCTAAAATATTTACTACTAGTCATGGTTTTACTATAAATTTGTCATTTTCAAAAGTTTTGCGCAACAGTTTCGCATAATTCAACAATAAGATCTTTCCACATTTCAACGTGAATTTGAAGTTGAATAGAATTGTTTCTTAATTAAATGTAAAATATGTCAACTGAAATTCGTAGTTGAAATCCACTGTGTGACAGTATCATATCTAGAATCTTTTTATTTTTTTGAAAGTCCGTGAGAATGTTATAAAACCTGAAAGAAAAACGTTTGGAATTGTGAAGAAAAAGCATGAAATTCATAATGATGTCTTTGTGGCACGGCTGGTTTTCTTCAACAATTAAAGTCTCCTATTCCATATGTCGAATTGTTGGCGGATTTAATTGCGGGAGGAGTGCAGTGTGAACTCCTGCAAGAAGCTGCCGAATCACAATGGACTTCGTTTCAAGAACAGAGCCGCCATTGTCTTACCGACTCTCGTACATGCAAACCTTCCTTCATTGTTTATTTAATAACATAATTATTCGACCGACAAAACAATACTAACACAATAACACTGCATTGTTCGTGCGAAAAGCTACAGAATGCTACGAATAAAATGCAAACATGTTGTTCATACTACTCTTTCTTTATTTCCAAGCGGACGATATGGAATTTTCAGGGACAAACAGTTGTTGTTTCTATTTTCTTTATTTGTTTTTCCCAAGGCTAACTAAATTACAAACACAAGAAAATCTATGTTTAATTTTAAAGAAAGTATAGAAGTGTGATTGAAATTGTTCTTTAAAAAAAACTAAAATAGTTTTGTCAATAACACCTGTGTTCTATTTTTGTTATATGTTACAATCGAAAAAAACAACAAGTTCTTGATTTTAATAATTGCAATAATTATAATAGTTATTAAAAAAGTATATGTATATGGACAAAATCCAGAAATGTTCTTTAGTACAGTTATTACTAAATCAACAGTAATGTGAGAAAAAATAGAACAGCATACAACAATCTTCAAATTTGCACAAAAATACAATTGAACGTATTGTTACTTTCATCAGATAATTTTCGTTTTCGGACGATGAAATTAAAAGCGGAAAACCTCAATTTGGATCAACTTAGCTGTTTCAAAAAAGCGAATACATTTTCAAACCGTATAACCCATGTTATATACATATATGAGTTGACAATAATAAAAGTGAACGGAGTGAGAGATTTGGGTTTCAAATGCATACTTCGTCAATGTTTAACAAATAAATATACCCTGTATCTGTGGTTATATTGCATCATTGGATTGTAAGCTGTCTTTTACATAGGGTGACCAGACGTCCTCGTTTTCCAGAACATTCTCTTTTTCAAGGCATCCTCGGATGTTCTCGAAGGACTTCTATTTTGTCCTCCTTTGTTCTAGTTTTGGGTTTTACAGCATATTAACTGGCAATATCTAGAATTATATAAAAAAAATATTCACAATGACGATCAAGGAAAGAGCATTTTAGAAAAATATACTTCTGACTTCTGACAAAATGGATATGGCTGATGAAATCTGAAGTCATATTCCTATGACGTGGCATCCTCGTTTAGAATGTGGTTTGTCATATGGTTGTTTTCATTAAAAAAAGAACATCATTTATATTTTCTTTCGTCTATAGTCCTAATTTTATTAATATACGACTCGATTACTACTTTTAAAATAACATTACACAGTGTTATTATGAGTAGTGACAGATAGCAATTGATATTTTCAGTTTTTTAATTTCAACATTCTACGGCTAATCATTTTTGAGTAATGCGATATACATTCGTACGTACAGACCTCACATCGAAACTAATCAAAATAGATTCAAGGATTGTCAAAATGGATGTTTCTGATGAAACCTGAATTCATATTCCTATTACGTGGCATCCTCGTCTAGAATATGGTTTGTCATATGCTTGTTTGCATTAAAGCAGTACATTATTTGTATTTCTCTTTCGCCTATAGTCCTAATTTTATTAATATATAACTCGTTCACCACTTTTAAAATACCATTATTTTTCTATTCCACATTACACAGTATTATTATGAGTAGCGAACGATACCAATAGATATTTTCCGTATTTTCTTCTGCGTAGTGGTATGATTAATAGAGCGGGTGACGCGTACTAGAAACAATTATGAGTACACGATCGGAGACAGTGACAGTGCTGCCCCTCGCGTTAATTAATCCCCGAGAGGGGCCGAGGGGGTCGGCGCATCTCATAAATCAATGTGTAGCCGCAAGATGACGCCGAGCGACGCTCGCAGGCCATCATATCGACGTTATTGACACGCGTGTCTGCCATGCCGTGCAAGCTTTATTTGTACTCCACTATGTAATTATACCTTTCTACCTATTGATTTTTATACAAAGGAAGTAAATAGTAGAGTATTCGGAGGTTTCGTGATGCTTATATACTAGTAGTTGTGTGATCGTGTGTTTTATTTTAGTACATAGGGTAATAGTAACACTGTTTATGTTTCTCAACTGCCACCTAACTACATGCAATTATATACATATAGGCGATGCTTTGTTTGATTTTCATTGGTATGAAATTTAGTTAAATATAGTTGCACCACCATACCAGTGAATTGCCATTATTGTTTTGTGTAAAATCGAAATTATTTAAAATTATACATTTATTTATAAAAATACTACAAAATTATAATAGTGTTAAAAATAATATTATTTGTTACCCTATTATATTATATTTTTTAATATTTCTGACGGAAGATATATTATTTGTCATTCATTCGTACAAACAGCTATTACATTTTATTCAATCATCCTTCTTTGTCGTTTTTTTTTCATAATTTTCCTTGCATCCCGCATATTCGTTTTTCTAATCTTCAGCTTCTTCATTATCATCATTCTCTGATTAATCATGTAACAACAGTTTTTAAGAACTCATGGAATAGCAAAGCGAAGGATATTTTTACTGTTTACCGGTTGAATTGATCTTTTTAGTATTAAAATTCCTCTGATCCATATGTCCTCAGAGCAGAAATTAAATGGAGCACTAAATTACTTATGACTGTGTACAAATAGAACCACATTTTTAGGTTACATTAAGTCTTTTGCATCTCTCCCCACTTACCCTATATAGTGTAGAATATAAGAGATTATATATTGATAGAAACCTCTGCTCTAAAATACCATTTAAATCATAAAGTATTAAATGATTATTATTTACTTTATGAATAAATGCAGGTTTTTCAAATTAAATAATGGAAATCGACTTGAAATTATTTTGAAGACTACTATTGCCTAAATTATTAAAGAAAAATTATTGAAGCTCCAAAATTTAATTTTGATATGTCAAGTTATGAAATTTATCGTGAAAAACATAATTAATGATTTATGTCTTAACATGTTAAACGCCTAAATTCGTTTTATAAACTTTTTCACAATTCCTAAAAAAAACAAAGTGTACTCAACAAGTTTTTACAATATCCCTATTATTAATTAATTATTTGAAAAAATGTGAAGTGATCCATGCCTGGTCCACATAATAGAAGTATAAACATCCAGATTATGCCACACTTAATCACTCTATCACATGCTAGGAAAAAATTACATCACATATTAAGTTCCTTTTAGAAACCAAACAAATTACGCGAGCTGAAAAATCGTATTTTAATTAACATTTATGTCTTACACGTCTTACGGGTTTTTTGTGTGTGTCTTCGGCGGGTTTTCGCATACGCGGCGTCTAATGAACAATATAACCAATTAACGCCAAGTTTTATGAACACTTGGCGCTAATGAGAGCTCTCGGACACCTTGGGTAAGGCTACGTGTGCTGCAGCGTACGGCTGCCAACCTGTCTGCTGGGCCTGTGACACTACAGGAAATCATTTATTTTAACTCTGTCAGCTTGGCTTTGATTTTTAACACGGATTTTGGAGGTTATTTATGCGACATTGTGTAAACAACTGTCACTTGCAAGGAGCTGGTTTCAAGTGAGTGTATTATATGAAATGTAACGTGCAATTAACTTAGTTTTACTTTAGTTATTAAAAGCCAAAATTCCGTAATTTTTTAAATTAAATTAAAAATTCCTAAATTTATTATTAATATTAAGGAGTTTTATTTTTAATTGGTTTAATTTTTTTTTTCTCTTTTTATCCGTCAATATTTTGGTAATGAAGTCAGTTTAATGCGAAAGTAATTTTTAAATTAAAATGCATAATTTTATACAACCATATATTTCTATCCATGTAACCAAAGACAACGTTAAGATATAAATTCATATATCAGAGTTCTATCAAAAATATTATTATTCAATTTTTGTTTTGTAGCTAGTTGCTAGAAAGTAGTAAAATGAAGACATATTTATCATTAAAAAAAATAAAAGAGTTAGTAGCTAATATCGTGGTCGTAGAAAAAGTATAGTGTATCACTCAATTAAAATGTCCATTACACAATCATATGAAATGAGTACCATTCCATGCTTGTTGTATAACTAGCTACATGTATATACTTAAGATATCAGAAAATGCATTTATTTATATAAATTGGATTGTTCTTAAATCTGACAAACATTATTTCGATTCGACAAAAAAATTAAATGTGATTTAAAGCATATGTTAAATTTGTAAAAATTATTATATTTCATTATAATAATATTGGATACTACTGTATAACAAAAAAAGCACCAAATTATTTTTTTAAAGTAAAGGTGGTATATTTTCATTTTTTTGCACGGATAAACAGTTGAACGAACTGAGAGACACATCTTTCTTTTTTTAAATTACATGAAGTGTACTGATCTATATTATTAAATTTCAAATTCGGACCGTCTTTTTATTGTCTTTTAAGCTTATTAGATAAACAGTTTTTATTGTGCCGCAACTTGGCGTCGGTCTTTTATATCATCGGTCAATTTTATGAAACGCTTCCTCTTCTATAATATCATATCAGTTACTTGGAATCTTTTAGATCTTATTTTCTGTCAGTAAAATCGTTGTTTTATTATTTATTTTTGTCCACATAATATATAATAGCCACTATTTTGCAGTATTGTAAAGACATTTATTCTTGATTTTCTGTTAAAATCTCGAAATGTCAAAATCGATATATGTATCTGCCTTATGTACTCGGAATTGAAGGTAAAAAATCAGTATTAGAATGATGGAGATGATGAATATTACTATCCTTAGTATTAGAATATTTTAAGAAAATAATATGTAAAAGTTTTTTTTTGAAACAGTAAGGTATGTTTTTTGAAGACCATTCATTGTTGATGTTTCTGTATCATGGATAAGTCAAAGTGCAATGTCGGTTCGGCGTCTAGCATGATAGCACTGACCGCAGACAGATTGCTATTCTGATTGAATCAGACCGAATCATATTTCATTAGCGGCCGCCGACCGATCCTGACGAAGACGTTTAATATTCAATGCGTCGTTAGGTTACAGGTCGCGGCCCCAACACATCTTAAACGGTACGAGCATGAGGGGTTCATTAGCGCTAGTTCACTCTAAATTATGTAATCATTAAAAATCCCAGCTAAATTACCGGAAAATTGCCTGGAATCAAGTTTTCATACAACGTATTACTTGATTATGATATCGGTTCATTATGAATTTATCCGTTCTTTTAATAGCCTGATAAAATTCTTAACCAATCTTAGTAATTGGTGTGATGGAAATGTTCAAATTTCGACTTTTGATCGATTTTGTTAATTATTATTTCCAGTTATAAAATTAACATCTTCATAGAGCATGCCTTCGTAATTATTTTAATCTTTTTGCTACAGATGAAATAGAAAAGTTGTTTTCACCTATAATTCAAACGTATTCGAAAATACTCGTATATTGTGGTCATATTAGAGGCTTATAAAATGACGCCTCTTTTTAGAATTTATTTAGATCTTGTTTCGTATTTCGAACTGTTTTATTAAAAGAGAAAAATGTGTATATATCTAAATTGCAAACACATTTAAAATTGGTTGTCAATAAGGTTGCTATTATACATAATATTATTATATATAACAATTAATAATTTTATAATACACTTTTAAAAATATGAATGATTTTTTTGGCTATATCTCAAAAATGGGTAAAGATACAACCTCAAGGATTATACCAGTCGATTTTATAGGAAAAGTTACATAAAGAAATGTTTTTTCCGCATATATGTTCTTTGGAACGATTAGGTGAAAAAGGAGAAAATCGAAAAAAATCTAAATTTTAATATTTCTCTGTGAAACTTTTTTCTCCATAACCTTTTTATTTTCTGGTCTTAGGTAGATATCGACACGCTAATTTCAAATTTTCAATTTTAATTGAATTATCTCTTCCCGTTCTCGAGATATTCGTGTTCAAAGTTGAGTTTTGGTAATACCTAAAAAAACAGTTTTTTTTAGGTATACCCCTTAAAGTGTTAGGTATACGACTTTGACGACCTCATCAATCGATTCTACGGGCAAAATTACATAAGTGTACCAATTTTTAGATTTTTATTGCAAAGGATACAATTTATAGAAAGGAAAAACGAAAATGGCCAAAATCGAGAAAAATCGTAAGGGGTGCATCAGGCATTTTTTTCGATTTTCGGCCTTTTTTAGTTTTTTCCTTCTAAAAATTCTATCTCTTGAGATAAAAATCTGAAAATTGGAACACTTATGTAATTTTGCCCGCAGAATCGAATGGTGATATCTCCGAAAACTTAAACCTGACCATTTAAGAGGTATACCTAAAAAACCTATTTTTTTAGGTGATATTTTGATCTCAAATATCTCGAGAACAGAAAAAGATAATTGAATTCAGTTTGAAAATTTGGAAACAGCGCATCGTTATCTACTTAAGTCCAGAAAATGAAAAATTTTGAAGACAAAAAATTTTCATGCGAAAAATTGAAATTTAGGTTTTTTTGTTTTTCTTATTTATCATCAAATCGTTCCAAAGAACGTATATGTGGACATAACATTTCTTTATATAACTTTTCCCGTAGAATTGAATGGTAAAGAGAATGAGATAGTATCTCTATTCATTTTTTATATATACTCAAAACACACTTTTTCGAGGTACAACTTTGAGAGCAAATATCTGCTAAACGAAAGGAGATAATTAAATTCTGTTTGTAAATTTGGTATCAGCGTATCTGATTCTTTAAAAAATATTAGAAACAAAAATGAAATGAGTACCATTCCATGCTTGTTGTACAAATTACTATTTGCGAAATAGAATATTGTAGTAATGTTCTTTAAAAATAAGCAAGTAACAAAATTTCAAAATATGTTTGATTTAATGAAATCGATTTGCAATTATTATCAATTGTTTTATAAAAAACAGAACTGCACCAATCGTTTAATATTCACAAATTTAAAGTATATATATTTGTTGTTATTTACATGTTGCTACAGTGACATTATTAAGCTGTCATTTATATTTTTTAATTAATACTGGCAAATTGATATTTTCGAGTTTAATTTTATATGCAAATATTATCCGCAGCAAAATAAAACATTTAAAAATGAAATATTTAACATTTATTAATACGTTATAATTTCATAAAAATATAAATAATTAAGTTATTATTTTTTTGCGAACGTTCAAAGTAACTAATTAGATCAATATTTGCGCTAGTGTATCACATAAAAATATTGTAATAATTACAATTTCTTATTAGCACAACTACAATTACGATAATAAATAACAAGTCAATAAGCAAATGACATTAGAATGTGCACATATTTGTCATGTATTAGAAACGAGCAATTAATCTTATTTTCATTTATACTTTTAATCAGTATGAAACAGCCGGGTTAGATTGATAGCGAACTGTACACTGCATTAATACAGCGCCGTAAAGGTTGCATTCTGACGGGAAAGATATTAGTCGTACCTGCACAGGGACAAAAGTAGTCAGCGGGCATAAAGGAAGACTAATGTGTTATCATTCAATCAACAATAATGACTTCATTCCAACCTGTCCGAGTGTCCGAGCTGATACAAACTCCTGTCATTGATGAAGGAGCTTATTTATAGATACACGGGATGTTAACATTTAATATAACTGACCTTAAGACTTAAAAGTTCAATAACAACTATGACTTTAACACTTCTTTTATTCCTAAAAGGTCTGTTAACAAAAAGGATAATGCGGATAGGATTTTGTTTTTTTACTTGCCCTTCAACAACTTTCTCATGTTTAATATATCATAAGCATTGATTGATTTGGAATATCTATATAATATAAGAATAAACTTCTTTGATATATAATGATGACAAATTTAAAAACAATTTTTGATAGACATCTCTGTATGGATCTGTAGCTTATAACAAAATCTAAAATGAATTACATCTATTTGTCCTTCTACAACATTCTATTAACCGAAAGAAGAAGACAATATATAAGTATGGTAATGCCTCTTCTTTAAAGATCTCTAGGTTCTTTTATTGGGGTGGATCAGTCGTCGTTGTTTGAGGTTAGGTTGCTGATTCTTCTCCATGTCTTACTATTTTTTTGTTTTCTTCTTCCAATTTGTTGCTCCTATTCTTTTTAAGTCTTCTTCTACTTCTTATAGCCATTTAGATCTGGGTCTCCCTCGTCTTCTTTTTCCTTTGTTTCTTTTTTAAGAATTAAAAAAATTGCAAACATGAATATATATTAAATCTGTTTTTGCTTCATTTCTTTTATTCTTCCAATTACTAATTTATAATGAAGACAATTTTATCGATAAAACAGAGGAATCTAAAATAAAAGAAAGCATAGATAATAATTTTATTAATATTCCAATCCAAGAGTTTGTACATTCATAACTATAGGAAATAAAAAAGAACTTGGAATGATTCTTATTCAAAAAATGAGGAAGGTTTTTAGACATATGACTAAATAAAATTTAATGAACCATCTTTGGCTTTTGAAGGACTTGAAAACGATTGTAAAGTATATTATAGGCTTTACGAATTGAGAATTAAGTACAGGAGTTCTGAACGTAATGGTATTCTCTTGGAAATTCCGAACCAAAATACCATGCCTATAAAAAAATTATAATTTCATTCTTTCGAAATAAACAATATAATTAAATCGTTTATAAAATTAGATAAATCATATTGCAATAATTTTCTATTAGAAATTCCATGTAGTATAAATAACAAACCTTAACACAATTTTTAATTTTTGGATGACCTTTTAAGCAACAGAAATATTTTGTAATAATCAGGAATAACTGTTTAATTTGTAATTTAAGAATAACATTTCCGCATTTGTTATTGCATTAATGTAGTTATTTTAGCCGCAACTTATAAAATAATATTTTTATGATGCGAATAGAAATATACCTATTTCTATTTTATGAACTGTCTTACATACTTTTTAAATATTTTACAAAATCAGATATGTTTAAGATTATTTGCAGCTAGAATTATTGTTATAAGATAGCAATGTAGTTCATGCAAAAAGGTAGATGTTACGTGGAACGGACTAGAATCTAATTCCGTCCGAGTTCAAAAGAAATGTGGCATTACAAACAAACAGTGTCTAAAATAAATACAAATTCTAATTTAAACTATGTCAGTTGTCACAGTCGGTCGCTGAGCATTTACATGAAACGGTCAGACAAATATGTAGATGCTGCACGATTTTTCATCCCCAAGAAAAATACACAAGAAGTCTCGGGTCCGCATTCAACGGCCATGCACCATTGACCGCGCAGCTAAATGCGATTTATCAAATCATGAAAAAAAAGAAAAATAGTAATAATAATAACGCGCGGCAAGCAGACGGAGCAGAGAAGGATACTCTCCAGTGCTTCCCAAACTGCACAAGAAAAGAACTTCCCGAATAAATTTCAGGGAATTGATAGTAGGTGCTTAATAGTAGTTATTGAAAATGACAAACACGACAGTTTTCAATAAAATGAAAAAAACAAGCATATTGTATTTATTATTCTATATTCTTAAAATGATTGTATCGAATAAATGCAAACATTGATAAAATTTTTTTATTTTCTATTTCAGAATCATATATTTTCGTTAGTACATTCAAATAGCAATTTTGAAAATTTAATTTAAATCTAGATCAGTGTTAATATGCCGTTGAGTTTACTAAAAAAATATTAAATATAATTTAATTAATTTTATAGTAATCTTATAGTGACCATGATAAAACAAATCGCTACTACTTGATTTTATAAAAATATCACTAAATTATTATTTTACCTAAACGATACGTTATGAATTTTCAGATATAATAGCAACTTCAGTGGTATGCGTTGACATTTTATCATATGGAAGCTGTTTTATAAAAAATATAAACAAGTACTAGAAATTACAAAAATGAACAGTTTATTTATTTTACAGGTTTCAGGATATTAAGCTTTTGTTTCCGTAGACAAAAAAAAAACAAGGTAACGAAGTCATAATTGTATACCATGTAATTTTGAAAAGTCAGTAGGTATGATAAAAATATTAGCGTACAGAATTGTCAAAATAATAAACAGCTGTCGTATCAACCTACACAGACTTGATCACGAAACCGTCTTAAATGTCTTAAAATCCTCGTTAAAATAAAAAATTAAACTAGGGAAACTTGCCAAACTAAATTTGTGGTACAAAGTATTTTATAATTTACAAATATGCCTTTAAAAAATTATATAATAATTATTTCCAATTAAACACAAAAACATAAAATATACTTTGCTGAACATTGGAAGCGCTATGAGATATTTTGTAGTGTAGCATCCACAAGCGCAAAAGAATATGCGCAAATACATATAATCTGCCTATTTTACAAGATTAATTTTTTTCATCGAGAAGCTACCTTACTGAGCGCTTTCATTAGGAGTAGATATATAAAAATTTATATTTGAATATACAAAATAATCCGTTGAACTAGATAATGTAAAAAACAACATTTTTCTTATAAAATATTGTGCTTCTCTATAATATATGTAAGATTTAAAACTTCGTCTGCGTGGGATGCGATGGTTACCGTTTGGTGTCCGCTGCCGGACGATGGCAAAATAGCCAGGGATGTCGTCACTGGCGGCGACAGTTCATTTTTAATATAAATGAGGCATAAAGCTGCGAAGGCGAAGGCCCGTGCAACCTCGCCTTGAGGCACTCGCCCACGGGGAAAAAACTAAGAAAAATGTGCCGGGCACAAAAGGAGCAAACGCTGGAACCCACATCGCCCCTTCACGCCTCGCCGACACCGACACCGGTAAACAAACATCACATGCGCTTCTTGCTGCTTGCTATCAATCCATAACAACCATGTGTCCATTCTAATGTATTTATAGATATAGATTGTCCTACTTCGTTTAGATTTGTTCTTTTCGGTTTTTCATGAATAGTATAATCACAGATTTTCTTAAGTCATCCCTTTTTTATATTTCTATTGTTTGGTTTTCTTCTTCTCACCATATCCATTTTGACTTTATGATTCTCGTAACTAAGTTTTTATAATTCAAAGATGGAATTTGGCAACATATGAATTTTATTATTTAACTAAAAATTAACCTGAAATATATTATTGAATTTGTTATTTTATGTAGATTCTAGATTCCTGCTTGAGAAACATTATTTCAAAAATTGTTTGGCTTATTTTAATAGTCTTGTAAAAAAATGTTTGCTAATTTAACAGACCTCATAGGTCTTATAGTTATAAAGGTAGCAATAGAAGACAAAATAAAATGAACACCTGTATTACAGTTTCACATACAAAATTTCAACGTTCTACAGCTAACAGTTTTATTTTTTTGGTACAGACAATTACAAAAGAAAGGGTGGTGCATAATTAGAAATTATAGCAGCAGATTTTGCTACTCATTAAAATTTCTACCAAAACGATTTTTAAGCTAATAGTCAATAACTTTGAAAACTTTAAGAAATATCAGTATTTCTTGGAATTCAGTTAGCATCTGCAGCGGTTATAGTACTCTTAACTATCATAAGTATGTTAATAGCAAGTACCGTACAGAATTGTCAAAATAACATGAGACAATTGTCATATCACAACAACCCATACAGACTTGATCACGAAAACGTCACCTACAAGACAGTTTTATAAAATAATATTTATTAATAACGTGAAATCAGTGAACTATTGCACAAACCACGGATGTTACGTATCATACGAGGCCTTAGATGTTTTAAAATTCTTGCTTTTCGAGTTCGGGAATCCAATTGACATTTGCGGCGGTTACGATACTTGTAACTATCCTAAATATGTTAATAGCTATTAATTTCTTGAATATTTAAAATACCAAAATTCGTCTTTACTTTGGAACAGGAAGAGTAGCCTGAACTCTATATTTCAATAGTACCACACACATCGCACCTGCAGCCTGCTGTCCTATACAATGAAACAGTAAAAAAACTACAACAAATCATCACTTTATATTTACTCATCTCTAACGTGTAACGGGAGTCGGAACTCGGAGCCAAATCCTTTCTGGAGATAGAGAATGCAATGCCTCAATACCCGCTGATGAATACGAAGAATGAATAGAGCGGATGAATTCGACAGTGGCGACGCTGCGGCTTCCGTGGCTGCTGTTTGAAGTTGAATAAGCCTCGACGCGTCACCGCACACCTACGTTTAATTAATTTCTATATGAAATACCGCCGAGTATGAGCTAGATTGGGCTATTGACAAAAAGTTTCAAATGCCAAGAAGAATGCGAGGTGATGGTGAAAGATGCTACTGGTGTACACAGGTTTGTTATGCTGATACAGGAAGAGCTACTATTATTCATGTATTGTATTGCACCTTCCAAAATATAATTAGGACCATAATTTATTTTATTTGAAATGGCTAAATTTAGAAGGTATTCTCAATCTGCTGATTATAATTTCTTAAGATTTTCAACTATCTATTATTTAAAACTATACAGCCAGATTCTCAGAAAATGATCAGCTCTTAAACTGGTTTAAATATGTCAAATTTATCTTAAATTTAACTTTTTTAAACCGGTTTAAGTGGTAATCCTATTTTGCGAATATTCCCGTTAACTTCGTTTTTATAAGAATAAATATGAATTAATGCAATATATCTAAAAATCCAACATCCAAAATCCACTTGCTACCTCGCTCTTTACAGTTCCAAAACCTTATATGATTTAAGATCGGCAGTGAAACCTGTTAAGACGAAATCAGTTGTGGCCACTATAGCACCGACCGCTACTACTAAATATGTACACTGTACGATTAATACATCAACATAAAACTTCAAATTGATGGACGAACTGACAATAATGCTAAAAATAATTAAAATCTACTGTCAAGACCTTATATTGTGGACATGCGCTACAATCTCAAAATATCAATTGATTTCAATCATATACATCCAGATTCATAAAAAATAGCCACTAATCTGGATTAGCTACACCCTTTTTTAACATCCTTTAACATCTTCCTCTGTATCATTTAGAAATGCTGATAATCATGTACAAATATTGCTAATTCCACAAACTAATGGTGTTATCTTTGGAACTAAATAATATAGTTAATTCTTCTTAAGAATTGGGACTGGAGTTAATTTACCATTTTAGGATATTAACAAGGTGTATAGCTAATCCGGGTTAATGTCTATTTTTTATGAATCTGGGTGTAAAAAACTGTATTATTTCCTTTCTTACAAGCAACGAATAAAACTAAATGCAATGTTGTGCAATGGTTCGATTTGAAATATTTCATTTTCTATTTTAATTAATTGATACACTCCCAGTAATCGTTCTTTTGTTCTAACTATAAAACTATATTCATAAGTCCTTCAGACTATTACTGCAATTAAAAATTTACATATATTAAGTAGGTATAGATGATTTTGTTGAGAATATTAGCGGCAGATTTCGGCAACGAACGTCTGCGATTCAAGGTTTAAAAATCCCGTTTAGATTTTTTAGGTGGATGATTAATGAATATGTTTTTATTTGGAGTTCCAGGAATCCGTGTCTTGTATTCCGTCAAATCAATTGAACGCTTACAGTCAAACAAAAACAACTTCTCAATGAATCAATACTTTTAAAGATGAACAGTTTCTTTCTAAATATTTACATCGACAAAACATTACAAATACCATTACAAACTTTTCTTTTCACGCCATATGCGGTATGCATAGTTTTTACATGACATAACCGCGTTCACTAGGTATTCTTATACAAAGTCCTATGACCTAAGATACTAGTCACTTGCCAACAAAAATATCTTCTGGTATTTTACTAATGAACTACATTGAAATTTTAACATTAAAGAGTTTGTTGACATGGTTATTTCTTTTATAATACTAGAAAAACAAATATCAAAATCAAGAACTACAATTAATTCAGACACTAACTGTCTTATTTTATCAAAAAGTATAGTTGACTAAAAAGAAATATAAAACATTACTCATACTTTAAGGTACGTACAATTGCTCTTAATAAAGCACACAGTTTATATTATGTAAAATTTAGTACTTAGCCAACTAGACTGAGGAATCAATATGTCTAGGCGTTTGGGTGTCTAGAGTGAATTCTAAAATGTTAAAAATGGCTAAAACACAATCTACTTTCATAGTGATTATCCATAATTTAATTAAATATCTGCTTTTATACTGTGAAATGTTGGCAAATCAAAATATAAACATAGAACTACAAATTAAATAAAAATGTTCCATTCACTAAATGTCAATAATTATAAATAAATCTGGTTTTTGTTTGAAAGTGAAAATATTATAAAAATAATACAAATAAAAATAATTATAATAATAAGGATACATTTAGGATCAGTTGAGGTTTGAATTCGAATTTCCCAAATAAATACGGCCAAAAAGTGCAGAGAACAGGCGAGAGGTTATGTGCTGGTCACATCAAATTTTTGTCACTGTCATTTGTAATGACGTACCGTGAATAAATTTTATAAATGGTTCCCATTTTTAAATATTTAAAAAGGGTTTATAGTTCACTTATTGTTGTACAAGAAATTTATTACTGTACTTTGTTAATATATGTAACTGGTACTAATTTTCGAAGTTAACAACTGAGAAAAGTAAAGAAGAGTCGAATGAAAAGTGTGTGTAAGTGTGAGTCGCTGACGTGTTGTCTCCAACATGGCGGCTGCAAGGTCAGACAAATCTTCTTATGAAATAATCCAGCCCATTAGATGGTTTATTCTCCGAGTGCACGAACCACGTCGCAACACACGAACACGAACGTTTCCTGTCCACGAAGCACGTCGACTCGCAGCGAACAGGTCGGACGACCACCTACATCAACCGCGGCGTTAGCTCAGTTCTGCGGGTCTACAGCTTACGTTCACGACAAATTGCACAGTATTGAAGGAAGTGGGATGGTAATAGCGAAATAATCATCTATTTCTTACTTGGAATTCAGTAAATAAAATGTTAATTCTATATTCAATATTAGGTATAAAGTATGTGTTCCGAAGATACTTCGGGCCAAAATGTAGATTTAAAAAAAATGTAATAACCCTATAACATGATGCTTTACAAAATACTTACCTACAGCTAATTCTCGTTAAGAAATGAATAGAATTTTAAAGTAAATGGACCATTCTACTATTCTACCATTTCATCTAAGTGTATTAATGATTCTTAAAATAGTTGTTGCATTTGGTGTAGGCGTTAGCTCACAGCTCTGCGAGACTCTTGCTTATGCACGTGACAAATTGCACATTATTGAAGGAATAGGATGCTAATAACGAAATAATAATCAGTAAATAAAATGTTAATTCTATATTCAATATTAGGACGTACAGAGTCTGTGTTCTTAAGGTACTCCAGGCCTCAATGTACATTTAAAAAAAAATGTAATAACCCTTTAACATGATAGGTACTTTACAAAATATTTCTAAAATATATGTATTTTAAATTTTGACAGATAATTATCTACAAAAAGTTACTACAGTCTGTTATGAACTCTCTTTTAGCAAACTGAAAATTGTTAAATCTTACCTCCTCTTATTTATGGAACAAGAATACTGACAAGTATGGCAATAACATCATTTGAAAAAGATATAGCCAACAGATTATTATTGCAATCAGAATATTGTGCATTTCCTTAAAGCGGAAACTATTAAGAAACGATAATGTTTAAGGGTTTTTACACGATTTCGTCTTTGTAAAAGTCTTATGAAATAACCACTAGTCTTTCTATACCTTCGCATTATTCGAGAAAGCGATGTATGGGAAATTTCTGTCCTGGGGTAATTCCAACCTTCTAACACCAATACTGTTGTTCGGGCACATTAATTTTATATAAAATTTCTAGTTTTGCATTGCACTAATAAAATAAATAAAAAATAAAATGTCTAAAATGTTGATTCGTAAGACGAAGGAAAAGTCGGTCCCAAAACATTAAACTAAAGGCAATTTTCTTATTCTGTAATTAAATTCCAGAGAAATAGAAACTGTTGTTTTCCTTTTTTTTATAAAGTGTAAATGAAATTAGAAGACACGTAATATGAATGTTAGTTAATTAGTTTTTTTAGTGTATTAAGATAGTTATTAATGATCCTAATTTTGACATCTTTATTTCGTAGCTATAATAAATTATTTTCATTTTTAACTGTAATATATCTAATTAATCAATGAAAATACAGAAATGAAATATTACAAACGTTGCAATATAGGTTAGGAAGTTAAAAATTAGTTTTCGTGCTAAAATAAAACGGCGTTATTATCTAGCGATTACCGAAAATTGAACTTTCGTTTTTAAAAACATTTTTCATTAATCTCTACTTACATATTTACATAATTATTTGCTATGGCAAGAGTAGCGTGTTGTAAATGAGTTGCCTTATATTTTACTAATTGTGGACCATTAATTAACCAAATGTTAAAATAATTAACAGTTCATTAATTTAATATGACGCTAATATTTGTCAGATATTAATATTTACATTAATAAATTTGCTATAATTACCAGCGAAAATACTGTAATGAATACTTTTTATTCAGGTACGCATTTCAAAAAATAAAGGCTGAATAAATCGAAAATAACTGCCTTATTTTGGTCTGTTACTCGCTCTATATTAAAAGCTTCAATGTTGAAATATTGATTCTTTTAATGTTAATGTTATCAATTTATAATATGCCTAGTAAGTAATCTAAATAAAAGTTATAATAACAAAAGCAAAATTCAATTTATTTATTGGTCCATTTAAAAGCAATGGAGAATAATTGAAAATCAAAATTTCACTCCTTTGATAGGAATTTGTTTTGAATATAAAATATTTTAATTCTAAGTGGTTTTCATATACGATAGTCTACAGTTCACATCAAGTTCATTTGTTCAATACCCTTATCCACAAATGTAAATATTTGTTTCCTAGAGAGAAATATTCATGTCGAAAAAATAAAGTATACATTACAGGAATGTAAAATTTATTGTTTCAACTTAACAAATAACAGCACCGTACCATAATTTTATTTGAAGTTGCAATGTTAGGATTTAAAAGTCAAAGAAATTGGAAATATACAAAGATCTTTGGTATGATGGATGAAAACGTCTGTATTATTTAATTCTCCAAAGGACATTTAAAGTTTCATCAGAATTTCTCTCTTAATGATAAGATTGCTAGTCTTGTGTATCATTATTATTTTTCTTCTTCTTAGTTAGTACTTGTCCAATTAGTTTCTTTTCTTGCCATTTTTTTTATAATGTTGTATTATTTCCTTCAACCTTTTATTCATATTACTTGCAGAATTTAAAATAAGATCTCGTTATCTAAAGTAAAATTTTCATAAGCAGTCAAATGAGGGTAATATGATTGAATGAAAGACATAAATACAGTCTACGTCCCACAGTTGATCCTCACGTTATCAATCGTAACCTAGTAGGGTGGTAAGTTAATGGTGACGTCAACTTGTCTGGTGAAATCGTGCGATTTCCGATGTAAACAAATGTCAAAACTGACAGTATTATATACACTTACAACAATGGATGAAACATGCCAAAAGAGGTGTAGATTAAACTAACGAAACTACCAACATACAATGAAGCACAAATTGTCAACGCCAAAATCACCTTCATCAATGGCATCAAAGACATGATTGACATACTAAATTTTTTAAAGTATTTGAAAATATCCGTTACCGCGGTTACACTACTATTTCTATTTCATTTTTGTCATTAGTTAGACGCAGATAGCATATGTACCCCTCTGCAACACGTACGATAATGAGAGCAAATTAAAGTCTCATCTATGTCATGCGTACAAATAAATTTTTATAATTCTTGTATCAGAAATTGATGACGTGAGGATCAACTGGGGAAAGTAGAATGTATACACAAATCCATGCTTCTGTGATATATACTATCACCGAAATATAAGCTAACTTGACAGTGTCCGAAATTTCTTTATTAATCCGTACCGTATTCATGTTTAAATCTATATTAATTTCAATTTTTATTTGTTCATAATTTATTGGTCCGCGGTCTTCTTTATTAGACTTTTTAGTAAGCCAAATTTTTCTGGTACCTTTCTCAAGCAGTAATACTTTTCCTGTTCTTCTTTTTCCATTTCCCTACACCATATGTTCTAACATTTCTTCTTTCCTCATTCTACAGTATTACTAGTATTTTTAGTTCATTCCTTTTGTACACAAATGTGGTAATGAACTTGAACTTGTTTTACTATTTTAGTTTATTTTGTGACGTTGTAATTGTCATCCATGTTGTATCCTCCATATTTTCTCTTGTCCACATTCCTTATAATTAGATCTGGTGGTCAATTTAAAATTTCCGAGAACGGTTGGCGCACCAATTGCATTAAAAACCGTATTTATCCCCGGCAATCAACGTGAAACGTCCTCGAGCCTCGCTCAGCCATTAGCGAGCCCCGGTGCAGCGGGATCCGAGATGGCTGTGACGCCCTGTCACATGTTCCAGCAGATGACGTTGCGGCGACGACCGGCCTTTTTTCTTCTTTCCAACGTTTTTGTGCAGTAATGGAGGGTTTTCGATATGACATGCGTGGATCTTGTAAGCGAATTATTGCATACCTGCTCAATTGCTGATGTTTTTATACTAAATTATATAACGTACTTGTTTCCTGCGGTGATGTGACTATAAACTATAATTGTAAATTTAATAAGTTTTACAAAAATGTAATATATTTCGAAGTCTTTTGGGAACTTTAGAATTGGATAAAGAATGAATGAATTGGGCTTTTGAGTTCCAAATATTTTGTTGAAACATTTATTCAAGCTTACATGTGGACGTTCCGGATAGTAAATCTGTCCATCATCAGCAATAGTAGTAATGCTAAGGAAGCAAGTTACAAATCCGTGGGTAGAATCATACAAAGGTTGTGATACATGTCTTTAATAAAAACAGTTTTTCGCCAACCATCATGGTGAAATGTTGACTATTAACAATTAATGATGTTTCTTATCTTATTTTACATTCCGAGGATGATAATAATTCTGTTTAAACTTTATACATTATAAATGTTAAGTACATTATATATTATACTGTTGACTTCTATTCATATCAGTAGTATATTATAAAATGTTACACTACCAGATTTAAGACATGTGTCACAATTGTTGTATGATTCTACCCACGGATTTGTAACTTGCTTCCTTAGCATTACTACTATAGCTGATGATGGACAGATTTACTGGTGAAACGTCCACATGTAAGCTTGAATAAATGTTTCAACAAAATATTTGGAACTCAAAAGCCCAATTCATTCATTCTTTAAAAATTGTAATAGGAATAGCAACATATGTACCCAGGATTGTTACAAGTATCCTAACTGTCACAGATGTCGACTTGAAATCCGAGCTCATATTGTATGATTCATAACATCAGTGGTTTGTTCTACAGTGAATCGGTTTCAAATGAAGACCTTATTAACAAATATAATTTCATAAAATTTTCACATCTAATACTACTAGTGATAGATAGATTTATTTGCGCACTCATTCGATTTTCCAAACCTACAAGCAGCAGTGAGTTAAACAAAAATTACAAGTAAAATTCTAGTTACGAATGGTATTCGGCATAACAATTCCTTGAAATATACAGGTGTGCAACGAAACGCAGAACATAGTTTAACATAAGATTTTAAAAAATTGTGGATACTCTCTCTCCTGATAGATTTAGAGTAAAACAGTACAAAGATGTGCAAATTTAAATTTTATATCAGATAAGATCATAAATTGTATCGTTGTCGTAACGATTCCGTTTCATATTACAAATATGGAAATTTACTAGTCTCTAAATTAAGAAACCTGATTTAATACTTTTTGGCTTATTTAAAATTAACTGGGGAACTAAAAATGTTTGCTGTCTGTTTCACTTACCGACCTAAGAAAGATATTCTAGTCATATAGGTTTCTACAAAGGAAGGTCTTTAAAATACTTTTTGACTATTTTCAACACTATGTCTTACTGATCGTCCATCAGAATGTATATGTATACTAGTAGAACATATTCATAGCGACGTATTTTAATACATTCATGCGATTACCTAAAATGATATTCACTCGGATCATTTTAAGTTTTTGAAAATATTTTATTACTGACTAAAACTTACAAAATATATTTTAAAATTTCTATAAACATACAAGCAATAATTGTTCGAAAATTTGCTGCGTAAAATATATTTCAGTTGTGTCTGTCACCTGTGGTCACAAGGTCACAGCATTTTTTTTTATATTTATGTAGGTATTTAATATAAAAATAAAAGTGTTGATACCATGAATAAAAGGAATATCAATAGATTTATCTCTTAGTTTAAGTATCATTGTTTTATATTATTATATGTCAAAATAATTTCAAATATAAATAATAAAAAAATTGATATTGGTAGGTACATTTCTTTTGAATCTATTTTGACATATAATAATTTGTATATTATGTTCTATACTGTATTTGCAAACTAGAAACAAAACCAATACCAAAATTATGTCTAAATTCGTATCAAAATGAGTAACACATGAATTTGATATTGATTAGATTTATATTTGATGTGAGTTCATGATGGTTGACTGTCTTTTCTTTGTTTTTAGCGCGACGGAACCAAGATGCAGGTAATGAATTTTAATTACTTCTTTATGTGTTTCTAATTTGCAAGGCAGTGTTTATTTTGATTTGAAGCGTTATTTTTAACATAAAGACACTCTATCAAACAGATAGACACATACCATGTTCAACGCATGTTCGACTATGATACATTACTCAACGTTAACATGCACTTAAAGGTGATGAAAACCTACTCTACACGAACCAAACTGTAATTATAGATATTTTCTCAACATTATCTTTTAACAACGTGCAATTAAATTAAATTCAATTATTTTATTTTCACAACTTCGCTGAAATTTCATATCACGCAAAATTTCATAGAGACATTTTTCATTCCCAAGCATTTTATATATAATAATACTTATAATATCTAATATTTAATTTCCCCAACTTTAAAATCAAATAAACAATCCACACATGAGTTTCTTGTGTTAAACTATAGTATGCCAAACTGTGTTCTATCTTCTGTGTCAGTTATAAATCCACCTTTAAGCTTGTAATGGCAATGTAACGTTTTGATGAACTTTTGGCAAAAATCATACTTTTGGAAGTAGACGTTTTTAATGGATAAGCACGTTTTGAAGACCCTAGAACACGATTTTTTGTGGATGGATGGATGTTGTAATGATTACTCAAATACCAGTGTATAAAAAATTGAAATTGTGGTTATAACACGACACCCTAGAATAGATCTGATTATATTTTGGTATTAATCGTGCAAACGGAAGTGGTATTTTCATGAAGATGTGAAGTGTTTTTCTGAAATATCTTAATTAATTATTAATATATGAGATTTTTTAAGTTAATATTATGTTATAGTTAAAATTAAAAAAGAAATTGTACTAATACTGTAAGTAGTAATTATTTTAATAGTTTATTTTACCATGTCAGCAATCAAGGCATGGATACTCATGTATATAAAATATAAATATTAATGAAAAGTGTAAAGAAGACAGGCGAGAGGTTATGTGCTGGCCACATCAGATTTTTTATATATGTAATTCATGTGTATTTTACTAATTTCAAAGGTAATATTTAAAGCTATGAATTTGTTGGTAATGTTAACTACTGAAGTGCAGACTAGGCAACAGGCAACACGAAACTTGATGTTAATCCTAGAGTAGATTGGTATTCCAATTGCACAGAAAGGGATCTACAGCTTAAAGTGGATTCAGAACCACTCGAATGTGGATTCCGAATACATATTTTGGTTATTAGACATCGGTTCATACAATCGTACCAGTCTATGAATATGCACACACTTGCTAATTACTCATATATGTAGCGGTCGTTTAGATAATACAACACACACTTGATCTTCACTTTTACGTATCTACAAAGCAGTCAAAATCTGAAAACAAGAGCAAAAAGGAACTTAATATGAGATTTTTATTTAATATTATCTGCAATGTCACATCTAAGAATAATAATATAATGTAAAAATCTGAATTCATAGACATTTATCAACTTTAATTCAAGTTATAGTGGCGCCTATTTAATATTTTTGCATTTTGACAAGATTTATGCATCATATTCCTAATTTAATCATTTGAATTAAAGTTTGAAGTAAAAGCTAAATTTATTTCAATCCTTCAATATCAATTTTCTGCACTATTATTAATCGCATATTAGACGAATCCCCGTTAGACCGTCAATATTCAGCAATCCATCACACTTGGCTAAAATATTTAGGAATAAACAACGTGGCAGTCTCTCCGGTTTACAAATGGCGCAGAGAAACTGGTGTTTAAATCAAAGAGTTTGCAGAAGAGAAACAATTGTTGGTGTAAGTTGGGGCTTATCGGCGCCGGGCGGTAAAAACGCCGACGTCGCTCCTCGATTAGTTTTTCCAGAGCGTTCATTACGGCCGCCGCAGGGACCGCGTCCTGCCCGGGAACCAGACACACGGAATGCACAGTAATATTGATAAATGTCTTCGGCTGGATGTAGTTTTAAAAAACTTTACGCTGCAAGACCGAGATAACTAAATACGCCAGACAGCCACGCGTTTATGAATAACTCCGTGGAGGATTAACTTCCTCAGATTACGGATTTTTGAATTCCTTCAGATATGTAACAAAAATATTTCTTACCGTCTAAAACGCATTTCTTGATTTCATACAGATATACACTTTTTCAACTTACAAGCTAAACATTTTTATCTGAAATTCAGAGAAAGAAAAGGGGCATGCGAGATACCTATTATCTAAATTCGTATCACACCTCACAATATTTGAATTTGGGTGATGTTTACCTACGAATTTCAGTATCATATGACTCTCCAACATGTCTACATGTTGGAAACAATTTTAAATTTTAACTTTAAACTTATAACTATACATGAATTGCACTAATATTGATGTTAACATAGACCTGAAGATTGTTCCAATCAGAACCGAAACGTCGTCTTTTCAATAAAGAAATTTCAATTTAAACAAAGCCATAGTATCCAATATCTAATTCCTTTTAAAATATCCAATTGTTGGCTTAATATTATAAAATTTAAATTTATATTTCATTATATGTTAAATTGTTTGACACTTGACATCCATTGAATGTCCCACAAATCTCTACGCACTACGCGAATATTTCAGATGTTCATTCATCTAAGTCTTATTGTTTTCTCTTTGTTTTGGTCGTAGAAAAAGTATACTGTACAACTCGAGTGGAATGCTTATATCCCTTTTGGATGATTGAGGTCCTCAAGGGTTATGAGCATTATATCCATTCTTTTTTAACAATATACTACATATAACGGAATATTTTTATGTACAGTTCTGTTATATGGAACAACTGATAATATCCAACTTGAAAAACCATATCCATTTAAACTCGAATAACTTAATAGATGTGGATTCGAAACATTTTACACAGAACCTACACTGCCTAACAAATGATTAATTATGTAAAAGCTGAATAGCTTTGACATCATTCTTAGATGGAACAAGGTCTCAAGTACCTAAGATATCTTTTTCATGATAAGTTTTTCTTGTATTTTAATGTTGGAGGTTGGCAGTCTGGCTGCATGTCCCTTGCGGAAGATATTGGCTGACACTTTATACTAATAAAATACAATTGAAATGGCACAAACCAACTACCTTAGATTCTTGAGGTTCTGATCCAAATAAGAAAGTTGTGCTGTAGTAAAGAAGATAGGAAGTATATTACTTCTGCAACGTACCTACAGCAGGGTTGAGAAAAACCCGGATTTTTCACAACGAACCAAACCCACCAACATTTTTTTTTTAAACTAACAGTTTTAAAAGAGGTTTTATTCAGTAATAATATTTCCAAGTGCATACCTTATAAACAATATGGATATGTATATTCGTGATTGAAATGAGGGTACGGGATTGGAAGCGAGGCTCGCTGGCAGGACGCCGTCGCGGCGGCGGAGGCGGCGGCTGACAGACAAGGCGACGCTGCTGCCGCCGCTGACTGATTGATTGCTTCAGTGCCACCGAGCTCCGCACCGTGGAAATTAGGAAACCAAAGGGTTTGCAGCAGCCGGCCAACCATCCAAATACACAATACTTCAAATACTCAAAAACAACACGAGATTCGTTGGGTTTATAATAGTTTATATTTAAAGTCGGATATTTAATAAATGGTACCGAATATGATTTTTTTTCATTCTAAATATATTTATTTTCAAGGCTCAAGATTAATCGACATTAGGAATCCTTTTTATTTTAACCTTTATTTTTGTAGAAAATGAAAATGTTTCTATATTGAGACGTTTCGGAGATTTATTGAAAGAAGCTTTCAGAACTCATAATTAATAAATAGACAATATTTGGGTTTTAGTTCTGTATAGAACTAAAACCCAAATATTGTCTATTTACGTTTCGGAGATTATATTCTCTCCATCATCAACATATTTAAACTTTAGTTGAATACATAGTAGTGAAAATTTTTATATGATTTAAAGTTTAATAATACATGCTTTGTAATTTGACTCAATACTACGTCTACAAAAATCAACGTTTAAATAAGAAGCATTCATAAGGCCGATTATTCCAGTTCCATCAATAAACTCATAGTTTTTCAGAAATATATCACCTTTTGAAAGAAAACAAAATTGAAGACACGTTTTTAAATGTAGAAATTGAATTCAGAATCTTTTTAAGCATGATGGTAACTAACTAAAACGGGAAACGCTACTTTTCCAAATTGAAAAGAATAATAAATTAAATAAGAAGTATAATGCTTCAAGAAAGATTGAACAGTTTGTTGCTGATGTCCATATAAAATGATGTGCTCAAAGACATGGACTTTGAAGAAGTTATTGACTATATAGAAGAGTACCTCTTTAATCAACATAGACTTTGTAAGCAATAACCTTCTTATAGTAAATAATTGACATGATTTACTTGATCCTATTTTAATATCATTTAAGTAAGTCTGTTCCCCGATTTGAATGTATGTCTGTATGTTTAATCGTATACTTTGGAGGTTATCAGAACCATGATGAAAACTAATTTACAGTCGAAACCTGAGTGTATCAGTTAATTTTATTAAATGATTGCGGCAAAAAAGTCCTTCTTTTATCAAAATCCAGTCGAAAAAACCAATCTTACTTAAATATCAGATCTTTAAACCCAAATATGGCCTTTTGATTACTTAAATCTATTTTGTGACAATGCAGGTTATTGAAATAGTGCTTAAACACTTTAACAAATAGCAAATTGTGACACAGATATTAAAAGATAGTTATGTGATGATAAAATCACTTACAACATCATAATCCTGTTGACAATTCCCGTCGCCTGGGAAGAGCTCATTTTGCGTGTTTTTCATGGCAGATGTCACTCGCTCCGTCTGTGATTCTCCATAACCCTCAACGGGGTTATTGCTGTCGTAAAATTTACTCTGTGGTCTCCAAGATCCCTCCGGCTTCCTCTTTACGACACGACAAGTGTTGTTGTTGTGTGAGTTTATGCGCTGCTAACAGATTTGCTCCCTCGTAAAAATCACGCGCTAAACGATACATTATTGTCAATGCCTGTGTTGTGGCTTTTGCATTTAAATTCACTGCATGAATATGTATATGCGGAGTTATTTATAGCGATGTGTTAATTTGCAAACGTCTAATCGAATAGATCATACCGTGATGAAAATTACTCATTTGAATATTTTGCACATTTTTCACCTGTTAGTGGGTCACATTATGCATAGGTGGAATAATTAACTGTAAAAACCATTTTCAAATTGTACGCCTATCTGATTTAATTAAAATCCTTTATGATTTCCATCAAAATGTAAGCGTGGCAGAAGGGCGCCAAACTAAATAAATGAAAATAGAAAATCAAAGCAGGAAACACTTGAAAGTTATTTAAAAAAAAATTAAAAGTTTGATTTTCATTCCTTGAGAAAGACCCATATGGGGTTGAAACCGGTCAGAGTTGAAATAAAATATTTGATAAACGACTGAATTTCAGTATTTTGTTACCTCTCCCATTCATCTGCCAGTCGAGAAAATTCTTTGATCATGTAAATTTCACATTTTCTCCTATATTTATCGATTTATTTATTTAGCGTATGGTATTATTTACATGAAAGTGATGATGTACATATAATTATTTATGTCTATTTTTGTCTACATTGTTTGAGATCCTCATGCAAGGTGGATTATTTATTAAACCTTTTCAAGAATTACACGTGTTATATCTCTTAATTTCGGCATCCCTAGGCTTTACTAATGAAACTGAAAAGTTTTTAAAAAAATGTCTAAAAAGAGGTGGTCATATATTACATGGAAAAATAGTTTATGTATGTAGTCACAACAGAGGAAGTAATTTCCAAAGCCACTGATGCTGTACTTTTCCGTAAACTCTGAAATATTTTAAAATTTCGAATTTTTAGGTCGAAAATTTTCATATTTTACAAAATTCTGTTTGTAATTATTTTTAAAGAATTTGTTATGCTGATACCAAATTTACAAACAGAATTTAATTATCTCTTATCGTTTTGGAGATATTTGTTCTCAAAGTTGTTCCTCAAAAAAGTGGGTTTTTTTAGTATACTCCAAAAGTGAGTAGAGATACAATCTCAACTACTATTTCATTCGATTCTACGGGAAAAGTTATATAAAGAAATGTTCTGTTCACATATAAGTTCTTTGGAACGATTAGGTGAAAAATATGAAAAACGAAAAAACCTAAATTTAAATTTTTCGCTTCGAAACTTTTTGTCTTCAAAATTTTTCATTTTTTAGACTTAAGTAGATATCAATGCGCTGATTTCAAAATTTCAAACGGAATTCAATTATCTCTTCCCGTTCTCGAGATATTTGAGTTCAAAATTAAACCTAAAAAATTAGGTTTCTTAGGTATGAACCTTGAACGGTTAGGTTTACGGTTTCGGCGACCTCAGCATTCGATTCTGCGGGCAAAATTACATATGTGTACCAATTTTCAGATTTTTATCTTAACAGAAAAAATTTCTACAAGGAAAAAACTGAAAATGGCCAAAAATCGAAAAAATCGCAAGGGGTTCATTAGGCAATTTTTTCGATTTTTGCCATTTTCGTTTTTTCGCTTTAAAAATTGTATCCGTTGGAATAAAAATCTAAAAATTGGTACACTTATGTAATTTTGCCCTTAGAATCGATTGGTGAGGTCGCCGAAGTCGTAAACCTAACCCTTACAGGGTTATACCTAAAAAACCTGTTTTTTTAGGTATAGCTAAAACTCAACTTTAAACTCAAATATCTCGAGAACGGGAAGAGATAATTGAATTCGGTTTGAAAATTTGAAATCAGCACATCGATGTTTACGTAAGACTAAAAAATGAAAAGTTTTGGAGAAAAAAAGTTCCTCTGAGAAATTTTGAAGTTTAGGTTTTTTCAATTTTCTCATTTTTCACCTAATCGTTCCATAAGGATGTATATGCGTAAAAAACATTTCTTTATGTAATTTTTCCCGTAGAATCGATTGGTATAATCGTTGAGATTGTATTTCAATTCATTTTAGAGATGTAGCCAAAAACACACTTTTTTGAGGTGCAACTTTGACAGCAAATATCTCAGGAATGAAAGGAGATAATTAAATTCCGATCTATCAAGGTACACTATTTCCCAAAATCAAAATTTTTGGCCCAAAAATGAATATTTTTGGTATATTTCGCGTTTAACAACATTATTTTTAGTTTAATATTGTTGTTTGGTTTGCTTTAACTCTACACAACTTTCGTATAAGTATATAGGTTTTGAAAATAAATAAAAGTTAAATTATAAAGCGACAAAATAAATTCGAAACAATAATTGTTATACAATAGCGACCAAACACTGTCTCTAAATAACAAAATTAACATTCCCTATAAGAGACAACACTTTAATATACTTTTAAGACCAAAAGATCATCTCTCCTACCGGTCCATTTCTCCCCCACTTTACCCTAAGCCCGTATGCGATTTATTAAAAATAAAACATTAAAATAAATAAACACAGTTATTATAACCTAGCCTGTAAAAGAACAAAATAGCACAAGTGCAGCAAATAATTGAAGGGTATTTAATACTCACTTGATATATAAAGGAAGAATAGAAAATAACAGCAGTGTACACTTGGGAGACATCTTAAGAAACCTGCTAGAGAAAAGTTTACATCCAGGCATAAAAATACATACGGGGTGAGTCGGGGTTAATTAGCCAAGCAAGTTCTGTTGTACGATGAGGAAGTGTTTAGAAAATGTCAGAACGCCAATAAAAACGCATGGAACATCAAGCAAAAAGGTCCTCCGGCTGTCGCTACAAGATTTAGCAAGATCCGCAATCAAAGAGCACGGCAATTACTTATTACAGAAGGTCGCTAGACGTGACAGTGAGGGGTGCGACCACCGATAAGAATGAATAATAAGACACGGCTGCCTAGGGACTCTTGCCACCATTTTTACTACTCCCAAATTGCTAATAATACTAATATATCAGATCATTATATCACAATGAACTACTAGCATGAATATTTAAATGATACTTCCTAATGTACTCAACATATTAATAAAACCAAATCATTTCTTCATACATAAAAAATAAAATTATATTAATAAATATTTAAATAAGGTGAGCTACTATTTTAGACAAAAAATAAATAAGAGAAATACACAAGATTTCAATCAATTATCCTGATATTTCGCTTCCACTACAAGTGGCAGCGAAATTAATAAAAAAAAATCTGATGTGGCTAGCACATAATCTCTCACCTACCATCTTTACACTTTTTATTAATATTTATATTTTATATAAATAAGTATCCGTGCGTTGACTGCTGATAAGGTAAAATCAAATATTAAAATAATTAGTACTTACAGTATTAGTACAATTCCTTTTAGAGTATTCTATAATAATTTTTATATTTTCACTATCAATTATAATAATTGTCACTGTCAAATATAAAACATTTATTTAAGTGGTAAACAGATTAATCGCAATTGTAACAAATTTACCGAAAGCATATCTCAACATTTTAACATCCGTAACTCAGCTCGTTACAGACATATAAATTTGTAATCGTCTACGTACAAATCATCTGTAAGTTAAAATTTTACAAATTTACAAATTTACAGGTGCATGAACTGAATCGATCCACTAATTTTTGATGTGGGAAATATAATTTTGATCGTGCAAAAAGTAGTATAAGTATTAAGAACTGTAAAGTATCTCGATCACAGACAATAATTGTCTTTATCGGTAAAAATGTACATCCCTTACCGTTCTTAAAATATCATATATTATTCCACGTTGACAGTTAAAATGATCAACATTATACTTATAAATAAAAAATTAAAATTTGTCATTATAAAATGTTTTATTATTTGCTGACAATGAACTGTCTTATATTTCATATAAATTATCCTAATATGTCTATATTCCTATGACTACTGTAATTCAATGGTTCTTTAAATATAAATATATTACCTTTGTAAAAAAAAAAGTTGTCTTTCTAGTCCATATAAAATAAATAATATTTTTCTAAAAAAGTATAGAATCGCATAAATAATAAAGTATGTACAGCCATTTATTTTGTTCAGAATTTTACTAAAATAACAGTGATCCGATACAACTGCTTTACAAATTATACTGTTATAATTACAAACATTATCTCTCAAATATAAATATTATTTCTCCATTTTCCACGAGAATAAAGCTCAGCTAAAAAACCAGTAATTACTGTTGACAATATTGTCATAACGGGAAAATTAACAGTGCTTTTGGGAACAATACTTGGTTAGAAACGTGGACATTTATTCAAAAATAATACCATGATAGACATTCTAGAAAGTTAATATTATATGAATAATTAATGAATTCAAGTCGAAACTATAATTTAGTGGAGGAAAATATGGTTAATTATAGGTTAGAAATGAATAGAGAATAAAATTATGCATGTTCGCCGGTGGAAAAATATGATATTGCACATGCGAGGCTTCTTCCACATCTGGCCAATCAGCATGTGTGTAGATTCATATTGTGTAATACATACTTGAACTAATAAGTTCCTCGTTAAATAGTCAGTGATTACCAAATTGCCGACAATAATGTCCTCATTTATTTTCTAACAACTGGCAAACATAACGTACAACCATACGTCCGATAATAACAAACAATTTGAAGCTCATCATCAAAAATACGGATTTATTGATCAATTAATTTGTATTTAGTCCCAGTCATTTTACATATTATAACAATAAATTAGTCCGCATATTTCCCAATTTCCTACATAATGAAGTAATGAGAATTGAAATATGGATACATTGAAAATTAATTTTGAAAATTAACAACCTTTTTTTTAAACAATAACATTAAGATTTTTTGTTAAAATTTATTATAATTGAATGCACATAATGTTGGGAGGATAAATGAAAATCCATTTTCTAGGTCTATAAAATACTCTAATACCATAATTTAAATATACGCCGTTTCGGTTAGAAATCATCAACCAAAAAAAAAATCCAGTTACTTTACGAAAAACAATGAAAAAAAAACTATTATAATTGCAATATTTCTATGTACACGTATGTGATCTTTTGCGATTTTGATATATTCAAATTTTAAATTTTAATGATACTTAAATATTTGGAGGAATCAACAACAAACATGTTTACTAAAAAGTATTCGTTCGGTTCGAATAGCATCGAAAATAAAAGGAAGTAAAACTTTAAAAATTTATCATTTGTCTACACGTGTTGTAAGTTGAAGGCATTGTATGTATAAAAGTTAAATTTCTCCTAATATTTATGACCTTCAAAACTTGCTTCAGTGGAAAGTTTAAACCCAAGTTACAATTATTTCTGCCAGAAACAACGAATGAGTTTTTCTATCCTTTTTTGTGAGATCCAAAGCGTTTCTTGCATGACGTGCATTTACATTTTAAAATGACAGTTTATGTAACTTCTAACAAGAGGGAATCCCATAGACTTTACTTTTTTGCATTATATTATTATCTGAAACCATTTATGATCAATTACAATTAAATTACATAGTATTATTAACATTTTGCGGTTGTAGCTACTCAGTTTATATAGATTTTCGTACTAAATTCAACCTAATAACCCACAGAAATACAATAATTAATCATCTTTTCTGTTAAGTGAAGCATTAGACACATTTCCCTCAGTTTCTCAACGATTAATAGTTGAATACTTATATTTAATTATAGATACCGTCAATCTAGATATCTAGATTCTTGACCCCTATAAGAAACGTAAGTTTACAGTTTTTTTTTCAAAAAACCTGTAAAATTAGTGAAATACCGTGAGAAATATTACAGTTCCAACTCTTTCTATTATTAAACAAGAAATAGTAAAATATTGCTTACTTAGAAAAACAACTATACTATAAATAAAATAGCTAAAATTTACTTAAAACGTAACTTATGTATGCATTTTCAAAGTGTACTTCCTAGCAACTAGCTATAAAACAAAATGTGTTTACAATATACTATGTATCCGTAGCAATAACAAACATACAACAAGCAAATATCTTAATTGTCGTAGAAAAACGTATTTCTTCATCAGAATTTACTACTGAGAAATTTAATTTCTCAATCAAAGTTTATTATTTCAATATATATTAAGGATGAAAATTTGTTTTAAAATATATTTTTGTCATTGGTTAACAGCTCAATTCCAATTTTGAAGACGTCATTTTAAAGTAAACCAAAATAATTTTTTGTAAAGTTATAGGTAAAATATCTATAAACATTACATTTTATTAAGTTCAGATACAATAAAGATTATTCTGTTAATAGGATTTTATTGAAAAAAGCATTTTTACAATCAGATTTAATATACATTTGAAACCAAGAATTCACATATATCTATACATGTCTTCACGGGAGTTGAACTCTTTATCTGGTTGTGATAGCAGCGTACAAACCACTAGAACAACTGTGTTAGAATATTAAAATTATTAATTGATGTATAGCATGATAACAGTAAACGTTCTGTAGAACTTATAAAGCGACTGCAGTCAATCATTTTTGATTACCCTGCATCATTTTCAGCATTTATTAGGTCTTTATGAATCCCATCAAACACCTAACCTCAAAGTTAGGATTACTGTGGATATATCCTCGAAAAATTTCTTTTTGATCCTGGAAACTCATCTTTATAAAGTAGAGTTGTATATAGATTTGGCCAGTCATCATCCAGCCACCGAAATCATAGTTCCTGATGACTATGAGTCAACATAACCTCAATCTCATTCCCCGCGCGGCACGCGTTCACACATCCGCAGAACAATCCACAATCGGCGATGGTAAAGCGATGCAGAGTGACTTGCATGTTCGCCACAGCCAACTATTAATAATATCGTTACGGGAGCAAAACAAGCGTCGCACGAGAGGCAGGGATGATGTGATTCGGGAGATAGGATAAAGCGGAAGAAATGGATGAGCCATGGAAGAGCCACTCAGGAAATGCGCTCGTTACCCCACTCACATTTTCTTTAACTTTCGACACACGAGGATGAAATTTTAATTGTGATGTTTGATTTGCTGCGAGGGTGATGGATGAACAATTCTTATGGTCATCCAAATATACAGAAATAGCATCATTTTTCATTTGCAATATTGTAGTCCAACTCGACTATACCAAACTTGGTTACAACGAAATAAAGTGCATAATATTATTCTTAAGATTTACAATAATAAACTAACAATATTTTGTTTATAAATTCATATTTCAATTTTTTTTTCTAATTCTTGGCCTGCTGAATCCAGACCACGTTCTGAAGCATATTTAACTACTCTGATTGTGGACGCATTCTGAAGCAATGAAGCTCTGTATTGTGTTCTGATTTTAGAGGACCAAAAATTAGAGCAAATATTCCAAATGCCCTGATTCTTGGCCTGCATAAACTAGAGTGCTTTCTAGAACATTAATGCTCTGGATTTTTCTGTGGTTTCAGTAGCTTAAAAATTATGAATTCCAGATATTGATAATGATTTATTTATATCATAAAGAATATTTACCAAACATCACCGTTCGGTCATTGGCTATACAATTTTTGCGAAAGAAAGTTTGTATACAATTTTGCTATTGGTGAGATTCTTTACAAGGTAACTTATATGAAAATTTTTTTTTCTGTGATAATACCGACTTTCAAGATTTTTTTCCAAATTAAATTTTCAAATTTTAGGCTATTCATTTACAGTCGGTTTTACACTACCTAAATGTCGTTAATTTTATTAGCATTCTATTATTTTTGTATTTGATTATTTTTTATTTACAAGACTTATTTGTAAAGCAATACAATGCAATAAAATTGTAAAATTAATTCTTGGAATTGAATAAAAACAGTCGTAATACCTGTCAATATGACCAACTTGCTTGTATACTTAGCAAGAAATATAAGTACATGTTTACAAATAATTAAAAAATAATACAGAAACAGAAAAACCCTGCATATAGGATTGAGTGCATAACAAATTACATATTAAATAGTACCTACTCTCCACATATGTATTATTTACTTTCCACATAAATACTTATTACTGCAGAGACATAATGATTTTCTAACGATTTTTTACTGATTACGTATTTATAGTATAAATGACATTAAACACAGTTCCTGTCATCGTATACTCAGTTAAAATAATGAGATTGTTTGATTTTTAATTTCCCTATCACATCCGGATGCAGGTACTGCCGTTTATTATTCATTAGTAGATAACGTTGCGTTCTGAAACTCTGTTTTAATATTATTTATTGCATACACAACTTATGTACTTTGTTCTATTAACCATTACTGAAAACAGTATCATAATAAATTTTAATGTATGTGCTACATTTTTACAAAATAAACTTCAATTAAGAACCAAATTCGGTATCTCCACTGATAAGTTAATAATAATTAAATTGGGCATTCGAACCATTGTTTGTATTCTAATCATTCTGATTAGAACATTGATGGGTACTCACGAATTGTAGTTTTTCATCTTGATACATACGTGTCCCGAAAAAATGAAACCACATGGATTATTTCTTTGTTATCAATATTAGAAAAAAAATTTCAAACGAAATAGTTGTCGCTTTAAGTTAAATTGACTTTCGCATTGTCAAAGTTTAAGAAAATTATATAGGTGTTCATAAAATCCAATTGAGCTAAATATCACAAGAGTAAAGCACCATAAATATTAGAAACTCTAAACTATGACTGCAATAGAATAGTTGAATCAATGATTTATTTATTGGAAATACAATCACAATCATAAATTCATTGATAATAAATAAATATCCAGATAGAATAGTACCTAGTGCAAGTTGAATATAAAAACATATTCGTAGATGACACAAGTTCTTAAGTACCTTAAGATAATTTTTTTTCGCGACAAGTTTTATTTACATTTTAATGGTTATTTGGTCAGGGTATAAACTTTGTAACAGATTTACAGCTTATAATGGGTTCTGAATACTCAAAAAAAAACAGCTATATAAAAAATTTAGAAACTTTATATTTTGGCCGCACCTATCTATGAATAAAGATTATTTGCTCATGTAGTTCTTCAAGAAAATGTAATTTTATTTGTTAATGCAGTGCTACCAATTTCCATCACAATCAAAAATTACAGAACCCAGTTGAATGAAAAAATCCCTAACGTCAATGGCGTTGTATGTGACAAAAACTTGGTAAAAACGTGACAAAAACATGAGCAGTAGATTCGGCGTCAGATGTCGCGTTTTTGCCTCGCTATCTCCCCGCTAGAGGCGCTGCAGTCGCATCACACATCACTCTCTTTCTTCTGCATCACTTCTTCGCTGCTCTTCTCTTCCCGGCGAAGCCAACGCTACCCGGTATTCCAAGTGCAGGAAAAAAATCCACAAGATAACTGCTGTTATTCCATGACTTGAATGAGCAACAAAAACCTGAATTAATTTTCTCTTCCAAGCAGATGCCCAACATCATATTGATTCTGATGGGGAATTTTTAAAATCAACTAGGAAATAGATTACTTTATTCAAGGTTTAAAAGTTAAACGAAAAACTGGATCTGAAAGACTGATAAAGTCAAAAACCTAAAATTTACAATGTAGATACAAATATTATGTATTACATTCTTACGAGCAACGGTGGATCATTTGGTTAGCGCGCTCCGACTCGAACTTAGCGAAATGAAACATATGGGTAGGATTGGTTTTATCTACTGGATGTTATAAAAGAAGGTATTTTTTGGAGTACCAGTTATTTAATAAAATTCATTAATACACCAACGTTTGGACTGTAAATCAGTCTTCATCAGGGTGCTGATAATATACAACACATAAAATGGTTATAAAATATTATCAAGTAAAACATGTAAATTATTTTACTTGTTACTGACTTGTAAACTATCATTTATCTTAACTCTTTGTTGCCAGGTAAATTAATTTTTACAAGCTACTACATTGTAAAAATGACAGCTGTCAGATTTACCAGTACCTAGCATGTTAAGATGACACCTGTCAGATTTACTGGCTAGTAGTTCCATTGTTTATTGTCTTCCAAGGCTTACGATATATCATTTAATACAATTTTTGACACAAGATTAGTAACTGTCAAAATTTGGTTTTAATTTTAATTTTATTTACAAGTCAATAACAAGTAAACTATTGTACATTATACGCCAGGTAACAGTTTTTACTGGTTCAAGGAGATGACAGGCTCGCCTAAACGGCTCGCCAGTCAATTCCTCCTATCACCAGTAAAAACTGTTTTACCTGGCTAATATTGTAAAATACTATTACAGAAATCTTTCGTCAAACATAGAAAAAACAAACACACGTACATGTTATCAACGAACTAACTTATACAAGAAGTTTCTAGTTGAGTGTAACAATCGAAAATTGTAAAAACCCACCAATGGTCGACTAAGGGCCAGAGGGCAACGAAATAAAGTTGTACAATTAATGTAAAACTAATTAAATATCACAGATTCTGAGAATTTGACAATTGTTACAATAGTTTATTCCCTGTTTAGTTACATTTCTTTACCCCAAAAATAACGACAACCATGGAATTAAAAAAAAATAACGAATTTTTAACGGTTTATCTGTCAAGCTAGCTGTTAGTTTATTTTTATTATTATTTAAATTACTTTTAAAGTGAACAATATTATCTAAATTACTTTTCAATTTAAAAAACAAGTCAAAATAAAATTGCTATAGTTTTTAGCGTAACTTGACAAAATTGTAATTACAAATAATAATAAAATAAACTAACGTAGGTAACATGACAGGAAAACAGTTAAACATTTGTTATTATTGTCTCAATTTCCTGGCTACTGCTGTTAAAGGAGTGATTTTCATTCCTGATATATGAGCTTACAAGGCAAGGATAATTAATTTTGCTATTGATTCAGAAGTAGAATTTTATGCTCTATAAATATAATTTGAAGCATTTTTACTTAAAATAATTAGGGAAACAGGTAATTACGGAAATAAGATTTTACATGTTAATTCTCTATGATCGGGGGTTTGAGCCACCACCTGTATATCATTAGGTATAGTCGAATCGATCTTGTACTTTTATAATCATAGGCGGTTATCCTATTTGCTAGATTTAAATCTGTATTAATTTCCGTGTTAGTTCCTAATATTTTTTATGTTTAATGCATATGCACCACATGATGGGAGATAAAGAGCAAATGTAGTGATGTAGTGTGATAATTTGTAAAGTCATAACGGGGACCTAAGGTGCAGCAAAAAGGCGGTGGGTATCGCAGGTCGCGCAATTGATTGCAACGTGAGCGTGATGCAGCATCCAGCTGATGCAGCGGGCGTCCTCCCCATCGAATCGCACGAATTCCCGGTGGCCGCGGGGGCGGCAGACGTAATGATACTAACTTTGGTTCATCCCAACCGCGCTCAAAAAAGATACAACACTGTCAGGAAACAAGGAGAGATAAAAGAAATGTGTCTGCTACGAACGAAAATACTTAAAAAAATAAGAGAATGGAACGCGCCAGCACGGGAAATAACAAAGGATGCACAAAAAGTGATAGGCAGTTTTTTCCCACTTTTCCCGAACAAGTGAACGTCACGTCACCGAAATCTGCGTTCAGCTTAATGAGATAAACAGCCCATTCTGGATGCTTACAAAGTTTTTAATCGAAACAATGACTATCTTATACTTCTTCACACCGTATTCACCTCAACGGATACTAGGCATTTAATTTTTATTAAATTCTTTCATTTCCTGATATAATTTTGTTCCAAATAAATAATTATAATAACTCATAAACCAATACTATAATTCGATTCCACATCACAACATTCCTAGAATTAACATTACGTGTATACCCTAGTTTTACTACAGCTATAGTCTTTACAATGTCAGCACATCTTATATTCCTTGGAACTTTAGGATTCCATCGATAAATTTAGAGGTTCCACAATGAAATTAGGTTCTCATTACTTTCAATATTAAAGAAAACAATAAAATATATCAATTTTAGAGTATGAAAACCTTATAAACCTGATTGATATCAAATAGTTGTCAGCACATCTTCTATTCTTTGGAACCTTAGGATTCCATCGATAAATTTTGAGATTCCACAATGAAACTAGGTACTCATTATTTTTAATATTAAAGAAAATAATAAAATATATCAATTTTAGAGTATGAAAACCTTATAAACCTGATTGATATCAAATAGATAATAGTTATTTATGATACAACTGTGTTACATTACAAATAAGTCATGTGAGAAATGTTTAGCTTACAAATGACTTAGTAGTATCCAATAGTTTTAATCATTGATATAAAATATATGAAAGTTTTCTCGTCAGTTGATACTTTAAAATGACATTTAATAAATAAAAAATAGTGCAGAAAAATACAAACCGACAAATAGTCAATTGTTATTTCTAACCCACATTTGTTTTATAACATACTTTATTTATCAGAAAACACCATTGTTATATCGTTATAATTACACAGTATTAGATAAAAGTAAAATTTAATAAAGTTTTAGTTAAAAGTTAAAATTTATTAAAAAAACATGAAAAACTACTTTTGTTGCTAGTATATAATTTAGTGATTGGGCTGCCTGAGATTTATCTGTTGATAACAATTGTTTAATAAACGTATTATATCATATATTCATATGTAATTAAGCAAAACATTACGGACAAAAATCATTTAGGTTAATTACTTTTTAAATCCACATCGTTTAATAATTTCATCCGAATATGATTTAATATGAGTAGTTAAATGTTGTAGTGGATTTTTAAATCCGCGCTTTTGGTATTTGAAATAAATCTACATGTACAATTAATTTATCACTGATGGGTATTATTACCATTAATTATAATCAATAATTTGTTGTGAGCTTTGCTTAAGATCATGTAAATCGTCAGAGATTTCAATAATGTTATAATTAATATACTAATGAATTTTTAAACTAATTTGAACAAATTAATACAACAGTAGGTAATTAAAACAAATTGCAAATGCTGGCTTATCTAAAAATTTACTAATTATTATTAATAATTAATTAAATAAGAACGGGTAATTAAAAATAATATTTTTAATATAAAACAGCTCTAGGTGAAATTAATAAATTAATTTAATTTTCATCTAATTATATTACCTAGTATTTATTTTTGTTTAATTTCGTAAAGACCGGCCCATGAGCTCACGGTTCTACCGGTCCTTATTTACGAAAAACTCTTATTTCATGCTAAATGCTTATGACAACACTTTCTTGGATCACACAACATAGTTATAAAAAAAATAGCTTTAGCATCTATAGTTTTCGATTGTTGTAGTTACAAAAAAAAAACATTATATTTTCCATGTTTCATACATATGTGTAAATAAAGAAATGTAAACGTTGACATTCAGACAAATTCATATTTAATTGTTACTTTTATAAAAACAACTTCTGATAAAGTTACTAATTATTTTGATGTCTGTTTATCAAATAAAATTATTTGTGTCAAGAAACTTTTGCTTGTAATGTTTTAGAAGCTTGAAGTTTTGAAAGGAATTTGTAATTTGTTATTCAATTCTAAAGAATAGAAAAGTTAGTGTTAAATTTTGGAAGTAGATAGTTTTTCTCTTCTAATATCTTATATAGGTTACACGTGTTCACTGCTACAAATAATTATGAGGTCAGGCGGCGTTGAATAAACAACATCGTGTCACGCAACAACCGAAATTGCTGCAAGAAAAAGGATTCGGATAAACGCAAAAACATTATTTCATTCGGTGTACGTCGTGGTATACACGTCCAGTGACTATATGTACATTAAAACCTATCCACATACAAAAACCTGAAATGTTTTTTTAATCATTTATGGAGTGTTGACGTTTCGAAAGATGCCTCACGGATTGTTTTTGCGGCGAGTATAACTGTCCAGTAGTTTTTTCTAATGAGCACAAATTTCGTGTGAATGGAATTCGAAGAGAATGTGACTGTAAGAAATAGAATGCTGACTTGCTTCTGGTTTTGTAAGAAATGAAAAAATGTTAAAAGTCTTCTAAAACTGGGTACATTCTACAATATATAAAATTCTTCACTATTTGGTAAATTCGGAAAATAGATGTATAGGCGTGCAATGCGTGCCTAAACGCTGGCGCAAAATGTTAAGGGCATAAAAAGCTATAGTTGGAAGTTTGTATTTATGAATTACCATTTTCTATATTACTAAATTTGATATTTTATTACGCACCACTATACTATAATTCTTTATTTACAATTTGAATACCACGGAAAAAGAAATTGTAATATTTTTTTTTCTGTTAGTTTTGAATTTGGATCGGCAATAAGCTTACTCTACTCATATCAGTCCAGAGAGTAGGAATTCCAAAAGTTTTAAATTTTATTTTTAGCAATATGAAGTTTAAATTTAACGTAAAGGTAAATTGATAAACTCGGGAACAATGTACGCTTACAGGTGTATGATGGCATTTGGAATAATCCGGGCTGAAGTATGAAAGTTAAACATTTATTACAAGTTTTAACCGAATACTTAATGTGTGGAGGACATATATAATCCCGCAATCTGGTAAGTACGGCGCGCGATGACAGCGCAGCTCTGCCGGGGATTTATGTCACTAACCAACTCTGCACAATGTTGCAGGGATACCAAAACTGTATTACCATCAATTACATTCCGTTCTAATTACTAATTTTAATATATTTACATAAAATCCATCGTTTAGGTTGGTTCTGCTAATAAAAATTCAAAAACCACAAATTGCAATTCTTCTCTAACTATTTTCAATATGAAAATTGCACACTGCAATGGTTTTGAATATGGGTTACATTTTATTAGGGCATTGAAATAATTTTGAATAAGTTAAAAAAATATCAGAAATGCACATCGCTGATAGAAATGTAAATATCATATCCACAGTATCATGTTTGTAATATGTATCTCATTTTATATTCCTTTTGAAATATGTAGAATATACAGTCGGATAAGTTATTTCATTTCAGCACGAGTCGTGTGACAATCTTCAAGTAATTATGATTGATCTTACACAAAAGCACTACATTTCATGCGAATCGAAACATCTTTTTTAGCAATTTTGAAAATATTTGTTGATCTGTCTATCCGTCCAGATGAATATGAGTATGTATAAGTTCAACAAATTCGGCTTAATTTGTCTTTAGAAGCGTTCGTATAAATTTAAGCTTCAGTCAATGGCACAAGGTGATTAAACATGGTAAATAAATATTTCCGTCGTCACCAAAACCAATAATATATAAGCAAAATTATTTCGATTCTGTTCAAAATCAATTACTAGAACATGAGCCGATGTGTCTCTTCTCTCTATTGTTGTTATGGTTAGCACTATTGACTGTTTGATAACAAATTGATTGTTTATGTGAAAATTATTGGATGATTATAAGTGTCAAATACATTAGTATTTTATGTGGTCGCCTTAAAAATATAGTGTGCAACTCGGCAAAAAAAGCTCTTATCGCAAAAATTGTACTCGCATGGATATGAATGCTTTTCTGCACTCGATACACAATGTACTATTTTTTTTCTGGTTATGAAAAGTGTGGCTTTTTGAAACATCAGTCAATGTTGAAAAGTATCACTTTATATGTCAAAAGTAGATGAAACACATTATTTAAATGATTGCAATATTGAAAATAAACGTAAGAATGAAGTTTAAAATTTCTTGACTAGGATGCTTGAAGGAAAAATAAAATTCTGATTGTAATAAACTTTCAAAAACTTTGACTACAATCCAGAATTTTATTTTTCCTTGAACGAGAGTATGTTTATGTAGAATGTAGGTTATTGCTGGTGGGTAACAGTTTGGGGCTGCTTGGTTTGGCGGTGCGCGAAACCAGCGCCGCGATCCGGCCGGATCTGGCGGCTCTGTCCCAGCGCTTAATCCCACCGATCTGGATTACAATTTTAATTCGTGTTTCATATTTTAATTTGCATTTATTATTTTTGAATCTGCTCAAATCCCAAACAAAATAGCGGATATTGTTCCGATGACGAGATTTTGTTTTTTCACTGAAAAAATACGTTTTTGCGGAATTGAAATATCGATTTTGACACGTGCTCACCCACCACTAAAATGGCATTTTGATAGGCCGGGTTTAAACATTTTTAATCTCTTAATTATGTGATGCAATTACAAATTATTTTATCTTCTGCATCAAGTTATTAATTTGTATAAAATGCGGATCAATCTTTCAAATCAAAATCAGCATCAGCATTTATGATAGTATTAATCTTTTTATTAAATATTATTTACTTTTCATCGGAGATTTTTTTCAAAACATTTTACAATAAATGTGGGTACTATTTAATACAATCTTCCAAATATATTATATTAATGTCACCTTTGTATTATTATAGTCTTTCTGGTTATACTTTGTGTTATCTAATTTTTTAAACTTTGATATATTCTCCTTGTCCATATTTTTAAGAAATAGTAAGTAGATACTTTAAGATTTCACGTATCCTTATTAGAATTAAAAATGCTAGTTTTCTGACGAATTATAAAATTAACATCACAAGACTCAAAATAGCATTATTAGTCCCATATATTTTTTCATCCTTTTTAGGAAATTTTGTAGATTTATTCAAATTAAAATTAACATATTACCACAGCATACATTGAATGACACTGATAGTAATAGTATGTTCTTGAAGATAAAGTTATACGCCTATGAATTATATTTTTTGATCCTAAGACCAAAAATAAAATTTTACTGCGTCATGGTAATAAAATAATATTCCTAAAATAGCGTTATTTTATTATTGAAAAATTTGGAATAATGGTGTTATATTCAATTGAATAAAAAAAACTACTATTTTTTCTATTTGTTATTAAAATGACTACTTCTTGGTTTTTTGATGATAAATAACATTTTACTTATGCACAAACATACAAACTATGTCTTCGGTACATTATACGAGTATACATAGCTTGAACTGCCTGAGCACTAACAGATTATTATAAAACTTGTAGCGGTATACAGAGAAATTGAGGAAGATATTAGCATATTATGTGGCAGAGAACCATTTCCCTCGTATGTATAAAAATTAAAAGTCACGTGTGCGTTTCCTCGTTGCGTCTTGGGATTTGAGATAATTTATTTGCGCTTTGGCTTATAATGTATTTGCGGCGTGTACTTATGTAATTATTTAGAGTGTAAATATTATGTTATTGGGTGGTGTGGAATGCGTATGCATGCAGTGTAAGGAAGTGATGTGAGAACGGATTCCCCCATTGTGTGCGCGGCATGAAGATTGATGCCCTGCGCTACGCACTGTATTTAAACAGGATATAAGTCACAGTTTACTTTGTATCACATTCGTCATGCGAATCCAAAACCACTAAAACACTCCTCATAAAATCACCGAGCAAAATACACATACACACATATAATCACACTAAAATAATTTAAAACAAAAAAAAAACAGCAAATAATTTTTAAACAAAACTTGGTACATACATATTTAAAATTTAATGAGCTTTTCCTACAATTTTTTTTTAACAGTAGATGTTCGTGTTTGAGTATTCTTCATATTGTCATCTCCGTCTTAAGACAAATAAGTGAGAAATAAATTGATATAAATTCCACAAAATTCAAATTAGCTCTTAATCAATTTCATAGTTATATTATGTATTTTATTTGCAATGTGTAGACTATGCAAAATAAAAGAATATTAAGAAATTCTTAAGAAAAACTTATGTTTTGGTAGTACTCTAGCAACTGTAGTTTTATAAAAAATAGTACTTATTATATGTAAGTACATTTTAAATGCCTGAAGTTTTTATCCGTTCCTAATAATTTTTTCATTAGAAAGTTTTCAAAAATGCCTAACATTATTATAAATATGAATACAAGGATTATTTAGTCCAAATATACATATATAAATATATACATAATGGATTTCTTCTACCATAAAGTGTAGAGATCTTTCTTTAGTTTATCCATCTTTCATATTGCAAATAAATAGCAATAAATTAACATTTTCAATTTTACGGTACAAGTTATTTTCTTTTTCTATAAGCAAATTATTAATTAATTATAAGTTAAAGGGTATGTAGAAAAAATAGTATCATGTAACAGAGAGCAATGTAAAAATATAAAAGAGCTGACGTATGTAAAATTAAACAGCTAATCCAAATAAATGAAATAATCATTTGTTGTTCGCTTTAAGAATGAAAATATGAAAAGCAAGGAGGCATATAAACAGGAACAGAATAAGGGAGAAGAATATGAAATTGAAGACATTAGACTTGTAAGAGAAAAAAGATAGTGGAAAAGAGACCTCAGAAGAAGTTAAAAAGATGGATGGAAAGTTGCATATGCGTATCATAACACCATAAGTGATATATAATGAAAATAAAGTTTTGATTTACAAAACGAAAGAAGAAGAAAAAAGTATATAATACTCCAAGGTTGAGAAGACTACCATTACAGACCTATCGTCAAATTGTGTTCCGATGTACGAAGCAACCGACACACATAAGGCGCTAGTCAATAATGGTCTTCTCAACCGTGATATATTTTAATATAGCTACATTAACAATTTTAAATAACGTATAACTGAACAATGTTGTCTATATATATATATATATATATATATATATATATATATATATATATATATATATATATATATATATATATTATGACTGAAACATAATCTCTAATTTGGTACTATTGTTTGAAGCTTATCATAAAATAATACAGAAAGCGTATAACTGAGAAACCGTTAAAAGCATTTATAACTAAGTGATTTAAACTTGAATAGTGTAATCAGAATCCACTTTTATGTCACCCTATTCAGGCACTCCACTACAAATTAACCACATCCTAATCAATCATGCAACCCTTTGGTCGTGCGACACCCCCTAAATCTTGCCCACACATCCTCGCAAGATCCTGCATACGTTATCCTGCTCTCCTGCCCCTATCTCCTGCAGCGGTGCAGTCAGCAGGACGACCTACTTGGCGACTCCGCCGCCAGGAGATATTTCAAGCAGATCGGCTGCACCCCTCCTCATTTGCATACATATTATTTATGAATGATCAGCCAGAATACAAGATACCTTGGCAAAGTTTTAATTTAGCCAAGTTGGATGAATGAAGTTGTAGGTAATTTAAAATGTGATTCGGGGAGAACTGTGTAAAATTAAACGGTGATGTTCTTCCCAAAGCAAAAGACACTTCAACTTCAATGGAGGATAAAATTCTTCACTCTTTAATAAATATTAAAAAATAAAAATATATTTATCGTGAGTTTATTTTAACTTGAAACATATGCCATATTTATGGTTATGACTTCACATTTGATTGACAACAACGTACAAAGCGTACATTTTAAAATGAAACATAGAATGTCAAATTTACGTCATTTTCTATTATCAAATTGTAATATTTTTTTAATAACACATTTCCACGTCGATGGAATGGACGTGGTGAACAAATTCATTAGCCCGCTAGATTTCCTGATTTCAGCATATTTTTCTTTAACTGGGAACATTATAAACAAAATTATTTAATGAAATTAATTAGAGAATTAAAATATAAAATTTTAAATCACTCCAGACAACTTATTCAACTTACAATTAAAAATACTATAAATGAGTTTTATTATTGTTTAACCTCAATATTATATGTGCTACATTTCATATTAAATTGAATGCTCTGATACATTGATGTCAATCAATTATCAAGTCGTAACCATAGCTGTAAGAAATCCTATGTTTCACGTAAAAATAAATTTACTGTATATACGTATAACAATTTAAATTTTCGTTTCAATCTCAATCTCACTAGGAAATAATTATTTAAAATTTTCATGAAACGTTCTTTGCAACGCAAGTAAAAAAAGTTTTAATTTTCCAGCTGAAACAATAATTGTAAAATAGAAAAAGAAAGCTGGCGAAGAATTATTTATGTCTAAATCGTATGCGCAGGTTATAGTAGAATCTTGAAACAATCTAGATGCTTGATATCTAGGCAACGCTACCGATACTGCTCATAGTAACATCAAGAAACAGATCATTGAAATGAAATTAACGATTAATGAAACATTCAAAAGATATTAAATTGCATAAATAATATTGACTTTGGATTGCATGTACGTGTAAACTCATCATATATTATTTTTTCTGACGGACGAAAAGGATGTAGTTGTCATCATTACATAAATGGACATACGCATGAAAAGAAATTATATTGTGCTTACACGTAGGATTATTGAATTTTTGATAAAACATAAAAACTGCATTAGGCTGTTTGATTGTAACACAACTTTAATTTCAACAATCACGAAATGTAATTAATAGCTTCTGAAACATATAAACACAATCCAATATCTAGCCTACAACAAAGGCTGGAATCTTAAATTCAGTAAACATTCTTATCAATTCATTTTAGCATAATAAATGACCTCAACATCAGAAATAAGAAAGTATGGAGTAGTACACAGTAGCAGTAGTGTCAGTTGTAGTGGCGGCGAAAACGGAAAAAACACGGAATAATGAATTCTAGGAAAGGAAAGATTGTTTGGTGGATAAGCGTAATGGCGCTGGCGGTGGAAGGGGAACCAGCGGTCATAGTGGTCAGTCACCATGGTTACCGGCCGGTAAACAACCACGCACGCGATGCGACGTCACACCAGCCATGACAACAACGGACACGGAAGCGGACTGATTGCTACCATTCTATTCTTCTACGTGAATACCAAACGCAACTACCAAATATACAACTGTACCATAAAATATCTAAATAATTATGATAATACTACCAAAAAAAATGATGCAACTCTTTAAATTGTATTTTCTTTGTTTTTATACGGAATGATATCATTCCATATTTTATTGTTAATGTTGTAATAAACTGAATATTTATTTTCTTCATATTGCGGCAAGGGTTAAATTGGCATGACAAATTTTAAAATGATTTTGCATATATCAATACGAAATATAAGGGTTCTTCAATATTATAAAATTAACCTTCGATTTTAGAATTAGACATTTTCCCGTATTTTGCTTCCGTCTCCAACGTAAAGGAAGTTTCATTAAGTAACTTAAGTCCATTTCAATAAAATTTCATATATATTTCATATTTCAGATGACATAAAAATGACAGAATTTATGCATAATATTGATGCCATAGTAAATAGTCAGGAATTACTTGATAATAATAATAAGCAAATATATGTAGCCAAATATATTTCAGATAAAAACCATATTTTGTTAAAAAGAAAGCTTACAAAAGATTGCTCAATATGGTAATTATTAACACCTTCATTAAAGGTACAGACCGTCTCTAGTTAAAGCAGGCTTAAAGAAGTGCTGAATATGTACCATTATATATAAGTTTTTCAATGAACTTTGCAAACTTCATCTTCGAGAATAATGACTGTCATAATCCTATATATTACTTGAAAATATGAAATGATCTTTGTTTAAATAATATTATCATCGCAAAACTTGTAGAAAGATTTCCGTTATTATCTGTTTTTACAGTAATATACATTTTACAATAAAAAAAAATATTCTTCACTTCAGTCAGTCAGAAAACTTAAATAAGCTCAACACATCTATTGTCATTACTTACTAGAATTACATCAACAAACTATTGTATATAGTACATAGTAAATCACTAGTAAAAATCAAAACTAGCCTACAGAATTACTTCATTCAATTTTTATAAAGTATTACATTAAAAAATAATTTTCCATTCATTATAATTAATGAATATTGGATAAAAGTGTAAGCCTTTGAAAAAAGTATTATTAATATGGCACGCTTACACATAATGCATAGAAATAAATATTAAGTGTAGTTTTTTTACATAAAACAACAAAAATCATGAATTTTCCTAAACAGACTTTATGCTGCCATAGATTTAAAGAGAAAAGAGAAGAAATATTACTTACAAATTAGAAATTTAAAATTCAATTTGTATAAAGTATATTTATTTATTTATAATTACTTTCAATACTTTTATACACATAAAATATTAATAGAGCTGGTATTAAAATTATTGCAATAAATAATACATGTATCTATCATTTTTCCCAATAGGTACTTTAGAAAATGAGTTCAATTTATTCATTGTACGATATCAATATTTATTGATTTGTATTCCATTGCGGAATGACACGAATGTCACGAAACCGAATAAATAAGTAGATGTGTTGTTATCAGGATGTGGAGTTATAAAGGTTGAGCAAGGAGCATTAGGCTGTTGGGTACATCATATAAAGCGCATTAACCGAGCACTTGAGCAGAACGAGAGGGGCAGCCGAGGGACATTTGTGAATATCTGACATCGCTACACACGGGAACAATCCGCCGACATAAAACACTAAATACACCACCAGGGATTGCCAAAATGCGGCCACACACGTTGCTTCTTAATTCAAAATGATCAGTGTAAGGGAACACTAATAACAGTTGACGCGTATAGCGTCTTCAAGAACTGAGCGGAATGTGAGATCTAGGATTCAAATCACATCTCTGTTGTCAGAGTTGATCAAAATCAATCATCAATAAAATGCAAGTAAAAAAGAATCTCCATATCTTGATAATTAACAGCAAAAAAGATAAATAAGGAAAAAGAAGAAGAATGTAAGTAAAAATTGAAATAATACATCAATACAACAAAAAAATAGAAAATTCGGATTTGTTGCATTTTTTCGTGAAACTGTATCTTCTAGTGTATTCTAAAAATTGGTAACGTCAATTTCAAATAGAGCTGTGCTATCAGATTTTGCTTCAGACTTGGGCACAGTGCAATGAAAATTTTACAAAACTTAAGCAGACCTATGGAAACAGTGTTATTTCAAGGAGTCAGGTTTTTTGGTGGTTTTAGGCATTTTCAGAAGGAAAAGAGTCGATTGAAGATGAAATACGCAGTGGATGGCCTTCCCAGAATCTAGGATCTTGTGCATTCAAATCGTCCATTAAAAAATCACCTTAAGGAAACTCATTTTGAGACACTTCAAAACTTTTAAACGGCTGTAACTGACCAGCTACATGTCATTCTAGTATCCGACTTCCAGCACTGCCATGAGGACAGGAAGAACTGTCTCCAGCTCTAGTTGGCGTCCTAAGGAAATTATTTTATTACTTAATTTACACATATTGTATACAGATATATTATTCACAAAACATAAAAAAAGGAATAGACACTTGGATTTAAACATAAAAATGAATAATATTAATAAATTGCTTTTTAAAATTTTCACATATTTGATTGGACATTTTATTTGTTATATCCAGAGTTCGTTTTTTCGAGGTTCTACTGTATTTATAAATAATTTAAAACAAATTTGATTGTGAGAGTCAAAATCAATTATATAAATAAGAAATACACAAGATATATTTTCTTATTTATTAGTTCCTAGCAATAAGAAAATAGTATTTATAGATTTCATAAAATAACATGTAAAATGATTGTTACTGTTATCAAATCAGCTAAATAATATTTTTAAATATAAAAACAAAACATATTTAAGTAAATCTCAATTAGAATGAAGTTGTACAAAATGTAAATAGGTAATAAATTGATTTTGTAAATGCAAATGAAGTGGTTTGTGTAAAAGTTTGGGATGTGCTGCATGAATAAGTACAGGTCCTCTTGGCCGTACACAATGCTCAGGCGATAACACACGACCCGGAAGCCGCAAGAAGAGCCATCTAGATTATAGATGTTAATAGAATGGCCAGGCTGACCGCTGGCCAGCGCCTCTACATTATGCGGCAAAAACAGCCCAAATAGATATAGATGTCCCCGGCGTTTTTGCCTGCCATAACTTACACATTATAGAGATGGGCCGCGCCAGATAGAACAAACAAATCGGTTTACTCATTCAAAATGGCGCAATTATCCGGCGCGCGGTAAGGCCGTCGCGACGACAGCGTGATTCATGGCGGGGGGCAGCGCCGCCCCACTAAGAATCGGAATAAAGAATATGCCTCATTATTATATCAATAATTCACTTTATAAACTATCACTATTAATATTAAACTTCCCTTCATGCTCTTTACTTCCTATTCACTATTTTTTTCCAAATAATTTATATACATAACAATAACTATTTTTTTTAATAGAAAAAAGTAGGTATATTTTTTTTAAATTCACGAAAGTGAAAATTTGTTTGAATCGAATTTTACTACAACATATTTCAAAGAGAATTTATCAAAAAACTACACTTAATAATATTTTTATTCAAAACATGTCTGTATAGAAATTAAAAAAAAATTAAAATGACAAAGATGATTTGTGACTTCTATCTATCTATTTATCTATATATCTATCTATATATATTACATACCTAATTGAGTCAAAAACAGGTTTATCTCTTAAACCGGTTTAAATATGTCGAATTCAACTTGAATTTGATATATTTAAACCAGTTTAAGAACTAACCATGTTTTGTAAATCTGGCTGGACATGATAAAATTCCTACTTTGTTATTTACCTTAGAGGACACGTAAAAAAGTAAATTTTCATAAACCAGACAAGATTAAAAAGAAGATTATAAAAAATATACTTTAGTTTAATATGTCTGTTAAAGCAATAATAATAAATAAATTAAAAGTAATATTAATAATTATTATTTTAGATTTTGCACTATTATTTTTGAACATATAATTGTCTATTCCTTTCTGACGAAATATTCTTACTCCAAAAATAAATGTAATATAACTACTTGGTAAAGATATGTATTAATTAAATGTGTAATAAATAATATACCTCATTAATCATGATTAAATATTTTGTAGTTAAAGGACAGGATTTTTTTTTTATAAAATAAACCTTATATTTGATTTATAAATAAAAACTAAACTGTAAAAAATCTTAGTCTCCAATAATCTCTAGAATCTCGTTTGCAACATTATTGTTAAAAATAATACGTCGTAAAACTAATTTAAAATTTATATAAAATAAAATAAAAACTAAATAGAAACATGTATTTAAATATGTTTTTTATAGTTCCATTACTAGATTGTTGATTATTCTAAATACATATAATGTGAGTGAGTGATTTGGTAAATGTTAAATTGTGATATTAAGCGACGTATGCTTTTAATATAAGAAACTCTATTAAGATCATTATTCTAATTTTCCTACATCTCATATATCTCTATTTTCATCCATTTCTTCCAAGAAGGTAAATCTTCTCCCTTCTTACGATTATTTCCAGTCTTAAAACTTTTCCTCCTCAAAAATAAGTCTCGCAAAGTAAAACAAATTCGTTGATAATTTGAATATGTGGCTGGAAGTAAATCTTCCACAACAAGATGTTTTTATCGTAGCAGGGTCGGAGGTTTGGGGCGGGCAGCAGGGGCATAGCACCCGTACCCCAGTGAGACACAGACCCCTGTAAAAAACTCCACTGCATACAGATTAAAATGCTCCGAAGGAGAAACCGCGAAGTTAAATATCGCGGCTGGGGTTGCACCCAGTGGCGTAGAAGAGGTATTTTTCTTAATAATTATTTTTAAATTTACTTTTGAGAAAAAAATTTGGTTGTCCAGATATTTATTCATTTTAAAATGTCTTATAAAAATTACCACGGATTGTTGTCACACGAATTAAGGACTAGAATTGTTCTGGTAAAACTGGTAGACAATCATAAATATGTGTATACAAGAATGATGATGTTTTTTAGTTTATCATTTATGTACGTATTGTTCACCCAGACTAATATCAATAAATCTATATTTTATTCATATTCTTCTAATAAGTGCTGTTACTCATACTTATTCTTTTTTGTTACAGGTGAGTCATCCAAATATTCTCACATTTCTTTTAATGTAAGTTACAACTTTTATATATTTTCAATCAGTCTACAAATTAATTACATATTTACATGCAATTTTTATGTCAGTATATCAGGGCCGGAACTATACGGTAAGCAATCGTGGCAAAAAGACGCTAAAATGTGAGTCGCCGTGCCTCCTAAATAATAAATGAAAAAAAAAAAATCGAAAAAGGAAATACTTGGACGTTATTTGTAAAAATTAAAAACCGTAAATTTTATATTTTCTCCTATATTTATAGATTTATTTATTTAGCGTATGGCATTTGTTTGACATCCTTACACAGAGTGGATTATTTATAAAACCTTTTCAAGAGTTACATGTGTTATACCTGTATATATAATTTCGGCACCCTCGAATATATAGGCTTTACCAAAATTAAATTATATTGAAACTGGACAGTTTTAATTTATGTTTTATCACTTCGAAACCTCGACATCGCAAACATTCAAACTTAGTTGTATATTTTAAAAAGCAACAAAAGCCTTTTTCTTTTTTACCTCAACGCGGTAATAAGGTATTTGTATTAAAATGCAAAACTATGTTAGATACTTATATATTAAAATTACGGCTTATCGTTTGTATTTACAATAAATTATATAAAAGATATATTTTCTTCTTTTTAAAAGTGAGTTTATAAAATTAATAATCAAAAATATAGTAGTTTATGTATATGATAACAACAGGGGATGTAATTCCCAAAGCCGCTGATGCTGTATTTTTGCGTAAACTCGAAAATATTTCAAAATATCGAATTTTTAGCTCCAAAATCTTCAAATTTTGCCAAATTTTGTTTTTAATAATTTTTAAACAATTTGTTACGCTTATATCAAATTTAGAAACAGAATTTAATTATCTCTTTTCGTTTAGGAGATATTTGCTCTCAAAGTTGTACTTCAAATAAGTGTGTTTTTTGAGTATATTTGAAAAATGCGTAGAGATACAATTTCAACTACTTTACCATTCAATTCTACGGGAAAATTTATATAAAGAAATGTTTTGCCCTTATATACGTTCTTTGGAACGATTAGGTGAAAAATAAGAAAAACGAAAATACCTAAATTTCAATTTTTCACTTCGAAACTTTTTGTATCCAATTTTTTTTATATTTTGGACTTAAGTAGACGTCGATACGCTGATTCCAAATTTTCAAACAGAATTTAAATATCTCTTTCCGTTCTCGAGATATTTGAGTTCAAAGTTATACCTAAAAAACCTGATTTTTTAGGTATACCTCTTAAATGGTTAGGTTTACGGTTTCAACGACCTCACAATTCGATTCTACGGGCAAAATTACATAAGAGTACCAATTTTCAGATTTTTATCTCAACCGATATAATTTCTACATGGAAAAAACTGAAAATGGCCAAAAATCGAAAAAATTGCCTGATGACCCCCTTACGATTTTTTTCGATTTTTGCCATTTTCGTTTTTTCCTTCTCAAAATTTTATCCGTGGGAATAAAAATCTAAAAATTGGTACATTTATGTAGTTTTGCCCATAGAATCGATTAGTGAGGTCGCCGAAGTCGTAAACCTAACTCTTAAACGGGTATACCTAAAAAACCTGTTTTTTTAGGTATTGACAAAACTCAACTTTAAACACAAATATCTCAAGAACGGTAAGAGATAATTTAAATCGGTTTGAAAATTTGAAATCAGCGTATCGAGATTTACTTAGGACTGGAAAATGAAAAGAATTGGAGAAAAAAAGTTTCTCGTAGAAATTTTTAAATTTAGGTTTTTTCGATTTTCTTATTTTTCACCTAATCGTTCCAAAGAACGAATATGTGGAGAAAACATTTCTTTATGTAACTTTTTCCGTAGAATCGACTGGTACAATCGTTGAGATTGTATCTCTACCCATTTTAGAGATATAGCCAAAAAAACACACTTTTTTGAGATGCAACTTTGACAACAAATATCTCAGGAACGAAAAGAGATAATTAAATTCCGTTTGAAAATTTGAAATCAGCGCGTCGAGATTTATCAAAGTATACTATTTCTCAAAATCAAAAATTTGGACATAAAAATGAGTATTTTTGGGATATTTCGCGTTTGTTAACACAATTTTTGGTTTAATACTGTTGTTTAGTTTGTTTTAACTCTACACAACTTTGATATGGGGTTATTGGTGTTAGAAATAAATAAAAATTGAATAATAAAGCAACAGAATAAAATCGAAATGGCGTAAAAGGGTTGCAATTTTTTAAATCAACGCATCGATATTTACTTAGGATACTTATGTGGTTTTATAAAATTTTTCACTAAAAAACTATAGATTTCAATCAAATGAAGTACTTTGATTGAGTAAATATAATTAAATATGTCCGTGTCAATATAATATGTAAGTTAATATTCTTAATTTTGAAGGTATCAACAAAATAATAATTATAAGTTACTTTGCCAGTTTTTCCATCCTGTTATTATTATCTTTACATGAATCTACTTTATCAATAGATAGCATATACCACATAGTCCCTATTATTGAAACACAATGAATAACTCCACGTATGTGACGAGTGGAAATGCAGCCTCACCCCGTGGTAATTAGGCCCCACGTATGGGCCTCCGCCGCTCCTGGCTGCGTCTCCGGGGCTCCCCACTTATAAATCTCCCGCAGGATGCGCCCCCCGCTCCCTGCGCCCCCACGCGCGATAATATTTAACTAAATTCTTGCTTCATATCGTCCCACCCTCGGCCACAATGGGCCACGGACGCAGTTTTTAAACACCGGGGTGCAGGGTTGGCTGCAGGGTTGGCTGCATGCATTTTTACATAGCTTCTACTGTTCTACCATTTCTTCTAAAGTTGCTAATAATACTTAAAATTATTGTTGCACTTGGGGTAGGTCTGTCAGAAAACTTTATAACCTAAAAAGCAAATGTCAAATTTGTTCACTATGTTTCATTTTAAATTAAACAAGAAAATATAAATTGTTGTCAATCAAATAAGAAGTCGTAATCATGGATATGATAAATCCCATGTTCAAAAATTCTCACCATGGTAAAATTTATCCAAACACATACAATGATTATGGGTTTGCGAAAATTTTTGGCTTGATATTTCAAATAAAAAGGATCATGAAAAATCATAACCCATTAAATAACAGAATAAATAAAATAAATTGATTTATAAATAGATATTGGAAAAATTATTACCATGAATTTATTTTAAAACGAAATATTTGGGAATATTTCAAATAAGTATAATTTTATTTTATTGGTAAATTTGATGTGGTATGCAAAAATTTCTTAAATCATTATTTTATAATCAAAATGTTTTATTAGCATATTTTGTTATTTATTTTATTTTATAAATAACCTAAAATTGTAGATATTTAGCTCTAATTGCTTTGAAATTATATTTGAATACAGTTTAAAAAAATAGATTCAGGATTGCACTACAGTTTTTCTACAGTACCTTTCAAGAATTGAAAACTGTTTGTAGTCAAATGTAATCAAATGTTATTGTTAAGTTGGACAAATTTATCTATTTCTAATTTTGAAAATAAAACATCAGTTTTATCAAATTAATTCTGATTGTAATAATGTACTGCTTTAAAAATACTAATAAAATTAATCAATTAAAAAAAAAAAATTTTTGATACAAATCTTTTTAATCAAATACTACTTTTCTCTTGTAATTACGATTAGAGTATTTTTTTTTAATGTTGCAAACATTTCATGTTATTGAATACTGATATTTTATGTACATACAAAAATGTACGAGGGTAAATTTCCAGTTTCCTCCTTGTCTGGCCCTGGCCGGCATATTGTCTACGTCCCGCAAAACACGTTTAATTGGATAAACGCTGGAAAAGTTAAGTGATATAATTAATTCCATGATTAAGCAACATTGAGATTTATAACAAGGATTACACACAAGGTTACATAGATTTTTGGAATTGTAGCATTGAATGTTAACCTCCGGCAATTTTTAATTTAATTATTACGTAAAATAATAAAATATAAAATTAAACCATTATCATTACTGTTTATAATTCGGATAATTCAAATAATAATTGTATCTCATTGATCATCATTTTATAAAGGAAAAACTTAAATTATAGACATTTGATATGTACAGGAACTTCTCTTTGGAATTTTGATAGATAATATTTTAATAATAAATATTACAAAATGAAAAATTATTAAAATTAATGTTTGTAATTGATACATTAAAATAATCGTAAACAACAATGACATTATTTTTTGTACCGGATTTATATTTTATTACAGTACGACTAAAAAACAATTTTTAATATACCTACATATAGCAGAATATAAACAAAAAATTAATACATATAAAGGAACATGTTTTATATGTTTAGTAGATCCATAATAGTAATCCCTATAATTTATTTAAACGTTAAAATAAGATGTTTTGTGAACTATCAACATTTCGTATATAAAATAATAATTAAGCATAACAATTTCATTCAATTCTTTTGTATATTGAATAAGTATTTGTGTTTTACAAATTTCTTTCATGATCAAAAAACCGTACATAATTACTTCACTAATCTTCTTTTCTTTTGTACTTACAATCTGTTCTTCAGCCTTTTTTGATTATAATTCATAAATTCAAATTAATAGAATATCTGAGATCATTGCATAAAAACTGAAATCGTAATTTAAAAAAATTACGAATGGAATAAGATAAATTATAAAATTTTAAGTCCATGATTATACCTTTTTCCATAGTATCGCTAAACGAATTTGCAAGTAAAAGATTAATATCCTAAATATATAAGGCATAAAGCCATATTTAATTTGGGAATGTATGTCACAGACTGTAGAAGCAGTAAATTGTTAAATTTACGATGTACATTTATATTTAATTTAAGTAATATACGTCGTATTAATTTCTATTTGTCGCGACGTGAAACAAAGAAGACCGACCGACATCACAAAGACAAATTGATTAAAATCTCCCAGACTCTCATACTTTCTAACAATCTCTTATTAAACAAAATTACAAAAACTCTCCGTCCCACAACAAGCCCACATCACTCGAGTTTAATTAATAACCAAGCCACAAACACACAGCTAAACTCCGCGGCGGAATTCCGAGGATTCCCAGCCGGGAATCAATCACCGACACATGCCAATCACTTACAATGTGTCAGTGCCACGTCAAACAGTCGCTACGTATGTCCGAGAGCTGTCCAGCAAACTGCCAAATCATTTGCTGCTGTTTGCTTCTGACGGAGGTGAGGGAAATGCTGCCAGGAATTTCCTATAAACAACTTTATAATAAATTTAAAGTTAAGTGGAAATAATTAAACACATTCGAATTCGCCAGCTACATTGATCCTTATCTTTGTTAGAAAGATATTATTTCATCGATTTCTCAGACTTTAAATGTGTTTGCGACTGATGGAGGTTATGTGAAATGCTGCCACGAATTGCTTATAAACAATTTTATAATAAAACAAAAGCTACCCAAAATCATATCAGTGAAAATAATAAAATACATTCGAATTCGCCAACTTCATTGATCCTTATTTACGAATGAGCGCTTAAATTTTCAGCAAGATATTATTCACATTGGTTTCTCTGTCTTTAAATGAGGATTTCAGCATATTGTTAATCATGGTGATATTAGTTCAATTATTATTGTACAAAACATCAAATCACATCAGTTAATGTACTTATTGTTACTATTATTTTTGTTACAAATCAATTGTAATGAAGTGATGAGATCTCTATCCCCTTACGGACTCTGCTTGAATTTTTTTCTTGTTTAGGGCTTCGATTATTAGGTAAAATTATTAGCCAATTTTTCATGTAGGACATTTCATAAAATGTATGAATACAATAAACATACAGTCTGAAAAAAATCGAGTTAGGTAAGCATCTAGTAACTTATTATTATTTCAAATTCATAAAATGCTTTCTTGGAACCAACACCAAAAAAGATCATCTTTGATATTTAAATTTTATTTGACATTACTAATTTTTGTTATAGTTTCAAGCACATAAATTATATAATACATAACATTTCTCGCCAGATTAAAGACTCATATAGCGAAGGTACCTGTCTCATGATTAGTTTACTTACATTTTCATGGTTTCATTACCATTACCATTAACAGAAATTTAATTTTAAATGTGAATTTAACGAACAAAATTTTGTAGAAATAAAAGACTATAAAGGATATTTAACATTGCAGTCAAAATTTTGATATGGTTTTTTATTAAATATGCATTTAAAATTAAATGTCTGTTGATAATACCCCAGAGATAAAGGGTTTCGAATCACTCATACAAAGCTGTATTTTAATTTCGTTAAAGATTACTGACGTATTAACCAAAATAAAACAGCAACAAGAAGCATCGAAAGTAGTTTTTCAAATTGATTATATGGAATACTCATACGAATATCTGATAATCATAATTAGTAAATGAATAGTAAAGTAAAGTACACATAATGCGTTTTCCCGGCAGCGGAGGTTAGCGCGAGTACAGCAGCGTCGCGGCGCTGTCACCGCTTCCGCTTGTTCCCCGCGACGCCAGGGGCGCCGGGCGCCGGTTTGATTGACGTGCACCTCATCAGTATTCCGGCCCCGTGATTGGACAGACGGAGCTGTCAATCAAAAACTTGTGTATGCGCCGCCCCGCCACATTCGCATTCACAGCCCGATCGAACACCACCCCACCCCAGTGGCGCACCAGAGATATATTACCCCTACGGGCTTTTATTACTTTTATTTATATAAATAAAACGTTTATTTTATAACTATTTTTTAATTACAAAACTATTTTTTCCGATAAATCTATAAGATACTATATTATACAACATGGTTGAGAAAACTATTATTATTGACCTAGCCAAAATGTGTTCCGAGGTGCGAAGCAACCGAGGAACATAAGGCGTTGGTTAATAATGGTCTTCTCAACAGTGTTATATATATTATTTTTTTCACTACTATAATTTCAAACATTTTGACATGAATATTAACTTGTTTCTTAATATTCCCAAAATATAATTTAAGCTGTCTATGTTTTTATACTTGTCAACCTCACTTTTGATTTTTAATTTGGTTTTATTTGATTTACATATTTAAATTGTGAATTCATACTTTACACTTTTCTTGACTTAAATGATTCAAACAATATTTGGATCAGGAGACTTGATTGTCTTTAAAAAGTGACAGTTTTCATTATCAACCATTATTAATAATAATTTTTTGTTGACCTAGGTGACCGTGGTTACCAAGTGAGCGCTAGTGAAAAACAATTTCTCATGTCATATAAAGGTTAATAATAGTGTTAAAAATATTTTATTTTGCCAGCAGAAAAATTTAGGAAATAGGAGCATATATCATTTATAAGTACTATGAATTGACAAACATATTAAATTACCAGCAATTAATACAAAAGGCTTATGGATTGTCTCGCCAATCAATAAAGATCACTATACTATATGTAACCATATTGCAGCAAAATTACTAAAGCATTTCTGTTGTTTAGCAAATTAATTAATATTTAAGAAAGTTTAAATAATCGTTTTTATATTGTTTTTTCTTTGTTGAAGTACTGCAAATTTTATATTATTTATTATATGTATATCAAATATGCATATTTTTTGTTTTATAAATAAAAAGCTAGATTATCAGAGAACAACAATGGAGAATAATTTATGCAAAATATAAAAAAGTAGTATAAATTAAAAGCGCATACTATCATATACAAGCATCACAAATAGTTTTTCATATTTAACTTTTTTTCTTTTTACATTCATTGTTATGATTTTTTCATTTATTGTACTCGTATATTATTCAAAATGAAGGTTACTTAGAAATATTATTTGTAATTTTTTAAAAATGGTTGATTTTGTAGAAGTTTTATACTATGTTATGACTCCATTCGAATCTCAATCAAATCAATTTATTACTTCAAAGATGTTAACAGTAATATGTATATACATTAATAACTTTGAATATAAATAAAAAAATGTATGTATGATTTTTTTTTCTTTATAAGTGTGTGTGTGTGCTTTATTATTATATGTATATTATCTTAAATATTATAAACCCTCGGTGATATGAAGAGGTCGATGATATGAAGAAACCTATATTTATCCTGTTCTACTACCGTGTTTGTCCTGTATAAGTGAAAGGGTTTCTGTGCCCCACATGTCCTGTCACTCTCTACGCCTCTGGCCCTCCATCAGCGGGCTGTATTGGAATATTTCACCGTTTTAATGCGGGGAATAAAAATTAAATGGAAATGCTTATTCTGGCTCGCGAGGGGAATGATGGAATCGCCTGTGCGAGTTTTAAACGATTTTTAAAAACGCGCTGTTTTTTGTGACGTGATCGCGAACGAACCGAGGGGAACGCCAACACCCGAGACTTACGAAATTGCATTTCGATTTGATGGAAATTTCTAAATAAAAATAATACGAAGGTGATTTCTAAATAATGAAATCCGATCATCCTACCCAAAGTACACAACAGCAAAAAATCTTTTATGCACTAGCATTATTTTTGCATATGATTCATTCATATCCTTGCCGTATTTTTAGCATTGCACTACATTTTGACATTTAAAAACAAAATTTAAATACCATTTTGTATTTTCATATTTAATTTTCATGACATGAATTAAAATTAGTTATTAGTACTAATTATTTCCTATAAAAAATAACTCCTGTGTAGTATACTTTTCACAGTAACTATGAGTGCCCGAATATGTCAACTTAGTGTAAGACATTTATTTTCACCAGCGATCGTTTTAAAACACGAAGGAAATAAATAACTTCCTGCACTTGTGCACAATATGCCATTACTTGTATAACTATCAATAATTATTTCTGATAGCTTTGACTTTGTAAATAAACAATAAAACTCAAACAAATCACAACACACACAATTAAAATTGTAACTGACCAATATAAATTTGGTCGCAGTCACTCAATTTTACCATACGTGCTTATAAAAAAATTATTGGGGACAACACTTTATGAATTGAATGCAATATTTTTATATAATTGTTATATTGTCAAATTGTCTCTCTACCTGAGGTTTCGGCTGTGGTTTCCCTCAGGTTTATAAGGTGAACACCAGAGAGCGTATTATTCCACAGCACTATTTCGTTAAATTATTAAATTCACGTTCAATCAATAAATGCACAGAACGATATTTTGTTTGTTTTTTTGGAGCGTTATCAAATACCTATCCGATCACTCTACCGTTAACGGCTTCTCTGTATTACAACGATGAAGGATTATTTATTTAAAGAAAAACATAATATAAGGTACGTTGAATTTTTCACTAGACGATCTTTGGTTAATTTTGCGTACGTTTCAACACTTAATTGTGAATGCTCCGTGGTATGTCACAAATGCATCAATACATGCAGAGTTATATAATTATCGTATTTTCATAGAAGCATATGAGTTAATCTGTTTTGTGAAGAATTTTTGTAGAAACATTGTGGAAAAATTTGTCATCTGTTAAGCGCTCTATAAACAGTTAATTCATTTACAGGTTTCGCTGACAGATGGGCTCAGTTGTCTAACTCTTTCTTTCGTTTCTTTCATCTAGAAAGCGACTTCCTGCTGAATTCTGCATATGTAACGGTGCCGTGGCATAAGAGCACGTAAGATGGGAGGAGGTTTTTACGCGTTCCGAGTAGCCGCTAATGTCCCTGAGAAACGCACGCGGGTGTGGAGTGATGGGCGACACAACAAGCCGACGACAGACGAGCAGACCTGGGAGGATTTGGCCTTTCAAAGGAATGTTTTTCTTGGAACGCCAAAATAAATACTTTGTTTCATTGAAATTACTCCAAATTTTCTCATATAAGAATGTACAAATAATGCCAAACAATTTATTCTCCTTTAAATACACATACTCTATTTCTCGCTATTGATAATCATTAATTGGCATGTGATTCAAATCGCTGAGAGAAAGTGGGATTGGTAACATCATCTTGTCGGGTGAAATCGCATGATTTCCGAAGTAAATAAGAGCTGAAACTGACACTATCATATACAAATAAATAATATGAAACACAAAGTGTCAACATCAAAATCACCTTCATATAATACAATAATGGCATGAGTGATATACTCAATACATACGATAATGATATAGCGAATAAAAGTCTCATCTTTGCCATGCGTATACGATAAAGATGCAACAGAAATTGATGACGTGAGAATCAACTGCGAGAAATTTAGCGTATGTGCATACGCTACGGTATCGACCTATCGCCAAGTTGTGTCCCGAGGTACGAAGCAACCGAGAGACATAAGGCGCTGGTCAATAATGGTCTTTTCAACCGTGGTATGTACCTACATTATCGTTTTCAGTACTAGCATTTCAATTCCAATTCCACTAAAAAAAATATATTGACAATAACAAACATTCACAAAAATAAAGTAGGTATCATTGTTTTTGTATTTGACGTTTCAGTTTGTCAATGTCACTATTGATTTTTAATTTGATTGTATGTTATATTCTACACTTTTCTTGAGTTAAATGATTCAACAATATTTGGATTTGGAGACTTGAGTTTCTTTAAAAAGTGACAACTTTAATTATCGTTCATTGTACTGCATTGTATATAAACGAGGGTTTAAGCGTTTTATCGCTTTTGTCACCGTGACCTAGAATATCTATAGAGACACAACCCTTACTTAGTTTTCCGGAAACAGTTCCAGTTTTCTCATGAAGCTAATTGTAGCTCCAGGAGTTAAGTTTTGATCTCTTCTTCCGTAAGATACCTCTTACCTAATTGGTTGAGTCTCAGTGTTCGCACAGTATGTGTTCCAACGATCCTTTTTCTCTTCACACAGCTTTATTTAAGGTCCTTTGCTGAGATCTAATAGGTCCTTGGCGATCAGGGTTAATAATAATTTTTATTGACCTAGGTGATCATAGTTAATTATAGTTTAAATATGTATTTTACTCGAAACTCAATTTGTATGTATTTATTATTTTATTATCTATTTCGATTAAAATGAATCGGGTCGAAATGGGAAGGGTGTAATTTGAAGCCAGTGGCGCCGGTGTAGTCGGGTAGAAGGGGCGCCAGCCTCCAGCTCCATCGTCCGCTAATGCATATGCAGTTTGCATTCCTATTCCTATCCCGGCTCGCCAAGGCAGCGTATTGATTAACTCGCATATCTACTAAAGATTAATATCCCCGAGTGTGAAATATCATAATGTAAATCACCATGTTTATTTCCAAATCACACATAATTTATTGTTTTCTTAATTGTTTCTCTCCGCAAGAATTAAAATACTTCATTTTTCATTTCTTTGTTACATACAAATAAGTAATTATTTTCTATACATATTTACAGTTTAGATAAAAATGGCGGGTACATAAAAGGCTGATTAATTGCAAGATATAGTGCGGCATATCCAATTGAAAATGACGCCACGATGCAATCTAGCTGCTTATATAATTTGTTACTACGGAGATAAATAATAATTAATTTATTATTTATAAGTATGCGTTTTGAAATGAGCTTAAACTGTGTGAATATAAATGTATGTTCAGAAATAATACATACATACATACATTTTATTCTTAATAAAAATTTGCTGACACTATTGGCTTTAATATATATATGATCAGCACTCCAGGCCTAATAGGTCCTTGTTTTTATTGCACATCTTCTTCTATTCTTTCTTGTTTCTTACTTTCTGTTTCCAGTCCTGAATTCCTAGTTCTTGTATATCTTTTTTATTGCTTCTATCCATTTTATTCTTAGTCTTCCTCTTCTTCTTCTTCCCGTTATATCTTCTATTAGTACTTGTTTTGTTATTCGCTCTTTCGATATCCTTGAAACGTGACCTAGCCATCTCATCTCATTCTTTGTGCGCGGATAATATTTGTGATTGATACTTCTCCCTACAATTGTGTACATCTTACCCAAATCTCGCCTTCCTTTTTCCTTCCATAAATTTTTCTTAACACCCTTCTTTCCCAGACTTCCAATATTTCTTTTTCTTTCATGTCAATTTTCCATACGTGACTTATTTTTATTCTTATTATTATTACCTTGTAGATGTGTAGCTTTAATTTCCTTGAAATATTTTTGATCTTAGTATTTTCTCTATTGACGCCATATATTTTATTCCTTTGCCATTCTTTCTTTTATTTCTATACCTAAGTAATTAAATTTTTCTACTTTTTGAAAATCATATTGTTTTCTTTTTTCTGAAACCCACTTTAATTTTGTTTCTTGATTTCTCCTCATTTCATTTTTAAAAGCAATGAATTCCAATGAAGAATCATGTGCACTTTTCTTGAAAAACATATATGATGTACAAAATTTTTCGAAATCAGTAGTGTTTAATTTTTTTTTCTTCTACTACAACCGGTTTCTGCCTGTCGTAAGCCTTCATCATGTCAAATTTGTAATATAACACACTTATACCATAAATAACTATTCAACACAAACTGATTTCCTGAAATTTTATACTTCAGTAAGGAGAATGACTTCCATTTATGGCTTTATATTTTTAATAATTTTTCCATTTTGCATTATAAATTCTGCGAAGTTGCCGGATAATAAAGTTTATTTACCCAACAATATTTTGTATGAAATTCTTGGAAGCAGTGAATATTTAGTCTGCGTTAGGATTCGTGCGGTTCTTTTTGTACCCATCACCCACGCTTCGTATTTATAACCCCAAACATCGCGGCGTCGTAGGTAGCGCCGTATCGCAGCCGCCTCGATCCGTCGCCAAGGCAAAACAACGACGCGTCGCCTGTCACGGGCGTCAACTTCCTATCCGTGTCACTCGCCACTCCACAAACGGAACTATTGTTTGTTCAACCGTTCTAAGCCAACTATTTTTACACAAAAAGAATTTAGGTTGTTCTGTTGCTGTGAATGTAAAGTGCTACACAATGCCGTAACCAAACAGGAATGTCGGCTATGATCGACAGGTTAATCATGGAATGTAATTACCTACGGGTTTTGGTGTATGAGTCCTAGGTATTTGTATTTGTATTTGTATTTGAATTGCGTCTGTTCGACGTATGTAGGTCATTTTTGATATGTACTCTGCAATGCAATACTAGTTGCAAAATCTGAAACGCATTTTAAAAAACAAAACGATGTATACCTCTCGTTGTTATATGTTTTGCATTATATACCGTATGTCCAGTTTCCAGTTGCAACATAGGGAATTTCCAATTTAATTTTTCTTTTTGTTTTCTGTCTTTATTATGATTTCTATACTCCATTCATATTAAGATAATAGCGAACACTAGTATAGGGAGTACAATTCTGACTCAGTAACTGGTTAAACCGAGTTTACTCAGGTCAAATTCATATCTTCAAGGTTTATTATACAATATCATTTCTTAAATATTTAAAAGGATTATAAATTGGTTGCATATGTATTTACTTCCTATTAATAAATACATATTTTATATTTCAAAGATGTAACTCATCTACTTTCTACCACCTTCTTAACGTAAACAAAGTGTAAGTAAAAAAAACTGAGCAGTAATGTTGAGCAATATATTTCGTTACTTAGTATTAATTAAGTAAATTGTGGTATACATCGAAAAAAAAGTACTAACGGCTGAATTTACCATAACAAGTACCGAGCACAGATTTTTTTTATTAGGATTAACCATTGATTTTCATAATGCAGTCATTAATATATTTATAAAAATATAATTTTAATTGATTTATGGGACAAATTGGTACAATTGAAAGTAACCGAGACTTTTTTCCAAGGCATTTATTGAATCGGTTAGTGCATTGAAATCTCGGTTGGTTATCCTATCCATGTAGGTACTTACTACTTACGTATACAAAAAAATCCAACTAAATTCCTTCTTATTATGGGCACTCAGAAATTACTCTTAGATACAAGAAATAAATTTAATATTTCCTTTTTTAAGCCTTCGAGCATTACTGTCAAGTAATCTTTACCTAGTCAATACTGTTCATGTATGGTAATTTAACAGACCACCCAGCATTATTATGAACAGTTATTACATTTTAAAGGTAATCATGCTATTACCTAGCTTACCTAAATTATTATACTGACTTTGTTTGTAAGAAAAATCCTTATTTCAATTTTAAATAACGATTAAGATGTTTCATTATAAATACCTCAAATAGGCACAACAGGTATAAAATAGTCCGTATAATTTTTCCCGAATTAAAAACACTCTATATGAGAATATAAAGTATGGTTTTACTTATACTTTTTAAATGAATATTAGTGTAGAGAGATCTTCATAATATTTACATATAATTCTTATACGCAGTGCTTACCGTATTGCTTGATTACTGTATTGACAATGAGATAGGACATGTATAATTTTAACCTTTTGAGGTAAGAGATGGTTGTATAAGTTTTGAGTTGGTTTTAAAGCTAAGGTGCATGTAAATTAGGTGTGTGCTGTAACACGCATTTAAACACGGAGAACTGCAGGTAGTAGCTGCCAGCAACTACAATGCTGGCTGATTGATTATCCGGTTGACAATAGTAGAAAGTAAGCTTTTGTACCGCACACTGAAACAACCAACTTCCACAAACCTAAATGTGGATGAATGCTTTTTACATAAGAACTAACATTTGTTTTTGTAGGGCATCTACAATCAAATTCATTTAAAATCTTTCAACTATATTTCTTTATACAAAACAAAAGAAAACTTATTTCATGTTAATGAGATTTTCTAAAAATAAAAAAATAAAAGAATATATACAATGAGTAACATAAAAAGAAAAGTATACAGGGTGTTAAAAAATATTTAATGACATACTTTCAAAATAGACTCAAAAGTCTTTAAATATTATCTTTTTTATTCCAATGAAATATTTGAAACAAAAATTTTTTAACAGCAACTGGGTAATATAACAAGACCATTTAACAATGTAATATACCTAGTGTGTTTGTATTATTCGTCCAAACTTTGTGCTGTTTAATCGAATAAAAATTCTATGAATCTTTTTAGTATTCTAGGTTGTCAAATATCACCACAAATCTTCCTCTACATTACTTAAAAATGCTGATAATATAATCCTCTACAAATATTGCTAATTCCACCAAACAAGTGGACTTATATTTGGAACATAATAATATACTTAATTCTTTTAAAGGGAGGAATTGCTGGGTTTGTGTCAATAAAATAATTATTTCAAATCGTCGTTTCGATCCTACCCGGGATCATCCTCAGGACGATGTGAAGTAATCGTTTTATTGATTGAAACCCAGCAATTCCTCCCTTTAAATCAACGTTCAGTCAAGAAATGTTCCATTCCATACTTAATTATTTTTATGAATTAGTACTGAAGTTAATTTGATATTTGAGGATTTTTACAAAGGGGTATAAATAATCCGTGTTAGTTGCCAATCTTTTTATGAATCTAGGTGATAATGATTCGTACTTATACCTACATACATACAATTTTGTGTTTTTTATATTTTCAAAAACGCTTGATGATTTTTTCAGTCCTCCATGATGCTTTGTTTATAAATAATCCATTTTAGATCGAGTTGTTCACGTGGTATAGGAAATATCATTAAACAATGAAGTATGCACGATTATTAGTAAGAACATAGTGGTGGAGTTAGGAATAGTATATGATTATAGAGCAGAAAGCAGTTGAATTTGAATAAGAAACAATCCATCTTTATTAATAGTAGAGTGGCATGATAGTAACTGATCACAACGCAGCGTTCTGCTATTGTTCGCCGAGGTTTCTCCAGCACGATCTGCGTGTGTCACGACCAGTATGCAGCCGGGTAGGCAGAGCGGTGCATTTCCATTCCCTGCAATTTGTTCGACTATCAGCCGTGACAAGCCCACGTCTATTTCACCGGCAATTTCTACAACGCCTCTTCACCATTTTTCATTTCATTTTTTCTCTCCCTGGGCTCTCTCTGTCCGTCTCTCACTCGCGCCTATCCGTTGTCCTTGTCGTTGTTTTGTTTTGAGGTTAGTTTCCCGCGGCAACGTCCAAGTATAAAAACAAAAGACAAATTACTGGAAGAACACGAGCTGTCCATCTGTCGGCCGAGAGCTGCGTTAGTTTTCCTCCCTGCGCCTGTGTCGAACTTATTATGTAATATGTCTGAACGGACCCTAAGCCTCGGGACATAGGATATACACCGACGGACCGTTCGGTAATTTATTATATTTTTCACAAATTACTTTTGATGTCTGATTCTTCGAAATAGATTAATTAAAACGATGGGGAACTCGGCTAGCTGCACTTAAATGGTTTCATCCAATTTTTGGACGAAATTGGATCGAAAGGATTCTTCCAACCAGTTAACTTTGATATGTACTATCTATTAATCTTTTCTTTCCTACAAAATCATTTAAAACATCATACCGTTACCGTTATATAGAGATTTAAAAAAAATAAGGGAAATAAATTTGTTAAGTTTCAATAAAAATAATGCTAAAACGACTCATTTCCAAGCAGTGACCTAACAATAAAGCTAGGAACCTGTGTTCTTGAGACAATTCGGGCCCCAATGTAGAATGTAGATTAAAAAAAATAATAACCCTATAACATAATACTTCAAAAATACTTATCTACAGATAATTTTTGTTAGCAAGTATAATTTTCGAGCATGTATTTTAATATCAAAGCATTATGAAGAGCCAACACTCTATCGCTATTGTATATTGTATTGGTGACGTCATCATTAAAATTAAATATCAACCATTTGCGCAACTTCAAAACTTAAGATAGGTGGTGGATGCCGACACCTCAATTACTTACACTGAACATGAACTAAAGTCACTAGTTTACTATCCTATTCTAAAATTACTAGGTTCTATCGTAAAATCACTAAATTCTGTACAATCTACTGACTTTAACATAAACAATTCGAATAAATATCAGAACTGACTGATTCTTGTCTTTCTATTGCTGCAGATCTCGTTTTCAAATATAGCAAAGATTGAAAACAGTACGAATTATTATGTGAAATTGAAAGTTTTAAGTATGAAGTAATTACCTTTGTACAAAATATTGAAACTGCATCCCGCTTAATATTCTAGAGGCTTTTCATAACTGGTTTAATTGAGTCTTACCCTCTTACTCCAATATCAAAGTCGTTCTTCGGATATTTCGAACTCTTCCCATTTCTATTGCTTTATGCGAGAGAAGTTTTAGCAAGATGAAATTAATTTCAAAATATTTAACAATCGTACAAGAACGGATATACGATCTTTCTATTTTGTATTTCAATAGAATACAGTATCGTTAAGAGTATTAATTATGATGATTAAATTTGCTCAAATGAAAGTCAAAAAAATGCAATTAATATAAATCAATTGGAAAGTATTTGTTTTTTATTTTCGTAAACCCAATTCATTAATGGGCCTAAATGAAAATTCTTGCATCATATACTATAAGAATATAATACGCTCTGCGTTATTATTATAGTTAATATTTCTGTATTTTTGGGTAAATTTTGATAAATCGAAAAATAATTGTTATCTAAAATGATCAATATCAAGGTTTGATTAAACATGATTTCACAATTAAACATTTCTGGGAACAGTTTCTCAACTTTTAATAATACACTATTTTTTTATTTTAATTTCAGAATTAAATGTACTTATTAAATTATTAATTGTACCCTTGCAGTATGTTCGCAGTGTTAAGACCTTGAGAATTTATTTATTTGATTTTCACTTGCGATATGAAAACGTCAAAACTGAGGTGTGTACAAAAACAATAACAAACTTGAAGGATTTCTAAAATTGTTTCCAAATTGCCGTTCAAGGTTACTACGTTTTTCTGCACGAAAATATTGCAGAAAGGTGAAGAACTTGTTTGCCAGTTATTTTCAAGCAATAAGTCAATTTGTGAGAATTGTATACAAAGTGGTAGTAAAGGTAAGGGACTTCCTTCTTGCAATCCTGTTAGAGTGAAACGGATTATCCCTTGTAAGACTCATAAATACTCACACTCAATTTGACAAAGGACGTGACTTCTGTCACAAAGCTGCACTAATCCTCCACAAATGTCCCGTGAATGCCCCTGCGTTTTCCGCTGCATTTACAAATTGCAATATGTCTGCACCGTCAATTGCTATTCAATTGCTATAAATCTATTCCACGTTATTGACATTTTATTGCATTGTGGTGAACTTATTCAATATAGCAATTATTATTCTATTGTTACATTCATTCCTATGAATAAAAATAATGTTATTTATGATACAATAATACTGAAATAGATTTATGAAAATTTGCATTGTATATATGTGTGTCACGAAAATTTGAAGGATGTTTTAAATAAACAACTTATTGGTACATATTTATAATTTATATTGAATATTTTAATTTTCCTTATTGTCGGGAATTTTTATTCGATCATGCGAAAAATTATTTATATATATATATATATATATATATATATATATATATATATATAAAAGAATTCTTTATTATTAATTTCATGTAAACAAAATTATTTATATTTGATTTGAATTTACCTAACTAAAATATAATGAATTGATATTTGGAAAAGTTAAACCGCTTGCTTTAGTATCTACCAGGTCATGAAACCGGTTAACAAAACGGCTAATAAAAACCGGTTTTAACAAATATTGCAAACTTTAATCGTAATTTTACCCGATACTTTTAAGGCCGAAAATGAGGTTTTAGCGAACTTAACCTTTCTTTAATAATATCATTTAGAGCGAAAAAAAATAAATATTTTTTTATATCTGTTATATTTGTATTTGAATATGACTATATGAGTCATAACAGTTTCTATAATTTACATTTTATTGGAGAGTCATAAAAATAGTTAGTCTCTTTGTCAGCTTTAGACAAGTTTACAATTGAAAATTTTTTTTATGACGTTTCTAGGATGATATTGTCCTCATCTTCAGCGTGATTTGATGATGTACAAGTAATATGTAAGTTTTACATTTTAAATTTGATAAACAATTTTGTTAAATCAAATAATTCGTATCACATCAACATTGGAAATACGTCAACTGCTCATGGGAGTCGGCGATAATATGTAACCGTAATACCTCAATATATATTTATTCTCGTATTGCTTAGTCTAAGATCCTTAGAACTTTTATTAACTTTATTTTATTTTGTAATAGGCTCAAAAAGACGTTTAAATGATGCAACACCATTCCTTATTCAAGGAAACTGTACTACTCTTCAAGCAACCCTTACTTCTCATACCGATTACGGGGTCATATGAATTCACTATGTTTCTAATGGAACTATACCTTGCACTAGACTCACTACAGTCCATTTAAGGAATAAGAAATAAAAGATGTTTTACTTTATATTTTAGAAACTTTCCTACATATATTTTGATGATACCATATTGACATATGTTGTGTTTGAGGAAGGATTGCTTGTGTTTGGTCGGGTGGGCCGCATGTCTTGCGTGGTGCGCCTCACGGTTGGCCGGACGTGCGCGGACCGCAAGTCTCTACGCCACGCCGCCACAGCCACGCCGCCACAACCACGGCCATTGTGTAATACTTGTCATACGCCCATGCGGTCACATGTCGTGAGTCTGAGTACCCAACCTCTACCAAATTTAGACATTTTACTTTTACATGAATTTAACAGTATTTAAATTGCGGAACGACTAATTAAAATAGACAAATTTTTACGTATTTTAGTTTTTTCAATGTAGTGACAACGCTTAGTTTAGTCATAGAATTTTATCAGTATTTATAACATGTTAATATATTATTTCACTCACGGTATATTATTACTCATTACTAGGTGGAATTTAGTATCTATTTACCACACGAGATGACACCTGATGTGTACTTTCCACGTAAGCTAGAGCAGTTGAATAAACGCCATATATGGTATAATCGTTATTTATGATACTAGTGTGTGAATAAGTACTTTTATGCAAGAGTTACTGGGTTTAAGGCATGAGCGAAAGCGAGTATTTTAATCGTAATGTGTATGTAAAAGTCCTTCCCATTGGAGTGTCATACAATATTTTATTTACGAACCAATTAGTAAAAATGAAAATATGCAGCAAATTTGAAATTAAGTTGTTAGCTATCGGAGATACTTCTGGAGGTGTACAAATTTCTTCTTTATCCATTATAAAATCAATTTTGACTGTAATAACGAAAGCTAAATAATAAAATATCGTTAAATCTACAAAAAAGTATGAAATACAATTGAAAAAATACCCAACTCACAGAGCAACAATATATTGGGTTGCGTTCATTCAGTGTTCATCAATGCTGACAACGATGAAATGTTACCAATTTGAAAAATGAAACTTCTTACACTTAAAAAATATGTTGTACAAAATCTACACGTACGATAATTTGTAGAATATTTCTCTACGATACGATATAGAAATCGTTTAATATTGAAAATCCCATTTAATTTACATGCATGTACGAAATTGATGTCTTACCTATTTCGAAATGGATACAACATTTGTCACATTTCCGCAAAACCATTATTCGTCAATTTTTTTGTGGTGCAGATAATGTACTAAAGCTATTTTCAATAAATATTCTCGTTATAAAGAATTAAATGAATACGGTATTATGACATGAAGTACGCGAATAGGTAGGTTGTGGTATACAAGTTCAATTGATGTGAAGTTGAATGCTCGGTACTAGTAACAATGCAAGGGGTAGCGGTGTGCATCTAGCTAATTGGTAATTACTAATTATATAATGTATAATAGAGAAGTTGATTGGAAGAGTTCCGCAGCGTATCCGTACGTGATTATTAGCAGAGAATGAAGTAAATTTAATGTGAAAATAGCGCGTTTACAAATGACTGCAATTTTATTTATCCGCTGCACAAATTCCACGAACAGTCAATGTAATTTTTTCTGATTGCGTCGGGTGTTGTTTTGTTGCTTTGTAAGCGCATTTCTCAGAAGTAAAAATTGAGGTAAATTAAATTACAGCAGGCATACAGCGGAACAAGGATACGGCGTAACTACTTATAATTATAAACTAGACTTTGTATTATTGTGATTTTGTCTTTAGAGTTATTTCGCAAATTCTTATCGTGATCGCACAAGCGTTGCTTTGACTTCACGGTTGTTACTGTACTCGCCATGCCGTACAAACATTATACTTAATTCAATCACTCAATAATGGAATTTTCATTCTAATTCTTATTCCGTCCATATGGAAATCGCTTCACATAGCATAAACACACCCACTAATTTTGTCCACTGTTTCTTGTTCTTCGCTATTCTTCATGCTTCCTGAATTGAAGTTTTTCTTTTTTTCTTTATTATGTCATTCCTTGTGTTCTTTGGTTTTCTACGTCCTCTATTCCAAACCAGTTTCTTGTTTCTGTAAAGTCTAGTATTGGTTTGCATTGAAGATCTTCCCTTACAGATTCAATTCTTAAGCCCGTTTTACTATTTTCTTACTAAATATTCTAGTCATATTTTCGTCCGACTTTCTTCCCATTATGTCTTTAGAATAGCAAAATGAAAACAACACACCCGTGTTAAAATGACGAATGCAACTAACAGTTGGCAATACAATTTTGCTTGAAATGAAATATGTGTAACTCGTACATAATACAGCTGAACGTATATTTTGATACAAAAATCTGGGACGAATATCGGATGAAGATTTTGATTTACATTATACTAGATTTGTCTATAAATTTCTCGGATAAATCTAGCACTATTATCTAGCCGAAATAGAAAGAGTAATAATTCATAATTCTTCCAAAGTATGTTCAAAGTATTTTGACAATTGCGCATAATGTCAGATATATAAGTCATGATGAATTTTAAATATGGCGTTTAATTCATACTTCCACCTTCAAATATAGTATATCCACCCTTCTACATCTAGTCAAAAGTTTAATACGTACAATATAGGTATTTATGTATTTAGTGATTTATGCTTTAGCATTAAGCAAATCATGGATACTCATTTATTACAATTTATAGATATTACATATTATTAAAAAGTGTACAGTATTGTCAAGACAATATTGTGCAATCTTGAAAAAAAAATCGAATTTACAAAAGCATTTGCAACAGGAACATGAAAGTGATAAAGGAAAAATTTAATAAACATGCATTGGGTAAAAGCATTCCATCATCCATATCTCCGGTATTTCAATAAATCTTATTCTATACAGAGGAATCAAAATAACAATTTGATAAAAATTCACAATGCCGTATTGAATTTGGCTGCTGGGGTGCCCGGTAAGGAGTGGCTCTGTCAGTTGACATTCGTGAGTAAATGGCGAGGGTCTGGCGTCTGATATTCATGCGACAGATCGGAGATTTCATATAGAAATCATAAGGCCGTCGTCCGTCCGGCAATATGTGCTGCGCCACTTCCATTTGTCACGGGCGCGGAAATATCGCGTAAGGCTCCGGCAGAATGGCTAAAGTGAGTTTTGAGAGTTGACGTGAAATGAATAGATCTGTGTAGGGAACGCTGTGTTCAAGCGGCGTCACTTGGCGACGGACGGACGACTGACGTGCCGTGACGCCTCGTTACCGATCAAGACTTATTCACCAACAACGGTACCCATACATACAAATAACACACACTACAATATTTGCATAAACTAGTTCGTTCTATATCTAACACAACTATTATTATTATATAATGAATCATACATTATACATGTATAATGGGGAATTTATTTGACTGTAATGCAGTAAGGACTAAATACCACTTAAAATGAATCTTCCAATAAATAGTTTATAAAGTTAAATCAGCGGCACTTTGGAGTACATTTCATATAGCATCGTAGATATTTTAACAATTCTTGGATCTGACCATTTACACCTTCTTCTTCATACTAATGTAAATATAGTTGTCAGCAAAGAATGAGTATTGAATCGTGTTTACGAATTAAAAGTGAAACTACCTACGCTCTCTTTTTTGAACAAGAAAACAAACTTGAGTTTTGTGATTTGTTGAAACATGTATTTGCAGAACTGAATAAAGTAAATTCCAGCATAGAAAAAATAAGAGATGATAACTTCTTAAAATCGTCCGATAAAATTGAGGCAATTTGGAATTGCTTATAAGAACACCTAAAACACTTTTAACACTAAGAATACGGATTTTCTACTATTTTCCAGATATATCTAGTGATAGTTTTGACTGGATACATTGCGAATCGAATATTTTAAATTTCCTTTAGAATCCTTTTAGATATTTATTCAGAATGAATATCGCAATATATTTCTACGTTTGTTAACATCAAATCTAAAAAGAGAGAACGATTGAAGTCTGTAGAACATGAAATGCGTATATGTTTCTCCAAAATACACCTAAATATAAAAGAATTATGTAAATTACATTTAGCTCATGTATCACATGTTTTCCTAAGATAGATTTTTGACGTTTTTTTTATCATTATCCAAAATTATAAATTTGATACACAATGTATGTACGCAAACAGCAGTATTGATGGAAGATGGTTGAAATTACCGAAAAAGGAAAGAAGTTGGGCGTACCTATTTCAACAATCTTTCGAATGATGCAAAGATATAGAAAGACTAGTGGCTACTCCAGACGACTTAGACTATTTCGAAATCATGCAAAAGCTCTTGACCAATATCATTTCCTAAAAGTTTCCACGTTAAGACAATGTGCTATATTTTGAATGCAACATCAATAAATTAGCATCATCGCAATTCAATTTGTGGACTATATCTTTTTCATTTAATATTATAGCCAGATGAGCGGTGGTAATATTAAACAATTTTCAATTTGCTAAAAGAGCGTTCATAAGAGACTGTAGTAACTGGTAGAACAGTTACAGCATTATTTTAGAAATATTGGATCTAAAACTATATACATTTTGCGCCCCTAAGAATTACACCACCTTTGCCACGCGCTAGTTATGGCACTGAATAACACCACAGTTAATAATGTTAAATTTAAGCCAACTTCTACTGTAGCATCAAGCACGTTCATTTAACGTATGTGGTTAATTTGGAATGTTATGTTGAATGGGAAAAGAAAGGACAAAACTGCAGGTCCATTGTAGGGGCAGCGAACAGCTAATAGTAGCTTGTGAGATTAATGTAGGTAGTGGAGTTTCCCTCTGATTTAAACAGTAGCACAAAACAAAGTTCCAAAGTATGTCCCGAGCTGGCGCTGAACTGCTTTGTTTTTGCACAGGGTGCGAACTGGAGTTGTGAACCACGAACCTTCCACCCGTGCATATAGTTAGACAAAGTCTCCCGTCTCCAGTGACAAAGTACTGTCACCATGTGACGCCAGGTGAAATTTAATATCCTCCCCCGATTGCGCTTCTCGTGCTCTCCCGTCTCCGAACAACTTTCCCCTGATAGATACCTACCAGGCATTTCAATAGGGATTGGAAATTGCCGAACATCGTAAAAGGTGGATTTATATAATTTAGGGTATGTGCTATGCAATCATATTGAATTGCTACTGTATTCCAACGCCCTAAACTTCGCTTTATTACTTTCAAATTGAAATAGGGGATCATGTTCCATAAGGACGACTCTAAATAAAATGCTCTTGTTTTAAATATAAATTGATATATATATACCTTCCTATTAAATATGCATTTGAAATAAAATATATGAAAAACTAATCGAAGAGATTATTGGTACTCGTTGTTTCTGTTATAGGTACCTACTTTTATGCCCAATAGTATAAGCACAGTTAAATCTTACCCTGACCTGTAAGCAAATGAACTAGGTTTATTATTAGAATTTAAGTTAAAATGATATGCGTAGTATAAAACTTCCGTTTACTAAATAACTTCACAGATATTTAAGAAATGTCACAAAATAAATAAAAAATTAAAACTATGTTATGATAGAGTAATAATTTAGATAGAAAAAGATCCAGATGAATCAAAATTCAACATTTTAATAGTATTGTAAAATAGAACGCTTTACCAAATTAAAATAATAATAATCAATGAGCAATAAATTGTGACATTTGCAAACGTCAGTTTAGAAATGAACTTGATTTTGAACGAGCAAAATTGATCGTTTAAATTAACCATCAGTTAAACTTCAGTTATTTGAAAAAAAATGTTTGTACTACTTAACGCTAAGTTGAAACAGACAGTCAGCTTCTGTAAACTAAGACTAAAAGTTGAACTATATAGGTACTATCGGCCATTACTATCTCCAAAATTGTCAATTATTCTGGATCAAGGAATGTTTGATTGACAGTATTGCTACATTATGCATCCCTTCTTCACCCTCGAAATTTCTCGAATTTATTTTTATTAATGAGATCTTGCAAAAATAAAATTAAGTGAATCTTTTTTTTTATTTAAATCCATGTGTGGATGCCAGATCTCAAATATTGTGGTTTGGCGCGTTTGAAAGCTGGTAAAGCGGACAGTCTGTGATTTAAAACATTGTAAGGTTTTTGTGATTCACAAAACAAATATGTCGAATTAATTTTTATTTGGCTTATTTAAACCGGTTTAAGAGCTAAGTTTTTTTTTGCGAATCTGACTGTAAATGTTTTATAAATTTTCATTGATAGATGTATATTTAGGCAATACTCAAAAATATAGTAACACACTTGTATATTTCTTTAGTTACTGTTTATTGTTGCGATCGTTTGACCTTTATAGGATTTGATGAATAACGTTTGTTGATGTTCCAGAAAACGGCCTGCCTCGGCGGCTGAGAACGGCGTACACCAACACGCAACTGCTGGAGCTGGAGAAGGAATTCCACTTTAACAAGTACCTGTGCCGGCCGAGAAGAATCGAGATCGCTGCTTCATTAGACCTCACTGAGAGACAGGTACTCCCATTGCAACATATTCTAATTTTTCTTTATTATAATCTCATTTCGTCTAATTGCTACCTATCTTTACTATCATTTTATATGCACACAAACAAAAAACCTCACCATAATAACACCTATTAGATAGACTATGAAGAAATAGCTTCTATTCGTTACAACTCAGACCAGAATAGTTTTCTAGTTTTTCGTCTTAGAAAATTTAATCTCAACGTTCAAGGTCTCATTTTTAAAATCTACCAAGCAATGGCAAATAAGTTTAATCTACAACATTTAGTTATAACTGGTTACATTTTCAAGCACGGTAAAAATTAGAAATTTTAAATGCGAGACTTCTATAACGTCTAGTTTTGCACCTCCCTTTTTTATTGCAATTGGCAGTGGCAAAAGAACACTTTGCTCGTAGTACTTTTTTTTTAATTTTTCGCAAAACTCAAAAACGATTAGCTGTAGTATGTTGAAATTTAGTTATGTAGTTACTATAACATCTAGTTATTCACCTTTGTTTTTTTTTCAATCGGTGTTTTCAAAGGGTAATTTATTTTTGGTAGAAAATAAAATTAATAATTTAGTTGGCTTTTAATTTCTGAAGAAAACATTTGATATGATAATAAATATACATTGATAACTGTCGGAATATATTTCGTAAGAAATATGTACGAAATAAATGAAAACAATATCTCTTTCATATATCTTTCTTTGCAAGTTTTTGAGCGATTATTTAATATAATATTTTAATAAAAATTTTAAAAAATAATCCATTTCGAAGGGATGTTTGAAAATTATAAAACTATTGGAAGTTAAAGAATAATCTCGATTTCAATTAAAATAAGTTTAAATGAAGTATAGCAAAAAACTTGTATAATTTTACTTACGAGGAAGTCATGTGGTGTCCACATCAGATTTTTTTTCTATTGTTATCTAACTTCTTTGTTTTCGCATCGAACAACTCATGAGATATTGAAATAACTGTAATATCTTCTGATTCAATCTAAATGGAAGTTCTGGAGATCGTTCCCAGAGACAACAAATCTATATGCTGTTGGATGTTGTATGAAAAACCTATAACAATAATTCAAGTAAAATTGTTAAACTGAGTAGAAGTCTCCTTTCAATGTCACCTATAGTTAAAATTGTTTCTTAATTTTTTAAAACTTTTTCCTAACATAAATTTTGTTTCTGTAGGTCAAAGTATGGTTCCAAAACCGGAGAATGAAGCACAAGCGACAAACCCTAAGCAAGCAAGGAGAAGACGGCGACGACAAGGACTCGACCGCTAGCGAAGGAGGCAAAAGCGGTAAAATGTCCTCAGACAAGTTCCTGGACGACGAGATGTCGAAGAAGAGTTGCCAGGGCTGCGAGATGCCGGGCGGCCCTGGCTGCGGTCCCCACGACGACGTCCCCGACCTCGGCGCCACCCGCGGCAACAACAACAACACGCCCAGCGCCACCAACAACAACACCAGCTTCAACAGCAACAGCAACGGCGCCAGCAGCGTCGCCTCCTCGGGCAGCTTCGACAAGATGATCACAGAAGATGATTCTCGGTCGAATGAAGATAGTGGGGTGCATACCTCACCCAGGGCATCTTCAAAGAAATCTTCAACCTCTGCAACTGGTAGTATATCGGTCAAAATAGAAGGAAGAAAGAATTCGCCAAATTCTTCTGAAAGAAGGATTGGTATATGTAAGGCTTCACCTACACAAAAAGATGGTAACAGTCAAGGACTATTAATGGCACTATCAGATGGTATTCCTTCTGGAAGTAAAGGCATGTCAAGTCGAAGTTTAACTCCTTCTTCAACACCAGGAACACCAATGCAACACCAAAGTCCAATTGGTCCTCCCGGTGTACAAAATCCCAACATATACCCTCAGCTTCCCAGATCATCACCTACAACAGCTACTGCCATTGCGTCTGCTACGGTCACTATCCAAAACGTTGGAAATAACGTTCCTCCTTTCGTTGCAAGGGGAGCAGGTGCTGGAGGACACTTCCAGAATCAGTACCCCATCCCTGGGAACACTGACTACAGAGCCGAGTCCCACAGGAACTCCAAACACCACGGAAGTAACGCACAACAGATGTATCATCAACAAGGATACAACTCTGTTGAAATGTACAATCAAGAACACATGATGGGCAATCATCAAAATGTTATAGTTAGCGGTAGTAGAAGTGAGGTAAACCAGAGAGGATCTGGCAGAGGTCACTTACGACAAAACTACCATCACTCTACTCAACAATACCACAACCAACAACACTATTACGGAAATTATAAAAACCATCACGGTACCGATCCATCATACCATCATGGCATGAATCCCCAAACTGGTTACAACCAAGGTTATGGTCAACATGGTTACAACAACCATTATGGTTACCACGGTTCGGGTATGTACCCAGCAGAAGGTGAACCACACATGCCCAACTCTGGCCACGTAAACCAACAAGAATATTACAACAATGACAACATTCACCCTATACATAAAAATCAGAATCAGCATGTTGAGTACCAGGGAGGAAATGCAAACAACTATTCCGAAGGAATGTACAACCACATGGAAGGCGGCTATGAGAATTTCCAGCAAGGAAACACAGCGACTGCGATTGCAGCAGCTACAGCAGCTGTGATGACCCCTCCGACGAGTGTGCAGACAGAGCCCGGGGACAACTACAACTCGTTCCACCAGTTCTACTCGGGGGAGACCCCGCAGACCCAACCCACGCCAGCGTCGGGCGACAACAGCAACAGCTCCGCCGACTTCAACTTCCTCAGCAACCTGGCCAACGACTTCGCGCCCGAGTACTACCAACTGAGCTGAGTGTTCGACGAAGTCTAAGACTGCGGTGATTGCTTGTGCTTACAAACTGTTTTGTATCTGTAGTTCCACTGTATTCTCATTTGTTTCATGTTCAAAACTGGAATTGTATAAACAGAAGTGATATTTTTGTTGTAAAAATATATTATTATAACGATTTTAAAAATATACCTTATACGTAAATGAAGGAACATATACGTACTTACTTATAAGTTTTAAATATATGACATAATTGATTGTTTTCAACTAAGACAATCCAGTGGTCTTAAAATTGTATATACTTTTAATATATAAACTAATTAATGATAACTGGTGCAATCCTATATATTTCAATCGATTTTTATTGATAAGTGTTTAAGTTATGAACAATGTGTTATGTTTATATTGTTTACACAACTTCTTCCTGAATTTTGTTATGCGAAAAACGACACTTGTAATACAAGTGTCCCAGATTCAAACGTCAACTTAAACAATAGAATAAACACCTAAAAATAAGGTGACTAGATCATTTGAGAAAATATTCGGAAATGCTTAATTCTAGAGATTTTCACGAGCAATATCTGCAGACTGCAAAAGAAAATATCTTGTTCTTTCTGAAATGTTTTTACTTTATTTAAAATAATAAATCTATTTCATTTCATTGATTGTTTTTATTTTTGTCAAGACATCAATTCAAGCCAGGGCATGTAACCGGTTAAAAAAGCAGGTTAATAAAAACCGGTAACCGATATTTTCAACGAATATTGAGGACTGTAACCATAGTATAAACCGATATTTTTAAGGCGCAAAATACCGGTAATCATTAACCAAAAATAAATAAACCTGTTTTTACAAACATTAACCTTTATTTTAATATCATTTAACTTGAGAAAATTTGAATATTTTTTTATATCTAACAACGATATTATTACATTCTCTATAAAGGTTAACCGTTAACCAGTATTTTTTTCGGTTACATGCACTGATTCAAGCAAATTGAATTTTGTATTGAAATTTTGTAGTAATTTAATAATTATTAATTTAATTTTAGTATTATTACATCTTAAGAAGATAATATTTAATATGTCGTTATGAAATTGATTACTTAAGTAGTTCTGTTGTAATAACAAAGAAGTGAAATATCTCTGAAATTAGACATTTCCAGAAATTTCCTTATTTTTAGGTGTTTAATCCATTGTTGAAGTTATGCTGTTTAGAACTGAGACACTCTTTATAAAAATAATAATTTTCGGACTATGTCTTATGGTCTACAACCATTTCGTCTAACAGTCTCCTAAAAATACGATATTATAATAATTATGTACATTATTTTTCATCTATTGATTAAATCAAATAAACAACAATTGTTTTAGGATTGTAAGGATGAAGTGAAAAGAAGTAAAGCTATTAGACCATAAAGTTGTAGACTATACGACATATATTTTTATTTTATATGGTATAATTTAGTATAATCTGTACTACTGTACTTATCAAAAACTTAATTTTATAGTACAAAAATTTATACAATAATTAAGAACCGTTACTTTTATTTAGAATCCCAGATTAATTTAAAATTCGATTAGCTAAAAACTTTAAGAATATAGTGTAACTATTCTATGAAGAATAGCCTACAAAATAAGTTGAACTTTCAAAATTTGCTTGAACATTTATATACGATGAACGTGCAAAGGTATATGATTGTAAAAGAGAATTTGCTTGAGTAAGTTTAAGTTACTTTTATGTTAGAAGTAAAGCTTTTTATACGACTTTGCATTTGACCATTGTGACGTTTGTTAAGAGGAGCAATTAGTTCACTAGATGGATCCACCCGCGCCATTCTCAAGACAAATTATTTAACTATTTAACTGAGATGAGTTGCAGATAAGTTCTAGATATGTATATGTAAATGTATGTACAACTATTAGGTTACAACTTCGTTAGTTAAACAATTTGTTGTTGTTCAATCAATGTAAATAATTCCGCAAGCGAAAATACTTTTAAATAATTCTGTACAGATAGACCACGATTATTAAACATTCTCTAGAATTTGAACTTTTTGTTTTTGTTATTAGCAAAACAAGAACTTATTTCCTAAACTTTATTTTTTCCCCACACACACTCAAACAAGAAATTGGATTCTTACAATATTTTCTACAAATTAAATTAAATTCATCTAGGTACATCACATTATTAAGAAAATATCCAATTTATATTTTTGACCGCCACATAATAAGGGTGGTATTGTAATCATATAGAATTTGATATTTTAATATTAGGTACTATTGGGATTTTTTATCAATTCATTATATTTATAGTATTTTGTTATTTATAAATATTCACACTTGGTTTGTTGATGGCAACCAAATGTTCATATAAATAAAAAAATTGACTGCCAAATCAAACTTCTAGTAGTATTACTATCGATAATATTTCAAATTCTTTTTAAAATTTCTAATTTAACATACAAGATGTTTACAAAAAGGTCGTAAAGTTACTCGGGGGTACTAATAGAAGAACAAATTTAGTACTCTATCCTTTGTTTATTTGTACTGTACCAAAGTAAAACCATTTTTACTGTTTTTTTTTAATTTTGTTTGTAATGTTTAATATCTATAGTACTCGATAATTATTAATATTTTCACTGTCAATCCTATCACATATAATTGTCAATGTCAAATAAAGTATATTTATTTCCATAGGTAAACAGATTAACTGCAATTGTAACAAATTTATCGAATCATTAATTACTTGTAACAGTTAAATGGAGCTAGGTAGAAACAAATGTGAAGTATAAAATTTTAGCTAATAACAGAATGTTAAATTATTATTTACAAATATTCTCATATCTTCATAATTAATTAAGATATATTAGAAAAACACTTCAGATCTTCATGAAAACACCACTTCCGATTGCCCTATTAACACAAAAATCGAAGCAGTTCTAGGGTGTCAAAAAGTTATATCCAAAATTTCTTTTTTATCCACTAGTATTTGAGTAATCGTTACAACATCCATCCATCCACACACACACGAACATGCATCATCGTAAAAATATTCAAAACGTGCTTATCAATTGAAAAATTAACTATCCGATTTTTTGCATGATTCCAATACCTCTCTTACTGAGTGGCGAGAGATAAAAATTGAGTAAATAATTTAGGTTTATGATGCGGAAGTTTATTCCTAATTTAACTCTTCTTGTTTCTTTTGTGAAGAAGTCATCTATCGTCATTTGCCTTTTCCTGTTTCTTATTTTGTATAAACATAAACTTATCTAATAGTCGATAAACTGCACACGAATCCAAATTTTAAACTTTTTTACACTTTAGAAAATCCTGGTTAAAACAACGTTAAGTTTTCTATACTTGAATATGAAAGTACAACAGATTAAATTCGTTATGAACTGATCTCTAGCTAAACATCTCATTACCGAACAAAACAAGATGCAACGTATCGCACCCATAACCCAAATTCAGTGGCGCATTGTGAGTCCCCATCCCTTGCCTGATGCGAAGGGAGCCTTGCAGAGTGTGCAAGGGTTCTGCAGCCAATGGTGACAGTGATGGATGAGCTGCATCGGGTGATTCGCCTGTGACTCACCGGACGCCGAGGTAAGGGTGCTAGGGAGCGGTGGGAGGAAGAGACACGAGAAAACTCATTCCGTAATGAATTTGTTAAGAATATCATGGGGACTGATGCGATATTTATGTCTAATACTTTACTGGTTATTTTTCAACTTGGTTTGTAAATTATATATCTTTCATAAAAAAGGTGTTAAATAAGGAGCATAAATTTTATAGGTTCGAATCAGAAGTTTTTCAAATATCGAAAATTTGTTTTCCTACGACCACTGTTAAAAATAGACTTTTTAACGGTTGCTTAGCAAATTGAAAATAACAGTTTATAACACAGCGAATACTTTTAAACAGTTGTCATTGACAACGAATTAAAAGTAAAAAACAAATATACTTTTAACACTTTTATGTTCAGTTGTTCATAACAAATACATCATGACCTGTTATAAATGTCATTTTATAATGCTCAGTTTTTATTACTAACAGGTACATAACTAGAGTCATAGGAAAAATAGTGTATGATATTTGTGTTAAATGTAATTTTATTTCGTTCGTGGGGTTTCACTCATAAAATGTTACTTTTAACACTTATATCATAAATAACTATTTTAAGGTTTTTGAAGCAAACGTTTTTAAGCCACAGGTTGGAGAGAAGATCATACAATACTTAAAATTGTATAACACTTAATTATAATTTTTTTAATTACAAACAAATATTTCAAATCAGTGCAACTAAATTTTTACTGCAAGCTATCATTAAATTACAGCTGAATTACTTACACTAAAATAGTTTTAGTAATACTTACAGTTACAGTTTTTTTTACTGGAAGTATATTACTTATACCCTTAATTTTTCCCCGACGTATGGCAACATTCTTTATATGCATATTCATACACATAAATATAAATTCAAAAAGAACTAAATATTTACCGTGAAATTGCTTTCATTATTATTTTTTATTTATACACAAGATATATATAAATATATATATATATATATATATATATATATAAAGTAATTTTACTTATATTAAATAATTTTATATGTAAACTGTGAAAAGTTATAAATAATAAATTAAAGTTCTTCTGTTCTCCATACATCATTTTAAAATGGTACCAAATGCGGTACAACTACAAATAGTGGACTGTAACTTCCATCTGTGAGTCAATAGCTGAACTAAGCACGTGAAGTTGTATTCGTTGTATTGATCGTGAAATCGTTTTACAGATGGAGTTATAAAAATATAATGTTATAATAACATTTTACAAAAATACTACAGTTATCAATAAAATCTATTTATTTAATCATTTCGTAATTTTATTTTCGTTTCTTACAAACTCTTCTGGAATTTATTGGAATCTTGTGTTTTATCTCATATTATATAGAGGGCAGTATACATTTAATTCATTTCGAATTTCGATACATTCTTGTATGCCCTGTGTAAATAACAATAAAAATTACATATATTTTTTTCTTATTAATTATTATGCAATATTTAACGTTTTATTAATAATAATAAATAAATGCCTTATTTTAACAAAACAAAACAATATGATTTATTAATAGTGTCCGACCGAAACTCAATTTTGACCCGAAACCGAAACCGTAAAAGAATATTCGACTCCTCTTCTAGTTTCCGCCTAAAACGTAACCGAAACCAAAACTGACGTAGTCAAGTTAAGAATTAGGCAATTTTTTTTTTTACCTTTTAAGGTAGAAAACGATAATTAAATTAAATAAAAGACTTCAATTTTTTAGAAAATCACAATTATTTTTGTAAAGATAAATACAATCAAATCAGTAGTCTTTTCAAGAAGTATTTGTTAATAACAGGTTCTTTTATTATGTTATTATATTTATTATAATAACATTACTTTTTTAAATTGTATAATGATTGTCCTTCATTTCATTTTAAAAAATGCCTTGTCGATTTTATACCTATTATCGCCTTATTATTTAACTTTTATATATTTTCAAAACCTATAATAATACCATATCAAAGATGTATACAGTTAAAACAAACCAAACAACAGTAATAAATAAAAAATTGCATTGACAAACGCGAAATATTGAAAAAATACTCATTTTTGTGCTCAAAATTTTGATTTTGAGAAATACTGTACTTTGATAGATCTCGATGCGCTGATTTTAAATTTTCAAGCGGAATAGAATTATCTCTTTCCATTCTTGAGATATTTGCTGTAAAATTTGCACCTCAAAAAAGTGAATTTTCTTGCTATATCTCTAAAATGGATAGAGATATAATCTCAACGATTATACCAATCGATTCTACAGAAAAAGTTACATAAAGAAATGTCTTCTTCGCATATACATTCTTTGGAACGATTAGGTGAAAAATAAGAAAATCGAAAAAACCTAAATTTCAAATTTTTTCCGAGGAACTTTTTTTCTCCAAAACTTTTCATTTTCTATACTTAAGTTAACATCGATACGCTGATTTCAAATTTTCAAACCGAATTGAATTATCTCTTACCGTTCTCGAGATATTCGTGTTCAAAGTTGTGTTTTGGCAATACCTAAAAAAATAGGTTTTTTAGGTATATCTCTTTAAGGATTAGGTTTTCGACTTCGACGACCTCAACAATCGATTCTACGGGCAAAATTACATAAGTATACCAATTTTTAGTTTTTTATTCCAAAGGAAACAATTTATATAAAGGAAAAACGAAAATGGCCAAAATCGAAATAAATGCCTGATGAACCCCTGACGATTTTTTTCAATTTTTGGCCATTTTCAGTTTTTTCCTCCTAGAAATTCGATTTGTTGAGATAAAATTCTGAAAATTGGTACACTAATGTAATTTTGCCCGTAGAATCGAATGGTGAAGACGCCGAATTCGTAAACCTAACCATTTAGGAGGTATACCTAAAAAACCTAATTTTTTAGGTATAAATTTGAACTCAAATATCTCGAGAACGGGAACAGATAATTGAATTCTGTTTGAAAATTTGGAATCAGCGCATCGCTATGTATTTAAGTTCAGAAAATGAAAAATTTTGGAGACAAAAAGTTTCCCTCAGAAAAATAGAAATTTAGGTTTTTTCGTTTTTTCTTATTTTTCACCTAATCGTTCCAAAGAACGTATATGTGGGCAAATCATTTCTTTATATAACATTTTCCGCAGAATCGAATGGTAAAGTATATAGTTGAGATTGTATCTGTACTCATTTTTAAAATATACTCAAAAAATATACATTTTTGAGGAACAACTTTGAAAGCAAATATCTCTGAAATGAAAAGAGATAATTAAATTCTGTTCGTAAATTTGGTATCAGCGTATCTAATTCTATAAAAAAAATGCAAACAAAATTTTGTAAAATTTGAAAATTTTCGTGGTGAACATTCGATATTTTCAAATATTTTAGGGTTTACGCAAAAATACAGCATCAGCGGCTTTGGGAAATATTTCCCTTGTTATTGCTACATACATAAACTATTATATAATCAATTATTAATTTTTTTAAACTCAGTTTTAAAAAGAAGAAAATATATATTTTGTATAATTTATTGTGAAGTAAAACGATACGCCAAGATTTTAAAATATTAGTATCTAAGTTTGAATTTGATATTTTTAATAGCAATATGCCAATTCTATTATAGTTTTGCATTTTTCTGGTGCTTTTTAAAATACAAAACTAAGTTGGGATGTTTGCGATGTCGAAGTCTCAAGTGACAGTTTCATTGTTTATTTATTTTCGTTCGTAAAGGCTTTTAACGTTGAACATGATGCAAAGATGAGAATAATAGAAGGGTTTATTTTATATTAACTATTTTCTTAAATTATTCATCATAACAAAAATCCTGTTATTCACTTTTAGTCCCTTTTAAAACCTAACGACGCTTCTAAGTTAAGGACTTTCTAGAAAATCTGAATATTCTTTTAATTTATTATTTAGCGACATTGGGGATGAAACGGGATAAAATATAAAATTTTACCAAGTTTCCCGTAAATAATTGATTTTGCTCTATGTAACACGTATGTGAGCATGAATAATGCGTATTGGCAACAACAACAAATTCCAATCCGTGTAGATTATAATGTAGATGTGACTCGGTGGGTTCGGGGCTGAATTAGTTGTTGGTGATTGAGTCGTGAAAGGGAGGCACTCCGTCACCGGCTGTCGAAGCTGAATGGCCGGCGAGCGAATGGAAATGTCTTCCCGGCGCGGCCTATTTCCATATCGCAGGACATCTGTCATGTCGCTGTCTGCCTCCGAGGAAACCTAAACTAAACGCTGCCGATTTATTTCAATGCACACCGGATTGATGCTTCAATTTAAATCTGTACAAATCTCTACAAGTGTTGTACGGAAAAAGCCAATACAGATACCTATGCCAATTTTTTTCTTAAATATTTGTTTACACTTTTTCTTGATAATAATTTGCTCACAATATCACACAATAAATATGTATATTTACTATAGACTGGAATATAATACAATACGGTAGGTGACCAAGTTTTAAATTTTATATACGGGTGGAGTCGAAAGTTGGGCACATGGAATTACTCGGAAATTATTGCAGATACAAATATATATTAAATAATGAAGTTGTAGGAGATTAGGGAAGCATTTGATTATAGAAAAGAATATTTTTTAAACCATTGGTTTTCAAGGTACAGCTCAAAGTTATATTTTTTCAAATGTGATTACATTTTTTTTATGCCTATTCGATTGTATAATAAAAAAAAACATTAGTCGTGAATTCATAAGTTTTCAAACCTAACGCTCACCACTAGGTATATAAATCCAGAAAATTGTCCTATGCTTCTTTAGAGTTGTTTAGATCTCTGGCATGGTTTGCATATTGAGTAATAGAAACACTCTTATTTACTTGTGATTAGTTGATGATGAGAACTTAGATCTTGAAACAATTGTCTATTAAAAAAAAAAAATTAAGCGTAGGGATAAGTTTTTTTATTATTTTTTATATTTATCATCTTATAAAAATAATACTGCATTCATTCTTTTTGTATTTACCTTTACTAAATAAAAAGTAAAATAAAAATAATCTTTCAGAAAACAGTAAAGACCAGACCCGGAATTAAGGGTAGGCGGACTAGACAACTAGACTGCAGCCCCCACTAAAAGGTAACCCCCAGTAAGTTAACAATTTCGTTAACAATTTACATTACTGGAAAGTAAGAAAGAGCGAACCTGGAAAACACCAAAATTTATATACTTCTAAGTTTACTAATGTACTACAGAATGACTCAATTTTTAATAGAAGAAAATAATAGTGTATTTCGCCGAGAACTATTTATGTATAATTTAATAATAGAAGAAAAGTGCAGCATTCTTTTTCAAACGTGGAATTTAGCAATATTAAAAAATAGGCTGTGATCTGTTACGATCGAACAACGCTTAAAACAACATGTATAATATTTCTGAGCATCAACAATGATATTTTAAGAATATTATCATATGAAGATATAGAATATTTTACATAAAAGACAGAAAGAAATGTGCTAAAACTAAATTTAATGTTTATGAATACAGAGTTAGTTTTATTCGAGTGGATAATTCGTAATTAAGAAAATCTTTTGGAGTAGAAGTAATTTAATAAAATCCACTAATACACCAAAATTTCGACTGTAAATCAGTAAACAACTGATTAATAAAATCATAAAAATTATTTTAAATTTTTTTCCATGTTGAAAGAGAACCTCCACCAAACTTTTGCCCAGGGACCTCCACCAACATAAATCCGACCCTGGTAGAGATTCTATAATTTTACAAAATATCATACAACAAATGTACAATTTCCAAATAAACAATCTCATACATATAAATTATGTACCCTTCATTTTAATATCATCCAGCTTTTAAAATAATATTTTATAAAAAACTAGTACATAGTATGAAGTTGTCATACTGCTTTAATAAAATATAACATAAGAGAATATTTGTGACAGTTCGCATGCCTGTATCCTACTCTATTCCAAAAGCAACAAAACAAGAGAATAAAATGGCGTCGGCTGGCGAATGGCACAAACCAGAACGTCACTCCGCTGGAGAATTGAGATCGTTGTGCTACATTGTTATATAGATGTCAGGCAACATTTCTCTGTGAACCATTGAAAAAATAAAGCGCACTTCTTTCTATACGGGGATAATTCGCTGCTCCGTTAGACTGTGACTCTCCGCGCCGCTTCCAGCCGAAGGAAAATAAAATCACAAGTAATTAACTTCGCTTAGATTGCTTTGTCACTGCTAAGCGAGAAATTAATTACTTGTTTCAAGTAAGGGGTTAATTTGTGTTTTAATTTCGTTGTTATGGCCTAATAGACTTACAAGATTACATCAAGGAGTATGAACATTGATTTATTATAGTTACTTTGAAGGAAATATAACTTAAAGAAATATATATTTTATTTTGAATTTTTAATAAATAATCAATAATATTTTAAGTTAATTCTGTTCGGTTTAAGACTTTATATATAATATTATAATACTTTAGGATTCAGTAGTGCTACAATATTTATTCTTGCAATGTTATTATTTATTAAATAAATATATAATTTTAATAATAATATATTATATTATATAGTCATAAAAGTAGGTAGTCTCTTTGTCAGCATTAGGCAAATTAACAATTGCAAAGTGAACTGCGTTTTTCTAAAGGTATTACGGGAATTTTAGTGAGTATTCGTTAAATAAATTACATTCATTTATTTGTTATAATTTTTTAAAAAATTTTAATTATTTTATATTAATTTTTATCATTTTTTTAAACCGATATATTTACCGGTTTTTAATTTTTTAAAACCGGTTTTCGAACGAAAATCGTTAATATTATAACATATAGGTACCCTGGTTCTACAACTAAATAATATAGATACATATTCCATACACTGCTTTTCTTTCTTTATTTGTATATTTATATCTTTCGTTTTTAAATATTGGGCGCCCCAATAAGCCGGGCGCTCAAAGCCAGTTCCTAAATGGTTCCCACCTTAAGCCGCCACTGAAATTAGGTTAGGTTAAGTTAGCTTAGGAAAAAAATAATAGTAGAAATATATCAAAATTCAAAGTAAATTTTATCTTATTTGGAATAATAACATAAAGTCAATGTTATAAATATTTATTTGAAATTCACAAATTATTTGCACCAATGAATACTCGTAATTTATTCTCGATAAGGAATAATATTTAAGTTGAAACTTTATAGTTAAAAAATTACAATTCAGAAGTAATACTATTCCCAATAAGATTTGAGTTATTTTTCATAAAAATAAAACATAGGTTTCTGATCTACATCCGATAAGTGAATTATTTAATACAGTACATGTTGCATGGAAGGATAAACTGATCCAAATGAAATGAAAAATAAGTCATCCGGATTCAAAAATGTAAGTTAGATCTGATAGAAGTGGCAAATGAATTGGGCTAATACTAGTCTTTGAAAGCAAAGCAGGATATTTATCTCCTGAAATAGCTAATGACAAAGTACGTCTTTTAAAGTTCTTTTATTTAATTTTATTATTGAAGTGCCTATTTGGAGACATTGATATTTGTATATAGGTACCTGTTCGACGCCTTTTGAGATAGTACAATGTAAGAAATAAAACTGATTCTTCTTCTATATTGTATGTCTATGTACCAAATGTTCATGTTTTTTATTACACACAAACTGTTTAGTACTGCGAGTACATTTTTATTTTTCATCTTATTTTTCATAGAAATTTGCATAAACCAACCTTCAGCAATCTTATCATATAAAATAAATGTATGAAATAAAATCGTATATTTTACAAGGACAATAATGAGTAAAAAAAGGAAGATATGGACTAAGTTTAATGAAAATACTGAGGTGGCAGTTATTGTGTGAGTAGATGTATAATAACCTACTTTCTGATGGATGGTATAATATTTGTTAATTTATATTAAAAAACAAATTTAATTATATGATTGAGATAAAAATGTGAAATGAATAATATTTTACATTAAAATTCAATTTAAATTATGAGTATATTCAACAGTATATTTTAAAATTAAATAAAAATAATACATCATCTGAAAATGAGCGACACATTATAACCGTCGCATTTATATGATGATTAGTTTAATGGAATATTTATTTAATATTTTTAATTTAAATTATTCCATTTGAAACATTTCACAAAAATTACTAATAATTAAAATAAATGGAATGAATATAAAATTCAAAAATTTCAGGTAGGATAATACATTTTTTGACATATCAATACATTAATTAGATGACAATTACGGCAACTTTTGGTGGGAAACTATTTCCATGTAGCGCGCGGTGCGTCACAGTCTAAGCGGCCCGTTGCGGCCCCAGTCCGATCCATCATGGGCTGTCAGGCGCGCGCTACCGGAGCGCGGTGGGACGGTGAGGGGCTCTCGCACCCACACAGCGACACGAAAGTGAAATGCGAACATTCTACGGACGGAATTAAATATGTTGCCAGTTGCCACTTGCTTCAGATGCTAGCTATCAACTGTGTCGTTTTTTTCTCACAAGCAGTGGCTCTTAATCTTTGTTGGTGCTCACAATTCGTAGTACCTTCAAATCTGATTCAGCATCACCAATATCCAAGAATATGAGGAGGCTTTCACGAGAGAAAAAATTGAGAAAGTGTAAACAAGGTTTCATAAAAATCCGATAAAAATACCAAAATTATTTTTTTATTGAAATCGGATTTAATATTTTTTTTTTCATAACTCTAAAAGGATTAGTCGTAGAATGTTGAACTTTCGTTTATGGATTTGCAACATCTAGTTATGCACCTCCATTTTTGGTTCCAAATGACCTTTTCAAAAAGATAATTTACTTTTAGCAAAAACTTAATAACAATAACAATTTAGTTGGCTTTTAATTTTTATAGGAAACATTTGATTTATTGAATAAAACATGTTTTTTAGTTTTAGTGCTGTCATTATTTATTCATTAAACCCAACATTTCAGCAGCTTAAACTGCTGCCTTCTTCAAGGTAATGACAAATACAATAAAACAAGTAAACCAGTAACTAAGAAACGAATTATAACATATTTACATATATAACATATAGCAAATGCTTTACTAATTTTCAAACCATCGTTGTGATTGAGATTAATATTCTTTTTTTTTAAATCTCAATGGCTTCTGTAATTAATCTTGTGTTGAGAGATGTAGATCTTGAAATAATTTTCGTGTCCTGTAATTTTATTTAATGAAAATCCTCCAAGGCATTTTCTGCGACTGACTATTTTTCAGGTTGGTTCAATCTTATCTATCGTTGATTTTCAGTTAATGTTGTAGAAATAGTTGTACCAGTCTGACCGATGTACACTTTTCCACAGATGCAAGGAATCTGGTAAATCTCTAAAGACTGAAGAGGGATGACGTCTTTAACCTTCCTCAATATATGTTTCATTTTTACATATGGAAAAACAATATTTTCATGTTCTCCTTGCCCAGGATTCTACCTTTTCTGTGATGTTTTCAACATACGGAAGCGACACACATCTTGTTTCTATCGTCAGCATTGCCTGTAGGACTTCTTGATTTTGTGCATCGCTTAATTGATGACAATGGGTACCCATTTTTCATATTATTAATTATTTCTTTCTTCTCTTCTTCTAATTCATAAGACATTTAATAGTACCAAATTTATGAGAAGGGTGGTGATTTTTTGCATAGAGTCTATATTAATAGTGATGCTGATATTTATTTTAACAATAATCAAGAAGTTAACCAAAAAATACAATTTTTTTAATCACTACTGCAAAATTGTTAGTGATAAAAACAATGACAAATTTAAATAATATCTTCAATGAAATTTCAAAGAATGATTCAGTAAAATAACCTATCAAGAGAATCAAGAATTAAACGTCAGTCGTCTGATTGAATAATTTGATAGAAACTTATTACACTACTCGTCTAGACAGTAATATATTAAAAATAGCTGTTTAAATTAAAATAAATTATTTAAAAATTATACTATAGAATAAATAATCGCTACTCATAAATATAGTTCAGTTTTAAAATGAATATATGATATATGTGTAACAAACATTTGCATAAACAATAAAGGTAAAACATAAAATAACATATTTTACAAAATTCAATTTAGGTTTTGACTTAAACACACAATATACACGAAATTATGTTATCATAAAGTGTATCTAAAATCTGAAAATAATTTTATGTATCTCGAATGATCTCTCAGGCTACTGTGTCATGCGAACCGATTCAAAATAAAATGTAAAAATTAACTCATTTAAAAAATATTTCAAAAATGCGGCAATATAAAAGCTAATTTATTTTTAGTGTAAATTTTTAATATAACTCAACATTTAGTAATACATTGCTTTATAGCACATTACAAATCCTCATTTTACATTTCATTTTTTTTTAAATTTTCGTACTAGATTTCTAACATTTACAACTTATTTACTTATTAACAATTTAACATTAAAATTATTTAATAAAGAACTGAATGTTTATTCTTTTATTGAAAAGAGGCATCCAGGCAAGATTTGGGTAGTGATGCCGTCTAGACAAGACTTGACTAATTCTAAGTCTAGATAAAAAAAGTCTTGTCTAGATATCAAGAGTCTAGATTGTTTCAAAACACTGTATTAACCTGCGCGTCTAAAGACAAGGACAAATAATTCTTCGGCAACGGTATTTTTATTTTACATTCACTGTTTCAGCTCGGATGGAACAAACTTCGCATGACATAGTAAAATTTGTCTATAATTTTCTTTTAAGTAGAATAAGACAGTCTTGTTTTGTCTTGAAATTTCAAGAAAAGACTTGTCAGTCTTGTCTTAATAATCTAGACAAAACAAGACAAGAGTCTAGAAAGTCTTGATCTAGACGGTAATTCTAGAGTTGGGATTTAATTCATTTCAAATCGAAGCATGATAAACCAGTCCAAAGAGTAAATAAACTGCATCTTCTTTTTCTTAATTTTTTGAAAAGAGTATTTAATTTTCTTAAACAAATATTTTTCCAGAGTTGCAAGAACTTTAATTTCGTTCAACAGATGAATTCATTCCACTTTTTCTTTATTTTTAATGAATTGTTGCTAGTTTTAGATGAAAAATTTAATTTATATTTTAATTATTTCTGTTTTAATTGAGTATTTTTCAATTTTTAATTCAAAAGACGCTGACTTGAGTATAATGTGTTCGGACCTCTAAGGTTATGGCTTTGACTTTCTAATCGTTGGGTGTACCGTAAGTCTGTGGGGTAGTTCAGTATCTAATATGCAGTTTATTGTATTATGTAGGTATCTGTTAATAATGATATAAATGTATCAGCTTACTATTTTTATCTAATTTTTCATTTATGGTGTAAATTTTAGATTCTGTATTTTTAGTACATAGGTAGTTGAACAAACTCAAAAACTTTAAATACAATTTTTTTGGGATTTTTACTCCAATAAATATTTTGGACAGTTACCCACCGCAAGTATATAATAAGGGCCATAAACTTAGATCTTAAATAGATTATAACAGGAATAGATCGATGAAACTGTTTTTTGGACAGTCATGGTACCATCTTTCTTTTCTTAAATTTATCGGGACAACTTTTCCCACTATCATTTTAAACTATCCCTGGGTAATTAGCTAATTTCTGTCTATCAATTCATATTAAAGTGTTAAACGAAATTTGAAAAGTATAATACTCGTATGTACATGTACAGTTTTGAAAAACAGAATTTGGAATACCTATGAGGTAAATAGAAAAATTAACCAAATTTTAAAAATTGGCTTATTCTATTAATATTTTTCAAAACAACTTAAATTTGTTACACCTTATTTCTATGTATGCTTCGCTACTGCATAACGCATATATAGATTTTTGGATCCACACCCGTCCTCGTAGTACTGATTGTAAGGTTTGATAGTGGGAGAGAAAGACAGCAGCCAGGCAGCGTTTAACCTGGACACCACGACACCAAGGCTTGTGTCTCGAGGTACTCAAGTGCTTAATAATCTAATGAAGGCGCGATAAGTATCGGACGGCGATCAGTTAAACTCGCACTTCGGGACACGGACAGCGAGACAGCCTGTCATCCGCCCCGTATCGCGGCCCTATCGCACACCGAGTCAATGAGATGCTGAGACCAGGATATAAACCATATCAAATATATACATTTCTTCTTTTTCTCCGCCATTGTATGCACAAAAATATAGAATAACATTTTTTACGCTTTTTTAAGTAGTCCAAAATAATAAATAAATAAACATTATGGATAAAAAAAAATAGTGACCTACACACGAACCCTTACTAAGCAAATATTTTCAAAAAACTTATAAGCAAAAATTGAAAAACAATACTTTTCTTATTTGTATCTAGAGCATGTAACCGAAAACAATACTGGTTAACAGTTAACCCATATTGAGAACGTTATAAAAATAACGGTTTTAGTTCAAATACCGGTTTTTAATATTTAGAAACCGATTTAAACCGGTTAATATTTTTTAAAGAATTATGGACCATTTTTCAATTCGCAACTTGATGCCAAAAGCTGACAAAGAGACTACCTATTTTAATGACTTCAATAAAATTATCATGACTCATATGTATAATCTTATTCACTTACAATTGTAACAGATATAATATTATTAAAATAAAGTTTAATCTCTCACCATGGTTTCAGTTCATATTTTTTAAGTTATCTTCAATATGGTTTATCGCGACGTTTACACAAAATTCTTGTTTAGTATAGGTGTTGCCAGGTTGGCTGTTTAACTGCTAATTGTTCCTGATAAAGTTTGGAAAAATTTTATGTAATTGAATAACTGGATGAAGAAACAATGGAGCACATTTTTCAAACAGGTCTGACTTTATTGTTAAATAGGGAATTGATTCTTCGAGATGTCGGGTCACTCATTACAACCCTGATTTACCTTATTAGTGTGGAATGGTTTTAACCAGTAACTTTAACTAGGGAGTTATTTCAATAGGTTCAACATTTTTTTTAGAAAGTTACTTCACTATATTATAAAAAATAACCAAAGGAGGAAATAAAAAATTGTCAAAAATCAAAGAAGAAGACAAAGAAAAGAAGGATAGGCATAGCTTACAGAAGAACCTTTATCCAGAAAAGGACGTTTGATTTCAAAACTATTATTAAAGCAGAAATTTCACTTATATACTGAACATTGTTTTTCAGTATCTCTTATTTTTACAAAGGAAATACTTGTACTTTATAGAAAAATAACCATTTATAAAAAATATATGTTTTTAATTAAAGCCAGAAATAAATGAGTTGATCAAAGCGTATTTTGGGCGTCGTGCTTATCTTCCAGGCTTGTTTATGAGTGAAGGTTGTTCATGCTTTAGGACTATTAGGCTTATCATTGAAAGTCAATCTGCGGCTTGTTGAATTTTCCGCTTGTCCGGGTCCTCCGGTGTAGGGCTCGGGACCAACGCTTAAACCGCGCGTTTAACACACAATTTACATCAGCGACGGTAGGGAAATCGGGAAGGGCGAACTGCTGGAGGGATATGAAAGCCCTTCTAAATTATATTTTAAACTCACTTTCAACATTTAAAGCTTAGTTATTACAGGCATACTTACCAGTGATGAAGTGTGATATTTTGATTAAGGGAGGCACAATGAAGTAAAATTAAAAATATATCTTACAGGAATACCGATAGTAGGTATTTACAAGATGTTAATATTATTTTTATCTTTGTCGGCAATAAAATGAAAACATGAAATTAATAAATTTGGAATAAAGTTTTTAAATTGTTTCAATATTAGAAACATAATAAAAATATAAATGAAATAATATTGGAGCACTAGATAATAAAGATGAAATTTAAAAATTGTTTGAAATATCTTGAATAAACCTTTTTAAAGGTTGTCCGTTATTTTTAACTATTTCATTATGTTTTACAATTTACTTTTTTGTGCACTGTGTCACTGAATATCAATCCCTGTTGTACCAAATTATTCAATTATTATATTTTTTATTAAACAATAAACAACGCTAGCAAAATAACTTCGTATATTCTAAAATTTCTTGTTACATTAACACTCCTTTAATCACTAAAATTAAGTATAATTTATGATATATATCATTATTACCTTCCTTGATAATAGTTAAATATAACAAGCGAGAAAGCAAAATAAAAACACCTACAAACTGATAAACGAATAAAACAAATGTAGATGCATTGGTCAAGTATGCTTTTTCATAGTGTATTAAACATGTCGAGAGACATCTGATCTAATAGGGAAACGTACGATAATGTCCAAACTCCGCTTAATTATAAGTTCTGAAACGCAGAAGCTAAGGGTGCATTTCTGTTTTAATATATTATTCAACGCGACGCGAAATCGCGCAAAAGAAATATAGCATAATTTTATAACAATATACCAATGAAACCTTGTAAACAATATTTCATTATTGTATAATTATAATATTTGTGAAGAAAAAAAAAATAAGAATGTAATAAAATAAATTGAATTTTACTTTTGTTCTCAAAACACAAGGAAAGCACTATTTCCCTTGTTTCCATGAACCCTTCGCCACTGATACAGTATAATGATATGCCTGAAAAGGGTTGTTTTAATCGTTGTCGTTAAGTCGTGATTTTGCTAAACTCTATAACATTCTTATATTTTCGCGAATATTTCGTGACATTGATGTACATGAAAATGATAAATGACATGATATATTACATCCATGCCTTACCCTAGAGTGACCATTCGTACTGATTTTGTCAGTACAGTACTGATTTTCAGACCCTTGTACTGATAAACAATTTGAAATACATTTTGTACTGATTTTTTACATACCGTATTGAATGTACTGATTTTTCATATTTTGTAAATATTTAATGATTGGCATTCATACATCTTTATACAATTTAAATATTAACTTAAATTTCTGCCACTGCTACTTTAGTGACTTGAAAACATTTTTGAAAAGAACTGTTAATTGTAGCAATAGCAAAAGCAATAAATTGGATCAATAGTATTGACACAATTTTACCATTATTTGCCCAATAATACTATACAGAACAATGGTCTTGTACTGATTTCATATAAGAAATAAATAGTCACTCTACCTTACCCCGAATTCGAACCTGAAATTTTCACCGTATAAAGTAGTAACACTACCCACTATACTACATCGGTCGACTTCTCTTTCAAATGAAATAAGTTTAAATGAAGTACACGAAGAAATGTGTATAATTTAGCATACTAGAAAGTCGTAATGGTGTCCACATCAGACATCTTTTACTAGTGTTCTAGGAATAGGTGCAAGTGTAGCAGCGAGCACACGAGTTGGATTTGGGAATGTTCGCCAGCAGCTGGTGGTGCACGGCGATCCATCACCGGAGCCGTCAGTAGCCATTAGCGCGCTCGCGTTCCCGTGTTAGCCGCGTCCTGCGTCCTGCCCGGACACATGCCACCGAAACACAATTGTGGAAATACAGCAGCTGGAGCACACGCACAAACACAGTACACTTCTTATGCTCCTCGCAGGCTCATATAGCTTGCTCACATGGTCTAAAATAGTAGCTGGCTTCAAGCTTGAAAACTTTGCTAAGAAAATCAAGCTAGGCCTTAATTTTTTTGAGCCAAATTTACAAAGCATCAAGCCACATTATAAATTTATTTTTTTCACTACTAGCCGAGACAACAACTGTTATTAATGTATATCTGACAAGAGAAATTGTTTTTCATTCATCTAAGTCTAATTATTATTTACCGGTAAAGTAAGGTATCTAAGTCGCGCACCACATAAAATGGTAGCTAGAACTGATTACGGGTTGTGAATTTTTACAAGTCACAATGGATCATAATATGACCCATAGAAGCATGATTATTTTTAAGTTATTTTAGTCGTAAGCATGAGTGAACGTGAATGTTGGCAAATTTACCTTACTCGATATAGTCCTGTAACAAGTCTAAGTCAGCACATTCAACGACAATGAAGTTAAATTTAAAGGTAATACATATTAAGAGTAAGAGTTTTTTTCGCTGAATTACATTAGAATTTGGAACAAGTAATAAAGTTAGGTGTTGTTGTATGTTGTGTTTTGATCTTTCTTCAGTATATTTTCTGTAAATTGCGTGGATAATGCTAATATTTGCTTCTCGTGATACTGTAGGGTATTAAATAGTTATAATTTGTGGTAGTCATAAAATTATTTTTATAATGTCACATCAACTTTAGTACTTATTCAAAATTCTGAATGGCAATTCATTAAATTTATATGTGAATTTATTATAATTTTGTTATAAATTATCTTATGCAATTTATTTTATAATATTGACGTATTACAAAAAACTAAACTGAAAATGGGTAGTAAGGTCCGAAACGTCCTACGAAATAAAATAATTATGAATCGAATATGGGTCAGTAAGGTCTTTTTCCAAATACCTTGTTTATCATTTTTAGTTTAATGATATTTGAGCTGAAATAAAAAATATTACAAAATAATTATTTGTAGATTCAAGCCCAATTCGTTTTAAAAGAGATCTGGAAACTATCACTCCAGCTCCACCACCATTAAAAAGGTATAAAATTTTGCTGTAGTTACCCATCGATATGGATTTGACATTACAGACCACATTGTTTTTTTGGAAAAGGAAAATAATTTTCTATTGTAAGACTATATGCCTGTTAATAAAGGAAATAAAATTACTAAAAAAAGCATATTTTATTTTACAATTGTTTTCTTTTACAGTTATTTACAACTTTAGGCGGACAGAGTTGGTATACGGTGAGTATAGCATTAAAAAAAATTTAATTTGAAATGCGAATTTTTATTTTTTTACTAATCATCAGTTAAACAGATTACGATATAATACTGTGAAGTGAGAGATTTTGTAAAATTTTGTCTTTTTTTAATCTTATGATAATAAAATTTTTATAATTGTTCGGGACAATTTCTCAATGGCTCAAGCCGCTGTAAAAACAGCCTGATTAAATTTAACCAGTGATAGAACTCATCGATTGTAACAATATTGGTAAGTAATTTTTTCTTGAAAACCTTCTAGACATTAAGTTCAAATTTGTCAAGGTTGTCTTACAAATTTAATTTCAAAATTGATTGAGGATAAGCCAGCACAATGTCTGCTAAACAAGGATTATTGTGAAAGTAAATATTTTAGAATAATCCATTGTATTTACTTGACTATCCTAACCCAGCACAATGTCTGCAAGAACAAGAATAATTTTGAAAGTAAATATTTTAGCATAACTTTTCATTGTATTTACTCATCTATCCTGCATAATAACCTGACAAAGCATTTGAAAAGTGAATTGTAATTGAGATTTCATCTCTCCCAATTGGCAGGTATGTATGACAAGCTGAAGATGCCATGTGTCAGCGTGAGTTGGGGTTCGGATGTTCCCTGGGGACACAGTGGACAGGAACACGGAGCTGAACCAGGAACGTGGACATGTCCCGACGGGGCTGGCTACCTAAACACCAGAACACCCACCAGCATTGTCAAGGGACGGGAAGAATGTATAGTGGCAGGAGAAGAATTTCAAGAATGAACGGAGTTTGTGTTTTGGTCAATGGGTAAATTTTTTGCTAATTGTATTGATTTAAAATCTACTAGGGAAAATTATGTGCTTTTATTACACGAATTTATTATTTCTACAATTGGTGTATCTTTTTACTATTTACTTGTAATAGTTATTTATGGTAAAAGTATCTTATACTGCAAGTTACATGAGAAAAATAGCCCACGAGACAATTAACACACGTATGCAAAATACATATTTTTTTTAATTTGACATTTCAAATGATATTTAAAAAAAAGTTGTTTCACGGTCTTTTTATTGTAACTATGTATTTTATCCATATAGCTACGAGATGTGTAAGTGACCTGTAATATTTCTTTAAAACATTTCACTAACAACGGAACTTAATAATTTTTCTTATATTTCTAGGAAAATAATAGCATACTGTTATACAGTAACACAGCAATAAACATAGGTAAATTAAATTGAAAAATGTAGCAAAAATTAAGAATATTGATGACAGATGTCACATAGGCTGAGTTTTTAAATATTTAAGCCTAATTTTTCAAAAACGCGAAAAATATAATAAGCAACACGGAACATACCTACATATATCTTAACATCCTCAAAAGTTACTATGAACTTAGCATAAACCTTGATCTATTAAACATCACATGCTCTACAAATAAAGAGGTACTTACACTCCTTGTAACTTAAATAACTTTATTATATCTGCATCATAATCCTTGTTTAACTATCTAAAAACGTGCGAAAATGCAAGATTAAAATTAAACATAAGCAATAATATAATTAAAATTCAAACTAATGTAATAATATATTATACACCTACGTTGAGAAGACTATTATTATTGACACCTTGGCGCTGTGTCCCGAAGTGCGAAGCCACCGAAGGACATAAGGTGCTGGTCATTAATGGTCTTCTCAACGACAATATATACATTATTTTTTTCACTGCAAGTATTTCAATCCCAATCCTATTAAAAAAAATTATTGACAATAAAAAACATTTTTACATAAACATTAACTTTGCCCATTAAATCACAGTATTTTGGTGAACTGAACCAATCAGATTCAAATCTCATTAACAATTGTTAGTTACTGGCAACTGCCGCGAAATTTAGAAGACTAAACAGGCGTTGCTTTATATACAACGTCCGTCAAAATTATGACAAGTAACTAATTGAAAAAGTATATACATTTCGAGGAATTGTCATACCGAATACCATTCGTAAGTAGAAATTTACTAGTAATTTTTGCCTAACTCACTCATGCTTGGTGCTTTAGAAAATCAGTCGTGACTATAACGACAAAATTTTCATGTAAAATTGTAGTTACTAGTGTTATTACCTATGATTATAATACAGTTTAACAGAGATACAATGAGCAGTTTTACTAATAGAGTGTTCCTACTTTCCATGTCGTGAGAACACCTATACATTAGAATTCAATCTGTCAGTTGACGATGACAGGAAAAAAACTTAACCGGAGGTACGCAAACCCAACAGCAGATAAAACTGCCAAATCTTCCGCTTGTCGAAACTGATAGCTCCGAAGTATAGACACCGTCAGACAGAAGACAGGAGACTGTCATTCGAGACAACGTTCCTGATCGCATCTCGGCCTTAACTGCACATTCATCTACTCATTATAATTTAATTCTCTACATTGGTGACAAACTGTCACAATTAACCAACTGATTAGACTACCTGCTCCATAATCATTTAATACTACATAAATGTTATATTTTTTACAGTCACGCCTAGAAAATGTAGGTTGAAATAGAAGATATTTACATATTTTGTTGTAACATACAAACAGAAACACATCGACGCGTAACCTGTTCTGTATGTAAAAATGAATTTAATATTGACTGTGTCAATATTAGCTCAGCCGAAGCCCGCAGGTTAAATTCAAGAAACTCTGGCTTGAAATGGAATTGCTCTAATTGCCTCAGCTTAGGTAATGACATTGATAGCCTTAAACTCATAATTTTCCAACTTAAAAAAGATATGGAAGAATTAAAAAAATCTAATAAGGAAGCTCAACCCTCTCTGTCAGTTTCTCTATTATCTGAAAATATTATTGAGGAAGTTAGTCAACGTCAAAAACGTACATGCAACCTAATCATATTTGGTTCTCCAGAAAATGACTCTTTGACCTCTGAACAACGTCTCCAGAGTGATACTACTACGTTAAATAATATTTTAACTGACATTAATGTGACATGTCCCATTATTAAAACTTACCGGTTGGGTCGTTATGATAAAACCAAAAGTCTGTCCCGTCCCTTAAAAGTACAGTTTTCTTGCGAACATGATGTAATTAAAGTTATTAAAAAAACTAAAGAACTCAAATCATCTATTAAATGGAAACATCTTTCTATTTCAAGAGATCGAACTAAAATGCAAATTTAATATTTTAAAACAGTTAAATCAGAACTAGACACCCGTACAGCAGCTGGTGAACATAATCTGATAATAAAATATGTCAATAATATCCCAACGATTGTTAGTTCTTTAAACTAGTTACGCCCGACAGCCCGCCAATTACATTAAATATTTATTATCAGAATACCCGTGGTTTGAATACAAAAAGTCATTTGTTTTATGTAAACTGTTGTTCTGTGTCTTATGATATCGTGGTTTTGTCTGAAACCTGGTTAAATGAATCTTTCTCTAACTCTGAAATCTTTCCAAATAATTTCAACATTATTCGAGATGATAGAAACTTTTCAAGTACTGGACGCAGCCGAGGGGGAGGTGTGTTAATAGCTCTACATGAAAATCTAAATTACTCTTTGGTTGACACATCTCATGTCAAAAGATTAATACCACTAATCGATCTAACAGCCTGTAAATGTTACTCTTCAAACTATACCTTCATTTTATGTGCGGTTTATATTCCTCCTGATCTAACTGCAAGTGATTTTGAACTGTTTACAGATTCGCTTGAATTATTATTTTTGAATGAAAAAATATTATTTATAGGTGATTTCAATCTCCCTAATTTTTATAATTCTTCTTCTACATGTACTAAATCTTACTCCTTTCGTAATTTGTGTGATATCTTAAATTTAAATCAATATAATTCAGTACTAAATAATCATCATAATATTCTTGATCTAGCCCTTTCTAACTTTACTGCTCTAAATATCACCAAGTGTGACTTCCCTTTGGTTCCCGAAGATATGTATCATCCTGCTTTATCTATCACAGGAGACATTCATTCTCCTGTTAATCCCGTTAATTTTCCTACCGCAAATAATTTTAGATACAACTTTCAGAAAGCAAATTTCAGTGAATTATATAATTATATATGCAATATTAATTGGTCTGTACTTAATGAATGCGATAATGTTGATGCAGCTGTTCATGAATTTTACTCGATATTGTACAAAGGTTTTGATCAATTTGTTCCAAAATATAAATGTAGAGTATCCCAATTTCCTCCATGGTTTACTTCAAATATAAAATATAATATTAGAACTAAAGAACACTATAGGAAAAAATGGTTAGAAACTGGTAAAATATCTTATCTGAATGAATTTAAAAGATTAAGATCCATAATCAAAGATCAAATTCCCAGTGCTTATAAAGAGTATTTAATAATGGTTGAAAGAAATCTGAAATCTAACCCAAGTGATTTTTGGAAATATGTGCACTTAAAAAAAGGTAGTTCCCGCATTCCTGGAAGTGTTATTAACAATGATATTGAATATAGTGATCCCCAAGACGTAGTCAATGCATTTGCTACCAGCTTCTCAAATTGTTTCAACTCAAGTTCAGCATTTAATTCAAATAATGACATTAATCATAGCAACAATCCATCGTTCACAATTCATAATGTCAGTGAAGAAGATCTTATTAAGTTAATGAAACAATTTCCAAATAAATCGTCTTGTGGTGATGATAAAGTCCCAGCATTCCTTGTTAGGGATTGTAGATATATTTTGGCTATACCTCTTGCTATTATTATTAATTTAGCAATCAACACCTCTACATTCCCAGAGCAGTGGAAGCGTACGCGCATCATTCCTGTTCACAAGAAAGGTGACAAATCTATTGTGTCGAACTATCGTCCAATATCTATTTTAAACAATTTTGCTAAATTATTTGAGAAAGTAATCTATAATTCTATAATATACAACACCAAATCTCTAATCTCTGTCAATCAACATGGTTTTCTGCGTGGTCGATCTACAACAACAAATTTAGCTTGCTTTTCTCAATATATTTCAGAAATTCTTGATAACCAAGGTCAAGTAGATGTGATGTATAGTGACTTTTCCCGTGCTTTTGATTCGATTGATCATGAACTACTTATATCTAAAATTAGTTCGTTTATGAGCTCTGTCTTCATTATTAGAACTTCTATCTTCCTACTTGTCTCATCGTACATGCTATGTTTTTTATAACGGATTTTCATCATTCGAATTTATTGCATCATCTGGAGTTCCTCAGGGTTCCAATTTGGGCCCTCTGTTATTCATCCTTTTCATCAATGAACTGTTACTACTATTTACTTGTCCTGCTCTGGCTTACGCTGACGATATTAAGATCTACTGTAAAATTGCATCCCTTTCTGATCTATACTTACTACAAAATAATATAAATATACTTGTATCCTGGTGTACACAAAATAAACTTAAAATAAATGTTGAAAAATGCTTTATAGTCTCCTACACTCGCAAAATTAACTGTATTATACATTCTTTTACTTTAGGTGATAATATTATATCTAGGAAATATTCAATAAAAGATCTTGGTGTAACTTTCACTAACAATTTCAATTTTAATGAGCATATTCTTAATATATGCTCTTCTGCTAGTAAAACATTGGGTTTTATATTTAGGATCTGTAATAAATTTCAAGATATAGCAGCTATAAAATCACTCTATTTTGCATTTGTCATCTCTAAACTCGAATATGCCGGTCTAATTTGGTTTCCTTTCTACGCAAGTCAGCGTAATCATCTTGATCGTATTCATCGAAAATTTTTAAAGTACATTTCTTTTAAACTTGATAATGTTTACCCTGGTAGAGATGCAGATCAAAATACACTCCTTGAACGTCATGCTTTACCCTCCTTAAGTTCCAGGCGGGAATCAGTTTGTGCAAAATTTTTATGGCAACTAGTTCACAACCAAGTAGATGCACCGTACCTTCTAGAACGGATTCCTTCCCATGTGCCGAGGCCTGCTTCAAGACAGCATAGGACATTTCATCTCTCCATTGCCCGCACAGATGTTCTGATTCGCTCCCCAATCCATATAATGTGCCACTTTGCTGAACAAATTTACGAAGATATTTTTGTTTAATTATTAATAACTTCTCTTCTTTTTTTATGTATTATTATTTATGTTTATTCAATAATTAATTTTGTTGTTAATTGTATTATCTATATTTATTATATACTTGTTCCCTGTAATTGGCTTGCTGTTGGGAAATAAACACTATTATTATTATTATTATTATTATTATCATTATTAAAATGTCTTCCATTCTTTCTTTCTTTCTTTCTCTCATTTGGATTTAAGAGTTTTAAATCAATTAAATTTAGCATAAATTAAAACTCAACCCCTGTATGAAAAATCATCATTTAATTCAATTTTTCATAATTTTTTAGATGATACAAATTGATACACATATGCACAGACATCATTGTAAAAAAATTGTAAGTCCTTCAAATATACAATTATCAAAATTTCAATTTTTTTAGCAAAAAACCTAGGTCTCCCGTCGCTAGATCATAAGAGGTACAAATAAAATAAAAGTAACTGAACAGAATAGACAATTACGAAGACAAATTAAAAACTTTATAATTTTTACTTCCTTGTACAAAGTAAAGGATTTGTACGATATACCTATAATTCTGTATTTGCTATATGACTATGGTATATTGGATTCTGGATTATATAAGTAAATACCCACTACATAAGTTTAGTTCTGCAGAAGTTATATTATAGGTATATGCATATACATATATTCAATGTTTACATGTATATTTTATAGATATTCATCGTCGTCAGTGTATGAAGCATGCAGAGCAACTGAAATTCTTTTTACGTTTTTAATTATTATGTTCGTATATACGATATAATTATTTGTTTTCCACGGCAGTTTAAATGGCAAATGTGTTGTAGAAGGTATGAAATCTTTGAAATAGTAGAAGCCCTAAAATTTATTCACATGTTATTAATTCGTCAGTATCAGGCTGATATTATATAAGGTATACTTATTTGAGGTGCATGTTAGAATAGAATTTTATTACTTTTTTTATAGGACATTTCTCCCAAAAACGTCCGCGAATTTCTGGTTTTATGAAGTTGTACTCGTTTTTGAGTGCATCACAAAGAAGTCTATGTATTTTGAGAGGTAGATCTAAGTATTTATTACTGAATTGTCCTTGTAATTCAACTAGTAGCTAAAATATTAAAATTATATTGTACAACTAGATTTGTTATTTAGACTAAAGAAGAAAATCACAAAATTTATTTCCTAAACGATTTTTGATGATATATTATAATTATTATATTACTCTCACCAACCTAGCTATTCTACCAATAATTTTGCTAATGAAAATTGTCAGTTATTTTTTATACCTAGTATAGATATTAATGAAATCCGAAACAAATAATTAGTATATTATATACCAAGGATGAAAAAACTATCATTATTGATCTAGCGCTAAGTTGTGTCCTGAGATGCGAAACAATCGAGGGACATAAGTTAACATAGGGCTCGATTCCAAACATATCACTTCATCTCATATCGTCTTCGTGATAAATAATATCATATCACTTGTTTTCTTTACAAGTGGTGAAATATTTCACTTATTTTCACTATAGTGATAATTGAGAATCGGGCCCATAATCTTATTTTTTCCATTTCTTAACTGGTTATGAAAAATTTAGCGTTTCAAAACGCCAGTCAGTTTGGAAAAATAGCACTTTATATGTCAGAATTAGAAAAAGTGAATTTTTGTAAAACAATAAAATATTTTGATTTAAAACTTTAATAGGACGCTAAAATCTAATTTGTCCACACGTTTTGTAATGCTTTGAAAAAATGGATGAAATCGGTTTTCAAATTATCAACCATCCACCATATTCTTCTGATTTAACCCCATCAGACTATTATTTGTTTATTAAATACAAACAATACTTGCAAAATCAAAAAATTTCATAAAACGAAATGAGAATTTATGATTGTTGTCATGATTTGAAGAAAAGGATAACAATTTATATAAAATTACATACCATAGCATCATTAGAAAGATCAACTTTGTTAGTAACATTGTAGTCCAATGCGAATGTTGTTCTATTAAATTTATAAATCCTTAAACCTACTTCAAACATAGAGTGATCTACTTTTAAAACTTCTCCATGGTGTACGATTCCTTTCCAGCCATTCTGCAATATTAGAATTAGGATATTTCTGAGCAGAGTAGCTTATTGAATAGGAAATTGTTTATGGATATCAGCCATCTTTTTCTTACAACCTCGACAGTTTTCTTCAGGAGATAAAATTTATAATAATATGCTATTTATATTGTTATAAATAGTTTGTAAATAAAAGTGAAAAATAAAATAAAAAAGCTTAACGGACAACTTAAACCCTTAAGTTAAGAATAGCACATTTTTATAAACATCTCATGAAGAAGACCCATGTGGGGTCGAAACTGTCGAGGTTAAGAAAATAAAGTTGGTTAGTTTTCAGAAACCATCGTCTATATCAGCGGTCGGCAACTAATGGTACGCGATGAGATGACTTTTAACATGGCACACTAAGATTTTAACTCAAATCAGTGTTGCCAGATTTTAGGAATTTCCTTAAAATTTTAAGAATTTACCAAGCCCATTTAAGAAAAAGATTTACAGTTTATATTTTTAAGGATTTTAGAGTTAGGTATCCTGAAATATTTCATTAACTTTAAACATTAGGTAAAGCATTTCTTAGAATTCCATCATTTGTTCTATAGTTATATTGATTGTGTTTGTATCTTGTATAAGATCTTTCTTCTCGAAAACCATATTCTCTATTGCATTTAAGCTCAATCTTTTCTTTTAATCTATTGAGTAAAATTTTTAAAGTTACTGAGCAATGTTATTCCTGTCTGGTTAGCCTGGTTAAAGTCACCCTTTTCTGGTACCAAATGAGATTTAATTTTACGTCCCTAAAGAGTCCAATTTATTTTATTACAATTTTTTTACTTAAACTTTTGCCTTTTCGGTTGCCGACCGCTGCCCTATATTTTTCTGCAATATATTATTATTATTTATCAGTTATAAGAAAAAAACTGTAAATATACATATAGCTTACTGTATAACAAGAACACCAACATAAAACAAATATTTGTACAACAAATGAAAAATGCATTATATTTTAATTTTAATAATGACTTTTTAGAAATTAAAATTTCATTAGTAATGATGATATAATAAATAATCAGATGATTTATAATATATGTATACCAAATGAGCCATCATGATATTTATAAAACAGGAAATAATTATATTCATTACATATTTTATCATGCTACAAATGAAATGATATCTGTGTTGTTTAAAGCGTTAAAGAACAATGATTAAAGTATTTTGACTTCCGTTTTTTCACAAAAATAAAAGTGTCTCGCTAATGCATTTGTTAGCACTGCATCGGTAGTTGGTTGCAATAATCGCGCCAGGTTTAGTGATTGTAAGAGAGGGGAGGAGACGAGATGAGACGAGACAAGATTTTCTTTTTCTCGTCTCGTTTATTTCTCGTCTAGAATATTATTATCTCGTCTTGGTCTTGAATCTCGAAGAGATTTCTCGAGTTTCTAAGATCGAATATGCACGTCATGTGTGTACAGTGCTTCCATATCTCGGAAAATTGCAAATTTTTTAAATTAAATAAGGAATATATTAAACTAATAGTATATTGTGTTATTAGGAGTAAAAGTGATAGTTTGTGTGGCGAGTGTAGAAGGTTGCAACCGGCTTAGAATCTACATTTGTGATACATTTTGCTTATAATTATAATATATAATACATGATATATAGTGATACACATTAATATATCATGCATTAACATTCCTATTTTTAATTACCTCTTTCATCTTGTCATATCCTGTCTCCAATTCGTCTAAGAAAACGTCTTCTTCTCTTTTTTCTCTCCAAACTTTCTTCAGTGGCCTCAGAGATTCTTCTTCCCATCCCACAAAGTCTTCTGTCATCACTTGTAATATTATTGTAATAACATAAAATAACATTGTTTTAAGGACAGAACATTCGTAAAAAAAATAATGTTAATTATGATTATGAGAATTTTGTAAAAATTCGTCTAAAATTAGATAAAAACGTAATTCCTCATCTATTACCTGTAATAGTATATATAGTATAGTAGCAAAATCAAATATTATGATAACTTTAACGCAGATACTAAGACTTTGTCAACAGGATCGTTTGTCAAGTCAATTAATTTTTTTTCTTCTGTTATGGATAATTACCTATCTAGAATCTTTTGCGATGCACTAGTGCTTAATTTACAGTAGAGTACTCACTTCTTTTGTAGCATGCTTAACTTGGTTGTCCCTCTTTTTAGTACTTCCCAACAGTGAGTTCTTTTTATACTTCTGCTGTTTTAAAATCAAGAAGTCGAAAATTAATTTAATTATGAAAATGACTTTCATGCATCTATGACCATGAATATTTGAAACATTATTTACATTTGGATTAACTTGACGGAAAACTGTTTACCATTTTCGCGATATCTCACTTGATCAATCCATCGTTGAATGGAACGATTAGGTTTTATTAGTACATCATCCATTAATGAGCTATCAGTTGATTGTGAGCTGCATATAATTATGATATGTGTGAAGTGATTTCTCTCCACATGAATCTGTAGTGGGAAGTGTGAGAACCGCGAGGTGTGCGGAACCCGGGGATTAACTCGTCCGGCTTATCACTGACAGCCTAAAGCCCCCTACAGCTCAATCACAAAACCTAGTTTTTATTAATTTGCGTAGGGCCAAGGGAAATTGTGATAACGTGAGTTGAAGTGCTCATAGTCAATATTTCTTAATGTGAAACTGGGTTTGGGACAGACATGGATACTACAGTATAAGGCGTAAATTATGGACCAACCAATTTTAAAGAATTATAGTACCTCCTTTCTTTTTTGTAATTGACTACTATCCTAAAATGAGTCTTAGTTACATACTTTAAAATATTACCAGTGAAATCTTTACATCAAAGTACGTATGTTTACAAATTTTCATTTTAAATTTCTCACTAGTACAGCTACAATAAGATTGAATATCAGCTAATAGGAATCTTACATGACCGGTAATAATACGTGTTTTAGGATATACCTGGGATCCTGAGACGCTAGCACTCAGTCCGTTCTGCAGGGCGCCAGGGAGACAGTGGGCCTTCGGGCCTCCTCCTCGCATGGTGGTCTAGGTAGATTGTCTCCCAGGGCATCTCATGCTCTTAAGGTGGTCAAGTTCAGCTAGCTGGGAATTGGAGCACGCTTCTACTAAAACCAGAGCACATTCTGGAGCAGATTTAGCTACTCTGGTTTGTCATCTGGTTTCAATGGGTCAGGAATTAGAACATTCAGAAGTGTTTGCTCTAACTCTAGGTCTACTGAAACCAGAGCACATTATAGAGCAATTTTGGCTGATTTGAATTGAGATCTGTTTTCAATGAATCAGAAATTAGAGCACTCAGACATGTTTGCTGTAATATTAAGTCTGCTGAAACCAGAACATATTCTGAAACAGATTTAGCTACTATTGATTTTAATCTGGTTTCAGTGGATCAAGAATTAGAGCACTCAGAAATGTTTGTTCTAAATCTAGGTCTGCTTAAACCGGAGCACCTTCCGCAGCAAGTTTAACCACTCTGGATTGTGCTCTGGTTTCAGTGCATCAGGAATTAGAGCATTTTAAAGGAATCACTCTAATTCTGGGTCTACTAAGCACAGAGTACATTCTGGAGCAGATTTGACTGTTCTAGATTGCTTTCTGCTTTGCTGAAACCTAAGCAAAATTAATTAAACATTTTTTATTGAAAATAAGGTTTTTAGTTTCCATTTATTTCTTTTTAGTACATATTTTCAGTAGGAATTTTGGTCATTTTTACGCAATTAAAATTTTTGCTTTCAAAGAAATTTTGAAATAGTAATAAAACAATCCTCATGGTTGCGTAAATTTTGGAGAACAAGCTCCACTTTTTGTACTCTTCAAATCTTGTCATTCTCTTACTGTCTATTATATATTACAAAGAATTGTATGTTCATGAGTTCATTTTTTCAACCCCTGATAATTGTTACATGTACTCACTGGTATTTGATTGGTGATTTGTTTTTGGTTCATTATGTAATTCGATCCCAATTCCAAATCTCAGCTTTAATGAATTATAAAGAAGCGTTACTATGTGTCTGATTACATTTCCCCAGCATTTAATTACAGTCTGATTCCCTTTCACTATCACCAATCTCTCACAATCCCATGCCCGGTGTTTACCGTTGTGCGGTCGTGACGAGTAATTAGCGGGCGTCAGGCTCGGCGGATTGAAGACGACGTGGCACTCCAGGCTACAGGCGCATATTTACCCGACAGCTTGTTACCCACCGTGACGTGACCCCGGCTGCCGCGAGATGCCGGGTCAACTGAGTCGACTCAAGCAACGAGAACAAACTGCGAGAAAGAAATTGCTTTCTTAAAGATCTGCGATCCATGTGCCTAAATATTTCAAGGAGGTTTTATGTTGGGTCCAATGTTAACTATTTAGAGCTGAACTTGTTCGATAAAAAATTAGAACAAGTGTGCTCTTCCAATCTAAAGAGGGGTGAATTATCGTCTTTTTTTTTAGGTCATCAAAAACAATAAAATATATATTCTTCGTTCAGAATCGGATCAAAAGTTTCCTTGGATCCAACTGCTTTAAGGATTAAGGAGTTTTAATTCTATTAATATACAAATTGATATTATTAATAATTTATTTACTTATAAATAAATATCAGCACTAAATTGTATCAGGGCCAGTAATAGGGCACCGTTTTTGAATTTTTTTTAGATCTTAATTCGTATTTCTAACAAAATGTATGCTTCGAATATTAAATATTTATTTAACTAAATTGTAAAGACATTTAAAATTGGATGTCAGTAGGGTCGCTATTATATAACAATTATTAATTTTATAAACTCATTTGTAGAAAGACGAAATTATATCTTTTATATCTGTGAGGTATTTTTTTTTTCTCAAAAATTTTTCATTTACTAGACTTAAATAAATATGGATGCGCTGATTTTAAACCTGCAATCCATTACACCTTTTCAGCTTTATTCTGTCGCTTTATTATCTAACTTTTATTTATTTTCAAAACCTATAACCCCATATCAAAGTTGTGTAGAGTTAAAACAAACCAAACAACAGTATTAAACCAAAAATTGTATTGAAAAACGCGAAATATCCCAAAAATACTCATTTTTGTGCCCAAAATTTTGATTTTGGGAATTAGTGTACTTTGATAGATCTCAACGCGCTAATTTCAAATTTTGAAACGGAATTTAATTATCTCTTTCCATTCCTGAGATATTTTCTGGCAAAATTGCATCTAAAAAAAGTATGTTTTTTGGCTATATCTATAAAATGGGTAGAGATACAATCTCAGCGACATTACAATTCGATTCTACGGGAAAAGTTACATAAAGAAATGTTTTCTCCGCATATACGTTCTTTGGAACGATTAGGTGAAAAATGAGAAAATATGAAAAACCTAAATTTCAAAATTTCTCGGAGGAACTTTTTTTCTTCAAAGCTTTTCATTTTCTAGACTTAAATAAAGATCAATGTGCTGTTTTTAAATTTTCAAACCGAATTGAATTATCTCTTACCGTTCTCGAGATATTCGTATTCAAAGTTGAGATTTGGCCATACCTAAAAAAATAGGTTTTTTAGGTTTACCTCTTTAAGGGTTAGGTTTATGTCTTCGGCGACCTCACCAATCGATTCTACGGGCAAAATTACATAAGTATACCAATTTTCAGATTTTTATTCCAAAGGGTACAATTTGTTGAAAGGAAAAACGAAAATGACCAAAATCGAAAAAAATGCCTGATGAACCCCTTACGATTTTTTTCAATTTTCGCCTATTTTCATTTTTTCGCTCTAAAAATTGTATCCGTTGGAATAAAAATCTGAAAATTGGTACACTTATGTAATTTTGCCCGTAGAATCGAATGGTGAAGATGCCGAACCCGTAAACCTAACCATTTAGGAGGTATACCTAAAAAACCTGAATTTTTAGGTTTAACTTTGAACTCAAATATCTGGAGAACGGATAGAGATAATTGAATTCGGTTTGAAAATTTGGAATCAGCGCATCGATATCTACTTAAGTTTAAAAACTGAAAAATTTTGGAGACAAAAAGTTTCTACGCGAAAAATTTAAATTTAGGTTTTTTCGTTTTTCTAATTTTTCACCCAATCGTTCCAAAGAACGTATATGTGGACAAAACATTTCTTTACATAATTTTTCCCGTAGAATCGAACGGTAAAGTAGTTGAGATTGTACCTCTACTTATTTTTGAAATATACTCAAAAAATATACTTTTTTGAGGTACAACTTTGAGAGCAAATATCTCCGAAACGAAAAGAGATAATTAAATTCTGTTTGTAATTTTAGTATCAGCGTAGAAAATTCTTTTAAAAAAATACCAAACAAAATTTTGTGAAATTTGAAAATTTTCGAGCTAAAAATTCGGTATTTTAAAATATTTTCAGGTTTACGCAAAAATACAGCATCATCGGCTTTGGGAATTACTTCCTCTCTTGTTACTACATACGTAAACTATTTTTCCAAGTAATATTCATGACGGAAATATCGGATTCATGTTAAGTTTGTGTATTTTTGCTTCCACAACATCATTTCAGCAAATATTTTTATCTTAGTACTAGACATTTATAAAAGCAGTTCAAACAGACGTACTGTGTTGTGTTAATAATGATTAATATGTGAAGAATTGACTCGCGGACAACTTCAAAGATAAAACTAATAGAAATCAACAGATTATTAATTAAAATGATAAAGCTAATAACTGCGTTGTAATGCGTCAAAGTGCAACTCATCCCGAAATCAGTGCTGTTGTATGACAAATAGGATTTGAAGCCCAATGAAGACAACACTGTCAGAGACCTCTTTCGTAAATCATTTATCATGGCTCGCGTATGACAAATGATTATCGTCTCGCACAGCCAACATGATGACATGTTAATATCTACCAGGTATTCGCCTAAACACTTACGGAATTTCCTCTTCAAAATAGCTTTAGTAAGATATCATAATCACTATTACAATTACTATAAATATGATCCTTCTACATAATAGATGTAACAAGATTTTGTAATAAACCTTCAGATTTATCAAAATCAGGACATGTAAACGGTTAAAAAACCGGTTAATAAAAACCGGTAACCGGTATTTTGAAAGAAAATTGCCAACTTTAAACCGATATTTTTAAGGTCATAAATATCAGTAACATTAACCAAAAATATTTTTTTATATCTGTTATTTATTTATATTCGAAAATGAATCATGACAGTTTCTACAATTTACTTTTTATTGGAATATTTATTTAGGCAAGTTTACAATTAAACAAATGACCTGCATTTTTCTGAAGGTATTATGAGAAATTTTGTGAATATTCGTGTTTGACCTAGTAGTGCAGCAAGAAATATGATCTCTCTTCATTGTTCTATAATATACTATATGAGTTTTTATTAATTAAACTTTATTCTATTATTTATTATTTGTTAATTTTTTATTAACGGATATATTAAACGGTTTAAACCGATTTCCAATTATTAAAAACCGGTTTTCAAAGTAAACTATATACATAGTTAGTACTATTTTTACACTCAACATTCATTGTTCTGAGCAACAACAACAACAACAAAGAACAATTCAACAATTGTATTCTAATTATCTTCTAAACCGTTGCTGAGTGTACCCTTTTATTTTTCAAAAATATCGGCAGTAATATATTTATATTTAAATACCTATATTATTAATAACATTATCTAATACCAAACCATTAAAAACACATTTTAATTTTAATACAATATTATACATTGAATAACTCTTAGCTATTTCGTAACCTCCCTACCTTTATTCATTTATTTAAATGATAATTGATAAGATAACTCAGATATCTTCAGTATCTTTATAGCAGTCGTCTGGTGAGTACCTACCATTTATATTTTTTCTTTTTAACTTTAATTCAATAACTAGTTGTGATCTACTACTACATATTATTAAAACTAGTGTACAATGTACAGATATTATAACAGTATACATATTTGTTCATAATTATTAAAAATTATTTTATTATAAATAAACTAATTTATATTTTTTATTGTTTCAGATAAGTCCAACTACTTTCTAGATATAAGATAATAGATATAAGGGGGGAAGCAGGTACTTCTTCAGTTTTTTTTCTTCACACTGAAATATGTAAGTCCAATATTAAGATTTAAGAGTAATGTCCTCCCTGAATATTTCACGACTTCAATTGCTTTTAATTCTCTATTTAAATAAATTAAATGCTCTTAAGTACGTTTTTAATTTTTATATTATAAATGCGATTTATGATTTTTTTACATTGCTTAAACTTAACTTTAACATATTTTCTCTCAAACAAATGAATAAAACTTGACACATTAGGTATGAGATAAGATCTAGATATAAGGTGTGATGGTTAGATGTACGGTATGAGTTAAATATAAGGTGTGATGGTTAGGTATGATGAATGTAAGGTGTGATGTTTAAAAATAAGGTATGGTGATTAAATTAAATGTGTGATGGTTAGATATAAGGTATGATGATTAAATATAAGGTGTGATGGCTAGGTTAAAAGTGTGATTGTTAGATATATGGTATGATGATTAAATATAAGGTGTGATGATTAAATATGAGGTGTGATGATTAAATATAAGGTATGATGATTAAATATAAGGTATGATGATTAAATATAAGGTGTGATAGTTAAATATAAGGTATGATGATTAAATATAAGGTATGATGATAAATATAAGGTGTGATGGTTAAATATAAGGCGTGATGATTAAATATAAGGTGTGATGGTTAAATATAAGGTATGATGATTAAATATAAGGTATGATGATTAAATATAAGGTATGATGATTAAATATAAGGTGTGATGATTAAATATAAGGTGTGATGGCTAGGTTAAAAGTGTGATTGTTAGATATATGGTATGATGATTAAATATAAGGTGTGATGATTAAATATGAGGTGTGATGATTAAATGTAAGGTATGATGATTAAATATAAGGTATGATGATTAAATATAAGGTGTGATGGTTAAATATAAGGTGTGATGATTAAATATAAGGTATGATGATTAAATATAAGGTGTGATGGTTAAATATAAGGTGTGATGATTAAATATAAGGTGTGATGATTAAATATAAGGTATGATGATTAAATGTAAGGTGTGATGGTTAAATGTAAGGTGTGATGATTAAATATGAGGTGTGATGATTAAATATAAGGTGTGAGATTAAATATAAGGTGTGATGGCTAGGTTAAAAGTGTGATTGTTAGATATATGGTATGATGATTAAATATAAAGTGTGATGATTAAATATAAGGTGTGATGATTAAATATGAGGTGTGATGATTAAATATAAGGTATGATGATTAAATATAAGGTGTGATGGTTAAATATAAAGTGCGATGATTAAAGATAAGGTGTGATTATTAAATATAAGGTGTGATGGCTAGGTTAAAAGTGTGATTGTTAGATATATAGTATGATGATTAAGGTTATGGTGTGATGATTAAATATGACTTAGAATGAGCTGTTTGGTACAAGTTAGTTTAGGTTATAATGTGTCACGTTTTATTCAGTTTTTTGGTTTTAATTTATTTTTGAGTGTATTATTTAATTCACTACAGATATATTTTCCCAAACATACATATCTTCAACATGGTTAACATAAAGTGTTTCACATAAAATAGATGCATATTATTTAAATGTTTACAAACTCTTGATAGTACATAATTTTTAAATATCCCATTATTTGTGCAAATATTACTTGAGTTACATTTTTAATTTCCTCAAATACATAATCAATTTTTCCTTACAAAAATATTAACCCTGTAGTAATATTTTATAAGTCGAGGCACTCCTTTCTCTGCTTACAGCATTCTGATCGTTGGTATGGGTTGCACGGAAGGGTTGTGATACCGCCCTCGTATTAGCGTGTCTATAAGTTAGAGTTACGGATGTGCTTGGTGCATCTTGCTGCCCTTTTACCATTTTGGGCGTTAGTACTGGAGGGCCGGAAGGGTGTCTGACCGCTAGCGTGTTGAAATGTCTAATTGTGGAGTGAGCTTGTACATAGACTATATTTTCATCAACAACATTTTTTCGTTTATATTTTCTACTTCTTTCTTGGCTTTCATGCCAATTCCCCTGACCCTTTTCGCTGGGAAGTACACTGTATTAGTTTAAGTTGCGCCAAAATAGTTTTAAGTTCGGTTAGATTTAAGTCGCGATAGTTTTAGCTTTAAGTCTTCCTCCTTTCCTTAAACCCAAAATTACCCCTCCCCCCTTGCCGTCGTGGAGAGACCTTGTCGTGGTGGCAAGGCTTAACCATCCTCTAAACATCAAGTGAAAATTCATAGAGGATGGAACCAACATCTCCACTTTAATATAATAATCATTTCATTTCAGATGAAGCAATTTTTATTTCTATTTTTCTTTAGATATTTATAGGGAAAAATAGATTATTAGCAGCAGGACTGCAGGGCCTATTTCAAATGGTATATTTGCTTAGGATACAGCAATCTTTAGTGGTGAGTGCAAAATATTTTCTACAAAGAATAGTAAAGTTAATATTACAAAAATTAAACTTCAATTTATTAACTTTTAGTAATAATAATAAAACAAATTATTTATAGATACGTTGTCTAGTCAAGAAAAATATAAAATATTATATATACTCCACTTTAAAATAATATAATATAATTTGTAATTGTAATAATTCTAATATGCATTTTAAATATTTATATATTAACATAATTATTTAAAAATTACATTTAAAATATTATATAATCTGACAGTTTCAGATTTGTACTAATGCCAGGAATCAGGAATGAAGGAAGAAGAAATACTCCAACCATGAAAGAATTATGGTTAAAAACATCGCAAGGAAACTAGATGGATCAGAACTTCAAAAATGGTAAGTGCTTTTTCATAACAATTTTTAATTTCATTTTTTTCACTATTATAATACCACTTACTTGGTAACCAGGGTAACTATAGAAGAAATAATTATAGTCGGTACACTTTTTTCTTTTGTGAAACTAATAAACTACTCTTAGATTTGCGGTTTTATATAACGTATTATAATTTCAAGTAAAACCGTTGAATAATTTCCCGAATAGACATTATTTATAATTATGTCAACTAAACAATAATTATTATGATAAAATATACAATTATCAATATACTGTCTAAAAGTATACTGTACAAAGAATAATATATAGTTCAAAAGCAATATTAAGTTCAATAAGCATGTAAGAAAAAAACATTTTGAATATTTATTTATGTAACTAAAAATTACACGTGTTAAAGAGGAATGTATGAATTTTAATAATCGAACGCCTATTGTAAGAGTTATTGATATTTACTTCTAACTACATATAATTATTTCTCCGATAGATACATATAGATACAAACATACATGATCCCTTTTGGAAAAAAAAACAAATATTTCATTTTAATTAGATTGACTGTCCTAAATTTTTATTTTTAATTTATTTAATTAATGAAAATCAATTGTACATTTCGATTGCCATGGAGAAAGTTACATATCGCAAGTCGAGACACCTAGTAGCCGGTTTATTTTTGGCTGTAGAACTGATTTCGCTTAGACTATGCTGGTATGTTGGTGTGAGAATGAGTGAAGGATTAGTGCGGTGTGTGGCCGGAGATGTGTCGACCCCCCTGGGGGGCGCAGCGGGGCCCTACGCGGGGGGCAGCGCGCTAATTGTGCCTCGGTCACTCCACTTCATAATGCAGGAATGCTGCACATTCTACGTACAGAACCACTGTTCCAAAACAGTGTTGTCATGGGTTAAATACATGGGAAATAAAACTGTCTGAGTAAAAGTTAATGAATAATTGAAAAAAAATTGAAGAAGATAATACTAGGAAGTTATTTGTAAAAATTAGAAACTGTAAATTTTATATTTTCTTCTATATTTATCAATTTATTTATTTAGCGTATGGCATTTGTTTGAGATCTTTATGCAGGGTGGATTTTTTATAAAACCTTTTCAAGAGTTACTCGTGTTATACCTGTATGTTAATTTCAGCGTCCGCGAATATAATATGCTTTATTACAAGTTAATTAAATTTCCTAGTAAAACTGAACAGTTTAAATTAAATGTTTTGTCACTTCGAGACTTCGACATCGTAAACGTCCAAACATAGTTTTGTATTTTAAAAAGTACCAAAAGCGTTTTTCTTTTATACCAAAACGAAGTAATGGGGTAAAGGTATTAAAATGCAAAACAATGTTAGCATTAGAATAATGCTATAAAATATATCATATTTAAATAAATGGGAATGGATTAAATATGACAACTCGAAAATATTTGAAAATATTGAATATTCAGCACGAAATTTTGTCAAATTTTACAAAATTTAGTTTATAATTTTTTAAAAAGAATTAGATACGCTTTACAATTTATTTAAATAAATGTTTATTATTCGAAGCATACATTTTTTCCTTTTAATAAAACATTTCAAAATATGAAATACAATCTAAAAAAATATCTAAAAAGAGGTGATATTTTATGAGTTGCGAAATGGCACTCTGCCTATTTAATTTGTATTTGAGAAAAGTTACTATGCACGTACGAATTTTAGGTAACAACTAAAAAAATTATGTATTAAATGTATTGTGTTAGTAAATATAATTGCTGAAACAGTATTGTTAAAAAATAAAAAAAATATTAATGTAGACTCATAGAAAATAATAAAAATATTTTACTGTGAACAATTCAATTTACGAAAAAAATCATAATTTAGTTGTATTTTTCTAGCAACTACAGTTTTAGAGAATACCCCCGATTCACTAATTATAGTAAAAATTCGAGTATTGCAAAATTACTAACCATTTCATCACTATTCAAAATATACTCGTAATTTTGATTTATTTTTCAGAATGCAACAACGTTTCCCCAAAGACTGCTATTCCATTCCAGCTTCTCTCCACTAATAAATTCCCCCATTCTGATATTAATTTCCGATAAGAATGGCTGCGACGTTGGCTATGAACCCTCACCTAGCCTAGCTGTTATCACCCTGTCGCTGCAGCAGAGAGCAGGAGCTGTCCGGAGTGACGTATCGGCTCATTACGTCATCACCTCCACCGCCTGCTAGATGGGTACAAGCTTATCTAATTACTAGCTCCTGTTGCCCTGCATTCCTAATTGCCGCGATTGTCAACTCATTATGTACTGATTTCTATTCGACCGGGTGCTTCCATATTTCGGGAAAAATAGTATACAGGTTGATTCAAAACGAGTGTGCCAAAATAAAAAGACATGTATTAAGTGACTCATTTTAAGTTAAAAATGTTACATGAAGATATGTCTGAAACTTTTCGTTACAGAGTTACAGCCTTTTGAAAGTGCACCTCATCAGACACATTTTTATTAATAACTTTGGTACTAGTTGTATTTAACTTTTGAACCTTGCTATGAGAATACTACCTATTTAGATGCATATTTATACATTCATTTATTTCTGTATCTCAACCAAAATATGAAATACAATATTACACAAAACGGTACTCTTGATAAAACTTGAGAAACCCAGTAGTTTTTGAGATATTTTAATTACTTTTTAGTAAAATAGTATTATTTTATAAAAATTGTTCGAAATGATCACCTGGAGCACAAATATATGCGGCACACCAGCGAATTAATGAATCATATACTCAATGAAATAAAATCTCATATCTGCATATTCACTAGCACTTAGTTTTTCCTTTTTTTACAATAGTGTAAATTAAGTTATTTGATAATAGCAATAGCAATTTTGTTTGATTTTTTTCTTATTTCTTTTTTTATATAATATTCGTATTTGATTTTAAAACGAAACGAACGAAACATAGTCGCTTTTAATTGGTCCATAATATTATTTTTATTAGTTTTTTTTTTATTATTTTTTTATTAGCCGATATATTAACCAGTTTGAAACGGTTTTCACTTTTTAAAAACCAGTTTTCAAACTAAAACCATTGTTTTTATAACGTTCTCAATATGCGTTAACCGTTAACCAGTAATTTTTTCGGTTACATACTCTGATTGTATGTAATAGTTTGTAGACAAAATGATAAAATATTACTAGTACTAAAGTTATTAATAAAAATGTGTCTGAAGAGGTGCGCTTTCAAAAGGCTGTAACTCTGTAACAAAAAGTTTCCGGATATAGCTTCATATAACATTTTTTACTTAAAATGACTCCCCTAATATGTTTTTGTTTTGACATACCCGTGCTGAATCACCCTGTATATTAATGGCATACTGATCACAGAACAAAAAGATTTTTTTAATACATTACATTTAACGTGAATATTTCTTATACCTCTGGTTGCTGGCTATTTTTAATAATTTTATTTAAATCTGCTACTAGACAAGTAATTATTTGCATAGCGCCTGATACATGTCTGATGTTGTTTAATTAAGAGTCTAATCTGGATATAGCTACATACATACTTTCGTCGACATTATTGTTAACGTTCTTTCATTGCTGGTTTGTTATTTTGATTGTGTAGTGCAGTGCAGTTTGTGCAAAAATGAATGCGTACAGTGACAGTGAGTTGTGATACTTGTAGTGCATCATTTATTAAACGTGCTGCATATTGTGCAACAAGAAATAGGAATAATTTTGAAAAATACTTGCAGTCGATAATTAGATTGAGGATATCAAATGTATGCAGTCGTTCATACGTAAGTATTTGTTGTTATTTTTACATATCCTAAATTTAATACAACGATATTTTATTTAATATTATTGTGTCTCTAAATTAAATGGGTATTATGTAATGCAATTTTGATTATTAATGTTTATTATAATACTTTCAATAAAATCTTCACTTTAAGTAAACCACCCTTTTTTTGCAAATTAAAAAAAAATTGTTATACGATCGAAACGAACAATACCAATAACAACAACAAAGAGTATATAGATAATTTGACTATTAAACACCTATTTTATTTCATTTTATTGAGTACGTAATGTATATAGGTATATAACATCTTATCATTAATATAACAAAAATATTGTACACTATGATTTAAAAAATGTACCTAAGTCTGTAACTGTAATACATGCATATTAAGTAGCCAGGTTTTATAAAATGCAGATTAATATACATATAGAAGTAATCGAAGACTAATTTTAAATGAGCTATACTCTTTGACGTCGTGCAGTCGAAAGCTCAAGAAAATTAACAAAGTTTATTGAATGTTGAGATTTGATTAAGATGTACAAGTTGGTACAATTTAACAATTTCTGCTTCATCATCTTCAATGTCAGGTCGAAATTTACATTTTTATAGAATATTTAGATGATTTTGAATATGCTTAAATAATGTTCTATTGATTTTCTTGTGCGGTTAACTAGAAAAAATTCTATACATATTTTAACCTTCCAAACTTTAAGTAGATATCACTGTTTACTTAGGTAACGGATTTTCATTATAAAAATAAAAAAAAATATACTGATTACTCGTAAATAAAATCCTAAATTTTATAGTTTCAATGATTTTTTCATGAAAATAAAAATATATATTCTGTAATATTTCTAACCAATTTTATAATTTAGACACATTTAAATATTCCTAAGTGTAAATTAATTATTCCTTTTTATATTATAGTTTGGCAACAGCAGAAGTTAAATAACTACACAGTTTCTTTATATGTTTCATACAATATTTTTTCTATTTCCATTTGAATAAATACTAAAATATATTTGAAATTATTAATTTTTGTCTTTTTCATCACATTTGCAAAATAAACAAAACAGACAATACCAAAGACTGTTTAACTTTCTGAGTTATTAAGTTAGTACAACAAAACTGTTGGTTATAGACAGATAAACGATATAAAATAAAATTGTAATTTAAGTTTTTTGAATTGTAAATTCTTTGCGAATCTAATAAATGCAATAACTATATTATTAGTATTTACAAATATAATAACAATTAAATATTCTATTTTTGTTACTATTTATGTTTCTATATATGCCTATTATATTATATATTCACTAGTGTACTAGTGAAATGCTGGTATCAATAATATAATTGAAATTATTGAAATAAAGAGTCTCTTATTTAATGAAGAATTATATACAGTCTCAGGATGTCTGTTAGTACTCGTTTGTATTTTATTATCTAAAGATAGCCGAAGAGAATACACAATGTGGGTAATAAAAAATACATTAGTCCTTAGAAAAACATTATATTTTTTTCGAAATCGTTAAATTATTAATTAAAAACATAAATAAATAACACTATTTGTTTGTAAAACCTCAGCTAGCTATAGATAGGGAAGGCTGTGATATCAAACGTACTGTCAAAGTGTCGAATATTTCTTTATAATTTTTATTTATGTTTACACCAGCTTAGACGTCGTCTACATGAAATCAGATAGATTATTATCAGAGGTAAATAATTAATAAATTCACCAATATAAGTCCGTAGAGTCAAATTTTGACATAGGAGTCTATAAAGTTTTACTTTAGCACTTTAGCTATAACTTTGGTTAAATTTGTGGAGTAATAATGTGTACTTTAGTATCGATTTCGAAAAAAAAACATTTTTAATATATTTACGCATTCATTTCCACGTATTGTCCAAAAATATCTCAACATAAGAGTCTATAAAGTTTTACTTTAGATACTATTTTAGCTATATTCGCGGAGTGTTAATGTATACTTTTGTATCAATTTCGACAAAAATAATTTTAAATATATTTGCTCATTCATTTCCACGTATTGTCCGCAAATATCTCAATTTCCATTCCCATTGATTCCACTGAGGTAGGCAGACACCTTCGCCGTGTATTCCCAGCTCGCCCATCACGTCACGTCACGTCACGTCAGACTGTCACTGCTCCAGACGACGTGAAAAGGAAGCTTGTATCTCCTCATAATTGCACAGTGGGTGAGTGTCAGTAAACACTGGATCAGGATGGCTGTGTTTACCAAACGCGAACTATTGTGCGTACTTCACGAATGTCAACTTCACCCGGACAGGAAACAAGTGACTATTTTACACTACTTATAATTTATTCAAATGGGAAATTTCACTTTTGGTATTTGGTAGTTTGTGACTTTCAATATATTTGTTGACTTGTATATTTTCTTAAAAATACTCTCCTGTTTATACTTGGAATGACATGTTTGTCATTTAATATAATCCTAAAAAATTATGCATTACATGCTTTATGTTATTCTTATTTAACCCTACTAAACTTCGACGAAGCAAATTAGATATAAAATAAGGTTCTTTTTGGATTGCAGTCACTTAATAATATCCACAAATACACCAACGTTTTGACTGTAAATCAGTCTTCATCACGGTATTAAATGGTATTAAAATATTATTAAGTAAATCATGTAAATTATTTTACATTACATGTTAAGGTTAATACACAAATTGATAAAGTATGACTAAAAGATAATTTAATTAGATAAGATTAATTTTTGATCTGTCGAAGGAATTTAAGTAAGTGATGTTAAATTCTTATCAAAATAAATTTGCTTATCGTCGAGGAAATTTTATGTAGATCAAAATTGCCTGTTACACCACATTGTTTGGACAAATATCTCAGATTTTACGGCCGTGTTTTTGAAAAATTAAAATAAAATATGCTTTGGTGTCAGCAGACGAAGATGAGTATGAGGAACAAGCTCGAACGTCTCCGCGATAAGAAGCCATACGTTAAAAAAATGATTTTTGAATAAAAATACATAGGTGAGAAGAGGTAATATAATTTTGTATATTGATTTTTTACTGGTTTTTTTTTGTCATGCCGTACTTAAAACATATATTTCTAGACTTCCACAACTAGTCCAAAGGCATAAGCTTGCTAAAATTTAAAAATACTTTACATTCGATTTTACCACGAAACGACATAAATTTACAATTGATAACTGGAATTCTGACACTTCAAATTTGAATTGAATTAAAGTCAAACAAATACCAAACATCCAAGTTGATTTTGCTAAAGAAATATCCAAATAAAAACAAACCAATATGACATTATTAATACATCATCGAACATCCACAATCCTTTAAAATAAACAAACATATCAATATCGGAAGTGAAATGAAGAGCTGGCTACTGGAGGGACGGGGTAGAGTGTTGTGTACACAGAGGGGCCGGCTTTGTGCGGCTCGCTGCTCGGGATATTCAAATCAGCTGCGGTCTGCGGTGGCTTGACGGACGCTGGTTTTGTTCTCGTGTCTGATCTCCCACACGGCTGGTGGCTTGTGGATCCCTTCTCGCACGGTTGCTGATACCGTACCTTTGAGAATAACTCTTAAAGGTTCATTCAAAAATTAAGCTACATTTCCACCTCTAACATAAATTAATATGTAATCCAATTTTTTCTTATTTCCAGGATTAATAGTAGCTAGTACAGAAGTCTAATCTTAAACAGATTAACATAAAATATCCAAAATTTATGTTCGAACGAAATAATGATCTATTGTGCGTTATTATTCAGAGAGAAAGCTTAGTAGTTTGGATTAGATGACAATGATGTTTCGTAATATAATTACAAATGTAATAATTTTTATAATAATTGATATAAAATTAACATTATCTTGAAGGAAAATGATGAAACTTTGGCTTTCTAATGATATAGTTTTTAAATTTTGTTTTAAACATGTAGTGCAATTTGACTAATTAAAACAAACTTTAAATAAATAAAATAATAAAACTGGATACAAATTTTAAAATCCATTAGGTATTAGAGAGACATCGGATGAAGTTTCAACAATTTGACAGTGTTATTTATTTTGAAAATGTTAAGATTTAAGATGACATTAATGGTACTACTAAACAGTATTTTGACGTATTTCAATGGTTAGTAGGTTACTAATATATTATTTTAAATTTAAAGGCATAGCATTATTGCGCTATTATATGATTATTTTTGTTAAATTTACTTTGAAATGTGGTATAACGATATCGAAGGGATCCCAAAAATTTCGACGCTATAGTTGGAAGTCGTTACAACTGGTAAAAGTAGGTATAATAACATTAGCGTATGTGAGTTTTCAAATAAGTAGTTACAATTTCGACATTATAACAACTTTGTCGCTATAAGCGGTATCATTATAAACTGATTTTACTGTAATATTTTATTGATTCTCTCTTCTTTTACCTATTCTTTATAATAAGTTGTTTTTTTTATAATAAATGGTATTTTGTGAAACATGTTTTTTAAATTATATTATTTTATAAGATCTTTTCCTTTCTGTTCCGTAATCTATAGGTACATGTCATATTACTTACCCTTAAATTTATGACATTAATTTCAAAAACAGCCTGTATATGCTGGTATTTTATCAACAGTAGTAGGTGCTTTTTTATTTATTATAGATTTACTAAGTACCTATATATAAGTTAAGTACAAACATAATAATTACTTATCTACTTTAAATACATTTATAAATGGGTATTTAATATTCATTTTAATATTCACATCAAAAATCAAAAATTCAGATTAATATATGTCATGTCAAGAATCAATAAACCTACTGTAAAATAATACCCTGAAAAACAACGTACATTATCATAAACAAATATACATACATTAATAATTACATTAAAACACCTCATTATAAATTCATGCCACCATAGACTACTCAGCAGCATCAGCTACGAGTACACCATGCTCGTGTGATTGACGGCAAGGCGTCGCAGCATCCCGTGCCGGCTCTGTGGACCAATGGCCTCGCGAGATCTCCAGCATCCCAGCGCCATTGGCTACCGCGCATTGCGCAGGATTCCCACAGGCCCCGCCCACAGCAGGACAGGTAGACTGAACTGGTCGAGCAGGCAGTGACCGGCTAGACGCGCGCCCGCATGGGAGACAAACGACGGTAGGTGCTACGAAAGTGGAGAACACTAACAGAAAGTAACAGTGCTAAAAAGGTAATGCAGAGATAAATGACAGTGAATAAAACTAGCAAAAAAGTGGGCAAAATTGATACAAGTGCACAAAGTACAAAGTGGTATTTATTTATTAGACACCAAATGGTATGAACTTTATAGACGAAACTGTGTTACAACAACAATTTTGTGAAAGATATTTGATGTACCTAAAATTTAACTCTTAAATTTTGTTCCAATACTTTTAACAACAATTGAAATAAACGTTGTTTATTGTGTTTTTGTTACAATATATTCAAAATAGTGATACTACTACTACTGGTGGGTATATAATGTTGTGTACAAATAGATAGTGTCCCGAACAATCCGTACAACATTAGACAATTTGCGACGGTTTACCCTTGTGAATGAAGTGACTGTGCGATTGCCTTTAAGATGATGACTATGGACATTGGAATGTATGGACACGGTCAACACAACTACACTCCAAGCGAGACAAACTTCTACAACTACTCCCCTGGAACTGGTGATGCTGCACCTTCATACCCGCCACAAAACGGTCCTCAGATACAACACTACCCTTCATCATTACCTTACCACCATGGCGAAGAAGCTCCAACTTTCCTATACACCGACACATCCGAAACCTCAACAAGCCAAGACATGCACTACTACCAACACCACAACACTCACCAAGAACCAAACCCGAGCATCATCAGCACAGAAAGTGGTTTAAGCTATACCAACCTAGACTATGGAAATGTCCCTAATTACCAAACCACGCACCAGAACCTGTACGGGGAGAACTACCCCCGGAACCCGCAGGAGATGATGCATCGGGACATCCCCGAGCAGGGCCACTTCCTGGGGCACGAGGCCAAGTGGGGGTGTGACGGGGAGGTGTACCCGCACCTGGTGATGCAGCCGACGGCGACGAGTAACGCGTGCATGGAGTACCCCAGGTACAAGGAGGAAGGCGTGGCCGAGGGGGACCACATGCTGCACCACAGAGGACACCCGCTGCATCATCTGCAGACGCCCACGCATACGCCGCCCACGGTGCCCACGTATAAGTGGATGCAGGTGAAGAGGAACGTGCCCAAACCTGCCGGTGAGTCACTGCTCTAGTTTTTCTACAGTTATTTAAGATACAACCAATTTTAAATACGATTTAACTTTCGAGGAAGTTGTAATACTAATACTAATACACCGAAGCGGTAAACAGTGCCCCAAGTAACGTCAGAGCCAGAGGTTGTTAAGGTTTATGTACATTCCATATAATGGACATTATAAAAGAAATGAAGAACTTTGTAATTAAATCATTCTTCATTATTATTTTTATTAAAAAAATCACCAGTCAAACATTATTCTTTATCGCTACTAACCGTATTTTCATACTATCGAGAAAGCTTATAGTTATTAACGCGGCGATTGTTTTAAGGACCATGACTGACCGAAGAAGTTTTATATACACGAATATACGATTTATCGCGAAGTACAAATTTATAGAAACATTAAAAATATGACATAAAATCCGATTATATATATAATACTGTTTATATCAACAAACTGGTTATAAAGCCAAAATTGTAACCACTTAGTTTGAAACTCTAGATATACTAACGTTATGAGATGAGATTTTTGGGATCCCTCGATGTCATTGTAATCAGATTTTAATGTACCACGTTTCAAAGTAAAAACAAAAAATAACCCGTTAGTGCAAAAAAATCTACGTTATAAATTCAATGTAATATTCCAATAAACTCGTTTTACCGACGAAATGAAACAGATTTAGTAGTTCTGAATAGTATTGCCACATGGTAACATTTTACAAACACTTTTTCTCCCAATTTTCGTCAATTTGAAATGTTAAATGTTAACAATGGCAGAACAAGTAATATAAATCAATGATTTTTTTTTTAAATCAATGTGATGTAAATCAATGCGACCATGCAATTTATCGTACAATATTTTATATACGGTAGAATCTAGCAATAGGCAATAAATTCTGGAATTCGTTCGCTATTTGAAAGTCTTTATTTCGCCTTTTTCTGGCAGTGAAAGATAAAAGTAAATTCACTTCCTGAAGAAGATCCGTTTGGCGTCGAGATCGGTCGGAGCTGAAATACAACCTGTCAAATATTAACTGACTTCAAGAAATTATTGCTTTATTCTTTTCGTCGACCAATCAAGAAAATCTTCTACTCAGAATCTAGGAAACTTGAAGAATATAAAAAAATACTTTTAAAGTTTTAGAAGATTTTCAAGATAGGTACCGATTGTTGTGCGATTGTAAAAAAGGTATGCAAGAAATAGGTACACAGAATTATTCGTACACTTAACGAGTCAATATTTAAATTATGGCCGAAACGAGCATTTTTAGCCGAAACTGGCTAAATCCGAAAACGGAACCGAAATTTCAGTCGGATGCTAGTTTTTGTATTTACAATTATTTCAATATTTCTCCCTCGTATCTGGTAAGAACAATTACGGGAAAAGATTCAATGACTCAACAAAATCTGAGCCCTGATAGAAATCATTTCTTTTTGTATTTACAAGTATATCCACTCTTTTGGTGCATGATACCTACTTGTCCTTTGTGAGATACTGCTAATCTTGTTAGACAGATAACATCAGCACTTAAACAACTATTTCTTTAAAATACTCGTATACCACGCCGCTATTTTCTTGCTTCAGTAAAGAATAAACGCCTGGCTGGCGGAGTTATAAATTTTACATAAAAACATTAAATTCGCATTAAAGTTATATAATACCGCCATTAAAAAATAGTTATATTTCATGGCAAATATTTAATCCCTGTGCAGCTCGCTCGTAATCGGACGAGGTCGATAAAAAATGCGTTAAGTATTGCGGCTTTTATCTCTACAGTGGAAAATCACAACACATTTTTATTCTGTATCAAGTGATTATGAAGATCAAAATTAAATCATGCCATAGGTTATAAAATAATTACACATATAAAATTTACTCTTAGAAATGTAATATTTACACTTATACATAATTGTTATTATATATTTTGGTAACTAAATGCGTTATGTATGTATATTAACTTAAATTGTGACAAATTGATGAAATCGATTACAATATTATTTGTTTCATTAAAAAAAAATTCTGCCTCTAGCTTCGTTTTTAAAGAATACTTCTTACTAAAGTAATATCTAATCAAATGAGGGTGATATTACTAAATGAAAAACACACACGGCTTTTCTATTAAAATTAATGTTGAACTCGCTTATAGCGACATTTCAAGAACCGTAGTATTTATAACGTTATAACCAGAGATGAGATAACGTTAACACAAGACTACGTTATTTCATAACGTTATAAATAAATAATTTGTTTTGTAACGTTAAACAATATAATGTTATATAACGTTATAATAACGTTAAAATAACTTTTTTTTTTTCAAATATGTAATAAAAATTTATAATATATATAATCAAGTACAAATGTTTCTTTTTGATTATTTTTAGTACTTATTTATTGCTTTTGAATAAAATACTTACTAATTTGTTTCTTATTGATGCTTCCCATTAACAAGAGTGGAGCATTTAATTTTATTGTTATACATTAAAAAAATATATTTCTTGTTTTCTTTAATCCCCATATTTTTTTTGAACATTGTTGACTCAAAATAAAACTCGGAATCGGAATCGAACTGAGAACCTTTTTGTCTGTAGGCCTGAAACCTAATAACCACGATTTGATAGCGTGTAGATCAATAAAAATTTGAATCAAAATTTTTAAATTTATTTTTATAAAGTTCATTGAATTGTGCTATTAAAATTAAATATTGTGTATTAAATAAGATATAGAAATAATATTAGTAGTAGGTAGTATTATCCTGTACAATATAGTGACTTATTTGTTAGCCGGACAGTTTTTATTTACTGAAACACATGGTATACCCCTTTGTAACATGTACGATATTGAGACAGCAAATAAAATTCTCATCTATAGTCGGACAGTTTTTCCATGTTAAATGCCTATGACAAAACTTATTCACACGGTACATTTTAGATCAGTCTCTCTTTTCACCGTGTGAAAAATAAAATTTCTGCCATATCAACTTCCGTCCATCTACAGTGAATTCGATATCATCCTATCGACTAACTTGTAACCAAACAAAAATTTCCAACAAAAACAGTACATGGGAAGTTTGACGTGTTCCCCATTTGAAAGTTCCTCGGCGTGTCTAAGACAAAGAGAGGAGTCTGGCGCGACGGTAACAGTTGAACTTCGTTACTTGACAACTGACAGCAAGTATTCCTCTCCGGGTATTAAGACGTTGCCGCGTGCTGGATCGTGACTAACCCGGGTCCAAATCCCAGCAAATTGACACAGTGACTTGCCATAACATTCCGAGGATGCCCCTGTCACGAATTTCTAGACTTAATTTCGACCAAAGACCAACTAATGCGGCAGAGTTCACATGCAGCCACAACAGGATTAATAAAACAAAAATCAATATACACACGCCAAAATTTATTGCATTTACATACATAATCATTTATATTATATAGCTTATAATTGTTTCCTTAATAAAATTTCTAATTACCTAAATGCAAACTCAAGTTTTGACATGTTTGTTTTTTTTAATTTGTTGTACTATCATTAAAAATTTTGGAACCTACAGCGACTCTAAATAATATACCTACATAATAATATAATAATAATAATAATAATTTTTTGTCATATAAGTAATGAACAAACATTTTAAGACTAAAAATGTATATAATTTATTATTTTTACCCTTTCCTTAATACAAAAACATGAAAAAATAATAGTTAGAAATATTACATCCCTCCATAAAAATAAATGTTCACGGGAACCATCAAATTTAGAGACACACTGAAAAAATACACCTACAAATGCCTAACAACATAGATGTAATATTTAGTTGAACCTTCTTTATTTTCTAACATCATTGTCTATTGATTTGGAATAGATTTTACCAAATTCCTAACATTGACAGGGTTAATTTTTGACCATTATACCATTAAAGCTTTCTTATCACTTTTCTTGGATATCGCATGCTTCTTTATTTCTTTTTCCAATTTTGACAAAATATTTTCTATCATATTTATGTCAGGAGGATAAGTATTTATAACTTTGGGCAATTATAGAGTAACTAGTTTTAACTATATAAGAACACTTTAAAATCATTAAGAAAACAGGCTGAAATAAATATATACAGGTCAATCAAATTTAGAGACACACGGAAAATGATACATCTTCAAATAATGCCTAATAACATAGACTTAATATTTAGTTGGACCTCCTTTATTTTCTAACATTATACCCTTGAAGCTTTTTTATCACGTTTCTTAGTTGTCGGGTGTTTCCTTATTTATTTTTCCAATTTTGACATACTATTTCAGGAGGTTAAGAGTCTATGTTATTAGGCATTATTTGAAGCTGTATAATTTTCAGTGTGTCTAATTAACCTGTAAATATTTATTTCTGTGTAGAGATGTCATATTTCTAATTACTATTTTTTCATTTTTTTATGTTAAGGGAAGAGTAAAGATAATAAATTATATACATTTTTGTGTTAAAAGATACATTTATTATTTATTTTTTAGTACCAGAATAATAAGCATTACTGAAATTTTTGCTCTGCAATTATATTTTATTAGCAGTTGTAAAAGTAACGACGTGATTGTGTATGAAAGTGCTAAATGAATGTAATAAATATAATAGAGAAGTAGTTATATGATGGTGTGGTGTGTTTAGGAATCGATTATGCATGTGTAGGAGTAGGTGCGTGTGTGTGTGGAGATCTCGGCCGCCGATAGCCGGGCCCCTGTTACACTTGACCGGCAACGGCCCTGGAAACAACCACAACTAACTATAATTCCCATCAAAATATTCTAATTAGATCACTAGGAGCACACAAACAGGGAAAAATAACATAGGATCATAACTTCATAAGTTAACAAAAAAGAGTCTAATTTCTATTGTTTTCTGATAACCCTAGCATAATTTGATTTTAGAAACTGTATTTCATTTTAAAAAGTTGTGTATAAGGAATCTGTAACTTAATTTAAATACCTTAAAAGAAAAAATAACAACTATGTTAAAAATGTATTGATTTTATTTGTAAAACTAATCATAATTAAGCATTTTAACATCTTTATTAATAATAACAAATTATTGTATTATATTGCATTTATAAAAGTTATTGGAATTGTGAGAAATTTTTAATAATTGTGATTTATCTTAAAAACATGAAAGATTTCTACTTCTATTATACCTACATACAGTGGCTCACAAAATTATTCGTACATCTAAGTTTTATATTTGAAAAGTAAAAAATAGAGTACTTTCAAAAATAATATTGACATTACTGACGGTATCATATTCTTTCATATTCCAGAAATAAATTATTATGAATATGAAAAAAATATTATATTTCTTATGTAAATTAAATAAAAACAAAATGTATACAAGAAATAGGTACACAGAATTAGTCGTACTCTTATGAAATCTTACATATAATGTGTCAAAATTATATGAAGATTACACTTAATTGTTGAGAACATTAAAAGTAAATTTAAAAATGAGGAGTAGTTGAAAAATATTTGCCATTATTTTTGAAAGTACTCTAAATTTATTGGGAAAGGTAATATTAGTAGACCACAAAACGATATAAATTTTATTTATTTATTAACACCTTATACCGATTGTAAAGCGATCTGAATATATTGAAATTCCGAATTGTTTCTGCTTGACTTGATACACTCCTCGAGAGCATGAAACACTCAAGGAATTGCGGGTTGTCAAATTCAATTATATGTTTACAAATATATACTTGAACTATTTTTAATATTACATAGCACATTCATGTATTTCTTTTTTACTTATTGTTTAATTAGTGAAAGATACAAATACGCTGTCTGGCTAAACCTGATACATATTTTTTGTTGTTTCTTTCGCCTAATTAAAATAATTATAATATTTATTATTATTTTTTATCCGGTATAATAATAATTAGTGTTGTAACATATTAGATTAGAAAAAAAAAACGTTACAATACAATTGTAGTGAAAAGTAGATTGTATTAATAGGATAAAACTAGCAAAAGCGTTCCCTAGGCCTCCGGCGTCAGTGAAATATTTACACATATAAATTGAGCTAACCTTCTCGCTACGTTCGAAAAGTGATAGAAGATTTATATAAATTTGAAAATATATAAACAAAATAAATTTTATATTATATTATAACTTACTATAGTACTAAATTTTTCGTATTGAAATCGAGAGAAAAAAAATTATTATTACAATGAAGTAGGTACATCAATTTAGTCTTCGTACACCTGTAAATTATATAGAATCAATGATCTTTTGAACCACTATTCATTAGAATTACTTCCCTTAAACGGTTTGCCATACTTTCCATTAATTTTCTTGGAGTTTGAGAGTCAATTTTACCCCATTCGTCTACCATAAATGTAATCCTTTTTTTATTATTCTTTGGCCGTCTTGTTTTACACATTTTTTAAAATAAATCACAGACATGTTCAATGGGATTTATATCTGGAGACCGTGGTTTCTAATAAAGTTATTGCCTAAATTATTGCAAGTTTTTTTAGTAGTTAGGGTAGAACTGAAAAATTGTCTTTCAACAGAATCTAAGGATGCTGGTATTGATAAAAAAATGGTTATTTACATTAATTTCGTTAAAAAGAATGTCTGATTAACCTTTGCTTCATTCTTCAAATTGCAGTAAAAGCATAACTATGCTGCTGTTAAATTAATACATATAATTTGTCTTTTTATTTTTAACAACCTTATATCCTTAGGATGTTAAATACAACAATTTCACATCCTGAGGATGATCCCGGGTAGGATCGAAACGTCGATGTGAAGTAATCGTTTTATTGTCTGAAACCCAGCAATTCCTTCTTTTAAAAAAACAATTATGAAACTCGTTTGTAGTATTTGAAATCTTGTGTTTTAACTTCCTATAGTAGTAATATGCAAATAATTTAAATGAAGTAATTATTTAATGAAGAATAATGCAGGTTATAAGCCGTGTTAAGTGTTTTAGACTCTGATTCCCGTGATTTGTGTAAGCGGCAGGGGCTTTGATCTGTCCGTATCAGAAGCAGATAAATTGCCTCGTATCACGAACCCGGGTAATTCCAAGTGCGAAACATTCTCCGGCCACAGCACACCTGATTAATTCAATTGTTAGGCAAATAACCACCCTGGCTATATTAAATATTTACTCACTTAATATTCACATGATCCCTATCGCCCCGCCATACCTTACTATTAACCAAATTATTATAAATATTAAATACTTACAATGATTTATTGTTATTATAAAATTATACATCGTTGGTATAGAATCATGCTTCATAAAATTAAAGAATTTGTACCTCACACACTTTATAATACAAAGATATACTCGTATATTTCGTATTTTCTATAATATGTAATTTACTTATTTCAATATAGATTTTATAATGCATTTTTAAAATCATTTTACTATTACATAAGTAATAATTTTGCATAATTAATTAAAAATTGTTTTTCACAATTAACCTTTATGTAGATTATATGTACATGATTATATGTATAAAATAATAGGTTTTTATGTACATTTATCAAAATTCAGAACACTTGTTAATTAATTGATAAATTTAAGTGTATTTTATAAAAATTTTATGGTAATTTTCATTATTTTCTAAAATAACTTATACATAATTAAGTAACAATTTATGCGTATCTCAAACTAAGAATGATTAGATTTATAAATATAAAACAGACATTTTTTTAATAATTTTAATATATAAAAATAGTTTTTAAGTCACACTATTGTTATTTATATTAATAGCATTCAAAACTTCTAAAGTTCCTGAAATTGAAGACTTAGGTTAACATAAGGTTACGTTATTTCATAACGTTATAAAAATATATATAGAACTTTGTATTTATTTCGTTTTTAATGTGAAAATAACTTTATTTTTTGACATATTTGTAATTGGTAATTAATTAACTGATCCAACATAAGCAATAATAATTATCTTGGAAACATAAAAAATGATACAAGTTCAATCATATTGTCAGTAGGATATAAGAAGGTTTGTGTTTGGTGTATTTGAAACAGTCATCAAACGTCATTAGTAACATCTTTGCATATATAATGTATATAACGGAAAATATTAAAATTTTGCAAATTAGGACTTTATATGCTCTCAATGGCAAATAATATAATCGTGTATCGTTATTTTTTGCGGGTGCTGTGAAGGTGGAATGATAGACCTTCACAGCACCTTTATTACGTTACGGTTACATAACGTTATTTTGTTACTTTTACATTATTTACAAAAAATAGCAAATGAAACGTTATTATAACTTTATCAGATATCATTCCGTTACGTTTTCGATTCCTCAATATACTTACAAAATTTCGCGTATTGTGAAAAAGTTTTTCAGAACACTGCGAAACAAATGACTCAACAGAGACGAATTCCAGAAATCTCAAAACATAAATAATAATATGCGTTTGTACATATGGTAAAAATTCCGTTATTATACTCATACGTATTTATCTTCATAACACAAAAAATTCATATATTCACACATTTATTCCACGTGTGATACTCGAACAAGAAAATTAAAATTCCTTCATTTATTTTCCTAAGCGTATGACCAGTAGCACTTCTCATCAACTTCACACCTCTTGGTAATTACGGAGCAGCCTCTCATTACGTTCATTGCGTTGAGGTTATGTTGCTCGGGGCAGCTCCGGGCAGCGGCACGAGGGTTCGCGTGCACCCCCGCCTGCTAGATTCCACCCCCCACCAGGCATGCAACGGGAAAAACTCGCACACAGATATTTATATATGTTTTTGCTAATTTTTTACCGAACAATATAATCAAATAGCAGAATTTTTGTAAGGTTGCCAGGATCGTTGGCTTGGGGTAAAAGTATTTTGTAGTGTGTTCATAACATCAAAATGATGTTTAATATATTTGTAAATACAATCTAGCTAACTAAAATATTTTGAAAATTAATGAATTATTCAATGATCAGCTCAGACCTGGGCAAATTATTCAAAAATAGTAATTAATTATTAATTATATCTAAATACTTGAATTACTATCTAATAATAAAAAATATATAAAATCAATTACATTTATCAATTACTTTTTAATTCGTATAATATTTCTAAAATATAATATAACAAACAAAAATCATAATTGTATTATATTAATATTTATTGTAATAAAAAACAAAACATAAAAATGAATACCTATTATTATTGGTACTACTGCCGAAGATAGCTCTTTTTTGTTACTTGTTTACATGTCTTACTACGTAAAACATAAACTTACATCTTATCAACAGTTCTATTAACACATTTGTATTTACCTCGTAAGACATCAAATATTCGTAAATCGTTTACTGTAAAACTGACACTGATTCTAATAGAACACCACAACTTACAACTACTTACAGAATATAATGATAATAATACACAGAGAAAAAAACTATTAAAAATAACTTAACTTTAGAAGTAATTATAATTGTCACAGTCTATGAGTACAGATAGGATTTAAAAAAAATCAGGATATAGCCTACCTAAATTTAAATTATATTACATACATCGATGATCGGTAAAAATAAAGATTCTTTTTGAAAATTGATGGTTGTCAAAAGCATAAGGATAATTTTACCCATATGACTGCAATTTCACATGCTTCAATTATTAATAATTGCGGTGTAATTATTATAATAATTAATTGTATGCATTGTATGACTGATTGGTTCAATATATAGTGCAGGTGTTGTACAATTTTTAAATAAGATAAATAAATGCGGATACGGGTCATTAAAAAAAAAAGAATTGTCAAAATTATATTCCAGTAAATTCATTATTATTTATCAGATTTAAACGATTTTTCAGGAATACCTTAAAAAATATTTAGTGAAATTTTAAATGATGTATTAAGTATGTTTTATTTTATGTCATGTATGAATACCTAACAGAGATTATGATGATGATATAAATAAGTCGAAAAATATGATTATAAAAATTTAAACAAGTTATTGTTAAAAATATAATTTATGTAAACCAACCAGGGAATTTTTGGTAAAATATTAGTTCATTTCATAGTATTATAAAAGATTAATTATGTTATAAGATAAACTTATTGAATAACGTTTTGTAAATCTTTTCCCTGTCTTCAAAATCCAAATTTAAAAACAATGGGTATGGTTTACAAACTAATCAATTATAATTACTTATCAACCGATAAATAAATCTTAAATAGTACTTGTTCAACAAGGAAATTTGACTTTTAATATGTGACTATACTTAAAATTAAGAAAGATTTTATAAAAAGAAAAAGTAACTCAAAATGAGATATTATTAATAAGGTATTAGACCCCTACGTAATGACTAATTGATACAGATTAGTATGCGTATATGTGCATCTGATTAGAACACAATACGAGTAAATTCGTTCTGCACGTAGATAGTACTTTTTAAATAGACAGTCGCAGAGGTTGCTTCCAAGTCTTCCTCTTTCACCCCAAATCTTACCAAACCTAAGCTTATATAATCTAATTTAATATAACCTAACCTAACATAACCTGACTTAAACTAACGAATCCTAACCTAAACTTACCTTATCTAACTTCACCTAACCTTACCAAACCTAAAATAATCTAAACTAACCTAATTTAACCTAACCTAACTTAAAGTTATCTAAACTAACCTAACCTAACATTACCTAACATTATTTTATTCCATCATTGAATAAATAGTAACATCAAACTTATTAATATATGAACGTTTGAATTATACAGACAGTGGTACGCTTAAGTAACATACTTTGGTTCGCTTCTGCAATGTTCATTTTTTGTTTGTTAATTAATAACGTAATTATAAATAATTAAATGTGTTATTAAACCTGTGGCACTAAAATGTTCGCTGTATATCTTGTTCTATAATCAATATCAAATTATATATTTCATTAAAGTGTCGTGCAGAGATAGTGTCCCAAATTCTATTCCCACAAAATTTTTAGTGTATTATAAAACCGGGCTTTATTTTTTTAAATATCGGAATTTCCTAAACATGTCTATTAAGTAAGTTGAACAAAATTGCAAAATAATTATTGGATTATTCCTGGCGTTTTTATGTGCTGTCCACGCCTACTGCGTCGTAACATTGTGCATGTACGACTCAAAAACAATTAAAAGTTTAATTAGATCTTGATAGAGATGTTATCTAGTGTGTAATCAACGATTTTAGGGTAATTAGGTTTTTATGTATGTACATAGCTACACTAATCTAAGTTGCGGCTTAGTTTCTGATATGTTCAAAGATACAGATTTAAATAAACTGATAATTGTGCACTGATTAAATCGTTCTCTTATCTCAAGGAATATTTCCAATTTATTTTTAGGTGTGACAAGTAGAAAAAGTAGGTAAACATTCATATATCAATTTTTAGTAAAATCTGAGTAGTTCTGTTCTAATAAAAAATTATTATCAGTTAATGTGAATAATTTATTAAATGAAATATTAAAATTAAAATCTAGTAAATACGTAAAAGGATTAGTCATTCATATCAACTTCATTAAGTAATATAATATTCTGAATTAACTAACTAATGTCATAATCATCACAATTACAATATCTACCTTGTTATATGTGACGCTAATTTATAGTTATTTATTGTAGAAATTAAATACAATTATCACACAATTATATGATAAATTACATTAATTGTCATATCATTCTTCTTACAGTAGTATGTATATGTTGATGTAATCAATATCACTTCATATTAAATATGAAATTCAAGAAAATTTTAGCAAAGATTTACTTAATTTTTTTAACTCAGGGATAACAACTAACTCCTTTCATGAATTTAAATTTAAAACATAAAAAACCTCCATTTTAATAATTTAACATGTCAAAAGTTTAAATTTTTGATTTTGATGAAAACTTTTGCTCATTCTAATTAGCATTAGCTACAAATCGTGGGTAAGTGTCTTTACTCTCACATAGTGTCGTTTTGCTTCCGTTTTGAAGTGTAGATAAAACCTTGATATTTTTTTATGATGTCAGCTTTAACGAGAAAGATAAAGAAAATCCAAAAATAAATATTATTTACAAGTTGTCAATCAAAACAAGTCTGATAATATTCAAAAACGACACGATACTACACCTAATCTAACATTGGAGTACGAACACCGGTTTTATCGTAGAGCCAATATAACTTGGGAGCTGTTTAATTTGGCTTTAATATAAGTACGGTCGTACTATGTAGGTTTATTCGAGAATATTAAAATCAGCGGTTTTTAAAAATTGGAAACTGGTTAATAGGTATATCGGGTAATAAAAAATTATTTAATTAAATAAATTAATTCGTAAAATTAATTACAAAAAATAATAAAAATTCTGCACAAAAATTACCATTTCAAAGACGTGTAATTCATTTTTCAATTACATACTTGCATAAGCTGACAAAAAAAGTACCTACTTTTATGACTCTCCTACAAAATGTAAATTGTAGAAACTGTCATGACTTACATTCAAATACAAATAGATAACACATATTGTATAATCACCTCGCTGTATCAATACTAGTGCGTCATTGTTTTCTGAAATGACCCAGTAACATTGATAAAGCTAGGCGACTATATACAAATATATTTTTAAAAATCGCGAAATGATATTAAAATAAAGGCTAATGTTCACTAAAACGGGTTTATTACTTTTTTGTTTTGGCTAAGGTTGCCGGTGTTTTCGTCCTTAAAGTTATCGGTTAAAATTACAGTTAAAGTTCGCAACTTTAATTCAAATTATCGGTTACCGGTTTTTATTACCAACCGGTTACAAGCCCTGATTAAAATATATAAAAAGTTATAAACTCTATTTAGTTAAACCTAACATTTCCTATTCGCTTTGCTTGACATCTAATGGACTAGTACTAAGCAAAACATTATGTCACCCAAAAGAAGGTACATTATATATCGTGCATTCGTACATAAATTAATGTTCGAAAAGTTTTAACATGCAGAGAGACCTATTTAAATGTGCCGAAAATATTTTCCCCCAAAACATATAGATGACGTCTAGTAAACTCTCTTTTTGGTAGAAATTTATTATGACTGATAACAACTAAACGCAGATTGGTTTAATCAGAACAGGGTAATGCTGGAGACACACGTTATATGTATATTGTGACCATTCAGTCCGATTGCCAAAGTTATTATATTTATTATAGAAATAAAGATGTCTTATATTGATACGGTTACTATAAATGTTAGTAAGTAACTAATTAGGAAACAACTTCTGGCATAGCTATTGAATTGGTGGTTCCATAGATACTAACTAAAATATCTGACTTGGTTTTATATGAGGTGTCCCAACTTTTTGCGCTAGAACTGCGTTGCAAGACTTGCATTTTTACACATTTGTGTCCTTTTTTGCCCTCCTTGGCAACGTCCTTGTTAAAGTACATTTAATGAACTAAATAAAATAGAGAAAAACAAAGAAAAATGTGAAATTCACACCAAAACAGGTCTTGCAATACAAACAAAAATATAAATATAGTATTATTATGGTATTATATATATTATATAGTATATAGTATTATATTATTGCTAATATCTATTCTCAAAAAAAATTCACGATGATCAAAAAAATTCAAACACTCTATGTTTGTAATGAGGAAGGCTCTAATTTATTTGAGACTTTCATTTTTTGCTAAAGAAAACATATAACAGCATTATTGGTCGTTTTCGTTTATTATTCAGTTCAGCAAACAATTGTCAATAACAAAACATTGCATCTGTCACTTCATCTTGCCTTTCAACTAAACTTAGATAGATTTAGGATCTTAAGTCTCCTAAGCTGTACCTGTGCTTAAATGAATAATATGGAAAAATATCTTGTTGAAGAAATGTAAAAAATGATATTTATTAAGATTTTCGTTTTCTGTTTGGCTGTCCTACATGCTTTTAAAGTTAGTGATAACACCATATGTATAGAATTTTGAACAAAGTAGCCGTATTTTAAGATGGTATGAGAGCAGAGCTTATCAATGTATATTGTTGGCAAAGAGCAGTTTCCAATTATTATTGGTCGTTTATTATTTAGTTAAGCAAGTAATTGTCAACAATAAAACATTGTATCTATCACTTCATCTTGCCTTTAAAATAAATTTAGAGCAGCAGGGTCTTATTTAGAATCTGTAGGTCCCTAGGCTGAACCTGTAGTTGAATGAATAATATAGAAATATTATTATTAAAGAAATGGCAAAAATTATATTTAATAAGATTTTTGTTTTCTGTTTGGCTGCCCTACATGCTTTTAAAGTTTGTGATACCACATGCATACAATTTTGAGTCGAGTAGCCGTATTTTAAGATGGTATTCGAGCAGAGCTTATCAATGTTTTTTGTTCGCAGAGAGCAGTTTCCAATCAGTCAGTAAGTGCTCTAAGTTTACACTTTGTGCAGCCCTGGCGCGTGACGTATGCCTACCAAGGGGGGGAAAGCTTGGCAGGGGGGGAAAGCTTTTAGCGGCGCAGACGTTGCATATCACATCGCGTGCATCGGCGACACTTCAGATCCGGATCACAGTGGCCTTTGAAATTTGACAGCAGCCCCGCAACATGTATATGGCTCATTTTTATATTTACACAGCACAAGTCAACCGTGACGACCGTATAGCACACGTATAGCAACTACAGACGAATGTGCAACTCATTCTCTATTGACTAATTTAATTAAAAGCTTTATATAGTTGCAAACACTTGCGTGACTTTCTATTACCGGTATAAAATTGTTGTCAACTGCATCCAATGTACACAATAACGCGTTTAAACTAACCTAAATCAAACATTATAATATCATTCTACATTCTATTTCAATTTTATATGCAATAATCATTGCCAGTAGATGTTCGTGGCTTTAATTCATGGGGGTGCTGCAACTTACCAAATTTTCAAAGGCACTGTTAATGCGTGTTTCAATAACATATCAAAATTATCGTAAAAATAAAAAAAAAATATATTGTTTTGTTAATTCTTGACGTTGCATTTCTGAGATCGTAATTATTAATAATTCTAATAATGAGGATTGTAATATTCGGGTATTCAGTCAAAATTTGACTATTACAATCCTCATCATTCTCTACAGTCGAATATTCCTTCCATTAATTCTAATAATGTTCTAAAACATAAACTATGGAATATTTTATATCTATAATTAGTGATGAAACGATAACGATTAAAATGAATCGTAATCGAAGATTATTGTGATTTTCAGTCGAAATCGTCAATTATCTTACAAGTTTAATACGATTATAAAGCAATCGATAAGATGAATCCATGCGTTTCAATAAATCCGCAGTGGGAATTAAGGGAATACCTGGAATCAGAAGCGGTCATTTGGAGGCGCATACATTTGATCCTCCACACGTGGTATATTAATAGACTTTGTATATTTTAAACATTCAATTTTACACACCTTTTATTGTGCACACTTTTACTCCGCGAAAAAAATTATCTTACACTCATTTTATCGTGCGTACATTTTATCATCCACACATTTTATCTTCCATTCATTTTATGTTTCATATTTTTTATCTCCGCCAACATTTCATCTTTAAAACATTGTAAATATACCTTTCATACATTTTATTGCCCGTGCAATTAGATAAAATATTCAGTATTAAATATTTCGGAAGATAAAATGTGTAGAAGATAAAATGTGTGAAACATAAAATGAGTGGAAGATACAATGTGTGGAACATAAAATGAGTGGAAGATAAAATGTGTCTTTTCATTTCGAATACTCGTAAGAAATAGAGAAAATGTTTTAAATTTAATTTGACTTCAATACCTTACCACATAATAAATCTCAAAATATGAAATATAATTCTACCTTAAAAAGAAAAATAGTTTTTGATTCAGAGATAAAGAAAACTAAAATGTCATAGTTGTTCTTCATTTGAGATTGCATTTATTCTATATTTCTTCGATATATTTTGAGAAGTAAACTAAATATGGTTATTTTTGCGCATACGGTACTATAAGTCAAATGCATGAAATTAGCTGATATGGGTGGCTAGCTTTACACGTATGCAAATAAGAGCGGAGAAATCGATCAGTAGTAGGAGAAAGTGAGCAGAACAAGAAACGCACTGCCTTACTTGGAGATTTCGACATTAGCCCGCGACAGCTGTGACAGACGGACTAAGACAATAGAATCACGAAAATGATTTTATCTGCAACTACTACACGAACCAACTGACAAATGGAAGTGATATGCATTGCAACACTGTCTCCGGTCCGCCAGGCCACAGGCGTTCCATGACAAATGGCTTAACACCCTGGTTAATATGCACAAAACGCTGCCATAACTAATCAAAATACTCTTACTCTCTTAACTAATGCGACCAAATAGACAGTTTGTGCAAAAAAACGCGAAAAATAGGACTTTAACATGGGATTTCAAAAATTTGCGGATACTCTCTATCTCTTGATGAGGTTAAAGCAAAACTATATACAACAGTATAAAATTAAATTCTACATCACATAAGATCATTGTTGATGAAACAGCACGCTTGCAGTAAGAGATATATTAATAATAAAATGTAATAGTTTCCTATGAAATCAGGCAGCCATAAAAAATAATTATGTCACACAATAAAAATAAGTAACACTATGAATAAACAAGCAAATATAAACACTAATTTAAGAATGATTATTATTAATAAAGATATAAACAGTAAGATTTTTTATTTAAACATTTAACACAACGCACTATTTATTTACACGATATTTATTTCCATCAACTATTTATGTTCACTGCGCGTAATAATATCAGACTATCCTCACGGCCTCTTCTGCTCAAGCTTAAATAGTATAGCAATTAAGTTCGGGAATGTTCTCGTACCTTCGAGGCGATAGAACAATAGAAACGCGGCGAGAGGGTCTTGACAAGTCTACTAGCGGTCATCGCACAGAGACATTTATAGTGCAGATTCTTTTTTACATTAGTAATAAAGCCCTGAATTGTTATTATTTTAAAGAATTATTGTACCCCCTTCCATTTTCAAATATCTGATCACTACCTTAAAATAGGTGTGAGTTACCCTCTTAAAAATATTACCAGAGAATTCCTCGCATTGAAGTACCTATGTATACAAATTTTTATTATAATATTCCCGATAGTACAGACACAATTATAAATAGAATTTTTCTTATAAATCAGTCAATTATTAAAATAACTTACTCAAATCCATGGTTCTCCAGATATGACCTATCAAATCCATAATAATAATAATAATAATATGTTAAATATTGTTAGATTATTTGTCTTGTATTTACGAATATAATAGTCAATGAAATTAATTATTTTTGGTTTACTTATGAATAAAGAACTACATATTACAATGCAAAGTCAACATAAAAAATATGTAATTTGGGAGGAACATATAATAAAGTTCATATTTTTCATATATTTGTTTATATTAATTAAATCTACAAAATGAAATTATCATTTACTCTCCGAAACATTATAACTTGAATTAACTTCACCTGTTGTTGACTGAGTTTGTAATGTTCTGTTTAACTTGAAGCTTACTCTCACTATCCGTGTTAATTACCTCAGCAATCACCACAGCGCTCAACCCTAACCACTTAGCGGAATCCTTCCTCGACAGTTACCGCCGGATTGCAACTTGAACTGCAGACGCAACCACAGCCTGAGTGGGTTAAATAAAACAAACAGAGTGATCGGTAATACGACCCTTGGGATTTCAATCGTGTCGAATGCCGATTTGTGGAACGTCAGCAGATGTTAACAGATATGCTAAGTGATTCCAATTCTACTTACGATTCAATGCTCGTTCCATCATCCTATTGAGGATGTAATCGAAATGAGAATTCCATATGTTTCTACATATATTTTGTCAGCGTATAGCTTCTGCAACTTATAGTATATTAGAAATATTTATAGATTATTATCAGCCTTTCTAAATGATACAGAGGAAGATTGGTGGTGATATTTGACAACATACAAGTAAAATACTAGTAGAGTTTTCTTTGGAACTAAATAACAAAATTAATTCCTTTTATGAATTGAGACTGGAGTTAAGTTTCACATTCCAAGATGTTAACAAAGGATATAACTAATCCGGTTTTGTGCCAATCTCTTTATGAATCTGGCTGTCGATTTTTATAACAAATAACAATTTGACTGTATTTTATGCATCTCAGAGCATTACTTAATGTTCATATGGACATAATAGTCCATCATAATATTTGGTCCACAGGTCTGGACCTAATATGGAGCCCTGTGGAACATGTGTTCATTGGTTGTACGTTATACTTCTATCTTCAAAATTGCCATTATCTTACGGGCACCTTACGGACATATAAACATCTTAGAAAAACACTTACAGAGACCTTCCTTGGGAATAAAGACATTCTATTATATTCTTTATAATTTACCTGTGAAATGAAAGCGATGCATCACTTGTGATATTTTACATATCAAACCTTTTCTAACCATTGTCTCTAATTATTGTATTGCATCAATTTAGTTAAAACATGCTACAAAATTCTGGAAAACATTTACAAAACAGCTAGCTACATTTGGTTGAAATAAGCGGAAATCAGTAGACATACGATTTGCTTCATGCAGATTGGTTAGTCATTAATGGTAGCAAAAAAGACAGTAAGATACTAATACACATACTGTAAATAGAGATAGCACAAAAAAGTATGTTGAAAGTATGTTGAACATGTTGGAAACACTACGGTATATAGAAGGGTATATTGCATGTTGGTATCTAGATAAGTATAAAATCACTGGAGCCAATATAACCTCATTATACTACTCTTACTTACTTAATCCATGAACCTTTCTACCTTTCGGTGTAAGGATATCGGAATATTCAAATGTTTCTCCACTGTTTTCTGTCCTTTGCTAGCCTTGGTATTTCATAATACCCACAGTAAATAAATTTAAATATATATATTTTAGGTCTCTGTACTCACAGGTAAAACTATACACTAACAAAAACTAAAGGGTCACGAAACGACCATATAAGCCAACCTGGCACCCAAATGAGCTCCCTAACCTCTCAATATCCATTAGCAGCATTATCATTGCAGGCAACAAGGCTTGAAATTCCCCTGGTTTTTTGAGCGTTTAATCTGGTAATCGTTATTTAGCAAGCCGTGGCGGCGGTTCTGACCCAGGCGGAGCCGCGAGTGGCAGATCCGCAAACACAGCTGAGCGGAGCGCCTGTGTTGACAGATCCGAGCCAGCCTTGCGTCATCCGATACCCGATTACACCCTCAGTCGGGGGATCGGAATGGGTGGATGGAAATTGCCTCTTGGATGCCTAGAGCTCAATAGATGCTTCGCACTACTATGTACAACGTTGCGTTCATGAAGATGCCGGACATAATTATGCCTGATGTGGATATCTCTCTTGATACATTATTTACAATCAAACTCAGAAGGTGATTTGTATGCGACGATAGTCTTTGTAAATTAGGAAAAATTAATGTAGGAAAAAAAATCTACGGGTTTACCAAATATGTGAAAAATAATTGCTTTTATTTAATTTATGTAAATTCTAATAAATTTATTAATATTTATAGTCTTCTGGCATAAAATACTTAAAAAAAGGTGAAAAAAAATAATTATGTCAATTCTCCCTTTATTTTCGTTTCAATATACATGTATTTATATCTTATTGTTTCAAGATATTAAGCTATTGTTTACATAGAAAAAAGTAATCAGGGTACTAAGTCGTAATTTAATTATATACCATGTATTTAGGCAAGTCAATTTGGTAATAATATTACCGTACAGAGTTGTCAAAATAACGTGGGACAAATGGATAATACAGCTGCCATATCAACCTTTAGACTTTAGAGACTTGATCACGAAAACATGACTCACAAGAAAATAATATTTATTAATAATGTGAAATTAGTAAATTATTGAACAAACCACGGATGTTATGAATCATTCCAGGCTTTAGATGGCTTAAAATTCTCACTCTCCGAGCTCGGAAATCAATTAACATCTGCGACGGTTATGATAACTATCCTAGGTATGTTCATAGCTATACGATCTCACAGTCTGTTTTGAGGGCCATATACAAAGTTAAAGTATTGTAGTGAATCGTAAACTTTCTAGACTTTCTAGACTCTTACCTTATCTTCTCTAGATTATCAAAACGAGACTGGCAAAAATCTTGTCTTGAAATTTTAAGACAAGACAAGATTTTCTTATTGTAGATCAAGACTAGAAAATCCCAGACAATAATCAAAACGCTAGATTAATTATAAAAAAATTAAAACATACGAAACTTGTTCCATCCGAGCTGAAACAGTAATTCTAAAATAGAAAAAGAACGCTACCGAAGAATTAGTTGTCCTTTTCTTAAGGGTATGCGCAGGATAATGTATACTCTTGAAACAATTTATAGTCTTGATATCTAGACAAGATTTTTAAATCTAAACTTATATAGACTTAGACAAGTTTTGTGTAGAGGGCAAGAGTAAATTAAAGAAATATATCTATTTTAAAAGGGCACTATAGATAAATTAACGATTTTGAGAATATACCATGAGCGATATTTAATAAAAATAATAAATGAATATGTTTATTAAATTGAATAGATAACAAATTGCTATTATTAATACTTGTCTCATTTACAAACACATTGCAAAATAACAAAGTACCACTATCTACATATAACAGTTAAAGAAAGTGTATGAATAATTCATTTTAATATAAATAACATATCACATATCTTGTCACATTTCACACCTAATTATTTCCTTTATTTTGATAAACGGAAACATAAATATTTCTGCGAATTCGTATGATTATGATGAGATTAGTTAGAGATAGTGTGCTGGGGAATACGGCGTGATTAGCATAAGTAGCCGAGATGTGTAGCTGTAGACACCTACAGCCAGCCACGGTGTCTGCACGGAATTAATTTACAATACAATCTCTACCCAGTTGTCATTAATGTATTCATCGATGTCGCTGTCCCAACACACCATCATTTTTCAAACCAATCCAGACCGAATGTCCGATCCGGCTGACAGGCGCTGTTGATATTTTGTGTCATGCTGGTTTGGGATTGTGATTGTGATTGTGGCAATCCTTCAATCAATTAAATATACATAGGGGAATCAAAATAAAGTCACATTTTATTTTCGAAATATGCGATATAAAGTTAGAATTTTATTATAGAAGATACAAACAATGGTGGGTTTCAATGATTTTTATTTAACTAAAATTAAAATCAAATTCTGAAATTGTGTTTTTTTATGTCATACTAAATTTTGACCCAACAATTTTAACTGACAGATTTTTATAATTTTAATTTTATTTATAAGTGAATAACAAATAAATTGTTTTGCAATTATACCTATATTGTACGATATACCTATTCGTACAATAATTTATAGCAAGTGACAGTATCAGCAGTAAAAACTGTTTTAATTTGCTATTAATGTAAAATACTATAAAACAATAGTATATTGTACAACAAGCATGGAATGGTGCTCATTTCATACGAGTATGAATTGGACATTCCAAACGAGTTGTTCACTATACTTTTTCTACGGCCACGATATTATTTTCTAATTCATTTATATTTCAATAATAAAGATGTATTCATTTCACTACCTCCTACCAACTAGATAAAAAACAAAAATTAAACAGTACGATTTTTGACAGAGCTATGAAATATGATTTCATACCTTAACGTTGTCTATGGTTACTGTGGGAATTGAAAATGTGTTTACAATATACTATATATCCGTAGCAATAACAAACATACAACAAGCAAATATCTTAACGGTTGTAGAAAATAGTATATTGTGTAGTTAGTAAAAAGGAGTTACATATTTCTGGTCGACATTGGACACTTGTGTGATACGGGCTAGCCGAGTCTAGCGACCACAGTAAATAATTTTAATAAACTAACTATAAAATAATAAAAATAAGTAAATAAAATAAACAAATAGAAACACTAATTTAGGAATAATAATTATTAATAAAGATTTAAACACTAAGAATATTTATTTAAACACTTAATACTATGCACTATTTATTTACACGATATTTATGTCACCAACTAATTATGTTCACCACTCGTATTAATATCAGGCTGTTTCCGCGGTCTTTTCTGCTTCGGCTTATATACCAGAGTAGTTAAGCTCTGGAATATTCTGGGACCTTCGATGCGTTAGTACAAAAGAATATATAACGTGTCTCGATCTGTCTGCTAGATATCTGTGTTCTTCGTGACATTGGAATCGCTACAATGTATTATTTTTTCTCCAATCGAAAGATTAATTTTCCTATATTTAATTTTATAAACGTCTAAATTAATAAAAGTATATTTGAGTATGTATATTAAAATATTTTGAAACTGGAACAATACTGCCATCTATTTTGCATGAAAGCTCCCATTCATAAAATTTTATTACATTAGTTTACCGTATTACTTCCTATAATATAGTTTACCAAAGATTCATTCTTGGTTCCCTATCTTGCTTGGTTGACCCTGTTCGAGTTTTTTGTGTGGAAGGGCCCAACCTCTGATTCTCACGTGTCTGGCCACGTGTGGGTGGGTGTCGAACAGTGGAACGCGTCAACACTCGAGAAGGTGCGTACTCATTAAACCTGCTGCTTTTGGTTAATTATTTCCATTGACGCTGAGCATTGATAGTGACACCACAACACAAAAAGACGGACGTCTATATCCGATCACTACACAACACTAATTGACACTCCAGGGCCGGCACGGAAACTTTACAAAATCTTTCAATATCTTCATGTTTACAATTTGTTTCTTTTTTTTTACAATAAGTAAAAAAAACTGCAATTTTCATTTAAGAAGCAGAACGTTAAAAATATCCTAAATATGTATTTAACAGAATTTTGCCTTACAAGTTGGCAGAATATTATTTTTGAGGTGTATAATAATAATTGAAAATGATGACATACAGTTTAAGAATTTAATGAGAAACTCTTTTAGGGAAAGTCGTATTACCTACTTTTGTTTTTCGTAGTTTTTAGGTAATCATAAACAGTAAAATATATACGGGGAATTTATTTTATCAGCAAACATGGAGTATATCATTATTATACTGACGGTATAAATTGATTGACAGCAACGAAATTTTTTAATTATGTTTAAACAGTTACACCCATATTCATAAAAAGGTATTGCCACTAACCTGTATTATGGACCCCTCTATAACATCCTGAAATGTCAAACTAAATCAAATCCCAATTCATAAAAAGTATTAAGTATATCATTGGGTTCCAAGGAAAACTATTTGTTGTGTTTAATTGATTTTGAAATGTAACGAGCGTGACAAATATTCCCTATGTTTATTCATAAAATAAACGCTTCAATATATTGCTGTCATTCTGTATCTATGGTAATGAAAGTACTTATATTTACTAATAAAATAAACTCCCGGGATATAACATATAAAATAATTATATAGCAAATCAAATTTGAGCAGCAGCATTTTGTCGATACGAATCGAATTAAATCTATCTTCGCATCCAATTCCTTATTCTGATGCGAATATAAAAAGACAATACTCAAAAGTCTATCCCCCGACATTCGGTTTTTTCTCAATAACGAAAGTCTCGTTGTCACAAACTTAAATCTTTTAATGAAAATATCAATATCAAAACATAACTTATAATACTTTATTATTATTATTTTTCCTTGGATGGTAAACTATAAATCGCAAGAACTAAATTTCTGTATTGTAAATTCCATTATATTTTAAATCATTCGAGCGTTACTCTTCATAATTATTCCCTGGAAATGTAAATTAGTTTTTTGTGTAGTCTTCTCATTTATGTTTTTCCAAATGAATAGAAGCCAATTAACACTGGACTGGAATATAATTATCAATAAAACAAGTTAGTTGTGTTTGACATTATCTTTGTTCAGTGATTAAAAAAATATCGTGTCAAATTAAATATTCAGTTTCAACTCTATGTTCAAACCAGAACAATTATCAACAGGTTATTAAGAGACATCGACAACCACAAAAAAAATGTATAGAAATAAATAAAAATAAGTGTCCTCTCTACAACGCTTCCTTCGTTAAGAAATAATGATAGGTTTAAAAGTACCTTAGAATGATATCTCTCATAGAGAATGTTAATTTTATTGTTTAAAAATAATTTAAATAACCGCTTATGTAGAGTTCAAACATACTAAACAACAGTATTAAGTATTGTAAATATCTCCTAAATGAAGAAGGATAACTTAATTATGTTTGTAAATTTGGTATCACCGTACCTAACTCTTTAAAATATATTATAAACAAAATTTTGTAAAATTTGAAAATTTTCGGGTTTACGAAAAATACAGCATTAGCGGCTTTGAGAATTTCTTCCCCTAGTAGTACTATGTATACAAATTATTATATTATTAGTTATCAATTTTATAAACTCACTTTTAAAAAGAAGAAAATATAGGTATATATTGTTTAATTTATTGTAAAGTCAAACGATACGCCAAGATTTGATTTTAATATATAAGTATCTAATTCCCCTTTATTTGAATATGATATTTTTATAGCAATATTCTAATTAAAACGTAGTTTTGTATTTTAATACAAATACCCCATTACCGCATTCTGGTATAAAAGAAAAACGTTTTTCATACTTTTTAAAATACAAACTAAATTAGGCCGAAACTATCCAGTTTCATTGGTAAATTTAATTTATTTTTGATATTAATTTATTTTAGAGGCATATATTGACGCTTACCTTGCTTACTGTACAGTGCCAACTCTCAATCTATATATTTATAGTGTGGATGGTACAACGCAATATATATACATAGATTTATTAATCAAGTCACAGTAAATTATCACCAAATGAAATTTTATATATGGTTTTTACTAACACAAGGGTAGTATATTTTAATTTAGTTTATTTAGAAATGAAAAGAAAGTTTAGTGTAGTGTTATTATTTGTAGTAATCTGCGGTGTTCCCGGTCAGTCCAGTCCTGCTATCTGGTGTCTGGGGAGACATTCATTAATCTGTTATGACAGGTCGGTGTTAATTACACGCTAGATCGGTAATTAGTAGCGACAGCAGACAAGAGATCCTGGCCAGTCTTCACGACCCTACTCTCTGTCTTCGTGTCCGCTAACGAGTTACAACTTACAGAAACAAATCCAACCGGAGATGACACTTCCCAAAGATGACCTGGTGATTTCAATGCTGATTGCGCGCTTTTTATACCCGGGAATAGGAACATGTAAATTAATTGGTTCCAAGAGTGATAATTGTAGTAGGGAAACAAAAAATTATCAATGTATTTCAAATAAAAAAAAACTTATCCAAACTTTGTGTTGATAGAAAAAAAATATAATCGTCACCACAACCACCTGGTTTTGATAAACTCAACTCAGAAATATTTCCTTTTTTAATAAATCGTAATATGAATGAAGTTTTAAAAATACTATAAATGTGTTAAATACAATAATAATTTTTAGCAACTAAATGGGAAAAATGTAATATTTTTTTACATGATATAGAAAAATCTACTAATATCTGATTAAAAACTAGGAATATAACCAATATTTTTTTTTATTTGATAATCAGGCACTTGCACATTATTAAATTGATTTTGTTTTATTGATTGATTTGATTTTGTTTTATACTACTATATAATTTACAAAATCTACAACAGCAACTGTGATTTTGATGTTCACTAAAATTAAATGACTGGCCTACGTAGTTTAAGTAAGTATACTATAGATTGCTCGAGGAACATACTACTAGTGTTCAAACACTTATCCTTAAATTTTATACGGGTTCACTTAAAATTTTCAGTACTCTCTACTGTTTAGTATAGATTTACGAAAATATTTCAAGCAGTAATTACAGTGAATATTATAAAAGGTAAAACAAAAAAAAAGATACACAGATCATACTGCAGCACATTCACTATTAATTTATATAATGAAGAAGATGAAAATATGTAGGGCCAGATTAGGAAATTAGGTAAAATATGAACTATTAAGAAATACGCCCAAAAGAAGATTAGTATTATATATTTATTTTTATTAAAATATTTTTAAAATAATGGGAAAACTGTAATAAATTTACCCACTTTGGAAAAAATCCCGACTTTGGCATAAATCAATTAATTTATTTTTTATAAGGCGAAGTACGTATAGAATAAAGTGAATATTTTTAAATTACTTGTAGTATAATATTATTTTCATGAACACTACTTACTTAATATCTAATTCTCATTCAACATTTTGTAGTTTACCGTTTAAAGACCCCAATATTCCGTAGTTGGTTGATAAAGAGTTTATGTGGCGATACAATTAAGAATAATGAAAGCACGGACTTATCTAATTCTATTTGAGTGGAGTGACATTACCGGCAGTAAGCCCCGCTATCAGATCCCGCGGCTAAATCCACACTGACTTGCAGGACTGGCTGTTTGCCTCGCGGATATTCAAATTAGCTCCAGGGGTGTAAGCCAGAGCGTTGAACTGAACCCTCTACAGCAAATACCAATGCTTACCAACTTATTATGCTCATATAAAATGGTGGTGTTATGAAGTTCTTTATAAGAAACGATAAAATTTACAGTTTTATGACTCTGGTAGGATTTTCAACTTCCTCATATTTTTTAAAAACAAGTGATGTAACTAGAGCGTGGCAAATGTGGCGCTTGCCATAGGCGCAACATTCTTAGAGGCGCAAAATTTATATGGTTTCAGATCAGATATTTCTGAAATCTATTTTGATATTATTTTATTCATATTGCATTCAAAATATAGCACATTACCTTAATGCAGAAACAGTATTAGGCAAGGGTTTTTGCACGATTTCGACTTTGTCCAGATTTTCTCAAATAGCCATTAGTCTCTCTATACCTTAGCATTATTCGGAAAAACGAAGTATGAGCTACGCCAAACTTCTGTCCTGCAGAAATGTTCACCATCTTTTGTCAATACTGCTGGATGATTATGATCTGTAAGATTTAAGAAAAGGTAGTACGTTGCAAACGCAGTTTGACTATTATTATAAGTGCGGTGCATCTTGACTTTATTAGTATCCATCAAAACTTCAATTAAATCTATTTATTAATTTCTCATCTTTTAGTAAAACAAAGAAATGCAAAAAAGATTATATATACCGTATACGAACAAGGTCTTTTCAAAAGTGCCTGAAATATTAATTAAAATAGTCGAAAATTTAAAATATTAATATCTGGTGCGTTAATTATTTAGTACAATGAATATTCAGAATAAAATATTTATTTATCAGAATTTGATTTACTTTTTAATTTTCTTGACATGTAGGGACGCAAATAAAAATTTTGCCCCAAGCGCTCAAAACTCTAATTAAGGCTCTGTTTATAACTAAAGACATTATTGTTGTTTTAGCAGCATAATTTAAGAAAATATTTATATTCAAAAATAAAAATTATAAAAGCGAGGAGGCCCTATCCAAAAATAGTAACAACGCCACTGATTATTACACTTCTGATGTCATTCTTAAAACGCTGTTAATTTATATATCATCAGTTTTTCTAAATTAATCAAATGTCCGCGTAGTTATTGATAGGTAAATAATTACATAACACATACTACAGGTAAACAAAAGCTGTACATCTCATTACCTCAATGAGAGAGTGATGAGAAAATGACTCCATTACCAAACCAGCTGCGGTTACATTTACCCAATGTTCGGGGGTGGCCTGCGTAGGAACATGACAGCGGGCAGCGTGACCACGCGGGACGACGTCACGGCGTCACGCGCTCCCGGAAAGCGTTCCCGTGCATTGCGTGCCTCACGCGCGCGCTGCCCAGCACGTGACGTCCAACAGTCGATAATGATTTCCCCACTACAGGACTGGAGAGACGAAGTTTTCCTAATTTTATACCGTACTGGGTATATATAGGGTGCTTTATAATTTCAAGAAAAAATTATTGAAAAAATACTACATGATGCTGATAACGAATCAATAATATATTTTTTTAAATTCACAAAATTGAGGGTAGTGATTATAGCAGAGTAATTAACTTCGGGAATGTTCTCGCACACTCGAGACGACAGAACAATAATAGCGCGGCGAGCGACTCACGACAGGTAGTGTTTTTATAAAGACAGACAAATTGTTTTCATAATCATATCGATAATTTAGCAATACTCTTTTTAGATAGGTACATAATTCAAAAGAAATAGGGAAATTGAATAAAAAGCACGATTTATCACTTTATTTGTCAATTTATGTTCATTACATTTGCTATTGATTTTCTTAACGAGTTCTAAACAAATAAATTTTTATATTAATTTTCAAAAAAATCATAGAAATTTATTTCACATTAATGTTTAAATGTTCTGGAGCTTTCCATAGTTTATTCGGTAGCATGTTTGATAAAAGCTACTTTAATCACAAGAAAAATGGAAAATGCTTTTTTTAGGTAATCAGCTTTTCATTTTTCCAAGTACGGTCCTGGCAGTCGCATTGTACGTACTATTGAACTACAAGTTGTTCGCATGCAATTATGAGCCATATAGTAGTAGGACATTGGACCAAGGTCGAACGAATTCTAATTTTGGAGATTGAACCGAAGTTCGGAGTAAAAACAAAGTAACTCACAAGGGGACTGGGTTATTTTGTCATTAACACTATTTCCTGGAACTCTTTATCTGATATTATACTTCTTAATTTCTCTGCACTAACAACAATATCAACTTTTACCAAATTAATACTAATATTTTTTCTCAAAACATTAAATATACAAGAAACGATATACTAGGAAAGAGAATATACTTACTTAATCCTTGAAACTTTCTACATTTTGGTGTAAGGTTGGAAAGAGAATAGGTATATTATATTAATTTCAAATATTTTTTTAAGAAATGGAAAATATTACATTAATTCGACACCCTTTCCTATTCTATCATCAGCATTATGAATTATGAGTAATTTATTTTTCATTTTAATGAAGAATGAGATTCCATAACTAAACTAAACTAACTAAACTAACTAAAAATATAATGTATATCTCAGAACTATTGTTATATGTATACCAAGGGATTAAAGTATAGTTTTTTATTACGCATATGGATTTTATTCTACGAGGCAATAGCCGACGAGAATAAACCATGTTAGTAATAAATAATACTTTAGTCCTTAGATATAACTTATATTTTTTCCAAAATTGTTAAATTATTAATTAAAAAAATAATAAATAGCATTATGTGTTTGTAAAATGTCAGCTAGCTATAGAGACGAGAATTGTGATAAAAAACGTACGGTCAAAGTGTCGAATATTTCTTTATAATTTTCATTTATTTTTACATCTGCTTAGACATCGTTTGCATGAAATTAGATAAATTATTATTAGAGGTAAACAATAAATAAATTCACCAATAATATTATAGAATAGAATAGATATGTTAGTTATTTTAGATAGGGGTACAATAAACTGCAAAAATATAATACAATTAAAATATAGGTTAATTCAGTTTGACAGATGAGTCCGTAAAGTCAAATTTTTTTGGCTAACTTCGCGAAGTAATATCGTGTACTTTAATATTAATTTCGAAAAATAACATATTTTATTAATTGTCAAATATTTATTTTGTACAATTAAAATTAAAACTACGTAGGTATAATTTTTATGTGCATGTTTTTATTTACATAAAACGAACGAGAAAGTAAATGAGTTAATGGAAAATATGAACAGCATTAACATATAAAAATGATATGCAACTTATTTATCTTTCCCCTCGGTTGCATTATATCGCAATAAAAAACAACCATCTCGTTCACCTGCATGCAACACATATCAGTCAAAATTAATTCAGATAGGAAAAATTTGTTCCCGGTATGAAATATCCGCTCGGTACATCCATTCCACTCAGCGCAACAATCCGCCTCGGTGATAAAACCAGCAACCAGCAACTAGCAACGAGCACATGTGAAAACGTAACATCTATATTCCATTCCCGCGTGATAAATGCGGATAGTTAATTAAATTTTAATCAGGAAATCTGGCACCGTGTCATTTATCTCCGTCGCTGTGACATATCGTAGGTTAGTTGCATTTTGCATCGGGCGAGGTCGCTCGTTCCGTGCAAGAACCGGGAGAAAAATTAGGCCCATTAATCCACTAAGTATACTCGACTGGTGCAAGAATAACAACTACCCTTGTTACTACATGTAAGAACACGGCTTATGATTTTGAGTAATGTAATACGAGATAAACCTAATTTATATACTGTGAAAAATTGCGCAAATAATTATTGTAATTTTTTACTAAATTCTAGTTCTTTTTTTAATAACTATTCATTTTGTAGCGGCGATAAAAAATTTATTACGTATATAAAATGGAGCTTTTCAAAAGAAAATAATTTACAATTATTACATATTTCTGATGTTATAGCTATTAACACACCTATAGGATAGTTATGAGTACCATAACGGCCGCAGATATCAATTGAATTCTGAGTTCGGAGAGCGAGGTTTTTAAGACATCTAAGGACTTATGATCATAACATCAAAGATTTGTTCAATGTATTTTATCGGTTTCACGGTATTAATTTTATATATTTTATAAAATTCTCTTGTGGGTAACGTTTTCTGTATGGGTTGATATGATAGCTATACTATCCAATTATCCTACGTTATTTTGACAAATCTATAGGGTAATATTTTTACCATACTGACTTGTCCAAATTACATGGGATATAATTATAACTTAGTTATCTATCAATGTACAGTATTTCCCAAAATCAAAATTTAGGGCACAGAAATGAGTACTGTTGGGTTATTTTGCGTTTGTTAACACAATTTTCTGGTTTAACATTGTAGTTTGGTTTGTTTTAACTCTATACAACTTTAATATGAGGTTTAGGTTTTGGAAAGGAATAAAAGTTACATATTAAAGCAACAGATTAAAATTGAAAATGCATAATAGGATTGCAGGTTTTGAAATCAGAGCAACGTATATCCAAAAAAAACTTTCTTTTTAAAAGATATATTTCCTTCGTTTTAGAAGTGAGTTTATAAACTAATAATTGTTATGTTATAGTGAGTTATGAATGGCTAGTAAATATTATAATTGGAAGCGCTCTGTGATATTTTGTAGTGTAGAATCCGCACTAACTGATATCTATTAATACTATAGAATTGCATCCGATATTTAGAATAGATATCATAATAAGTTCAACCTTCGGAATGTAGAATTTTGATTTCAATTAATTTTATGATTTTCTGTATTTCATTATGTTTTGTCGTCTTGGAGATTGATCATGCTGAAACGATAGTAGGGTTTTAAATGAAAACACTTCACTATCATTTACAATTTTGAAAAGGTCGAAGAGGGAATTAAAGCATTATTATTGAAGAGCAAATTATTTAATTACTGTTCTCTTCAAAATACAAATAACAACTGGCGACAATGCTTAGCATCACGAAACAATAACATATAAACAGAAGCGAAATTTTATTTTAAAAACAATATAATATTTTAGGGCTAGTAGTATTTGGTATTTGATAAATTTAAAACATGTAATATAAGGAGGCATAAGAGAGGTTTATTTTTGAAGTAAAATCATAATAGGGAACCTAATTCCAGAGGCATTCCGCATAAGCAGCATACATGCTTCACAAACTGTTGTAAAAGTGAAAAACTCAAAGTCCCTGGCGTCCCTCGAGGCCGGTGATCAATCGTCCGGACAGCCGAACCGGCGGAACCAGCGCCGGGCATCCATATTCACGCATTAAAACATCTCCGCTTTTATCCGCCATCCACCGTCAAAAATTATCACTGTCCCTTCCTTTGTTTGGCTACTGTATGCGTGAGGAGTAGTCGGCCATCGCTCATTCTTGAAGGATGTCAATAAAAGGAATTAGATCCCTGCGAGGGACCGCTATTTGTGCGCTGGCCTGTTTGTTCCCGGCAAAACACAATGTCAGCGGAATCTCAATGCGATTTCTTTATGGGGCTAGGCTACCCGGTTTTCTCTGTCAACATGGCCGCCATGCCCGTTCTAAACAACGGACTACTATAGACCAGCTAGTTTAGTTTGGTTTGGACTCCTGTGATTGGAGCGAAATCAACTCCTTTCACTAAACAGTAAGAGAAGGTACATTAGGCAGTTGTGAGGATTCTAAAAATAAAACAGTATAATACAATCAATGCTTAGCTGGTTTTTACCGTAGGTGCACAAAACCACATTTTTGTGAAAAATAATTTTTTTTAATGATATTTCATTTAGGGCCGGTTTTTCCACCTCTGGTTAAAGTGCTGGTTACCTTAATCATCGGTTAATAGAAAAATATCGCATCGAATCGTAAATAACGTATATTTTTGACAACTTACATTAGTCTTTCGATGCGATATTTTTCTATTAACCGATGGTTAAGGTAACCGACACTTTAACCAGAGATGGAAAAAGCGATTTGTTTTTTAACTGTTTTGTTACATTTTCGACAAATGTATCTACAACACATTAGCAATGTATAATATGACTTTCACTTCCTGAGGAAGGGATGTGGGGTGGAGTCAAAACCGGTAGGAAAGGAAATAAAATTTTATCCCATTGACTGAATTCCAGTAGTTTTCTTTCCCTTCATCAATTGACCAGTCAAGAAATATCCGTCTACCAGTATAATACAAATTTCAAAAAATAATAAATATATAAAAGTTTCAATTCCTGTAACCATTCCAAAGCAGCTGGTGTAATACTGTGTATATCTGGAAAACCATGTTCAAATTTATTTCATGGACAGTTTCTTGTTTCTATTTCGGCACCGCATTCACAAGCGGTACTGTCACATAAATTCCAGAAATGAAACATGTTATTACTTCTAGCATCACCTACTCGAATATGATTCAGTTTACACGAAATTTTTTTTTGTTAGATCAAATTCCGGTACTTTTTTTGTCGGATTTTCCAGTAAATTGTTATTAAATACCTAAACATTTTACCAATAATTTTACAGCAATGCTTTCTCCTAATATCATAAGGAAGGATATTTGCAAGGACATTTAACCAGGGAAGTGGCGAGGACTTAAAGTATCAGTAATTAAACTCAATGTACATAGTATTTAAATTGCGAATCTATTTTGTTGATGGTCAGTGAAATAATAGACGCCAAGTTTATATAATAGATGCACAGTAAAATAATAGCCGCTAAGTTTATAATAATAGATGCACAGTTGAATAAATAAATGCTAAGTAGAAAAATGTTAGCTATATTTATGGTACGAAGTTTGTTAATTTGGCGACATAAAAGCTTTTGTTTCTTTTTATTTCATTTACTATTGGTTAGTTTAGATTAGGTTAGGTTTGGTATGGTTAGATTAAGCTTGGTTTGGTTAGGTTAGTTAGGTATTAAAATCATGCTGTACTTCCTATTAAAAATAGATATTACCATTTTCACTACACGATCTTGCGAATAAAATATTCGTCAAGCAACAATTAATTGTACAAACCAGAATTATTAAAATGCTTTCAAAAATTTCAATGTTATATAGTAATACTTCTACTGGCCGTCGAATTTTTCTAGTTGGCAAAAACTATTAAAATACTTAGATTGTTACATTGTTATACATATTATATCTTGAATACCTATATACTTGTACAATCTACTTAGCAAATAAATATTACACTATTACACATAGCAATTTAATTTATTTACTTTGAAAAACACAATAATATACTTAGCAAATCATTACAAGCTAAACAAAATTACCACATAACTAAAGTAAAAATGTATATTTTAATATTCCCTGACGAAGAAAAAAGAAATGAAATGTTGGACATGTAAATAAATTTAACAACAAAATTTTAAAGATGAATTATTAATAAAATTCCTGCCTATCTTCCGTCGGGAAATCCGGGAACTATTAATTTATCATTCTCTTAATTTTTATATTTACTATTGCGGTCAATCGAGTTCCAATGCAGTAACTCTTTTTTTAAGTAAAAAGAAATAATTACAAACTAAATAATAAACAAAGATAAATTTAGAATACATTTGACATTTCTTTTAATATAGATTTTATTTTAGGAAATATCAAATATAGGTAATGTGTAAGTTTATCTAATATTGTTTGTAAATATTTGACGTTGTTGTTAGTGTATACGGTTGTTATTTGCTGAATGTGATGTAGAATAAATAAGAAAATGCAATAGAGGAATGTTTGTTGTCGGATTGTCAGGTATATTGACACCTCGGCAGCGTTTCCATTACTGAAATTGACTTTTGAAATCTAAAACCGGCTCACTTGGCGCGTACTCGACAACCGACACCGCATTTTCTCCACAGCAGCCTCCGTCGCACTCCTTAAGTTATTAAATTTTTAAACAAATACTTCCTAGTCACATCGAAGAAGGTTTGCATCGTACATATAATTCTGTTATAAATATATTATGCTTTTTCAACAAAATAAATTACAGGTAGAGATCATAAATTCTTATATGTAAATAACATACCATATAATAATGAAAGAATTGCACTGCCGATCTAATACAATAAATAATTATTTTGCAAAATTAGTTTTGTAAAAGCTTAAATTAGTTTCAATAAATATTATATATTATATGCTACTGGGCATATTAATCTGCTTTCCATTCTTCTGAATAAAACTCAAAGAGTATCTATAACAAGCTGTACTTATAATAGAACAGTTTTGTTTTTTAAATTCGCAAAATTAAAGGTTTTTTTTTTCTTACACTTTTCAAGCACTTTTGAATTTATCTTTTAATCTAATCATGGTGGAGGAACCACAGTTTTTCAAATTTTTCAAAGCATTTTTACAATTGTGTACAATGTCAGATATGTCATGATTGGTTTTAAATTTGACGGTTAATTCATAATTCCACCTCCCAAAAAAAGATGAAATTAGTAAGTCCATCCTTCTATGTTTGGCCAAAAATTTAACACGTACAATATATCCAAGTCTGTATCTAGTGATATATGATCTAAGGTGTTACTACTCGACGAAAATATCAAATTTTTAAGATTATGTGAAGAAGTAAAGACTGAGTTTTATAGAAGCTACAAATTTAGTTTTAGGAACCTGAAATACTGAAGTAAGACAATTACGGGGCTTTTGACAATTATACTATATAAAACTGGAACAGGTTGTTCACTGCCGCTAAAGAAATACTCGACCACATCATGTCTTATGTGGTTAATAGTAGACAATTTGGAGTACCAAACCTCGTCTGAGTATCACTTTGAAATATAAGTTCTACATGGCACATGGCTTAGCAAAGGTAAAAAAGTTATAAAAGTAAACAACGAAGCATTTATTTCCATGGTACATTAACATACTTATAGCAATGCCTTATGTGGTTAATAGTGTTGGCGATCTGGAGTACCAAAACCCGTCTGTTCGAATTCATTGAATAAATGAGTATCCCTTTGGAATACAAGTTCTACGTGTCTTAGTAAAGGTAAAGAAGTTACAAAAGTAAACAAAGAAACATTTATTCCATTGTCCATTACCATACATATAGCAACTTTATCCCCGGCAACCTTCGTGTATGTTCGTTTCTCCTCGGCACCGGAAGCAGTTGCGAGCGAGTGTCAGTGAGTTCCTGTTCCGTGCCGGTTAGCCCGATAAGGATCATCCGCACCACACGACACTTGCGCTATCTGTCGCCCTGTGTAGCGCCCGAGTACGTCACTTTCCTGGGCAAGAAGCCTTGTTTCACCCTCATTGCACTCGTACACGGGTACACGTGAGACGTGAAACACAGAAAGACGTGGAGAAATGATGTATGGAGTTGTCGGGCTGGTTAAATGCTTCAATTGATGGTATGCATTGTATGCAGTTATGGGAACGGGAAGATAGGTTTATCTAACAGAGACATGAAGGAGGTGTAATGTAATGAAGACGTAATACATCATAGGGTTAAAATGTAATGCTGTAATGTAAACACTTTAAGCTACAAAACAAATTTCTTCATTTATCATTTGCATAGCTGAGAAAACCTAACATTGAAGGATTCTGAATTACGACTAGATATACGAACATATCTTAAACAAACAAAATTTTGCTGCATAAAACAATAATTGAATCCGTTTACACATGCGTTATAGAATAGACTACAGAAGTGGTCAATCTTTACTAGGGCGGCAAAAATAAATGTGATTCTGTTATACTCATTTAAGATTGTGTTATCGTGAATGTGCATTAAAATATGGTAATTGAAATTTTTAAGGGAAACAAGGCAAATTACTGTTTTAATATCATCAATATACATTGTTGTTGTTTCAAAAAATCTCTACATAGATTTCTTATTTGTATTTTAAATTTGGAAAGAAACATATTTCGTAGCAAGCTTCATATCTCTTGTGAAACTTCGAGAATCAAATATTTTTGTTTGATCATTGAATCTGCATTTGGAATAGAAAAAGATAGTATTATTAAGTCCCACCTCTTGTGGACTTTTATTTTTATAGTCTATTTTTGAGAATGTGTAAACAAATCTAATCTAATACAAAAATCTGAATAGAAATCAATCCAAAATTCTACAGACTATCATGTATGTTTCAAATAAAATATTACAGATTAAAGAAGACTAAAAAATTCTTACAAATACGATTAAAATACAACTTCATATTTTAATTCAATCTCTTTTATTTCCAAATCTTGGAAGAAGATTAAAGAACAGCCAGCCTATCTGAATAATTGGTAACGAAGATTCGTCTGCGGAGAAAACTATCATGTTACTGAGTACTGTCAACAGTACTTAAACAATAAATTAGCTTATAGATTTTTTTTTATCCTGATTAATAATAAATATATATTAAAAAAAAATATTATATCTAATATATAAAATTTATATTTCTCTTTGATATCAAAGTTAAACCAATTTTTATCAACCGCCGTATTTATAAGAGAGGTATTGATATTATAATCACCCTGACTTCAACATTTGTGGATTTTGATGGATGTCCTCCAATTGAGATCTATACATAACGGTTAACATGATTTCTGTCATTCTGTTCGTCTGTTCCTCTAGAGAATTGTGGACACATGTAGGTAGAGCGATTTCTGCTTTTAAGTATTTTGGAACTTTTGACATAATTAAATACATTTTTGTTATAGTGCTCTCCAAGCGAATAGACTTTAGAGATTCTTTTCTTTTATCTCCATGGCTGTCTGATTTCTAACTAAAAAACAAAAAAACATTTTGTATTTAATAAATCTCGTACAGCAATTATTGTCTTATATGATGCAGAAATTAATTTTAAACAACTTTGTACTTTTGTAGTTTTGCTCCAAATCTATCAGGAGAGAGAGAAACCGCGATTTTTTTAAATCCCATGTTAAAGTCCTACGTTCCACGTTTCGTTGCGCATCCCGTATAAGTTTTTTATATGTATTATAATTATAATAGTTTCTAAATACAGCTTTGCTTTTTACACATCATAATATTAATTACCTACTAATCTTTTGGGTGTAAACAATCTCAAAAGTCTGTTCGCTTGGAGAGCACTATAATATAAATTTATTCTTTAACGTTAAAAAATTAAAAAATATACTGAACAGAAATATTCGTACAAAACATTCTTATTGTTTTTGTTTGAAAAAAAGAAAGTATTATCTTTTACCAACAATATACAAGTTCTTAGTATGCAAAGCAGTTAAATTTGCAAATGATACATCCTACTAACATTAATTACCTTATCACTTTACAAAGATTCAACATAATTAGCATTTATTTCATTTTGCATTGCAAAAAAATAGTATACACGTGAATTATCTGCGCGGATCCGTCTTAGTCACACTGGCTTCCTTACGGCGTGACGTTTGTTTTATAAATTAATTTAATTCAGCAAGAGGAATGGTTTCCGGGGAGTCCGGGATGACTCCGGCCACGCAGCCGCACTCCGGACTAATGCAACAAGAGCGATTGGCTGCTCGGTTTCCGGAGTTATTAGCTGCGGATTTGCCGTCTAATTCCTTGATGCAGACCGCGCCGGACCATTCATCTTGCTGATTCAATTTGCCGAGTTAGAACTTCTTTTTTAAAAAACTTCGCTTTATTCAATTAATGTATAATGTAATTTAAAACTTTGTATATTCCCCGTGTTTTGTTGTGGAGTTTTTTGTGGCTGTTTGGGACACGTAATGTGATAGTGGTGTAAGCTTACAAGCCAATTTTCACTTGGATAAACAAACCGTATTAAACTTCTCCTCTCTGTTAAACCAAAATAAAAATAAAATTGTTATCAGAAATTTTATTTCATTTTTTTTATATTTCAGCTTCCAACATAATTCACTGAATTTTTTTTATTGACATCCAAAACAATAACTAGTGTCCGATCATATTTTCTGTTTGGGCCAATTTCGGCTGAAAATGCTGGTTTCGGTTATAGTTTAGGTTTCGGCAGGAATATAAACTATGTCCTAATCCTAATAAGTCAGAAGCTTGGCGTTTTCATCTTAATAATGATCGACAAAATAGGGAACTCCAATTTTATTATAACGGAACATCTATTAAACATAATTTAGTCCTGCATATCTGGGTATTACTTTGGACTGTTCTCTAACATGTAAAAGTGCGTATTGAAAAGTTCAGGTAGAAACTAAAAACGAGAAACAATATTACTAAAACTTGATGGCTCTAGTTGGGGAGCTAATTCTCACACCTTACGCGTTACTGCCCTTACATTAGTTTATTCGACCGAAAAATACTGCTCTGTATAGATAAATAGTGCTCATATCAACAAAATAGATTTGCAATTAAACATTACGTTACAATTAGTTACTGATACTTTAAAATCCACAACTCTTGCCTATCTTCTTGTCCTTGCAAGTATCGTTCCTTATGATATTAAGAGAAAACATTTAACTAAAATATTATGGGATAAATAGTTTTTTTTCGGAAAAAGATTGCTGGAAAAATGCTTGGCAAAACTTTTAGGTATTTAATAAGAACTTACTGGAAGATCCGACAAAAGAAATACCGGGATTTGATCTACCAAGAAAAGTTTGGTGGTACAGAACTCGCTTATATATACCGTGTGTTCCAAAAAAGTGTTGTCATACGCATTTTCCATGGAAAAACAATTTTTGATACATAAAAACTGTCCGGTTAACAACTAAGTTACCATATTGTACAGGACAATACTACATGAATTCCTACATGTTCTTTAATACATATTACTGCGTTTTAATAATATAATTCAGTAAAATTTATTATATAGAATTAATTTTTTTTTGAACACTTGATTTACATGCTCCGATTCGAACTGAGTGGAGTGTGAGATCTGAGATTCAAATCCCAGCTATTTCATTCCTTAACAGTCCGAATCCCTATTCATAAATTGGCCTCAAATAATTACCTCATCTTCATACGAATATACTTATTTATATACCGGCATATCCTGACCATAGTATTTTTTATTTTTGTTTACATGCATTATTTGCACCATGTTTGTAACACTTCTTCTATTATTGTTATAAGTTAATTAGCTATCTTGCTGTCAAGGAACACAATACTCGTCCTGCAATGTAGCAATTTAGTATTTCCCGCTGCCCTTATGTGTCAACACGGATGTTGAATCCTTCCCTAATTCCCGGCCCGCAGCGGACAGCGAGACGTCAGCAGCTGGTCAAGCTGGACAAAGCCGGGCAGCACAACAGCTCACTTGATCCTTATCCGCAGATATTACGTCCATTTGAGCAATCGCACATGGCCAGCTCTTAATTCGCTACCACGCACGCTATTTACGAATCTGTTACGCTACTTACAGGCCTCAACGGGCTACAGGGATGTTTATATTTGCTGCTCTGACGAGATTATTAGCAATGGCTCAATTAATTAAGTTAGCGTAACGATAACATTTACTTACACTATAAAACTTTGTTTACTTGAATATACTTAAATATATAATCACTATAAAATGTTAGGTTACCTATAATAATAAATAAATATTAATAAAGAATATAATACAACTTATAATCAAAACATTTTTCTATGTGCGAACAGTATTTACTTTGTCGCAATTGGTTACAATTAAAAAAAAAACTGTTTCATCCACAAATACCATAAGGCGGTCAAAAAAAAGTATCTAGCAAATTTAATATAAGGGTATTAAAAAAATAAACTAAATATAAAATATCATAAATATTTGTTGAACAAATTGATTTTCAATGTTCGTTAGATCTTCAAAAAAATTGATGTGGTCAGCACATAATTCTCGCCTGTCATTTTTACACTTTCTATCATAATCAGTATCACTTCTTTGTTTCTTTTTATATTTCTCATGTGCTACATTTTTTTGCTTAGTACATTTTCTGTTGGTTTTCATTTTTGCAATATTATAATTTGCAATATATGAGCAACCGTGCATTTACTGCCGACACGCTAAAATGAATTATTAAAATAATTAGTAGGTACTTACAGTATTATACAATTCCTTTTAGATTATTTGATAATTATTTTTTTCTACTCCATACTGTAATGTTTTTTTTTTTTTGCACACTTGACAGAATGGATACAAAGCTTATATCCTTTCTAAAGTGCATATGAAAAGTATATGACTTGTTGTCAGTGTCACAATATATTTTATTCTTTCGAAAATGAAAAATATCTAAAATACCTAATCAAATCTACACCCTAACTTTAATAAAATTAAATTTGTTGCCTGTGAAATCAAAAATTGGATGAACGAATTTAAACATGTGTGACCATTACATGATTCAGTCCTTTAAAATAGCTTTTTACGGATCCCAAATAGTCCCCAAAGTAAAAATATTGAGAAGTGTTTATATAAAAAAACTATATTTTTTGAGTTATTGAAATTCATATAAAATTATGATTAATTATACAATACTCTGTCATATACTTTTTCGTTACAAAAGTTTTTTATATCCTTGGATTTACATTTTCGCAATCATTACAAAATAATATGATATTACAGTTCTATTGTGCAAATACGAAATACGCACAATACGTTTGAACACGAAATGTCATCTTAAAAACCAAAGGTTAAAGATCAAATCACTCTGGGTGGCAAACGCAATTATTCTTTATTTAACTTTCACTTACATTCTTGTATTTCAAATTTCTATTATTTTTTTTTGTATAACTGAAATATATAACAGTCTGGTTTTATATTTTAATAAATACACATACATATATTTAGATTGTAAAGTATGTCCGTATACTGATGCAGCCACACTGCATATCACCCAATAAATGTGACATGATTTAATTTATTTTGAAATCACAGAAACAATTCTCCATGATGTATGAGCTAAGGTCAGACGTCCAATGAATTGGTATGTGGCAATTACCAACCACTAGCAGCCAGATATCTCTGTCCTAATTCGGAATAAAAAACGCATAGTAGCGTGCGGTATCCATCACGATGGAATTCTGAAACACCATGTCATAAACTGAATTTCCAACTCATTAAATTACAAACTTCTTATCAGATAGCAGCTATCAAACGGAAAGTGTACGGCATTTTTTATATTTAATGCGTATTTATTGTTCAAAGAGAAATCTACATGTGATTGTCAATAGTAATACATATAGTTTTACTAGAATTTTATTATTACTTGGAATTCTCTGCAAGGAAGTTATTGTAATATTATGTGTAATATGAAAATATTGTAATGGAACACGAAATATTTATCTATTTTTGTAGCATTTGTTATAAACAAAATGCAATTAAAATAAAATGTAGGAAATATAAGTGTGCAACGAAACGCGGAACATAGGACTTTAGCATAGTAATTGATTTAACTGCAGTAGGAAATTTATTAAATATGAAAAGAAACACGTTTGTTAAAAATGAGACAGCTATGGAAAAAAAAGAAAATATAATGCCGTACCTGATGTAGAATTTAATTTTGAACAACTTTGTACTCTTGTAGTTATTGGTCTACATCTATCAGGAGACATAATATTCGCAATTTTATGAAATCACGTATTAAATACTATGTTCTGCGTTTCGTTGCACACACATACTGCATAAAATTTTAAAAATATCTGAATTTCCGATGTTCATCGTTACAATATATAAACTACTAAATCGTACCTTATAATAAATTCGTCGGTGGGCAAAATTTATGTGTGATACTTCCATACTGAAAACTATATGAATATGCATATGTTATAAATAAAGTTAAACCAGCCACAATATTTAACGACAAATATAACTCAGAACAAATCACGGCGCGTTTCAGTCTTTCAGTCAACATGACCTATTTTGGAAGTTTTAATTACTACCCCGTAGATCCCTATATAGATCTTCTTCAGGGAGTGAAAGCCAAATATAAAATTGTGTTAACAAGTCAACATGTAAAAAAATGTGATAATAATGCTCAAGTCATGAATAATGTTGGTAAAATGGTTTTAAAAATAAACCAGAAATGTATTTCCCTGATGACACGGATTTCACTTGTGTAACATTGGTTGCCGTTGCATTTGGATTGTAAGCATGAAAATGTAAATGAAGTCGATTTCCCTTGATTGATTCTCACGGTATCAATAGTAACTATGTAATTCAAATCGCCCAGGGGTAAGGGGGATTGGTGGCATCACCTTGTTGAGTGAAATCGTGTGATTTCCAAAGTAAACAAATATTAAAATTGATAGAATTACATACCAACACACAATGAAGCACAAAAATCATCGTCATAAGAGACATGAATGACATTCTTTTAAATAATTCAAAATAGCCATTACCGAGGTTACCCTACTGTTTCTGTTTCATTTTTGTCTTTGGTTGGACGCAAATAGCACTAAAACTAGAGCATAATACAGAGCTTCATTGCTCCAGAATGTGCTATTTTATGGTGGTACCTAGAATTAAAACAAACTCTTTAAAATGCTTTAATTTTTGACCCACTGTAACCAGAGCACAATCCAGAGCAGTTACATCTGCTCCAGAATGTGTCTGGTTTCAACAGACCTAGAACTAGAGCAAACATTTCTGAATAGTCTAATTCCTGACCCACTGAAACCAGATCATAATCCAGAGCAGTTGATAAATCTGCTCCAGAATGTGCTCTGGTTTCAGCAGACCTAGAACTAGAGCACACGCTGAAGCGTGCTTCAAATCCCAGCCCACTGAAACCAGATCATAATCCAGAGCAGTTAAATCTGCTTCAGAATGAGCTCTGATTTTAGCAGACATTGAATTAGAGCAAAATAAAAAATAATCATTACCTCAATTTCTAAAAATGTTCAAAAACACTTGTCACCTTTCCAAAATATTTCAATCATATCGCTGATTGCCCTATATGAAAATTAAATAATTTTACATAAAATTTGCAATTAATATCGCATCGTCGCTAGTGATTTTTGCTACCCCTGCTCAGTTTGCGTGCCACCCTCCCTCAACCCTTCCAGATCCGAGCGCCTACTTTGCCTTTCGCTCAGCGGCTGCAGTGACATTAATAAAATGACTTGTAACTTGCTAATCGATGTGTCACTTCATGCCCGACAACCTCTTGCAGATTTTATTTCAATTAAACGTTCATTTGTCCCATCAATTCAACGACACATGTCTGTTTCAATGAACTGAAAACTTCATTTAGTACAGCTTAGGTTTCAACTTAATTGATGAGTATCATAACAAACTTAGTATTTCTATTTATTATGAAGTGACAATTAACAATTCTATATAGGAGAAATGTTCTCAAGTATTTTTTATGATTTATTATTGAAAGTTTTAATATGTATTCCTATTTTATTGCAATAAATCCTCTCCTTTTGATTGACTGACTTTAAAGAGGATCAAAGATAGTAGTGATTTTAGCTTTAACTGGAATTAAAAGTTATCAGTATCTGTATATTTTACGATAAGATTGACCATATATTGTTCACTGTTTTACTGCGGTTTAAATAAGTAAGTAATTTTTATAAATAATTTTATTTATTATAATAACAAAAACCAAGAAAAACAACTAATGATTAAACAAATGTATTAGGAGATCTTTTTGTTCTGGAACCTAGTGTTTGTAAGGCATTGTTGATTCGTTGAATTTGCTCTTGAATATTATTTGCTTCACCTAGTTGTTCTCCGTTCTGTAGTTTCTCTTATAGAAGTTTCTAGCTTGGCAACATCTTCACTGATTTGGGGAGACCTCTTGGTCCTGGAAGACAAGGTTTGGAGAGCGCTGTTGATTCGTTGGATGTGCTCCTGAATATTATTTGCTTCACCTAGTTGTTCTCCGTTCTGTAAAGCTTCTCTTATAGAAGTTTCTAGCTTGGCCACATCTTCACTGATTTGGGGAGACCTCTTGGTCCTGGAAGACAAGGTTTGGAGAGCGCTGTTGATGCGTTGGATGTGCTCTTGAACGGTTTCATCGGCCAGCTGTTCTCCGTTCTGTGAAACTTCACTTAGAAAGGTTTCTAGCTTGGCCACATCTTCACTGATTTGGGGAGACCTCTTGGTTCTGGAAGACAAGGTTTGGAGAGCGCTGTTGATGCGTTGGATGTGCTCTTGAACGGTTTCATTCGCCAGTTGTTCTGCGTTCTGTGAAACTTCACTTAGAAAGGTTTCTAGCTTGGCCACATCTTCACTGATTTGGGGAGACCTCTTGGTTCTGGAAGACAAGGTTTGGAGAGCGCTGTTGATGCGTTGGATGTGCTCTTGAACGGTTTCATTCGCCAGTTGTTCTCCGTTCTGTGCAACTTCACTTAGAAAGGTTTCTAGCTTGGCCACATCTTCACTGATTTGGGGAGACCTCTTGGTTCTGGAAGACAAGGTTTGGAGAGCGCTGTTGATGCGTTGGATGTGCTCTTGAACGGTTTCATTCGCCAGTTGTTCTCCGTTCTGTGCAACTTCACTTAGAAAGGTTTCTAGCTTGGCCACATCTTCACTGATTTGGGGAGACCTCTTGGTCCTGGAAGACAAGGTTTGGAGAGCGCTGTTCATGCGTTGGATGTGCTCTTGAACGGTTTCATTCGCCAGTTGTTCTCCGTTCTGTGCAACTTCACTTAGAAAGGTTTCTAGCTTGGCCACATCTTCACTGATTTGGGGAGACCTCTTGGTTCTGGAAGACAAGGTTTGGAGAGCGCTGTTGATGCGTTGGATGTGCTCTTGAACGGTTTCATTCGCCAGTTGTTCTCCGTTCTGTGCAACTTCACTTAGAAAGGTTTCTAGCTTGGCCACATCTTCACTGATTTGGGGAGACCTCTTGGTTCTGGAAGACAAGGTTTGGAGAGCGCTGTTGATGCGTTGGATGTGCTCTTGAACGGTTTCATTCGCCAGTTGTTCTCCGTTCTGTGCAACTTCACTTAGAAAGGTTTCTAGCTTGGCCACATCTTCACTGATTTGGGGAGACCTCTTGGTTCTGGAAGACAAGGTTTGGAGAGCGCTGTTGATGCGTTGGATGTGCTCTTGAACGGTTTCATTCGCCAGTTGTTCTCCGTTCTGTGCAACTTCACTTAGAAAGGTTTCTAGCTTGGCCACATCTTCACTGATTTGGGGAGACCTCTTGGTTCTGGAAGACAAGGTTTGGAGAGCGCTGTTGATGCGTTGGATGTGCTCTTGAACGGTTTCATTCGCCAGTTGTTCTCCGTTCTGTGCAACTTCACTTAGAAAGGTTTCTAGCTTGGCCACATCTTCACTGATTTGGGGAGACCTCTTGGTTCTGGAAGACAAGGTTTGGAGAGCGCTGTTGATGCGTTGGATGTGCTCTTGAACGGTTTCATTCGCCAGTTGTTCTCCGTTCTGTGCAACTTCACTTAGAAAGGTTTCTAGCTTGGCCACATCTTCACTGATTTGGGGAGACCTCTTGGTTCTGGAAGACAAGGTTTGGAGAGCGCTGTTGATGCGTTGGATGTGCTCTTGAACGGTTTCATTCGCCAGTTGTTCTCCGTTCTGTGCAACTTCACTTAGAAAGGTTTCTAGCTTGGCCACATCTTCACTGATTTGGGGAGACCTCTTGGTTCTGGAAGACAAGGTTTGGAGAGCGCTGTTGATGCGTTGGATGTGCTCTTGAACGGTTTCATTCGCCAGTTGTTCTCCGTTCTGTGCAACTTCACTTAGAAAGGTTTCTAGCTTGGCCACATCTTCACTGATTTGGGGAGACCTCTTGGTTCTGGAAGACAAGGTTTGGAGAGCGCTGTTGATGCGTTGGATGTGCTCTTGAACGGTTTCATTCGCCAGTTGTTCTCCGTTCTGTGCAACTTCACTTAGAAAGGTTTCTAGTTTGGCCACATCTTCACTGATTTGGGGAGACCTCTTGGTCCTGGAAGACAAGGTTTGGAGAGCGCTGTTGATGCGTTGAATTTGCTCCTGAATATTATTTGCTTCACCTAGTTGTTCTCCGTTCTGTAAAGCTTCTCTTATAGAAGTTTCTAGTTTGGCCACATCTTCACTGATTTGGGGAGACCTCTTGGTTCTGGAAGACAAGGTTTGGAGAGCGCTGTTGATGCGTTGAATTTGCTCCTGAATATTATTTGCTTCACCTAGTTGTTCTCCGTTCTGTAAAGCTTCTCTTATAGAAGTTTCTAGCTTGGCCACATCTTCACTGATTTGGGGAGACCTCTTGGTCCTGGAAGACAAGGTTTGGAGAGCGCTGTTGATGCGTTGGATGTGCTCTTGAACGGTTTCATCGGCCAGCTGTTCTCCGTTCTGTGAAACTTCACTTAGAAAGGTTTCTAGTTTGGCCACATCTTCATTGATTTGGGGAGACCTCTTGGTTCTGGAAGACAAGGTTTGGAGAGCGCTGTTGATGCGTTGGATGTGCTCTTGAACGGTTTCATTCGCCAGTTGTTCTGCGTTCTGTGAAACTTCACTTAGAAAGGTTTCTAGCTTGGCCACATCTTCATTGAGTTGGGGAGACCTCTTGGTCCTGGAAGACAAGGTTTGGAGAGCGCTGTTGATGCGTTGGATGTGCACTTGAACGGTTTCATTGGCCAGCTGTTCTGCGTTCTGTGAAACTTCACTTAGAAAGGTTTCTAGCTTGGCCACATCTTCACTGTTTTGGGGAGACCTCTTGGTCCTGGAAGACAAGGTTTGGAGAGCGCTGTTGATGCGTTGGATGTGCTCTTGAACGGTTTCATTGGCCAGCTGTTCTGCGTTCTGTGAAACTTCACTTAGAAAGGTTTCTAGTTTGGCCACATCTTCACTGATTTGGGGAGACCTCTTGGTCCTGGAAGACAAGGTTTGGAGAGCGCTGTTGATGCGTTGAATTTGCTCCTGAATATTATTTGCTTCACCTAGTTGTTCTCCGTTCTGTAAAGCTTCTCTTATAGAAGTTTCTAGTTTGGCCACATCTTCACTGAATTGGGGAGATCTCTTTGGTCGGATTACGTCTGCAATTTATTATTCATATAATATTAATTTTCTGTAACAAAAACCATATTAAATAAATACTTACCAATTATATTTTCACGGACTTCATTTTCCTAAAGCAAAATTTGGGAGTAAATAATATTATAATACACCTTAAATACATTCAGTTGTACTTACAGCTGTTATAAAGTTTGTAAATGTAAAAATTATGAAACAAAATATAAAATATTTCATATTGATGTCCTGGTTTGTAAATCCGACCGCTGTATTATTTGCAAATTGCAAATAGAACTGACTATTGCGATATTCTGTTCTGCTTATATACTTCAACAATTTTTTTTTTAAGTTATTAATTTTGATAATCACCCTAAAATATTATTACCTTGATTCCGTTATGATTTTTTATGGGTATTATTACATATATCATTGATATAAATATTCAAATTAAAATACGCGAATATTAATAGTATGTAACGGTAATACAAAATTAATAGCCATCGTATTGCTACGCTTATTTATTATGTAGGTTAAATAAATATATCACATATCATAATTGAGTATGTGAAAAAATTTGAGAGCTGTTTTTGAATAGGATGAAAAAAGTGAAAGATATTATTGTTATTTTATTTTTACTTCCTTGTACGAAGTAAAGGAATATCTATTAGTCTTCTGGGGAGTAATCAAGAGATGGCAGGGCAAAATGATCCAAGAGTCACCCACTTAAGTTTCACCGTGGCTCAAATTTGATTTAATTTTTAAGCATTTCACAACAAAATAATCGATTAATCAAATTGTATCGATTTGATTACAGTTTTTGGTTTATCAAACATTCGTTTCATCGACATATCGATTATTTTGATTAATCGATTATTTCATTAATTGATTGGCCGATTAGACGATTATTTGATTAATTGATTACTTGATAAATCGATTAGTGGATTAATCGATAATTGATTAATTTTTTACATTATAACTTCTCTCTCGTAAATTGAAATGTATAGGTTATCAATTTTAATCTTATCATATATAGTAATATTTTTTACCAACCCTAACACATTGGTCAAATGTAAAATGATCTGATGTAGTCGGCACATCATTTGATACTCTAGAATGTAATTATTTCACACATATTTTTAATTTTTATTCTTTTTTTGTCAGAATTTTTGTTTGTTCAACTATTATTAAATTATTTAAATATTTGATTATTTGATTAATAGATTATTTGATTATTAGGTTATTTGATTAATCGATTATTTAATTGTATCAACAATGTGTGTAATTTAATGTACGAGGAAGTCATGTGCTGTCCACATCAGATTTTTTACTGTTAAAATCAATGTGGTTTACATCTGTTTTAAATTATATTGACTCGGATGGACAAACATTACTATAAATGAAACCGAAACGTAATGGGAAGACACCCATTAAAATCAAAATTATTATTATGTATTCCTAAATAAATCTTTATTGTATCTTTCATTAAACCTTAAAAAAATCAAAATCTTTTACTAACAGTCCATTTTTGTTGCAGTACCAAAAATCCCCACCTCAACCCTAGACTACCCGCCCAGCTGCCCCTCGCACGACCCCTCCCCCCGCGCGTGCCTCGCCTCCCCCCTGCTGGGCTCCAGCATGCTGGGCCTGAACGCGCTCAACAACACGGGCCGCACCAACTTCACCAACAAGCAACTCACCGAGCTGGAGAAGGAGTTCCACTTCAACAAGTACCTCACGCGCGCGCGCCGCATCGAGATCGCCTCGGCGCTGCAGCTCAACGAGACGCAGGTCAAGATCTGGTTCCAGAACCGCCGCATGAAGCAGAAGAAGCGCATGAAGGAGGGGCTCATACCGGCTGAGACCATGGTGAATAGTTCCGGGTCGCCGGCTGGGCAGGAGATAGCTAGTAGTGAGAATAGTCGCGAGAGTAATAATTAAATGTTAATGTAGGGTTGGAACATGACTAACGAGTCTAATTTCTAATGATTGCGTAAAATAGAAACTATGGTTTCTCAGTATACGAACGTGATTTTATATATCTAGTAATTTTATATCAATACGATTAATGTAAATACAAGGGATTATATTAAAGTCCAAAAGGCTTAATACTTGACCAATTGTCAACATGACTCTTGTGTTTACCATTAAAAATCAATCAGGTAATTGAAATCAGTGATTTAATCTACGATCTTCTAATATATATATACAAATGGAGCGTTGCCTATATTGATATGTAGCACAAGGTGTAATGACCACAAGAAAGAGATAATCATATCTGAAACTAAGAAGTGGGAAAAGGAAAACTATATACATACCTACTTGAGTGGCAGAAGTGCTCAATTTAATAGACATTTATAAAGAAGTTTAAAGGAAAAATGATGTTTTAAAACCAGAACATAATCCAGAGCAGTCAAACCTGCTCCAGAATGTGCTTTGGTTTCAGCAGACCTAGAATTGGAGCAAACATTTCTAAGTGCTCTAATTCCTAACCTACTGAAACCAGAGTACAATCAAGAGTAGATAAATCTGCTCTACAATGTGCACTGGTTTCAATAGGTCAAGAATTAGAGCAATTACTTCTGAGTGCTCTAATTCCTGACCCACTAAAACCAGACCACAATTCAGAGCAGCCAAATCTGCTCCAGAATGTGCTCTGGTTTCAGCAGACCCAGAATTAGAGCAAACACTTTGAGTGCTCTAATTCTTGACCCACTAAAATCGGAGCACAATCCAGAGCAGCTAATTCTGCTCCAGAATGTGCTCTGGTTTCAGCAGACCTAGAATTAGAGCAAACACTTCTGAGTGCTCTAATTCCTGACCCACTAAAACCAGATCACAATCCAGAGCAGCCAAATCTGCTCCAGAATGTGATCTAGTTTCAGCAGACCTAGAATTAGAGCAAACACTTCTGAGTGCTCTAATTCTTGACCCACTAAAACCGGAGCACAATCTAGAGCAATGAAATCTGCTCTTGAATGTGCCCTGGTTTCAGCAGACCTAGAATTAGAGCAAACACTTCTGAGTGCTCTAATTCCTGACCCACTGAAACCAGAGCACAATCCAGAGTAATAAAATCTGCTCCAGAATGTGCTCTGGTTTCAGCAGGCCAAGAATTAGAGCACACGCCGAAGCGTGCTCCAATTCCCGGTCGGCTGAACCAGACCACCTTCAGGGCATGAGATGCCCTGGAAGGCGGTCTGGCCAGACCACCAGGTGGGGCGGAGGCCCGAAGGCCCGCTGCCACCCCGGCGCACCGCAGAGCTGGACTGAGTGCTAGCGTCTCAGGATCCCAGGTATATCCTGCGACGCGCATTATCCCCAGTCATCTAGTTTCCTATTGGCTGATATTCAATCTGTTGTTGTAGGTGTACTAGTGGGAATTTTAAAATGACAATTTCTGTACATAGGTACTCTGATGTGAGGATTTCACTGTTAATATTTTAAACAGTGTAACTCATACCTATTTTATGATAGTAGCCAATTTCTGTAAAATGGAAGGAGGTACAAGTAATTCTTTAAAATAATAATAATTCAGGGCTTTATTATTGAATTAGTTCAATGTTATTTTATTAGTTCGTAAACTGAGAATCCATTATATTATATTGATTTAAACATTTAAAAAATTTAGTTGAATAAAAAGTTCCTGATTTGACATGACATGAAAGTAACATTTTTTGTCTAAAAACAAACGAAAAACTGATAGATAGAACTTAAAAAATAAAAGTACAAGAAAATACAAAATTCTACTTTGTAAATCATTAGAAATTAGATGGTAGTTATAAAAAATTCATGTTCCAAACTATGAATTTATCCTTTTTCGGAACAGATGGTATATGTGGATAGAAAGCCAAAGAGTATAGAAGTTAATATACGTGTATATATGACAAATGGCGGGTGTTAGATAAGCTTGAGTGTCCTGAAAGAGACATGTTGTTTTTCCTTACTGTAGCTCTATCAATTGTCCAATATTTTATTTATATCCTAAATCTAACCAGCATGGCAGATCTTAGTTCCAGAACTACAAGTGAGTATGCAAGTCATTCTAGAGATAATGTAAAGAATGTAAATGTGAAATATAGTTCGTTAAGAGGACTGTATGTATTAAGTTTGTTGATTTGTAGCTTCACTGGTTTAAATGTACAATTTTAAACTTTTAAAAATGTAATAATTTTATAAATTAAAGCATTCCAATGACGTACTACGTAAATTGCTCGCATTACAAACTCTACCTGCAATTATATTATCACAATCAAAATATAATTAGCTAACATATCATTTTTAAAACTTTTTTCATTACGGTATTATATATTATTAAATCTTGATTGCTAAATTACCATTTGCTTACCTATTCATCGGTAAGCAATTCTCCAAATCACTTACGGGTCAGTAATTTCTATCAATCTATATACGGGGTGTTTCTATACCTCTGCACGAAACTTTAATGACACAATTATATATATTAAAATTTTAATATGCTTGTATTTTATATTGTTAATTGCGCAACAAGTGTAGAAAGTCGCCTATTTTCCACGTGGTTTGAAAGTTTCGGCACGAGACGAAGTCGAGTGTTGGAATCACACAAGGTATAGGTATACTTTGAGCCCGATTGTAGGAAAAATATTTTGGCATTGAAATAATATAATTATAAGCAAAAAAACAAGAATTGTCACCCATGAATTTTTTGGGAAAAAGGAAAACTGACCCGAATATGAGACAAATTGTCTAATTTAACCAACTTCGTATCTCTTATAATTTGGTCACCTGTACATAACATTAAAGTTTCTTGTTGTGGTATAGAAATACGCTGTAAAAAAAATAATGAATCGTGCAAAAAAAGAAACGAGAAAATTATTGTTAAGAAAGGGTTCTCATTATTTCCTCTAATTTCATTTTTACTCTTTCAGCTTCTTTAATTTTCTGTCGTTTGTATTTACTGTCAATTTTCAATTTGGATTTATTGATTTTACCACCAATGAACAAAGATTTTGAATATGATATTAAAAGCTAAACAATTTAATAATATAAGTACTAGTTAATTTATAAATGTGATAAATTGAATTTTGAGCAAAACCCAGTGACCAATATGACTATCTACTGATATAAAATCCACTGTTACTGTAGATGTTGATAAAACTTTGTTGCTCAACAGTCACGATTTAGTAAGCTGACCATGTACTATAATTTGAACTATACAAGTGTAAATTCCTATGGCATAAATATATTTTAAAAGAATACTCTGTTTGCGTAATAGATTTTATTTGTAAGCATGGTTGTTATGTTACTGACAGATGAGATACAGAAGCATAAGTACCTAGATGCTACGTACAATGTCCATGGGAGTCTGTTGGCACATGTATATTTCGTTGAGTAAGCCTCAGGGATCAGTGTCGTATTTGATTGTACCCGAAATTGTACATTGGTATAAACTACTCTAATAAATTATTCTAAGTTTCATTGGTGCTTAATTTATTTACATACAATATATAGAATTGTTTAAGTTATTTATTAGTAATTAGTAAGTACACTTTATTTTCTTATTAACAGAGCAAGAAATCTTTCTTTAACCAGTTCAAAATTGAAAAATATTATTTTAAATCTACATTTTTAAAAAAATACTTTTTTCGATCGGACGAAAACTACAATAAGAAAGTCTTGTCTTGTCTTGAAATATCTTGGGAAAAGCCAGTCTTGTCTTGATAATCTAGACAAGATAAAAGTCTAGAAACTCTAGATCTAGACAGCAACATTATTCAATATTTTGACCGAATATCGCTTCATTGCATTACGTACAGCTTATTCTAAACTTAAAAATTAACCTTCTAATGAAATTTAGTTATATTACTTATCATTATTTATTTTTTCGATTTCTTACCCTGTTTACTATTATAAATTATTGCTAAAGTTCTCAATTTCTAAAATTCTAATGATATATTTCAATTTTTATCATTTAAAACAAGTAGTGTTTATTATACATAGTACAATATAACAAGTAATACCTACATTCTATTATTTAGTAATATGAAATTCATAAATTATTGTTATCACATTTTAAAGTTTATAAATATACAAACTGTAATGAAGGAATGAACATGAAGAGTATAAAATGAATATAGGCAGTCAGTTAGAACTACAATTAAAAGCTGTATAGCTTGTTCATAGATATAAGAAAATGATTCCCATTAGACCCCTGGAGTGAGTAAACCCTAAGTGGATTAAAGAAGATTTATGGTTGCAAAAATGTTAAAATTTCCAGAGATGGATTTAAAATATTTTTTTTTTCTTCTGCTGCAGAATGTACAATTTTCCATACAGTACTACATGGCACATCGGTTGCTTCAGCTGTTGTTTTAAGTACTGAATCAGAATTTTTGTCTTTATTAAAATAAAGATAAACATTCCGAATTATTTCTTTCGCGTCGCTCGATAAATGTTTGCGATGCTGGGCTTCGTCGACGACGTCCTCTTGTTCATCCCATGGTCTCCACATTTTGACTTCTTTTAATTTATATCAAGTAGTTGTTTCAAAAACAGATTCGATTCAACTGAACTCATATTTTTCACTTACCCTTTATAAAGGAACAATTTAGAAAAGGGATTATCTATGTAGCTGTATGATTCTAAACAAAACCTATGGTTGGTTAAACATTAATCTTGTTTTATGTTAATGTTAGAATTACCGTTAAGTATCAAAATTTTAATTTTAATTGCATTACGAGAAATAACAGTAAAGTTCATTTTTCCCGTAATCCGGCCCCTTCAATCGGTGCTTGGACCGCATGCTGTGGGGCGGTTTGCCATCGTCATTAGTGACCCAGGTAGATTTTCTTATATCTATGAACAAGCTATACCTACGTTAAGAATTCTAAAAAACATGTTTTGACAAAATTTGACTTGAGAACTTCTAAAATATATTTTTATTAATACAATTAGCAGTGTTAAATCTTAGATTTGAAATGACCCTGGCTTGTGCTGCCACTGAGAAATAACCGTGAACCATTTAAAACCACATTACAACATTCATCAATATAACTATAAATGGTAACAAGACGTTATGAAGAGAATTCGCACTGCTCCATCCACATTCAATATCAGTTTTTAAAACTTCCAGGAGAGAGTTGTTGTTCTTGTTGGCACAGGTAGTGACACGCAGGTCATCGTCTGCAAGGCGGCAAGTGTCGTGGTAAGGACCATCAGATCTATCCGGGCAAAGATATTGGCGACGTTTTCGTAGCCAAATTTCAACCCAACTAAAAACGACACAATTTTTATCACATAAATTGCATAACAATTTAGATTTGCTTAATATAATATTATACAGGGTGGTGACTCAAACACCCAAATACTCGTATAGGGATTGTACATGCAAAATCATATTTTCGTAATTTTCTGCTTCCCTAATTATTTTAAGTAAAAAAGCTTCAAATATCAGAGCTCAATCAACAAGCAAAATTAATTTTACTTGCCTTATAAGCCCAGAAATTAGGTTTGAAAATGACGTAATTCATCCCAAATATAACAACAGCCATGAAATTAAGTCAAAAATTAACAAATGTTTAACGGTTTATCTGTCAAATTAGATATGTTAGTTTATTTTTATTATTATTTGTAATTACTGTTTTTTATTATTTTTTTTTAATTAAATTATGTAATATTGTTCACTTCAACAGTAATTTCAAATAATAATATAAGTAAACTACCGAAGTTAACTTGACAAATAAACCGTTTAACGTTTGTTCATTATTCATACCATTTTCATACAAAATTTCTGAGCTTACAAGGCACGCGAAATTATTTTTGCTTATTGATTCAGATGCACAATTTTATGCTGTACAACTTTTATTTGAAACTTTTTTATGTAAAATAGGAAATTGCGAACATATGATTTTAAATGTTAAATCCCTATATTCGGGAGTTCGAGTCACCACCCTGTATATGGCGGTGGGAAAATGCTAGATTTCTATTTATTAACAATCTTAAAAATGTTCTACTTCAAAAGTATTTTTATGTAGCAAAAAGTATACAGAATTATTTACATTTAAATAGCGCGCCCAAATAACATGATTTATTAGCAAATAAAGATTGGAAATAACTTTCAATAAATTTGAAATTGATTATAATATTATTGACATTGTAAAATACATTTGTTTCTAATGGTTAGATCAAATATTTTTTTTATAATAATAACTGAATTTGTAAAATGACCATTGTTTGAGAACCACTTGATTTATTGTGGTAACAGGTCGCCTGTCGTCATAAGTTACTACTACAGTGTACGGAGAGGTTGTTACTAGTACAGATCATTAGTTATGTGTAGATTTTCTTCTGTTTATGTTGAAAATCATATTTTATTACAATTAAAATAAAATTATGTGAGCAAAACTTATCAGTTTTCATAAGATTCATTATTTATTAGTGCCACAGAAAGATTTGACAGTTTAGTGGTGTCCCAATGCATCAAGCAATCAAGAGAAGTTTCTTACTACATTTCTTCGTAAAGGTAAGTGATATAAATTAATTTGTTCTTACCCTATGTCACAATTACAAGCCCATTTATTATCCTTAAGTATTAAATCAGTTAAGAATGTTTCTTCTGGCAAATCTGGTATATTTCCTGTAGATGGATTTTCCATTGTTTTAAATTCATTTCCACTCACATCTACACTAACGTTTCTTGCTTGACCCAAATTTTTAAAAAATGTACTAGACAGAACTGTTACACTTGTGTTTGAAAAGTCTAAATGAAGCGTTGGACTTGTTATGCCCTAAAAGAAAGAATAATAAAAATGTATATCTCATACACAAGAATGTTGTATATTAATAAAACATGTGAAGCTACCTGTAAGGCATTGTTGGATATTATTTTGATACCATGACCACAAATTGTTATACTTCTTAATTTTGTTAGGAAATTTCCGTCCATTTCTGTAGATAGCGTAGTATCTTCGTCAATCTAAAAAGGATTTTTATTATATAAAGGGTATAAAGTAAAGTAACAGTAGTTACCTGTAGTTCTAAGTTTTGCAAAGCAATATTCTGATCTATTAACGTTGGTATATTAAATTCTGGTGATTTTTTATGGGAAATTTTTAATGTGCGAAGAGAGGTCATTTCATCTAATGCATCTGTCTGTAACACAAATAATATAGGACATGTTCTTTGTTAATTGTGTCAAAATAACCGCAATTTTACAAAGTATATCTAGAAAAGTATTGAAGCCATATAGAAATTTCAAATAAAAATATTATACATATATTTTCGCACGATATGAAAAAAAAACTCAACAAAGACATGAAAAATAAATACACTTTTTTCGTAATATAGTCAATAAAAGATAAATAAAACTCAAAAAAATCTATTATTGTATAGAAACTCTTAGAAATTTACCTCAAATTCACTTAAGATCAACCCTCGAATATCCAAGGACCTTATCCTTTCGGCTACTCCTGCTAAGCTTTGGTTGGTGAGACTAGTAATTGGATTATAAGCTAAAGAGAGATCCCGTAGGTTTGGTAAGGCGTTTAAAACTTGTGGGACTGCAGTAAGATCGTTATAGGACACATCCAGATCTCGAAGCTTCGTCAAATTGAATGCCAGTTCTTGGGGGATAGATGGAAAAGTGTTGTGGGATAAAATTAAAGAACGGAGGTTTTGAAATGGAAGAGGGCATACCTGAAAAAAAATCAAATAATGTAAAATTGACCTGCAAAGATTAGTTTCACAGGCGACGACTTTTAAATTTTTTTAATAAAGACCAAAATCAAAATATAAAATTACTACCAAAAGAAAAAAACTAGAGCGTAATCCAGAGCAGCCAAATCTGATCCAGTATGGGCTCTGTTCTCAGAAGGACAAGAAATTAGAGTAAACGATTTAAGAATTCCTAATCCACTGAAACTAAAGCGTAATACAGAGTAACCAAATCTACTCCTGAAAGTGCTATGGTTTCAGCAAACACTTCTGAGTGCTCTAATTCCTGACCCACTGAAACCAGATCACAAATCTGCTTCAGAATGTGCTCTGGTTTCAGCAGATCTGAAATTGGAGCAAACACTTCTGAGTGCTCTAATTCCCGACCCACTGAAACTAGATCACAATCCAGAGCAGCCATATCTGTTCCAGAATGTGCTCTGGTTTCAGCAAGCCAAAAATTAGAGCAAACGCCGAAGCGTGCTCCAATTCTCAACCTGTTGAACTAGACCACCTTCAGGACATGAAATGTCCTAGAAGGCGGTGTAGCCAGACCATCAGGTGGGGAGGAGGCCCGAAGACCCACTTTATAAAAAAATGTAAAGAAGCCAGAATGACACAAATGAGCTTAGAAAACGAACAGGAAAGTTGATATTCAAATAAAGGACCAACAAAAGGACCTTTAAAAATTTACCACATTAAAAAATGATACATTTTTGTAATTCCAGTATTTTAAGAAAGTACTCACACTTGTAAGAGAAACATTGACAAGTTTTAGGTGCCACAAAGAATCACCTATTCCGTTAAAACTTCTTCCATCTGGTTCTAATAATAAATCCTCGTTATGGCTTAAATCTAAACTCGTAAGAACTGGCAAAGGAGCAAACGTTCCTTCATCCACTTGGACTATTCTATTGTTAGATAAATCCAATGTACGCAAGGACTAGAACAAAAAAAAACATTTTTTTTAACTGTAATAATTACTATTACTGAGAAGAAATATTTACAGTGATAGATTAGATTAAATATTTACCTTATATCTGGAGAATAAGTCTCCATTGGGAATGGAAGCAATGTCATTGAAAGATAAGTCTAATTCACAAAGAGTTGAAGCCGATCCAAATGACATGCTAGCTAAAGGCATACGATTCAAATCATTATGTGACAAGTCTAACTTCTCCAGTCCTTCGCCGAAAAATAATCCATCAGGCAGAATTCGAATGCTGTTGTGAGATAAGTCTACCAGACGAAGGTTGTACATTGACCGGAAGGTTTCGCCGTGGAGGGTTTCCAATTTATTGTGAGACGCCAAGAATACCTATAAAAATAATTACATTCAACTTATAACATTTCACCGTGTAAAAAATACAATAAATCATTGAAAAAACGTTGTTCTTTATTTATTATTTTAACTTCAACTGTGATAAATTATTTTACTTGTTACGTTTTGAATTGTACTTTAAGGATTAAGGTGAAGTTTTTTAATTTAATATAAAAAGTTCATGAACCATAATAAGAATTTAGAAAAGTTATGTACAAAATACTGAACTACTCTGTATGTATTTTTATGGGTATTTGAACAGTAAAGTACTGTTTATTTAGCTCTGTTTCTAGAGGTTTCAAGATGTTTTACGGGCTAAACCGTGTAAAAATTATAATGGGCTGTTGACATGGATATACCAAGACAACATATCTTATTTGAAACATCTGACATCCTTTGATATTGACATTGACGTTGCACAAATGCAATGAATTTTATTAAACATAAATATATTGCGATGCAAATGCCCATAAAACATTGTACAATGTTTTTCTGTGCTCACCTGTAATTTTCTGTATAACGTCTTGCAATGTAAATAACTATTATATTCATGACGTCATCTCCGTCTATGATAAAACAGGATTTTTATTGATCTAAAAATGTCTCGATCACCGTATGTACAGGTTGGTTTTCGGTTAAGTTTCAAGTGTACAGGCGATATTTACTAAATTAAAAATTAAAAAGTAAAGGTAATAATAAGACCAATAGTCACGGATGGAGGTAAGCTCTGGAAAATGAACAGGAGAGAAAAAGAACTGCTAGAAAATCTGGGTGAGGAAGGTGTTAAGAATAATTTATGGGGAAAAAAGGAAGTCGAGATTTGGTTAAGACGTACAAACAAAGAGTTGTCACAATTTTACAGAGAACCATTAATCAAAAATATAATCAAAGCACAAAGAATGAGGCTAGATCACATTTCAAGGTTACCGGAAGAGCGAATAACAAAATAAATACTAATAGGAGGTATAACAGGAAGAAGAGGAAAAGACAATCACGATTCTCTACTATTTTGAAATTTAAATTTCTCTCGTCTCAGTGAATGAAGTATAGTCAAGTGATCAAATCTTTCTACAGATTTCAATAACACAAGTGCCATTTTAATTCAGAAATGACTATTCTTTTAGCATATGCTAATAACATTTAAAAACATTTTTGCGAAATATCCTTCTTCCTACCTGCAACTTCTTAGTATTCCGGAACGCATCAAAGCTAATCTCCTCCAACTTATTCCCGCCCAGATCGAGCCACTGGAGATGCGGCATATTCCCGAACACGTCCCACGTGGCGTTGCGCAGTGCGTTGTGAGCCAGGTGTAGTTGAGTGAGAGACAACTCCGCAGGGCGGAAGAACGAGCGGCCGATGTGGGAGATGTTGTTGTACGACAGGTCCAGAACCTGGATGTTGGAGTGGAAGCCGCCGGTTCCTGGACAATACGCGCAGTCTGGTGACAGTTAGAGACTAGGACAGCGGGTTGGTGATGGGGTGTGGATGAACGTGCGGAGAAATAAACAGATGATTGATACATTCATCTTCATTCACACATTCGAATAAAATGAGTACAGCAAAAAATCTTCAGTAATATCACATAATAGTTACATACAGAAGCGGCACGCCGTGTCGGTACCTTTCATATTACCCTATTCCGTTCTATGACCTTGGAGCATTGTACAGACCTTTATATTTGTTGCCTTCCCCCATCTCTCCCTAAGATGTGACGAAACTTTCTGATTTTATACAGTGAGCCCTTTAAATTTGTTTACTTTCCCCATCTCTCTAATTTTCGTTTCTCTGTCGTACTGTCGCTTCTGTATAAACCTATTCTGTGGTAATATTACAACAAAAGTGTGAGAATATGTTGAAAAAAACTGGAAAATTAATTTCTATTTCAACAAACTGTCGCAAATTTCCGAAATTATTGGTTATAGGCATAGAATACCTTTCATGAAGATAATATAAAAAGACACTCAACTGAATTATAAAATATAGGGTGTTTCATTTGAAAATGACGAGTTATAGTCATTTAAAAGTGAGTAAATTTGACTTACTTTATTGAACATCCTGTATAATTACATTTAAAAAAATATGTGAGAACATAGAGTATAGTTACAGATGTACAGAAAAATTAATTCTTCAGTTTTACTACTAGAATAACTTTAATGCGTCTTTATATAGAAAGGCGTGTATTCGGTCTTTTTTTTGAGAATAAACAGAATAACTTGGCAACGCCGCGGAAAACTAAAACAAAATTCATATGTCCGTATAGGACAATAAAATACAATTGAAAAATTATAAAACTATATAGGATCTTCCATTTAAAAAAGGCAAACAATTCTCGCCGAGCCCTAATGCAGCACCCTGTACATATAAAAATAATTTTAAGTTATGTTCCTTGAATGGACGAATAAATTCTGTTAATAAATTTATGCTGTATTTCTAACGACAACGGTGATATCGAAGACGGACATTTCGTTAACTCACCTGTATACAGGTACATGAACATCTATCCTTTTTCACATCAATCAGATAAATTTTTAACCATGCACAAAATAATGTTGAACTTAATTAAAACAATGATATGAGTAAAAATAGGATGAAAAATGTGTTTACTACTGACCTGTATCTCTTCCCATTGTAAAACTTCCAGCATCCAATATCAAATCCTTGATTTTATTATGACTAGCATTGACTTTCAACAGAGACAAAGTTCCTACTTGATCGAACATTGCAAATTCAAAAGTCTTGAGTTGATTGTATGCCAAGTCCAAGAAATCTAGCTTTGGTATATTTTGGAAAGTTTCGTCTGATACAGAAGATATTTTATTCCCCCTCATATTTAAATATCTCAGTTGATTGAGATTCATAAATGCTCTTCTTTCGAGTCTTTCTATGCGATTATCATCCAAATAGATTGTTTCAACAATAGGTAGGTCAACGAATGTGTGCTGTTGGACTGTTTTTATATTGTTAAAGGACAAAAATATTTCCTTTAAAGATGTATGTATGTCTCCCTATTAAAAAAATAAATAAAGTTGTTTAAGTGCTGATTCCTTAAAGGCAGCATTTAAAAATTGTGCTTACCTGAAATGTTCCTTTTAATAATTCGTTGATTTCGTTGTCTTGCAATTCCAATCTTCTGACTTTCTTTAAGAAATGGAATGAAGTGTCGGTCATACTAACTATTTTATTATTACTGAGGTCTAAATGAACAACATTAACAAGTGGTTTGAGAGCAGCAGCTGGCAGTTTATTCATTGTGGTTGATAGTCCATGAGCTATGTGTAAATGTGTAAGAGTGTGTCCAATCTAAAACATTTCATTCAAAGAATAAGAGTACCATAGCATATATCTCCTCATTACTTCTAAAAAGGCGTCATTTTCAATTTTCTCAATGTGGTTCTCCGATAGATCTAGTCTTTTAATTCCTCGGACGTTTCTAAACGCATGGTCTTTCAAAGTTTTCAGATTTCCGCCTATTAATTTCAATTCTTCTAAATCAAAACCAAAATCTTGAAAGTCTTCCGGGTCCAACTGTGATTTGGAAAGCTTCGACAAAGCCAAAGATCGCAGGTTCCGCATTCTGCAATGGGCAAAATAATTCACAAGGCTAAAATAGATTTAAAATGAGCTAATCCCACCTATAATAACAATTTTATTTTATTTCTACATCATTGTTCTACAGACATAAGCAAACTAAGCACGTGCTTAGGCCCCTCGCTAAATAGGGGCCCCTGATTTTGTATTCCCAAACTTTGAGATAGTCCTTCACATTATTTTGACTTTAATGATTATCAATTACACCGGAGAATAATAATTTTCGCATTTAAAATGGATAAAAAGTCAACAAGGAGCACCACCCAGAAAGTCAGATTAATTTCACTTTCATTGTTGTGTACAGAAGCTGATATCTTGCGAAAAATTAGCTTCGAACAAATAATCAAAAATGACATTTCTATATTAAAACAGCAGTATTAAACACTGTTGTTCACAATTAATTCTTTTTTATTTTATGAGAGCAGAAAGAGAGACAGAATATAAGTTTGAAGAAGTGAAGAGATTTACATATTTGGGAACAATATTTACAAGAACACCGGATATAGATACGGAAATACAAGCAATAATAATGCCAGGTAATCGGTGAGTCGGAGCACTTAACAGAGTCCTCAGAAATAAAAATATTTCACGAAAAGCAAAAGTGAAATTGTATACAACAATTTTAACACCAATAGTCATGTTCGCCTGTGAAACCTGGACGCTAAAAAAGGCGGAACAAACTAGAGTAGAGGTATGAGAACGAAAGGCATTAAGAAAAATATTTGGAGGGAAAAAAGTGGAAGACATGGATAAGAAAAGCAAATCAAGAATTGAAATAATTATACAATGAAACAAACATAACAGGAATGATAAAAGCACAGAGACTTCGTTGGTTAGGACATGTAGAAAGGATGGATATAACAAGCACAATCGGAGAGAAAAAAAGGAGAGGACAACCGAAAGCAAGATGGAAAAATGAAGTTGAGAAGGACATGAAAATTCAAAATTGGAAAGAAAAAGCTATAAACAGAAAATTTCATGTTCTAAAAGTTTTCAAAGTACATTAACTTTTGATTTTTTTACCAACATTTTCGGTGCATACGAGTATATTAACAATGAATCCCTTAATTTCAATTAGATATGTTCTTATTACTCACTTCTTAAGCGACTGTACCGCGAAGGGAGCATTCTTCTTCCCGCTGAGATCGAGCTGGAAGAGCGTGTACTCGAACCCGTTGAAGGCCTCTCCGGGTTTGAGCCCCGAGATGCGGTTCTCTCGCAGACTGAGCGAGCGGAGGTAGTCGAAGCTGTTGAACATGTTGTGCGGCAGGGCAGTGATGTTGTTCCCGGAGAGATCCAGCACCTGCAGCGAGGATTCCAGACCGCCGAACGCCGCGGGGGAGATGTGGCTCAGCCGGCAGTTGTGCAGGGAGAGGTCGCGGATCTTCGCTGGGCGGAAGGCGTCGTCCTAGGATCACGACATAAAGTATCTCTTCTGCTGTTAAGCATTCAGATCTGCATATTTTTAAATGTGTTCAGGGGATATGTCAGTCAAAATAATCTGCAAGGATCCTACAGCTCAGAATACAGAAAGACCTTTGGTCAGGACAACCAAAGATCTTTCTGTATTCTTAGAAGAATAAAAATATATCTACATTCTACCGTGATTGATGAAAAACTTAATGGTCTATCTTTTATCAGAAAAGAGAGGGGGGGGGGGCAGCAACATATTTGCCCTGAGCGCTCGTTTGATCAGATAGATTTGAGTAAAAGATCGATCGATCGATCGATCGAAATGATCTCAGTAATAAAAATATCGATCTGAACGTTCGATCTATCTGATCGTTTAATCGATCTGGTGTTTGATCGATCTGATTCTTTGATTAATCGTGTGATCGTTTGATCAGTATGACTATTTGATCAATCTGATTATTTGATTGATCTGATCATTTGATCGATCTCATCGTCTGGACGATCTGATTATTTGATCGATCGGATCGATGAATTAATTTGATCGTTTGATCCCGATCGATCTTCATTGATCAAATTGATATTAAATGGTCAGATTCATCTTGATTGAGAAGGACACGGTCAACGTGTTAATGTGCCAAGTTTGCAGTTGGACCTGGGTAGGACGCTTTCAAGTCTCATTTCATATTTGTCCTGTTTTTTTTTATCTATGGATATTAAACTTCGATTGCAGTTTTATTATTGAATATCGATCTGAAATTGAAATCGATTAGATCAATCGGATCAAACAGGATATTTTTTTCTGTTCGATCAAAATAAAGATCGATTGATTGATAAGATCGATCAAAAATAAGGATCGTTCATCGATCATAAATATTCATGATCGATCAGATCGAACTTTTTTGATTGATTATGGTTGATCCCTCATCGCAGAACGAAACAAACTTGATGTGACTTCTATGAAAACATTGCTTGTAATCATTTTTATAATATATTTTGAAGAAAGTTAGCTATATTGTCCTATTTTATTAAATTAAAATTATGGAACCCAAACTGCTACTAATCATCTGTGGCACAACATTCATATGAGGAACAGAGCATTAAGTACTTGAGGTACTTTTTTTTCTCATTAAAAGTTTTACTTGCATTTTAGTGATGCAGGTTGTCAACCTACAGTCTTTGCAAGGTTAGTACAGACCGAGCCATTGAGCGGTAGTAATTGGACAAGGCAGGCTATGTTACTTACACTATCAAACAATATAAAGACACGGCCACACAACCTTACTGGCTAATGTATATAAACAAAGAAGATGAAGAAGAATATAAATTAAAAAAAAATCAATTACTTCAATAATAGACAGTGGATTCCCATCAAAAAACGTCTTATTCAGCATCCCAAAATATTGAAGCGACTGCGTTGGCAATTCCATTATCTGGTTATAATCTAGTCTCAATTCATCCAATGATAAATGCACAGACAATTTTGTTGTTATATTAGCTTCATCCACATATGCATCCATTGTTGCTATCCTGTTTTGTCTTACATCCAACACCTTCAAAGCCTTGAGTGGCGATAGTGCCAAATAAGGAATAACACTTAGAAGGTTGTCAGCTAGAATCACTTTGGAAAGTCGACCCATTCCTTCTCTAAACACATTGGGGTCGATTTCTTGGAGATTGTTTCCAGTGAGGTCGATGCTTTCCAGGAGTGGAAGGCCGGAGAACGCGTCGAGTGGGAGGAAGGTGATAGCATTGTTGGAAAGGATGAGGTCTTGTAAGGAGTTACCCAGGCCTCTCCAGTTGTCTGCTTCCACTATCATTATGTCATTTCCTAAAATTAAAGTTAAATTAAATTTAAAAATTATAAACTATACATTTCATTTCTCACCTTTTAAATTTAGCAAACGAAGTTTTTGTAAATGTCTGATAGCTCTACTTGGAACTCGAGTTAAACGGTTGTTACTGAGTTCTAATTCCCATAATGATCTTTCTAATCCAATAAATGCTTCATCTGGTAGCTCATAAATTGGGTTATTGCTAATTTGTAAACCGTACAAACCTATAAAAAGATAGAAATATGTTTAAGAATCCAAGAAAATCACTAAATATTTCATTTTGAAAGAAATTTGTAAATCTAATATGGATTTCATTCGAACGTACAGGCATTAATATATTCTTCATTTTTTTACTGAAAGCAATAGAGAAAATTGCTTTATTTAAAGTTTTATTATAATTTATGTATACACAATGTCTATCAATTTTTGAAATGGGAATCTAGAATTATTTTCAGTTATTGCATTCACAATAACAAATTGAATATCAACCAATAGAAAACCATATCACCGGAAATTATGCGCGTCTCAGGATACACTGCGGATTCTTAGAAGCTAGCACTAACTAGGGCGATTGAAGTTCTCTGGGCCTCTTCCCCGCTAGATCGCCTTCCAGGGCATCTGATGCCTTGAAGGATATCTAGTTCAGCCGGCCGGGAATTAAAGCACGCTTCAGCATATGTTCTATTTCTAGATCTGCTAAAACCAGAGCACATTCTGTTATGTTCTGGTTTTAATGGGTCGGGAATTATAGCACTCAGAAGTGTTTGCTATAATTCTAGGTCTGCTGAAACTAGAGAACATTCTGGGATTGATTTAATTGTTCTGGATTTTGTCCTGGAATTAGAACATTCAGAAGTGATTGTTCTAATTCTAGGTCTGCTAAAACCAGCGCACAATCTGGAGCACTTTGACTGCTGGGAATTGTGCTCTGGTTTCAGTGGGTTAAATAAACTAAAAAACGAGGTGTTTTTAATAACCATTACGAGTATAAAACCCCATTTATCGGACTTATGATGTATTAATTGTTTATATCACTAGTTCAGAAAATGAACTTTTGCGAGAATGAATTTATGTTGACAAGCCGAGTTAAAAGCGAGATCTCGTAAAAGAGTTTTTGGAAATGTGATACAATTAACGTAATCGTAATCTTTCAACACGAGTATAATAAGCCAGATTCACATCAATAAAAATTTATGTTGTATGCTGAATTCTGCAATCCAGAAAAAAATCGGTGCAAATATGTTCCTATTAACACTACTGTGCGACGCAAATTTCTTTGAAGTTCGCTGGAAATCCGACAACACAATGGATAGTGTGCGTTTTTCGTCCCGAATGTAATTGTATGGATTTTTAACTGAGGCATAGTCCAAATCAACAAAAATTTCGACAAACACGAAAAAATTTGTCTCAAATACTACGCACAACGCAAACTTCCCTATAGAGAGTTTCTGCATTTGAGTTGTGCAATACTACTCATATCTAACGCGGTTGTAAACGTTCCTCATCAGTGCTCTGCAGGAAGAAGGGCTCAACCTCCAGCAGCCCAAATTTCGACAAACACGAGTAAATTTGTGTCAAATACCAAACAAAACAGAGAGTTTCTGCACATGAGTCCTTTAATACTTCTTCCGCAAGCATTCCTCACCAGTGCTCTGCAGGAAGAAAGGCTCAACCCCGAGCAGCCCGTTCCCGTCGAGGTGCAGCACGAAGAGCTTGGAGTTGTTGAGCGGCGGCGGCACCCGGGGCAGCGGCACGCGCAGGCAGCGCACGATCCCCAGGTCGGGGGCCGCCTTGGAGCAGCTGCACAGCGGGTTGAAGTGGCACGGCGGGCTCGCCACGGCGTCCGGGACGCCCAGCGCGCCGCTCAGCGACACCCACAGCATCAGAAGCAGGCACGCCACCAGCAGGGTGTAGGTCAGGTGGAGTAGAGACTCTAGGCTTGCCTGGAAAACAAACTTGGTGTGAATAGTTACAAGGAGTGGGAAAAAGCGAAACTTGTTAATCGGATTTTTTTTCACATTTCGAAAACCGTCGGCTTAACCAAAAGTTAATTAAAGGGTGATCCAAATTGGACTTTCGGATTTGTATTCTGAATAACAAACAAAGTACAGGATGTCTGTTTTAAGAGGCGAACCATTGGGATCTCGAGATCCGTAAGACATACGAACTCGGTTAAATTGGGGCAAAACAATACCCCTAGCATCAGCTCCATGCATGCTACCAGTAGCGAGTATGTCAGGTGGAGCAAGGACTCTAGGCTTGTCTGGAAGTCGTAAACTTGGTGTATTGTTCAAAAGGTTACAAGGAGTGGTAAAAACCGAAACTGGTTAACCGGCTTTTTGCTCATCTTTCGAAAACCAAAAGTCTATTAATGGGTAAACCAAATTGGACTTCCGGCTAACATTGGGACCTCGAGATCCGTAAAACATACGAAGTCTGTTAAATTGGGGCAAAGCAACACCCATAACATCAGCAGCAGACACGCCACCAGCAGCGAGTATGTCAACTGCAACAGCGAAACTGATTAACCGGATTGTTGTTCATATTTCGAAAACTGTTACTTAAAGGGTGATCCAAACTGGACTTCCGGATTTGTCTTTTAAATAACAAATAAAATACAGGGTGTCGGTTTTAAGAGGCTAACCATAGGGATCTCGAGATCCGTAAGATATGCGACGTCGGTTAAATTGGAGCAAAGCGAATTTATATTGTAAATAACAATCTATCAATATAAAGTGTAGAGTTAGGAGTTAAGTATGAAGTAATATGGTGTCCGTTTTAAGAGGCTAACCATTGGAATCTCGAGATCCGTAAGACATACGACGTAGGTTAAATTGTGACAAAGCGACACCCACAGCATCGGCAGCAGACAGGCTACCAGCAACGAATAGGTCAGGAGGAACAGGGACTCTAGGCTTTCCTGGAAGTCGTAAACTTGGTGTATTGTTTAAAAGGTTGCAAAGGAGTGGGGAAACGCGAAAGTGGTTAACCGGATTTTTGTTCATATTTCCAAACTGTCAATTAATGGGTGATCCAAATTGAACTTCCGAATTTGTATTCTGAATAACAAGCAAAGTACAGGGTGTTCGTTTTAAAAGGCTAACCATTGGGATTTCGAGATTCGTCAGACATACGAAGTCTGTTAAATTGGGGCAAAGCGACACCCACAGCATCAGCAGCAGGCACGCTACCAGTAACAAGTCAGCTGGACACCGACTCTAGGCTTGCCTGCAAAGCTTACACTTGGTGTATTGTTCAAAAGGTTACAAATGATGGTGAAAAGCGAAACTGATTAACTGGATTTTTACTCATCTTTCAAAAACCAAAAGTTAATTAAATGGTGATCCAAATTGAACTTCCGGATTTGTATTCTGAATAACAAACAAAGTACAGGGTTATTATTCTTATTCTTAAATTATGCTGCCACAACATCAATAATGTCATTAGTCATTCACAAAATAGGAGGTGTTTGTAATCTAAAAATGCACGACCCCTTTTTTTTAAATACTAACGACGCCACTGGTTCTAGCGTTTGATGAAAATAAAAGTTAAAATCTGTGAACTGCAACCACCATGACATATACGTAAAGTTGATTTAACTCCTCGTTACGATATTTTCATCATCTTTATTTTATATGTATTAATGTTTACAAACTTTACCTGTATAATATTATAATATGTAGTTATTAAGTTCATGGTGAAGAGATGCAATAATGCAAATCAAAAAAACGCTAAATTCATTTACCTACAGAACCGTAATAAAGTTGAATAAGTATTTTCCCAATAAAATCAGAATGAAATGTAAACGACAATGGCAATGGGAAGAGTACGTTGCACTTTTTCTATAAAATCAATTATAAGAAAATCGAACATGAGTTATTATTCATTAATTTTCTTGGAAATATAAATATCCGAAAGAACTATAAATACAAACACTTTAAAGTATTTTCTCAATATTTATTAAATGATTGAATGAAAGAGCAAATAAGCTACAAACTATAAGAATTAGATTAATACCCGTCATCATGTTTAATTATCATTGTGAGAACAGACGTGCAATTAAATGAATAACCGTAGTACTTTACTATTTTGTTGTTTGTTATAATACTGAAAATAGCAGCATTTATTTTTTATAATTATACTTAGATTAAGAAAATTTTCTCGTGTGGTCAATTATAAAATGTTTTCTTAGAACGAAGTATCGATGAAGATTAAGACGCAACATTAGTCTGATTGTCTTAGGACTTGAAACTCAATATCTGCTAAAAAGAAAACCTGAAAAGTGCTTTTAAAAGACGTTTAATTGACATTTGATCACTTCACACCTTCATCGCCTTTTGCTTGAGTTATTCTCAACTTTAACAAGTTGTAAAAGTATGGTTACAAGTATGTAATAAATTACAAATTTGTAGAAACTTTTGTCATTTACTGCTGAATATTTCAATTGCTTGATAACTTAAAATTCAATAAGCATATAATATTCAAACTTTAAATTACAGGTAATTGTAACTAACTATTTTCTTTAGATTGTAATATATTTCAAGTTTTTTGTTTTTACTTGATTCTCGTTAATTAATTAATTGTGGCAAATCAAAGTGAAATATAAAATTAGCTGCTAGTGCTAGTATCAATGCTTTATTCACAAGTGTACCAGATTGTAAGAATCAGATGATAAAAGTGTGCGATTTGTAGAAAAAAGTGCTAGTCAAAAAATAATCAGTGTGTAGTCATTTGCTAATTATATTATCTGCCAATGTTATTATCAAGATTTAATTTTAAAATGGATTTTATATACGTATAGTAATTATACATCAAAGTTGTGTCCCGAGGTGCGAAGCAACCGAGACACATAAGGCGCTGGTCAACTACACGACAGCATTTTGGATTTAAATATGTATTGGGGATAACTTATTTTTTGTTATCTCAATTGCATTTTAAATTTTAAATACTTAAAATTAACACTGGATTAATTATTCAGAAAGTAAGTAATTTTACCGGTTTCGGGATATTCAACTTTTGTTTACATAAACAGAAGGAAGCAGGGTAACTATATCATAATTGTTTACCATATAATTTTGACAACTTAGTATGATAATAATATTACAGTACATAATTGTCAAATAACATGGGACAATTGTCATATTATATCAAACCATACAGACTTCATCATGAAAACGTTACTCACAAGAGAACTTTATTAAATAATATTTATTAATAATGTGAAACCGGTAAACTATTGACCAAACCACGGATGTTACGAATCATACCATGCCTTACATTTCTTAAAATACTCGCTCTCTGAGCTCGAAATTCAATTGACATCTGCGGCGATTATGATACTCATAACTATCCTAGGTATGCTAATAGCTATTACTTTTGAACCGTACCATCGTCTTTAGCAACATTTTCAAGTTAACTTTTGAAATCTTTGTATATAATCGATGAATAATTGATAATTTCCAAAAACAACAATTTGATTTTCGAAACTGGCTTCATGTTTGTTTGTACGAGTATGTATTAATACCTACAACCGATTTGAATGATTTACAGTGCACAACACTTTTTCATCGTTGTTTTATAAGTAAATATAAAATTTTGAAGTTACCAAAAACCATATGTATATTCTTCCACTGAATAGCGGATTATAAATGAATATTGAACTTACCATTTTGACCGAAACTTCAAACCCCTCACGTCCACCTATGACACCAACACAACACCTCGTCACTCACTAAATCTAGCTGGCGGTCGTGTAATTCGCTCGCGAATGCCAGACTTGGACACATATGTCCGTCTGAGACAGCAGATACACCTGTCGTGCACGCTAGACAAGGACAGCGTATGTAGGGCACACTACCAGAGACCCTACAGAGGGAAACCACCTACAAGGCTTCTCTGATCCGATTATACCTCTTTACAATTCCTACAGATCGATAAATTAACAGCTAATTATATTACAAATCATTGTTCTACTATTGGAAATGTAATGGATCTGTGATTGTGTTTTGATGAATCGGCTGGCTGGTGGATGTATCAAATTTATTTTGACTAACACTGTGGAACTAATTGTAATTTATTGGTACCTATACTGGGAGGATATAAATTTACACTCAAAATTATTTCGGAGTTAAATGAAATAATAACAAAAATTAAAAGTCTGATGTGGATACCACTTGACTTCCTTGTACCCTATATATATTTTTTGCTGCACTAACAAAATATGTATTTTTTTTTTCTTTTTAAAAGTGAGTTTATAAAATTAATAATTTTTAATATAATAAATTATGTATGTATGTAGTAATAACAGGGGAAGTAATTCCCAAAGCCGCTGATGCTGTATTTTTGCATAAACCCGAAAATATTTAAAAATATCGATTTTTTTTCTCGATAATTTTCAAATTTTGCAAAATTTTGTTTGTGACTTTTTTAAAAGAATTAGCTACGCTGATATCAAATTTACGAACAGAATTTAATTATCTCTTTTCGTTTTCGAGATATTAGGTCTCAAAGTTGTACCTCAAAAAAGTGTATTTTTTGAGTATATTTCAAAAATGAGTAGAGATACAATCTCAACTACTTTACCATTCGATTCTACGGGATAAGTTATATAAAGAAATGCTTTGTCCACATATACGTTTCTTGGAACGATTATGTGAAAAATAAGAAAAACGAAAAAACCTAAATTTCAATTTTTCTCTTAGAAACTTTTTGTCTCCAAAATTTTTCATATTTTGGACTTAAGTACATATCCATGCGCTGATTCCAAATTTTCAAACCGAATTCAATTATCTCTATCCGTTCTCGAGATATTTGAGTTCAAAGTTAAACCTAAAAAATTAGGTTTTTTAGGTTTACCTCATAAATGGTTAGGTTTACGGTTTCGGCGACCTGACCATTCGATTCTACGGGCAAAATTACATAAGTGTACCAATTTTCAGATTTTTATCTCAACAGATAGAATTTCTAGAAGGAAAAAACTGAAAATGGCTAAAATTGAAAAAAATCGTAAGGGGTTCATCAGGCATTTTTTTCGATTTTGGTCATTTTCGTTTTTCCTTTCTACAAATTGTACCCTTTGGAATAAAAATCTGAAAATGGGTATACTTATGTAATTTTGCCCGTAGAATCGATTGGTGAGGTCGTCAAAGACGAAAACCTAACCCTTGAAGAGGTAAACCTAAAAAACCTATTTTTTTAGGTATGGCCAAATCTCAACTTTGAATACGAATATCTCGAGAACGGTAAGAGATAATTTAATTCGGTTTGAAAATTTGAAATTAGCGCATCGATATTTACTTAAGTCTAGAAAATGAAAAGTTTTGGAGAAAAAAAATACCTCAGAGAAATTTTGAAATTTAGGTTTTTTAGATTTTCCTATTTTTCACCTAATCGGTCCAAAGAACGTATATACGGATAAAACATTTCTTTATGTAACTTTTCCAGTAGAATTGACTGGTTTAATCCTTGAGACTGTATCTCTACCCATTTTCGAGATATAGCCAAAAAACACACTTTTTTGAGGTGCAACTTTGACAACAAATATCTCAGAAACGAAAAGAGATAATTAAATTCCGTTTGAAAATTTAAAATCAGCGCGTCGAGATCTATCAAGGTATACTATTTCCCAAAATCAAAATTTTGGGCACAAAAATTAATATTTTTGGATTATTTCCCGTTTGTGAACACAATTTTTGGTTTAATACTTTTGTTTGGTTTACTTTAACTCTACTTAACTTCGATACGGTGTTATAGGTTTTGAAAATAAATAATAGTTGGACAATAAAGCAACAGAATAAAATAGAAAAGGCGTAATACGAATGCAAGTTTTGAAATCAGCGCATCGTTATTTACTTAAGTCTAGAAAATGTTCCAAAGAACGAATATGCGGAGAAAACATTTCTTGTCAAAAGATATATATATATATATATATATATATATATATATATATATATATATATATATATATATTTTCTTGCTTGTAGAAGTGAGTTTATAAAATTAATAATTGATATTTAATAGCGACCTTACTGACAACCAATTTTAAATGTGTTTAGAATTTAGTTAATTAAATTTTTAATATTCTAAGCACACATTTTTTTCTTCTAATAAAACATTTCGAAATACGAAATATGATCTAAAAAAAATTCTAAAAAGGGGTCTCAAGTAAACCTAAATTATGTTGGTATAAATAATTTTTCTTTTTAAAATATACATACATAGAATTATTTACTGGTGTACGGAATCTAATTGGTTTGAGATATATGTATTTAAGAATTCAACAAGTTTTAAATTTTAAGTAATTCTGTAAAGCAAAACACAATGGTTTGTTCTACTTTAGATTTGTTCTATTTTTATATTAATTTAACAGTGAAATACTTTACATCAGTTATAATATTGTAAAATGAATGTAATTAGTGTAATGTATTTTTTCATGGGAGAGTCAGTGATAGACCATGTACGTATCATTTACACTCTGTATTACGTAGCACCTCTAAAATTAATATCAATTTCCCAGTGCATAGTTAAGCAGATTAACATTTCACCAGCTTAGAACAAGAACTAATTTTTAAAACACACGTCGTAATAACTTAATTGTCAAGGTCAATATTTTTTGACCTATATATTTTACATGTACTTAAGACGTTGTTAGTCTTCTTTAGTATTAAAATTTCCTGTATATGAATTAGGTTGAAGACTCTAACACTGGGACAAGTCATTTTGTTTGTAAACATATGGTATTTCCAATGTGACTCACTTGAAATGATCTTAGTACATCATTTCAACTATAATTTTCTTTCCACAGAAAAGATTAGAAACACATTGTTTAAAATTCTCATGTTTATGTTTAACTAGGTTGAATTCATTTTGTGATACAACAAAAAGTTAAAATTCATAAATTGTTGCTCTTAATTGTAAACTACACGAAACTTTTGGAAAAATAATTATACAAAAGTCCAAACGAAAAATATAACTTTTTTTAAGATAGTTCCTCTCGGTTCATAGAAAACATCTTTACAAATTAAATATTTATCAAAATTAATTTCTAAAAATGATCTACATTTAACAAATTGAAAATAGTATAGTGTGTTATTTAGGAGTTAAGTCATACTTTGTGTCAGTTTGTATCTGGGCTCCAATGTAGATTAAAAAAATATAATAACCTCATAACAGAATAGGATTTTGATCCCGGGTCACAGCTTCTACGTTTTACTGTACGGCTGACAATAATTTTCGAGCATGTATTTAGAGCATTTTGAAGAGTCAATAGGTTTTATAAAAAAATTATTAGTTAACTGTTTTTATCAGTCTATTACTATGTATTTTGTTTGAGAATGGAAACATCAACATTACAACATTACATACTGAAGGGACACTCCGTGTCGGTACCTTTCATGTTACCCTATTCAGTTCTATGACCTTGGAGCATTGTGTACACCTTTAAATTTGTTGACTTCCCCTATCGTTCCCTAAGATGTGACGAAACTTTCCGATTTTAAACAATGAGCCCTTTAAATTTGTTGGCTTTCCCCATCTCTCTCTAATTTCGGTTTCTCTGTCTTACTGTCGTTTGTATATAAACCTTTTCTGTGACAGGAATACAAAAGGCGACCGACGTCGACTCTTCGAACAATTATATACTTCTTAATTGACGCATACACACATCATTCGAAAGGCAGCGTGTCGGGTCGAACACCATTTGAGCGTGTCGACAGCCTATAGATTATAATGAAATTGCATAGAAATATGGTAGGAACATATGAGACGGCATTTTTTTTAGTCACATAAACATCGACGTTTTTTAATCAAGAAAAAATAATGCCAACACCAGCGGAAGAATTTACTATAGTTTATTTTAAGGAAAATTGATATTAGATTATGAAATGTTACTTTTACATTCGAATTGTTTTTGCGATCATAGCGATTATTTCGACCAGTTATTGGACTATTGACCATGAATTTGACGTTTTGTTTTTTTTTTGTTTTGGAATTTCCAAATTTTTTTCCTCAAGACGCTATTTAATGATAAAGAGTCGTAATTAATACATATACAACAACAGCTGTTTCTAAAAAATCTTATTTAATAAATAAAAAAGACTGCTACACTTCACACTAAAATATATTGACAATTACAAAAACAACACATATACAACACAATTTATCACACATTTACACGTACTCCCACTTGGTTGATGTTAGAATGGCCGGGACTTGTTGGCGATGTACTGCAGGTCGAGAGCCTTGCAGAAGGCGCGGTAGTCCACCTCCTGGTGGAACCCGCGCTCGAAGCTGAAGCACTTGCACAGCACCTCGAACTCCGCGGAGGAGATGAGGTTGCTCAGCCCGCGAATCGACAACACCTTCATGAACTGGTGGGTGGCTACGGTTCCGCATCTCTCCTTGTCGTATTCCTAAACAGAATTAGTGCATTTCACATCAGAATATTGAAAATCGCAAATAATTATTATATTTATTTAAAAGATTATTTCAAAAGATAATATTTTAAACAGTTCTTCAGATGTACAGCATAAATATTTGTCTGACGCCACTTATGAAGACTTTAAAAATATACGAGTTTAAATATTAATAGTAAAGTAATAACCTTTTTTATATCTATATTAATAATATTACATTATTGCTACAACTGGTACCTACATCTTAATATCCTGTATATATAAATATGAAAGGTACTATAAAGTATATTGTATAAAATAAATAAAATAGATGTTTATATTTTCAATGAATAAATAATTTCTTAAAATTTATATTAGTTTGCGAATCCTAAATAGTATTGAACATTTTAAATATTTATTCATATGGCTTCTTCTATATATAATCCAATTAAAGTTATCGGCCTAAGAATTTACATATTTTATTCCATAACTGACCTTATTAATATATTTTTAGTAACTACTAATTTACTTACACTTTGTATATGTACAAACTCTTATCCAGATTGTATTATATATTTTAATTTCTACAATGTTAAATTTGTAAAAAAAAAATAAGAGATGAATTAAATGACTTAAAATTACGAATAGTTTTTATTAGTGTCCGACCAAAACATGATTTTCAATCGAAACAGAAACCGTAACCGAATATTCGGCTCCTCTTCTAATTTCGGCCGAAATCGAAACTTATGTAGTTAAGTTAAAGTTTAGTTAAATTTTTATTAAACACGGGAATCTAGAGGTTTTTCTTACCTTCAATTTAATAGAAAATCACTTTATTTTTGTAGAGAGAATGGCCCGTATTCCGAGCTTATTTTTAAAATAAAATCGCTTTTAGGAAGCCTGATTTTATTATGATTATCTTATAAGAACAAACGTAACTTTTAATAAAAGCACTCAAAACCGAACTCAGAATACGGGCCACTATCTTTACTAAAGAAATAAAGATTTTAGTTATCTATTACCACGACATAAATGTCACAAATAATCACAATCAAGTAAGTAGTCTTTTCAAGAAGTATTTGTTACTAACTAACAGGTTCCTTTATAGTGCATGCTATTCTCTTAAAATAACGTTACATATTTTTTCTTAATTGTACCTACTATAAGTCGTTGTCTTAATTTTACAAATTAAATTAATAAGATGTTGCCTCATCTTGCACTTGGCACATTCATCCTCAGAATAACGATAATAAAATAATAATTATATCTTCGAAAGGAAGAAAAATAAAATAACGTTCAAAACAAATCTATGAATTAACAAACAAAAAAAAAATAGGCGAATGAAACTGTTCGAACAGACCCTAAAGTCGAAACCGAAACTTCGGTCGGACACGTTTTTATAATATATTTCCATATCAGTACTAATATTCGTAGTTATAGAATTTCAAACAGAATTTAGTTTTGCAATCAACATCTTTACTAAACTAAAAACAATCACAATTCCCCTTACATGGAAGACATCAATGAGATTGATGACAAACTCAGGTTCCTTGGATATCTTCTGCATGGCCATTCCCACCACGTGCCTCTCCTCGAAGTTGAGGAAGTTCTTCTCGCAGTCCTTGACGGCGATGTGCTGAATGGGCACCACCATCGGCGCGCGCTCTAGGTTACCCTGCGTGAACGCCTCCTCCACCACATCCGAGAAGCGTCGGTACTCCACGAAACTGTTGCGCATCGGCGACTGGAAGCTAAGTGCGGCTAGTGAGTCATAGATGGCGCGGGCGGCATCAAATGGAAATGAGAGATTGAAAGGAATGGATGGATAATGGTTTAGATATATTTGTTGGATGTGAACAGTGCCGTTCCTGACGGGCGTGCAAGCCGTGCCTGCACGGAGGCGCCAGACGGAGAGGGCGCCAGAAGGCTCCTCATTATAATTTAAAAAAAATTGCTCTTGAATTACTAAATGTACCTAAATTTCTGAAGGTTAAAGTTGTTATTTTGTGAGTGAAACCAACTAAACACAATAAACATAAATAATCTCTTCATAACATTTATTTAATAAGAAATATTTAATAAGAAAAAAGAATTAAACAAAAGTACTTCGTAACACCCCTACTTTGATGAATTTAACTCATTCGGACGAATATTGCCTTCTGCGCAGCGCAATTCTCCAGACGAATGGCGTACGCCTACCAGCGTACGGATTCTACTTTCTACTCAGTGTTGCCAGATATGGTGATTTTCCGTCATTTGGGCGATTTTTTTTTACGATGTTCTGGGGCAAAAAAATTATTTTGGCGACAGGCGATTAAAACCACTAATAATTGGCGATATATGGTGTAATAAAATATTATAGCAACAGACAAAAGAAAATTGTACCTGTTTATTTAGGTATTAATATTGTAAAGAAAACAACATCAGATGCTTTAAGATAGAGATAGTATAGAAAAAAAACCCAGGCTTTCAAATATCTTTAGTTTATTAGGAAAATGGGGTTTTATAAAAGACTGAATTTTTTGTTATTAAAATTTTGTTTACAAGGTATTTATATTTTTCAAAGGTATTTTTATTTATAGGATAAATTCTATTTAAAAGACAATTTCAGCATATAGATCTTGGCGATTTTTGGCGATAATTTAAGTTTGATATGTCGACTTTTATCGCGGCCATCTGACTACACTATCTACGGTCAACCATGAGTCAAGAAAGACTAACTAATTTGGCCGTATTAAGCATTGAACATGAGTTAATTAATAAAATTAACACTCTGATATTGCTGACAAATTTGTGGAAGTAAAGGCTAGAAGGGCACATATTTAATTCATGTATAAAATTTTATTTCAAGAATAAATAAATTATGTTGCTGATAAATTGCTTTTATTTTCCTGTTTTATTAAAAGAGTATAATTGCCTGAATAGAAGAGAGACGTATAAAATGCACCTAGTAAAAAATAATAATATAAGCACAATATATAGAGCGACATCCAAAATTTTATTAACAGAAAGAAAATAAATCAAGTATTGAAGTATCAAACAAATGAAGTTTATCATCCCTGTTAATAAAATTTAAACGGTGAAAAAAACGGGCGCCAAAAAATAAATGGCACGGAGGTGATAACATAGCCAGGAACGGCACTGGATGTGAATATCAACAATAGCGGATAAAGGTTATGGATATCAGTATTGGATAGAAAGAAATATGTAGGAAGTAAAAAAAAATATTGTTTTTTTTATAAAAAGTAAAAATATTTTATTGTCAAGTGTATTACAATACAATATGACCCACTATTCTTTATTGCAAGCTTCAAGGAAAATCAGTTTTACAAGCCTTTTTCCCACAAGATATAAAAAGAATTTTAATCATTAAATAAATGGATGTTTAATTAAATGTACTGATATTAATATAATATCCGAAAATCAATATCTATACGAAAATACCGGTATCGAAAAAAAGTATCGATATTAATATCGTCAGTAGTATTGAAACATCTCTAGATGTTGTGGATTTTTGAAGTAGCATCACTTATGATCTTATCTGGTGTGCAACTTTGTACTGTTGTGTTGTAATTTTGCTCTAAATCTGTCAGGAGAGAGAGTATCACCAATTTTTAAATTCCATGTTAAAGTCCTATATGTTCCGAGTTTCGTAGCATATACTGTATACCTCTTTGCAAAACGTATGATAATGAGATAGTGAATAAAAGTCTCATCTATGCTATGCATATACGACAAAGATGCATGATAAAAGTTTAATAATTCTTGTAACAGAAATAGGGTCCTGAATCATTATAAAAATAAGATTCTATTTTTCAGAAGAATATAAAAATATACAATAGTTAATAAGTATCAGTGAAAAAATTTCATTTAAATATTATTTCACTCACGAATTATAAGAGATTAAATTTTGTTGCGATGTCCTGTAAAATGTCATCTGTCTTTAGCAATTTCATTGGTTGCCTGATTTTAAAATTGCAAATACATGATTAAAATGGCCAAGTAATGCGGCAATTTTGCCCCAATTTAATCGTCTCTTAAAACGGACACTGTATAAACATAGTTTAGCTATACGAATATGAAATGGTTCAGGACCCGTTGATGACGTAAGGATCAACTGCTGGAAATAGAGTTTACATGTGAAATCCAATATTTTAATTTTAATTAATATTTCTTATTTTATTTACAGTTTAATATGCAAGGGTCACTTTTATAAGATAACTTTAAACAATTTCCAAATATGTATACACTCAATTGCCATTCCTTTATCATTTTTGTAAAAATAGTTTCTTACATCATAAATAGATAAATTTTAGCACGTGTCGGTCTTTAAAAAAGCTGTAAAATTCCCGTTTTACATTTTTATATGTACATAATACTTACACGTCCATAATAGTGTCAACTTCATTTTCATTCAAATCGAACCTACAAACGTTTATAGCGCGTTTGAAATCTTCTCTGGAGATCATATTTTCATTATGTTTGTCATAATCGCGAAGAAATTCCATAACTCGAATTCTTTCTCTAACAATTTTGCCTTTTATCTTCGCCAGAATAGCCACTATATCCGTATCTTTTCTATCTTTGGGTTTCTTCTTCATTTCTTTATTTACTCGTTTCATATTATCCAGATAGGCGTTGTACTAAAGACAAAATATTTTACATACAAACGTTTTTATATAAATTAAGATAATTTTATGTACCAATGGAGGTTCTACTGGTTTTGTTTCTAATTCTTTAAGGAACCAGAAATAATTAAAGCCAACATCGTCGTTAAATCGTTGCTCCAAAGCGTACAGTTCTTCGTTTGATAGCAAGATGCTATACCGGGCCATACATTGACGCATCTGTGCTCTGGATACATGACCGTTGTTACATCTAAACAGAATTTATCAAATTTATTTATTATTAAGAATAAACAAATACATCATTTTTATTTATTAATAAATATGTATATACAATCAGAACCAAAAATTTCAATTTTAAAGTGCTGTTGCATCAAGTATGATCTTATTTGATGTAGAACTTTATTTTTTACTCTTGCAGTTTTACTCTAAATATATCAGGAGATCGAATATTTGCATTTTTTTGAAAATCCATAAATCTTATGTTCCACGTTTCGTTGCACACCTGTTTATCCAGATGAATCAACAGACACTAACTTAAAAATAGTATTGTAAAGATCTAAAGGTCGATAAAAATAAACTATTAAAAACTACTGCTTCCTGTTGACCTATAATTTTCAAATATTAATCATCTTTCTACATAAGAATAAATTCAACATATTGAATATTGGATTTAATTGATTCATTGAAAAAAAAAACAGTCAGATATCATCCATAAAATTACAAAAATGGATTATAAGAGTATTCAAATTTACGAAAAACTCATCGTCGTGCTATTTCATCAAAAAATCTATGTACAATGTATATTTTTTTCTTTTCGAAGTTCATTGAACATTTATAGTTGAATGTTTCCTGTTATGCTGCTGTATTAATATTCATTGGTTGTTTCAACATGTGTTATATAGAAGATGTCTAACTATTCAAGAATAATAAATAATTCGTATAGTGCCTCGATATTGAACTTTTTCAAGTTCTACTTCATTTGCCATTCGATTACTGTTCCAGTATTATACATGCAGGTAAATACAATAGATATGAGACAAATTCTTAAGTAGGTAATCCACATTATTGAAATATTGAATTTTTGATCCTTCATACAGAATTAAATCACAAACAGCTGCAGTAAATTGTTGTAATAAAATTTGATTATTTTTAGCAAAATTAACGTGAGAAATCTCAAATGAGATCCAAACATGTCGAGATTGATTAATAAGTATGTTTTGACTTAATTCCAGTTCTATAAATAAAATTTACTTATTATTTTGTGTTATGTGGATTGCAACCTCAATGATCTATATTTAAAATTTATTTTATAAGCAAGATTTATAAAGACCCAATACTTCACTGGTGTATTCTGTTCTGAAATGTGGTGTAGTTTAAGGAGAAAAAAAATTAGAATCATCTTTTAGAAAAAACTAGATTTGGTATTAGTAATACACTATTATCATTTTACGAGTTAAACATTACTCGAGTTAAAAACACCTACTTTGCACGCTTGTAACAGAAATAAATATTCCTTATTTACAAATAATGAGTGTGCGCACACTTAAGATTAATTTATGCTACTGTACTACAACTTAACAGTCTGTTTTGTAATTTAGTGGTTAATTTTTAACCAGTTGCTAAAATTTTTGACAAATAAAAACAAACATTACAAATGATACCTATTTTAATAATTTCTCTAGTGCTATCTACTTTCATTGGAGAAAAAATTTAGCAACTGGTTAAAAATTAACCAATGAGTTACAGAATAAGGGGGATAATCTTACTTGTCGTAGTCTCTGAAGGCTGGTTTAATCATGATCCTTCTGGAAGCGACCTTCCTTCGGATTTTGTCTAAGGCGCATTCGCAGAGGTCCTTTTGTACAGGACTAACTCGTTGCCATTCTCCTGCACCCTTCTTCAACAGTTCGGTCACATTACGGGGAGGTACATTTACTTCCAAAGATGGGTGTTTCTCCAGGCACTTGGTTGTGAAAACTACACCGCGAATACATTAATAAATAAAATAACATTTTGGGTACCACAGGTTGTCACATTCCGATAGGGAAAAATGAAAAAAATATGTTATCCAGTGTTCATAATGCAAGGCAATTGTATGTAGATAAGGTCGTTTTTAAACTAATAAAAATACCTATATATGACGATTAATAAAAATCTAGTACAAAATTTCATTTCGGCGAAATTTTACAGTTTTTTTCAACCCGTTGTTCTCCTTAAATACCCGTGATAAACGGAAACGTATTTGCTTTTAAAAACAATATACGTGAATAACAATATTTTTTGTAAATGGGCTCAATGCAACGTCTTTACAAATAAGATTATATCGAAGTAAATAGATGAGATTCGGTAGGTAGGTATTTTAAAACCGGATGTTAACATGTGTGAAAGAAGGGTCGACTTAATATGAATTATTTGAAAGGGAAAAAAGTAAGGGAAGGGGATGGAAGCAAATATATATTTCGCAGACAGATGGTAAAAACTGGGTACAAAAAACCTTACTAAAGTTAAAGTAAATAAAAAACGCATGTGAGTTTCTTTAACGTATATGTAAACATGAATCAATACATGTACTTTATTATAAGAATATGTAAAATACAAAAATCAATGAATAACGCCATTCATTATGCATTTTACTCATTTAATGACCTGTTTTATTATATGCAAATTTATGATTTTTAAATTATTTTCGTTTATTATATATTTATATTTTAAAATCTAAATCATAAATTGAAAATCCGTAAATTAAATCCATCATAAACCAACCTTAAATGCATATATGTATGTACAATTTATATTTATAAATGTAAATTCGTAAATCTAAACTTGTAAAAAATTCGTGTTACTGTTCATTTCTGTTTTTGACGTTGCGGAGTTCTGAACTTCCAACAATGGTCAGTTGTTCAGCATGTGGTCGCTGGTAAAATAAACTAGTTACGCCGCTGGTAACATCAACAGCCCCTTTATTGAGATATCTATTTTTGCTCGCAATCGGTCGGAGCTGAAGTTCTCTCTATAGTAATCGTATATTAATTCTTTTATTCATGGGCGCCGACTACATGGGGGCATCGGGGCTCATGCCCCAAAGGAGACATTTCCCTTAGCGCAGCATTTTTTTGCACCAGTAATAAAGCTCTGCACTCTTATTACTTTAAAGAATTATTGTACCTCCTTCAATTTTTAAGTAACTGACTGCTACCCTAAAAGAGGTGGGAGTTACACCCTTAAAAATACTACCAGTGAATTCCTCGCATCAAAGAACCTATGAGTACAAATTTTCATTTTAAAATTCCCACTAGTATAGCCACAATTACAAATTGAATATCAGCCAATAGGAATCAAGATGACCGGTCATAATGCGCGTTTAAGGATATACCGGGATCCTGAGACGCAAGCACTCAGTCCCGTTCGGCCGGGCGCTGGGGTGGTAGTGGGCCTTCAGGCCTCCGCCCCGCCTGGTGGTCTGGCTAGACCGACTTCTAGGGCAACTTGTGTCCTGAAGGTGGTCTAGTTCAGCCGGCCGGGAATTGAAGCACGTTTCAGCGTGTGCTCTAATTCTTGGACTACTGAAGCCAGAGAAAATTCTGTACCATCAGTTTTAGCTGCTCTGGATTGTGGTCTGGCTTCAGTAGGTCAGGAATTAGGTCAATCAGAAGTGTTTGTTCCAATTCTTGGCCTAATGAAACCAGAGTATCTTCTGGAGTAGTTTTGGCTCTGGTTTCAGTGAGTCGAGAATTAGAGCATTCTAAAGTGTTAGCTCTAGTATTTATTTTTTCTTGTAATTTTATGTTTTGATTTTGGTCATTACAAAAAGTTTTGAAAAGTCGGCACCGATTCTATGGTTGTACGTACCTCTGTCGATGTCATTTTCAAAAGTCTGCCAACAGACCCGGTTAGGGTCGATGGGATCGCGATATTGGATAACCAACGCTCGTATTTCATCTGGGCTGAGATACAGCCGGTGTATACCACTCACACCCAAACCATCCAACCCTCTCTCGAACTGGTTCACAGTGATCCGACCGCAGTGAAATGGGTCGAAGTCCTAATTATCATAACATTCATTATTATAAATACAATAAGTGGTTTGTTTTCCCTGTGCGTAGGAACCAGTAGGAACTCTACAGAGAGAGAAGAGATCACTGTCAAAAACAATCATAAAGGAGTATTCATGAACATAAATACACAAACCAGTGGCGTCGTTAGACTAATTTGGGAGGGGAGATGTCCCCCTGTTTGGATTTGCGTCCTCTGCGTTTTATACTTTAATTATTTTTATATATAAATATTTTCTTAAATTACGTTGCCATAAAAACAATAATGTCGTTAGTTATTAACAAAATATGAGGTGTAGGGATACAGGAAATAATTTTATTTCATAGACTTTTCAAAATCTCAGAATGGAACTGTTATATTTTCTTTTTCTACGACCATTAAGATATTTGCTTTTTGTATCTTTCTTATTATAACGGATATATAGTCTACTGCAAACATATTTTTATATCCCACGGCAACCATAGATAACGTTAAGGTATAAATTCATCTTACAGTTCTGTCAAAAATCGAATTGTTTAATTATTGTTTTGTAGCTAATTGCTAGGAAGGTACCTTTATTAATAAAATATAAATGTATTAGGAAATAATATCGTAGTCGTACAAAAAGTATAGTGTACAACTCGCTTGAATGTCCAATATGAAATGAGTACCATTCCATGCTTGTTGTACAATATAAAAGTATGTAGGTGTACTATAAGCAAAAACATGGATTCAATATTTTATGTCAGGAATTATAAGAAGAATAATTATAGAAAGATCTGAATTAAATAGTAAAAATCCTACAATTTGCTTACAGTTCAAAAATTTGAAATTACTCGTCACTTTCGTTTTCATTTCGTATAAAGTACAAGTACACTGTAAATATAATTACGGTATCAAAATATAAACTACTACGCACGTGATAATTACGTATAATGTATAATATGTGTGTCATATACAAGTGTAGATAATTTATATAAAATCAATTTTCCTGCTTGCAAATTTATCTTTCCAAGAATTTACATTTATTTGCAGCGTCATAATAAATGCGCAATTACAGTACATTGCCTAACAGTGTGCCGAGTAGTTGTTTGAATACAAAATAACCTATGTATATTTAGAATGTAGGGAACAAAATAATTATGATTTCTGACGCTGTAGACAAAATATAATCAAACTTCTATTTCAGCTTAAATTTCACAAGATCATTGGCTTTGATTCAAAAGAAGTGAAGCGTTCTACGCTCTACACACGTGTTGCTTACTTACCTTGAATAAATTCGTTGACTCCTCAACATTTCACAGCATAAGTTATAATTTTTTTATATTCAAATATAGAATTTTCAAATAAAATTATGCAATGTTGATAAGAAATGTCAATAAAGTTAATCTATTTGGTAATATTTAAAAATATTGTATCAGATAATCGCAGAATAATAGTTGTTGAACTTTAATACAAAACAAAAATATAACATAATATAACATTTCAATGTAGAACAACGCATGGACGCTGATACCCCAAGGAAAATTTTCCATAGCGCAGCATTTTTTTATATTAGTAATAAAGCCTTGAATTGTTATTATTTTAATACATTATTGTATCCTTCTATTTTTAAGTAACTGACTATTACCCTAAAATAGGTGTGAGTTACACCCTTAAAAATATTACCAATGGATTCTTCGCATTAAAGTACCTATGAGTACAAATTTTCATTTTAGAACTCCCTCTAGTACAGCTACAATTACAAATTGAAAATCAGCCAATAGGAATTCAGATGACCGGTAATAATGCGCCTCTGAGGATATACCGGGAACCTGAGACGCCAGCACTCAGCCACGCTCTGCGGGGCGCCAGGGCGGTAGTGGGCCAGACCAATTTCCAGGGCATCTCTGCCCTGAAGGTGGTCTAGTTCTGCCGACTGGGAATTGGAGCACGCTTCAGTGTGTGGTCTAATTCTTGGCCTGCTAAAACCAGAGAACATTCTGGAGCAGGTTTGACTGGTCTGGATTGTGCTTTGGTTTCAGTGGGTCAAGAATTAGCGTAATCTGAAGTGTTTACTCTAATTCTAGGTCTACTGAAGCCAAAGCACATTCTGGAGCAGATTTAGCTGCTCTGAATTGTGCTTTGGTTTTAGTGGGTCAAGAATTAGAGCACATTCTGCAGCAGATTTGGCTGCTCTCGATTGTGCTCTGGTTTCAGTGGGTAAGGAATTATAGCATTTGCTGTAATTCTTGGCCTACTGAAACTAGAGCACATTCTGAAGCAGATTTGGCTGCGAAATAATGAACTTTCGTGCGTTATTGTACAGCGGTGGAGCTTAGTATCTTGAAGGAAAATGATGAAACTGTTTTATTTACTTTGAAAATGTTAGGTTTTAAGATGATTTAATGGTATTACTAAATAGCATTTTGACGTATTACGAAGGCTAGTATTAAACCCCCTTAAGTATCTGATGTATTTATTTCGTGAAATGTTTACTTGCATTATTTAGTGGTACACGTCAGCCTTCAACCTCTGCAAGGGACCTACAGTTTACATTATTACATTATTAGTTAAAGATTGGCGAATGATGTATACTCTCGCATTTTATACTGAACTGATACCATAATTAATATTGACATTTTTAAATTGTTAATGTAATGTTTCTTACCCTGAAAAACTCATTGACTCGGACGCTGTTGTCCAACACATGTCTCTGGATTCTACGAATAACTATTCTGAGGTCGTCCTGTGGAGTAGGAGTCTTAATAGCCGGATGGAAGTTATCCTGCTTTCCAATAACGGACGCTAATAATATATTTCCTATTTCAGGACGTGGAAGTTTAGGAAACTCGGCGTTTATGATGCGACCTGGGAATATATCCATTATATCCTAAACAATTCCAAAATGGAATTAGTTTGTATAAAATATAAATACCAAATCCAAAAAAATGTAATAAGTTCATTGACCTGAATTATAAATTAAAATTTATATATTTGTAATGCAATGAAGATTTTTACACAAGAAAGGTTTTTTTTTAACATGTGGAATTAAAATGAAGTGTCAATAAAAATGTGAAACGAGGCTAATAAGAAATTTACCCACGCATCATCAAGCATAACTTGACGCAAGTATAAGTTTCCATATGAATTAACGAGTTGAAATTGTATATATTTGCATTAAATATAAAATATTCTATTTTATACAAAAAGCCTCGTAATTTCTCTTGCCGTACTTACCTATTACGTACAGCTGCTTTATACTATAAATAATAAAATGGAAAACTGTAAAAAAAATATTGATTCATCTACAAAACACCTGTTCTAAGATCTAAATTAATCTTAAATTAATGATTGGAGTTTGCTTTGATGAAAGAGAGTAATAGTAAATATTCTTGTTCTCTGATCGTTTGAATATTACTTGAAAAAAAAGTTTACTTGTTTAGTAACAGCAGGGGAAGTATTTCTTAAAGCCGCTGATGCTGTATTTTTGCGTAAACCTTAAAATAATTAAAAATATCGAATTTTTAACTTAAAAATTTCCAAATTTTACAAAATTTTGTTTGTAATATTTTTTAAAGAATAAACTACGCTGATACCAAATTTACAAACAGAATTTAATTATCTCTTTTCGTTTCGGAGATATTTGCTCTCAAAGTTGTACCTCAAAAAAGTGTATTTTTTGAGTTTATTTCAAAAATGAGTAGAGATACAATCTAAACTACTTTACCATTCGATTCTACGGGAAAACTTATATAAAGAAATGTTTTCTCCGCATATACGTTCTTTGGAACGATTGGGTGAAAAATAAGAAAAACGAAAATACCTAAATTTCAATTTTTCTCTTAAAAACTTTTTGTCTCCAAAATTTTTCATATTTTGGACTTAAGTACATATCGATGCGCTGATTCCAAATTTTCAAACAGAATTCAATTATCTCTATCCGTTCTCGAGATATTTGAGTTCAAAGTTAAACCTAAAAATTTAGGTTTTTTAGGTATACCTCATAAATGGTTAGGTTTACGGTTTCGGCGACTTCACCATTCGATTCTACGGGCAAAATTACATAAGTGTACTAATTTTCAGATTTTTATCTCAACAAATCGAATTTCTAGAAGGAAAAAACTGAAAATGGCTAAAATTGAAAAAAATCGCAAGGGGTTCATCAGGCATTTTTTTCGATTTTGGCCATTTTCGTTTTTCCGTTCTACAAATTGTATCCTTTGGAATAAAAATCTGAAAATTGGTACACTTATGTAATTTTGTCCGTAGAATCGATTGGTGTGGTCGTCGAAGACGTAAACCTAACTCTTAAAGAGTTAAACCTAAAAAAACGGTTTTTTTAGGTATAGCCAAAATTCAACTTTGAACACGAATATCTCGAGAACGGTAAGAGATAATTGAAATCGGTTTGAAAATTTGAAATCAGCGTATCGATCTTTACTTAAGACTAGAAAATGAAAAGTTTTGGAGAAAAAAAGTTCCTCCGAGAAATTTTGAAAATTAGGTTTTTTCGATTTTCTCATTTTTCACCTAATCGTTCCAAAGAACGTATATGCGGATAATATATTTCTTTATGTAACTTTTCCCGTAGAATCGTCTGGTATAATCGTTGAGATTATATCTCTACCCATTTTAGAGATATACCCAAAAAACACACTTTTTTGAGGTGCAACTTTGACAGCAAATATCTCAGGAACGAAAGGAGATAATTAAATTCCATTTGAAAATTTGAAATCAGCGCCATGAGATCTATCAATTTACACTGTTTTTCAAAATCAAAATTTTGTGCACAAAAATAAGTATTTTTGGAATTTTTTGTTTAATACTGTTGTTTGGTTTTTTTTAACTCTACACAACTTTGATATGGGGTTATAGGTTTTGAAAATTAATAAAAGTTAGTTAATAAAGCAACAGAATAAAATTGAAATGGTATAATAGGATTGCAGGTTGAAATCAGCGCATCGATATCGTTGAGTCTAAAAAATGTAAAGTTTTTGAGAAAAAATTATGTTTTTTAACTGTCTTAATTCATTTCTTATTAATTTATGGATGTGACTTTATTTAAATTATTTCAAAGAACAAAATTTTAAATATGAAAATAAACAATTTATAGAATGTTCTTTTTATATGGGAAGTAGATGTTAAAGAATTAAGCTCGATGCAACTCGAATTCGTTTCTTAGAACCACAGGAAATACGAGAATTTTAGTGAAATAACATATGGAAGCGTAGAGTTGTGTTTATATAGGACAGTATATTTAGAGACTAGCGTGACTGTGAATGTATTTATCTGGAATCTTACCCCACCAAGGTCGAGTATCCCGTACTTGTCCATGTACTCCACGACCTCGTCCACCGCGTGCAAGAACGCGACATAGTTCAGGGTGTAGCTATCCTTGATAAACCGCTTCACTAGTAAATGGAAGTCATCATCACTGACGGTGATGCCCAAGAAGGCTAACACGCGGGCGAAGTGGGCTATGGTCACACAACCATTGTTTTTTGACACCTGGGGGATTAAGTCAGAGTTAAGGAACGAGTTTGTATATTTTATAGAAATAAACTAAAGCAAACATATAAGGGACGTAGACGTAAAAAGTTTGTAACGTTGTAACAAATGCTGATTTTTGCTTTTTACTTAATATGTGGAAATAATATTTTCTTATGACCACTATGGAAAGTGGCACTTTTCTCAAACTATATAAATATTTAAGTATATAAGCAGTATTTATCTTGCGCATGTGCGGTGTGAGAAATATCATTTCTCACAGTAATTATCAAAAATTGCGCATGCGTGAAGGTACTCTTTGTGGTGTTTACCTGCGCTATATTGCTTTTTTATGTGAAATAACTTTCGTGCATGTATTTTGTTCTGTACGTTTAGTACTGTGGTCGTAGAAAAATATAGTGTGCCACTCGTGCAGAATCACCTCTTCCCCATCATATGTGATTCCAGCACTCGACTACGTCTCGTGCCGAAACTTTTACGCTTCGTGGGAAAAAAGGGACTTTCTGCACTTGTTGCACAATATTCTATTTTTCTATACATAAGCGATGTTTTATGTTTTTATGATGCTTTATTATTATGTATCATTTACCATGGTAAATAATAATGGAATCATTAGTAATATAATAATTAACAATTTCCATTGCCTGTTGTTGCTTTAGAAATTATACATTAATACAAAAAAGCATAATGGTAAGACGAAAATGAAAAATACACTCAAACCAACTAATCTCCGTACACACATCTTTGCGCTTTGTTTTTGAAATATATAAACCACCCTGAAACCTTCTGGAACTCAGTAATTGTTTCAGATGAACCAAAATAAACCTTTTTGGATCATATAGACCAGACGGATTATTATTTGGAAAAGAAAGAATGAACAAATGAAAATTATGCCTAACAGTCAATGGCGTTTTGGGGATTCAAGTAGATTAAAGATTAAAATAGTGTCTTGATATAGAAACTGATTACTAATTTAACCAATTCTGTAATCTCTTATAGTTGTCAAAATAACAATAGTATATCACTTAACATGGACACTCTATATTTCAAAACCCCCTCCGAATAAAAATTCTGGGTGCGCCTCTGCCAACAGCGAAATATGGTGGAGGATCTGTGCTTGTATAGGGCTGTATGAGTGCAGAAGGGGTGGGAAACATTTATTGATGGGAAAGTGGGTTATTTGAATATTTTAAAAGAGAATTTGGAACAATGTGCTGGAAAATTGGGTTTAAGGAATTCTTAAATCTTTCAACAAGATAATGACCCCAGACATACTACACGTAAACTGCTAGAATAGGTATTGTAGAATTGTAGACAACAATTAAAAACGCCTCCACAGTCTCCAGACATGAATCCCATTGAGCATCTCTGTGATTTATTTAAAAAAATGTGTAAAACAAGACGCCCAAAGAATATGAAAGATCTATTACATTTATGGTAGCAGAAAGAGAAAAATGACGGTTCAAAAAATCATTGATTTTGTGTAATTTACAGGTGTACGAAAACTAAATAAATGGAACCTTACTAACCCTAATCCTACCTACGCTCCTGAAATGAATAATTGATACATGCATTGTTTTATATAAAAGGTATAAAAAATACTGATAAAAACCATAAATAATTCGTCGGTCAACGACATCTAGCAAATATGTCAGTTTAAATTATAAATGATGTAATTTAATGTGAAAAAAATATCATTATCAAGAATTCAAGAAACGTTAAGAATATTTTTAGTAAAACTTTTTGTAAAATTTATTCCTAGTGAAAATAAACTTGGCACAAAATTTATCATTAAATCTGGGTTTTCCAGAACATCAATAACAAAATCGTAAACTAGAAACTTATCTATTTATAATATACTCTACACATTTTAATTATAAAAAAATACAACTACAAATAAAGTTGAATATAACGAGTACCAAATAACTACAACTGCTATAACGAATACTCGCTTTTAATGAAAAATAATAATTAGGAATTAGGAAAACAAACAGTTGTAGAAGTTGTTTAATTATTCAAAACAATTGCTAAAGAAAAAGGAATTACGATATCAAAAATCATAAACGGTTTAATAGATCTCTTTTTTGATAGTACATCTAATTTTCAAAATTACTACAAGTTATTTATTTTAAAAATAAGGTCACTTTTATGACAGCTTTTGTAAAAATGACGTCCGGCTTCATATTTATTTATTTCTTTTTTTTTCTTTATTTTTGGTCTAATTATATTAGAATTTGCCGGAGGGCTAGGGAATGCTAATTTTGACAATTGTAGCATAAAAGTTGATAGTATGGAAAAGTCACTAGCAAAAATATTTATTTTAAAAACAGGTATAATAAATGTTAAAAGTTATTAGCAAGAATGCTTGTTATAAGTTATAGGAAATATGTTTCGCACCTATATACATATTTTAATTTCTTAGAATCCTAACTTATTTGTATAAGTAAGGTTTACGTATATAAATTGATTATTCAGTGTTTCATTTAAAACAGGTGATATTAATGTAACATTTTACTTTCTTTGAATATATGTAGATATGTATATAGATTTAATTCTATGCCACATGTAATGTACATCTTTAATATTCAAAATTAAATATTGCAATTGTATATTTATGTATGTATTTTTTTCATTCATTAAAGAAACTTTGTATAAATATTTAAAAAACAATTTATTTAACACTAATGTCCGGCAATATACATTCAAACATAACTGTATACTTTGAATCATAATATGACCTTCAGTTCAACTACAGGTAAATTCTTAGAAACTTCAATATTCTAATAACTTAAACATTGGGTATTTGACGAATATTCTTATCTTCTGTAGGTAAAGTAATAAAATAATGGTTACCAGCTCATAATCCTGAAAATAAGGTCTGAGAACCAGTCTCCTCATATTGACGAGGGCGGCTATTTTGGTGATGAGGATTTTTAGGCGCCGCAGTTCGGAGGTAGCCAGGGGGTTGACATGCATAGGGTCTTCCCATTCTAGGCCTGTCACCAGGGGGGCGTTTTTGGAGAAATCCGGCACTGGAACAACACAAGGGATAATCCTGACTACCTGGACTAGGGTTCAACATAGCCTGGGCTATTTTGAGTCGTGCTTGTTTGAATTGTATTGCTCAATATATAAGCGAACGCTAGTTCTTTTAATTTTTTAACTTAAATTATAGTAATATATTTTATAAGATATGAAGTTAGTTAAATATGTTGGTATTTTATTTATTTAACTAATTATAAGCTTTAAGAATAATAGAGAAACCTTCAATAAAAAAATAATTAGTGGGAAAACTATAGAATAAGAATTCCTATAATTATCCACTTTTCCAAATTTTGGTGATAATGACATTTTATATTTATTTTTATAATATATAAACTTGAAATTTTCATAATTCCAACTAAAAGCTTTTAAAACAGACCCTTAAAATTACTTTCATGTCTTTGATTCCGATTTAGCCAAGAAGTACAAAAAATTAAAATAAATCATTCCATAATACAATTCACTTCATCATGTTCTTTTTAATTTATATATTTTCAAGCTAGAAATAATAGTGTTGTGTTTTGTAAAATTAGCACTAAATTAAATTTTAAAAGGAAAAAGGCAAAGTTGCATTTATTTAAATAAATTTATTTAAATCACATTGATTTTTTTAATCTTTGCTTTAAATCACTTGTTCTGAAATTATTATTTGAGAAACATATTGAAAATAAATAATAAGATTTATTTTAATAATGTTTTTTATTCCAAGTTTTTTCATATCAGGAACAGCAAAGAAACCTTGAAAGAAAAAAAAGTACAACAATGAAAATATTAAATTTATGAAAGAAAGTACATAATACGAAAACAACGTTGTATTATTTGTTCTGTGAAAATAATTGCAAATAGTATGACTCATGTTACATAGCATAAACAACTACTAAACAAGAGTTCAGACCTTAGAAAGGTAGTGAAGGTATATATATTATATACTTATACGATAACTTTTGGTAAAATACTAATCTTTTTAAGTACATATGTATGTACGTACGATTTATTATAATATTAAGGATCAGGAAAAAAGCATTCAAATTATTAGCACCAGTTTTTATTAATAATATTTTTAAATGTACATGTCCTTTAATATAATCACATCAGGACTTAATAATATGCGAAAAACATACAAATCTTAGGGAAATGTGTAAAGAAACAAGAAATAAATTAATAAACTACACCCTGAAGAATGCAGCAGTTTATGCTGCCGAAATATTGGGTTAAAAAAAATACAGAACTTAAACTAAATAAGTTATTTTGTCAAACACGAAATAAATTATTTAAAATAAAGATAAAAAATAAAAATACTTTTTTTACATGTATCAATACAATGGATATTACATATATAAAAATGTATTTTTTACCAATACTGGAAAATTTGAAAATAAATATGTTATTATTTTATAAATATAGTTATATTTATGAACAAAAAAAAATATTCATAATTATTGTTTTTCACTGATAATGCCACTTGAACTTGAAAATACAAAGAAAAGTGTACATGTTACGAAAATGTGATAACATAAACTGACGTCATAATTACTATAAACGATGTTTTCTATGTATTTCAACTAAAAATCAAATGAAAACATTATCCGAGATTTTATTGCAATATACGTACTAAACTTTGATACATTTTTTTACTATGTCAATATTTTAATTGGTGTAGTATATTTTTTAAATGTAAATAATTATAAGTATATATATACGTGTAATGAAATATCAATATCGGAATTTGTATCAATTATAAATATTGATTGCAAATTATATGCAATTAAAATAATACATTTATAAGTCGTATCTATTTCCTTGGATTTTATATACTGTTTACTAGAAAAGGTGAAAGAGCTGGCAAATATAAAATTGCCAAAATTACTGGCTTATTGCGTCTTGTCTATCAAGGTCGAAGCGCAATGAACTCCACGGAATATTTTTAGCGGTTATTTTGCACGCTTTTTTTAATGTATGTGTATTCTACGACAAATATGTTGCAAAATGGGGTATATTATTATAAATAATTTTTAGAAAAACATATTCAATTCGAAAATATTACAAATGAATTTTAAAATGGCATTATTTAAATTAATGAACATTTGTTTCTTTACGTTATACGCCCTAGCGTTTCTAACAGCCCTTCAAATATGGCGATGGCGTGGCTTCAAATTTTCAACTACATCCTTTAATTATATATAAGACACAATTAAGAAGTTTTTTTTTATTTATTTGGTAAAATGCATTAAAAAATGTTCAATACGAAGTAATACTGTACATGTTTCTAGCCATTTATTTTTGACTTTATCTCGGTATCTACGAATGTCCTTGAAATAAAATGTCAATATCTAGATCTGTGGGAAATAGCCTGACTGACTGGTATACCCAGCAAATGGGTAAAAAATGATGGTGAACGTTTTAATTTTAACAGAGGAAATGTAAAAAAAATTAAGATACATTTTCATTACCGCTTTTGTGTATGACTTCACATAATTGGGTATATAAAATTCGTCCATCCTGTACTCTGAAATAATCAGCTAGCTCACTTATTTCTTGGTCAGACAAACCAATGACAGCTTTAAGAGGTCCAGCTAATACAGATACAAACTTGGACTCTGGAAATAATTGTTTTTAAGAAAATGTGTATTGTTTGATGCATATTTCTACCAGAAAGCAGGCAGTTTTTATGGGGGTCTAGTGGCAAATAAAAATCCCATAGGTTTAATCCAGTTCGGAATATTGCTGCCCGGATTTTGTTGCATGTTCTCCAAACATTTGACAATCTTATTTCCTTTTTGAATAAAACATAGAATTTCATATATGTTTTCATACATGATTTCATTATTTACCTTATAATGCATTTTGATTTATTATATTTTGTAAAATTCTTTACCAAAATTTATTTTACTTCTTTCAATGTCACTTTTTAACAAATGAATGTAGAATATATAAATAAATATGTGTGAAATGTAATTTAGATTTAAGATTCATTATTAATTTATTAATTAATTGTGGTAAACAATTAAAATATTTAGGAAAATGACCTCATTCACATGAAAATTATAATACATTTTTACAATATAATAATTTAAATATACATTTTTTAATGTTTTTAATAACATAATAAACATGCTAATAGTATTTAATGCGTAAAATGATTTTTTGTTAATTTAAATAGAAAATTAATATTTCTATGTTCGTTATTTATTTTCTTTGTGTTGGCAGCAATATACCGTATTTCTTGGGCAAGCAATCTGATTGGTTACTATATTTGAATTTGTGCGTCGTGATTGGTCAACGTAATATCCGGTCCCACAATCCATTGCAACGCCGGTTGATGCTTCGTGCGTTTTTCCGGCATCTCTTCTCTTCGTGCTGTTGACGAGAGTAGACGTGTGTGTGATTCTCTACTTAGTCTTTGCTGATGACTATGGCAAATAATCAAGATTACGCTATGGGAAATGGTGAAGATTTTTCCCAAGACGTGAAAGCAGATCAAAACAACTTCAGCCAAGATGATCAGCAAGTTGTAAATGGACAAAATGGATCTGGAGATGCTCCTCCAGCAGACAGTGGAAGTGCAGAAGCCCCTGGCCGTGACGACGATAGGTATGTATTATTTATTTTACCAATATAAAAATGAGATATTTAAGGCAATAGTAAACGGTTGAGTAAATTTATAAATTAATGTTTTCCTAATTGTTTATCAGTTCTGGTATATTAGCGTTTTGCCGGCTTCGTGTTTTTTATCCAGGATCATCACTATCATTGTTTGGGATAGCCTATTATTAATCATTGCATTTTATTACTTAATTGTTCGTTTTTAATTTTTATGTAGTATTTTTTTAATATAGTGGATGTAAATTTTAAAAAATAAATTTAATCTAGCGTTCATTATGCCGGCTACGTGTATATCCAAGGATCATCTCTAATCTGTTTGGGATTGTAGAATAATTAGTATTTTCTTATTATAATAACCCGTCAATTTGTATTCTCAATTCTGTATTTATATATATCGTTAAATTCGTAAGTTCTTTGTTGTATGTAAACATTTTGTACGAAGAAAATGGCGACCCACGCTTTGGGTTTGGCGCCCTGTATTGATTTTTTACAAGTAGAGTTATAGGGTGTCTGATGATACGAGCAAACATTTCCAAATTATTTTTTCGTTTTATAAACAGATTGTTGCTTGTTTTCCATTGTGTGGAATCAATGGTTACTGCGAATATTTTTCTCGTCTTGCTGTACTTGAAGGTTTGTTAGTTATTGGACACCCTTCTTTCTATTTCAAGGCTGTACATGTCCACGGTTTTCGATAATTTCAAATATTATCTGTCAACCTTTGCTGGTGTTAACATCTTTGAGTTGGATTCGAGAGTAATTTGCTGCATAAGAAGCTAACTTTTATTTCAGCCATTTCACTAAACTGTGATATTTAGTATACATTTTCAGATTGCTATTGTACCAAATCTTAAAATTTTTTTCAGTGTCTCGTGAGATGTTTTTTCGGTGAGGTTGTGTAGGTCATTTTTTGATGTTATCGTACCGCTCGGACGGTACAGCAAAGTTGGGCGCTATTAAAATTTTAGTTTTGATTAAAGTCATTGGCCTTTACGGAGTGTAGGCTGGCAATTTGAGTAAGCGATGTGTGTGAATTAACCACGCTTCCTTTCCTTCAGGTGTGACACAGGTCATCCATGGGTGGTATTCTGGAGCGGTCTGCAGCGGGATCTCTGGGCACCGTGACTCCCCATGGTATTTATCCCTGGGCACCTTAAACACACGAATTCAAAACCCTTTCTAATGTAGTAAAAAAAATGTTCGTTGTCTTTGGGCTATTGAGCCATAAATCATCTCATCTTAAAGAGCCCATTTGGGCTTTGATTTGTCTTTGTAAATTTGTTCTCTTAATTTTTAACTCTGTTTTTATTCAATTTTAAACTTACAGATAACTTTTGATACGAGATTTGCGGATCCATTTGATTGAACTAAGGATCAGTTCATTTGCTTTCCTGCTACATTTTTTTAATTGTTGTATTTTAAAATACCAGTATTCTTAACATTAACTTAAGCACTCTTTGGCAACGGTTAAATAGTAACTCGTAGGAGTTTATTAGATTATCATGTTTACTGATTTTCCCCTTTTTTCATTTCCAGAAAATTATTTGTTGGCGGTTTAAGCTGGGAAACCACAGATAGTAAGTTTACATGTTCCGGATTCACTTGACGGTTTTATGTAACATTTCCTTTCAATTTACAGAGGAACTTAGAGATCATTTCAGTAATTATGGCGAAATTGAAAGCATTAATGTGAAAACAGACCCCAATACCGGCCGTTCCAGAGGATTTGCGTTTATTGTATTCTCGCAGCCCGATTCCATTGACAAGGTCATGGCAGCCGGCGACCACATCATTAACAACAAGAAAGTCGACCCAAAGAAGGCGAAAGCCAGGCATGGGAAGATTTTCGTAGGCGGACTTTCAAATGAACTGACGGACGATGACATTAAGAATTTCTTCAATCAATTTGGAACTGTAAGTTTATTGTATTTTGTAAATATGAGGGTTGAAACTAATTTGTTTGATTGTTTACAGATCGTAGATGTAGAAATGCCGTTCGATAAAACAAAGAATCAGAGGAAAGGGTTCTGTTTCATCACCTTTGAATCCGAACAGATAGTCAATGAACTGCTCAAGACACCAAAACAGACCATTAATGGCAAAGAGGTGAGAATCTTGGTTTTTTATTTTGGTAGTTTTGTTTTTGTTTTATGATGATTATTCCAGTTCTGCTTCATAGTAGTTTTTGATGACCAATACCATACTGATTACTATCACAACATGGTTTAGTTGTGGTTGGGTTGGTAAATGAGAGTAATGATGATGTGATTTTGTTATTTCCAGGTTGATGTAAAGAAAGCAACACCGAAACCAGACGGCATGGCGGGCATGCGCGGAGGCCGGGGAGGCAGAGGAATGACGCGCGGCCGCGGCCGAGGCGGCTACGGAGGCCAGAACTGGGGAAACCAAGGGTACGGCGGCTACGGCGGTTACGGCCAAGGATACGGGGGTGGCTATGACGGATATGGGGGTGGCTATGATTACTACGGGGGTGGATACGGAGGCTATGGAGGCTACGACTACTCCAACTATGGCAACTACGGTAAATACTCCAGCAGGCACTAAATCCTCTTAGGTTACGCTAAGTTAGTATAGACCGTGGGCGACGTGACCGCGGACGGACCGGCGCGCGGCGGTCCTCTAATAATTTGTCTGTATCTCAGGGAAGTGCCTGGACCGTTAACTTTCCGTTGGTTCGTCCGCGGTCAACTCTTGTAAACTTTATATTAAAGCAAGGGCAGTATTTAATTTGTTTAAATATTGACGTTAGCAATGTAGTTTGCACATATAAGAGGATATATTTATTTTATATACAGTTACTTCAACAACTTGTTTTGTTTCTATATTTTGCATGTTTTAACCATGTATGTGGAAATACATTGTGAAAAGCTTTAATAAAGCAATTGTTGAAACCAATTTCATAATGTGTTTTCCATGTATTTATTTACCACTACACAAAAGTCCAAATTCTTGTAGAGTCCTTTCATCAAGTGTTAGTCCGCTGCTCCCGTCAGCCACCGCTGTAACGTCGTTGGCAAATGTTGCGCGCGTTGCCTCCGTTATAACCTCACCTCGGTTGTAGCGGCAACGCGCGCAACCTTTGCGGCTCTACCACGCCTTGTAGCCAACCGCCGCCCACTTAACACTCAGTGACCCTCACTCATCTTGCATGCCTGTGCTCCTCTTGCTTCTCTCAGTTGTCCGCTCATTACTGATTCTGATTTGTTCTTGTGCGCCCGAACAGATTATGGCTACGGTAACTATGATGGTGGCTATGGTGGTGGAAGAAGTTCTCGTGGAAAAGGTACAAAATCAGTTACCTCTTCTGTTTTCTCACAAACACTATCCGATTCTCAGTTGTACATAATCCGTATTATTTCATTTTCAGAATCACAGTGTTGTTCATTTCATGTATTACTTTTGCTCACCCGTGCTATGTTCCTACCCCTCTTGCATGCTTCAAATCTCATTTATGTAGTGACCGTGTTTAACGTACTCACCGGCTGTTTGCAATTTGAGTTTTAGTGATATTGCGGTACTTTGTACTGCAACTGCAGTTGCTTATATCGGATTCTCTTTTTTTAGGCTCTGGGTACGCTGGCGGTAAACAGAGGGGTGGCGGCAGGAACCAGAGGCATCAGCCGTATTAATTCATCCTTCATACATTCATATTGGTAAGCAGCGCTTCATTTACACTTGTAAACTACTACTTTCAATATGATGACAATCAGTTCTGCTACTGAATAGCTTTGAAGAATATTCCACAACCTGACTATTCCTCCATATTACTATTTAACAGGCAGGGGATGCGACATGGATTCTAAGAGTGTTTTTTATGATTGCAGAATCGCCATCGCCGCTCTGACATTACAGAATCATCCAGTATCATTCCATTCATCAGCAGTAGCGCGTGTGTCGACAGTTAATGCTGCAATTTTAGTAGATTATAAAATTCAATGCCCGGGATAAATCAGTTTGGTTATACATACGTACAAAATAAAGCAAATACATTTTATTGAGTAAACGAACTTCGGGAATAAACACTTTATTTTTAACTTGTACCAACTGATTCATCTGAGCATCAAGTTGACTTTTAACGCAGCATTAATACAGTTGTTTCTGACTATTGTACAAACTATTTTTTATTTACTTGAAAGCAATTGTGAATTCTTGTTTTTTGTGAAAAATATGAACTGAACTTCGTCTCAATACATTAAGTTAGAATAATCGTGACTCTAGTTGGTTTCAAACATACCTAAATGTATTATGTCCATTAGTGGTTTTATTTTTAGTATAATAGTGTGTAAGTTTATATACGATGTATGAAAGCAGTGGGCACTGTACTTCCGTGAACAACCTTTCGTTTAATAAATCTTTGTATATAACAAAATTATTTTGTGTTATCCACTAGACAAATAAGTGCAAAAAATGTCTTCTAGTATGTATTTATTTAAATTAAACATACATTTTGTATCAGTACAATAAAAATTATCAAAATCTATTATTTATTTAATTCCATACCCTTACACCTACTCAAAACTTTTAGCTTTCCATACTATATGCAGGTAAGTTTACTATAACTATATATGTTAAGGCCACAGCATAAACCTGTGCTAAGGCTGCGTCCATACTATCAAATTTTTATCGACAAAAATTTTTAAAAGGCGGATTTATGGCGCGCTTCCGCCATTTGCAAATTTAGCCGGTACATTTCGCGCCATTTCAGTAAAACGGGGTCTACACATGGGATTTCAGGGCGTTTAATCTCGACACAAAGCCAAACGTTGTCTGGGTTCGAGACTAACAGTTGCGCGGACAAGCTGCGCAAAGCCATGTGCTTAACCAGATGCAAGTTTACGATTACGAGCTGACACCCGTACGAGGTGAACTTGTGCCGTGCTCGTGTATTACAATTTAAATTTCAAGTTATTCATAAAAATTCTTACAACTATTTCATTTTCGGCAATCTCCATCTTCACTCATCAAAATCTTGTAACAGGTTAGTACAAATTTTGAGTAATTATTAAATTTTGTACCACCGGGTAGTCAGCTAATAATTAACTATCTTCGTTTCGAAGGTTACATCTTTATCTTCCGGATTTTTCATGAAAATTGCAATATTTGCAAAACGTGTTCGAGTTTGTAAGCATATTCTGCACTATAATAGTCTACATATACGTTTTCTTTGATTTTGTTTTCGTTTTTGTGAATCGTGGTTCATGATAAAAACATGCGTGTTGTACGGTGTTCTCGAATTTCTTTTGTTTGAGATCTCCATCCACTAACTAGATAGGGTAAAAGCAAAAAGATTTGTATTGTTTGATTTAAAATGTTTACAAAGATATAAAGCTAACTTTAATTGATTTAAATAAGAAAGAAATTTGTTAGTAATGGTCTGTAAAGATCATGTTTACCAGTGAAATTTTTAATTACTTAGGTTAGGTACAGTATTTATGACAATTTTTCGTGACAGTAATTTATTGTATACAAAAATCAAAATATGTCAACAAAAGTTTTATTTTTGAATACGTATTAAATTATGTGATTATTTATGTGTGTATCTATTTGGTTACTTTTTTGATAAATAAACCATAGTTTTTGTTTTTTCTACAGCAATACAACTGGCGTTCAATGAAACATAGTTAATTGCGTGGAAGACCATCGCAATTAACACGCTGATACCTAGACACTTTTGATACCATCAAAGAGATAAAGAATGGTCATGGAGGCTCCACCTTCTCCACAGTGCGTTGGACGCGAATTTGTTCGTCAGTACTACACACTTCTCAACAAAGCCCCTACTCATTTGCATCGGTAAGTGACATTCATCTGCACATAAAATCACGCCATTTTATCAACCTGAATTATTTAATCACTGAACATTTTACATTGGAGAAATTTACGTATATTGTGATGCAATTTACATATTTTTAGTTACACGAGGGTTCATAAGTCATTTTAAAGATCGGTTACTTTTTCTCTACAATATAGAAGCATGTTTGTTATACATCTTTTTTTATTGTAAGATGTTTCTTAAGATGAATATATAAATATGTAATTAATATATTAGAATTTATTAAATTCACAAGTTTGTTCCGATTATTCACTATCTATCAAGTAGTTTTGTTCGTCTTCAAAGTAGATAATAATTTTTTAATTGACGCCTTTTAAAAAGTGTGAGTTCATCTAGACTCATCATATTTCGACGTAATACGGAGAGAAGCAAATATACCTATATTGATCATGATGACAAATTCGCTTAATCGATCAGTGAAAAAAATTCACAAAAACTTGTAGAGTTAACTATGATTTCTTTAATTAAAATAGTTTTTCTACGACTACTACAAGTGATACTTTTCTCACATTATATAAATTTTCAAAGTTGCGTTAAAGTGAGAAATTATTTATCTCAATATTTACCAACATTGCACATGCGCAGTGTGGGAAATATTTCTCACAGTAATTGCAACACTGCGCATGCGCGAAGGTGTGGAAAATGGCAACTTTCTGCATTTGTTGCTCAATATACTTTTATTTTACAATAAACTTGAAATGATGTAGTGCGATGTGATTGTTTTAACAAAATGGCCACTATTTTTCCAAATATGATTTGATTTTGTGTGAGTTATTTGTTCCTCTCGTGCAGATTTTACAACAACCAGTCATCGTTCGTGCATGGCGGCTTGGACCCTCCCAACAGAGAAACCAGCCCCATGATCGGCCAGAAACAAATCCATCAGAAGATCCAACAGCTGAATTTCCAGGACTGCCACGCTAAGATCACCCAGGTGGACTCGCAGGCCACTCTCGGGAACGGAGTCGTGGTGCAGGTGACCGGGGAACTCTCCAATGCTGGGCAACCCATGCGTCGCTTCACACAGACCTTCGTTCTGGCCGCTCAGTCCCCCAAGAAGTATTACGTGCACAATGACATCTTTCGCTACCAGGTAAACCAATCTTTCGTGTAAATAGGTAATATTTTTACAAAATGAATGTATTTTCGGTGCTTTAATCGGTATTTTTTTGATTAAGTTTTGGTAAAAAAAAATGATACACTAAAACTGCAAGAATGATTTCGTTGTAGGATCACAGATAAAGTATTCGGTACATTTTAATAAAAATTCAGCATTTCGTTTTTTTTTTTTTAATAATCGGTAGACCTGGCAGTACTGTTAAAGATAGGAATTGATAGTTTGGGGACTAGTTGCCTGCTCACGGAGGTCAAACTTCGTCTAGTCATTGGATGGGCCCCTGTGCGGATAATGAACAAGATGGCGAAAGAGTGAAAGTCAATCCTCGGCCCTTTTCAAACTTTTCACATCCATCTAGGTTCTAGGGGTATGCGTACTGGTGATGAGTAAAACTACCATTATTATTTATTTATGATTTTAAACTGTGATTGTGATCACAGTTCGTATGATTAAAGTTAAGGATCTTCATTTTTATTCGGAATTGTTTAGTGAGGGGCGAACTGCTACTCTCAATCACAATTTTACAGTATGATTTGTGATTGCTACTTTCATATCTTTGGATTTAAAGAGTGACTTGTGTTCGCAGTTTATTGTATTGTTAACGTTGGGAATTTTTGTTATTTCGTAAAACTTTTAACGTATACAATGACTAAAACATAGTTCGTTAAATATCATTCATCACTAACGTGTCCTCTTTGGAACATACTGCAGTTAAGGCAGCTTAAGGTTTCGAACCATTTTCTTTTCGTTCTGGCTAATCTTGGAGTTTTTGTTCTGTAAAAATAACGTCGGTTTTTGGTTTCTCGTTCAGTTCCAAGAAAATAAAAGAAGAAAAGAAATAAAACAGAAATTTATTTTTCAGTTTTAATTCCTGTTTTCCTACCAGGAAAAATAATGGTTTCTATTTTAGGTTTTCGTTTCAGTTGCATCATTTTTATATCTGGCATGTTAAATATCAGTGGTTTTTTCGAGGGTTGTATATTAATCACTTTTTTAAATTTTCATTTTCATATTATTATAAAATTGAAAATTAACTAGATGTTTATAGGAATACTATTTCATAAAGTTAAATCTTTGATGAAGATTCTAAATTTAATAGCTAAAAACCAGTTTTCAGGAATGTTAACTTTGTCGTTGAAATATTTTCAAGTTTTTAATATTGAAATATTATGTATCCCACATTTGTATCGGTTATCAGTTTCTCTTTTAGAATTTACATTTGCAAATCTCTATTATGTGAAAAATTATAAGATAAAAGGTTTGTAACGGCAAGTGATTGAGTTATTACTACAATGATTTTATTTTTTATTGATATATTTTTATCGCTTGGTTTTCGGTTATTTATTTTTGAACGATGTTTTTTTGTTTCCAAAAAAATTTTTACTAATATTCGTTGTAGGTTCCACACATTTTATCTGTTACAAATTTTATCTTCGGAAACATTTATCATTGAATATTTTATCTAATTATAAATATGTTATTGCAGGGGCAATAAAATGAATTAAAGGTACAATTACAATATTTTAAAGATGAAACGTTGGCGGAGATAAAATGTGTAGAAAATAAAATGAATGAAAGATAAAATGTGTGGATGAGAAAATGTGTGGAGGATAAAAGGTGTGCAAGATTAAATGTTTGAAAGATACAATGTCGGAGGATAAAATGTATACGCCCCGATGAAGCTCAACACTGTTGTATTTATTTTTCCGTTATTCCATAATGAATATTTTCATAGTGTTGTTGTATGAGCGTGGGTGTATGTGTGTGCAGGACGAGATCTACACGGACGAGGAGTGCGACCCGGAGTCGGGGCGCTCGGAGGCCGAGGAGGAGCCGCTGAGCGCGCCGATGCCGGGCCAGGAGGCCTCGCAGCCGCTGCCGCAGCAGGCGCTGCCGCCCGCCTACTACACGCCCACGCCGCCCATGCCGGCCGCCCCCAACATGGCCGTGCCGCCGCACCATCCGCCGCACGTGCCCCCCGCGGTCATGCCCGCGCAGCCCGTGCCAGCGGTCAACGGGAGTGTGCATCCTGAGGATGTGCTGCCCCCGGTCATCCCCGGTAAATATTGCTCTATTGCTTTTTACTTTAGCCTTTTTCTTTGGCCATTTTTTTTTTGTTTGCACACATGTGAAAATTACCTTAGTTATTTTTCTCTGTAATATTAGAAAGATTTTAACATATTTTATACGTTCACGATTTCGGCTAACGATTAAATCGTTCATTTATTATTTCTTTGTTCTGACTAACGACTTTGTTCTAAATTAGTCACATCCATTAAATTTTCAAGTAAAATTTTTCTATTATGTTTCATTTTACATAAAGTAAATCATTTATTCTACTTTTCAATAAGGTAATAAATAAATTATTTAAACTCGAAAATAAATATTCAATTTACGTTTTTGTTAATTCATTGTTTTCGATATTTAAGTAATAATTTATGAACAATAAAATAAAGCTTTTGTTATGGAATAACATATTGTTTTGTCGTTATTATAATGAAAATCGTTAAAGTGCTATTCTATTTTTTAAAACAAAATATTTTAACGATTTTCGTTAAATCGTTTAATATTGAACTTTAGCTGACCTTTGATTTCAAATACATAATAAAAAAAGGTTTAATTTTAAAATAACAATAAGAACAATGATTTTGTAATATTAATATTTTATCAAGAAGGAGATAAGGAAAGGTATACCAAATAATACTTATTTTATATTTTTTTACAAATTTAAAAAATAAATGTTATCTATTCCTCATTCCAAAAAAAATATTGATATCATTTTTGGAAAATGATTGTATTAGATTTGGTGCTCTTTCAATTATATGTATCTAGGATTCAGACACCTTAATATTAATTTTACTAAAGTAATGAAACTTCAAATGACACTTGAATTAAAACATGTATTATGTTTGAATTTTAAAATCGAACCTTGATTACAACAATAATTCCTTAGTATATTTTGAATCTTTCTGAATTTATAGGATTTATAACATATATTTGTAGTTTTCACATTTTTATTTTCTATGAAAATAAAATAATAATAATAAATTGATATAATACAAATTGCAAAAGTAATCAATTAAAATTTTTCTACAATTTTTTCAATTTTTCTCATAACTTAAAAACCGTTAGTAAAATTATCTCATTTTCAAATTAAATAAGTTTAAATGAAGTATAATAAACAAATGTATATAATTTTATAGTCGTCCAAGGAAGTCACGTGGTATCCACATCAGATTTTTTTATAACGAATTTCGTTACGACAAATAGTGATTTGAAACCATTCAACACAAATCTCCTTCCAGGTTCGGTAACGCAGTCCCACTTGGCAGCCCAACCCATGCAGACCCCCCACGCTACTTTAGGGCTGCAGCAGACGATGCCGAGCCCCGCTGCCCAGCCGGCCCTGCAGGCCAGCCCCGCGCTGGTGCAGCCGGCCCCCGAGGAGGAGCCGCCCAAGATCCTGGAGCTGCAGCCCGAGCCCGAGGCCCCCGTCGAGGACGCCTGGTGCGACGACAAGGCCCCGCTGGAGCAGGGTGAGGCGCCGGTTGTGCCTGAGGAGATCCAACAGCAGGAACCAGGTCAGAGCAGTTAAATTAACGCTTAGATTCAAAATAAAAAAAAAATAATGATAAATTATTTAGCTAAACTTAATTGAATATGAATAATTCAGAAAATTAATACTTTATAGTTTTGACAAAAACAGGAAAAATAGTCAATATCGATGTTTTTTAAAATAAATACTTCCAAATAAAAATTAAGAAAATTGTTAATATGTTCACCTCATGCCGTAATTCCGGCTGGATGGCTGAGCGACCTAACGCACATCTCTAACTCGCTGTGACGTCATTCGAACTTGAGATCGTAGGTTGTGTATCACATGCTATAGACTTGCCCTCTATACATCTTAAATACAGGGTGGCCCAGTGAAAATTATTAGCGCATTTTTTGGCCAATTAACATTAATTTTGCAAAAAACGCTCGAATACGTCAATTTTAGTATAAAGGGGGACACCTGAATGGATTAGTACCAATGGCATAACTTGAACCCTAAAATGGGGGTGGACTGCACCAAAAATTTTAAATGGAAAAGGGTGTCAAACATGACAGTTCGAAAGGCCTTTCAATTATCTACCCAATAGTTTTTTTATTTTTCAAATCCGATCATTAGTTCCAGAGATATATCGTTTAAAAAAAATTTAACGGGTGTTTAAAATTGCAATCAAGTAGGCTTTTCAATATTTGTTGCCAATATTCTTCAATAATAAAAACGTTGCTCAACCAATGTCTTCTTATCATTTATGTTAAAAGATTTACAAAATAATGTCAAGTAATATTGGAAAACAATTTCAGTGATTTCCAACGAACCGAAAACCTACGCTACTCTGGTTAAGTCCGGTGGAAGTTCAGCTGGCACTTTCGCTTCAGCTGCGATGTCCACCAGTCCTAACCAGACCTCAAAACCTGCTGCTTCACCGGTAAGTTATTATCAAAAACATAAATTAGTCATAGCTTATCAATTTGTATTAACCTTAACATATATGTAGATATACAGGGTGTATTTTCTTTATTATTATAGTTACAAAAAAAATATTATAGAGTAAAGTTGTAGGAGACCAAGGGGGACATCCTATCAGAGAAAGAATATTTTTTAAACCAGTGGTTCTCAAGTTACAACACAAAGTTAAATCTACTCGGAAAATATTATCTCTTTGTCAAATTTTGCATATTAGTAGAACAGGTCCAAATGATTTAATATTTGTATCTGTGGGAAAATATATGCAATAGTAATTGTCATCAATTATTAGATAAAATTTCATAAAATATGATATTTTATATAATTGATCACGACATTTATTTAGTAACAAAACATAAGTTAAATTTGATTTAATTTATTGAGTGAATATAATCATATTGTTTTATTATCCAGCCCCCAGCAAACAGAATGGACAACCGCGATCAGAACATCATGGGAGGTCCAGGCGCTGCGCCCCCTCTAGGGCAGCGCAACAACATGAACCGGGGGGCCCGGCAGGGTGGGAACCCAGGGCCCCGCAACATCCCGCGACAGGACTCCAGGAACAATCGGACCAGCTTCAACGACGACAATGGTTCGTACACATCTCACTTACATTTCCCACATTATTTTATTTTTTCTAATAGAACATAGTTGCATATTAGTAGAACAGGCACAAATTATTTAATATTTGTATCTGTGGGAAAATATATGCAATATTAATTGTCATCAATTGTTAGATAAAATTTCATTAAATATGATATTTAATATAATTGATCACGACAATATTTCGTTTATTTTTTTGTATGAATGTGTGATATTAATAGTGCGAGCAGAAATTAGTGACGTTAAGCTTCATCAGCTGGTAACTCTCAATCCGCCATTTTTGTAGGAGCCAGGAACCACGCTTTCATTTGTTATATGTAATTAACATCATAAAAGTGACATCTTTGGTCTACGCCACCAGAGTAAATAAATAAATATCCGCAGAAACTATGTAGAATCAGCAAATAAGAAATAATTTGTACAATATAAACTTTTAATATCGCCCTAAATGTCACTATAAAACTAGATAACCTAAGAATAAAATTACTAAAACTCGTTTACAACTGACAGATTTAAATTGAATCATTTCTCACAGTATTTTTTAACACTGCGCATGTGCAATATGGAAACCATTTCTCACAGTAAATGCCAACACTGCGCATGTGTGAAAGTACTCTTTGTGAGGTTATGTGCGTGATGTTATTTTTTTTTGGCAAATATCGTGCATCTATTTTTGTTCTGTAACGTTTAGCAATGTAGTCTTAGAAAAAGTATAGTGTGCCACTCGTCCAGAATCAGCTATTTCCTACCTTGGGTGATTCCAGTACTCTACTTCATCTCGTGTCGCAACTTTCACACCTTGTGAAAAATAGGCGACTGCACTTGTTGCACAATATACTATTTTCTACGATCGCTGTGGAAAGTGGTACTTTTCTCACAGTACATAAAACTGGAAAGTTGCGTATTTTCCACAATCGTTGGTTAAAGTGTGAGAAATCATTTCTCACAGTACAGAAACAATGGGGAAGAATAATAAAAATGATAACAAGTTGAAACCTCGGTTGACAAAAGCGAAATACGTTGTGATGTCCAAGTTTATTTCCTATATTTACTGTTTAGCGGCGCCACATACTATCTTGCCCTGTCATATTAGTAGTTTCTATACTGTAAGCTCATCCGTTTTTAAATCGAGAAAGCTCCAATTTGACATCTCGGTAACCAATGACGCATTTGACAGACGAGCGGCGGCGATCGCAGACAGGCGGCCTGGGCAACTCGGGCGGCAACTCCGGCAGCAACTCGCAGTACACGGACAACCACCAGCTGTTCCTGGGCAACCTGCCGCACAGCGCGACGGAGGACGACCTGCGGGAGCTGTTCTCGCAGTTCGGCACCATCGTGGAGCTGCGCATCCTCAGCAAGCCCGTGGCCAAGGGCGTGCCCGGCGCGCGCGTGCCGCCCAACTACGGCTTCATCACGTACGAGGACCAGCAGTCGGTGCAGAACTGTCTCGCGGCCAAGGTGAGTAGCATGTTAGTAGAACAGTGGTTGTATCTGTGGGAAAATATATGCAATATTAAAGTGTGAACTGTTTGTTAAATGAGGATTTCTCTGAAATTCTATTAAATTGATCACTACATTTCAAAGGTTTATATTGATAGATAAGTAAAATAAAAGATTGTGCATGAGGAAATAAAATTAGTATAACGAACGCACGCACGTTCTACAGACACCTTTTTTTACAAAGAATTCTCAGCGGTCCTCAAAATTGTTCATTTTACTAGAAATTCTTACATTTATTAATTTGGGTCAAGTATGCTTTTCATACAAAGTTTTGACAGTTCATTCATACAGGATGTTTTATAAAAATAATCTAATATTTGCTTATTCTCAAATATTAAAACGATAATTCAACTACATTATACACAGCATAGTGGATAAAAAGTAAGGAATGTTTTTGCGAGGGATAAAACGATATTTTTCTACGACCACTATGGAAAGTGGTACTTTTCTTTCACTACAAAAAGCTTTGAAGTTACTTACTTCTCACAAATGTGAAGAAATAATTTCTCAATATTTACAAACTGCACATGCGCAGTGTAGGAAATATCATTTTTCACAGTAATTGTCAACAATGCGCATGCGTAAAGATGCTCTTTATGAAGCTATGTGCGTCATATAGTTTTGTCAAATATCGTAAATGTATTTTTGTCCTGTATTATTTAGCAATGTGGTCATAGAAAAAGTATAGTGTATCACTTGTGTAGAATCATCTATTTCCCATTTTGTGAGATTCCAGCACTATACTTTGTCTCGTGCCGAAACTTTCATATCTTATAGGAAATTGGTGATTTTCTGCACTTGTTGCACAATATACCTTTACAGTGCGTAAATAAGGTTTTGAGGCAAAACATTTAAAAATAAAATATAGTACTTTTTATTTTTATGTGAAACACATAGTAAATATAAAGAAGAATGAATACGAGAAATAAGAAAATTAAGAAAAGAGAAAAGATAATCCTGACATTTACTTTTAACATAAGTATGAAAAACCAACGATTCCAAGAAAATAATCAGACTAGCAATCTATTGCTGAAAATTTTAATTTCAAGCCAACGTTTCGACTAATATTATCCATGGTTCATATTTATTACTTTACCATTTTTGAGTTTTATTATTTTACATGTTATTTATTTATTTATTTATTTATTTATTTATCTCTCGACGATCAACTCTGTGATTATTTTTACGATCTGCTCTTCTTCCTCCGTCCGATTATTTTCCTAGAACCGTTACCCTCACTTTAATCGATTATTGTTCAAGTCATGAAGGATCAATTATACAAGAACTGTCATTCCTGTTACTGAACAAGGTGAAACAGTGACTATTGGGAACAAAATTCCACTAAGGCCCCTCATTACTAACAAGAAATGAATATTTGCTTATTAACGAATACTGAAGTGTATATTGTCGTGTATATGAACTGACACTGATTGTACAATGTTTGTAGCCGCTGTACTTCCCGCCGAACTGCGAGAACGGGCAGAAGCTGAACGTGGAGGAGAAGAAGACGCGGCCGCGGCAGTCGCTGGACGGCGGGCGGCTGGCCAGCGGGCCGGAGCCGCTGGGCCGGCCGGGCAGCGGCCTGGGCGCGCGCGCCGGCCCGGGCCTGCTGCGCGGCGGCCCCGGGCTGCACCGCGGCCCGCCCCGGGGCGGCTTCTCCCGCGGCGGCGGCGACGCGCGCAACAACATGAGCCGCGGCCAGAACAACTACCGGCGCTAGGCTATACAGCAAGTGGACGATAAACTCTGTTAACTACACAAAGGAAAGTAATTATAAACACGTACGTTGATGTGTTGCGAACTCTACACGGCGGTGCGTGGGAACTAGGGAGGAACGTGGTACGTGTACAGTGATCTTATGTCTCCGTTGCAGTGGCTAGAGCCGTCTCGTGTGTCGTTAGTGCCAATCGCAAGGACCGCATCATCTCATTCTTCATTTCTCTCTATCCATACCACACTATGTAAACAAACAAGTGTTTCAAATTCTCTCTTTGGTTACCATCATGCTTTGTATCATACGTATCTCCTCTTTCTTTTCACTATATGTATTTATTTGAGTGTTTTTATTTACTCACTATAAGGATATATTTATTTTGTTATAACAAATTTTATATAAATAAAGCACTTGTTTGGTTTTCAAGTTATAATTTCGTACTTCATACAGAGTTTCTACATCTCAACGCCCACCATTACGATCTACACTCGAAAACGCTAATTAAAACTCATTCAAATAAACTACTTTTCTTACTTCAAATTTTTTATTTGGAGCCCCAGTTCATAGTTATCGACGTTCTCTTGTTTTTCAAAAAATCATCAGTCCCTTATTTTAAAGATATTTAAAAAATACAAATGTTTTATAAAAGCAAATGCTGAAAGTTTTTGTCATTTTTAAATATTTCTTAAAATAAAAGAGTAATGACGAGTTTTTGAAAAACAAAAAAACGTCGATAACTCTGAACTCAGATGCCAAATAAAAACTTTGAATTAAGAAAAGTTGTTTGTTCAATGAGTTCTAACTGCCGAGGGTGTAACAATTTAGTATTAACACCCTGTATAACAGCTACGACTTTACTGTGACCAGAATTTCCCCATAGGTGAAAATGCTCCATTATTTTTCCACAAATAATTCCTAAACAGTTGGAATATCCAAAAAAATGTTTCAAATAAAAAAGTATACTTTTACTTTCAAGTCAGTACGATATTTTAAATGGAAGCCTTATTTGATTTTAGGCTCAAACGATATTAATATTGGACTATTTTAATTTAGTTTTACAAAAAAAAAAAAACAAATTATGATAAATTATTTTTTGTACGAGAATAATGAGAAATAGCTTAACTTCAAATGAAGTTAAGCCAATAACTATACACAACACACCTATATGTAAATTTTTACAAATTTCAACACAACATGAAATAAAGATAAAATAATTTTTTACATTTTTAATTTATTATTTGTTCAAAATGTTGCCCATTAGTACTTGTTTATTCGAAGTTATTTATCGTAGTATCTTTTTAAAACTAAATCAAAGTAGTACAATTTATTTTGAGTCTTCAATAAAATATGGCTTCAATTTTTTATGTGAAACATTTTCCGGGATTTTAAACTGTTTAGGAATAATTTGTGGAAGAAGAAATGTGGAATTTTGGGGTAGTTGTTATAGTTTGAGGGATTGTAATGGTGTTGGGAGATGAAATGTGGAAATGGAGTGTGTATTGGTTTGATTAGAATTGCTAGTGGGTAGTAAGTCGGAATGACAGATTAGACTGGTCGTGAGTACCCGAGCCGATGCGGTGCCTCTACTGTTGCGGCTACCAGCGTCAAACAATATTTAACAAGGCCTTTATTAATTAAATAGTTTGTACATTACCTTAAGGCTTTGAGTGATTCCAAGTGAGTGGAAAGGCTGAATCTTGATTGTTTCTTAACAAATAACTGCAATTAAGTAACAAAGCGAGTGTTTTTTACTTGTTATTATTTAAGTAACATTATTTCGACAACTCCATGTAATAGTTATGTATATCTATTTTTCTTAACGTGTGGTTTGTTATTTAGAAACAATGCATTTGTAGCTTCTTGCTGCCTTATCCCCTCCGACAAAAACGTGCAAATTCTTTTGATTTAATGTACGTGTATTTATTTTAAACAAATTATGTGATATTAGTACTTATTTTTATTCGATCACATATGTAAAGCCATCCGAATTGTCTGTTTCTGTTGTGTAATAAACGAGGTCTGAATAGAATTTGCACATTTGTCCTTTCTTCGCTCATTTCATTTCAGTATTCCTGATCCTGTGATAACCGTCCACGTAGGCAAGCAGTCCCCATCCTTGTTCATCCTCTAGCCAAAGCAGCATTCCTTTTTGTAATCACTAAGACTATTGTACAAGTTCCACTAGTCAAAAATACAGTTGAATGCAAAATCTATAGGTACATCATTCATCATTTCTCCTTCTTTTACTTTATAAATCATTTTATACTTTGTTATTACAGGTTAATAATTGCTTTACATTTGTGCTATTTCTGTTTATATTATTTTAAAAATAATATTAAACATAAGTTACCTCAGGCAGTGAATAAAATATATTAACAGCAGAGAGTTTTATTTTCAGACTTCCCAAATTATATCAGTATTAATATCAACACATACCACTGTAATTGTATAACTAAGTATATTATTAATCTGTAAAACTTCATCTTTACTATCATTCATATTTTCATTTTTAGTTTCTTGTAGGACAATTTACCCTGAAATTGAAAATAGTACATTACGTTACTAGTGGGAGAAGTGGGGTCTTCTCTCACCAAGTGCTGCCAATTCACAAAAGCGGGACAAGCCCGTACTTCTCCCGAAAATAAAGTACCATATTTTTCCTCTCAAGTACGACAATTGTGCTTGAATTTAATTATTAATAAATGCTAAAAATTAATTAGTTCATTTAAATTTTAAAAAATATTAATTTAAAATTTATTTTTTCTACGACCACTACGGAAAGTGGCACTTTTCTCACACTATATGAGTTAAAAGTGAGAAATTATTTCTCACAGTAATTGCCAACATTGCGCATGCATGAAGGTATCTTTCGTGTATGCATTTTTGTTTGTAACGTTTAGCAGCGTGGTTGTAGAAAAAGTATAGTGTGCCACTTGTGCAGAATCACCTATTTCCCACCTTGTTTGATTCCAGCACTCGACTACGTCTCGTGCGAACCTCGTGGAAAATACGTGATTTTCTGCATTTGTTGCACAATGGTATAATAATATAAATTTAAATTTCTTCACAGTCATTTCTTTATTTTTTGCTATTTTGTACAGAATTTTTCAAATTTAAAAGCTTCAAAATAATAATAATACGGAAGAAATGGGCACTTTTACCGTACGCGTAAGGAAAAGTATGTTTGTAATTTATAAGAAAAATTTAAACCATTAGATATTGATAAACATTTCGCTTTCTTTCAAAATTGGTAAATATTTTAAGCAGTTAATTCCAGTGCAATAGAAATACATTTACCAATTTTGATACAAATGATTTTCTGTATATTATAAACTTTTTTTATTAAATTTGAAATTATTTGTTACTTAAGAAGAAAATATGTTAGTTATTTGGTGAGGCATAATTAAAGTTTAATCTTATAAGTATCATAACACTAACATCATAAAAACAAAATGTATTTATACAATTTCCAGATATAAATTTTATAATTAAGCAACATAGATTAGCATCTAAAATACTTTTGAAGGAAGTGTTATCCTAATTACTTCTTTCAAATAATAAATATAAATCAAATTCATGGTTGTATCAATTCAAGACCATTCCAGGACTATTACTTTCTTTATTTTAAAAAATCTGATGTGGGCACCACATGACTTCCTTGTGCGTTAAATTATACACATTTTTACTGCACTTCATTTAAACTTATTGTACTTGAAAGTGAGATCATTCTACGATTAATCATATTTCAACTTCATCTTCCAACTTAAAAAAATTTATTAAAATTTGTATCACTATTCCTTATTGCATTACAAAAAATTATTTTTCTACGACCATTATGGAAAGTGGCACTTTTCTCACACTATAAAGGCTTGAAAGTTGAGTATTTCCCACAATCGTGGGTTAAAGTGTGAGAAATTATTTCTCACAGTATTTGCTAACACTGCGCATGTGCAGTGTGGGGAATATTTCTCACACTAATTTCCAACACTGCGCATGCGTGAAGGTTCTCTTTGTGAGGTTACCTGCGCCAAATTTTTGTGCAGTGTGGTTGTAGAAAAAATATAGTGTGCCACTGGTGCAGAATCACCTATTTCCCAACTTGTGTGATTTTAGCAATCGTCTTCTCATGGGAAATAGACGATTTTCTACACTTCTTGTATAATTAATCGATCAAAAACTTGCAAAAATAGAGATAGTTTTCATTTATTTCGTAAATATTTCTCAGGAAATATATAGTTATCAATATCAATATATTATCACATGTTTCCTACAATAATTAAAAGCCAACTAAATTAAATTTCCACCAAAAGTAAACTGCCCTTTTGAAAATGTTGATTGAAATAAAAAATGGAGGTGCATAACTAGATGTTTTAATAACTACATAAATAAAATTTCAACATTCTGCGGCTAATCGATGTTGAGTTATGCGAAAAATTCAAAAAAAACTTTACGAGTAAAATGCCCTTTTGGCATTACCGATTGCAATAAAAAAGGGAGTTGCACAACTAGATGTTAAAGCAGTCCCATATACAAAATTTTGAAATTTTACGTCTCATCATTTTTGATTTATGCGAGATACGTACGTAAGTCAAAATGGATTCAGAGATAGTCAAAACGAATATTTCCGTTGAAATCTGAAAACCGAATTTTTTTCCCGATTAAAATACAACCTTTACTTCATATAAGGAAGTAAAAATGAAAAAATAATAATTAGAAATATTACATCCCTACAAATGTTTACAGAACCATCAAATTTACAGACAAACTGACAATGATACAACGAGAAATAATGCCTAATTATATAGACTTAACATTTAGTTGGACCTCCTTTATTTTCTAACATCATTTTCAATAGATTTGAAGTAGGCAGATTATTTTTATCCGTTATTCCCTTAAAGCTTTTTTTGTATCACTTAGATATCGGCTATTTCCTTATTTCTATTTCAAATTTTGAAGAAAGGACAAAGAATGCAATTTTACAGTGAAGTACATTAAAAGTGAAGCTGGTAATCAAATTTGGATGTATGCATGCGGAAGTGTTAATGACAGCTGAAGATGATTCCAGCTTGCTAAGATTAATTGAAAGTCCATTGCGAATGATAGTGCACCGCAAAGTTCATCAGACAGCGCTTGCTTGATGACTTGGTGCTCAGTGTGAGTGTTGAGTATTTCTTCCTTCGCGCGAGCTGCGAGCAGCTTCAGTCGACCACTGGCTGCGATTGTGGTAGTGTCGCAACATCTGGCAGTTTGGGTAAGGATTTCTACAAGATACTTTACTTTTATTCCTAGTTAAGAGTGTTCATTCCATCGTTTTTTGTTTTGTTTTGTAATGAATATTAAATTTATTTTCACTTGTTTAGATGTAAATTTAAGTTTGACATTTTAGTAACACTTGATTTTTAGGAAAGACATGATTTATTTATATTCTATTTAGTATATTTTCTGGACTGATTTGTACAGTTGTTTGTAAGTGACAATATTTAGATTACAATTATATTTTTTACAGGCAACAATATAAACAAGTTTCAAATTTCTAGAATAATTCTAATTAAAGTTATTTATGACAAATGACATTAAATTTATCTTATCCTTTATTTAACTCATTCATATAAAAGAAATCTTTCATGTCTTTATAAAAACAGTGGCGTAGCTAGAGTTCGTTCTGGAGGCGCCTGCTAAAATTTGAACATTGTTCAACCAAAAACTAAAGTTGCCGTAAAAAAAATCATAGTTTTTATGTATTAAGGGCTTAATCAAAAGATTATAGCACAAGGGAATGTTTAAAGCTTGATTATGCCCGTGGTGCATACAACGTTTTATTTCATTTTGATACTTGAAATGAAAAATCTGTACTTTTATATTCCATCCTGTAGTATCTTTATAAATAGTTGTCATAGATAGACTGTTTGTTCTTAAGCAAATTTAATATAATCGAAGTGTCACTGTTACTGTCAAATATATATGGAACATCATGTACTGATTATTCTGGCAAAATATTAATGGAATTTGAGACTGCACAGACCAAGTTTATTTCCAAAAATGCAAAAGATTTATATGAAAAAGAATTTGAATAGATAGTTTTGTGAATGCTAAATACTTACTTAATCAAAATTAAAATTTATTGTATTGTTTGACATTTATATATTGACAATAATTTTAATTTATTTGGATAACTATTGCTTAGCAATTTTATACGCCCTCGGGCGATAAAAATCAAATTACGCGACGCCCCCATTTGAGGGCGTATAAACAAGTTTATGATACCCAAATGAAATAAATATATTTTATTAATCTCCCTATGTCACAGATGTATTTAAATTTCTATCGTATTTTTTCAATATTTTTATTATGTAGGGATATAAAATAGGCATAAAAAATATGTATTTAATCCCATTTAAAAAAAAATTAACTTTGTGCTGTGCTGTAACTTGAAAACCACTGGTTTAAATAGATATTTTATTCTATAATCAAATGGCTCCCTTGGTCTCCTACAACTTTATTATGTAATATATTTTTGTATTTGTAATAACTTCCCTGTATCCAACTTTCGATTCCATTTTATATTAAAAATAGATATTATAAGAAAGCAATCCTAGCTACGCCACTGTATAAAAGAAAGATAAACATGTAAGGAATTTCAAAATGAAAAAGAGTTTATTAGAATTAATGAATTACAGTCAATACATCATAACAAAGTTGTTACAAATATGTAGATTTTAATAGGTCGGCCTTAATGGCTCTACAAGTTTCATTGTAAAGACAGAGCCAGCTTGGAAGGCCTTTAGCATTACAGTAACAGCTTCCACGTTCTTCCCTCGAACGCTCATTCCGTTTATTTCCTCGATGCAGTCTCCAACACGAATCTGTGGTGTTGCATGTAAATCAGATTCAGATTCAATTGACTTAATTATGCAGTAACCATTGCCATTTGAACAGATTGTTGCTCCCAGAATGTTCTTCAGTTTTGACACTTCTATCACTTTTGGGTTACCTAAGAATTACAAATATTTGATACAATTTAAGCTAAACAAATTGTTGCTTAAAATTTTATTTCTACAAGTGTTTCACCGTTTCATTTTTCAGACAGATAGATTATCAAATGTTTACAGATAATCAGTAAAATTTTAAGAATATCAAATTTAAATTATTTTTTCAATAATTATTAAACAAAATCTATATATATACCGGGTGTCCCAAATAACTTATTATAAGCGTAGGGATATCTTTTTTATAATCAGCAAGTCGTTGATTATATACCAGAATTGGCCTGATTTAAATCATGATTCAAATCAACTCATTTTTAAAGTAAAAATCATTTTTATTGAAATGAATCGTTTTAGTTTTATTACAAATTTCATTTTCATTTATGCAATAAAATATTTATATTGCTTTTTAAAACAATTAAAATATGCAGTAATAGTCAGATATCTTGAAAAATTTTAAAAAAACATGATTTATTTGATTTAAAAAATCAATCATTATTTTTACCAACCCTGCTATAGTCTCTTTAATTTTTTTTCTTAAGTTGTGGAACACCCTGTATATCTTTACAACGTATCTTATTACATTGTTGTAATCTATTCAATGTACATTTTTCCCTTGAGTAATGAAACATAATCAGTATGTCAAATAATTTATAATTTTTACAAATTTATTAATATAACGTGATAATTTTTGATCGTATATAATATAGTGAGTTTCTTCTTTTGCATTGATTACCAATAAAAAAACAAAACTAACCAAGTAAGAAATAAAATTTTATTTGCGTTACCTTTTCTGTGAGCAAATATTATTCCATTGAAAGGTTCCTTTGGAGGACTAAACATAATCTTATTTACATCAACTTTATGAGTATTAGACGTGCAATAAAGAATATCATGTACGTTTATTTCGTAACATCTTGATATTTTTAAATACAGTTCTTGAAGGTTTGAACACTTATCGATAAGCCCAATGGGACTACCATGAGCCAATTGTACTAACAAATGTTCGTCTTTGAACATTTTACTTCACTAACTTATCGGAAATGATAAAAGTATACAGGCAGAGTGAACGGATAAGAACTGCAAATACTGCCTAATTTTTACGGTGAAATTGATATACATATGATAGATTTACATATGAATATAACACTGGCTAAAACGATACTAACATCATATGGGGTTAACGGTTAACAATGTCTTTGAAGCAAAGTCAGCATACGCAGAAAAGATTGTGAGAATTATTAGATTATACACCTACGACCTACGTAAATGAAACTAAAGAACTGGTATCTACTTATTTTAGAAGATGATACATGAGGCATATTATGTTTGCTCTTAAAATAGAATTAAAGGCGGGAAACATCAAATATTACTTAAATTAATTGTTCCAACAAATAATTACTACATGGAGCATGTAATGTTTGTTTTAATTTTAACTATGAGCATAATAGTAATTATAATAGGTAATAGTTATTTATGTAATAAGTAAGGAAACAAACGCATGCGAAAATTACAACACGAGACGCTGGCGAGTTTTGTAAGAATTATAGAAGTTAAATAACTACCTAGTTTCCTGTGTGTTTCATACAATATTTTTTCTATTTCCGTTTGAATAGAAAAATATATTTGAAATGATGAATTTTTGATATTTTGGACTTGCAAAATAAACAAAAAGGTGGCAGCGGCCATATACTGATATAGAGTTGTGTTTCATGAAATGGGCTGGAAAATTTAACATTTATAAATGGTAATAGGGGCAGATCTAATTTACCCTAAAATGCGGAAAGTTATAAAAACTTATACGTAATCCCCTGACAAATATCATAAAAAATATTGTCAAATTGGAAACAGAAATAAGGAAACATCCAATTTCTAAGAAAAGTTATATAAAAAAGCTATGTCAAAAATTTGATAAATTCTATTCCAAATATATTGAAAATTATATTGGAAAATCAATGTTCAGATACAAAATACCAAACAAAAGTATTACAATTCTTTGGCTAAATACATTTTATTTTTCCTATTTGAAATATTCAGGTATTTCAAATACTAAAATACTTAATATAGTATTTCAAGTAATTATAAGTATTTCACATACTTATAAGTAGTTCAAATAATTTTAAGTATTTCAAAACTGTTACGTACTTCAATTATTTTTGAGTATTTTAAATACTTGTAATTACTTACAGGATTAGTTTTATTAATCCTAATCTAGTCGAATTAAATTATGTGTATTTTCAAAATTGTAACCCTTTTTAATAATCTGTATATTAAATTCATTTTAAAAAACGTCATTCCTATTTCTATGAAATACAGAAAGTACAGATATATTGAGAAATATAACAAGGTATCTTTCTATCAAAGAAATCAATACACTATTCTTTGGAGGTTTACATTGTTATGAATAGTCTCCATTGTCAAGCAATCGACAATGGACAGTGGCTACATCAAATAACAAGCAGCTCCAGAATCCTTATATGGATAGCGGCGAAAACAAACCAGTTTTGTGTGGAAAAGAATGGTACGCAAATATAGGACAACTATAGAGCAACTGCACTGCAAAAATCCATACGTCATACAGTCATACTGAATGTGAATGTGCTGATATATTACTACAGATATAATATATCGGGTGTCCCAGCTCGACCGACACATGGGAGTTTTACATGGGAAATCAGTTAATTGTGAATAGTATCTCCCCAGTGCAAGATATTAACTTGAAGTTTTGTATACTTATGGGAGAATATTAATTCTATGGATCACACTTATCTGAAATATGCAATTTTGTCTGCAGGGCGAGATTTATTAAATTTAAAATCTAATATTTTCGTTCACAATCAGACAGCCATGGAAATAAAAGAAAATATTTATCTGACAGTTTAGTGAATTACCACTGATTTTAATTCTTATTCCCTGTATTTTAATATTATTTAAGTTGAATTTAGTTTCTTTTTGTTAAATAATATACCAATATTACAAAAAAATAAATATCTACAATGCTATGCCATTAACTGTCAGAACTGTCACATAGATATTTTCTTTTATTTCCATGGCTGTTTGATTTTGAACGAAAATATTAGATTTTAAATTTAATAAATCTCGCCCTGCAGACGAAATTGCATATTTCAAATAAGTGTGATCCATAGAATTAATATTCTCCTATAAGTATACAAAATTTCAAGTTAATATATTGCACTGGAGAGATACTATTCATAATTAACTGATTTCCCATGTAAAACTCCCATGTGTCGGTCGAACTGGGACACCCGGTATATATATCGCAATTGTAAAAATCCGCGATGTTGCAATTTGCACACAGATGTTATGTTCTTGTAGAGGTCGAAAACAGTGGTAGATGGTGGGCGAATTATATCTAAATGTCACATCCGTCTTGATACAATTAAACACGCTTTCCTGTTTCATGTCAGATAAAACAAGCCTTTTGTCTTTTTATCTCTTACTTCATTATTCTGCTTAATTAACGCTCTAAATAAAATTAGTCGCGTCTATAAAAAATAGAAAGTATATAACGCAGTTAAAAATGCACGCCTACGAACATACCTATACATCTCATTTCGATACAAAGTCGAACAGTTGTACACTGTGTTAATGAATACTTCTAATATACATACATCGCCTATATACAAGTTTGTAATTGATATTTTAATATGCGAAATTAAAAAACAGAATCTCTGACGATATCAGGACATTCATATCAGAACCAGAACATTTTCAGAACTTGCAAAAATAGCCTCCATTTTTTTATACAAAAATAGCCTCCATTTTTTCTACAAAATAGTATTGTAATAAAGTGTGTAAACCTGCATGTAAACTATCAAAAATATATATATTTAAACTCTTATATCTAAAAAAGATTATAGAACCAAGTAAACTAATGTAATAACAAAAGTAAATTTCCATTAACAGTTGATCAGGCAACAAATACCCTTAGTTCCTTGAGTTTCTGTTCCTTCTAGGAATGTTCTGTCACAAATTATCAAATAAAGTTCCATTTTTTATGGTCTAAAAGTCTAAGCTTAACATATATGTAATTTATAACACTGTTTATTCTTTGTTATGTAAAGAAGTGTGAAAGGAAAAATGACAACGAAAGTGAATACCACATCTCAATATTTGTATTAATTTATACAGAAAGTTTTTAAGAATAAAAGTAACTTTATTTGAAGAGAATAACATACATTATAAAACAATTTGTTAGTAACAAAAACTACTTGAAAAGACTACTTATTTGATTGTGATTATTTGTGATATTTGTAAGGTGGTGATACATAAGTCTTTACTTCTGTAGTAAAGATGGCGGCCCGTATTCCGAACTCACTTTTATGAGAGCTTCCGTTAAAATTGACGATTGACATCATAAGATTGTAATGTAAAATCAAGCTTTCTAAAAAAGATTTTAGTATAAAAGTGAGCTCGGAATACGGGACAGTATTTCTACAAAAATAAAGTGATTTTCTAATAAATTAAGTTGTTTTTATTTAATTTAATAAACGAACAATATCTAAAAGGATAAGAACGAGATAAGATTTCTGTGTTTAATAAAAATTTAACTAAACATAAGTTTCGGTATCGGTTACGTTTTAGGCCGAAACAAAAAGAAAATTATATTTCGGTAGGACAGTAATTTTAATTTATAGATATTGTATATGGTAATATAGTGATCTTATGATTTATTTTGAAATGATATTAATAAACCATATTTGTTTATTACTCTAGCCTAGATTAGTCTCACAGAAATGAAATATTGAACAAACCATTACTCACATTTCATCAATTCAATACAGAATGTTCTATATACATACATAATTATAATTAAACCTAAAATAACATTTCTTGGAAGTCTTATCACGGTTATTGTTAATTATAATGCTTGTATTCTGATTCTGATGACTGTTGCAGAATGGTTTGCTATTATTATTAATTGACAAACATAAACATGGGCGTCGCCTTTTCATTTAAATTTTCCATTTTAAACTACTTATCATTTAAGAACATAAATCATAAATTATAAAATAAGCGATTACTTTATGTTTCTATTTTTCACTTGTTATTTTTTTTTAATTATATAATAATAATATAATGATTCATCGAGGTTTTATTTATTTATATTTACAATATTTTATTTCACAGAACAAAAGCTTATATTAAACATATAAACAATATACATATGTAGGTGACTAATTCCAGTTGTGTTCTCATAAAAATTTAATGTGTTAATGCGAAATTGACGCAATTATTTACATTCGCTTTAGCCATGGCGTATAAATATACCATGGATCAGAAGCTGTATGCAGCATATGGTACACAAACATATGATGATATTTACATACAGAGCACTACATGTGTTCAACACAGAGTGCTGCTTTTTCAGACCAGAATCCAGACTTGTATACTTCGTTAACTCATCTCCAGCATTAGTGATGCAACGAAAGAAACCAGAGCACATAAACCTCATCGTGTGCATGTTCTAAATCTTTAACGAACTCGAATCGGCCGTGATCTATTTGACCCTTGACTTGACAACAATCCGTCTGAATATAAATTTAAAATATTTATACAAACTACGATGAAACTTTTTAATTAATGAATTTCTAAATATACTCAAGTACATTCATTACTTTATAGTTTATATCATTATCTAGTTCAGTTACATAATTACAAAAAAATTATAAGTATTTTGCGTGTACATTATATTTCACTTTAAATACATACACTCAAACCAATTAGTCTCCGTACATCAGTAAAGGAAAAAAGCATTCTATTCTTTATTTTTTATTGAATATATATACAAAAAATAAATTTTATATTACTCTTTCTATATTAATAAATAAAATTATATGTTGACTTCTTAATTTTTTCGCAATGAAATCGGGAAAAAATATTATATTTATTATAACAACTAAGTACGCCTGTAAATTATATAGAATCAATGATCTTTTGAACCGCCATTCATTAGAATTACTTCCCTTAAACGGTTTGTCATACTTTCCACTAATTTTCTTTGAATTTAGAATTCAAGTTTACCCCATTTTTCTGCCATAAATGTAGTATTTTTTATATTCTTTGGGTGTTTTGTTTTACATATTTTTTTTTAAATAAATCACTGAGATATTCAATGGGAAGCGTTTTTAATTGTTGAGTACAATTGTACAATAACTATTCTAGCAATTTACGTGTAGTATGTTTGGGGTCATTATCTTGTTAAAAGATATAAGAATCCGTAAACCCAATTTTCAGCACAATTTTCCAAATTATTTTTTTAAAAAAAATATAGCCCACTTTTCCAAATTAAGATTCTCATCCCTTCTGCACTCATACAGCTCCATACAAGCATAGAATCACATCCATATTTCACTGTTGGGCATAATTTTTTTGTTTTCATTTATTCATTCTTTCTTTTCCATTATTATTATTATTATTTATTTAATAAATTTATATAAGGAAAGAATTTCTGTTCTTTAACTTTTGTAATAACTTAATTCAGAAAATATGAAATTTAACTTAGCTTTTTTAGTAAAACCGTCTAGAGTTTCAATAAAGTACTACTTCCGTTTGACCTATTATTTCGAAAATGTAAGCATTATAAGGATTTTTATAGATTTTAAATAGAACATCAAAATAAACAAAAATAAATATCTGTATGGAGAGAATAATATTTACATCAATCATATGACACAAAAACTTCATTAAACAACTTTCTCAATAAGAAGTACATAAACCAAATTGTTGTGTTAGAAAAAAAAACTGCTAAAATTAACACTTAAGTAACTTATTGTTATTATGATATTATATTGTAGTAAATGTAAAACAGTTATTCTAATAACTAGGAAACATTAAGGTAATGTGCGACTTTTCTCTTTAACAATGGATCTGTATTTGTTAAACAATTATGTCTTCAAAAATGACTGATGATTTTAATAAAGAACTTTCTCAAAGTATTAATTTCATTGTTAATATTTTCCATTAAGTACAGAAAAAAATAGCGTTATTTTCGTAAATGAATCTACTAATGATTATAGAGCCTCAAAACTTGTGAGTTTTTTAACACCCTGTGAATACCAAATAAAATAAATAATTGAATGTCTAACTTTGTCATAAAAAGAAACAGTTGATAAAATAGGCCTTGTGTTTTTTGTCCACATTTTTGTTGGGATTAAATTTCAAACCGTTCCGAAATACAAGTGAGCTAGTTCATCTATTAATATTTCAAATGTTTAGTAAATAAAACTGAAAATTATTGACACTTAACTAGAAATAACTATTAACATTGTTAAAAATTCGCATAGTGACACGTTCGTTTCTATGTTTCGCGCAAATTCATTTTAATTTAGGTATTACTGACACATATTTCTTAAGTAATAAAGAATTATTTTTAGACGACCATGAAATGTATTGTCACAGAGCATTTGCAAATGCAGTAAATTTATTTTATGGCATGTAACAGCTGCAAAAATACACGAACACGTCATCCAGCTTCCAGTTTCTCGTTTCATCACTGAGATGGAAGACTGATTTGAAATTAGATGCGTTTAGCATGTAACTTACCCAGAATGGTTACAAAGTAGAATATCATTGTTATCTGACTTCCGTGTAAATATTTATGTATTTTATGTCATTTGCGGTTCATTTACTCATCCTTTTCTTTTACAATAAAATAAGACGCAACGTCTATAAATAGTAGCATTCTTTTTTCATCCATGTCATCTCACATCAGTTTAAAGCTTTAAGTAAGCAAAGTTAAGATATTTTTAGCAATAAAATGGACAAAAATAATTGTGGTCCACCATAGCTTCGAATTGTGTTGCCGTTTATAAGACATGACAAGATTAAAATTAAAAAGTCTAGATTAAAATGTCATCTCTACATATCAAGACTCTAGATTATTTTAAGACTACTATAATCCGCGTTTTAGAAAAGGCAGATAATTCTTCGCCAGTGTTCTTTTTCTATTTTACAATCACTGAGTCTTAAAAATTATCTAGAATTTTCTCGTATTGATCTAGAATAAGAAAATCTTTGCCAATCTTGTTTTGATAATCTAGGCAAGACAAGAGTCTAGAAAGTCTAGATCTGGACGGTAAAAACTATGAAAATCTGTACTAACTTCCGAACTAGATATAAACGATAAATTATAAAAAAACACAATATCTTCAATATTTCCCATATTTTTATCATGTAAGGATATAAAACTAATACATAGTTGGGTTCAGAAAAAATATGCTGTAGAATATATAACTTGTTGTATCTTGGGAACCACTGGTTTGATAGGATGTCCCCTTGGTCTCTAAAATTTAAATTCCAAAGTGATTTTCAAAATATCTTGTTTTGAAATTTTTTATCGGTCGCCATTTTCAAATTTGATAAAATAGAAAATAATTGTAAATACAAATGTTTTAGAGAACTGAAATCAAATGCTGAAAGTTTTTCTGTTTTTTAAATATTCTTTAAAATAAGGGAGTAACGACGATTTTTCAAAAAAAAACATTAACTCTGAATTGAAACTCTAAATCAAAAATTTGAACTAAGAAAAGATGTTTGTTTCAATGTTGAATAAAATTGGACACTTATAACTGTACTTCATTTATAATATTGTGATCTATACGTTAAGGTATACTAAATTTTTGTATCCTTTTAAATTAGCTCTGTTTGGTTTTCATATTTGTAATAATTCCATATTGTATTAAAAAAAAAATTGAGGTTATCAATTCGACATTTATAGTGGAGAATAATATCCTTTTAAATTAGCTGTGTTTTTTTGGTTTTCATATTTATAATTGTGATCAACAGTAATTTCAAATAAATTAAAAACCAGATTCACATATTATTATTGATTATTGTTACTTATTCCTATACGGTATTTAAAAAAAATTCCGCCCTTAGATTTTGTCGCCCTGGACTATAGCCCCTTTAGCTATTGTCTAATAAATTACATGTATTATTTTAAACCAGAAAATTGATCCATTTGATGTCCTTGAAACAACCCAATCTTAGTTGACTTATCGATAAGATCTTATGCAGTTCTTCAATCTGTGTCCACATGCAGAAGCAAAAGCGAATTTCCCAACTGAAGCGTGGGTACCGCTGATGTAATCTGCAGAGAAGGCGTTAGCGATGACGGCATTGAACATACGGTCCACGCCTGCTTGTTAAACCAATTCGGCCACATTGCCACTTGTCCTCTTCATGGGATTGTTTATCGCATCTGTATTAACTTCGTTGACATTACCGCAAGTGTCATGCCACAAAAACACATCATCGGCCGATAGCGACAGCTCTACTTCCTTATCGTCTTGCGAAATAGGGTCACATGGATTTAGTAAAGGATGATAAGCTTATTTTGGGACAACTGAGTTTTTTATTGCGACTAATTTTATATAAGGAAACCTTGTTAACATGTGGTTTATTATTTTATATATTTTCTAATACATAAAAACATTATAGCTTTATATATTTCTATAAATAAATTTTGCAATTTTATTGTTTAATGCAATGATCAACTTACACATTTAAATATAAACTTAAGTAAACAAATAACAGGTTCTATTACTCATATAAATAAATAACACAGTTTAACATTGGAATAACTTAATAAACATTCATTGCATATATTTTTCTATAGTAATCTTGTTAAATTTTTTATCTATTTTACCGACCGCAATATTAATAGCAATTAAAACTTTCCGGGTTCAAAGAATTTTGCAACTGTTAATGTCAATAGGAAGTTCTTATAAATTTAAAGTTTTCATTTAGTTTATCTACAATAAAACCAATATTATTTGATCATGTTGGTGGTTTAATTGAATTTAGGGTAATTATGTTTTAAAAATTGTAAACATACCCTCATTTAAGTGACTTCTCAACAAAATTGCATTGAACAATATAATTATTGATAAAAATTAAAACTTCTTTGATATATGATTATAGATATCGTATTTCTATTCTTGTTAGTTTAACAGAAATAGTCTTTTTTTTCAACAGGACAAAAATTTAGTAGGCTTGAAGCCTCCAATTTGCAGACGCTCAGCATTTTAGAGGGCCGGATGGTCAGTTGTATAACTGGCCAGGAAAAACAATTTTGGGGATCCACATGTATAATAAAATAGTATTACAATTTAAGCAACACTTAAAAAAAAATTCTAATCGAAATTTTGCCAATATTAGTGAATAATTCACTTGACATTTTATTTCGATGTATTATTATCCAGAATCTTCTTAATAGGTATTAATGCTATTTTAAATATCCACAAAGAAAAAACAATACAAAGAACATATATTTGATTCTAAATGATTTATTAAACATAAATGTTTGTATATGCGTCTCTTTGCTCCTATCTGAGCATCTGTATGTGGACAAATTCAACTGTGCTAATTTTAATGATATTAATTAATAAACTTTTGGTAAAAATGAGTCAGTGAAAGTTTAGTCTTATTATTTTTAAGTTGTTAACGAATATTTCTTAACAGATATTATTTATAATAAGGATTTGAAAAAATTAATGTACAATATGCAGGTAACAAAATTTATTTGAAATAAAAAAATAAATAGTAACATTTTTGACGTATAGTATATATATTGGTAAATTTACAAAAAATAAAAAAAATACAAAAATAGATTTTGCACTTCCTGAGTAAAAGCTGAGCAGTCGAATTTTTTCTCCACATGCCTAAACGGATTATGCTAAAATAATCAAAATGTAAACTGTAAAAACCTTCATTCAATAACATCCGAAAGAGGCAGTTTAACTCTTTTCATTTTTAGGTTTTTTTTATAAATAAGTCGAAACAAAAAAATTCTAAAATTATTGGAAAAAATTTAGTGTAAAAATAACAACCTAAATTAGTTCTAATTTGATGTTTTTTTGTCATACAGTTTAATATTTGGCGATCAATTCTATGTTGACAACAGCAAAATATGTTTCTATAAAAATCTTTTAAACTCCAATATTTATTTCAGTTTTACATTTTTTTAAAATTCAAATTGTGAAATTAATATAATTTGGAATGTGTAACAATATATAAATATTATAAAAATAATAATATTACGATTTTCAATAGCTAATCTTTTTGATTACAATAATACCCAAACTTGGATTGACATGATATATTATCAAGAAAGAGAAACATTTATTGCAAAAGACTAAAACATTTTTATGTAGGAAGAAATGAATTTGTCCTTCGTCGAAACGAGAACATAAAGCGAATATTCACTCAACCATTTTGGAAAATTCCATAGATTTCTAAAACAATAAACGTTCTCTACCGAGTGTGCAGCAAATAGACAAACTTAACTTAACAGTACATAAAAATATTTAGTATTTCATAATTATTCCAATTCTAAAGATTAGCTAGTAAAATAAATAAAATTAATGACAGGATTTTTTTTGTTTCAGATTCAAAATGAAAGCCAGGTCCGTGGCAATTGCCATAGTTCTGGCTTTGGCCGTTTGCAGCGTCCTTGCTGATGAGAAACCAGTAAGTGCTCAGCTATCACTTCATTTTACAACCCTTTATTATTGTAATCAGTAATCTATTTAAGAGTATGTGCTCTACAGTGTACACTCTACACTTTATGCACATTCAAACTACAAATCAATTTCGATGAAATTGCTTCAGCAAATTAGTTTAAGATTTATTACTCTTGGAAAAAAACAGATGAAATATTTACGGTTTTGTTCATAGCCCATGTATCTAAATGTAAACTATTAATTAAAAGCTAAATGTTTGTAAACTTTTAAAACAATTTTTAACTTTTTGACGATGCTACTTTGGTTTTAACAATTTTTTTCTCTGAAAAGTTGCAAATGAAGTATTTTGATTAGGTGAAAGTGATATGTGTGTAATAATCAAATAAATATTTTCAACATTTTTATGTCTGCACCCCTGATAATGTCTTGTTGATTTCTTGTTACATATTTGTCTCATTTCGCAAAGCAGTGGCGGATTTAAGGACATTATAAAGATTTGTTTGATTTGGAGCAGAATTAGCAAGAACAAAATATTGAAATATTGCTTTGGAAACACAAATACCTAACTTATAGCTTGTAATGAATCTGATATTTATTTATTAGTAAATAAATAATTAACAATTTTAATAATAAATAGGGCTGTACTAACTGCAGAGTAAAACCTTGTGCTCAACTTTCGATTTCATTCTGTATATTTTATTGTTTATGATTAAAAAAAAACCGGTAATTCGTCCCTCCCTAGGAAAGTTTCTGGATCCGCCAATGTTGTAGTATTTTTTTGCTAGTAGGGGAATCTCTTGTAATGTAAGGAATGGATTCATATTTTATCTGACGTCAACATTTTTAGAAAAATATCTATCTAATGTCATGTCTTGTTTTGAAATGTGTTATTTTTTTGCTAGTAGTGGGAATCCCCTGTAATGTTTTAAATGGTTTTATATTTTACTTGGCGTCAACATTTTTAGCTGTGTCCTGTCTAAAACATTTCTATATTACAATTACATTATTTTTTTGTATCAATGGGAACACGTGTATTTTGAACTATTGAATTTTGAGTTTTAATTTAATAAAAATATACTTACAAAATAATATTTACAAAACGAGTCATGATTGACTCCTCTTCTTTACTCGCTGACATTTGTCTGTGACTCCCCTAACTTGCTAATTTTCAAAAGTTTACCTCAGACGACCCACGCCCTTCCAGTTACAGAATTCATCCCCGTTTTATGTTTCTCGCAATTTCACTGGTCATCTTCTTCATGGGCGTGTAAATAAGTTGCACTCCAACGACTCTAACATGATGCATTCTCAACACCCTGAGATGCACAAAAAATTAGAAAGTCTTCTGAGAATTAGAAAACGGTTCTGTTTAGGGTTGATGGTTTATGGCCGTCCGAAGCAAATCTTTGAAAGCTATATAACAATAACAATAAACTTAAAAGCCAAACGAAATTTCGGAAATATTTACAAATCTTTGAACCATTTATTACCAGAAAGAATTTTGAACAAGTCAACAGCAAGATAAATAACAAAACGAATATTTGTTTTACTGGATCAGGCATTTTGTTACATTTTCTTAACAAATTTAACAAAACAAACCTGTACTTACATCACAGAATAGTTACATACAGAAGCGACACTCCGTGTCGGTACCTTTCATGTTACCCTATTCTAAGACTTTGGAGCATTGTGTAGACCTTTAAATTTGTTGCCTTCCCTATCTCTCCCTAAGATGTGACTAAACTTTCCGATTTTAAACAATGAGCCCTTTAAATTTGTTGCCTTTCCCCACCTCTTTCTAATTTTCATTTCTGTCTTACTGTCACTTCTGTATAAACCTATTCTGTGCTTACATACAAAACTTTATCTAGTATTCCTAATAATAACATAACATAGATTTTACATCTGTTATTACACTCTCTACATAAGTTATGTTATGTTTAGAAGAAACATAAGAAACATCGTGCTCACCACAAACAGCATGACGCAGAGAAAGACGCCTTCCAGCAGATGGAAGACGACGCGGCTTTAGAGGAAGCGCTGCGCAAACAGGAGGAGAAGCACCGGCTCTCCGAACGGGAGAGGGAAGCCCAGCGCGCCCTGGAAGCGCAGGAGAGGGCAGAAGCCGAACAGGAGAGGAAGGACGATAATAAGGTTCCTTTCTATGGTGAGTACCAAATACGGTTCTTCTTTAGTATCTGCATCTCTTATATTGTAGTACGTGAAACAATGGAAGAACGAAAATTTTGAACTATTGAATTTTAGGTTTTAACTTGATAAATAGCTATTTAGGTATTTAGAATTAAAATGTCGAAAATGGTAAAATTTATTATTGCTGCCACCAGATTATTTTTAATTAGAATAATCAAACTAATTTGAGGAATATTGAAATAGTTGGGAATAAACAAATAATAAGAAAACTTAACAATAAAATAAATTAAAATTAAATAGAAATACAACAAGTAAAAAAATACTAATTAATGGTTACAAGTTAAAAGTTAAAAACTACATGTGAGAATAAAACTTAAACTTATTTACTTACAAAATATTATTTACAAAACGAGTCATGACTCATGATTGACTCCTCTTCTTCACTCGCTAACTATCTGTCTTTGCGACTCCCTAACTTGCTAATTTTCAAAAGTTTACCTCAGACTGCCCACCCTCTTCAAGTTACCGAAGTCATCCCCGTTTTCTAATTCTCGTAATTTCACTGGTCATCTTCTCCATGGGCGTGTAAATAAATTACACTCCAAAGCCTCTAATAGGGTGCATTCTCAACACCCTGAGATGCACAAAAATTAGAAAACGCCGAGAATTAGAAAAGGGTTCTGTTCAGGGTTGATGGTTTATGGCCGTCCGAATGAAATCTTTGAAAGCTATATAACAATAAACTTAAAAGCCAAACGAAATTTTGGACCTCTTTACAAATCTTTGAATTATTTATTACCAAAAAGAAATTTGAAACAAGTCAACAGCAAAATAAATAACAAAACGAGTATTTATATAACTGGATCCGACGTTTTGTTACAGTGAAAAAATTTTAAACCGATTTAGTATTTGTGACGCACACAAGTGAGTGTGTGCGTCGTGTGGTGCCCTCTCCTCCTAAGTGGACTGTGTCTCGGGCGCCAATAACTGCAGTACCTACGGAGAGGGGAGAAATTGCTCGGGTGCTCTAGGTCGCTTGGGCCACGGGCTAGCACAGTAACACTCTAGACTTTTCAATAATCTTTATTAACGCACACAAAAGAACAATAATATGTACGGCTTGTGCCTTCGGAAAGCACCTGGAAAATGAATAAAAATATATATTTTTTAATTTATTTAATACAAATATAAATAATACTTTTAAATAACATTTTAACTGCTTAACATATTTCATAGGAAATACAACAAGCTGGTGTCCACTTTCTTTTGTTATCTCTTTCTTCGAATTTGTTATCTTTTCTTCTAAATGAAAAAGAACTCAATAATCTCCATTTACTATTGTCTGTTTCTTCTAGTTTTTCACCTTTATTTTCCTTATTTGTAAGTTTCCAAATTGGGACATACTTCTCTCCACAGTAAGAGACAATTATTAACACCAATGCAAATATTATATTCATGCTTGTGAAAATAATACGAGCTCGGAAATTTAGTTTTGCTGCATCTTCGTTCCATTCTTTTATCCAGATATCGTATGAAAAGGAACTACCTTTTAATGGTATCTTTGTTTCTTCTGTACTTTCTTCAGTTTCGCTTTTATTATCAGCTATTTTTGGAAATATTAAAATATCAGTTGTGTTTATTATTTCGCTATTATTTGTTAACTGTGCATTAGTCAGCAACACTGATAGTAACAAAAATAGTACAATTTTCTGAAAATACAATTACTTATTAAATGAAATACGAAAATTAAATAAGTACTTACTAAATACATGTTTATGGTTCTCTTATACGAAACTAATATAAAGAAACGGATTCTTGTTTTATATTTAAGTATTATCTATTGTTAATTTCATATTAATCTTTTAACTGTTTTAACAAAACCTGTTAATTTAGAATTATAGATATATGTGTATTATGGTCTTTATCTAAAATTTGTGAACATAATTCTTTTATTTACTGGTTCAGTAATTTTATTCAGTGTACATATAATAATTAAGAGTTTATTATTATTATTTATTAAATGTTACTATATGTTCTTGTTTTTGTTACAAAAAATAAATTTTATTTGTGCCTAATAATAATTTCTTACATTCATATATATACCAACTTGTTTATAAACGTAGTTTAGCTATACAAATATGAAAAGAACCAATACCCTGTGTTCTATTTAACAAAAGACAAAATATTATTTACAAAACGAGTCATGATAGACTCCTTTTCTTCACTCGCTGACTATCTGTCTCTGCGACTCCTTAACTTGCTAATTTTCAAAAGTTTACCCCAGACGGCCCACCCCCTTCAAGTTACAGAATTCATCCCCGTTTTCTGATTCTCGCAATTTCATTGGTCATCTTCTCCATGGGCGTGTAAATAAGTTACACTCCAAAGCCTCTAACAGGGTGCATTCTCAAAATTATCAAAACCCTGAGATGCACAAAAAATTAGAAAGTGTCTTCCGAGAATCAGAAAAGGGTTCTGTGGTGTTGTGTCCCGTGATGGCAAGGGTTAAGTTGCACAAAAACACACGTAGACACTAAATAATTATAAATTTTATTTACGGCGATCTGTATTGGTCACTAGGAATTGTTGGAGAGATGATGGTCTGACCACTAGAAGGGCTGGATGTGGAATGTCTATTGCTGGAGTTTAGGTTTAGAGGAACGGTCAAGATAAGGATTTTTGGATAAAAGTACAAAGGGACGAAAATACAGAATCTGTACAAATACTTAAGAATAACAAGATAATACAAATACAAATAAGAAAAATATAACAATAAAATAGAACAAGAAAATATGTACAAAATATATAACTTAATATCTAACATGCATTAAACAATTGTTTAAAATACGTACAAAATTATAACTAACATGCAAATATATCTATACTCTAAAGTCTAAATAACTAACATGCAAATATATCTATACTCTAAAGTCTAAATAATGGTGGTACACAACAGTAGGCTCAATGAAGAAGACCCATGTGGCGTCGAAACTGTCGAGTCTGAATTCAAATACGAGTATCTAAACCCCACTAACAATTTACATCCACTATATTCCACATAACCACACCTCTACTTGCAGACCCCTGCTCGAAGGTCCACTGCGGCGCGGGGCGCGTGTGCGAGCTGAACGCCGAGGGCGACCCGAGCTGCGAGTGCATCGAGACGTGCCCCACCGAGCTGGACGAGCGGCGCCGCGTGTGCACCAACCACAACGAGACGTGGGGCAGCGACTGCGCCGTGTACCAGCACCGCTGCTGGTGCGACTCGCAGGACCAGCGCTGCAAGGGCCCGCAGTACAAGCACGTGCACATTGAGTATTATGGCGTGTGTCGGGATATGCCGGTGAGTGGGGACATCTAGCGGGCGAGGTGGGAACTAGGGAGGAAAGTGAATTGTAATCAAGAGAATAAGTGTTTGGTACAGATAAAACAACGTACATAAGAACTTTTTACTTTGTATAACATTTTTTTTTGTTTCTTTTTTCACGTATGATATAAATATACTATATCTACAATTTTGATTACTTGTTAAATGTAAATATACTATGTACAGAATGGTCTATCGGTCTACATTTTTTTTTTGCTTGATTACATGATTACTATTATTAAATATTACCAAATAAATAATCATACAGAAAGTATACCATAAAACAATAAACAAGAAACATTGTAAAAGAAAAACTAAGTAAATTATAAAGAATATATGGGAAATTAAGTAAATAAAGCAAATAATAATAATTATTAGAAATCTGATAACAACTAATCTAATTGTTTAAACAGATAAATTCATGACATACTTTTTGTGTGATTGTTTATTAATAAAAACATGAATAGTATCCATACTGATTATTTTAGGACAATAATGCATAAGAATTGTTGTAAAGAGCAACATTTTTTATAATACATAGGATATTCCATTGATAAAAGTTGAATATCATTGTGCGAAAATGGAACACCCGGTAGAAATACACATATATGGGTATTTTAATGAAAATAAACTTTGTTTGAACAATATTTCGGTAATATTTAAAATAATCGAGTAAAAAAATACAGAGAGATGGACCATACTGTACATATGTTAAAAAAAATAAAACTACCTGGGTAGAAAACTGACGCCCAGAGTATTTAATTTTATTTCACAATGGGTTCAATTTATTAAATTGTTCTATTGGAAAGTGGCACTTTTCACACATTATGTGAAAGTTGAAAGTTGCATATTTCCTACAATTATGGGTTAAAGTATGAGAAATCATTTCTCACACTGTAATGTTTAGCAATATGGTCGTAGAAAAAGTATAGTGTGCCACTCGTGCAGAATTACCTATTACCCCTTGTGTGATTTCGACACAAGATGAAGTCAAGTGCTATTAGAAAATTACTTTCTGCACTTGTTGCACAATATACTATTATTTTACAATAAACTAAAAAAACATTAAACTTTCACATTACCAGCACTTATTCTATTTTTAACTAAATTATTTAAATTTTTATTTCATAACATAAGGGCTATCAATATTTTATAAAATAAATGTGAATTTTACGAATATTTATATTGTTTAAATTACTTTACATAAATTTTAGTCTTCAATAAAGAAAACATTTACATATTTATATTATATAAAAAATAATAAGTATTTTACAAAGAAAAGTGAAAAATATTTACTTATGACCAAAAAATGAAACAAAAGAAAATTTGGCTCAGGTTCATTAACCACATAAAAGTTTGAATAATTTGAAACATTATAAGAAACTATTCCAGTATACCGTACATATAATCAAGAAATGCTTGTTTTAGCCCTGCTCTGACGAAGAGATGTCGGACTTCCCTCGCCGAATGCGCGACTGGCTGTTCAACATCATGCGAGACATGGCCGATCGCCAGGAACTCACTCCGCACTACCTGAAGCTGGAACGAGAGGCCGAGACCAACATGACCAGGCGCTGGGCCAACGCCGCTATCTGGAAATGGTGCGACTTGGACGGACACCCACACGACAGGTACAGCACTGGGAAACAACTTGCTAACTTCTTAAAGGCAAAACAATCGTAGTAAAACATGGAACGTTGTAGAAAAAAATAATTCGTTATATAATGATATATAATTTATAAAAATGAATAACATAACGTTACAATAACGTTATTTTTATTTTGTTATTTAAAACCTTAAAAAATATATTTAAAATATTAAAACCTTATTCTGAAATATTCTGCTATAAGACAAACATTATTAATAAATGTTAGAATACATATAACGAAATTAGCAAATAAAATATTAGTGTAACGTTATCGGGTATCGTTACGTTACGTTTTCCATCCTTGATTAAAATATGAAAATTTCAAAAGAGTTTCTGAAATAATAAAACAAAGAACTGTTTTTAGAAAATATATGATTACAATAATTTGATTTTTGTGTAGTAATCAAGTAAAGTTTTTAGAAGGTGAAATGTTTTTAAATAATATTTTAAGTTTTATCTACAACAGTTTTTTGAAAGATTTACAAACCAATTTACTTTATTTATTAATTTAAAAAAAATATATATTGAATTATGCGTCAAACCTACATTGAAATACTGACAAAGTCGAATACTTGACCTAATTTATATTATACCCTACAAATAAAGAGAATATTGTTTACATATTTAAATTTGAAATTTAAATTGTTTAAATGTCAACTATTTATTTATGAACTTAAAAATATTTTAAAGTTTTTGTATGTGCGTTTTTTTTTTATAAGCTGGAAATGGATAATTATTTAAACAATAATAACATTTTTAACACATTTTAGTACAAATTTTTATATTCAGTTTTACTTACATTAGATTTAAACATGAAATTTTTTCTCATAATGCAAAAAAGTAGGTAATCTTTTATTATATTTAATATGTTTATTATGACGAAACAATTTAAATTAGGACGGTAATACATGTTATTTCAAGAGAATTTACAATTTTCGAATTACTACAAATTATTAAAAAAACCTTGTATGTCGTAGAAATAATAAAATATGACAATCAATAATTTAAGATGGGATCAACTTTTGTAATCAACATAACAGATTCTCTAAAACTTTAAATAATATGCTTCTTTTACTCTGTTTATTTTTATATAATTTTTCATTACATTCCATATTTTTTGTCTTTAACAAGTTTATTATTTTTATAGATCAATTTCTCGTCACGAGTTGTTCCCCATTCGAGCCCCGCTCATGTCCCTGGAACATTGCATTGCACCATTTTTGGATGGTTGCGATTACGATAATGACCATCGTATTTCTCTCAACGAATGGACTAAATGCTTAGAAATCGAAGAGGTAAATGTGATTAAATATATCTTTATTGAGTTTAAATTAATTTATTGTATGTTACAGGGAGAAGTAGAAAACAAATGTGACGAAATTGAAGAAAATTAACGGTCCTAGGAATAATATTCCCTTTAATTAGAATTAATTGTAATATTTAGTTATTAACAAATAGAATGCAACAGCCGAATATATGGTGCTAAAGTTGAGATTACATTACATTTACATACATTTATTAATAAATGTGTTCATTTTTGTAAAATAATTAGGTTTCTTTTATGTAATATTTTAATAAATACTGAACACTGCCATTATTTTATAAATAACATTGATGCTTTCAATTGTTTTTTATTACCCAAAAAGTGCCAAATTAGTAGGATGTGATTTTGTATAAAAGAATATTAAATATATTAATGTAATAAAGTGTTTGTTTTTAATTATATAAATATTAAAATATGTTATTCCTTTTTCTACATATTCATTAGACGATAACGATTATCATTTAAATTAATTATCAGGTAAATATTTAAAATGTATACATTGTATCAATTTTCTGGACGTACTATAGAAAGTATAAAAAGCAAGAAGTTAAAATAATTTCTATATATTTAACAAAAGTTATAAGTAATAATTAGTTATTAAAATAATTTCCCTCCAATTTTAATAAACCCACGCCAAGCCATAGATTTTTCTAACATGTTTGTGAAGTTGATCAATAGATGTCTACCGTGTCCCAGTTCGCGAGGCATAGATCGCGATCTCCTATTGGTCGCGGCGAGTCACGTGGGTCTGTGTATGTCTGATTTCCGTTAGAGCTCAGTTGGCGGGTACGCGGCAACGTACACTTCGTTCGAGAATCGAGTGCTCTTGACATACGAAAGTGAAGCGTCATGGTAAGTTGATACAAGTTTTCGTGGTATATTTTTGTGTAAATGTGAAAAATAGTGCACCATCGTATTCGTCATAGTTTCGTGCATCGCCTGACAAAGTTTTGTGCGCGTATCTCTAAAATTAACCATATTTATGGATGTTTTTCAGGCTGGAGGCAAGGCTGGTAAGGATTCCGGAAAGGCGAAGGCAAAAGCCGTTTCTCGTTCGGCGCGTGCCGGCTTGCAGGTATTGATATATTGATGATATAGTTTTATTTATTTATAATATGTCATGTTTTTCTTTTTATGTGGTTTTTCATTGCATGTAATTAACATAAATATTCAGGGAAAAAAGTAAAAGTTCTTGATTTGTCTAGTATTGTAGTCGTTTGTAATGGATAAATTTAAGTTTTTAAAATGTCAATTTAAAATTATTGTTTATATACTTTACTAATTTTAAAAGCAGTGTTTTTATATTTGATATAATTTTAGAGGTTATTAATTACATTTTGATAATGTAAAGTAAACTTATGTTCTAGGTTATTTGAATAATTTAATATATTATTTAGTAATGTTGTAGTTTGCAGTTTACGTTTTCAAAATTACTTTAATTTTTATATATATTTTACATCAGTATATTCATTACTTTATCCAAGATATGTTATTGTTATGAGATATATAGGTTAACAAATTTCAATATTGTTGTTTAGTTTCCTGTGGGCAGAATTCATCGTCATTTAAAAAACAGAACTACCAGTCATGGACGTGTTGGAGCTACAGCAGCCGTATATTCTGCCGCTATTTTAGAGTATTTAACCGCCGAGGTGAGTTATTCAAAATGGCCGCCTTGTTTGTTATTCTTTTGTTATGATTTAACAAACTTTCAGCTAGCTCTATTCTAGTTTCTTCACTGTTTTACTTACTGTTATATCGTAATAATGCTAGTCAATAAAACTACTTTTGTTTTAAGGGTGTTTAATAAAATATGTAATTAAAATTTGTTTTTGTAAATAGGCATAATTTTTTTGGCGGGAAAGTAGTGACTACTATTTTTTATTAAATTTTAAATAATAAACAGTGAATACAAGGTATCAGTTTTAAGGTTCTAAATCATTGTGATTTTGAGAATCGTAAGAGATACGAAGTCGGTTAAATTGGTGCATTTGTTGACAATTTTAATGATGTATTTGTTTTCTCAAAAAAATACATAGGTCACTAGATTTAAGCAAAAAACTGATTTTGATCAATTTACTTTTTGACAACTTTCTTGTTTCAATTCTACAAGTTTCTAGTTTACACATTCTACACATACTTTTTTATGAGGAATTGACAGCGGTCCTCAAAGTTTTGTAGATGGAACATTTTTGGAGAAATTCATACTATCTTTCAATTTTCATATGGGTCTCAAATTTGTCTTTAGTATTGTTAAAGAGAGATATTGTTTTTCTATTTCTAATGATATAAAACCCACGCATATTAAAATGAAAATAAACTAAGAAATTAGAAAATTACTGATTTTATTCATTTCGGTCAAGTGTACTTTGGAAACTAATTTGAAAATCTATTGTTTCAAAATATTTGATTTTTTATGAAATCGTAAACGAAAACCCACACCAATATTTTATTTCTTTAAATATGGAAACCGAAAATAGATGCGAAAAAAACATAACCGAACCGAAAAAAATATTGTACTAAACTAAAAATATTAACTATAAATTTTACATATTTTTATAAAAGTCTAGTGAAAATTATGTAATAATGATTTACTACTTATATTTTGAAGCATAATTATCATTTTTAGATCACAACTTAAAATTAAAGTAACTATACTTTTACTTAAAATAACTGACAACTTTAACCGAAACAAAAACCATTATAACATTTTCTAAAAACCGTAACCGAATCCTAAAATTTAAAACGAACAGCCTGTATGATTGTTTGTGAAGAATGAAGGAGCAGAGTATAGTAATGGTGTGTTAGGTGTTGGAGTTGGCCGGGAACGCATCGAAGGATTTGAAAGTGAAGCGTATCACGCCGCGCCATCTGCAGCTCGCCATCCGCGGAGACGAGGAGCTGGACAGCCTGATCAAGGCGACCATCGCGGGCGGCGGCGTGATCCCGCACATCCACAAGTCCCTCATCGGCAAGAAAGGAGCGCACTCGCAGCCAGCATAAGGCCCCCGCGGATCCCAACAGCCTGTACAGATGTATTCCCCTCATGTGTCAATGATGTGTTTTAATATTGTTCGGCACATATAAACTGTTAAAGAAGGACAGCTAGTGTCGTCAGTTTGCACTTGCTCTTTCTACATTTCGTTTTTTATCTGAATGGTATTTGTGACAAGTTCTTCTAGGTTTACTTTGTGCAACACCAGACGCTGGTGACTTGTGTTCACTTATTCTTATAGACAGAATGTTTTAGCTACATGCGAATATAAACTATAAGAGACTAATTTGTTATTGCCATTGTTCACATGTCCTGCGTTTCGATTCTCTGGGACGAATCGTTAAATTGTACGCGTACCGAAATATGTGGCAATATTAGATAGTGTAAGATTTTAAATATACATTTATTAGAGCTCCAAACTCGTTCCATATTTGTAATTATTTTAAAAAGTTACAAACATGTTATTAGAATATTTCTATTATTTATCTTACCAAAATATGTACGAGCTCTAAAAGAAAGACATTTATGTTTATATTCAGCATTTATAATTAGTTTATAGTCATTACTTTCAATATTCCTTATATGTTTGAGATGTCAAAATTGTATTTCATTTCATTGTAATAAATGGTAGATTTTAATACTCTATTTATACTTTTATTTTCAGAAATAGATCTCTTTCATTTTGTATCATCTAAATTTTACTAACACTAGTTCGTATCTTATAAAAAATGTTAATGTTTGTATACAAATTATAGGGTAAATATAAGTAGCAAATCAGGTTAATAAAATTAAATCAGTTCATCATACAACAGAACTTTTAATAACAAAATGTAATGTCTTGTGTAAATTTTGTATTTTTAAATAAAAGTTCTGATTTTATTTATAATTTTCTTATATATTTTTGAGAATTCGTGCAGAAAAATAATTTTTTTTTGGCCTAGGGATATTAAAAGCTGAAAGTAAACAAACAACTTGTTTTTTTTTTTATTCGTTATTATAAAGTTAAATCAACCAATAGAATGAAAGGATATATTTCAGTTAAACAGATGGTGCGTTTTATTTACTTATATAGTATTCAATTTTTAATTATTTTTAAATTTCTTCAATGCAAAAATTCTTAAATGTACATATTTTTACACAATTTATACTATCGTATAATAGTTTGTGCAAAATAATTCTTTTAAGTATGTATATTAAAAATATCATTACGTATAAGAGAACGCACTAACATTGCCGGTTTCAAATTAAAATGTCAAACGTGTGTCAAAAATATCTAAATAGTAGATAGTAATAATAGTATATATTGTAAATAATTTTATGTTGAGTGATATTGTATTGTTAAATATTGCTATTTTAAAGATTAATTATGGACGTGTATGAATTAACCAAAACAAGTTGTCCATCGTATTTAAATACTCTTTTAAACAACGATGAAGACATAATTTTAATACATACGGTACGTACATGGTATAATTTTATTATATTTTAAATTATAATAGAACTCGGATTTTAGGTAAATGAGTATTTCTTTGTTCCTAGTCCTATGAAGACTAAAACCGAAGATGATGAAAACTATTTAGATATTACTGGATCTCCCTTAAAAGTTAATTTAAACAATTCGTCATTTCTTAGCTTGTGCTCTGAGAACCAGTATAACTTCTGGCAGAAGACTGAAGAAAAATATTGCCCTTTACCATATGAAGATGGAATGTAAGCCCATGTAATTTTGTTGTTTGTGTATCCGGATATGAAATTGCTTTTTTAGGAAACATGTTCAAGCCTATATACTAAAAAACTTCGAAAAGAGAGATAATATAACAACTTGGTGGATTTTAGATGGGTCAAATAAAGACAGAACTATTTTACTATCATCTCTTCAGTTGCCTGATTCTATTACCAGATCTGAGGTGAAGTTGCAAGGGTACTTACCTAAAAGTCATCCATCAATTTCTTTTGAATCTTTGTGTAATAAGCATTTTGAAATTGTGGGCCAGATTGCTGGCAAAATGCCCAAAGTTCCATTGAAACAGGTATAAACATTTTTTTTTTATCAATATATACAGGGTGTTCGTTTTTAGAGGCTAACCATTGGGATGTGCAGAAATGTAAGAGATACGAAGTCGGTTAAATTGGGGTACAGTTGCCCATTTTGGCCAATTTACTTTTTAATTTAACTTTCTTGTTTCAATTCATACAAGTTTCTAATTTGCACATTCTAGACACTTTTTCACGAGGAATTGACAGCGATCCTCAAAATTTATGTAGCTCAAACTTTTTCAATTTTTATATGGGGCTCAAATATGAAACACATGTACATTAAAATAAAAATAAATTAAGAAATTAGAGAATTTTTTTTTATTCACTGAAAATAAACTAAGAAATTAGAAAAACATTGATTTTATTTATTTATATGCTTGATTTTAGCTTACGGCAAATATTTCAAGTACCTACGAATTATTTGGATCTAAAATATCATCAGTAAATTTTGATGATAGATGTGATATTCCAGGGAGCATTTATTTAGAAATTAGTTGGAATCAATGTTGTGTAGACATTCCTCATCACTCAAAAAATAAAATGGTATGACCATCATATTTTGTTTTTTAAAATACGAATAAATTGTTAAAATATAAATTTTAGACAATCCAGACTGTTGTTGGTCAACCAAATTCCATTATCGATAGATTTTGGAGAGAGTTAATTCTTCTAGAAATGTATATAAAAGCACTTAATGTTTCTGAAACTATGCTCAACAACCATTGGTTACCTTCGCATGGGGAACCTATTAATGATTTAGATTTAAATGATCGCGTTGTGGAAACTGTTCACTCCTGCCAGGATGTCCCCAGGTATAATACCAATAAAGAAGATGGTATCGAATTGTCCTATATTATTGAAAATGTCGACAAACGGTGTACTAATGATATAACAGATCAACTGTGGCTCATCCTAAAGAGTGAGGATATAAAATTGTTTTTTTTTTTAATATTATCGAAAGTAATCTTCTGTTTTAGAATGTTCCACTTATGGAGCTTTAACCGAATGTCTCAATATTGTTTTTACGGAGGTAATTAATCTGGAAAAAAGTGTTTACGTAAGTATAAATATAAAATCAGTTAAGTATAAGTTTAAATATAATTATAAAATATATTTTATGGAAAAGCAAAACCGCATTTGTTTGAGCGCCTGTTTTAATATTAAATTTTAGAGTACACTTAAAAGACAATAATAATAATCAATAATAAAAATAATAATCATTCTAATTTGAATTTCTAATGTTTTATTTTTGGTCAATCTACCACAAATTTCTTTTTCAATTTATTTGTTATCTGAAATTAAATAAATAATGTGAAGTATCCAGTCGTTCTCTCAACGATATTAAATGAACCAAACTAATCATTTTTCATTATTATTAAAAAATATATAACGAATAAAAGCATGACAAATAATTAAGTTCGATAACTTACACACATTGAGATTTAAAATGTCTTTTATTTTTTTATGCCTTTTTGCATCGTTCGATAACGCAAAATTTCAAAATCTTGTTTCCTCACAGTACAAGATCATCGTATGTTACCAAAACCTGCCACCGAGGGCAGCACACTCCAGTCCAATTATGTGTATGATCTGTGGTCCAATTAAACATCATATTTAAAACCAATGACATATCTGACATTGTACACAATTGTCAAAATGTTTTGAACATACTTTGAAAGAATTATAAATTACATCTTTTTATTGCAATCGGCAGTGCCAAAAGGACACTTTGTTTATTGTGTTCTTTTGAATTTTTCGCGTAACTCAAAAACGATTAGCCGTAGAATGTTGAAATTTACAATTCGCCTTTTCAAAAGGGCACTTTACATTTGGCAAAGACTTAATAAAAATGATAATTTAGTTTCCTTTGTAGGAAACATTTCATTTGAAATTGAGTATATAATTCACAAAATATGTAGGAAATAAATGAAAACAATATCTCTTTCTTTGCAAATTTTTGAACGATTAATATAATTTGATGTAATGCAACAAGGAATAGTAATAATCATTGTAATAAAATTTTACAAAAGATGATCCATCTCGAAAGGAAATTATAGTTATGTACAAAATCATCGAAAAAAGGATAGCCTATAATATTAATTAAATAAGATTAGCTCCACACAGAATTGAATTCTTGCGATAAAAATAAAATTATTAGAAATGAATAAATTATACATAACTCTGAAAATGCAACAATTTCATAATATTACGAACAGTGTTTGCCTAGTCAAAGAGTGCGGAATGTGGCTGTAGAAATGTAGACTTAGAATCTACAGCAATCTAATGCAAGTAAAGTGTCTAGAAATATGTGTGATTCTTATCTAAATTTCATCTATCCTGTGATCCCAATGGAATTATGAGATACTATTATTATTATAAAATGTTGCAGATTGTAAATTCTAATTTAACAAGTATGGCTCAAATAATCCGAGATATTGTTGCTGGAAAAACATCAATATTCATGTTAACAGGAACGCAACCTATTGAAATTCTCATAGATATTGGTTTAGAAAAGTTGCGTAAAGATTATTGTCATATATTTACTCAATTTGGAATTGCTACCGACAGAGAGTTACAAGATTTATTTCAGTAAGTATCTTTAAATTTTATTACTTAAATTTCGTGTTTAAATTTCTAACAAAAAATTTTCAGAATTCCTTCTCGATTTTGTAAAGAGGAATCCAAACTCATTCGGTCGGCATTATACCAAAAAAAATCATTACTAAACATGGATAATGTTGAAAATAGAATGAAATTATTAGGACAATTACATACAGTTTTGGAAACATTAATTTTGGTTCCTCCATATTGGCAACCATTAACTTCTAAGTCCATATATGAGTATTATGTATCTAATGATTCTGTTATTGAATCATTCTCAGATCTAGCGAGAAATAAATTATATGAAATTAAGGTGGATTTGCATGACACTAGTAAAGTGCAGGATAATGTTAAAACGTAAGTATTTCTACACTAGGTCAATAAAAAAAAGTATCATGTAGTCGAGAAAGTAAAAATAATACAGTGTTTTGAAATTCTGACTTTATTATTGTGTTTAATGAACGAATAATAAATTGCAAAAATATAATAAAAATGAGAAACATGAATAAACAAATATAAACACTTAATACCACTGAATTAATATCAAACTGTCCGCGCGGTCTTTTCTGTTTGGAATTATATACCCCAGCAATTTAACTCTCGAATATTCTGGCAGCTTCGATGCGTGAGTACAATAGAAGTGTGATTAAACTTTATATATTTTTTAGATTAACTCCTATTATGTGGCGTCTTATGATAACATCTTCAAAGAAAAACGCCTTTTCTGTAAAAAATGTTTTTCATTTATCTCAACAACCCATATTTCCACCAAATTTATATAAACCAGGTATGTAGATAGTTTATTGTATTTAAGTTTTCAAAATGCCAAAACAAGATGTTTTTTCTGTTGCACTTTGAATAATTGTACTGATGATGTATTTGTTTTATTTTTTTAGATATTATGCACGAAACATTAGGAGACGGTGATGTAGCATATTATCATTATACTTTGTTGACACAAATTACGAACTTCATACAAACTAATCTCATTTAATATTGTAATATATTTTTATACAAGCATTTAATAAAATATATATTTTTTCATGTTATTACATTCGTGCTTTCTCTCTTTTAAAAATAAATAGAAATATTTTTCATGTGGTTATTGCAGATCTTTACGTAACTCAACAATAAACTTATCTACATTCAACACTCAAAAAATTACATATTTTTCATCATAAACGGATATCGAATCCATGAGTTTCACGGTACGATCGACTTTTAGAGAGTAGCGTTTCTAACTTGTCAAACAGCAAGAGGCAAACGCCAAAAATCTTTCACCAATCCGAATGTAATCCACCGAAGAGTTAAAGTAGGAGAGTATTTGATAATAAAGATTTAAATTGCGGATTACGTAAGAACTACAGCTTGGTGCAGGGCTGTCACCTACATTACCGACATATTTTATATTTAATAAGTTCAAGCACTTTGCCACAGGTGGCAGAATTTAGTTAGTTCGTGCCGTTGGCAACAGATGGTTACTGGAAGCTGTTTTCCACAATGCTACCTAGAATTAATGCTTCGTTCGGACGTCGCTTGAATACACTAAACACTTGTTTAGAACACAGCCCAGCTTTCAGAAAATTAATTGTATCTCCCAAATGCATGGAAGGAAGAAGTTAAAACATTGTATCTAAATTTCTTATACTAAGGTGCATTTATAAAAAAATTACCAAAATTTAAGAGTAGGTACAAGATGTAGTTTACTTGAAGATTTTTCAAAAAAATAATTCTATTTCCCATACCCATCAAGTGAAATTTTTTTAACTTTGTATCTGAGTTGTATATTTTAAAGGGCATTTATAAAAAAATTACCAAAAATTAAAGGTGGCTACAATATGTAGTTTACTTGAAGAATTCTCAAAAAAAATGTTCTATTTTCCACACCCATTAAGGCAAAAAGTTGAAACTTTGTATCTGAGTAGTAGATATTAAGGGGCATCTATAAAAAAAATATCATAATTTAGGGCTGGCTACAAGATGTAGTTCACTTAAAGATTTAAAAAAAAATATATTTATTTTCCACATTCATGAAAGGAAAAAATTGAAACATTGTATATAAGTTCGATATGACCCACAGGTCTTACGTAATCCACCACATAAATATCAATATTTAATAACTACCCTATTATCAACCTCGAGAGGTTCTAATTTTATCATATACAGAAATGCTCTCCGTCGAAAGAATAAAAGAAGAGAAATTATCTCTAAAACGTGGTCACCCATCTTGCAAGAAACTGCCCTTATACGAGCTTGCCTAGTTAATTATTTACTACCCGAAATGTAGTTTAAAAAACGTAGCTAATAACTATAACAAATACTGCATAATCTAATTGCAACTTACATGAAATACAAGTAAAGTTATCTCTGAGACACGGTCACCCATCTTGCTCGTAACTGCTCTGAAACAAACTTGACTAAAATTATATGGAAGGTAATGTAACAATAATATTTCACATTCGATTTTGATTTTAGTTGAAAAGTACAAGAGTTGTCAATAGATGGCATATGCGTTCAGTTTTCAAGCTAAATCGCATTTAGACGAAAATTTCATACCGTGTTGTTCAGACAAGTAATGCCCAAGTTATTTACATGGCGCACAAAACGGACATCAGATTCGTTAGTTTCACGGTTGACTCTATAGGATAGCATACTTTTTCCCCTTAATTTCACTAATTAGTTGCATCTTAAAAAACCCTGGACTATAGCCCATGGTATATACATGTACATAAATCAAAATTTGCAATATTTTTCAATTTTTCTGATGAAAATTTGAGCACAAGTTTTTACATATTAATTTCAATATGTGTTATCATAGAAAGGTCTTATTAACAATTTAAAATATATTTCTCTTTCACGTTTTACTCATAGAAATAGATAATAGTTATTTATGATATAAGTGTTAAAAGTGACATTTTATGAGTGAGTGGGGAAGTTTGAAACGAGTCGAAGCCGAGTTTAACAAACCCCACGAACGAAATAAAATCACTTTTAACACAAATATCATACACTATTTTTCCTACGACCACAGTTATGTACCTATTAGTAAATAAAAACTACGCATTAGAATGACATTTATGACAGGTCATGATGTATTTGTTATGAACAACTGAACATAACTGCTGTTAAAAGTAAATTTGTTTTTTACTTTTAACACGTTGTCAATGACAACGTGTTAAAAGTATTTAGTGTGTTATAAACTGTTATTTTTAACTTACTAAGCAACCGTTAAAAAGACTATTTTTAACAGTGGTCGTAGGAAAACAATTTTAAAACAGAAACAAACGTGGATCATGCACGTTATTAATATATAAACGCATCGTTTTGTCGCTGCGACTAAACGCGATAGTTAGACCGTAGCTTTACACAGTCGATTTCGGTTAATTGGTCCACGCGTTAATCATGGCTGCCGCTTATTTGGGTTATATTTTGATAAACAAATCAAATCAATGAAATAACAGTATTTACATCGCTTCTTTGAGATACTGTTCCATTTAATCGACAGAGTGTAAGTACATTCAGTAATAGTAACAGTCTTGTCGAAGTAAACGACTCACTTTTCAATTATTTGAATTTATAATACTCGTAAAGATGCCACGAAACGATATGACTCTTTCAAGCAAAATAGCTTTGCTGGATACGATTAAAAATCAGCCAAGCAACACAAGTTCTCGTAAGCTAGCTGAGTTAACCGGTGTGCCAAAATCCACCATATCGCGTCTCAGGCAACAAGAAGACCAACTCCGTGCAGAATGGGCCTTATGCGATGGAAAACCAGGAACATCCAAAAGAAAACGAGAGGGAAAGGATCCGTTTGTCGAAGAAGCTTTGGATCAATGGTATTCTGCAGTTTCTGAACGAGGCGAGAATATCAGCGGTCCAGTTTTGAAAGCAAAGTCAGAAGAGTTAGCAAGACAACTTGGTCACTACGATTTTAAGGCAACTGATGGTTGGTTGTCTCGATGGAAAGTGAGACATAACGACAAATTTAAAAAAGCAAAATGCGAAAAGAGAGAACAGTGGACATATATGAAAGGAAAATTTTGTGCAGATGATATTTATAACGCCGATGAAACTGGCCTCTATTATAGGGCCACACCAAATGGTTCTTTTCGTTTTGAATATGATCCTAAAACATTGGATCGCATAACTATATTATGCTGTGCTAATATGTCTGGTACAGACAAACGAAAATTACTTATCATAGGAAATCGTCCTAAACCTCGATGTTTTAAAGGCCTAAGAATTGATTGTTTACCAGTTGATTACCAAGCCAGTAAAATTGCGTGGATGACTTCTGAAATTTTTCAGAAATGGCTTACAAATTGGGATATAGAATTACAACAAAAACACAGAAAAATTTTACTACTTCTTAATAATTGTACGGTGCATCAAGTAGGCAATTTAAAAAATATAAAAATAGAATTTCTTCCTCCTAATACTACGTCGTTAATGGGCATGGGAATAATAAAAAATTTGAAGGCATTATACCGCGAAAAAATAATTAATTACATAAATGAATCCATTGAAGATAAATTATTAACAAAATCCTCAACAGCCAAAGAAATTAGTTCAAAAATCAACCTTTTACATGCGATTCAATTCCTAGCTGACAGTTGGCGACTTATAAAAATAAACACCATGATGAATTGTATTGTTGAGTGCAATTTAAATGAACAAAATCCAGAAAATTTAACTATTGAAACTAACATTTCACAAGTGCCTATTGTTAATTATCAAGAATATATGTCTATAGATGAGAACTTACCATGTTACGATGAATACGGAGACTCTAAGGATACTATTGTTGAAGTTATTTTAGAAGAAGATGATGATACTGATGATGATGATCCACCTGTACCAGTCACTAATCAGGAAGCAAGAAAATATATTACCTGTTTACAGCGATATTTTATGCAGGAAGGTAATGATGGAAGTCCGTTAGCCGAGTTGAATATCTGTGCTGATTTTGTGCAATTACAATCTAAGAAAATCAAGACAGACTCTTGACGCATCAAGATCTTTATATGTACATTTTTAATTGTATTTATTATATAATTGTCTCGATTAAGAATTTATTGAATATGAGTTTTCATTTAAATTAAAGAATATATTTGTGAGAATAGGACACATCAGCGTTACGATCGCTTTGCTTGATAATAGAATCGGAAATAATGTTAAACTTTAAAATAAATGTCAAGGAGATGCGAAAATTGTTAAATGTTACGTTAAAAATAGCATTAAATTTAAATTTGATGTGTTCATACCAAGGAAAACAATTGCAGCACCGGTCTGTCCTATAGTTGTGATGAAAATATATTTTTTTTATAATGTGGATATCACAGGAAATAAGTTTTTTCGAAAACAGTCATGCGAAGTTAATATTTACAAGGGTCACAATTTAATTAAATCTGTTACTTTATTGTTTTTTTATCGCTTTTTGGTATCATTTTCATGGTATTGAACAAGTATTGAAAATCTAGAATCAAGATTTTTCTCCTTTTCAAGGATAAAATCATTAAGCAGTAATAATTTAAAATAAGAAACTGTTAATATATGGGTAAATGTTTATAAAATATTAAGAAAATTATATAAATTTGAATGACAGTTTTAAATTTTAATTTCATATCTCTTTATAATCAAATCATTATCCTGTTTCTTAAACAATCCTTTCTTACTTTTTACTTTCCTTACGTTTAATATGCAAAATAACATCAATTTTTTTATGTTCATCTCGGTGCCAGGCTTACTAGACGTATCTCGCAAAACAACACCATGTAATTTGTAATTATTTAGTACATAAATTTTTCAGTTTCTTGTCTATCATGCAATTTTTGATATAAATTTTCCCTTTGAAGACACTTTTTTTCTAAAAGTAGTTAAGTTAATTGTTTCATAAGCACAACTTATTATAATAGACATTTTTCTCCTGCAGAACTTCTTTTATATTATAAAAATTGCCCTTAATAAAATAATTCTATCTGATGATATTTAAAATGATACTAACGCTAATTATGAAAAATTGTTGGCATACTCTATATGCAGTAAAAAAATGAAAAACCAACATTTTGAAACATCTTTTTTCGTTCATAAGATTGATTTTATTTAACAACTATTATTTAAAAATATATGTTCACAATCTATAGTTAATTCACAGCATAAGATTACTTTTTATCTACATGTGCATTATTTCTTTGTAAGAAATAAATGTAATAACGAATCCAACAATACAACACACCACACGAACAATAAATAGAAGTAAACATTAAGGGAAGGAATGGTAGAGTTTTATTCAATCCTAACGCATTGTGTATTATATTATCATATATGAAAAGTGGCACTAATCCGAGAATGTACAAACTTTCCACGTAATTTAATAAGGGGAGAGTGAATTTTGATATTAGCAGAGAGCAGAGACTAGATAAACTTTGGAATGCATATATAGTATGAGTTAGTAACAATAACACTTTAATTGGCAGTAAAGACGGTGGAAATAATAACGGAAATAGAGAATAATGTCCAACGGTGGATAAAATCAGGAATATTTTTGCGTCATTTGCTTCCGTCACTGCTAAAATGCTGAAAAAGAATACAGATTAATAAGTATAATTTGTAAATGAATTTTTATAGAACCAAATTCAAAAATAAAAACTATTGTTATTTTCTTATAAACGTATTAAAGAAATTATAACAATAGTTATTTGTTAATTACAATTACAAAGGTCAAAACTGGAAGAAACAATATTAGTACAATATTTTAAAGAAAATAGCAACTACTATAAAATTATTAGGCAGGCATTTCGTGGGATCAAATTCAAAAGGGAATTACTTAAATTGCTTATATTTAGCACAAGATTATGAACAAAAAGGAAAAGGAAAACTATTTATCACACGTTATTTGTTCCGAATTTATTGATATAATGGAAGAGAAATTAAAAATAAATAAATAGGAAAGTGAAAATATAAGTTGATTATTATTCTCTTACTTTAGATTCTACTCCAAACATTATAGTCATTTAAAATATCAATTATTATACTTTTTATTACGGTATTTTTATGGGGAATAAATAGGAAATAAAAAATAAAATTATGTACCTGTTAAATACATACCATATAACAAAAAAAAATAAAGTACTTACAGAGCCCAAAAATACATAAATTCGGATGTCATTGCAAAAACCATTATGGTGGAAATAATACAAAATTGTAATAAGAGCAATAAAAAACTAATTCAAAAATATTTTGACAAGTAGTATGACGCTTAATCAGAAATTAATTTTTTCAAATGATCACGCTTTGGATTCTTTTTCTCAAATATTTGAAATAAGTTTGATCAATTCCCAAAGGCAAAAAAATATGCAACAAAACATGCAGAATTTTATTCTTTAAACCTAAACCTGGCGTATAAAACTTTGCTATAAAATAAAATGGGAAGCAACGATTTCCCATGTTAATTCCCTATGTCCTGTGTTTACCCGTACACCCGGTATGTACTAAGTATATTTTAAATTATTTAGTATTTCGCAGATTTTTTTGATATAAAGTTAAACTTTTATGATAGTTTGCTTACCTAAGTGGAATGATTGCCATCAATATTGCTTTTTCATGAACATGCCATCCGAACAGGAATGACGTTAAAGCACAAAGTACAAGGCATCTTATAAAGTTGTGAGAATGTGTTCCAACACGCCATAGCTTACAAAGCGCTGGTATCATTGTTACGAATGTGAGGACTATTGTGACTAGTGGAGTTACATTAGGAAGCACCGTATGAGAAAATTCTTGTACTAAACCTCCCGTCATTGTTGCTACGGAGGAGGATACATTCAAGTTTAAAACTTTTCCTAAAATGGAATAATCAGTTAAAATAATTAATTTATGGATTCAACCTTACCGGAGACGGTGAAAGCTTTATCTACTACGTTGTACAAGGCCCAAAAATTCGGAGCCCAATAAGCATGGCACAATCCTCGTTTAAAAGGAAACAGTCTTGAAATTACTTGATCTACTTGGTCATAAAAAGGACCAAATGAAATTGCAAATACACTTACAACTATTAGTCCTAAATGAATAAAATTTTTCACGGAAAATGGAATTAAAAGTTTATTATTTTTTCGCGGAGTTGTAAAACAGTACGCTCTTAACAAATATACAAAATATGCTGGCGCCATATACAGAAATATATGTTTAAAGTTAAGTAAAATGGAAAACCAAAGCGCACTTTGTAAATATTTACCCTAAAATAAGTTATTGTAAGTCTAAAATATTACATGTTATGAGTTTGTTACATACCTGCATAGATCTAGCAACAGATATTAATAAAAATCCAAACAACATGCCATTGTATTGGAAATGAATATGATCAATCATTAATAATCCAGCATTAGTTGCTAGAAGAATTGGTAAAACAATTTCAGATCGCCATCCTTTTTTTAAAGAAGATGAGCATCTGGAAAACAATTGCCTACACAAATGTTCACAATAACAATTGACATTAACCATACTGTTGCACACCGTAAAGATAAATAAAGTCTGTTACTATAACAGACAATCTTTGAAAAAGTTTTGTGTATTCAGAGGCATAGTTTAAATTATCTACTACTAACATATTATCATCAAATAACTTTGCTGCATAAGATAAGGCAAATTCGAACCATGCAAAAAGCGGTGGATAATCTAGTGTCCATTCCGAAGTCTTTTCGTAGTACCATTTTTTAATAGGCAAACTATGAGTTATTGCTAACCAATTTCTATGAACTTCGAAATCTGTAGAATGACTGAAACAAATATTGTTAAAATTCTGTGACATAGGTTAGGAGTTCCAATACTTACTAGGCAGGTACTAAGAGTAATTTCACACAAGATATAAACAAACCGATTGTATATATCATGATGAAATGAAGAAAATGTTTAACATAGCCTAAAATTAAAAAATTAACCTTTGAAATTTTAAACGTCAACCTATTATCGCCATGTTTATTTTCTACATCATTCTCTTCTTCTTCTCACAATTCCAATCAATACAGAGTTTAATTTCATTATAATATTATTGCACAAAACAATCATAATTGCAGATTTATTTAAGTGAAATACAGTATTATCTTTGTTACTTTGGTTAAAGTTCTACTTTTAACTGATAAAGTAATTTATAATTCTTCCAAAGTATCTTCAAAACATTTTGACAATTGCACACCATTGACTTTGACGTTAAATAGTACTGCATTGTGCTGCCCTCGGTGGCAACTTTGGTAACTTACGGTGATCTTGTACCGTGAGGAAAGGATATTTTGAAATTTTGCGTTATCGAGCGGTGCAAAAAGGCATTAAAATATAAAAGACATTTTAAGTCTCAATGTGTGTACGTTATCGAACTTAATTATTTGATTATGGTCTTAAGTTATGTACATGATAAAATTATATTATTAAAATTATACTTTTTCGGCTGAAATTAAAGAAATTAAGTAGGGCAGTTATTATATTTACATATTTTTAAAATTTTATTCGAAATCACGGTATTTTTGTGACCATATTAATATTTTACTTTTACGCTGATACTATAAATAATTATTTTTGTATTAAGAACGTGAAGAAAGTTTTTTTTTAATACGTGAGAATGTTACTTTTTTGACGAGGCGAATTATTAATTTCCATCTACGTTTTATAAATAAAAAATGTATAATTTGATAAAATAAAAGTTTTATAAGAGCATCGCTGATAATAAGTTCATTCAATATTTATTGGTAAAAAGGAAATACAAATAACATACATTTCGCAAAGTATACAAAAGTTCAAAACGTTACAAAATTGTTAAAATGTAAGTTAAGGAACACACATGGATTATTAAAAATAACAAAGTTTCTAAAAGTAGTAATTAACTATATAATTAGCTAATATAAAATAAAATACCTCAATTCCTTCAAGGCACTTTTGGTTGATTATGGTCACATCCTGAGTTGAAATAACATCTATTGTTGTATGAATGAAAACTTACCTTCCTCTAATCTTCATCACTGTCAATTACACTAAGTTTTTTGCGCTTAATGGAATGACTATTCGATTCTGAGTCGGATTCTCTGGTTCTTTTCGAGGCACTTTCATTATTGGCGGTTTCATTTTCAGATTCATCAGAATCATCTAACATTTGTAACCGTTTGGTTTTCTTTTTGGATGCTGACAGGTCCATTTCTTCATTTTTATTTTGAGTAGGCGTTGGATTTGATTCATCCGACTCGTCAATTATTAGTTTTCTTTCTGAATTTTGAGATATTTGTAAATCTACTTCATCAATTTCATCTTTATTTGTTTCTTCTTCTGACTCATCAGAATCATTCAAAACAGATATTCTTTTAGATTTAGATTTTTTAATTGAAGTATTAGAATTTTGTATTTCATGTTCTATTAAATTATTGTCTTTATTATTTTCATTATTTTCAGTTTCTGATTCATCTGAATCATCCAGCATTGTAATTCGTTTAGATTTTTTAGTTTTCTTAACTGAGTTATCAGAATTTTGAGTCATCATACCATTTTGCAAATCGTATTCTACGAATGTATCTTCGACATTATTTTGTTCTTCATTTTCATTTCCAATGTTTTCAGTTTCTGATTCTGAATCATTCAGCATTGTAATTCTTTTAGATTTCTTAGTTTTTTTAAATGAGGTATCAGAATTTTGAGTCATCATACCATTCTGCAAATCGTATTCTACGAATGTATCTTCGATATTATTTTCTTCTTCATTTCTATCTTGAGTGTTTTCAGTTTCTGATTCATCTGAATCGTTAAGCATTGTAATTCTTTTAGATTTTTTTGATTTTTGAGATATACCATTTTGTGAATCATGTTCTGTTAGAGTATCATTTTGAGATTGTTCTAGATTAGTATCAATTTGGTTATCATTTTCTTGTGTGCTAGGTTTATGCATAAAATTTCTAATCCGGTCAAATACATCTTCATCATCTGAAGATTCTGCTTGTGTTTGTAGCGGAGGTGGTTCATTATAATCTGGAAAGGCCTCTGCACCTTTTTCTACAAGTTCATCAATAAAATTAGCATGGTGTTTTAATTCGGCAGCTGGCATATTGCCAGGAATTCTCCAGAATTTTTCCTGTTAAATACATTAGAGATTAAATAAGGAAATAAATTAAAAATATAATTGATCATACCTGTTCATTAGCAGGTTTCAGAATGCCAATCCCAAGTAAGAATTTTTCAAAGACTGGAGATTGTATGGCATGCATGTCATTTTCATTAATTGCAACCAATGGGATACCTTCGTCTCCGTCTAAATTAATATCTTGTTCTTGATCTTCGGCCGTTTCAACCAAACTTTCCGAAATCCATTTCAGAGATTCTGTCATACCTATATTTTACAACAATATCTTTATCAATTCAGTGATACAATAGGTAACATTTTTTTTTAAATCCCAAAAAATATTCAGATAAAGTCCTTTATAGAATAAGTAAACAAAATATACAACGAAAATTAAAATAAAACTACTACTACTATTAATTTATTAAGTTACATAAATACCTTTTTCGATAATTTCTAATACGAGTTTCTTAAGTGCTGGTAACTCCATTTTCTTGGTTTTCACTGGTTTCTTCGCATTAGAACGTTTTTCTCTTGTTTGTAAAGTTTTGGTCTTCTTTTGTGGTTTCGGCTTGCTAGGTATATTGCTACGATTTTGATTTTCTTCATCACCTGAAGAGTTGGAATTGCTATCGTCTTCGCTTTCAATAAATTCTCTCGAGGTAATGTGTAACCCTGAAACATTTTAATTAAATATTTATATGTACATAATATTTCATATTACTATACTAAGAAATCATGATCAAAGAAAAAAATACTTTAGTCTTTAAATATACATTATATTTTTTCCAAAATCGTTAAATTATTAATTTAAAACATAAAAAAATAGCATTATGTATTTATAAAACGTCAGCTAGCTATTGAGACGGGGATGGCTGTGATCTCAAACGTATACTATCAAAATGTCGAATATTTCTTTATAATTCTTATTTAGGTTTACACCTGCTTATAGACGTCGTCTGCATGAAAGCAGATAAATTACTATCAAAGGTAAATAACAAATAATTTCACTAATAATATTATAGAATGATGTTTGTTATTTTAAGTAGTGCTAAAATAAATTGCAAAAATATAATACTATTAAAATATAAGTTAATTCAGTTTGACGAGTCCGTAAAGTTAAATTTTAACATTAGAGTCCATAAAGTTTTACTTTAGCTACTACTTTGGCTAATTTCGCGGAGTATCGATTTCGAAAAAAAATAAGTTAAGTATATATTCTAGTTCTTTATTGCTTTGTTCTTATAATTTTATAATTCAAGAAAATCTTTTCTGTTTCATTTATTTTTTCTACTTTTTATTACATAATTACTTTAGAATTTCAAATTCAAAATTTTTGAATTTCGAATTCCGGATTTTGAATTTCGAATTGAAGTCGATACTCCAATAAGGACAGGATTAAAATCGCCCTCCAGATGCGCAATATAACTTCAATTTAAACGAAGTTGTACTTGTTATAGTTTCCGATCCAATCTGGATACAAGGTAGATCCAGGTGTTTTCTGGTAAAATGCATTGCAATTTGTAGATAAACAAGATTATGGATTGTAACTGCATTTGATTGATGATGGATGCATGTGATACCGACCATCTGAGCTATGCAGCAAGTGTCCAGTACCCAGTAGTAGCGAGAACCAGACGGACGACACAGTGTTGCAATGAAGCTATACATTTCATTGTCAACCCCAGAGTGTGTACTCGCTCTGATTAATTCAAATGACAAGCTAAAATTGGCTTTTCCCCAGAATCATTTATCTTTCGTGTACGCCCCACCCTGATTGTTTCTGGCAACTCGACACCGTCATTGCCGTCCGTTTTAACTTTTTGAACACAACAAAAAAACTTATTTCCACGCCAGATACACTTCAGCGGGTTTGTACCAGCGCCTAGCATTACACTTAATTTACTAAAAAAGGATTTATTACCAAGATCCGCAAGAATCAGATGTCTACAGATGTGATTTGTCATTAATACACGTAATAGAAAAACTTTTTTCATCTTCTCCATACTTCTTCTAACGAAATTCAACCTTTCAACGTTATTTTTATTCATTCGGTTCCTAATACATTCATTTCTTTCTCGGCCAAGAAAAACAAATATATTAAAATAAATAAATGATTCACGGGGGTCATGACCACAAAGTACAATGCCACACAAAAGTAGCAATTCGGAAACAATGAGGTATAGCAAGAAAAAATTAAGTTTTTTTTTGTTAATCGAATCTACAATATCTGGTTTGCTGCTCTATATGATGTAGGTAATTCTTTTTTATTTACATTTTATGTTATATAATATCGTTTTAAAGTATCATACTAAAAAATCTGGTATGTTGGTATATCTATAAAATCAGACTGATAATAATTATTAAATGCTTACAAGTTTTGATGAAACACAAAGTGAAGCTAGACCGGTACTCTTCGGTACGCACAAGTAAGAAAAATGAAGCCGGTACGCTGTACCGGTACGGAAAGATCGAAGCTGGACCGGTACTCACCGGTACGCACTGGTAAGAAAAAATAAGCTGGTACGCTGTACCGGTATGGAAAAATCTAAGCTAGACCGTTACTCTCCGGTACGCACTGGTAAGAACGCCGTACCGTGAAGGAAACATCGAAGCTAGATCAGTACTCACCGATACGCACTGGTAAGAAAAATTGAGCCAGTACGCCATGCAGGAAAGGAAAATCGAACATAGACCGGTACTCTCCGGTATGCACTAGTAAAAAAAATTAAGCTGGTACGCTGTACAAGGAAGGAAAATCGAAGCTAGACCGGTACTCTCCGGTACGCACTTGTAAGAAAAATTGAGCCGGTACGCCGTACCGCGAAGGAAATATCATAAGTATATCTCAATAAAGAAGTTCTTGGAGAATTCAGATGTCTATTAAAATCAATTACACACCATAACGTTTTGACTTCAATTAAGTCCTCTTCAAGGTGATAATAATTGTTCTATTTTAAATTATAATATAATATATTTATATTCTTGTGTTCTATATAATATGCCGTTGTGTATTTAAATTGTAATTGATAAATTCCATTTGTTTAATTGATATATGATTATTATTGATGAGGGTTTTAGGCGTTAGTCCTGCGACTTAAAAGGATTATTGAACATGTCCCTGTTCCAGTTCCAGTATTCTGCTCAAGCTTGTTATTGCTCCAGGAGTCAGCTTCTCTGTTTCATTAGCAGTGAGAAACGTGTGCAAGCAACTTACGACGATTGTGAAATCGAGATGAGAGTGGTTTTAAAAGACGGGCGTTTTAAAGAAATTCACACTTCTTTTTTTAGAATTTAATAAATATATCAAAGCTAGGATCAAATCATAAAATCAAAGCTTGATTAAAGGAATATGACAGATCAGTTGATCATTAATTTTGATTACCTGATTAGTTTATTTTTTAATGGTGAATTGAATTGATTCATGGACCAGAGTTGATCAGTGGACCAAGCATTGTTTAAGAAATGGTGAATTCGCCCTAACTATTGACAGATTTCTATAAACATGGGCGCGGTCTTTTTAAAATTTCCTTGGGGGCAAAATTTCTTATAATGACCAAAACCAAAATATAAAATTTCAAGAAAAAAGAAAAGAATGCTTTAATTTTTGATCCACTGAAACACGTAAAGCTGCCCTGGTTTTAGCAGGCGAAGAATTAGAGCAAACATTCTAAAATGTACTAATCCCTGACTAACTGAAACCAGAGCACAATCTAGAACAACCAAATCTGCTTCAAAATGTGCTCTGGTTTCAGCAAGCCTTGAACTAGGAAACATTTCTAAGTGCTTTAATTATTGACCCATTGACACCAGAGCACAATCCAGAACAGCGGAATCTGCTCCAAAATGTGCCATGGTTTCAGCAAGCCAAGAATAAGAGCAAACACATCTGAGTGCCCACACAAACTAGAGCACAATCCAGCACAGCTAAAAGTTCTCCAGAATGTGCTCTGGTTTCTCTAGGCCAAAAATTAGAGCACATGCTAAAGCGTGCTCCAATTCTCGGTCGGTTGAACTAGATCACCTTCAGGGCATCGTATGCCGTGGAAGGCGGTCTAGCCAGACCACCAGGCGGGGCGGAGGCCCGATGGCCCACTACCGCCTCGGCGCCCCGCAGAGCGGGACTGAATGCTAGCGTCTCAGGATCCCCGGTATATCCTCACACGCGCATTATTACCGGTCATATGGCTTCCTATTGGCTGATATTCAATCTGTAATTGTGGCTTCATTAGTACGAATTTTAAAATGAAAATTTGTATAGGTACATTGATGCAAGGAATCCATTGGTAATATTTTTAAGGATGTAACTCATACCCATTTTAGGGTAGTAGTCAGTTAATTAAATATATAATAATTCTTTAAAATGATGCGCTAAGGAAAATGTCTCTTGGGGGCATGAATCCCAATGTCCCCATGTAATCGGCGCCCATGAACACAGGAAAGAATAAAAAAGAGAAGCAGGGTGAATGTAATACAGTGGAGTGTTTGTACAAGCTACTTGTCGGCTAGGTATTTTCTGTTTACCTTCCCACTACGTCTTCCGTTTTAGATAGAATCAGTAGTTTGTAAAAACTGGTACTTTGCCAAGTTAGCGTGAGTTGAGAACAAAAAATCACAAATAAAACGAGATGAATAAATAATGGAGTAAAAAATATGACGTGCTAGATCGCCTGCAGGTCTCCCCCTCGCTGGGGTGGCGGAACGCGACTCCGCCCACACGTGTGCACAGCCAGCTATGTCTCACTCACAAACAAAACTATCCGCTTTAATTACGCACTATAAATTACACTACTCAACGCAAAACCACCTAACTACCACTACTACTGTACCACTCACATTTTTTGAAGAGGAGAATAAAATAATGCAAATAAATCTTTTCCGCAAAAGCTTTTATAGAATTAGAATTATGTACTTGAGTATATTGTACTATTTGCACTATTCTTCTTTATTTGGTTTATTGTAACTTAACATATGTTTGGAGGTGTAATTATAAGTCATAATAAACAGGATTTTTTTATATGGTTGAATAGCAAAAAAAACCTCTATTCAAAATTTTCACAACCTACTATAAGCTCCATATGAAAAATTAAAGTTGACACCAAAAACTTGAAAACGGTACGCGATATTTTTTTTAAAATTCCTTTAAATATATTTTAAAAAATGTCTTAATATTTAAATTTTGGAAATTATGAGCAAAAATTAGAAACAGTAAAAGTATTATGACGAAGCAATGATGACTGACTTATTAAATGGTGATGATGGCCAATGATGATGTAAAAGGATACACAGGAACACAAAACACTTTATTTAAACTAACTTTATTTAAATAAATACTACTGATTTTATAAAATAAACCTGATTTTAAATCCGAACTAAATACTTTGTCCACTTGCAGAAGCGGTAGCTATGGCCTAAAATGCGTCTGCATAAATTCAGACTAAATACTGATCAAATTAAATTAAGTGAATGTAAAATTGAAAAATTAAACAGACTATTCGTTGTTTCAGTCCCTTATCTAAACACAAATTTTTGTTTGTGAAATATAATCTCATCGGCATCTGACCCCATAATTTCTAATTTTTATTACAAAAATATCAACGTCTAACCGATAAAATAATCATATTTCACAGAAGAATGCAGTCTACAACTAAGATGAAAACCAGGGCCGTATTTTCTATCTTGTTACAGTAATATTACTGCAACCCACCAACAATAGTATTTCAGGAAGTAGAAATGATGTCACACTGCATCGCAAAAGTCTACAAAATCACATTAGGTTTCTTGAATTGTATTTTCAGTAAATGTTTTGTATTAACGCAACATTATTTATTTGAAAAATTTGATGTAATACCATAGAATAGGTTTATACAGAAGCGACAGTAATTAGACATAAATTTAAAGGGCTCATTGTTTAAAATCGGAAAGTTTCCTCATATCTTAGGGAGAGATGGGAGAAGGCACAAATTTAAAGGGCTACGCAATGCTTCAAGGTCATAGAACTGTATAGGGGAACATGAAAGGTACCGACACGGAGTGTCGCTTCTGTATGTAACTATTCTGAGGTAATACTTAAAATGGCTGAATTTTGAAATGCTATATATGTGGAAGACTTTTATGCCCGGTTGCAGAAAGGCTAATCAAGCTCTAATCAAAAAAATCACTGATTAATTTGACGTTGTTACCATGGCTACGTATTAAAAATATATTGCTGTCAAAAAATTAATCATTAATCAAAATTGTTGAAGCTTTGTGCAACCCGGGCTGAGATTTGAAGGCAGGGATATATGTAATTAGTATTCCAATTAAAAGTAACATCTTTAGACTAAGCGCACAGGAGGACGGTATAGCTGCGGTCAGTTGGGGACTATAGCATTAAATTGGGATTATTTTGGAAGTGTCCTGCCCTTGTGAGGGTACCCTCCCCCGACATGCAGCAGCTAGTGCGACAGGGTTAGGGCCGGCTGGGTCTAACCACACGCCCGCGGCCATCGTGTCCTGGAGTCACCCTCGTGTAACGTCGCGCAATACTTGTTCAATACAACTAATCTAACTATTACACACACAACTGAGTTTTTAGGGGTGGACTAGTAATTTGATGAATTACAGAGTGGAACACAATTTAATTATTTAAAGGGTATTTCACTGATAATCAAACTGACATTAATATAAAAGGTAAATAAATCGGTTATAGCGTCGAAATTGTGACTCCTTGTTTGAAAACCCATATACGCTACCATTACCAATTGTAATAGAAAGAATTTTCCAATCTCAAGCGGCAGCCGATTCGACGCGCTGTCTTTTGAATGATGTGTATGGGTCAATTATAAAGTATGTGATGATGGCACGAGTCAGCGTTGGCCGTCTCGTACATGTATATTTCTGTCTTAAAATCATAGCCCTCATCTCGAAATTGTTTTTAAAAAGATTTCTCCAAAATTAATTCCATTAGGAAACTTAATGGAATATCTTAACCTTCATAATACAATCTTCTTGCAATAGTTTCAGTTACCTGGCATTTTTCTCATCATCCCTATTTTGGTTGCCTCAGCAGAGAAGAAGAAGACTTATTTATTATTTGTATTTCAATTCAAAATTGCCAAAATAAGCATTATGTATATATGTATGTCATCTTTTGTATATAAAGCGAGAAAAAAGTGATATAAATTAATGCAACCCTGAGTTGTATATGTCCACTGTACTGTTCCAAACGAAATATTGTATCTTAGCTGCAACTCACAGTATATGGCATCTTAGCTGAAATTCACAATTCACTACGTATTCGGACAATGATCTTAAATAAAAACATCGCTTTAATTGATTTAGCGGCACATATCTTTGAGAAACACTGGTACGGGTACCTACTCGTTTATTGAGATTAAAGAATTGAGTTCGGAATATACTCGTGTAATTAGAGTAGGTAAGAGCGCTAATGATCCTTGTGTCCACTTCGGTCCAATGGAGGCTTCCGGTGACCCGGATGGAGTATTTTTCTCGTTCACCGCGAGGTGTCATGTCGGTCGCGAACTTTTCTAATTTATTACGCTTTGTTTTTATTTCGACATGGGAGCAATTAATTACGATTACATTGGCTGCGTCACGGACACTCTTTGCTGTAGTTCGCTTCGTTCTATTTATTTATTTTTGCTCCGTGTTTTGCAAATATTCTCCGGAATGTTGGGAGGATTTACGGCTATTGTTAATTTAACCCCAATTGGATAAAAACAGACAAAACAAACCCCGCACTGATAATAAAATATTTGTTCAATTGATATATTTGGATTTAATTTTTGAGTGGGATGGCATGTAGTTGGAATATGGAAATGTGCTTGATTTTACATACATGTGTTCCTGCATATATCATTCGGTGATTCAGGTCTAATTTACATTTACATTTTCTATACATGTTCTTACTTCACATATATCTCATATACCTTACATCCCCTTCGCTTTACTTAACCACCAACTAATCAATACTGTGTCCAGAGACAGTTAAATTGCCTGCTTCATACCACTCAAATCACTTAAATAAAAAGATTAAATTATCTCTCGATCATTTAGTTATAATAGAGGTAGCTGTATTGACAATTGAAAATTAAATTGAGAATGATTTAATGAAATGGTAAAAACGAAAATTTAAATAAAGAAACATTTGAATTAACATTACGTAGAAAAAAAGGTACCAAATGCAAGATGTGGCGACATCGCATTAATTTAATTTGTAGAATTTAGAAAAAAAAACTAACGTTATTTTAAGAGAATAGCATATAATATAATAGAACATGTTAGTTAGTAACAAATATTTCTTAAAAAGAATGCTAATTTGATTGTGATTATTTCTGATATTTTTGAGGTGGTGATAGATAACGAAAGTCTTTACTTCTTTAGTAATATAAGCACTCGTTCTATACTTTCAAATAAAAGTTATTAAAAGAAGAAAAATGTCTTCCATATGTTTCATCTGAGAGAAGAGATCTGAAATTATTATTACTTACTGTCACTTCTCCGATGTAATTTTCGAATTTACTTTCAAAGTTGCAAAGAGCCATTATTTCTTTACGTCTACCCGGGTACAATGTTTTGCAGGTCTTAAATCTGGATTAGCGGTTGTGGGTAAATTGGAATAGTTTTTAAAAGTTGAAACAAAAACGAGCAGAGCACTTGCCAACCATTGAAAATTACACTCATAGAATTTTATGAAATATTTCTCCTATTGCTGCACTGCAATTTTCCTTTGATTTATTTTCTTGTAAATATGAAGAATGTGAGATTGATACGGAGTACCCTGCAATATTTTTTTCTCTTACTGGAATTGCAGCAAGTATTTGCATTATGCGAATGGCGACTTTAATGAATCTTTTTCCGAGTAAGTATTAATTCGTTTGTAGAATATTGTAGTTTAATTATACTTAATCTAGTTTCTCGAGTTTCCGCATAATAAATGAGATGAAGGAATTATGCAGGAAAATTCCTTAAATATTCTACTTCGTACATGTTTTGCACGACTTGCATTTTTGGATAATTAAAGTAAATTGTTTACTGTAAATTAATTAGCCGCCATCTTCTCATTGAATCGATAGTCGAGACAATTTAAATTTAAAAGGAAACAAAAGTGCATTCTTGTGTCACTGAACCCATCAGTTTGCCTTTTAAATTTATAAATAACAAAAGTTAACGCTGCTTTCAATGCAATATTTTGTTTTGCATTGATTTCAATAAATCAATAATGGTAAAATATGTATATTACACGATAAGTTAACTAACGGTTAATTACATTTAAAACTGATGAATATATTATTATTGTTTATTTATGAGCAACAGTTAGTTCCTGTTAAGTAATTTACTTTGACGTTCAATAAAACGGGTACAGGAATATGTAAAAATATGAGAAAATAAACTATTATTAACATAGTTTCAGTGTTTTATATATTGTCATTCAGCAGCCTTGTGTAAAAAATCATATTACACCTAGTTTCTTCTAATTATTGTCAGAGCAGCCAAAAATGCTCAAGATTGTTCTCTTGTTTTAATAGGTCAAGTATTAGAGCAAACATTTCAAAATGCTCTAATTCCTGACCCACTGAAACCAGACCACAATCCGAAGCAGTCAATTTTGCTTCAGCATGTGCCCTGGTTTCAGCAGGTCAAGAATTAAAGTAAACACTTCTGAGTGCTCTAATTCTTGATCCACTAAAACCAGAGCACAATCCAGAGCAGTCAAAATTGATCTAGATGCGTTCTGGTTTCAGCAGCCCAAGAATTTGAGCAAACACTTCTAAGTGCTCCAATTTTTGACCAACATGCTGAAGCATGGTTGATATTCAATTTGTAATTGTGGCTGTACTATTGGGAATTTTAAAATAAAAATTTATACTTATAAGTACGTTGATGCGAGTAATTCACTGGTAACATTTTTAAGAGTTTATATATTTTATATTATTTATATATTACCAAGCAAACACTAGTAAGAAACAATTTCTCATTACAAATAAAGAATAATGGGTGTCTAGCCCAAAAATGAATTTTTGTAGAGTTAAGAATTTGTAAATTATGTGAAAACAAAGACCATATTAGTCAACAGTAAGTATTTCTTATGATGTATTAATTTGCGTCTGCATTTGTACGCTAAGGTATTTATCACATTTTAATAATAAATTGCTCTGGCTTGTACAAAAACTAGTTGTGTGGTATGACAAGTGTGTAGAGTGAAAGGAGCAACTGTCGCCATCTATTTCCTCGCGTGGTAAGCACGGGGTGGGCACTTATTCATTTAGAACACATTAGCAACAGGAAAGCGTGTCACGAAAGAAGCGATATCGATTCCAGCAACAGCAGCAAAACTGTTGTCTCAAGCCACTGCTGATGAGAACTTAACAAGTGCGGGGTGATTAATAACCAAACTTGCAAACTAGGGTGTGCCATATTTAACTTTCATTGCGTATATCAATTTACAAACATGATATCACGCCCAAAATAAAAAGGCTTGCTTAAGGGTTTCTAAGTTTTTTCATTTTTTTATATTTTAATCTGTACTTAAGAATATTAGATACATATTTTTTTATATTCAACGAAAAGTTGCTAATACTCCAGAAAATAATTAATCTTCTTTTTTTATCATTTAACTAAAAATTAACTTCAAACATATCATTGGATTCCATTTAAAATAAGAAATTTGGGCCACATATCTTGAAAACCGCTTGTTGAAAAAAATGTTTATCTCATTTTAATTATTTGTAAAATAGAAATTATTTGCTAATATAACCGATCTCGTAACTCTTATAGTTCTCTAGATAGCAATGGTGGCCCATTTAAAATGAACACCTGTATATTCCTTTCAAAAACCTTATTTTGTTAACACCTTATGTAACAAGGGACGTATTGTAAGAATATCAATAGTGAAGCTAGACCGGTACTCTTCGGTACGCAAAGATAAGAAAAATTGAGACGGTACGCCATACTGGAATGGAGAAATAGAAGCTAGACCGGTACTCTCCGGTACGCACTGGTAAGAAAAATGAAACTGGCATGCCGTACCAAGAAGGAAAAATCGAAGCTAGACCGGTACTCGCCGGTATGCACTGGTAAGAAAAATTGAGCCGGTATCCCGTACCGGGAAGGAAATATAATACGTATTTCTCAATAAAGAAGTTCCTGGAGAATTCATACAATCTATTAAAATCAATTACATACCAACTTTTAGATAATTTTAAAATTAGTTTGTTATTACTGTACAAAATATTTTTAATTGATTTCATAACAAAAATTTCCTATGACCAAAAAAAAACGGCTATTTTTGTCGTAACTAAACAGAAGCGAACTTACCTTGATCCATGCATGTAAATATATTCCTTATATATTTCTTCCACCTTTTTTAATCATATGACAAATTTTGTAAACAAATTAATAACCCATCTGTATTATAGAAATTGCTCAGCTTAACCGATATTATTATAATTTAGATACTTTTTTTTTAACTAGCTAGAAGTTATATATAAAAGTAATTGCGAAAAAGTTCATCATATTTGAATATAAGTATTAAATATAAAATAGTAAAATCGTATTCCAGATACCTTAATTCGTGCTCATATGTTGAAAACTCACACTCGTGATATTTGAGCAAAAATAATACCTCCCTTATCTATAAATTGATAATCGGGGAGGTAAAAATACTTCAGGATCCCATTGTATATTTTAAATAATGTAGTTTTGGCTGGAAAATTCCGACAATCTATTCTAATTGTAAGGAGTCTTATTTCCTTAAAATAATATTGTAATACATAAAAAACATGAATAGAGCAGCTTTTTATCTGAACTAATGAATTACGGTGTACACGAAAAAAAGTTTAAATCTACTGAAAATTGAGGCAGTATGCAAATTCTGGAGATTTATCGAATTTTAATATAATTAAAGTGTTTCAGTAAAAAGTGACACAAAAAAGTTTCCTACCTTCTTCATGTTGACCCCTTGATTTTGTTGCGCGTTTTTTTCTCAGTGCTTTGTTATCGGCTAATCCCAACTCAAGGATTTTTTGTTTGACTCGAGCTTTCGGTCTTTTTACATCGAGTCTTTCCGTTATACAGCCCAATGGATCTGAAATGAGATTTCACGTGAATTTGTTACTTAAGGAGATTGCTAGTAGGTTACCCATGGCGTCGCTGAACTGGTTGTACAGTTCCTCTAGCTGCGTCACTTCGGCTTCGGACCACTCCTGCGGAGGACGAGTTGAACCTTTCTTCTTCCGCAGGCCTTCGCTTGGCACCAGGTTCAATTCTTTTAATTTTCGCGCAATTTGAATGTGGGATTTGGTGTTGTCTATTAAATTGTTCGATAACCAGTCCACTAAGCCTAGAAATTTGAAATATATTTTATTGAAATAATTTATCTACTCTAGATTTTATAGAAATAATTAATAATACTGTCAAATATAATTTGTTACGTGAACGAATTTCAGGTTTAATTAATGTACATAAGAATTACTTAGCTTTTTTATGAGTAATTTGAATTTGAACTAGAAAGAGTTAAGTGAAGTTGGCGTACTAAAATAAATACTTCTGATTGGCTTAAATAATCAGGAGTAATAATTATTACTAGTTAATTAACTTGCCTTAAATTATTTTTACTACAAAGCGCACCAAAGTATATTACTTAAGCGCACTAATGTGCGTATAATTGAAATGTTCATCATTAATAAATTTCATGCAACTATTTATTCAATGATGGAATAAAATAAGGTTAGGTCAAGTTACATTAGATTAGTTTAGATAACTCTAGGTTTGGTTACGTTACGTTACTTTAAATTACTTTAGGTTTGGTGAGGTTAAGTTAAGTTAGATTAGGTAAGGTTAGGTTTGAATAGATTAGGTTAGGTTAGGTTAAAACAGGTAAGGTTAGTTTAGATTAGTTAGATTAGATAAGCTTAGGTTAGGTTAGTTTAGATTTGGTGAGGTTAGGTTAGGTCAGGTTAGGTTTGATTAGGTTAGGTTTGATTCGGTTAGGTTTGATTAGATTAGGTTAGGTTAAGTCAGGCTATGTTAGTTTAGATTATGTAGGTTTGGTGAGGTTAGATTAAGTTAGATTAGGTGAAGTTTTGAGGTATACAACATCATTGTTTATTTGAGGCAACTATATCATTATGGATAAATAACTAACACAATATTTTTTCTAAATTTTTGTTCTAATTTGTATTCATAGAAAATGCATACGAGCATTATGTCAGACGTTTTAAAAACTGACATTTAAATATCAAACATATTATATTGTACTTCATATCGTTATTCTTTAGTACCTATAGAAAGAATAAATATATGAAATGAGAGGTAATAAATTAACCTCATTCCACATTAGATGTTTAAAAATAAATAAGAAAAATATTAATTTTCACTCTAAATTCAATGAATTTAACAAGATTTCAAATAATACTTGTAGTTATTTCATAGAAAGCCCGTGTGAGGATAATAAAATAATATTTAGGTGTTTTTACACATGGAGATAATGACGTAATTTGTAATCCTGGAGGAGAAATAAATGATATAATTAAGAACAAACCTTCCTCAATTCCTCTTTCTTTGTGTTCCATGACTAATACTCGTAATTCGTTCTCCTGCTCTTCTGTCCAGGCTTTTTTCATTGCCTTGGTGCTATAGAAAGGAAATAAAGTATAAGTTGGTGGTCAGCTCTTTATAAATATCGTTATTCACCTGCTCTCGTAACTTCCGTACCCTTCCTCCGCATCGAAAGCGTCTTTAGCGTTCTTCCAAAACAGTAATTCCATGAAGATTTTCTTGTTTTTCTCAGCTACTTTCACGAATTGTCTTATAATATATATGGCGAATTTTACTAATTCCTAATGAAGAAAATATATTTACAAATTAAATAAAATATTTCAAAAAAATTGATACATATTAATTGAAAATAAATGTTTATATTTAATTTAATAAAAAAACCAGTCCGGTAATCGATATTTTGAACGAAAATTGCAAACTTTAACCGTAATTTTAATCTATATTTTTAAGGCCGAAACTACTGCTAACCGTTAACCAAATAATAAATAAATCGGTTTTAGTGAACACTAACCTTTATTTTAATATCATTTAGCGCGAAAATATTTTTTTTTATTTATCTGTTATATATTTGTATTTGATTGTGAGTCATGACAGTTTTTACAATTTACATTTTATTGGAACGTCATAAAAGTAGGTGTCAGCATTAGGCAAGTTTATAATTGAAAAGTAAACTAGAGCCTCGAAGATGTGAGGAAACTCCGATTTTAAACGATAACCCCTTTAAATTTGTTGGCTTTCCCCATCTCTCTAAATTTCCTTTCTCTTCCCTACTGCTTCTGTATATACCTATTCTATGCTCAAACTAAAGACTAAATTGATAAATGTGTTTATTTTCTGACCTTGTGTTGGCTCTGGTCGGATTCGGCGAATATCCTCTGGAAGGTCCGGAAGATGGAGGCCTGGAAGAGCATGGCCGGCATCTTGCAGTCGAAGGCCACGCGGTGCATGAGTTTGAGGATGCAGTGATTGGTCTGAGGAGCGTTGCTGTCAAACTGTCGCAGGGCCAGCCCGCAAGCAGCGATTATCTTGGGTTGTGCGAATCTGTAAGTTGTACAAAACCATCACTAAAGTGTCTACCTATTTTTATAAGTATTTAAAATGATTTTATTATCACACTATTTATTATTCCAATTTTTCGTCCATTTGTATATACATCACAAGACGTACTATGACAATCATCTGATGATGTCCAAAATGTTGAGACGATCATTACAAGTCACAATAAATAGTGGAATAATATGTAATAGTTATTTATGTGGCCAGCGGTGTAAGTAAATCTTTACAGGGCGAGGTGGAAATTTGTGAGGCGAGCGACGAAGGAGGTACAAGGGCAGCTCTTGTATATAGTGTGCCATTCGTATAGAATCACCTATTTTCCACCTTGTGTGATTCCAACACTCGACTTCGTTTCGTGTCGAAATTTTCACACCTAATGAGAAATAGGCAACTTTTTGCATTTGTTGCACAATATACTATTCTGGATTCATCATTGAAGTGACAAGACAAAGATAATGAACCAGAAATTAAAATATTAAAAATACTGCACCGAGAGAATTTTTCATGATTTATTTCTTACTTAATTTAATATTAAATCAAGTGAAACATTTAAATTTTTATTAAATATGTAAGTAAAATAGGTAAAATGTACTAACCGTTTAACAAAATCCATGAACTGAAAATCAACTTCTTTTTCGACTGCCAATGCTCCATCTTCTTCATCTGAAACGATGTAGATTTTGTAAAGAATTTGTTTATTCATCGGTTTTTCTTTTTTAAATTTACCTTCCTCGTCTTCCTCCTCTTCTTCCTCAGGGGCGGGATGTTGCGCTGGCATTTCCTCATTATCTGCATAAAAAGAAGTTTTATTCAAAACACTTACACATAATTAAAATAAAATAATAAAATAAATTTGATTTTATATTTTTAATTTATTTTATTTGCAGTGATTCTAAAAGTTGAAATACAGCTTAATTGGGAATATAAAACTAAAGCTACGTAAATAAATTTATTTAAAATTAATAAATACTGTCAGTTGCGGTTCTAAAAATAACATTTCCCAATGCTTGTGTGTTTATTGTATATAAATGTAGTGAAAAATAGCTACACGAAAATACGTGTTTCATTTAAATCAGTTTCGAATAGAGTACCATAATTACAAACGTAATTAACTTTAAACCCATTACAAAACTATTTCAAATGTAAATGATAGTGTTTCCGAACTTTGAACCGAAATAATAGCAGAAAGTAATAAAAACTATAGAGGGATAATATCCGTGTATTATAGCCGTATGATGAGATATGAGTTGGTTATAAATTCCCGGGAGAGCGTGGCGGTTATCGCGCGATAAAAACCATTTCGCGTGTCGCAATTAGCCGGGTGTCGTGGAATCACGCGCGGCTCACGCGCATTGTTCATGTCCTCCGCGCGTGAAAACTAATGGTGCATTCATTCCATCCGAACACGACTTCATCATGGAGGGTTACTCGCTTATTGGGACAGCCACCGTTAATGAGACTCCAGCTGATTGACAGTTTGCCAGTTTGCTCTTAATAATGGTATGGCTGAAATTATACTAAATTCTTATTTCTTTGTTTCTTTCCACGTGGCATTGGGTTGTTTTCAGTGTCTTCCCTTTTTTTCGGCAAACTTATCTATTAATGGTTCATTGTAGTTTTTTTTATGCAACAAAAATCTCAATCTAGTTTCAGTTCATATTTTTTTACCAATATTGTCCACAAGCAGAAGCACGGAAAACCAAACGAAGCATTCTTCGTTACAACCACAAATTTAGTTGTTTCTTAAAAGTAAAGGTTTTTGCAACTTGTATTATAAAACGAAATTCTATTTCTAGATATGTAATGTAACAATGAACGTTCAAATGAATAATAGTTTCTGGTTTATTAAAATTATTACAAGGGCACATTAGAAACTCGAGCATTTTATATTTTTATATAATTAAAAAAAAATTGAGTTGGCCAAGCATTTGTAAATATCATTAATAAATACAATGAATAGTAAAAGACCTAAGTGCGACCCTTGAGGGACTCCGGATGTAACAGCAATTTAGATTTAAATCCATTAGAAAAAAAAAATAATTGGAATCGGTTTAAAATATACGATTCTATCTAAAATAAAATAGAACCATGAATTCTTCATATTTTTAGTTTATACAACATATATTTGTCGGGTTTTGTCCGTATTTATTTCCCACCAAAATTCATCTCGGTAATTCAAACTTTGTACTGGATCGCTTATAGGGAATTTAACGAAATAAACTAACCTAACCTTATTTTATTTAACCTTCAGTACTGGGTTTTAGAACGATGTTCTTAAAAAATCCAGATTGATTGTCTCACTTAGATGGAATGATTTTTATTCTATACAAGTGATTAAATAGGTATTATACACCAGTATTGAAAATAGTTTATGATAACAAAATAAAAAGTAAATTAGAATTTTTTGATTCAAATAAAAAAAAGTCGAGAACCTCCGGGATCTTCCTCAGGAAAAAAATTTTGAAAAATTAATTATAACAAGTTTCAAAATGACTTTAATTTATTTTATTAAAATATTAATTTATTACCATTAACTCTGGTAACATTGTTTTGATATTTGTTATTTATTATTCAAAGTTATATTCGTTCATTATCAATACAAGTATTTGTCAAATGCAAATATGAAATATTAATAACGAGTAATCATTATACTTGGGTGGAATAATAAAATATATATTATTCACTTTATACTTATCCATAAGTTAAATTTAAATTATAGTTATTTGGAATTATTATCTATAAAGAATTGAGTTTGAAATTTATTGTATCATTTATTTTTATTATTATAAACTTTCTGTGAACATTTTGTTAATGTCGCATTAGTTATTCATGCTGTAAAATTGAAATAATAGAATAATAGTTCTTACCTGCATACACTACAAATGTACTGTAATAATCTAAGTCTAACAATGTAAAAGTAGGGGAGACCGAGTGCTTTATAATAAATGTATATTTATTATCTTGCTAATGGGAAATTGAGAACTGTAGTATGCAAATTACAGTAAGTCGTTTTCAATACCACTATACTCAGCTCATTAATATCACATTTAAAACCGAGGTATACATTATTCATAGATGTATTACTTCTTTCAGGGGTATTTCCTCAAACATGTAATTAATATCAGATATTGTGCCTTACATTAATTATAAACTTGTATAACATTTCAAAATAAGATAAGAATGTCTTTGTGTAAGTATCAAACAACTGTTATAGATTTTTTAAGAAAACAATATAAGGCAACGAGTATACAAGAACTTTGTTATTTTATATTTCAAATTAACATAAATAAAAGCAGAAAATAACACTTATTCTTATAAATAATAATAATTTAAAGACCTATATGGACAGATTCATAAAAAGAGCACAAAAGGGTACTTTTGTAGTAGTGTTTTTTAGAATTTTTCACGTAACTCAAAAATAATTAGCTGTAGAATATTGAAACTTTATTTATGGAATTTCCAGAATTGGGCTCATTTAAATAAAATGATTTTTAAAATAAAAATCATCAGTAGTTTTTATTTACGAAACCAATGTAAATTCGTGGTGCTTGTTGTTTAGACACATTTAGTTGTTATAAGTTTCAAAATTATTTTTGGTAAAAGAAGATTCACATTAACAGCGTCTAGATGTTACTTTTCACCGATTCTAGAGACTGAGGTAACAAATGTTGTTTTTCCAGAAAATTCACTAGTAAATACAGAGTATGGCATTAAATGCTAAGAACTACTTATTCCCTTTATGCTAAAAATTACCTTTTTATAATTTATTACAACTTTTGTTCTCGTAATTCGAATAAGGTATAAATTATTTGATCTATTTGATTTGGGCAATTATTTTTTTTATTTAAGAACCTATTATTACTTTATATTTAGGGTAATGTATCTTCAAAGCTTCTGGCAGAAGTATTTGAATTGTACTACGTGCTATTCAATAGATTACATTTATCAATTTTATATTACAATTGATACGGTGATAATACATGATTTTTTTTACATAAAGTTAATGAAATTTTGACCTCTAGATCAGCGTTGACTACTAATGTGCAAAAGCTTATAAAACAAGGAAGTCATATGGTGTCCATATCAGATTCTTGGATTAGTGAATTCTATTCTATTGCAGTATTTAAAATTTCATATTCAATGTTTTATAGGCTTACATTTTAAGAAATAAATTGGCAAAATTAGAGTAGGTTTTGATTGATTAGCTGAATATACATTTATTTTTAATGAATATTTTGTAGACAACAGAAACGCTGAAAAGACTAAAATTACGTTGTATTAGTACTAGAAAATGTAAAATACATAATGCTGTATAAAGATTAATGGATTTGCTTCGAATTGCCATGAGACAATAAACCTCGAATGGAGAAATGCATTCCATACATTCACATTTCATCAGGATCTCAGCTTTCAACCTTGGAATCACAGCAATCCTTACTGTAATTTATCATCCGATTTGCAGTAAACCCTCCACTAAACCAAACACACCCCTTTGTAGTGTCATTTGACGAGACACAAATTCTCCGCTTAGTTTCATGATCCTATTAGCTGTATAATTGCGGCGTTTGAAAGTATGCAGTGGGGGGCCAGTGCCCGTTAGTGGGGCTAATCAGGGCTCCCCTGACGCAGTCGGAGCGCGAGATAACTGCAACGAAGAGATGACGTGTCGGGAGATAGCGGCCTCTGTCGACAGTTGTTGTGCAGCCTTCACAGCACGCCGTAATGTACTAAAAGGGTTCCTAAGTATTTTCATGTCTTAATACACACAGGTTCTTTGATGCTATTTTGCCGTAATTAGTTACGTTCTGATTTACAGATTATGCTGTATTCACAAGGTATGAGCAGGGAAGCACAAAATATTTTATCACTTTTCACATTAGCAAAGTTTGAGATATCATAAAGTATATTAGCTACGTTATCTCCGTTTTGATTAGTATCATTAAAGCAACAACTTACCATGACGTAAATTACCAGATTCTTGTACTAAATGTTGGTTTTTCAATCCTCTTTCAAATTTCCTGTTAACTACCAATAGTTATTTGTATCACTAGTCCAAATACTAAACTTATACGAGATGGAGCTTATTTTTATAATAATGCAAATATTGAAAGGCTATTATTTATCTGTTGTAAATAATTAAAAAAAAATATTGCAGAATGAACTTTTAGTACTTACCTAACCAAATGATAACTCGTCAGATGAAGACGAGAGTGAAATCCAAGGAAATATTAGAATAAGAACATATCGGCCGAAGAGAAATTAATATTTTTGACGAATTTGATGACGTAGGTTTCGAAAGTCAAAAACATTCTTTAATTCATTTATAGGTACTTAAAAAAATTTGAGAAAAATATTATTTTTTTACTTATTGATATTTTACTTGCCTTCTTAACAATACGTATTTATTAAGACCACAAAGTTTTATGTTAAGTTACATGTTTCTGTTATTTGACAAGGCTAATGGAATTTTCATATTATAATACTGTTTCTATTGGTTGTTTGGTTAAAAAGTAGTTGTTGGAATCTACCCGTATAAAATCTGAAAATGAAATAAACTACGAAAATTTAATATTGGGATTAGTCAAAAAATATGTAAAGATCATATACATATACTTTCAAATATAATGTTAAACATATGTTTTGATAGATATTATAATAGTAATCTCTATGAATCTCCATTGTTTATATATCTTATGCTCTTAATTGCATTGCTTGCGTATAGATGCTTTCTAAATTTATTGTTTATTGTTTTTATTGTAACTTTTGTATGGGTTAGGTAGAAGAGCAGCCTTTGGCTGAACCTCACCTTTGACTGAAGTCAAGAAAGTTTATTTATTATTATTAGTATTATTATATATTATAAGAATTGAAGTAGAAATTTTTGATTAATGGTATTTAATTTACAAATAATTAGAAGAAAAGTAGTCGGAGGGTAGGATACTGTTGGGTTCGGGTGTTGCAGACTGTAGGGAATTAATAAGCAATTATTATTCGATAGACTGGGTAGCGCGACAATCTCTTGAAGCTTTAGTTGCTGACGGGAGACGCTCTGTGAAATTAGTAGGCAGTTTATTACGCTTTACTTCCTCCACCGCCACCGTCCTATGATACGCAGCTCCGTACATTTCATCCGATTAGTATTTACTGCCTACTAAATGCCTACAAGGGAACGTATATTTCAAATTGTCAAAGGCACACTGATTTTATATGCCAGAGCTTATTCTGCTGGGTTATTCATTATTATAAACATAAATTCAGAATATAATTTTATTATAGGTGAAATAAGAGCTGAGCTATGCGGTAGGAGAAAGTATTAAAAAAATTCAGTTATTATTTTTTTTCTAAATATATTTTTGCGTCATATAAATTCAGGCGAAGTTATTGGAAAATGTCACATTTGAAATGGTACGTCAATTCACTATGTCAATCATTTTTGATCTTTGTAACTTTCTATAACTCCTTCATGGAATACGGAAAATAAATTTGACGTTGGTATTCGTATTTCAATCCAGTTACAAGATTCACGTTATTTTGTATGTATAATGTATTTATTAATTCTGCGAGTATGTATTCTTTTTTACTTTTACTTTTATAATGACCAAATCAAAACATAAATTAGTTTTTTTTTTAGTTCTCAGCCGGCAGAAAACCTACTACCAACCCGGCGCCCCGTAGAGCGAGACTGAGTGCTAGCGTCTCAGGATTCCCGATATATCCCAAGATGCGCATTGAAACCGGTCATCTGGATTCCTATTGGTTGATATTCGAACTGTAATTGTGGCTGTACTAGTAGGATTTTAAAATGAAAATTTGTATACATAGGTACATTGATGCGAGTAATTCACTGGTAATATTTTTAAGGGTCAATTACTAAAAAATGGAAGAAGATACAATAATTCTTCGAAATAATTACAATTCAGGTCTTTAATTTTGATGTAAAAAAATGCTGCGCTAAGGTAAATGTAATTTTTCCTTGGGCGGTCTCAATTTGAGTCGAAGAACAGTAACTATCGAGCCACCGTTGCAAGCAAAAAATTTCTAAAATGTATAACATTATTTTTAAGTTATTCTATTATTTAGCCTTAATGGTCCTTGTGGAAAGAAGTTTCCCCCGCTGTTTAGTAATCATCTCCCTACACATTTTCATCAGATTGATGCTAGCTCTTATCATTTAGCTTGTTAACAGTACTTCACAATATTTTCCCAGGGCACCGTGTAATTTTCACCCTTCCTCCCCTCTGGTAAACTCTACGTATATTACATATTAATGCTCTAGAGTCCTGCGAGTGTTTTTAAATTGGCGCTGTGAAATTTTTAATTGTTTTTATGTTAGCGATATATACGTAAACATTTTAAAGGTTTTGATGGGATCCCCTTTGCAGAGAGCGTTTTATCACGGATCTCCCCTTCTGGCACCCCAGTGACGTGATTTGTTTGACTTGTAAGCACATATCGCAGTATAAATATGTTAGTATCAAGATCTACATAAAAATTCTAAACAGCCACCCTCAAGTACAAAAGATAATACGCTACGTTTATTTGACAAAATAGGTGGAAGAATTCGATAATCCAAAACTTGTAAAGGGAAAAAGTAAATTAAAGTATGTACATAGAAAAATTTCATGAGTTAAAATCAAAGTATAGCATTTTCATAATAAATTAATAAGAATGCTTGTCTAGTTGTTACTGTATTCGAAGTAAACTTTGAATTACCGAAAAATCTTAGTTACTACTGGTGGGTTAAATTTAGTTGTTAACTACTTACAAAATGAATATTATACATAGCAATATATATATATATATATATATATATATATATATATATATATATATATATATATAAGGCGACATTAGTTATATAATGGTTATCAAAAGAAGCGCTAAAAAAAAGGTTGTGAACCATTGGGTTAAAGTACCTTGAATAAACAGCGAAGAATATTTCACCATTCATACTGTATTCCAATATTCTAGTAGGATGTACTAAAAGTAAATGTATATTCAAAAGCTTTTTCCATGTGTCTACCTTGCTTACTAATTATTAATATAGAAAGTGTGGGTGATGTGATTTCAGTCTGTATGAATATCAATATAGAAGCAAGTTCAAAGCGAAACGCTTTTCACGCTTTCTTTTGCAGATATTTTTAGAAAAATTAAATCCAGATTAAACAGATATCAAAGAATTCAGAAATAGAATCCTGAATGTGATTCATGACAGTCTCAAATTGATTCTGTGTTGAATATTAATAAGCTTTTAAAAGCTAATAAAAACCTTATCATTACTGCTTCATTTATTAATGAAAGGTTTTTTCAAACCTTATTACCAGCAACAGTTTTTTTCTGAGCTGTCAATACGAAGTTTAGAAAAAACGATAAAGATGTAATTTATGGTAGGATATAAAACTATGTCAAATGAATAATTTATTAACTTTCTATTAATTAATGTAGAAAAATTAACGATCATGATAGGGTGTTTCTCATAATTTATCTTCTGCATTTTAAAAGGGACAAAATCACCTTTACACATTGTAAATTTAACTTATCTGACACAGTGAAGGCTTCCGTATTTTATCCGTAACCGTGTTTGCATAATTTTTGCGTTATGTAAAAATCTGTATTAATTTAATAAGAACATTATTAAGTATTTAGTAGATTAGATTTGAAAAGTATTTTTCTGACTTTATGGGAAATGAATTATTTATCATCAGCTTGAGAATTATTACTTGTGGTTTACTTATGACTGTACGCGCATTTTTCTACATTAATAAATGAAATGCTATTATTTGAAATAATTACCTCCTGCTAAAATGGATGTTAGTTACACCCTTAAAAATATTAGCATTGAATACAATTTTTCATTTACAAATTTCCACTAGATTAGAATTAGAGCATTCTAAAGCATTTGCTCCAATTCTAGGTATACTCAAATCGTATCACATGCTGAAGCAATGAAGCTCTGTATAGTGTTTTGGATACACTGGACCAACCATCAGATGGGTACTGATGTTCTAGACTTTGCTGTGGTTTCAGTACTTTAAAATTTAAACCAAGTACTTGAGAATGTTCTGGTTTTTGACCTACTGAAATTAAAGCAAATTCTAAAGCAATTACTTGTGTTACTTTAGTCAGGAATACCAACCAATTAAAGTTATACTAATCATGCTTCTAAGGAGACATTTCTCTTAGCACAGCATTTTTTTTTACATTAGTAATAAAGGCATGGATTGTAACTATTTTAAAGATGAGTACACATCATTTTGTGCAATTTGACGTGAAGTAGGAGGTCAGGACACTGTTACTTGTTAACGTACACTAGACGGAGATACGGATGATACGATACTTATGTCATTCTTTTCTAGTATGTCTTTCTTCTTGCAATCTTATGTTTTGATTTTGGTAACTATAAGAATTTTTGCCCCCAAGGAAATTTTCAAAACTCGGCGCCTGTGTACATATATCGTAATGTGGATACAAGTGCTAAGCTAAGCCAGGTCACTTTTAGTTGAGTTCTTAATTATATTTTTTTTTGATATCCAAATAACACAAATACTCTTTATTAATACCTATGTGATCATTGGTTTTTAAATAACTCAAAATCTCAAGGCAGGGGCATAGTTACCCCCATTACCCTCTCCTTATATTCGCACCTGATCAAAACTGATTCCATTTGTACAAATTCCCTCTTTGATTTATATTGGAAAGGTGAAATGTATTGAATGGGTCACATCCAAGCTTTTATAATATATGTGAACAATATCTTCCTCGTTTTTACGATATATTCATAAGTTGCACGGCTGAGTGGTTGGATGATTCATCCTCATGCTCTCGTCGGCGACATGGCGAACATGTCAGCGCGGCTGATACGTAGAGAATACCGCGTGACGAGCACATTATAATGCAATTCGCGAGAGTGAAGGCCGTCACCTCGCCATTGTTCCCGGAACTCTTCTCACTAAACTTACCCAAACTTCCCTACCCGTGTAATTTTTCAGATAAAATGGCTGCAGCGACAAATAATAGAAACGCGGTTTCACGGACAAAGGGAACAAAACAGCGAATAAAACAACAGTGATGAATTATGCACAATAATTAAAGTAGCAGAGAGATGCTTCGCTATCGCTCAACGCTGCAGTGGCGGAACATATTCTTACGGGTTTCGTTTTCTTTCCACTCTCAGCACAATTCCCAGCATAAATTCACTGCATTATACAAACTGTATTTCTCTATATACATATTCTATTGCAAATTTTTATACAGCAACAATCCATTTTTATTGACAGCTTCACACTAACAGATACATTGGTAAGGTATGTCTCACATTTACAAAAAAAAAAAGTTAAAATTTGTATCTATCTTTTACTTTTTCTCCCATTTTAGCAATAAAAAAATATTAAAAAAATCTGATGTGGACACCACAGGACTTCCTTGTACGCTAAATTAAACACAATTTTTACTGCACTTCATTAAAATTATTTTTATCATTCGCACGTAGAAAGGTAGACGATCTAGTTGCTATTCCACAAGGTTTGAAGATCTGTTGTTAAAAGATTAATCAGAGAGTGTTGATAAGGAAGAAGCAGAAAACTATGAAAAAAAAAAAATATGCGGGATGCAACGAAAATTATTAATAAAAAAAAAACGGTAATGAAGGATGATTGGATAAAATGTGTAATTTGTGGTCACTGTTTGCACGAAGAGTGTACCACATATAACAAATGACAATACTCTGTTAACCAGTTCATCTCATCATAGACTTCGTCCCTCTCACCTATATAGTGGAAAGAGTTTTTTTTTGTAGTTTGCAGAACCTAACAAGCTTAGATAGAGTACTAATTATTTTTCCAAAATGTCTTCAATCTCACCTCCATTTGCCCTAATACTTATATCAGACATTAAAATTCTAGCAATTAATATCAGGTAATATACAACAGTATAAAAATAATACAATATTTACTAATTATTTTTCCAAAATGTGGTCAATCTCACCTCCATTTCCCCTAATACTTACATCAGACATTAAAATTCTAGCAATTAATTTAGGGTAATATACAGCAGTATAAAAATAATATCATATTTATGCATGATACAGGCTGCAAAAAAGAGAACATAACTATGTATAATACTGTTAATTATAACAAATTTAACAAGGTAGTTCATTATCTATATTTTATTTATGTCGGAGATGAGAAGTATTTTGAGAATTTTAAAAATGCAACTAGCAAAATAACCTGTAATTTTGTAGAGTATTCATTAGCTGTGAGGAAGTGCACAATATTTTCCTTCTTGTAATTTTTATATGGAAGCTCGCATATGAAGCAAGCAGCGATATTGTAAGGAGAGTAAAGTTATTACAAAATGAAAATGAGCATTGGAGGAAGAAGAGCTCGGCTCCGTAGCGCCTAACTACCGTTCTCGGCTGCCAAGCTCGCGGAATATTTTTAATTTTGTTTTTTTAATGTAATGAAATTCAAATCTGCGCGTGGCGTCCATGGGCGTGCATAAAGTATCAAATAAATGTATTCGGATGCATACTCATATGCTCGTTATGGCTCCGGGATATGAATTACCATCAACTGCATTCTACGCTGGTTTAAAACACAAATGTTCCGGTTGGATTTTAAAAATAGTTCTAGTTCTTCTATATTTTCCGGAATATCTTCATTATTACCATATGCTTTTTATATGCCTGGTCGGATAGGGAAATTTAGGAATACTAACTACACTCAAACCAACTAGTCTCCATACAAATTTTTGTGGTTTGTTTTTGAAATATATAAACCACCCTGAAATGTTCTGGAACTCAGCAATTGTTTCAGATGAAGCAAACTAAATCTCTTTAGATCAGATGGACCAATTATTGTTTGGAAAAGGAAGAATGAACAAATGAAAACAAAAAAGTATGTCCAACAGTAAAATATAGAAGAGGTTCTATAATTGGATGGGGTTGTATAAGTGCAGGAGGGGTGGGAAACTTAATTTTTATTAAAGGGAAAGTGGGTTATTTGAATATTTTAAAAGACAATTTGGCAAAATGTGCTCAATAATTAGGTTTAAAGGATTCTTATATCTTTCAACAAAATAATGACCCTAAACATATTACACGTAAACTGCTAGCATAATTATTGTACAATTGTAGATAATAATTAAAAACGCCTCCACAGTCTCCAGATATGAACCTCATTAAACATCTCCGTAACTTACTTAAAAAAAATGTGAAACAAGACGCCTAAAAAATATAAAAAAACTACTACATTTATGGTAGAATAATCGGGTGAAATTGACTCCCAAACTACAAGAAAATTTAAAAAAATGTGAAGTATATTTACTGGATCGTTACAAAATTCATAATTTAAAAACATTTTTCAAATAAAATTTGGATACACTATTAATATATGTATACTGTGTGTTTAAAATAAATATTGTCATAGGCATTTAACATGGTAAAAAAATCAGTGGCGAATCCAGAAACTTTCTTCAAGAGGGGCTAACAAAATTATTGAATTAGAAAAAAATATCAAAAATTAAAATTATACGTACGAAAAACAACAAATCTGGTCAAAACTTTTTTTGGATTCAACTCCTTTAAGGAATTTTAATATCCTTAATACAGAAAAGCTCGTTCAGCCATTGTCATACTTGTAGGTAACATCCTCAACGAATAAAAATATTATTTTCCTATCTGTGTACTAGAACGGAAAATGGTTATTGATAAATTACTATAAAGTAAAGAGTATGTGTAATGTGATAAAATAAGAATAAAAGTTTGAAGAAAGAGATTGTTAGGTAAGAATAATAAATCTTTCATGTGGTGAATGGAAATATTCATAGAGGACGTACAACATACTTCACTTCACTCTTCACACTTCATAAATCATCGCAATAGCGAATATCTTTTCTTTTCATGTGTCAAAAACCAATATCCCTCTCTGTACTGCTTCAATATCACATAATTGCAGTTTGTATGATCAATTTCAGAATATGACCAAAGAATAATATTTTTTGTTTTTCTTACACCTGTAAAACTTTTATTACATTTTTTGCTTCTATAAAACAGTTCATTGATTTATGGGCTCTATAATTTTTATTGTGGATACTTTTTTTGCTGCACTTTATTTAAACCATTTCACTTGAAAGTGAGATCATTCTACGGCTAATCATTCTTCAACTTCCATTCGTTTCGTGTCTTCCAACTTTCCTTCGAAATGGATCATGGTTTTAAAATTTTATAAAAATGTTTATCACTATTCCTTATTAGTGCAGTAACTACCTTTTTTCTGACTCTCCAATAAAATGTAAATTGTAAAAATTGTCAGGATTCATATTTAAATTCAAATGGAAAATTTTCGCGCTAAATGATATTAAAATAAAGGTTAATGTCAATTTTAAAAATATCGGTTACCGGTTTTTGTTAACCCGTTTTTTAACCGGTTATATGCTCTGGTTTTTGCTCCATTTAACTATTATAAGTTATTAATTATTCTGTAAATTTGTTGCAATTGCGGTTAATGTTAATGTTTTATATTTAACAGTGACAATTATTATAATTGATAGTGAAAATATTGTAAAAATAGAATAGTCTAAAAGGAATTGTACTAATACTGTAAGTACATATTATTTTAATAACATATTTTACCGTGCCAGCAGTTTAATATATATATATATATATATATATATATATATATATATATATAAATAAATTAATTAATTTAATCAATATGGATATTTCCGTTGAAACCTGAAAATCGAAATTTTTCGCGTTTACAATATTTCATATAGGTACTGTATATCGAGTATATTGGGACACTTTTAAAATCTCTGCAGTATATAATTTAGATAGTTCAAACAATTGACAATATTGTCCACAGACTGATACATAGGTATATACCTATGACAACAATAGCAAAATTTACTAACAGTAGGCAACGAAATTTGTCGTGAACAATGGTGCATTATTCAGTCAAAATTATCTCTGTTCAGGTGATGTTAATGCAATTGTTCGTTGGTGAATCATAATATATGTCCAACTATGTACATTATTCATCATGTATTGATTGGTGCCAGTGAGTCGGAAGCCCTACAAACCAAATTACCCGTTTTAGACGAGATTGCAGCGCAAGACCACATACGGATGCACAAACATTTTCTCTCTTTAAAATAAGACTTCGTAATCAGGATAAATGGCCAGTTTTTAACAGATTTACCTTTTTATGTTCCTTTCATGAAAACTTTCTTATGAGCTCACCAGTGTTTTTATTGTTTTTGAATCTTATGTGGAATGAAGGTGAAATATTTATTTGAAGCTTTAATTGGAAATTGTCAATCAAAATGTAAATTAAATATTTTAATTAAACATGATTTTTTATTTCTTTGCTTGTTCAATATAATTAAAATTTAATGGAAATATCAAAGAATGAAAATATACGTTTGATAATGTTCAAAGTCAGGTAATATTTTATAATGTACAATAAAAAGAGATTTCAGTTATTATAAAGACATTTATAGACTGATTGAGTTTATGTGGATTCCAGTTCATGTTATTTATTTATGAATTCTTTCTGATATTACATTACATATTCTGGTTTATAAGTGCCCTCAATTATACCATACATTTATTTTATAGTGAAATCTGTTACACTGTGATTGACATATCCTCGCATAACTAATAAAAGGTAATAAGCTAAAGTGAAATATTTATTTGATTATTTTACGACGTTTCGTCAAATCAATGCAATGATTCATTGTTTGCCACGTCTGTCTTTTAACCAATCCTGTCATTATTACAGTGAGAATAAATCTCATGGGATTATTCCCGGAAATTCTTGTGCATATTCCTGCATATTTTATGATTTTCTGTATTTTCCCCTTTTTCTGACTCGATAAGAACGAACAATTTTTAGATTCACCTTTTGAAAATGTGAACGAGCAAAATTTTTCATTTAAAATATGTACACGTGAATACTTATAAGTAAAATAACTTTCAATAAGCCGGTAAAATTTAAATAGTTATTTACAATATAACACTAGAATATCTCGAGAATGGTAAGAGATAATTCAATTCGGTTTGAAAATTTGAAATCAGCGCGTCGAGATCTATCAAAGTACATTTCCCAAAATGAAAATTTTGGGCACAAAATAAGTTTTTTTGGGATATTTCGCGTTTGTCAACACAATTTTTGGTTTAATATTGTGTTTGGTTTGTTTTAACTCAACATAATTTTGCTTTGAGGATATAGGTTTTAGACAGAATAAAATCTAAAAGATTTAATACGATTGTAGGTATTGAAATCAGCACGACGATATTTACATTATTTTAAAGCGAAACATAGGATTTGTCATATTCATGGTTACGACTGCACATTTGAATGACAGCAATGTATTAGACCCTTTAATTTAAAATGATACATAGCACATATAATGTTGAGGTTAAACAATAATTATGCAATTATAATATTTGTATTTTAATTATTATTAGGTATACATAGTGACACAAAATAATTTAGTTGTTCCCCAGTTTAAAAAAAATCAAGTACTGTGAGATCAGGAGATTTAGCGGGCCTCTCTATTTGTCCACCTCGTCCATTCCAACAATTCCAGAGACGTGGAAATGTGTTATTTAAAAAATATGTATCTCAATTTCACAGTTAAGAAGGACGTGAATTTGACAACCTGTTTCATTTTAAAGTGCACGCTTTGATACATTGCTGTCAATCAACCATGAAGTCATAACCATGCATATGGCATATCTTATGTTTCGCTTTAAAATAAAGTAAATATCGTTGCGCTGATTTCAAAACCCACATCTCTTTTACGCCTTTTCGATTTTATTCTGTTTAAAACCTATATCCTCATATCAAAGTTGTATATGTTTCACGTTAAAATGGACTCACGGAACCTATGATTTCTTTACAGAATAGGCCTGTGATTGTTGGTATAAAATGCTATGGAATGGAAAATGAATTTCGGCTGGGAGAAATCACGGAGCAATTTGAGACGATCTGGCGAAGACGAACGCTCTTGTGGCTCGTGTCTCCTGGAATAGAGCATCGTCTTATTATGAAAGTTTTCATGAGTCGTTTTGTTTTTATATAAATATTAAGTGGCCGGCTGGGGCTTGGATCTGCTTTAGATATGCAAATGAGATAAGCCTCCGCTCCGACATTCATTATAATCCGTCTACTTATCCGAGATTTAACTTTACAAATTTGTATTATTTTAATATTATACGCAGCTCGGAGAAGAAAATAATAACGATATGATAAATGGAGCTCGCGAGACGGCGCGATAAAAACTTAATACCACTAAACTGTACTTGTGTTTCGAATGACGCGTCGTAATGGAATATGTAAAGCATGGACATGGGGAGCTGATGCACTGCATGCTTTTTCTTACGACCAGCCTTGTCTTCATGCACTGCATTATGTGCAGCAATCTTGCTTTCACATAAAAACGCGTTCCTTCTTACTAATGCATTTTTATACTTCACAGCAGATTCTTACATGTACAAAACGTACACGCTTTACATGTATCTACAATTGAACATAAAGGCCGTATATATGAGACAATATATAGTACAAGAAATGGTATAATAGCTTGTACCAGAATTTGTTGGATTTTGACGAAGTTTTGTATAGGCCTATAAACTGTATAAGATCTTGTACCAATTTTGGTACAATTTACATTGGCTCGTATCGAACAACAAATTGTTTTAAATATTGTGTACGATCGTAAATGTGTTGAAAAAATAGAACAATCGTTGAAGCAATAAACCCATTCTTCTTGAGACACCTGATAGGCCAAGTTTTCGTAGGATACAACCGCATCATGTACACTTGTACATCTAAATCCAAGCATTTTATCCTTTAATTTAGGAAATAAGAACAAAGAGCAAGATCAGGACTGTATGGTGGGTGCTCCAGTAATTCCACCTTTGACTCTATTAAATAGGCTTCAGTTTGCGTAGTATGTGGGGATACATTGTCCTGATGCAAGACTAGCTTACTCTGCGGCAGATTTTCACGGACTTTTTCAAATATTTGTGACAAACAAATTGTTGTATACCAATTAGCAGTTACTATTTTCTTATCATCTAATGTACTTTGACAGGATTGGGGAATGTTGGAATCCATGATTCTACTTATTCTGTTACAATATGATACATTGTTCTGAATTTACCTTCATTGTACTTTTTTGATATTTTTTGCACCATTCCATATGACGTTGTGTGAACTAAGATATACTGAGATTTTGTACAATAAGAATACAACAGCTTATATCAACTAATATAACAGATTACTATCGGTAGATATGGTTTTGGCGAATCCAATTATAAATTGCATGTATTTACCTGATCTAAATTTGTATGTATCCTTATAATGAAGTTGTTTGTAGTGATTCTGTAGTACTAGAAGGAATTAAGGAAGCATATGTTACAATTATGAACTTGTAATGGATTTTGATTTAGTGGAAAGTCTAAGGTAGTTTATATCTATTTTGGTTATTGGATCTGATGTATGTTGTGCGGATGTACAAAGTTTTGAGTGCATGCTCCTACGAGACTAAACTACTGACCACGACATGCACATACCTATTAATTAAGCAATCTCCAGTTTATACTCGCTATTCAATGCACATGCAACACGTTAAAATAGGTGTGCCGTCTAGACAAGACAAGACAAGACTTGTCTAAGTAGATTAAAAAAATGATCTTGGTAAATAATTTTATAACTTCAAACATTTGTCATAGTAATTTATTTTCTTTCTGTTACATTGTTGTCAGTAATAATTTCACTTAGTAATTTTTTTTTTATATTCAGTAGAAATAACAGACAATAGGGTTATATATAGAATGCTCAGTAAAATAATAGACGTCAAGTTTATAAAATAGATGCACAGTAAACAAATAGACGCTAGGTTTATAACAATAGGTGCACAGTTGAATAAATAAATGTTAAGTGAAAAAATGTTAGCTATATTTATAATATTTACCGTAAATAATATAAATTTAAATTGCGAAGTTTGTTAATTTGGCGAAATAAAACTTTTTGTTTCTTTTTATTTATTTTATTATTGGTTAGTACCTATAGGTTAGGATATGTTCGGTTAGGTTCTTAAATCATGCTTTACTTTCTTTTAAAGTAGCTATTGCCATTTTTACTTTGAAAAACAATATAAAATACTTAGCAAAAAATAATAACTTTGAAATTAATAATGATTGAATTTATTACATATAAACTAGATCACGGTATCATGGAATTTAATAGAAAAATAAAATGAAAATAGATAATTTTATGTTCCTAATGGAAAATTAATTACTTTTAATTATTTAATAAAGAAATAGTTGTGTTGGTGCGAGTAGTGGGATATTATGCACATTAAAACACACATGCGACACTTTTAAACAGGTTCATTTTTCATTAAGCCCCAAGTATTACGACAAACATAAACCCCATGTACCTTTTTTAATTTTCGTTTGTAGTTATGAGTTATTTGACATTGGCTGGTTTTGTAGGTATCATAATGGCCGACATATGTAGCCAAGCACCCATTACAAGTTGGATCATTCCATTCGGAAATAAACGATACTTAATTAGGAATTTGTTCTGGAACGAAGCGACCGCAAATATGCTAATATCGCTGTTTTATCTAACAGCGTGACGTTAAAAACAGTTGTTACGTTACATTACTTTTAAATGGTCAGCTGCGTGTGTTTGTTATTGCGTGTTCGCCGCGGTCCCTCCGTGACTTCACGCGACACTCGGAAAATCATATTATGCTGATATTGGAAAATGTTATCGGCTCTAATGACAGGACCGGCTTAAATATCAAAACATTGTTAGTTTTGATATTTAAGCCGGTCCTGGCGGTGGTCGCGCCAAGCTCTAGCAGCGCCAGGCCCAGCGCGGTCTCCAGACACCTCATGGCTCACTGTGAAGCTAGTTGGAAAGCCCGGCTACTTATACGCGCTGCTGCTAGGGCTCTCCGGCTGCGGTTCTTCTGTTTACTTCACTACTATTCTTTGTATTTTACTCGAAGTAAGGGGAAAACCATTGATGTTACGGTAATTTGCTTCCAGAAAAATTTCTAACAGTTTTAACTACATCATGAATAGGAGCAAGAAGTTTAAAAATTCACATCTGGTATTATTATAAATAACAGTAGGTACTACGCATATCACAATAAATAATAAATAATTTTCAATAATTAGATCACTTTTCTTAAATGCACTAGAATGTTACAAGTTTTTGTAATTGTAAATTGATTATAATCATAATTCAATGAATGCATTGCGCATGCGTAATCAAAGTATTTTACTTCTATAGGTTCTATAGGTCTATTATTAATTCCATTAAACTGGTGGAGTTATGTTTGGAAATAAATAATATATTTAATTCTATTTATAATTTGTGACTGGAGTTAGTTTGACAATTCAGGATTTGCAGTAACGGCTGAAGATAACTATCATCCGAAATGTCGTGTATTTATACGTTATTTCTTAAATAAAGACAATGTTAGTTCGAAACAAAGTTTTTAACGTGAATTCAGGATATTAACAAGGGGTATAATTAATCCGTGTTAGTGGCTAATACGATTTAAGAATCTAGGTGTAAGTGTTACTAAATAAATAAAAAATAGGATTGTAACTGCACGTAATGCAATAATGGGTGTTACTTTTAAATTTTGATTTTCAATCCGGCCCTGTTTGTTGAAAAATGTTACCGAATCTAATGACTCTAGGTGGATTGAACCGAGTTATAAAACTGAAAAAATTGTCACACATTGTAAATTTTACTGGTTATATGAAAATGTAAAATTACCTCGAGGGAAATTTTTATTTTCATTCCGGAAAATCAACAGTGGGGTAGCATATCGCGATGACATCGAAATTAAAATGAAATTATCAGAGCTACATGAATGTTATTCTTTTTACAAAGTGAATTCTTGATGAAATTTCATCAAATCCAATTATGTGAACACAATGTTTTTTACTGATAAAAAATTGACAGTAATGCGTTTGGTACGGAACTGGGAAACACCATCGACGTCAGACAGAAGGATTTTTGTAATAAAGCAAATATTTTTTAAAACAATCAGGGCCGGCGTTATACTTTAAATAAGGTAAGTGTGGCAGAAGGGCGCTAAAATGTGAAGAGCGCCGTGCCTCCAAAATATATAAATGGAAAAAAAATCGAAAAAGAAAATACTTAGAAGTTTTCTGAAAAAATTTAAAAAATGAGTATTTTTGGGATATTTCGCGTTTATCAAAACAATTTTTTTTTGATTTAATATAGTTGTTTGGTTTGTTTTAACTTTACACAACTTTGACATGGGGTTATAGATAAAGGCATAATAGGATTGCAGATTCTGAAATCAGCGCATCGATATTTACTTAAGTCTAGAAAATGAAAAGTTTTTGAGAAAAGGTAAAAGTTCCTCGGAGAAATTTCATGTATTTCAAATATCTCATTTTTCATCTAATCTTTCTAAAGAACATTTCTAAAAAATATAAGACTATATAAAATGTGTCCTCTAATTTCTAAATAAATGTTTCATACATTTATATTTTGAGTTTTTACATGTATTGTGAGGTGTAGTTAAGTTAATATTTGTTAAAAAATTTATGTATGTGAACGAAAAAACTAAAGGTTTTTTAAGGCTGCTCTATATTTATCATCATAATATATATTATATTTTGATGAATAATGTTATAAAATTTATAATACAAGAGAAGACAAGGAACTAGATAACAAGAAATCAAACACCATACATCTTTTAGTAGTACAAGACAAGAAGTTTGTCTTATCTTGTTGAAATCCTTTCGCATTTAAGGCATTTATATATTAATTGATTTACCCTTTGTGCATTTGTCAGTTTAATTAGCAAGTGACCCTTGCATCTAATTACTATGGCACCGTACCTCAACAATAGTAATTCAATTTGTTGAAAATTAATCAGCCTTGTTGAATCAGAGCCCTGTATTCTCGTGTGTGTATATCACTCATGTAATATTCGAATTCTGATTTATGCATTGCGGGGCTCATTAGTGTCGGAGACCGCACCGGTTCCCCGGTCGTATAGCGACACCTCGTGCATTGTCTCGCCCACACAATTGTAACAAATTGCCCTCTACCTGTTACACAAACCTGAGCAAAGAGCAGCTGAGTGTACATCTAGTGGTTGCTGTGGGCCATGACAACAGTTGTTTATTATGTTTTGTTTCTTGTCTACGCTAAGCAAATTGTAATTAGATGGGTTATGGGTTATATTATTTTTTTTTATAAATATGATTGCAAATAATCGTATAGTAAAGTCTAATCCAGGTGCTGGTATCCAAAATGTCACCATTAAGAAGACATTTTGGGTCTGGGGATATTTTCATTTTCAACAAGCTTTAAATTTATAATATTTTTTTTATAAAAAATAATATGTATTTTTGGCTTCTTGACTTGTAAATAAAACACGTTATTGATGTCTCTGGTAGTAGCGATTTTACGAATTTTGGTGCTGTAAAGTAACCTGATATGTTTTTAGCTTTTAGAGGTTAAAAAAATAATAATTTGTAAACCCGAATAGTTATTCGTATATCAAGGGATTAAAGTATAATTTCTTATTACGCATATGTAATTAATAACTAGTCCAGTGGTCCAAAAAAATTTCTACTTCAAGTAAACTACCCTTAACTTTGCAAATTAAAAAAAAATTGTTTCATGATCAGCACGTCATACAGTTTACACCCTTTATTTTTTGTCGTAGGTTGTGGAATACCCAGTATATTTTTAAATTTGAGAAATAATAATTAAAGAAATAATATAGTAATAAAAAATGCTTTAGTCCTTAGATACACATTATATTTTTCTGAAACCGTTAAATTATTGGCTGTGATAACAAACGAACTGTCAAAGTGTTAAATATTTCTTTAAAATCATATAAATTATAATCAAAGGTAAATAATAAATTTTGGGAAAAATTTTGAAGATGTAACGGATTAAAAACTTATATCAAGCTATAACTACATTAACATTTTTTGTTCTCAAAGGTTTCCTATTGGAAAGCATCTCTTGTTTGCATTTAAGAAAAAGAAAAGTCATTTTTAAAAACATTTAATCGTTCTTGAAAGTTGAAGTTTCTGATTTGGTCTAAAACTGAAAATTAATATAGAATTAGGCACCGTACCTTGGGTAAACTTAAAATACTAATTCGTTCTAAAATATCTATATTCATTAAAATGTATAGGTGAAAATATTCATTTGAGCTTTTTTTTGTATCGAAATACCATGTATTGTCAATAAATGGAACTAATAACTCATAACATGATAATATACAGGTTATATTTCGGGCTTGTTTACAGCTTTGTTTTGGCTACTAAAATACATTATTTTTTTATAGAAATAAAGTACCGTTAATTGACAGAATGATATTGGTAAAGAGTTCAAGTTTTAATTAGTATACGAGTAGTTAAATTAAATTTATATTGTTTCATACAAAAGTTGTAACTATTTGTTTGTTTGAAAACTGCTGTAATAGTTTTAAATAATGTTAAATTTTAGTGCTCAATACTCAAGCTAGTAAAGTAGTTCTAAAACTTGAGTTATTTTCATTATTTACTTTCGAAGTAAAACGAGTAGGTACTTCACTATTCTCTAGTCCTAGTAGACAAGATTGTTTCAGTTAAGTATTCAAGTACGTACTTCTACAGTTCAATAATGTTTGTTTTAAACTTTGTTCGTTTACTCCTCTTCTATGCTACTTGGCCATTGGAACTATAGATTTTATCCTTTGTCGATGTTCTTTGCAACTCAATTATAATTTTATCCAATTTAAAATGTCATCAAAACTAGTTGCAATGTACATTTAAATAATTACATATGATCAAAAATACTTCATTATTTTTACTGGATACAGGATATAAAGCTTTTGTTTGCATAGATAAAACTAAGCAGGGTAAATAATTGTATACCTTGTAATTTTGACAAGTTAGCATGGTAATAATATTATCGTACAGCATTGTCAAAATAACAGACAATTGTCAGATCCCATGGAGAAGGCAAAAAACATATCCAATTTACCACCTTGCATTTAGTTTTCATTCCTAGTACCTATTGGAATTATCAAGCAACTATAATTCGAGCTACCAATTTAATCGGAAAAATATACTCATAATTCCTAAGAAGCACATATCTATTAGTAAATTTTACTGGTACATTCATGGCTCTTAATTACGTATGAGAAAAAAAAAGATTCAGAAGAAAATCTTTGAATAACTGTTTCAAAAAATAAATGTAGAAACATAAATTTCATTATTTCCTGAAATCTTCTAGAAGTATTAGTTTATATTAAAATTTAAATGCGATGTGTGTTATGTTTGGTTTTATTGCGAAAACACTGCCATTTTCACGCTTCATTTCACGTTTTGTGTTAAAAATGACGCGATGACAAACTGTCGCATGTGGCACGTCAAGCAACAAAGGCTCTGATTCGCTGCCACGATAGCCCGGAATGAGGTTTTAATTAAGGATTTTATCTCATTTCTCCAATCACAAATTCTCTTTTAACTTTTACACTCAGCGCTCTTGCTTTATCATGCATTGTCCTGATGCTATCGCCCGGCGACACAAGATCATTTCGGTGGTCATTTTTGTAAAAGGTTTTATGTTTATACTACGTTAAGCGCTGACACCAATTACTTACCCTTGTTATACAAAAATGGAAATCTACTTGTCTCTAATTTTTAACTTCATAAAGTTAATTTTATTAAACGCAGAGTTTTCTAGCAACAAACGAACTGTTTCAAAACAAGAAACAATGTACATAGAAGCACATATAAATACTATCGGAGAAATATATTCTATAATAAACCAAATAAAATTGCGGTAAAGTATATAAATTGATCATAATTCATTGCTCGATTCCAGTTCAGCCATTTAACTATTTTTAATGAACAAATAATAAATTATAAAAAGATAATAAAAACAAGTAACTCTATGAATAAACAACTATAAACACTAATTTAAGAAGAACAATTATTAATAAAACTAAGATTATTTATTTAAACATTTAACATTACGCATTATTTATTTACAAGTATATTTATTTCCACCAACTATTTATGTCCACTATGCGTATTTATATTAGATTGTCCCCTGTCTTCTCTGCTCGGGGTTTATATATCAGAGTAATTAAGTTCGAGAATATTCACGTACCTTCGAAGCGACACAACAGAAGCGTTGCTAATAGGAGGGTAGTGTTCTAGGGGACATCAAAACGTAATTATCCATTAAAAATTCACTATTCGATTTTTAACCTGATTCGAATTCCTCTCTTACTGAGAAGCGAGAGGTAAAAAGTTCTGGAAAATGATAATTTATATAATATTACATACAATTTATAAGGCCTTCTATTTATCGTTTTTAATTAGTTATAAAAAGCAGATTATATTTAATCAGCGATATATTGATTAACTTTAAGAAAGTTGTATTGGAAATTTAATTACTATGCATTTAAAAATACTCACTGCTATCTAGATATCCATTATAATCTCAATTTGATTGCAGAATAACTTACCTGAAACAGAACAAAAAAATATTAAAACTGAAACATATATTTATTCAATTGACAGATATATGGCATATTTTAATAAAAGAATGTGAGAACTAAGCATTTGCGCCTCTTGAATTAATTAAAAGAAGAAAAATTAAATGAGGACATCTATAGAATTATTGGCAGCCATAATAATGATGTTCAATTCACGGCAGTTTATTTCTAAAGTAGGTGTTCGCATATTTATTGGTATTATATAAAATCAATACTAGTACGAACATCTTGTATAAGGGTCTTTCAAATCTTTATATGTCAATTTAAATAATCTTGATTTGTGACATGACAACATTTTGTGAAAAATATGTACATTAATGCATGTATAATTATGTACATATTATGTAAATAAGAACAAGTATAACTTGTAATCTTTATGTAATTGAAATATACAGATATTTTCCTGGAAAAATTAAAATTCCAGAGTAGTAGGTCAGACTTAAGAAAATAATATCTAGAATGAATGTAATACCACTAGAAAAATGAAAAAACTGTTGGTGGATATACACAAACAACATGAATAATCCAGTAATAAACTAAAAGGGGAAAGAAGAAAAGAAAATATGAAAGCATTATGAAATGAAAATGAAATTTATGTTCACGAAGAGGTGAAAAGGAAAAGAAATGATACAGAAATATTCAGGGCTTATAAATAAATCTCAATATACAAAGAGATTAAACAATATTTTTGAAAAAACAATGGGCCACCTACATAAAAGAATACTTGCATTAAAAGAAAAATTTAAAAAACCATCTACTACGTACAGCATATTTACAGTATATTCAAAGCAGAGAGAAAATACTAATATTAATTTAAAATATCATAAATTCATGGATATATATCAGAAAATTAAATTAATTTATATTTATTCCTGCGAAATTGCGCATGTAATATTTTAATAAATAAATATTTCATATTTATTGCATGTAATTAATAGTAACTTTCATATTTGGCACTCAAATTATATATCATTAATTTTATAGGCATTTAACATTCGCAATTCTCGTGTATTATTGATACGATAATTGAAATAATCGAACAATTAATATCAAGCTATTTCCAAATAATATGATATACAATTATTATGATATTAATGAGTTCACATAAACTCAAAAAGAATTATATTATAATTTGATATATGTTTGCAAATTTGAGAAATTATAATTAAAGAAATAATATAACGTTATTACAATTTAAAGCAATAAAAATAGTTATTTGTATATCAAGTGACTAAAGTATATTTTTTTATTACGCATATGGAATTTATTCTACGAGACGATAGCCGAGAAGAATAAACCATGTAAGTGATTTTTTTTTTTTAAATAAATAGCGTTATCTGTTTGCAAAACGTCAGCTAGCTATAGAGACGAAGATGGCTGATATAACAAACGTACTCTCAATGTGTCAAATATTTCCTTATAATTTTCATTTCTGTTTACACCTGCTTAGACATCGTCTGAATGAAATCAGATAAATTATTATCAAAGGCAAATAATAAATAAATTCACCAATAATATTATAAAATGATATATATCAAGTAAAAGATGTAAATTATTTTACAGAATAATATTTTAATACCATTTATGGTATTAACTAACCTCAGTTGAATATATGTCTGTATATCTGATTGAATGTTTTGTATGTTATTAGCACCCTGATGAAGACTGACTTACAGTCAAAACTTTGTTGTATTAGTGTATTTTATTAAATGAATGCAACTCTAAAAAACACCTTCTTTTTTAACATCCAGTCGATAAAACCAATCCTACAAAAATTGTCAAATTCGTTCCCCATTTTTATATAATGAGAGAGGCAATTACATTGCTGTCAATCAAATATCAAGTTATAACCATGAATATGATAAATACTATGTGTTACGTTACAAATACTCACAGTATAACAAGCCAGTACTTTAAGCTAATTAAGATAAGTGAGAATTTATATATTTTAATCCTCATGGATACTAACATATTCACTTACTTGTAATATGATGTCCTATTAATTATTTAACCCAGAAAATCTATGCAATCCCTAAACCCTTCTCTTGCACAGCCAATCTTGGTATTTCGATATGGCATATATCTGCCATATAGTAGTAATAATAACAGTGGCCTTGACGTTAACATTGATGATACCTTAATGTCTACGTCAGCATTGTTTGGTTGTGGGATGGCACGACGTTGTACTAATACCGCTGAAGGCAATATTACATTTTTCATTAATCTCCCCATAGTCGTTGGAGAACAGAAATATTTCATTATATCTGGCAATAACACGACTTAATTTGATATTAGTACGTATACGTGCAATTTATTCACCCTATGTCTCTACGATGGTTGCTATAGGGATTTATTAACTTATATGAGAGTGCCCCAAGTGTTATACACGTACATTCTTTCCCAGCGAAAATGAGACAACAATAATCAACGATTTCTACGACACATTAACTAAATATTTATACAGAGTGTTTCCATGCCTCCGGGAAAAATTTAAGGGTATATACAACATGACATATTGACCACAGGAAAAAATATTTTTATGAAATTCGAAAAAATATGGGTAGTTTACTTAAAATGAAGTTTTTTAGTTATACTGAATATTTTTTTATTGAAAACAACATAATACATATTAATTATTAAAATTTCGTTACATTTAGGGATTCGGGTAAGATAAAATATTTCTCGAATCTCGCTCATCTCGTTTCGAAATATCTCGTCTTGAGCGAGAGGAGAACGATTTTACAAATAAAGTTTCGAGACGAGAACATGAAATTGAGATTCTCGAATTTCAATAATTACGCAAAGATTTCTAGAGGTTTTAAAATAATTTTTTCAACGTCATAAATGTGACATCTTTTGTGATTTGATTTACAAGGTAAGAAATGAATTTCTACGCCGCAAAAGTAGAAATATAGCGGCCGCCGGCGTAGAAGAAAAATAAACAAGAAATAACTAGTACAATAGAAACCTGCAATATCGTTGTAAATGTCACTAACAAACTAGATAACCTAAGAATGAAGTTACTAAAAACCATCAATTCCATACACCATTGAGTAGTGTTAAAAATGTATCAATAAAACAAAATCAGAAACCAGATTTTTATATGATTTTCTGGTACGTAAAGACAAAATTTAGGTGGAGCAGTTAATTATATTGTACATTAACCCGTTTCATCTACAAAAGTAAATTGCCAGATCACAGAATGTTTTAGAAAAAAGATTATATTTTTGCGGAATTTATGTATTATGTACTGGAATTTGTCTGTATTTTATCTAATATATTAATTTTTACATGAAGATTTCTTAACCTTTATTAGCCATTTATCTATTTTAAAACAATTCAGTAACAAAACTCGTTGTGCACGTAACAACACGGCGCGACAACAAAGACGGTAGAATCTGTAATGAAATTCGTACAGGCCTAATGGTTACCTCCACCATTTCTGTCCCTGTCTGTGATATTGGATCGATACTATTCTTTATTTCACGTAAAAATAGCAAATAGCGCGAATGTTCAAATTTCTCTCGTTATCGTAAAAGGGTTTATAGCTATAGTTCATCGTGGGTGCGTTGCACCTCCATTTTTTTGTCCGTGGAGAAATGAAAATGAAAGAAATACACATGCATATATTCATGTTTCATCTCGAAATTTGAACTTTTGCCTAGTGTTACTAAAAGCATTTATTATTATTATATTTATTTTATAATATTATTCGTTATTTTGTACGGAGATCTTGAATTCTTTATTTTATAGATTTATGTAGAAAAAATAAATTACCTTTTTTGTAAAGGTCAGAGTTGAAAACATTATGAATAAAGTGAATTTCTCATTCAATTTAATTTTAGAGTAGGTACTCAGAAATAAAGTTATAATTAGAAAAAACAATTGAAATCAACAGATGGTAGTGTCACAAATATAAAAGCCTCACCAACCAACGAGTTCACAGTTCACAACTTTCTGTCCCCTGGTAGTGATTACTCCGTGCATCTGAATTGGAAAGGAAGTGCATTAGGGGGGTAGTGGTGCCCACCAGCATCACGCACTTGTGCGTACAACACCCGACACAGCCTCTAGTGGAGCTTTAATTAAATAATAATGCTATTATGCGTTCCAATTAAACACGCGTTTGTCGCTTTTAAAACTAGATTAACATCGTGTAAATAACCTGATGGTGGAATGCTATGAACCTGAGCTTCCTGTCAGTGATACTCAAAGGTTTCAAAACGTATATCACCTCAAAATTGACAGCTAACTGCTTATTTTTTTCGCTCAATGAGGATTTCCAAGATTATTACTGTGTCAATACTAAATAAACTTCAATGAAAATTGTTCGTTAAATATAATACCGAATGAATAACTAATGATACCCTAAATGTGAGCGCACACACATGATTTTGAACTAAAATATTTCATTTTATATTTAATACATCACATACTGCAAACGTTCTGTTGTAGTTTTGCTCTAAATCTATCAGGAGAGAAAGTATTCGTAATTTTTTGAAATCCCTTGTTAAACTCCTATTCTGAGTTTAGTTCCACATATTTTAGATTACAAAAATAAGCCAATTCTGAACAAATCTGTAAGACTTATAGACCTGTAAATCTGTAAATAATGAACAAAATCGCAACGAAAGTAGCCACTCTTATGTATCATTGTATATTAATCAACAAAAATTGATGCGTTATTGTTAGTTTTATACAGATTTACGGATCTGTAAGACTTACAGATTTGTTCAGAATTGGTACAAAGGTTATAAATGTTTGAATTTTTAAATGAAATATATTGAGTATTGACATTTTTTCTTTTATTTTATTCGTTTTCATAAATAAAAATGTTTTTATTATGGGTATAACAAGAGTCTTGAATTTATTCAAAAAAATTACGAATATGGGTATTAAAAATAACATTTACATAACGACAGTGAAGCTAGAGTGATTTTAAGCGTTATTTTTGACCCGAGTTGTCGCTACTTCGCAGGAATTATGGGAAAATTTTCCAATTTAAAAACCAAAACATTAGTATGCCATCTATTAGAAATAAAGCTCAATTAAATCTCTAAGATAATAGCAAACATTTCAAAATAGTTATATACAGATAATTTATTATTTTGTACTTTTTGTCTGGTTTTTCAAAACATTTTTCAGATTAATATGCGTAGAAAATTATATGTTATTTATATTCAGTACATGTATAAAATGTCATCGGATAAATGCACTGATAAGAACTTAATGCAAACAAACATTTTTCAAGCCAGTAGTCAATAGTCGACATTCTGTTTTAAATGAAGTGAATACCGGAATTTGAATGGATGTTGGGAAAACTTTTAACATCATTTGTGATCCCATAAACCAAAATTGCCAAATGTCCAAACGATCAGATATGAAAAATCCGTGAGGTTGTGTGGGCAGTGACATTTTGGTGCGTGCTGCTGGTGTCGCGTCCCATGAGACAGGATTTTAATTGTGATTTACAGGGGCCGTGCAGTCATCACCGCTAATACACTCCCGGCCGGTAGGCGGCAGGGCGGAGCCGCCAAATCGGCTCCAAATTACATTTTCAAATTAAGTTTGTTATTAAATCGTTTATGACACTCAAATTGCATGCAGGATCGATCCGGCTAATGGCTTACAAACTGCACAGATAGCTGCTCATCATCACATGCTGTCACATGTTTATGTTTATTCACTCCGACGCATTTTCATTTCCTACTAAATACATATTTGTTTCATTTTACCACTATTTATATCTTCACATTACCAGAACTAATTTACCTTTGTTATTACTCACATAGGTTATACTATTATTTTGCTGTTTTACGCAAATAGTTTTTGAATAGAATATGTGACCATAGTCGAATACCAGTATATTGCAGCAGTTTTGTTATTAATATGATACAAATGAACAAACTATTTTACGTAGAGTATCTATTTTGTATAATGAATATTCTAGTCTAGCGCAGGTTACGATGACACAATCACTTGAAAAAATGACATTTCCTAGACGGTGCGTCGGTATACGTATGAAATGTTTACAAATCATCATCTTTGAGAAAGGAATAAGATAAAGAAGTTTATATGCAGCCAAGTGAGATGAAATAATAAAAATACAACTCGAGAAAAATCTGTACTGTAATCTGTAATCAAGTCGTAATTGTGGATATGATATATGTACATGATTCACGTTAAAAAAATACGCGCGGTATTGCATATTGGTACAATAATAAAAAAAATAGTTTTATTAATAGTAAATGGAAAGTAAAGTAGTAAAAAATGTGAAAAGAAAAATTGTTTTCGCTACAAGCCGAGCTTTTTCCGACTCATCTGTATTCGTATCTTTCAGTCTGAACGAAAGAAAGATAAGATATATTTTATTGCAGAAAACTGAAAGAAATTTTTATTTCAATCTTGATTCAAGACTTCCATTTCCTTGTCTCGTTTTTTTCGAAATCAATAAATCATTTCTTCCATTTATTTTTATTTCTGAACAAAAACGAATAACAATTGTGATGTGACAGAACCGGGCTACATCAACTTTAATTAAAACAAACTGCAAAGCATTAATGTTGCAAATTGCGTCCTTTGTATATTTCAAACAATTATACAAAAAACAGTTATTTTGAAATTACGTTCTATTTTGGAATTTATCACAAAAATGATTATATACAAATCGACAGATTTCAACCAAACACTGTTTTATCAGAGTTACAATCAAAACTCATTAATTTATACAGGAGAAATCAGTGTAAAAACTAATTACAATATCCAGTGAGGGCGCATGACGTGTGATGTGGCGGATGATGCACTGTGGCTAGGCTTACATTATGTTCGGATCACCTGCCCTGTAAATAGCCGTATCAGGGTTAATAATGAGCGCTGTCGCCTGCACGCGCTTCCTGCTAATAAATGTAATTTTAAAAGCACACATTCACCCCTACGACCAGTGGGATGCATGCCCTGTTTGTCCCCACAATTACTTTATTTCAAAATGCATGTGTTATTGACTTGTTGGTTTCTGGTTTGATAATAGATTCTTGGGTTTTCAGTGCCACATCCAGAATCAATCTTAAAGAGGCACAAATTACATATTTTTAATCATAAGTAATAAAATATACATTCATGTTAAGCATAGCACAGAAGAGGAAATTATGATAAAATTATAAACTATTTGTCATTGATCGAAGGATATTCGGTGATATTTTTTTTTGCATTTTTTTTCATTTTTTAGTAAAAGTGATACTTTTTGTGGGGAATGTGAAAGTTTGCGCTACTCCGAATGGACACTCTATTTTTTCTTCAAACGTAGATATTTAAAAAATAATTTACTACTTGAACTTGACGTTCAATTTGTGGGTTATTAATTTAAAGATTTTATCACACGGGACTTAATACCGACAACTTATTGTTGATTTCTGACAAATTATGTCATTTCGAGCAACTTTTCTCGTATGATAGTGTAACTCATTTCGAGTAACTAGTTTTCGGTCATGTTCGAAAACTTTGGTGATAGTTGTCGATTCTGACAGATGAATAGTGAAAATATCCCTAAATTCAGATAAAAACAACAAAATGTGACTGATAAGAAATATTTTAAGTGACAATCCTGTCTTTTACCAGTGAAAAACAATTTGAAAGTATTTGAATTGGTTTAGTAAAATCAACATCGAAAAAAAAAACAAATTCAATAAAAATAAGTGTGGCATTTAATAATGCCAACCGGAAAAAAACTGAATACACAAGATATCCAAGAAAAAATTGTGGATTTCGAAATCGTCGGTATCATTGAGCCGTCGATATTGTTATCGTGTGATAAATCTTTAAATCTGTCAGTTGTTCATGGTTTTTATAAACTTTTTCTTAGGTTGTCTAGGTTTATGGTGACATTAAGGGCGATATTACAGATTTCTTTGTACAAGTTATTTCTTATTCGCTGATTCTACATAGGTCTCATGGACACTTATTTATTTAACTTCTATTTCGGTGGTGTAGAAGTAGCTATATTTCTACCTTGTGAATCACTTCACAAAAGATTCCATTGTTAAGATGTTTTCAGGACAACCATATTTTGAATCAATTCAAATTTTCAATCAGTTGCACTATTTTGAGCAAGAGCTCTTTTATTTGATTGAATTTTTTATAAACTATTCGTAATAATGTATGATTGTTTAAATACAAGTGTGCATTGGTCTTATTTATTTTTAAGCTTCAATGAACAAGGGTTTATGTAAAAAAAATCATCTGCTCGTATGCGTTGGGTAGTATATTTGTATCTATTAGTTTATGATAGTTTATCAATAATGTATAGCGAATGAGTGAAGGTAGTTTAGCATAAATATTTGATGGAGGATAAACGGCATCCATAATTCAGGCAGCAATTATAACCCGATCAGTGTGTTGGAGCATTAGGCGCGTCCATTTTTCCCATCCCTGCTGTAATCACATCCGCCGCTGAATGCCGGAGCAGGAAACTCCTTCAGCGTTCAGCTCCGACTCTTCAGATTCCATTACATACAAGTCACTCATTAACTCACGAGAGTGGGGAATGCATTGCTCGCAATCAGACACGGACGAGCTTTACCAACAAGGATTTGTCCAAATGGGTATTTTTGTGCTTACCACAAAATCCCAATGAGGAACAATACACTTGTCTTTCTATTTGTAAGACAATGATTCGTTCTTACATGAAACTAATTCCTGGACACAGGAATATACAACGTTTCAGTAACTCAAATCTGCTACCATCATGAAGTTCACTGATACAAGTAATTTTTTAAATTAGCGAAGTGAGGTGGTCTTGTGTTTTTAAAGGTACATCATTGGTAGTTCGTTGATGTTTACTGGGCTATAGCATTACCAAGCAAAAGTCATCTCCAGGGAACAAGATACTTTCAAACAAAAATTAAAAGAAGCTGCATTCATAGCAATGAACAAAATCAAATTATTCAGCCATCCCAGAGTCGAAATTCCGCCAATATGGAAATATCATTCAGGAACCATCATTTTGCGCATTTGGTAAAAAAAATCCCAAAATATAGTGTTCTTACATCATAATTTAAATCTGTCAGTTACATATCAAATCATACTTGAGTAATAAAATATAATGTATTTATGTTTATGATTTCACATCAGATTTATCCTGTAAATTATTTTGGGGTCCTTTTGGGTTCCAATATAGGACCTCTTCTTCATATTTGTTAATGATAACAAATTTTACTTTATAATCTCTATATTCTTAATGTGTGTTGATGATCTTAATATATTTTAAAGTTGTCTCAATATCAAAAATCTTTTGTTTCGAAGAAAATCAATTAGTTACGAGTTTAATATGCTTCTCATCAAAATAAGCAAAACTGAAAGTTAGTATGAATTGAAATCGAAATGTGTTCGAGCTACAAAAAATTTCTAAACCGTTATCAATTCCTCGTAAAAAAGTGTCTTTAGAATGTACAAACTAGAAACTTGGATGATTTGAAACAAGAAAGTTATGTCAAAAAGTAAATTCGCCAAAATCAGTTTTTTCCTCATATATCTAGTGAGCTATGCAATTTTTCGGGAAACCAAATACGTGATTAAAATAATAATGCGGCAACTTTGCCCCAATTTAACCGACTTCGTATCCCTTACGGTTCTCAAGATCCCAATGGTTCGCCTCTTAAAATGAACACCCTGTATAACTTTGCTTGGTAAAAGAATTCTTACACTATGAAAGTAAAATGATAAATGGTATATTTTGTATTAAAATTTTTATGATGTATATAAACAAAATCTAAAAAATCGGTGGTTATATATTTTTACATAACTTACGCTTCATAAAATTTAAAATTTATATGAATATATTTACTTCAACATATGAGTAGTGACTTAAAATATTTTATGCGGTAGCAAAGTAAGTCATTTTTGAAGAACATAAACTGGAGATATTGTTGCGAAGTTCATATCAAGTAATGTATGCGCGCTTTAAAAAATAACAGCCTTCATTTTTCGCACACACGTTCGGTGCTATGAATATACTTCATACATATTTAAATTACGTATTATAAAAAATTAAAAACGAGCATTTTTATTGAGAGTGTCACAAATAGCGTTACATCGAAATGAAGTTCAGAGTTCATATCTCATCTATAATGAACGCTCGCTGCGCCGGTGTTCAGTCAGTCGATGCAGTAGCGAATCCAGCTATTTTACCCAGCGAAGAAGTGATGACATTTTTTGCTGTACGCCAGCTGAAATTACACATACCTGCGAATGGTGATTTTTTGTATTGTACGCAATTAGAATTTGATTTTATTTTAAATTATGGGAGTTATTTCTGTTCCAACTTTCACGTTCATTATTATTTTTAGGGAGTTTATTTTGAACGACATTTTATAGAACTGTTCACGACAGAATAAAAATATATAGATTGATTATTATAACTTCCTCGAACAAAATTGAAATTTTATATTATCTATATTCTTTTGTTTGATTTTACAAAATTATTAGTATGTTTATATTCTATAATTTAATTTGATTATTGGAATAATGTTCTCAGTGCGATGTGTACTGAGAATAACAGTTTTTTTTAATTAGTTGATCACAACGTTTTGATAGTGTACTCTTTCAGCTTTGGCATTTTTGTGATTACTTTGTAGGTCTGGTCATTATAAGCGGTAAAATTGTTTTTTTTTCGGTTTTTATAGGATACAAATATTTTTTTTCTCGAAAAGAACATCTGACATTGTATGCAGTTGTCTAAATGCTTTGAACGTAATTATGAATTACTTTATGAATTAGGTGTTTGTCTGAAGTAATCTTTCGGAAAACTAAAATGGAAAATATTCTTAGAATCATTTCTGACATACATAAATGACGATGACATAAAAATATCTTTCACATGCAATGTCTCCAACACTTGCAATAAAAGTTTAATGTTTGAGTTGGTAATGCAAGCAAGTTAGACATATGAGGGAAATATGTTTTGTCCTTCTATGTTAGATCAAAATCTAGTTTATTTTACGTATCTAGTGATATATGATCTAAGATTCTAATGCACTTTTAATTGTACCTGAATTCTCTTTTTTTAATATATGACTTATCCATCTATATTTCCCTTCTTTCATCGTTATTTCTACTCGTTCCATAATTCTTCATTTGGTATAATATCTGGATAGCACATTTTTAATCTTCGTCGTAGGCATTTGTTTATGAAAATTTGAATGGTGTGCTGATTTTTGCATTAGTTGAACTCATGTACTTAATATTTAAAATGTGTTAGTTATATCTGAATTCTCTTTTCTTAATGTATGACCTATCCACCCACATTTTCTTTTTTCATCGTTATCTCTACTAGTTCCATAATTGTTCATTTGGTATTAATATCTGGATAGCATATTTTTTGTATTCTTCGTAGATAGTTTATGAAAATTTGAATGGTGTTGCTGATTTTTGCATTTGTCGTACTCATGTAGTTAATATTTAAAATGCTTCACATTTTAATATTGGCTAGGAATTGGTTAGAAGCAGGGGAGTGCGTGGCAGTTGTCCGTGTGAAATATTCAGCATCGCATTACTGTACATTAGCAATGTATGTGCGCACGTGCGACGTGCAGCCTTAATTCCACCGCCGGATACATTGAAATTCAATTACGGATTCTCGGTGAGCGTGGGCGAGGTCGGCGGAATGCTGCAACCTCTGCGACAATCCCGCCCGCTATTAGCAGCGCAAATCCTAACGACACCCACGTTTTTATCAATCATGCATGAAACCACGAGTTTGTTCAACTGGACAAGACATTCATTTCATTCTACCTATGCTAATACCGTTTTTGTCTACCGCTGTCTTTTTCTGCTCTACATTTGAAATCTCCGTAAGGTAAAGATCTAATAGTAAAAAATTTGATTTGCCAACAATCAATACATTAAATCCAGCCATTGCAGAAAGATATTTTACCGTGAGTATTTCTTTTACGTGAAACATGGAATTTGTAACACATATACATACATATATATATATATATATATATATATATATATATATATATATTTACCGTCAGTTTCAGATACAACATATTCGAATGTGTCATTAGTCTTTACTATGGATACCACTTGTTTTATGGCACCGTATCGATCCAGATAAAATACAACATAGGTAATATAGGTTGTTTATTAATGGTGAAATATATTTGGAACTTTTACAAAATTAGATTATACCAAGTTTAAATAATTTGAATTTAAATATGGACGAAATATGAAATGAAATTAACTGGCCACTGCGTTAACCAGATCTCTCTCCTAATGATTCTTTAATTGGGTGTTTTTAAAATCGAAAGTTTATTTTATTTTAAGCAAATATATATATATATATATATATATATATATATATATATATATATATATATATTATTGTATTGGAGTTAAGGTAGACGAAAAGTCTTCACAGTAAAAATGGTGAAATCATATTTTAGGAGACCTAATTGCTGATTATGTTGAAAATTCCCAATTTTCACCAAAAACAATAGCTCTCTTATCTATATATTCATAGGGAAGAGGTAAAACAACAGACTGAATGAAATTTGAATAAAAAAAATTCAATACACACTGTATAATAATAGCTTGGAACGTGTTATACTTCTCCGATTTGGGTATTCTCTTTGATGACAAGTGCATTTTGTTTTATCTTTTAACTACCTACTGAAAAGTTCAAATAGAAATCTCGGCTTCATCATTTCAAACACTCGTTCATTTCATAATCAACACAAAGATATATACTATACAACGCATTTGTCAAATAAAAGGTAGAATATTTTTGGAGTCTAGTATAAAAATGTTTTTATTTAAATGAAAATTAATATTTAAATACATTGTCTGGGGAAGTTTTGCAATTAGCATAGTGTTTAGATTATATTCCATTAGGTACATGAACTTTGGAATCTCCCTTTTACTACGAAAGTGTAGTAGTACTGTAACTTTAATTATATTGTAAAAGAGTTTATAAACATAGTTTTATTTTGTAGAAGTTTCCACGAACGTCGCAACTCACAAACCACGAACTATTCTCTGGTAATGTGGTTAGTAGGAAATTCATTTGCAAATTCCTTGGCCAAGTTGATGAATATTTTAGTTGTGGTTGTTGGTAAGTGGTATTAAACATGAGGTCAACACATGCTTATAAACACATACAGGGCTTACAGTTCGGGACATTTAGTTCCTAGCGGAAAACTGGTGCATGTAACTTCCAGGTCATCGGCTGATTCGCCAGTAGCGGAATATTCGACCGAATGCAAAATCACATATCCGCCGGCTAAAACCAACGGATTTTCTACATGACCTGACATTCATATTACTTTTCTAATTATAATCATAAAATGAAATATAAAAATAATGTAAAGTAAAAGTTAAATATATTCGATACATTTATTAAAAATCTGATGTGTCTAACACATTACCTCCCGCCACTGTAATAAAATATTCTATGTTTTTCAGTACATTCAATTTGTACTTTTATAATTGGATTGTTATCGCATTTCAGAATATTTAGAACATTTATTTCATACCTAAAATTTCCTTCATAAAATTCGTATGACCAAAAAAAAACAACTATTTTTGGCGTTTCTAAAACTAGAATCGAACTTACCTTGATTCTCGCATGTAAATTTATTCCTTATATATTTCTTCCACCTTTCTAATTTTACAATTTAATTACTATCATATGTCAAATTTTGTGAACATATGAATAACTCATGTATTTTACAGAAATTCCTCTGCCTAATCCATATGTAAAATTATTATAACATATATTTTTTCTGTTTAGCTAGAATGTATAAACGTAATTATGCATATTGATAGAAAATTAAAAAATCTTCATATTTAATGAAAATGTAATTAGCGAAAAAATGGTACTTAGTATTTCTTGGAAAACGGTTTAAAGTTTCAAGTAAAGTACTACTTCCGATTAACCAATTGTAGTCAAAATCTAATCAGTTCATCGTATTTTAACCGTACAGCGCCTACATTCTTAAATTTGAATTTTGTGACTTTTCACTCTTCACCCATATAAGTAAATGGTACATTAGATAGTTTCGGTTTTTTGAAAATGTACGAACAATTTAAGTGTACATTTCTTGTAATATCTGTTCTATTTTTGTTGGTATTTAAGGTAATTATTTTCTGCTTCGTAATTTATGTTTTCACGTGCAAAGAACACAAAAAATGTTAACAACTCCGACAACTCGTGTAATTTGAAGAATTTTAGGAATTGCCCACAAATTTACAATGTACGTTAATTTCCATTCGAATTTACTGCACATTTATTTCTGTGAAAAATAAACTGCTAAAATTTGGCTGTGAAACGGTCACCTTTACTCAGCAGTTCACTTGAATATTACCGTGTTTGAAGTATAATAACCCAGAGAAAAACATTGTAGGGCTCAGTATTTGCTGAGGGGAATAAAAGCACTTTGATTCTACAAATGTTTGCCCGACTACTTCATAATAGTAGAAAGTAGAGGCAAAAGCGTTTCCATTTCAAGACACGCGAAGAATTTTTTATGCATTAAACTTTTCTATTATTCGTCAATATAAAGTTGTCGTGCTTTATATAAATACATTAAAAGTAATGAATAGAAAATAAAAGTAAAAACTTAAAAGCACCGTTTGCCGCAACGTAAAATGTTTGTCCAGAGAAATGCGAATAATACGTAGAATTTACTTGAAATAACATTTTTCTATGTGAAAAAAGTTGTTTTCTGAAAAATTTAACATCATTTTTCTCAATATTTTACAAAGGGCAAAATTAAAATTTGGTAATGGTAAGTGATGGAATTAGAGATGGGCACGGATCCTACATTTGAGTTTCAAAATGACCCGCATAAACTAGTTTTTAAGGGCGTAAACGTGAGTGGCAACGAAACATTTGTAAATTTGCGTGGGTAAATTTTGAGCTGTTCACACAAAAGATAAATATCAAATTAAATAAAAATGTTAAATCAATAAAATAGGAATACATTCAAGGTTGGCAAAAAACCACTTATTTTAAATAAAAACCAAGAAAGGGTAAAACCAGGGCACGTAACCGAAAAAATAATGGTTAATGGTTAACCCATATGACAACATTATAATAATAAAGATCTTACTTCCAAAACTAGTTTTTAAAAATTCTAATAGTAGTTAGATCGTTGAGTATTAAAAATCTTTAAATATTACAATTACAAAAAGAAAGAGACTGACTAATTTGGAAGTCCGCAGAATTTGTAGTGACCTTCACATTTCACCGCTGGAGATGATGAAAATGAAACAGAGTCTAGAAAGTTTAATTGCCTTACAATCTGAAATTATATATTAAACTGCTTTTGTATTTATTTGCGTATATTTTGTGTATACTTTCGCAAATTTCATTTCGTCATTCACAGTTTGACACTTTACAAAGAGGAGTTCGATTTACATTCGAGTACTAAATTTTAATTGTGTTCAGTGGAAGCGTGCTGAAGAAAAGATTAAGGAAAAGATATATGACTATGTAGGACGAGAAAACGACAAATTCAATCGAAGATATATTGTGAGAACTCAAGATTCCGAGCTGAAGGAATAAAAGAATTTATACAGAAAGAGAAGTATAAGTGTTTCCCTCTTCAAATGTAACTTGTATAAATGATCACTCATAAGATTTCAACAAAAAGAATCGAACAATATAAACTTTGCCGTCAGTATTTTTTCATTAATGACGTAAAATGGAAGCTGTATATTATCAAAAAAATATGATTAAATCATAAAATAGTATGGTAAAAAAATTAAAATATTATAGAATTTTATATTATTATTACAGGTTAGTTTATTAACTCACGAAAGTAATATTTATGAGTAACATAACCGCCGCAGATGACAATTGACTTCCGAGTTCGGAAAACGAGAATTTTAAGACATCTAAGGCCTGGTATGATTCATAACATCCGTGGTTTGTTTAAAAGTTTACCGGTTTCACGGTATTAATAAATATTATTTTTATAAAATTCTTTTGTGAGTAACGTTTTTGTGATCAAGACTGTATGGATTGATAAGATATGCCAATTGTCCCATGTTATTTTAACAACCCTGTATGGTAAATATTATTACTACATTGACTTACTTTTGTTTTTAGAATTTATCTCCTCAAATACCACAGAACCTCTCTGATTTTCTCAGATAATATATTTATATTTATATTTTTTTTCCTCTTCAGTAAAATCATTCAAGCAAACTAATATTAATTTTATCCATAAAATCAGGATGTTTTGATTTTATTATTAATAAATTCATGGTTCTTAATATATTACTTTAAAATTTTCATCGTTGTAACTCAAATACTGTATTTAGCCTCGATATTTCCAGTTCGAAGATCAGTCCTGATTATAGTCATTACAGTATCTGAAAGAAGTACACAATAAATTTAATAAATTTAGAACCTGAAGAATTCGTCTTTCATTTCTAGAGTATCTTGTTTCTTATCCTTCAAAATTAACAACTTCAAGATTGGGGAACTTCTGCTTCATTGCAACTATAATGTATACATGTGAATTTCGTTCCAGTGAGTATTAATTTAGGGCATCGGGAGCGTATGAAAATTTGCCATTATCCCTGTAACTGGAACAAAAAGTGTTTGATCCTACAGCAATCCCCTTTCAACATACACGTTCTCATTATCACCTACATTAACGAACACATTAAACAAAGGTTAATTTAAAGTGTAATTAATAGTATTAAGGAAGGTGGTGCTGAGGATATTAGCGATGTTGCCGTTGGCGATGATTGGTTGTTAAACGCCGAGCGCTGCGGAACCTGAGCCGTTCCGCGCTGGAATATTAAACGCGATCCCATCCTGTAATCACCCCCGCTATCGACGCCTCATTATGGAACCCGACACCGCCGAGGATTGGTCACCCTAAAAACTACACAGCCGCTGTAGTTTAGGTAGGAAAAACAGGGGTCTGACGAAAAATTGATTCTCATTTCATCAGCTTATTGCAAACTTTATAATGGGTCGTATGTTACAATAAAAGCTAGAGTTTAATGGCCGGTTGTAGCAACCTAACTAAAGTCGCTTTTCAGTAGAGAATACCATATAGAAGTAAATACTATCATTTTGCACCATACTCGCGAAATGAAAGGCCTGGAATTGTTATTAAATCCAAAATTAAATTGAATGATTAAAAAAAATCATAATAAATTATTGATTTAGAATACTTGGTTTAATTTTCCACAATGTATTTGACTTTAATCATTACTGCTGTGTTATTTGGAATCCTGGGGCTCCATTATCGAAATCGTACGTTAGGAACAATTTAAATAAGTATACTTAAATTTTGCACATTAAATTTGTATTCTCGAACACCCTTCGCAAATAGGAACGTATACTTATATTTGCATCATTCGCAAATGAAAAACGGAAATCAACTCGGTTAATCTTGAAATCGCATTTATTTGTTTTTAAAGCAAAAGGTATGTATACACACACGCACTTAACCTAACCTAATCTAACTTAACCCAAACTAATCTAATCTAACTTATCGTAACCCAACATAATCTAAACTAAACTAAAGCAACATAACCTACTCTAAACTAACCTTGCTCAATCCAACCAAACCTAATCAAATTAGGTTAGTTTAGATTAGGTTGGGTTAGGTTAAGTTAGATTGCAGTAGGTTAATTTAGATTAGGTTTAGTTAGTTTAGGTTAGATTAGATTAGGCTGTGTTAGATTAGGTTAGGTTAGGTGCGTGTGTGTATACATATCGTTATATTAACTAGCTTTAAAATAAATAAACAACAATTTCAAGGTTAACTATGTCTGACTAGCACTTTTTGTTATTTTTTCCCTATTTGTCATGCTTAGTAAAAACTTTTTGTCAAATTTCATCAAAATGAGGTGAATGTACTACCATTGGCAAGTTAACCAAAAATATCGAACACTTTGTTTTGTAGACGATTTGATATGGACGATGAAACGCTAGACCATATTCTATAGACTGAAGAATATACTGAGTACTCCATTCCGTCACAGAACCTTATACATTATTTTTTAATATACTCGTATGCACACAAACTTTTGCAAGAATCATAAACAAATTAAGTATATACCAACACAAGAAAGCCTAGACCGAGCAGAAATGTCCCTGCAAAAATCCTTTTTAAAATTTGTGTCCCTTGCGTAGCGTACACAAACGTTGGAACGAATTTTTGCTAAATGAATATGCTGTAACCGGGGCTGGAGAAAAACATAATTTCATTTATGCAAACCCTCCACATGTAATGCAGAGTAAAGGCAAAACCTGCGCCATTACGTCTAAGTGTTGGGGAAAATATTAAAAACCTCCGGATGCCCGTCGCACTCGCACTGCTCACAATTAAAAAACCAGTTTTTTAATTACGCGGCCGCCACTGCGGTTGCAAATGCCGGCAAAATGCTGCATGTTTACAGTTTTGTCATTTTTTGAATTATTTACATGCTTGCTCTCGTTACTGTGATAATAAAACTAGATGCAGTTTGGTTTTTGTTCCATTTAAATATGCTGTGAAATATGGTGGATGTTTACCATGTGCTAAAACTGTCATTATGCTGCTTTCATTTAAATAAAAACTAAATTTCAATATTTTAACAATCTAGTGCGGGAATATACTTGGTTTATTTGTGGCACTATAAACATGATGTTGGGTAATGATGGCATTTTGTTACCATTATATTCTAAATTTTATAAATGGTGTTTTAACAGAGTAAACTAATTTCCATTTTATTTCAAAATTTATAACGTTGGGCGTCAACATTTAACAGTTGAAAATGGGTTAAAATTCATTATTTCATACGATTTTTTAGTTCTGTTACTCTATCTTTTGGAGACCAAAAGTTCCTGAGCGAATAATTGAAATTCCATTTTATTTTTATTTTCCTAATTTTTCACGAATTGTTCCAACGAACATTTATGGAGAGACAACATTTCTTTATGTAAAAAATAGTATTTTTGAACTATTTAGGCTGTATATGAAAAAAGTAACTCAAAAGAGGACATAAAGTATGTATTTCATGCCTGGTTGTAGGAAAACCTCATGTCACAAAATATTCATCCGGGAAAATAGCGTTTCCACACTTGAGATGTAAATAACTATTATAGTTGTATTCTGAATTCTAAAAATTGATCTATTTTACAAGTGAGGAACAATGATGCATATAAATTTACAGAAATGAATACTTGTACGTTGGCATTTAAGCATGCCAAATTAATTGACAGTAATTGGGCAATGCTCACACACGTGTAACATGTGAAATCATCTGCATGGACTTGAATAAATGAACAAGTAAACAAATTTAATTAGCGCGTATAAATGTCTGAAAGGATTCTGTGTGCAGACACGCAAGTGTTGTATAGCTGTTCGTAGGTGTGTCATATTCAATTTACTGCTACGTTTGATTTCACACAAAACCCTTCCACATTCCGCATACACCCTTGCTTTTTCATTTGAGCCACGTGCAAATTTATTTGATTTACGTGATAACGTGATCGCTTCTGAAAGATATTTTTATTTTGCCGAGTATCCACATGAAAGATGACAGTAAATAAAATTCTGCGCAGTAGTATGCGTTCGATGTAAAACAGCAAATTTATCAATAAATTCCAGAAAGAATATTGTTTTCCAGTTGAAAATAAATGTATAAAACTACAGATTATATAATTTGATTTATCTCTATATTGAACATATATGAAAATATGACCATAAAATTTTATTGCCCAGTACGAATTCAACATGCACTATTTCTATTTTCAGCTATAAAGAATAGACAATGCTTTCTGTTTGGTTGAGATAGGATACCAGGTTCGGATTAATGGAATTAATAGGTTGGTACAAAAGTAATTCATTTATATTAAAATGAGGGGCTATTTTACGTAGAATAACTGGGACCTTCTATGCGTACCTCGATGCCGATTTCTGGCACATAGACGAGCTACTGTACCCTTTGAAACCGCTGTCGTGAGTAACTCTAGGCTGAGTCTGGCACCTCGATGGATATTCCTCCTCGCTGGGACAGTCTATTCGTAGCTCGAGACTGATGTCTGGCACCTAGATGATATAGTGCACTATCTGAACCCGCTGTCGTGAGTAGCTCTAGGCTTTTGTCTGGCATCTCAATGAATATTCCTCCCTGCTGGGACCGTCTATGCGTAGCTCTAGGCCGATGACTAACATTTAGACGACCTAGTGGACCCTCTGAATTTGCTGTCGTAAGTAGCTCTAGGCTATGTTTGGCACCTCGATGGTTATTCCTCCTTGCTGTCAACGTCAATGTCACTGACTTCTAATATATGTTTGGTCGTAGCCATTCAATTTGACCATAAATAATTATAATAAATTATTGAGACAACTCCTTATGAATTGAATGTAATCTTTTATATAATTGTTATATTGTCAAAATGTCTTTCTATCTGAGGTTTTTGCTGCGGTTTCTCTCAGGTTTATAAGGTGAATACCAGAGAGCGTAATATTCCACAGCACTATTTATTCAAATAATTACAATTAATTAAATAATTCACTTTCTCAATAAATGCATAAGGCCAGATATTTTGTCTGTCGTTTGGAGTAAATATGTTGGAAAATAGGTTCCTTATATGCCTGTAATGTAGCTAAATATAGAAACTGTAGAACTATGAATTAGATATTTTAGTTAAATTTGCAGTATAAAAAGTTTTAAAAATATTAATATTGAAAGTAAAGTGTTAGGTATATATAAAAATAAAATTCGAGAATAATTTCTTTATATAACTGTCAAGTTCACATATCCCTCAATAAGAATATGTATTGCAAAGGATTCAAAGTAAACAAGTATATACAATGATCCGTTTTTGTGTATGGTGAATCCACCCTCTGCATTGTATTATAAAGTACATTAACACCGCTGGAAAGACAATGATGGAAACAAGTGCACCTTCCTGCTGGTGGCATGAAACAAGCGAAGGCCGCTGTTGCCAAAATAAAATGGAACGTCAACGTGACGCGAAGATTTTCATTTGTCATGAGGGGAAGTCAGTCCGCGAGATGCCAGCAGCAGCAGCGAACTTCGTTTTCATTGAACGTTACATTTATTCTCGCAAATAAATTTGGCGCGGATTTTGCGCTCGCGTCGAACGTGACTTGTTCTTTAACTGACTGGGAGATTTGGTTCCCGGGAAGTAATGCCCGTACCATCCACCAGGCAGCCTCATTGTCTGGGAAATGCCGTTTAATAACAAACTTGCACAATTTGCTTGTTTTCATCAGCAAACACTCTCAAATAATTCCAGGCGTAACGAATACCAACCGGCCATTATATTTTACTATTCCTTCATTCTCTTATACTTACTGCTAGTTAAAACCAACTTCGTCTTTGTTTTAATTTTAATAAGAACATTACACGAAAACACTGGGTATAAATCGCTGTTTTAAAACGTAACAAACCACTCATTTACCCATCAACGTAAGACAGTTTTATGCATCGTTAGAAAAACATAAGTTTTCCAGAAAGATAGTGCAAGACGTTTAGTGATTCGAGTGAGACGAAATATTTTTCGAATCTCGCTCGGCCAAGACGAGAACGATTTTAAAAACAAAGCTTCGAGGCGAGAAAATGTAATCGAGTTTTTGAATTTTAATCATTTATCCGAAATTTCTCTAGGTTTTAAAATTAATTTTCTTCAAACGTCATAAGTGACTTAATTCACAAGGTAGTAATTTTAATTATTGTATTCTGAAAATATGTAATTTTTATTTTTTTTAAAATTAAATAAGAACATAAACATATGTATTTAAATATGTAATTATAATAAGAGAATCATGGTAACAGTAAAGTAGGCATAATGTTGAAAGCAGAAGATTCTTTACATTTGAAAAAATTGAGATCTTTTCCACTTCTGTTTTGTGAATATAATTAAATTTTTTCTATCCTACCAATTCAATTAAGCTGTTAAGAATTTTCCGCTCTTATTTTATTTTCTTAATTTATATTAAAACAAAAACAATATAAGTTAAGCGGCGCCTCGCTCCATGAAAATAACTTAATTGCACGTCTACTACGTAAACAATTACTTCCATTTGTTTCTTATTCAATTAGTCGAATTATACACGAAGAGAAACGAACAAAATAAAAAATAATTGATTTAAAAAAAGTGATCCCTTTAATCCTTAAAACATAATTGAATTTTTATATCAGAAAGCGAATGGAAAAAACGTCTCTGATGTTATGCGGAAACTAAGAGAACTAAATTGAGAGCTATTAAAGAATATCGCTTTTTGGATTTTAACGTAATTTCATTCGGTTTTTATAGGTTATTAAACTGCTACGCATTTTATAAAATAAAAGAAGAATATTAATATTCAAGTATCGATGTCTCCACCAGTCATAAAATATGAAAATATACATAAAATTTTAAAAGCTTTCAAATATCGAATGTCTTGAATTTATTATTTGATAGAATCATTTTGAAATTGATGATCAGATGCGAAAAATCTGAAAACATTCTGCATATGTATTGAAATCATAAAGAATTTGGATTTGAATTTAAAATTATATATTTTAGGAGAGATAGACTTTTGGTCTTAAAAGTATAAAAGCGTGATATCGCTCAAAGGGAATGATAATTTTGTTGTTTAGTGATAGTGTAAGTAACCGCTTGAAAATAATATAGTCAACAATGAATAACCCAAGATATACTTAAATAATTGCCAAAATTTTTTTATACACTAGTTCGACAGGTTTCAATTAATTATTTTTGTACACACTTTATAAACATGTGCATAAGACTTTAGGTAACCTAAAAATGTGGTTCCATTTGTACATAGTCATAAGTAATTTAGTGACCCATTTAACCTCTGCTCTGAGGGCAGATGAACCACCTATACTGAGAAGAGATGGACTAGAGGATATTTATTGTTAAAAAGATTAATTCACAGTAATAATTATTTTTGTTGTCTTACCCTAAACTTAACCTCGTACATTCCAATGAATTTATTTATTATTTTATTGCTATTCATGCATTTAATTAATTTGTATAAATTTAATAAAAATATAGATGAAAGAATGGACTCAGTATTTTATTCTCAAATTATTATTGTTGATATACGATATGTTAACCTATGGTACCTTACACAGAGAATTACATTTCAGAGAATGGACACAAAATAAATCCTCCTATCAGCTAATATGTAATGTAAGTAGTCTCGCAGATGCTGTGATAGCTATTAAATTACTACATAGCTGTAGTAATTAAAATCAAGATCGTAAACAACTGTACCTTGCAGATAACAGTGTAACGATGTTAGACAGCCATAAATACAATTCCCTGTGCAGTAGGACCTTTATAGTTAGCATGAAACATTACAATATGTCCCCGTTCCCTAAGACCGCCTACTTTACGAGCATTGTTGCACCTCGTTAAGGAGCACATACGGTGGTTTCATCACTAAACCTAATCACGAATCACGTAATCACAATGTAGCAGATAGCGAACATGGGCTCTTCGGAGGCCAATGAGCTAAGTATTATTCTCAAGTGTGGTACATCTATTAACTTCAACATATTATGGTTTCAATAGGTACATTATATTTTATGCAGTTGATCTTCACGTCATTAATATCTGCTGCAAGGATTATTAAATATCTTTGTTGTATAGGAATTATGGTTTCAATAGGTACATTATATTTTACGTAGTTGATCTTCACGTTATGAATTTCTGCTGCAAGAATTATTAAAGATTTATCTTGCATCTTTGTCGTATACGAATGGCATATATGAAACTTTTATTTGCTATCTCATTATCGTACGTGTTACACAGGGGTATGTATGTTATCTGCGTCTAACCAACGACTAAAATGAAATAGAAACAGTAGTGTAACCGCAGTAACAGATATTTTCAAATATTTAAAAAACCGAAAGAGATTTACACCCATGAATGAATAAAAGCACTCCGCTACGCGTCGGGATTCAAACTTCGTTTCTAGGCGTATACTTTTTCTTTTGGCCCTCTATAAGTATGTAAATAACTAGTCTTTATAAAGAAGAATATTTCTCTTTAATTGGTTAGATTTTGCTAATTTTAGTATATCCTTATTGTTTTGTATTATTACTATATATTTATGAAAACTTTCATAAACTAACCGTAATAATGTGTGGAAAATGATAGTCATAACCACGGTTGTTTTTACTAAAACCATACCGTTTGGGAACAGGTTTTTAAGGTTCCTAAACTTCCTTCTGGTATCCCTCTTAGCTTTTCTAATAATAAGGTCTTAGTTCAGCTTTTTGACTTAGGCCTTCACAAGTCACACAATAAAACTGATTGTAAATACAAAATAAATATAAATATACATATTTACATCATAAATTTCTCTTTTGGAGATTCCGTAAAGACATAATGGTTGAGGCAGTTATTACAGCTCACATTTCGGATACCCATAGTTAGTATAGAGTGCACCTCATAAAATACAAATTTTTCATACTTTCATCTATATTTTAACATAAAGAAGCGTGTAATATACAAAATTGAAATTTACGATGTGACGTTTTAATATTTTCAATGACCGAAAACATGTGTTTTTGCTTGTTTACCAACAAAGTGCCATATACAATTAATCTCGCATGCACGCCTTTTACTACAATAAAGTTTTTGGTAAATGTTTGTCCTTTTCTAAAGCTTTAATACGTCACACAGCTTAGTTCACAGCAAGGTGATAGAAACCTAGAACTTTAATACACATGTTTATATATTAGTATGATGGAAATATCTGTTAAAGTCGTTTCGAAATAAAAAATTTGTCATTAATAAAATATATATAACAATGTTCGCTAATGTATGGATTATAAAAATAATATACCATAATTTTTTAAATAAAAATAAAATTTTGTTTTCTTCGTACGGAATTAACATGGACTAATGCAACACAACTATTTTGGAAAATATATTAAATTGTACATAGATTTACAAATAAAATTATTATTGACAGAAATTTAAAATGAATTAGACAAATAAAAAATGGATTACCTCTTAGTACTTAGTTTGTGAAGTTTAGTATAAGGCGAAGATGTGAGTTCACTGTTTTCGTGGAACGACAATAGTCAGTTAACGTTGTAAGTAAACACTGAGGCCTTAGTGTTTTACCAAAACCGTACTTTTTACTTTAAGTTGGACAGACACTTTTCTCTTACGAACAAGTTTCAAGACTACTCTTCCCCTGCGACCCAGATAATGTTGAAAGGGGTGATAGACGCAGGTACGTACTTCTTGCCATACTTGTTTTACTTCATTGTTTGTTAGCGGGAAGAAAAAAAAATTCAATTATAAGGCACAAACCTTCTATGGGATTTCATTATATTTAGATACCACATGTTACGTATGTTCATTTTATTACCAAAAAGGCCAAGAATGTTTTACAAAAATCATTTACTTTTTGAGTTAAAAAGTAGGTCTGTGAGATATATATATATATATATATATATATATATATATATATATACACCCAATTAATAAATGATATAATGAATAAAGAGGAAGATTTGTAGAGATATTTGACAACCTACCTAAAATACTTTCATTACACGCATAGAGTATAATATGAATAATGAATAAAAAATAGTTGTTTTCATTACTTGTTTTTGACAGAATGTAATGCTAAAATATTTAAGTTGGCGTCCCTATATTTTGCCGGCCTAGGCCAAAAAAACAGAAAGTTTCTGGATGATTATGAATTGTGTAATACTAGGCATAATAGAAAAGTTTACTGTATCAAATTTGTTTTCAATTTTCATTTTCAGCCGGTATATATAAATTACAGTACCTACATAATATTTACTACATACTGCATTCTGCAAATTCGATATATTTTCAACATTAAAAATATTATTCATTCGGAACAATAATTTATAAATTATAAATCAAAATTGAAACTTTTATGACTTTGTATAAAACGTAAATATTTTTATCATTTTGTTATAGCATTGTGTAAATTATGATAACTAAATAAAATATAGAATTCACAACAATAATGTCAAAATTCGTTATTGTGTCTGCAATTTATATGTTAAACAAATAATGTTTTGGTATCGGCTACACATAAAATTCCCTTATAAAACTTTTATCATGATCCTTTTCATCATCACACCTTTATACCTGCAAAGTATAATTACCTCCCTTAAAGATAACACAGGGGTATCGCAGCAGGATTTATGATAAACATTGACAAAAACCCGTGATTCCCAGGCGTCCTCAGCGGAAATGAATCCGAATAATAAAACGGTAATGGCGGCAGTGCGACGCAACAAAACAACCAAACCGATAACTAGCCCCCGAGCAGGGGAGGAAACCCGCTGGGACGCCACTGGCAGATCGGACTACTAGGGGTAATTAAATTGAGGGGCGTCACACAGAAAATTTCATAGTTAAACAAAAAAATCTAATGTAACCGCTATATTGCCTCGCTTCCTGTTTTTGTTTTACATTCGTACGCTACTTGTATGGCAAAGAGAAATATTTTTTTAGAAACTGCAATATTGAACGGACGAATATAGTTACAAATTCAATTGTTCTTTTTTATATTTTTAAATTAAATATATTAATTTTTATTTTTTCCTCAAACACTAAAAGTAGTTAATAGTAAATTAATTGCCTGAAGTACAGAAGTACCAATAGTGATATCTCACTTGCTATCACTTTTCAAAATAACTTCGAAAGAGTATGCCAAAATAGACAGTCTCTTATGTGCTATCTTTGTCTAAGATGTAGGTACATCTATCTACAGTGTTATCTCACTTGCAATCACCTTTTGACATAACGTCGAAAAAATGCGCTAAATTTAAAATTCTGTCATTATAATAACTTCATAAATTTAGTATTGACAGCAAAGTTGTCTGTAAATGCCATGTGGTTGGGGGTACATAACAATTCATCATAATATTTTTTTCAAAGACGTGGACTTAATATGGAGCCCTGTGGAACATATGTTCTTTGGTTGTCCCTTACACTTCTGCCCTCAAAATTTCTATTATCTTATGGGCACCTTACGAACATATAGACATCTCAGAAAAACACTTACGGAAAACTCCCTTGGGAATAAACACATCCTATAATATATTTTATAATTTAAGATATGGTGGAAAACTGTATGTTACACATGTTGAAAATACAACGTTATATAGGATGTATATTGCATATTCGTATCTAGCTAAGTATAAAATCACTGGTTTTACGTTAAAAAATACTCACGATATATAAATTTTATATTATCGTTACATGAAAACAGTGCTTCTTAAATTTTTAAAGAGAATAAACATGTAAAAATGTTTTTACTATCATGTCGAATATTTTACCAACTTTATTCTTTTATGTATAATGTTAAAAGACCGATAAACAATAAATACAATTGCTGATATTGGATTATTAACTTCATTATAATTCATATGTGGTTATTAGATTTTTTGTCTGGTATATAAACCACGATATGTTGGTTTAAATTAAATATAGAATATAGGAGGCAAATGATTGTAAAATGGAACTAGTCCAAACGGAAATTGAATTAATCTCTCAATTAAATAAATGATCCCCATGTCATGTATTTGCTCTCCCTCTGTTCTATTATTTTTAGCATAAAGGGAATGTTTGCTCGGTACCCGTCCAATAAAACTGAGCGAGCTAGAAATAACATCACAGTTCATAATTTAGAACTAGTTAATTGGGTTGATATTACATTTGTTTCGCTTATCAATATCATACTCATTGTCAATATTTGTCTAATTAAACATTTCAAATATTTATAAAGCAATCAAAAATAATTCACCCAGTATAAATTTAATTGTTCCGTCATGTTATACGTTCAAAGAATAACATTATTTGTTATCAAATATTGGTTATTGTACTTGTATATTCTATAACCGAACAGGAAAACCACCTTTTTTTTAGAATTTATTTGTTATAAATATTTTCAGTAGACTCACCAATAACAATATCTAGGACTGAATGCTCTATCTAATGTTGCACTTACCTAAAACAAAAAGAAAACATATTAAACCAGTGTTAATTAATATTTTACATTAAATGTAGAATTAACTTGTTGATGCACTACTTCATCTCCGATTTTGATGAAATTTGACAAAAAGTTTCTACTAAACATGACAAATACGGCAAAAATTATAAAAAGACTTGGTTAACCTTGAAGTCGCTGTTTTCTTTTTAATACAAAACGTCAACCAAGTCTAATCTAACTTTAGAATAGTTTAGGTTATGTTGGATTGGGTTAGGTTACGTTTAATTAGTTAAGGTTAGATTAGGTTGCGTTTGGTTAGGTTGGGTTAGTTTAGGCTAGAATAGGTTAGGTTGTATTAGGTTAGGATAGGATAGGTTACGTTCGATTAGATTATGTTTGGTTAGGTTAGGTAAGATTAGATTGGGTTAGGTTAGGTGTATGTGTGTACATACATTTTGTATTAAAAATAGCTTTAAAAACAAATGAATGCAATTTGAAAGTCAACCAAGTCTCACTGCAACTTTTCATTATTTTTTCCAATTTTCTCATGCTTAAATAGGTATCAGTGGTAAAGAAGTAGATACATTTACAAGTTTTGAAATAATACAATAAACATGTACTTTATGTAATCTTCTCCTACGGTACTTTTTTGTATGAATCATAATTTGGTACTTGTTCTTGAATTATGTACTCAGGTACATTTTACTAGGATTCTCTGTTGTCTTTATATAGAGACAAACTTTTTTGTATTTTAGAGGAATTGACCTATTAAGACTGTACGAAAAATTATAAATAAAATTATTATAAAAATTGTTCCATGATATTTTCTTCTGTGAAAATTCTAGACTTTTTATAACGTGCAAAATAAGATTAATTTGAAAAACTGAGTAAAAAACATGGAATTAATAAATTCCTAGTCTGGAAATAAAATTCTCGATTATTTCCCTTTATTTTTCACGGTCTGCTGATCACCCCGAGTACAACGTGAAACGATTTGTCGTTAGTATCAGTTTTTACCCAATGCTTCTTGTAAAGACCAAAGAGTAAAAACGAAAACAACTCTCCATTTCTGACGCTTGATAATTTTCATCCTCATCCGTGCAAACAGTAACATCATCGTCCGCATCCACGTCCACACTTCCACTTGTTAGTTCTCCTCATGGCTCCGGGCGTTTGAGCGGAGGGAATTTTATTAAAACTTATACATTTAGCTGCAGCTGCAAAAAGCACAGCGTCCAGTGCTGGATTTGTTGACAGGGTCTCCGTCAAAAGAGTCCCAGTCCCTGGCTGTTTGGTTAGTCCGAGAGGCGCATATTTACACACGGACAAACCGCGTGCTTTGTACCAAGACCTTTGCCAACTTTTTAACTCAACTAATTACAGAGTTTGTTATCCGAGTTAGATGTGGAAATGTTAAGACTGGATTTGCCAAAGCTGATTTTGTTCTCTCTGCATTATGCGATTATTTTGTTTTATCTTATAATTACTTCTCTTTATTCAGTAGTACTTACATTCGTTTTATATTGTATAAACCTATCATATTTTATTAAATATTAATAATGAGCAGAGACGAATCTAGAATTTTTTTTCGGAGGGGGTTTCAAATATATATTGTCCATTATAAGTGGTACTGGTTTGTCCTCTCTGCATTATGCGATTACGTATTATTTTGTGTATCTTTACTTCTCTTTACAAATATTTCGTAGTACTTACATTCGTTTTCTATTCTACAAACTTATCATGTTTTGTTAAATATTAATATTGAGCAGAGACGCACGCAGAAATTTTTTCGGAGGAGGTTTTCAAATATTGAGTGTGGTACTGGTATTGTAATTTGGGAACTGGAATAGCCAGATTCACAAAACAAAATAAGCTTTTAAATAGGTTAAAATATGTTAAATTCAACATATTTAAACTAGCGTATGTAACCGGTTAAAAAACCGGTTTAATAAACACCGATAACTGATATTTTGAAGGAAAATTTCCAACTTTAATCCATATTTTTAAGGCTGAAAATACCGGTCACCGTTCACTAAAAAATAAATACACCGGTTTTAGCGAACATTAACCTTTATTTTAATAATACCATTTAGCGCGAAAAAATTTGAAATTTTAATGTCTCTTACATTTGTATTTGAATATGACAATATGAGTCATGATAGTTTCTACAATTTACATTTTATTGGAGATTCATAAAAGAAGTGTCAGCTTTAGGCAAGTTGACAATTGAAAAATGACCTGCGTTTCTAAGTTATTATAAAATTTTAGTGAATATTCCTTTTTGATCTTTTATGCAACACAAAATGTGATCGCTTTTCATTGGTTCATAATATTAATTTTTATTATTTTTTTTAGGTAATCAATTTTTTGTAATTCGTATTAATTAATTTTTTTTTTTACATTTTTTATTAAACCACATATTAACCGGTTTAAACTGGTTTTAAATTTTTAAAAACCGGTTTTCGAACTACCTATACGTAAATAAATATTTTTTACATACTTTCATAGTATATATCTATTGTATATTAACTGAAAAATATCGCATTATACGAAATAAAAATAGATAATGATATGCATGTCTAAATAATATGAAAGTAATTCATACCATTTACATTGTTAGACAGGTAAACATAAATTACTTATAAACAGAAGCTCAAGTAATTAGTTTGTTTTATTATCGGTATTTTAAAAAATAGTTTCGCGGAAATAGTAAATTATAAATACAAAAAAGGCAATTTGTTTATGTAGTTAAAAAATAAAAACATAATTAATTTGCGACATTACTAATAAGTACCCTGTTTTCATGAATATTATCCGATAATAATAATAGTGGAACGAATTCATGTAAATGATTGGACTTCGTATTTCATTAGCTGAAGGTATATGTGTTGTTAATGTTATTAAAAGATAATAGTCCAGAATTATGTTTTAATGTTATTAAACGATTAATATTCATTTGATTAATTTGTGGTATATAATTAAACTATTATTTAAATGTGTTTCAATTACAGTAATTCGAGTAGTACACTGTTTTATCGAACCAGGGAAAATAATTTAAAAACACATTTTCGTGCGTTTCCAGTGAAAGCAAAATGAGTGATAATTGAAAGGGAAATTACACACATATTTATTTTGTAAAACTTTTGCCGCCATCGATATAATTCGATGATGGATGCTTTTTACATTAAAGTGTGTTAAAATTAGTAATGGTTTTCAAAAATGTTCCAAATGCATGAGTAATCACCAGTTAATTTAATTTAACAGAACGTAAAATTTTTCATGACACGCGTAACTCGTTTTCATTTATCACTATAATGTCACAAATGTAGATATTGATGATTATTTTATATATTCCAACAAATTAATTTATTTAGTGGTCTTGAAAAGACTCTAAAATCACACTAATTTATATAATATGTAGAGTATTTTTACTGCATTTGAGAGCAGATTTTCGACAGAAGTGCAATTTTTTGAGACATACATTTTATCCTCCACACATGTTATATTGCTCGACTTTGTATCTTTCAAAATTCAATTTTGTACACCTTTTTTCGTGCACACTTTTAATCCGCGATTAATCTTACACACTTTAATCTTGCGCACATTTTATCTGCCATTTATGTTCCATACATTTTATCTTCGCCAACGTTTCATCTTTAAAACATTGTAATTATTCCTTCCAATCATTTTATTGCCCATTCAATTAGCATAAAATGAGTGGAAGATAAAATGTATGGATGATAAAATGATTTAAAAGATAAAATGTGTGTATAATAATTTTTATCGCGGATTAAAAGTGTGCATGATAAAAGGTATGCAAAATTGAATGTGAGCAAGATACAATGTCGAGCAATAGAACATGGTTAGAGGATAAAATGTATACGCTTCTAAATTTTATACTTTAGAGGTCTAATTTTAAACGTGATTATCTCGAGAACGGTAAGAGATATAATAAATAAACATTTTTGAAGAAAAATACCCAAGCCAAAAACTTAAATTCCGGTATTTTCGTTTTCTTTATTTTTCACCGAATCCAAAGAATTCCAAAGAATGTATATGTGGAGAAAACATTTCTTTGTTTGTAGAATCTTTAAAATTGTATTTCTACCAATTTTCAAAATATGCTTAAAAACTCACTTTTTTGAGGTGCAACTTTTAGAACAAAAATCTCAGGTACAAAAACTAGATAATTGAATTCTGTTCGTAAATTTGAAATCAGCGCAACAAGATCTATGCATCTGGACTTTTTTTGAAACACAAAATTTTGGACCAAACAATGGGTATTTATTATAATTTCGGCTGTACGATGTATGTGAACAATTTTATAGTAAAAGCGTAGAAAGTGTAATTTTCAACGTTCAACTATGATTGGAATTGTATAAATTTCAAAGGCAATACATTCTACATGTGCACAAATAAAGAATATAAAATAACATTTGAAGAAATATGAGACAGTAGTAAACATTATTTAATCTTTATAGAAGAACAACAATTGGACATTTTGTTTGATAGTCGGTTGAGAGAAGTAATATGAAAGATGTATTGGGTGAATGGGTTTAAATAGCATGTAATGCATGTAGGAAATGGGATCGGCGGATTGATCTGAGTCAGCCGAGTCGAGGAAATGACATCCGCGCGGAAATGCCTCGGAATGCATCAGTCACAAGAACGGCTGGAAGTGAAGTCTTTAGCCGGAAAGAACAGGACAAATCGCCAGGATTTATCCCTCCCTGGTGGTAGTGTTAGCCTAGTTTGCTCTCAGGATATTGATTGCCCGCTTCTTTCATTATCACCCTTTCACTTCAATTAAACGAATTAAACTTAAAACTACAAATATTCAATTTGAGGAATAATGTAGAAATTGGTATATACATATATTATATTTTAATATAGCATGTGATGTTTAAGCTATAAAAGGAATATAAGTACATATTAACCAGGGCATGTAACCGAAATAAATACTATACATTAATCTGTCAAGGGTAATTTAAATAGCTAATGTTTTTATCAAAATTGCTTGGACAAGTAGTATAGATTTTACGATAGTACATAAAACATAAAATACGCTTTAGTGTCAGCGGGATGTTCATTTGTACGTCTTTTTATCTCATTTGTATCAACAATATACAATTAGTATAATGAAATTGAAATAACTATAAGAATTGATATTACATACATAAAAAGATAAATTCATGCAATTTTCCATATTGTGTGTTCGCAGAAATCTGATAAACATTTATGTATTAATCATCCTTCTATACATATTCCTGTCCAAGAAAACTTGTTGTTTCGCCTTCTATTCTTTGTATAAGTGGTAGTTTGAAAAATAATAAGTCATGCTATAGTAATTTATTACAGCAATTAGACACCGTTATCAAATATTATTGCAGTTACATGTCCAGTTAAAAAAAGAACATGTTAAACATGGCGCTTTTAATACTTGCCTAGTAAATGACTTTTTTATGGCAATAAAACATGAAAGGAAATGTTAATAGTGACATGAAGTATTTCTGCATATGAAACCGTTAAAGTTCATTTCCAGCTATTGTTTTAGTTTTAAGTTTTTATTTCAGTTTTAGGTTGTATTTTATTTTTTCTAGAATGATATTATTAATATATTCCTTTTGAACATTGTTGGTTTATAGGGTGAACCCATTATGATGATCTATGATTCGTTTTATTTTGTTTTTCCATTGCAATCGGCAGTGCCAAAAGGGCATTACCTATGTTGGAAAGGTTTTTTTTTTAATTTGTTGTATAACTAGAGAAATTGAACATTGTTTTGGGAAATTGGGACCATTATGATGATCTATGATTCGTTTTATTCTGTTTTTTCATTGCAATCGGCAGTGCCAAAAGGGTATTATGTTGGAAAGGTTTTTTTTTTAATTTGTTGTATAACTAGAGAAAATGAACATTCTATTGGGAAATTGGGACCAAACCTAATTATTTTTTTCAGACTATAAATGTTAGTAGAAATATGTAAGTATGATATAATTATCTGCTTTACCTACATACATGTTGTCTTTAGTCATATCAAAATGCACTAAAATGATATGAAAATACAGGTTTCTGATTTTGGTTTTTAATGATACTACTGTTATGGAATTTTTAGGTTATCAATTTAAATACATATGTTGTTGATATCTTTTAATAAATGCATTCTTAGGTTATCTAGTGGCATTTAGGACGATTTCTATTTTACAAGTTATTTATTATTCACTGATTCTACATAGTTCATATGGATACTTGTTTATTTTTTTTGTACGCCATCGACGTATAAATTTAATTTTTACTTTAATCAAGTCACAAAAAATATCACATTTATGAAGTTTGAAGAAAAATAATTTTGAAATGTCAAGAAATCACGATTTTATTTTATTTATTATACGCTGATTCTACATAGTTCATATGGATACTTTTTTACGCTATAAACGAAGAAATTTAATTTCTACTTTAATCAAGTCACAAAAGATGTCACATTTATGATTTTAGAAGAAAAATAATTTTGAAACCTGTAGAAATCTGGATTTTATTTCCTCCTCTCGATGTTTTGTTTTTAAAATCGCTCTCGTCTTGCCCGAGACGAGATATTTCGAGACAAGACGAGCGATATTCGAGAAATATATCGTCACACCCGAATCACCAACTGGAGATACTTTGTGAGTTTGTGTACCAAATCTTGTACGATTTATTTTTCCCTGGTGGTAGTTATACCTCAGGCTTGTATAAATTAGAAGATTACCTTCAGTCACTAAACAGGACGTTAAGGTTAGCGTGGACATGGCACAGATCCGTGTGTCGCGCGGTGAGATTTAAAATCTGGTCGGGAGGAATGAAGGAGGCCGGAAGATAAATGATGATCGAGCAGGAGCTGGAGTTGTCGTCGCGGAGGAGGCACGTTCTAATGATTTATGCAGGGATCATCAGTGGTCGTCGATGCACTGATACTGTCTCATCGCTCTCATCACAGCTGACAACCAAATGCCGACTCATTCGCCATGATACGGAAACTGCGACAAGTCAGAGGAGACTAATATATTCTTTAGATGTCATCAATATGAGGACAAAACTTCTAATAAAGAAATTGTTTCTTATATTAAATATTATATAGAGTGTACAACGAAGAGCGGAACGTAGGAGTTTAATATGGGATAAAAAAATTGTGAATACTCCCTCTCCTGATACATTTAGAGCAAAACTACAACAGTATACAGTTGTTCAAAATTTATTTTTACATCAGATATGATCATAATACGTGATGCAATAGCTCTGCAATACGAGATTTATTAAATATAAAATCAAACACTTTCGTTGTATATAAAATATTTGGACTAGTTCAGCAGGCCGGGAATAAGTGCACACTTCGGCGTGTGGACTGCTAAAGTCGAGGCACATTCTGGAGCAGATTTTGCTGCTCTGGATTGTACTCTGGTTTCAATAGGTCAAAAATTAGTCCATTTAGAAGTGTTTGCTCTAGTTATAAGTCTGCTGATACCAGAGCACATTCTAGAGAAGATTTGGTTGCTCTTGATTATACTTTGGTTTCAGTGAGAAAGGAATTAGAGCACTTAGATGTGCTTGCTCTAATCCTAGGTTTGCTGAAACCAGAGCACATTCTGGAACACATTTGTCTGCTCTGGATTGTGCTCTGGTTTCAGTGGGTTCAGAATAAGAGCATTTAGATGTGTTTACTCTAACTCTAGATCTGCTGAAACCAAAGCATATTCTAAAACAATTTAGCTACTCTGGATTGAGCTATGGTTTCAGTAGGTCGGGAATTAGAGCACTCAGAAGTGTTTGCTCTAATTCTAAGTTTGCTGAAACCACAGCATATTCTGGAGCATATTTGGCTGCTCTAGATTGTGCTCTGGTTTTAATGAATTAGAATTAAAGCGTTGTAAAGCATTTACTCTAATTCCTAGCCTACTAAGAACAGAGCACAATATAATAATAATATAATATAATAATGGAATTAGCAAAATATTTTTGGACATGTTGTTTACGTTTTATCTTTTTTTTAAGTATTGGTGTTTCATATTTGGTATCGTTTTCTGGGACTATATTCAAGATCAACAAAAAAAAACTTTTAAATACTTTTTTCTTTTATGTGAAATGTGAAATATGTGACAGAAAATAACTTCTATTTTAAAACGAACACTTAACTTCACAATTTAAAATAAAAATTACATAAAACATCTCCCACGCAATCTTCGAAAATTGGAATATTGATCAAGTTGTAATAAATGTACATCACGTACTTTTAAAGGTCACCTTCCATATATTTCTCCTTGGTTTAAAAAATAGCAGGTTGAAATGTTTCCAGCTTCTCTCTGCTTGCTGCAGTGCACACTGCAGCGGCCGAATCGGCGTCGCTGATGGCCAATCCGATACGCCCGGACAATCCGGCCGGGGAAGAGGAAATATTACCTGCTTATAGTGTCCTGATTTGGAATTCAGCGAGTGTGCCGGATTTAAATGTTGCTAATTTGTCTTCTCTGTCAGCGACTTCGCCGGGATTTGGTTAGCGAAATGTGTATTCAGATTTATTCCTTCGATACGCGCGGTGATTCAATAAAATCCCTACATTTCTATGACTTTTGCCCGTTCAGCTATATAAGCAAGGATAACTCGCCAAATGAAAAGAGGTTACACACTGAAGCCCGACGTTGCTTTTCCAATATATATCCGTATTTGTATTTTCATTCTATATGTAAAAATAAAATGTGACTCATATTATTGTTAGACCTTCAACTTTCAATTAATATTTATCGCTTTTTATTTATCACGATGGAGAAATTTTCTATGATAAATATTTGTCACAAAAAGAAATACAATGGAACAATTTAAAATAAATGAACTTTGAATATAAGTTATTTTCTTGTTTCAAGTAACTTACATATTAATAAAAAAAAATTTGTGCGTGTAAATTACAACCATATAATTTTCGTTAATGCTTATATACCATATTGGTAAGGGTAAGTAATATTTATTATTAAAAAAATGTGCTTTTCTACGACAACTATGAAAAGAGACCGTACTATATAAATTGATTGATGAAGGAAAGCATGTTACTGTAGAATTAAGTAGTGATGTAAACAGTGAAATACAGTAAAAATGTTTTTATTATTGTTTATTTGGGAACCGGTTTCGTGTGATAACAGACATTATTCCAAAACCGGTTCTCAAATAAACAATAATAAAAACAATTTTACTTTACTTCACTGTTCACATCACTACTATATATGTCTATAAATTATAATGAATATTACTTGGAACAATTGTGTATGTATGTAGTAACTAGAGAGAAGACATTTTCCAAAGCCACTGAAGCTGTATTTTTGCGAATACCCAAAAATATTTGAAAATATCGAATTTTTAGCGGAAAAATTTTCAAATTTTACAATATTTTGTTTGTAATATTTTTTAAAGAATTCGCTACGCTGATACCAAATTTACAAACAGAATTTAATTATCTCGTTTCGTTTCGGAGATATTTGCTCTCAAACTTGTACCCCAAAAAACTTTGTTTTTTGAGGATATTTCAAAAATGAGTAGAGATACAATCTCAACTACTTTACCATTCGATTCTACGGAAAAAGTTATATAAAGAAATGTTTTGTCCACATATACGTTTTTTGGAAAGATTAGGTGAAAAATAAGAAAAACGAAAAAACCTAAATTTCAATTTTTCGCCACGAAATTTTCTGTCACCAAATTTTTTTAATTTTTGAACTTAAGTAAATATCGATACGCTGATTTCAAATTTTCAAACAGAATTCAATTATCTCTACCCGTTCTCAAGATATCTGAGTTCAAAGTTAAACCTAAAAATTCAGGTTTTTTAGGTATACCCCTTAAATTGTTAGGTTTACGGTTTCGGCGTCTACACCATTCGATTCTACGGGCAAAATTACATAAGTGTACCAATTTTCAGATTTTTATTGCAACAGATAGAATTTTTAGAAGGAAAAAACTGAAAATGGCCAAAAATCGAAAAAAATCGTCAGGGGTTCATCAGGCATTTTTTTCGATTTTGGCAATTTTCGTTTTTCCTTTCTACAAATTGTATACCTTGGAATAAAAATCTAAAAATTGGTACACTTATGCAATTTTGCTTGTAGAATCGATTGGTGAGGTCGCCGAAGTCGTAAACCTAAAACCCTTCAAGAGGTATACCTAAAAAACCGGATTTTTTAGGTATGGCCAAAACTCAACTTTGAACACGAATATCTCAAGAACGGCAAGAGATAATTCAATTCGGTTTGAAAATTTGAAATCAGCACATCGATGTTTACTTAAGTCTAGAAAATGAAAAGTTTTGGACAGAAAAAGTCCTTCGAAGAAATTTTGCAATTTAGGTTTTTTCGATTTTCTCATTTTTCACCTAATCGTTCCAAAGAACGTATATGCCAAGAAAACATTTCTTTATGTAACTTTCCGCGTAGAATCGACTGGTATAATCGTTGAGATTGTATCTCTACTCATTTTAGAGATATAGCCAAAAAACACACTTTTCTGAGGTGCAGTTTTGCCAGCAATTATCTCTGGAACAAAACGAGATAATTTAATTCCGTTTGAAAATTTGAAATTAGCGTGTCGGGATCTATCAACATACACTATATTCCAAAATCAAAATTTTGAGCACAAAAATAGGTATTTTTGCGATATTTCTCGGTTGTGAACAAAATTTTCGGTTTAATACTGTTGTTTGGTTTGTTTTAACTCTACACAACTTTGATATGGGGTTGTAGGTTTTGAAAATAAATAAAAGTTAGATAAACAAAGCGAAAGAATAAAATATAAAAAGCGTAATAGGATTGCAGGTTTTATCGATATTTACTTAAGTCTAGAAAATAAAGTTTTTGAGAAAAAAGTTCATCTGAAAAATTATTTTTCACCTAATTGTTCCAAAGAACGTATATATTTACAAAAGAAATATTTTCTTCTTTTGAAAAGTGAGTACCTATATAAAATTAATAATTGTTATACAATAGCGACCTTACTGACAACCAATTTTAAATGTCTTTATAATAAAGTAAAAAAAATGTTTAATATTCGAAGCATACATTTTCCTTTTAATAAAACAGTTCGAAATACGAAATAAGATTTAAACAAATTCTAAAACGGGGCGCCATTTTATAAGTTGCGGAAGGGCGCCACATGGATAGAATATGTAATCAACAGCTATGCAAAATAAATTATATATTTACCCGAACTGTTTCATTTTCTATGTGATTTTATTTTCGTATAGTCTTTTCTTGTATATTATACCTATATTAAAATTCGTTAAATATAATTATCATCTATATACGCCACAGAAGCGCGCTAACGTAGTAGACATAATTTCCTCTTATATTTTTATTTTGCATGTTGAAAGAACCCCCGTGATTTATAATGTAAATAGATAATAAATAATAAATAGCGATAAGTTTTGAAATGACTTATTAATCAAAAGATTGCTCCACTTTTCGTCGAACTAAATGATATTTATTTATAATGGTTTTATATTATTTCATTTCGTTATTTAATATTACTTATAGCAGTAAATCTTGATGAGTAGATACAAGTAATCAGAAGCAATGTCCAATTGATTAGTCTGAATGGTTTTATTGCATGGCTGTGCATAATGTTATTCCTCTAACAACATAAATCACATTTAAAGTTTTCAAGCTTGAGTGGATGATACGACGAGAAAGTTTCGTCAACTGTATTAATTAATTACATTTGATTGCTCGAATATTAGTCTGTAAACTTTATAATTGACAACCGCAGCACTAGAAAGAAATAAGAAGCTTTACTTCTTTAACGAACACTTTAGCTTTACGGTAAATTGTAAATTTCTACGTATTCACAAATTTTAATTAAACAGATTATACATTCTATGGACTTTCGTTAACTGACTGCGATTCTTGTTGCTTCTTTCAAAGAAAGCTAACGAAATGAAAGAAATAACAAGATTTCAAATGAACGGAACATTTTCAAAGAAACATAATTTATAAATTGTGACATTACCAGCTAAGTACTGTTTGTTAACGTACTTTTCTACTGGTACGTGATTTCTTAAGTTTTAAAAGAAACAATGTGGTTTCATCATGGCCTCTTATTGATTTTTCATTGGGCCATTGTTTCCATTTTTCTAGCTCCAGTGATAAGTAAGCGATTGGTCAAATAATTTTAAGGTAAAAATAATAATTTGTGACAAGAGAAATTCACATTTTTAACAGATTAAATTATCGCAACAATTTATTCGCACAGTATCATATTATTTTGCAAATTTGAATTTTGTTAAATAATTCTATAAGTAACTAAATATTTCAATAATTGTCACAGCAGTTAATTCTCTTTGTATGTTATTGTTATATACTTTCCGCCTATTAATTTCTAGAACATTCTAGAGCCTTCCGCATTCTATAAATTCCCGAACAATAGCGGCGTTGCTCTTTTTCTTCAGTTTATGTCTTTCATTTCTCTTTCAAAATATTTTGAAAACGTATCTCCCATGTTTCAATCTAGTTTTTCTTTGTGTTCCTTTCTTTGTTTTCTTCTGTACAACAATTGGGCTTTGCCTGTTGTTTAGAGTAACTAATAATAATACTAATAATAATAACAATATATATATATATATATATATATATATATATATATATATATATATATTTCTCCAGCAATCGATTTCGATAAATAAATATTTTTTATAGTTTGTGGAACATTCAAATATATTTTGCACTTGTAGTACAATATAGTTAAACTTCAAAATCATACTACATCACTTAATATTGAGTGAGAGATTTTCTTTATAATAAATATCAAAGCAGAAAGGTTCGTTGAGTCTCGACGTAGTGTATGAATATTGCTTATTTACATGTTTCTTGTTTAGAAAATGTGAAAATCATGTGTTTCGGATAGCTTCAATTCACTTTGCAAGATTTTTATGTATATTTAACAAGATGATAAAATCCAAGCCGTTGCTAAGGAGTTTGGGGGAACGAAGTTTTGAGTAAAAAGTGGAATTCCTCCTTAATGCGAGGGTTAAACGCCTAATGTGCTTAAATATTCACCCTCTAGTAATTTACAGCGACTTTTTCAAAACATCGCATAAAAAATTCATGTAATTGGCGGGGAATCTGTTTGGCGGGTTAAATATTTGCGGAGGTGGGAAAATATTGTTGTCACATACGCCGCGTGTAAAGTGGAGCACGTCCCGGCGTCTTTGTCGCCCAGCGGGAAATTGAAAAGAAACCATCTCTAGACGCCAAGGTCCTGTAATGTCTACAGGACCGGCACCCGCTATTTTACAAACATCTCATACTTCTTTGAGGGCGGATTGACAAACCCAAGAGCGGTATATTATTTTACAAGATTTTTGTGACGTATTCCCCTTATTATTATCAAGGCGATGGGTTTCGTGGACCAAAATCATTTTCATATCAAAGTTTCTTAACCTTTATTACCCATTTATCTGTTTTGAAACAATTCAAAGACAACTTGTTGTAGACGTATCGACACGACACGACACCAAAGATGGTAGAATTTACAGTGAAATTCGTACAGGCTTAATGATTACCCCCACCATTTTTCTCCTGGACTTATACACGTATTCACCGCCCCTGATTATTATACATCCAGATTAATAAAAATGATTACTCATTAACCTAAATTAGCTATATCCCTTGATATATTCATTTCCTGAAATGTCAAACTCCAGTCCTAATTCTCAAAAAGAATTAAGTAGGTATATTACTTAGTTTCAAAGATAACTCCACTAGTTGGGTGGAATTAGCAATATTTATACATGATTATCAGCATTTCTAAATGATACAGAGAATTGTGGTGATATTTGACAAACTAGAAGTAAAATATTTTGATTACACGCATGCGCAAATCATTCATTGAAGTCATTTAATATTCATATTCGTTTTACAATGACAGCCTGTTCAGTATTTTAGAAAAATTTAAAATCAGTCTAGACACATCAAACGTACCCAAATTACAAATATTATAAATGAGTTTTATTATTGTTTAACCTTAATCTGATATGTTTAATTTTAAAATGAACAATCTGGATATATTGCTGCCAATCATGTCATTACAATATTTTTCTGTATGACCGCTGCTAAACCTATAATATAAAATGTTTTGTACTAAAGCTAAAATATATTATCTGTCCAGATCTGTCTAAAACGGTGTATTCCTTTGAAAATATGGATTCTAGGCGTGGTGATATTCAGATATTTATTTGTTTTGTATACAGGCTTCTGTTTGATAAAAAAAATCAATTGATCCCGGCTGGGTTATGGGCGATAAAGCCGGTAATAGTTTTTGGTATTTTTCCATTTCCTGATTTCCTCCTGCAAGCGGCTTAGGCTTGTAGTGCAGCTGCAGGCGTGTAATGCTCCCCGCTATAAATCTCCCCGTACGGTCCTGGCGGCCCCAGACGACTGAGATTTCCGACTCCCAGCCAGCCTTCAAAACACCACCATCGCACGACGAGAAATATAATCTCATAAATATTATCTATATGTATTTTTAATGTCCTCGTGCTCCATGCTACAGGGGTGGACTTTAAGAGAGGCTTGGAACTTTCAAAGTCGTATGTTTAAATCTAAGCTTTCCCTTCTTAAAAGCTATACGTTCGGACGCTCACTGATTTATTATAAATAGCTGCTTATATATAATGTCATCTTTACTATCAATTGTTGTCACATATATCTAAAGATAGGTTTATAATGAAACTATTTATAAAGTCGTATGTTTAACTCTAAGTTTTCCCTTCTAAGAGTCCTAAAAGCTATACGTTCGGACGCTCACTGATTTATTATAAATAGCTGCTTATATATAATGTCATCTTTACTATCAATTGTTGTCACATATATCTAAAGATAGGTTTATAATGAAACTATTTTTAAAGTAGTATGTTTAAATCTAAGTTTTCCCTTCTAAGAATCCTAACAGCTATACGTTCGGACGCTCAGTGATTTATTATAAATAACTGCTTATATATAATGTCATCTTTTCTATCAATTGTTGTCACATATACCTAAACGTAGGTTTATAAGGAAGCTACTTTTAAAGCCGTATGTTTAAATCTAAATTTTCTATTCTACTTGTATTCTCTAATAAGATATCACCAAGTAATAATAATGGCCTATCAAGAGACTGCAATCCACAGCATTAGGACCACTTAGCTGTGGCTCTTTTCAACAAACGAACAATACTATATTGTACAACTAACATAGAATGGTACTCATTGCATACAAGTATGAAATGGACATTCCAAGTGTGTTGTACTTTTTCTATAACTACGATATAATTTCCTAATTCATTTTTTATTTTAATAATAAAGATATCTTCATTTCACTACTTTCTAGCAACTAACTACAAAACAAAAAATAAACAACATGATTTTTGACAGAATTGTGAAATTTGAATTTATATATTAACGATGTCTCTAGTTATCGTGGTAAATAAAAATGTGTTTACAATATACTTCGTATCCGTAGTAATAACAAACATACAAAAGCAAATATCTTAATAGTCGTGCAAATATATATTATTGGTGTTAACCAAATATTTAAACCCCATAACTCATACATAAAAGTACTACTTCAAACAATAGTATAAATAACTATTAAATCTGAATTCGGATCGCTAAATTAAATAACAACTTTGCTTCGACAAGAAAATTTCCATGTTTTACAATATTTTTTTTTAAATCTTCTTTAAAGGTTCTTGTGATTTTTTGAATAATTTATAATATAATAATTACGCAGGCTTTTGAAAAATTATCGATGAATAAAATTTAATCAATACATAGATCAATTGATCTCAGTTCTAACAATAAACGAATACTCGAGATTTGATACTCGATTGTCCAATTCATTGATAACTTCAATGTCATTATATTGTAATTTTGTGTATAGTTGGCTCATTGGTAATTTCCAAAATTTGTTGAATATTAGATTTTTTTTATTATAATTAGGTTATACACGAATAAAACATTCTTCCAGATTAAAACTGCAATCACATTTTAGTAAAAAATAATCAATTCTATAAAATTTCTATAATATCCCTATCCATTGATCATTTAAAAAAACAAATTTAGTATGTTGTACAATAAATATGAAATGGACTTTCCAAACGAATTGTACATTATACTTGTTCTACAACCTCGATATTATTTCCTAAATCATTTATATTCACTACTTCCTAACAACTATAGCTATAAACAAAAATTAAACAATACGACTTCTGACAGAATGGTGAGATATGAATTTATACGTTAACGTTGTCTATGGTTACCATGGGAAATGAAAATGTGTTTATAATATACCATGTATCCGTAGCAATAACAAACATACAACCAGCAAATTTCGTAATAATTGCTGTCAAAATGTTTAAAGTTAACCGATTATCAATTTGAAGGTAAAAATATATTTCAATCGGACTATATATGCCATTTCAAGTCTCGTAATATTTTTCCTTGTTTTTTGAAACCCAATGACATAAATAGCTAATTAGGTAATATTTCTTGAAAATATGACTGACCTGAATACAGATAGTGTACCATGGCACTATTTTGTTGAAAAATGTCTTTGACTATTAATATATTTAGAAAAAAATCTATAACAATATACTAGGATACTAATATCTTGTTAAAAGTACATAAATATTGTTTATGTGGCTATATACACTCTATAAATTTAATGCTGATATGAGCATATTTTGACGTTAAAATATACAGTGGATAGGTAGAATAATTTAGGATTGTAATTAGGAAAATTTGAAAAAAAGTACATAAGATAACTTTTATTTTAATCAGTGATATATTTTACTACCATATCAACTTAAAACAGAATATTCTTTGAACATATATTGTTCTATCAAATACCTACGAATTTAAACGGGTGATTCATAATGGATATCACAAAATAAAACCATAGACTAAAACGAAACGACTCACCCGACCTGCCCTTCCTTCAAAAAATCACATTGGGTTGAAGTTCTACTTCTAACTGATAAAGTAATTCATAATTCTTCTAAAGTACGTTCAAAACATCTTGATAATTGCGTAAATGTCAGATGTCATGACTGGTTATAAAAATGACGTTTAATTGGACTGGAGTGTGCCCTCGGCGGCAACTTTTGGGAAAGTACACTGATTATGTCGCTGACATGTACTGACCGTCACTGACTACATACCGGCATTAATCTCTAGAACATTCCAGAGACTTCCAGACTCGCTTCTGTCCCACTTGATCTTTAACGCGACTACCTGACCAGACAAGTCAGCCGTGATAACTCATCTGCGGTGAGTCTCGCTCGTTACAATAAATTTAATATTATAGGTTACAGAAGTGCTTTCCATCCTTTTTCTTTCTCTGTCCACTTTTTTCATAAAAAATTGTAATGCCTTCCTTAATTTTTATAAAAAAATCGTTCCAATTTGATATTTTCATGTTTGTATTGAAAAAATATTTTCGTAATAGCTACGCAGCGGACAGATTGGGTTACATTCTATTCGTGATAAACTTGTTCGCGATATTTTTGATAAAAGGAATGACTTTTAGTTCTTCTTTGTGTACTAACTGCGGGTAAAACGTACACTGTTGGCATGTGAAAAGTTTGGAATTGAAAACAGGCGTTTAAGAAGTGAGGCGAAGGTATCAGCTTTCTAACGGGAACACAACGCACTAAAAGCGAACACGGAACCAACTTGGGATACAAACTTCTGCTGCACAAAGACGAGGATTATAGAATTGATTTTATCAGCTTCGGATAAGCTATGTGTGGTAATTTCTTTAAATCTCTCACAACTACCGCCTAAATTAAATGCCCAAATTCTCCATTTGCAATTCAATTTACTTCTTCAATCTATTCAAATCTTTTATTATTTGTTCCAATACGCACACAAATTTTCCTTCTTACATTCTATAAAATTGTACTTTAAAATATACTGTACAAAAAATTAAAATAGTATTTTACGTATTGTTGTAAATTATGAAGTAATATTTTTTCTACGACCATTATGAAACAGTTTTTCGATCACACATTACACTAAAATAATTGACACATCACTAGTAAATATCGCCAACTACAGAAAATAGAAACAATTATTTCAAAAAGCCATACTATAAATAATAAATTAAAACTATTTACTACCCAGTAAAACAACACCATGTTGAACATTTCTTATTTATGGCTTCATCAGTCGTAATGTTTTTAATTATATATAATCAGTTTTGTCTTTTTTCTTCTGATAAGTAGTGTAGTCTAGATCTAGACTTTCTAGGCTATTGTGTTACCTTGTCTAGATTATCAAAACAAGACCAGCAAAAGTCCTGTCTTGAAATTTTAAGACAAGACAATACTTTCTGCAACCAAGACTACATAAATCTGCGCAGATATCAAATCTACTAAAGGGGAAATAATTATAGTCAATTCACTTTGAACGTGAATATATTGTATAATAATCTATATAAAAATTGCGGTAAATTTTAAAATGATCATCATTCATTTCCTGAATGTAAGATAAGGATTTTTTAAGTATAGCCATTTAAAAAATAATAAAATAAATATATAAAAAGAGTGCACTTTTTGATGCGATTTCGAATAAGAGGAAGTTTAACTTTAAATTACAAATTGAAGATGTTGTACTATTATTTTCAAATTTTAGAATATTATAAATACATCTTCTTAGAAAAGGAAAATACAAATAGAAAGTAAAACTGAGTCATAGTATTGTTTATATAATAATAAAAACAAAAAGACAGCATTTCATTTATTGCTCGTGGTATCGCTTTTAAACATGAATATTAGATTAATATGCACATTTTTAATGATACTTAAACATAAAATATGGAAACATTTATATGACTTACATGTATAATAATTTTTAAAACTGTTTCGTACTTTTTATGAAATAAATAAAATATTATTAGATTTGATATTTTATATAACATATTTTAATTTCAAATAAACCAGTTGAGGACTTCTTAAATAGACATTATTAAAAATTATACCAAATATACAATTATTATGATAAAATATAAAATTATAAATGAATTATCTAGAAGTATAATGTATAACGAATATTATATGTAAAAATCAATTGGTTTGGCCATATAGTTTAAGAGCAATATTAAATTTAATAAGTATGTAAAAAAAAGATGTATAAAATGTTTATCATTTTGAATATTTATTTATGTTACTAAAAATGACACTAGGCAACATAACTTTGTTTTTACCTATGTTAAAAGGTAATGTTCTGTCTTTAATGTGATGTATGAATTTTATCTTACGCCCATTGTACAGTATCATAGTATGAAAGGTTGTTATTCGTGAAATAATTGGTAAAATTTACTTATAATTCCTGCGAAGAATTCCGAGTCACTTGTTATATTTTTCGCGCCACGGGCAGCAATTAACTTCAATCAATGAGAAAGTATTTGTAAAATGTGGGACAGTTACTAAACGACTAAATATTTATAAAATTAGTACGATTTTCATAATTACCCATGTAATAGGATTGTTGTTTTCTACAATAATATGTTGTCATTTAACAAACAATAAAGTCTATGATGGAGCGAAAAAAAAAATTAAAATCTCAAAATCTTAAAAGAACAGTGGAAATATCCTATTCTTTCGAAACAGAACAGAAAAACAGAGAGTATAATATACCCTACAAGCCTAGCAAAAATGTAGTAATAATTAATATATTTGTAACTCATTTCCGTGAGTACCTACATACCGTACTGTCAAAATTTTTGATAAGTACACATCCCCTCCAACTTTAGTTTTCTGAGAAACGCTGTCAATTGTTTTGTGCATGATAGGTATATAAAGATAGTGCTATATTTTAATTATTCTTATCGCCGTCTGTATAATTGATACAGATAATTTTGATTTATTTAAATGTCGGAAAGTATAAAAAGAAAAACAGTCTGCTTTGTAAAGTCATTCATAGGTTAACAGGTAATTATTAAGTAACATTTTATATTTAAGTAAATAAATACTTTCTACATTTATACAAGAATTTTTGAAATAAGTAATTATTGGAAATTAATTAAAAAAAGTTCTTTATATCAAATTAATTGCTTAAGTGCCTGAAATAGGGTGTCCCGAGAAAGTGGAACCATATGGATTTTTTTTATTATTAATATTAGAAAAAATCTTTAAAGCAAAAAATTATCCCTTTAAATTAAAATGAATCTGACATTGACAAAATTTTGTAAATTAGGGTATTTATAAAATCCAGTTGAGTTTAATATCACACGAGTAAAGTACCATAAATATTAGAAATATGAAAAAAAAATTATAAGAAATACTCTTATTAGAAGAATGTTTAATAAACAAATAATATTTACTAAAGCGTTAATATTTATGTGCGTTTTACGGTTTCGTATCTTTTTAGTGTTTTTCATGTGTTTTTTTTAACAAATGTCATAAGACACATTTTTTTTAGCTTGGGACAATTTTTACAGTGGACTTTTCAAAATGATACGTATGGAAAATAAAAACTTCATATTTTTAAGTTTTACTAGCGTAATACTATTTGCGTTATTGAAAGGTAATAATAATGTTATGTTTAATAATTTACATATATCATGAAATGAATTTCAGTAAGTAATGTACAAGCTGCTGAATTTAGTTATGAAGACCAAAGTTCCTGGCCTGAAGAATATCCGCAATGTGGAGGAACAAGACAATCTCCTATTAATATAATAAGAAATAATGTAATACATACTCGCATCCGTCCGTTAGTGTTCGGAAATTATGAAAATAACCTACAAGGAAATGTAACTTTGGAGAATAACTGTCATAGTGGTAAGTACTCATATAATTATTACACCATCTTTATACAAAAAATCTGATGTGAATACCACATGACTTCCTTGAACATTAAATTATATCTTTTTTTTTACATTTCACTTGAATGAAAGTGACATCAAGCTACGGTTAATCGTTCTTCGACTTCCATTCGTTTCATATCTTCGAATTTCCTTTTTTTCGTTTCATCTTTTATAAAATTTTATTAAAATATTTATCACTGTTCCTTGTTGCATTACGCAAAATTATTTCAATCGCTCAAAAACTTGCAAGAAAGCAATATTTCGTACATATGTCTCAGGAATATATTCTGACAGTTGTCAATGTCAATTTATTAACAATAAAGCAAATGTTTCTCACAAAAATTAAAAGCCAACTAAATTGTTATTTCTATTTTGCCAAAAGTAAACTGCCCTTTTTAAAGGCCATTTGGAACCAAAAATGAAGGTGCATATGTAGATATTATAGCAATTCTATAAAGAATATTTCAAGGTTTTATGACTAACAGTTTTTGAGTTAAGCGAAAATTTTAAAAAATGTTTCAAGGTTATATTAATTAAAAAAAAATATATATGAATTGCTCATAAATTATATATAAAATATTTAAATATTATTTCAATCAATTTGTATTGTATTTATTTATTTAAGGTTTTCAAAATTATTAAAATACCTAATAGGTACTTCTTAAATAGTTAGGTACATAATAATTACTAGGGCTTTTCGATTACAGTAATTTCGATTAGTAATTGCTTATTATTGAAGTATATTGCAAAATGAAAATAATTCAAAAGTGTCTTTGATAAAAAAACATTCTGTCAACCCACAAAATTTCAATCATTTACTGTCATCAATGATATGACAGCCCGCTAATGTTTTGGTAAATTAAAATTTCAGTCGTTTTGTGATTTATTTACTCTTTTTAAAGAATACTAAAACAATTATCTATATGCATTTTTATCTACGTAATGCGGAAACCCAGTGTTTTTAGAAAAATATTATCATTTGTGTACGGTACAAGATCACTATCAGCACTACCAGAAAAACATCTCCAGTTTAAAAGAAAATGTCAATCTCCAATTAATATATCATCTTGGAATGTGTACCCTATTTTTATGTGCCCGTTAAAACTTGAAAATTACGAGGATGATGTACCAGGAAGTATAGTATTGGAGAATATCTCTTTTACTGGTGATTACAGTAATTATAATATATTTTTTAGTAGTATAAGTACATTGTCGTTATTACATTTATAATTCTTCGGCGGTAATGACAGATCCATTGTAATCATTTCACGGAATTAACATTTTATGTTCGTACTTATACAATATGTCACCACTTTTTTATTATTATTTTATTTTAATCGCTCAAAAACTTGGAAAGAAAGAGATATGTTTTCATTTATTTCGTACATATTTCTCGGCTCGGGAATATATTCTGACAGTTGTCAATGTCAATCATGTCAATTTATTAACAAGAAATCAAATATTTCCTATGAATATTAAAAGCCAACTAAATTATTATTTTTATTAAGTTTCTACTGCCCTTTTCAAAAGATCCATTGAAACAAAAAATAGAGGTGCATAACTAGATGTTATAGCAATTATATTATATTATATTATATTATATATATATATATATATATATATATATATATATGTATATATATATTTATGTAATAAGTTGCGAAATGATAGTGTTTTAGGCACACGACGTGAGATTTGTTCCCAAAAGTACAGCGAGAGGTAAAACGCGTCAAGTGCCTAAAACATTCATTTTTAGCTGTGAGCATGCAGATATATGAAATTTGTGATCTCACGCGTTTCTAACGTTTATTTGTTTTTATTGTATGTAGTGTGGTTATAGAAAACTGAACTTTTAATTTCCTTTTTCAGTTGCACTGAAAGTATTAACTGAAAGTGACGCTGGTCGACCGTACATAACTGGAGGTCTGTTGCAAAATGAATTTGTTTTTCAAGAAGTTCATTTTCACTGGGGAAAGACGAATAAAAATGGCAGTGAACATACTCTAGATTCTAGGCCGTTTCCTTTAGAAATGCACGTAGTGCATCGCAATAGGAAATATTCGTATGATGAAGCACTTCAAAATGAGGACGGCCTATCAGTTGTCGCTGTTTTCTTCAAGGTTACTAGTTTTAATTCGTTTTTAACATAAGCACAGAATAGTTACATACAGAAGCGACACTCCGTGTCGGTACCTTTCATGTTACCCTATTGTTCTATGACTTTGGAGCATTGTGTAGACCTTTAAATTTGTTGGCTTCCCCTATCTCTCTCTAGGATGTGACGAAACTTTCCGATTTTAAACAATGAGCCCTATAAATTTTTGTCTTTCCCCATCTATCTCTAATTTTCGTTTCTCTGTGTTACTGTCGCTTCTGTATAAACCTATTCTGTGGCATAAATCTAATAAAACTTATTTCAGCTGTCTTCGAAAGACTATTGTCCTTTGAATCCTATTATTAATAATCTGAGACAAGTTACGAGATGTGGCGATTTGGTTTCTCTTCCAACTTTCAGTTTGAATAAATATTTTCCAAATGACAGAACCTTCTACACGTATTCAGGCTCGTTAACAACCCCGCCTTGTGCTGAAGTTGTTACCTGGAATGTTCTTCCAAGGCCATTGCCAATTTCAGAACGTCAAGTAAGTATTACACTTAAATTGACAATTTTGTATGTTATGAATATTTCTGCACGATCGAATATTTTTTAATATTTACTGAATGGGTCTCCAAGGTAACGACTATGTTTACAAATTACTAATCGGTAAATGATTTTGACAATTCTACTCATAAATTATCACCCAATCAAATCACAGTATTTTGGTGAATTGAACCAATCAGATTCAAATATTACTGACAATTGTCAGTTACTGGGAATGGCCGCGGAAATTACACGACTAAATATGTGTTGCTTAGATACAACGTCTGTCAAAATTGGGACAAGCAATTAATTGAAAGAAATTTATATATTTCGAGGAATTGTCATGCCGAATACCATTCGTAACTAGAATTTTACATGTAATTTTTGCCTAACTCACTCCTGCTTGTTGCATTAGAAAATCGTCACTACATTATTTATTTAATCGTGTCAGTAAAAGCATTTTTGTATTTTTCAGCTTAAAGAGTTCAGAACACTATTATCGAATGATAACACACCTATATCAGGAAATTTCAGACAAGTACAGGCACTTAATGGTAGAAGAGTATATACAAGAAAAATCTACCAATAATAAAATCTACTTTAAATTAAATCAAATGAAGTTTCAGTAACTAAGGTAAATATAAAACATTAACTTTGTGTATATTTGCAAGATTCACCAAATTTGGTCAGCGATCATTTCGTTTTAATTATAGTTTCAAAACAAATAAAGAATAATACTTGGTAAGTAAAAATAATACGTACCAAATTTGGGGAATCTTGCTTTCATCCTATCAATACATTATATTTTCGAATTAATTTTTAGAAAAAAAAATCATTCTCCAAAAGAAGTACAACTACAATACTTTAATTCTATTTTAAATTATTTATATTTCCTTATAGAATAGTGTATGTTTATGGATTTATAAATATTAAATATGTATAGTGAAATATATGTATAAAAAATAAATTCAATTAATTCAATTGTAAATAATTTACTACAGAAATTTATATTATTATATCCTTCCGAAGATGAACAAAGATAAGAAATAAATAAACAAATTCGTATGTTCATATAATTTGATGCAAAAAACCAATATAATAGAAAACATAACACATACACAAAGTTTTTACAATGATACCGATGTTGTAGGGTAGTTTTTTAGTTGTCCTATTTTATACATGAAGAACGGTAAGTAATAACAAATGTTGGAGAAAACAATTCCCGATGGAAAAACAAACAGATTTTTGTTTTCTCATTTTTCACCGAATACCGAATATGTGGTGAATCGGCTGGTATAATCGTTGAGATTGTATCTATATAACCCTTTTTGAGATTATAAAACACATTTTTTGAGGGCCAACTTTAAGACCAAAATATCAAGAACGAAAATATATGATTTTTCTTACCCAAAATTTGTATTTTTTTATACTTTTTTTTTTTGTTTATAAACAATTTGATAGTGACATTCTAAAAACTGAAATAAACCAGGTTAGTTCTTTTGAGAATTAAAATTACATTTTATTATTTCATCGCGATTTCATAATAAATAAAATTATGTATTTATTTATCATACATATTCTCCACATGAAATTATTGATCCTAATATATTAATGATCAAGTACACTTTTCGTAGCCATGTAACTGACTGTTCATGCTTGATTACTTCAAATACACTGAAATTATTATTTCAAGTAAATACATAATATTTCAATTTGTTGTAATTGATGTCATTATAAATTTAACTGAGGCGCATATTCATTAATATAATTATAAATTTAATTTCTATTAGATTCAGCACAGTACGGTAATTGTTAACGTGATTAAAATATTATCATACAAATTCCGCTTAATTAATTAAACTTCAATGCAAAATATGTGGATAGTTCGGATATTTTAGACAGAAGAAAAATTCAGATGTTTGCATAGTAGTGCTGTTGCTGTATAGTATGCCATAAACAAAACAATTTTGTCGTAATGAAAGCTATAAACGAGCTACACATATTTTTATCGGTGTTAAACTTTCTTTGCTCAAGAAACTATGTAAACAAAATATCATTATTTCGCAACATTATTTCACCGTCACTGTCAACCTACTTCAACGTATCATTATTTTCAAAACCTATAACCCCATATCAAAGTTATGGAGTCATAAAACAAACCAAACAACAATAAAACCAAAAATTGTGTTGACAAACGTGCAATATCCTAAAAATACTTATTTTTGTGCCCAAAATTTCGATTTTGGAAAATAGTGTATGTTGACAGATCCCGACACGCTGATTTCAAATTTTCAAACGGAATTAAATTATCTCGTTTTGTTCCTGAGATAATTGCTGGCAAAACTGCACCTCAGAAAAGTGTGTTTTTTTGCCATATCTCTAAAATGAGTAGAGATACAATCTCAACGATTATACCAGTCGATTCTACGCGGAAAGTTACATAAAGAAATGTTTTCTTGGCATATACGTTCTTTGGAACGATTAGGTGAAAAATGAGAAAATCGAAAAAACCTAAATTGCAAAATTTCTTCCAAGGACTTTTTCTCTCCAAAACTTTTCATTTTCTAGACTTAAGTAAACATCGATGTGCTGATTTCAAATTTTCAAACCGAATTGAATTATCTCTTGCCGTTCTTGAGATATTCGTGTTCAAAGTTGAGTTTTGGCCATACCTAAAAAATCCGGTTTTTTAGGTATACCTCTTGAAGGGTTAGGTTTACGACTTCGGCGAACTCACCAATCAATTCTACGGGCAAAATTACATAAGTATACCAATTTTCAGATTTTTATTCCAAAGGATACAATTTGTAGAAAAGAAAAACGAAACTGGCCAAAATCGAAAAAAATGCCTGATGAACCCCTTACGATTTTTTCCATTTTTGGCCATTTTCAGTTTTTTCCTTCTAGAAATTCTATCTGTTGAGATAAAAATCTGAAAATTGGTACACTTATGTAATTTTGCCCGTAGAATCGAATGGTGATGTCGCCGAAACCGTAAACCTAACTATTTAAGGGGTATACCTAAAAAACCTGATTTTTTAGGTATAACTTTGAACTCAAATATCTCGAGAACGGAAAAAGATAATTGAATTCTGTTTGAAAATTTGAAATCAGCGCATCGATATCTACTTAAGTTCGAAAAATAAAAAATTTTGAGGACAAAAAATTTCGGCACGACAAAATGAAATTTAGGTTTTTTCATTTTTTTTATTTTTCACCTAATCGTTCCAAAGAACGTATATGTGGGCAAAACATTTCTTTATATAACTTTTCCCGTAGAATCGAATGGTAAAGTAGTTGAGATTATATCTGTACACATTTTTGAAATATACTCAAAAAACACATTTTTTGAGGTACAACTTTGAGAGCAAATATCTCCGAAATAGAAAAAGATAATTAAATTCTGTTTGCAAATTTGATATTTTCATAGCTAATTCTTTAAAAAATAGTACAAACAAAATTTTGTAAAATTTAAAAAGTTTTCAGCTAAAAATTCGATATTTTCAAATATTTTCGGGTTTACGCAAAAATACTGCAGCAGCGGCTTTGAAAATTACTTCACTTGTTATTACTACATATTTTACCAAGTAATATTTATCTCACGGGTATAAAATTTGAAATTCATTTGTTACAGAAAAATTATTTGCTTTACGTACTTATATTTGTATCGTAAATATCTATTTAAGTTTTACCGGCTTATTCAAAGCTTAATTTTAATGAAACATTTTGATCGTTCACATTTTCGAAAGGTGAATCTCAATCCAGTTAAAATTTTTTCGTTCTTATGAATCAGAAAAGGAAGAAAAATACAGAAAATCACAAAATATGTACAAAAACTCAAAATGATGTAAAATATGCAAAATATGCATTTTTAAATTCAAAATATAAGATTCTAAGTACATGAAATATACAAATATACAAATTTTGAAAATATACCTAGCAAAAAAAGATATGCCTTTGCATAAAATTATTGTTATTATTGATTTGTATTTTTTTGTTTTATTTTTAATAAAAATCAATGATTTTTATTTTTAAAAATCAGTTGATCTAAATCATGATTTACTATCCTGCATGAAACCTGATTAATGATAACGTTGGACTTGACGCAACATCGTTGCTTATTCAATACGACTATACCAGTATACCTAGTAAGTGAAAGTAACTTTGGATACCTCGACTAAATGAGCAATTGCAGCTCTCGTTTCAGTCAAACTGAAAAGTGAAAGATATGTGTATATACACCATCATTTGAAATAGAGGAAATGTACATATCCAGTCATATACTACATACATGAATACAACACATGCCAAAACAAAATCTACATGTTTGCATGTCTACAACTGAACAATAAGAACAACAAACCCCAACTTTGATTACCCTTGCATGAAGTTCAAGGTCCGCCCAGCCCAGCAAGTTCCATCCTGTTTGATGGTGAGGGTCAGCTGAGCGTTAAGACGCTATCACATGCACATACATCAAGTGGCGGCGTGCAATGAGCATGCATGCGACGCGTGGGAGGCCGAGAGACTACGGGATGCACGCGCTGCACCCGCGGTAATCAATAGGGAGGGAGATTCGGGTAGGATAGACAGCGGGGAGATATGTGTCGTTTGCTATAGGAAATGTAATGTAGATGAAATATGACGATGTGTGGTTAATGTTGTTTTTTAATAATGCTTTTTAGTTATGTAATCTCGAAGTATAACTAATTGTAAAAAAATAAACACAAAGCTTGATACTAAATAATGTAATAATATTACATATTGCAGCGAACAACAGGTTCGTTCGCTTCCCATTGTTCTGTTTTCCAGAGGGTTGGCGAATATTCCAGAACTTACTTGTTTCACTGTAAATACCCCGAGCAGGAGATCGCGAGGACAGTCTAATATTGATACGTGTAGTGAGAGTTGGTGATATAAATAAATAGTTGGTAATATAAATAAATTGTGGAAAAATATTGAGTAGTTTTAAGTGTTTAAATAATGTTCATAGTGTTTAAGTTTTTATTAATAATAATTACTTCTAAATTAGTGTTAATATTTCTTTATTTATAGTGTTACAACAGGTCCGTTCGCTTCCCATTGTTCTGTTTTCCAGAGGGTTGGCGAATATTCCAGAACTTAATTGTTCCACTAAAAATACTACGAGCAGGAGATCCCGAGGACAGTCTAATATTGATACGTGTAGTTATATTTGGTAATATAAATAAATAGTTAATGATATAAATATATTGTGGAAAAAATATTGAGTAGTTTTAAGTGTTTAAATAATGTTTATAGGTGTTTAAGTTTTTAATAATAATAATTACTTCTAAATTAGTGTTCATATTTCTTTATTTATAGTGTTAATTATTTTAATTATCTTTTATTATTCATATTTCGTTTATTAAACTTAGATATATAAATATTAGTGTTTCAATTGTTTCTTTAGGCTTCGACTAAATAAATAAAACGTTACAATATAAATGGGCAATGAAAAAGTATTATGGACTCTGATAAGGCAATTAATAATTTATGACCATAATGAATCTCGGTTAAAGAGGTTTAAGGGCCGATTTTTAAATTAATGTTCTATGGACTTCAAAACGTGCTTATAGATTGAAAACTCACTATCCGATTTTTAACATGATTCCAATATCTTTCTTACTGAGTGGCAAGGTTAAAAATACAGTAAAATTTGTTTATAGCGATAAATGTCTATAATATCGGAATTGTAACTACTTGTTTGACCAATAAAAATTACAATTAATAATAATAATAAACCACGGCTACACCTAAAAAGTCGACATAAAAGCATTAAGTCTTATTAAATATTATTTTGAAGTATTAAAATTAAATAAAAATCTACAAAGAGAATTTAGTAAATTCATGTGGTACAAGGGAGATGACAAGAGAAGAGTAGTGTGACTGTGCGGAAAATGGAAAATGTAGGAAAATATGGTACAGATGGTACGAACATGAAAACTAACAAGCATTTAGGATGGTCAACCCAATCAATACAATAAGATTGTAAAGATGAATGATGATGAAGTTCTCACGGCTTTCAAAGAAGTCTTAATGTTGAACATATGGCAAGGTTAAAGTAAGTAATGTTGTGATAACGACATATCATATTAATTTTAAAATACTTCGTAGAAATCCAGATGTATTACAGTATTTACATGTATCTTCACTATACAAGTTATTGATCCATTCATTTTTAAAATACCAATTTACAAGTTGTTGCAATTAATCCGATATTTGTACTCTACATAAAGTGCATTTATCTTTAAAATACCAATTCACAAATTGATACACTTTTTGATTAGCCTTTTTGCAACCGGGCATTAATACCAATATTTCAAATAAGCTGAATGTCTTAGATCTATAACTACTTGTATCAACGTCTCTTGTAAAACAAATGCATATCTTGAGATATTGAAAATCAAACTCCATATCTCACTTTTCGCTCAGTTGGAGACGGGACACGCTAATCTAAAGAACCAGCGTTGTACGGGTGATTTATTAAACGATACGAAAATAAATTTCAATAGTAAACATTATATCATATTCGAATAAATCAACCTATCAAAAAAATTAGAGTGAAATATTTAGTAGACTAATTTTTCATTATTTATTCTTCTTTTGTTTGATCAACCGACTATTTTTTTCTGATTGATAAACTAAAAATACGAATATATGATAAGGTAATATTTGTTCATCCCTATTAAAAAAAATACAAAAATGTATGATGTTATGTTTAGCTCATTTAAAAGAGTAATGTTTTTTTCAGGACATAAAGTGAGTGGGTTACACATATTAAAATAATGACGTATATTTATCAAGTAATATTCTGCGAAAATTTAATTATTCTCTTTTAATTTCTTTGTACTAAAAATAGACGTTGTAATTTAGGAATGTTGTGCTATTTACAACGATTCAAATTTTGAGTTTATGGAAGAGGAAATCAATATTTGTATTTGATTTCGATTTACATATCAGTCGCAGTTCAAATGAATAAACAGCGTAAATTGAATTTTAAACTATGCTATTTTTTATCTGTTAGCTCGACCAGACGGAATTTTGGTTTAAATGTAAAAATATGTATTTTAAAGTAGGAATAAGAGAGATTTTAAAAAGTTAGAATGAGAGTTTATGTTATCATAACTTCCACGTAAGCTCTAGGCTTAACCAAATATAACTTTGACTGCAAAACTGGATAAAGAACACTTTAAACGCCAAAAAATTACAATTTATGTTTCATTCTTTCTCCGCTCATTCCAATATCTGAATTAGCACGCGCCATAATTTAACACTTCTGCTAATTTATTGCTCTTTATAAGCTTTCATCTGCTATTATTTCGAAATCAGAATAGTTTCTAAATTGGTTCCTTTCTGTTGACACCAAAACAAATATCTGCGATTTATTTTCACTTAAAAATTTATTATTCCCTTTGCTATAAGATGAATATTTTTAATTTATTAATTTTGTTATTATCATACAAAACTTCGTCAAAAACTACCGATTTTAGGTACGAGATATTGTATTATTTTTACTTTTAATGTTTTTAATTTAGGTAATTTATTACGAAAATGTTTATGTTCGTCATATTTTTAAATTATAAAAAAAAATATTTATTTATTGAATATTGATCTGTGAAAATTGTGTCATTCTATGTAGGTATTATGTTCTAAATGTCAATAAAGTTTCGATTGCATTTTTTTTTCCATTTTTTTAATAATTATTTTGATTTTAATTTCGATTATTAGCTGTTATTATTCAGTACGAAGTACTTGATTAAGCAGCATTTCATTCTTAATGTAATCATAAATATTATTTGAATTATGAAGCATTGGAATTCGAAGTATGTTGTTTTTTCTGTGGAAATTAACCTCACATCAATGTAATAGATGTTAGCAGATGTATTGGTTTTCGTTCCCCTTCTTATCAGATCATGAGAACAGAAATGAATTCCCTTTCTGTCTCTCTGACGTGAGGGGACAAACAATATCGACACATATGATATGTTGTAGTATTAATGCGCTGGAGCTCCATTCCGAGAAGAATAAGTCTCCAGGCGTCCTAGGCCGATGCACTCGCACCTAGTGATTTATCTCTCTCAAGGGGAGGTTGCCTCATATCCTGCACTCCATTTGCACACTCCAGGATAAAGAAATTTGTCCTTTGTAGTGCACTCCGCGCAGGCATCCGCCACCTCGCTCATGGAAATGCCGGCAGATTGAGATATACGTCCAGATTTCAATCTCTCTTCCGAACTTTGAACACGCTGTCAGATAAAACAGATTCATGGCTCTCTAGATTTCAAAAATAATTAAAATTGCTCGTTTCTATTGTAAGATTAAAGAGGAGCAATGATAACTTGTTTACCTAATTACCAGAAGGTTTTTCTTTTTGCTTTCATTAGTGTCCCGTGTAATCCAAAGCTGCTTAAAGATCCAGCGAGGGAAGTCAGAGAGAAAAAATAAAATGTAATGAGTTTCGTTTTAACACACATGTGCGTCGAGGGATTTGGCGTTGGAAACGTTGATCACGTGACACAAACCAGAGTTAAGGGCGTCTTATTACGACCTAAATAAACTCCCTTCGAGATAAACTAAGGCAAGTGAGTCGACGTAACTAAGTAAATAAGCAAAAAAGCAGAGGCTCCACGAGGGGGGCCGGAGCAGTGACAAGTGACGTGCGTTACAGCAGGGCGCGTGTGCGTGAATAAGCATTTAGCCACGAACAAAAAGCCGGCGATGTCAAGCCCCGGGCTGATTTTGTAAATTTGATTTTATCTTCCAGTTGCGAGCAGTATACTTTTATAAAGCGAGAAAATCGGTTAAATATCATTAGTAACACGATCTTATGACATGGCGGGGTGCGCGTGCGCCGGCGTCGCGACGGCCGCGAGCGTCGGCGTTGCAGGCGTCAGTCTGAAGCAGCCGCTGGGCGCGAGAGCAGCAGTGCGGTAGAGGATGTGAGACGCGATGTGATGTTGCGATGAGTGCCTGGCCGGTGCTGCTGCTGCTGGCCAGCGCGGCCGTGCACGCCTGCCCGGGCCCGCCCGCGCCGCTCAGCCTGGCCCGCCGGAACATCTCCGCCCTGCCCGACTCCCTGCTCAACTGCACCAGCCTGCAGATCCTGGACCTGTCGCACAACCTCCTCCTCGCCATCCGCGGCTCGCCGTTCCGGACACTTCGGGCGTTGCGCGTGTTGAATCTCAGTGGGAATGCCATCGACGTCATATCAGTGGACGGGTTTCGTGGACCTGAATCGTTGCAGTATTTGGACTTGTCAGTGAACAATCTTACGGAGTTGCCGGATCATGTGTTTGTGCCGTTGGTGAGTCTGCAGCATCTGAACTTAAGTGGGAACCGCTTGGAGACGTTGTCGGACGGGTGTTTTGGGAGTTTGACGCGGTTGCAGCAGCTGGATGTGTCGTGGAACCGGCTGGTGGCAGTAGCGCCCAGCACGCTGCAGGCGCTGCCGAGCCTGGCAAGGCTGCTGCTGGCCGGGAACCCAGCTCTGGGTGGCGCGGCGCTGATGGTGGGCAGCCGACGTCTACAAGCCGTGGACGCCTCTCACACTGGACTTCGCCACGTGCCCCACACACTCACGCATTCCGTGAGGACTCTTCGTCTAGCCGGCAACACTATCCAGGCCGTGAGATGTGGAGACCTTGATTCCTATCCGTTACTACAACTTCTCGATCTTACAAGCAACAATCTTGATGAAATCGAGGAAGATGCCCTTGGCCGATTAGAGATGCTCTCTGTCCTGTATTTAACTGATAACAAATTACGTGCTATCCCGAGAAGTTTACCTGACAGGTTAGAGATTTTGCATTTGGAATACAATCGCATTGAGCAGATCGTATCAGGGGATTTGCTAGGGCTTCCTAAGTTGGAAGTGTTGCTGCTGAATGACAATGTTATCAAAGTGGTGCAGGAGGGAGCGTTCAGCCAGGTAACGTCGCTCGTGACATTGGATCTGTCTCGGAATCCCATCAGTATTCTCCCGGGCGACACGCTGGCCGGCCCTGCCCGCCTGCAGATGCTGCGACTAGCGGAGCTGAGTGTACAGCCGCCGGCCGAGGACATGGCGTTCCCGGTGCCGGCCCCCGAGCACCTGGTGCGCCTCGACCTGGCCGGCAGCGCGGGGCTGGCGCGGCAGCTGCTCGCCGACTCCGCCGCGCTCGCCGCCTTCCGCGACCTGCAGGAGCTCAACCTGGCCAACGCCGCCCTCACCAACATCAGGTCAGACTTGCTGCATTATTTGCCACAAATGCATGAGTTCCATCTAACTGGTAATCAGCTGAACTGCACTGGTTTACTGTGGCTTGCATTATGGATGCGACGGCAAGACCAGCCCGAGTATCGCAAAGTGGCATGCGCTAGTCCTCCCGAGCTGTACGGTACGCTTGTGGTCGATCTGCAAGACACGTACGTGCAAGACATTCCAACCACAACCACCACGACCACAAGCACGAGCACAACAGTTGCCACGAGTACGAGTACGAGTACAGTTGCCAGTAGTATAATTACAAGCGAAGAGCCGACAACAGTAACCACAACGGAACAAATGCAAAATGAAACTACACCAGTAGAAGAAACGACAATATATGAAAACGTGGTGAGCGACGAGAATACCACAGAGACAGAGCTGTCTAGCGTGAGAAGCACGGTTGAGATGGACGGAAGCACTGCCGAGCATCGATCCAGCACGCCGGCCAGCGACCAACTCCATTCATTTCCGATAGCGCAGAGCGAGCCGATGCCCTCGACAGAGGAACCCGTGCCTTCGGTGGCGGCCGTGACGCCGGCAGCGGTGGTGGCCGAGGCGGGCGTGCGGGCGACGCCGGGGCTGTTCGCGCTGCTGGCGGCGGCGCTGGGGGCCGGCGCGGCGCTGTGCTCGCTGGTGTCGCACGTGCGGCGCCGGCGGCGGCGGCGGCTCCGCGCGCGCTACGACCGCCACCAGGACATCGAGGTCAGCAGCCTGGCCGGCGCCGCCGAGCTCTGGTGACACCTGCACCGCCCGGCCGACGACAGGGCCGTGCTCTACGACACGCTGGCCTGAACTCCCCAGTCATCCATATATACATAACGTTCATACACACACATGATCAACTCTGCTGCATCTTACAGCAACAACAAATGTGACATTAACTCAAATAGTATTTTAAAATAAGAAAGAAAATTATATTTATGATGTTTTCATTTTCAGTTTATTAGCATCTAATAAATAAGTTTCCTTTTTCTATCAATTCTGCATATAAGTGGTTCAAAAGAAATGTTTTCAGTAAACAAGCAAGGAATGTAAAAGTTTAAGTTAAATGATCTTTTGGACCACTATGTACAAAATAAAGAGTGGACCGCGTATCTTTAAGTATTGAGAGTGGAGAGAAATTGAGTAATGTAGTGGCCAAACGTTTTGCTACTGTATATAACATTTAAGTATATATTGTCACATATATTTCTATTTACGTACTTGACAGTTTGTAATGTGTATTGTGATGTCCAACAAATGGAAAATACAATAAATTTTGAAATATATGAAAATGTTTTCATAACAAACCATCTCGAAAATTCCATCTGTGCAGAGTGGAATCCAAAGTTGGGCACATGTTTTTACTATGACGTTATTACAGATACAAAAATATATTAAATAACAATTATAGAATAAATTATATTTTTAAACCAGTGGTTCTCAAGTTACAGTGCAAAGTTATTTTTTTAATGGGATTATACATATTTTATATGCCTATTCCAAAGCCATTTTTTTTTCTGAATTCAACCATGTAATAGTTTTATATCCTACATCTTTGTTATTTAGTATATTTTATATCTGTAAAAACTTCCAAGTAAAACCATGTGCCCAACTTTCGATTCCACCCATTATATCTTTTTATTTTTAAAACATTTTCATGCACGAATTACACGAACAAAACACAGTGTAAACCGGAAAAAATAATTTCCAAACGTCAAAATGCCCGGATTTAAATAATCTGCATGGTGGGTTTAATGTACGGAGCAGAGAAATAAAGTGAAATATGAAAATACTTCACAGTGAGGTGTTCCAATACACGGCTCAGCTTAGACACGGAAGTTGTTCAATCAACTGTGTCTCAGTTCACAATGGACCTCGCCGATAATAAAACCAAAGCTTTTACTAAATGAAAACATTTTGCTCGAACAAAACGCCATTCATCAACAAGATTGCTTGTCGAAGTCGCCATTCTCGCCAAACTAAAATAACACATTCTTCTCTGGTGCAGCTGGCCAACATACTCCAGATCAAGTCGTCAGTGTCTCACTTCGCTTCTCTGTTTCGCAACCGTAAACAAAAGCCTTCACCTCTTATTTCAATCGAATTCATTCACATATTAACACTTCCTTTCAACAACAAAACGCAACAAATAAATCCCTTTTCTGTTCATTATATCTGGTGAATTGTATCCTACAGGATTTGTAACATATTGTGTATTTCAGCTTTCGTAAGGTAAGTATGTTCAAGTTTTCTTTCTTTAAACGTGTATTCCACTTTTAAATACCATCAATTTAAATATACAAAATGTTTTTGTCCCTTAGAAATTTAAAAACACAATAATTTTTGTACGAAATAATTTTAGAACTTTATGTACCTACTACAGTTGGTCGTTACATTTACAAAAGATATGACGTTTCAAACTACAAGTAGATTATTATCACAAATAGAGTACAATAGAGGTCATGGAAAAAAGAAATAATAATAATAAGTGAAACTCTGAAAATTTGAAATTACCAATGAATTTGGGATTATTATTTTTTTTATTACAATGCTATAACTACATACTAATTTTGTGATATTATTAAGCCGAGAATAATGTTTAGTTAAGATTGTAATATTTATTTTATTTGTCTGCAATAATTCTACCCTAAATATAACTACATAGGTTACAAAAATATTAAATTGCTGACGATGAACTAAAACGTCCTACCTTTCTTAAATAAAATGAACCACTCGAGAACATAATAAGATAACTAGAAGGTTATCCAAATATCACATTGTGGAAGACCGTGTGTAAATTCAAAATATTATTTTTCTGGATATTCAATTTATTCCTATTTATTACAAAATTAAAGACACTGAAATTTTTATGATAATTAAAACTTTTGAATTACATTACATTTATAATCCAGAAAAAAACAATTACTTTGGATCAGCTGTTGATAATTAGGTACTTTATAAAATAGGTATACTAGAATTAGGGTATTAATCCCTTCAATTATGACAGTCAAATTATAATAATTGATTCTATTACTTCAATAAGGATGATACAAAAATTAAATTGAACGAAATGCTTTGTGAGATTGATATTTCTATTTAAAGTATTCGTAATATGATTCCGTATGTTATTCAATTTAAAGAAGTAAAGTTTTGGGGTTTACGATCTGATTTGTCACAGAAATAAGCGAGCAATTTAATTTTAAATTCCTATCAGACTTCTTACCTCACTGGCATATCAGTTTTTACGAGTTTCTTTATTTCGCATTTGACTTGATATATTTTGCAAGCCATTTACGTTTGATATTTCGACAACCTTTCAAAGAATAACTTTATTATTCATAGGAAATGTAGAATTATGTCGTCGTTTTCAAAACAAAGGGAATTTTTAATGAATATGTGTATAACATATTTAAGAAGAGACATGGCTGCTCACAAGAATTAGAGATGAAAGAAAAAATACTGATACAAGAAATGCAACCTATATGAACTAAACCATTTTTACAAAATTCGACGATTTATTTCTGTATTGTAAATTTATGTATAAGAATTTAAGAAGTTGAATATTCATCTGTTTAATTTTGTGTGTTACTAAGTTACTACAACAAAATTGTTGGTTATTAACAAAGAAACGATATAAAATAAAGTTGTCATTTAAATTTTTTGAATTGTAACAAATGTAATAATTATATTATTAATATTTGCAATGGTAATAAGAACTAAATATTCTAATTTTGTAGCTGTTAATGTTTCTATATATGCATATTTTCCAATTTAGTTTCGCGTGAAATAATAATCTCATTATTTGTTATTTAAATTTTTTGAATTGTAAAATACAAGTCTCTGTGAATCTAATAAATGTAATAAATATATTATTAATTTTTGTAAAGATAATAAAAACTAAGTATTTCACTTTTGTAGCTGTTACTGTTTTTATATATGTCTACTCTCCAATTTGATTTCGCGTGAAATAATGAATATTTCATTAGTGAAATAATGGAATCAATAACCTAAATGAAATTAGAGAAATAGTCTCTTATTAAAGGGAAGTAAAAAATTATTTTTGTATTTGATGTTTAAAGTAGCACATTTTTGAAGTTAGCAAGTTAGGTTGAAGCTCCACACCTATTCATAAAGTAATTAATTATTCTTCCAAAGTATGTTAAAGGCATTTTGATAATTGTGTACAATGTCACATATGTCATGATTGGTTTTAAATTTGACGTATAGTTCATATATTCGCCTCTAAAAGATATGGAAATATATCCATCCTTCTATGTTTGGCCAAAAATTTAACACGTACAACCTAGGCAAGTCATATATATCTAGTGACATATGATCTAAGGTTAAACACCCGGCATAAAATTTTCGCGTAAACTTTTAATTTGTCAGGTCAAAATATTTCACTCATTCGAATTTTTTTATTCGAAACATGTAGTTATTTATTTCCAATGTGAAATTGTTTATTCTGAATTTGACGTCGCAAATAAAATGTAATAAAATTTTTATGATTTTGAAGTTTAAATTGCGATAAATTTAAATTATATTAGGAAAGGAATAGCTGGTCAATAATAAATAAAATGCGGTGTACGCTGTACATTGGGGGTATTTTTATGAGGCGGATGTCATGTAGCAGCGTGTAGGAGTTTCCGAGAACACAGAAGCACTTAGAGGAAATCTTTTGCTCCGACGCCAGTGAATAAACAGAGGGTAAGTCAGTGGATCCACTCAACCGCTGTATTTCCACATTTCTCTTTGTATTATTCCATTTTGTTTGTATTACATTTCTTATACGTCTATACAAAAATGTATTAAACTTCATAGTAAATGGACGAATTTCTTTTATATTTACGAGAAAAAATCTATCTTCATTCAGAATTAATTAACACACATGTATTAATTAAGTCTCATATATCATATTTTCAGGAACTGTTCTTACTCGCCGTGTAACAAAAATAATTCTTTAGTTTTTTGTTAAATATTTTTTTTCTATATTGATTTAGAGGGCAAATTTTCAAAACAAAAAAAAATTGCGAACAAAACTACACCTTTTATTATTACTGAATTATTGTTATTGTTCTCTAAATACAGCATAACTGGCTGATCTACTTTCAATTTGGTTGTAGTAAAACCAAGATGAAGGGAGTTTTAATTACTTGTCAACCTGTACCATTTCTTCTACTATTCAATTTTGTAGCTATATAATAGTATAATAGTTATTTTTTGCCCCACAAGTGTGTAAAGTAGATTGTTTTTAGTCGAGTGCAGTTTAAAGGGAAATTATTGCACGAGATGAAAAACAATGTTACACGTATTTGGTCGACAATGAAGTGTCTGTATTCATATGTCAAAATTATCAATATCTTATGATTTATAGTTTTAAAAATGAAACCTGTGTACTCTGCCAAATGTACATTATTCTATGATAGATGATTTTCATCGAATAAATTCAAATTCTCTATCAAATTCTCCTACGTGGCGACACATATCCCCTCTCTAAAACTTTATTATTGTTTTTTTCTCAGGTATTTTTATTTTATATATAGAATCATAAAATGGAAGAAAAAGATGGTCATATAACACATTGTCAAGTGGAAGGACAAATTTTATTAAAATAGGAACACCAATTACGAATCAATAAAAGCAGCTAATATTTTTAATAAAAATAATTTGAAATTAACGTTCAGTTCATGATTCCAGTAATATTTAAATTAGTCTTCCTTCAATAAAAATGCCAAATGAATTCTATTTGAAAAATGAAGTTTTTCCTAGCCGCTTGAGTGGAAGTCATGAATTTTCATGAAGAAGCCAATATACTCCTAAATTGCTTCACTTAATTTTTGTATTGTTTGCTGATAAAAGCGCCCTTTATTTACTCTAAGTCTGTATTCTATGCTTAATTAATACAAAAGGAAACGAAATCTTGTACACTGAATTAATGATCACAACGGGGGAGATTGTAATAAAAAATGCATGTGTTTGCAAGCCAGCATGTACCCTTGCATTGTTTAAATTTCTCTTGTTCCTCATCGATTCTATTTCCACCAATTCAAAATAATTACGAACAAATGTAAATAAACAAATTAATTACATACATTTATTTATTTCAATGAAATTATGTTTCATTAAATAAATATGCATTATTAAATTTACATATTTTCTCCAGTTGTAAATGTGAATTTCAAAATTAATTATATTCTTGTTGCTTTTGTTTTAACTAATATTTCATATCCTCAGTTTTATGGTATTTTTATTAGCCATTAACCAGAATATATACCTATCATATAAACACCATGTATGTCGATTAATATCTTGGGTGTAACAGAAATAAGTAAGTAGTAGCTATTACATATCTAGGATAGTTATCAGTATCATAACCACCGCAGATGTCAATTGAATTTCGAGCGAGGATCTAAGGCCTAGTATGATTCATAACATCCGTGGTTTGTTCAATAGTTTATCGGTTTTATGTTATTAATAAATATTATTTTATATTTTTTTTTCTATTTACAGAATATACATTATGTAATCATGGTCGAGTAATATCTTGGGTGTAACAGAAATAAGTAGGTAATATCTATAACATACTTTGGATTGTTATGAGTATCATAACAGCCGCAGATGTCAATTGAATTCTGTGTTCAGAGAGCGAGGATTTTAAGACATGTAAGGCCTTGTATGATTCATAATATCCGTGGTTTGTTCAATAGTTTACAGGTTTGACGTTAATAATAAATATTATTTTATACAATTCTCTTGTGAGTAAAGTTTTCGTGATAAAGTATGAATTGATATGACAGCTATATTATCCAATTGTACCACATTATTTTCACAAATTTGTACAGTAATATTATTAACATACTCACTTCAAAATTACATTAGATATAATTATACCAATAAATTAAATTTAACTATGATAAAATTCCTACAGCAAGTACAGAAAATTGACTATTTTCCACGATGTGTGATAATTTATTTCGGCACGAGACTAAGTCGAGTGCTGTGATCACATAATGTGATAATTTTTATGAAAATATTGTTTATTTTTTTAGTGTCATTGTAATAATCACTCACCATAAAACTCATAAAAATGTATCCCAAAGAACTGCATTGAATGTCACTTACCTGTAACAAAAAATAAATATATTAGAATATTATTTGAAACTACAATAAATTGCAAATAAATATAGGTATCTAGAAAATTTACATGTCTCATCGAGATATAGATAGTAAGAGATCATTGTGAAAGAAGATGAAGAAGAACTAGGGTTGAAAAACATCAAGATTTTTTCGATTTTTTTTAATGTATCTAAGTGTTACAGTATCTTTTTAATTGTTTTAAAAGCATTATAAATATATAAGCTATATACAACAACAATTGATGTAAAATATTAATTTTGAAATATTATAAATTTTTAGTTTATTTTAAAATTTATACAATATATAGAGATTAATTTTATCAAAATATTTTAGTTTTATGTTATGAAAATATAAAATACCTGGAAATTTATGAAAGGTAAATTAAATTTTTAATATTTTATTTGAAATAAACTGTATTAAACAGAATATTATTAAATTATTTATGTTAAAACAAAATATGTCACTGATAAAATGTAAAATATTTATTTCTAAATATTTTATATACCAAATACCTACATATTTTATTAATATATTTTAGGCATTATAAATTAAATGGTGTAAGAAAAAAAATATATTATATAATTATTATTACAATATTTATCATAAACAATGAAATTCATTTTGTACCAAAGCAAATTCACCTCCTTCAGAGACATGTCAAACCAACAGTCAAACCTCAAAACTAAATATAATATCACGTGATACCTTTCGGTTTTTATTAACCCCTCTTTTTAACACGCCTTATAGGAGCAAAAGTAAAAACAATTTGACATGTACATGTAGTCGTATGTTATTACAATAAAGTATAATTTTTGATAAAGCCACAAACAAAACAACAACAGTATATTTCCAAGTTGTAACGTACACGATGAGATTAACGAATTTAATTAAACAAATGGAATAGGGAACGAGACATAGTGTGTAATAAAATTTGTCCTAGTCTAACTGAGTTATCCATCTTGTTGCCGAGACTTGTAAAATTTCACTTAAAGCGCCAGGAAGAGACAATTGATTTTTTTAACTGAATTATGAATTGCGGTCGCACTTTTCCATTCTAGATAAAGATTCATTTTGTTTCGGATAAAAAAGAAGTGATAAAATTTCATTAACTGTTTCTATTATCTGGACGGTGGCTTCAGCTGTAATGATTAAAATATCAGAAACTGCGACCATAAAACACATAACGACTATTCCATGTTGAATAATGTTCGCAGGAGAAAATAAACTAAAACGTTTTGATACCAGACACCATCAAAAAGTAAAAAGGAAGTTGTCATTTCAAGAGTGAAATGCTTAACTGCTCAGAAAATAACTTCAAGTATTCTTCAAATATATCCAACTTTAAAAGTTTTAAGTTATACCATTTGTTTTAAATTCTAATATTTTAAAATTTATGTTTTAGAATAATAGAGGAAAAACAATATCGTCTGTTTTACGTTTTACCATATATTTATACATTGTGATCTCTCAGATTTCAACATTTTGATATATGTCTATGAATTGCTTTCTATGAATAAATGTATTCACAAGTTTATTTGCCCGATCCATTTAGATGGACAGTGACTGTCTATTTTGTAAATACTGTACTGTCAAAGTGTCAAATATTTCTTTATAATTTTCATTTATGTTTTCACCTGCTAAGACGTCGTCTGTATGAAATAAGATAAATTATTATAAATGGACAATATTAAATAAATTCACCAATAATATTAAAGAATATGTTTGTTATTTTGAGTAACTGCAAAACTATAACACTATTAAAACATAGGTTAATTCAGTTTGTATATATATATATATATATATATATATATATATATATATATATATATATTATTCGGTACTCCTAATATGCATAATTTTTGGAACAATAATTCAACTCCACATTACTGGAAAACAAATATGGCAGTCGAGTTATTACATGGTAAATAAACTCAAAATGTATTTCTTTCATAAATACTAAATAGTTTGCTGATACATTAAAAATGAGATAAAATGAAACAGTTCAAAATAAATTTGTACTCTGCAAACAAAAAACTTTTCATTTTCTTGTACACGGGCGAGGTAATCATAGAACCAAGAAGAGAAATTTAAATTAGTTACCTCAACAAACAGTGTGTTTTGTTTGTTAAATTATGAGCTAACAAACCATTAAAGTAAACATTTTTGTTTAGTTGTTGTTCAGTTAATTCAATATCAGGAAATATATGCTACGTTGCAGGAATAAAATAACATCGTGCAGTTTGCAAACAGTAGGGTAGTTTATCATAATATGTTTCACTTCATTACGGCCGAATATTCTATCGCAAACAAATACGAAAGAGCAGAAAAATACCACGAAATATGGACAACGATAAATAGTTACCATTACGTCTGACGGCAGCAGAAATATTCCAAAACGTCTTTATAACTCAAGATAAAATGCGGTATATTATTTTCGACAATTTATAATATTTAATCCATTTCATTTCTAAGTACATTAAAAAAGAAATATCAATATAAAGAAGTACATTAACCTACTACTTGTGTAAAATGCAATTACAATTAAATTCCTTTTTGTTTGAATAAATACCTACATACCAATGATGTTTCAAAGGATAATTGAAGTAATTTTAATGTACAACTGATTTAAGCTATTTCGGGCAATACGCAACAAATTTGTTAATTGCTTAAAAGCCCAATGCAGCTTTTTGCCACTTTTACCCAAGCTTTAAACGAATCACATGATTATGCACAATCAATGACAGCATTTAACTCATTTTCGAAATTTTAGGATTTGTCCATTTGTGGTTAAAATCGATGGATACCAAACACGTATTAGTAAGGTATTTACATTTTTTGTATTTATTTAATGGAAATTATGACTTCAAAATGTGTCATTAAATTTTACGTTAGCTAAAATTTTATACGTATTTTATGAACTATTATCATCTACCATAGGTACTCGATAACCTACATAATTTTATTTATCAACGACTACGAATTTCAAACTAGAAATAGATTGAAGGTAATAACTAAGTCGTGATTGTATACCATGTATTTTGGCAAGTCAATAAGATGATTAACATTTACCGTATAGAATTGTCAAAATAACATAATACAATTTTCATATATCAAACAATACAGACTTGATCTACTGTTTTATACTTTGCGTTAATAATTGTCCTATTATTATTATTATGTTGAAAACGGTTTAATAATATAAGATGTTATTAAACTGTTCTTGGTATTTTTGTTGTTGTAAAATTGGTACTTCTAACAACTGCACCCCACTTTAAATATCAAATTGATAAACTCAAATATTTTCACAATATTTTAAATGCATTTTGACAGATATATGTTCCTCACTTCATTTAAAAAAGTTCCTAATTTCAGTTATATACGCCTAGATTACAATCTTTTAAGACTTTCTTAAATAAGTGAAGCAAAAAAAATAGTATAATGTACTCGTCTTACACGACATTTTGTTCCATGTGTGTTTTGGAACACTCCTCGTTGTGGGTTGTGCTCTAAAGATCTCATGGAACAATGCACCATCTTATAAAATTTATTTTATAATGTACCATTATTGCATCGTTTCATTTGATTCATTTGCTTTGTCATAGCATTATCATATTAATAGATATTTCTCCCTTTTTGATACGAATATAATGAGGCTATTAATTAATAGCATTTAACATAAATGCAGTGACTTTTGTAAAAGTGGTACATATTTGAGTTTTTGAAGTATTGTTGATTGTGGTTACATAGTGAATAACCATAGGAAGATTGTGTGTAACATAGTAGAATTTACATGTGAATTCACATAAGCGAAATACAATTGGCTCCTGAAACAAGGTAATATATGGTAGAATAGAGAGAATAAGTTAATTATCATTGCTATATAGAGTGTTTGTATCTAATTACAAACTCATATCCCAGTGACCTAGTTCATTAGGCGCCTAATTGGAAATGGCCGTAGTGAGCAATGACATGTGATAACAATGACAAGGTAACTTCCAACTTTTGCCCACGGATAGGGCGGGAGCCCAAATTAAATTACCTGATATTTCACAGGCTATTGATCAATTTGTGTTCATGGAATCCATTGACTTCAACTCATAATTCAATTCCAAGTCAAATTGCTGCGCTGTGAACCAAACAAAATTTCATCTCACTTCTGCCCAATATCAAGTGCCCAAGCACATTGGATATTTTCATTGTTTTGAGCAATATTCTGTGCACCGTATTATGTCAAATAGGTATATTTACTTTTCTAAATCATAAGCAGTACCTCCCGTGTATTCTATATTTTGACGAATTTGTTTGTATAACTTCAAATCAATTATTGTTGTTCCAAATGATTTTAGAATTAGCGATATTACGATATGTATAAGCCTTGCAATTAGCGATCGACGCGCCACTGTGAGGGAATAAAAATAAATTAAAACTATTGCGTTATACATGTCCTAAGAAACGCAAGTAGTTTAAAAAGTAATGCAACTTTATATGACTAAAGAATGAAATTGGAGATATGTTGTATACCCAAGTGTCCGCATACTCTTTTTATTCATTTATTATTCTGTAAACTCTCTGCTGTCAGCTGTCAGAATACAAAATTGCAATGCATCCGTCTTAATTTGTAACAAATATAATTTGTTTAGCAATATTCCCATAGACTCTCTTTTTTCTTCTGATTTTCTCATTCTAAGTTCTTTTCCACTTTCATTTGTAATTTTGTAAATAATAATAAAATGGGTGTGAGGTACACCATTAACAATATTACCAGTAAATTCCTCACATCAAAGTCCTAATCTATACAAATTTTCATTTAAAAATTCCCCCCAGTACAGCCACAATTACAAATTGAAAATCAGCCAATAGGAATCCATATGACAGGTAATAATGCGCGTGTGAGGATATACCGGGGATCCTGAGACGTCTGCACTCAGTCCCGCTTTGCGGGGCGCCGGGGAAGCAGCGGGCCTTCGGGCCTCTTCCCCTCCTAGTGGTCTGGCTAGACCGCCTTCCAGGGCATCTTATGCCCTGAAGGTGATCTAGTTCAGCCGGCTGGAAATTAGAACGCGTCAACGTACGCTCTAATTCTAGGTCTGCTGAAACCAGAGCGCATTCTGGAGCAGATATAATTGCTCTGGATTGTGATCTGGTTTCAGTGGGTCAGGAATTAGAGCACTCTAAAATGTTTGCTCCGATTCTTGACCTGCTGAAACCAGAGCACATTCTGGAGCAGATTTAGCTGCTCTGGATTGTGCTCTGTTTTCAGTGGGTCATGAATTAGAGCATTTTAAAGTGTTTGCTCGAATTCTTGGCCTGTTGAAATCAGAGCACATTCTGGAGCAAATTTAATTGCTCTGGATTGTAATCTGGTTTCAGTGGGTCAATAATTAGAGCATACTAAAGTATTTGCTCAAATTATTGTTATGATAAAACTAGACCACATTCTGGAGCAGATTTAGCTGCTTTGGATTGTGCTCTGGTTTGAGTGGGTCAAGAATTAGAGCATTCAAAAGTGTGTGCTAAATTCTTGGCCTGATGAAACAGTAAAATTCTGGATTTGTGCTCTGGTTTCAGTGTACCAAAAATGTTCTGATTCTTGGCCTGCTTAAACCAGAGCGCATTTTGTTAATTTTGCCTATTTTGTTTATAATGACAACGCTGATTTGGAGAATTCAATAAAATGAATGTTGAAAATACATTGGAAACTGATATGTTTCATAATAATAAATGAATATAATGATAGCTATAAATAATATATAGGTATAAAAGAAAATATATTTGTAAATTATTTCAAATCAATAATAATTTAAATTAAATTTACGGAGAATATGTTACAAATTAATATAGAAATTGGTGCAGTTGGTATTAACAATGAAACATGAAATTAATTATATTCGTATGAATAATTTATGTACGATTACAATAAATCATATTAGAGAAGACTTAAATAGGTATTGGTATCAAGATAACATATAATTAATAATTATGAAATGTAGGTAATCTATAATATAAACTAATAAATATATTTCACATTGGGATGTGCTTCAAAATATGCTTGATGGGAAACCAAACAAATATTGAATTTTTATTAAAAATTAGCTTTTTATTTTAGGGCTTTGACTTCAATTTCGCTAAAAATGATTATGCAAATTTCAGTTTAGCAATTAGGTTAATTAAAACTACGACATTATTTCTATCCCCACAAATTAATTTTTCCGGGAATTATAATTACGTTTAAACTTTTTCATTTGACACATCTACCTGCGTGTTAATATTTGTAAACTTTTCTATTATAGCATTTAAATTTTTTTAAAAGTTCATATTATATTATTATCGAATTCAAATTTTTTATAAAATAATAAATATTTATGAGTTAAGGGCTTAATCAAAAGATTATAGCATGAGGGAAACCACAGCATGGAATATATTTCTGCTGGCTTTTTTCAATTCAATTACCAAAATGAAATAAAATGTTGTATGTACCACGGGCATAATCAAGATCAGGAAATTTAAAGCTCAATTCTATTTAAAAATGATTATTAGTTTCATTAAAACATAACGATGACTCGTCTTATCGTCGATATTTCATTCGAAAGGCAGCGCGTCGAGTAGGTCGCCGTTTGAGATTGAGAAATCCACCCGATTTACAAGCTAATATAGCTTATAGTATATAATGTGTTCGACGGAAACAAGGAATTATTGTCTGGACGTGGCTTGTACAATATTTTCATTTTATTTTTATGCAGTACAATAAATCAAAACTTTTACTAAAATGACAAGGTAATAACGTCTCATTAATTAACAGATTATATTTGTTTCCAAATATCAAATATTTGTATAAAATAATCAATCATAAAGTTTTTATGATAACCTGGTTTTTCCAATTAAAAATAATAAATATAATATTTGAGAGAGAAGGGAAAAGCGATAAATTCCGGTGAGTGAACAAATAGAAAGCGCTGATGTAACAACCTGCAAAGGGTTGTGCGAGCTCAGCACAGAAAAAGGGAAACCATAACTGATAAAATTAATTCAGCGGCTTGAAATGAAATATAAATTCAATTAGAAATTACAAAGTTAACAGGTCTCACGCGTGAGCAAATTCCACGAAATAAGTTAGTTGCGGTACGTGAATCTACTTTACGATATACTTAAAGTTACCCAGTGTGAGGTTTTGTGCCGTTCGTGTTAGCACCAAACCTACTAGAAACTAATTTTATACATTATACTAGAACTTCCTTATCTACAACTTCTGCCTTGTAATAATCCATACAAGTATGAAATTCTCGGAATGTACGTCAAAATCGCTCAAGAGCATCTAAGAATACTCGGAAGGAAATTACAAAACTTACTCGTTCTATTTCAAAATGATTTATTTTGTTGGTTTTAAAATTATTCGAACTAATTAATATGTTCTTGAAGTAAATATTGTTTTTCATCCAGGAATTTACAATGAGATCTTACAAAGAAAAATTATGTGAATCTGTTTTTCTCTTTAAATCGAACCTACAGCTACAATGTCTAATTTGTTGCTCTATTTGATTGATTTTTTTATTTGCATTTTATGTTATATAATATCGTTTTAAAGTATCATACTAAAAACAAAAATCGAAAAAATTGTGACGTCCATAGGTTCTGGTGTGAAATTATCCATGTGCGGACACCAAATCCCAAATATTGTGGTTTGGTGTGTTTGAAAGTTGGTAGATAAAATATACCAAGAGCTATCCTATCCTATTTTCTTCCACTTAAATTATTTTACAATACCTATTTTTGAGTACACAATTTCGATACGAGCATTTAGTTCAACCATAATATTTAGAATTATTAAGTGTTGAACTCAATATTGTCCCACAAATAATAAAAAATATATCCATTTTTGAATGGCAAATGTTTTTACTCATTAAATATGATTTATTTTTAATGCGCAGATTTTTCTCATCCGCAATAAATTAGTCAAAATCTGATGAACGGTGATGTGCATGAGTCAAATTTAACTCTTCCCCAATCATTCAGTTCTATCAACCGATGATCTGATCCCAGATTCTGTCGACATTTCGCTTTGTGTTTCATTTTCAATCGACTTTTTTTCTTCTGAAAATGCCTAAAACCACCGAAAATATGAATTCGTAGTATGTTTCATATTCCATGAAATTATAAGCAATTTAAAAAAGTAAATACATAATTTCAGTTTATTACTAATTAGATGTGACAAACCCTACTGCATTGTAAATTTCGGTATGATATTTTCACTATAGAGAGTACTTTCTAGACATTATCTTGAAAGCGATTAAATCTGGTTTAGAGAATAGAGCACATGAAATAAATGACATTAGTGTTTTGAGTATGTGTGGGTGTTTTAGTGGTGTGTGTATAATGTGTTAGGTGCAAGAATAATGTGGCTAGAAGTCCGCTAAATTGGACGGCACTAGATGCGGGTGTAGCATATAAAGACATTACGAAAGGGTCGGAGTCATTTAACTCCGCAGCTATATCTCTTCTGCCCCATATACGTTACTAGCTGGGTTCGCGCTCACGCTGAGGTGTTGTCAGTGCACAATACAATCTTAAACAAAAACTCCTTCCCTTCTTCTTAATATACCTTTAATATAACTACTACAAGTGAAAGTCTGATGGAAAACAAACAATGAATACTTATTGAATAAAACTACTTTTTGTAGGTTTAGTTCTGTTTCGGCAACAAAAGCTGCTGTCTTCTTCAGCAACAAGTAAACAAGTAACTAAGAAACGTATTATAACATATTTAATATAGGAAGCCATGCTTGTTTTGATTCAGATTAATATTCTTGATTTTAAAAATCTCAATGGTTTCTCCAATTAATCTTGTGTTGAGAGATGTAGATCTTCAAATTATTTTCGTGTACAGATATTTTCTATGATAATCCTTCAAGACATGCTCTGCGACTGACGATTTCTCAAGTTCAATCTAATCGATCGTTGATGTTCAGTTAATCTTGTAAAATAGTTCTACAAGTCTGACCGATTTACACTTTCCTACAAATGCACGGAATCTGGTAAATCCCTGAAGACTGAAGAGTGATGACGTCTTTAACTTGTCTCAACATATGCCTTATTTTTATATAGGGAGATAACGATATTTTCTTGTTCTTGCTCAAGATTTTACCTTTTCTGTGATGTTATCAACAAACGGAAGCAAAGCTTACATCTTGTTTCTATCGTCAGCATTGCTTGTAAGACGCCTTGGTTTTATGCATCGCTTAATTGATGACAATGGGTAATCATTTTTCATTTCTTCTGATTTATCAGTATGACAAATTTGCGAAGAAGACATTTAATAAAGCCAAATTTCCGAGATGAATAGTAATGTGGTTTATCGTTTAATATATTGATTTTAGCTCCAGGAGTCAAGTTATTAAGTTATTTTAAGATAAGTTACTCTTATCTAGTTCATTGAGTTTCTGTGTGGTTACGGCTGGGCATTCACACAGTATGTGTTACGACGAATCTTCGTCTTCTTCACAGAGTCGACAGATGTCATTTTCAGCTTTTCTAATTTAATTTGGCTAGTGAGGACTCCTATTGTTGACTGAAGCCTGGAATGTTTTTCCAAAATGAGGATATGTCACATTTCTCCCAGTTTTCGATCACCTTCTTATAGCGGCGTTGTGGAAGACCACATGAAGGTTCCAATCCGTATTAAGAATTTAGGTTTTCCTCAGGCACTGATACCATAGGGTGACGCAGTTTGCCTTGGATAGTAATTGGAGAATGTCCCTGCAGTTCCAGACTAGCTTTGATTCACTAGTGAAAGTATTTAGTGCCTTTAAAGCTGCCAGACTGTCTGTCGTTATATTGATTGTTGCTCCTTTTAAACTTACTAACTTAATCCTTTCTACTGTAAGGGCTGTTACCAGTATTGAATGTTGAATGTTAAAACAATGTTTTGTAGATGATTATCAGCATTTCTGATAATCATGTACAAATATTGCTAATTCCACTAAATTAGTAGAGTTAGCTTTGGAACTAAATAATATACTTAATTCTTATGAATTGGGACTGGAGTTAGTATGACATTTTACGATGTTAACAAGTAGTTTATCTAATTCAGTTTAGTGGTTAATATCTTTTATGAATCTGGGTGTTAAATTTCGGAGCTCAATTCCGCTTGAAATGAATACAGGCAATTTTTTGTTAGTTTGCCCCTGGTGAAATATAGAACCGAAGGGTGGGAATATGAAGTTCTCAATAAATGAAGGCATCAAAAATTAGAAAATGATGTGGCGTATGGCATGAATACGCAGATGTCATGTTCAGAATAGGGCGGGCTCATGCTTATTTCAATCCAGTGTGCTGTGCCCTTTGTCAATCTATAACGCAGTGTGACGGGAGGCTTTGATGGTTTTTACAAAGGTCAAGGGAAAATTTCCATTTCTGTCCTGAATACATCACAATATTTTCAAAATCGTTTACCACTACGACTACCACAGATACTTCAGAATATTTCCTATGGAAATTATAATATTTTCTGTAAGTGACTTTCTGTACATTTTGTGCACGCATATTCAAAGTCGGAATTTATATCTTCTTATCACTATTAAATTTTTAATTAAATTTATTTCAGAAAATAAAAATTGAAGATATTTATTTCGGAAATATAGATAGATATTTTCTTTTATTCCCATGACTGTCTGATTTTTGACGAAAATATTACATTTTACTGCCGACGTGCTGTTGCATCAATTATGAACTTATTTGATGTAGAATTTAATTTTGAACAACTTTGTACTTTTATTTAAGATTATTTATTTAAACATTTAACACTATGTACTATTTATTTTCATTTATGTTCACGACTCGTATTAATCAGACTGTCCTCGCGGTATTTTCTGCTCAGGCTTAAATAGTAGAGTAATTAATTTCTCGAATATTCTCGCACCTTCGATGCGATAAAACAATAGAATCGTTGCTAATAGAAGGGTGACTAAAACGCGTCTCGGCCTGTCTGTGACGACCGGCTGTCGTCCGCGGCGTGACCTTGGGATCTCTACAATATGGTATGCTGCATTTTATGAAGGTAGAACATTGAGAAATTTAAGTAGAATAAACGCAAGGTGTAGTAAAAAAATTTTACGACCAGATCTTTAGATTATCACTGTTCTTCTTTGGCGTGTTAAAAAGTAAAGCACAAATTTATCCATAATTAATAAAGCAGCTGTCGTAAGAAACTTTTTCTCTCAGTGACCTCGTTTAGAATTAAGTCTAATTTCTGTTTTATAGCGAAAATAAAAGTTGTGCGTTGCAGAGAAAGGTTGTGAGACTCTGTGGTATTCCGGTATGAAACTTGTATGGCTGTGGGTCTCTGCCTTACCGACATGCAAACCCTGTTGAGAACACGACAAGAAAAAATACTCCTGCTCTAATCAAACATTTATCCAATTCATCATTTAACAAGTTCAGTGGGTACGCACGCATTTCAAGCTTGGATACTTCCTGATGTTTATCACCCATAAATATTTTTTATTGTTAAATTATAATATATAATCTTATCTATATTGGATAAGTAAATAATTTTATAATACAAAGGACCTAGCATGAAGGAGAAAAAGTCTATTTACGTATCTACTTTTATTCATACTGTAACCTTATATGAAATACGTATTGAAAATTTAAAATCAGCGCATGGAGATCTATCGAAGTATACTATTTTCCAAAATCTAAATTTTGGGCTCAAAAACAAGTATTTTTGCGATATTTTGAGTTTGTCAACAAAATTTTTAGTTTAATACTATTGTTTGGTTTGTTCTAACTCTACACAAGTTTGATATAGAGTTATAGGTACGTTTCGAAAATAAATACAAGAAAAATAATAAAGCGACAGAAATCAGCACATTGATATTGTACAAGTTATTTCTTATTCACTCATTTATTTTGTTTTACTTTACCTTCAGCGGAGTTAAAGTAAAAATTTTTTCTGGCCTACAATCGTTAGTGGATTTATTTTTATTTTTAGAATAAAACCTACGGACAATGCTTAATTTGTTCATTTAGGTCGAGGAATGGGTACATTTGTTATTGTTGTTAACATACAGAATGTACCTACGCTGTATGCATTCTATAATATTTTTAAAAACAAATTGCATTTTTCTTATACTTACACTTGTGAAAGCGTAGAATTTAACCTTTCAAGCATCTTAAACTAGCTCATAAATTATCATACACTTTACTCCTTTTCTAATATATTAAAAAGTATGTAAGAAAATAATAAATTTCCAGAAAATTGTATACGGTGTCACCGCCTTCATACATCTTGTCCAATTTTCTTTCAAGGCGTGCGGCGTGTTTATTTTAGAAATTAATCACTCTCTCTCATTGCAGCTCTCCAGGAGCTCCAGGCCTGGAAAGGTCAGAGGTGAGGCTCTCGCCAGTATTTGCTGCATTTATCTGCGAAGCTCTCTTTAATGCCTCCAGAGCTAGAATAATTAATAACCACCGCACACAGAGTCAATATTTTCCCATAGCACATTCCGCAACATCAAATATTTTAATTAATTTGCTTTGCCATTCATAAAGATAAAGATGCTGAATAGTTCGCCATGAATTTTCCACGGCAACTATTTATATTATAATTAGAACGGTTTATAATTAAATTTTCTTACAAAGTATGCAACAAACAAAATGCCACAGAGTATTGAAAATTGCTACTTGCGTACCTGTCGATCGAATGAAATTCTTCGTAAATTAAACTATTTATATTATATTACAAAAGGATTTATTTTCGAAATTATAAATAGAACGAAAATTATAAAATATAATTAAACAAAATATTATTTTTATGCAGCTAATAAAGCAAAAAGTAATATTCATAATCTTAATGATTTCTTGGTGTTTTAAAGCAGAATTTGTATTTTGTATTGTAATATAGATCGATCAGTGTAAGAAATCAACAATTAATCAAAATTAAATATACACACATTCTTGGTTCCAAATTACAATTTTATATTTATGTACATACTATTAAAAAACAGCGAAGTTAACGAATTTCAGTTTTTATTATTTTTAGATATGTACCTATAAAATTTAACATCTAAGGAAACAGCAACGCTGAGTATTAAACACAAAAATTTACTTTTATAAAATATTCTGGAAAAAAATAATTTATAATAAAAATAATAAATGTACAGATGTTTTGTGAGTTAATTTTCACAGAAAAAATGACGTCAATGAATGTTAACAAAAAATCATTACTTACCAAGACCCAAATAAAAACATCAATTGCTTTTATTTTTTTATACATACCGGATATACGGTGTAATTGGGATAGAGGTCAGCTTTAAAATTTTAAATAGTAACATGGATCGTATAATAAGACAGAGTTTTCCTGTGAAAATATAATTAATTCATTGTCATCGATGATGTTGAATGAATAATATTTATAGAAGTACTTTTAATAGTTGCTATTAATTTTTTAAAACCGAAACTTCCCTCGTCATATATAGAATGGACGTAAAAGAAGAGTATAATAGTTATTTATAATATAACTGAGGTACCTTCTTTCTTAAAAGAAAATTTAATAATTCAAAATTTGATCTTGAAGAGAAGAGACTCGAAACCGAGACAAGAATAATATAACCGAGACCAGTTCGAGACCGAAGCGAGACCTTGGTACTCGAGACTTAGTCGAGATCGAGACCGTCTAGTCTCGTCTCGTCTCGCGGCAACATTAGTCGCCACTGGTATCGAAATACGTGTGTATCCTAATGCTTTGACTCTCACGCAGGGATTGAATATGTGAACATTGTTTAGTAATGTAAACTAACATCTCCTGTGTCTATAGAACAATAATTACTGCAATTAAACAGGAAATAGTTGTAGTAATAACTATCATGCGGCCGTTGAATACTGACAAGCTTACATTGTAATATGAATACACAATTCAATTTCTACGTAAATGCTGCAATTCCAGTGTAATTGTAGCGCACATTAAATGCTGCAATTAATACACAATTCACTTTTTGCAGTTCATCCTAAACAAAAAATTAATCACTACTACCATTACTCCAAAATTGTATCAAAGTCTGTTGATTTAAATTGCTCTTTTGAAATGAGTTGATTGTTGAAATAATTAAAAAATAATAATAATAAAGTGAGTGGAAAATTATTATATCATTCAATAAATGTACTCGTACGATGTTATTTTTTGGACTTGATTAAAATGTTTATGAACTTTGGACAATTTTCTACCCATATTCAAAATCACAATAAAACATTCTTCATGCGAAAAAGATTTTGTAACGAGCGTGACTCGCTACCGATTACTCAGAGTCCGGAACAGTCTAGAAGAATCCAGTTTAATTACCGGCAAGTATAAAGTGTCGGGGACGTAATGTGTGCAAAAAGTTAGTGAATGCAGTCAGTAGAGACGAGAAGAGTGAAGTAGAGATCAGAGTATGCAGAGAGTGTTACGTAGTGAAATCAGTCAGTAGAGTAGATTAGGTTAGGTCAAATTAAATTAGATTAGGTCAGGTCAGATTAGGTTAGGTTAGGTCTGGTTAGATTAGGTTACGTTAGGTTAGGTTAGGTCTAATTAGATTATATTACATCAAGTTAGGTTAGGTCAAGTTAAGTTAGATTAGGTTAAGTTAGGTTATTTATATGGGATATTTAAATTTTATGTTTGAATTGTCATTCGTGAAATAATCAAATACATATAATTTGAGCTATGTTTTGATTCATAAAATTTATTCACAATTTCTGCGAAGTAACGCCAACTCGGTTCAAAATTGATTCTTAAATCAATCCAGCTTCTCTGTCGTGATTTAAATGTGATTTTTGACAATGGTTTGTCTATTACAAGGTATCAACTATTCGTAATTTTTTTTCCAATAAATTCATGGCTCTCTATATATTACTTAGCATTTTTTTATAATTTTTCATCTACTACAAGGAATTACGTTAGTTGATAGATTTGTTTAAATGGATTCAATTATTATTTTATTTTATTAATTTAATTTTGTATAAAATGGGCATTTCAATTTTGTAGAGTTTATATTGAAATTTTCTACAACAGCGTAAAATTGATAAACGGCTGTAAAATTATTTCATATTTCGCAGATTTATTAAATTACCAAACATGTTTATTTGAATTTAAATCATTTAGTTCGTTACCACAGAGTTCGATGACTTCAATTGGTAAATTCAATAAACACATTAAAATTGCTAAAATATTTCATCAACTATAACACGTTTTCAAATTTATGTGCAAAATAACAAACGGAATATTTAATCCCGCAGTTTACACATAATAGTTATTTGTGTATCAAGGTTCTAAAAGTAATCTTTTTGGGCCGAAACCGAAGTTTGCAGCCGAGGCAAAGCCGAGGCTACAAATCAGATGAGACCCAAAAAGAACTTTTAGCCGAGGTGCACACAACATTTTTTAGGCGATTACAACAAGAAATTATGAATTTTCATTCAAAATCATTTTTTGACATCTGTCAAAATTTACTTTACGGCCGCATTTACTTTACGGCCGCATTTACCTTACGGCCGCTATTTTTACTCGCAAATTCATTACTTTTTCATTAATATTTGTAAAGAAATAGTTAAAATTTTACATACTTTTGTTATTGTATTCTAAAATAATTAATCACATTAATATGAACTATGTAAATCAATAATGAACAAACTAGCGGCCAAAAATTTTGACTTTGACAGATGTCAAATAAAAATTGATACTTTAAGGTTGCCAGCAGATACGAAAAACAACAATTTATGTACCAGCCGCCTAAAAAAACATTTTCGGAGGTATACGAGTAAAAATATAGCAATAAACCTAACAGGAAATCAAAACAATGATTCGGAAAAAATATAGGAACATAATAACAATGTTTTGGAATTTATAATATTAATTAAAACTGGATCAAAACATGTTTTTCATAAACTGAAATTTTCAGAATTCTTTCACTCTTTAGAAAATTTGTATTGTTTTCCAAATGTTTCAATGTTTTATTATTTGATGTTATGATTGTATGCAGAAACATATTGAATTGATTACTTTTTAATTTTAGTAAGCCTTGTTTATTTAAACATGTTATTAACCTTTACAAGCCTGTAAAATTGATAGTTAACTTGTAAAAATTATACAAGATAGTAGTTGTATTGTTTAAATTTGAAACTTGTGTTATGTATTGTGATACAACATTAATAACTGATAGGATTTTGTTACAATATTGATTTTATTTACATAGGGACGATAGAGTTTTCATGACGAATACGAAGACTGTTTCTCAGGACGTACGCCGAGGTAAATAAACATGAATGAGTCATGAAAAGAACCTCGCTGACGAGATAATTATTAGATTTTTTCTGAAATCGTACCTAATTAAAAAAGAATAATAAATACCTCTTTGTATATTACTAATAACTATTCTTAACTCCAGGGTACTAGATTATGTTATCAACAATTAGTTCTTTGTTTTTGTTTTTATTCGCCTGCGTCTCGTTTTGTAACTTTCGCACGCGTTAAATAACCACCTTTGTTTGTTTACTTTACATAAATAACTATAATTGATACTGTATCGCATTTGTATATTTACAGGAGTAATTTCAGTCTGACAAAATATATTAAGAATAGAAGTTTGATATAGCGTTTTTGCACTTCCGAGAACAAATGCCTACTTTACTCTTCATTTTTGAAGACTGAAGTAGCAATTCTGCACATGTTGCACAATATACTATTTATTTTCAAAGCTGTCATGTATTTGACAGTTATATAAATACCATCAAATAACTAGTATTTTAAAATGTTAATGCGGAGTGCAAAAAATACTGTTTATACCTCCTCACTCTCAAGATTAAATCATGCACTTTAATCCCTCAGTGTATAATATACTATTTTTAATTTATTTTTGACATAATAAGTACTTAACATTGAAATACTCATTTTATTCATTGTTAAGGTTACTACACATTTGTTTGTTTAAAGAAAAAAAGGAGCGCTTCGAGTTTAAAACTTTTAGATTAAGAAAAGATATTTGCGGTGGCTTTACGATTTGTCGGTATTAAGATATGTATTCGTTGAACAGAGAAGCCTCGGCGAGCTGGTTTTATGAAAACATATTTTCCCAAGTGACCGCCGAGGAATCGATATACGATTTACCGCCAAAGAGATTATCGTCTCAAACTCTCGGAATTGAGAAATGCAATTCAATAATGCCGATATGTTTGATTCCTTTGAGGGTCCGTCTACATTTCATAAAAATACTTTGATTTTTTTTATTGAAAGAATGTTTGCTAGAAAGCCAGCAACAGATATGAAAAATTTAATTAACTGTGAAGTAAGTTTATTCATTATAAATTGATGATAGCAGTTAGGTAAAAAAAAAACTAATAATAGATAACGAAATAATAGTGTAATCTTACGCTACTCGTGTTATAACTAAATTATATTTTTATATATTTTAATGAAAAGTGTCTAAATTGATCCCTCGAGGTAAAATGATCCTGTGTTTTTTCTTCAGTAGTTCTGCTTAGAATCATTTTCCGCGTCATGTAACTACTATTGGAGAAATAATTACAGTCCAAACATTGTTTTTCCAATATCTTTTTTATTTTTATAATACCAATGGAGTAAGCTTAGTTACCGGATTTAAAATGCATTATACATTTATGTGGGGAATATTTAATAAATACTATGAATATTTGTTATGAAATATATGTATGTACTAATAACATGATGACTGGTCGTTAACACATTTCTGCAAAATTCAGTTTCCACGGGTGATAAAAATGAAATAAAGCGCAGTAAAATAGCCATAAATATGATTAAAAACCATAAATGGTTATCAGAAATAAATAAAATATGAAATAAAATTTTATTATGTAAATCAAACTATTTATATTATCAATGAAACCCCTATATTGCACTACGTCATAAATTCCTAGCACTAAAATTTATTTGCGATCTAAAGGCAGGGCATAAAATTTTCATGTTGTAATTCGCAGATTTATGGTGCTACGCTAGTAGGGCTTAAAACTTTAATTACACACAGCACACAATTCTGTCAGAAAATAAAATGCTGCAATGGAATTATGGCCTAAATTCTTCCTAGATTCTCTCTTTTCATGTGCAAAAAATTGTCATTCCGAGATATTACACTCTTTTCAAATATATGATGTTAGTTAATTTTCTATTGCGATTTTTTTATGCATAGACATAGTAAATAAAAAATTAATACTTAGATAATCCAGTGGCGGATTCAGATATTTTCCTATGAGGGGGGCGTTTTTTTTTAGAAATCATAAACAATAAAATATATAATAATGTTAACCATAAAATTGGATTAAATCATTGAATAGAAAAAATTATTAATAATTAAAATTCTACATACAAAAGAATAACTACCTAAGTTTGTAATAATTTTTTTTGTTGATCAGGTAAACACTTTCTTCAAATCAAACTCCTTTAAGAAGTTGCAGATACGTTATTGATATCGTTAAGTAATGTTTACTGATAAATAAATATCAGTACCAAATTATATCAGAACTTTGTTTGCACTGACGGGAATATCAGATTCTTTATAAATTAGGCATTTGTGTTTCCACAAAAATATTTCAGAAAATAGTTTTGTTCTTCACAATTCTTCTCCAAATCAAACAATTCTTTATAATGTGACCTTTGCGCTCCAGATTTAGTTATTATTATTTTCTAAATTCAAAAATCTTGAATGACTTTCTGCACTTGTTGCACAATATACTATTGAATAGGTTATGGAATAAGATCCATTTCGAAGGGAAGTTCGAATATATGAACTTGCTCCGTAGAATGATCTCAATTTCACAACAGATCTTTCCTGAAATATACGTTATGGGCCATTTTTCCTGACATTATTATATACCTGTATATGAATAAGTATGTATAATTTACGTAAATCCACGTTACAAGAAAATTTTTATTTTATACGTGCATTTTAAATCGGTTTAGTAGTATGGTAAGTAGATTTATTACCATAAAATTACAGTTAATAGAAATATAATAATTTTATGAATGATTAAATTACCAACTTCATAACTTTTATAAAGGTTATTAAAAAATAATTTCATATTCCTGTAACATTTTATAGTTTTATGAACTTATACATTAAATATTACGAAAGTGAATGATTAAATTCCCGCTCAGGAAAATTTGAATGAAGCATTGGTTGTGCGTAGCTACAGAAATGTGAAATTTGGCTTTAAAGTTTGGGGCTAATTTACTCTTTAAATACTATAATCTGAGTTAGTTCGCAACAGGACAATATTCACATGAAAATAGAATCGGAATTCAATCGCGGCTCCGCATTGTCAGTGCATATAAACTACTCAAACTGTGAATTGGTTCGTTCTATTTCAATTCCACTCATAATGGGATCGGAATCAACTGAATTTCATTCTATCTCTCTGCTTTTCCAGATTATAAGATATTACAATAGCAACAAAGCGATTTTCACAAATATATGCTCGACCTATAGATCAAATTTTAGGCTATTGATGACGTCATTTATTTACCCTCTTTGAAATATAAAACTTGTGAAATTAAGTTATACATTGTATAAAATCACTGTGTACAATATACCGCTAGTATACTTGTTACTAAAACGAATTCAGACATGAAATTTTATATTAATATCAATCTTATTAAACCTAATACATAGGCAATCAAATTTGGTCATTATTAACTGTCAATTAGTATTATATTGTTTGACAACATAGTAACGAGCATGACTCACTGCCGACGATTCATCATAGCGACGCCACTTTTATGCGGGAATTTTATAGAGCCCGAAAGACTCTAGAAGGTTCGAGATTAATTACTCGTAGTGTAGGCGAACAGTTGAGAATGAAGTCAAAGTCAGTAAAATTTGTCGAGTTACAATATTGATAAAAGTATATATTACTGAACAAAATAGTTATTTACGATACAAATACAAGTACATAAAAAAACGAAGCACGAACGAGTTAGAATTTTTAGATTCGTGAGATGAATATTACTTGCAACAATATGTAATAATAAAAATAGAAGTAATTTTCAAAGTCGCTAAAGCTGTATTTTTGCGGAAACCCGAAAATATTTTAAAAGATCGAATTTTTAGTTGGAAAATTTTGAAATTTTTAAAAATTTTGTTTGTAAATTTTTTTAAAGAAATAGTTACGCTGATACCAAATTTACAAACCGAATTTAATTATCTTTTCTCGTTTTGGAGATATTTGATCTCAAAGATGTACCTCAAAAAAGTGTATTTTTTGAGAATATTTCAAAAATGAGTAGAGGTACAATCTTAACAACTTTACCATTCGATTCTACGGGAAAAGTTATGTAAAGAAATGTTTTGCCTACATATACGTTCTTTGGAACGATTCGGTGAAAAATATGAAAAACCAAAAAACCTAAATTTCAATTTTTCGCCTAGAAACTTTTTGTCTCCAAAATTTTTCATTTTTTAAACTTAAGTAGATAATGATGCGCTGATTCCAAAATTTCAAACAGAATTCAATTATCTCTTCCCGTTCTCGAGATATTTCAGATCAAAGTTGTACCTAAAAAATTAGGTTTTTTAGGTATATTTCTTAAATGGTTAGGTTTATGGTTTTGGCGACCTCATCATTCGATTCTACGTGCAAAATTACATAAGTGTACCAATTTTCAGATTTTTATCTCAACAGATAGAATTTCTAGAAGGAAAAAACTGAAAATGGCCAAAAATCGAAAAAAATCGTCAGGGGTTCATCAGGCATTTTTTTCGATTTTGGCCATTTTCGTTTTTCCTTTCTACAAATTGTACCCTTTGGAATAAAAATCTGAAAATTGGTATACTTTTGTAATTTTGCCCGTAGAATCGATTGGTGAAGTCGTCGGAGACATAAACCTAACCCTAAAAGAGGTAAACCTAAAAAACCTATTTTTTTAGGTATGGCCAAATCTCAACTTTCAACATGAATATCTCGAGAACGGTAAGAGATAATTGAATTCGGTTTGAAAACTTGAAATCAGCGCATTGATGTTTACTTAAGTCCAGAAAATGAATAGTTTTGGAGGAAAAAAGTTCCTCGGGGAAATTTTAAAATTTAGGTTTTTTCGATTTTCTCATTTTTCACCTAATCGTTCCAAAGAACGTATATGCGGAGAAAACATTTCTTTATGTAACTTTTTCCGTAGAATCGATTGGTATAATCGTTGAGATTGTATCTCTACCTATTTTAAAAATATAGTCAAAAAACACACTTTTTTGGATTGCAACTTTGATAGCAAATATCTGAGGAACAAAAAGAGATAATTAAATTCCGTTTGAAAATTTGAAATCAGCGCGTCGAGATCTATCAATGTACATTATTTCCCAAAATCAAAATTTTGGTTGCCAAAATGGGTATTTTTGGGATATTTTTCGCTTGTCAATTCAAATTTTTAGTTTAATACTGTTGTTTGGTTTGTTTTAACTCTACACAACTTTGGCATGGGGTTATAGGTTTTGAAATTAAATGAAAGTTAGATAATAAAGCGATAGAATAAAACAGAAAAGGCGTAATATGATTGCAGACAGCACATTGATATTTATTTAAGTCTAGTAAATGAAAAATTTTTGAGAAAAAAAAGTTCTTTGCAAATTTTTTTTAACCTAATCAAATTTTTTTATTTAATATTGTAACTCTAACTTTAATATGTTGTTATAGGTTTTGAAAAATAATAATAGTTATATATATAACTACAACCCTATACATAAGGAAAAGTATAAAAACAATTAAAAAGACGCTCACAGTTTTACATTTCCCTTGACATCCATTCAAAACAATAGTTCCACCTTCATTCACGCCCCGCGCTGCAGACAATTTGACACTGTAATGTATTTCCTCGGTGTCGCATTGATGTATGCAGGTGAGGATGACTTCTCCACGCAGAGAACCGAAGGAAAGCAAAGAGTGGAGGAGTTTACAAGCTGCCCCCAGGGACGTATAGCTCCACACGCGCAAATAGAATGCTGTAACCCGTGAATATTTAAACACCATGTATTGTCGTAACCACTACGAGTACCACTAGATACGTACTTTATATTCGCCAACATCCAGATACCCTCTACAAGGGAATGACTTCAGGAAAATATAAATATCACTGGGAATTTTAGCAGGTGTTGTTGGTTCCAAACAGTATGATCATTATAAATGATACACTATTTTATATGTTGAGAATTGTAAGACATACTGAGTTGGGTAAATTAGCAAACAATTTATATGTTAAGAAACTTTAAGATATCTGAATTTCCGAAGTACATCGTCACAACTAAATAAAATAAAATAATAGTTCCGATTATGAACTCGTCAATAAGTAATGCATTCGATGTAGTTTATAGGTACAGTACCTATATGGTTTAAAACAAAAAGATCAGTTTAGTGTAAGGTTTAGTGCAATAAATCAAATACGACACTATATTATATACAATACTCCGTACTATGTGGATCACTACCAGTGATTTTATGTACTTATCTAGATACCAACACTACTCTAATGTTTATTGTCATCCTATCATCGACATACTTTGAAGCATTGTCTTTGTCTAAAATACAGAAATACCAATGATGATATCTCATATGCTTCACTTTTCAAAATAACCTCGAAAAAACATGCCAAAATAGACAGTCTCTGATAAGCATACATGAGGTATACATCTATCTATAGTATTATCTCCCTTGCAAGCACCTTTTGACATAACCTCTAAAAAAGACGTTAAATTTAAAATTCTGTAATTATAATAACTTCATAAATTTAATATTGACAGTGAAATCGTCTGTAAATGCAATGTGACCAGTACATAACCAACAATCCATCATATTTTTCCTTAGGTCTGGGCTTAATATGGAGCCCTGTGGGACTTAATGTTCTACAATTGTACATTACACTTTTGCCCTCAAAATTTCCATTATTTTACGGACACCTTACGGAGTTACAGACATCTCAGAAAAACATTTGTTAACATGACTTTTATTTAATTTTAATTCCATAAATTAAACAAAAATAATATAAAAAATAACTATTCTACTCAATCCAATCACCGCCTTCAAAGCGCATAATTCTAATCTTCGAAGCAATTCTTTATAACTTCTTCGAATTTTTTCCAGAGTTAAAGACGTCACAGCGTCTCCAATCCTCTACTTTAAATTCTCTACGATTACAACAAATATTCCTAATTGACAGTCAATGAAACTAAATAAATAATGCCAGTTACTATATGACACCGCGAATTTTTTTTCTGGGCTTTGAATTTGAAATGCTTAAAACTGAACTGGCCATTTTGGAACATGCAAAAACTTTAATTAAGAACATATTTATCTCGTAAATATAGGTATGTTTAATATTTATTGACAAATACGCGTTTCAAATAATTTCTATATAGATTGCGACTCGTAGTATATGTAAAGGTGATAGAGATGTAGTGCTGTATGCCTGGAGGCAGTCGCTTCGCAGGGAATATTCAATTTGCCGGGTAAAAACTTCCGAATTGGCCAATTGCTATAACCGGAGTGTCAATAATGGAATGTATAGATCCGAACATGCAAACCCCAACTACATGTTTTATTCACCAATACTACGTCTTTCACCCTGTGTTAAATATTTCACATTGTCACCGAGAACAAAAATAAATAGTCTTTTATCGACAGGTCAGGTGCGAAGGATGTTACGGTTTTGTTTTTAATGAGTTAAACAAGTCAAAAGACGAAAAATATTAAAACACCTTACTAAATGTTTTGTAATAATAAAGATGCATATGTTTTTTTATAAGGAGGCGATGAATTAATATTAGAAAAATATATTGCTTATTAATATCTAGATAGGTAAGTATAAAATCATACTGATAATTTTTATAAATGCTTAGTGAAGGGGAAGTAAAATCGAAGCTAGACCGGTACACTCCGGTACATACTGGTAAGAAAAATAAAACTGGTACGCCATACCAGGAAGGAAAAATCGAAGCTAGACCGGTACTCTGCGGTACGTACTGATAAGAAAAATAGAATCAGTACGCCATGCCGGGAAGGAAAATCAAAGCTAGACCGGTACTTTCCGGTACGCACTGGTAAGAAAAATGGAGCCGGTACACCGTACCGGAAGGAAATATCATAAGTATACCTCAGTAAAGATATTATTGCAGAATTCAGGCAATTTATTATTATATGTAATAATTATTTTTGCAATATTTGTCTGTCAATTATAATAATTGTCAAAGTCAAACAATAAACATTTATTTCCATAGGTAAACAGATTAACCGCAATTGTAATAAATTTACCGAACCATAATTACTAATAATAGTTAAATGGAGCTAGTAAAACAAATATGAACTATAAAATTTTAGCTATTGACATACACTAAATTATTATTTACAAAAATTTTCATATATTTATAATTAATTAAAATATTACAGAAAAACCTTTAGATCTTCTGAAAATACCATTTCTGGTTGCACGATTAAAACCAAAATCTAATTAGATCTAAATTTAAACTTTTTTTATTCAGTAGTATTTGAGTAATCGTTACAACATCCATCTATGCAAACATACGGACAGACATCATTGTAAAAATATTAAAATCGTGTTCTAGGGACTTCAAAACGTGTTTATCTATTGAAAACTCACTATCCGATTTTTAGCATGATTCCAATACCTCTCTTACTGAGTTGCGAGAGGTAATTAATGATCAACTGATCCGTTTAATTATATGTCAACAAAAAATGACAGACAGTTTAATTCAAAGTCGTAAAATTATATAAACTGTCAAAAACAAAAAATTGTATTTATTAAACATATCTAACAAAATATTTTTCAGTAACTTTTATAGCTAGGTGAAATATTTGTTTTATAATAATAAAAATGAAAAGTTTTCATACAACAATTTCATTTGAAATAAACAACTGTCAATTTCTGTTTTATTTTAAATTGAAAAAATATATATTTATATTTTATTTGCAATTTTCAGAAATTTCAAAACCATTGAAAATATATAAACAGCGGATAATCCAATAAGCCAATAGGGAACTTTTTTATTAAAATTAAACAAAAATGTATTGTTCGAAAAATGTATTAAAAATATTTATTTATATAAAATAAATAGAAATATAAAACACAAGCGAGAAAAGCAATATTTATTTGACACAATAAATGAAATTTTTCTAGTCGATTGTCATGAAAAATGTAGTTCACTGGAGAATTTGTCTTGTAATGGAGCTGTCAGAGTAAATTGATTTGCCATTTCGAAAGCTGGGATGACAAATTTGTATTTAGTAATAAATTAGTTTTAATTTTAAAGCAAGCGCAGTTAAAACGGAATCCGATTGTGCAGGAAATATATTGGTTCCGAGATTGTTCGTTTTTCTTACGGCACTACATGATAAATGACTGAGCTTCATTTATCATATACCGCTGAAGCTGAAGAACACAAATACATTAAAAATAATATACCTGTTATTTGTCATACCATTAATCTTTCATTCTAATATTGTTCGCTGAGTTTTTATTTAATTACTATTTTATTACCTAGTGATAGATGACTTTAGATGGAAACCGGAATATTCAAGTAAGTCACATTCAAATTATTATCCACAACACAGACAGCAATTTTGTTGATGTTAAAGAACGAGTTTTATAATTATTATCATTTTATGTTGTGTTTCACGTATTTTGTGGCGGATAGAAGTATGGAAACTTGGGTTTATATATTCGAGCAATTAAACTCTAGAATATGCTGGGAACTTCGATGCGTCAGTACAATAGAAAGGTGATTAAACTTGTTTCGACCTGTCTGTGATATATACCGTATACGCGTATATCTTTAGTAATAATTGTTAATGTTAGATCAGTGTTTATATTTGTTTATTCATAACGCTATTTATTTTTATTATCTTTTTATAATTTATTATTCCTTAATTAAACTTATTTATATAAATAATCGTATTTCAATTATGTTTTCACTTCACACAAATAAATAAACGTTACAATATTTTTATTTTGTACTTGTATGATATTGTGTACCTATTCTCTACGGAACACAATGCTATACTTCGTAATACAGTGAATTATGAAATTTTAATATTAAAACATGTAAAATAAACTACAGAGCATTTGTTCTAAATTAAAAATGTCCACCTATATTTTCAATGAAATTTATATCAATAATTTAAATACGAATATATCGCCTTTGTTAAACTATGCAAATATATTTAAATTTTATAGGAAAAATAACATTTATTATTTACAAAACAATAAATCGCAAACAATACTATCAATATTTAAAAATTTCAATCTAGAGCCTATTTACCTGATTAATATCTGTATCAAAATGTACAAATAAAGAAAAGTAAATTTATATTTACATAGTTTACCATAACAATCATAAATTATATATGCAAAAAATACAATTAGCTTAGGAAATATATTTGATTGCTACGATAACTTTTTATTTTCATTTAAATATTCTAAATATGAAGTATGCATATATCATCCAGTCATTACTAACGTAAAATTTATTTTACTTTGAACTTTATTGTGTGATGGTAGTCTCCAGTAAATAAAAATAAAAATTTATAAAATATTGTTTCATTTATCACAAGTGAAATTTATAAACAACTTTTGCCATGTGCGATATTTGTGTTGGGAATTTCCATATTTGTCAAGTCTGTCCAGTAACCCAAATTCCTAATTACGTGTGCGCATATCTGTGTGAGAATTCCAATAGATCCATCTCAACTCCCGTATGTGGGCACGCCAGCGTCGGCGTCCCGACGCGGTTCCAGCGACGCCGTCAGGGAACTACAGCTCACTTTATTTGCAAATAAAAATCAATTTTATATTTCTCAGATGCGACGTTTGTTTTGTAAAAATGCTCTTGAATAAATACTACAGGAGATTGAGCTGGAACTGTGCTTCTAAAAATGTTATCAATGGAATTTATACATAAAATCAACCGCCAATAAACTAAATACTGAATACATTTACTTACAAAAATGTAAGACGCAGATACTAGCTTAGCCCATCTTATTTAGAACCACTGATACAAACCACTTGAGAAAGAAACAAAAGGCGGTGGTAAACATAAACATTCGCTGGCCCGGGGGTTAGTTAGCCAGTGTGCCAAATAGTGCGGTTGTTATACAGTGATAAGTGAACTCAAGACTGTGTCTTGTGACCTGATGTCAAGGAGTAAACATATGCAGATTGAAGTAATTAAAGGTGATTGGCAACTCACGGTTATTCTACTTGTAAGTAGTGTTGATTTTCATGGATGAATTACTGAATGATCGACATATTATTCACTGTTTGTATATTTATTGTGCATGGTGTAAATGTATCACTACGTACAATTTGTTTGTGGCCGCAAACGTAATGAATACCTTCCCTTACCTGGTGGGTGTCTAATTGCCGTTTGCACCAACATAACTTAAATTTTAAGCTTGCCTTAAATAGACAATATCGAATCGAAATAAAATGTGAAATGCATGATTTAACATTGCTGTCAAAAATTCGATTAGATTTTTTTTGTTTAAGTCTGGCTTAAAATTTAAGTCTTGTTGGTGCAAACGGGCATAAGACACCTCGAACCTACTAACAGAATGCATGTGGAACACATGGCGAGAGACTTACGGTGAGTATGAGACTCATAGGAGCGTCTGCAGCGCTGGTTTATGAATCGAGGATGTATTAGTAGATCTGGGATCTACATGTGTTAAGAAGTGTAGGACTTCTATTGTTGTAAGTCTCTCCGATAGAGTCGTGGGACTTTGAAAGTGGTTACAGTACCCATGTGTGCAAATAGTGGGTAGTGGTAATCACGAGGTACTAGGCCGCATTCATTATGGAGACTGGGCTAAGTTCTGGAAAAGCTAGGCTTGACTGGCCCATTCTGCTGTGATGATATAGTAATAAGTGTAGATATTAAAGTTCACTACTCGCAGAGTACCTCCTCAAGTCTAGGACTTGGGAGTCACCTATCACACCTCCTTTCTATGTCCAGAGTTCATGTGCATACTTGTGACAATTGTTGTAACTAGAATGGCAACGTGTGTTTTGTACAACTTAGGAGAAAGCGTCCTGATGATCAGATCCGACGCTGATGAAGAGAGAATAAGAGGACGCCGCTGTCAGGTCAAGGAATGTGAAAATTTTACCATATCTTTATAATGCATGTATTAACGCCCTGGATACTGAATAATAAATAGTAATAATATAATAGCATTGCCTTTAAATGGATCAACTCTGATTCACGTACATCCTGAACATAGTAAATGAAAGAATAATTGTATATTGTGTCTTGAGTTCATGTGCATGCTTGTGACAATTGTTGTAACTAGAATGATAATGTGTGTTTTGTACAACTTAGAGGAAAGTGTCCTAATGGTCCGATCCGACGCCGAAGGAGAGAGAACAAGAGGACGTCGCTGTCAGGTCAAGGAATGTAAAATTTTTATTGTCATATCTTTACAATGTATTAACGCTCTGGATTCTGAATAATAATTAGTAATAATGCAACGCATTGTCTTCAAATGGATCAACCCTGATTCACGTACGTCCTGAACATAGTAAATGAAAGAACAATTGTATATTAATTATGCTGCCCATATTTTTTGATTTTTTTTTCGCTCTTTTACATTGTACGAGTATTAAGTCATTCAAGCGACCTTTTTTGATTTTTGAGAAAACAAAATTCTATTGCAGACTGAGAAGAGAATACACATTGACCTGATAGTATCTGGGTCAAACATGGCGTGTTAGGAAAAGGCTGGGCAGATGCAGGGTAGGCGTAAACTATAAAGTATTTATGTTGATGCGGTATATGTTTATATAAGTAATATAGAATAAATCACGATGCAGTGATCCCTCGGCAGCCTCTGCAGCGCTCTGCGCCCATAAATCGAACTTTATCCGTTACTTCCTCGCCACTAAATCATATTTTTATGTGCTTTATTTCACTGATTTTTTTCATACACAAAAGGATATCATTTCGCAAAATGTACAGAAAAATTTACGGACGTCTTGCATTAGATATAAATGGATTCAATTATAAATAAAAAATATGTACGTATACATCATGTTGAAGTAAAATGAAACATAGATAACCGCAATTTTTCTATTAATCCTTGAAAAATTTATTAAATAAATCAAATACAAAAATTAACATTTGTTTTATAAAATTTTATGGAATTATTAATATAACAAATAAAGTCGATATTTTCAACAAAAAAATATACGAATATCATAAATTAATACCCACACACAAAAAACACACTATGAATTGGATAAATAAATAAATCTACCATCAAACAATGTTGTAGAGAAATGTAAAATTTTAAATTATTTAAAAATATTCGTAAAGCTTACATTTGACGATTGAAATGAAGTGAAGTTGGGTAAGATCCCTGATACGTCCCTAGACAAGAGGTGAAGTGGAAGTAATTCTGTCGCATTTTCAAAGAAATCATTTTTAATAGAAATTTTTTTATTATTAAAAATTAATTTAGGAAAAAATAAAAATGCGGGTCTAATATTTTTCATTGTTCTATCGATTTAAGCTGAAATGAAAAATCGTGCAAGACCTCATTGTAGGTAAGTACCTTAATTTAACAGATTAATTAAAGATTAAGATTAAATTATTATAAGTTTAAGGTCACTTGCTAATAACGGAATCCCTAACTACGTTTTAATATGCTAGACAAGAAATATACAAGAAAATGACGATTAAGACAAAATGTTTATATACAAGAGTAATAAAAGACAAGTTATATTTAAATTTCTTGTCTTGTTTCTCAAGATAGCTAAGAAATAACAAAAAAAAGACAAGAATTTTTTCTTGTAAAACACTATAACATTTAATTTAATGCATTAATGCAATGATATAAACATATCAGCTTGCTATTATTATCTACTTATATTTTATAATGTAATTTTTTGACTAATTTTTTTTTAGTACGAAATTGAACAAACTTACAATTTTTTTGCTTAGTTACCCTCTGCTGGGGTCTAATTATGCTATAACCTTAGAGATTGGAACAGACTATATAAGGTATTGAATTAAGTAAGTAGGTGACTCACCGCGCAGTCTCGCGAAGAATATCTCCCGGATGGCGAGGAACTCTTCCTCGGGCGTCATGCTGCTGCTCCCGAACGAATCATTGTCAGGCCAAACATCTCTGAAAAACACCACAGCCATTTCTTTCCTCATTCCATGTACCCAGGATATTCAAATGAATCATTCCGTACAATGGAAAAGATTTGTTATACGGAAATGTAAATATTACGTGTAATTTTACGCACAATGATAACATTTCTTTTTAATTCCGAACAAGATAAAAAGAAAATTACAATTTCTACATCTGGCAAATTGCATCATCTTTCTTAACTCATTTACGGAAAATGAGATACGGAAAATAAGGACTATGGAATATGCATATTTTTTTAAATTCAAATTTTAATATCTTAGCAAATTACTTAACATTTTAATTTTTTAATTATGTAATACTAATGAAAGGGTTCGATGAGAGCTGGCGTGTAGAAATAACAAAAATGACAAAAATTTGCTAGGTCGACCGGCTTTTAATTTTAGCGAAAAGTTGTCAGAAATATGTCGTATTTAGTATCAAGTGAAAAGATTCGATGAGGGCTGGCGTTTAGAAATGATAAAAATGTTCCATATCGATTGCCTTTTTTTTGCTAAAAGTTATCAAAAGTAAGTCGTGTTTGGTACCAAATTAAAGTACTTGACAAAGACTGCCATGCAAAAATAACAAAAATTTGCTATGCCGATTGGCTTTTAATTTTAGCCAAAAGTTGTCAGAAGTAGGTCGTATTTAGAATCAAATGAAAGGATTCGGTAAGGGCTGGCGTGCAGAAATGATAAAAATGTTCCATGTCGATTTTCTTTTTTTTTTTTGCTAAAAGTTGTCAGAAGTATGTCATATTTAGCACTTGACAAGAGCTGGCATGTAAAAATGACAAAAATGTACCATTTCAATCGGTTCTTCCTTTTTGCAAAGGGTTGCCAAATGTATGTCGTATTTAGTATCAAGTAACAGCATACGATAAAAGCTGGCTTGCAGCAATAAAATTAGCCATTAAATATAAATATCCCACTAACGCCGGAGGCCTAGACAATTCGCTATTACAATACTAAGAGAAAACCTAGTTCATTATTAAATGTTATTCATTGCACACTTTGAAATAGGGTGTAGTAAAATATAGGCTCTGAATAACAATTAGCGACTATTTATTGTACGTGAAATATTGCACTGTTAATTTTTTTAATCATGTGTTTCCATTTATAACTTCTGGAATAAACGAACAATGGCAATTTTTATAGCCTGTGTGGTGTAACTAATAATAAATGTGAGTTATTTAAACCACAGCTGTTCAATTACTCTAAAACTTGTCCATCGATCCCATGTGACACAGAATTAATGAATCGAAATGACAAGCCCTATTTGTATGTGTACACAAATGATATCACAAAAATCAATATCACACGCTGCTAATTAATTAAACATTTATTTGATATACTGGTCCTCTGTTCGTTTCTAGAACTTCCATCTAATTGAAAAATATTATAAATGGTCCTACCTTGCAGATCTCAGCAACCCGATGGCGTTTTCTACTTCTCCGTCTCTGAGGAAGTCTTGGATTTTAATCATGGCGTCTTTCCTGGAAACAAATGATAAAAGTAGCAAAATAATTCGTCTACTATTGTTTAACATATAAGCTTTGGGGCGTCGACAACAAGGGAGCATCGAAGTTCACCTAATTAAATCGAAATGTTCGTTGTAAAATAATTGAACATAGAAACGTATTCTATATTTAATGTGTAATGTACATTGAAACTGTAAAGATAAAAATATATTTTGATGAATAATACATACCTCTGTTCATCAATAGGAACATCACTGGTAGCATCGAAAGGAGGAATAGTAGGAATGTTTTCTCCACCTTCCATAACTGTGGATAACTGAGAGGCTAGTTCGTCCCATTTTAGTTCGAGGGCTTCTTCGAATGACACTGTTGGTGCAGATTCTAAATACAAATTAACAAAGAAATTGTTGTTATCCCAAACGAGTTGTACGCTATACTTTTTCTAAGACTACGATATTATTCCCTAATTCATTTAGATTTTCATCCGTGTAATTACAACGCTGTATCTATGGTATTTTAATTAAATAAAGTAGGTCGTAAAACACATGTGGGTTAGACTTAACGACCTCGTGAGCTACTCGTTTCTTACGTGACTTATTTTGAATGTAACACACTTGTACCATAAATTACTATAATAATAAAGATGTCTTAATTTCACTACTTCCTAGCAACTAGCAAAAAACAAAAATTAAACAATACAATTTTGACAGAACTGTGAGATATAAATTTATACCCTAACGTTGTTTATGGTTACCGTGGGAAATAAAAATGTGTTTACAATATTATGTATCCATAGCAAAAACAAACATATCTTAATAGTCGTAGAAATAATATATTGTGTAACAAGTGCAGAAAGTGGTCTATATCCCACGAATTATGCTGAAATCGCCTAAGTTGGGAACTAGGTGATTCTGCACGAGTAGCACACTATACTTTTTCTATGACTACATTGCTAATATTTAAGGAACATAATACACAAAAAGTACTTTCACGCATGAGCAGTGTTAACAGTTACTGTGAGAAATGGTTTCTCACAATTTAACCTACGAATGTGAGAAATACTCAACTGTGAACGTAAGTGTGTAAGAAAAGTGCTACTTACCATAGTGGTTAGGGTAAGGAACAATTTAATTTTATATTTCTAGAATACGAGTACACATACATTTAAATAAATGATTTGGTATTCTTACCTGTTTGTGCCTTCTTTTTCTTCTTCCTAACCTTCTTAACTTGTTGAACTACGACAGAACTCTTTCCACAGTAGGCTTCTAGCAGTTTTAGAAATATGTGTTGCGTTTCAATTAAATCTATTAAGTAAGCATCTGACATTTTCTTGTCATCATAGGCTGCTAGCAGTGTTAGTATAAACTCCCTGTATTCTATTACGTAGAAGATGTTACTTTTAATAATCTTCGAATTTTCTCTTATGGCTTCAACTGGAGATTTATCCATGGTATTAATATTGTAAAGCAATTCTTTATAAGCTAATATAGCTAAGTGAAGTCGTTTAGACCAAAGATAGAATTTCTTTTTGTCACTGATAATCATATCGAAATAATTTTCTAATTTTTGTTGAATATAGTGGAAGATTTCTCGGCCTAGCGTTTCACTGACTAATTTGATATTAAATTTGTAATATCTGTTAAATTCCATGAAAAATCGTAAAGCCCACAAGTAGTAGGTTTCATCGTTCTCCATTGTTTTTCCTCTAACTAGTTTGCCTCTAACGTCGTGCATGAGTCGGTTATAGCCCGAATTTAGGAATTCTATGCAGAATGACTTGAGTTGTAAGCGAGTGCCGAAAGGCGAACGACGTTTCCAGTCGGCCTCCTTGATCGGGCGTCGGTTACTCGCTACTCGGGAAGCAGATTTATTGATATCGAAATCAAGCGATTCGGCTGTGCTCAGTTTCTTATGGAATATCAGTTCCTGGGAATCGTTCACTGATTTCATGTTTTGGAATATGAAAGTGCCGCCGAAACGCGAGTGCCTGAAGCAAAGATCACTTTCACTGATGGGATGTTTACAAATGTCTGTTTTTATTTAGTAAGGAATATTTCCTACATTTCTAAGAAATGATGACTTATATGTATACTTGGGAATTATACAGTATAGTGACTCGAACATCCGAATATAGAGATTTAACAAGTAAAGTAATATTTTCGTAATTTCCTGCTTCCCTGATAATTTTAGATGAAATAGCTTCAAATAACAGTTTTACAGCATAAAATTTGGCTTCTGAATCAATGAGAAAAAGCAATTAATTATGTATGAAAATGACAATTTTTTTAACGGTTTATCTATCAAGTTAGCTGTGTTATTTTATTTTTATTATTTCAAATTTCTGAATGTATATAAACAGTCCTAGTTAAAATAAATATAAAAGTCCAAAATTATTCCAATACATAGGTAATATTTTTATGATGATAAATGATAAAATAATATTTTATCGACTAAACCAACCTAACCTAATGCAACCTAAGCAAAACCAACCTAACTTAACATAATCTAACCCTTCCTTACCTAACCTAACATTTAATTTAATCTGTAACTTAACTCAAACTAATCTGTTTAGGTTAGGTTAGATTAGGTTGGGTTGGGTTAGTTTAGGTTAGATTAGATTGAGTTAGTTTAGGTTAGGTTAAGTTAGATTTAGATTAGGTTTGATTAAATTGAGTTAAGTTAGGTTAAGTTACGTTAAGTTGGGTTTAGATTAGGTTTGTTAGATTGGGTTAGTTAAGGTTAGATTAGGTTCGGTTGTGTTAGTTTAAGTTAGATTAGATTGATTTAGGTTAGGTTAGGTTAAATTGGCTTTACGTTAGGTTAGATTAGGTTAGATTGTGTTAAGTTAGTTTATGTTAAATTAGATAAAATTGGGTTAGATAAAGTTAGATTATATTAAGTTAGGTTAGAAGCATGTGTTTGTGTACACATCTCTTGTATTAAATAGCTTTAAAAACAAATAAATGCGATTTCAAAGTCAACCTAGTCTGACCGCCATTTTTTATAATTTTTTTCATATTTATCATGCTTAGTAGGAACTTATTGTCAAATTTCTTCTCAATCGAAAGTGAAGTAGTACATCGACAACTTGACCAAACTTTTTGTTACTTATCTTATTCTGAGCAACAAACAGTGAGGTTACCACAACCAACTGTAGAAATCTCCAGTACAAAGGAACTTATTTATAGTCACACTTTCCTTGCATTATAATCTAGCTTATCAGTGTTTATTTCGGAACTCACCGAGCGCTAGTATAGTTCTTCATCCTTTCATTCCTCTTCTTCAGCTCTCTCTTCCTTATATAATCAAACTCCTTTTCGTCCTGGACGCGTTCGGACTCGGACCTGATGTCGGACATGAGGGCCAGGTCCTGGGCGCGGTGGTCTCTCAACATGTGCGACAGGATCTCCAGCAGGTACATGTAGTACGCCTCCTCCTGGTCGGAGCTCACCATGTAGTGCAGGATCGCCATGAACCCGCATTCGTCCAGGATCCACAACAGCTGAATCACAACGGGTGAGGACGATGATATTGTGGTGGTAATGTAATGAGGGACAGTTAAGGTGGATGTCTTTTATTAAAATAAAATAGAAGATAAATACTCGTAGGGTTTCATCAAACCAAAACAAAACCTTGGTTTATAACAAATCAGTACTTGATTTATTGATGCTACTTGGAGATTTGATCATTTGATAAGCGGCATTGAGTTACAGTCTCCTAAATAAATTATTTGCACACTGAATAATAATCGAATTAAAACTGCGAATTACTTTGACGTGAGCGGTTTATGAAGCATTTGGTCGATTTATATTTAAACAACTAAAACATAGTATAGAGATTGGTAAATTTCAGCGTACGAATACATGCCTCAAAAAAAAAAAATCGGTTTGTACAGGGCCATTCTCAGTTCAAAATTTATAAAGTATATCATAAGCAATCCCGTAGTTGAGTTCACAGCGGCTAAATTTACAGTAATCAATTTTTACCTGTTTTTCAATCATTTGTCCAAGGTTCTGTTGACTACCAAACATCAAATTTATCTGGCTGGTAAATTCCATGGTAAGGAAAACGCGAATTTATCTGGCTGATAAGTAACAGCCAAATTAAAATGTCAACTCTCACCGTGGGAAATGAAAATGTGTTTACAATATACTATGTATATTGTATACGTAACAATAACAAAATACAACAAGCATATATCTTAATACACTAAAAAGAATTGTACTAATACTGTAAATACTAACTATTTTAATAATCCATTTTACCATGTCAGCGTCAATATGCGGATACTTATATACTATAATATGTAGATATTACATTTTAATAAAAAAAAAAATGTAAAGAGGACAGGCTAGAGATTATGTGCTGGCCACATCAGATTTTTATTTTAGTAGTGTCTAAGATCCCAACATAATTTTAGGTACGTTCTAATAATTGTGTACTAATATTTCATATAAAATTGAATGAAACCCTTGTTAACAACATGTGAATGTAACAAATATAGCATACAAATTTCAAGCTGTGAACGCTCAAAGTTCAGAGGTCTAAATTTCATAGCTGAATTTTCATCAATTTTGAGGCTGTGAATCGACCTACTAGTAAGGTAGTGTGGTAAAATATACACTTTGGAAAAGAGATTAAGATTAATAATAATGTGAACACCTGTATGAATAGAGTAATGAAGATATGTAGGAATCAATGTTTTCATTAATCACATGTTGCTCGGCGAATCACAATTGGTATTCATGCTGTAGTAATGAAATGAGAAGAGATATACACAATGGTAAGACATCCACCTTACCTGTTCGTTGTACGCAGTTGTCGCAGCAATTCATTACCCGAGCTGGTGTATCTGAGTTGTAGGATATAATTCACTTACCCTATCCTGCACGCTGACATCATTATCGGCGCGTTTTTCATCGTTCACGTCTGCAGGGACGCTGAGGACGTTTCGCACGAGGATTAAAATGCGTTCAATTATCAGCTCGTTCTCCGCGCCTCGCTCTGGCTGCGGCTGCCGATCACAAACAACCACATCAACACGCGTCAGTCCAAGACGGGAGCTAAGGGCCAAACTCGCTTGGGCTACCAAGTACCTTGCTTTCATTACAAGATTCACTTCACTAATTTCACTAATATGGATCATTTTTAATGTTCTTTTTCACAAAATGTGCACAGGATGGAACAAAGATTATTAATTAAGATAATACTCGTAAATGTTCTATAAAATACAAGATGTTTATGGTCTATTTATTTTTTCATGAGTGGTACCACATGTCAAAAACGGCAAAAAACCGTAAAACACCCTAAATAAAACAAATATTATTTTTTAAAAATTTTATTTATAAAGAGATGATAAATTCATGTTAACAGTATACTGTCTACTATTTCCCATGAAGTGTAAAAGTTTCGGCACTGGAAATCTGCTGGAATCACACAAGGTGGAAAATAGATGATTCTGCACGAGTGGCACACTATGCTTTTTCTACAATAACAATGCTAAACGTTACAGAACAAAAATATATGCACGAAGTATCTTTACGCATGCGCAGTGTTGGCAATTACTGTGAAAATTAATATTTCCCACATTGCACATGCGTAGTGTTGGCAAATACTCTGCACACTTTAACCAACGATTGTGGGATACATGCAACTCTCAAGTTTTATATAGTGTGAGAAAATGCCACTTTCCATAGTGGTCGTAGAAAATAGTACATTGTGAAACAAATGCACAAATTCGTCGTACCTTACGGCGTATGTAACCTCACAAGGGGTATCTCCAGGCATGCACAGTGTTGACAAATACCGTGAGAAATGATTTCTCACACTTTAACCCATGCTGGTAGAAAATACGCAATTTTGAAGCATTATAAAGTGTGAGAAAAGCTCCATTTTCCATAGTGGAAAAGTAATTTTCGACAATATTTCGCGAGAAGAAACGAGAATTTTCTATGCATGTTGTGAAAAAAGACATTATTAATTTAATTTTTGAATATACATTTCTCTAAACCACACAGTTTACCTAAATAAAAAAACACATTAAACATTATAAACCAATAAAAATTAATTATTATATAAAATATTGTATCGATCTGTGAAATAGTGCACATTTCGTTCCGAAAGGAATGGTTTTCCCCGCAAGCGACTTTAGTCCTTACTTCCCAACGATGTTTCATTACATTACAACTATTACAATAGAGTCTGACATTCTTCTAGGATCAGATTAAGTCATTTGGAAACTGGAAGCCAGGCCTATAGCAATTTACGTTATGGGCCTCGTTTTTGTTCGAATCTGCGATGACAGTTCGTTTGATTTTCTGGCCTAATTTGGTGTTTTTCTCGTTCGAGATAAAGGAAAGACATTAATAGCAATGAAAGATTATTGTTTTTCAGCACTATGCAGTAAAAATAATATTATTTCTAATTCATAACGCTGTTATAACAATAAATACAAATACCTTAAATATCACTCAAAATAATACACATGATATCTGAATAATTTTTTTTGTAAGTAATGAATATACAGTTTTAATACAAAAAATGTTTATAATTTAATATCTTTAGCCTACCCTTAATACAAAAAAATGAAAACATAATGATTAAAAATATTAAATTTAGAGACACATTGAAAATGATATATCTACAAATATTGCCTAATAACGTAAACTTTAAGTAAAGTTGGACAAACGAGCAATTCATCACAAAGATCAATAACTTCAACAAAGCTTACATCGTTTTTTTTGTAGCTTTTTCCTACTAAATGGAACCCCGGAAGTAAAAATTCTCAAATTAATTTCATGTACAAAGTTACTATACTAGGATATTTGATATTTGGTTATGAATCTATGCATTTGAATCGCACATTATTTTTTTCTTTGTTGTTGTATATCATATCAAATTGTACAACCAGATTTAAGATCGTCTTATCAATTGTTCTCTACTTAGAATTAAAAAAAAAAAAATAATTCGAAATCAGGAGAGCAAAAAATTACTTAATTTCATAGAGATAATATATTAACGATAACATAAAATTGACATGCATTCTATAATAAATACATAGTAATTTTAATTCAATAAAGTACAGGACGTCGGGTTTGCTCGGGCGCCAATCAACGGGTCCTGTGAAGGAGATATGGTGTGCCACGGGAGCTCTAGGTCGGTGGGCCAGGGGGTAACACTACAAAAGGTCGGTAACAGGGTGGTGTTCTATGAGCCTGCTGTTGTAGGTGAATCTGTGGCTGAGTTAGTTTAGACCACGTGCTTGCGGAAAAACGGATTTAAACAGCTTCCCCGTGCTTCGGGGGACTTGAGATAAAGATGATCGAATGGAAAAATGACGGAACGGTGTTGGTGGAGTAAGCTGGAGTCCACGTGGTTGCGAAAAAAATACAGGTAAGTGACACTTCGTCACACAACCTAATTAATTTGGGAGGTATTTGAACCCATCTGGGTTTTTTTTTTTTTAAATAAACGGTTTTATTGGGTTTTATTAGAAACACCAAAATATATAATGTTATGTGTATCTTATATTCATAGTTTATGTTTAAGCATTTTTTTGTACATACCTATCGAATAAAATAAATTTTGTATATTTTAAGGAGGTCTTTTCAAGTCGTTTTTTCTAATGAGTTTTTTGTATTTTTTTAAGTAGATTGCAACAAACCTTGTTTTCCTGGCGTTAAATGTGAGTGAAAACATGTTTACCGATCCTGTAGAAAGTTGTGAGTTAATACGCCCCTGTCGCCAACTTATCGATAACTTTTCAACACTCCCCCGAGCTTCTTTTGAATCACTGCCACTGCCAAGCCAACTTGGATTCGTATTTATATTTATGTTTACTCGTAAACTTAGGCAACGTGGGATGTTTGTAAACAGGAATTTATGTTCAAGGTACAGATAACTAAGTAAATGTACATGTTACGTTCAGTTTGTCTATTAGTTAATGGTAACGGAATTACATCGCTAACTATTTATTTAGAGAGCTTTCATAGCCAAACTTTGATCTTTTTACCAGGCCTGGGAATACGGAGCTGCCTCTATTTTACCTTCTATTTAAATTCAAATTGTAGAAGAGAACACCTGTTACTATTAGTTAATGTATTTAAATATTTAATTAAATGTCTGTAGTCTCTAACAAATTAATAGTAAAAAGCTTAAGTTTTGTTTCTTTTAGAAGAATAATATTAGCATTAATAATATTTTCATAATTAAAAAATAATATCTTTTTGAATCTCCAACTTATTTTCAATCATAGTTGAACATGGAAAATTACAATTTTTAGGTTTTTAAAAAGAAATTTAAATAAATAGGAAACATGTTAAATCAAGGATTTTTTAAAAACATTTTTTCGGACGAGCGCTGACAGAACAGTTTTCTATTTATAGAATATCCTGCGCAATGAGAAATTATTTTGAACGCGCGAATAATATTGTGGAAAAGTTTGGCTAAAGCTGAATTGATGGAACTGAATGAACAAAGTGTCAAAGCGGTCAGTTGAAAAGGATTTGGCTTAACAAAGAGAAATAAATGTGAAACTGTGTCAGCCACGAATGCAAATGGAATAACTTTTAATTTAAATAAATCTGAATTAAGTGCATTACTGAAGTTTACGTCAATGTACATAATTGAAATTAATTGAAAAAAAAATCTACAGACACAAATGTATAATTATTACGGCGACACATTTTCTATCATTTTATCAAAAATAAATAAAATATCTTTTTGTAAATAAATAGTTATTTGTATATCAAGGGACTGAAGTATAATTTTTTATTAAGCATATTGAATTTATTCTACGAAGCAATAGCCGAGGAGAATAAACCATGTGAGTAATAAAAAATACTTTAGTCCTTAGACATACATTATATTTTTTCCGAAATCGTTAAATGAGTAATTAAAAACATAAATAAATAGCATTGTGTTTGTAAAACGTCAGCTAGCTATTGAGACAAACGTATTGTCAAAATGTCAAACATTTCTTTATAATTTTCATTTATATTTGCACGTACTTAGACTTCATCGGCATGAAATTAGATAAATTATTATCAAAGGTAAATAATAAATAAATTCAGCAATAATATTATAGAATGATATATTTGTTATTTTAGGTAGTGCTAAAATGAACTGCAAAAATATAATGCTATTAAAATATAACTTATTTCAGTTTGACAGATGAGACCGTGAAGTCAAAGTTCGACAAAAGAGGCTGTAAAGTTTTACTTTAGATACTACTTATATTACCAACTTTTAAATTTTTAGGGAGAACTTGTCTACGTCATGTTAACGACATTTTTAAATATTATATTAAAAGTAATGTTAAATTCCTTTGGCTTAGGTGTTGTGCAAAAAGCAGTAAAATAAGAGGAATTACACAAATTTACAAAATGAAAATGGTTTAGTTTATTGTGTTAATTTCCATGTATTGTGAAGATTTACAAAAGACAAATTTATATATATCTTATCTACTTCACAACAAAGTAGGCCGGTACAATATCCTGCTTTGTTTACGTTAATTAAATTAAAATTTATTATCACCAAGAGTAAATTAATTTCGGCGAGCATTAGAAACACAATAACAAGTGTAATTACTGCCAATGATGTTTTAATTTTGCGTTTCGCGTGTACGCGTTCACCTCCAAACAATTTTCCAGGAATTAAACGGTGTTTTCTTTAGGATAAAAAGAGATTGCCAATTAAAATACTGTAAACGTTCTGAAAAGAAAAATCCTGAAAATACATTCAAAGTTCTACATTACAACTGGTGATAAAATAAGTTTATATTCTGATATATCTATGTATGTACAATATATCCATATTATTTTTTTCGAGGAGGTTTCAATTTAAGTGGTACGCTATTGTTATTTTGAGAACTATAAGAGATTACAGAGTTGGTTAACTTGAAAACTGTAGGGAATATTTTTTTTTTTTGAAAATCCCCTTTAATTTATTATAAAAAGGTGTCTGAAGAAGGTGCGCCAAAATCGCCTAATATTTTAATTTTGGTAGTTATGAACAAAAAACCGTAAAAATTACATTTTCTACCTACACATTTTTTAGAAAAACAAAAATGGTCCCTTAATGCGGCAACTTTCGTCTAATTTAACCGTCTTCGTATCTTGTTTAACAAATTATTTGGGAGGTGGTATATTATAATTTTCCTCTATCATGTCCGTATGTTTCTCTTGAAAAAAAAGGCTCTAAATAAATGAATCACAAATATATACCGTGAGTTTTTTTGAACGTGAAATATGGAACTTATCGTATCTATGATTAGGACTTGATATTTGATTGACAGCAATGTATACTTGCTTGAAGCATTTAAAATAAAACATTTTAGTTATAGAGTAAAAGAAAATACATTGAACAGTGCATCTAATTTCGCTCAATGATATTTATTTAGAGATTTGCGTTTCGAATAATTTGAGAATTGTGTGTTTGTTCAGTATAAAAAACGAGGTGGGCGTCTAATTAATAATTATAAAATACAGGGCGAAGTAAGAATGAGGGAATTAACTCAGTGTCCCTGATGGACTAATTAAATGGCGCATTACTTAGGGCGTTTGAATGTCACCACTGAATGGAAAGCAATAAATTGATAATTGCGCTATGTTTTGTTTTATGTCGGGGCACTTTTTCTCCGCTTGTTCTCATAATAGAGTGCGCAGATTTCCACAAGGAAAGGAGGAAAAGAAAAGGAGGAAGAGAAAAAACAAGCCAAAACAATTAAAGTTCTAATTAAAAAGGTTGTACAGCTGCAATTTTCCGCATAATGAATTTCACAGCAGGCGGGTGGGTGCCGGGCTCGTACCGCCGCTCCTGCCGGTTTAATTGATGGGCGAACCGCGCGCGATTAAGAAACAGGAAGCGGCGTCGCGGCGCTGCCGACGTCACCAACTCTTCCCTGCCCATCAGGCCATTCACTAAATACTAATATAAATAACCAAAAATTAACAGGCTTGTTCCATATATTCTAGGTATAAAGCCTTGTTTTTCATTACACACTGTATACTTTTTTCACCTAGATTATAGTAATTCATCCAAAAAATTTATAGAAAAGACTTATTAAATTAAATATTCAGTCGACGTCGTCCATGTGGTTGGGGTTTTATCGGAAGATAAAATTTATAATAGATAAAATGAGGGGAAGAGCTATACCGGTACTCTCCGGTACGCACTGGAAAGAAAAATGGAGTCTGTACGAAGTACCAGGAAGGAAACTTAGAAGCTAGACCGGCACTCTCCAGTACGCACTGGAAAGAAAAATGGAAGCTTTAGGAAGTACCTGTACAGAAACATAGAAGCTAGACCGGTACTCTTCGGTACGCACTGGTAAGAAAAATGGAGCCTGTACGAAGTACCAGGATGGAAATATAGAAGCTAGACCGGTACTTTCCGTTACGCACTGGTAAGAAAAATGGAGTCGGTATGCCGTACCGTAAACGAAATTTAAAAGTTAGACCGGTACGCACTGGTAAGAAAAATGGAGCCTGTACGAAGTACAAGGAAGGAAATATAGAAGCTAGACCGGTACTCTCCGGTACGCACTGGTAAGAAAGGGAAGGAAATATCATAAGAATAATCTTCCATTTCTATCTCGTCCAAGAAGCATATCAGTTAAGTATATCTACTTTCATCACTAATCAAACAATTCTTGTCATGAGTACTTATAATAATCTGTACCTATATTTTATTTCAAGGTAGTAATAATATTGAACTCATTTTTATTATAAATTAAATGAGTTCATTATAAATAGTATTTTGTGCGAATGTAAGTGGTGCGATTTGGCAGAGGTCGCTTTAGGAACATTTAACGAGACTTGGTGTAAGGTTGGTAATGAGAAAATGCACAACAGCGGTGTCGGACCGGAACCGAGAGCGGAATGAAGCAGAATCTTATTCTAGCCGAGTCAGCAGTTTGCATAGTTTTATCTAGCCAACGTTATGTGCCTATTAAACATGAAATATCTCGCGGAAAATTTTGGTTATCTCCGCCCATAACAAGATGTTGCTGTTCTACCAAGAGTTATTACTCAGATAGCAGCGGACAACTTCAAAATAACTTACAAATTGCATTCTTCAAACACATCCCTTAACAACAACCACGAAGGAGATTTTATATTTTTTTATAAATAAATTATGAAGGAATTTTCGCTGTTGTATTTTCATCTATAGGAATTGTTTATCTTCCAAATAGGTGAAGGTAATGCTTTTCTCAGTGGATTTCTATCAATCTTAAATTGGATTCGTGAAATATTGACAACTGAACAATTTCAAGTTTATTGGCCAATTATATCAACTGTCTTTCACTTGAGTTATTGTCTGACTGAGGTGCTACAATTCTACGTACAACACGTCGCTTCTTTCTTTCGTATATACTATTTTTCAATTACTGTTTTTTCAGTAAAAACAATATTTAAGAAGATGGACAGAAAGAAAAGTTTCTCTGGCAGTCCAATATGTATGGTTTAAATTATGCCAAAGAGTAATAAGCGAATGCTGCAAATCATTCGAGTATAAAATGGACATTCAAAGAGAGTTGTACATTATACTTTTTCTACGACCATGATATTATTTCCTAATTAATTTATATTTTAACAATAACAAAACAAAAATTAAGTAATACGATTTTTGACAGAACTATGAGATATGAATTTATACATTAAAGTTGTCTATAGTTACCAAAAATATAAACCACCGTTATTCACTTTTACACGTCCATTTCTTGCGTGGACTAAAATATATAATGTTCTTATAACTTATTATTGCAGTATTTCAATTACATCCGTATCGTCTCAAAAAAAAAAATTGAGATGTAGTTAGAGAAAGTTCACTATCATTAATTATTTATAAAGTAATTTTCAAATGCAATAAAAAGCGTGCATTATGACATCGCAATTGTTGTATTTATTTATTTACTGAGTTTTCTATGAAATACAAAATTAAATGTTTTGTACTATTTCGCATAGAATACATACCATGTATTTATGAAAAAGTATTACCGAATTTAAAAATATATTACAGCTGCGAACTATATCAGAAGTAAGGGACTATTAATCCACATTATTTACTGAACACCGGGTTTGAAATCAGACCGAATAATTCAGTCGAACCGATTAGATTTGGCTTTTGTTGCACAAATAGTTTATACATTAAAATATCATTGTTGATGCTCAGTCAGAAGTATAATATGATGTTTTAGACGTTGTTCGAACTTAACAGATCTCAGCCTATGTTTTAATATAGTTAATTTTGAAAATGATCCTCCTATACAGCGCAATTGGTTATCACGAAAACGAGATAAATTCTCAAGAAGACATCCACGTTTGGAAATGGATCCTGTTCTTGTTTCCGTTATTAAATTATTCATAAATAGTTCTTGACTAAACACACTATTAGTTTCTTCTATTAAAAATGAAGTCATTTCGGTGTACATTAGTACAGTGACAAGTACATAAATTTTGGAGTTTTCCAGGTTGGCCCTTTCTTATTTTCCAATAATTTAAATTGTTCATAAAACTTGGTGGGGGTTCAGTCTGCCCACCCTTAAATTTAGGCCTGCACAAAGTTGTTATGAAGGGTGCATTACAGACTACAGACTACCATTTTATGTCGGACATGTCAGTAGATGAATATCAGAATTATTTTGTAGATTTGCATTGAGATGAACATAGGTATAATTTCAGCGTAGGTATTAAACCCGTTACTGAGTACAAAAGTGCTTTCTGTGCTCATCTTTTTGGCGGGAACGACTTGGTTCTGCTTTAGCGGCAGTTACAGTGAAACAGAAGGGTAATACAGCGAGTTGCCGCCGTGATAAGATTGAGATTACGGCGTCGCGTTAATTGCTTAATAATATGTTAATTTAACGCGCAATTTCCTCTGCAAACTGAAACAAACCCGCCAACGAATTAGTTTATATCAATGCGGCGACGGCCGGAATAAAAGGAAATGAAAGCGGTGATATATGTGCTGTAATGGTTGCAGGTTTATACTCATATTTCTGATTGTATTGAGTTGTCACTGTCGCTGTCCGGTTAATATCTTGATCCGAGCCGCAGAGCGAGATATTAAAGTTATTGTTCATTTTAATGGCTTCGTTTTTTGAGAGATTTGGAAAATTGTTTTCTGTTTATCTTACGGATGCTATTGACAGTTGCAAACTGTAAGATTGTGGAAATGGAACAACTTGTGTCTGACGTTGCTAGATAACACCACAAATTTGTAACACATTTTTATTTCCAACACAACACTTATTTATAAATTTTTGTAATTATTATTACATTTATTTTCATTTTCACTATAGTATGTTTCAAAACCTTGATGCTTTTAACATATACTTACTAAATTTTCGAAGAGGAAGAGCTGTATATCAAGTTAAAACTATTATCAGAGGTTGCAAAAAATAACTTCAACATATTTTATCCAATTTTTTTAAAACGGATCTTTATCGGTCACTTTACCAATATTTACTCAACACGCTTATACATAGACAGTTGTGATATTATGTTTTATTTCAAGAAATGTACAAATTTTCTAAGATATTGTTACTATGGGTCATTTCCTAGCTAAACAAGAATGTATTCGGATAACATACCTAATACATATATAATTATCCTTTATTGGGTTTTTCAAAATCAATATTAAAAAATACACGCTAAATAAGTGTAAGAGCAATATTGAAATATTTAATATTAAGTTATACTAGCAAAATGCATTGAACAAGAAAATGAAAACTAGTTTGAAGTTACCTCATTGAGAATAGCAATTGGACCTCAACAAAAATAAATATTTATTAGTATTGGACTTTTAAAAACAAGGTTTAAAAATACAATGCCAAGAAAATAAAGTTATGTGAAATATAATCTGTGTAATAAATTTTATAATTATATTAAAAATGTTCATTGCTTTAAATCGTTTAAAATATAAAATAATCAATTGCAAGGATTATATTGTTTTAAAATTCAAATGAAAAGAGGGCATATTGTAACCACAATTAATATTATGTTTTGTTCGTAAACAATGCAACATCTATCAACAAAATTTATAAAATTTAATTAAAAAGATAATTTGATATTATGCGAAAAAGCGTGAATTCTTTGAGTTGTGTAATTATTTCCGTGGGTTTGTAAAAACTAATTAGTCCGGGTAAGCGGGTAACATTTTAAAAGCTTTGCGAACTAAGTCTTCCGGCTGCGCTGTTATTTTATAAAAACTTCTTAGCAGCTTTATTGCGCGCCTGATGTGTGACCAGCTTTACACGCTGATTTATACCCGCTATAACTTCACTATTAAGTCTTTTAAATGGGTAATCGACCAAAAACGACAACCTACCCGCTCTAACTGTATCGTGTTAGTTGACTAACTGCACCGCTACGTCCCAGATTGTTTCTCTAATTAATGTTTATAGCTACTCAACATTTTTAATACACTGTTTCTTATAAAAATGACAGTACTTTATTTGTATTTTCACACTGTTTTAATGTTGTCGCAAAAAAAAATAATGTAAGACTTACAGATCTGTAAATCTGTAAATAATGAACAAAATCGCAACGAAAGTAGTCACCCTTAAGTATAATTTTATATTAATCAACAAAAATAGATGCGTTTTTGTCAGTTTTTTACAGATTTACAGATCTGTAAGACTTACAGATTTGTTCAAAATTGACCTATAACTGTGCAAAAAGGATGATTTCATAAACATATCAACGTATGTACATACATGTATAAGTAACAATACAGATTAATGTAGGATTGGTTTTATTGACGATAATAAAAGAATGTATTTTCTAGAGTTACAGTCATTTAATAAAATCCATTAATACATCAATGTTTCGACTGTAAATCAATCTTCATCAAGTGCTGATAACATACAAAACATACAATCAAATATACAGACATACATTCAAATCAGGTAACAGACTTACAAAAATGGTATTAAAGTATTATCAAGTAAATCATGTAAATTATTTTACAGATATCTTTCGTCAAACATAGATATAACAAACACACGTACATGTTACTTAACAGTTATCCACCAACTAGAAACTTCTTGTATAAGTTAGTTCTTATTGTTAAACCAATAGTTTCCGAATAAATCGAGAAGTTCCATTTTGATGAAACACCTGTATTATTGTAACGAGAAGAATCACCGCTGATGAGTCATCACAGCTGACCTGTCTGGTCAGGTAGTCACGTTAAAGGTTAAGTGGTATAGGAGCGATGCCGTTATTGTTCTGGAATGTTGTAGAGATTAATTGCCGGCATTTGTCTAAGGGTTGCGACGGGCGACTCAAAGAAGTCAGTATCGATCACAGTATGCAAAAAGTCACTGAAGAAAGTCAGTGTCGGTCACTGCAGGTCAGTAACATGTAAAGTAAAAAACATAAATAGTTAGTGATGTAAATAAATAGTGCGTAGTGTTAAATGTTTAAATAATAATTTTTATAATTTATTATTTGTATACTAATCTTATGTCCGTATTCATAAAACGTTCATTATAGTTATAATGCTCCATTAATTTTTTTGACAAATTATAAAGCAGTAGAAAAAACTAAAATTTTTATTTTTCTTCAAGGATGAATTATGTTATTGGAGAAAATATTTAACTGAGCGTTATAACTATAACGAATGCTGTGTAAATACGGGCATTAGTTACATAAATATTAGTTTTTCAATTATTTCACCTAAATAAATCAACGTTACTCTATTTTGTACCATTGTTAAAATTTGTTTACTTGCATCTTCCTCATTATTTATAATTTTTCTTCCTTATATTTAAGTAATGAAGTTATTTCAATTCGATTGTTAACAAATAAATAAACATTTATCATCACTTGTGTTAATAACATCGTGTTCCATGCCTACTTGTATGTAGTGTCCACTCGTATTTGCTCGTGCCTGTCAACAGATTGGTTTGCATTTACAGCAGTTTATCTCCATCCGTAGCTAAACAGTCTGCTTGTATCCTGTACCCCAGGTGAAAGAGTTTCATTTTGGAATGTGGCCAGTCGTTGATAAATATTCGATTTAGTCGGGGAGTACAGAGAAGAGAAAAATACAACGGGCTTCAGCGGGTACCAGGTGTGGGAAGCAATGAGGCTCATGTCGATTGCCTAACTCAATAACGTTTCAATTAATTCGCAGAATAAAAACTCCAAATGGGAGCCATCTGAGCCAAGACACAATACGTGAAATGCTTTTCACTTCAATAAGGAATTATTGGATTCTGGGGGAGCTTTCAAATTTAAAACTCAAAACACAGAAATACCTAATTCAATGCAACAGACAGCTTTTAAAATCATTATATTCATATAGATTTGTAAAAATTTTAATATTTTGGATAAATCTTAACAGCAAAATCTTTTGTACATAAATATGTCAAAATGTAAAAAGAGGATCACATCATATGATCAAAGCTTAATTAATGGAATACGACGGATCAATTGATCATTAATTAACTCTCGCCACTCAGTAAGAGAGGTATTGGAATTATGCTAAAAATCGGATAGTGAGTTTTCAATGCATAAGCACGTTTTGAAGTCTCTAGAACATAAATAAACAGATAAAAGTTGAAATTTTGGATATAACATTCTGACACTAGCTTAGATCTGTTTAGATTTTGGTATTATTCGTGCACCCGGAATTGGTATTGTCATGAAATATCTTAATTATATATTATCTATTTAAATCTCTTTTGTACCCTTTCGGGTGTCGAGATAAATAATAAATAAATATCTTAATTAATTATAAATATGTGAGAATTTTTGTTAATAATAATTTAATATTATATCATTAGCTAATATATTATTGAATACTGTAAAAGGAATTGTACTAGTACTGTAAGTACTAATTATTTTAATAATTCATTTTACCTTGTCAGCAGTCAACACACGGATACTCATATATTACAAAATGACATAATTGTCGATATCAAATATGACATAATCGTTATTTATGGTACAAGTGTATTATATTACAAATAAGTCACGTGAAAAACCTGTAGCTCATGAAGTGGGATATTTTTCTCAAGTGACAGGTAATTAACACGTGTGCCATACAACACTTTATTCAACACCTTTTAATTATTAATATAAAATATATAAATGTTTTTTTGACAGTCGAAAGTAATGAAGGTTTTACAATGAAGTTACTATGATATACGAACCAACAAACAGTGAGTTGTAATTTCTAATTCACATGTGTTTTATGACCTTTATGTATCTAAAAACACCACAATTATAATGTTATAATTACCCGGTGTTAGATAAATTCTCGTATATAATATTTAAATATCAATTAATAAAAAGTGTAAAGAGGACTAGCCTAGACACCTAGTAGTACAAAATTTTTGAAAACTCTCATTAAATAACTAAAAAATTAAGATTCTTATTTTCACACTTGAGTTTTGAAATATAAAACATCCAAGATAATGTTTGTAGTTCGCGATTAAAATTAATGGACACTGCAGCAAGCCTTTTAAGTTTCTTAAAACTTTGATGGTCTATGAACACAGGTATTCCGTTGTTGTGTTCTCGTTTCTGAGCTAACTAATGCATAAGTATTCCAGTTAAAATGTATAAGTAAGGAACAGCGTAATACCTTAAGCGGTTTGAAACTACTTAGGTACATGCTAATAAAATATTCAGCGGAGATTCAGACTAGAATTTCATATTTCGTATTTATAAGAGAAACAACAACACTTAATTGTTTTCGTAACATCTTTCCGACTTTGCGTAGGCTTTCCGGAATTATTAAATAACGAACCTGCGTTACGACGAAAATTGTGACAATAAATGCTATCAAATTTAATAAATAAACAGAGATTTGCATATTTAATATTTAACTAGAGGTGTCCTGGAAACTTCCAGTGTTATAGTATTCTAATGTGTTCAATTTGAATACGTAAAAGCTGTACAATATATACTCTCAAATAAAAGGATGATCAGAATAGATAATTTTTGATAGACCCTTAAAAATTTTTGGTAAAGAAATGAAAATATCGATATTTAATTTTGAGTCAGAATTTTTTTCTTTGACAACTCGCTACTTCATTGTCATTTCCATAAAGAAAATTAGTTATGAAATGATTAGGAAGTTGGAACAGAAGCAAGTTAACTAATCAGTAACCACAAATATAAGTCGTTTCACATTTTAGTAACAACTTAACCATTCATAAGCATCACATTCATTACATGCACATACATGCAACTTTGAATGTAATATAATGAACTAGATTTTCCAGTCACTATTCAACCCTAACTTTAATCATTAGTTACATACTACAATACTAAAACTTTTCATTGTAAAGTTTAGCCAAAGCTGTTGAACCAGATAAAACAACCAGTTCGACAACTAACGTAATCATTTTAAAAGGTGTAATATGTACAGCAGTTCTGAAGCATTATGTATAACGTGTATTAAACAAGACAAATATGATATGGTAAATAAACAACAATTTTCCACGATAAACAGGATTCAACAACAATCGAAATTAATTGAATTAAGTTAAAAAAAATCCTCTCACTATTCCTGAATTAAAGGATTTTCATTTTTTGCCGATCCCCACATGTGTATAAGGAAAGGTAATCAATCCTTTTCCGATTTTTCTATATTTTAACGGACGTTTACTCTATTTTTATCCTGATGTCTGTCGGTGAGTAGAGTAAATATGAGTAAACGTAATTTAATGAAAATTCATATTCATTCTTATCACACAGACCCGGATTTAGCTCAAGTTTACTCTAGGCAGAAAATATTAATACGCTCAATATTATTACAGCACAAACGCAATTCAAACCGCACCGTCGAAAAACATTCGCAATTCTTAAGGATTTTTTGGATAGGTTTTTAGGTGGGATTTTGGGTTTTTAAAAAAAAAACCGAGTCGGTTTTTGGTAGGTGTGTAATTGATTTTAATAAATTGTCTGAATTCTCCAAGAACTTCTTAATTGAGATATACCTACTTATATTTCCTAACGGGTACGGCGTACCGGCTATATTTTTCTTACCAATGCGTACCGGAGAGTACCAGTCTAGCTTCATTATTGCTTACGATCAAAACATCTTTACTGAGATATACACATGATATTTCCTTCTCGGTACGGCGTACCGCCTCAATTTTTTTTACCAGTGCGTACCGAAGAGTACCGGTCTAGCTTCACTACTGTGTTTGATCAAAACTCATAAACATTTAAAAATATTATCGGAACATCTTTACTGAGATATATTTATGATATATCGTTCCCGGTACGGCCTACCGCCTCCATTTTTCTTACCAGTGCGTACCGTAGTGTACTGGTCTAGCTTCATTAATGTGTTTCACCAAAGCTTGTAAGCACTTATGAATATTATCAGTATGATTTGATACCAATGTGCTATATACCTATATTTCTGGCAGCGTGTATTTATTTCCAATTTGCTGGAAGGTAATTCTTATTTAAGTTTCATTGTAACTTAGAGTTTCCGTATAGAATTTAGTAAAATTTAGGCACAAGCTCCTTAGCATGAGGGTTTGTGTGGGGCCAACTCATTACACTCCAGCGAGTACACAACTGGAGATATCTCCAATGCAGCTATGACCCAATTATGCCGCGTCCAACCCGTGCGGTAAGACGCTTTCAACACCAAATTACGAGCATAATTCTTGAAAGCTAATTGGATGTTCGTTGGGAAAACTTTACACGTATTTCAGGGCTGTTTCCGCCGCTTTAAATTACAAACTAGCAGCAACGCTCCGCCGATCCGCTCTGCAATCATTTAATAATTCGCCGAGGAAGGCACATTGTTGTGAAGAATCTACCAACTCATATGAGAATCATATTTTGTAGCCAACTCCCTAAAGACATTGATTATACTATCTTATAATTACAACGTCGTTTACTGTTTCTAACTTCTAACATACGGTTATCCAGGCCAGAGATAAACTATATTACCTACAACTTGAAAATAAATACGAGTATATACCGTGAGTATTTTTTAACGTGAAACATGGGATTTATTATATCCATAGTTAAGCCTTGATATTTTATTGACAGTAATTCACATTTAAATTGAAACATAGCAACCATTTTGAGACAAGCAAAATTAACCATAAATTCATTTTGCTGTTTGATATTAGCAAATTTAAATTGTACCAAAAATGGTGCAAATTCTTATACAATTTATAGGCTAGTCTAAAACGGCCTTTAGACATGCTATCTAAGTAAACAAAATATGTGATCTGAGGTTTGAATTCAACCTCGGATCTAGGTTTTTCTTTGGAGCCCATTTTATCCGATATCGTAATGTATAATATAATTATACAGTTTCAAAAATAAAAATAAGAATAACATTGCTTATAACATTCAAAAAATCATAGAAATGGAATTATATTTATAAACGTAATAAATCAATGATTTTTTTATTTTTATGGAAAAATGTACGATAAAAATACCAATAAATTATTTTACTTCAAACGTCATAAAAGTGGCATATTTTGTGCCATGATTGACAAGATTGAAGTTTAATTTCTATGCTTCAGGAATCAAAATTTTTACTATTACGCCGCCGGAGTAAGAGGATAATGAACACAGTAAGCAATTTTTTATGGAACAAAAAAAAATCCTTTTCATATTTTCAACCCAATACCACATAAAAAGTAAAACACGTCAATTTGGATTTGACTTTAATAGTTGCGAAGTTGGCTACCCACTCTGTTATTCCTGCATAACAAAGAAATGGAGAAGAAATATGTGACGAGTAGATCAGATTTCTAGAGTCCTCCGATGCTGAGTCTGATATCCCCTTGCGCTCCCCTAGATGTGATTTGTTATTCACTCGAACGCGCTCAATTGTTACGTCTCTCTCATCATTGGGGAAGATAAGAAACGCGGATTTTCAAGGCACTAATTACAGATTTGCAATCGTAACTTTTCCCCGTAATTTAAAGGTGTTTCTAATTTTACGATTATTTGAATTTGTGAATTTGGGAACTAATTTTAAACTGGTATATTTATAAGATACATATTTGCATAGTCATTGACATTTTGTACCAAACGCTTTTCCTATAGGGAAATTAATTATGGAGTGCATAAATGATTTCGTTACACACACAAATTTTCACAAAGTGAAAATGGAAAAATATTTTCATCTAATTATTAGGTACATTTTTCGTATTGTAACGAGAGACTCACCGTACATGAATCATCACGGTTGACCTGCCTGAGCAGGTAGTCGCGTTAAAGATCAAGTGACATAGGAACGTCGCCGCTATTGTCCAGATGGTTCTGGAATGTTCAAGATTAGCTATCCGCAGGTATTTAAAGGGACGCATCAGGCGGCTCAAGAAGTTAGTATCGGTAAGACAGTGAAGAGACTCACTGAAGAAAGTCAGTATCAGTCAGTACATGTCAGCGAGATGTAAAGTAGAAATAAATAAATAGTTGGTGATATAAATAAATAGTTGGTGATACAAATATATTGTAGATGTCTTTATTAATAATTATTATTCTTAAATTAGTGTATATACCTACTTGTTAATTCATAGTGTTGCTAATATTTATTATCTTTTTATAATTTATTATATCAATAATCTTATTTCAATTACATTTACACTTCACGTAAATAAATAAACGTTACAGTAAGTATATAGGTTTAGAACTTCCAGTTTCCATGATCCTTATGTATAAATATAATAATATAAATAAAACAAATGAACTCACAATATTAAGCAGCTGCTGCAATCTGGTGGTAAGACAAGCCCAAACTTGACTGTCAACGAAGCATTGTTTATGGATCTGCAAATGTTGCAAAATCTCCAAGAAATACAGTCTTGAAGTTTTGTCTTTAGGGATCTCTTCTTCGAATAGTAGAAGCACTGGACTGGTTAAATTACCCAACAATCTGCAAAACAAAAAAAAAACACAATTTTTGTTATGTAGGTATATAATAAATTGAATGAATTGAACGAATTAGAAAAAAGAAAATGTTTCGTATGCTAGAAGCTTATGAAAATATTCTCATGTATATAAAAAGAAAAATATGACGAAGGACATTTACCTATAACATAAATAAATTACACACCTGTATTAACCCTCATCATGTAAAACAATACATGAATAAATAACAAAGGTATTTCAAAATTGTCAGAAACAAATACTGCCTTCGGCAATCATAATCTCATATAAATTTAATTATTAACAAGATTGTTAATTATATGCAGGGCATGTAACCGGTTAATAAAAACCGGTAACCGATAAATTTGATCGTAATTATAACAGATATTTCTAAGTGGAAAAAACAAAGTCGCAAATATTTAATCATTATTAAAATTTATCCGATTCTACAGAAAGTAACAGCATTTTCAAATAGGATACCCATATATTTTATCAGCGTTCCGAACATCACTTATTATATTGTATTTACTATTATTTTTTATTTTATCAAATTTTGTTATTTCACAAAATAGAAAATAATTGTAAATACAAATGTTTTAAAAAAAGGAAAGCAAAAGCTGAAAGTTCTTGTATTTTTTAAATATTCCTTAAAATAAGGCAGTAATAACGATTTTTTCGAAAAATAAAAGAAAACCAATAACTATGATATACAGTAGAAATATTTATTTAATTAAATATAAAAAAAAACTAACACATTTATGCACGTAAAATTGTTTCAATATTGATTTTTACATTCGCAACTTTGGTTAAAATGTATAGAATTACTTCTAAATTTAGCAAATTAATTTTATTTTGGAGGTAATTTGCCTATAAATAATAGTCCCGATTTTCACAGACAGGCGAATCTTGCTGTACAATATGTGCTCATTAGTAGAATAAATGTGTGATATGTAACAATACACGCGCGGATATGCAGAAAATGAAATGCAGTGTGTTATGCCGAAATGATAGTAAATAAACTAACCCGCTTGTTTATTGAACTAGTTGGAGCATTATTAATTGTCTTCCATGCTGTGCACTCAATAATGACTTAATTAAGTCAGTTAGATGTTGTATTACAACAGTTCCGAACAAAGTTTAGCTACATTACCAACTTGCAATACATTTGCAAGTTTTCAACTTGGCACCCATGAGATATAATGACCTTATACAAACTATCTACAACACACTCTTCATAAATAAATATAAAAAAAATACAATTTTTGTAAATATTTGTATTTTAAAATACTGTAGTTAAGTTGTGGACCTGATACGCTATTAATGTGTATGTAGCAATAACAGGAGAAGAAATTCCCAAAGCCGCTGATGCTGTATTTTTTGCGTAAGCCCAAAAATATATTAAAATATTGAATTTTTGGCTTGAAAATTTTCAAATTTTATAAAATTTTGTTTCTAATATTTTTTAAAGAATTAGCTATGCTAATACCAAATTTACAAACAGAATTTAATTATCTCTTTTCGTTTCGGAGATATTTGCTCTCAAAGTTGTATCTCAAAAAAGTGTGTTTTTTTAGTATATTTCAAAAATGAGTAGAGATACAATCTCAAATATATTATCATTCGATTCTACGGGAAAAGTTATATAAAGAAATGTTTTACCCACATATACGTCCTTTGGAACGATTAGGTGAAAAATAAGAAAAACGAAAAAACCTAAATTTCAATTTTTCGACTAGAAACTTTTTGTTCTCAAATTTTTTTATTTTTCGAACTTAAGTAGATATCGAAGTGCTGATTCTAAATTTTCAAACAGAATTCAATTATCTTTTTCCGTTCTCGAGATATTTGAGTTCAAAGTTATACCTAAAAAATCAGGTTTTTTAGGTATACCCCTTAAATGGTTAGGTTTACGGTTCCGGCGACATCACCGTTCGATTCTACGGGCAAAGTTACATAAGTGTACCAATTTTCAGATTTTTATCTCAACAGATAGAATTTCTAGAAGGAAAAAACTGAAAATGGCCAAAAATCGAAAAAAATCGCAAGGGGTTCATCAGGCATTTTTTTCGATTTTGGCCATTTTCGTTTTTCCTTTCTACAAATTGTATACCTTGGAATAAAAATCTAAAAATTGGTATACCTATATAATTTTGCCCGTAGAATCGATTGGTGATGTCGCCGAAGTCGTAAACCTAACCCTTAAGGAAATATACCTAAAAAACCGGTTTTTTTAGGTATGACAAAAACTCAACTTTGAGCATGAATATCTCAAGAACGGCAAGAGATAATTCAATTCGGTTTGAAAATTTGAAATCAGCACATCGATGTTTACTTAAGTCTAGAAAATAAAAAGTTTTGGAGAAAAAAAGTCACTCGAAGAAATTTTGAAATTTAGGTATTTTCGATTTTCTCATTTTTCACCTAATCGTTCCAAAGAACATATATGCGGAGAAAACATTTCTTTATGTAATTTTTCTCATAGAATCGACTGGTGTAATCGTTGAGATTGTATTTCAACCCATTTTGGAGATACACCCAAAAAACACACTTTTTTGGGGTGCAACTTTGACATCAAATATCTCAGAAACGAGAAGAGATAATTAAATTCCGTTTGAAAATTTGAAATCAGTGCGTCGAGATCTATCAATGTACACCATTTCCCAAAATCATAATTTTGAGCACAAAAATGTGTATTTTTGGGATATTTCGCATTTGTCAACAGAATTTTTGGTTTAATAATGCTGTTTGGTTTGTTTTAACTTTACACAACTTTGATATGGGGTGGTAAGTTTTGGAAATAAGTAAAAGTTAAATAATAAAGCGACAGAATAAAATCGAAAAGGCGTAATAGTATTGCAGGTCTTGAAAATTAATAATTGTTACTTACTAACGAACTTACTGACAACCAATTTTAAATATCTTTACAATTTAGTGAAATAAATGTTTCAACATACATTATTTCCTCGATTTTTTCCTTTTAATAAAACAGTTCAAAATACAAAAGAAAATCTAAAAAGGAGCGACATTTTATAAGATGCGGAAGGACCGATAGTATGTCAACAAAAAGTGACAGAAAAAGTAACTCGTAAAATTAAATGCCAAAAAACTATAAATCAACATTAAAAATATGCTTGATTTTAATCAGCTTGAATCTTGAATCAGTTGATCATTAATCATGAAAGTAATGGTAAATTCGGCCGAGAAACTATTAAAATTCGTAATATTGTTTTTATAATTAAAACAAATATTTCTTAATTAATTGTAGTAAATTTACACTCTTTTTATTATGTTTTATTTAAAGAAGTGTACAAATTATATACGATAGAGATGGGATATTCGAATCTTTTTGATGATTCGTATTTATTCGAGTCCGTACCAAAAAGATTGTATCAGAAGATTCGTATAGTACAGGACAAGATATTTGGTTAATCCCTTAAGCTTGGTAATAGATGCGGCTAACCCTCACAATGGGTGATGAGTCTTAAATATGTAGGGGCGGTATTAATAAAAATTTCACATTCTTATAACTGTGATGAGAATCAAAAATGGAAAGAAAAAACTATTCACCATTAGGCTGGATTAGTTTTTACATAAATAAAATAAAAAAATTTTGTTTTAGTACGTATGAACCAAACATTTTTACCTGGATTATATGTACCTATTTAAAAATTTGAAATCAGTCTCTGCATTTCTGTACCATAAATTTGGGGATAATCCCATGTTTACGGTATGCTAGTAGGGGGTGATGTAATCCAATTCTCAATTATGTTGTCCAGCACTATACATTTCGTACCGTACACATTGGGTGGGGGGTGCGTAGTATATACGACTGCGTTTTGCTTCAGGCTTCCCTTCCCTTGTTCGGTCTTGCATCTTGCTTTGTTTATATTTCTATCTCTCGTACTCGTACCCGGGTACGACATCTGTCTTTAATAATTAATGCTTTACTCTTTGAGTCAGTACATGTACCGCAGGTCAAGCAGGTACCAGTCCACCACCGTGACTCATGCACTGTACATGTATTGTATTGCTGTATCAGCTGTATGTCTAGAGTCAACGGGTGCGGATGATACTTCGATACGAATCTTTTCGCGTATACTGATTCGTATGATACGACTCATTTAAAAGATTCGTTCAGTTTATACGAATCATACGAGTACTACACATCTCTAATATACGATATTGTAACTGTGGATCGTTTTCTAGCAAAACATGAATGTATTCGGGTAACATAATAATCTTTTATTAAATTTTCCAATATATATTTTTTTAAATACTCACTAATTAAATGTAAAAGCAATATTCAAATATTTAATATTTACGGAAGTTATTCCATATTATTTTAGAATTTTGCAGTAGTTTTATTTAACATATGATCGCGTTACCATTGTATTATTCTTTTATTTTGTTTTATTTTCGAAGACCAATTTCGACAGTGTTTTGTTTACCAGATGTGATTTAAATTATTTATAAACCAAACAAAAACTGTAATACATTCGTCTTTTAACAAAATTTGATATATAATAATACAAACATCCACACACACACACACACATTCACAGACCGACATTTTGCCATATTTAAATTAGAATATGTAAATATATATAAATACAAACCTTAAAAGTATGTCGAACAATTCAGTTTGTTCCCAGTATAGTTTTAGTAAAGGTATCAAGTTCTTTTCCACTATATTCGCTTGTCCGAAATATCTACGCACTTCATGATTTTCACCGTCTTTTCGCAAATACCGAATAAGGTCTTTCGTAGCTTCCACGATATTATCATCACTAAAATACACATTTTCTTCTTCGTGATACCGGCCTAAAGCATTACACGCTGCGGTTAACTCCGAAGAATCTAAGAGTACGGAATTTTCGTGGTGCCTTTGAATAATATAACTTGAAGTTAAAGCCGTTGGAACTATGTCACTAGTGTCACCCATTTTAATACTTAAACACTGTCACGTTTTAAGAAATATAAATGATTCACATTAAAACTACGCCAACTTATATATTATCATTAAAACTTTAACCAAACTTTAATAGGTTATGTTTAGAAACAAACAAGTGAAAAATTGTTAAAACTGTTGAACTAATTAGAATACGGCTAGCTAGGAAAACACATATTAGTATTAAAATCACTGCTGGGACCGATGTTATGACTAAATTAAATGTTTTCACACACTGAATCACAACAGCATAAACTTGGCGGGATAATACAGCTGCTCCACACAAATGTCATTTACCTGCCTCGTGGTTGGCTACACACTTAACACACAGCTGAGTAACTTACTGCCTGAATATAGCAACATATGTTCTTGTTACTAGTGAAATGAAGTTCGTAATATTGTTCTTATAATTAAAACGAATATTTGTTAAATAATTGTAGTAAATTTACATTCATTTCATTTCGTTTAATTTATAGAAATGTACTAAATTTATAAGATATAGTAACTGTGAGTCGCTTTTCAGCAAAACATGAATGTATTCGGGTAACATAATTATGTTTTATTAAATTTTTCAAAATATATTTTTAAAAATACTCACTAAATAAATGTAAACGCAATATTGAAATATTTAATATTTATGTAAATTAATCCGTATTATTTACAATTTTGCAGTATTTTTATTTAAAATAATAATAATAAGGATAATAATTGTTTTCCAAGAAATGAATGTCCGTATCATTTTTTTTTTCATTCATAAAAGTGTTATTGTCTGATTTTCAAAATTTTAAAAAAATTGGAACGTAGATAAGCCATTTATTTTGGACCCTGAGTAAATAATAATGAATACAAATTACAAATATATCATCTTGAATGAATATGATTGTTTGTTAACATATGACAAATATTTTCGGTATATCCTTGAAATCGAAACAAACAAATATAAAAAATGTGAACCCTGAATGTCAACAAATATATCAATGGTTCCTCCAATAAATTTCAGCAATTTTCAGTGAATAAAGTCCAATATATAAATAAAAAGTCGCATTTTTTGTTTGCCTTTCACATATTTGTTTTGTCTAGAAAATAAATAATACTCGAAATTGAATGTTTTCTTTCGGAGTGGGTGCGTCCTTTGGTAAAGAGTTCTAAAATTGAAGTTGAAAAGAATAGATACGAATTTGGACGAACAAAAAACTTTTTAAGAAAATGTATTAGTGCTGCTGTAGAAACCAGCCAAAGCGAATGAAAAGCGTTGTTAGTTTACCACGACGAACAAAAGTGCGTTGTAATGTTCTTCTCAAACTACACTGCTCTTAAACTCTTATTTGCTCTACATTCTTAATTCTCTATAACTGGAAAATGTAGCTATTTACTTTACCAAAACTAATTACTTCAATACCAACTTTTCTTTAATTTCTAACAAAACACAAATAACAATAATTAAACATTTTTAACTTAATTTACTATTACCAAAATTGTTATCATTCGTTATTTTTAGTCCTATTTTTATATTTCAAATATGTTTTGATTCTAGATGCGGACAGGTCAGGACAGGTTTTAGTCATCCTTCTATTATGATAGCGCTCGAAGGTGCGAGGAAAATCCAGAACTTAATTGCTATACTATTTAAGCCTGAGCAGAAAAGACCGCGAGGACAGTCTGATATTAATACGAGTCGTGAACAAAAATAGCTGGCGATATAAATATCGTGTTGTAAATAAATAGTGCGTAGTATTAAGCGTTTAAATAAATGTTCTTTGTGTTTAAGTCTTAATAATTATTATTCTTAAATTTGTGTATATATTTGTTTATTTATAGTGTATTTATTTATTCAATTTTGTATTTATTTATATCACCAATTATTTATTTTCACTTTACATGTTGCTGACATCCACGGACCGACACTGATTTTCTTCAGCCATCAACTGCGACCCTTTTATAACTGCGGGCAGCTAATCTCGAACATTCCAGAGCCTTCTGGATTCTATAAAATTCCCAAACAATAGCGGCGTCGCTCCTATACTACTTGACCTTTAGCGAGACTACCTGACAAGACTTACCTGATCAGACAGGTCAACCGCGATGACTCATCTATGGTGAGTCACACTCGTTATAATATTATCGACAATAAGCTCGCCACTTGTTATATTTCCCTTAATAATATCAAAGCTTTTGACATGAATTTTTCTTGTTTCTTAATATTCACAAGAAAGAATGAGGCTGGATTTCTTTTTATATCTGACGTTCAGTATTAACCTTATTTTTTATTCTTGATTTTTGATTTGTTTATATTTGATTAGATTATTTAAATTACATCGCAAATTTAAATTGCACTTAAATCCATAACATACTTTTCGTGAGTTTAATGAGTCAAACAATATTTCGATTTGCAGACTTGAGTTTCTTAATAATAATTTATTATTGATCTAGGTAACCATAGTTACCAAGTAAGCAATAGTGAAAAATAATTCTTCATGTCAAATGGTGGTTGTCTAGAGTTGTAGTGAAAAAATATATTTAAAAAAAAATGTATGAAAAATACATACATATTATAGTATAGAAACAGTAGGCGTGAACAACAAATAAAAATAACAAATCATGAATAAAATATTTCGTCCGTTTTATAGCCTCATATTTCTAAATCAGGGGATCAGAGCTGAGAGTTATTGTATTCATAATAAAAATAAGACATTAGAGAAACAAATGTTTGTTTTGACAGTAGTTTTAGGGGGAAGATAAACTAAAGTCCCAAATCCTGAAAATATATTTTAGTAAATATCACTTCTTGTCAGATGCATCTGGCTGGTACAATCCCCTATTACTCGCTGCTCTGCGCCATCTATCTGCTACAATCCGCGAAGTAAACATGAAGCAATGTACATCCATTATTGAATGAATGACGTGCAGTTATATAAAAAATAATAAATTGCAGCGGCTCGAAGGGGGCTGTGACAGTCGCATCCATCTTGGTGACGTGAGCAACACAAACAAGCTCCTTGGTGTCTCATTACGCACTACGAGCCGATGTTGATCTGAGGGCGAGATGATGACGGCCGCCGGACTAACAACGTGGTAAACAGCACCTTGACGATGACGTATATTCAACCGGTTATATCAATGTTTTCACCGAAATAGATGTTCTTGCGCCCTCATAAATACTACAAATGGAAAATATTACAGCATTCTAACAAATGCTCTAACCATAATTTTCTTTAAAATTTTAATCTTATTGGGAAAAAATCTGATGTGTCCAATGCATTACCTTCCGTCACTGTATACGGTATAGAATAGTAAAAAAAGAAATAAATATAAAACAATTCTGCTTTAATTTGCTGCTTTTATTTTTATTATTTATTACCATGTCGCTATTAATACTAATATAATTATGAATGTTCGAGGTCTGTTTACCGTTGCTTCATTGGAAATTAATTATAGTTACAAATTGCATATCAATTACACGAAGTTTGCACATGCTGCATACATATTACTTGCGAGATGCAAGTTTCTAGTTGCTTTATGACTCAACTAATCAAATCTTGCTGAATTCAATTGCCAAAACCAATTATTTATATATATATATATATATATATATATATATATATATATATATATATATAAAGTTGTATTCCATAAATTTGTAACCAGTAAAAACTTTGTTCATTTTATATTTGAAATTTGTAAATTTAACTTATAAACTAAATTGTAATTTGTGACATATGAAATTATTAATGTAAATAATTATTCTTGCTGCAATAAATTGTTTATAAAAATCCTTCCGTCCAACCTCAGATTATAACTTTACAAAAATTCACATATTAGTGTAAAAAATTTATATGATATAAATTTAAAATAATATACCATTAAAGTCGTTTGTTATTAGTTTGTATGTTTTTTCAAATAGTTTTCCTTGCATCCCACATATTTATTTTCTTAATTTTTAGCTTCTTTATTATCATCCTCTTTTGATGAAACATTTATCAACAGTTCTTCAGAACTGATAGAATAGCATCTAGATCGTGTACCTTTCTACGTGCCAATGATTTTTTTTCTGTTTACCGATTATAAAAATCCTCTTATCCATCTTTCCTTAGTATTATTACCCACTTACCTTAACTATGTTGAATAAATTAAATTTATTTGTGCAAAATTCCCACAACGGTCGACTATTAACAACTAAAAAAACTTTTGTTTGTCTGATGTGTTTAAAATCCACTATACATACTATATATACCACTAGAACATACGTACAGTTTTCATTTATTCTGCAGTCGAAATCCTTCTAGCATTATAGAACCAAATAAGATGAGTATCATAAATTACATATATTACAAGCAGTGGCTTAACTAGAGTTCATTCCCAAATTTCAAACGCACTCAATATGCAGGCGTTGAAAAAGACATGAAAGTTAATGGTGCCGATATATTGTCGTTACTGCTTATTTATCCATTTATTGTTGTTTAATAACGTAGGTACACTGACCTGTGGGTCCCACTCGCGTTGCAGGCGTGTGCTCCCCCTAGTTACGCCACTGATTACAATCCGATACCCTGGAATACAAGCGCACAATCCGATACCCCGAAATACTGTAAGTTTAAACGGCACAATCTGCAGAATAAAAGCAACAACTGCATGTTGTATTACAAGTTAATGTGTTTGAAGTAAACGGCACATAAGCGAAATCCGATAAATAGTGCGAATGTGCAGGTAAGTGATAAACGGGGTGCATTACGGCATAATGTATCGGAAGTCTTGTCCTGCGCGCCATTGTATCGCATAAATCTCCGCGTAATTGCATATGCATCGGGGCTCGCTTCTCAAGCACCGGCAAACTTGCCGCATTCACTCCAACTTCTGCTTAAACGCTACCGGCGCACTCGATCCTAATGGATGGCAAGTCTAACTTACGTGCACAGTGCAGCCGAACACAGGATTACAGATATCCTAATACTATTCATCCATATTAACACATTCTTGGTCAAATAGGTTAACAGACCACCTGTAATTAACATAGCTCCGATGTCACCCAACTCAAAATTAGTGTTCTGTTGTTAATGCTGCAATTCTGTGCATATTTGTACGACCTGTAAAGAAATCTATACGACCTGTAAATCGTTACGGTTACAATGCAATTCTATACATAACTCGATTTGTAAAATATTTACAGTGACAGATATCATCCCTGTAATTTATTAATGCTACAATATTGTGTGCTAAATATTGAATCAAATGACTATTTTTGTCTTTTAAACTGAATAATCTAATTAGAATTTTATTTATTGGTGTATCTGTGGAAGAGGATCAAAATAGGAAATGATTTTGAAATATTTAAAAAATCTATGTTGTATCAAATTATTTGAAAATATGGTATCTTCTTGTCCTCTTCTTTACCTTATCTGTATACTCATACTTGGATGTTGTGTTTCCTTAGGTAGTTAAAGTTTCTATCCATTCCTCCTTTTTTCCATTTTCATCAACTTTTTCATTGTTTCTATATATTTTCCTCTCTTATTCTCTAATTTCACTAAGTCAACAAACGGATATGCCCAGCAGCCGTAGAAGCACGCGGTGGATACCACCGGCGGAACTTCCCCTCAGGCGCGGAATGCAGCAAGCTAAAGGCTATGAGGAACGGCGGTGGACGCCACCAACCTGTATCGTTTGATAGCGGCGGAATTCAAGACAATACAAAAATATACAAGAAACTTACAAAAATGATTCGATTCGGTACGGTACGGTACGGATGCGGACTGCTATTCTCCTCGGCTAGCTGTTAACGTTATAGTCGTCGTAGACTGAAGAAATACGGCCCCGGCGTGTTGTGTTTTTTGTTCACTAAATTGAATTTTATTATAAAAAATCGCGAAATCACTTCCCTTGGCTTTACAGAGTTTCATATTTGATTTGATCTAATTTTGAAATTTTTCTACGTGCCATGTGCTTTCGCCAAAGTATTTTCCGGCGGCTCTTTGGCAATCCGGCAGACTGTTGGAGATGTCGTACACTCTCCTGAAGGTTTTTGTAGCGGTCGGCGGCTACTGGTTCGGACGGCGGGTTCGCTCTAACCCGATATGCGGTTCGGACCTCGTGGAGTCAGGTGTTCGTGACTGCTGGAGCACTGAGGAAGGCAGGTACGTGTTCTTGTGACGAGCACTTCGTCACAACTATTTTTTACATTGTTAGAAAAAAAGAATACATTTCAACTTATAAACATGTTTTAAATTACATTGATTGCTAATTTGGTTAAAACTGAAAGAAACGTATATTTCTAAATTTATCGAATTGAAATTTGCGTATCAAAAAGCTTTCATTTTTATTTTATATTACAAATCGTGCGTTTCAATTTTGTACAATATATTTTTTAAATGTAGGAGATTGATACGATAGTTTTATCTTTCAAATTAGGAACTTTACGGGCCCGATTCTCAATTATCATTGCAGTGAAAACAAGTGTAAAATTTCACCAAACATTTTCATCTGATGCTATTGTACGAGTGATATTATTTATCACTAAGATGATATGAGATGAAGTGATATGTTTAGAATCAAGCCCTGCATCATGGTTCGTAGATAAAACATTATATGATAAATCACGTTGCATTTATGCCCTCGCATTCGTTCGTGCCTTAAATCTTGTAACTCATGCATAAAAATCCTACTTCACGCACTTGTATCATATTTTTTTTTATTATTTATATAACAAAATCATACTATATTATAAATTTTATCATTATTTTCTCTAAATTCTACCTTCCCTTTCAACCATGCGAAATTTCCCTAATTTATGTTGATGTTAATTTTATTTTAAATTAGTAAAAACCCGAAATATTAAAATGGGCACATTTACCTCCCTTATCTCGTACACATGATTCCAAATATTTAAAGGCATATTGAGAGTAATGATGTTTAAAAAATAAATGATACGCCCAATAAAGTTCGCTCCGGAATAAAACAGAGGCAGCAGGTATAGAAAGGTCGGCGATTCGTAAGCGAAGGTGCGTGTAAAGAACGAGTTGTGGTATTTATTAATGAGGCTGAAAACGGATCGGATCGGGTATCGGAGCTGCTGACGGCGCGTTCCTTGCGATACGCGGCGGAGAAAAACTAGCTCTCCTGTAGCTTTCTAACGCGCTGCACAATCAGCACTCACCCCGCAAAAAATATCCAAACATGGCGCGCCTCAACACCGTGATGTATTAGATATCGGATAGCGGGATATGCTGTGCAATTTATAAAAGTCACAAATACCTTCACCTTCCCCCATACAGCTAATACCATTCGATTATTCGATTTTCGCTTTGCGACGGAAAATTCAAATCTCGATACTCGATATCACAGCACGTAGAAGTAGGTACATTCGTTTTAAAAAATGCACTAGAAATTTTAAATCAAATGTTTTACCTAACAAAAAAATCACTTTATTTCAATTGTGATTCAAACCATGTCTTCACACAATAACTACCAGTGTCTTATTTACCAAATTTAGTAATTTTTATATTCTATACCTGAAATTGTTTTTAATGCAACTTTTTAGTTATGCCTCATTATTATTGTCCATTTTTATGGATGTAATCTTGTTGATAGAAATACAGGATAAATTTATTAACAGAATGTATTCGTCTACTCTAGGATTAAACGTGAAATTATTGTCGCATATACAGTTGTTGCATTACGACTCGGCGAGATTTGTTTATCTTTTTTTAGATAGAACACCCTATATATTTTTATATATTTTCAATTGCATTTTATTCTTCTATATGGACATAATTTTTTGCGGCGTTGCCAAATTATTCCATTTTTTCTCTAAAAAAGACCGAATACACGCATTGTTTTATAAAGATGTACTGAAGTAATTTTAATAGTAAAAAGTAAGAATTTTTTCTATACAACTGTAACTATACTCTATGGTCTGTTATAATTGTTTTAAATATAATTATACAGGGTGTTCAAAAAGCAAATCAAATTTACTCAATTTCAAATGAATATAATTTTCAAATGGAACACCCTATATTTTATTATTCATTTGAGTGACTATATATATCTTCAAATGATATTAAGAGTATCATATGCCTAAATCATATTATTTTGGACAAACTGTCACTTTTTAAAGAAACTCAAATCTCCAAATCCAAATCCAAAAATTTCACTAAAATCAGCATATGTTACATATTTCTATTAATTTGTAGCAAGGTTTATTGGCTTAGTACATAATAAGTTAAACAAGTATCTCAAATAATTGAGGCCCTGTACCACATAGAAATGTTGTGCTATAACAAGAAGACATGTCAAGCTTGAGATATTATAATATTACTGTTATAAATTTATAGATGTATAATAATTCTAAACTGTGTAGGTCGAATTCAAATCAAAATTCAAGACCTTAGGCTGACATTTAATACACTCGACTACGCACGATTAGAGAAAATAGCAATAATGTTATTTGAAGGGGTAGCGGTATTCATATGAAGGCAAAGGGGCGCTTGAAGAGATAAAACTGTGGTAAATGAATAGTAAGGGGAAATATGGGAATGGAGGAAAGCGTAGGCTGGTAATATTCGGAATCCAATCAAGCAAAAGTGGCTTTATATTGAATCCAGTGTTCCGTTCGGAATTACATCCGTTCTTGTCAATACGTTATGAAGCATTCGCGGGGAGAAGAAGCAAATTGCATTGCAAATCTTACAAATTAGATATTCCAAATGGCATCCTTCCTCAAGGAAATCAGGCCAGGGTGTGAGAGGACGTTCGCTTTCAAATAAGCCTTACCGCGCCTAATAAACAATATCGCCCATATCCGGTTACGTCCGTTATCGGGAATTTGAATTCTCCGCCGCAAAACGCAAAGCGAAAATCGAATAATCCAATTCCACTGAGGTATTAGCTGGGGACAGCCACTGGAATTTATTTGTAACTTGTGTAAGTAGTCCACGTGGCAATACAACAAAACACTACATAATACCTATACATTCATCAATGCTTTTATCTATCTACGTTTAATAACAGGCCTATTATTTTACATATTTCACTAGTAAAATAATAAGGTCATTAATAAAATATTTTTCAAAACTTTTTATAAACTGCTGCCTTCTTCAGGGTAATGAAAAAACAAGTAAACAAGTAACTAAGAAACAAATTATAACATATTTAATATGTTGTGATTGAGATTAATATTCTTGGTTTTATAAATCTCAATGGCTTCTCTAATTAATCTTATGTTGAGAGATGTAGATCTTGAAATTATTTTTGGGTCCTGAAATTTTATTTCATGAAAATCCTCCAAGGTATCCTCTGCTACTGATGATTTCTCAGGTTCAATCTAATCGATCGCTGATGTTCAATTAATCTTGTAGAAATAGTTCTCCCACTCTGACCGTAGAAAGTTCATATAATCCAAGATTTACAGGACCATACACATCACTCAAAAGGCAGCGCGTCGAGTTGGCCGCTGCTTGAGATTGAGAAATCCTCTAGATTTTAGAAAAGGTAAGCGATGTGACTCATTCTAGCATGCCGACCATTCATAGTATGTACTTAAATTGCACAGAAGTTTGTAAAGAGTGAGAACATACGATGCGGCATTTTGTTTAGTTACATCAACACCGTTGATTTTCAATCAACACTCAAGACCATATTTTGTTTAATGAAAATTTTAAATATTTTTCGAAATTTGTCTGGACCGGCCGGGCCTCCCTGAATACCGGTCATTGCGCCACTGCTACTTATCATATTGTTTGTGGAACTACAATTCTTCCGTGGTATATGATTTTATCTTCGGCATTCAGACGTTGAAATTTTTGTCTTAAAAATTAATAATTGAGGGACCAGATACCGATGAGATCATATTATACAGAAAAAAATTATATGTTTAGATAAGAAGTTGAGGCTGAACTAAGTTTTTTAGGCAGTCTTCTATAGAATTAGTTGTAGTTCTCCAGTTTATAAAAGCATAAAAGAAAAATGAAAAACTACGTTATGTATCATATCTGTGAATTATTGAAAAAATATTTGTGATTCAAAAGTAAATTTATTTTACTGTCGATGATATTTAAATGTGTCAAAACCTTGTGACAAAAAATAATTTCAATTAAAATTAAAAATAGTACGAGTAGTAACACATGTTTGCAAAATGTTTATTTTAAATAAAATAAATTAATTATGCGTTGGAACAAACTAGACGTTTTAAAATTAATTAATATTTAACATGCGGAAATAAATTGTTATTCTTGAACATTTGACGCATGTCAGTTTTACATCAATTGATTAAAATTAATAACACGGAAAATTAGTTTATTTGGAATAATATGAGATTGCATTTATTACGCAAGTATTTAGCACGGAGTCATAAATTGCGTGGGAGTCGCAGTTTTAATTCAAAACTATAAAGTTCAAGTTGAAACTTTTCGCATAATTTAAAATAAATTCCTGCCGTTATATCCTGCAACGCGTAAAAGCCAGAAATAAAAAGCAGCGATGCACAATACGCTTTACCTTCTGTTTTAACTTTGAAAGCGGCACACAATTGAACACAGCGATGAGCGACGGATTATCATTCAAGAGTTAGACAAAAATAAAATGTTCTGTAGCACTCATACAAAAAGTTACCTTTGTTCAAATGCTACATGAATCACAGGGCAATCAATAAATTTCACAAAAATTCCAGAGGAGCAAAATCCGGAAAAATATTCAAGTAAATACATCTTTTTAGATAAAAATAGGATATGAAAGAGTTTTACATTGGGGTCAACTCACATTTCGTGTTTTATTCTTTCTTGAAAATCTATCGGTTTATGTAATAGTATATTGTGTATCTAGTAGGAAAAGTGATACATTCTCGAACGATGGTGAATATTGCGCGATGAGCAGTATGCGAAACCAGCAACGCTAGGAGTCTGGGAAGACACTTTTCCTACATAACACACATACCATTTTTTTTAATCTGTTTTTATTCAATACTAATGAAATATTCAAGTTCAAATACCTATATATTGAAACGTTTTTGAAACGAAATACAAAATATGAATTTAGAACTGCATTTTTTGAATTTAGAACTCCAAACACAAGCCAGAGCTCTATCAAATTATATCCCCTGATCGTAGGAAATAATACGACGATTATATCATAGTGCCATAATATATCTTTCGAAGATAAATATCAAATTGGAAAATGACTGGCACATATTCATATTAGCCCAATTTATAAGAATGACGTTTCATATATGTATATGTGAATAGTAATGCAAAGCAAACACATTTTTTTTTCTATAGATTTCTGGAAAAACACTATTATTCATTGACAAGTAATTTACTAAGAGTCTATATGATGATGGGAATTGATGAAATTTTTAATATCGCAAATAATTATTAAACCTATTAATTCTGATATATTGACATTTAAATTCCAAAAAAAATTGAGTTTGTTAAAATAATATTATTTTTTTGATTACGATTCATTTCGTCGTCATTGTGAATTATTACTATATGTAAATATTAAATAATAGTTGCTTACGATATATGTAGAATATATATTATATGTTATACAGTGTATAAATCACGCAAAAAAACATGTTCTAAATGACAGGCTGCAATTGTAAAAACATATTTGGCAACTTGCGTTTGTAGAATGTAAAGCATGTTTGGCGTTTTTCATATTTTTATGTTTTGTGGCTAGACAGAAAGCAGTGAACTTCTGTGGTCATTTATGACTCACCGTGTTTATATCTATAGAAGCCTTATTCAGAAGATGGCCAAACTAAAATCAGTACAACAATAAAGAAAACAATACATTAGACAGTTAAATTTGTCAGTTTGGAAGTTAAAACATTATATTTGTAGTTTGAAATGAAATGAAATTGGGTAAGAACCTTGATATGTTACTGGACAAGGGATAAATTGGAGTAAATCAATGACGTTTTGAAGGATATTATTTTTAATAGGTTTTTAATTATTAAAAGTTAATTTGAGGAGAAATAAAAAATACAGGTCTAATATTTTTCACTATTTTATCGATTAAAGCTAAAAATGAAAAACCGTGCAACACCTCATTAATGAAGGGGTATTTTTAGATTCTATTGCAAAATGGAAATATTTCGACAATGGTTCCATAGTGGTATTTAAGGAATTCATGCTTCACCCTTTATTTTACCTAAAGTTTATAAGTAAAGTACATAGGAAATAACAATATAACTATAACGAATCATATACATAGGTACAAATGAGTATTATGCCACCTACATTGTAATCCAGCATAGAAACACTTCTAGTTGTGGGGTCACGCTACCTGTAACCTGTTGCCCGGTATAAATCAGGCAGGTGGCGTGTAACGACTGCAGGCACGTGATGGCAGGAACTCTCCTGCTGCACTCACCCGGAATAAACGTCCTGCTGAAGTGCAGGAACGCAGGGCTGTCCTGCCCCCGCCGAGTGTGGAGAGGAAATGTGTCGGCAGTTGGGGTTAAGGGAATGTGCACCTTCATCCTGACGTGAATAAGGGTTTATTAGGACAATTGCTAGTGGAATTACTGCACTTCATTTACATTTTGCGCTCTTTATGCTCTTTTATTATTGTCTGTATTATTTTTCTTTTCTCTTCAAATATGAACAATATGAGACACTTTTGCCCATATGCAGAAACACTCGAAAACATTTATGGATTCAATAAATCAATGTATAACTTATAGAGTGAAATTTAGTTCCATGGCAGGTTTACTAATTCAATAGAGACTTGTTAAAAAATTGTGATTATATATCAAAACTACTACATAATTATTGTCCTGTTATTTTAATAGCAATTATGAAAAGAAAAGTATGTATCTGTTCTAGAGTAGATTAGATTATTTAATAAATTATACCTTTCCATTTCCAATTTTATCTTAGGTAAAACTTCAGTACAAGGTCTTGTTCTGAAAAATTTGTATTTTTATGCGCCGATATGTGTAATTGCTCTTCAATAGTTCCTGACGTGAATAAGGGTTTATTACGACAATTAGTAGTGGAATTACTGCACTTCATTTTCATTATGCACTCTTTATCCTCTTTTATTGTTGTCTGCATTCTATTTTCTTTTCTTTCGAAATAACATTTCTAGTATGAACAAGATTTTTGACTATTTCCGGTTTGTATTACGTATATGACTTACAATATAAATAGCTATTAAACATTTGCTGTGTACAGTGTCCTACGACAACTTTTTTTAGTTTAGCAATTACCTAGATAAATCTCAATCTATTCTGTTACGAGGAAACATAATAAAACATTCAACCACCAATTATTATTATTTGCACCATTCTTATTAAGCTCCAGTTAACTGCTAAGCAAACTTTAAAATTTAAACGATTCTTTTTTTATTGCATCATTACTTAAACTCACTCTTATATACCTTAAGCGAAGTTTAATTTTCAGCGCCCGAAATTGACGGGTTACTACTCACTTAACCTTATTTTAACAGAAAAAAAGAGTGGAAAAACCATGAAATAATATTATTTGTAAAAAAGAAGAATCAATAATTCATTCACGATCAGAATGAGATGGTAAAAATTAAGATTTTAATTACATCGAAAATCAAAACATCAAGTATATATGAAAAGAATAACTACTTTTATACATTGACAGACAAGGACCTTTTTATTTATTCTCCTCTCAGGAAAACAATGTTCTTGATACACTTTTTGATCTTTTTATAGAAAACCAACTAGAAACCAACGAAAATAATTTTTAAAATCATTCGCAATGAAATTATTAATTTCATTCCCAAATTTCATAATAGTTATTTATGTATTAAGGACTTAATCAAAAGATTATAGGACGAGATAATAAATGCTCTCGAGTCAAATATTTGTGATAGATGTGTTTTCTTTTGAAAGAGAAACTTTAGCAACAATTTAATATTTCGTCGTAAGACATCAGAAAATGCATTTATGATAAAAACAAGCCTTCATGCGTCTGAAGACGTCAAGTACACCCCGCTGCAGTGGCGCCACAAAGAACTAGCCGGTGTAGTGGTGCGATATGAAATGGGAAGTAATGAATATTGCATGAACAGCGGTGTCGCTGGCAGCGGCAGAACAATCGCCGGGGTTCCCCTTGTTCCAGCTCACGCGGCGTGTGAATCATTGCATCGTAGGTGACCATGCACGAAAACAAAAGCCGCACAATGACCGTTACGCACAGACAACCGAGCCAAACAACAAAAGAATCACTCCCTCTTCGACCAGTGTTACACCACCAATTATTTGCTATCTGGCTTTAATGTGTAAGCACAGCATTCACGAATTTTATCAGTAATACGGAATCCATAACTATTGAAGTATTTGAATAAGCAACCCATGCTGGCATATATTATTACTAATGTTTATAAATTACAAAAATCTTCTTATTTTCGCACATTGCAAAAACATTTTTGGAAGATATATTTTTACAAAAAATTGCCACTTTGGACTTACTTTATGACATTTCTGAAAAAAGTAAAGAAAGTAAAATCAAACGAAGTACGAATACCACAAAAATAAATCCTTGTTTCAAACTACACCTGTAATACAATTTATTTAATTTTGGAATCACGGCGTCAAATGCGGGCGTAATTTTGCTTTTATCGCCCGAGGACGTATAAATTTGCTAAGCAATAGTTAGTAAAAAAAAAAAAATATGGTAAATGAATAAATATATTTAAATTACGTAAATATTTAGCACTCACAAAACTTTTCAAGTTCCTTTTCATAAAAATCTTTTCAATATTTAGAAACCAACTTGGTCTGTACAGCCTCAAATTCCTTTAATATTTCGCCAGAAAAATAAGTACGTGTCGTTCTATATATATATATTTAATTTAGGTTAGATTAGGTTTTGTTGGGTTAGGTTAGGTGCAAGTGTGTGTACACATCTTCAGCACAGAATATGTTTATACAGAAGCGACAGTAAGACAGAGAAACGAAAATTAGAAAGAGATGGGGAAAGTGAACAAATTTAAAGGGGTCATTGTTTAAAATCGGCAAGTTTCCTCACATCTTAGTGAGAGATAGAGGAAGGAAACAAATTTAAAGGTCTACACAATGCTCCAAGTTCATAGAACTGAATAGGGTAACATGAAAGGTACCGACACGGAGTGTCGTTTCTGTATGTAACTATTCTGTGCCTTTAGTATGAAATAGCTTTAAAAACAAATAGTAGTACATCGACAACTTGACAAAAAAATTAAATTTATCACTTAATTTTTAATATCCACTAATCCAAAATAAAGTGTTATTACTAATGCCGGAAGCTGTACTCATCTTTTTATTGTGGTTATAACTTACATCATGATTAATTGTATATAACCCAGATACATCAAATCATGACACGTATGACGAATGAGAAATTCCTCTGGGTGGAATCAACACTTGCAGCGGTGGAAACAAGAGGGTAGCGAATCGAGATGCAGCCTACTGATTCTGTTTTTCCGTTGGCTTTTAGCTAATGGATTTCTCCTTTTGGTAACCTGCTGATATGGGTGATCTGTAGATTGTGATCACAGAAATACACTGGGATACGTGGTGTAAATCAACCGACAAAAACTATAGGTGTATAAATAACCCTGAAAAGGACAGCGTCACGAGTAGAATGAAATATTTTGCTTTTTGTTACACTTGATTAGAAAAAGTGTTTGTGAACAAAGCAATCGTGTTGATTTTTTAGGGGGAATATATTCTGAAAATCTAACTCAACGATTTATTTATCAAAAGTGTTGTGACGACAATATTCATCCTGATGCATGGATTTGTGAAGGGTGACCAGATTACCAATTGAGGACAAAAACAACTTTTACATTACAATAAATTCATCCCTTTATTCATATAACTGACATATTTTTGAGAAATACTAAAAACAATATTATATTCTGTTCATTCATTGCACTAATAAAATTAAATTAATGTAACAAGAAGGAAAAGATGGCCCTAGTTTCCATTTTGTTTGTAGACTACATTTGTTTTGTGAACTATGATTATTTATCGGAGTCTAGATGTTGACATTTTTGTAATAAAAATTAGAAATTATGTGGCCAGATGCCGATAAGATCATATTTCGCAGACAAAAAATTGTGTTTAGATAAAGGATTAAGTAGATAGATCTCAACAAAAATTAGTTAGTCAGTCTTAGATTGTATTAGCTGTAGTTCGATTGTGACAGAAGTCATAATTTAGACTGCTTAATTTGTTAGTTTTACATTTGTTTAATTTATTTTGATCAGTATTGGGTAGGTATCTGAAATAATACAGATGCACTTTACAAAATGTTTATTAGGTTATCTTTGATTTATATAAATTAGAATAATTAAATGAACAAAAAATGTTGGAAGAAACACATTTAAAACATTTTGAAATCATTTATTTTATTTGTGTGACCTATAAATTAAAACTCTCCGCATGTATAACAATTTTTCCGAGAAAGAAAAGACCATTACTTTGATTAATAGTGTCTGTGTACATATATAGAACACTTTTTATTGTATTTTGTAAAGCCAAATCATTTGTTTTTCATTTTTCTACGTTAATTATCCTTGCTTGATTTTAGATATACACTCCATAAGTATGATTAATCATTACGCTAAATAAAATAAAAACATTTAGCACAGGTAATTTTCTTAAAATTAAAAAAGTAATGAGAACATTTAACATCGTCAAATATACTTTCTTTCTTTCAAATAAGGTCTCAAAATTAAATTTCCTTGAAAAATACAATCTACTTAAATAAAAATAAAAATCCAATTTTAATTTCAAGTAGGTACCAACGTCAAAAGAAGATTTTGTGAAATTTATGCACAAAATGAAAAACAGAATGTAGTCTATAAAAATATAAATTTCTGTTTTAACTAGAGAACGATTGGATTAAAAAAATATTTTATTGGATGTGCCTCTTGGTCTTCTACAAGATTTCCTTATCTTAAATTACAATTATTTTATTTTATTATTATAATAATTTAAATACAGCTCGGCGTGCTTTGAGTTTACAAAATTGAAAACAACATGAATGAAAATTTAAATAAAAACCCTCGTCACTAAACGCATATTCTTAGAAACAGTTAAGACGGAAAATTAAATTTCCTTAAAAAATCTGCTCAAATGAAAATAAAAGAGAGAATTTAATTTGAAGTACTTGAAATGAAATCCATGGAAGTGAATTTTTTGTGGGGATTAGTTGGCGGCGGTAAAAAATACTCCGGCGTGTCTGGGAAAAAGAATAGCAAATAAATAGACGCGGAATTGATTGTCTGACGTACCTGCTTATCAGCGGAGCTGTCGAGCAGTCGAACGGGACCCACCGACCGGGGGAGATACAGAGATCCGTCTGATTCCTGCAGGGGAGGAAACTATAAAATTGATTTAAGGACTTAATAGATTGCTCAAGTTTTTCCGTTTAAATTAAACGTCAGCTCTAAAGTATTGCCTAGGTCTAGAGGAATTAAATGCAAGATAGGCGAGGGAACTAGTAATAAAATGTGAAATAGGGATGGAAAAGTATTTTTACGACTGGCAACTGTATTGAATGCATATGGCCAACTAAAATATTGCCTACCTATTTCCTACTTTTAATAATTCTATTCGATTGGACAAAAATTGACCCTTTCAAAATTTGTACAATTTAAATACAACATAATGTACATGCATTTAATGTCATTTGATGAAGAATTTTAACAACATTCTTTATTAGAGCAAGTCTATCGAGTAGTGAATCAAATTGAATCTGATCTAGAAGAGAAAAACGTTTGCACTGCAGTACTTTTAGACATTAGTTAAGTATTTGACCGAAACTGGCATCCAGGATTATTATTCAACATTAAAAAAAAAAACTTACCATATTAATATTATTTATTATTTAAATATTATTTATCAAGCAGGTGTTTTCAAGTAATGTATGAAGACGGATACAACAAGTATTACCAAATAAAAACTGGGGTACCGCAGGGTAGTATACTAGGCCCAATCTTATTCTTAATATATGCTGATCTACCTTTTTCGGAGAAGACTACAGTAGTTGCATATGCAGATGATACTGTAATACTTGCATCTCTTAAGGACCCAGTGGAAGCTTCAACAAATCTCCAAACAGCATTAAATGAAATGGTGGAATGAGTGAAAAATTAGCCTATCAAAATTAATAGAATAGAAAACTGTTCGCGTGACTTATGTATATGATAAATTTAAATGCATATGAATTTTATGGTAACAAAATTGCTCATTTTTATATATTTAACGGTAAATACATTCTATATTTATGAGTAAAGAAATAGAATCAATCTGCAGACAGCTTATATTCGCATTATACTTTCAGAAAGAAAATATCAAAAGCCGTATGTCATGCATGGTGGACATTTTTTTAAAATTAATGTTTTATGAGTTATGAACACGAACACAGCTCCGGACAAGTCAACTTCGCTTTACAAAAAACCCTTGGAAGCAAATAAATCTTAGAGTTTAAAGGCAGAATGGTAGAAACACACGGACAAAAGAGCTATCTGCACCCTAATGTGAGGGTCCAGGCGAGGGACTCGGGAGTCGTTGGCGGCTCCACCGGGAAATCTGATGGAAGCCAACGGGAACGGAGGGACTCGGGACATCAAACCCGCCTCCCACCTCAGTCTCTTCAATCGTCATCAAACATCAAACTAATAAATATACAGCCTGCTAAAAACTTTTTAAAGGTATAATCTTATTCGATCTATTATGTAAGTCATCGCTTATATTAATCGAAGTAGCTTAATTTTAGCTATTGACTGTTTTAAGCGAGCATTGCTAAATTGCTCAATATCTAAGAAGTATCGCTAAGACAATAGCTACACTTTAAATGTTACCGATGTTGATAACAAATAAGAGCGACTATAGTAACAATTTAGACAAAAATATGTTTGTACCTACAATGTAAATTTGTATTGCGATTGTTTTGACGTTTCTCTTATCAAGTCGATTGTAAAAAGCAGGGTACGGTAACTTAAGTTGATGACATTTGGTTTTGTCCTCTTATCTATTGGTTGATTCCCAGAAGTTTAATAAGAATAATAATTTAGTAGGGTTTTAATTTTTCTACACAACGATTTTTTTGTAATAAATTGAGTACGATTCACAATAATGACAAATGTCAGAATATATTTCATGAGAAATAAGTAGAAAATAAGTGCACACAGTTATCTATTTCTTTCAAGTTTTTGAGCGATTAAATTAATTTTGTATAATGGATTAAGGAATAATGATAAGTGATACAACATCTCGCTATAAGTTTTGCTTGTATTATAAAGATTTAAAATCGAACAGTTAGATATTTCTAAATGCATAATAAGAAATTTCTATAGAAGATGTAATCCCAATTCATAAAAAGGATTACGTATATTATTTAGTTCCAAAGATAACTCCACTAGTTTGATGGAATTAGCAATATTTGTAGATGATTATCAGCATTTAAATGATACAGAGATAGATTTGTGGTGATATTTGACAACCTAGAAATATATTATTTTGATTATAATAATTTTTTTTTTACATATTTGTTTATTAAATTCGTATTACATGCAACAAAAACGTTACAGTTAATATTTTTTATTTTATAATGTAATATTTTTTTCTGATTTTTAACGTTATTTTCGATCTTTCACTGGACATTGCAAAATTTAAATCATTTTAAACTGAAATAAATAACTACATACATTATGTATTTAATCGTGTCCGAATGATTTTGAAATGTGACTTTTGTGACAAGTCTGACAAGTATTCCCTATGTTTACTTATAAAATAAACGCTTCAATACATTGCTGTCATTTATTAACTATGGTTATGAAACTATTTTAAGTTTACTGATAAATAAACTCCCGGTAGTTATGTTATGTACAGAGTGTAAATTTTAATGAAATCAAAGTGAAGTTTTTTTAAAACTAAAGTTTTAATAATAAAGCAAAAATATGAGCTACTATTCTAAAAATAAATACTAGACAGAGCTTAGAGTGTATCGTATACGGGTTTAGATATTTCAAAGTGAAAAGTTTCATTGTGTAAAAGGCCAACTGACCTCGTCTTTGTCGAGTTTAGTAACTCATAAAAAGAGAAATAGGAAGGAAAAGGGTAAATACCGGTATTCTGCTTGCAAAAAACGTAAAAATCCACTGGATATATCGAATTGAAAAGTATAATAGTCAGCAGTTTCAACAAAATCCCGAGCTTTATTCTTTCTTATGAAAAATGTATTTTATTACTTTAATTTTATACTCTCCAGTATACGATTCGTTTAATAAATAAATGTATAAGCTTTCAGATAACAACGCTGATAACAAAATCAATTATCTTTGATTTTAAAAAACGATTTTTATTCTTTAAAATTAAATAAATAATAACTGACAATAATAATATTTTTCACTACTACCTTAGACTTCCACTATTATTAACATTTATATTATAATACATAATAATGTAGTATTAAAGTACTGTAAGACTACTTTTTAAGTTTTTAAATAAAAGGCTTTAAAACCTTTATCCGCTTTTGGAATAATTAATATGCAAATTTTAGGTATGATTTTTTTATTTCGTTGTATTTGAAAAAGCATGCCTCTGGCAATTTATACTCGTGTAGGTATGTACACTCATACAAAATCCTAAAATCGGATTGCATGGAACTCCAACTTGCTTGTTAACCAAATCTCTATGTCATTTTTGCATTAATGTAATACCTTTCTTTTCTTTTCTATGATAGGACATATGTGAAAAAGGTGACAATTGTTATATTAACAATAATTACACTATTACAATGTGAGAAAATGAACAACATCTATAAATTGAAAAAGATGACACCAATAATGTCTTCATATTAAAAGTATGACAGTAGCATATTGGCTGAACTCAATGAAAAAGAAACAATTACCATCGTAAGGAAGTGCAAGTTCAGTGAAAAGAATCGTCGGGAGATAAGAACCAGCAGCAAAGATAATTCAGAAGATTTCTCCCAATGAATAATAAATAAAGTTGAAAATTGTCTCCGGGAGCAAATGACAAGTGGTCAGTGAAGCGTGTAACTAAATGACGAACATGAATATTAAAATATGTTTAGTAAGCGGGTTGTGAAGTCGTTTTTTTCGGATCAATTGGCCTTGGAGAAGGACGACGCGACAAGGACAGGAAGAGCTGGGGAGGATTTAAGGACGAAAGGGTAGTTCGCAATGCGTTCGTTACGAAACATTTGCGCCACGTGGAGATAAACCGGAGAAGAAGGAAAGAGCAATGGCATGGGTTAGAGACTAGAGGGTGGTGCATTCGAACAGGAGACGAGTTCAACCCACAAGCATTTACCCAATTTCGAAAGGGACGCTTCAGTATAACGGGCGCATATATTCCCATCCATATTATCAAAGGGCAAAATATTTTTTAAATTATTTATAATTTATTATTACACTTGTTTAATAAGACGATGCATTGGTCTGTAGTAATAACAGGGAAAGTAAATCCCAAAGCCGCTAATGCTGATTCTTGCTTAAACTCGAAAATATTTTAAGATATCAAATTTTTTAGCTCGAAAATTTTTAAATTTTACAAAATTTTGTTTGTAATATTTTTTAAAGGATTAGCTACGCTGATACCAAATTTACAAGCAGAATTTTATTATCTCATTTTGTTTCGGAGATATTTGCTCTCAAATATGTACTTCAGAAAAGTGCGTTTTTTGGATGTATTTAAAAAATGAGTAGAGATATATTCTCAACTACTTTACCATTCGATTCTACGGAAAAAAATATGTAAAGAAATGTTTTGCTCAAATATACGTTCTTTGGAATGATTAGGTGAAAAATAAGTAAAACGGAAAAAACCTAAATTTCAATTTTTCGCCTCGAAATTTTTTGTCTCCAAAATTTTTCATTCTTAAATAGATATCGATGCGCTGATTTCAAATTTTCAAACCGATTTCAATTATCTCTTTCCGTTTTCGAGATATTTGAGTTCGAAGTTATACCTAAAAAATCAGGTTTTTTAGGTATACCCCTTAAATGGTTAGGTTTACGGTTTTAGCAAGCTCACCATTCGATTCTACGGGCAAAATTACATAAGTGTACCAATTTTCAGATTTTTATCTCAACAGATAGAATTTCTAGAAAGAAAAAACTGAAAATGGCCAAAAATTGAAAAAAATCGCAAGGGGTTCATCAGGCATTTTTTTCGATTTTAGCCATTTTCGTTTTTCTTTTCTACAAATTGTATCCCTTGGAATAAAAATCTAAAAATTGGTATACCTATGTAATTTTGCCCGTAGAATCGATTGGTGAGATCGCCGAAGTCGTAAACCTAACCGTTAAAGGGGTAAACCTAAAAAACCCGTTTTTTTAGGTATTGCCAAATCTCAACTTTGAACACGAATATCTCGAGAACGGTGAGAGGTAATTCAAATCGGTTTGAAAATCTGAAATCAGCGCATGGATATTTACTTAAGTCTAGAAAATGAAAAGTTTTGGAGAAAAAAAGTATCTCGGAGAAATTTAGAAATTTAGGTTTCTTCGATTTTCTCATTTTTCGCCTAATCGTTCCAAAGAACGTATATGCAAAGAAAACATTTCTTTATGTAACTTTTCCCGTAGAATCGACTGGTATAATCGTTGAGATTGTATCTCTAAGCATTTTAGAGACATCGCCAAAAAAAGCACTTTTTTGAGGTGCAACTTTGCCAGCAAATATCTCAGGAACGAAAACAGATAAATAAATTCCGTTTGAAAATATGAAATCAGAACGTCGAGATCCATCAATGTACACTATTTCCCAAAATTAAAATTTTGGGTAGAAAACTGAGTATTTTTGGAATATTTCAAGTTTTTCAACACAATTTTTGGGATAATACTATTGTTTGGGTTTTTTTTCCTCTACATAACTTTGATACGGGGTTATAGGTTTTGAAAATAATTAAAAGTAAAACAGAATAAAATCAAAAATGCAGGTTTTGAAATCAGCACATCGATATTTATTTAAGTCTAGAAAAAAAAAATTAACTAATACTTCCAAAAAACGTATATACGGAGAAAACATTTTTTAAAAGTGCATGAGTTTAAAAAATTAATAATTATTAAACTGTTGTTATAAAATAATAGAGAAAATGTTAAGGTAAAGTATAAAAATATAATAATTCATCTTGGAAAGTATATATATCTTAATATTCTTGAGTTATTTGGACTTTGGCTTATGCTTTGGTTTATTATAATTACCCTAAAAATAAAGATGTATTTATATTTCTTACAATTTAAATAAGTATTAAATGTCTAATCGTGTAAACAATTCTTAAAAAACAAACTTCAGTTTTTGACTAATTCGATTAAAAGTTCTTTATATTATTTTTATATTTTGTTAGTTGCTCATAGTAATTTTAATTTACTTAATATTTTCTTTTTCTCTATAATCTTTTCGACTTAATTAATATATTTATGATATTGCAATAGCCATCCAAATTATTCATATTATTTAGCGTTCCAATACTCTCATTTTCTACGCATCATTCGCATATATAGCTCCCAACTAAAAACATCTGTATCTGTGCGATTACCACGTGACCCCACGTGCACCGCAGTGCACGCAGGGCGGAGGGATTTGGTGCAGATTTATGACGGGGCGCGTTATCCGCAGGCGTCGGCGAGGGCGTCGCGACGACAGCTCCTGCACGTCAATGCGTCGCGGACAAGGGCCACCACATCCCGATACGATCAATATCATACTATGTGTGAATATGGGGCTGGATTCTTCCGAGGTAATTGGGGGAGGCTTGACCAGACTTACAAGTGTTGCTAAGGTAAACACAGTAGACAATGGAACAGCTATTGTATTTTTGTGTAACATTTTATTTCGAGGTACTGTACCTTATGATAAATGTCAAATTGATAACCTTAAATATTTTAAAATGTTTTTTAATACAATGTGGAAGTGGAATTATTATATCTATAAAAACCAAATAAATAAAGCAAATTTAAAGAAATATTAAAATTTCGTAAGTGTTAACGTATAAATTTGTTTTTTTTTCACAGTATTGCAAATGAATTATAATAGGTATAACTTATAAGTGTACAACTCCATTCAATAAGATTACCATATTTTTCATAAATTCCTAGTTATAGTCATGGGTGCCGACTTTTCCAAATTTCCTTGGCGGCAAAAAAAAACAAACAAGAGAAAAAATACTAGAACAAATACTTTAGAATGCTCTAGTCCTCCATTAAAACCAGAACATTCAAATCTGATCCAGAATGTGTTCTGGTATCTCAGTAAACCTGGAGCAGACATTTCTGAGTGCACTAATTCCTGACGCACTGAAACCAGAGCACAATTCAGAGCAGTCAAAATGGCTCCAGAATGTGCTCTGGTGTTAGTAGGCCAAGAATCAGACCATCTGAATGCTTGCTCTAATTTTTGGCCCACTGAAACTAGAGCATAAACCAGAACTTTATTGCTCTAGAATGTGCCCGAATGCCCACTACCGCCCCGGTGCCCCACTAAGCAGGACTGGGTGCTAGTATATCAGGATCCCTGGTATATCCTGAGACGCGCATCTGTCATCTGAGTTTCTATTGGCTGATATTCAATCTGTGATTGTGGCTGTACTAGTGGGAATTTCTTTACATAGGTATATTGATGCGAGGAATTTACGGGTGATTTTTCAGCTACTTAAAAATAGAAGGAGATACAATAATAAAAATTCAGGTCTTTACTCATGTAAAAAATGCTGCGCTAAGGAAAATGAGTCCATGGGTGCAATGCCCCTAGGAAAATCTTCTTTATTATACTTAATTAATTTTTGTAATTAAAATTTTTGAAATTTTTATAAAATAAATGACATGTTGCTCTATTTGTGGTTTTGGAACAAAGGTACGAGTTATAAAACTCGTATTATAATATACTGGAATATAATATTTTTGCGCTGAAAAATTAGACTGAAATTATATATTCGTGATATTTATGAAGCGAATTTTTCATTTAAATTTTATCATTAGTAGGATTGTGCATGATTCAACTCGTAATTTTAATAGCTCGTTACTAACCTTTAATAATACCAAATGATTGCTCGCATTTTCATTAATTAACCAGTCAGTTAGTTCAATGATCACAGGAAAATAATTATTTGTTTTTGAAATGTAATATACATGAATAACATACAGATTTTTAGTACCCATTGATTCGTATAATTAGGCTCTTTATATAGTTTATTATGGGATGATGAAACAGTTATTGTTTCACAACAAATTAGTTCTCATTCCTATATTCATCTACATTATTACCAAATAATTCAAAAATATTGTTCAATTATAATTCGTGAAAACATGAAAATTTTGGATAAGAGGATAATAGAATTTCATATAGATTTTATTAGGATAAAATTGTTTTCATAGAATCTATTTAAATAAAATTTATCTACAATAAATTAATTAACTTTATTTAATAGATAACTCCGGCACTGGGATATTTCCAAAAAAAAAAGAAAGTAATTTTTAGCAAAACGGAAAACCACACTTTTTTTGTTACTATTTATTAGTCAACTTTGTATTTCAATTTTAATATGAAAGATACGTGATATTTTCTTATGTAAGACGCAGATTTTGGCTTAGCCCAACTTATTTAGAACCACTGATACAAACCACTTGAGAAAGAAACTAAAGGCGCCTGTAAACATAAACATACGCTGGCCTAAGGGTTAGTTAGCCAGTGCGGGCCAAATAGTGCGGTTGTCATGCAGTGATAAGTGAACTCAAGACTGTGCCTTGTGACCTGATGTCAATGAGTAAAGAAGTAATTAAAGGTGAGTGGTAACTCACGGTTATTCTAGTTATAAGTATTGTTGATGCTCATGGATGAATTACTGAATGGTTAACATATTATTCACTGTTTGGTTATTTATTGTGCATGGTGTAAATGTATCAAGATGTACTATTTGTTTGTGGCCGCAAACGTAGAGAATACCTTCCCCTACCTGGTGGGTGTCTAGGACGCCCTCGAACCTACTAACAGAATGGGTATGGAACCCATGTGGGTGAGGAGCCCACAGGGAGAGACTTACGGTGAGAGAGAGACTCACATGAGCGTCTGCAGCGCTGGTTTATGAATCGAGGATTCATTAGTAGATCGAGGATCTACGTGTGTTAGGAAGTCGAGGACTTCCGTGGTTGTAAGTCTCTCCGGCAGAGTCGTGGGACTCTGCAGGTGGTTACAGTACTCATGTGTGCAAACAGTGGGTATTGGTAATCACGAGGTACTAGGTCGCATTCGTCATGGAGTCTGGGCTAAGTACTGGAGGTCCCTCCTCCCGCGGGCCGTGCCCGGGGAGTGAACACGCCAGGTAACCTAGGCTTGACTGGCCCATGCTGCTGTGATGATATAGTAATGAGTGTAGATACAATTAGCGTTCATTACTCGCGGAGTACCTTCCCAAGTCTAGGACTTGGGGTTACCTGTCACACCTCCTTTCTATGTCATGAGTTCATGTGCATGTTTGTGACAATTGTTGTAACTAGAATGACAATGTGTATTTTGTACAACTTAGGGGAACGGGTCCTAATGGTCCGACCCGACGCTGATGGAGAGAGAACAAGAGGACGCCGATATCAGGTCAATGAATGTGAAATGTTTATAAAGCATGTATTAACGCCCTGGATTCTTATTAATAAATAGTAATACTGTAGTACATTGTCTTTAAATGGATTAGTCCTGATCCTAAGTGCATCCTGAACATAGTCACGAAAGAAAAATTGTATATTAATTATACTGCCCATAGTTGTGTGAAAACACATTTTTTATCACTCTTTTATCTCAGAAGTGGGATCAGAATCTGTTGTCTGGTCTTTGTTTGATCAGAATATGTATGATCAGGAACTGAGTTGCTTTTGTTTAAAGGATCAGAATCTGTTTTCTGGTCTTTGTTTGATCAGAATCTGTCTGATCAGGAACTGAGTGGCTTTTGTTTAAAAGATCAGAATCTGTTGAATCTTTGTTTAAATGATCACAAACTATGTGGCTTTTGTTTAAAGGATCAGGATCTGCCTGTCCTTTGTTTAAATGATCAGGATTTGTTTAGACTTTGTTTAAATGATAAGAATCCGTTTGGGCTTTGTTTAAATATATTTTGTTTTTGAAAAATATACATTTCACAATTCTGACCTGGATGGCGCCTATTTTGTGTATTTGTTGTGTGTCTGTCTGGGAAACAATTATCTTTCAGTGACGTTTATGAGCATAAATTTTTAAGAAAAACTCATTGGCATTACAGTTCACACCACACGTGTGAGATCACAAAGTCCCATAACTTAAAGAAAATGTCACGTTTCAAGTGGTTTGTTTGGGTCTAAGCTTAGTTTGAATTTTAGTGTAGAAAAATAAATACAAAAATGTCAACCCTTAAAGAGTCATAAATTAAACCGTTGTGGACTTATTTCGTACACATCGTTATAGAATCTACAAAATGCGACCTTAAATACAATATTATTAGGGGCAAGAGATCTCTCTTTACTAATTATTAAAGATTTTGTTTTATTTATTATTAATAAAGATATGGTTGTTTCAAAATCTTTATATTGCAAATAGAGTCTATCTAATAAATTTTACGATTATCTACAGCTTTTAAAAATATATAGATCATATCTAAATTATAAACAAATATAGTTGACTTTCAATTAAGTACGGTCATTACATTTGTTTAAATCGTTAGGGAGAATGGTAATCAACATATTTATTATTGAAATGAATTCATCTACAAATTTATAATTTGAGGTTGAGTACTGAAGGTTTTATTAAAATCACGAAATAGTCACCGCAAGTATTTTGCTCAATATTTTAAATAAATTAGATTTACAAAATTTACACAATTTGAAATTAAGATGAAAAATAAGAAATACCTATCACCCTTAGTTACTTATATGACGGGTGCGTGAATCAAATTGTAATTCCCACTAATCATGATGGGATGTTTATATTGAAACTAGTATTCGATTAATTCAAGAACACGAATATTATGTCCCAAGATGTGTAATAAAACTTACGCGTAATGTTCTATTCTAAAAATAATTTAATCAAAAAAAGAAACTAATTAAATTATTACTTAAGGACAACCTTGCTTATTCATCTGAAAACGATTTACAAATATTAAATAAAATTTTGAGGATTTAAAACCATTTGAAAATAAATAAATAAATTTAACTACCTTGAACGATACATAACAACAAAATTTATAAAATTTGTTAAATAGTTCGCGGAACTGTATCGCTCAAAATTTAACAGAAGTCGGAGGTATCAACTCTGAAGAATTTGAAAGTAGAAGATAATAAGCCAACTACATATGGACCGTATTGTATGTCATTTTGTGAATGTAAAAAAGTGAGAGACACGATTAAAGTATTATTAGATAATGATATTATCTCAGAGTCAAATTCACATCAAGCCGCCTTGTGTTATTAGTAAAAAAAAAAAAAAGAAAACTGGCGACCAACGTAGCGTATCGATTTCCGTAAACAAAATATCATTACTGTAAAAGACAGATACCCCCTACCGCGCGTAGATGACCAACTTGACCGCCTCCGAGGGTGGCGGAAGAAAATAGCCAAGAACATCATTTGTAATAATTGACGGCCAATATGAATTTAATCGATTATCTTTTGGATTTATCAATACACCTATTATTTTTTGAAAGAAAGATAGATAAAATTTTGGTTCCGAATAAAAATAGTATCGTCAGGACATATTTTGACGACATATTAATACCAACAAAGAAAGGTTTAAAAATTTGGAAATAATATAATATAAAAAAAATATGCGTAAAGAAGGGTTAACATTAAAACTTAAATTAAATTTAAGCATTTAAATTAAAATTAACTACCCAGATAGATTAAAGTTATGAAGAATTCCCAGTACCGCAAAATGTATATCAAATTAGACAATTTATTGGATTAACCAATTATTTTAGACAATTCGTTAATAAATACGCTGAACTAGCGTAACTACTCACGAAAATATAAAAGAAATTGAAAGCGTGGATGTGGACAGAATTGCAACAAAAACATTTGAAAAATTTAAAGATCAATTAATTGAACGTTTTATTTCGATTGTTTTTAAAAAAAATTTAAATATATTTCGAGTTTACTTGATAGGCATAAATTTTAAAGTTATGACTGATTGTAATGCATTAAAAACAGTTTCTTTAAAAAGGGATTTAGTTCCGAGAATTGCGCGTTGGTGGTTAGACCTGCAAGAAGATACTTTTACAACTTTTACAGACCGGGTGCGCGTATGAGTCACGTAGATACTTTGAGCCGTAATTCGGAAATCACAGAACAACTACCGGAAGAAATGCAGATTTTTGATATAGAAATTGCTAATTGGGTGCTTTCAGCTCAATTAATAGACGAATACTCCGAGATATTCATGAAACATTATCGAAAAATTCCTGAAACGGTATATGAGAAAAATATTTATGAAAATTATACATTACAAGAAGGACGTGTTTATAGAATTACGACACGAGGTATTCAATGGGTCATTTTTCGGCCGAGAAAACTTTAAATAAATTATGCACAATATATTGGTTTCCAAAAATGAGAACTTATGTACAAAAATACATATCATGCTGCATCTATTGTATATAAAATAATAAGCTGGGCGAAAAGAAAGTTTTTCAAATCCAGTCGAGAAAAATCCAAAACCTTTTAATACTTTACAAATAGATCAAATAGATTCGTTTCCGAAATAAGATAAAAGTTATACTCATTTAATTGTAGTTGTAGATGCATTTACAAAATTTTTATTAGTTAAATCAGTTGAAACTACAGATCATAAATGCGTTAATAATTATTTGAGTTTATTAACTCAAATATACGGTTTACCAACAAGAATTATTACAGATAAGAGGTTCGATATTCACATCGCGAGCATTTGAAACATTTTGTTAAGATTACGGGATAAAACATTTTAAAATGCGGTGGCTTTGCTAAGAAATAATAAATAAGTTGAAAGATTTCATAGAATACCTTTATTCGCAATAAGTACAAATTGTAAAGACGGTGATAATTGGCATGAATGTATACTAAGAATACAATTCACTATAAGCAATACGCATAGCGAAAGTGTTGGGAAAAACACCGACCGAATGATTCTTTGGGTATAAACCGCGAGCAAATTCAGTTTCATTATTAACACCTGAAGTACAAATAGATCAGCCACGTATATGAGATATTAATGAAGAACGCGAAGAAATAGCTGAAAATTTATTATTTGACTCAATGTTACGAAAAGAAAGATATGATAAAAGGAGAGAGCCCGTAAGAAAATAAAAATAAATGATTTTGTCGTTTTTGAAATTATTAGTTAAGGTATTTAAAAAAAAAATCACCCTACGCTGACCCTTTTATTGTGAAACGAAAGTGCTACCGAATGACAGATTTGTGATTTGTGACCTTGCCGGATCTGACAGACGTCTCAGGGCAAAATACGAAAATATTGTGGTCGTTAACAAGCTAAAACTTTGGGTTATCCCGAAAGACATGTCTTCAGAATCATCGTCGCAAAGTAGTGAAAGTGATGCGGACTTGGAGTTGGAATCTGAACCTAGTTCGCATTGAGATAGCGAATTATTTAATTTATTTTATACTTCGCACTCCTCGAGGACGAGGAGTAAATCAGGATAGGCCGAATGTAAGACGCAGATTTTGGCTTAGCCCAACTTATTTAGAACCACTGATACAAACCACTTGAGAAAGAAACTAAAGGCGCCTGTAAACATAAACATACGCTGGCCTAAGGGTTAGTTAGCCAGTGCGGGCCAAATAGTGCGGTTGTCATGCAGTGATAAGTGAACTCAAGACTGTGCCTTGTGACCTGATGTCAATGAGTAAAGAAGTAATTAAAGGTGAGTGGTAACTCACGGTTATTCTAGTTATAAGTATTGTTGATGCTCATGGATGAATTACTGAATGGTTAACATATTATTCACTGTTTGGTTATTTATTGTGCATGGTGTAAATGTATCAAGATGTACTATTTGTTTGTGGCCGCAAACGTAGAGAATACCTTCCCCTACCTGGTGGGTGTCTAGGACGCCCTCGAACCTACTAACAGAATGGGTATGGAACCCATGTGGGTGAGGAGCCCACAGGGAGAGACTTACGGTGAGAGAGAGACTCACATGAGCGTCTGCAGCGCTGGTTTATGAATCGAGGATTCATTAGTAGATCGAGGATCTACGTGTGTTAGGAAGTCGAGGACTTCCGTGGTTGTAAGTCTCTCCGGCAGAGTCGTGGGACTCTGCAGGTGGTTACAGTACTCATGTGTGCAAACAGTGGGTATTGGTAATCACGAGGTACTAGGTCGCATTCGTCATGGAGTCTGGGCTAAGTACTGGAGGTCCCTCCTCCCGCGGGCCGTGCCCGGGGAGTGAACACGCCAGGTAACCTAGGCTTGACTGGCCCATGCTGCTGTGATGATATAGTAATGAGTGTAGATACAATTAGCGTTCATTACTCGCGGAGTACCTTCCCAAGTCTAGGACTTGGGGTTACCTGTCACACCTCCTTTCTATGTCATGAGTTCATGTGCATGTTTGTGACAATTGTTGTAACTAGAATGACAATGTGTATTTTGTACAACTTAGGGGAACGGGTCCTAATGGTCCGACCCGACGCTGATGGAGAGAGAACAAGAGGACGCCGATATCAGGTCAATGAATGTGAAATGTTTATAAAGCATGTATTAACGCCCTGGATTCTTATTAATAAATAGTAATACTGTAGTACATTGTCTTTAAATGGATTAGTCCTGATCCTAAGTGCATCCTGAACATAGTCACGAAAGAAAAATTGTATATTAATTATACTGCCCATAGTTGTGTGAAAACACATTTTTTATCACTCTTTTACTTATTGTAAAATACAAAATATAAATTATATTAGTAAAGCAAACATGTAACACCGTTCAACAGATTTTTATGTTTGTTAGAGTATACAGTTCAAGCCTTGATGATCAAACTTAAGATAAGAGATAAGTTTGCATAATGTAAACTTATTGGTGCAACGTAGTTTGTAAACTTTGAACATGCATCGATTTATGAGCGTATTGATAGAAATGATATGATAGTAACAAAATTGATAGCTTGTGTCAATTACAGTATACACAAACTTTCCGACAATATGTTATACCTCCAACGTAAACAATGTAATTCTAGTTTGACAGATATTGTCATCAAAATTTATAGATAATAAATGTATTTACTGGAATTGTAATTAGACTCTTCATCAACTTAATTATTAATGGAATCAAAGTTGTCTTTCTCTTATTTAATGAATTCTGCATTTGCAATTTTTCAAGTAGATTTAGGTTTATTTATTTGTATAAGAGAAAAATATCCATTAAAAGATTAGTACTAATGTAATATATACTGGTTCAAGCTTAAATAATACATCACTAGAAACAGACTTGCCTATGTTGTATGTATTAAATTTTTGGTCAAATTTAGAAGGATGGATCAAATTTAAAACCCATCATGACATATCTGACATTGTACACAATTTAATTTTGAGGAAAACGGTCTTGAGAGTCCAATAATTGTCTTAATTATTGAATTCTCAAGACCGTTTTCCTCAAAACTAAACCAAGTTTAGGATTCAACATAACGTTAAATAAAAATTGCACACAATTGTCAAAATGATTTGAACATACTTTGGAAGTATTATGAATTAAGCTAAAATGGAAAGTTTGTAATATCAAAAACTTGCTACTTTAAACATTAATTAATAAACGTATTTATAATACTAACGCATGAAATGATAATTTTTATTTTTTTGTACATCTACTCAAACGAACAATGCAACTCTTAACTATTTTCTTAGAATAATTTCTGACATATACATATATGACGATGAGAAAAAATGTTTCACTGGCACTTGAGCTCGTGAATGCTACACTACAAAATATCGCATAGAGTTCTATGGATTGTTTTTTGAGTTAGCAAAGAATATTTTAAATTTTTAGACGACTGCTACCCTACCATCACATGTCAGCATATTTTTTTCCAAAATAATATCATACGTTGTTGAAAATAATATTTTTTGTGGTAATTTAATTTATTTATAACATTGGCGTAATATTCATATCTACGATAAGTATCAGATCCCTGTAAGAAGATAAAATTTTTAATATACGTATTGTAAATGTGTAGTGTGAAATTTTATTTCCTTGGGCAGAATAGTTTTTCAGCTGGGCTTATCTTTTCCCAGGATCCCAGAGGTCGTTGCGACTCCAGTCGCTTTCTCTCGACGATATAATCACAAGCAGACAGAAACAAAATCAAATTTATTCAAAATAGCATGCAAATTTTCGTAACATATTGTCTAAATGAGTAATAAGAGAAAAATGTCTGCGCCAGAAGAAATAATAAAAACGTAATAGCGCGCAGCCAATATTGTTATGATTTCTGTGTTTGTGTTCGATTTGTTTCCTTTATGCCAGCAACCATCTTCAAAGTATAAAAATGAAACGGAATTTTATATTAAAACTTTTATAGGAATCACTTAACTTAGTTTATTTTATATTGAATCGTTTAAGTATAGAAAAATAAGAAACTGGCAAATACTAAAGTATCTAATAAAGTGTATAAATACAATACTGAAGAAAATAAGTGTGTACCAATTTGCAATATGGAAAAGAAAATGAACAGTTTGGTATAGTAATAAAAATTTGATATTAACCGATGCTTTCATAAGCTTCTCTCAGATTCAGTTTTTAAAATTATTAAATATTTACAATAAAATTGAATAATAATTTTATTTTATTATAGTAAAGCAGGTTGATCAGATGTAGTCAAAATCTAAATACTCTTCATACAGTGACGTGCAATGGGTTTCAACTAGGGGTAAAATTATTTTTTTAAATAAACAAAAAAAAATATTATTAAAAATAAGTTTAATTCTTGTTTTCTATTAAAAACCACTATATAACATAAATTTTAAAATATACTTTGTTGTTTTTTTTAGATCCATACAGCTGTATTTGTAAGAAGACTATTAAAAAGTATTAAACTTTTTAAAATTTTAAAGAAAGATAGGGGACAAAATTCCCTGAAAAAGACTTGCTGTTTGTTTAATTTTAACTTTCGTTACTTAACTTAAAGTATTTTTCTTTTTAATTTTTAATTCAAATGAGTTTGAACGGGGGAATATAACAAATATTCTACTATTCAGCCTGTACTGCTTTACTACATTTTCTTTTAGAACTTCCATTTATTCTGACATACTTTGTTTCACTTGCGTTTGTCCTACGCTAAGCAGATGTTCTACTGCTTACAGCGAAGCTTAAGGAATGGCTCTGATCCCACTTCACCGCTGGCCGAAGCAGAGTTATTTCTGCCTACTTTAGCTCGCTTTCAAGCTTTATTTCTTCAATAGTCGTAATGCTTTAAATTAATTATAATTATTTTGTCTTATTTTTTATACTTTTAACATAATTTCGATAAAGCAAATATTCCCTAACTGTGCAATGGCATACTTTATACAAGGACTTTCATAATGTTACACTTTGATAACCTATAAATTGTACAAAAATGTGTATTTACATTATTCGTCGTAGAAAATAGGTATTTATATTAGCGATAGTTTAATTTCATATAATTTTTCACTCGCAAATATTAAATTCGCATTGCTGCGATTTTTAAAAGGATTTGGCATCCTGTATCCTCTGATAGCGGCGGAATACAAGAAAATACAAAAAAAAAAACAAGAAACTTACGAAAAAGATTTGATTCGGTACGGTACGGTACGGATGCGGACTGCTACTCTTCTGCATTATTTATTTTATGAACAGTCTCCCAAAATTTTGATAAACCCAAAATATTTTCAGAAGCGACTACCTCTCTATTACTGTGAATAGTAAATTCTCTAATTCCATCTAAGTTACTGCTGCAATAACATTAACCTTGCACATTTCATGCACAGTGTTGCAGTAAATAAGTCACGGGGGTTGTAATTTACCTGCGCGAATGTTGCAGAACAGACGTGGAAGGAGTGGGCGGATCAGAGTGTGCGGCGGAGATGATATTAGTATTCGGCAGCGCCGCGACGCTTAGGCGTACGCTAACGTAACAATTAGACGTGGCAGAAATGTAACGCACGTCCGCCTGCCAGGAATGCTGCAGGACTAGTTAGTGAAATAAAGGAAAAGTTGTCGAGCGTTATGTAGTTCCGCTAATTGTGTTATGTGCGAACCCATGGAATTCTGCAAAAAGAAACACGCGATCTAATTCTTTTACCGCACCGCAAATTATTGGGACTGAAAAGAAATTATCTACTTTTTATTTTCTTACAAAGAAAATTAAATTGTTTTAATAATGCAGTACAATAAAGGCAGTACCGTAACTAGGGCATAGCAAAGGCGCAAAATTTTCAGGGGCGCAAAAATTTTATAAATTATTTGGTTTTAAATCACATATTTTGATAATGTTCTAAATTTTGACAAATAATTATCTATAGAAATAGTTTTACCTACTAAATCAACTAAAGCCTCTTAGGAATGCTCTTAAAAATTGTTAAATCCTATCATCGCTTATCCGTCAAGAAAGACAGACAAAAATGTCTAAAATATCAATTGAAAAAGACATAGTCAACAGTAAACTATGATGATTTTATGTTTTTGCCAGAATGCATTGATTTATATCACTTGATTTCAGTGCATGTAATCGAAAAACATACTAATTAACGGTTAATTCATATTGGGAACGTTATTATAATGATTTTTTATTCGAAAATCGGTCTGTAAAAATTGGAAACTGGTTAATATATCGATCAATAAAAAAATCAATAAAAACGATATTAAAAAAATAGTTTTTTTTGTTCTTTTTTATTCGAATTTTTATGCAATCCTGGTTTTTGCTAGTGTGAAAGCTATTTATTTTTGTAGTTTATGTATTATATATGCACAATATATTAATAGTAAAAAATCTCGATTGTTTTAATTAATAAAAGAAGTTATATTTTATCTATCAAATTTTCAAAGTTTCAAACGTGAAATAAAACCAAATATAATAAATTCTTAAATATATATTTGTTGTAAAAACTTAAATGTCGGATATATCTATCTACATCTACTTTGGATTACGACTTGAAAACGATAATTCTATTTTTACAAGTAGCCACTACAATAATTTCTCCAAGTTACTGTGTTGGTTTGGGTAACCTCTTCCATCAAAATAAAAAATAAAATGACAAATTTTTTAAATATGCATTCAACATAAAAAGCATTGATTTAACAAGCACATACTTTGTTGTTCAAATGTAGTGTAACAGAAGAAAAAAATTAAAGATTAATAGCATATTTCATGGCATATTAAAAATCCATTACAGCATCTTAATTAAATCATAAGAATTTTAATATTTGCAGCATTATGTTTCTATATGTCTGTACCCACATCATTGCAGTTCCAATTCCTTATGACAATGTTATACGCTACTAAGCACTTTTTATTTCCGTCTTTATTTCTCGTTTAGTAACCGTCTACCATTTATTCAAATAGAGTGTTATGCAGTCATAACACAACAATTTACACTTTACAATACATTGTGCTGTGCCTGCTATAGGGGTTTCACTTGGGCGATGCAAGGGGTGTTTTTATGCGCAGTTTGTAGTGCAATACGCGACTATCGCGATGACACTGTAGCTCCCCGACTCCCACTAAAATAACTCAATTTGTACACGGATCACGAATCGTATTTGGACGCAGGAGAGTAGTTTTCGCATGCGAACATATGTCATCCTGCATATGTACGGAGAATGAGATTCTTACAGTTTAAAAATTGAGATGGATGTATGAGTTGCAAAACGTGGAAATGTTCAAGTATTACGATAATAATCTCGGATTTTTACTATTTGTCATACCATACTTATTTAAACTCGTAATAAAGGTAAATGATGTCTTATTTTATAACAATGATATGCTACTAAGTGAGAAAAACAATTTTCACCTTTTATGCTCAACTCTAATTTTATAATAAGTAAACAGATAATTCCCATTCATTAGGAATTTTTAATCTTCCTTTAATGAATATTTTGATTTTCTTATTATATTACAATTTAATTAACAACTATTAAGATCATTACTTCATATTCAAGACAAAGACAATTTTTAAATCGAAGATAAGAAAAAAAAAGTCTACTACTTAGATTTTTTTTATTTAGGTCATTTTCAGATATTATGTTCTAAAAACTCATTTTCAGATATTATGCTCTAAAAGTGTCCGTTGGAATAAAAATTTGATCTAAAAATTAGTACATTTATATAACTTCGCCCGTAGAATCGACTGGTAGAATCGTTGAGATTGTATCTCTATCAATTATCAAAATATGCCCAAAAATTACAAGTTTTTGAGGTGCAACTTTGAGAGCGAAAATCACAGAGAAGAAAAGAGATAATTCAATTCTGTTCATAAACAAAAAATTTTGGACACAAAAAAAGTACTTTTTATAATTTCGGCTGTATTTCTACATGAACAATTTTACAGTAGAAATCTATTAATTCACAAAAAAATGCATGATGATAACAAAAAATAGGACACATGCATTTGTTAGGCTAAATCAGTAAAATTGCTTACATTGCATTTGCAGTGCTGCCTTGCTTTCGTAGTTACTTCACCACTGCACTTTAGATGCTAGTTATGTAAAATTATGTAACAATTAGTTATAAAAGCATAGTAAGTATAATATTAAAGAAGAAGAATGATGATTGAAGTGACAGTTATAACAATGATGTTGGTAGTGGAACTATAAAGTTAGTATAAATTCTGAAGTGAATGGTTAATTTTCATTAGACAAACGTCGGTGATACGTTTAAAGTTGCATGAAGGGGTAAACTGTGGTGCACGCGAGGCAAGTGATTCTCTGCCGTGGAGTTGAAGCAGCGACAGCGATTTACATTTATCTCACACATCAGCTTGCGAGTTTTAAGTGCAGATGCAAGTTCATTTCGCCTTGGATCTCCTGTCGTTGCGGCTTACTTAGCTAAATCACGGCTCGCATGAGAGTTAAAACAGACCCGGCTCCAATTTTTTCAACAGGAAAAATTACTATACAAAAAACTAGAGTCGGCTGGATGGTTGAGTGAAATGTAAAACGCAAGTATCAAATTTCCTTGGAGGCAAAATTTCTTATAATGACCATAATCAAAATATAAAAAAACTTTAGAATGTTCTAATTCTTAACCCACTGAAACCAGAGCATAATTCAAAGCAGCCAAAATTGTTCCGAAATGTGGTCTGCTTTTAGTGGGATAAGAACTAAAGCAAATATTTCAAAATTCTCTAATTCTTGACAAACTGAAACCAGAGGACAATTTACAGTAGCCAAATATGCTCCAAAATGTGCACTAGTTTCAGCAGGCCTAGAATTAGAGCAAACATTCCTTGCCTAATGTATAATCCAGAGCAGCCAAAATTGCTTCAGAATTTACTCTGGTTTCAAAAGGTTAAGAAATAGATCAAACAATTTAAAATACTCTAGTTGCTGACCCACAATTCAGAGCAGCAAAATCTGTTCCAGAATGTGCTCTGGTTTCAGCAAACCTAAAATTAGAACACTTCTGAGTGCTCTAATTTCAGACTCACTAAACCAGAGCACAATTCAAAGCAGCTGAATCTGCTCCAGAATATGCTCTGGTTTCAGTAGGCCAAGAATGAGACCACATGCTGAAGCGTGCTTCAATTCTCGGCCGGCTGAACTAGATCACCTTCAGGGCATGAGATGACCAATGCCAGTAGCGGATTTGAAGGGGGAAAGGAAATATTATTCTACATTTTATTGTTCAGGATTTCATAAAAAAATGGCAATTCGCCCATCCCTAGGAAAGTTTCTGTCCGACGCCCCCATGTATTCGGCGTCCATGGTAACACGTACGATAATATAGCCACATATACCATGTATGTATGACAAAGTTGCTAGATAAAAGTTTAATAATTCTTGCAGCAGAAATTGATGATGTCAGTATCAACTTGGAGAAATCGACTTTAGTTATATATTTTTGTAAGTGTTGCTTAAAGTTGGTGCTAGTTACTGTCCAACTCTGCTTCAATGTCAAGTACAAAATTTAAATTCACCCATATCCTTCTAATAAAAAAATATATCTAGGACATTAATCTTAGAAAGACTAAGAAATTTGAGGTGGTAGTGCCACAAATCTCGCAGCCAGGCCTGCAGCCTACATCGATCGGGCATTGGCCTGGCCCCTCGCCATTATCTAGTATTCTGTCTGTGTTATGCGCATTTTATGCTCTTCAAATCCTCCCCTATTATCCGGTAGATAACGCGGCAGCGCCGGCGTCCATTCCTCGGATGCCGCGGAGTCCTGCAGCCTTCAGCCGGGAGAATACCTGGAAGTGTTGCTCACGGGTCCAACAATTCTCTAATTAAGGATTCATGACAGTTATGACCAGAGACCTTGAAATACTGCCTGCTAATTCACTCGCAACCTGATTTACTAACCAGGACATTTAAAAGCTTTTTGCACGCAGGGATATTCCTAGATTAGATGAGGTAGCAATATGCATCAGGAAGCAAAAAGTTTGTTTGATAAAGTTCCTTTTAAAACTTATTAACTACTCCAATTACCTGGAAAATGCATTTACTTTAGCTTTAAAATTTATTACAAAAAACAAAAATTAATAAATGTACAAAAATGGATTTCCTGTTTAACTAAAAAGTATAATAGTTTTTGTTACTTTTCATTCGTAATTTTATTTTCTAAAATTATATTTGCAAGCACTTCATGCGTTGTACATTATTGTGTTTGTAACTCACTTATAAACCGTCATTTATTTGAACTGTTTATTTACCAGAGAAACTTTTTATAAGTTACTGCCTATAAAACTAAGAGTTAGTGATTTTGTACCAACACTACTAAAATGTATGTTGTCATCTTAGCAACTATATTCTTTGAAGCATTATCTTTGTCTGAAGTATAGAAATACCAATGATGATATCTCACTTGTTATCACTTTTTAAAATAACGCCAAAATAGACGTTGTCTTGTCAGAGGTATACATCTACCTACAGTGTTATCTCACCTTTTGATATATCCTCGAAACTGCGCTAAACGTAGTCTGTAAATGCCATGTGGTTGAGGGCACACAACAATCCATTACAATATTTGTTCCAAAGGTCTGGACTTAATATAGAGCCCTGTGGGACAGAATTTTATTATGATTAAAATATTAAACATTATGGTTACATTATGATAGGTTGGGATGAATTAAATTATTTGAAATTTACATCAGTCACGAATATCACGAAATTATTCGCAATATTAATAACGTAATATAACATAAATTGCACTGTAAAAAAATTCAAATTAACCACAACTACTCTGATTTAGAATATTAATGAACATTCTAATAATTCTGCATCCATAATAGAGATTTGTGGTAATGAATTCGATACACTATTGGATTAATTTAACGCATAAATTTTATATGCATAATAATTAAATTGTATGACTACCTAACCCTGCAATGTAAATTGATACCAAGAGATATTCAAATGGAATTTGTTACATTATAGTGAATTTTTATTTTTAAATTCAAGTTAACTAGTTTATTTGAAGTTATCTACAAATTTCGTCAGAAGTTTCATGCTGGAAATTAAATTAGTGTCGGTTCATAAATGTTGAGGTAATATTGTCTTGTACATTAGTTAATTAAATAATTTAACTTTACATACCTTGTTAGGTAAAGTTACAGCGGTAAATACGGTACATTAAAATATAATAGAGAATATTTGCGTTATATATTTTTATAAAAATGTTTTAATACTTTTCGCTGAAACATGGGAAAATTTTCAAAAGGTCTATTACATGTCTACGTTTTAAAAGAATTTAATGAGCATGTAATGTGTGTTATTATTCATGCGAATAAATTGTGTCAACACGAGCGATAACGAGTGTTGTAAATCATCCAATTGAGTAATAGACATTTACATGCGAATAGAATACTATACTTTATCCACAATCACAGAATAGGTTTATACAGAAGCGACAGTAAGGCAGAGAAACGAAAATTAGAGAGAGATGGGGAAAGGTAACAAATTTAAAGGGCTTATTGTTTAAAATCGAAAAGTTTCGTCACATCTTAAGGAGAGATAGGGGAAGTCAACAAATTTAAAGGTCTACACAATGTTCCAAGGTCATAGAAATGAATAGGGTAACATGAATGGTACCGTCACAGAGTGTCGCTTCTTTATGTAACTATTCTGTGCCACAGCTATGGATTTTTATGATTTTATTCTTTTGACAGGTAAAATTTGACATTATGATTGAATAATATTATTCCATCTAACTGTCAATATTATTCAATTAACAATAGTAACGAAGGTCATTAATTGACAAAAACGATTGAATTAAAGATAAATTATTTGACAGTGCATAAAATATTATTATTTATTTTACTCTGCTTACTTTTGTCTGTGTAAGCAAATGTTTAATATTCTTAAACCGGGTAAAATAATTAAATGGGTTAATATTTTATTCTACTTTGAATAGAAGCACAAAAAGCCAATGTGTAGATTTAATAATAGTAACTTAGTAACTGTACTTTATCAATTTTTTTCTCAAATCAGAAAAACGTAATTTCAGTCTGAATTCGGCAGCCAAACGAAAAATAGTGTGTACCCTCCAGTAATCCACATCTGCTTAAACCCATTTGATTAGTGAAATCTTATCGGGATTTTTACAGCGTTGATAGTGATTTATTTCCGCTTCTTGCATCTCCCCGGCTAGGGTGGCTGCCCCTACTTGACGTATGCTCCGCTTTGAATTTATCCCATGTCTCGGGAGATGGCGACGCTGCGACTTTTCACCATTTGCACCGCGGCCGCCTGTGATTTTGTCTGTGGAGAACAAGTGATGCGAGCCACGTGCCAGGCCAGACTTCGCACGTCCCATGCTTTATTGTAAGGAGCCTGGAAGAATGGAAACTTTGTACAAACGTGGGAGCATATGGTGCAAGAGTAACGTATTATTTTCATGTAAATTTGTTATGGAACTGTAAACACTTGCTGGATATTTGATAGTATTTGTAACTACTGTGATACAGGCGATTGCATGGTCGTACGCAGAAATTTATCGAGGGAGAGGATTTAATATGTTTTCACATCAGGGTTGAGTGTTCTTTATTTTCCATGTTATGTATCAATCACAAATAATTATTTCTGTTATAGAATCAGTTTATTTCAGAGGCGTCGTTAGATTGGTTTGGGAGGACGTACTGTAATAGCGCTGCCACCAATTTGTAATACCACTTTCGCGGAGACTGGCGCCACCAAATTGTAGCACTCTTTCAATTACTACCACTAGTAACATCCTTACAGGACAACTGCTATCAATTTGTGACCCACTCCTCCAGAAGCTAGGTATTACAAAATATTATAAATAGGTTCTTTGTCTGACCGGATAAGCAGCAAATATTAGTAGATATATATGGAAGTACAGAAAATATTCACATTTGTATAAAATATAAATAAATATAATTAATAATGGTTTACATTTAGCTACTTCTTTCATGACACTTCTGTTCACCACCACCGTCTACCATTACACACTACCAAACTACTTTTCTACTTGCTTCTCTCTCTCTCTCTCTCTTCTTTTTGCCTCTAACAACCATTAGCTTACTCTATATATATACCATTAGACCTAACAAGGTTCATCAGATCTGGTAAGGAAACGTGCGATAGTATCCAAATTCCGCTTGATTATAAGTTCTGAGACGCAGAAGCTAAGGATGCGTTTCTTTTTTAAAATATCATTCAACGCGACGCGAAATAGCACAAAAGGAATATCGCATAATTTTACAACAATGTACCAATGTAACATCGTCAACAATACACCAATATTGTGTAACTTATAAATATAAAATTTGTGAAGATTTGAAAAAACTTATTTCGTTTCTCAAAACAGAAGAGAAGAAGTCTGCGACCGCATTTCTTAAAATTTGCTGACGGTAGACATGTATGCGGCCTGCAAGTGTCTAAATGTTAATGCATGTTCTTGTTTTTGTTACGAAAAAAAAATTTCATTTATGCTTAATAAAATTTTATCATTTATACATATACAAATTTGTATATAAACATAGTTTAACTATGTTCAACTAACAGTTTGTTCATCACTGGCAAATATAGATAACGTCAATTCACTTTAAAAATTACAGTATTATTATTATTAAATAAATATTAACATTTGTAATTTTTTCCTTTTAAGTTTGATATGAAATAGTTGTGATGTACTTAACATGCAACATGGCTCGGTTCCTTTAATTAATTTTGCAGTAAGCACTTGCACGTAGTACGTAGTCATAACTAGGAATTTGACATAGTTGCAGCTGTTTCATAAGACTGTTTTGTTATAAAGTCACGTGCATATCCGCAGTTACAACCACCATGTGTGTTAGTGGTAGTGGTGTCGCTGCAAACTGTCATACTCGAGAAATTACGACCATTTTTGTGTAGAGCAGGAAAATTAAAATTTAAAATTGTAATTTAAATATGTTTCAAGTACTACACGTACACTCTAACATCTGTGAATAAAAGTAATGAAAAATGTTAGGAATTTTCACTTATTAACAATTTAAATATGCTGTTATTCATTGCGTTTTTGAGTACCTCTAGATGTTTTTGTACATCTGTTCTACAAGACTTTGTAAAATTTTGTCTTATCTAGAAATTTCAAGACAAGACTTAATTAAGTTTAATGACAAGGCCCGTATTCATAAAAAGTTCATCTTCGTTAAATTTTTTGAAGTTAAAAAACGGCGCACAAACTGAAATATTTATTTTTCTTTGTGGCTGCAACCGTAAAGAATAGCTTCCCCTACCTGGTGGATATCTAGAACGCCTTCGAACTTACTAACAGAATAGGTGAGGAACCCATGGGGAGACTTACGCTGAGTATGAGAATCACAGTAGATCTAGGATCTACATGTGTTAGGAAGTCTAGGACTTCCGATGGTTGTAAGTCTTTCCGGAAGAGTCGTGGGACTCTGTAGTTGGTTACAGTACCTATATGTGCAAATAGTGGGTATTGGTAATCACGACGTGCTAGGCCGCATTTATTATGGAGCTAGATTTGATTGGCGATGAGATGATATAGTAATGAGTGTAGATGCTAGCGTTCACTACTCGCGGACTACCTTCTCAAATCTAGGACTTGAGAATCACCTGTCTCACCTTCTTTCTATGGCATGAGTTCATGTTTAAGCTTATGACAATTGTTGTAACTGGAACGAAAACGTGTGCTTTATAACACGCGAACGCGTCCTAATGGTCCGATCCGACGCTGATGGAGAAGGAACAAAAGGACGCCGCTATCAGATCAAGATGTAAAATGTTTATTATCATATCTATATAATGCATGTATTAGCGCCCTGGATTCTTATTAATAAATAGTAATGCTGCAATGCATTGTCTTTAAATGGATTAGTCCTGATCTGCGTGCATCCTGAACATAGCCATGAAAGAAAAATTGTATATTAATTACACTACCCATAGTTTTTGAAATCATTTTTATCGCTCTTTTAGGAGAAAAAAATATATTAATCACTATTCATAAATACATACTTCTTATTCAAAGGATTCTCCTAAGAATATCATTCCAAAGATGATATGAAATTTGTTTTGTTTATCAAATGAATAAACTTATCAACAAAAGTCGAAGACATAATAAAATTCCGATGGTTTTTCTGATGCCAGCTGTGGGATTTTCACTTAAGGCCAATACTACACAAAGTTTCAAACTAACAAAAACTGCTCACAATTTGTTACTTAGTCTACAATTTGTACGCAAAAAGTTGTTTAAGAGTTAAAATATATATTTTTCTTTTATATTGTTAAACTTGTAAGTTTTTGCTGAAAGTTGTTGAAACTTTCTGACAATGTTGTTTTCTTTGTAGAGAGAAATAATTTGTTGATGAATTTATTTATGTGAGTTAGATATTCTTAGTAAGCTATTCTCTCTGCACTTTGTTCCCGGTGCTCTATCAGTTTTGGAGCCGCTCCAAAATGGATATAAATTGCCCCGATGCCTAGAACTCTATCTATAAAATAAATTTAAAATTTCTTTAGCTATGTGTCTAGACTTTAAACGTATTAATAATAAAAATCGTCTGCAGAAAGAAGACAAATTATGGGATAAAATCTCGTTAGAAAAATCGGCAAAGTATAAAACCAAATTTTAATATTTACAGATTACGGCCTTATAATCTAGTGAGCCTTTGATCAAAACGGATGTTACATTAATTCCATATTTGCGTTTTAATTAAAGTTTAAAACTAATTGACGTGTTCACGTGGTGAATCAGAGCATTAAAGCTAATTTACGTTTATATGAAGCGTTTTTCATACTTCACATTCACATATTCATATTTCGTCCATCAGCCATCGATTTTGGTCTGCTTCCCAAACCTAAAATTACCTTTATCTTTATTTATGCTTTTGATTTTTATCGTGGTGTAATAAATACAAATTTGCGTGCTTTATCTAAAAGATGTAATTGATGATAGAACTAAGCCTGACATACGAGTGTGTCTTTGATTGCCTCCATTTGAAATATAAATTGGTGATTCATTCGTGTGGTAGAATTCATGACAATTCTCATTTGGGAATAATATAACTCATGTATGTATGTGGAAAATTAGATTCAAATTATCTTTCATTTTCGGTATACGTCATATGCACAACACACAACAACAAAATATATTAGTTGACATAATATGAACGCCATTGTTTCAAAAGCAGCAACTATGAAATCGATAGTAGAATTATTGGCCATTTAAAATCAGATTCATATTTGATAACATTAACACTTAAGTTGTATAATTGATGCTATAGCATTTCATGAAATCAATTCGATACTACGATAGTAACTACAGGAATGAAATGAATTCGATTTGAATTAGTTTTATAAGTAGGTATTAAATTAAACTAACAAGAGTAACGAAAGATAAGAATTTTAATGGAAATTTAATTCCATTTTAATTATTCAGATAAATTTTTATATTTTGAACGAATATATAAACCCAATATACATGTAAAATTTGAAAATACATTTTTTTTATCAGAAAAAATATAGTTGTTCTTGGAATACAGTTTAACTACACTGGATCTATTTTTGTCAACAAAACTTTCATTCATTTATTTAAAATACATGCAGAATAATGTATTTCCTACTTACTGTGAATGTAGCACTCGACATCCTCTTGAACCTCGTGTGAAATAAGCACTTTCTGCAACATAAAAATAATAGTATTAGCATACATACATACATAGGATTATTCAATTGTTTAATACATCGAAGGGTTGGTATGATTAATAAGATCCCTGAAGGTTTGTTCAATAGTTTTTCGGTTTCAGAAAATGAAGACGTTATTAATAAAAATTATTTTTTAAAAATCTCTTATCAATAATCACATTATATCTATTTTGTCTGGTGCTATTTTGACAACCCATTTGGGGTCGAAATCGGTCGGATCTGAAGCCTTCGAAAAACAACTTAATTTCAGTACTTTATTACCTCTCCCAAGTTAAAAATGTTTAGAAGAACACCTGAAACTAGCTAAGTGTCTACTAGAAGTTATTATTAAAAGAATGGCCATTAGCAGCAATACGTAGTGATATAGTTAGTGTAATTGACTGTGATCGTGCAAGAAGACAGTTGAAGAACAAAAACAACTGAATTCCAGTACTTTATTACTTCTCCCAAGTTGTAAATGATTACAAGAACACCTAAAACTAACTAAGAGTATACTAGAAATTATTATTACGAGAATGGTCATCAGCAGCAATAAGTAGTGATATAGTTAGTGTAATTGCCTGTGATCGTGCAAGATGACAGTTGAAGAACAATAACAACTGAATTCCAGTACTTTATTACCTCACCCAAGTGGAAAATGTTTAGAAGAACACCTACAACTAACTAAGAGTATCTTAGAAATGATTATTATGAGAATTGTCATCAGCAGCAATAAGTAGTGATTGGCCATTAGCAGCAATAACTAGTGATATAGTTAGTGTAATTGGCTGTGATGGTGGTTGAAGAAGCGGGATATTTGGGCTGTGATGGTGCCGACTCCAGAGCGGACTCCGGCTGCAAGACAAACAGCTTCCCGGCCGCGGCAGATGAGAGGGATAAAGTGCTCTACTCGCGTCGGATGATGGATAAGGGATCAGTCGTCGGCTTACCCAAACCAGAATCATTTCTTTCCCCTTTGTCTCACACGCAACTAACTCAATATCGCCAAACATTATCATAGCCCACTGTGTAATAAAACTCAAATGTTCTTCATACTGTGAATTAAAGTCAGAATAGTTATTCGGGTATCAATGTAAAGTGGGTCTCTATTGCTCGTGTTAGTTAATTGATATATGAGCATAGTGAGCACTATAATAGAGCGAGAACAATTTATATATTTTGGGTTAAAGATGTACCCATATTTTTTTCTACATCTTTACTTATTAAAATAAAACATAATATGTAATCAAATCATACTGTATTTATTATATAAGGGATTATGATAGTCATTATTCGCGAAAATAAAGTTTGCGTCACTCGTCGTAAGCGTGTGCTGCAAATCATTTGAGTGAATAATGACCTTAATTCCGAATGTAATCCCTATACTAATTCTCCTGCTGTAAATTCCAAAAAAGGCGTAAATGTTTTAGAAAATGATAAATGATTATATTGTTAGCTGTCAGACGATCGTACGAAGTGTATTCCACTTATAAAATAAACGTGAATAATTGATTTCTGGTTGTGTGATTGGTCAAGAAGAGTGTATTATAAATCATATTTCATTTTCCGGAAATATGACTACGATAATGAATCAAACATGTTAAATAATGTGGATATATTTATACAGAAGTAGAAAATAATAAATAAATAATCCTGGTCTTATGTCACACATAACTTGGAGCTAGGTCAATAATGATAGTCTTCTCAACCTTGGTGTATAAAAAACTGAATTTTCCTTTAATTATTAATCGATTTTACCACCTAACCTAACCTAACCTAACATGATTTTTAAAAAGTGTACTTATACCAAAAAATAGAAATGTAGCACGTGGATGAAATAATAAATAATAGGATAATTATGCAAATGTAATTATTTTAAACGTATTTAATTGTAAATATATTATTTTATTTCATTGTAGATTACAGCTGTGGAATTTTGGTGAAAATTTTCAGTGGAACCATTTAATGGAATATTTACAAATGAATGTCATTTAAAATTAAAATATCAATTTATGCACACACAGGTTCTAGTAAATTACACTTTTTAATTAAAATTAAATTAACCTATTATAACAAATGTAAATAACAATAAACTTATAGAATGTTGCAATATTTTAAAGGTTATTGTGTACAATAAAGTTTATAAATATATTCATATTTCACACAAGAGTAAAATGGAACAATATGTGAACAATTGCAAATTATTTCATGTGGAGTAAAATTTAAATTTAGGTCAAAACTGTAGTTGTCTGGTTCATAACAATTCCTGTAGTTAGTTTTACCTTTTATTTGGAATTACAGTGTAGAAATTAATGTAACAACTAAATCACCAAGTGGAATAGTGTACTCCATGCACCACTTCACATTTATTAGAACAATGAAACATTTCTATTTGACAATTCCCTGATGTACAATCGCACTCAATGTTGTTAACTGTTCGCAAACATCTTTAAATCACCGCGTCGCTTTGACAATGAGAAACTTCCTACTATATTTTCCTACACTTGAGCAACAATAACAAGATAAAATAACAAAAAAATAAAAACAGAACAACAACAGAAATTAGCGGACATGGTGGAATTACACAAAACAAAAATACCAGTGACGAAACGAAATAAAATTCATTTTATTTAGTTAACTATAATAAAAACAGATAATAATAATGTATTTTACAAATTACAATACATTTTTATGATAAAATAATTAACAAACAATTTAATGCCAGAAATAAAATCTCTCAAATCTATAAGTTAAAAAAAGGAGTTAATGTAACAATACGAAAACCCAGTGTTACAATATGTAATTTTGCTATCGTTGTTGATTGTAAAATAAAAAATATAAAATCTAAACAAAAAATGACGGAAAACTTTTAAAAAGTTTATTGCTACTACAATATTGTTAGAGAAACAAAAAATTTCAATCAAATCAGTTTTTAAATTTCACTTTTATTATCTACTGCTCCAATATTATTTCTTTTATATATGTTTTTTTTTTGTTTCTAATATTAAAACAATTTAAAAACTTGTAACTATTTTGTTTTGGATTTATTATTTAACTTATATTAATAACATTTTTTGGTATTCCTGTTAGATATATTTTAAATGGTTTATTGTGCTTTCCTTATTCAAAATACCATGCTTCGCCTTTGAAAAAAAACACATCGCTGTTGATTGCAAGTTAGAGGATGGGGATCCACGTCGCAGTTGGCGAGTGTGCGCGGAAAGGATATAAACAAACGAATCAGCATGAATAGTTTAGCAGGACGTGGAGTCGGGCGGCTTTGCGAGCAAGGGTCAACAAAAGGAATAGGCCGAGTAAGGAAACTTTGTCATCGAGAAACTTTACAGATCCGCCGCGTTTCGAATTCATAGCACTACAAAGTCACCCATTAAAATGTGCAGCCGTATTTTATTTATTTCCCAGTCGACGTGACATACATTTCCACTATGAATTTAAATAAATTATTCATTATTTTCTTCTTTAAAGTCGTTCATGAACATTTAATTGTTATTATTTGTTTCTTTTTTTTGTGTTATCAGTGGCGTACGATGGCTTACAAATTTGGGTAAGCACAAAAATAAACTTTATTTTTAAATCAACACGAAAAATGACTATATTTAAATATTTGGAAGTAAGTTCAATTTTTTGGGATTACAAAACAAATTTACGAGAACAAGATTTGCTTTTTGCTTACTTTTAAATTTTGATACTTGAAACAAAGTTAAAATGAAATGTTTCATTAAACATGATTAATTTTTTATTATTAATAATTCCCACATTATTTTGTTCTTATGTTTTCAGATCGAAAAATATAATTTTAATAAAGATAGCTAACAGGCTTCATTGCTTTGTCCTACGCAAGCAGAGATGTTTCTGCTTATAGTGAAACTTAATGAATAGTTCCAATCTCTCTATTACGCGCCGAATATAACATCTTTGCATGATTTTGAGGACACATGCTGAAGCAAAGTTATTTCTGTCTACTACAGCTTTGTTACATTTAATATAAATTAGTAGTTAAAGAAATTTGATTCTGCAGAAAATAATTGGATATTTATTGGGTTCATATCAAAAAAGATGAAATTAAATAGTATTTCCCTTAACTTATAAGTGAGCAGAACTTGCTTTGCCTACATTACAGTGAACATTAAATTATACATTTCTTGGAATTAGTTATTACATAGAGAATAGAATTCTTATGAGAATCAGGCAATCTCAACGGTTGAAAATGGTGTACCAATAAGTGGAAATATTTTATTGTCATTATAATTTGCTGTTTCCAATTGCAATGCTAGTAATCACGTAAATATGACATATAAACAAAAAAAATTGATATTTACAAGGAAATCTGATGTGGCCAGCACATAACCTCTTGCCTGTCTTCTACACTTTTTATTAATAAACAATTCGAAATGTTGAAAATGTTACCGACAATAAGCTCAGCACCTATTATATTACTCTTGAAAATGACTCCTTTGTGGGCTCCACATATCTTTACAATACATTTAGACTATTTCTGGCGTATTGTCTGTTGTTTTTTAAGCTTCTGTTATTATTATTTTGTTCATAATACAGTAAACACAGCAATAGATATCCACAAAATAATAAGTAATTCCATATGACATTACAATTCCTTTACGGTGTTTGTTTGTTCCCTACTGTTGAACAAGTAAATTTCCCTGTGTGTGCCCTCCACGTCGTTCTTAGCGCGCGTTCCTTTGGGATTCGCCGTCGCCACGTCCGCAGTCCGAGGAGGAAATCACGTGTTTTCCGGTAGAGCGGCTCGCGCCGCAAACACTGCAGCTGTCACTGCTCATTCCGCCGCTGACGTATTGATACATCCTCAGACAAGGGCTGCACAGCCAAGGGTGCCCACCAGCATGCAATCCAACGGAAAGGGATGGAAATTGAGTTTGGTTTCAAGGATTGTACAGTTGAAAAAATGTTGCCTAACGATTCGCGTCTAGTGGAGCTATTAGAGGGTGAAGATACTTCCTTGTACAAAGTGAGGAAGTATTGTAATTGCAAAAAATATCAGTTTTCAGATTTCAACGTCTGTACGTATGTTCATACGCACGCTATGGCATCTAGTTGTGCACCTCACTTTTTCATTGCAATCGGCAGTGTTAAAATGGCATTTTGCTTGTAGTGTGTTTTTTTAATTTTTCGCGTAATTCAAAAACGTTTAACCGTAGAATATTAAAATTTTGTTTATGTTAGTTACTATAACATCTAGTTATGCACCTCCATTTTTTGTTCCAATAGGCCTATTCAAGGGGCAGTTTACTTTTGACAGAAACTTAATAAAAATAATAATTCAGTTGGCTTTTAATTTTTGTAGGAAACCTGGGTCGGTTATCTGAAATGGGTTCCATTAGACTCGTTTTGTCTTACCATCTCTTGGTTGCTCCCCAAAATTTAATGGAAATAATAATTTAGTTGGCTTTAATTTTTATAGAAAACATATGATTTCTTGTAAATAAATTTAGTATGATCGTCTATTATGACTCAAGTTCATGACAGTTCTCTCTTATTTCAACTAAACTTAACTAATTTGTTAATGCTGTTTGAAATGTTGTAGTGTGTTTTGACTGAATTAATGCAATATAATAATTAGAGATAATGGTCAGAAAATGTTTGATACATAAAACATCACGAGTGTAGGATTCATTGTTTATATTTCACTGGTAAATTATAAAATATATTATAGAATGTGTTCATTCCCAGGGAATGTTTCCGTAAGTGTTTTTAAGAAGTCTATAAGACAGGTCAGGTAAGACAAGATAATAGAAATTTTGAGAAGTGAAGTATAACGTACAACCAAAGAACACATATCCCACAGGGCTCCATATTAGGTCCAGGACTGTAGAGAAAATATTATTATGGACTTTTATGTAGCCCCCAACCACATGGCATTCATAGACGACGTCGCTGTTGATACTAAATTTGTTTTATTATAATGACAGAATTTTAAATTTAGCGCAATTTTTCGAGATTATTCCTCAGACACAGATAGCGCATAAGGGAGTCTATTTTGGTATACTTTTTCGAGGTTTTTTCAAAAAGTGATAGCAAGTGAGATATTATTATTGGTATTTCTATCCTTCAGACAACTTATGTCGTTACTATGATGATAACATACGTTTTAGTATTGTTGCTATTTAGATACATATAAAATCACTGTTGATAACAGAATTATAATCCAAAGAAAAAATGCAACTATAACAAGATGAAAAATAGGTCTTTTATAATTTTCATCATGTAACAAAGAATAATTAGTAACTGTAATTAAACAGTTTAGTTTCATTAACAATAAATTAATTTTTGTAATTAGCTTTATTAGGAGATGTAAAGTCGCTGATGACTATGTAGGTCAAGTCGTCACAGAGCGAAGAAGTTGTTCAGAGACGAGCGGAAGCTGCAGGCTACAGGTAAGATGAAGATTATTCTAATGTAAGGTTTTGAAATCCTGCGCACGTAGCCGTATTTGTACAATCGTCACTGAAGCTGAGCTTTAATTGAGCTTCCTAATCAGGCCGAGCTGATAAATGAAATATTGCAGCAGTCTGACACTCGCTCTCTTATTGAATTCTAGTTTTTATTGCTTTAATAAGTTCAAAATCAAAACTTTATTGGATCATCCGGAGAATTTATAGTAGTAAATTTTTCCTCTTGACTTGTGGATGTATAAGACATTTTTCAATTCTTAAGATTTTCTCGGCTAAATTGATTTCAGGGTAAATTTAATTAAACATTGTAATGAAAGTACTTGCAGATATCAAATTTTAAATGAAGATTCCTCAGTAAATGAAATTAAATGAAACTATTGGATTACGCTTTGAAATGCAAATTATGTGACGGCAAACAGAATCAGACAAAAATAGACGATCGGTAATTTGTTTTTCAACAAGGGTTTAGAAATAGATATTTTAATTAATTCGTCTTCAACAAAAAATACTCAATTTACTTTTTTAGTAGAAATACCATTTATTTTTGACTAGAATTGATTTTTACACCTGCTTTTATTTGATGAAAAGTCCTGTATAAAAAACCAACGATTCCATCTAATTTTCTTATGGAAATTGTGGTATTAACATTTTTCTTTAACCATTATTTCTAAAAATTTGTATTGCAAGCACAATATTAATTAGAAACTACAGATTTGATTGTATTCAAAATGTTTTTCACTTTGCTTTTATTTTTATGGAAGATTTTATCAAGGTATGAAATATCTGTCATATTTTCTCTTTTTTGATTAATTTGGCGAGACAGCACAAATATATAGCATTATGAATAAACAAATATAAATACTAATTTAAAAATAAAAATTATTAATATAAACTTAAACACTAAGATTATGTATATAAACATTTAACATTACAAACTATTTATTTACACGATATTTATTTTCAGTAACTATTCATGTTTACTAAGCATATTAATATCAGACTGTCCTCGCGGTGTTTTCTGCTCGGGCTTATAGTAGAGCAATTAAGTTCAGAAATGTTCTCGCACGTTCGAGACGACAGAACAATATACAATACAATATTTTACTTACTCAAATAAATAAACTGGAATCTCAAGGGGGGGATAGCTACCCCTATTACCCTCCCATTTTATCCATACCGAGTTGGTCTCTACTCATGGAAGAATTGTCAAAAGAACAAATCTCTGCTTGTTGTATTTAATTTTCCTTTGTTCTGTGTTAAGACCGTGATGTATTGTGAATATGAATTTGCGCATGATGAGACTATTATTGCATGATTGGCGCAAGCCACCGGAAAGTTAATATTACTTGTTATTACTTCCGCATAACAATTCTAATTTCCTAAATATTGTAGTCTCCCCAATGCGCACAAGTGCTTTGAATTTAACGCTGGTTGGCCAAGGAGATTTCATATTCAACCCTCATAACATGAGCAGGAAATGGAAGGGTCAAAGGGAAGCTGCCTACATGTACTGCTATCCAATCATTTCTTTAATCACATATTAAACGCTATGTAATCATGTCCGCCGGGACCCAGGACTATTTCATTTTACACTGCTACTTCCTTACGGACAAATAAATTTAATTGTTCTTGTATTAAATTATGTGTAGGGGTGAATTTGACCCTTGTACCAGGATGTATTTTTATTTTTTACATGTATTGACAATCGATTAACCAAATTTAATCGATTAATCGATTATTCATTTTGAATATAATTGATCAAATCTTTAATTATTGTATTGGTAAAATCATTTTCATATGTTTAAACAAGAGTGTAGATTATTAATGTTAATTTTTTTTATTGATCCTGGTATATACTAGTATAATGACCAGTTCGCACTTAAATATTTAATCTATTTTATGAATCTAGGTGTATATGTATATGCATATGTATAGGTAATAAAAGAATGCAGTATACAGCGAAATATGACCTTTCAAACATTAAATTCGTTTTACTAGTAAGTATATTGTAGTACTTTCTCGTATATAAGCAGTCGTGGCCGAGCGGTTAAGGCGTCTGACTAGAAATCAGATTCCCTTTGGGAGCGTAGGTTCGAATCCTACCGACTGCGGTTTTTGCAAAGTTTTTCGCAATTATATAAAATTTAAAATAGAAAAAAATGGTAGTATAATATGAAATATTTACAATGACAAACATTATATTAAAAATATATTATTTTTTATTTACTTGTTCAACTGCCACCAAAAATTTGTCTTGAAAAAATAGTTAGAAAAAATCGAAAATAATAGATTGTAAATGTAATAAATAATTGAAAGACAATCGTTGTCGTTGATGATAAAAGATTAAATAAGAGTTTCACAATGTTTAACAAATTATATCTTAAACGAATGTAACATGTATTTAAGAAAAAATATTAAAAAAAACTATAAGAACTATACTTAAACGAATGCTTTGCGCCTGCGTAATCAAAGTATTTTATTTGCAGGTTTTCAAATATCACCAAAAATCGTCCCCTGTATCATTTAGAAATGTTGATGATAATGACATACAAATATTCATAATTCCACCAAACTAGTGGACTTATCGTAGGAAGTAATATAATTAATAATTTTTTGAATTGGAACTGGAGTTAGTTTGACATTTTATGATGTTAATGAGGCGTATAACTAATCCAGATTAGTGGTTATTCTTTTTTGAATCAGGATTTGCTGAGAGAAATAAAAATAATATTTATATTGGTTGTTCTATAAAGAATTTTTCTTTCAGTTTTTTATTATTAATAAACAAATTTTAAATACAATTATAACTCAGTCGTAAAAGATACAAAATTGGTTGCTTTGTTTAAAATTAAAATGTATTTATTCGGAATGTAAAACAGCAAAATTCCATGAGTAATATTTCCTGGTTTATGCTGAGTGATGTATTTTTCTAATTACATTCACGCACAACAGTGAAAAAGTCATAGAAAACCGATTGACACGTAATGAAGAGAAACGAGGTTTAGGGTGTTGGTTGTTGCCGTTTCTTTTAATTAGCGAATGTAGAAAAAGCAATTAGTCACTCGGTGCGAAGAGGAGCAAATGAAGCAGAAGTAAGCGGCGTGGCAGCTATCGACTGTCGCTCGCCTGATCATCTCATTTCCGAGAACAGCTTTACGAGTATGAAAGGTTCGATTCCAGAGTAAGCAAGAAGCGGAGATGGGAGGAATATGCAAATCGCCGAGTGTTTTGCGCATTCCTGGACGTCAACCAGCTGTGCCGAGAACCGGCCAGGGCCAAATCCAGCCCTTAATACAATCATTCCTACTGAAAATTGAAAATTTTGTTTCTCTTCTGCACGCGTATGCAGATGCCAAGCCAAATTTTTCTCTACTTCTACATCGCAATGGAAGAAGAGCTCTCATAATAGAATTCTCTACGTACTACAAATACAGTTGCAAGTTATTGAGAGAGGATTTTCTTAAATAAATAAAATAAAATAAAAATTTATATAACCATGTTATATGTTAATATTTTAGGAATATTTTTATTAAAAGCAAAAATCAAAACTCTCTTATTTTAATGTTAAGAACTTTGGAAATATATTCAGCAGGGCATGTATCCGATTAAAGAACCGGTTAATAAAAACTGATAACCGATATTTCAAACGAAAATTGCGAACTTTAACCGGAATTTTAACCGATATTTTTAAGAGGAAGACAATATTAAATTGTAATTCTATTCTAATGAACAATTGAAAAAAATAAATCCCATTTCTTATTTAAATTATATTTATTAAAAAAAAACTATAAAAATGTTAGTATACTCAATTAAAAATGAAAAAATAGTTTCGGTATTTGTGAAATTCAACTGATAAATTGTAAACTGGAACAAAGCAAGAATTTCCAATATGAAATATTACTGAAATTGAGGGAAAATAATAGTGCTTCTTCCTTTAATGTCATTGTGTAATTCAATTGAATAGATTGCAATTAAATTGTTCAAAAACATAGAACCATTAGTTTGAAACGCCAACTATTTTGCACAGATGAATTATAGTCATACGAACGTCATTTATTAAATTGGGGAAATGTAATTTATCACGAATTAATTATTAATTGCTCTTACTTTGCACGTTCTTGAATTACAAGCCATCAACAGAGATTTTAGTTTCATTATTAAAGAATAAAAACATTGACTTATTCATTATAAAATTGCAATTGCGGGAATAAAAATTCTTCGCTATGTGGATCGTATGTAATTTTTCATGGGTAATACGCATCTTGTTTTATAGTTCTATATATATAATTATAGTGTAACTGCAGGCCATTCTTAAATTCCTCCAAATCCATTAAATTTGATTCCAAATGCGGTTGAACGAAGAGTAAGTTTTTTGAAAATATCTGAATATCTGCAGTTTATTGTCACAATTAAATTAAACAATGTAAATGTTTCTTTAAAGAACTCGTCAATGAGAATTGTTCCCGAAGCAGTATATAAAGAGCAAAGATCGTTATATAATATGATTCAATGCAATAAACTCAATATGATACTGTACGGAATATAAAACTCGGTAATTGTTGAGTAACTCAACAACTCACTGACGAGTTCTTTAAAGGAACAATTACATTGTTTAATTTAAGTAAGTTTTATAATCAGTACAGGGAAACAATGAGTAATATTAGCAAACTGTAAGTAAAGAACACCCACCGAACTATTGCTGGTGGGTTCGCAGCGCAGCAGCGCCATTACATTTGACTGCGGATGAGATTGGAAGTGGAAGAATCGGAGATTTGCTCGCGAGAAGCACAATGCATTCTAATTTGATGGGAATGGGTTTGCTGCAGACAGAGCGAGCGGTTTATGCCTCAATATAATAATGTGTGTCGACTGCAAGACAAGCCGAGGCTCAGCGCAAACAGCCGACAACCGGCCGACTCCGGCGTTATTGGATTTCCAAATTCATCTCAAACGCAGGATGGGATTGTCTAGAAACGGAAAGCGCACGGTATTTGCATGTTTTTATATTATCATTACCGGTTTTTCTGGATGTGTCAGCCTGTTTCATTTCAGTAATCAAAAAAATATGTTATTGTAGATTTAAATTAGGTTCTAGGACACGAAAATTTTAAATGATACACTTGAGTTCTGCAAATCTTCCAGTATTTTAACGGTTAACCCTTGTAGAGAATTTTATAATAATAACGGTTTTAGTTCGAAAACCGGTTCTTAAAAATTGAAAATAGGTTTAATCTAATCTAGTTTGTCAGAATGTTATATCCAAAAAAAATAATTTATTTACTAGTATTTGAATAATAGTTACGTTTCTACTTAGCCCCATGTAATTATTACTTATAAGTAATTAATAATTCGGTAAGTTAGTTACAATTAATCTGTTTACCTATGAAAATAAATGTTTTACATTTTATGGGCATTTGAACATTAAAGAACTGTTTATTTAGCTCTGTTTCTAGGGGTTACAAAACGTTTTAGGGGCTAGACCGTGTAAAAATTATAACGGGCTGTTAACATTGATATACCATGACAACATATCTTATTTGAAACATCTAACATCCTTTGACATTGACATTGACGTCACACAAATGCAATGAATTTTATTAAACATAAATATATTGCGATGCAATTGCCCATAAAACATTGTACAATGCTCTACCATTACCTGAAATTTACAGTCTCACACAGATAACAGGCTAGCTACGCTCTCCCGTATTCACGTGAAAATTTCTGTATAACTGTCTTGCAATGTAAATAACTACTACAAGTGACAATTATTATAAATAGTGAAAATATTATTAAAAAAATATCGCATATTTTAATAATTCATTTTACCTTGTAAGCAGTCAATGCATTGATACTCTCATATTACAATTTATAGATATTGCTAATATGAGAACTTTTTATATAGATTCTAAATTTCTATTTTGAATATATTTGCACCTCTAATACTAAATTGGAACACTGAAGCATTAGATATTGATGTTAGTAAGATAAAGATTGAAGTGGGTATAACAGCATTTAGCTTGGAGGAAAAGAGAGCTGCAGGAATAGAATCGACTTACGGTAACGGCGGAAAGTTCAGGACAAGTACTCGTACTCGCATTGTGTGCTACCCAGTCGGAGTGCACTTCTCTGTAATCTTTATGTTGTCATCAGTGAGCTGCCTTCCAAACTTATACCATGCTTCCGATACTACAAACAGGTGTTTCTATAGCAGTTCTAATGGAAAACTTTATAACATAATAGCAACTGTTACTATGATGCCAAGTACTACGTTGTTTCTGCATCGATTCTGTTCCGGTTTCTATTAATTATAAAAATCTGATGTGTATTTTTATTATAAGTTTAACTTATTTTCTCGTGAAAGTTAAGTAGAGTTATTTTGTAATTTTCTTTAATAATTAACCATACTAGAGACGCATTGACATATTTTTTCGGTTTTCAAATACAGATTGTTCATTTTGTTGTAAACTATTACTACATCGTAGTATTTTATTACAAAATAAGGACGAAGGACAACTGTATACTCTTACCGTCTCGATTCTTATTATGATATTTTCTCTTACTTTTTCGACAGTTTATAGACTAATACTCTTTTTTAAGTAATATTTGCATGCTTTCCTCTTTTTTGGTAAGTAATAAATTTATTTCGCATATTTTTAACATACTCATCATAAAGATCAATAACTTCAATAAGGCTCACATCGATTTTCTATAGTTTTTTCTTGCTAAATGAAAAGTAGGAAGTAAAAATTCACATATTATTTTCATTAATAAAGTTACTGTAAGTTCCATTTCACTCTATATTCATTTTTTAGATTTGTCATTTTCAATCTTTAATAATGATTAATAAATTTTTGCTTTTTAGCTTAAATTCCCTAGGCATCCGGCGTCAGAGAATTATTTACATTTGACGGGCATGTCCCTATTAAAATTTCCACAATTTTTTATTTTATATTCATAAAACTACAGAATGTATAGATTACTGTACTCAAACACACACCTATATTCAAAAGCATACAGAGAAAAATTATAAAATATACCTGTAGTAAATTTGATTATGAACTTCACTCTAAAAATTTTACATACTGGTATTAAAAAGGAATAGGGGTTAACTCGCGAATAAACATGATAAAGTCCGTAACAGGAAGTAAAATATGACAGGAGGGAAAACTAGGTTATTGAAAAATAACATAAAGTTATTTGACTTTGTGTGGGAGAAAAATATATGATAACCACAGCACAATTCTTGCGAAATAAAAATATATTTTGGAATGTTTTGAAAAGTATTATCAATATTTTATTTCATATTTGAAAAATTTACTTTTGTTGATATTTCTTTACCTTTTATAAATAATAATTGTATTTCCGAATATCGATTGTCATTTCTGTATCACATTGACTTTTAATTATTAATGATTATTATTTGCTGATACTAACATTTATTCCTTTTTCGTATTTAATGATAAAGATAGAATTTATTATTTGAATATATCAACCACATAAGCATTATTGAAGCTTTAAGTAATTATGAGTATTATTTTCACTTAAATTTAAAATGCAATCTGTGTATCAAGTAAAATCAAATAGCTTGAAATTACTTGATGTCAAGTAAAGTAACTAAGATAGAAAATCAAGTCAAGTCAAGTAACTCAAGAACATCAAGCTACTTGACTTGATGAAACCCTACTAGAAATACATAGATGTAGTACTTTCCGGTTGTGAATAAATTATTATGGAATGAAAATATAATTTCTATTATTATTACTTATACATATGTAAATGTATGATTAAAAGTGTTTACGATAAAAGATGTGCAAAATTGAAAGTGTGTAAGATACAATGTCGATCAATATAACATGTGTAGAGGATAAAATGTGTATGCCTCAAGTGTTACAGGTTTTACAGATTTGCTTACAGATCTTATAGATGTGAACAGAATCGACTTATTATTCTTTCAAAAAAATATTTGTAGTTGTAATTTCATGTAAAATAAATTAGGAGCAAATGTTTCTGAGTGCAACCTTGAAATGTCTCATTAGCTGGTGTTGAGAATTCGTGAAACATATAAATAAAGGGAAGTTAGTCGCTAGTCCCGTAATAAATTGGTCGGCATCAGCATTGGGATCGTTCTGCCTGACGAACTGTGCGAGTCACAGTCGCGAAGCAATTTGGACAATGATAAATGTAGCTAACAATATGGACTGTGTTTGATAAACGACTGTCTGATTGATCGCGCGGCGGAATTAACTTTCTGATTCAGATTTATTCCTCCCAGTATCAAGTGTTTTTATTGAAAAATGCGTTTCCCTTCGTTCTGGATCTGTACAATACGCTTGCAAAAAACTGGGACACATTCATTGCGAATCGTTACATTTTCAGATTTTTCCTCTTTCAAACTTCAATTCTTTTTTCCAAAACTTTAATATAAAAAGTCTGCGTTTTATTTCATATTAATTTATTTGGTTCGAATTTTATAACTAGTTTATAGCTTGAAACAGGATAACAGGAACAGCTTCATAAGATTTTCAACTATCTTATAAAAAGGGACGATATTTGACAGAACAGCAAAATGACAAATAACTTTACAAATAAGGAAGACATTATTATTAAAAAAAGAACTAGAGGATAAAACAAAGCAATGAATTACTATCCTTCCAAATGGGAAAACAATGTAGTATATCAATCGCCTGAACACAAGTCTAGTAATTACTATGTCAATGGGTTGTGTCCTAAAATTGTCCATATATATTGGAATATATATACATATGTATGAAAATAAATGAAAAAAAATATTATGATTGTGTTCCTCTTTTTATTTTCGTGACTGTACATCTTGTCTTAATTTCGCATTCGTTTCAGTTCTTCAATTTGGGATTATCGGATTCGAGATGATTAATTTCTTTGAAAATCACCCAAAGAAAAACTAATAATTGAAATTCTACGTTTATCTTCCCCTGTACTTCACGCATTCTGGGTCAATTCGTTTCGCTTACTTCATTGGAATTTCAGATATGAATGTATAAATCAATTTCTTATAAACTGTTGTGCTCAACAATTTAAAGGGAATTCTCCAATTCAGTTATTTTAATATTTGAACACTATTCTATTATTTTAAAACTAATAGTAGTAGTGCAGAATTTAATTTTATTTTTATGGAACAATGTCGAGAATGTAATGTTAATGCTGATTTTAATTTCACTTTAATAACTACAAGAAAACATGAATGTAGAAGAATATTATTATTATTAAATAATACAACATGAGTTGGAGTTGTCTGACGAACAGTCAAGACATCCACAATAGTCGAAGAGTACAACAAGAGAGAGATTTCAAATTTTAGAGCACCATATCTCTTCTCATCCCCTAAGTATGAACTATGCTAAAAATTACCCAACTATTGATGTCCACCGAGGGCATCACGTACCAGAAACGGACAGTTATTTCTTTGAAAACAAGTTTGAAAGCGCAAAAAGTGCGTACTTCGCCATAAATCTGTCCATTTCGTAATATCTGAAGTACTACAATACCAAGCCGGCAAGTGACCGTGTTACACTAGTTTACATTGCTGTAATTTCCATGTTAATTTATATTTGTATAGGAGCGAATGTGTGATTGAACAGTATCATTTGGGAAAAATTGATGTAGGGTGTAAGTTACAAAGTTGGCTTATTTATATGTAGCACGTGACGTTGGCTAATTGACAGGGGTTGATTGATAGCGGCTGTTTGTCAGACGGCGATGACGAGCTCGGCACGGCTCAGGTTTGCAGGTGCCGATACTTACATCAATTATATAAAACTTCTCCACCAACCAATCTCACACAGCTATTAATAAACCACTCAAATTCAATTACCCTATCAATTTTTAAAATGGAAAACTTTTTTTGAAGTATGAATGAAGTTTATAGCTAGTATTAAATTTAATCATCATACTTACTTGAAAAAAGTTTCACGTTTAATGAAATAAAAGTTTATACATAGTACGGTCATTGAGCGAACAAGTAGTCATGTGCTAGAAATGGAATAGGTGACCCCCGCCTTAATGGAATTCTAATGAAAACTGATATTTAAATTTATATATATATATATATATATATATATATATATATATATATATATAAAGTAGATTAACAACCCCGCTTCTACCAAAGCTTTCTAGATCCTATTTATTGGAGTGAATCAATCTCCTTTACTGTCCTTTCTTTATAATCTTCTTCCACAACTCCCTATATCTAGTGTTGTTCTTCCAAATGCTAATTCTGGCTGCTTTTAGGTCTTCTTCTACTTTTCTTAGCCTCGTCTTCTTCTTCCGCCTGGCCTCCAATCGACTATTGATCTCATGTTGTTTTATTTTTTTGCTATATTTTCTCCTAATAATTTTTGTTCTATTTCATGCTTTATTGTTTTTCTGTATTTATTTTCTGATGTCTTGACTGGTCGTAAAATTGTTCGTATTATTTTATTAAATATTAAATTATAAATTAAAATACCACGTAATGTACATATATTTGGTCTCATTTGATGCAGATTTTTTTTTTATCTTGCTTGCTTACAAATATTTTTCATATTAATTTCCTATGTACACTTTGAAAAAAAAAAACACCCGGTATAAATACATTTTTACGCGACTGTAAATATTTTTAAAAAGAAGAAAAGTAGAACGGGTTGATTAAAACCGAGTTTAGAACAATGGCTTTCTATTTTAAATTTTAAACGCAGCACTTTTGCTATTTTCATTACTTTCCACAACTAGATATTTACGTTAGAGGGAAAATAATTTGCAAAAATATAAATAAAACACGCAACTACAACGAATACTGTAATTACTGCACATAAAAACCCTAATAACGCTGCAAACATAAACACGGAACTTTATAAATTAATTAGAAAAAGCAATGAAGTTCCGAATTTTAAATTTTATTTTACGCTATCATAAAATGCTCGTATAAACACAACAAATTATGGCGACTGGCGACTGACGTATATATAAACTCTTTTCAATGAATTCCAACCATGACAATTTTGTTTTCTATTATTCTGCAATCCTATTATGCCTTTACGATTTTATTCTGTTGTTTTATTACTTAACTTTTATTTATTTTTAAAACCTATAACCACATATCAAAGTTGTAAAGAGTTAAAACAAATCAAACAACAGTATTAAATCAAAAATTGTGTTGACAAACGCAAAATATACCAAAAATACTCATTTTTGAGCACAAAATTTTGATTTTGGGAAATAGTGTACTTTGATAGATCTCGACGTGCTGATTTCAATTTTTTAAACAAAATTTAATTATCTCTTTTCGTTCCGGAGATATTTGCTTTCAAACTTGTACCTCAAAAAAGTGTGTTTTTTGGCTATAACTTTAAAATGGGTAGAGATACAATCTCAACGAAACCATAAAGCTAACGATTTAATCTGTATACCTAAAAAACCTAATTTTTTAGGTATAACTTCGAACTTAAGTATCTCGAGAACGCTAAGAGATAATTGAATTCTGTTTGAAAATTTGAACGTACTATAATGAGATAGTGAATACAAGTGTCATCTATGCCATGCGTATACGACAAAGATGCACTCTTGCAACAGAAATTGATGAAATGAGGATCAGCCTATACCTATATTTGAATTTAAGAATATAATATGTATGTTACATATAACTGCAACTAATATTTCACAATTTAATTAATATGAGTATATTAATAATTTGATTTTCCATTTAATATAGCTAATTTGTTTGCAACTAATTAAAGGGAAACTATTTGCAGAGCCATTAGAGAGAAAACAATGAAAATCACTTTGCAAGGGGTCATAACGAGCACTTCAGCAGAATTAAAGAAAAAGTCTTTTGCCGTATAAAACAACAAAATCCTGAAAATAAAAAATACTTGTTTTAGTTGCAGTACAAACTCAGTCCGAGTCCAGTCCGAATACAAAAGAGTCTCTCTGTTCTCTTACAAAATGAACTTTCGTTTGTTTTGTCTGTTCGTAGAGAAAACTGCGATTTTTCACCGAATTACGTTAAAACTTGGTCGGATTTGAGTAGCTTTATCTAATTATCTACTCTCTACTTACATATACAATGTGCTTGTGTGCGTGACCCATGTTTTATACTACCCGTGTCTTCATGTTCTAATACTTGTTTTTCTTTACGACAAAAGGATCATGAATTTATTTACAAAAAATAAACTCTTTCCATGAATAAATTCCTTTGTTACTATTAACAAAATGTAACTTCATTATCTATTACATTTTTACTCACATTATGCTGTCCAATTAATATATTTTTCCTTTGAAAGTATAATTAAATAATGCAATTTATATAAAATTTTCTTTTGTTATTTATAGGTTTCATGTTATAATTAATAGCATATTATAATATACACTAAGGTTATGAAGACTATCATTATTGACATAGCCAAGTTGTGTCTCGAAGTGCGAAGCAACCAAAGAATATAAGACACTGGGCAATAATGGTCTTTTTTACCATGGTAGGTATATATTATTTTTTTTAATTCTATAATAATATCTATATAATTTTATACCCCAAATTGTAAATGTCGAATTCGTTCTCTATGTTTCATTTTAAATAAGACAAGTAAGTATACATTGCTATCAATCAAATATCAAGTCATAACCTAATATGATACATACCATTTTTCACAAGGCTCAACAATGGGAAAAATAATAAAAATTATATAATAAGTTAAAACATAGGTTAACACAAGCGAAATAGGTTGTCCATATCCAAAATTATTTCCTATATTTCCCGTTTAGCGGCACACATAATAATTTGCCCAATCTCAATAGTGTATCGTATTTATTTCAGATGCGTAGGGCTATAAATATTTCCTTCGTTTTAAGCTAGCTAGTATATTCGTACTATTACGTTTAATTTACTTTGTGGGTTCTCCGTACCATTTAAACTTCCATTTGACAAAAAGGAAACAAAACTGTAACCATCTGATTATGATTTTCCCCGTTGGAAATTGCTTGGTTTTGCTTGAACCCGTTGATACCTTGACTCCGCAGCTTGCTCGACTATTCTCGTCTGTTGATCCGATTGAGATTGTGCACTCGATAATGTTGTCTCTTGCGAAACACAATCACGTTCATAGCTTCAGTAATTGCGGATTACTACAAAGGAAACCAGACAGCTAATAATACCAGAAGATATAAAAGTCAAAGGACACTTTGCACGGCACAACAGGAATTAACTACTTGTTTCCATCACAAATACTAATTACGAACTTCTATTTTCAGTTAAATATATTCACCCCAATTCTGTAAGGAAGTTCCTAGCTCGTAGTAACGTTACTAAAATCATTAACCAATAAAAATAGTAGACACTAAATAAAAAATGAAAATGACAGCTTTTACAAATATTTCTATTGGTTAAAATTTTTAGTAACGTTACTAAGAGTTAGTAACTTCTTTACAGAATTGGGGTGATAGTGTTACAGCTAGGACGATTCGAAATGAGAAAATTTAACTTTCAATTACTAATGAACGTGTTGCCTTTTATTTTCAAATTATAAAAATATTACAAATATATTTTCTTAGAAAAGTAATATATAAACAGAAAGTAAAAAAGTGTCATAGTATTGTTAATACAATAATAAAACCAAAAAGGCCGTATTTTATTTATTGTTCGTAATATATATAATTTTACAAAATAATATTTATCAATAACGTGAAACCGGTAAACTATTGAACAAACCATGGATGAATCATACCAAACCTTAGATGTTTTAAAATCCTCGTTTTTCGAGCTCAGAATTCAATTGACATTAGTTATGATACTCATAACTACCCTAGGTATATTAATAGGTATTACTTTATGCCCATTCGCTTAGACCTTAGGTCCGGCTTTAGATAAAATTATAATTAAAAATGCAGTAAATATAAATGAATTATAATTGTTGATCGTATCCTATTCAATTCAAACGATCTCTTGTTATCACAAAGCGGTGTTATGTGATCCATCTTGCAACGTTTCGCAAAACAAGCAAACTTGAATAAATCACTCGGTTAGTAACATTTTGTTTTCGGTTTCGCAGGAAATTAAATTTCCCTGTTTGTTGAAGTGACACTTGTCACGTGTCTTCCTGTCAGCCTTGTTCGTCACTTGTCGATCGTCGATTTTATTAAATTGCTTTCCTTTTCTTTCTTGTTTGTGTCATTGTTTTTCGCAGAAATTAAATATTTGAAAAGTGAAAAATCTTTCACATATTAAAATCAGGGAATGTAACCGAAAAAAATACTGGTTAATGGTTAACCCTTATAGAGAACTTTATAATAATAACGGTTTTAATATGAAAACCGGTTTTTAAAAATTGGAAACCGGTTAAAATATCAGTTAGAAAATTAATAAAAAAATGATAGAAAAAGGTAATTAAGAAAAATAATTAGAAATAATAATAAAAAATTACCAAAATATAAAAAAAAATGCAGATAAATTTTCTATTTCGTTTAAAATATGGGTTATTTCTCCTAATAGATAGTATGCTAATACTCTATTCAATTTATGGATTTTGATTATACATAGATTATAATTTAATTATCGAAGACATTGAAGACTAACTTTTGGAAATATACTGTATGTAATCTAAAATGAGATTAATATCAATTTATGCTAGTGTATTATATGTTCATAAATGATAATTAAATACGTGTTTAATATAGTCGCACAGCTGCATTACATGATCCGTTTAGCGTGTAAAGATGTAAAGTGATTGCTATTATTGGATTAGCGTGCCATCGATGCTAATGCTTTTAATAATACACGCGCTCATTCCCAAAACAAATCTAAACGTTAGTTTATGGTTAACTGTCACATCGCTAATATTCCTATACGTTCGCTTAAATAGATATTAACCAAATAATCTCGATATTTTTATTAGGATTTAAAAATAAAATATTAACTAGCAACAAGCTCATTCATTAAAAATAATTCCATTCGATTTGTTTTCCCTGCAAACACATTTATTCACTAATAAAGGATTAAACCTATATTTAATGCATTACAATGAATTAACGGAAATCTAAATTAATAAAATACTGTACAAACATTATATTTGAACATTAATGTCCTATCAGTACAGGCCATGTTTTATGTAAAATACAGAAATAATAAATGTGTTTTGGAGGTAAAAACAGTTTAATGTTTTTCAATTACCAGTCGAGATATACAAATATAAATCGTGATACTCTGGTGCATAACCATCATAATAATGAAATATTGATCATCGTTATTTTAATTTTAAAATAAAATCAATGATTCGTTAACATTTGTAATTTGCAAGAGCTAATAAATTTTATCTAAATGAATTCGTTTCAAATATATAGGACTCTGTTAGATTCTTTGTTTTGTTTATGCTGCTACATATTAAATATTTTATGAAAAAAAAAATACGTAGAATATCTGTTTTATATAATGAATTTTTGTATGTATCAGGGTGTCGAACAATCATAAAGATTTTTATTTTATTTTATCAAACACTTGTCCTAGTTCTTCCACTTTTAATAGCTACTCTTTATTAAGACAATGAATATCTATAGTTAATGTATGTACAAGTAGGTAGATTGCCTTACATACATATGTCACTTGAGACAAGAACGCTATTTAATATTAAGGCCTTGTGGGCTATTTTTGGTCATATGACTTAAATGTGAATATAAAACACTTGTACCATAAATAACGCACAAAAACAAAATCAGAGTTATCATTTTATCGTCATTACAATTTTCATAAAAGTAAAAATAAAAGTGATTCTATTACCTTAGAACTAAGTATAAACAGTATATAATTTAAATCCCAAGTATGAATTAATTAAGTAAATTTGAACTTTTGCTTGGAGAAAAAATGAGGTCAAACAAATTGTTAGAATGCGAGCAAGGAATGCACATCTGCTTCCAGTTTTGCTTCCATTAAGTTTTTTCTACGTGTGTTAATGTGCCCTGAATAAAAACTAATTTCGTAGTTTGTAGGTGTTTGCAGAAAGTAGTTCCGTTTACGACTCCATTAATCACGAAATGACTTACAAATTCAGTCAATTTTCCATTTCTCTCGGTTCGCTTCTCTGACTAATTTCATAAAAAAACTTAAGTTGAAGGATAGTAATTTGCAGAAAAGTGCTCGCTGTTTTTTCAGAACTGAGAACTAATTAATGTTCTATTAATAGCAACAGCTGGGACAACTTGAAAACAAAATCAAAACGCTAAAACAAATTTATAAATCAATATCAATATGTTTACCATTACCCGTAATTACAAAGTGACAATAAGTTATTATTAGTTTTTATATTTCTTGAGTTTGTTTCCCAATTTGAATTTAAAATATTCTGTTTTTTGTTATTATGATAATGTAATTAATGCTTAGTTGATATCTTTGACACAGTTTGCTAATAAAATTGGCATGATTATATAAATCAATAAATTGTGTTAATATAAACAATGTAGTAACTCGTTATGAAGTTTGACATCTATTAATTAGGACATGTCAGGGAGTGAAGCTTTAGCGGATGTACATATATCCCGGAAACAAGGCTAAAACAGGCATGTCATTCGTTAATTCATAACGCGGTGCCACAATATTGTCAAATATGCGTCATTGAATATGTAATTTAAGCAATTTTTACCTTTGTTATCATGAAAATGAGAAAATTATTTTATAGAATCAGGTAATTAAGCCAAATTAAATGAACATAAGCAATATTAATTTTCTGCGACATTATTTTATATTAGGGAAATTTCATAATATACAATCGATAATTGAAAATTACAAAACCACAGAAAATAATTTGTAAACATTTTGTTACCCTACAATTATAATTAAATTCAGAACTTGTCAGCTTTTCTGAACAGTTGCAATTGTCATTTTTCTGCATTCATTCAATTAAAGCGCATATACAAGACCGCCGCATAGGTAAGAGACACCCAAAAAAATTCATTTTGGAAACATTCCTTTCCCTGGACGCTACCGAAACAGATAAAGTTATATAAATGTACAGTACAGTTGTTAGGTTTGAAAAAATACTCATTTTGGTTTTGTTTTTCACAGTGTTACTAATACTTATAACTCTTTTTTATAATTTACTGTTCGTTTATTAAATGGTTATATAAATATTGGTATTTCAATAATTTTTTATACTTCACATAAATACATAAATGTTACAATAAAATACATAAAAAACCTGAATTTGATGAAATACCCTATTATCGTGGCAGTATGGCACCCCTACGATGTGCCTTTAAGTTAATTTTTATTATATATTTATTATTTCTCATTTTTCACCAATACTTCAATTCTTACCCAAAATACATATATGTACAGAGTATTTTAAAAAAAACTGTATATAATTCATTTCAACTTTTTATGTACGAGATTAATTTAAAATGCTATATTCTATAATTAAATTTGATTTACAAGTATGTAAATAATGAGAGGGTTTATTAAAATTTACATTACGCTATGAAATTAACCACATATTAAATTTGGTATATCTCATGATAGACAAATAATACGTCAGTGGGATAATTTAATGGTGGGGTGCGTAGATTTATAGTAATGCATCGGATAATAGATATTTTTATGATGTACGGGTAATTGCACACAAATTACCCCTAGCGGACATTAAGTGGGAGAAGACAGACACATATATTATTTTTGGCATTTAAAATTGCTTTTCGCTTTCAATGGTCATCGAAACCATTTATAATACGTTTTATGCACCCCATGTGCATTACATACAATGACACTGATAAGCTATATGGAATTTACGACTTCTATAATTCTCCATTTCAGGAAGAAAATAGCCTCTAATAGCCTCTAGCTTTCAGGATAAAAGTTTGAAATGTACTAAGCAATATGACTGAATGATTTGTTTCGTGTTTGTCTATTGCAATAATTTTCAATTATAATTCGTTGTACTTTATCATATAAACCACACAAAAAATAAAAATATATGTGTATTTGAAATATCTATGCATTTAAAAACCCCCGAAATTAATTAGGTATTTTATTTCTTTTTAATTCTAAATAGAGAAGAATTGATTGGACTATTTGATATTTGGTTGTACAATAGAAAAAATGTGTGATTTAGATAAACAGATTAATAACACAGGTTTTTACGATATCATTTAAACTATTGAATTACTGAAGATTGAAAATGATACATCTAAAAAATGAATTTGGAGTCAAGTGGATCGTATAGTAACTTTGTTCATTAGAATAATATGGGAATTTTTACTTTCGAAGATCCATTTAGCAGAAAAAACTACAGAAAATCTATCTGAGCCTTGTTGGATTATTCGCTCTTTATGATGAGTTGCTTAAGCATATTACTCAAAAAAGAGTATCGTAGATGTCGAAAAAATAACAGAAAATAACATGACAAGAATCGATACGGTAAGGTAGAATATAGGGGTCCTTCTCCTGCGATAAGTTCTTTTATATTTATTATTTTGTAATAAAGTAGGAATAGTGTGCGACTCAAATGAACAATTTGTATTTGAAAACCCCCTCAAAAAAAAATCTGGATGCGCCTCTGCCCAGGTACTAACAACTATGAAAAAATCGCCTAATTTATGTATTGTTATTAAAATAAATATGTTGACATTTTTGACAGTTTTAGAAAAATAAATCATGTCAAAAAGAAGATTTATCTTTATTTAAAAGCTAAACTAAACAAACTGTAAATCGTTCTTAGGTAAATTTAATTCATATAAGTAATCCCACTTTCCTTCATTTAAAGAAAAAACAAAATAATTGAAGTTATTTTTAAATAAATGATTAAGGTTTTTTTTTTTTGATCATTTAAAAAATAAAGTTTAATTTGCGTTTATTTTTGTGTTTACCAATATTTGAAACTCATTGCATGCCTTTGCACTATGTATATATGTATTTGATATGTATATCTTTACAATAATCTATAACACTAGCAATATAAAATTTGTAATAGTGTTTGACATTGAATATTGATGAAATGTGTAAAACCGTGGCAGATTGATTTTGATTGGAAATTGATGCGTCGCGTCATAAGCTCGCGTGAGCTCCCCAGCAATAATCAGTTGTGTTTATTGAGGCTTCTGCGTCCTGTAGCCACCCGGGCGTAAGTAATGTAATGACACTTGAGAACTTATCTCTCAGCGTAAACTCTTTGAGGAACTCCGCTCGGGCTTCATTATCAGCCATTTGCTATCAACCAATTTTCCTCTACATGTAGCGTGTGGATTACTCACAAATCTAATATAGGCCTATCAAAGCATAAAACTATTCGCTTCCCCTCATATACTTTTGCAATTAGTTCACTCTACTGGCTACCACGTCTTGTAGGAGTAGCAAGTAGCAGGAACATTGCAAATGAAAATTCCTTGCATTCACGAGATCACGATCAAAATGAAATGCAGCGATGTAATTTACTGCTGATGTTCAAATAAACACTACGAAATAAATCCGAGAACTTAAGACTTGTGTTTCACAAGAGATTTGTATTTTTGTTGGTCTTGCATCAGTCAACAAAAAATGCAAGACAAGAACAAAACAAAAGCTACAAATATCAAAACAAGACAAGATAAGAAATTAATTAGCGACTTTTAAATCTAGATTTATTAAAAGAACCTACCAACGTTTTATTTTTTTTGTTTTTGTAATATTTATTTAATAATAATAATTGTACTATGTGATACATATTTGATAAATCACATTGATATTATCTAAACAAAAAATGTACATATGTTCATTTCCGAATAGGGGAATCCCAGACTACGTTATCACCTGCAAGACAAGAAACATGCAAGAAAATGACGATCAAGACAAAAATTTTATATGCAAGAGTAATGAAAGACAAGCTATAGTGAAATGCCACTTAAGATAAATAAAGGATAAGAAATTGATACTCTCAATAAATGCATAAGATCACATACTTTGTTTATATTTTGGAGAGAATATCATTTTTATATTTTATCAAATACTTGTCTTCATGATTCATGTTTAACAGTTACTCTGTATTACGATGATGAAGGTATACTTATTTAAATAAACACTTTGTAGAATAAGTTTAACCTTCCGCTAGACGATCTATGGTTAATATACATACATCACTTGAGACTTAAGACCGTTCAAGTTCTTCTTCGTACAACAAACGTCTTACTCTCGAAATGTTATTTATACAGAGGGATCAACGAACTGTAAACGCACAGACTGACATTCGGAATCTCACCTCCATTTACTCTGGGATTTTGAAAAAACATTATGCACAATTGTTACAATAGTTTATTCCCTGTGTAGTTACATCTCTGTAATAAATCTGTGGTATTTAATTAGTTTTACATTAGTTGTACAATCTTCTTTCGCTATTCTCTGGCCCTTGATTGGCTAGTGATAGGTTTCTACAATTTTCGACTGTTACTCAACTAGAAATTTCTTGTATAAGTCAGTTGGTTGACAACTGTTAAGAAACATGTACGTGTGTTTGTTTTATCTATGTTTGACGAAAGATTTCTGTAAAATAATTTACATGATTTACTTGATACTATTTTAATACCATTTACGTAAGTCTGTTACTGATTTACAGTCGAAACGTTGATGTATTAGTGTATTTTATTAAATGACTGCAACTCCAAAAAACACCTTCTTTTATTAACATCCAGTCGATAAAACCAATCCTGCAATCATTATTTTTTTTTGCATGAAATGAATACTTCATGTTTTTGCAGATATAATATATTAGACGTGATTTTAATAAATAAATGAATGATTGTAGCAAACTTCTCTGGCCTGGAAATTCATTTTATAAAATGTGACATAAAAGACGCGAACGTACCATAAAAATGATAAAGTGGACAGCTGCTGTGTGCTCGAGCAGTTAAACGCCGCATGACCAGAGGCCCGCCGGGTCCGCGAGAATATTCAAATTCTCATACCATTCAATTCCAAATGTACCCGGCTCATTAATATTCAATACGCGAGACGGAGAGAGACCGTTTTCCTACTCATCTATTCTTATTTAGAAGCAAAATGAGAAAAACGGCAAAGCTGCCCTGCCAACAGATACGGCCTTAAAAATAGACTTACGTATACATCTCTTCTGAATTGTATCATAACTATATCACTTAATAATTATAACTTTTAAATGTTTTTTGTTTTGTTTTAGCTACCATATTCACTAATCTACTAAATTCGATTTCCTAGAGTTAATCCTCATGTAATATTATTTAAATCGCCAAAGAGAAAATGGGGACTGATGACATTATCTTTGGTAAAATCGTATGAAAATATCTAAATTTCCGAAGTTCATTGTCACAATTAAATTAAAATCGTGTGATTTCTGAAGTAAATAAATGTTAAACAGATGAAATATACATAAAGAGTAGTAAATTAAACTAACGAAACTACCAACAGACAATGAAGCACAAATTGTCGACACCAAAATCACCTTTTAAATGCTACAGAGGCCATAAATGGCATGCACATTTATTAATATATACTTGCACATTATTTAAAATTTAATAAGGAACTCGGAGTAAATATATTAGCTCCGCCTCAGTTCATACCTCCTCGAATGTTATAATATACTTATATTCTTTGTAGTTTAAATAAATATAACCGAAATGAATGTAAAATAAGAATGGCTGTATTTCGACCACGATGGAATAACACAATAATATATGATTAGTGTTGTATAGGCTTGCTATAAATAATATTATATACAGTGATACAATTTTACAATTTGTATCAGATTCGTCACGCATATGATTGTAATTTTTAAGTGAATTTTATTAATTTATTAGAGGAGGTTGTTAATGTATGAATTAGCATATATTTGAATAATGATGTTTGTTTTGAGTGATGCATTTATTTACATATATTTACATACATGTTTAGTCGGTTTTACTTTGACTATTCACAGCTTCTGACGGAAGCGCAAAGGGATAATTAATGGGCGAAGTGAAACTAAGCTCGGCCTAGCGGTAGTGAAGTGATATTGGTCCTCGTTTCATCTGTCTCCCATTTCAATTTGCCTTACGATAATCATATTCCGTTACACTCGTTTCATAAAACATTGTATTTTTAAGGTACAGCTTACACATACCAGTACACTATACTTAATCGATTTTAAGAAAATGTTAGATAATTTTCATCATCGATGTGTTCTTAATATGGATGCTGCAAAAAACTTCAGATTGAATTTGTTTGATGATCCATTCGAATGTGTGTTAAAAATATGGGTTTCCCATTTTAAAGTTGACCCCTTTTCCAATTTCCTTGAAGGTCAACTGACAAAATTTTTTGTGAGATGTTCCTCTTCAAACTATTAAACTTTTTATTCGGGATATTTTCTAGGATATAATAAGGGACACTTTGTAAAATAGTTAACCCAGTGGATATTCACGTCATGTGTACTTATTGGTATTCCTACCAAAAATAACACAATTCATCGCTTTAGAATGTGCTTTGGTTTCAGTAAGTCAATAAGAAGAACGTTCACAAGTACTTGCTCTAATTTTTAAACTGCTGAAATCACAGCAAAATCCAGAACATCAAAAAACCAGAACACAATCTAATGCTTCATTGCTCCAGAATGTTCTATGTTTTCAGCAAACCTATATTTAGAACAAACACTTTAGAATACTCTAATTCTTGACCCATTGAAACCAGAGCATAATCCAGAGCAGCTAAATCTGCTCTAGAATGTGTTCTGGTTTCAGCAGACCTAGAATTGGAGTAACTACTTTTGAGTCTTCTAATTCCTAACCCCTACATATGTAAATATAGGTACTCTTACATTATATTAAAAATTTTCAAAAGTAGATGATAAATTGATAAAATATGAACTGTGAAGTGAGATTGATGATTTATATCACCGGCGTGATATATATAATGAACTCTTTGAAGTTTATGAAAACCTTTAGTTTACATGAACTAGTTATTGTTAGGTCTAAAATGTAGTTCTCCAAAGAAATATTATTATCATTTTCAAAACTGACTTTGAAATGAATTCCTATAAAATAAAGGAATTAATGTAAATTTTATAGCACATAAGTATCATTTAATGCGCGTATAACTGTTACATATTTTTGACATTGCTATTAATTTTATTTGTCGTTGATATATGTCGGGAGAAATTGTCGGTTTTTCTTATTTATTATTGAAGTCTGGAAGTTTGTGTTGATATTTACGAACAGACCGACGTCGGGACGGTTTATTTCGCTGGCAGCGTCGCGTGCGGGGGAGTAAAATGAAAAGCTTTTTTACGTTGATAAAAAATTCAGACCAAGTCCTCATTAAACCAAAAGTTTCGGAATTCTAAAGTTCGGAAAGAATGAAGAAAATATAAATTTTCTTAAGTCAACAGATTACGATTTCTGTACAGGGAAGGATTTATATTTTAACTTGCACTTTTTATTTTTAATATTTTAAATCTTAAAAGCTGAAAAATACATCTTACAGCTTTCCACATATATTAAACGTTTAAAGTTTTTTTTAATGGGTGAAGTTTTTTCGTGTATTAAGTGGTAATCAATCAACTCAAACTAGACAAGAAGTATACTAGCTCTTAGTTTTCTATTTTCTTCACATTAATTTTACATTCTTTTATTTTATTACACACAAAGTTTACTTTAAAAATGTATATATCAATACAGTAACAGAAATATGGTTTTGAGCGTCCAGGTCAAAAAAAAATTTGGCGCCCTGTTTTCTTCGGTTTCAGATGCAATATTAAAAATTTAATACAAGGAAATATCAGATATGAATTGAATTGAAATTGGACACATCAGATTTTTTAATAAAGATTTATAATTCGAACTTACTTTCTCATATGGACAGAGGTATTGAGAAACCAAATTAAAAAAATATCCATATTATACACATGTCATGCTACTGAAATTTGATACTTATTACCTAAGAACAGTTTACAGTAAACCATACGAATATATAAAAGTATTAGAAAAAAATAGTAGAGATCTTGAAATATGCTTATTTATCTAAACCTCGAAATGAATTTTTACCTTCGTCATCTATTCATCAGAATGTGTAAAGGTCCACAATTGTGATTGTCTAACTACTGTACACGTCTAACAGTCAATAAAATATTAAAACGTGAATGACGATGGGAAATATTTTTCGCCTTTAATGTCTATATAAAAAACTCGAGATGAATTTTTAACACAATCTTTTGTACCTCTCTCATCAATTCACCAGGACGTAAAAAGGTCTACAACCGTGGTTGTCTAACTACTGTACACGTCCAACAGTCAAATAATATTAAAACGCGAATGACGACAGGAAATATTTTTCGCCTTTAATGTCTATATAAAATATTAATGAGAAGGCGATGAATGAGTAATGAGACAATGAACGTAATGTATGGTCTAGTGCTCTAGACAAAACAGCAGCAAAATCAATTGCACAGCGAGTGAACGCGAGTCAATGGCATCGCCGTCCGTCTCGCGCTGCCACCAAATTGTCACGAGCAGTACAGCTCCGCAAAATTCCACATCTCTACATGTTACATAACCATAGCATTTTATTCATTTTACACTTGGTCAACAACAACTTTTACATGGAACTTCATTATAATGTAATAGGGATGTGGTTAGATGGTTAAATTATTTCTTAAGGAGCTTCAGCCTTTCTTGTTTCAATTTCTGTTTTTATTTAAATAAATATTAATCTGAATTTTATTTTTTTTGATAGTGTTGTAGCAGTTCAGAGGAATATTTGAATAATAAATGTTTAGTTAATTTTTTTTTTTACATTCTGTAAGCGTGATTGGTGGTCCTTGTTGCAAAGTGGGAATTTTTAATAGTAAAATGTTTTATTCTAAACTGACATAAGTTGTCATAAAACTAATATACATTATTTACTATTTCGATACATTTTTTTAATAATCGATGGTTTAGTTACCTGGCACTCTAATCACAGATGAAACTTAGCCCTAAATAAGTGATAATTTTGTGCCAACTAGGCAAGCTTCATTCAGGACACGGTATGATTTTTATGTATGTTTGGATGTATGTATATTCATTTATTTATTTAAAAATATTTATAATTCTTTAATATATTTATTGGAAAATCACAAAAATAACCAACAAAATATTTGAAATAACAAAAAAGATAATAAATATTTATTTCAATATTATTATACAAACCATAAATAAAATACTGCAAATATAAAAAAAGCTTTCATTACTTATTAAATTATTTAAAAAATGAAATGTAAATCAATGAAATAATTTAGAATCAAATCTATTTTAATGTGGATGTTTAAAATAGTAATATTATTAAGGTACTTCTAATTCTTACTTAATTTTAGATTATTTTTTAAGTGCCTACTAAATAATCTTTCATTTGTCCACACAAGATTTTTAATTTCGAAATTTCTCTTATAAATATTTAACAATTTATAATAATTTTTACTTTCTAACACTCTATTTAACTCAAATCTTAATTTGCACTATAAACTTTAAAATACGTCCAATTGGAAAACCCCATTATAGCTCTAATTAGTTCATATTTATATTTCTCATTACATATGTAATTACAACACAGTTTAATAAACTGAATTTACAAATATATTACAAATGAAATTCCAGAAACACATGATTTTTGTAGATTTGCAGCGGCGTGAAATGAAAATTAGTACCAAACATGGAAATGTCCAGTGGTAATCCCACAAAGCGAATGTAGATCTGGGAGCCACCCAGTGGATCAGCGTATCGGACTTGACCTACATTATGCTCAACTCGTATTAAGTTGGGCTTATTGTTTCCAACTTTCCTAATGGCAGATTTACCGCGAGCTAATCTTAGTTTACTCTACTCGCCTACATTGTGTCGGAGATGTTTACATTATACATTAACTCCCGTAATGTTATACATATTTTTACAAGTTTACAGACTTTTCAAGGTAGGGGCTTTCTCATTTTACATGCAAACTAAATACAGGGTTATACCTTTCAAAAGTTATAATATACATTATTAATATTAACTTTTAGTAAAGTTACCATGAAGATATAATAACAACAGAATTTTTATTTTTTTACTGGTAATTATTTTCAATAATTAATTTTATTTATTTATCTCTTTAGTGATTTACTAACACCAAATGGTACATATTTCTTGCATAAATATTTACAATACACAAACTTGTCGTGTCTTTACAACCATTAACACATTCGAAAAAAAAATATCTTACACAAATTTTATCTTCCGCACATTTTATCATTCACACATTTTATCTTCCATTCTCTTTATATTCCAAAAAATTAAAACACGTGTTGAATCTATACACGAAATATCAACATGTACCTTTATAATCGTTTATCTTATTATTACTACTATACATTATTCCAATTTCCAAAAGCATCATCCATATAGTGAATATTTAGTATTGATTAAACGTGATTGAGCTTGGTAAACGTGATACGATACTTGACAGAGCGATGTTGAGCTTTGACGTGCACGTATGAACTTGATCGCACTCATTAGACTTTTACTGCTTTAGTGCAGCACTAAGTGAAATTTAGTGCAGATGAGCGTCGACAGAGACAATGCCGGGATTAATAGCGATCTGATACAACACCAAAACAATCATCCCGTGCAGTTTATGCGCTAATCAGCCACACGGTACTACAATGACTTATTCACCCGAGAACAATGTATGCCATGTTTATTACTCAACTACTCGCCTATAAATTCCGCGCTGATACCTAGTAATCGTATTATGTCCGCGACTACACAGTTTTCTTCCGAGTGCATTGTTCAACGACAATGGATATTCTTTACAAGTTTAAAAACTATATTGATGTTTTATGGGTATTGTAAAATGCTTATTATTATAGAAATATAAATTGTGTTTCTTTATTCTATTCTTTGAAATTCTAAGAATGTATTTCAATTTTTGCTCATTAAAATATATTAGTTTTTTTAACAAGAGATTATTAACAATTATAAAATATAGGTAATTGTATTAATCTGTGAGGGAAATACAATAAATGTTAATTAAATAAATTGACAGACTGTAATAATTATTCCTAGAAATATTTGCTTTTGAAATGAAAATTCTTTTGATGTTTTAATTAATTAAAACAAGAAAAACTTACGGTAAAAATATTAAAAAAGAAATAAATTCAGAGCTTTTTAAGGACATAACAGTAATTCACGTTATAAGTTCGATAAATAAGTTTTTGCGGTATAAATAAGATGTTTCCAGAGAAGGCGACGAAAGAGCCGAATTTCGAAATGAGTACCGTGAAAATCATTAATGGATGAATGACATGCAATGTCTTATTTTATACTGTATCATATTTTTTAATTTAAATCAAATGTTGAAAATTATTAAGAAAGTAAAATAAAAATTATAATTGTCATAGAAATATTTAAGAAGAAAAAAGCTGTCATCTGTCACTTAAGACATTTCAATTACAAACTTTCAATAGAATTATATTAAAATAAAGTCAGATTTAAAGAATTTAATTTTAGTACTATAAATATAAGAATGTACAAATATTTTAAGTCATTTAAAGGAAAATAAGTAAAGATTTATAAAATTTAATATACAATACCGTAAAGAATAATAATACCGTAGTAGCTATTAATGTAGGTACCTAGGATAGTTATGAGCAGGGCATGTAACCGAAAAAAATACTGGTTAACGGTTAACCCTTATAGAGAACGTTATAATAATAACGGTTTTAGTTCGAAAACCGGTTTTTGAAAATTGGAAACCGGTTTAAACCGGTTAATATATCGGTTAAAAAAATAATTAAAATTAATTAAAACAAATTAATTATAAAAATTTGATTAAAAAAATAGAGAATAATTAATTAAATTTTTTTTTTTAAATATCATCTGAGAAAAATATCACAATTAAAAAAAGCAATTTAATTAATGAATATTTACAAAAATTCCCGTAATATATTCAGAAAAACGCAGGTCACTTTTCAATTTTAAACTTGCCTGTATTGACAAAGGCCGTATTTATTTGGGACTTTTTAAGTAACCTTAACGGCCAAAGAAACTACCTACATTTATGACTCTCCAATAAAATGTTAATTGTAAAAACTGTGATGACTCATGTTCAAATACAAATAGAAAACACAGATATAAAAAAAATATATTAAAATTTTCCTGGCTAAATGATATTAAAATAAAGGTTAATGTTCGCTAAAACCGGTTTATTTTTTTTTGGTTAACGGTTACCGGTATTTTCGACCTGAAAAATATCGGTTAAAATTACGGTTAAAGTTCGCAATTTTTGTTCAAAATATCGGTTACCGGTTTTTATTAACCGGTTTTTTTAACCGGTTACATGCCCTGCATACTTCTGACAACTTTTTGCCAAAAACAAAAGCTGATTGACATGGTAATTATTTGTCATTTTTTATTTACATTTAATACCAAATACGACGTACTTCTGACAACTTTTCTCCAGAAACAAAAGCCTGTTGACATGATTTTTGACATTTTTGCACGCCATAGTCGAGTACTTACATTTGATACCAAGCACGACTTACTTTTGAAATATTTTAGCTGAAAACAAAAGACATTCGACAAGGATTTTTTTTGTCATTTCTACACGCCAGCCCTCATCAAATAATCCTTTCATTTGATACCAAACACGAGTTACTTCTAAAATATTTTAGCAGAAAACAAAAGATAATCGACATGGAACATTTTGAAGAATACAACGGGCGTGATCTTGAGTAATAGTACACTTAAGTTATGTACTTTTAAAGTGCTATTAGTTTGTATCTTATATATTAACTTTTATTATTCCTTTTACATCTGTGACTGTATTATTTACGAGATTATAAAAGTATATTATCCTATTATTTCGGCCCTCTACGTTACGGGAAAAATACTGATATTCGATTTTGTCATTTGTTTAAGCCTACTTGATTGTAATTTTAAACACCTGATAAAATTTGTTTTAAACGATATTTCTCTGGAACTAATGATCGGATTTGAAAAATAAAAAAGAAGAGAATTGAAAGGCCTTTCGAACTGTGTCATGTTTGACACTCTTTTCCATTTATAATTTTTGAGGTGCAGTCCACCCCTATTTTAGGGTTGAAGTGATGCCATTGGAACTAATCCATTCAGGTGTTCCCCCTTGATGTTAAGTGGCCAAATATTGCGCTGATAATTTTCATTGAGCCACCCTGCATATAGAAGGTGGAAATAATAATATAAGAAACAGTTAATAAACAAATAATTAGGACAAATGAACTTTATCTAAACAAAAGGATGTCTGTAAAACAATTGATAGTTGTTAATTGGACCACGAACCTTGGCCTACAACGGAAATGATGACCGGAAGTACTTATATTTGGAAATTTTGTTTTGATAATTGTTATCTATATTCGCAAATATATTCCAAACCATATCCAAATAAAAATTAATATCTTTTCTCATCTCCAAGTAATTTACAATCATAGTTAATCATGAAAACTAACAATATTTAGATTTGCACCTTAAAATTTTGATTTTACAGCCGAAAAAATCCAATATGACCGATTTTTCGGTCAAAAATTTTGGTTTTTTAAAATAGTCCAAATTGATAGTCGCCGATGAGCTGATTCTAAATTTTCAAACCGAATTTAATTATCTCTTCCCATTTCTGCGATATTAGGCTTCAAAGTTGCACCTCAAAAAAGTGTGTTTTTTGACTATATCTCTAAAATGGGTAGAGATACAGTCTCAACGATTATACCAGTCGATTCTACGCACAAAGTTACATAAAGAAATGTTTTCTTCGCATATATGTTCTTTGGAACGATTTGGTGTAAAATGAGAAAAAAGAAAAAAACCAGAATTTCAGTTTTTCGCTGGAGAACTTTTTGGCTCCAAATCTTTTCATTTTTCAGACTTAAGTAAATACAGATGCGCTGATTTCAAATTTTCAAACCGATTTCAATTATCTCTTACCGTTCTCGAAATATTTGGGTTCAAAGTTGGAACTGAAAAAAATCGTTTTTCAGGAGTATCCCTGAAATGGGTCAAGATACGATCTCGACGACTTCACCAATCGATTCTACGCGCAAAATTACATAAGTGTACCAATTTTCAGATTAATATTCCAATGGATACAATTTTTAGAGCGAAAAAACGAAAATCGCGAAAATCGAAAAATCGCCTGATGAACCCCTTGCGATTTTTTTCGATTTTTGACGATTTTCGTTTTTCCTCTATAAAATTTGTATTCATTGGAATAAAAATCTGAAAATTGGTACAAAAATGTAATTTTGCCCGTAAAATCGATTGGTGAGGTCGCCAAAGACGTATCTGAACCCATTTCAGAATTATTCCTGAAAAACTGATTTTTTCAGGTCTAACTTTGAACACAAATATCTCGAGAACGGCAAAAGATAATTGAAATCGGTTTGAAAATTTGGAATCAGCGCATCTGTATTTACTTAAGTCCAGAATATAAAAAATTTTGGTGACAAAAAGTTTCCAAGCGAAAAATTGAAATTCAGGTTTTTTCGTTTTTCTCATTTTTCACCAAATCGTTCCAAAGATCGTATATGCGGAGAAAACATTTCTTTATGTAACTTTGCGCGTAGAATCGACTGGTGTAATCGTTGATACTGTATCTCTACCCATTTTAGAGATATGTTCAAAAAACACACTTTTTTGAGGTGCAACTTTGAGGCCAAATATCTCAGGAATGGGAAGAGATAATTAAATTCGGTTTGAAAATTTGTAATCAGCGCATCGGCGACTATCAATTTGGTTTTTTCAAAAAAATCAATAAATTTTACCTAAAAATGGGTTTATTTGGGTTATTTCACACCCTGGAATGGGTTTAAGGTGCTTAACAATGATTTAGGTGTTTATAATTAAAAAATAAGTTTAACACGATTATGTGTTGCATTTTATACCCAAAAATGAGTTGAAAAGTGTCTAAACATATTGTATAGTACATTTGGAAATTTGTCACACCTTAAAATGGGTAAAAAGGAACCCAAACCTGACCTAAAATTGGGTTTAAAGGGTGTCAACAATCAAAAACCAAAATTTTGGACTCATACATGGGTATTTTTGGAATATTTCAGCTGTATATGAAAAATTTTACAGTAAAAACCTAAAAATTGTAACTTTTTATATTCAACTGTAATTAAAAATTACTAAAAGTTAGTTACAAACAGCGAATGTAACCGAAATAAAAACTGGTTAACGGTTAACCCTTATAGAGAACGTTATAATAATAAAGGTTTTAGTTCGAAAACCGGTTTTTAAAAATTGGAAACCGGTTTAAACCGGTTAATATATCGGTTTAAAAAAATATTAACATTAATTAAAAAAAAGTATTTATAAATATTTGATTAAAAAAAATTATAGAATAAATAATTTAAAAAAAATAATAAAAAATTACCGTCTGAGAAAATATCACAATTAAAAAAAGCAATTTAATTAATGAATATTCACAAAAATTCCCGTAATTTATTCAAAAAAACGCAGGTCATTTTTAAATTTTAAACTTGCCTGTGTTGACAAAGGCCGTATTTATTTGGACTTTTTAAGTAACTTTAACGGCCAAAGAGACCTACATTTATGACTCTCCAATAAAATGTTAATTGTAAAAACTGTCATGACTCATGTTCAAATACAAATAGAAAACACAGATATAAAAAAAAAATATTAAATTTTTTTCTCGCTAAATGATATTAAAATAAAGGTTAATGTTCGTTAAAACCGGTTTTTTTTTTGGTTAACGGTTACCGGTATTTTCGGCCTGAAAAATATCGGTTAAAATTACGGTTAAAGTTCGCAATTTTCGTTAAAAATATCGGTTACCGGTTTTTATTAACCGGTTTTTTTAACCGGTTACATGCCCTGGTTATGAGTAACATAACCCCCGCAGATGTCAATTCCGAACTCGAAGAGCAAGAATTTTAGGACATCTAAGGCCTGGAATTATACATGACATCCGTGGTTTGTTCAATAGTTTACCGGTTACACATTATTAATAAATATTATTTTATAAAGTTCTACTGTGAGTAACGTTTTTCTGATCAAGTCTGTTTGGTTTGATATGATATCACAATTGTCCCACTGTATTATTATATTTCATGAATTCATGAATAATACTATAATGCACAACATTCATATATGACTTAATATGGTGGTAATAATGACAAGAAATGAATTCATAAGGGTTATTACCTCTTATCACACGACATGACAGAAAAACCCATGATGTGGCCGTAGTAAGTGGAAAAGCCGTGGATTACGATGTGGTAAGTTAATATTTGTGCGGAGCGAATGATGGAAACAGTTGGCGCTGTATCGGCCATCGGTCAATTGATTGGAAGTTCCGTGAGGGGGGGACGCGTTGGCGTTCCGATCACGGCCCCGGTTCGCGGCCTTCCGTGGCTCATTTGTAGCGTCGCGACGTTATGAAGCGACGCCGCGGACGTGCGTCACGTGACTCGCAAGCCGAGTGCCGCCGTTCACACCTCCAAGACCCTTGGCCCCCGCGACGTTTTCGATAATTTATCGACGATTTCGGCGACCGCTTCTGATGCCGTGGGAGCCACGTAATCTAGAACCCAGTTTCATCTCCTTCATAAAAAATAACCGTTCTGAGTATTGAGACTTCCGCACTTTATTTCATTATCGCTTCGTGACTTATATTTTTATGCACAACTTTTATTTTCTTATTTGTTTTCATTTCTCTTCATAATTAGAGTAAGTGCGAGTGAGGTGCACCACTTTTTGGAAATAAATTATTACTCTCTAATATTGAATAATATTTCAAAAACAAAATTTATTTATAACAATATATAATCTAAGCTTACTTATAATAATAACTATATTCTGAAAATTACAAAAAACTATTTCATTCGGGTTCAAAAAATTCAAATCTTCTCTATACAGGTGCACTATGTAGGTGAGATGGACCAAGACTGTGGAGAGATGAACTGGTTAACATATTGTTGTAATTTGTTATATGTGGTACACTCTTCGTGCAGACAGCGACCACAAATTACACATTTTCCAATCATCCTTCCTTGCATCCCGCATACTTGTTTTCATAATATTCAGCTTCTTCATTATCATAACCTTCTGATTAACCATTTAACAACATTTCTTCAGAAGAAATAGGAACTAGATCTTCTACCTTTCTATATACAAATATTTTTTCCTATATACCAGTTGAATTTATCTTCTTAACAATAAAAATCTTATAATATACCTCTTATCAGCATTGGTGGTCTATCTGTCCTTAGAGCATAGGTTAAATGGATCACAAAATTACTTTTGTCTGTTTACGAATAGAACCACATTTTTAGGTTATGCTAAGTCTTATGCATATCTAACTCAGTCAGTTGGTTGATTACTGCTAAGTAACATGTACGTGTGTTTGTTTTATCTATGTTTGACGAAAGATTTCTGTCAAATAATTTACTTGATTTACTTGATAATGTTTTAATACCATTTATCACCTTGATGAAGATTGATTTATAGTCGAAACGTTGGTGTATAAATAGATTTTATTAAATGACTGCAACTCCAAAAAAGACCTTCTTTTAAGAATACAAGTGTTCTTTATAATACGTGTATAGCATATGAGCAATACAACAGAGTACTATTAAATGCAAAGTGCACACTAAACTAAATTTGAATAACTTAGTGTACGTTCATTTACTTAGCAAAGATTGGTTCATAAGATTTACTTGAAATTTAACTTTGAAGTTAATTTAACATTGTTGCGTAGTTTAACCTTGTCAGTTGTCCCACTTTTATTTAACTTTGTCTTTAACTTCCTGGAATTTTCACCAAAGACTGGTTACAAAATGAAAGGAAAAAGTTAATATTGAACCCGTCAGTAATGTCTCTTTCTTTAGTCTATAGTTTCTTAAGTTGATTTTAACTTAATGTTGGTTTCTTGTGTTTTCCCAGACTTTGTAGATTTTCTTTATTTGCATTTGAAAGTACTTTATTTTCAATATAATTAAACTACATAAATAGCAGAGTTGCCATCCTAGGGTTTTTCCTCAAAACTAAGAGGTTTTTATTTAAAATCTATAGACGCGACTGTTGGCACTAGGTGGAACATGATTAAATAAATAATTAAATAAAAACACTTTGTTTTGTTCCACAAGTTTTTATTAGTTTTGTGGGAAATTTAGCTCAAATACCTTAAGACTGCAGAACAAGTGATTTATATCAATGATATTAAAAAAATCAATGTGATTTAAACTACTGATTTAAATCGTATGGTGCAAAAAAAATGGTATGTACATTATACGCTTGCTTGGTATTTGAAATTTACGGCTGACAACTACAAATGTAATCATGCAATTATCAAAATATTATTAGTCAGACTACATTTGAGTTCCACAAAGCTGACATACCATTTAATTAAACTAATGTGAATACCACTTTGATATGAAACCATTCAATAAACTTGAAACTTGTGTTTTGGCGGTAATGCATTTCCAATGTTAAAATATCTTGCGCTGTCAGTTGGTTGAGTGGAAACTCATTAAATTATAAACAATAGTGCAACGAGGAAGAAGGAAAAATAAGCAAACCGCAGGCTGTGCGGGGCCAGCGTGGACGTGAGCGCGCGTGATGTGTAGGCGCGTCACGCACACACGCGTCACGCACGTCGGCAGATATGACGTGGGGCGGCAGATGGCGCGGCGTCATTGCGCACACATGCCGCCCGCATCAAATGCCACCGGCTTACCTAAACTCTGCAAGCACCAAATGCTAATTATTTTTGGATGTTTTACTTTTACCTACAAATGTCATATGGAAATTCACCTAAACTCAATTCTTTAGAAGAAAAGGGATTCTCATAATAGTATACTCAAGGTCTAGTTTCATAATTATTATTTTGTTTTCAGACATAATCTTATGTGTCCAACACATTACCTCCCGCCACTAGTAATATATTGTAACGAGCGAGACTTCCCACAGATGAGTCATCACAGCTGACGGTCTGAGCAGGTAGTCGCATTAAAGGTCAAGTGGAGTCCGGAAGGCTCTAGAATGGTCTAGAAATTAATTGACGTCAGGGATATTAGGGTCGCATCCGGCGACTCATAGAAGGTCAGGACGTTAATATCGGTCAGAGTGTTCAGAGAGTCACTGAAGAAAGTCAGTGTCGGTTAGTACATGACAGCGACATGTACGGTAGAAATAAATAAATAGTTGGTGATATAAATATCTTGTAAATAAATATTGCGTAGTTTTGAGTGTTTAAATAAATTTGTAAATTTAGGAAATGAAAGATATGGTTAAAATGGTCCCTTAATGCGGCAACTTTGGTCTAATTTAACTCACCTCGTATCTCTTATCGTTCTCGATGTTCTTACACTTAACAGGTTATTTGGGACACCCTGTATACATACACAACTTTTTTTATATTTAACCACTCTCAACTCGACTTTGTTTATTAATAAATATTTGCAAATAAAAAAAAATAATGTGTTACATATAAATAATAAAATTTTACCATTTAATTCATTTTGTCATAAATACTAATGTGAATTTAAAAATTCTAATATTTACCAGAAAATAATGAGACAAGTTATTAAAATACAAAAAAATCTTTACAATTAATACGTAGGCATGTAACAAGTGGCAATTTGCAAATGAAATGTCAGACTTGAGTATAATTTAATTCCCATGGTTGATATGTTGCTGTCCATCTAAAGCTAAACAACGTGTTTATAATGCTGTCGAAACTAACAATGATACTTTATCTCTGCCGTGCGCCAGTGTTTGTGTTGTCATTCAGAATGTCCACACGGCAGTGTACGTGTGGTTAATGGTTTCATATGAAACTGTCGTTAAAATGCTACAGCTAGCTCATACTAACAGCCACTCACAACTGTGATCCACCAATTATAACAAGTGCTTCCATTTGTATTACTTTGCACTATGAATAGCTACTGACTTATCAACTTTTCACTTTTGGTATAATAAAAAATAAATTCATAATTTACAACAAGTACATAAAATTGTAAAATGTTATTGACAGTTTTAATAGCGTAACAAAACAACCACAAATCTATTTATCCAAGTCAATCAAAAATCTAATATAAATTAAAAAATATATTTTAATATTATATATTGTAACGATTTTAATTATTCTTCTATTAAAAACACTTCTATTGTTCTGTCGCATCGAAGGTGCGAGAATATTTCAGAGCTTAATTGCTGTACTATATAAGCCTGAGTAGAAAAGACCGCGGGGACAGTCTGATGTGAAATGTTCTAATAGACTATCATTAGGTTATAAGTAAATTTTGCAGTAACTTACGCGTAGGCAAGTCGTTAGGTTTTTCAGATGAAGATCATTTTCGAGCCTGTAACAAAGTAAAACATAACTATCAAATTTAAAAAATATGTACCTAACTAAAATAAAAAATATGAAAAAAATACAATACAATCAGAGTCTATTACAGGAGTTAATAGCATTTGCTAAAAATTCTATTACCAAGAATATTTTTTAACATGAAACATAGGATTTGGCATATCCATGGTTACGATTTGATTGACAGCAATATAGTTGTCTGTCTCATTTAAAATGAAAGATACGCAATAAACTTGAAATTTGTCTTTTGGATTATAATTTTATTTCTAACTTTAAATATAATAAATCGTTAATATCTTTAGAGTAAATTATGGTCCAATAGTAAAATAGTCTAATAAATATCTTAATTTTACACATCCAGATTATCAAACAAAAAAAAATAAAGCATTTGATTAGTTATAAAAACAAAATATGAAAATATATTTGAATTTCATTTTATTTGTATATAACGATTGTTTATTTATTTTATTTTGGTTGAGTTATGAAAACCTTGTTTGCTGCAGGTATTTAACATTGCATGCGATATCGATTTCTTATGTAAAGAAAAGATGTAAGTATTCTTGAACTCATGATATATTAATGAATGTGTTGGAAAAAGAGAAGAGGTTGTAAGAAAAGCCCGTGATGTGGGGAATGTGAGCCGAAGTCGGCAAGGCAAGACATTTCATGAAAGCGTAATGTTTTAATAAAATGCCTCACCAGGGCCTACGTGCCACCCTCTCTGTTTACACGGGGCTTCGACCTCCAAAGCTCACTTGATTCAGCTAGGGATTAACTACATTTAAATCCATTCCACTGAGATTACTGCTAGTGTTTGTTAGTTCTCATTCTTCAAACACTTTCAAATTCCAACTGTTCAATAACGAACGAAAACTAAAAGCTTCATTGTTAATATGTTTTCCTGTTTTCATCAGAATATTCATCACAGGCGAAGAAGTTTATCTTATACATTACATTATTATTAATTATTTATTTATTATAAGGAGTATAATAACAGCTATAAATTTATCTGCGTAGTAATAGACAATCGAGTAGATGATTGATTATTTCACGAAATTCATATCAACAAATTGTAATCAAGATGATGTTTTTTATTGTAAGGAAAACGAACTACAGAAGATCTATTGTGGCATAGCCTTTATTTAGTTTTCTGGAAACAGTTCCAGATATTTGATGAAGCCAATTATAACTCCAGGAATCAAGTTCTTGATCACATCTGTCGTAATTTATAACATTTGCTTGTTGGTTTTTTAACCAGTTGTAAATAAAGATTTAAATAACTAAAAAAAATCTGCAATAATATACCCCTTACTTTGTTGATTTGGTCTCTGTTATAGTTGGAGATACACACAATATGTGCTCCGACGACTTTTCGTCCTCTTCAAAAAGTCGACAGATGTCATTATCAAATTTTTGTAGAAATTGTACTTTGAAGGAAATAATTAGTAAGAATTCCTGACATTATTTTGAGGTCCTTTTTGCTAAGGACTAGTAATTCCTTAGCGTTTTATCATTTGTTTCAATAGAAAAATTGCAAATGATAATAATAATCAGTGAAAGATAGATTAAATATTTTGATATAAATCAATTTTATTAGTAATTAATATTGGAAATCTAAACCTTCATTTTTTAATTTGAAAGAATACCTATTTTCCTACACTTGAAATATTTGAAAAATATCCGTTTTCACAATTATAATTAAAATTATGTTGATTGAATCACTGTTTTGTCATTTAATTCGAACATCAATTACAGTGTTAGTGTACAGGTATTAAACCTTTGTTGGTTTAGTAAATGTAGTGTATCGACAGGCAAACTATTGAATATGGGTGTGACCTTTGTAATACCCTAAAGACCACGAGTGACATTTTCACTAAATTTATGGTGGTATTAACCTTTGGGTAATAAAAGAAGTACTTGTGACATGACATTGAGTGTATGGAACATGATTTATTGTCGCTTGTTTGTCCATTATTTTAAATTAAATTTGTCGTATACTTTACAGTTTGCCGACCTCCGATAACCAGAAGAAACCCAAGCAAGTGATGAATTAAACTATGATTTCACTTCTTAACAAAGTCATAATTTTAAGTTTTCGTCTTTGTCACAAATTCCGACTATTTCCAAGTCTTACCATAAGAATGGTAATAATCATTATTCTGGTAAATGTTCGTTCGCAAGTAAGTAAAATACAAAGTTAAATATAATTCAAGCATTTATATTTATAAGTAAATAAATTATTAATAATATCAATAACGGTACCTGCAATTATGACTACGACTGAACGTAGTTTTCTATATAGGGAAATTAAAACTCCTTAGGAATTGAGTACTAAGAAAATTTAGTTATTTTTTATAAGTATAATTTTAACTAAAAAAAATCTTATTCTTATTACTAAGAATGTTGAAATTTTGTATATGTAACGGCTAAAACATACGGGTTTGCACCTCTTTTTTATTGTAATTGGGCATTTTACTCGAATGTATTTTTTATATTTTTCGCATAATTTAAAAACGATTAGCCGTAAAATGTTAAATTTTTGTATTTGGGACTGCTATAACATCAATTTGTGCACCTCTCTTCTTTATTGCAATCAGAAATACCAAAAGGAATTTTTGAATATTTCACATAACTCGAAAAAGATTAGCTGTAGAATTATCTCACATTCAAATGAATTAAGTTTAAATGAAATAAAGCAAAAAAATTGTTTATTTTTGTAGACGTACAAGGAACTCATGTGGTGTCCACATCATATACAATGAATTTGAATTCTCATTTTCAAATGTTGCAGGGGTTTACAAGACTTTGTCAATATTTAACAAAAAGCCTGGAGTTGTAATCCGTGAATATTTGAGCAATAAGCATTGAGCGAGATGTATTGCATTTGTGTATGAATGTTTACAGACGGCTTAGGTCATTGTACATTACAGCCGATGTAATAGTAATTATTGAGATGGCTATAAGTTGGTTCTGACATCCTACCCCTAGCAGTCCCTTAAATATTTAACTCGCATTTGCCTCTCCTTACTTTACATTCTCCCGCGCGCCCTTTTGCTATTTTCATTGAAATTTAAAATTCTCATTCCGTGAGTTCGGTTTAGAGAATTCTTCCTCCAATAAAAATATTTGAAAATCCTTCCTGCGTTTTGCCGTACGGCGTATTCGTCTCCTTTTCTTCTTCGCATACAATTACTCGACGCAGAAAGTTTCGCACGTCGTGAAAAACCCACGGAAAATAAATCCCCGCCCTGCCGAAATGTGTTCAAAGCTTTTAAAGCTTCCAAATCATTTTAATGAACTTTTTGTCGATATAAACTCTTCAACCACGTGACAGACAGTACGCGACCTGCAGGGATAACATGTCCCACGCAAATTTGTTAGGTACTCCCTAAATCACCAAAATATAGTCAATCCTTTAAAAGTTTATTTAGAAATAATATGATGTTTGTTTAACTATAGTTGTATGAAACACATCCTATAACACTTAAATCACATTACTTAAATCCATTCAGTAGAGATTTTTGCATTATTTGCTTTTTAAAAGCAATGGAACATACCCTGATATGAGTAACCTGCTTCTTCTTTATTGGAACATTTCAACTTCACAAAATTTTCTTCTAGGAGAAACAACTCACAATAAATTCAACTATATAAACTTATAAACAACGAAATAGATGATCCATTGAGTTTAATTAACTTTCCTGTGTCTTCTTTTAATTACAAAAATCAACAAACATTTTTTCTTGCTGAAGCACCTACAAATATATTATTACATTCACCTTTATATATAAACATCTCTAGTTTATTCAATAGTTTACCGGTTTCAAGTTATTAATAAATATTATTTTATAAAATTCTCTCGTAAGTAACATTTTCGTGATCAAGTCTATGTGGCCTGATATGACAGCTACATTATCCAATTATCCCAAGTTATTTTGAGAAATCTGTACGGTTATATTATTACCATACTGATTCATAAAAATTAGATGTTATACAATTATGACTTACCTTGCTTACTTTTATCTACGTAAACAAAAGCTTAATATCCTGAAACTGATAAAAGATTTTTTTTTAAAAATTTCAATCGATCCTGAAGTCCGAATCCCAAACTACCATTGAAATATACATATAAAAATCCTTTCTCAATTTTTGTCACTTTTTACTATTTTTTATGTAATATTGTTATCGTTAGGATATAATCCGAATCGTTGGTGAGCGTTCCTTTTATGTATTCAGTTTCCACATTATTTATAAATTTCGAAGAGTTGCCATCATGTATACACTATTTAAAAACATTATTATTTTCAGTGCATTTTAAGTGAATTAACCAAATGTATATATCAAATATATTTATTGTATGAATTATAATTTTATTAGTATAAAACATCTTGAACACAATTTTCCATTGTCTGTTTTCCACCGTTTTGAACAAAATCTAAAAATACTCAATCACGTAAATCACCTTTTTGGAAACATTCAGACGTTAATAAGTATATTTTTGTTGTTGGAAAGATATGTACTTAACAAGATTTCCATAGAAAGAGATGTGTTTATTTGGGACAAGTCAGAAGGACACGAGCCGGAGCCGCCTGCAGCGCCCTGTCTCTGATGAGCCGTAAGTGCCACGTCCGAATTTTTCCACGAGAATATATAAATGAAGCCAGGGGATCAGGGGAAAGTTGAACGCGTTAAAAGCACCATTAATTTTTTAAACTTACCGACATGTTTACACTATTGCCTCTCATTTACATGGAGAACAGCAAAATTCTAAAACTCATTTATTTTTATGTCGACTGCTGAACTTTTCCCTAAATTATACAAATTTCTCCCCTAGTTTTTGCATTTCAGTTAATTGTAAATCAGAAATGTTACGCCGTACATACAAAACAGTATTCTAAATTTTATAGAAAATTTTAACAATGAAAAAATATATTTTCAAGGGTAAGATAACAAGTGGTGAGCTTATAGTCGATAATATTTCCAAATTGTTCTGAATATCAATTCTAGTAATGAAAATGCAAACGACTGCAAACCAGGAGTTACATTTTCCAAAGATTGGAATTTTCTAAATATTATCAATTTTAAAACGAATCACGAGTTAAATTTAGAAAGGGAATACAATGATTACTAAAAACTAACTAAATTGTCTTTATATACTTTCTTTTAGTATTTATTGGAGTATTATGAGTAACCGGATTGTTAGTGAGTTTATCTGAGCAATCTTTTTTATTACATATTTCTACAATATAGTGGCAAGGACTAAAAACACAAACTTTGCGAACCTAATACAAAAATAACTATTAAGGTCATTTTTGGCACTCTTTGGTCTGTTAGTAGACAACAACTATTCATAAGGTTTACCAAAAAATTCATAACTCTCGTTACATTATGAAATACGAAATACGAAAATCAAACCTTTATAGACTGGATCATAAACATCAATTTTGATAATTTATTTTATAGTTATAATAACCATACCCCGGATTAGAGAAATCTCCATTACTTCCATAATCACTTCATGACAACATCACATCTAAAAAGCCATGGACCCTATACGGCAGGGTCTATGCAGGAAGTAATACCTGCAGCGAAGCGGTTAACACGGGTGGGTGGCTAGGCCTAGGCTAGACCTGTGTGCGTGGGAGATAATGTCGGCTATTGTTCCGCCCGCTCCTGGCAGCGGCAGGATTAGACGCACGGTTGACTTCAGCCCCTCCAAGGGCCGGACTGCACATCCACAACTGTGTGCTGCAGATAAAAATGTTTGCTATTCATGTTTCTCTACATGTTGCTCAATATGCCAATGTATGTATAAAATGAAAGGTATATATAAACTGATAATTCAATAATAGGGAATTAATACCCATTGCAATAAGCTCTAATGAACGTAATGTTAGTTATTGTTCTAGATTATACACAATATAAGATACGTTTCAAAAATAGTCACTTAAAATAATTGCTTTTTTTAATAATTTTTTAATGATATACACTCAAAACAATTAGTCTCCGTGCACTAGTAAAGGAAACAAGTTTTCTATTCTCTTTTTAGTTTTTTTTTTTAATATGCCTGTTTTAAGAGGCTAAACATTGTGATCTCTTAGTTCACTAGATATGAACACGTCCTTTATTTTGACCAATTTACTTTTTCTCCTAATTTTCTTATTTCAATTCATACAAGTTTCTAGTTTGCACATTCGCAAGACACTTTTTTATAAGGAATTGACAGGGTTCCTCAAAATTTTTGTAGCCCCTACATTTTCTAAGAAATTAATTTAGAATTGTCATATTTCGCAGTATTTTTCTGAAGTTTGGGAGTTAATTTTAACCCATTCTTCTACTATATATGTAGTAGTAGTTTTATATTCTCTAGGCGTCTTGTTTTACACATTTTTTATTATATAAATCACATAGATGTTTAATGGGATTCTTATCTGGAGACTGTGGAGGGGTTTTTAATTGTTGTCTACAATTGTACGATAAAAATAAAATTTAAATGTAAATTCAATATATTTATGTTCTGTATGAAAATTTGTTGTACCATTCCAGTTATTATATTAGGTACTTATATGTAACATTTTATTATTCTCTTTCTTATATAATTACAATCAAGCTTATATTCTCTTAACAAACCCAGATTTATATTTTTTATGAGTTAATAACAAACTAGTTTTTATTCTGAAAGTTATATAGAGCATGTAAAGTATAACCTACATAGTTGCATTTATTTATTTTATGTGACCCTACATCACTTTATAAAACATGTTTTTATTTGGAATTTCCTATTTTATACTCTACTAGAACAACCATAAAGTTTATAACCTAAGTAAGAATAAGAAGGATTTAAACATAATAATGTAGCATTACAGAGAGCATCTATAAAAGAGTTTGAAATACGTCTGCAGTCTGCACCGGAATTATCTTCACTCTAAAATATTTAGCACTGCTTTCCACTGTCACAATGTTGGCATCAACATATTTAATGCATAAAATATGGAAACAAATATTCATATTTTACATTTAACCCATATCATTAACATATTATTTTATTTATCTACGACTATGCGACAATGAGCTAATATGTAATTATTCTATATGTCCTATGGCACAGTATCTGACTGAGATTCAATCATTTTATCTTGAAACTTGAGGTAAAATGTACCTGTTTAAAAGAAATTGACATAACTAAAAGATCTTTTTCTTCGAAGAAACAAAGAACATAGCCTTAAATAAAATAATCATGTCAATGTTTCTCATTTTGTTAAATATTAAAGGATCAATTTAAACTGTCGTAGATAAAATATTCAAAGATACAATTTGATATTGTCTTATATTGAAACTTGCGTGATTAAAACATCTTCGATTCGTGATTTAATATCACACACGTTTCATTACGAACGTTAAATTAAACTTGTATCCTTAAATATCTATAATGATTCCAGGATATTTTTCATAAAAATGACTTCAGACTTCGGTAAGTTTTACTTTTCTTATATATCTTCCTTACAAATGTCTATTAAATTTAGCATTATTATGTTTGTCTTATGGATAAGGTATCGATTTGGACAAACGTCTACGTATAGAACTCTAATTTTTAAGATTTTGTCTATTTTCAAAGATAATATAATATAATAATATTTATAAAATATGACGAATGTTAATCCGCATTTCAAAGCATGGTATTAGCTTTTTGTTTCATCAGATCTCTTCAATTCAACCACCACTCAAGAAATATCTACCTTTCCTTTTTCCCTAAATTTCCATCTGTACTGCAGGCTTGATTTAAAATTGGGCACTTTCCATATTTAGAAAGGAGCGAGTCAGCCCCTGCTCGAGGGAGTGTTAACGAAGCAAGTTGTGCGTTGCAGTGCGTGTGCGAAGCAGAATCTTAATTTGTTTATTATGATAAAGGAGAGGTGTTTTCCGCTGGTCGTCAGCAGGAAATGACAGGATGCGGGTGCAGGAAGAGTTGTACAGCACCGCCGGGGGTTGTTCAACAACTACAGCTGCTGAGGTCACGGAACATTACTTAGCTCTTGTAATTGTACTTACTATGAACACTTTCAAGATATTTCAAATATACGTAATATGTATTCTTTATATTGACTATACAACTCATCGGAAAATGGACCAATCTGATAGTTGAATTTTTCTTAGTTACGATGTATAACATCGGTTATTTATGTTGCTAAGTCGTGTTTTTGCGGAACACCACTAATGGTGTTCCAGAATCAGTTGAATCATATTTAATCGTATCATCCGTGAATATAAACAATTACAGTTTTTGACATTTTTATGTTCAATAAGTAAATAATTTGTTTAATATAGTTGATTTATTCGTTGTGTAGTCTTAATATATACAACTCGAGCTTCGAAAATAATCTGAATATACAGTTTGCGGACTCGATGTGTTACCTTTAAAACACAACTCCACCTGCGGTATCGTTGTGTTTCCAAGGCAACACATCTCGTCCTCAACTATATATTCGATTATTTTCGAACCTCTTGTTGTATAACTATTGATAATACAATGCATATGAAAATAAGCCAATCACAACTTTTGAAAATGTACCAGTGGAAATAATTTATTCTCATAAGTAATATAATAGGAGCCATGAGTTTAATGGAAAAAAAATTACGAATAGTTGTTGCGTAATAATAGACAAATTATTGTCAAAAATGACATTTAGAACACGACAGCAAAGTTGGAGTGATTTAGGAATCTTTTTGACCGGAGTTGTCGTTATTGTGAATAAATTTTAAATTCATAGCTCAAATTATACTGCTGATTTTTTTTTTACATTATTACGAGAGTTGGTTGCCTAGTAATTAAAGAGTAGCAAAAATACAAAGCGTACGACTGAAAGAACGACTAAAAGAAGGTACAAAAACCGATATTAAAACTATAAAAAAGAAACTGGCTGAAAATGCAAGAAATAGTAATAAGACGAGTCGGAATAACATATTAATTTAACTTTATTTTGCGAAAATCAGTAAACAGAAACTCAACCTTTTGTTTATTATTCGTTACTTTAAACTTATATCAGTTTAACAATATCGTTTGCGTACAAAAAGCAAATAAACAAAATGTACATATAACACAATTCATCTGTTGAATAAATATTTGAAAGAGTGTTTTATTTTCATTTGAAATGTAAATTGGTATCGATACTGTACGAGTAGCATGTGTATAAACATTGGTAATGTATTATAGCGCCGCGGTCCAGTTGCTACAACTTGGAATCCAGAAGTTGATTAATAATCATGCAGACTATTCCACATGAATATTCATCCTACGAAATAGATACTTCAAATAAAACTCACCAAACCTTAATAAATTTCCAATGAAATCGCTGTACATTCCTAGTACAAAACAAAAACAAATTCATAAAGATAAATTATTCATACTTGCATTTTAAAATTATTTTCCTATGCACAATTTTCTGTATTTCAGTTTTCCTAGTAATGTTTGAGTTTGTAATTATTTTCCGGTATATAATGTCAAAGACACGATATTGTTATATAAATAAAATAAAGGATATTGTAACAAATACGGGAAATACGCTGTTCCACTTTCTGCAACTTGATAAAATTTCTGATAATGTTTGTTTGGAAAGATATTTACTTTCAATATATTCTGAAAATTGAACCGAGAACATTTGTATCGAATATCAAAACGATAAACGTGCTCTTTCTTTTTTAAGCTTTTTTTAATAATAAAAAATAAGTGGGTGTATCGGTTATTTGCGAAGAAATACGTGTAAATAAACTGATGATTATAATAGCAATATAAGGCAATTATATCAGTACATCTTTTTATTGAACTACTTAACTCAAATTTAAATTTGCAATATAATTTTTTTTAAAATACGTCTTCTTGGAAACTCTTTAATCTGACATTTATGTCGAAGTTCTATTTCTTATTATTTGTATTGTATCATACACGAATATATTTTATTCATAACATCTGGAATATGTATATTCGCATTAATCTGCTTGTGTAAACCATAAAATAGATATATTTAATGAAAAAAGAGTATCAGAATATTAGAATGGTAGAAAGGTAGCGTAATAAGTAAAGGTAATTGGAACTATCATTATTCTACTTATTATTGGAAATGGCCAAATTTCTTGGATACCAATCGGAAACAAAGCACATAAGGACGAAAACATTTTTTTTATACTATATTATATAACAAAAAACAATGAAGTAATACCCCAACAGACAGAAGAAAAATACCTGGGCATCCATCTTGATACTCATTTGGAGAAACATATAACAACCAAAAGAAAACAGTTGAATATAATATGTAAATTACAACTGAGTGTTGGTTGATAACTGTTAAGTAACATGTATGTATGTATGTTTTATCTATGTTTGACGAAAGATTCCTGTAAAATAATTTACATGTTCTACTCAATATCTTAAAACCATATTTATCACCCTGATGAAGACTGAATTACAATCGAAACGTTGGTGTTTCAGTGGATTTTATTAAATGTCTGCATCTCCAAAAACAACTTTCCTTATAATCTAGAACGTCTGGTCAATCTTCCTATTATTGATCATTAAAACCCTTCTTGTACTTATGAACATTTGGATATTACGCCACCATTAATATAATGGAAAAATAAGTATAAAAGATGTATGTTATAGTATATATACAAATGTGTCTTTTATTTTATCTTCACAGTTATTCGACCTCAGTAGTTGAATTGAATAATAATTAAAGATTAGAGCAAAAAAATATAGTTATTTTTTATGAATGATTTTCTTCTATGTAGCATAAATAGGAAATAGAAATAGCAGCATAATGGTTGTGTTTGTATTGGTAGTGATTTGCTGTTTATGATGGTATTACAGAGTTTGTTGATTTAGTCTGATTGTGTGAACATTTGGATTGAATATGAATAGTGCATGATAAAGTTCGGCAAACGCCCGCGTTTCCAGACGAGCGCTCCGAGCGGCGTCGCGGCGCACGCGTGGCCCGCCGAGCCGTCGAGTGTCGATAGAAAACCAAATGCATAATCGCATTAACATAAATTGATTCCACAGTATGAGCAAAATCCAATTTCATTCTCAATATCTTTGACATTTGGATGTTATCAAACACAAACACAAACAGCAGCGGAGAATCGCTATGAGCTGTGAGCGGGAGCCTCTAGGCTCCAGAGGCCCGCCATACTGCAACGCTCTTTCAATTATCAATTCGCGTGTTTGTGTTACCAATTGTAAGGTGCCTCTTCTCGTTACTATTAATTCCATTATTTAGTACTGATTGAAATGCATACCTACATACCTACATTTCAAAATGTTTTTTTTTTGCGTAAAAAGATTTATGTTAGTCCATAGAATACACTCCATTTCCCGCAGTTAATCTTCACGTCAATTGTAATCACCCGGGTGAAACTTGTATAAAGCATAAAGTACATAAAGTGCATAAAGTAGGCTGGTAGTAACTATACCCTGGGAAGTTTAGATGGGATAACTAGTACTTATATTTCTGGGGAAAAATTTAGTAACTTTTAATTGTAATTTTTATTTTATTTTTGTATTAAATTTAAAATTAATAACACAATAAACTAAACTGGGCAAACAATGTTGAAGATAATTGTCATTTTGTTAATAATGAGACAACTTCTCTTCTACAAATTTCGGCGAAAGAACATTTCTTCCACAAATTTCGTCGAAGGAACATCTCTTCCACAAATTTCGCCGAGAAAACATGTCTTCTATAAATTTTGCCTATAGAACATGTCTTCCACTAATAGCACGGAGAGAATATCTTATAAATTTCACCGAAAGAACATGTCTTTCAAAAATTTCACCAAAAGAACATCTCCTCCAGACTAATTGTATTGTTGACATCAATCTTGTAAGGTGAAATCGTGTGATTTTGTAAGTAAATAAATATAAAAAAAAGTTGTAGATTAAACTAACGAAACTACTGACACACGATGAAACACAAATTGTCAACGCCAAAATCACCTTCAAAAATGGTACTAAGGACGTGAATGACATACTCATATTTTTAATTTTGGAACATATCTGTTATCGTAGTTATAGTACGGACTATTCTACCAATATATCGAAATACATTTCTCGACAAAAAAAAAAATCGGACACTTATATTATATAAAAACAAATACTTTTCCATTGTTTCTATTGAATAAATTAGTGTTTGTTGAAATATATATCATTCTGTTTCTCTAAGAAATATAACGTTCATTTTTTTGTCAATTGTGGTTGTCAAAACAACTAAAATATGCTCTAAGAATAAGTAGAAGTGCGAAAATAAGTGACAGAAATAATAATTTTTATAAATGATTGGAAATGTTTTTGTTGTCGAGTGGGCTGTTCTAGTACCAGCATCTCTGAATGCGGTCAACCGTTACAATAAATTATTTCTTTATCGTCTTGCGACACTACAATCTTTTTTTCTCTGCTGCGTAGCTGTTCCTGCCGTTATTAAGTTTTTCTTTCTTTTTGAAGTTGAATAATAGGCCCGAACAAAAAAAGAAATGATAATATAAAATTATGGTCCTTTAGCGAGATGAATTGCTGGGACGGCGTTCTTTTCTGATTAAAACCCTTTTCTTTCAACTAATTAAAAATTATTATAAAGGGGCCTTCCAGAAACATAACTCAAGGAGAAACGAAATGTATTTAAACTTTTGGGTTAATTGTACCTAATTTTTATTGTCTTCATTTCTTTTTAAATTCATCGTTTGAGTTCCTCTGGATAGGAGTGAAATTGCCGATACTTCCGCAATTAAGCTAGGGGAAGACGCAGTCTATAATCGATTCAGTAGAGTTTAGAATAACTTCGGTAAAATTTACATTTTTATTATTTTATTCCCACTTTTCCTAGATGAGAGAAGTATAAGAATTACATTAAGTTGGTATTGGCGATGTAATTTAATTCCTAAGCACTTGGGAATTTAATTTGAACTTATTTCAGTTTGTAATTAGCAAATTAACTTTTAGGAATTGGCTATCAAACTAATTAAAATAGAACAAATACTGAAATTGTCACAAATGTAAATATTTTTCTACAACAATAAATAAAACTTAATCTATCTTGTGCAATATTAAATAATAAATTGTACGATACGATACGAGTACAGAACAATATTCATAGAAAGAATATAGTTTCCAAATATATGAAGAATAAGCTCAATATGAAAACTAATGCAATAATTTGTCTGTGCAAGTAGGTACCTCACATTGCTATTAATATCGATTATGTTAATTAATTTATTTCGAATATACGGCAAAATGGCATTATATTTTTAGTTTTAGAATTTTTATATAACACAAAGAAAACGATTTGAATTATAAATAACAAATGAAATTGTGCCTCCTGGTTCCTACAGAAATGGCGGATGACAGTTATCAACTGATGAAACTTAGCTTCACCAATTTCTGCTCGTACTCCCTGTGTAGTAATTTCATATCTTGTTTTAAAAATGGAACCTGAATAATCTGCAAAATGTAGATTATTCTATGATAAATGATTTTTATAGAATGAATTTAATTCTTTATCTAATTCTCCTACTGAAATTATCAACGATTACGCGATTTAAATAATACGGGTATTTTTATTTTTTGTACTGAATCATAAAATGGAAGAGAAAAATATGGTCATATTCCCCATTGTCGATTATTTTGTTCTAGGGATTTTCTTTTTCATAAAATCAAATGACAATATTATGAAACTTGATCTTTGAGGTATGTAGTACATATTAATTGCTGTGATGATCGTGTTTTTATTTTGATGTTGTGAACTTTTGGTTTTGATATTCTGCGGTGTGGAATGCTAAAAAGAAAAAGGTGAAGTAAATACGTTGCAATGTTGGCTGGGGTTATAAGTCTGCACTTGTTTTAATAACAGGACTGAAGCTTTGGCTTTGGCTGCAGCGTGTCTTACACGGCTGCTCCGAAGAAACAGATTTGGAATCGCGCGATGCGACATCATATTTATCTTGGGGAAATTCAATTAAGACCCGCCCGGTGTATATTATTTCGAGTGCATCTGACATCTCCCCTGGCTAGATTGCAGTACGGTATTCTCAAATTTCTGCACCACAATGAAATATGCCTTCAATGTCAACATAAATGAACTTGGGATTCAAGCAAAATAACAACCAACTTAATTAGAATGCTGCGTAGACATGAATTTGATTCCAGAACTATATTTCATAGGGAACAATGATTGAAATGGAAATGTGGTCATACAATGACATAGCCTTTCAAAATAAGTTGCCAGAATTTTCATATAAAATAATTAAATTATTGTCATCCCGTAATAACGAGAGTAAAAACAATTCATGATAAAAAAAAGTATTAGTAACGATCGTCACTTGGAAGACATTTTTTTTCACTAGTAACGTACACACCCACTATTATTAACCTTTATTTGCCAGGAGAAATTGTTTTTCACTACAGGTTACTTGGTATCCATGGTCACCTAGGTCAATAATAAATTACTATTAACCAAGGTCAATAATGAAAACTGTCACTTTTACAGAAACTCAAATTTCTATATCCAAATATTGTTTGAATTATTTAACTCAAGAAAGGTTTAAAGTATGGACAATTTAAATTTGCCACATAAAACCAAATTAAAAATCAAAAGTGAGGTTGACAAACTGAAATGGCAAATATAAAAACAAAGACAACTTACTTTATTTTTGTGAATAAGAAACAAGTAAATATTCATGTCAAAATCTTTGTTATCATTTTACTGATTCTTCAGACTCCAATTCTGTCTCCTATATATATGTTGTAGCTATCCCAAGATTAAGTCGCGACCACTAGTAGACCTGTCAAGTCTTGTTCGCAAAGCTTCTATTGATCAGTCGTCTCGAGGATGCGAGAACATTCCTGCACATAATTAATCTACTATAAATAAATAGTTGGTGATATACATATCTTGTAAATAAATAGTGCGTATAGTATTAGTTATTTTTATTATCTTTTTATAGATGTACAGAAATGATTTAGTAACATTAGTAGATCAGAACAAACTTGGTTCTTGCACTAGGCTATGCAAACAACTATTTCTCATAAAACTGTAAAACGATTTATGTAGGGTAATATTTCATATTGGTCATTTATTAACAGCTTTATAAAAAAAAACTATGATTTGCATGGAATATAATAATTTGTAGGAAGAAGAAAATAATTCATTTATTCAACACATTTAATAACATTATCCAAATATGTACAAATAAATATTAGAAGCCACAGCCAAACGTATTGATAAAAATGTTACGAGCATTTGGGAGGAAACTGAAAATTAATCCTCATATGTAGGATATCTGCAGTCAATCTAATCCTATAATCCGGCGATATTTCCCCGAACATCTGATTTTATTTGTCATAAATCCCGTCCTGGTTTCCTCCTGGCGGTTTCCTCGACCCAACTCCGCCTGAAAGAAACGTCGCCGCGGGTGACAGCGCAATTACAATTATGTTGGATTGTCTTGACTACCCGGACTTGACGAAAGAACCAAAGTTTAAGCTCAGCGAACTTCCCGAGCGGCTTCAAACTTCTCCGCACACCACGGAGATAGATGGCGCCCGCCCACTGCTACCAACTTCAAACCCCGGATAAATATTTGCGGGAATTACTTAAATGTCGCGTTTTTGTTTTCTTTATATCTGTATAACTTTTTGTTTTTGTTCTGCAACAAGTTACTACAAGTTGTGGTAATTATATAAGATGACGGATCACTGCTTCCAAAACAGACACTTCTTTTCCTTTTCAGGATTTTTTGGTCTTATTCAAATCGTACAAAGAAATTATTCAAAACTTTTACCGTTATGGGGTCCGTAAACAGTTATAGAAAATAGCTCGAGTTTTTTACCTGTTAACCAGTGGTGGATTTAGGGTGCGAGCTCAAATAAAAGCAATTTTTTTTTACTATTTCATAATCTAAATTTTACAACAAATTAAAATCTATAAATATATACTTTATTATGAAAACATCTAAAACCAAAAATGTTCTATGTTACGATTAGGTGAATTTTTACAAGTTAGGTTTATGGACATCGAGGTATCCCAATATTAAACGCGGTAATGGGGGAATTGTATTAAAATGGAAAACTATATTGCTATTAAAAATATCAAATTCAAATATCAAATCTTAGAGTATGAATTTACAATAAATTATACAAAATATATATTTTCCTCGGTTTGACAGTGAGTTTATAAAATTAATAATTCATAACATAATAGTTAATATATGTAGTAATAACAGGGAAAATAATTCTCAAAACTGCTGATGTTGAATTTTTGCGTAAACTATAAAATGTTTGAAAATATCGAATATTTAGCTCAAAAATTTTCGAATTTTACAAAATTTTGTTTGTAATATTTTTTAAAGAATTACCTTCGCTGAGAACAAATTAACAAACAGAATTTAATTATCTCTTTTTGTTTCGAAGATATTAGCTCTCAAAGTTGTTCCTCAAAAAAGTATGTTTTTTGAGTAAATTTAAAAAATGAGTAGAGATACTGTCTCAACTACTTTACCGTTCGATTCTACGGGAAAAGTTACATAAAGAAATGTTTTGCCAAAATAGACGTTCTTTGGAACGATTAGGTGAAAAATAAGAAAAACAAAAAAACCTAAATTTCGATTTTTTGCCACGAAACTTTTTGTCTTCAAAATTTTTCATTTTTCGGACATACGTAGATATCGATATGAAGATTTTAAATTTTCAAACAGAATTCAATTATCTCTTCCCGTTCTCGAGATATTTAAGTTCAAAGTTTTACCTAAAAAATTAGGTTTTTTAGGTATATTTCCTAAATGGTTAGGTTAAACGTTTCGACGACCTCACCATTCGATTCTACGTGCAAAATTACATAAGTGTACCAATTTTCAGATTTTTATCTCAACAGACAGAATTTTTAGAAGGAAAAAACTGAAAATGGCCAAAAATCGAAAAAAATCGTCAGGGGTTCATCAGGCATTTTTTTCGATTTTGGCCATTTTCGTTTTTCCTTTCTACAAATGGTTTCCTGTGGAATAAAAATCTGAAAATTGGTATACTTATGTAATTTTGCTGGTAGAATCGATTGGTAAAGTCGTCGAAGTCGTAAACCTAACTCTTAAAAAGGTATACCTAAAAAACCTGTTTTTTTAGGTATGGCCAAAACTCAACTTTGAATACGAATATCTCAAGAACGGTAAGAGATAATTCAATTCGGTTTGAAATTTTGATATCAGCGCCTCAATGTTTATTTAAGTTTAGAAAATGAAAAGTTTTGGAGGAAAAAAATTCCTCAGGGAAATTTTAAAATTTAGGTTTTTTAGATTTTCTCATTTTTCACCAAATCGTTCTAAAGAACGTATATGCGAAGAAAACATTTCTTTATGTAACTTTTTCCGTAGAATCGATTGGTACAATCGTTGAGATTGTATCTCTACCTATTTTAGAGATATAGCCAAAAAACACACTTTTTTGAGGTGCAACTTCGATAGCAAATATCTCAGGAACAAAAAGAGATAATTAAATTCCGTTTGAAAATTTGAAATCAGCGTGTCGAGATTTATCAAAGTACACTATTTCCCAAAATCAAAATTTTGAGCAAAAAAAATAATATTTTTGGGATATTTCGCGTTTGTCACCACAATTTTTGATTTAATACTATTGGTTGGTTTGTTTTAACTCTTCACAACTCTGATTTGGGGTTATAGGTTTTGGAAATAAATAAAAGATAGGTAATAATGCGACAGAATAAAATTGAAAAGGCTTTATAGGATAGCAAGTTTTGAAATCAGCGCATCGATATTTACTTAAGTCTAGAAAACAGGAGAAAACATTTCTTTTCAAATGATAGACTTTTTTCTTTTTAAAAGTGAGATTATAAAATTAATAATTGATTTATAATAGAGACCTTACTTACTTAAATAAATGTGTAATATTCAAAGCATACATTATTTTTCTTTTAATAATACAGAGCAAAATACGAAACAAGATCTAAAAAAATTATTTAAAAGGGTGCATCATTTTATAAGTTGCCGAAGATCACCACATGCCCTACTTTCTGCACTAACGATACGAAAGAAACACTATTCTTGATCCTAACAAATGCAGAACAATGAGTATAAATTACTAATTCACTACTTTCAAAATTAATCTGACTTCTGTTTTATTTCCCTGGAATAATTTGCAACACAAATGCTTGCTGTGTATTTATTTCAAAACTTTGCAACGAATGTGCAAACTATAAGGTTAACCTTTGCGTAAAGAGCAACTGGGACGGAACTGCGACATAATTAAAATGCGTTTCTACAACAAGTGAAGAAAATGTTTACGTTTACCGCTCTGGGCTGCAAGACCTCATTTCATTATTGAAAATTTACTGCCGAGTGGAGAAATTTTCCTCAGACGAGCACGAGGGTTTTATTAAACGAAGCCGGGTTTAAAAGTTAGTTCTGTCAAGTACAAGCCGGCTAACCCGACGTGCATAAATTACCCACGGAGAAGACGCCGCCTTGGGGAAGATTCACTAACGCCCACCTTCTCACCTGCTGCTAAATTACCCTAGTTTTTCTCCTGCTAACTAAGTTTGGAACATTGTTGCACGAATCATGCATGATCATACAAAGAACTGATGTATAAGTAAATATTTGATGAGAAAAACTTGGTGATACATGTTGTACCGTCGCCAGGAGTAACAATCATGACTAGCTCTTGGATTCAAGTTATTATTATTAAAATAAGTTCATATGAAAATTGACTCATTTACGATTGTTTGTCGCAATCTATGCCTCGACAAAATATTTAAATATTCGTCCTGAAAAGACTTACCTCCCTGTAATGTTAAGTTTAGTATTACTTTATTTAATCTTGTTTGGGCAACTAACTTTAGTTATTTTATTCAACACCGTGTAATTATAACGCTAACTATGGTTTTTTTAGTTAATTAAAGTAGGTCATAAAAAACATGAGGCTTAGAAGTTACAACTCACTGTTTGTAGGTTCGTATCATAGTAACTAAATTGTTAAATGTCTACACTATTTTTTTTATTAAATGTCACTTTAGAATGTTAACTGTCAAACTTTTACATATTTTAAATCAATGATTAACGGTGTTGAATGAAATGTTGTATGGCACACTAGATACAAAATATACTAATTTCTTATAAAACATAAGTAGCTTTTTTATTAAAAAAAATACATTGCAACTTCGAAATAATACATGAATAAATTAACCTATAATTTTTTTAATTGCTGCAAAGTAGGTAGTTTTATCGTTTTAATCTATAAATGAAGACATTTTCGATTATATTTAAAGAATTGCAAGATTTGATTGACAATGTACTGGCCCTCCCTAGCTACGCTACTGTTTTCAACTTATTTCTGTTAATTCAATTGACCCGGAAACCATTATCATAATGATAACTTAAATTTCAGTAGTTTTTTAAATATTACTAAAACTTTATAATGATTACAAGAACTATTTTAAAGCTTAATGCACTTAAAATATGACTGTTGATAATTTGAAAGTGAAATTATAAATGTGGCAGTAAATTAGCATTATCTGTGGGTTATGAAGATGATATCTGTGAAAGTTTGGAGTATATAGTCCTGCAGTGAAAGGTGAAATATGCTGGTGGGTGTTAGTAAGCCGATCCCGCTGATCTGGGGGCAGATAGCGCGGGTAACGTATGATCCGGGTCGGCTGGGGCCCCAAGCCTAACCGGGACAAATTCCACTAACTGCCTACTTTTATTTTGACGGGAGCCATTCCCAAACTAAAGGGTTACGGTAAAAACTAAAACGTTTCCTCTCACGCATTCATTTACAACTTCGTGTTATTCTAATGATATCATTTCAGAAAGGATCTCTTCAATGAATGTCTATTTTCATTTAAGTTTCACTTGTCACTAAATAGATAAATGGCTTCATGGTTATTAATGTCAGTTGTACACAGGGCATGTAATCGGTTAATAAAAAACCGGTAACCGATATTTTGTAAGAAATTTGCGAACTTTGACCCTAATTTTAAAGCCGAAAATTCCGGAAACTCTTAATGAAAAAAAACCGGTTTTAGCAAACATTACTTTTATTTTAATATCATTTAGCGCGAACAATTTTTAATATATTTTTTAATATATGTGGTATCTATTTTTATTTGAATATGAATGTTTTACAATTTACATTTTATTGTAGAGTCATATAAGAAAATAATCTCTTTATTAGCATTAGGCAGATTTACAATTGATAAGTAACCTGCGTTCTTCTGAAGGTATTACAGATTTTTTTTATGAATATTGGTTAATTAAAATGCATTCTTTTATTTGATATATTTTTTTGAATTGATAATTTTTAATATTTTTTTTTCTAATTTGATTTTTATATTTTTAAAATTATTTTCTTCATTAATTTTTTTAACCGACATATTAACAGGTTTAAACCGATTTCCAAATCTTAAAAACCTGTTTTCGAACTAAAACCGTTATTATTATAACGTTTTCTATAAGGGTTAACCGTTAACCAGTATTTTTTTCGCATGGATAATTTGTTTTTTGTTTTGATATATCATGTGCTTAGTGTATTTACAGTCCTTTATTTCAGCTTCGTATAAAGAGAAGAAATTTGGCATGATCTCCATGTGTCACGTCAATGACCGTTCCACTCCGTCTGCTTAGCATGCGAGTATCCTCTCCTTGAGACAATATTTCACATGAAGCACAGGACATTAGTAGGCATATGAGGCTCGGAGATTACAGCAGGAGGGCAGATACATCCTCGCCATCGCTTTACACGGATTACGGAAGGCGGGAACGGCCGCATATGAATTCATGACTTTCTCCACGGACCATCTTCAGCGAGGACGAAATATGGAAGTTGTTACACACCCACAGCAAATGATTATCTTGTTGCTCGGGTCATAAACGACCCTCTCAACACACGATCTCTACGTGTATTTGTAATGATTTACAAGTTTATTATGGGCTTACATGACGCTTTGTCAAATGTAAGTATAAAGACAGTGTCATTTGAATCATTACACAATATTTAATGCAGCGAAAAATAAGACGAAGATAATAAAGGATCTCTCTGCATATAACTTGTTTAAAGGAAGCAAAGGCGCTAACTTTTTATTTTGCCCGTGGGAGCGAAATTTTTCTGTCTTAAATATAAAATTAATTAAAAATTATATTAATAAAAGTATAAAAAAAACTGATGTGCCCAGCACATAACCTATCGTTTGTCCTCTTCACAATTTTTAATAATATTTATATTTTATATACCGAGAGTTTATTTTAACGTGAAACATAAAAAATCATAAAGCTGTAATTACGACTTGACATTTGATTGACAGTAATGTATCAGAGCGTTCAATTTAAAATAAAACATGGCTGATATAATATTGAGGTTAAACAATAATAAAACTCATTTATAATATTTGTAATTTTGGTAAGTTAATATACATGCGTTGACTGCTGACACGGTGAAATGAATTATTAAAATACTTAATACTTACAGTACTAGTACAATTCCTTTTAAAATATTCGGTAATTATTTTTATAATATATAACTTCAGCCGAATAACCGAATAACAAATATTTGGTCGAATATTCGGCGTTACTAAATAACATATTTTTGTACATTCTGAAAGCGATAATATCCATCCTTCCATCCACATAAGTAGACAGACCTCATCGAAAAAATATTAAAATCGTGTTTAGGGACTTCAAAACGTGCTTATCCATTGAAAACTCATACAATTTTTAGCATGATTCCAATACCTGTCTTACTGAGTGGCGAGAGGTAATATTACTGAAGAAATTTATTATAGTAAATAATGATTAAAGCTTTTATTGACTAATATTTAATCATCTCAGTTTATCCTCCATATTAAAATTTAGAACTATCTCTAAAAATCCTATAAATATTAAACATGTTAGATTATAAACTACTGGTATCTCATTTATATAATACTGAAAAGATAAGCAGAGTGTTTTATCTGTGCAAAGTCGGCCAGAACGAGTAGATTGTAGATGTAAATGAGAATTTGTTTGTCAGTTAGGGTTAATGGCGTGAGATTGTTTTACTAGTACGGCCGCTACCGCTTTGGGACTACACCATGTACGTCCCAAACAGATAAATACGCCACTAACATTTTATTTCATATTGTAGAGTGTGACTGCTAGTGACATTGCTGTGACAATGAACAGCGATATTATAAATTTAACGTGGTTGATGCGAGAACTGATTTCGCACATAACATGAATTCCCAACTATGATAGATATTTTGGTTTATTTCATGTTTGCTAAAAGCTACAATGAAGCCAGTATTTCATGAATATTTGAGGATAATAAATTTTCCTTTTTTGAAAGTTTCCACTAGATATGTCAATAGTGTGATGTTTATTGAGTTATGGAATAGTCAATAATGCAAATTGGAATATATGGAGCATATTTTAACCCAGTTTTTATTTCACTATATTAAATTCTTTGATATATTACTGGTTCTAGTCAGTGTCATGGGACACCTGTTTATGGCTCTTAAAATGAATTCATATTCAGAACATATTTGTTCAAATTGGGAATATTATCCGAATTGAAAAAAAATTTCATTTATAAATGTTAAACATTAGAGTATATCATTACTATAGTAACGGTGTAAATTGACTCACAGCAATGTATTAAAGCGTTTATTTTATGAGTAAACATAGGGATAATTAACATAGACTAAAAAATTTAAATACTAGTTAAAGAAATTATAAATTATTCATTTATGTTTAAACACTTACAGCTATATTCATAAAAGAGATTAGCCCCTAACTCTGATTATTTAGTCCCAAAGTTATACCCCTTGTTAATATCCTGAAATGTTAAACTAACTCCAATCCCAATTCATAAAAAAGATTAAATGTATTATTTAATTCCAAAAATCTAGAAAATAAGGAGGTACGATTTAGGAAATTGTTTTCCAAAAATATATCTTCCATATTATCTTACAACAAATTATAAAGTAGTATATTTATTGCAGTCTACAATACTGTTACGAGCATGACTCACCGCTGATGACTCATCGCGACCGACTTGTTAGGTCAGCTTCTGGAAGATTCTAGAAAGTTCGAGAATAATTACCCCAGGTATAAAGTGTCGCGGCCTGCGGTTGCAGTTAGTTAAGTCCAGTAGAGAAAAGCAGCATATGAAGTAGAAAGAAATATTGATACTTAGTAGAAATAAATTTTGATATCATGTGAATATAAATAGTGTATAAATAAATACTGTTGTGCATAAATAAATTAATATTAGTTAATAATTCGTGTGTTAAGTGTGTATTACTAATCTTAACTTAATATAAATATTTGTGTTTTGTGACTTTTTAATGAATCATACAAAACATTAGACAGTCTGTTACAATGTATGATTACTACGACTCTCCCATAACTTTTAAGCTATAAAAATGAAATAATGTGATTTTTTTTTTATTCCATCTGGTACAATAAAGGAAAGGAAGTGAGTGATTTGTTGATAAGGTGAAGTGAACAGTGTTTTAGGAGAATAACAAGAAAATTGAATCAGTGTTTGAAGTAATTAAAGGCTTGCATTAAGACCACAAAGCTCGAATGATCCGAACGGCGAATGCATGGTCGAGCCAGTTGCATGTAGCAGATAGCAGGTCGGGGTGGTGTCTGTGAAATGCAATTAAATAGCAGGACTCAACTCGGCAGGGACAGGTCGCCAGGCCAGTACACCGAGCACTCACAAAGACATAGGGAGGAAAATCTCATTACTTTTTAATTGACTCTTAAACTAACTTTATTTTGTAAAACTGTTCTTTAATTATTTTTTAAAACTCTTGTTTTCACGTTACATTGACTGTATTTCAAGAAATACTTATTATTTAACATATAATACATACTTCTGCAAATATGAACGTACTCTCATTTTTTTTTATTATAAGAAATTTGCTTTATATAAAACTTTGAAATATACTATTTGATGATAAACATAGAGAAAAATATTATTTGACTACACGCAACGCCTATCAATTTTTATTTTTTTAAATTGGGTCTTATTTTGCCAGTTTTTTGTCTTTTGATTGGTGTATTAGAAGATTCTTTTAAGTGTTTGTAAATTTGGTGTCAACGGCGAGAAAAAAAAAACATTTTAAGTACATCATTTTTATCCTTAATATTCCAGTTAATTCTCAAAATATTAGAATCATTTCAGTAAATTTAATCTTTACAAACATTTTCAAAAATAAAATTACGAGACATATTAAACATGTAATAAGATTTTTTTAACTGTTATTTAATTGTGTTACTCGGTTTTACGAAGAGAGAGAAATATCCTGTTTGTCACTTCCGTATTGTTGAAGGATAGAGATATGTTTCTGCACCGTGGTGTTGGAACCGAACTAGAAGCAACTATTTATTACACCACTATACCTCGCCCAGAATTTATTTGGACAATGCTTTTAAATGCACCGTATTGAAAATTTTTGCTTTTCACATAGTTTTTTATTAGCATTATTATACTTATATAAAAGTTGAAAATTGCATGAAACTATTTAAATACGCGAAACTTTTACTGGGGTTCCGAATTTTAATAACCACAATTAGCATATAACAGTGAAAAATTCAAATTTAAGTGTGCTATTAAAAAAAATTAAAATAAAACTAATTAAATGTACAAATAATCCAGAGAAATTGTGGCATCATAGCATCCTTTGAAGTGGTTTGTAACTTTCGAGTTTAAAATTAATATACTGACATACAGGTTTTGCTGCAACGAGTGCAATGTCTCCTGTGGGTAGGGCAAATACTTTAATAAAGTATAAAAAAAGGGGACTTTAGTTCTAACAAGCAAATTTTGAAAATTTGTCACTTTATGTGATCTACATATTATGTTCATAAAGAAATTTTGTTTTCTAAATAGTTTTTGTTCAATATCCAGAATTCTTTGACAGACTACACTCTCAAGATAATGTCTTAAAAGAAATAGTTTAACATTAATCAAAGCATACTTCATTACTTGCATCTGGAATGGAATATCTGAAATTTGTGTAAAATAATGATATGCAAATGATAATGCATATAGCTCCTATATTCTGGATTTAATGGTTAGCGAGGAAACTATCGTGTAGTAGAACGGCAGATCCGACTCTGTGCGGAGAAGACAGTGATTGCAGTCTCCCCGGGATGTCATGCACAGCACACTTTATGCGGCCACCATCTGGAGGTACGGCTTAATTGCACACAGCGCCCGCTTGTAATTACGGATGTAAGCAGAACCTCGAGTCGTAATGCGTCTTTAAATGCGGTCGCCCCTCCCAGGGCCGCGGAATTACGCCAATTACGTAATTGTGAGCTGTCCCAGGCCCACCTGTGTTTACCGTCGATAACTCCCATTACTCCGCCGAGAATTACAATGTTCGGGGATATTTATCACCCTACCCAGCACGGATGGTATTTGCATACGCATTCATTTAGACGCGGCCCTGCCTTATAACAAAGAATTCCTGTTTAATCACTTACGCGGAAACTCATATTCAAATGGGCCGCTATAGGTTTGGCTAAGGTGCAGGAACAAACGACACGAAAAACCGACCAAATTAGCTCATCGCTAATGTCTTTATTTGTACGTTTTAATGGTCCACTCTCATGATTAATGTAAGCGAAATGAATAATGCAATAAAAGATCCCAATAACAATTTTTGAAATATTTTTGGAAAAATACGTAGTTGAAAAATGTCAGTGTTAAACTATGTTACAAAACCAATAGTTATTTATTTAGCATGGTAAGGAAGATGATTTATCATTTCAGGACGAATATGGAGATAGTTTGTCGAAGCTTGAGTCAAGACAAATAACTACGAATTAGTTGTGAAAAGAAACTTCCCTGACAAGATAAGTATTAAAATATTTTAAAAATCAAGATCAACAATAGATGCCATACATACTGTCAAACAAATAATAGAAAAAACAATTAAGTATGATATGAAAATAGAAATATTATTTTTGATTTCCAATTATATCTCTTGAAGAAGTAGATATACCAGCAAAATTAAGAAGACTAATCGCGATGACAATCAGAAGAAATAAAATATGCATTACAATACAAAAAGGGGAAAGAGAAGAGATTGAAATAAATAAAGGGGTCAGACAAGGCGATGCGTTATCGGCAATATTGTTCAACATAGCTGTAGAATATGTACTTCGAAAAATAAATAAAGAAACACTTGGAACATGAGGAGGACAAATAGTAGCATAAGCCGACGACATAGTTATTGTAACGAAGAAAAAGAATATAATGATTGATATGCTACAAGATATAATCGAAAGATCTAAAAATAATGGAACGCAGAATACTACAAACAATATTAGGAATAATCAAGATATCAGAAAATGAATATAGAGTACGTATGAACCATGAAATAGAAAAAGAATTAGAAGGAGTGAAAAAATAAAACAAAGAAGATTGAAAATGGCTCGATCCTGTATGGAGAGTAGAAGAAAGGGAAGAATTCCTAAAAGCATCCGGAATTAACAATTGGAAGAGCAAATCAAGAGATAGAGAGTTGTTTATCCATTCTTTGTACATGTCCCATCCACCTTAGTTGATCATGTTGTATTATCACCTCGATTGGTATTACATTTAACTGATCTCTGTATATTTTATTCTTTATTGATTATTTTTACACTTTACCCAAATAAATAAACGTTACAAGAAAATTCATATTGAGACACCCTTCACAATATTTATTTCTTAAGAAAACTTGTACTATATTTAGATTATCACATCGTTATGTCTATTTTCAAACAAAACAAATCTCCTTGCAAGAAATAGTAATATATCCTTTCTCATCTGATATGTGTATTCATAGAGTAGTAGTGTTGACAAAGTAACAATGAAACAGTGTGTCCTGCAGTTCGCTCGCTGTTTTATTGCAGCGAGCGACGTTGTATCACATGAGCTTCTCATGTGCATACAATTCACATTCCTTTTCCTACATCTGATAAACAATTTACTATTACGCTGCAATGTTCAAGGATATGACGTTGTGCCATAAGAAACATTGTTGTTTTACACACGAGAATGTTGATTAAAGGTACGAATATGTTACATGTGCACATTGTCAACTAATTACTCTACGGAATAAAGTAATTGGAAGAAGTATTGTAAAGAAATAATACACTTTCATCACTATAATATGTTACAAAATAACATTTTACAAAAAGTTTCTTTGGAAATTATTTAATGCAGTAGTCATAATAAGAAAGCAGAGTTTGCATCTTTTGAAGAACAAGAAATTTTCTAGTGAATATAATAACAATAATGAATCCACTTAATTACATGCAAAGGCGTGCATTAGCGTATTTAAGATAACAAACTCATTTCTAGCTATTACTTCCGAGTAAATTACGCCTATTAAAGTAATTTTTATGATTACGACAGCATTAAAGTTTTTATTATTCAGCGTACGTGTTTTGCACACAAGTGCAGAAAAATAATTTAATCTATAGATGGGATAATACTGTAATAAAACATGCATTTAGAATACGATTATACTTAATGGAAATAGAACAAGTAAAATTACTTCGTATTAGTATCTCATTACTTAATATTATTTACTGATTGTTTGTGAAAAGAAATAAAATTGAAGATATGTCTAATTAATATTTATTAGTAATAAACTGAGTCAATTTTCAACATTTCTTTTGATTTCACTTACACGATATACATATCTTACGGAGTGTTACAAAACTGATCTAAAATTTAAGTTTGTGTAGGTAAAAAATAAATTTACATGTTATGGGGTGAAAAAAGGAAAACCAAATTGATTTTAGCCTAAGTCAAAGTAATCAAGTTCTATGGTATATGTAATGAAATAGTAGGTATATGTCTTATATTGATAAACTATATGTTTGTATGTTCACTAACTACTATCTAAGTATCACTAATATCACTATGTAAAAATTAAAATAAAGTCTTAATACGTCATTATTAATAATAAAAAAAATTGTGATACGTACCTTATCTAGCTAATGAAAAGTAAAAAAAAAGAACAAATCTCACATCGCGTGCCTAAAACACTATCATTATATATATATATATATATATATATATATATATATATATATATATGTATATACCTTAAATTTATTTTAATATGAAACATGGGATTTCGTATAGCTATAGGTTGTCCAAGTTGTGTTGTGAAGTCGTAACCATGAAAATGACAAAACCTACATTTCACGTTAAAATAAAGTCACGGTATATCTATTATTTTACCTTAATAATAGAAAAATACCTATTTCGGTTACGTTTTCGCCCGAAACTAGAAGAGAAGCCGAATATGGTGAAAATCGTGTTTTGGTCTCCACTAGTAATTAGGTTAGAGGTTAGGAATAGTTAGTATTGGAGGAGCAAACACACACATGTTCACTGCATCCCCTACAAACCGCGAGCCGCTGTGCGTACGCCCGCATGTTGGTTTATTCGACTAAGTTTAGGTGCGATAAGTTGGTTTGCAATCCCGCCGTTCGCGAGTTCCTATATTATTATAATACCTTCAATAAATATTTGTTCCAAGTTTCCGGAAATTTGCCCCAAGTTTTCAGGAACTTAATCTTGAATTAAGGCTATTTACATTTATACAGTCGGAATTACGGGCTACCGCTGCTGTTTAATCTTTATATTAAAACATAATTATCATGAAAAATTGCTCTTGTTCTTGTTTAATTAGTCCGTAGGATTTGCAGGTGCTAACTAATTAATCTAAACAAAAGATATTTACCACGGAAATCATTTTTAATTATACGAAAAATTTGGTATACTTTATGTTACCTTAACAGCAAAATGTACGTTTGCAAGTAGCCGTAATACAAATCCCTCAAAACCGGTGAAAAAAATTTCCTAAATTTTTAACTATCTGCTGCATACATATAAGGGGCTGTTTGATGAATCTGTTTGCCATTTTTTTTAGATACGAAAAAAAAATGTAATTAAACTTCATATTCACACGCGTAAAATTATATGAACTGTCAAAAACATAAACAAAACTATGAGTCAGGTTGGTGAATTAAAGCAAATGTTGATCTACAGATCAGCTTGATTCTTAAATCTTTAATTAATGGACTAATAGTGAATTCGACTATAATTTTTTGATAACAAACCCGTTGTTTGTGTGATAATTATTGAAATAAGTGTCAAATACATTAGTTTTTTATGTGGTCGAATAAAAAACGCTCATATTCATGCTCATCTAAAAATATAAACTTTATACTCGCATTGGATATGAATGCTTTTTTGCAGTATACATAACCCAGTTAAGTCAACTAATGAATGTCTTATTTAAGTCAGTAGTAATAATAATAATAATTTAGAAAACTTCAATTCCTTAAATTTTTTTACTAATATTTTGTGATTATTATATACCTATATTAATAAAAAAGAAATATAAATTATGAAATGTTTTTTGTAGTAATTATTTGAGAATTCGGTATTGCAAGAATTTGTAACTAATTGGAGAGTATAAGCAATAGTATTTATGGAATTGAATTTTGATGCTAGTAAGCCAAATTTTGGAATTTGAAGAAAAATAAAATTCTTGGAGATGATGGCTTGATGTTTTATTTATATGAAAATTAAGATGACCTTTCGACCTTTGTGTAAGGTCATCCTCAGGTCTATTTTAACAATTGGATTGATGAGAATGGTACAATTTTTTGGTTAGTGATGATTAATTTTGATAAGCTTAAATTAAATTCTTGTTTGTAGCATTAACTCTTAAATTAATTATCACTAACCAAAAAATTGTACCATTCTCATCAATCCAATTGTTAAAATAGACCTAACACAAAGGTCGAAACGTCGTCTTAATTTTTATCTAAATAAAATATCAAGCCATCATCTCCAAGAATTTTATTTTCCTTCCAATTGTATTTATGAGCTATGATGATAGTAGTGCGTTTCGGGGAAACCTCTCGTCGTAGCGCAGAGAAATCACACGTGAGCTATTGATTTTTTGGAATTAGCATATGTAGTCTTGGTGAAGTCGTACGTAGACGTCTCCATCGAGTTCGACTTCTTGCTGCATTGGATACAGCGGCTGATTCGTCGCCGAGCCAGATATTCAACGCGACGTGAATGTTAATCAGCTACGTGGCTTCCATAATTCTATACATTTCTTGTAATTGAAATATTTTGCTACATGTGATAAATTCTTGTCACCTCGCAAATTTGCATATGAAATTTGGGTTAGTGTTAGTCTTCACTCAACTTGGAAATGGCATGGGTGTAGACTACACGAGGGCATCAGGGCTTTTGCCCCCAAGGAGACATTTTCCATAGTGCACCATTTTTTTTACAGCAGTAGTAAAGCCCTGAATTGTTATTATTTTTAGGATTTACTGTAACTTCTTTTATTTTTTTAGTTACTAACTACTACACTCAAATTGGTGTGAATTACCCTAAAAATATTACCGGTAAATTTCTCGTATCAAAGTGTTTATGTATACAAATTTTCATTTAAAAATTCCCAATAATAAGCTATAATTACAGATTGAAAATCTGCTAATAGGAATCTATATGACCGGTAATAATGCCCCTTAGTATATACCACAGATTCTGAGACGCTAACACCCAGTCCTTGCCGACCGGGAATTGTAGCACACTTAAGCCTGTGATCTAATTCTAACAACAAAATAAATTTTAAATTAATATTTTTAAATGCTTATTTTTTAAAAGAATTTATTTTAAAATGCAAACTATTTAATTCAATTAATAATTAAATTTTAGCAACCGTACTTGTAAGAACAAATATCATACTATAATCTGGGGAGAAGTTTCAACTTCTATCCCTAGTAACGTAATGTACTATTATTATGCGTGAAATCCGAGAAACAATTTATTAGGAAAAGCATAAAAACCTATTGGCCTACTTAGAAATAATCTTTATCTTCCGGTTAAAATGAAGTCGTTATATTTACAAATTTCCATAGAGCTGAGAACGTCGCGTTGTAATTACCATTTCTGCAGATTAGCATAAAAATGAGACAATCTCGAAAAAAAGAAAATTTGCAATGAATTTCAGCGGATTAATTTGCAGCTCTTATAATTTGGGGAATTTATCACTGCGGGCAAACAAGCAGTGAACATGCAAATTATATTTAGCTGGTGTATTTTTTTATTAAAATTCGTCCGGTCATTACTGGGTAGATGTGATGGTGCAGGTAATGAAAAGGGATTTTTCCGGGTTCTTTGCGAAATCCAGTGGCGTCCGCGCGGAAACAAAGCGGGGATTTACATAGTAATAAATGTTTATCATGCGTACGCTAGGGCCGGCCGGTCTTTGTCTAAGGATTTAGTTAGATGAATCCTAATTGAAACTCGGCTGGGCTTAATCCGGCCGCGTTGACGGGAGCGTTGGAAGCGGAGTGCTGGAACGGGTGCACTCCACCAACGCTGGGTGATGTACACAGCTCTTGTCTCCAATCCAGACAAAATGGTACAAGCAACATGTGCGCTTCTATTAACTTATATGTCACAATTTTAATGTACGGAATCCAAGTTGAAAAGACTTACTTTCAAGGCATGTAACCAAAAAAATACTGGTTAATGGTTAACACGTATTGAGAACGTTATAAAAATAACGGTTTTAGTTCGAAAATCGGTTAATAAAAAATAATTAAAAATTTTAATACTAATAATTCACAAATTCGTATAACACATTTACAGAAATGTAAGTCATTTTTCATTTGTAAACGTGATGCCTATAGCTGAAAAAGAGACTATACGTATTTTTATTATTCTCCAATAAAATGTAAATATGTACTTACTTTGAAAGTATTGCATGTGTACTATGTTAGTATTAAGAATTCAGTTTTAATAATATATTTCAAATAAAATTTAATAAGCGATTGTTGCATGTATTCATCATATATAGAACAACATTTCTATTAATGTCGTGCAGTCAGGGTAAGTAAGGTAAACTTTTATTAACCTACAGGGTACCAGATCTAAAAAATTTTCCATTAGTGCATTTAAAACAGTTCTCATAATATTAAAATTGCTCAAATATCGTATGCAATTCAAGAGTTTTAGAGCAGATTGTGTCAATGCTTAGCAGTTAATGGATGGACATTGTTCGTTTTTGTACTTACTTAAAGAACATATGTCCCACAGGGCTCCATATTAAGTCCAGCCCTTTGGATCAAATATTATATAGGACTATTGTGTACTCCCGACCATATTACATTTACAAATGTCAGATTTAGCTTTTTGATTTTCGTGTTTTTTTTTATTATGATATATTTCTTCAAATATTTATTGTTTTTCACCATTCGCTGTGTATAAGAACCGAAAAATCCTCATGTGCTTTCACTTCCTATGCATTGAAATATCTTAAATTGATTTCATTTTTGATAAATAGGCATGTGTGATTATAAGTACTATAAAACAAAAAATCAGCTTTTGTGTTAGTATGTTATTAAATTCTTAGGATACAGAATCCATTGCATAAAAATATCAAACTTTAAGTTCTTGTATTATGGAATGATCCCTATAGAAATTGGACCTATATTTTAATTCAAAACCCCTCTGTTAAATTTTAAGTTATTGTAGTGAATGAATTATTACGAATAAAACTGAAAGTCAATACACTCAGAAAGATTTTAATAATGAAAAGCAACAGACGTATACAAATATCCGCATTATCAACCCCTGAATGAATGTTATACATCAAGTTTCCCTTGTAGTTTTTAATAAATTTCTCACTGGCAACAAATTACCCTTCGGGGTGACTTCGTACCGCTGGAAGAGATTCAGTGTTTTCTCAAATCAAATCATCAGGTATCATCTTGCAAGAACAGAGGGTGTTCCCCTTGCAAGGAACAAAGCAACACAAACACACGTTGCTCGGACACCAAGAGGATTCAACTGCACGGAAATACAGTACAAAAGAGAATGCTTCATCTTAAAGCTTTCATCATTTGGAAGAAATCGGGATTGTATTAGGGTTGTAGGTATTTAGAAATGTTGTTGACTTACGAAATACAAGGTGTAATATTCTAAACAACAGATTTTCTTTATGGTTTTCAAAGCAAGTCACTAGACAAAAGTACTTGATTGTAGATAACAGACTACATCGAAATACATATTAAAATATAGTTTTTTAAAAACTGTCTTGAGAAGTTCATATTTACATGACAACTACCAACACTTATTTATTGTTGTTTTTTGTGTAAAGGATGCAAAAGTTTAAGAACTATAATTTTATAGTTTACATATAAAAAAAACAGCATTGTACCTCACTTAATTTTTATAATAGAATATTCGGTATTAAAACAATATTCGGTCGAATACCGAAAAAATAATCTGCTTATAACTATCTTCGGATCCAATTGTTAATTCCTTAATATAGCTACTTCCAGTTTAAAAGAACATAAATATCTATTCTTTTAGTTGAATTCAATCTCATGACAATTCAAGCCGGCTTTTGATACATTTATTTGTAAAATGTAAGAAACTACATTGAAATTCAAATGCCGCATTGTTTATAATATATGCCATAATTAAATAAACAAATAAAAAATCCATCATTATCTGATAAATAGTTATACATTCATTTCATATAATAATTATTATTGAATAGTATTACTGTTGCTTGCAATTCACAATAAAAAAAATTTGAAAATATGTAATCTTTGCTTACCTTTCCAAACGCCGGAGTTAGGTTATGGAATATATTGTTGCACATCACGAAAATACAGCACTTCAGTTATTTTATTATTAGTTTGTTCACAGTTTACAGTTTCACTATTACACATGCACATATGCACTGGATTTTTATTTTGACTGATGCACAGAATAAAGAACAACCCGGACTGTATCCGCGCCCGCACTCAACTAATTTATTAGGTTTAAAATGGACATTTGCTTACTCCAAAAGTGTAAGGTGATTTGTAAACACAAGTTTGTTAACTGACTTCAAACAACTTGCATTTCATTATTGAAATATTAAATGTTCACGACTTGTAAGGATGGTCTGTACAGGTTTGTAAAGAATAGGAGTGTATACCAGCGAAAATTAAACTGTATATTCTCGTATTTAGATCTTTTTTTAATCAGATTAAATTAAATTTATTTGTTTTTAATTCAGAAAAAAATCAATCACCTTATTTTCTATTTTATTGGAAAAGAATAAACAAAATTTATATATTCTTTAGAAAATTTCAATAACGTAGGGTAAATGGTGGAGAGATGGACCGATAGGAGAGAGGTATACTTATGTAATTTTGTCCATAGAATTGATTGGTGAGGTCACCAATGTTTTAAACCTAACCTTTAAAGGGGTATACCTAAAAAACCTGTTTCTTTAGGTACTGCCAAAACTCACCTTGGTCACGAATATCTTGAGAACGGGAAGAGATAATTCAATTCGGTTTGAAATTTCCTTGGAGAAATATAATAGTTGCAAAGAATATACATACATGCGGATAAAATATTTCTTTATGTATCTTTTCCCGTAGAATCGATTGGTATAATCGTTGTGATTGTATCTCTGCCCATTTTAGAGATACAACAAGAAAACACACTTTTTTAAGGTGTAACTTTGACAGCAAATACCTCAGGAATAAAAAGAGATAATTAAATTCCGTTCAACAAGTTTATCAATTATAACATGAAATGTACTTATTTTTGTTACATATTGAATATGGTACGGTTACACAGCAAAGATATTGCTACCAATTTTATGTTCTATTACTGCTGTCTGGTAACAAGCCATAAGTAATATATTTATATTTCATATTCATTTTATAATCATACTGATATTGACCTAATATATGTTAGACGTTAGAAGTAGAAATAATAAATTGTCCCTTTTTTATATTTGATTGCCTTTAAGATTCTATATCTAGCTTTGGTAGTTAAGTGCATATAAATTCACCGCCCCTGCCGAGGTTTTTGCAAGCTGGTGAGCTGAGTGGCGTGCAGATATTTACGGCATGCGTGCGTGCAGACCGCGGATTACACCTAACTTATTCACATTACACGACCCTCGCGTTGTATCGCTCTGGAGGAGTTACACAGCGCCCGCCCTCGTTATTATGCCCTCGGTTTCGGATACAGGATTCGTCTCCGTCTCCTAGACACCAGCCCGAGACGCAGACTTAATCCTGCTGAGATACGCAACACGAGGGAACGAAACTCGAGGAGTCGATAGTGGAACAATTCAATTCATTAGGATACTTTTACTTACAAACATATTACAAAAACTTTCCTATGGAATTTTGTATTGAAATTTTACATTTTACACTTTTTATTGACCTGTAAATAAAATAAAATTTTACGTACTAAGCAGATTCTGGCTTAGCCCAACTTATTTAGAATATTATGCAGTGATAAGTAAACTAAAGTAAACATGTAAAGATTGAAGTAATTTAAAGTAAGTGGTAACTCACGGTTATTTTAGTTATAAGTGTTGTTGATGCTCATGGATGAATTACTGAATGATCGACATATTATTCACTTTTTATATATTTATTGTGCTTGGTGTAAATGTATCAAGATATACTATTTATTTATGGCCGCAAATGTAGAGAATACCTTACCCTACCTGGTGGGTCTCCAGCACACTCAAACATACTAATAGTATGGAGAGAGACTTATGGTGAATATGAGATTCACAGAAGTGTCTGTAGTACTGATTTATAAATCGAGGATTCATTAGTAGATCTGGGATCTACATGTGTTAGGAAGTCTAGGTCTTCTGTGGTTGTAAGTCTCTCCGGAAAAGTCGTGGGACTCTATAGGTGGTTACAGTACCCATGTGTGCAAATAGTGGGTATTGGTATCACGAGGTGCTAGGTCGCATTCTTTGTGGAGGCTGGGCTAAGTACTGGAAATGTCTTTAAAATCAACAAAAATATACACATAAAATATAACATCGTATGATCTTTAAATGATAAACATTTATTAATTAATCTCGTATATCAAAGAACATTTTTCAAAAGCAAAATAAACACAAACTGTTTTATTTTTAATTTAATGATGAAAAATTAAAGAAGCGTTATCTTGAAGAGTTGCTTCTGAGGCGTACGCGTAATTAATTATTGATCTGGTGCAGTCGTAAATGTTTTCTGACGCAGCAATTTATCAGATAAATAGAAAACTATAAAGTGAAATCTGTAGTGCAGAATCGAGTGCATCACATCGTTGCCCGGGGAAACGATATTGACACAGAAAGAAAAGAGTGTATTTTTCAAAGATCTCTTCCCAGATTGTTTACTGTTCAAGACTAAAATCAAACCGAGTTTGAAATCTGTCGATTTATATGTTTTCCCTTGGCTTGGCGAGAGCAAATATCGCGTGTGGATCCACGTCGTTCTGCGTGAACGACTCGGGATGTGCATAAGCGATATGCACTACCGGGACGCAACCAATGAGAAATTGGAAATCATAGTCAAATATCGACGAGAGGTTGTTTTAACTTATACATATATGAAAGGTGCTCGTCGATATTCGAACGGTTCTTAATGGTACATTACTGTCACTGAATAGGTATGCAGAAGCGACAGTAAGACAGAGAAACTAAAATTAGAGAAAGATGGGGAAAGTGAACAAATTTAAAGTGCTCATTGTTTAAATTTGGAAAGTTTCCTCACATCATAGAACTGAATAGGGTAACATGAAAGGTAACGACACTGAGTGTCGCTTCTGTATGTAACTATTCTGTGGTACTATGTAAAAACAGTTTACCGTTAATTCAGAAGAAAACAAGGAATGGTCACGAGAAGGGATTAGGTAATTGTTTAACTTATAATAATTATTTATGTATATGCATATTCGAGTTTTAAATTTCTCGAGAGCTATAATCTTGAGTAAGTCTGTGGTACATACAAAGTTTTATTTATTTTATTATAAAAGATAATAAAAATAAATAACACTATGAATAAACAAATATAAACCCTAAATTAAGAATAATATTTATTAATAAGAACTTATAAGATTATTTATTTAAATTTATTAAACGCTACGCACTATTTATTTATACGGTATTTATTTTTACCAACTATTTATTTTCACTACGCATATTCTCTCTCTTCTTCTCGGCTTATAGAGTAGAGCAATTACGTTCGGAAATGTTCTCGCACTCTCGAGAGTTAGCACAATTGACAAAATAATTTTTTTCTAGGCCTATAAAAAAAATATAAATTAAAATTTAATTAATGCGGCAGCTAAATTTAATTCGCCCCAAACTGAAAATAGACGAACTAACTTACGAAAACTAGTTTTAATTTAAAGAAATTAATGGAGGTGTTTGTTTTATAACAATTTCTCCTTAAGGGAATCGTTTTAGACACCTTGCCCCTACATATTTGGACACATTTTTTTACGTTCACTAAAATAATTCAACTAATACATAATAATATTACAGGTTGATACATAATTTAATAAAAAATATGAGTATAGAGTTCATTAATATCTCATTTTGGGCGCGAGCCAATGTTATTCCAACTTTAATTTCCTGAATGTGGATACTCGAGTAAAATGGCCATTGAGATTGATTTCCAATCCAGATACATTAACTTATTTCCCAAATACATAACAAGGAAAGTTTATTTTAATTTTATTCACCCTTTCGATGGGGTGAAGTCGAATCCGGATAAGAGTCAAGAAGTAAAGTATATGTTAATGACACTGATTGATATTCAGTAACTTGTTCCCGAAACTTTCAAATCAAGCCTCAACAAAACTTTTTATTTGCTGATGTTGCTCGTCGCCATTCGTATGGAAAACAAGTGCAAGTATTCATGTCAAGGTAGAAGAAGAAGATACACAATAACAATCTCAACTCAATTCAAATTTATTTATAATATTATAAAACTAGGAATAATAATTTCATAGAATTCATGGATGGAATCTGTGACTTATAATATGCCTATTTTATATAATACAATATTTGGAGCCATTGCTTTGATCGTTTTGTAAACAATTCTCTCCAGTCCGAAAAATTCTTTACCTTTATTAATACTTAATATACTATATTCAGATACATATAATAAAATAATCTGATATGGAGACCAGATGACTTCCTTATAAGCCTAATAAATTGTGTATACATATTTTTGATGCAGTTTATTTAAAATTATTTTACTGGAAAGTAAAAACATTCTATAGCTAATCGTCTTTCAATTAAGGGAAAAATTCAAAAAAACCGTTTGAGTAGAGCGCTCTTTTGGCATTTCTGATTTCTATAAAAAATGGAGGTGCACAAGTGAAGTGTAAAAAAAATTGTTATTTTATATATTATTGTAAAATGGAAAATCGTTAAAATTATTATAGCTCCTAATTTGTGGATATATCCCACTTGGAAGCGAGTAAGAATTTTTAGACAAATATGTTTATTTAATTTTACATAGAGAAGCACTACCTTTCATACAACAAAGTGCATAGTTGCACATGAAGTAGAGAGTAGTACAAACATCGACATACATTATTCACAAGTAAGTTCAAACATCGAAAAGTTTTCCGCATTGTTGAATGTAAAGTTAGAAGTTGCATGTTATCAGTTTCTTTGAAGGGTACATATCGAATGCTGCACTCTGTTATTTCAGAAGATTACGTAAATGTATGTGCCTTGCCTTTCTTTCTAATATGTTTAATTCATAATTTTCCTCTTCTTAGATATCAGCTAGTATTATTTGTACATAACTACTTCACACTCTTATGGGAGAAACAAAAATTTCAAAACAATCTTTATTAGTAACTGAACTATTTTATGTGACATGGTAATATATTGTATTCATATTGATTTCGATATTTAATTTTAACTGCAAGTAAAAACTATGTATTATTTTGCGTAATACATAAACTACTTGAATTTTAAATAAATTTTTGCCTGCTTCCTCATCCTGAAGATGATTTCAGGATGGATCGAAACATCGATGAAATAAATAAAATGAAAAAAATATTTTATGACTAAAATCCAGTAAATTCTTCTTCTAATAATTATTTTTGTATAATCTATGTAAATTTTAATAAAATCATCAATATTTCGTAGACTTCCGATATAAAATACATTTATTTTATTTTTAATAGGCTTGTATATTATATCGTTGAAAGGAAAGAAAAAGAATTAACGGTCTTACAGCTTACTTTGCGGCTAATATGAAAATTGAAAGTTGTGATCAATTTCTCGAAAACGGTATGAGAAATATTTTTTTTTTAAACTGTAGTGAAAAAGTGCCTCAATAATGTGCAAATATTTTTTGTATTTCAAAATGAATCATATGTAAATTTTATTTTCAAATTATTTAAATTTCACTTACTTATCCAATTACTAAACATTTTTTTTGTAAATGTCGAAAATCATTTTGATTGGAATTGAATATCCATTAAGTATTATTGGAGGGAGTATTTGCGCATTTCCGGCGCGTATAAAGAAGAAGAGTTTAGCGGGCTTGGGGCTGGTGTTGTGCCGTATGTAAATCCGCTGATTGGCTGACGGCGGAGCATTGTGCAGTTTACGAGGCCCGCGGCCCGAGGCTTCTTTCAGATGCTGATTTCCTCTACTCACTTCCACCCCCGTACTAAAAAACGTCGAACGCCGCACGTGACACACCTATACGCATATGCTGCCACGTATTGTGTAACCTGTTAATGCTCCAAACTCAACGTTTCTGACTTACGTTTATCTAAACTAAATATTGCATCGCTGAGGACTTGTACAAAAATTTTTACTTATCTTCATGTATAAGGAGCTTAGATCATATATCACTAGATATGTGACACAGGCCAGATTTTTGCCAAACATATAAGAACAATACATATTGTCTAACTTGCTTGCATTACTAAATCAAACATCTATCGTGAGTATTTTTTATCGTGAATCATGAAGATTCATCATATCCATGGTTACGACTTGATATTTGATTGACAACAATGTATACTTGCTTGTCTCATTTAATATGAAACATAGGGAACAAATTTGACATTTGTTTTTTTGGGTTATAAAATTTTCTGACAGGCCTACACCAAGTGTATCAAAAATGTTTCCTACAAAAATTATTTTTTATTAAGTTTTTGAAAACAGTGAACTGTCATTTTGGTAAGGTCATTTGAAAAAAAGGGAGGTGTATAACTAGATGTTATAGCTATTCCATTAAAAAAATTTCAATATTCTACGGCTAATCGTTATGCGAAAACTTAAAAAAAAAACTTACGAGCAAAGGGCCTTTTGGCACTGCTGATTGCAGTAAAAAAGGGAGGTGCACAACTAGATGCTTTAGCAGTCCCCTATACAAAGAAGCAAAATTTTATGGCTAATTTTATTTAAAAAAACACTATAAATTTTTTTCGTGATTTTTTTAATAATAAATATAATAATAATACCGTTGTAAACTAAAATTATAGTAAGGAACAAAAAAATTCCTATGAACTAAATACAACTGATCGAAATTTGATTCCTATAAAGAAAATATAAATCTCGGCAAAATAAGAAATTAAACGATAAAATATAATCTACAAACAACCACTTAATTTTTTTAACATAAACAGAGTTTTGAAATGAAGTTAACAAATAATTTCTTACTAAAATACAAGTTTCTTAATTGTTTGTAATTTTGTCATTCTAAATACAGATAGGTATATTCAACATCATTCTAACTTGTTCTCACAAAATGTTACCATTTTCATGGAATCTTTTATGACATTGAAGATAGGAATGTGTGCCACGAACATAATGTGGGCCACGCATGTCAGACATTTTGTGGAAGTGGAGTAAAAGGAATATAGGTCTCAGCCAAGTCGGATGCGTCTAAACCGCGGAAGATACTGTGCGTTACGCACCTAACACGGATACAAAAGTGGCCAACCTGCGTCACATATTGTGCTGCGTTCGCAAGTGTCGTAGATAACATTTAACATTTTAACATAAAAGCTCGCTATCACAACAGGAAATATTTCCATGAAAAAGTACAAGATTATCGTTACAGCCGTCAAGGGCTAAGAATTTAAAATATCAAAAATCTTTTAGATTTCGCACTGAAAATTTTTATGTTTATATAAATTTACTTCTAATTTTTAAATATAATACAATTTACCTTGATATAGTTAAAGAAACAAAATATGCACTGAACTCCACTTTTAAATTAATTAGGCAAATAAATTTCATTGAAAATAACAAGATTTTTACAATTTTCTTAAATTTAATGTTTTTATAAGAATATCAACTATTAATAACACTTAACAAATTAAATTAATGATAATTCTGTTCCAGTAAGACACTTGAGATAGACATAAAAATAGGAGAGTTTAGCTATTTTTTTTACTTTATTAAGATTGGTTTCAAAAGAGACAAACTGTAATTCATTTCACTCGAAAAAAATGTGTACATAGATGATTGTAATAATTGTGATAACTCTTTCTTTGTTTCTAATAACCAAATCTCACCTTCCTTTTTCCCACCAGAAATTTTTCTTAACACCCTTCTCTCCCAGACTTTCAACATTTCTTTTTCTTTCATGTTCATTTCGGAGAACTCACTTCCATACGTGACTATTGGTCTTATTATTACCTTGTATATATGTAGCTTTACTTTCCTTGAGATATTTTTGATCTTAGTATACTGTCTATACACACAATACATTTTGTTCCTTTTGCCATTCTTTTTTTTATTTCTCTCCCCTCTTTTTAAAGTACCAAAAAGTTATAGTGAATTTCGAACCAATACATACCTTAATTATTGTAAAATTCTCATTTTTATTAATTTAATTTAATTAATATTTAATAGAAGAAACAAATCAAAATGTCACTTCGAAAGTAATAATTTTAAATAAGTTATTATTTCATTGAAATGGAATGGCATAAAAAATGCATACAGGAAGCAACTCAAAAATGGGTAGGAAAAGAAAAACAAGATAAAAGAAAATACTGGCATAAGGAAGAATGTCAGAAAATGACAGATAAAAAGAAAAATGCAAAATTAAAATAGCTACAAACAAAAAAAATGAAGATAAACAAAAACCTATATGAAAAAATAAGAAACAAGTGCAACAAAACTACAAGAAAAAACAAGAGAGAATGGACAAAAAATCAAATTAATGAAATAAAAGAAGAAAGGCTGAAAAGAAATATAAAAAGATTTTACCAACAAATTCTGAAACAAATCGAGTAACAAATGATAATCTAGAATCCCATTTGTTGAACATAAGAGAGTTAATGGAAAGCCAGAGGATAACATAAAACGTTGATGGAGTTCTCCACTTTAAGTTATTAGTCATGTCCGCGGGTGATGCTAGTGTTGGTGAAGCTGTAAACTATAATCTTGATGCAAGTTTCAGACTACATGACGGGAAGTTAAATATCTCACGCTGGACAGAGATATGTGGAGGAGGCCATATCGTATGTCTGGGTAAGTGTCGGTCCCAACAACAAGCCTATCCTGTAAACTAATGGGGGGGACTGCTTTAGTTTATTTAGGACACACCTGACTGGGACGGTGTGTTAGTAATGTTATGTAAATGTCATTGGGAATAATACAGGATATATGATTTAACTAGTTATTTCATTCAAGAATTTACAACTTTTCCTACTACTTTATGATAAGTAATATAATGTGTTGTAGGAAACTAGTCAGAAAATTTATAGAATAAAATAAAACCAATCGAATTCATGTATTTCTGATCATATTTCCATAAAAAATTTTGACTCAAAAAAAAATTGAACGAATCTTTCTGGTCATGTGTGCGAAAACTTCCAATCAAAACATATTTTTTACACTGATAGTTTTTTTTAGTATTTCTGAATACGTTATAATTTTTTCTACTCCTGTACAAATTGCAATTGCAGAACTAGAAATTAATTATTCAAGTTTATTTTAAATCTGCCGTGCTATGGATCACCCTTTCTACGACCGTCTAACAGCTGACGGTATAGTCATTTGTCATTGTGTATTTTTAAGTTATCATTTTTTAAAATATTTATGCATTTACTTGACTGGAAAAAGTAAAGTATTATATTTGGGATTATGGTCATTATTCACTCAGATGATTCGAGAATAATGACAATCATAATCTCTTATATAATAATATGTTATTACTGTTTTACTTTCGAAATGTTATATTCAAGTTATGGAAATGAAAAAAATCGTAAGAATTAAAAATCCGAATATCCCGATAAATAACTTATTCAAATACTCAACAAGAAATGAGCCATACTTGGGTTTTCAAAATCACGACTTCCGTTGCAGTTTTTTATCTATTCTTCCTGAGATTTTATATTCAAAGGTAATATCAAGCAATATGCTTTCGGCACCTATCATAAAATTATAGCTTCATTATTAATTATTTAGAGATATTATAGCTAAAAATTACTTTCGTTGAATTTACAAGGTCTTTTATAATTGTCCTAAGTTTTACTTTCAAACAACTTCCTCAAGCACACTGCTTAGTAGAGTCCTCCGGCTTCGGCGAAAGAAATAAGTTTTTAAATTTCGTTACAATAATCATGAAAATTATTTAGTAACAAACAAATAAATAACTTGATTTCGTCTACTGACGATATCTCCTCTGATATTGTTACAAGTCCAATTTCAAACTTACAAGTAAAATAAAATATTTTCAATATCTCTGAAACTACCATTTGAAATTTTAGTATAGTGGCGTTTCCTTGACATCAATATCAACAATCAATACCGTGTTGAATTGGAAACTATAAACAGGGCGGTGTAAAATCCCTCCTGCCTGGAGGTTTTATAGCGGCAGGAATGGGCCCCAGGTGCTGAGGTAACGTCCGTGTCCGTCGCTGCGACACACACGATACGGTTACGAAGACGTTGCTCTTGGCGGAACGCTTTACTCAACCAAAACATTCGATGTTTCACGCATTCACGTCTGCAAACCATTAGGAAATAATGTATGGACGATCTACAATAACAGCCAATTCTTGTCATCTTCATCAGTTTAGTACTTTTTTTTTTGAAAATTTAAATCATTACTTATTTTTTCTTTTTGTTTTTATTATTTCTTTTCTTTTTAAGTATCAAGGAATAAGAAATCTTTTTTCCTACACTTATAATATATTTTGGGTCAGAATTACAATTAGGATATCTCCGTAAAATTGTTTACCGGTTTCAGAAAATTAAGCTTTTTTAAGACAAATTTAAGGAGGGTAACTATGTCATAATTGTATACCATGTAATTTGACAAGTTAGTATGGTAATAATTTCACCATAAAAAATTGTCAAAATAACATGGGCAATTATCATGTCATATCATATCAAACTAAATAGAATTGTTAACAACAGCGTTACTTACAAGAGAACTTTATAAAATATTATTTATCTACAACTATTGAAATATGGGTACATTATACGTGTGATACTACATATAATATACTACTCATATTACACAAGTGTAATATGAAATGTCATGATACACGCTACATTTTTCTGTAATAAATAGGGCATATAATTTAACACATAATATTTTATTAAACTGTTAATTTATTAGTAACATATTTTTTATTATAAATATCAATATATATGCTTATAAAAGTATAATAAATACAATTTGAAAAGTTATTTTGACATTTAAGTGCTACTTGGGCGCCATCTGTTAAGCTATATATGAACTACTCACACTTTACTGAATATTTTACAAATAATATCAGATTTTTTATATGCCTGATAGTTGTAGATAAAGTATAGTATTTGACTCGCATAATATGGCTACATTACACGCGGATGATTAAAAATACTCGCTACCGCTCGTATTTTTAATTACATCCTCGTGTAATATAGCCTACATATTATGCTTGTTAAATAATATACTATTAAATAATGTGAAGCCAGTAAACTATTGAATAAACCAGGTATATTATGTATCATACCAGGCCTTAGATATCTAAAAATACTCGCTCTCTGAGCTCGGAATTCAATTGAGATCTGCGGCGATTATAATACTCATAATTATCCTTGGTATGTTAATAGCTATAATATACATTATAAAAAATACCAGTTTTGGGTAAAAAAATTATGTTTTGAAAATAGTCTATACTGATAATAATAATAATGGGGATATATGTATACTGGACTAAAAAAAATAATTATAATTAATTAATTAATATGACTACTGCTCTAGGATTCATTATCTGAATTGATCGATTCAATTAGCTTTGCGGACGAAAAATTTTGTACACGAAAAGTAACCTTACTGGTCTCATTATATTGAAATCGTTATGTGCCGATACTACCTCTAAGAATGTATGATTCATATAGAGGTAGATTATGATTGTTGTTGTGAAAGTGTTGTCCCAGGTGTGCGGCATGCATTGCAGGTAGATGTGTTTGTTCTTCTAGAACGAGTGTTTTATTCATTCTGAGAACCCGTCGCGTCGCCTTTCACCCCATCATCCGCCGATATCGCCTCAGCTCCAAGACTTCGCGCTCCCAAATCACATTTCTTGCAAAAACTTTTCACACCAAACACTGTCTCTGAAACAGAAGCGATCCTCCTAGCCTCCCGCCTCACTCGCTTTAAACTTCCCGAGTCTTCAAGACGAATGTAACTTAATATACGGGATATATCCTCCTACCAAGCCAGGGGAGAAGGTTATGCGAGAGCTTCCAAATGCAACGGCAGTCTCATGGATTACAATCAAATTTGTATTCGATCATGCACTACAACCGACGATCCACTACTACGTTTCACATTTTATAAGCCGTACTACTTGTACTTCAAATCATATATGCTGCTGGTATAAAACATGTATTACAATCAATGTTGTATAGAAATTGACTTTCAATATTTGACATATACCTTAGTATTTACATGAAATACATGTTAATATCTAAAATACAAACCATAATTTATCGTCGAAAAATACATATCTTATTTAAGAATACAACGACCTCAATCTAATTACATACTATAATAAACTCCGTAAAACTGTTAATTTTAATTACTTTAGTTGAATAAAGCAACTTTTTACCTCTCGCTACGCAGTATATAATTGGAATCATGCTAAAAATCGAATAGTGAGAATTCAATGGATAAGCACTTTTTGATTTTACTATTTTTAAAAATATTTTATTAATTCAGATTTTTAATCGGTGAATTTGGTCGTCCAGCAACGTGAGCAAAATTATCTATATAAAGCTACAAATAAATGAATTATGTTGAAAGTATACCTAAATAACCATTAAATAAATACTGAAAAAAGAAAATGCAGTTTCTGAAAATATTTATTAAGTATGTTTTATTATTCATAAATTTACATAATTTAAATGTAAAAAAATCCTGTTTACTTGAAATTTATTACCATATTACAGAAAATTATTCCTTCTCGAAATCGTTTTGCAATTATGATAAATAAAAACCACACAAATTCTGAAAAAATGGTAATTTTATGTAATGGAGCTTTTACTAACAACACCTTCACTCTATAATGGAAGCAGATAAACGCAAATCAAGATAAAGTTCTCATGCAGAGCCGACGTAATTACAGGCGTGTTTAGTGTTCAAGTCGACAAATGCTTTACAATGCTTTACTTGCATTTAGCTGTAGTTAAACACCGCCTTTGTATTATAATTTCATTATTGTTTGAATGCACGGTGGTGCATAGTAATGTAAAATATGGTCCTGTCACGTTTAATATTGTGCTTTACTCTTCGTTTTATAAAAGCAGTTTCATTATTAATTACAATTATTTTGCGAGCGCATATAGAAATATGGGAGTTGTGAACTTTAATGTAAGTTTTTCACCTTCATTTAGTGTTGCACGGACCTTTAGAACGAGCAGAAATAAATGTGGTTTATTTATTTTTAAATTGGTTCAGCTTTTCATTTATAACAAGTTCTTGTCTTTAGGTGTAACAAGTAATAGGTTATAGATTAGTTCAGCAAGCGGTATAAATATCATGTAGTCTTGTTTTTGTTTTGTTATATTTTATATGAACGTATTACGGCGTTATGCATAAAAGCATAAATTTAATAACCTAATAAAAGAGCAAGTATATTAATTTCGTATTAATTAACTTTACGACAAAACTTATTATCCTCTAATAAATGTTATAATAGATGCGGTTTATGATAAATCCTATCTTTTACTGGTTTTGCATTGACTGTTACAAATACTACCACAAAGCAATAATTATAGTTAGTTATAGGACTTTTATTGTATGAGTAAATTATATTGAAAATGCATTTGTAATGCAAATATATTAATAAAATGTTTATATTATATGTTTCATTATTAGTATCGAGGTAGTCAAATTTGTTGTGAACAGAAGTTATAATTTTCCAAATGTGTACTTCAAAGAAAGTAGTGTAAATATAACGAACTACAAATATAATCACATTCGTGTGGCACTTGATTGTGTATCAGTTAAACGTTTGAGACAAGTCCTAAAAAGAATATGTCTACATTTCGTAATAAAATCTTGTAATTTCCTATAACAATGGGATGAACCAACAAGATTAATTAGTAAGGCCGTATTATGTCCAAATTAAAAAGAAATAAATTGTATTTTTTACCTGCATTACATTGTTATGACCAATATTGTACACTTTATATATGCTTGTTTAAATTTTCGAACATTGCCAGTACAAGGGATGTCTAAATCTTGATTTACAGGTAGGTATATACATTCCTTCTGAACAATATATAATATTGTATATTTATATTCTTATAGTGGAATTTTTAATATAAGGTCCATAAATTATAAATTATTAATTGTATTTGTTAGTGCGGTTGATAAATGTGAAGTATTATATCTCAGTAGGGGTGTGCAGTGAAAAGACGTTATTGATTGCACAAGTGGCCACTTGTGTATATACTCGCTCGTGTATAATAACTATTCGCTTTCACCCCCAAGACCGGCATTCTTCTCCCGCTTTAACAAAAACTTGCCCTTATGAAATTTAAATCAGGATATATTGCTCTTTGCTTAAATTATTGTCACAATGGCATGGCGGTCTCTTTCACGTGGCTTTTCATCCACTGCAGCGCTGTTTGCTCGCAGAGATTACAGGTTATCTGTTTCAGTTTGAAGTTGCATGTATCAAGTCACAACTATGATTCAAAATCAAGTCAAGTAGTGAATTTAATAAAAGCTTAATTTTTAAGTAATGTCAAGTAATTTAGACAAATATTAAGATACGTGATTTGAAGAAACTCTATTAATTTCAATTTTATTCTGTCGCTGTATCTAACTTTTATTTACTTTCAAAACCTATAACTCTATACCAAAGTTACGTAGAGTTAAAAAAACAAACAGTATTAAACCAAAAATTGTGTTGTCAAAGGCGAAATATCTCAAAAATACATATTTTTGTGCCCAAAATTATGATTTTGGGAAATAGTGTACATTGATAGATCTCGATACGCTGATTGCAAATTTTGAAACGGAATTTAATCATATCTTTTCGTTCCTGAGATATTTGCTGTCAAAGATACACCTCAAAAAAGTGTATTTTTTGGCTATATCTCAAAAATGGATAAAGATACAGGCTCAACGATTATACCAGTCGATTCTACGGGGAAAGTTACATAAAGAAATGTATACTTATCATATACGTTCTTTGGAATGATTAGGTGAAAAATAAAAAAAGAAACACATTTTTGAGGTACAATTTTGAGAGTCAATATCTCCGAAACGAAAAGACATAATTAAATCCTGTTTCTTAATTTGGTATTACCGTAGCTAATTCTTTAAAAAATATTATAAACAAAGTTTTTTATAATTTGTTTTAAAGTTTTGAAAATAAAGTTTGTGTAGCAGTATTCCGAAGTAACAGAAGATATACCAGCAGTGTGCTGTGGAATATCAATGTTTAACAATTTTAATGCTTCCTCCCGGCTACCTTATAAAATTCAACTACATCCTACATGAATCTGTAGGTAGGATTTATACAGCTAGCCAGTACAGCGAGCCATTCCGTGGATTTATGGGTGCAGCAATAAAATCAAATTTTAATGTTAGTAGTTTTGTTTGCAGCATCAGCTACTAATAAAAGACATCTTTGCCAATGGGGTCTATAAAAGATCACGTAAAGTTTCACTATAATCTGAATTTTATTTCTCGGGGAATTTCAATTTTAAATTACTTGAAACCTGGCAGTGGTTCATTTGTCTTCGCAAACGACATCTACGATTCCAGATTCCGTTCTCACGCCTTACGCTCACGACTTAGAGAAATTTTTACTTTTAACATAAAATGGATACGAAAGATTAACTTCTAACTCTTTGAAATATATTTTTCAATTTTAACTTTTGATCTACTTATAGAATTAAATTACTTCAAAGGGAATACACTATACGTTTCAGATGAAACTGGAATTAATATCATGCAGAAAATAAAATTCTTCTTATTTAATATCCTGTGCTCTAAAACATATACCATATAATAATAGTTATGTCAGTGTTGTAAATATATTGTGGTGTCCCAAATAACTAGTTAAGCATGGGGATCTCGAAAACGGTAAGAGAGGTCAAATTAGATCAAAGTTGCCGTATTTAGGGATTATTTTAACCAAGTCAAGTGATTTTGATGGGCATATTTTCCAAACACTTTTTATAATGAATTTACGTGGGTTCTAAAAAATTTTTTATCGCATACCGGTTTCAACTTATCAGTGTCAACTTTAATTTTTCTGCATGCATATAAAAAAGTAGTATTTGATTTTTATAAATAATATGAAAAATTGAGAAACACGTTTTATGTCTATCCAAATATTGTATCATATGAATACAAAAATTAAAATTATAGAGCTAATTGTATATTTTATAGGGCTAGAACAAAAAAAATAAATTAAGAATTTTATAGCTAACTATGATACAGAAAAAGTTTTTTCTTCATATATACAAACAAAGACTTTTGCCTAACTTAAGCGATCTCGCATCAATTAACGTTCTCGAGATCTCCAAGCTTAACAAGTTATTTGTGACATCATGTATGTATAAGCTACAAGTTGGAGTTGTAGAGCATAAAATTCTGCATCCGGATGAATTGAATGATTTATCGGATATAATTGAGTTGTATGTATTTAAATGGTTGATGAGAAATGAAGATGGAATCTGCGATGTTAGATGGCAGCTGTTGTGATGGTAAGAGTCTTTGTTTCCTTTCCACTAGATCCTCGTCCACTTGTCCACTCGGCTCCACTTTCTTCATTTCCGCCGCTCTGAGGTTCCGTTTCCGGCTATTTATTGTCATATAGAGAAATTTTTATTACTCCACTTTTCGAGTAGAATATCAACTTCCGCTGCAGAAATATTAATAAAAGATTTTATTGAACGAATGAACTACCTACAATACAAGGGTTTCTCAAACAACAACAATAATAGCACTACCAAATTTCTATTTTATTAGATACTACTGATTTAAATTTGAACTAATTTTTCTTTTTGAACGCAAATAATTTAATTGTGACTAGTTATAATGGGTAGTATTGCAATTAAAACTTATTAAAGATTATGATCATGGCTCATTTTGTTTCATATTAAAATAATTTTTAAGTCTATCATGTTTCTTCACTCCTTTTGACTATAAATAGAAGCATTTTTTTTAATATTTGAAAATATTCGTTATGCGCAGTTACACTGCTATTTCTATTTCATTTTTGTCATTAGTTCTGCTCTGTAACTCGTACAATAATGAGATAAGGAATAAAAGTCTCATCTATACCGGGAACAAAAAAAGTAACAATAATTTTTTAATGAAATTAAAAATATTGCTGTGTCAAAATATGATTAAAGGTATTACGAGTAAATACTACGGTTTGAGTTCAACTAGGGCGATATAGAAAAGTTAGATCCAATAGGTTGAAAATGAAATGAAATCGAAACATAGCAGTTGTACACATAAAGCCCGACTATCGTTAGTAGGATATATGAAAGTAGATGGCAGCAGCATAGATTTGGCTGCGTCAGTAATATTAAAAGTAAGAGAGACAGCGCAGCGATAACAGTAAACGTAAAGCCGGCTGTGTACGGCGCGTCGGATGTTTTATTGTGCGAGAGGAACAATGGCGATAGATAGGTTTAAATTGAAATAGAGGCACGCGCCGTCGGGACTCGGGATTGTTTGTCCGAGGAAACGCACAGCGGCACAGCACAATTTCCTCGGCTGGAGGATGTACATGTTATGCAGCTTCCGCCTGCTGACACGGGTGGACGTGGACTCACTCTGTGGACAGCGGCTTTCACTGCATCATTTCATTTCATTATTTATGTCACTTTCATTCATCTCAAGCCACACCTAATTAAATCATACCTCACTCATGTTTCGGAAGTTAAAATTATACAGTGGTGGCAATAAGAAGAGAGATACCAATTTTTAACGTTACTATATATCACTACAGAGACTCCAAAAATGATAGAAAAATTGCTCAACATGGGCATCGACTCTTCAAATTTTCCTTGGGGACAAAATTTTTTATAATGACCTAAGTCAAAACATAAAATTTCAAGAAAAAATAAACAATTTAGAATGCTCTAATTCTACTAAAATCAGTGCAGCTAAAATTGTTCCAGAATATGCTTTGAATAATTAGAGAAAACATTTTAAAATGTTCTAATTCCTGTCCCACAAACCATAGCACAATCCAAAGCAATCAAATTTGCTCCAAAATGTGCTCTGGTTTCAGCAGACCATGAAAACACTTCTAAGTGCTCTAATTCATGATCCACTGAAATCAGAGCAGCTAAAACTGCTTCAGAATGTGCTCTGGTTTCAGCAAGCTATGAATTAGAGCAAACACTACTGAGTGCCATAATTCTTGAATCACTGAAACCAGAGCAGCCAAAACTGCTCCAGAATGTGCTCCGGTTTTAGTAGGCCAAGAATTAGAGCAAACACTTCTCAATGCCCTAATTCTTGACCCACTGTAGCCGGAGCACAATCCAGAGCAGTCAAAACTGCTCCAGAATGTGCTCTGGTTTCAGTAGGCCAAGAAGTAGAGTACACGCTGAAGCGTACTCCAATTCCCGGCCGGCTGAACTAGATTACCTTCAGGGCATCAGATACCCTGGAAGGCGGTCTCGCCAGACCACCAGGCGCGATGGAGGCCCGAAGGCCCACTACCGCCCCGGAGCCCCGCAGAGCGGGACTGAGTGCTAGCGTCTCAGGATCCCCGGTATATCCTGAGACGCGCATTGTTACCTGTCATCTGTATTCCTATTGGTTGATATTCCGTATGTAATTGTGGCTGTACTAGTGGGAATTTTAAATTGAAAATTTGTATACCCACCTACTTTTATGTGACTAATTCACTAGTAATATTTTTAAGGGTGTACCTCACACCTATTTTAGGGTAGTAGTCAATTACCTACTTAAAAATGGAAGGAGGAAGAAATTCTTAAAATATATATAATAATACAGGGTTTTATAACTGATGTAAAAAGGGAAATGTCACCTTGGGGGCATTGCTCCATGGAAAATTTTCCTGGGGGGCATGAGCCCTGATGCCGCCATATATTCGGCGCCCATGATCAATAATAACCAACCATGATATATGTGATGTTCAAGGTATATTTAAATGACTCTAAGGTTGATGGTTCAAATTTGCACATCTTCTTCCATTCTTTTTTGTATCTTGCCTTCTGTTTCCAGTTCTGAATTCCTAGTTCTTATAAATCTTTTTCTACTGCTTCTATCCATATTATTCCTGGTCTCCCTTTTCCTCTTCTTCCTTCTTCAGCACAGTATGCTTTCACTTATGTTATTAATTATTAAAAAAAATTCTAACTATTTTTTATGTATTGAATAAAATTATACAACAGTTCTACAATACAATTACAAAGCAAGTGGGCACTTGGAAGTTAAAATACAAGTTTAAAGAGAGATTGGCCTAGTTAAGCTATTGCCTTTGACAGAGGTCTGGAATCGATCGTTTAAATAACCCTTTACACAATTCCCAATCACATCAACTCTTCCAATAAAAATAAATCGCACTTTCAAAGAGATAAGAAGAACAGTAGGAGAAAGAAAAACCCAACTGTTAAATGTAAATGCGTAGGGTTTCACCTAGTTTGAGATCAGAAGATCGCGGGCCGAGATAGCGGGCCGGAAACCGGAAGTGGATGGGTAGCCACGAGCCAGCGGACGTGACGTAGAGTACAACGCAACATGTAAAGCACCGTTCACACTATCCTGCAAGTTGCACAGTAGAGGAGTTACGTATGCTGAATGCATGTAAGAGTATTTTAAGATACAAGTAAATAGAATTCTCCGAGGATTCCGTACTGAAGTGGTGTAGCTTTCAAGTAACTCACACCGTGCTGTGTGAGAGAATGGAGAGCTCTATTTTCACATTACGCGATGTGGGTCAATGCATGTATATATTTACATAAACGTCCCAATACGTGGTAATGGCTGTATCATACGTGAATATAACAACAAATCAAAAATTTCATTTCCCTACTCATATCCGCATTTACATATTGATTATTAGTTTTTTCTATAGTATGTTTCAAAGATACAATCCTAGAAATGTGAATTGATATTCTATAATTATTATTGAATGAAGATAAGCTATTTTAATGAGCCATTTACAAAATGCCATGAACCTTGTAGACAATAACCAAGATATTTACCGATTAAAAAGAAAAATCACTAGACATTTTTTACAGGTTTTAATTTAAATTTAATTTTAATAACCAACGGGACACATGCCATGGGCATTAATCTCAAGTAATGCTAATAGAACTATAAAATTTACTTATTGTACAGATTGTAAATAATAAGTGATTATAAAAAAAAAAAACAATGCATATTATGATTACCATTGGAGGAGGGATTTCAGCGATTTTATTGAAAGGATAATAATAAAGTTTTTTATTGCAATAAATATGTACTTGATTAAGTCAAGCAGATACCATATATAAACAAAACATAAAATTTAGCCTACAGGCAAACATATATTTTACATTTAAAATGGGACGATACAAGAAAAAAAATCTCGTCTCGTCTCGTCTCGTCTCGTTTCTTCTCGTCCCACAGAATCACTATGAGGTACCTATAGTAGATCGGAATCCGCTTTCTCTCTTACGCTGTGGCCTTTCTTTAACGTACTTACGCCTTTCTGTAATGTCATCAAATGGAAAGTTGGTTGATATCCAATTAAAATGAGGAAAAGAAAACAAGCAACGGACATCTAGATTACCGAATACCGAATGTGATTTGGTAACGAGTGAAATAAAATTGCATGTTGGTATTATATGTAGTGGTTTCTGAGCGGGTACGTATGACCCTACGAAGTTCATTAGATCCTTCTTCTATGATGTACCCACTTGGATGTATGTTGGTGGTGTGAACGGCGCCTAAAGCAACACGTACCGTAAACGATGTTGTGTTTAACCGGCGTGGCGCGAACTCCCTGCTCAATCTAACTTTGCCATTTCTTCCTTAATACCGGTCGATGTTATTGCGAATTCGATAGCGAGTTTTACAGAAGCGGCAGCTTTAACGGCAGCGTAGTCCAGTGCTAGTGCTAGTGCAGCTGCAGTTAGCTCTGCATCTCTCTTACGGTCAGATTGTTTTATGGAGCCGGGCGATAAAACTAAACTGCACTGCAAAATAGCACGTGCGATGGAAATTGCATTTAATCAAAAATTGCACTTTTAGTATTCATACTGGTCGTCATATCAACATAATCACTTCCTGGTACATACACCGTTTTATTCTATAAAATTTTATAAGCATTGTTTATAACTGTCATTATATAATATCGTTAAATAAATACAAAATATAATTTTATGATTATTTATTGAAAAGAGATTACAAACATGTCATTTTTCGTTCTACGTCCTGCACTGTTTTGGAAGCGTTAAAGTACAATACATCTATAGTATATTTGGAGACGTATATATTTCTTCACTCATGCACCAATTAAATCATGGCTTTATTTTTAACAATAACTTCGGCGATGATGATGATTACTTCAATTTATGGGAAGTACTATATTCTTGTCAATGCAATGAAGAAGAAAGAAATGGAACAAACAATTTATCACCCATAGTATTATGTAGAAAAAATGTTACAAATACGTGCAATACGTTGTGAACTATTGGATATATTTTTACCACGCATATTTGAAATGCTTGATTAACATTTTATGTTAAATTTCTGCTGTTAATAATATGTGGCTACCAAATTTTAGTTTTTAGTTTTCAGGAATGTTGTCACATTTTTATCTATGTGGTAAAACTGAGTAATTTGTATAAAAGCACATAAAACTTTCCAAAGTAGTTTTATGTTTAAGCAAGGTATTTCTGTGACATTGCAATTTTTAATAGAAATATAGAATGCTATAATTTTATAGTTTTGTTGGAAATAATATAAATATTGATTAAAAATGTGTAATAACTTAAGTGGCAAGAAAGATGATGTGAGATCAAGTTTGTGCAGCACAATCTAAACATCGCTGATTTGGAACACCTGTAGTGCAAAGTCTGAAATTCACGACTTGTGGCATTAATGTAATGTTGACTGTGTCAAGAACACAAATTATTAGTGCGCTTTCGCCAATACACCAGAAAATACAACAGGTACTGCAGCAAGTGGGTCAGGACGAAATATGGCCACGTAAACAACAACAGCAAACAACTAACCACCGACAAAAACAACCAAATAAGGATAGCAATGTCGAGAACCAAGGTGACAAAATATAAAACGGACAATGCAAGTTGAAGTCACACTATAAGCGTTGTTGGAATCTGAAGCAACGTACCGCAGAAAATCTAATTTTCGTTAATTTGTTTCACAGTAAATGCACTTTTCTGCTTTTAATGGAAATACACTGCTTGAAATTTGCTTGGACATGTTTTACACGTTTTTACACTAACGAAATTGTGAAAACTTCCACTGTAACACTATTGTGTAGTTATCCAGCAATTATGAATGGAAATCACGACTCGTATGTGCTATATATTCCTTTTTAATTGTGCTGGAATGTAAATTTAAATATGCAACAATAAAAGAACTCGCATTCAAGAATTAAATAGTTTTTGATTACTAGATGTATAGAATGATTTAAATTTATAAAACTGCTGTTTAACATTTTAATATTTATATGTTTTTATTCAAGTTAATAATTACATCAAAATAATTATTTTTTAAGTGGCAACCGTTGCATGCAATAAAGTATAATATGTGAAACAATGCATTAACTTTACAAAATAGGTGCTTTTTAAAATGAAATCTAATTTTATATGTAGTTATTATTTTTAATGGGAGAATAGAATTTTGATGATTCAAAAATTCAAACTCAGTGGGCAGAGTCAAGTCTTTACTGTTGGATGAGGATCATTTTAAAACCTGTAGCAAAATAGAAAATAAAAACCCAATTTAAAAAATAAGCTATACTACAAAAAACAAAATAGGTAACAGCTAACAATTATTTATTCTTACCTTTAGATTTACACAAGAATGGGATTTCTCTGCTGAGACACTTAAACTACTGAGTGAAGTTTTTTTTAACATAAATTCAGTTATTTCTCTAATGGAATTAATTTTGGGTAAATCTTTTTAAAACAAATCTACAAGATCACACACATCACTCGGTATGACTGCAGTGAGCTAACAGACTATAGTTTACAATGAAATTGCATGTGGCTGGATTAAAATTAAAATAAACTTTTAACGTGTATTTGAGCCAGTCAGGCTCCTTGAGAGCCCGGGTAGTAGATTTTTAACAGTTATATATTATAAAACTGCTGCTTACATTAACACAGTGACAGTTTCTTTAAACGTCTATCATAGTATATTCGAACTTGTAGTTGTTAGAAGTCGCAATTTAAAATCATACCAATGATGAAGATTCAAGATTTTAGAGGTGATTATTATAGATAGTGTGTTTGCAGTCGGTTCTTGGTGGAACATGTTAACAATAAATAAATAGAAGATTAATACCACTTTATTTTCTATTTATTTTAGAGGTATCCACGAATTTTGGTCTTTGTATGTATTGAGTTGATATATATTTTTGGTGGTTTAATTAGGCTGGAGGTAATGATGGAGGTGTTGGCGGCCCAGCTATCCGTCTCCGTGCGATGTCTGCGGTGCGGCCGGGCGGCGCTGATTAATCGCTGCAAGCTGCGAGTGCGGTTACACTGCAGGATACTGCTGAATAATAGTTTCTATAAGAGATGGATAGCCCACTCCCCTACAGTACTCAAACCTGCCTCATTACTACTGCCCTGACTTGCACTGACTACATCTCAACACCTACTAAAAACATACTTGGATGATTTATGAATCAGGTGTTTAGTTTTTGTAATTTAAGGCAGATATATTATATTCTTTCACAATTGGGTCCGTTCCTAGGACCCCAAAATTGTGACTAGAGCTTCTAATTAGAGGCGGTCACAATTACTACTTAATTTGTAAATAGGGGTATATCCGTAATTTTGTACTTATCTAGATATCAACACTGCTAAAATTCAGCCATAGCCCTACACACCCATAAAATAGGCCATAAATTTAACATTGATGATGTAAAATACGAAAAAATTAGTAAAGACCAGAATTTAAACACTTTTGAAGCTATTTGCATGAAAAAATATAAACATAAATTACTAAACACAAACCTCTCCCCACTATGTAACCCCCTCCTTAAATTCATTAATTAAGATACCTAGATTTATATAAATAGTATGTATTTCAATAATTTGTGTATTGTACAACTGAAGATGACTACAGTGTAGTCGAAATGTACATCTTGTAAATATAAACTCAGTGAAGAAAAGGAACAATGTTTGAATTATTTTACTACTAAAATGTTTGTTATCATAGCAACGATATACTTTGAAGTATTGTCTTTGTCTGAAGTATAGAAATATCAATGTTATCTCACTTGCTATCACTTTTCAAAATTACATCGAAAAATTATGACAAAGTAGACAGTCTCTGTATGGGGTGTACATCTCTCTACAGTGTTACCTCATTTGCTATCACCTTTTGACATAACCTCGAAAATAGTTAGGACTGTTAAGGGGGCACAACATTTTTTTTATGAAAAAGGACAACAGTGGAGGAAAAAGATTAGAGAAAATAAAGACCTAAATTGACCCTTTCACGATTAATCGAAGAGTCGGTTAAACCAGTTCATAAAATAAACACATGCACGATTGTTTTATTGCTATTTAAAACACATATTTAAACTTTAAGCTTAAGAGGGCTTCTACTAAATAAATATCGATTTTCGAAACCTTTTAAAAATTATATTAAGATAGAAATTGAAGCGAAACGATCGAGTTTTACAAAATGCAAAATGTAATTAAAAGCATTTAGCTTTAATTATCAATATTTCTAAATCAGATGAAACCTTTAATAAATTGCATAACATAGAATTATTATGTCAACTTTTTGCGTAACATTATGCATTGTATAAAAGAGTCTTTTCTGAAAATAAATTGCTTCCTATAAATAAGTTTGAAAGGTTCAATGACCAAATTGGTCCTGGTGCCTTTTATTTAATGTTGCACAATGACACAAGCCTCCTTTGATGGAACAGTCCCAATTTTTACATTGTTATTTTTTGTCTCATTATTGAAGTAAAAATTTAAAAAGATATTAAATTTGCAAAGTTTGTATTTGTTTGCGTCACTTGGAGTTGAAGAGGCTGTTACACAAACGAAAAACAATCCGAAACGCTCGTTTATTTCGATTCTCCCTCTTCGCCGTCATTTCTTTGTGTTTCCGCCCGCCTTGTCTAATTATTAAATATACCTGAATGCCGTACGTCGGGGGAACTTCAAAGACATTTTTTCACCCCGTGTACACATTCTTCTCCACACAGTTCGGGTTTTCTTAAACTTTTAATGTACTCAGCTCCTTGAATTTGCATTCTTCATTAGATTACATATTTTCTTAAATTCTTTGGAAGTAAATACATCATCACGCTTTTTGATTAAATTCTTGGGATCCTATGATATTTCAAGGGTTAAGCATTTTGAAGTACCATTATCTCTTTGTGTATACGCGTAAATAACGAGCAGAGATAAAGTATATTTTAATACCTATATAATAAATTTACGCTTATAATACATACCAGAATCAAACAATAATTACAAACAAATGTTTAAACAATTAAAAAAATATTTTATTATGGTATTTTGTAAAGCCATTTAAATAAAAAATTAAATGGTTTCTCCTAATTATACAAACTTTTAAATCTTTTAAATCGAGCATTTATTTAATGTTTATCAGAATTAATTTATAATTTAATTCCTTTTTTTTAGTGATCCTATTTGAAATGATTTTGTATTTTTTTTTTAATTTGACGTAATACGTAATTAAATCTTTGGTTGACCGGTGGATAATGGTTTAAACAAAAAATATTTTGACAATCTAACTACATAGATATAAGATAGAACATTTATTTTTAATTATATAAATTTTACACATAATTCAGATTATAGGTACTTAATAATACTTCAATAATTTTAAATTCCTATCTCGATTGTCTACATAAGATCAAAACCAATCAAATACGTTTTCAGAAGGGAAAAACCAATCACAAGACAATCATCAGTCCATCCCTCGTTTGGTCGCGTAACCCTCACACCCCTCTTGACATTGTCGCTAGATTCGGCAACAGATGCGATCAAGTGCAGGAATATGTCCGAATGATGAACTGTGTTATTTGTTCCGCAGAAACGTGAGGAGATGTGGGGATATCGGAGGTCGCAGGACTAAATGAAACTGTGGGAGGAAACCAATACTCCACAATGCAGGATGATTTTGTATCTTGGATAGTAGACTGATGGGTAACTACAAATCATAATGAGGGGATATATTGTAAGATTAGTTTGCTTTCAAATGTATTCTAATAAATGGAGATAAACTAATTTTGTTGTATGAGAAATGAGACAATAACTTGTTATCAACTAACGAGTTAAGTCGCTATGGAAGTTAATGTGAAATATGGGGACTTATCATATCCATGGTTACGACTTGATACTTGATTGACAGTGTATATTGTTTTGTTTCATTTAAAATAAAACATAGCGAACCAATCTGACATTTGCATTTTGGGTTGTAAATTTTTCTGATATTCTACAAATTAAAATAGTGAAAGGAAGAAAATTTAAATAACGTACAAAACAGAAAATTTAGCTAACAAACAAAAAATAGTAACCACTGCCTATAAAAAGAATAGAATATTTGTTACGATCATGTTACTAGTTACTTATCACTTGGTATTGGTTTTATAGTAATACAATTAATAATAATTGATAAATATTATTTTCCTCAAATTTATCATTGTACTATTTTATTACGATATTATATGAAGGAATGTAAAACAATCCTATATCTTATTTTATATAACTTTACAAATATAAGAACTGAAATTGAGATTTTAAAATTTTCAAATATTTTCACAAGAGACAGTTAAGGGCTAATTAAAAATTAAATTAATTAATCAGAAAAGAGAACATCGCTAATCAGTCGAAAGCTGTTCTAATAAGATGAAAAATTACACTTTATCGACCCGGAAATTAACCACAAAGTCGATTTCGATGTTTGTGAAAGGGGATTACTGGAGCTATCCTTTCCCGGCATATTTTAACATCTATAAAATTGCAGGAAATGATTCTCTAAGAGGAAAGGAAAACTGGGAAATTCCAGATGAATGCATTCCAACTATTTTTTATATAATAAATAATATGTTATCAAAATGAGCGCGATAACGTGACGTTTAATTTTCTTGTTTTGTTCCCCATGTTATCGCGCAGTAAAGATATTTCAGCAGTCGGTTACGACAAGATACAAACACTGTAGTATGATGAAACAAAACGAAAAATGAAATGAATTTAAACGCCGTACAGCCATTTAAACGCTCTCAGACAAGATAACCATATTTCACCTTGTTTATGCTATCATAAAATGTTAGTGTTTTTCAAAAATATTACTTGGTTTTTACCGTTTTTGCGCAATTTATAAATTTTTGTTGGTTTGATACGAGTGTAATTTTTCATTAAAATTTTTTAGTTTTTTTTGTATAACGATTTAGCCATTTCATAAATTGAAAACGAATTTCCTTCTTCTAACTACTGTGTTAATTAAATTGTTATTTTTATGAAAACGATACCACATTAATTATTTTTTCAATTTTAAAAAAATAAATAAGACTGGACCGTTTATTTAAAAGTTTTAATTAATACAAGACAGACAATTTTTATAATAAATTGTTCAAACTATGGATAAAGAGAAGCAATTAACGGATTATTGAGGTAACTTTAAAATAGTTCATATAGTACTTTTTAATTACTTTGTAAACTAGTTCACAACTTTAACAACATTTATAATTAAATATAAGAAAAATTAAAATATTTTTACGTTAATAATGTAAAGCATTATATTTTTGAAAATTGTTTTTAAGTCATATTGAACAAAGCTTTAAAAATATTAATATTTTTTATATTATCATTTAAGTGTACATAACAGATATATTAAAATTATACAAAATATATATTTTATCCGTTTTAAAACTGAGTTTATAAAATGAATAATTAATTATAATAGTTAATGTATGTAGTAATAACAGGGAAAGTAATTCCTAAAGCCATTGATAGAGTATTTTTGCGTAAACCCGGAAATATTTGAAAATATCGAATTTTTAACTTGAAAATTTTCAAATTTTACAAAATTTATTTTCTAATATTTTTTAAAGAATTAGATACGCCGATACCAAATTTACAAACAGAATTTAATTATCTCTTTTCGTTTCAGAGATATTTGATCTCAAAGTTGTACTTCAGAAAAGTGTATTTTTTCAGTATATTTCAAAAATGAGTAGAGATACAGTTTCAACTACTACACCATTCGATTCTACGGGAAAAGTTACATAAAGAAATGTTTTGTCCACATATACGTTCTTTGGATCGATTAAGTGAAAAATAAGAAAAACGAAAAAACCTAAATTTCAATTTTTTGCCTAAAATTTTTTTGTCTCCAAAACTTTTAATTTTTTGGACGTAAGTAGATATCGATATTCTGATTCTAAATTTTCAAACCGAATTCAATTATCTCTTTCCGTTCTCGAGATATTTAAGGTCAAAATAATACCTAAAAATTCAGGTTTTTTAGGTATACCCCTTAAATGGTTAGGTTTATGGTATCGGCGACCTCACCATTCGATTCTACGGGCGAAAGTACATAAGAGTACCAATTTTCAAATTTTTATCTCAACAGACAGAATTTCTAGAAGGAAAAAACTGAAAATGGCCAAAAATCGAAAAAAATCGCAAGGGGTTCATCAGGCGTTTTTTTCGATTTTAGCCATTTTCGTTTTTCCTTTCTACAAATTGTATCCTGTGAAATAAAAATCTGAAAATTGGTATACTTATGTAATTTTGCACGTAGAATCGATTAATGAGGTCGCCAAAATCGTAAACCTAACCCTTAAGGAGGTATACCTAAAAAACCTAATTTTTTAGGTATAGCCAAAACGAAACTTTGAGTATGAATATCTCGAGAACGGTAAGAGATAATTCAATTCGGTTTGAAAATTTGAAATCAGCGTACCGATGTTTACTTAAGTTTGGAAAATGGAAAGTTTTGGAGAAAAAAAATTCCTCGGAGAAATTTTGAAATTTAGGTTTTTTCAATTTTCTCATTTTTCACCTAATCGCTCCAAAGAACGTATATGCGGAGAAAACATTTCTTTATGTAACTTTTCCCGTAGAATCGACTGGTATAGTCATTGAGATTGTATCTCTATCCATTTTAAAGATATAGCCAAAAAACACACTTTTTTGAAGTGCAACTTTGACAGCAAATATCTCAGGAACGAAAAGAGATAATTAATTTCGGTTTGAAAATTTGCAATCACCGTATCGTGATCTATCAATGTACACTATTTCCCAAAATCATATTTTTGGGCACAAAAATAAGTATTTTTGGTATATTCCGCGTTTGTTAACACAATTTTTGATTTAATACTGTTGTTTGGTTTGTTTTAACTCTACATATATTTGATATGGGCTTATACGTTTTGAAAATAAATATAAATACTAGATAATAAAGCAACAGAATAAAATTGAAACGGTGTAATAGCATTGCAGGTTTTGATATCAACGCATCGATATTTACTTAACTCTCGAGAAGAAATTAGGCTTTTCTGATGATAATGTCGCCAAAGTGTTAGCGTAGATGAATTTCCACGCAATTTCCAGTGAGTTTGACATTGGCTGATAGCGATAGCCCTAATCGATATGGAATGACAGTGGCATTATTGCTGATGAAATAGAGATAAATCTGTGTGTAAAACGCCATGGCTAATCCCTCTTAAAACGTTGAAACGCGCCGTATATATCGCTGATCCGGTCTAGCTGCTCTTGGCCGGCCATCAATAACTTAACTCGGGTTGGTTCCATCAGGTCAGCTTAGAGCTGAGGAAATATTGATGCGTCGGTCAGAACGGCGCGAGGCGTCGGAGCAGCTGTCACGTCCCATCACACCAACTCCACTCCAGCTTTATTTTTTACACCTGGCTAGGCCTGTTTAGCTTTAACCGCTATTTTTCAGCTGGAATCCACGGTTTGTTGTGTTTTAATTAATTGATTGAAAATTAATTAAAATTGATATATTTAAAAAAATATTTTATATATTTGATAACAGAATTCACTTTATTTTTAATATTCAGATTGATTTAATTAAAATTTGGTAAGTAATACTTATTACATTTTAAACAAAATAATGGAAATTAATTGTATAATTAAATTTTGAAATGCAATTTTTGCGTAAAGATTTATTATCAAAATTTACAATATCATATAAAAATATTACAGTTTATTTTATATTTATTCATTAGTAAAATATAGATAGTTATAACAATATAAAATATTACAATTTAATATTTAATATTTAATATTTAAAATAATACTTCTAGGTTTGAATTCCTTGTAACGTATGGATATTATACGTGTTTTTTCATAATTTTATCTCCATTAAAAAATATAAATTTATTTTGAAGTGTAAGAAATCACATCAATATTAGCAATGAGGAACACTCACACGCACAAATAATACACCACACTTATATACACAATCTTTATCTTACTGACACTTCCTAACTGAATCACTACACTACAATAACTGCTCCCTCTAAGATACATCTCTCATATTAATAATATGCCTTACAACATAAACTTATTTAATCTAAATTAACCTAATCTAGACTAACCTAACCTAACCTGACCTATCCTCAACTAACCTCAACAAATATAAACTAATATAATATAACATAACCAAACATAACCTAAACTAACCTGACCTATTTTACACTAACCTCAACAAATCTAAACTATTCTAATATAATATAACCTAACATAACCTAACCTAATCTAACCTAACCTGATCTATTCTAACATAACCTAATCAAACCCAGACCAATCTAAACTAACCTAACTTAACCTGATCTATCATAACTAACCACAACAAATCTAAACTAATCTAATATAATATAACCTAACATTATCTAACCTAAACTAAACTGATCTATTCTAACATAATCTCACCAAACCTAGAGTAATTTAAACTAACCTAAACTAACTTGACCTATCCTAAACTAAGCTCAACAAATCTAAACTAATCTAATATAATATAACCTGACAGAACCTAACCTAACATCTATTCTAACTTAACCTCACCAAACACAGAGTAACCTAAACTAACCTAATCTAACCTGACCTATCCTAAACTAACCTCAACAAATCTACCTACATGGTATAAAATTCTTCCTCGGATTTTAGTTAAAAAATTTTTTTTAATATTGGTCTAATTAGAATTTAATTTATTGTCTCTGAACTGATTGTTGCAAGAAAGTTGATAAATTGACATTTGATATATCCCATCATATCTCAGATGTTAATTGAAAAAATTATGACGAATAATCTTGGAGATTCCTCCCAATTACTGTCAAATTAATCTGCTAATTTAATACGAGCGCGTACGAATCCAATCAGCAGACACTCGAGGTTGATAGAGACGTAGGCGAGGGGCAGGGGACGAGGCGGTTTTATTATCGAAAAATAAATTGCAGCCGAAACGTAAGTTATTACTGTACAGCTAATATTTCGTCCCTCAAGCATTCATTAAGCCCAGATATTCCAGTAAGGAATGCGAGATTAAATGATCCTGGAATTTCACAAATGTTCAAATATTCGCAATATTACACCTGTACATGTGTAACACTTATATTAATATATCACCCTGGGAACCATTGTCAGCGAAAAGTGTTTTCACGTTAATTGACAATGGGAATCATTTATCTTAATTTTCAGTTGGGTTATAGCATTTAATCTATAGGTACATACATATGTTCAAAAGAATTACTGTAGGCTCAATTCTAAATATATCACTTCATCTTATATCATCTTACAAGGGATCTTTACTACCTGTTCAATTGATATTAATGTGGAATATAGGTGTAAACATAAATGAAAATTATAGATAAATATTTGATACTTTGAGGGTAGGTTTGTTACCACAGTCATCCACGTCTCAGTAGCTAGCTGACGATTTACAAACACATAATGCTATTTATTTATGTTTTTAATTAATAGTTTAACGATTTCAGAATAAATATAATGTATATCTAAGGATTAAAGTATTATTTATTACTCACATGGTTTATTTTCCTTGGCTTTCTCCCCATAGAATAAATTCTATTATTCTATTATATCACTATACTATGAAGAAAACTATATTAGCCGACAGAATTCTTTAAGGTGGAGCATAGGATATAAAATATTTTGTTTAAAGAATAAGAAGGTATATTGTTTCATTATTATTGTTTCTATGAATTAACACTATGTATGTAATCTGTCATGTAGCAGAGATGGTTACATTTTTTATTTAAGTGTATTAATAGAAATTATTAAAGTTAAATTTGTATTCCTACAAATAAGTTAAATTAGTTTTATTTTTAAAATGAATAATTTAAAAAAAAATCATTGATGGTGCAAGTGCACTATTAATTAATTATTAAAGACAAGAATTAAAAATAATATAGCAACTTCTACTGAACAAAAATCAAAATAAAATTTTGTAAGCACTTTAGTATAATTTAAGAAAACTTATAAAATGTATCAATTTATGGATCTAATAATAACGTCTCATTCAATAGCAAAAAATATTAGAACTTTCAAACATTAGTGCGCAAAAATTATTTGCAGCAATAAAAAGCGTAAAACCGCTAAATCACGATGTTGATAACAGGGTAGGTAATATGTCAGTGCGTATCAATGAAGGTTTATGGTTTATCGGGACGGGAGTTGCGTGCCGTGAAATTCTGCCTCAAGTGGAAATTATGTGCCAGGAACTCGGTTTTGTGCGCTTCACTCACGGTTTTGACACATTTGACAGGGGTGCGCGCAACTAACCAGCTCTAATGGAAGAGTTCTGCTGAACGCCGCATAGTTTTATTGCTGTATGCTTTAAGTTTAAATGAAACTGCAGCTCAAAATGCTCTCTAAACATTTAATACTTTACAAATGCCAGCTATAGTGGAATATTAGTATTTAAATATGTCTTTTCATAAAACGTTTTAGTTTATATTCAACGAGCAAAACAAAATTAAAGTCAGACATTTAATCGCTCATTGGAAGGATTTATACAGGATATTTCTGTAGATTTTATTTGCATTTTAGTGATGTGTTAGTTGTCAGCCTACAAGGAGACATTTCACTTAGCGCAACATTTTTCTTACATCATTAATAAAGTACTGAAATGATATTATTTTAAAGAATTATTGTATCTACTTTTATTTTTAAGTAACTACCTAAAAATATTCGCAGTGAATTCCTCGCGTCGAAGAACTTATGTATACAAATTTTCATTTTAAAATTCCTTCTAGTACAAGCACAATTACAGATTGAGTATCAGCCAATAGGAATCCATATGACCGGTAATAATGCGCGTCTCAGGATATAACGCGGATCCTGAGACGCTAGCACTCAGTCCCGCCCTGAAGGTTATCTAGTTCAGTCGGCCAGGAACTAAAGCACGCTTCAGCGAGTGGTCTAATTCTTGACCTGCTGAAATCAGAGCACATTCTGCAGCAATTTTGGATGCTCTGGATTGTGCTTTGGTTTCAGTGGGTCAAGAATTAGAGCACTCAGAAGTATTTGCTCTAATACTAGGCCTGTTGAAAACAGAGCACATTATGGAGCAGATTTAGCTGCTCTGTTTTTTGCTCTGGTTTCACTGAGACAAAAATTAGAGCAGTGTTTTTTCTACTTCTAGGCCCGCTGAAAAAAGGAATTAGAGCACTCAGAAGTATTTGTTCTAATTCTAGGTCTGCTGAAACAAGAAATTAGAGCACTCAAATGTATTTCTTCTATTTCTAGATCTGCTGAAATCAGAGCACATTCTGGAGTAGATTTGGCTGCCCTGGATTGTGCTCTGGTTTCAGTGGGTCAATAATAAGATAACTCTAAAGTAATTCTTCTAGTATTAATTTTTCTCGTATGTTTTGAAATTATTCATTATAAGAAATTTAGTCCCAAGAAAATTTGGAAAACTCGGGGACATATACAAAGCAATAATTCTCTACGAATACATTAAAAAAAGAAATAATTGAGAGAGTATGTGTAGTCGGTTCTTGATGGAACATGATATCAAATAATTAGTTAAAAAATAAACCAATTGATTGATTCATGTCTGATGATGACTGTAAAGTCGAAACAATTGTAACGTTTAAGTTTAAATTAAATTTTGTGGAAAATCAAGAAAAGTGTTTATTTTTTAACTAATTAAAAAAAGAAAGTTACGAAACTACAAAGAAAGAGAAAAATGCAATGATTCAGCTTACAAGTATCTATCAAACGTTAATAGTAATTTTGCCTTTAAAATCGGAAGAACATTTGAAAATGATAATAAAGTTCTCTAAGTATAATACATTTGAAACACCTTAATAACTTATAAAATGTCATTGCAGATAGAAGAAGCTGCCAGGGAAGTGAAGTTATATTCGTGGAGATTGCGTTAGAGTTCATTTGACAAAATAAAAGCAAAAAAAGAGAAATGAGTGTCCTGTTGCAATCAATAAGGCCATTTGTTACCGGTGGAGTGAAAGTAATATAGCGGTAGTTATGTGGGCGAGTGGTGATGTGATTTACTCAGTTATAAATGAATCGCAAGATGCTCGCTGCTCCCAGCAAGACGCTTAATAAAAAACCCCACAGAGAGCCGCAGCCGTGCACGAGGAAGTGATAAAATATTTAAAAGCTAATTTAGCTCTTCAAAATTACACCATCAATGTAAGCCGTAAATCACAAAGCCGCAGATTTCAGCCCAAACTCGTCACGAACAGATGTTTCGAGACGGGGCTCTAAAAACAAAGAATCAGTGGCGTAGAAGCCGTCTTCACTATTGTCTACAAAGGGAAGGTGTGGCGAAACAATCAACACCAACTCTGCTCTTTTTCCAATAATTTAAAAACGCGGCTTTTGTTTTCCCGTCTTCCTTTACAAATGTTAATGTTGTCATTATGATAAATGAACGCCAAGTAATTTATTTTCTGTGTAACAAGCTTTTAATCTACTGCAAGGCAAACTTTATTGTTAACTATACATATATACATTTGCAATATGCGTGCAACAAAATCTGATAACATCTTATACATGAAGTATACGTTTTACAATGATTGATCATATTTATTAAAGTCATTTACTTTTACGAACAATAAGGTCCTGAATCATTGTCGAAAAATTGCCATTTTGCAGCAGAATTTCAAAATGTACAACAATTAATACAGTTTTCAATTATGTTATAACCAGTGTTATCTTGTAAACTGTAGTTTTAAATGTAAACGTTAAGAAAGGTGCATAGTCTATAATACAATTTATTATTGGTATATGAGTGTATGTAAAAAGTTATTAAGTTTTTTTTTCACAAATATCATCGTAGGATTAAAATAGGATAATACAACTTACCAGTAATAAATTATACCCAACGGTATATTAAATCGTAGGAATAAGATTGATGAAATAGAATTACAAAATTGTATAAAATTGTAAAATGAAAAACATCTTGGAAAAAATAATAAATATATATTAGTAATATCTAACACATCACAAAATATCCATGCGGGAAAATGACGTTACTACAATTGATACGTAAATAAATATTGCGTACTCCTTGGAAATAGGATACTAGAAGTACGAGTACCCCACGTTGGAAAACACTGCCGTATCATACAAATACCATTATTATCTAGTTACTTTTCTGTACGTAAAGAAAGGCTTAATATCCTGGAACCGGAAAATGATATTTAGTAGAGAATAAACGTCATTTAACCTTATGGAAATTAACGCGTACGGAAATGAAACTTATGTAGCAATTTTCACATGAATATCCAATTACGTCAATATAAATAGTTGCATATATTTAAAAGTAGATATAAATAAACTAACTGTAATAAATTTACGACTCTAATAAGTAGCAATATAGCTGCTTATTATATTTAGTACAGTCTTATCCATAAGATGCGAGTTATTATAGATTATAAACTTCCAATTACTAGCATCTTAACTATCCGTGAGTAAATTGAGTCTTGAATTAGGCCCTTGGGGTGCAATAGTGTTCACGCCACTGCTACCGCCACTGTTCTCGTCTTGGCTGATCGAAGGCTGGGTTGTTGGTCAGGCGGTTCGCCTAACCGCCTAACGAGATCTCACGACAGTAATTAGTCAGTCAGCTGCGCTGCGGCCGGCGTCGCGACGCTAATTAAATACACGCCCCTGCCTCAGCAGTGTAGGAGGAAAAAGTTCCAGTTGTGTGTGGGACGTAGACAAGACTACCTTTTGTTGCAAATAATATCTAATTTATTTAAGGAAAACAAATAAAAGATTTATTAACAAGGAATTTTCAACCACGTAATTGTACATAATACCTACTGGATAAATATATCTGAGAATATAAACCCCCTCCCCTACTTAACTTTTTTATTACAATAATGTTTATTTAAATTATTTATTAAAGTAATTGGGGAAGACATAGATTTATGGATTTAAAAATAGATTAGAGTTATATCTCTCCATTACAAATTTTAATTTTGTTGTATAGAGACACTGCAAGTAGCCACTTTAAAATTAATGCAGTCAATACTGAATAAACCAAAATTTACTTTAAAAATTGTCAAAATTTTTTTGTACCTTTTATATACACTTAGTTAATTACTACTTCAGTATGTTTAAATTAATTATTTATGTACATACTTTAAAAATATGCGTAAAATACTTAATGTAACCTAAATATGTGGTTCTATCTATATACAGTCATAAGTAATTTAGTATTCTATTTAACCTCTGCTCTGAGGACAGATGGACGTATGCTGAAGAGAGATGTTCCAGAGGTTTTTTGGTGTTAAAATTATCATTCCAATCTGTAAACAGAAAAAAATATTAGATAGGTACTCATGGTAATTCGATCACTCTGTCTTTTTTTTCATAAGATTATTTAGATTCTATATTTCATATTTGACTATGGGGATGAAGTTACTTCTTGTAACTTTATTTCTTACGTATTATTAATTGATATAAAATGACATAATCTTCCATAGCCTTGCCGGGATTCGAACTTGGAACTCGGGACTGTATAAATCGGCTGTTTTATCACTATTTCACTTGGGCAGTATTATTTAGATTTAAGTAATATCTACATAAGACAAAATAAATATCTAGTTTCCATTAGTGATTTAAATAACTAATTCCCAAGGTAGAATATTATAACATTCCGAAGTCTGAAAAAAATTATAGTTTTCTTAATTGATATAGAAAGACATAGTGCCAGGGAATGTGTGGGAAGTTGCAAAGAAAGTTCAGAAGACGCGTGGGTGGAAGTGAGATTGTGAAAGACTGTGTAATGAAGTTTTATTGTGGAATATGTGGGTAGATTTTAAGTTTACTTAAGACAGAAACAAAGGATTGTGTATTTTAAATTTTAAAGAGTTAGCTTGTATGTCAAGTGCAAATAAAGTTCTAGAAATATATTTCTGAATAAAGAATTAAGCTGGATAATGAACAAAATATCCTATATTACGTTACATTATACTGATTATAGATGGAATTTATCTCGATTTGACCTGTACTATGATCAGGAATTATAGAATATTGTTATTATTAAAGAAGCAACCATGAACCATATAATTAAAATAGTTACTTAAATAATAAATTCATTCGATGCATAATGAGTAATATGTATAAATAGAAAAGTAACATATTTTAATACAAATAAATATATTTACTATATATACGTTCGGTGAATGTATAAATAAGAGTAAGTTTCTCGTCAGCTTGGATTTTCGTTTTAGAAGTTTGCTTTGTATATTATTAAATATGATAAGTAGTTAAGAAAGTGTATTTTTTATGAAATATGTTCCGTCGTCGCAGAATATCATAAAAGGAATCTGTGAATACGAAATGAAAGAACATTATTCTTGTTTTTATATGGTTGCAAATTTCGTTAATACGGCGCCAAGAATCGTGTCAGCGCGAAGGAGAAATAAATGGTTGGAATGATGTTCAGTGAGGAAGAAAAAATATTTGGCACTTTCCCAGGGCGCACAAAAACATAACGCTATCAATATTTATACATCGTTAACTTTGCATTGTAAATTCTCTACATAATTTTAAACTTGTGTAAAATAAATGTATCATAATAAACAACCACTGGCAAATATATTTCACGCGTAAATAAATGCGAATCATTACACTCTTCTATAACAACGAAAAACGAATATTTACTTTACATTTTCTCTCTAAAATTAGCTTACTCTTAAATCAATATTAATAAATATAAAGACTAAACAAATAGCCCAAGCATTTTCCTTTATTTTATATAATTTTTTTAATATAAAAACCAATATTTTCTTTTTTTATGTACCAACTATATAATAGTATATTATGCACAAAGTTTAAGAACAATATCATATTTGACCTAGCACCAAGTTGTGTCTCGAGAAGCGACACAACCGAGGAACATAAGGCGCTGGTCATTAATGGTCTTCTCAACCGTGGTATATAAATTATTTTTTCACCACTAGTATTTTAATTCCAATGCTACTAAAAAAATTATATTGACAATAACAAACATTTTGACATGAACATTAACTTGTTTCTTAATATTTACAAAAATAAAATAGACTGTCTTTGTTTTTATATTTGACGTTTAAGTTTACCAACCTCACTTTTGTTTTTTAATTTGGTTTTATTTGATTTACTTATTTAAATTGTGAATCCATACTTTACAGTTTTCTTAAGTTAAATTATTCAAACATATTTGGATAGTGTGAAAAGTGACAGTTTTCATTATCGACCATGGTTTATAATAATTTATTATTGACCATGATAAAAAGCAAGGGAAGCATTAATTTTTTGTTGTGTTATATTCGTATACCTACTACCTTTTTCGACCTTTATAAACTTCGTTTAATGTAAAATGTTTTTAGAGTGTTGAAGCCCAGAGCCTTTTATATTTTCTATTCCGAAATAGGGTAATGTGATAATATCGTATCAGCAAGAAATGTAGAAGGTTTTTGTTACTATTGCAGTTTAACTTTCGAGACGTGCTTTTTGTATAACCGATGCTTAAAATTTAATTTAAGTAGTGAAAATGGGAATAAAATACCTTCAGCAAGAAACTTTCGAGTGAAATTGTTTTAAACTTTTTATCATCAATGTTCAATATTCCCTTATAAACCATTAACCTTTTCTGAAATGTTTTACGCAAAAACGTAAATTTGAAGGCAAGCCTCTCAAGCTTTGAGGTCGATAGGTATGTAATATAATGCTTTTACAATTATTCTATCTTAAATACTATATAAATATGTAAAAAATTAAACTAACTTCTGTACAATAGAATTAGCAAACTTAATTTCAAGAAATTTAAAGTCTGGTTTATATCAGAACCCAGAAAAACTGTAAGAATTGTAAAAATACGGTTCAGTAGTTTAATTTCATTTAAAACCTAATTAAAGACAATTTTATAGTGAATGTAAAACAATGAAAAAGAATGTACAGCATAACTCATATCTACAACCAAGCAATAAACCGTGTATATGACAACCCATAGCTATAGCTGCAACATGATTGAAACGACGCTTCAGCTTGTGGACACCCTTAGCAAACAGCCTGTGATATACGCCACGTCGCGCACACGTGCAATTAACGTTGTTTGTGCGACAGATCTGACACGGCTGTCCGCCCAGCGGACGCTATCTGGCTGTGCGGTCTCCAGGCACGATCCACCCACGCTATGTTTTCTTACCAGCATGATATTGTCATCCGATCACTTGCGCATTTGCGGCACCCAGGCTGCCTTGTTGATACAGCGGAATTGGGGATGTGTTTGCAAAGGGATCAAGGAATTTGTTTCTAGGTTTTGGGAGAGAATAGACTACATGAATATTTATAACGGTTAGCAAACAGGCTATTATAGAGCCAAATATGTATAAGTGTTCCCTTTTCTTCTATTGACAAAGTAAATCGGTTTTCATGTTTCTCTTTCCTATTTTGTAAATATTGGATATTTAAATTAATTAAATTTGCATTTTAAACATAAACTCAGGCATCAATTTGAGTTAATGTCCCAGAAAGTTCAACTTCCATAGCAGTGTAGGTGAAAATGTATTCGCAACAATAAATTGAAAATAATATTTTTTTATAATTTTGCTTCTTAATGACAATTTTTCGGTTCTTCTGTTTCTATTAAAACATCCATTTTTTGTGTACTGCTGCGCGAATATAATTATTTGGTGGTTGAAACTAAAATAATTTGAGAAATTAATAAATATTTATTTATTTTAAATATTTATGGCATATATTGTTAAACTATTTTAAATTTTCGTGCAATATTTCACAATATGTTTGAGAGGAAACGCAGCTAACTCATGACTTCCACTGAAGTGTCAAATTTTGAACTTTGTTTGATAACTGCATTCTGCCATTACAAGTAAATTTTGAAACGATAAATCTTGAAAAATATTGTGAATTACAAGGAAATATTTGTTCTATTAAGTCTATTACTTTATCTATATAAATATTTAATTTTAAACACTAAAAATTAATTTAAAAATTTATTTCATGTTATGTACTTGAAATACTAGAAGTTTGTAATTATGAAATAAAATTATAAAAAAAAATATATGTAATACATTGCGAAATGAGTGTTTAAGGCACTTGATGTGTTGTATAAATCTCACGTCAGATGCATAAAACACTACCATTCGCAACTTATTATATAAATATCTATTGTCTTCCAATAGCGCTTAATGCAGTACTTTATGCATTTATTGTTAGTGAGTAATAGAATTTATTATTAATAATACGCAATACTGTAATTTTATAATTTTTATATAAATTGTGCAAATAAAGTTTAGTAAAGTTATATTTAAAATAATATACAAAAATAAGTCCGCAAAAATATAATATTTTTTGTGTACTATATTTGTATACTTAAAAAATCCAATTTCGTTATGATTATTTATAGTCCTCTTTACCTATTAGGCGCATGTGAGAGTTTCCAATTCCGGGCTGTCATCCTTGGCCCGCTAAGTTGCACGTCCCGCGGCTGTCCGGATGACGGATCGCACATAAACGTCTCTCCGGGCGGCGTCGCTGCGGATGATGCATTGCGGGTCGCGCTGACCGCAGCTTCCCAAATAAAAATATTCTATTCCGGGGATTAAATTTCCAGCTCCACTGCGTCGCACACTCACGTTTCCTTATTGGACCCAGTGATGAATTACACACCCCGACTCATGTGTATATAAATTGGATATTAATAAATGATGCACAACTAATCAATTAGCAAGTGATTTAGACTTTAGGGCGCCTACAAAAACAATGTAGTCATTAATATAAATGGTTCACATGCAGACGTATTATTCGTTTTATATTATAATTGACATGCGTCGTAATGTAGGCATATCATGCAATAAAATTGTCATCATTAAATTTTGGTAATAAAAAAAAAACTTTGTAAAATTAGTGAGAACAACAATAAATATGTTTTTTCGAAATCGATACTAAAGCAGACGATATCACTGTGCGAAGTTAGCCAAAGTAGTAGCTAAAGTAAAACTTTACAAACTCTTATGTCAAAATTTAACTTTACGGACTCATCTGTGAAACTAAAATGACCTATATTTTAATAGTATGCAGTTTATATAAAATAAACTGCATACTACTGTAGCTAGCTGAAGTTTTACAAACACACAATGCTATTTATTTGTTTTTTTTTTTGGAAAAAATACAATGTAGGTATATCTAAGGACTAAAGTATTTTTATTACTCGAATTATTCTCCTCGGTTATCGTCTCGTAGAATAAATTCTATATGCGTAATAAATAATATACTTTAGTATATTGACATACAAATAACTATTATCGTCGTGATTTTAGAAACCTACATTGCAACAGTTTAGCACACCTAGTAACGGTATTGATTATTATTACAGAAAATTTAATGTTTGCTCTTAATTTCTGCGAACTAGCGCTCGCATGTTTATAACACGACGTGGAAGATATTTAATAGGCACATATTTTTAATTGTTTTCTAAGTATTAATTATTTCGTTTTGGATTTTTATTTTGTTTTTGTAATAGTGGGTGACAAAACGTTTGTTTTGGGTAGGATAAAGTGAAGTCTGGTTATCGTAGGATCGCACGCCCTCTGGAAGTTTCCACCGACGCTGGAGTAGAACAAACGAAAACTTATCCTTGCCAAGATCAACGACCGGGAAGTTGAGAGAAAGCACCATAATTAAAAGATGTAGGTATCCATTGGTGACTGTTAGGACTTGTAGACGGGGACATTTTTAGGATAAGGAAACTTTCAATGGACTTGCTGTTTTAATTCGACTTCGGAAAACTTCATTCATTATGTACCGAACAGAAGTTTTGGTCAACCGATACTGTTTTTAATTAGCGATTTACTTTACTTTTTAACAGCATACAACGGTTTTGTGTTGTACTAACGGCTTCTTTTCTGCACTTGATTAAAACTTTTTCCCAAGTATTACTAAGGACCTTGTTTGTTTAAGTATTAAAAGATTTTTGCATACGGTAATTTTCCAATAAATACTTTAACTTATCGAATACCTACTTTAACATATTTTTAATATAAATTTTTAATATTGTAACGTTTATTTATTTAGCTGAAGTGTAAAAAATAAGTCAATCACAAATATTTATATACCTAGGTTTAATAAACGAATAATAAATTATAAAAAGATCATAAAAGTAGGTACCAATATAAATAAGCAAATATGAATACATATTTAGAAGTAATTATTATTAATAAAGATTTAAGCACTACAAACATTTATTTAAACACTTAAAACTACGCAATATTTACTTCTACAATATATTTATATCACCAACTATTTATCTACATCATCAACTATTTATTTATATTTATACTTTACATGTCGCTGACATACACTGACCGACACTGACTTTCTTCAGTGACCACCTGAAGTTTATCACACGAAAAATAGACTATATATTTATACAGTTTATTTTTAGAAACAGAGTTTTTTTCAAAAGCAATGAAGAGTTGACGACCCAGTGATATCATCAAAGCAAGTATTCATTCTTTGCTGGAGGTAGGTTTGTATCAGTATTACGTCTTTCATCGTGAATTATAAAAACGTTGTATTCAGAACTATTTGCAGAAGGTTTTTGCCTCGGGTATCGGGACATGTTGTGAGGATCTGGCAGAGCGGCTGAAAAGCTCGCGCGACTATTCGGCGGTACATCTCCGACTCGGAGCCGATAAGAACATCAAGCACGATGGCTCGGTCGCTTATAAAGACGGACTTCGGGGAATAAACAGTTCTACAGCGCAGCAATAAAAATATAACAGATAGAAAACAGGAAAAACGGAGAAGCTTCGGCAGTTTCGGCAATCCAAATAAATAAAATCAACAACAAACAACGCAGTTATAGGGCTCTTCACCTTCCTCCCACGTTAAAGGTCTACGGCCGCCAGATACGGGATAAGGGAACAATCTGGTCGCTCCAAATTAAACAACGCCATCAATGATATTTGGACGAACAAGTATATTGTTGGTTTCACAAACAAAATATTATACACATGTTAATTATAAGGAATATTTTAGTATACCATTGTTATCTCGAGAACTATAAGTAATACAAATTTAATTTCTTGTAGAATTGTATTTGACATCTGAATACAATCTTCTCACGGCGAAGCCAAGAAATCGGTTACTATGTTATTAATTCTACATAATGTCTTGGTGTTACAATTTGATCTACAATTTAGTCGTTTTGAAAAAACTAATTCAACTGATGAAATGGTTTCTACGAAGGACCACAATGATATGTTATATAATATGACATGAAATTTATTTGCACTTTAACAAATGATGTAAAGTTTATACTCAAACAAGAAATTCATTTTATAATTAATCTGCTATCTACAATGAAGCACTATTTAAATAAAAATTGAATTTTTAAGTGTGACTATTACTGTCAATTAGACTCCCAACTAAAATTTAATACGTCGGATTTCTCCAGTTAATTATTTTTCAATTTTGGAGGTTATGAACAAAAATTAAAAACAGTAAAATTACCACTTTTTCAGGAAAACAAAGACATGGTTAAAATGGTCCCTTAATGCGGCAACTTTGGTCTACTTTAACAAAATAACAACAAGTTATTTGGAACACTGTATACGTTGTCGTTTCCTTTAACTTGCTTGTAGTATTAGATCCGCAAGAATTGATTGACAAGTCCATTTGAGACGACCTATAGAATGTTGTAATTTTTTTTTTATTTGAAGTATCCCTAAAAAGGAATCTTGCCTTCAAATATTCAAATATGTCATAAGTAACAATTAAAATATCTTTATAATTTAATATAATAATTTATTAACATATTATTAAAATCAACCTATGAAAATCACCTTTCATATTGTTTGTTTATGATTCAGAAAGTTGAAATAACATAGTTTGCAACCTTACATGATATACAAAAATTTAATTTAGAGTCCTTAACGTCATAGTTATTTGCACATTCACCTTCTGATGCCGTGTTTTAAAAGTTTACAATAATTAGTAAAACCCGCTTCGAGTTCTTCTACGCCGATGGTTTATCTGTTCCCGTTGGAACCAGCCATCGTTTAGTGCACAGCACCCTTTCCAGCAATATGAGTGTGCTGGGCTTGGCTGATGTATATTTAGCGTCGGCCGGGTGAGTGACAGCGCATCAGCAGCATCTGCCTCGTCAGGGCCGCATCAGCTTGTAGCGGCCGCTCTGAACTCCGCTGACGTCGCTCAATCGCTGCACTGCCGGTCCTACAGGAATTCCATATCGATCGCACTTCATTTCATTCGACACAACTTCATAAAACTAATTTCATTTTCAAAGAATGTGGAGTATTCCATGGTAAGCAGCTCTTGGTAGGGTAATGTGAGTAATCTTTTAACTTTATATTTACTAGGGTCAAATGTGGCTGTTTTGACGAATATTCTTGATGTAGTGAAAGTGGCTATTTATTATTAAACAAATATTCGCTTCAGTTAATTAATGTAGGATTAGCTTTATCAACTAGATGTTAATAAAAGATGATATTTTGGAGTTGTAGTCATTTAATAAAATCCATTAATTCACCAATGCTTTGACTGGAAATCAGTCTTCATCAGGGTGCTGATAACTTACAAAACATACAAAAGGCATGCATTCAAATCAAGTAAGAGACTTACATAAATTGTATTAAAACATTATCAAGTAAATATTAAAATAATTTACATGATTTACCTTATCATGTTAAAGCCTGAACATTTCTCTTTAACATGTGTAAAAACCTTTGTTTGTAACAGAGTGTAATTTTTAGTAATATACATATATAACCAAATAATCAGCATTTTGTATAGCATATTTAAACAAATTTTTATATCATAACGAACATAAATTTTATAATTTATGCTATAATTTTATGACAAAGAGTGAATGTACAATAATATATATCAAATTACGAGTTCAATAGAACAATTTCACGTAAGTTAAACAATGAACATGTAATACAGAATTATAAATAAAACTAAAATGTAGATCCTGAGGATGATCCCGGGTAAGATCGAAACGTCGATGTGAAGTAATTGTTCTTTTGACTGAAACCTAGCAATTTCTCCTTTTAAATCAACGTCGTCAAGAAATCTTCCATTCCCTAAAATATATTTCAATAAATAGTGTTTTTCATTTCTGCATTTCATATCTTCTACACTTCCATATACTTTTACAAGTATTAATGTTTATCTACAGTTTATGATTTAATCTCATTCCATTTAATTTAATCCACTTCTTTTAATTAGCAACTAGCAGTACATGGCACTAAAAAACCAAATAGCTGGTTGCATGACTATTATAGAGTAGTGAATGTGTGGTTGGAGGTTGACGGACGTACCAACAGCGGCATTATTCGTCTCGGAGGACCGCGCGCATGTTATCAGCGCGGAGAACAAGCCAAGTCAGCGCCCGACAACATGTAGCCTTGTTTACCGACACTACATTACTTTATCCTGTACCTTGTACCTGTACCCCGTACGTCGCGTTTACTCTGTGTACCACTGCGAGCTGAACACTCTGCCTCGCTTTAATTAATTATTCTAATCGATTTGGGGAATAATGCTGCTTTAAGTAAAAATATAGTGGTTTGTACTCTGTTGTTCAACAACAAAAACTAACATCAATTCGAAATTGGCGATTTTTTTTTCACATGAAATTTCGAATTATTTTTTGGAAATCAACAGCACTAGTATATTATGTAAATATATTGACAGTATCAAAGTATCAAAGTACTTTTTTGCGATAATAAATATTTTAAAGTGGGTTTTGGATGATTATAATTAATATTTCATAGTTTATAAGTATAAAATATTTTTACCGTTCATGGTTCTCATTGTAAATTTTATAGAAATTCTGTAAGTCTACAGTCGCTGTAGGAGAATATATAGGGGACTTGGAGGTTAATCTCCGACCTCAAAATAATTATATACTTTATTAAAGTAAAAATTTATATGTTGATTATACATATAATGCAAGACATTTTTGTTATCGTTAACGCAGTGAATTTATTTTAACGTGACACATGGGATTTGCCATATATCCATGGTTACGACTTCACATTTGATTGACAAAATGTATTAGAGCATTTTGAAATAAAACATAGGTTGTAAAATTCATGTCATTATTAACTGTCAAATTGTGATTTTTTTTTAAATAATATATTTCCACGTCCTTGAAATAGATCTCATAGCCCTAGATTTTTTAAAATTTACAAATTTAATACTTATCTAAAAAGAGGAAAGCATGCAAATATTACTTAAAAACGAGTATTAACTTTTAAACTATTGAAAAAATTAGAAGAAATATAAGAACCAAAACGGTAAGGTAGAATAGAATGGCCCTTTCTCCTGCGATATTTTTTTTTATTATTATTTTGTAATAAAGTACTACGAGATAGCAATAGTGTACAACTAAAATGAACAATTTATATTTGAATACCTCCTCAGAAAAAATATCTGGGTGCGTCTCAGATCAGTAGAAATTGTAATAAAATTACATTCCAACAAATGAACCTAATATAATGAATTCTATTAAACAACATATTATCCTTATAATGAAATGGCATGTAAAATAGAGCACTTCTGTTAAACTATTATAATTAAAAAAATAGAACAAAATTTAATTTAAAAAGTTATACAAGTTAAAATTTATAAAAGGAACAACTCTGTTGCTCCAGTTTAAAACTTGGTAGTCATAAGCAGGGCAGTGCAACAGCTGAGTGCCATTCTCGGGCACCATATTTCACAATCTCGGCGTAAGGTTACATAATCATCCCCTAAAATATAATTAGCGGTTCGCCAGTGCTCAGCATGGCGACCTCGGCTCCACGTGTGAGTCGCACGTTATCCCGTCATCTTCATTCACGACACATGCTCGCAGTCTGCCAGCCCTTACAGAGCGGAATTAATGATATGTAGAGAAAATAGTGTGTGCTTCAATTTTTCATACTTGTTAAATAAATATAAAAATGCAAACTTTATAGGGGTAATAAATGTTGACTGCAGAAGATGAATATGAAAAACTTAGTTTAAAAATAGATTTTATCTTTGGATACCACAGCGGTCCAAATTAGGCTACGGACCAAATTAGGCTACGGTCCAAATTAGGCTACTTTTCCCTAAGTATTTAAACAAGGTTTGTGTGAATAAAAATATAATGTACAATACATTACCTCCCGCAATTTGGCGATTAATTTTGTATGCCTTATATATTTTTTACTTGAATTTATGGAATATATGGTTAGTGTATAATACAAAAAAATAACAGATCAGGTAAAAAAATGATGTAATAATAATATTTTACGTATTATGTCAACTCTAATAAAAAAGAAAATACATATACATATGATTTGCTAATTGATTAAAATAATTCATAATGCTTTAAACTTCAAATCCTATATTCCAACAACTTCATATTTTAAAATGAAATGTATACATATTTTAAACTTTCTAGACTTCATGGGAAATGTCCTGTAAGCTTTTGTTGGAACGAAATTTGATCCTTTAATAATATTGTTAATTGTGTTAGGTTTAGTTTTACTTTTACTACCTTTTTAGTACTATTCAAAGTACTTATGTAGATAAAAGAGAAGTAACAAAAATAAAAATTATTTTAAATATTTTTCGTTGAAATATAGGTTTTAGTTTCTCTTCATCCTTTTCCAGAAATTCGGTTAATTCCGTAATGCATTAATGGTAAATTTTAAGTTTTAATTTTAGTCATTTTAAAAAATTGAAATATCGGCGCTCGTGTTTCGATCTGGTAGTCACATACATTCACATGGTTTACATTTTATGACCCAATATTGCAAAAGAATATTAGATACTAAGTTGTAAGCTCTTTCAGTGCGGAGTTTCGATTCACTTATTTCTACCTGTCTTCCAAATTTTATTCATCCGACGCGATTAAAAGCATTATCACGTCTCTTTTTCCCTAATGTTAGTAATTTTGTACAAAATATATTCATGTAAATGTAGAGCGGGCGGCGATGATGGATCGTCTGAGTGAAAGAGCCGAGGCCTGGCAAGGTGAAGGTGCAAATGGATTGATATGATTCAGACGCCGATGAAAGTGGATGTTATTTGGAGAATAGACGGTCTCTTGTTGAATAGCAATATGATTTTATTTGTAAACGGCTATTCTACCGCTCTACTACTATGTGTTATAAATAAACTGTTTTAAATTGTACATAATAAATGAACAGTTTAGTGTGCAAATTTATTTCGATAAAACTGTATAAAAACTAGGTTAATTAAAATTCGGTGTGAATATAGTGATGACCAGACAATTTAATAAATATTGATGGTTGGTGATAACGGAAAATAAAATATATTTATTCAATTTGTTGCAGTGGCAGTGAAAAATAAAAATAAAATTCCTAGTAGCATCAACCTATTCTGCATTGCACATTTGACAATATGGAAATAAAGTAAAACTTAATTTTTATTGAGGAGAAAGAGGGTAGTTTGAATATTTTAAAGCGACTTGCGTTTTTCTGAAGTTATTACGAGAAATTTTGTGAATATTGGTTAATTAAATTGCATTCTTTTTTTGTTACATTTTCTTCAGATAGCAATTTTCTTTTATTTCTATTTTTTAATTAAAAATTTATAATTCTTTATATCGATATATTATCCAATTTAAACCGGTTTCAAATTTTTAAAAACTGGTGTTCGAACTAAAATTGTTATTATTACAATGCTCTCTATAAGGGTTGACCCTTAATCAGTATTTTTTTCGGTTACATACCCTGATTTTAGGTAATCCTAAACAATAAAATGTATACATTATTAGTTTTTGTTTTTGTCAATTTTGCTTCAAATCAAACAAATATCTATAATGTCTGTATATATGTGAGACGCCTTTGCGCTCCAGATTTATTTTTTATTTTCGAAATTCATAAACTTGGCCTTTCATTAGGGGGAGAGGGGTTGTTCTGATCGTTCCGTCGTCTCCTCTTCAAATCCGCCGCTGTAGTTTTGAGAATAAACAAGTGCAATCCACATAGGTTTACATCTAATTACGATTGACTTGTATAGAGATAAAGCTAATGAATATCGTGATTAAGTTGACAGAATATTAGGTAAAGTATAAATATTCATAAATCCAGCAGCTGCATAAATCTCCGCGCACAAGCATAAGCAACAGCTTCCGTAAATAAAACCTTACATTATTTAATACTCCATCATCAATAAAGAGATTTCGCTGCGCAGATGCACAGTCGCATAACTTAATTACCGCAGTATGAAATCCCACCGACTCGTAAAGGCCTTATTACAAGCAAAATGTAACGTTCCTCGTACGTACAGCGGGATATTAACATTTATTATGAATGTCCTTACATGTTATTGCAGCAATTAGCATAATGCCGAGCAGATACGAATGCAGGCACATCTTCATTCAGTGTGTTATTGCTAACCTAGTTCGTGGAGCCGCAGTTAGGAGTAAATTACAGGGTGTTACAGGCCTGGGCTGACATACTAGCTGAGAACTGCGGCTTACACACCGGAACACATGTGTTGCTTCTCGGACGTTATTATTCTGCATACGTGTTGTTACTTGCAATTATATACACTACTAGTATACTTGAGGCACAGTAACCTCCCTATACTTGTAATGGAATATTCTAAATCTCGTGACTTTGACGGATCCGACATGTTTGTTTAGGGGCATACAAAGTCCCTTGTTATTACTAGATATTTTTCCTAGTAATATTCATCTCAAAGATTTGAAAATTCTAACGCGTTGGTGACTGAAAAAAAATTTGCTTTTCGTACGTGTATTTGTATCGTAAATTACTAGGCAAGTGTTACCGGCTTATTGAAAGTTGAATTTTATTGAATCAGGATTCAAGTGTATATATTTGAAATGAAAAATTTTGTCCGTTTACATTTTCGAAAGATGATTTTCAAAATAATTAGATGTCATTATATTACCATAAGCAAAAAAATCCGAATTAGTTATAAGAACATGTAGTGGATAAGGTTCAACATTCTGTCCCTATGGGGGAAGCTATGTAGAGGAGTGTAACTCGACTCGGTACCCACCAACAATATAGGTAAATACACTTGATTAATGCTATTTTGAATTAATATCTTCTCTTCCTAATACCTGAAACAAAACATTATTACTGATTTAAAAACCAACTATTTTTTCTTCTCTTACGTACCTTGCATATTTTTCTAACTTATACATACAATTATATATATATATATATATATATATATATATATATATATATATACAGGGTGAGTCTGGGAAGACGCCCCCCCCCCTTAACTTTTTTATTATAAGTAGTAGAAAAAAATGGCTCTTATAAAAGTTTTATTATTTTACATGTACTAGTTGATGGCAGATGTAGATATTTTTTATAAAGACAGGTTTACAAGATACGACTATCAACATTTATTTTTCAAATGGCAACCTATAATTATTTTAATAAAATAGAAACCGCCATTTTTTTCTCTTTTCAACGCAGTATTAACTTTTATTAATGTATTTGAAAAATTTCGAGAAAAATGAGATCATTTAGAAATGTCAGAAATAATTTTTAAACAAATATCATAGATGGCTATGTTTCTCGAAATCGGGTAAACATCCTTCTCAGTAAGTAACAAACAAATGTATATACATTTTTGACATTAATTTAATTGTTTTACATTGTTACGGTTTGTTTATTTTCATATAGCCACCTATAATATTTATTTAATAGTTATATTAAATATTTTTAAATATCTCATTTTTCTCGAAATTTTTCAAATACATTAATAAAAGTTAATACATCGTTGAAAAGAGAAAAAAATGGCGGTTTCTATTTTATTAAAATAATTATAGGTTGCCATTTGAAAAATAAATGTTGATAGTCGTATCTTGTAAACCTGACTTTATAAAAAATATCTACATCTGCCATCAACTAGTATATGTAAAATAATAAAACTTTTATAAGAGCCATTTTTTTCTATTACTTATAATAAAAAAGTTAAAGGGGGGGGCGTCTTCCCAGACTCACCCTGTATATATATATATATATATATATATATATATATATATATATATATATATATATATATTACAAACATTCTTACATTAGTGGATTATGTACTAGGTCGATGGAATAGTATAAGCAACAAACAGTGATGTACACATTTAGATTTAGGCACCAACCATTAGATTGTACACATTACACGACCATAAGCATAAATCCTCCTTAGTTATAAGAACACGTAGTGGATAGGGTTCAACCTTCTGTCCCTATGGGGAAAGCCATGTAGAGGAGTGTAACTCGACTCGGTACCCACCAACAATATAGGTAAATACACTTGATTAATGCTATTTTGAATTAATATCTTCTATTCCTAATACCTGAAACAAAACATTATTACTGATTTAAAAAACCAACTATTTTTTCTTCTCTTACGTACCTTGCTTATTTTTCTAACTTATACATACACATACATACAATTATATATATATATATATATATATATATATATTACAAACATTCTTACATTATATATTATGTACTAGGTCGATGGAATAGTATAAGCAACATACTGTGATGTACACATTTAGATTTAAGTACCAACCATTAGATAGAAGACATTACACGACCATAAGCATAAATCCTCTTTAGTTATAAGAACACGTAGTAAATAGGGTTCAACCTTCTGTCCCTATGGGGGAAGCCATGTAGAGGAGTGTAACTCGACTCGGTACCCACCAACAATATAGGTAAATACACTTGATTAATGCTATTTTGAATTAATATCTTCTCTTCCTAATACCTGAAACAAAACATTATTACTGATTTAAAAAATCTATTTTTTCTTCTCTTACGTACCTTGCATATTTTTCTAACTTATACATACACATGCATACAATTATATATATATATATATATACATATATATATATATATATATATATATATATATATATATATATATATATATATATATATATTACAAACATTCTTACATTAGTGGATTATGTACTAGGTCGATGGAATAGTATAAGCAACGAACAGTGATGTACACATTTAGATTTAAGCACCAACTATTAGATTGTACACATTACACGACCATAAGCATAAATCCTCCTTAGTTATAAGAACACGTAGTGGATAGGGTTCAACCTTCTGTCCCTATGGGGGAAGCCATGTAGAGGAGTGTAACTTGACTCGGTACCCACCAACAATATAGGTAAATACACTTGATTAATGCTATTTTGAATTAATATCTTCTCTTCCTAATACCTGAAAAAAAACATTCTTACTGATTTAAAAAACCAACTATTTTTTCTTCTCTTACGTACCTTGCATATTTTTCTAACTTATACATACACATACATACAATTATATTTATATATATATATATATATATATATATATATATATATTACAAACATTCTTACATTATATATTATGTACTAGGTCGATGGAATAGTATAAGCAACAAACTATGATGTACACATTTAGATTTAAGTACCAACCATTAGATAGAAGACTTTACACGACCATAAGCATAAATCCTCTTTAGTTATAAGAACACGTAGTAAATAGAGTTCAACCTTCTGTCCCTATGGGGGAAGCCATGTAGAGGAGTGTAACTCGACTTGGAACCCACCAACAATAAGTATAGGTAAACACACTTGATTAATGATATTTTGAATTTAATATCTTCTCTTCCTATTACCTGAAACAAAACATTATTACTGATTTAAAAAATCAACTATTTTTTCTTCTCTTACGTACCTTGCTTATTTTTCTAACTTATACATACACATGCATACAATTATATATATATATATATATATATATATATATATATAATATATATATTACAAACATTCTTACATTATATATTATGTACTAGGTCGATGGAATAGTATGAGCAACAAACTGTGATGTACACATTTAGATTTTAGTACCAACCATTAGATTGTACACATTACACGACCATAAGCATAAATCCTCCTTAGTTATAAGAACATGTAGTGGATAGGGTTCAACCTTCTGTCTCTATGGGAAAAGCTATGTAGAGGAGTGTAACTCGACTCGGTACCCACCAACAATATAGGTAAATACACTTGATTAATGCTATTTTGAATTAATATCTTCTCTTCCTAATACCTGAAACAAAACATTATTACTGATTTAAAAAACCAACTATTTTTTCTTCTCTTACGTACCTTGCATATTTTTCTAACTTATACATACACATACATACAATTATATATATATATATATATATATATATATATATATATATATATTACAAACATTCTTACATTAGTGGATTATGTACTAGGTCGATGGAATAGTATAAGCAACAAACAGTGATGTACACATTTAGATTTAGGCACCAACCATTAGATTGTACACATTACACGACCATAAGCATAAATCCTCCTTAGTTATAAGAACAGGTAGTGGATAGGGTTCAACCTTCTGTCCCTATGGGGGAAGCCATGTAGAGGAGTGTAACTCGACTCGGTACCCACCAACAATATAGGTAAATACACTTGATTAATGCTATTTTGAATTAATATCTTCTCTTCCTAATACCTGAAACGAAACATTATTACTGATTTAAAAATCCAACTATTTTTTCTTCTCTTACGTACCTTGCATATTTTTCTAACTTATACATACACATACATACAATTTTATATATATATATATATATATATATATATATATATATATATATATATATATTACAAACATTCTTACATTATATATTATGTACTAGGTCGATGGAATAGTATAAGCAACAAACTGTGATGTACACATTTAGATTTAAGTACCAACCATTAGATTGTACACATTACACGACCATAAGCATAAATCCTCCTTAGTTATAAGAACACGTAGTGGATAGGGTTCAACCTTCTGTCCCTATGGGGGAAGCCATGTAGAGGAGTGTAACTCGACTCGGTACCCACCAACAATATAGGTAAATACACTTGATTAATGCTATTTTGAATTAATATCTTCTCTTCCTAATACCTAAAACAAAACATTATTACTGATTTAAAAAATCAACTATTTTTTCTTCTCTTACGTACCTTGCATATTTTTCTAACTTATACATACACATACATACAATTTTATATATATATATATATATATATATATATATATATATTACAAACATTCTTACATTATATATTATGTACTAGGTCGATGGAATAGTATAAGCAACAAACTGTGATGTACACATTTAGATTTAAGTACCAACCATTAGATAGAAGACATTACACGACCATAAGCATAAATCCTCTTTAGTTATAAGAACACGTAGTAAATAGGGTTCAACCTTCTGTCCCTATGGGGGAAGCCATGTAGAGGAGTGTAACTCGACTCGGTACCCACCAACAATATAGGTAAATACACTTGATTAATGCTATTTTGAATTAATATCTTCTCTTCCTAATACCTGAAACAAAACATTATTACTGATTTAAAAAATCAACTATTTTTTCTTCTCTTACGTACCTTGCATATTTTTCTAACTTATACATACACATACATACAATTATATATATATATATATATATATATATATATATATTACAAACATTCTTACATTATATATTATGTACTAGGTCGATGGAATAGTATAAGTAACAAACTGTGATGTACACATTTAGATTTTAGTACCAACCATTAGATTGTACACATTACACGACCATAAGCATAAATCCTCCTTAGTTATAAGAACATGTAGTGGATAGGGTTCAACCTTCTGTCTCTATGGGAGAAGCTATGTAGAGGAGTGTAACTCGACTCGGTACCCACCATCAATATAGGTAAATACACTTGATTAATGCTATTTTGAATTAATATCTTCTCTTCCTAATACCTGAAACAAAACATTATTACTGATTTAAAAAACCAACTATTTTTTCTTCTCTTACGTACCTTGCATATTTTTCTAACTTATACATACACATACATACAATTATATATATATATATATATATATATATATATATATTACAAACATTCTTACATTAGTGGATTATGTACTAGGTCGATGGAATAGTATAAGCAACAAACTGTGATGTACACATTTAGATTTAAGTACCAACCATTAGATTGTACACATTACACGACCATAAGCATAAATCCTCCTTAGTTATAAGAACACGTAGTGGATAGGGTTCAACCTTCTGTCCCTATGGGGGAAGCCATGTAGAGGAGTGTAACTCGACTCGGTACCCACCAACAATATAGGTAAATACACTTGATTAATGCTATTTTGAATTAATATCTTCTCTTCCTAATACCTGAAACAAAACATTATTACTGATTTAAAAAATCAACTATTTTTTCTTCTCTAACGTACCTTGCATATTTTTCTAACTTATACATACAAATACATACAATTATATATAGATATATATATATATATATATATATATATATATATATATATATTACAAACATTCTTACATTATATATTATGTACTAGGTCGATGGAATAGTATAAGCAACAAACTGTGATGTACACATTTAGATTTAAGTACCAACCATTAGATAGAAGACATTACACGACCATAAGCATAAATCCTCTTTAGTTATAAGAACACGTAGTAAATAGGGTTCAACCTTCTGTCCCTATAGGGGAAGCCATGTAGAGGAGTGTAACTCGACTTGGTACCCACCAACAATAAGTATAGGTAAACACACTTGATTAATGATATTTTGAATTTAATATCTTCTCTTCCTATTACCTGAAACAAAACATTACTGATTTAAAAAATCAACTAGTTTTTCTTCTCTTACGTACCTTGCATATTTTTCTAACTTATACATACACAGGCATACAATTATATATATATATATATATATATATATATATATATATACATATATATATATATATATATATATATATATATATATTACAAACATTCTTATATTATATATTATGTACTAGGTCGATGGAATAGTATAAGCAACAAACTGTGATGTACACATTTAGATTTTAGTACCAACCATTAGATTGTACACATTACACGACCATAAGCATAAATCCTCCTTAGTTATAAGAACATGTAGTGGATAGGGTTCAACCTTCTGTCTCTATGGGAGAAGCTATGTAGAGGAGTGTAACTCGACTCGGTACCCACCAACAATATAGGTAAATACACTTGATTAATGCTATTTTGAATTAATATCTTCTCTTCCTAATACCTGAAACAAAACATTATTACTGATTTAAAAAACCAACTATTTTTTCTTCTCTTACGTACCTTGCATATTTTCTAACTTATACATACACATACATACAATTATATATATATATATATATATATATATATATATATATATTACAAACATTCTTACATTATATATTATGTACTAGGTCGATGGAATAGTATAAGCAACAAACTGTGATGTACACATTTAGATTTAAGTACCAACCATTAGATTGTACACATTACACGACCATAAGCATAAATCCTCCTTAGTTATAAGAACACGTAGTGGATAGGGTTCAACCTTCTGTCCCTATGGGGGAAGCCATGTAGAGGAGTGTAACTTGACTCGGTACCCACCAACAATATAGGTAAATACACTTGATTAATGCTATTTTGAATTAATATCTTCTCTTCCTAATACCTGAAACGAAACATTATTACTGATTTAAAAAACCAACTATTTTTTCTTCTCTTACGTACCTTGCATATTTTTCTAACTTATACATACACATACATACAATTATATATATATATATATATATATATATATATATATATATATATATATATATATTACAAACATTCTTACATTATATATTATGTACTAGGTCGATGGAATAGTATAAGCAACAAACTATGATGTACACATTTAGATTTAAGTACCAACCATTAGATAGAAGACATTACACGACCATAAGCATAAATCCTCTTTAGTTACAAGAACACGTAGTAAATAGGGTTCAACCTTCTGTCCCTATGGGGGAAGCCATGTAGAGGAGTGTAACTCGACTTGGTACCCACCAACAATAAGTATAGGTAAACACACTTGATTAATGATATTTTGAATTTAATATTTTCTCTTCCTATTACCTGAAACAAAACATTATTACTTATTTAAAAAATCAAATATTTTTTCTTCTATTACGTACCTTGCTTATTTTTCTAACTTATACATACACATGCATACAATTATATATATATATATATATATATATATATATATATATATATATATATATATATATTACAAACATTCTTATATTATATATTATGTACTAGGTCGATGGAATAGTATAAGCAACAAACTGTGATGTACACATTTAGATTTTAGTACCAACCATTAGATTGTACACATTACACGACCATAAGCATAAATCCTCCTTAGTTATAAGAACATGTAGTGGATAGGGTTCAACCTTCTGTCTCTATGGGAGAAGCTATGTAGAGGAGTGTAACTCGACTCGGTACCCACCAACAATATAGGTAAATCAACCTGAAATAGAACATTATTATTATTATTTTTCTTTAACAAAATCAATTACTTTATTTTTCTTATATTACCTTGATATTTTTTCCAAATTATACATAGACAGACATACGCACACAAATTCTAATAGTTATATATTTTATATTATTTTTATTTAATAAAAACTTTGGTAAAACTTGAGTATACGGTCTTGTTTTTAAAGTTGGTATTTTTAAGCGCCGATGTTTGTAATTGCTCTTTAATAGTTAACAAATTTAAAAATATTGTATTCTATTTTAACTTGTAACAAACATCTGGGCGCCGATAAAATTTTTAAAAAATCCTAAAAGCTAGCCTAATCCGAACCTAATATACAGAGTGTTTATAAAAATTTTAAAATATACTATTCTAGCTAGTAAAGGACATCTGGGCGCGATAAAATTAAAAGCGAATACTTAAAAACTAATAAATAAAATGATATTGAAAACTGGACAAGACCTTGTACTGAAGTTTAACCAAAACCTCTTCTGAAACCAACTTCATGTTTCGCTATAAAGTTGAGTTTTTCCAAATTTATATAAACCGGACCAAATAAAAAGAGAAAAGTTGAAATTAATTGTGATACAGAGTAAAATTGCAATTGTAATAATTTATCATAAAATTTTATATAGTTCACTAATCATTGTTAAATACTAATTGTTGTTTGATTGATAATTCAAATTGAAATGTTGCCTCGTGGAAAAAATAAATATTATTATATATTGTTTCCATTAAGGCATCATTACTTAGAGCATTTTAAACTTCACTAAAAATTAATAATGGACACCATAATAATGATTATTATAATAAGTATAATAATGTAGACGCGTAACCATGGAAAAATCAATGAAAAAATATATTCTGAAATTTCAGGAAATTTTGTAGGTCTTCACGCCTCAAAAATAATTAATTACGAATATACGCAATCAATTTATGGTTATAAATTATTGTTCATAATAAAATATGAGGCTTATCCTATCATTTGCATTTTATCAAAATCAAATTTAAAAAATCCGAATTAGGCTTATATAAAATAATACTGCCTATATTTTAAATAAATAAATAAAAAATTCCTACCTTATCTGATGTTTTCTGACATCTTCAATTTCCATACAACCATTATATACAAGTGAGAAGATACTGAAGAACCATTTCCACTATTAAAAATAAACACAGGAATTACCCATAGAAGAATTCACCAAAAATTCACTAAAAAAACACTAGCACTAAAACACACGTCTGCACTTTATGAAGCTCAATGAAAAATTATTTATCCATAGAAACGTTTTTTACCAGGACAATAATTATAAGTATTGTTGTCATACGCAATAAAGTAAAATAATTTTTAATTGTTGTTGACATGTGTCATGTGTCATTTTATTTGAATATAAATGTAAAGTACAAAAATTTATCTTAAATTTATAGTTCCCTTAATTAATTTACTTCTATAGTGACAGACTTTTAGGTAAACAATCGTTAACTATTTGTTTGGTAAGAAAATCGTTCTACACATGGTAACCTTGTACATAAATGACATTTAATGTCATTTATATAGCTCTATATATTTATAATTTAACGATATACTAATATAAAGAACTAGCTTTCTGTTTTTTCCTCTTCTGATAGAACTTATTGTCATGCTTTCTTACTGGAAATTAATACCAACTGAAGATATTGCAAAGAAGAGGATGTGAAGATCACAAGACGTACACAATTCAGGGTCTGCAAAAGAGGAAATAACGAATGAAGAAAAAGTCTAAGAACACACAAAATTTAATATATTAAGAACATCATAATAAAATAACACACAAAGCACAGGCATAGAAATGTCAAAGAAAATTACTAATTAATTTACCTGTCATAATGAATTTTATTAAAATGTTTATCACTATTCCTAGTGAATTATACAAAACTATTTTAAACACTCAAAAACTTGCAAAGAAAGAGATAATGTTTTAATTTATTTTGTATGTATTTCTCACGAAATATATTCTGACAGTTGTCAATGTCAATTTATTAACAAGAAATTAAATGTTTTCTAGAAAATAAAAAGCCAACTAAATTATTACTTTTAATTAAGTTTTTGTCAAAAGTAAAGTGCCCTTTTGAAGAGTCCAATTAGAACCAAAAATGAAGGTGTATAACTTAAAGATATATATATATATATATATATATATATATATATATAAATAAATAAAATAATTTAAACAAGGATTTCAAAAGTTTATTAATAATTTACAACTAAAAACCAAATATAAATTAACAACGAAGTTTTAAGACACCGTCTTTTCCTAAACAAATATTAAAATTAGATATACTTTTATTTAATACGACATTAAATACTTTGGTGAAACAATAACATTAAAAGAACTATAACAATAAAATTTATGTTACTAAACTGTACATTGTACTTTTTATTTAAAGAATAAAACAAATGCTGGTTTAGATTTTCAAGACAATAAAAAGCTGTTGTTTACAAGACGACAATATGACACAGAGTTCTTTTATGAATCATAAAAATGTACTGAACAAACAGAACTTTGTAGATACCTACACATGTGATCAAAATTCACTACAAGTCCGTTCATCTAACTTCTGTATTATTAAAGTTTGCTGAATTATATAGTTTTTCAATCCAACTTCTCAAAACTAAAATTTTTGTTATGCCCAGAGTTCACTCATACGTATTTATTTCAGAAGTTTTTATAGGAACATCAATAAATTACGATAATATACTATGTTTTATGATACTATAAAAATATTAGGAATATATTTTTTGATAAATAAAACAAATCTGTATCAGAACATTTTTCAAACAAATATTATTTTTCACAAAAGTTGAAATTGGCAAAAAGTAACTGCAATAAAATAAATGTTTTGTTACAGACATTTCATACCCGCACATTTGGACTGTTACTGCACAGAATTCACAACCTAGGTTTTTTTGGATCGAATCCGAAAGCATGGTTGTTTAACGCAGGCGAAAATTATAAAACGAGACGCAGGCGTATTTTGTAAGACTAGTAGATCTTATCTGATAAAGAGAGCAGTCGTATATTTTTTGCCAACCTAAACTAGAAAATTGATAAACAGAGTTAATTCAATCGGAGACATTATATTACATTTATTTTACATTTTTTGTATTCAGTAATGTAGTTATAATTTTTTATAAAATTTAGTAATAATGCTACTTCGTCTTCTATAAAGTCTGGAACACATTTTACATTATTATCTAAAAACTTGACCAGGTTCATATTTTGTAATTAATTATTTAACGAAACACAGTTTCATAAATCATATTCCTATAAGTGATAATTTGTTGGTTAACTGTGCAACTGGCCCTTCGTTAAGTGACTAAATAAGAAAATCGGCCAGTAGTTATACTCCCTTAGACTGATTTATTAAATTTGTCATTATGTCTTGTATAAATTCCCTACAATTTTAGCGCTAAATATTTTCCTTCTGCTACATTTCGTAATTTCCAATTCGAGTGATCCATCTTTGTACCAGACTAACCCTAATTTGTCATCGTGTGGTAAGTGGAGCAAAGCAAAGCAAATATTTCATCTTCAATCCCCTCTACATCATTCTTCAATTAGCATCAATTAAAAGTTCCCGAATTCAAAATTCCAAACATTCTGGTTGTAATAACAAGCGAGCGATAAACTTACAACTCCCACACTGGCCGGCGAGGGGGCGGATTCCATGGTTACTCCCCCCACATGCGGTTATTATAAGCACGAATTAATGAGGGAAATGCTTCGTCAAGCGATACCCACAAAGGGCATTGCTAACTAACTCAATGTTTTGCAACGTGGATTGTTTGCAGTTTCAATCTTCAGTTTACTTACAGACTAAAAAATATATTCCTATTCTTGTATAACTCATATTTGCAATGTATTTATAGCTATGTACAATAATGTAAATATATATTTACAGTTGCGTACGCTGTATATATATACAGCACCCATTCATAGAGATTTAACATGTAAAATCATATTTTTTAGAGAAAAGAATTATAAATCCGAATCAATAATAATTAACAGTTTATCTCACTGATCTCTCTATAATAACTGAATTAGTCATAGCATTTGATAAAGTGAAGTCAATGGCAGCCATTTTTCTAAGGTCTGAATCTAATCCAATTGGCACAAAATATAAATAATGTCATTAGTATCTACAATGAAATATGAATTTTTTTTAATTTGATTTGTTTTAGTTGTTTTACTTTAAATTATTTAAGGTAAGGAAAGAAGTAAAATACAAAAAGAAAACGCCTTGCATAAAAAAGTCATCAGAAACAAATCAAATTTAAATAGATTTCTCACAAAATTATGTAACATATAATTTAATAAAAAGAATTTGACAAAAATAACCATTCTATCAAGGCCTTCCTTATCAAAACCCAAATGAAAGCAGCAAGTTAATCTCGAGTAGATTTATCGGCAATTCTTCTAAATAAGGTGTTTTTAAATGGGTTCATTTGTATGTGGTTGAACATACGGGTCAGCGCGAGGCCTGGTGGCAAAACAGCGCACTAAATCACCGGCAAGCAGCGCTTTCCGAGCTTACAAGACGCAGCAGTAGCAGGCCTAGGAACAGTGGCGAGATATGTATCGACACAAATTCTAAATTAGCTGCTCCCAAACCACGACTCAATTTCACCAGCGCTGTCATCTGATTAAACGGCGCCGGCCTAGTACGCATGTGCCGCTTGCTACTCATGCGGGTAGCGCAAAAACTCAGGTGAGAAGATTACATGACGTTGAAGGAATATTGTTTTTTTGACATATTATACCGCACAACAACGTGATACCTGTATTTTGTTAGCATAAATATTTATGTAAGCAAAATAAATGTCTCTTGTTGCCAGCATACAATAATTATATTGAATTTATAATACTGCCACATGTATTTATATTTATATTCAAAGATAAAAATAATAAATTGATTTGTTTCATATATTATTATCTTATTTATTTATTATTATCTATTTATTTCTAGTCAAACAGACAAACGTACTGCATAAATTTTTAATTTTTATTTATTAATTGTTTCCATAATGTTACGAGTGTTTCTCACCGCAGATGAATCATCGTGATTGACCTGTCTCGCTAAAGGTCAAGTGGTATAGGAGCGATGCCGCTATTGTTCGACAATTTTATACAATGTGTAAGGCTCCGGAATGTTCGAGATTAGCTGGTCGCAGGTATAAAAGGGTCGCGGCTGGCAGTTCGAGGAAGTCAGTGTGTGCAGAGATTCACTGAAGTCAGTGTCTTGTCCTCTAATCCTCAATTAATGTTTCTATTTATTTGTTCACAGTGTTAGTTACTTTTATTATTTATATAAATAAACAAACAACAAGATTAAAATTCACATATACTCTACTGTACTTTTAAAATCAAATGACTATCACTCTCTATTTCATATCATAATATACAATTTTTTTAGATTCTCGTACAACATACATAAGCACATTTTTAAATTTTAAAGTCTTCTCCATTATGATACATGTATGAGACCAATGATAAATAAGGATAATTGTACATTTGAAATGAGAAATTGTCAGTAAAAAGTTTCCGCGTTTTACTAGGAAACATTGGTCGTTTAATTTAACCGGGCGCCATAAATATGCCAGGTATTTGAAGTCACAATTAGAAACAGTGTAAAAGATGATCCTGTATAATTTGTTTGAAAGCTCGTTGTGGCTGCGTCTAGCAGCATTATCCGCACTTCGCGTTGTTTTAAACTCCTGCGAGGCTCTGCAAGCCACAAATCTAAACTTCCAGCCGCAAAAACGATCCCTCCAGTCATATTCATAACCAGAACAATGTGATTCTCCCGCCTGAATGTTTAATTTATACCCTGCGTCCAAAACAAAGCCTTGACCGCTCTCTTCAATTATTTATCTCTGTGGGTGGGGTCAGGAAAGGGGCGCAATAAGCGCACTCAGATACGAGCCAAGCACGAAGTGCTCACCTATAGTGAGAATTGCACAACCGATTAGATAAGCCGGCAAATTTGCTAAAGATCGGTGCACTAAGGATGAATGCACGCAGGATTTGTGAACTACTCGGCTTGGGCTATTCATTACCAAATTTAAACATTTTTGAGGAAGTTCATTAGAATATTTAAACTAAAAAAAATAACGGGTATTAATTCTTTGCAGTTGTAGTCCGCAAATTAAGTTTCTGCATTACAGATAATGTTTCTGTGAGACAAGACGACACGAGAATTTTCTTTTTCTCGTATGGTCTTAAATAAAAACCAATTATCCCTAACCTTCATAGTTATTTACAATACAATTGTAATGATTATGTCAAATGTTTGCTTTTATCTTAGTGATTAAAAGTAACATTTAGAATCAATAAAAATTAAATATTTTAATATAAGTAGACGTTCTATAAAAAATTAAAAAATATGTATGCAGATATTCACTTTTTACTTTATTTTACTAAATAAATTTTCGTTTATTATAAATTATTACACTATAAACATATATTATAATCATAAAATATTATTTTACTTTCTACTTAGTACCAATACAATCGTTACAGGAAATAGTAGCGTTGCAAAAGCATTATACATATATTATTTTGATAAGATAGATTAATGTGCATATTATTTACAGAAAATGAAAAAAAGATACGCATGAAAAAAACATTGTAGCTATAAAATTTAAAAATTATAATTTGTTAAGGTTATTTTCTAAAATAGATAATAATATTTTCACTTTTTATATTAGTATACTCTGAATTTATTTTTTTATTAGCTTAAGATGTAATTTTGACAAGCAAGTCAAAAATATTACCGTACCTAATTCAATTAGTTATAGCTCGTTACTTAAATCAATTTACATTTCATTTTCATTCGCTAAATCATACAAAAATCTGCACACTAGTAAGCATAAATATAATAACTAACCTAATAACTATTATAGGATGCAATATTATCCTTATCACACTTGTATTACAATATACTAATAGAAAATGAAATAGAATAGGTTTGGAAAACAAAGTCCGAAGTTATACAATGAGCATAAATGCAGCAAAGTGTTCAGCTTGAGCAAGATAAGTGATGGACCAGACAATCGTTAAGTTGAAGAATTCGTCCCGTCGGCGTCAAATTACTTTTTAAACTAAGCTTTGAATTTGAGCCAGCGATGGCGCAAATACAAAGCAGCTGCCGCTGAAGAAACAAAAAAGAAGGAGGGGAACTGAAGTCTTTGGTATTCAGTGGGCACATAATTTTCTATTAATGCCGATGTTAAGTTGCTTGCCGTGTCGCAAGTCGTTCATAAAGAAACTCGGCTGCTTTGAAAGGCTCAGATATGACGGAACGGAGACACCCGTGAAATCGTTGCATTGTTACGCTTATGCTCTAAATGAGATACAAAAGCATATTATTCCAATGCAGATCTTCGCTTGAAAAGCCGGCCCTTATTTCACTCCGCATTTCATTCAATCCCATGGAATTTTACACTTTGTTGTTTTTGCGCTCTAGATGAATAGTTATTGTTTTTGAATTATCCATTAATTGGATTGAGAGCAATCTGAATCTTCTATTAAAATAAAATATTTTTAATTTATTCCTCCTTCTATTACAGAATTTATAGTTTACCATAATAGGCTAACGACTAAAATAAATCGTTCAATGTACATAAATAAAAAGTATTTATCTCTTGAAGAAGAAAGAAATTATAGTTATAGTATTTAAGAAAAAAAAAACTAAAACGTTTAATTTGTACTGGTTTCTTATACGAAGAATTTGTTAACCATTTCATCTCCTCATAATCTTGGTCCGTCTCACCTATATAGTGGAGTGGAATTGTATTTTTGTGAACCCGAATAAAAAAATTTTTTGTAGTCTTAAGAATTTAGGTAAAAAAGAGGTAAAAAAATTGAACTCAAACTCGATATGCTCTGGCTTCTATATTGCGATATTTATTCTGAATAAGTATCCAGAAGAATTCTAATGAAAATTCAGAATATTTCATTCGCAACGTATTATCCAGTTACAATTATCAATAGATACATCTAGAAAATAATATGAAATCTGGCGTGGGATTCCATAACATTGGTTGTTATCATTTGGACTTATCAATTGCAAACATCAACTAGAAATTATGAAAATAATTGTTATTTATAGTTGACATTTTCCTACACATATAAAGAACAGTCATGGTGCCATTTGACGTTTGACGTTTGTAATTGATATTTAACCAGGGCAGTTGTTATTTGTAGTTGATACGAGTTATAAATACCATCCTTGTATATCTAGCAGGAATATCAAAATCATGATATATTTTTAAAAAATTAGTGATTTTCAAATACATTTTTCAACAATTCACATAATTCAAGTTTGTTCTCTTGTTTAAAAAAAGTGAGTAGGTGGTTCTACTTTAATTCCGTTTACACGATTAAATACTCATTCTATGGACAACCATTTGACATCAATATGAAAAAGAAGGTTCAAATGCTCAGATCCAAGAATGGTTAAAATACCTTCCACTTTGAGAACCACTATGGGTCAATCAATTGAAATCACTAAAAAGACCAAAACTACCAGTATATTGATATATCGGAGAAATTTAGGACGTGGAGAAAAAAGTAGTTTGTTTATTTGGTTGTATGCAGGTGGAATCCCCGGGGAATAACGATGGGCCGGCTCCAATTTATTTAGCGAAGGGCCTGGGGGCACAAACCAATCACGTTAGTACGTTTCCGTTATAATTACATCGCAGCTCCCAGCGGGGCTGGAACAGTTTAGATACCGGTAACTAGGTCCTCCCTGCGTCCACCGCACTAATTGTAACCCGATTCCGAACACAAATAATCACCCGCAGAAAGACTCACTGCTCATATGGGCAGCATTGTTTCACTGTCTCTACTTCATGAAATAGTTACTAGCCTTTGTATTTCACACTCTGTGTTTTATTCAATTCAACACCGATAGGAAGTGAATATTGGTTGTTGCAGATAATAGTGCACTTCTAATGTCATTTCAATGTTGTATAAGGATGGCAAAATAAAGGGTTGTAATATTGAAAATAGTATAAGGTCTATCAATTAGCACGCCTTGACTTTGACTAGAGATTCAGGTGAGACGAAATATTTCTCGAATCTCGCTCGTCTCATCACGGTTTTATAAATAAAGCTTAGAGACGAGAAAATAAAATTTCAATAATTTAATAAATTTTATGACTTGATACGCAAGTTAGAAACTAAATTTGTACGCAGCAGATGTAGAAGAAAAATAAATCAGCGAGTAAGAAATAACTAATAAAATATCGTCGTAATTGTCACTATAAAACTAGATGGATTTAAATTGATAACCAAAAATTCCATACGCCAGTGAACAGTATTAACAGTGTACCAATAATACAAACTCAGAATCCTAATTTTTATATGACTATCTGGTACGTACAAGACAAAATATATGTGGAGCAAATAATTATAATGTACATATCCCTAAATATATATTTTCTTCCCAATTTCCCAAAAGATTGTTCAATTTACATAGATTTCAGGAAATTTCCCTAGATATAGAAACACTGTGCACAGATTGAGACCTAGAAATCTCGAGATATCTCGGCGATATTCGAGACTAAGATAATAATATTCGAGACTAGAAAAAAACGAGACGAGATAAAATATTTTACATTTAAAATGATACGAAAAGGTTTTCGTGACTATCAAAAAAGAATACTTTTTTTATAAATCTCGTTGAATTGTGCTACGTACTTACATGAAATAAATTAGAGTGAATGTATTGTCCGCGTTCAATTGCTTTATATTTAATGCAAATATTACATATATTATCAAAAACATGTTAAAGAAATACTTCAGTTCTTTACAAAATTGGATTAGAAATGAAATTTGTAACGTTCCAAATGTTGAATTGACGTCTTATTTCATCTGAAATTTAGTATTCAAAGTAATCTATAAAATGTCCAATAGCCATGTTTATCAACCTAATAAACTCACCTGGATTTTCTGAAAAGTGAGATAATTTTTATTTTATTTTTGCTGTTATCACCTTGTAGGTCATAACTAGCACATGCTGCACTTCACGTGATGTCCTTGTCGATTCTAAGAAAGCCCATGCAATTCTTGCTAATCTTTCATGAACACGAACACTTTTTGTGAAGTCGAGCATTTTACTACTACTTATTAACAAATGCAATAGGTTATTAATTGCATACTTGCATATTATATTTACTACTAATAAATTACCGTAGCTGTATATTGACTATATGTATATGTTGCATAAAATAGTAATGAGAAATCTCAATATAAATAATTATATATTTAATTAAAATGTTCCACGATATACCGTCTACAAATTTTTTTCATGTTAATTAGGCATTTACTAATTTCTTTGTAGATATAAATTGAATAATTTTGACTTAAGTAATATTTATGTTACCGCAGAATGTTTAGAATAATTTTAATAAATAGTTTAATTATTAATTTAAAGAAAACTTAAAATTTAAGTAATATTGGTATAACCAGCCATGAATTATACTTATATCGTGAAAAGTAAAGGAATCACTACCAACATTAATTGAACAAACTGTCTTCACCATACAACCATACCAACTGGTCACTACTAGTACAAACTTACTTGAAAAGTTATGACATATAGGTGATTTATCGCATCGTTAATAATTCTATGTATAAGTTGTGTAAAGATTACTGTCAGAAAAATAGAAAATGAAGATTACTTCTTCCTAGTTAGAAACATAAATTTTGTTAAAGGTCGAAGATAATGATCACGCAGTTACAAAATGTAATTACTTGTAATGTCGTGTGTATGTTACACTTTCAATCTTTTTACAAAAGTCGTTTACAGTGGCGGGATTTATGGAAGGAGGGGGCGTAAGGGTGACAGTGAACCCCCCCCCCAATTTTGGAAACCTAGGAGCAAATTATTGGAGAAGATGGAAGTTATAAAGATCGGAAAATAAACTTTTGGTCTTAAAAGAATGTTAGATTGATATCTCTAATAGAAAATGTTAAATTTGTTTTTTAGAGACAGTGTAAGTACCCGCTTGAAAATTAATGCCGAATAAAATATTTTTTTGTAGTTTTTTTTTTCATTGTTGTAATTAGGGGCCGTTCAAATATTACGTAAGCAGATTTATTACAATTATTTACCCCCCATCCCCCTTGTCAGCAAAAGTAAGCAAAGCTCTTACCCCCTCCCCCATGCTTACGTAAACATTTTTCAATTTTTTTTTTTTTAATATTATAATTAAAATGTTATAATTATAATTTTAAAAATAAGAAAATAGATTTAGAATGGAGATTAGATTTTACTGATACAGTATTCAAGATCGATTTTTACACGATATGGAACCAATGTGAGGGTTGCCATTCGTGTTAAAAAGTTAATAGCTACCGATGACGTAATCATCATCTAGACTCCCCTAATCCCCATGTCATCCAAAATAAGCAAAACAAAGACCCCCCCACCCCCCTATAGTGTTTACGTAATACTTGAACGGCCCCTTAAGCCTAGATTATATTTTGTTACAAATAAATTTTATTTTTTTAATATTATTCAATATTATAGAGCAATAATTATTTTTCCAAAAAGTGATCCATCTCACCACTACTTATCCTGAGGACTTCGATAAAACCCCTCCTGTGAAATTGCTGACATTCCGCCACTGTTTGTGACAATCTAACGAATTTAAAAATCGAACTTTTAAATTAATAGTTATTTAACACTTATCAGCATAGTATACCATAAGGTAGACATGTCTGATAAGAAAATACAATAATATATTTTCCTTTTAAGTAATATGGAATTCTTATATCTTTTATGGAATGTTATGTCATTGAAGTTGTAAAAACATAGTAAAATATAAACTTGTACTTGACTTTAGACCAATAAAAATTATCCCAAAATTGTGTTAAATAGAAGGGTTCCTGTATTTTCTGGTCAGTTTGTTTGTAACTCCAATACTGGACAATATGGTAAGATAGTTGTCTTTCTTTCAAATCATTTTCGTATTGTTTTAATGTATGGATGAATGACAAGCAATTAATATCATTATTTTTTATAATAAATAATATAATAAGAGCCATGAATTTATGAGTAGTTGTTATCGAATAACAAGCAAAAAAAGTGTTAAAATATATATTTATGAAATTAGTTGCGAAATAATATTGTTTTAGGCACGCAACGTGAGATTTGTTTGTACAACACGCGTCAGGTGCCTAAAACACTCATATCGCAATTTATTATATACAAGTTTTTTTATAATTCCATTTCATAATTGCAAATTACTAGTATTTCATGTGACATGACATTAAATAAATTTTTAAAATAATTTAAATTGTTTACATGAAAAGAAAAAATATTGATAAATTAATTTTTAAAGTAATAAACATAATAATACAAATATTTCCTTGTAATTCACTATATTTTTCAATATTTATCGTTTTAAAATTTACCTGTAATGGCGGAATACAGTTCTCAAACAATTTTTAAATTTGACACTTCAGTAGAAGACAAGTGGTAGATGCGTAAAAAATATCATTTCCATTAAAAAATATAGTGAAATATTGCACGTAAATTTAAAATATTTTAACATCATGTTCTATAAATATTTATAATAAATAAATAATTATTAATTTCTTAAATGATTCTAATTTCAAGCAACAACTAATTACTTTTGCGCACTAGTACGAGTTAAATGTATTCACTTTTGCGCAATAATATTAAAATAAGAATCAAAAATATGTCATTATGAAATGAAATTAAGAATAATATTTACCCGAGTTAGTACTTCGCAAGAATTGTAAGTAAATTTTGAGGATTAAATTCATACCAAGAATAATATTTGCTGAATTATTTTACGAAAGGTCGCAGATTTTTTTTTCATTTATAAAAATGTTAGTTGGTATGCCAGAATTTTAAAATGTAAAAATTAAAAAAAAATGGCACGTGGACAAAAAAACGACCTCTCTCCCTTTACTACAATTAGTAAATTCAATTGAATATACACCCTTATTTATTTATAATACTTTTGAAAAACCCTGTATAAAACGTATATGTGACTTATACAGTAATGAAAAGGAAAGAATACAACCTTTAATCAGACTGATGATTCCTGTTGTAGAAATACTTACTCCTGTTCTGTGTATGCGGGACACTGCTGAGTCCAGTATGGGGGGGCAACCTTCTGGCCGTCCACTTCGTGGCCACGGGCAGCTACATCCGCATCATGAACGGCGTGCTGGAGGCACTAGCCCCCCATCATAAGATCACCCTGTACAGTATCGTCCACGAAGAGCCACCACATCCTAATGTTACGCTTGTGAAGGTTAAGGCTCCACAAGCCAACAACTTCTTCTTGTAAGTATAGAAACACAAATAGCTTATAATATGTTGAAGTTAAAAAGTGAAAAAATATTCGGTATAATACAGATGAATTTATATCTTAGTATCTATAGAAAACAAGAAAAAGAAGGACTTACAAATACATATACTGTATGCAGATTTTTATAATTTTTATTGATTTTCACAAATTTATGTCTTTGTATTATATTTTAGTTATTTTCAGATGATGTATATCTGATTTTATTGAAATTTCATATTTAATATTTGAATTCAAAAGCTTGAGTTAGATCATCTCCTAGTAAATTTCTAAATTAGTTCTGGTTATTGATAATTGTATATTTTTTGACATGAAAATGTAATTTTTTCGTAATAAATATGATGTATGGAACATAATATATTTACGTAGTAATGTAGTACATGCTATGTAGGTGATACCACTGATTAAAAATATATATTTATTAATTAACGGTGATACTTATCAATTTTCTAAGAATTTTATCAGTATCCATAATAATAATGAAATGTATTTATTTTTCTCATAGTAGTTTTCAAGATTTTTTATTACTTTCCACGTCAATTTTGAAAAACAGCCTGATATCAACTATTACATATCAGTCGTCGGTACACGAGAAGTTTAAGATTTTACGGAATATAATTCGAATTTTTATTTTCAAGGAAGTTATAAAAATATTAATGTGAGAAGAGAATGTACCTACAGTTTGTATTCATAGTCATTTACTAAAAACTGGACGTCGAGTAATAAAAAATAAACATTAAGTTTAATTTATTTAAATCTGTATTAAAAACTGGTTAAAATTTTTTGGATTACCTCATTATACCTTGTGTCTTTGTACCTAATGTTTTTTCCAGTCTTTCTTTTTCTTTTTTAAAGCCACTTTAACTTCCTATACGTATCGAGTATATTTTAAATAATACGACGAATGGATTATATTTAATTCCAGCACTGGGCTGTTCGATTACTTATGCACATACGGCCAATTCTACGTGAGTTATAAAGCTATGCATAGTGTGGAGCCCTCATATATCGAAGCTCTATTCTCTGATCCAAACGCCAAGCAAATCTTGGCGTCCAGAGGCAAATATGACGCTTTCATCACTTTCTCCACATTCTCCGAATTCTTGTTCCAGTTGGCACCTGTACTCGACGCACCCCTTATTGAGGTAATAATAAATAAATATAATAAGCGATTTGAAATATAAGTACCAAAACAATTGTTCACGTAAGGTACCTTGAACTTCGGTTCCTCAGGCTTCACCTCAGTTCATGCCTTCTCGAAAGTTATAATGTACTTACATTAATAACTATTATTGAAAGTCAGATGCGATCCTCCAATCTGTCCTAAATGCAAAATTTCAATATTTTACGGATAATCATTTTTTGAGTTAGGTGGAAAATCTAAAACCCCTTCGAACAGTGTCTCCTTTTAGCACTGTCGATTGCAATTAAAAAAAAGTATTGGAGGAATAATTGAAATACTAGGTAAGTTCCAAAAAATAGAAAATACGTATAGAATTTTTTTCTATACTTATTTTCTAATTTTTGGAAACTACCGAGAATTTTAATTATTCCTCCAATACTTTTTTTTTAATTGGACTTTATAAAAAAGGTACACAACTTGATATACAGTCCCATATACAAAAAAATTCCAACATTCTGTGGCTAATCATTTTTGAGTTATTCGATTCAGACCTCCCGCCAAAATGGAAAATGGATCAGAAATGGCCAAAATAAATATTGTCGTTAAAATCTGAAAACCTAAATTCTTCGCTATTACAATATTTACTCTGCTTCACACAAATAAAAATACTTTACTACCGGCCTAGTAAATAATTTTTTAGTAGCAATATGTTTTTACAGATTTCTCCTCCTGTACCGTTCACACATGTAAACGATGCTGTAGGAAACCCGACGTTTATGTCCACGGTTAACAGTTTCTATGATTACTGTCCTGGCGTTACTTTCTTCCAACGTGTTATGCAATGGGTATGTACTCATAATTTAGAAAATCAATGCAACCCTGTACTGTGGTTTTATTAAATTTCTTCACTGAACTACTTATGGCCATCAAATGAATCATTCTGTTTAGATGAAAATTGCATGTATAAAATAATCAATAAAAATCATTATCCAGATTAAAAAGCTAGAAGTCCACCTCCGCTTCAACTACAACTACATCCCCATATTAGAAAGCGCCACCTCGCGCATCTACCCCCCAGGCACCCCGGGCATCGCGGCGGCCCACCGCAACACCTCCCTGCTCATCGCCAACCAGAACGACGCCATGGGGCACGCGCGGCCCAACATGCCGCACGTCGTCAACATCGGCGGCATCCACTGCCGGCCGCCGCGCGCGCTGGACGCCGACCTGGAGGCCTTCATGCAGGGCTCCGGCGAGCACGGCGTCATCTACTTCAGCTTCGGCTCCTCCATCCGCTCCCAGTTCCCCGAGTACATCAAGCAGGCCGTGATTAGGGTGTTTTCTAAGTTGCCGCAACGCGTGCTCTGGAAGTGGAATGAGGAGATTGGGAATCTGCCGAGTAATGTCAGGGTGTCCAAGTGGTACTCCCAGCAAGATATCTTAGGTAAGGAATCTTTCAAAATATATGAATTTCATTGGCACAATGTCGGCTGGCGCTAGCGCACATCTCTAACTCGCTGTGACATCATTCGAACTTGAGATCGTAGGTTCAAGACCCAGTGACCGACAACGTGTGAATTGTCCTAAAATAAAAAACACAGCTACTTGTGTATCACACTCGGATGTTACAGACTTGCCATCTATACATCTTAAATAGAAGTAGCGCTGGCATCAAACAACCGACAGTACGGCAGTTAGAACTGCGGCTCGATGAGTTCGGTTGCGCTATGCTCCGCTTGGGAGATACAGGGACACATTATTATTGGCACAATTAAATTAAAAAAGGTAATTGTTCCTTTAAAGTACTCGTCAGTAAGTATTGTATCATGAGAAGATGATCGAAAGATTGAAACGCGTCGTACCTCAACTTTTACCGAGTTTTGTATTCCGTGCAATATTATATTTGTTTTATTGCATTGAATCTTTTTTTACAACGACCTTTGATCTAAACCTTATATTATATATCGTATTGGATACAATACTTACTGACGAATTCTTTAAAGGAACAATTACATTTTTTAATTTATGAAAACTTTTCTTGCACTTTAATAAATACAAATTTGTTGACCTCTTGCCCTCTACCATTAAAAATGTTTTCTTAAAAAAATAGCTTTTTTACTACTAATAATAATTTATTTAAAAGGAGGAATTACTGAGTTTCAGTCAATAAAACGATTACTTCACATCGACTTAGGATCAAAACGTCGATGGGAAGTAATCGTTTTATTGACTGAAACCCAGCAATTTCTCCCTTTAAATCAACGTCCAGTCAAGAAATCTTCCATTCAATAATACTAATAATTCTATTATATACAAATACAAAATTGAAATTACATCCAAAGAATCCTCAAATAAGTAATTCCAGTTTTTTTCATATTTATTGTCTAATAGCAATTAAAATACTATAATATTATTTTTTTTATCAATTTTTAAAAAATAAATTAGATTTTTTTTACGTAATACAATGCAATATCTAATATGCATAAAAATATCAATTTAGTGACATTCACCAACATTATCTATTTGATGTTATGGTCATATATAAATTAAAATAATGCCAATGGTGTAAAATTATTTTTGACATATATTTAACTTATAAATAATGAACTGAAACTATAAAATTATCAACTAATAACTTTACGATTTATGTATATGTAGGAAGTAAATGAAAACAATATATCTTTCTTTGCAAGTTTTTGAGCGATTAATAGTATATTGTGCAACAAGTGCAGAAAGTCGCCTAATTCCCACTAGGTGTAAAAGTTTCTGCACGAGACGAACTCAAGTGCTGGAATCACAGAAGGAGGAAAATAGGTGCTTCTGCACGAATGGCACATTATACTTTTTCTTCGACCACACTGTTAAACGTTATATAAATTCAAAATTATAAAAATTAATATCATAAATATTTATTTTATTTCAGGTCATAACAAAACGAGATTATTCATCACCCAATCCGGTCTGTTTTCCATGGAAGAAACATCATACCATGGAGTCCCAGTACTAGCCATTCCCATAGCATTTGACCAGCCCATGAACGCTCATATTGCCCAGACGATGGGCTACTGTGAGTACATCAGCTTCTGTGAGTTCTCTGAAGACAGGTTCTATGAACTTGTACAGAAACTACTGCTTGATCCCAAGTAAGTAAGCAAGTAGCAAATATTAGCATTTAAAAAATAATATGAAATGTCTGCATCATGAATCAAGCGTGAAACATAAAACATCCGAAAACTACGGAAGAAACCGCGAAACGATAAATTTTATGCATATTGCTGCTACGAGCTACGATGAGAATAAAATAATTTTCTTTTTATGTATATTTAATAAACATGCACTTAGAATGAAATATTACACCCTAGGGTACAATAACAAAAATCATTCGTAAAATATTCATTCCTGCAGCGAAAATATTCACGTAAATTAATCAATATGTCTTCTGCAAGAGTTCTTGCCTTATAATTGACTAATGTCGTTTTGTAATTGTATATATTTTAACTAAAAAATTACATTTGCAATTAAAAATTTAGAAGTAAAATTAATTTTTATACGATCAATATTTATTATGCCAATATTGCCAATGCTGTAGATATTTGCTGTAACTGAATATTTATTAATTGCTGACGGGAAATATTGACTGAATGGTTAATGTACTGAATTTAAAATTAGGTATAGAGTAAAACCTGAATATAATTGTTAAAATCTCCAAAATTCTAGTAATATCCATTTTGACTATCCCTGAATACATTTTAAATAGTTTCTACCTGACGTCTCTACGTACGTATTTACCTCGTATAACTCAAAAATTATTAGAATTTTGAAATTTTATATCTGGAACTGCTATAACACTGCAATAGGCAGGGCCAAAAAGACACTTTTATCGTAGTGTTTTTTTTTTAATTGTTTGCTTATTTCAAAAACTATTAGGTGTAAAATTTTAAATTTTGTTTATGGAATTACTATAACATCTAGTTATGCTCCTCAATTTTTAGTTACACTCGGCTTTTTCAAATGAACTTTTTATTTTTAAGGCCAAAAATACCAGTAAAAAAAATATACCCGTTTTAGCGAACATTAATCTTTATTTTGATATCATTAGTACAATTTTTTTTAATATTTTTTTATATCCATTATATGAGTCATGACATTTTCTAAAATTTACATTTTATTGGAGAGTCATAAATGTAGGTAGTCTTTTTGTTAGCTTTAGGCAAGTTTTCAATAATTGACAAATGACCTGCATTTCTCTAAAGATATAATGGGAATTTTTATGAACATCCGTTTTTATCTTGTATGCAACATAAATCATGATCGTTGTTCATTGGTCTATAATATTAATTATTAGTTTTAGGTAGTAAATTTTTTGTAACTAATTTTATTTAATATTTTTTTATAATTATTTTTTTTAATAAATTTTTTATTAACACATACATAAACCGGTTTAAACTTTTTTTAAAATTGGTTTTCGAACTAAAACTGCTATTTTTATAATATTTTCAATATGGGTTAACCGTTAACCCGTATTTTTGTCGGTTACATGCCCTGCAAGGAAGTCATGTGGTGGCCACATCATATTTTTTGAAATAACACATTTGTACGAATATTTCTTCAGATACAGACAAAACGTCAAACGAGTATCACAACTCATGCGAGACGAGCCAATGTCAGCCAGTGAGAAATTAGTCTGGTGGGTGGACTACATCGTCCGACACAAGGGCAACCCTATGATTTCATCCATGCTAGACAAGAGCTACGGTCTAGAGCGACTAGACCTAGACGTCATCACCTTCATCTACGTAAGCATCACCGTAGCACTGCTACTAGCCGTGTATCTCCTCTACGTCATCAAGAAGTACTTGGAAGCCTTCTTCGCCAAGAAGAATGCTGAACCAAAGAAGAAAGCTGAGTAATGAACAATCGTCCATTGTAAATATTGTTGAGTTTTTATAATAAATATCCTATACTTGTATACTGTTTTTCGTTTATGTTATTTCTACATCTTTTCCAATTGTGTTTCAAAAACCATAATACAATACTGAAGATATTGTGTCAGTAATTTTTAACTTTACCTTTCTCCACTGTAGTAATATAATCTGTAATGTTTTTCGGTACATTCAATTTTCTTTTTTCGTTTACGATAATTCCAATACGTTACAAATAAAAAATATAATATTTGATATTTCAATATCAACTTAGATTTTGACTACAATTAACCGAAAGTAGTCCTTTACTTGAAGATATAAACCGTTTTTCCTAAGATCTCAGGATTTACTTCACTTTAAACTATATTTCTTATCATGATCTAGTCTAATTCATGTCTTAAATAAATAGTAATAAGTAACCTATTGTAATAGTAAAATATAAAGTATTTTTAACTCAATTTTTACTGGTTAACCAGTATTAAATTTCGGTAGCTAGACAAGTTAAAAGTGAAGAATTAAATTTACTTTATCATGTGTGAAATTATTGTTGGATGGAATTCTAATTAAGTAAAAACTTTATGCAAATGTAACATAAACAACTGGTACACAATATTATGCTAATGAGTTTTCTCATTACGTTACAATTATTCCGAAGTTTAGCTTCCGTGTCTTTCGGAAAAGTACAACATTGTCTCGACAAAGCAAGTTAAATTACTGTCTCTTACGTCGTATCGTTTAAGAATATCAGTTTCGTTCATCATACTTCACCTAACTTATTCCTCAGTGTATTTCAATACTTACAAAATATAAACGTCATCAAAAACTAATTAATATAAATATTCATATGAATCAATATAAGGGTATAAAACACAATATACGTTGGGAGCACACATACACTTTTCTTTATCTAAACTTTATTAACATCTTTACATTACAAAGTACTAATTTAATTAAATGTTTTGTGATCCGTTTATTTCAACATATGTCTAAAATAAACAAAACTAAATTAAACACACTACATTATGTCTGTGACCGAAATACAACTATGAGTATTGTAACATTTATTTACTTGAGTGAAGTGAAAAATAATTGAAATAGGAATATTTTTTTAATAAAGAATTAAACACTAAGTATATTTATTTAAACACTTAATACTACACACTATTCATATCATCAACAATTTACTTTTATTTCGGGTATTAAAGTCAGACTGCCTTTCTGACTCTCTTTCTACCTGCCGGTAACCAATCTCGAATCTTCTAGACTCTTCGGGAATCTGATCGACTGGTTGGTCGTTGTGAGTTATCGATAGCTAATCTCGCTTGTTACAATATCTGCCCTTTAAATTTTTTTGTGAGTTTCTTTCATTTCTAAAATGATAGAAAAAAATTGTAAATGTCTACTTTCTTGCGCATGCACACGCAGGAAAATCTTATTTTCAATATGTGTAGAATAAAAAAATAAATTAAGATAGAGGGATGTAAAATAAATATGTTAAACGATACACTATAACAAAAGGTGTAGTAGAGACAATGTAGTTAAGTTTATGATCAATAAGAATTTTAATACAATAGACAGAAGTTGCATCTGTGAGTAAACATCACCGCAGCTGTCATAGCAATGATATAAGCTTCTTTCATTTCACAACATTTTATTAGGGTTGAAAGTTATTGCATTCCTTGGATGGTTGAGCGTTGGAAGTGCCGGTGTCAACTCTGAAAATTTAGCGCCGTAACGTGTTACTATTGTATTCCTAGAGGGAGACGAATGCGTCTTCAGCTTCAGCTTCAGGAGAGCACTAGCGCCGCAAAATCAATTTCCTACCGCACGATTGGTCAAAAACAATTTCCTACTGTGAAAATGAAACTCAAGCACCTGGATGACAGCAACAACAGGGTTATGTTCCACTGCAGATTATTTCCTGCTTTTGTTTATCCACTCAAAAATACGATATTTTTTCACAGTAGGTTTGCAGGGTAAATAAATGTTGCTCTTGTATTACTTTTTGCTGTTCGCAATTAAAAATTTAATTTCCTGTTTTGGTTATTATTGTTTTTATTTGCTACAATAATAATAACTTTAAGATTTTAAATTGAGTCATTTCAGGAAAAGTAAAGTTTTAGCAATGAACACATCTGGATAGGTAAAATGAGTCCAAAATGTCAAATTATGGTTTTGAAGTTCTGAATTATTTATGTAAGTCACTCTATATCAATTATATGCATCAATATTTCCCTTAAATCGACAATATCACATCGGAATAAACTATTCAACATTCTAGTTTCTTGATTTTAAATAGCAAGGTGTCGATTAGTTGTCGTATGTCGTCGATATTTTGATTATCGATTTGTCGTCACACGCTGCTCTAAGTTTCTACAAACAATAAATGACAGGCTGGTTTTGTTTGTTTGTTTGTCTGGCTGCTTGCTCTCCCCTGGAGAAAGGGTAGCGCGACGGTTCAATATTGGAATGCTATACAACGTTTTGGCAAGAAATGAGAATTTAAATGAGGACGTTTGTTTTGTGTGCTTGTGTTACCGTATACACCAAGTCAATGTATATTTGTGATTTGATGTCAAATTTCTATTCTATTTACTCTAAATCGATAAATACAACCCAATTTTCCTTCTACACTTTGTTTGCATACTGAATTCCACAGTATATTGCAAAAGCTTTCATTCAAAAATATATTAAGTTCCAAAAATTATTTCTGTACATATTCCTCTCTTATATTTTTTTGGAAGAGCAAATTTTTCTATGTTTTTTTTATTAAATTCTAGCATAATAGTGAAAAAATAATTATGAATTGAAAGAGGTAGCCAAAGATATCAGTTTTAGTATTTTTTATGTAATCAGTATCTTCATAGCGACCTGAAATCACGGAAGAAGCTAAATTTGTCCCAGAATATGCTCTGATTTCAGCAGACTTAGAATTAGGATGAACACGTTTGAGTGCTTTAATTCCTGACCCACTGAAACCAGAGCGTAATCCAAAAGCAGCTAAATCTGGTCCAGAATGTGCTCTGGTTTCAGCAGATCCAGAATCAAAACAAACACTTTTGAGTGCTTTAGTTCCTGATCCAATGAAACCAGAGCACAACTCAGAACAACTAAATCCGCTCCAGAATGTGCTCTGGTTTCAGAACAACTAGATCACCTACAGGACGCCCTAGAAGGCGGTCTAGTCAGACCACCAGGTAGGGAAGAGACCCGAAGGCCCACTGTCTCCCCGACACCCCGCAGAGCGGGACTGAGTTTTAGCGTCTCAGGATCTCTTGTATATCCTGACACGCGCATTAGTACCGGTCATATGGATTCCTATTGGCTGATATTCAACATGTAATTATAGCAGTACTAGTAGCAATTTTAAAATGAAAACTTGTATACGTAAGTGTTTTGGTGCGAGGAATGTACTGGTAATTTTATTAAGGATGCAATTCACACCCTTTTGAGAGTATTAGTCAGTTCCCAAAAATGAAAGGAGGTACAATAGTTCTTAAAAATAATATCAATACAGGGCTTTATTATTAATGTACAAAATACACTAAAGGATACATCTTCTCAAAAACACAACTTTACTTAACTTTACTTTTATAAAACCATGAGTACGTTTTCTTTACCATACTTGTTATATAGTACGTGATTAAATCCCAGGTAGTTGGATTGTTTGAAGAGGAAGTTGTGATGAAATCGGGCATATTGCATATGCATATGCTGGAAGCAGTGCAATAAACAATGCTTGTGAAGCTGGATCTCAACAAGTGTTGGCCTCACAGCTGCGGATACGGCTGGCGCGTTATTAAACCGTGTCTCTCCGCCCGTACGCCGAGAGGAACAAGACAATAAGACGAATTGCCCATTACTTAGCGGTATGACGCAAGGGTTGCCAGACCGCCGACCTGAATTAATTAACGGCGTCTCTCGATATTAGCGACCCGGGCATCCAGATCATCGCATCCGGACCCAAGTCGATACAGCCAGGGAAATTAACTACACCAAAGATATGCGAGCAAAACTTAAAAATCACACATTCTACTTCCTGGGGATACAGCTTTAACCCTTTGGAAGTAGTGGCCTTTTCTTTGACACGAGAGGTGGCACTGAGTCTGAGAGACCTATGTCAAAAAAAGTACTACTCGAGTATTTTTTTAATATAACAGTACAGGGTGGTGAATTAAGAAATCTATAGGCACCTGTTCTGCAATTTCTCAAGCTGAGATTTATGCAATATATTTTTGTGTTCACCTAAACCTAGAGAATGTTTTTTTTATTCTAAGTTGGGAACAATTGATTGAACAGTCTTAAATTTGCTTATACAACTTGATAAGATATACAACTACAAAGAGAAAAACACAGAATTTGAGATGCCATTTAAATTAAAAAATGAATTTCATTTAGCAGAACTGAAAATCGATGTAAGCCTTGTTGAAGTTATTGATCTTTATGAAAAGTTTTTTAAAAATATGCGAAATAAATTTAATACTACTAGAAGAGCATGCAAATATCACTCAAAAAAGAATACTAGCTTGTAAACTGTCGAAAAAATAAGAGAAAATATCATGATAATAACAGACGGTAAAGTAGATTGTAGTGGCCCTTCGTCCTGTGATAATTTTTTTTTTTTATTTTGTAATGAAGTAATACGAGATAACAATAGTGTATAATTTAAAGTGAACAATCTGTATTTGGAAACCCCTTCCGAAAAAACTATCTATGTGCAACTTTGACCACTTTGATCCGAAACTTAAAAAAATGCATCAGTAAGGCATTTTACTGCAATCCATGAATTAATTGACTTAATTCCTCACAATAAATTTTTATTAATTATTTTCTAGTGAACTTCGAATAATGAATCCTATTAAAAATTTCTATTTAACTATCACTGAGCGATCTTCTAGCATATAAAACATCATTAAAATTAAAATTTCTGTTCTGGTTTAATGAATAATAATTCAGAATATATTTTAATGTATACAAATTGAATATAGTACGACATTTTACAGTAGTTCAATTTTAATAAAAGATAAATTTGTATTTATTTGGAAGCGTATGTTTTGTATAGCAGTGCACAATACGGTAAGTTATTCATTGGCGTAGCAGCATGGAGCAAATAGCCGGTACCGAAGCAAGCGCTGCGAGGAACGACCGACAGCCCGTATCTGGCGCTCGTAAACATTACACGCCGTACAGACCAACTCCGCAATGCACAGCTCTTGCTTTACGACGCAGCTTTATAGCCATATCCCCATTTTTTGGTAAATCTATTTTACGAACTAGCTCCCGACGAAAATTTTATGTCAGATTCATAATTCCTCAACGAAAATCGGTCACTGGAAATTCATCTTCCGTCTTAACACAATTCCGTCGCGTCAGCATTTTACGATCAAATATTTATGTACAGAACGTAAATCTAGCGGACGTAATGTTTAACTTTTAAATCACCGACATACATTTTATAATACAAGTTGCCGTCATAAGCAATTTTTTTAGTTGATTCATTTAAAAATTAGTCATGAGGAGTATAGATTTTACGCTTTTTTTGCAATATACGTATTTATTTTTCTGCTTACATTTGGAGTCGTTAGGAATCAAAAAGTATTTCCACTAGGTGGCATGAGATGACTTCTAAAGTGGTAAAATTTTAACTCAAATTTAAAAATAAATTTACTAAATCCATTTGGGAAAAATATTTACACTAAATATTTTTAAAGATTTTAAAGTTAGATGTCTTGAAAGATTTCATTGACATGAACATTAGGTAAAGTGTTTCTTGGAATTCTAAAATTTGTTCAATAGTTATCTTCATTATGTTTGTGTCCTTTAATCTTCCTTCTCGAAAACCTTATTCTCTACTTCATTTACGAACAATCTTTTCCCTTATTCTATCGAGCAAAATTTTAATTTTTGCTAGAGTTACTGAGTAAGGTTATCCTCTATAGTTAACCTGATTAAAATTACTCTTTTGTGGCACATTTTTTTTACTTCAACTTCATTTTTTTCCTTTAGTTCATAAAATGTGACACTTCGTTACCAAACGGTTGTCGACCACTACCCTAATAGGTTATCGAGTTATTTTTTAATTTAATTTACTATATTCCACATACAATCACTCTATAGTTAGTGCACGTCTCATTTATTACGATCCATTGTTAGTTCTTCCTGATTTGTATATATTTTTATTTATTGTCCCATGATATGCCCAGTCGACCTAATCCTCTTCTCCAATATTTTTTGGTTGTCCATATTCTTTAGATTTGTCGTGCACCCAGCATTCTCATTATGCGACAATACCAAATTAATAATTTTTCTTTTATTGTGCTTAAAACTAACCTGATATTAAGATAGGATTGCTATACGTCATGGTTCACGAGACGTCAATTCTTTCACCATTCTAAGACTCTCAGTACAGTTTATTTGTTGAAATATATTTCGGTCCTAGCTTTTCTTTACCCTGTCCACATACAGAAGCGTAGACATTCTGAAGTGAAGTGACCTTAGTTTCTGGCAACGCATTTCCAAGGCTAGGAACGTGCTGACTGTCGAAGACAATAGATCGATCGCGTGGCGCAGAAGAAGTTTGAGTGCCGATGACTTTTATTGGCAGAAAGTTGTTATTCCTTGCGCGGTATTGCAAATCCCGGCCAGCCACTAACCCCGGTCTGCAGGATTACCTGCCGTCGTGTCGCTACTGTCGCCTACAACTTTGCAACCTGCGAGACGATACGCATTCAAACTCAAAACAAAACTTTTATCTACAAAAAATTCATATATTGCTTTTGCCTTAATATCAGATCTTGAAGTAAATTTCATAAAAAGAATCAACATTGGCAATTTAAATTATTTTCCGAAGAAAAATGGTTTCGCTGCCTATTGCAGCTTCTTCAGGGCAAACACTAAAAGTATATGTAGTGTGTCACTATGTATAAATAAAATAGTTTAACCATGTAGTTGTCGTCGATGAATAAAGAATTTTTTTTTAAATAAGTTGAACACGTCATTCGCAAAACTATTACACTTGGTGGTAGAAAAAATAATTATCATTTGGCCTAGACTAGCCAAACAAATTATTTCCGACTGCAGTCCTGTTTATTTATTTATTCCATCACCAACATCAGTCGCTTATTCCTCTCCTCATTGTCGTTAACATTTGAAATACTAACAGATTGAGTGTCAGGCAATGATTTTATACATAACGTGTATAACATACATGTCTGACATACTTTTTTTGCGCTATCTCTTTGTACAGTATGTATATTAGTATCCTGTTGTCGTTGTTGATCCATTGTGATTTTTAAAACTAAGAATATTAATCTCAATCACAACGATGGTTTGGAAATTAGTAAAGCATTGATTTCTATATGAAATATGTTATAATTCGTTTCTTATTTACTTGTTTACTTGTTTTGTTGTAATTGTCATTACCCTGAAGAAGGCAGCAAATTATGTTGCCGAAACGTTTTGTTTAATAAATAAATAATTACAAAACTAAAACTAAAAAAGTTGTTTTATTCAATAACTATGAGTTCTGAAAAATATTTTAATAATTTTAAGATATTTTATATTTTTTACAAAGTTTGTTGTTGTGTTGTGTGAAATGGCCTTTTACTCTTGATACACTTTCAAACTCCAGATGTTAAATCCAGGAGAGTGACATGACATGACATTCAGCAGTCAGACGGAGGTATTCACGTTGGATTTACTCCGTATGTCTGGATGAAATTGTGTCATCTTATATAACATTACTCTGCATATTTTATTCCAACCACTGAATTTTATTTGTAACAGTTTACAAAACGGTGATTTATATGCATATAATTTTATTTTTCTACGACTATTAACATATTTGCTTGTTGTATGTTTGAAACTTTAGATCTAAATTCATATCAAACTGTGCTTTCAAAAATCGTATTGTTTAACTTTTTTTGTAGCCAGTTGCTAGTAAGTGAAATGAACATATCTTTATTATTAAAACATAAATTAATTAGGGAAATAATATTAAGGTTGTAGAAAACGTATAGTCTACAACTAGCTTGGAATATTCATTTCATATTTGTAGCGTTAACAATTGCCCTCTTGATATATCGAAAACGGTTTAATAATATCGGGTATTGTTTACACAAATAGCAATTTTTTGTGAATTCATATTTTAGTGTAATTTAATTAAATAAGGATGTATGAATATATTGAACTAATAGAATAAGTAAATAGGCACAGCACAATGTTAAGATTGAGTGAGTCCTTAATATAGTAGGAGTGTAATAAACTAAATTCGGTAGTAAATAAATTCCGGGGAATTCTCATGTAATAATTAGTCTGTGTGGTATGCTCCCCATTCTGAGAGCGACGACTCCGACGGGAGCTCCTTTAGAATGCGTGAGGCAAGGGGAAGGTTATTAACATATGAAAAGGTGGATTATTGCAAATTCCACATCGCGAGAGACCCATTGACGTAACAATGGCTGCGGAGCTGCGTTAAGTCTGCAGACACCAGCGCCGTCTACAAAGGACCAGCGATAATAAACTATTGTTACTTGTGATTAATTCGGGTACATTGCCACAATGCACAAGCCTGCATTTACATTTCTTATTCATTGATTGTTATTACGACCACACTTTACAAAATCGCCCTTTTCAAATTGTACAGTGTATCAAATGTCGGCTGGGTGGCTAAAAAATTTAATATTATGACAATCAATATAACATTTGTATAAAACTATTTTCTGTTCTTTTAAAATGACTGAAAAAACGAAAATTCATTTACAAAACAACTAACAGCGTGGAATAGCACATTGAAGCAATTATTCGCCTTTGAATTAAACCGCGGGTGAAATATATATTGACAGATCTCTATAAACATATATTTAATACAGTGAGCCAATTGCAGCCGTTGTTCCCGCCAACATTGAACCAACAGTGGCTCTCAAACTCACTCTTATGAGTATCAGAACCGCCGCAGATTTCAATTGAATTCCGAGCTCGGGGAGCGAGGATTTTAAAATATCTAAGGCCTGGTATGATTCATAACATCCGAAGTTTGTTCAGTAGTTTACCGGTTTCACATTATTAATAAATATTATTTTGTAAATATTTTCTTTATAACGTTATCGCATGTGTCCTTTGGTCTTTCCCTTCCCCTTTTCGCTGTAACGTTGGTCATCGAAACTTGGCGTACTGCTCTTCTTTCGATCATTCGCATCTCGAAGATACGAGAACATTCCCGAACTTAATTGCTCTACTACTTAAGCCAGAGAAGAAAAGACCGCGAGGACAGTTTGGTATTAAAACGCGTAGAGAATATAAATAGTTAATTGAAATAAATATCGTGTAAATAAATAGTGCATAATGATAAATATTTAAATAAATATTCTTAGTGTTTGTTTTTATTAATAATTTTTATTTTATTATGTTTTATTATTCATACTTAGTTTATTACACTTAGTTATATAAATATACGTGTTTCAATAATTTTTACACTTTACCTAAATATGTAAATAAACGTTACAATACAAAAGCAAGATATACTGTTGTTCTTAAGAATATCGTGCTATAAAATGAACGCATGGATTTCTTATTACATCCACTTAAAACAAGCAACCTTACACGTTTCCTTCCTAAAATGACGTGTATGTGTAGGGATATTTTTGCTGGGCTTTTGTTTTGCAGCCGCTGGAATGGGCATTGGCAGAACTGCATGCGAGGCTTTATGGCAGCCCATTTGGAATGGGTTCAAACTATACGGAGGTTCAGTAAACCGCGCTGGTATTGTATTGTGCACGATTGTAGGCGATTCAGAATAATGTCATGTGCCCACAACAACTGTATCCACTAATACACTCTAACTGCATTACTGCAGCCAATTTACTATCGTGAAAAATATCCCGCTAATACCGCACCAAGAAATTCCCTTTATTGCTGCCAAGATATACGACGCTACATGTTAAGCTTTAATGATCGAATTTGTTATATGGAGGTTGTTGTATATTCATGCCAACTTATTTGTTGTCAAATTTAATGTTGTAACATACAAGTACATTATATTATCCACCTTATAATATTGTATTTATATTTGAATTGAGTTATATCAAGATTTCCTTGCGCCGAAGATATATAATTATTTATTTCATACTCTATGACATTTCCCAGTTTACAGATATTATTTCAGTCTAGTAAATCAAATTTTTGCCTCCTGAAGTGTAAATATAACAATTTCACATAGTTGACGTCTATGGTTTTAGTTTTAGAGGTCTTTTAATAGTTATTTAAGCTACAAGAAATGTAAGTACATTATAATTTTCGAGAAGGTACCAAACGAGAATAGTTGTATTGGGTACTTACTTATTTCACGGAACACGAAACTAATTTCGAAAATCCTAACTCGGGTAATTCGTCGCCTCATTCCGAAACATCGTAAAAACATGTACGACGTAAATAATTGTTATCACTATAATTCATTACTGGTTACTTTTTGACAGATGACAGATGAAATGAGTAGTAAGTGTTATTTAAAATAGAAATGAACTACATGATATTGAAAAATTAGTTCCATTAGCATTTGTATTAATTTAGAAAGAAATGTACATGCATAAAAAATAATTTGGCGGATGCTGCATCCGACAAATACAAAATAGGGGTAGCAGAGGGTTAGCTGAAGGGAAAATGCATAATGCGCAGAAATGGCAAATGAAGATTAACTGCTAAGTAATGTCCATGACAATGTAATTTATAACTTTAGATTTAATGGAGAAAGAATTTGCCATGTTGCTTCAAGCAGCATAAAAATATCGTTTATTCTGCAAACTGTTTCTTTGTTCGCGAGCATCACTCAAATTTAACGGCTTTAATGCGAATTTCATATTGTTCTTCGCTCTAATCATCTTTCTTTTGTATATTTTATTGAAAGAAAAACTTTCAAAGTGTGAATATTAATCAACTCAAAACTATTTTCCACGCAAGCCATTCATTCATCATTTATAATGAATATTCTCCATTATCTAAAAATTATTTACGTAGATAAAAAAATTTATTGCTGCAAATTTTAGCTTATTTATTTTTATTCCGTAACGGTTAGCAATGTGGTGGTAGAAAAAATATAGCATGCCACTCATGCAGAATCACCTATTTCCCACCCTGTGTGATTCCAGCATTCGACTTAGTCTCGTGCCGAAACTTTTATACCTCGTGGGAAATAGGCAACTTTCTGCAATTATTGCACAAAATACTATTGTGTAATGCACTAAGGAATAGTGACAAACATTTTAATAAAATTTTCAAAAGATGATCTATTTCGAAGGGAAATTCGTAGATAAGAAACGGAATTGAAGAATGATTAGACATAGAATGATCTCAGTTTCAAGTAAAATAAGTTTAACTGAATTGCAGCGAAAACAGTGAATACTTAAGTGTACAAGAAAGTCGTATAGTGTCCACATCATATTTTTTTCTTGCAATCTGTAAAGTCAAAAAGTTTTTTGAGTTTTTCGCATATCTCAAAAATATTTAGTCGTAGAATATATGTATTTAGGACTGATTAGCAGATCGTATTTTACTTTCAAATAAATTGAGGTTAAATGAAGTGCAGAATTGTGGGTAAAATAAAAACAATTTGTAAAATTTTCATCATTTATTAAAATAAAAAAAACCTAATTAAAACATGTTCTTTTGTGCATTTTTCAACTATTTTATTATTAAAATCTTCTAGATTCTCAATTTTTTGATTCAAATTTTCTAGTGCATATAATCCGCTATTTGTAGTAAAATAAATATGGGTAAGATTCAGAACATTGGAAGAATCTATCAAATCACGAGCGAAATTAAATGACTTATTGGGAAAAAGAAGATTTTGAAACAGCTCCTCTATGAAAAACCAAATATGAATTAGCTAGCCTACCCAGAATTACATTTGAGAAATCCAAAAATACTTTCACGCATTACTTTTAAAAATCTAAGCAAGTATCTAGCCTGTTTAACATTAAGCTTGAATTGCTCTCCATCTGCATACATTCCCTTGTAATTTGACTTTCATCTGGGATGTGCAGTTTGTGCTTTGACGATCTCATTTCATTTAGAAATACTCGGGCAATTATAGTGGTTGTAGGCGAGCGGGCGGCCCGGCTGGCGCATAACCGTAACATAAACAGGCGCTGGGCGCAGGCCCAGAGCCCCGTTTTCGATTCTCGCTGGGATATGACTCAGTCGGAATGTAAAATGAATTTTAACCAGCAATTTGCTACCTTCCAGCCCATCCCTACTTATTAACTCAATTGCTAAGCCTTTGTAATTATCCCTTAAAAACCGTTGCAAATTTACATTTTTATATTTTCAAGAATACTCTTTTTTTTAGACAAATAATCGTTATTAAAATGAGAATGCCTATATAGTACTATAGAGACTGCTTGGGGACAAAGTTACTTTAGTTAAATGGTTGTCCTGAGTTAATTTACAAAATTTCAGTAGGTTAAGAATCAGAAGTACCTAATTTTAAACTTTTTTAAACCACAACAAAATTCAGAACACCAGTGTAGTTTAAGCAAGCCAAGAATCAGAGCATTCTGAATACTTGTTCTAAATTTTGGTCCACTGAAATCAAAATACAATACAAAGCCTCATTTCTTCAGAATATGCTATGGCCTATAATTAGAACAAACACTTCATAATGCTCTAATTCTTGACCCATTGAAATTAGAGCACAATTCAGAATAGCCAAATCTACTCCAGAATAAGCTCAAGTATCAACAGACCTAGAATTAGAGCAACAGCTTTAAAGTGCTCTAATTCCTGACCCACTGAAACCAGAGTACATTCCAGAGTAACCAAATCTAAACCAGAAATAGTATTGGGAAATATACTTACTTTCATTGATACATTAATTTGCCAGTACCATTGATGTATTTATTTCAAAATGTATTTATAAAAACCTAACCAATACTACTTTTTCATGGCTATAAGCACTCAAAAACTGTGACTCATGAAAAGCTATAATATATTTTCCTTCATATTTACGGTTTTTCCATTTTTTAAACTACACAAGTTGAAGCATCAAACAGAAGATAAGAACAATATTCTGTATTGAATTATTTTACATATATCCATAAAGTAGGCTAATAATGTAAGAGACGGACCTGGTTTTGTGCAGTCATACATCTGCACAAGATTTACTATTCTTTCATATCTCTGCATATGAGTTGTTATATAACAAAATTTAAATAAATGATATATTCTGTACTGTTTCATGATTTATTTTTTGTTTTAGTGATGAAGTAGCTTTTGAAAGGTTATATCGTTATTTTAGCTTTAAATTTTCATGATATGAATTATATTTAATTGCTCTTTTATCAAAATCAAATTATTCTATAGATTAAAACTAAATATAAAAAATCGTGTAAGACCTCATTATGTACGTTGCTGCATAAATCCAGGACAAATATTTTCATTTTCTGAATGCGTACTGGTTGTATTCATAAATTTTTAATTACTTACGTTACATGAAAGTATTCTATGATAAATACTTGTATAAAGATAAAAATGAAAATAGTAATAGTTATTCATGATTTACACTCATACAAAGGCCTTAACAAAAGCAGAGTATAATTGTAATATTGACTCGCATGAATGGCAGCAGAGATTAAAAGTTTGATCCGTCAGCAGATTTTCGCAATTTACGCGAATTCAAATAGACTTTGGGCCGGAATACGCTGCACGATGGCAGGAAACCGCTGATGAACGTTTTTTTGAAAGTTTTTAACGCATGCGGATTCACATCGGCATTGTTACACGTCCGGTACTGGAAATGTTTTTTCATGTTACACGTCAATAATTTCCATCCATTGTCACTCATAACTCATTAAAATCCATGCTGGACGAACATAAAAGACCAAATGCCATCGCCACAGCCAAATCACATGTTATTAACACTAACTCTACATGATTGTGCCTATTTACATCACAAATAAAATGTTACTTGGTTCGTAATAACCTAAATAGAAAATAGTTATTGATGAAAATATTTATTTCTACGTGTATGAAACAATAGTAACTAACTAATTATATCTTATGATTTACCTTATCTTTTAAACTATTTTATTAATTTATTTAAGTCTTTAGTTATAACTGGTTACACATAAAACCTAAAAAAAAAACTTAACAAACATGAATTAATTTAACAAACTAATGGATCGATTCTGTTGACATCTATAAGATCTGTAAGTAAATCTGTAAGATCTGTAACGCTTACGATCCAAATGGCAATTCTGATCAAGTCTGTAGCTTACAGAAAATCTTTAAAACTTTACAGACCCTGCCTGTTTGACTTTTTGTCAAAAATTAAACAGCAAAATGAAAAAAGATATGGTAATAGATAAGTTTTTGTAATAATAGAGTAGTTTTGCGAATTTTATGTTAAACACAATAGAGAAAAATCAACTGTGCAGACCTGGTATAGTAACCTAGTAAAACAGACTAAAATAATATGGAATATGAAAATGGTTAAAAAGAACTGAAGAGGAAGACCACAGAAAACTTGGGTAAACAACGTAGAAGAAATACTACAAAAAAATAATATAACTTACGAAGACACAAAAAAACGCAAAAAATAGGACAAAATAAATATTACAAATAAGATAATATAGTTAGAATGTTAAACAACCTCGACACCCGTAATTGCTAGTATTGATAGATATTAGATCATACGACATATATTTATTTTTAATTAACCACAGCATTGAAATAATATATTGTACAACAAGCCTAGAATGGTACTCATTTCATACAAGTATGACAGTTTGTAACATGAACAGAAGTATAAATCATACGAGGATGAAATGGACATTCCAAGCGAGTCGAATCCTATACTTTTTCTGCGACCATGATATTATTTCCTAATTTATTTATATTTTAATAATAAATATGCCTTCATTTTACTACTTCCTAGCAACTAGCTACAAAACAAAAATTAAACACTACGATATTTGACAGAATTGTGAGATATGAATTTATACCTTAACGTTGTCTATGGATACCATGGGAAATGAAAATGTCTTTACAATATAGTATGTATCCATAGCAATAACAAACGTACAATAAGCAAGAATCTTATTGGTCGTACTACACTACTTCATTACTAACACTTACATTACACGACTACTTTGATCGAATTGGGAATATATTAGTATGTACTAGTGAGAGACGATACCTACTGGATTATCATCGACCTTACTACACAAATTTTAACTAAGAAAAAGTAATTTTTATTCTTTTCTTTTAAGGTGACAGGCACAATATCCATCAGTGTATTCATGAAAAACTTGATACTTGATACATGATTTTTAACATCCCGTTTTTGGTATGAGGATCTTAAAAATTAAAATCTGTATACGATTGTAACAGTTAGAGAGCTTGTGATGAATCCTGGCTCTGTTAGATTAAATTTATTGGAGTATGTGATGAATCCAGCTACTGTCAGAGAACCTTTCTTATTTGTGCAAGGCTCAGGTTGTAGTGGTTTTGGTACGGGGATAGGTGTGGGCTGCAGGTGCACGTGCACTCGTTATCTGCAGCAGCCAGCAGCGCAGTCGAGACTCTTCAGCTGCTCTCCAGCCCCGTCGTTAGCGCTGCTCAGCGAGGAGCGTCGTGTTGACCCCGTTGCGATACGCAACGTGTCGAGTTGCAGATGCAACGTATGGATATGTTAGTACTAGTACGTATGTTCTACTGATGTCCGAACAAAATGTGGTATCTAGACGAAACTGAAACTGTAATCGAATATTCGACTCTTCTTCTAGTATCGAAACCGAAACTTTTGTAGATAGGTTAAAATTTAGTTGAATTTTTATTAATCACGGAAATCTTTTTTCATTCCTTTTAAGATATAAAGATACTGGCCCGAATTCTGCTCTTGTCTCTAACTTTAAAGAAGATTCAGTAATATTTTGTATTCACCTGTCGTGATAAGCTATAATGAACTTTCTTTATCTGTTGGTATTTAGATATAACACCTTCATTAAGCATAGAGACCGTCTCTAGCTAAAGAACGTTTAAAGAAGGAGATAAAGTCAAGAGCTAAATACAGGGCACTATCTTTAATAAATAAGTAACTACTTTAGTTATCTATTACCACCTCACAAGTGTTACAAAAATCACAATCACATAATTAGTCTTTTCAAGAAGCCTTTGTCAATAGGACACCACGAGGACGAATGAGAAGAGGAAGACCGAGATGAAGGTGAAGAGAAGGGATTGATAAAGAAGTTAAAGCAAGGAGTATAGAACAAAACCTTGAATGGACGTCGAACAACGTTATAAACTGTTTATATATGTAAGAAAGGATTAATGATGAAAGATGGATTTTCTTGACTAGGGGAGTATCTATTATCTAAGAAGATAAAGGAAAGAATTACTGGAATTCAGGCAGTTGAAAAAAGTTTTATTTTCTCTCCTACCAGTTTCAACCCCACTCCCTGAAGAAGAACTATGTGGAGTTCAAATCGGAATGGAAATAAAACCTATTTTAATTCATTGAATTCCAGTAATTTCTTCCCTTAGTTAAAAATAATGGGTTTTACTATATTCTTTGTATAGTGCATATTTTATTTCGCTTATGCTTGATTTTTATTCACACATATATATATATATATATATATATATATATATATATATATATATATATATATATCTTAATTTTGCTCTATATTTGGGATTTATTATGTAGAGCTAATAACCTAATAAAATAAAAATAATATTCAGTATCCATCCCACATTTTATAAAGTCTTATATTTATTTTAAATCTGTTCTCTATATTATTTTATCAACAATTTTAATAGCATGGACATTAAAAAAATATAATACAAAATGTATGAGTAAAATAATAAAACCCTAAAGTTTATTATTCATTCAGATTTAGATAGTATCAAAAGAAACCACAGCCTTCATTTATTAACCCCTAAACTTAAACGGAAACAAAGAAATATTACTCATATTTACTATAATTTTTCATTTAGCCCTACTTCATATAACACATAATGTGGACATAGTGACTAATAAAAGTTTTTCATGACGATAAAGCGGCGAGTATTTCATGGCACGGGGCAGTAAGGGGCTCAAGAGGAAATACAAGCAGCGACAAATGTCGTGGACGGTTATTACACGGACTCAAAATGTACAGGGTCGTATCGGAATTATAGCCACGGAACTTCCTTCTTTTAATTTCTATAGAGTAAAACCTACATGTAGGGCCGAATTTATGTTGGTGGAGGCCCTTTTTTCAATGTGGAATAAAAATTTAATATATGATTTTTTTTATAATTGAAATTACTTTGTTCTATGCAAAATCTTTAATATCTTCAAATGATAGATGCTCAGAAGAACTAGATGTTTTAAGTGTTGATCGGTCAACCCGTTTTTCAATGATCTTTCAGCAGTATATTTAAAAATATCGAATTTTTAGCTCAAAAATATTCAAATTATACAAAATATCATTTGTAGTATTTTTTGAACAATTACCTAAGCTGATACCAAATTTACAAACAGAATTTAATTATCTCTTTTCGTTTCGGAGATATTTGCTTTCAAAGATGGATCTCAAAAACGTGTGTTTTTTTACTATATTTCAAAAATTAGTGGAGATACAACCTCGACTACTTTACCATACGATTCTACGGGAAAAGTTATACAAAGAAATGTTTTGCCCACATATACCTTCTTTGGAACGATTAGGTGAAAAATAGGAAAAAAGAAAAAACCTAAATTTCAATTTTTCGCCTCGAAACTTTTTATCTCCAAATTTTTTTATATTTTGTACTTAAGTAGATATCGGTGCGGTGATTTCAAATTTTCAAACTGAATTCAATTATCTCTTCCCGTTCTCGAGATATTTGAGTTCAAAGTTATACCTAAAAAATTAGGTTTTTTAGGTATACCTCTTAAACGGTTAGGTTCACAGTTTCGGCGACCGTACCATTCGATTCAACGGGGAAAATTACATAAGTGTACCAATTTTCAGATTTTTATCTCAACAGATATAATTTCTAGAAGGAAAAAACTGAAAATGACGAAAAATCGAAAAAAATGCCTGATGAACCCCTTACGATTTTTCTCGATTTTGGCCATTTTCGTTTTTCCTTTCTATAAATTGTATCCTTTGGAATAAAAATCTAAAAATTGGTGTACTTATGTAATTTTGCTCGTAGAATCGATTGGTGAGGTCGCCGAAGTCGTAAACATAACCCTTAAAGGATTATACCTAAAAAACCTATTTTTTTAGGTATTGCCAGAACTCAACTTTGAATTCGAATATCTCGAAAACGGGAAGAGATAATTCAATTCGGTTTGAAAATTTGAAATCACCGCATTGATATTTACTTAAGCCCAAATAATGAAAAATTTTGGAGAAAAAAAGTTCCTTGGAGAAATTTTGAAATTTAGGTTTTTTCAATTTTCTCATTTTTCACCTAATCGTTCCAAAGAACGTATATACGGAGAAAACATTTCTTTATGTAACTTTTCCCATAGAATCGACTGGTATAATCGTTCAGATTGTATCTCTACCCATTTTAGAGATATAGCCCAAAAACACACTTTTTTGAGGTGCAACTTTGACATCAAATATCTCAAGAACGAAAAGAGATAATTAAATTCGGTTTGAAAAGTTGAAATCAGAGCTTTGAGATCTATCAATGTATACTATTTCCCAAAATCAAAATATTGGGCACAAAAATGAATATTTTTGTGATATTTCGCGTTTGTCAACACAATTTTTGGTTTAATTCTGTTGTTTGGTTTGTTTTAACTCTACACAACTTTGATATGGGGTTATAGGTTTTGAAAATAAATAAAAGTTAGATAATAAAGTGACATAAAATATTGCCAATCAAAAAAATGTCAAATATCATTATTTGGAAAATATCCATAGATAATTATATGTATATAATGACTTCCGTGTAAATGAGATACGCTAAATAAATAAATCGATAAATATAGGAGGAAATGTAAAAGTAACAGTTTTTAATTTTTACAATATAACTAATGTTCCAAGTATCTTCTAATATTTTAGACGCACGCTTATCTTGCTTACCTTACAGCACCGACCCTTAATTTTAAAATAATTCTCTATATATTAAAACAGTTAAACCGTTTCTGGTTTTATTGAAACAGTCGATAAATCGTATTAAGCGCAATGGCAGGAGAGTGGGCAAAAGTTATAAATTGTGAAACCGCGATAATCCGGGCCTGATCCTAGCGGGGGTGCAGTGAGGGAACCTCGGCGTGCCACGCGGTTAATCCGACTAGAATTGTTGCTGATTATACGTATCAAACGCTCGGATTATGATTTATACATGCAAATGTGCATATAATGTTTAGTCCGGCTGTCTCGCTCAATTCTATAATTTGTAAGTAGCCACCCTCGCTTTCTAATAGCACACATTACTGGGAAATTGCTGGCGCGTACCAGGCACAACCTTTAGACGTTGATTAAGATATTATGAATTATTTATTCTAGAAAACTGAAAGGAAATTACACAAACCAGACTAAATTATATTTAATAATAAGGTGTTGAGGAAAGTACAGTGAATTTTATTTAGTGATTTTCCTACCTCCCGTCTGGGAATAACGAAATTATAAGTCTCGTGTAGTTCATAAAGGGTTTGAATTGTTTTGTGAACATAAGTCCTATTGAATTATTTTTCGGAAAAGTTCTGATATTTTTCAACTCGTTTCTTTGTCTTGAATTTAAAGTCGTTTTTAATATTTTTCAAATAAACAATCAATTAGATATTTAAATATGTCATTTAATAATATCAAATAGTCGGTTGTATTCCTTTATAATAATTGGGTATGTAGGAGAAAAATTGACCGGTAGGGGAGATGGACTCTTGGTCTTAAAAGTACATTAAAGTGATATCTCGCAGGGAAAGTTAATGTTATTGTTTAGAGAATATGTAATAGCTGCTTGAAAATTAATGCAGTCAACACTGAATAACTTAAGATTTACATATAAAAAAGTTGTACCTTATATAAAAAATTAGCTAACTACTACTTCGGCAGATTTAAACTAAATATTTATACACATACTATATTTGCTTAAGATTTAACGTAATATACAAATATTGTTCTATCTGTACACAGTCATAAGTAATTTAGTGGTTCATGTAATCTCTGCTCTGAGAATAGATGGACCACCTTATCTTGAGAAGAGATGAACCAGAGAATTTTTATTGTTAAAAATATCAATTCAATTGGTAAACTGGGAAAAATCATTCGCACATAGAAAGCTAGATCATCTAGTTGCTAATCCATCAGTTCTGAAGAACTTAAAATGATAAAAGAAAAATAATCGGTTAGTTTAAAAAAAAAGAGTTTATTTCAATACGTATTTCGGCTTACTAGGCCATCATCAGGAAAATAACTGAAACAATTTAAATTTAACCAAAAGGTTCTATAGCATTTTAAATATTTGTTTTTCATTATTTCTTTAAATTAAAATAACCTTTCTAAATTTCATGAATATTTATCATATAAAATGTTAAATTTAAAGGACAGTAAATCTGCGGACATATTGGTGAAATGTAAACAAGTATTGTAAATATAATTACATTTAAATTATTTTGCGAGTGCATCATTTAAATGTTAATTAATTTTACAGACCTTTTTCATGCTGTTATTAATTAATGTGTTTATAATTATAAAAATATTTTATTAAACTCATTATTTTGAACAACCAACCCTAATGAGTTGTGTATTGAAGTAGGACAATTTGAATAAGAGGCTTGTAACACCGCATAGAGGTGCAGAGGGTGAGAAAGCGGACCTGCGGCGTCCCTGCGTACAATGCGCAACTAACCCACATCTGATACGCAACGGATTCGATATCGGGGATGGTTAGAGCTGGAGATACTGCGATGCGGTTTTATACCAATCGTCAATATTAAATTATTTTCACATAGATTTAGATAGCGTCATCGAGTTTTTACTAATAGTTAATTCTATAAAGGTGATACTTACTGTAGAAGACATTTTGATTAGCGCACAATTTTTACATAAGTAATAAAGCCCTGAATTGTTATAATTTTAAAGAATTATTCTATCTTCTTCTATTTTTAAATAACTGACTAACACCCTCAAATAGGTGTCGGTTATACCCACAAAAATAATACCAGTAAAATTCCTTGCATCAATGTACCTATGTACATAAATTTACATTTTAAAATTCGTACAGTCACAATAACAGATTGAATATCAGCCAATGGAATCCATATGACCGGTAATAATGCGCGTCTCAGGATATACCCAAGATCCTGAGACACTAGCATTCAGGCAGCAGGTCTCTGGGCCTCTTCCCCGCCTAGTGGTATGGCTAGACCACCTTCCAGAGCACCTGATGCTCTGAAACTGATCTAGTTCAGCCGGCCAGGAATTGGAGCACGCTGCAACGTGTGGTCTCATTCTTGGCCTACTGAAACCAGAGCATAATCGGGAGAAGATTTAGATTCTCTGGATTGTGCTCTGATTTCAGTAGATCAGGAATTAGAGCACTCAGAAGTGTTTGCTCTAATTCTAAGTTTGTTGATATCAGAACACATTCTGGAGCAGATTTAGCTGCTCTGGATTGTACTCTGGTTGAAACATTCAAAAAAGAGTTGTAGAATAAACTAAGAAAACTCCCAATATTCAATGAAGCACAAACTGTTCACGTCAAAATAACCTGAATAAATGATAGGAATGACATGAATAACGCGGTTACAGTTCTATTTCTATTTCATTTTTGTCGTCGGTTAGATGGAAACGGCATACATACCTCTTTGTACGATACGATAATGAGAAAGAGAATAAAAGTCTCATCTACTCCATGCTTATACAATAAAGATGCAAGATAAAAGTTTAATAATTCTTGCAGTACAAATTTATGACGTTAGGATTAACTGCAGCACTGCGGGAAATATGTTTGATTTTTTGGTAAGACACCATTATCCACACGTCCACTTTCTTTTGACAAAAGCGGATGCCCCTGTCAAAATCATCAATCTTTCGATAATTTTTTCATATGTTCCTTGCAATATTGTTATATAATAGTTGAAGTATGAAATTTAAAATAAAATAATAGAATTTGAATTACAGTTGGCAGTGTTGATGCAATATCTTGGAAGGAAAATGGAAAAAGTGGAAATATCTCATCGGAGTTTTTGCCGTGATAAATGGTAAGAGATGTTTCAGGCGAGTGATTTTGTTGTTTTAGTTGTTCCATCGTCGCCCTGGCGAGTCACAGACAGCGTATTGCAGGTACTGACTCCTGCTTCTTATTGCTGCGAATATTAATCATACTCTAAAACAATCTTGTTGCTTGTACATCATGCTCGGAACACTACATTCGCAGGCCGGATTATTTCTCTTCCACTTCGTTCTTATCAAAGCACCCGGCTTATCGCTTCTTTCCTTCCCAGCTGCAGAAATTCATTTCAACATGAATTTCAAATCATCAAAACATTGCACATTTAATTAATATTACTAGATACCTACTTTTCTTCATTCCATATATATTTCAATGCTTTGATGCAGTGTTACTACCATGTACGAGTATATATATATAAACTTTAAATAGATAGAAAACTTTTCTTTACTGGATTACAAATAAAAGTATATTTGTAGGTTTTGCTAAAGAATACAAAAAAACATTATTTTTTTTAAATATCTAAGTACCATAATTTATGAAGGAACATATTTAACAGTAACCTAGTTTAATAAAGTTTTTAAGATTTTGAGTTAGAAACTAGAGCGCCTTGAGCAACCCCTCGGGGCTTGAAGAAATAGGTTGGTGGAGGATATGCCACGCCAGGCCTGTAATCAAAACCTTCGGAGATAATTGAATTACTCGTAATCAGGGCAAGGGCCTGTAACGAGGCAGCAGCTTACGCGTCGTAATATACAAAACACACAAGTCTCACTTCAAACGCAGCTGCTGTCGCTACACTATCATACTACACATTGCATCTATGATCGTTATGCATACTATACGTTGACATATGAAAATAAGACAGTACGCCTGTAAATTATATATTTAGAATCAATGATCTTTTGTACCTTCATTCATTATACTTCTCCCTAACTTTCTTGGAATTTGGGTGTCAATTTTATCCATTCATATACCATAAATATTGAAGTTCTTTTATATTCTTCGGGCATCTTGTTCAATGGGTATTCATATCTGGAGATTGTGAACGCGTTTTTAATTCTTGGCTACAATTGTACAATAATACAATACATGTAGTATGTTTGGAGTCATTATCTTGTTGAAAGATTTAAGAATTCCTTAAACCCAATTGTTCACCACATTTTTCTAAGTTAAGTTTCCCAACTCTTCTGCACTCATACAGCCCCGTACAAGCACAGATCCTCCGCCATATTTCACTGTTGGGCATAATATTTTGTTTTCATTTATTCGTTCTTCTTTTTTCAAACAATAATTTGTCCTTCTGATCCAAAAGGTTTATTTTGGTTCATCTGAAATAATTTATAAGTTCCAGAAAGTTACAGATATCTGTCACTATTCCTCCATTTTTAATAACTACTCTGTATTATGACCATGAATTGTTACTTATTTAAATAAAAACAGCATAGGGTAAGTCAAACCTTATACTAAACTAGCAAGTCAAATAACTAATTAATTTTGTGAATATTAAAAACTCTGCGTAATTTAATTATACGAAAACTAATTGTAGCACTAAAAAGATAGAAGTAGTAATTTATTTTGTCATACAATGCATTTTACACCATAATGAATGTTATAATTTATTCATTAAAGCTAGCAGTAAAAACGCTTGTAACACAATTATGCAATTGATTTTAATTTGTATTCATACAGCAATTTCAATGCATTTTCCTTGATGACTGGCATATTTCACCCCTTTTCCATTGGTCTTAATAAACTCTTTTATTAATTTTAAATGCATTAAAGAGTAGAAAATATCTTGTGACGAAAGAGATAATGATCGTCCATATAATCGAGTTTCCGGTATAATTAATTTAGATAATGACCTATCTCCTTCCCCAGTGGCACGAGAAAAAGCTGAAGCTATAGCGCATGTGTTGTAGTATACGCATAAACTTTCAAAAGACCCTTGGGCTTTTTGAAACGAGATCAAGCAATCTTTGCTCCGAGCGTGGACGTTGGAAAAGTGAAGGAACTGCAGCACATTAGGGTGGGATACCGAGGAATACACGTTTAGCATTCATAACAAATCTTATATAATTTACACATTTTTAATATTTTTAATATAGCTATTATTAGGTTTTTTCCAACTACATATATATTTGTGACGGTTTGTGACTAGTTCATCAGTTCACGATGTTGAACCGTCAATACCATTAGGTCATTTTCATTCAATCATGTTTTATTTTATAGAAAAGGGCAAATTTTAGTGAAAAAAATTGATAAAACCATATTATCATCGTCATGGTTACAATTTGTCTGTTCTAATTTTCACCTCTAATTCAAGTGGCGGTTGATAGAAATATATCTACACTTTAATCAGAGGTGAAAAAATTTCAAGAAATTCATATATAGATACTTCCTTGATTAAATTATTGATACGTGATTTATAAATACAAGTTAAAAGAAATCATTTGTTTAAGTGAACATATTTTGAAGATTGACTCTGTTAAACAAGCATTAAAAACATAAGCATGAGCCTTCCGGCCCATCTGTAATCAGGAGAGAGGGTATTGTAGGAGAGCACACGTGGAGTGGGAACCGTTTGCAAACTCAATTAAGTTAAAAGGTTGAAAGGCTCCGGCGATGTTCCTTGCTCGCCGGCGAGGGACAAACAACCGCGCCGTGTGTCAACTACAAGGAGAACACCCACGACAACGACAGCCTTGGCAGGGAAATTAAACAACACGTTTTCACTATTCCAACAACATTCAAAGTATAGTTAAAATGTGATTATATTGAATAGTGTTTCACAAAAGTCTTATATTTTTCTTTGGTCTTGCATCAAAAAATGCGAGACAAGAACAAGACAAGAGCTACAAATTTTAAGGCAAGAAATTGTCTCGCAAGAAATGTGCAAGAATAGCAAGATTTTCTTCAATTCTTGTACCATTGAATTTTTTTCTCATTGCTTAATTGAAATTTAGATTTATTAGAAGAATCTACCAGTAAATACATAAAAGGATGAAATGGAAGATTAAGAATATAAATTTCAGATGGTGAACTTTTTTGAATATTTTTGTGTCTTAATTACCACCCTAAATGATGAAGATGAAGAGATAAACAAGAGAATAACTAAAGGAAGTAAAGCGTCTGGAATATTTTTGAATACAATATTTTCCAAAAACGTGAGAAGAGCAACCAAAATAAGAATATATAGATCAGTTATTCGACCAACAGTCATGTATAGATGTGTATTATGGGTGCTAAGTTAAAAAAATGAAAAGAAAGACGTATGGTAAAGAAAAGCACTGAAGAAGACGGGACATGGAGAAGAAGAACAAACCGAGAAATACAAGATATGTACGGATTTCTATTTATAAGCCACACGATTAGAGCACAAAGAATAAGATGGCTAGGACATGTTACACAAATGTCGGAGAATAGAGCTACCAAACGAGCAATACTAGGAGGTGAAGGAGGAAGGAAAAGGCGAGGAAGACCGAATGTTTACTGAATAATTAATAAAATGTACAATATATCATTAAAAGTAATATTCGATTTAAAAGCAGAAAGGTAAATTGAATAATTTGTTTACTGAAATTAATACCTTTGAAAGCTTTCAAATTACTCGGTTGAATGTAAGCAATAAAGCAATACATGTCGTAAATGAATGACTTCCATGTAATTAAATATTAGAGAACTCATTAATGTTCTTTTGAAGGCGAAGCATTTGAACACGTAGGAAAAATGAATTATTTTTGGCATTTAAGAAGGTGAGCGTTCGTTATGTTTTCTGGAGTAAGTTTTAATAAGCTGTGTAGTGAGGCGAAGGGTTCTAATTCGCATCACGTTCCTAATTAAATGTATAATTGCCAGTTTGAGAAGTCGCTTGCCATGTAAAAACTGCCATTTCTCATCATGCACGCAAAGAGCCGCCGACAAACATTTTATGTATTCCGTGTCTCTCCGATTTTAACCTTCATCATCAATTCCCTAAACTCCAATTCCAATTTTTTAAAAGAATAGTATTTATAAGGTTATTAGATGTGGATATATAAAAATCAAATAATTTTTCGTAAATAACGTATCATAATTAAGTAGTGTTAAAATAGATGAACTTTATGCACTAATTTAATTTATAGTGATTAGTGTAATTAGGATTTCGTTTATAAAGTAACTAGTAATTTTTTTTTTTCATTACAATGTTAGACATTCACCATTAATTTATTTTTTTTGTTAACGTTTACCAGTATTTTAGGTCCTTAAAATTTCGGTTAAAATTACGATTAAAGTTCATTGATTTTCTTGCCTAGGAGAGAGATAGAATTTCTATTTATAAGATGTGTATTATACACAATTAGTTCTTGCGTTTTTTTGTTGTTCAACAACATATTCCGCTTATTTTGAATTCTACTCAACAATATAAAAAATAAACAATAGTATTAAAACAAAATTGATGTACTTGATCTTTATGTATAATAAACACAAACACAGATGGATATAGGGTTTAGGGAAAAATGTGATGTTTGCGTGGAAAAAGCAGAATAGCATTTGAGTTTTTCGCATTTGCTGAAACATTAGTATTCAAAGTGCGTTTTGTGCTCTGTACCTGACTTGGCTCATTCCAAAGCAGAAAAAATGTGCGCGTCTTAAGAGCACGCAGTGCGCGAAAATTAAATTAGAATTTTCTTATAACACGCCACTTAATTTAAATTATGGGAACAACGTTGGAAAAACCGCAAGCTTGTTTTCTCATAACACAGAAAGTGTTTTTGGAACCATTTAATATGATTTCGTAAAATGTATGAATATTAGATTATACTTTGCATAAAATACTTCACCGTGGATTTGCTTACATGACATGATGTGCACTTACTAAAATTGAATTCATCTTGATTTAGAATTATCTCAGCATAATAAAAGAGTAAATTTTACAAATTCGATGATTTAGTAAATGGTATTTGCATTTTTAGCTGTATAAATACGTTTTAGGTTAGTTAAATCTGATCTAATGAAGTTTCTTGCAAAAACTATTCAATACTTAAACCGACTCAGGCGAAGAACGATTGTTACAGAACTTTCTTTCGTGTCCTGGTACCCACCATGGGTTGACGTGGTTTGTTTTCGTTGGCAGTTGTCTCTGCAGATCCAGACTATTTTTGATTTACAAATGCACCCAGTACCTTTAAAGCTCTCTGTCATTATAATGATAGTTGCTCCTTTTACTCTTTCTCTAGGTTCCATTTTAATAACTTTTAAATATTTACAACTATAGAAGACAACTTCTGTATTTAAAATAGTGTTAGCATAGTATAATATTCGCTTTAGCTTGGATCTGATATGTACATTATTTTAGTACTTAAAACTCTTAAATATAAGTATGAATTTGTAATTTTATAGTTTCAATATTAATAACTATAACTATTACCCTTATCTGAAATTTGTATAGTAAGCAGATTATAATAAAATTGGTTAAATATGTAATGGTATGTTAGCGCTTATGGTGCATATTTGAAGTGGATTTGAATATAATCAGGAAGTGATAAAATCGCAGTGATCGCGCAGTTTATAGCACTGCCACATGCAAGGCTCCGTGTGAACGTATTCAGTTATCGGGAGCATTTATTAGATTTGCTCTCACTCCAGCTGCTGAGCTAATGTTAACTGTGTAAATATTCCCCGAATAGTTGGCGCTTATACACCAACACTAACAAACTTCATATCTACTCGCACGCGTTGACATATCCAATTCCGGCGATGTGATATTGACTCATCCTAGGATTCAAATTAAGCGCATGTCACATATTTTCCTACACTTACTCAACTTGCAGATAAATATCTTCATTAAAACTTATTATTGTCTCATTCAAATTCTTAATATATGGATACCAAATTTAAACCTAACTCCTAATATAAATAAATTTAAAAAAGTAAATATATCAAACATGTGTCAGTAAATTTATCTACAGTAATAATAATTATAGATAATGGTTAGAAAATGTTTGATAAGTAAAAGAACACAAGTGAAGGATTCATTGCTTGAATTTCACAGATAATTATAAAGCATATTATAGAGCGAGTTTACCGCATAATTTTGGAAAACTACTATTGTATTATTCAACTTTAATCATTGTTATGTTAGCATTTACTTACCGGTTTCCCAATCCCCAAACGTTCAAATTCACAATTATAGTCTAAACGTTGGTATTTTAGTGGATTTTATTAAATGACTGCAACTCCAAAAACAACTTTCATTTTGTTTCCTATTTGAATAGAATTAATTCAAAATAATAACAGAACACTTAATAAATTTTCTTTTCTTCATATTTTGAGCTGGGTGATGACATCTATTTACTGTCATCATATACCAATTGTTTATTTTGCAAATCCTTGATATTAAAAAGTTGTAAGGGTGTTGTAATGTTTAACAGCATATTCAGCGTTAGAGTGAAGGTGCAAGGTTGCTTGTGCAGCCCAATCTTATTATCCCGATCGTGCATTTTACATGTGGAGTAACATACGATAGCGAACTGCCCCATAAAGAACCGCGCCCGCTGCAATGAATAATGCACAAGCCCGGATCTACTGTACTGCCGTCTCCTAACCGCCAAACAACGTCAGTTTTATTAAGACGTCAAAGTGCGACCCGTACAAAAGATATGGATCACTTCAAAATAGGTCACTGGCGTAAAATCTCACTACTGCGGGAATACAACTTCCAATAATATAATGGCGGATTTACTTGAAAAATTGCTAGAGTTGTAGTGTACTACCTACAGCAGGGTTTGCTAAATAAGACATGCTTAGTACTTAAACATAAATATTCTTGTGATCTTTCTATTGGCTGATTTAGGATTATAGAATTAGGTGTTGATGGTTTGAAGGGACTCTACGATGAATTTTGGAAAGTTTGGAAGAGTCCTAATGAGTTTGGATCTGCTCTGAATTTCGAGTCTCTTGGATAAAGAATAAATATATTTTTGTAAGATTGGTGGGAGACAATGCAACTTAGGTTAGTGATAAGAAGGAGTAAGTCATGGAAATGCTTGAGTTCAAGGTATAGTTAACGAATTTGTAGAGACAAATACAATATAACATAACATAAATTACTTAAATTAAACATAGAAATATGGAACATAGATTTGGAAATATGCACAATAAGTAACTAAAATAATAACAAATAAATAAGTAAACTAAAATAAAAAGTTTCTTAACAGGAAACATACAATTCTATTTTAAGATTGATATACGATAGTAGATAATTCATTCATAATTATGCTCCCTAAATATGACAGAAAAAAATATTTTGGTCAATTTACTTTTTGACTCTATTTAACAGGACTAAAGACAACTTTGAACTCCATATGAAAATTAAAAGTTGGTATGAATTTCTCGAAAAGTATTCGACTACAAAAAATTTAAGGATCTCTGTCGATTTCTCGTACAAACTGTCTATAGAATGTGCAAACGAGAAACTTTTATGAATTGAAACAAAAAAGCCAAAAAATAATTTGGTTCTAAATCAGTTTTTATCTCATATCTAGAGAGCTATACATTTTTTCTAGAAAACAAATACATCATTACAATGGGCAACTAATTTAACCGACTTTGTATCTCTTACAGTTCTGGTCATCCCAATGGTTACCTCTTAAAACGGACACCCTGTATTCCCTGGGCCACGTTAGTTAAAAATAGCTGTGGGGATTTGTGGGGACATGATGGATGTCCTCAGCAGCGCTGTGTCCGAATCCGCCCAGGTCCCTGCCTTATATTTTGTTAATTGAAATCCTGTGTTGTGTGTCGCCCGAGGCAGCGGCGGTTCGGGTCTGTGGACACTGGCTACAATATCATCAATATTCACGTGGGCTCAGATTCTACTTACATAATTACATCTACAGATTCACTCACAATCAAAAAAAATCATTACTTAGAACAATACTCGACGTCTGAAGTTAGTTTTTTTTCTTTAGTGTAAAAGTGAGGATAATGATTTGCAAATACTCTATTGCGTTTTGTCTTCGTTATTTAAATATAAATTCAGTTTAAAATATTGAGTTTAACTTTAAATCAGGAAGGTTTTTTATTGGTTAGTTAATAATTGCCATTTCTTCAGTATAAGTGTACATTCTAATTAAAAAAAAATTGGGCTCCTCTTACCCCTTTACAAAACCAGTACACATATTTATTTATATTTACTATATAGTGTGGGTAACGAAATGCGGAATATAGGACTTTAACATGGGATTTAAAAAAATTGCAGATAATCTCTTTCCTGATAGATTTAGAACAAAACTGTAAAAATAGAAAGTTGTTCGAAATTAAATTCTATGTCAATTCTTCTAAATATTACACAAGTTTTATTTTGGAATTTATGATTAGTACCTATATTGTTACAAAAATGAAATTTAGACTTATAAATAATCTTTATATAGATCTCATGAAAAGGATAATAGAAAATTAATGAAAAGAACATCTAAGTAATCAATACGAAATATACATTAATCTGTTAGAAAGAAAATAAATAAATAGATAGAAATTTTCAATGAAGAACGATTTTGTATTTCTAAACATTTAAAAAAAGATCAGTATAGTCAAATGGGTTTAAAGTATCTGTCAAATTTAATTTGTAAGTAATTATGTAAAACAGCAATTTATTGAAACAACACATTTATTTTGCCATGTAGAGCATTTAATCTGCAAGTATCTTTTGTGTAGAATTTGTTTCATGTTCACAAAGGTTGTTCCATTAGGGCAATTGATTCGGTAGGTAAATAAATGAAAACGAGTAATTTAGTGAGCATTTGATACGGTTCCGGTTTAATCAAGTAATTAATTACAGCTTATCAATTGATTACGGGGTGGAAAATTCAGTGTTCAGTGCAGAGAGCTCTTGGCTCATTGATGGAGCAACAGCCTTGCAGTGGATGCTCCTGTCCGCTTTCGTTATTTATATTAGGCTTTTCCCATTTTAATCAATTTCATTCCATTTCCACATTCAATTGTAAAAAGTCAATTTTATCCCAAGTTTTGTAAATAATTTTGTAAGGCAGGTATTATATGTATAGAGTAAGTGGAGATGACATGGACCACATTTTGGAAAAATAATTATTACTCCATAATATTGAATAATTACTTATAAAAAAGAAATAAAAGTCCAACTTGTCTCCATTATAGTGTCCCAAATAATTTGTTAAGCATGGGAATCTTGAGAATGATAAGAGATACGAGGTCGGTTAAATTAGATCAAAGTTGCCGCATTAAAGGACCATTTTAACCATGTCTTTGTGTTCCTACTAGATAGGAACGAAAATGTAAATTTTACGGTTAACAATATATTTAGGATATTCTGTATAGGTGAGACAACTTATGTCATGTATCACTAGATACAGACTTGTCTATATTGTACGTGTTTAATTTTTGGCCAAACACTTAAGGATGGGTATAGTAATTCCATCTAATTTTGGAGGCGGAAGTATGAATTAAACATCAATTATAAAACCAATCATGACATATCTGACATTATAAGCATTTATCAATATTTTTGGAACATTTTTTGGAAGAATTATAAATTACGTTATGAGTTTCAACCTAACCTACTTTTCTGAAGGAATCTTTCGGAAAGCTAAAAGGGAAAATTTGTAACTTGAGAAACGTGCTACTTTAAAGATTAAATAATAAAGGTATTTATGATACTTACGAATGAAAAGAACAAACAATGCAACTATTAATCATTTTCATAGAATAATTTCTTACATACATATATAATGGTGACAAAAAATATTTGACATGCAATGTAATTAATTCTTGCAATTATAGATGTTTATGTTTAAGTTGGTAATACATGCAATTAGGCATGTGCATTGAATACTTCCGCCCAATATAACAAAAAGAGGGGAATATGTTTTATCCTTCTATGTTTGACCAAAATCTGGTCTATCTTACGTATCTGGTCATATATGATCTAATTGAGACGAACCAAGACTATGAGGAGATGAACTGGTTAAAAGTTTTATCATTTGTTACATGTGGTACACTCGTACAAACAGCGATGGTGATGATGACAATGATTTTAATTAGCAACAAGGCGACAGAGGAGAACCTACTTGGAATAAGAATTGTTCGTCTTTGCACTGGGTTGGTCGTTACGTATCCTTGAATGATCAAGAATCCTTTTGTGACCGAGAAGGATGTTCGCGTAACCGCACATTACCTCGCTAATGTAATCAGCTGAAGGACTGAGTCACTGTGATCCACAACATCAAATCAGAACATGGCATTCATTACTGATTTGACGAGCGCACGTTACTTTATTTCTTACCGCTCTTCGCAAAACGTTCAACAGAATACTTTTTCAAAATTGCTATGATGAATTAAGTATTTTAATTTTTTTAATGAAATTGTATAGTATTAACAATTAGAGATAGAATTCTAAGTTGTAAAACATGGAAAAGAGGTACTTAAATAACCCCTGTTGTTTGTTATTAAAAAGTAATTATAGGTGATAAATTTATTATATATAATAAAATTGTCAAATTCGTAATTTGGCTTTATATCGCCCGAGGGCGTATAAAGTTGCTAAGCAATTTTTCTCAAAAATATATTTAATGAATAAATGTCAAAATATAGAAAACAATTGAGTACTGCAGTAAATTCGTTATTGAAAAGTGCCTGAATAATGTATAAGTTAAAATATTTTTTATTGAAATAAAAAAGTTACAAGCAAAAAACGATAATAGAAAAATTTACATTTTTGTTTATATTTAGACACCTACGCTTTTCTTGTAAAAAAACAAAAACATGTATAAAATGACCTCCACATAAGGCAACATTTATTTAATTTAACCGACTTCTTATCTCTATAGTTCTCAAGATTCTTAAACTGTTCCATTAGTCACCCTTTGTAACTTTGCCATTGCAAGTATTATGGGGTAGAAGTAGAAATGAAATATGTGCACAATTTCGTATGCGAACGTAGATAAAACAGTATTACGAATACAATCATATTGCATTTTTTGTCAATGGAAAAGGGTTTCCACATCGTATATCGTATTGTAGCAGGAAACTTATTACCCGAACCCCTTTGTAGAATACTGTTTGACCGCGCCACTGAACTTTTATTATATTTCTGTAGAAAAATGTTCTTCTTTGCAGTCTTGTGAGAAATGCTTTGTGGAATACGCCCACCGTATCACTTCTTTTCAATTAGTTCTTTTTTAAACAGCCATTACATTTTCCTTTATGCCAAATCACTACTCGTACTTGCATATGATATAACATAACCTTTACAAATTCATAAGCATAAATCAAATAAATTTTATCACGACCTTTACATCTTTACATGACATTGAAAATAAATTAATTATTTATACAGAGTTTCCTTGTAACCTATCTTGATAATTTTTATATCTGACAAATTCGCATATAATTTTTGTATACATTAAAGTTTAAGTATGTAATAAAACTTTTTTGTTTTAAAATTAATAAAAGAAATCGTAAATGTTAAATGTTACCTGATTAAAGATTATTATTTGCAATTTTATGTGAAATATTAATAGATCTCAAAAGAACTAAAATGAAATAGGAAATATTTAAAACAACTTTCAAATTATCTAGAATAAACTAATCAAACGGGCATTACATTACACAAGATACAAGTTTTACTAATACTTGAACATGAATTTAATATTAATATTAAACTTAATAACTAAAATTAGTTATATCCCTTATTCACATCCTGAAATGTCAAATACTCTCAATTTATAAAATGAAGTATGTATATTATTTACTTCCTAAGATAACTCCACTAGTTTGTATAATAAACAATATTTGTACATGATTATCAGCAATTCTAAATGATGCAGAGGAAGATATGTAGTGATATTTGACAACCTACATGTCAAATACTTTGATTATTCATTTGCAAAGCATTCATTAAAGTATGGATATAATAATTTTTATAAAGTATCTTTCGTTTTAGCACACAATTGTTTGGTTTTCATATAAAACAAGAATTGTTATCCTACTAATTTTTACAATTCAAAATCCTATCATAGTTATTTACTAGAAGCCTGTTTCTAGTCGTAGTCTTTAGTAGATTTAATTAAAAAATACTTGTACCGCAGCATCAGAAAAGGTAGGAGTGAAAAAAACCATTTGGCTAGCATAGCAAAATGTGGAAACATAATCATTCACATTATTTCTTAAAAGAAATATTGTATTCTAAAATTCTTCTACAGGACTGTCCTTATATTGCTTAAGCTTAATTAAGTCAGCAAGTAAACTCCATTCGGTATTTTACTTTTTAACGTGAGAAACGCGAGATGTAGAATAGTTTTACAGTGTCGTTCGCAATACTTCTAATTTCAGCAGGTAAAGCCTTTCACAGATCGAATTTATGAAAGTTAAGTGAGAGTTATAATAGATAATGTAAATAAAATATTTATGAACAATAATTTTTTTTCGATTTTTAAAAAACGTATCTCATTCACGAAAGGCGTAATATTATAATAATTTACTTTAAAAAGTAATAGATCTAGTACAATTGTAATAGACTGGCAACATTGTTTTGCACAATTCTATGATGAGTAATGTAGAGCAAAATTATTTGAAGAAAGAATGGTTTATTATTTTATTCTGGCGCAAGGTGAGAACAATTCGCAGTGAAGGAGTTTTTTTTTAACACTTCTTAGTCGGTGGCCGAATGCGAGTGGCAGTGTTTTTAATTAGTCGTTGTTTTATACCGTGCGTTAATTTCAATTAAAAGCATTTAATTAATATTTACGCTGGCGGCCGCTACTCACGTACACTTAATCAAGCCCGTAAATTAACTTTGGGACGTGAATCTCAAGATGTACACGGCGGAGAGATTCTACAATTTATATAGATATCATATTAAACTCGTAAATTTAAGCGGGAATCTGCGATATTACGTAACGCCCTTAACTTATGAGCTCCTAACTTCTGATAACTCATCGCACCGGTTTCCTTTCGGACTTGAGCGGAAACGGAAACGCCAGATATGCAACAGCCTCCCTGCGCCCCACTAAATTATTTATCTCGTGTTTTACCCAACTCAACTATTTGCGACATAACTAGCTAAGAGAAGTATAACGTCGTGATATCTGATTCTACTGTTTGGGACCACTACTACAACTACTAAATTCAAAGATTACATGCTCATATTTTGATTGTTATGCGGCTATTCTTACTTCAGCCATTTAAGAGGTTTCACTAATAGCCTTTGAAAATCGCCAATTCGACCGTAATTCAATCTTCATCAGGGTGCTGATAAAATACAAAACACACATTCGACTCAGGTAACAGACTACATAAATGGTTTTCAAATATTATCAAGTATTACATGTAAATTATTTCGCAGAATTCTGTTATCTGAGGCGAATGTATGTAAGTATGTATATGATTGTATGTTTTGTATTTTATCAGCAGCCTGATGAAGACTGAATTGCAATCGAAACATTGGTGTATCAGTGGATTTTCTTAAATGACTGCAACTTCAAAAACAACTTTACTTTACTAAACCCTAAATCGTTCCTCTACTTCTTAAAATAAACATTTAATTTATTAGATACAGTCAACGGTCAAATTTTTTTTTATTAAATGACTGCAACTCAATAAACAACTTTCCTTTTACTAATAACCAGTCGATAAAACCAATTCTGCATTATGTAAAGTAACTTGAATTTCAAGTCAAGCCGCGAAACCCTAGACACTGTGTATCACGTTACAATTAATGAAAAATCTGATGTTGAAAATTGTTTATATGAATAATTAAATGAATAGATAACCGTCTTTTAATATAAAATAGAGTATTTTTCTGTAGAGATCAAATTATTGAACACTTTGAAGAGCAGCAGATAGAGTGTACAAAGAGAAATAAACAACAATATAGCAAAAGGACGCTGTTTGAAATAACTAGTATAAATATTTATTCGGCAGCAGCGGAGTTTGCAAAACAAAGTAATCGCAGGCAATTGATTAATCTTGATAGAATTTCGTAGTGGGAATATTAAAAAGAGCGCGCGAGGCACTGTGGAGTAAAGAGTAAATTACACTGGTTGCTACAGAGCAGTGTTTACGGGAGAACAAAGTGAACATCTGATCTATATTTCAGTGAAACCAAATATTAGTTTTGCATGTAAGCTTTCATCAGTTTTCATTAGCTCCGTCCCGCGCGATCAACCGGGAAATGCTCTGGCTGGAAAGCCACATTTCCATTCCCCTACCCTACTATTAATATGCATATTTGTAACATATGTAAAATAACCAAAATGGGAATTCTAGTTTCAATCAGACGTACCAATACAGTTTCATAATTATATCATTGTCGCAACAGATAAATATTTCAGATTATAATATTTTTTAGTGTTCAAATAATAATTATTTAAAAAAAACTAAGTGAACCTTTTTTATTTATATTGAATTTCAAATTAAGTCAATTAGTAATTCAGTTCAGGTACTTTAAAAATCACATTGTTGATTTTTCATCAATTTTATTATATAAATAAATAATAGAAATGAGATTTGAAATAAAACTTTTCTTTATACAACCAAATCATAAATAATTCTAATTTGTACATTGTTTACAAATAAAAATATAAACGTGAGAAAATACATATAAACATGAGACTTTTAATAAAGTTATCACATAACTATTACGAGGTTTTGTAGTAGTCAGAGCAACCTTATATATTGTCTTTCAAAATAAGATTAGAATGGTGGTATTAATAGAAAAATTGGCTATTTACATTAATTTCCTTTAAAAATGTCTTGTTACCCTTTGTCGCATTCTATAAATCATAAGTAAAAACATAGCTATGCGTGCTATTCTCAAATAATAAAAGAAGTAATTACTAATACAATTTACGATATGTATTTTTCTTTGTAACAATCTACTTCTAAGTAAAGCTCGCATTTTTAAGTGATAACTACAATGTAAAAAAATATCATTAGGTAATTCTAGCTCTTGCTCATTTCACATGAGTTATTTTCCATTTCCCAACAATTCATTTTAGTTCTAGTGATAAATTTAAAATGCAATGTGTTGATCAAGTAATATCAAGTACCTTGAAATTTCTTGATATTAAGTCAAGTAGTTCGATAACCAATCAAGTCAAGCTAAGAGTGAATTTAAAAAAAGCTTAATTTTCAAGTCTCTGTGTACATATATTTCAAATTATTTGTAGGTAAATAATAATAATGTAGCTCTTAAGCATAGGACAACTGAACTCACCGAACCGAAAGATGTATAGATGACGTCTATAACATCCGAATTTGACACCCAAGTTGCTTTCTACAGTAAAAAAGTATTTTCTTAAGTTTAATTTCAATCTTCCAATTTGCGCAATTTTGAATGAGCCATCACCGTGACCCAGGAAGCAAATGATGTTGATCCCTGCTCTGTATCCTGTTTCCTGGACCGGGATCCGTGTTCCTGTAGTCCTGGTGGGAGGAGCAAGGATGAACCGGGCTCAACACAACACATTCGCCTACGATAATACGGAACTTAACAAGAGTTCGTAAATTCGTCAGTCCCTTCAGGGTCCGATCATTATTGCTTTCCTTTAGCTGCCGGGCCTCCCTGACCGCTGGCCTGGCTCGAGGAGGTATTGGAAAGGGAGGATTACAACAGTGACTCCCAACATATTCATAATGGTGAATTATTAAACTTTCTTCTTCTTGCATCTTTGTGCTATATGCTGCCTATCTCATTATTAGAGAAGAAAATCGAATAATGCATATGCAAAATAAATAATTGCATATTTTACGAGTTTTTGACATCTGGTGATTTAAAATAATTACTTCAAAGATATACTGGTCATTGAATATTATTCAAGACGAGATTAGGTATCATAAAGTTTTATATTCAACCGGTTGACCTGTAGAATGTTATGTCTAAGTTGTGATTAATTATTAATGTTAGTTAAAAGAAGTTTTGAAGATGTCGAATGAATCATCAAATAGAAATTACATATCTGAAATAAATAATTTAAACATTATTAAATTTTTTGGACCATTTCTAATAAAAAAGCAATTTAATGATTAATAGCTATTATTATGGGTTAACATTTTCCAATTGTACCACGTTATTTTGACAAACCTGTATGGTAATATTATTACCTACTGACTTTACCTAGTAATAATAAAAGAAAATAGTGGATTATTCAATGAAATTTAATTTTGAAAAAATAAATTTAGTGCATTTGAAATCAATATTGGCAACAACTACTGTCATGTTAACAAAAATTGATTTTGTTTTTCGTAAAAAAATATTGGTACAAACCTATATTTTCCCAAATTCGTTCTATTGTAGCGCTCGCAAGCTCGCGCCACTAAATAGGTGTCCGGGGAAGTGGCGTTCCCACACTTGAAATGTAAATAACTATTTTCTAAAAACTATATTAAGCGTCATGTGTATGTACAAATTGTAATTGTAATCATTTGATATTGTAACCAATGTAACAATATCTAAGTTCATAAAATAAAGTGCGAAATGATGCATGGTGTTATTTATTTAGTGCGTAGCTATACATGTAGGATAAGTTGTCCGCGTGTCCCGAGGTCGGTTGTTTGCGCTTCTGTACACAAAGAGGATTAGGATAGGATGTTTGGGATAGTTGCAAGGAACACGGGCTCTCCAATCTCCACCCCCGCACTCGTTGGGATGCAGTGCGCTAAACGCGAGCCTCCCACGTCTGCGGGAATTACACCATTCGTCCGCCGAGCTTAAGTGTTGCTTGTTTTCCCGCAGCCTGACTGATCTCTGCCCGGCAAACATCCCAACGACAGTATCAGTCATTGGAACATTCAAAATTCGTAAAACACAACTTTCATTACTCTACATTTTAATATTAGTGAAGATTGTAATAAAAAAAAAAATTACTTACAACTCGCTTGGAATGTCCATTTCATACACATGTAACAGGTACGGTTGCCTAAGACGAAATATAGTACCTGACATATAAGGGTTTCAATTTATGAGTTTTACTTGCCTCAAATGTAATCCACAAATTTTTTACACACAGTAAAACAACTAATTGGTTATTTCACTAAGAAATACCAAAGTATGTCTGACGTTCAGTCAAGTCATCCACAACAGTCGAAGATTACAACAAGAGAATCAACAAGAAAGTGTACAACAAGAGAGAGAGTTTTCAAACTTTGGAGCACCATTTAATGATGGCTTTTTACCAACCTATGTTTATCCGGCTCTTTTTATTCCCTAAGTATGAACTTTGCTAAAAATAACCCAACCATTGACATCCATCGAGGGCCTCACTTACCGGAAACGTACAGTTATTTCTTTGAAATCAAGCTTGAAGGCGTTTTCACCATAAATCTGTCCATTTCGTAACATCTGGAGTACTACAATACCAAAAATTTACAAAAATGCACAGCCGCCAAGCAACCGTGTTACACACGTATAATTTGTTTATGCTAAAAATGTCATACTCGTATGAAATAAGTACCATTCCATGCTTGTTGTACAATATGCTATGCTAATCGTTTTGCGAGAAGACGTTATCCACGCATTCCCACAAAAAGCGGAAAGAGAGCTTAGAAACTAAAAATGTAAATATGTAGAAAAATATGTTGGTACATGTTTCTTCTTTACAATTTTAATATGATCCATAAAGTGGAACACTAGTTAATTTTAAGTGAGGTAAACGATAAATGTGCATTTGATAATTAAAAGTTGGAGGGGTGACTTGAAACGTAAAAATGGGTAAAAGAAAGGGAGCAAGTCGCTGAGATAAAACGTTTGGACATAAATTAGTAAAGAATTAAAATATGTACATAGTAATTCCATCTGTTATCCGCTGCACGTGGCAATGACTCCGTCACGTAGAGGGGCGCCAACGCGAAATTACACGACAGCCCCCTTCCCCCCTCGAACGCGCCCAATTTATTGCTCGACATTTGTTATACAAAATTCTCTGACTTTCTCCTAACCAACTGCTCAATGCCCGTACAGCCAAATTTGCTTCTTTAATTTCTTTCCTTCATTGATTTTTTCTTTCTTGGTCTTAGTGAATTTTATTATTTTACTTTCAAACAGTACAAAATAAATAGTATAATAGTATTATCATTTATATATAACAGGTACCATGCATAATAAATTGGCAATAAAAAATGTATTGAGATTTTACACCATTAGTGCGAGGATGTGATCTGATTTTGTATTAATGCTCCGAAAAATAATTTTCAGCTGACATAATCTTTCTATCTATCGAAACTAGCTTTTTTAGACGGAAAATGAAATAAGCTTATTATGTATATGTAGTCTCTTACCTTTTGTCGGCCAAAGAATAATGTACGTGTACAAAAAAAAATTAATTTGAAAGAAGAACTGCTAATGATTTAAGTATACTATTTTAGATTTCCGTGGTGCTCTAATTAACACTAATTAGGAGTTTGATAATGTACATTGCCCAATAAAGGAACGGGTAAATTAATAATAATAATGTACTAATATTGCAATGTTGTTGTATTTTATATCAGATACATATGGTATACTTATTATAAAAACCAAAATTAAATCCTGCGTACTCAAATCAATATAAAATTTTAGATAAATTGGCGAATTTTTTTTTCTTTGGTAAGACAGTCTTATGTTGCATTTCTTACATATCAAGAGATTAGTGCCTTTCCAACATTTTCTACATCTTCCTTTAGATGTGTAATTCGGCATTACTTTATTTACTTGTATCAAATATTTATAAATTTTCGCATTGCCATTTACATGTGCGATGAGTCTGAGACTTGAGGATTTGTTGGGAGGTTGAATTTTCGTTTCCTCAGCATTCATTATAACTGTAACAATAATAATGTATTCCATATTGTTCATAATTTTACCGGTCAATGTAACCATATGGTCACATATATTTTACATAGACTTTCTGTGCTGTACCTATTTACATTCCCGAGCTAAGAATTCAATTCACATCTATGTGGCGGTTATGATACTCATTACTATCCTAAGTATGTTAATAGCTATTCATTGTTCCCTTCGAAGTAACATATTTTCATTTTTGATTATCGATGATGAAGACGAGATGATAAAATCACACACAAACATACTAGTTTAAAATCTGATAATCAATAATACATATCTACAGGGAAATAGCATCCTCTTGATTAGTTATTAAATTCTTGGTTACTGATTACATAATACATGCAAATTTCTAATAACATCAATTAATATGCTTATTAAATTGCATTTTTATCAGATATACACAAACAGTTTTTTTTATAATGTCATTAAAAGAAAATATGTATATTTTATATCATTATATTACTTTTTAATAATATATAAGTAAATTTGTTTTACGTATTTTTTAATATACAATCCGTAAGTTTACTATGGTTCGCTCTCCAAAAAAAAGTTTGATTGAATGTGCATGGCATAAAAATACTACCTGTCGAGAATCTATTTTAAAAAAAATTTGCATTGCCATTAGGTTTTTTAAAAGAAGGTCTTTTTTGGAGTTGCAGTTATTTAATAAATTCTATTAACACATAAATGGATTATTAATGGATTTGATTAAATGCCTGCAACTCCAAAAAAGACCTTCTTTTATTAACATTCAGTCGATAAAACCAATCCTACATTAGGTTTTTTTATATCTATCAGGGTTGTGTAACTTAAATGACTGACAGAAGCTTAATAGAAATAATAATTTAGTTGGCTGTAATTTTTATAAAACACATTTGATTTCTTGTTAATAAATTTAGTACTTGCAAAGAAAGAGTTGTTGCTACATATTTCTCACCAATTATATTTTGACGTTTAAAATTTTTCAATCGTACTCAGTTTATTAACAAGAAATCAAATGAATAAAAATTAAATCCAACTAAATTATTATTTGTATTAAGCTTCTGGGAAGCAACCACGAGATGGCAGGAAAATGAACCCAATGTCACCAATTTAAGTTACACGACCCGGATTAAAAGTTATAGAATCCCACCCCATATTTGGTATGGGTATGGTGATCCCAGGTTGTTGGTTTTTCAGTTACTGTTTATTGTTTTAAATTTGGTTACCAGCTTTTATGTTATAGTAATAATAATAATGATAATCTTTATTGACAAACTAAACATTTATATCACATTTTTATTTGACATCAACCGATGTACATAGTAAAATATTTTATTAATAATAAAAAGTAATTGTTTGTTGACTTTTAGTATAATATACATTTAAAAAAAACCTTTTTTATTATAAGTAAATTAATATTTTATTGCTGGACAAAAATACTAATTATTTAATGATTAAGACAAATTGTGTAAATAAGCATAAATAAATATAAAATTATTATTATGTTTAAACAGAATATACAACAATTACATGTATCACGGAAAGGTCAGAGGCGAGTAACATATCTACATATCTAACAATAAATGTTGAAGATGATAGCATTCCGGCCTTAAAGGTTGGGTAGACAGCCTTGAATGATACAAAAACAGTAAAAAAAACACAATCCGGAGGTGTGTTTACTTTTTTCGAAACGAAGACTAAAAAAAATGAAATATATTTCAGATTAGAAATAATTTTAGCAATAGTTTTGAAAAGAAATTTTTACTGTTACTCTCACTATGGTATTGACCCATTGTATTGTACTGATGTATACGAGGGTTTAAGCGTTTTGTCGCTTTTTACTTAGTTTTCCGGAAGTAGATCCAGATTTTTGGTGAAGCCGATTATGGCTCCAGGAGTCAAGTTCTTGATCTCATTTGCCGTAAGATACCTCTTACCTAGTTGATTGAGTCTCTGCGCAGTTACGGCTGGACATTCACACAATATGTGTTCCGACGATTCTTCGTCCTCTTCACAGAGTCGACAAGTTTCATTTTCAGCTATACCAATTTTGTGCAAATGGTACTTTAAAGGACAGTGGCCAGTGACAATTCCTGTCATTATATTAAGATCCTTTTTGCTGAGAGCTAGTAACTCTTTGGCGTTTGTCGAAGCTGGGGAAATGAATTTCCGAGCTTGATTGAGGCCTGGAATATTTTTCCAATATGAGGATATGGCAGATTCCTCCCAGTTTTTGACCACCTTCTTATAGTGGCTTTGTGGAAGACCACATGAAGGTTCCGGCCCGTGGTATGAAAGTTTAGCCCCTTTTTTTGCAAGTTCATCAGCTTTCTCGTTTTCTAGGATTCTCTCGTGCCCTGGTACCCACCATAGGGTGACGTGGTTTGCTTCGGATAGCAATTGGAGGGTCTCCCTGCAGTTCCAGACTAGCTTTGATTTGCATGTGAAGGCATTCAATGCCTTTAAAGCTGCCTGGCTGTCTGACATTATATTTATTAATGCTCTTTTTAGACCTCTATCTAGGTTTATGTGAGCACAGAGATTTATTGCATAAATCTCAGCCTGAAAAATTGTGGAGCAGGTGCCTATTGACCCATATTTCAAGTTCATTCATTGATCATTGCAAACTTGAATATCAGGTTTTTTGTAATAACCAGTTATATAAGAAAATCCCATTCCGCAGAAGATCCGCGAGTTAGTGAAGTGAAGTGAGGGACGATGGAGTTGCAAGAGAAACAGACGTCCGAATCTCGGACAAGTTTACACCGGGACACCGTGGAAACCATGGAATCACCCCGGGAATATACATTTATTGAGAAAATGAAAAGAGGCGTTCAGTTGATAACAGTCGAGCCTGTACTCTTCCTGTATTTATTCGCAACGTTGCTAGCGGGTGGAGTCGCAGAATACATGAAAATTACAATGGCCTGTCGCGTGAACGCACAACAAACGGAGGCAACCTGCAGCAATATTTCTGTTGCAGCCAGCGTCACGGCGGTGATCCAGGCTGACATGGAGGTCTGGAGTCGGCCTTTCCAGCACGTAGTGTCCATGATAATGGTTTTGTGTTTTGGGACTTTTAGTGACAAATTCAAAATAAGGAAGCCGTTCTTGATTCTTCCTATACTCGGGGAAGTGTTTTGTTGCTTAGGGTTGCTGTTGTGTGTAGCGTTTATAACAGAATGGCCTGTACAGGTGTATTTTTTTATGGCCTATGTCTTGCCGGCGTTTTTCGGAGGAGTACAAACTGTTATTATGGCTATATATAGCTATGTTTCTGATATTAGTACACAGGTTTGTTTTTAATTATATTATAATGGATAAACTTGGAGATGAACTACTTCTCCTCCGATTTTGATGAAATTTGGGAAAAATTATATAATATGACGGTCAGACTTAAAGTAATGCAAGGCATTGGTGCCTTTTTTGATGTAAAATTCCACTTCGGTTAATATTTGCAGCTCTAATAACTTTTTCCAGTACGTTATTAAATAATATAGATGATAGTGGGTCTCCTTATCTAACTCCCTTATTAATTTCACATTCTTCTGATGTTTTATTATCTTCTTTCGCTATACATTTTGATGCTTGTAACGCTATTTTAATAATGTTTTTGTGGTTTCTTACTTATCCCTATTTCTTATAACGCTTCATAAAGATATCTTCTTCTGATTTTGTTATATGTCTGTTTGAAGTCTACAAACAGGACCATTGTTGCTTAGTCAAGTGTAGTGATAGAAAAATGTATGATATTTTACAGGAAGATAGAACCTTCAGGATAGGTTTCGTGGAAGTAGTTTCCCTGATATTAACTCCACTAGGCTCAGCAATAGCAGGCTTCGGTTTCCTTAAGATCGGTTCTTATGGAACGTTAACCATAGTTTTAGTCCTCTTCGTCATGGCTTTGCTGTACGGACAAATATTCATGAAGGAGAAACCACCTCCAAAGTCAGATGCCAACCTTTGCCTAGAGGTCTTTAACATTAAGACCGTGGTTGTTGATATGTTCAAGGTTCTCTTGCAGAGGAGACATGCTTATAGGCGATTCTTACTAATTATGTCCTATGTTTGCTACGTTCTCATAAAAGGACCAATGGGTGGTAAGTTTATTACTATTGCATATAAATGGAATAAAATCTTTCATATCGGGTATAATAAACATATCTTGATTTCTAAATCCATCACAAATTGTGAATAAATAAAAATTTCAAATGTCAAGCAAAATGTCAAACGTCAAACATGGACCTTCATTCGAAAATTCTTTAGTGAATTTTGCTAAAAGCTAATAAAACTTCGAAGTATAGGTATAAAAACGAATATAAAGTATTACAAACAACTGGATAAATGTAACATTTTACTTTTCCTCTAAAATTTTAAATAAACGACTTTAAAATTTAGGACATGTTCTAAACTGGATTTTTTTATGCAAACTAATTATTTCCGTCGATAAGTAATTTTTTATTAAATTCTAAGTTTTTGATAAAAATTGAAGTATTAATACGTTAAAAACTACTTATATTATTTTCAGCTGAAGGACCTCTTATTAAAAATTATGCACTGACGACATTTAACTGGAATGTTGATAAATATGGATATTATAAGGCACTTGATGAAACTGTACATATTATAGGTATGGAAAAATGAAGTGAATGATAATTGACTTCAATATACTAATTACTTTCATATTTTAGGAATGTTTATAGCCATAACATTATTCACGAAAACGTTCAAAATGAACGACTTCATCATTGCAATTATCAGCTGTATAATTAAAATAGTAGTAGGCATCTGGTATGCATTTGGTGCAAATGAAATTATGTTTTGCATTGGTAAGTTATCACATATTATTTGACGAAAGCTCTCTTAAAATTAAATAAAAATCTGTGTCCACAATTCCGAGCGCTTTTACTGTGTATTGCACATGGGCGCCGACTACATGGGGGCATCAAGGTGCATGCCCCCCACCAGAATACAATTTGGAACAGAATTTGTGTTCTAGTTTCAGTGGGTCAGAAATTAAAGCACTCAGAAGTGTATGCTCTAATTCAAGGTCTGCTGAAACCAGAGCACATTCTAGTGAAGATTGACTTGCTCTGGATTGTGCTCTGGTTTCAGTGGGTCAGAAATTAGAGCACTCAAAAGTGTTTGCTCTAAGCCTAGATTTTCTGAAACTAGATTACATTCTGGAGCAATGAAGCTCTGTATTGTGTTATGATTTCAGTGGACTAAAAATCAGAGCAAGTATTCAGAAGGGTCTGCTTCTTAGCCTGATTAAATCAGAGCGCATTCTAGAGCAATTATTGTTATTATTTCCTGAGCGATGTGACGTAACTTAGGAGTTCAAGGCACTATAATTTGTTAACGTAGCCTAAACTGACATAAAGGCCGTTTTAGACTAGCCTATAAAATTATACAAGATCTTGTATCATTTTTGGTACAATTTAAATTGGTTTGTATCAAACAGCAAATTGGTTGACATATTATGTACGATCGCAAATGTGTTGAAAAAACAGAACACGTTTTATTTTTCATATTTAATTTTCCTGGAATATACTCCCTGAACTTTTTGTCAATTTGGCTGTGAGCATGAGCATATATGAAATTCTTTAAATGTCAATGAATTTATGGTTAATTTTGCTTGGCACACTGACATATTTAAGGAAAGTTCCAATATATTGTACAAGAAATTGCATTAGTATCATATAAAACTTCATCAAAATGTAACAATTTTTGGTATAAGATATTCTACCATTTCTTGTACTGTATATGGTCCCCTGTATAGGCTAATCTAAAACTGCATTTAGTAGTTATTTAGAAAAGTAAAGAAAATAAAATTATTTTTTTATTTTCCTTTATTTCTTTTTAATATTTCTTTTGCTTGCAACTTTATGTTTTGATATTGGTCATTATAAGAAATTTTGCCTCCAAGAAAATATTGAAAAGTCGACATCCATGTTAGTGTACCTTATACATGTCTAATCAAACTATAAAAGAATCACTATTTCTTACCAGTTATCCGTTTAGTACCCATTACCTGAAACTTTTGTAAATAATAACAATTTATACCTGCAAGTATTCAAGTCTATTTTTATGAAATATATGTGTTTTTTTTTTGTTTAGGTCCATTAATAAGTGTGTTCAGTGGATTATTTATAATATCCCTCCGTTCGGTAGTAACGAAAATAGTGAATCCTAACGAGATCGCCAAAGCACAAGCCTTATTCGCCGTTGCTGAGGCCCTTTGCCCAATCATCTACAACAAGATGTACGCCAACTTCTTGGCCTACACGATGCCAGTCTTCTACGGAGCCTTCTATCTTCTCACTTCTGTTCTTATTATTATACCTCTAATTTTGTTATTGTAAGTATAAGTCATTATACAACGCGTAACACCAAAACCGACCATCGCCAATATTTTCTTTATTATTATAGCTACAAAAAGTATTATACTATACTATCAGAGAAGAAAATATTTTTTTAAACCAGTGGTTCTCAAGTTACACAAAGTTATTTTTTTTAAATAGAATTATATATATTTTTTCCTATTCGAGAGCATATTTTTTAGCTAACTGTATATTATTAATAAAAATGAATATTTATTTAAATTTCAATCGTATTTTTTCCATAATTTTTATTATGTGAAGATATACATGGTTGAATCCAGAAATCCAGTAAAAAAAATTATTGTAGAACAGTCATAAAAAATATGTAAATCCATTTTAATTCTTGAATTTAATATCAGAGCTGGAATTGTCTTACAATAAAAGATGCTCAATAGTATCTAAGATACAAAAAGTTTCTTAGATAAAGTATCGTAGATACTTTCTGTTTTATGTAAAATGTATCTTTTATTTTATCATTTCTCAATAGTATCTGTAGCTTTTATCCTAAAAAAGTATCTTTTATCTTAAAAAGTATCTGCCAGATACTTATGAGAAATTCGAAAATGAAAAATGGGTGTGTGTCTCTTAACTTGCTACCTATTTATAATTATCTAAGACATTGAAAAGTATCTAAGATTCTTACTTGTATCTTCAGTAATAATATTAGATATTTTTAAGAAATGTTTGTATCTTTAGATACTAAAAAGCACCTAGATACGTAAGTATCTTTTAAATGTATCTAGATATTTTTAAAAAGTATCTTTTCCAGCTCTGGTTAAAGTTTTGTGTTTGTGTTTATTATTAACGCCGTATTATAGAAATAATAATAACGTTTGTTTTAGGGGAATGTATCTACTTTATAAACATGATCTGGAACACCCTCAACCCGAAGAAGAACAACAAAACGAACATAAAAATGGAGTGAATCAACGGACTGATGACATAGAAATAGAAAAGTTCTAAAATATATACATATTCATTGTCTTAACAAGCGACTATTAACACAAGTGATAACATTATATTTAAACAGTGACGTGCGGTCGGATTCAAATTTGAATAAGCATAAAAAACTAAACTTTATTTTTTAAGGGTACCAAACGAAGGAAAATAAATGTATTTGAAAATCATATATTATTTGCATTTTTTTAATGCGCTTCGTTGCAAGCAGAGATTATTCTGCTTATAGCAAAGCTTAACGAATGGTTCTAATTTCATGTTTCCATGCCTTTGAGAAGCAGAGTTATTTCTGCTTACGTTATGGATCAGACTGGCCCAATCACACAATTTTTTTTTTGTAAATTTTTAGATAATATTAATGACAGATATATTCGGTACTACCAGTTGTAAGATGTTTTGGTTGGTCAACATATTTATAACGACTACTTTGGCTTGTTTTCATACGATGACAAATTAGAAATTAAAGAAATTTGATTCTGTAGATAACTTGACCGCATGTCACTGTATTTGATTGCGATATATATTATATTTTTGTATAAATATTTTTATATAATAAAACTAAAATATATTTTTATAATTATTATTTATAATGGTTAATTATTTTTTTGATCGGAGAAAAATAGTTCGTATAGGTACTATGTAGAAAAAGTGAATTTTCGGATTTTTCATATAATATAATCCATTAATACACCAACGTTTCGACTGTAAATCAGTCTTCATCATTCATATCAGGTAATAAACTTACATAAATATTATAATACCATTTATGTTACTCGGTTACCTCACTTGAATGTATGTCTGTATATTTGATTGTATATTTTATATGTTATATTTTATATATATATATATATATATATATATATATATATATATATATAGTGGCTTAACACCCCCATGGGGTTGCGCCACTTCCTTCGAAGCTTTCTAGATCTAATTTTATTGGAGTGGATCAATCTCCGTTACTATTTCTTTAGATGTTTTTATAATCTTCCTCCACAATTCCCTATATCTTGTTTTGTTCTTCCAGTTGCTATTTCCGGCAGCTTTTAGATCTTCTTCCACTTCTCTCAGCCATGTTGATCTGGGCCTGCCTCGTCTTCTTCTTCCGCCTGGGCTCCACTCGACTATTGATCTTATTGTATCCCTTTCTTCTGCTCTCCATACATGGCCAAGCCATCACATTCTTTTTTGTTTATATATTTAAGATTGATATTTTGAAAGGTGTCGTATCTATTCTACAGTAGACCATATTATAAGTAAATTAATATTTTATTGCTGGAAAAAATACTAATTATTTAATGATTAAAACAAATTGTGTAAATAAGCATAAATAAATATAAAATTATTATTATGTTAAAGCAGAATACACAATAATTACATGTATCACGGAAAGGTCAGAGGCGAGTAACATATCTACATATCTAACAATAAATGTTGAAGATGATAGCATTCCGGCCTTGAAGGTTGCGTAGACAGCCTTGAATGACACAAAAACAGCAGAAAAACACAATCCGGAGGTGTGTTTACTTTTTTCGAAACGAAGACTAAAAAAATGGAGTAGTACAAAATATATTTCAGATTAGAAATCATTTTAGCAATAGTTTTGAAAAGAAATTTTTACTGTTACTCTCACTATGGTATTGACCTATATTTCAAGTTCATTCATTGAACATTGCAAACTTGAATATCAGGTTTTTTGTAATAACCAGTTATATAAGAAAATCCCAGGTGTTTGATAACATTCCGCAGAAGATCCGCGAGTTAGTGAAGTGAAGTGCGTGACGATGGAGTTGCAAGAGAAACAAACGTCCGAATCTCGGACAAGTTTGCACCGGGACACCGTAGAAACCATGGAATCACCCCGGGAATATACGTTTGTTGAGAAAATGAAAAAAGGCGTTCGGTTGATTACAGTAGAACCTGTACTCTTCCTGTATTTATTCGCCACGTTGCTAGCGGGTGGAGCCGCTGCATACATGCAAATTGCAATGGCCTGTCGTGTGAACGAACAACAGACGGAGGCAACCTGCAGCAATATTTCTGTAGCAGCCAGCGTCACGGCGGTGGTTCTAGGTGACTCAGAGGCCTGGAGTCGCCCGTTTCAGCATGTAGTGTCCATGATAATGGTTTTGTGTTTTGGAACGTTTAGTGACAAATTCAAAATAAGGAAGCCTTTCTTGATTCTTCCTATACTCGGGGAAGTGTTTTGTTGCTTAGGGTTACTGTTGTGTGTAGCGTTTATAACAGAATGGCCTGTGCAGGTGTATTTTTTTATGGCCTATGTCCTGCCGGCATTTTTCGGAGGTGGACAAACTGTTATTATGGCTATTTATAGCTATGTCACTGATATTAGTACACAGGTTTGTTCTTAATTATATTATAATGGATCAACTTGTCGATGAACTACCTCCTATTTTGATGAAATTTGGGGAAAATAATAAAAAATTACGCTCAGACACGGTTGACCGTGAAATCGCATTTATATATTTTGAATGCTATTTAATACCAAGCACCACATACACGAACCTAACCTAATGTAAACCAAATTAACCTAATCTAACCTAATCCAGCCTAATCTGACCTAACCTGACCTAACGCAACCTAACCTAAACCAAATAAACCTAATCTAACCTAACTTAATTTAACCTAACCTAACTCAAATTAACCAAACCTAACTTAACCAAATCTAATCTAATCAGTTTAGGTTAGGTTGAATTAGGTTATTTTCTAAGTTGAGTTCATTTAGATTAGGTTAGATTAGATTAAGTTAAGTTAGGTTACGTTAGATGCGTATGTGTACACACCTTTTATATTAAATAGTTTTAAAAACAAATAAGTGCGATTTCAACTTCAACCAAGTATGATCGCCATTTTTTATTATTTTTATCATATTTGTCATGCTTTGTAGGAACTTTTTACCAAATTATATAAAAATCGGAGGTGAAGTAGTACATCGACAAGTTGACCTTAAAATGAAATTATCAAATGGGTATTTGACCGCCTAAGAATTAAGAAAAGAAAACGAGTCAAACTAATTAAAATAAAAATGCACGAATACTTGTATCTTAAATAGTACTGACGTAATTTATTAACATAGGTCGGGAAAATGCAATTAAAAAATGTTTAATTAACTCATTATGTAGTAATTATTTCACTGGCATTTTAAATACATACTATTTTTCCTAGAATCTTTATATATATAGAGTGATTGTATTTTTCCACATTTTTCTGTTTCTAGCCTTCTCTTTCTAATTTTTAATTTTTATCCTTTTCATGTCCTTCTTAACTTCATTTTTCCATCTTGCTTTCGATCGTCCCCTCTTTTTTTCCCTCCGATTGTGCTTAATATTTTCGGTGTCCTTGTTATATACATCCTTTCTATATGCCCTAACTAACGAAGTCTCTATGATGTTAGCGTTCCTGTTATCTTTGTTTCGTTGTATAATTCTTTCAATTCTTAATAATTGTTCTTCTTATTCGTATGACTTCGACTTTTTTCCCTCCAAATATTTTTCTTAGTCCCTTTTGTTCCTATTCCTCTACTCTAGTTTATTATTTCTTATTTAGCGTCCAGGTTTCACAGGCAAACGTGACTATCGGTCTTATAATTGTTGTATATAATTTCACTTTTGCTTTTCGTGAAATATTTTTTGTGAGGACTCTTGCTCGTATTTCCATATCTATATCCGGTGTTCTTGTAAATATTGTTCCCAAATATGTAAAACTCTTCAAACTTATATTCTGTCTCTCTTTCTGTTCTCACTTTCAAATAATTTCTTTTTCTAAATTATTTGTCTGTCCATTTTATAAATTTGGTTTTTTCTTCATTAATTATTAATCCCGCTTTTCTAGCTTGTTGTTCTAGCCTTCTGATTTCATTTTCCAGTTCTTCCTTCGTTCTCGTCAAATGGCTTCTGCAAATGCAAGGCAAATACCTCTTCGGTTAATATTTGCAGCTCGAATAACTTTTTCAAGTATGATATTAAACAGTATAGATGATAGTGGGTCTCCTTGTTAAACTCCTTTATTAATTTCACATTCTCCTGATGTTTTATTATCTACTTTCGTCATACCTTTTGTTCCTTCTAGCGTTATTTTAATCATTTTTTGTAGTTTCCTACTTATCCCTATATCTTTTAACGTTTCATAAGATATCTTCTTTTGATCTTGTCATATGTCTCCTTGAAGTCTACCAACAAGATCATAGTCAAGGGTAGTCATAAAACAATGTATGATATTTTACAGGAAGACAGAACCTTCAGGATAGGTTTCGTAGAAGTAGTCTCCCTGATCTTAACTCCACTCGGCTCAGCAATATCAGGCGTCGTTTTCCTTAAGCTCGGTTATTATGGAACGTTAACCATAGTCCTAGTCCTCTTCGTCATGGCTTTGTTGTACGGGCAAATATTCATGAAAGAGAAACCACGTCCAAAGTCAGATGCCAACCTTTGCCTAGAGGTCTTTAACATTAAGACCGTGGTTGTTGATATGTTCAAGGTTCTCTTGCAGAGGAGACATGCTTATAGGCGATTCTTACTAATTATGTCCTATGTTTGCTACGTACTCATAAAAGGACCAATTGGTGGTAAGTTTACTACTATTGCTTACAAATGGAATAAAATCTTTCATATGGGGTATAATAAACAGCTCTTGATTTCTAAATCCATCACAAATTGTGAATAATAAAAATTTAAAATGTCAAGCAAAATGTCAAACATCAAGCATGGACCTTCATTCGAAAATTCTTAAGTGAATTTTGCTAAAAGCTAATAAAACTTCGAAGTATAGGTATAAAAACGAATATAAGGTATTACAAACAATTGGATAAATGTGACATTTTACTTTTCCTCTAAAGTTTTAAATAAACGACTTTAAAATTTTTTTATGCAAATCTTTTATTTCCGTCGATAAGTAAATTTTTATTAAATTCCAAGTTTTTGATAAAAATTAAAATATTAATATCTTAATAACTACTTATATTATTTTCAGCTGAAGGACCTTTTATTAGAAATTACGCACTGACGACATTTCACTGGAATGTTGATAAATATGGATATTATACTGCATTTGATGGAACTGTACATATTATAGGTATGGAAAAATGAAGAGCATGATAATTGACTTCAATATACTAATTACTATCATATTTTAGGAATGTTTATAGCCATAACATTATTCACGAAGACGTTCAAAATGAACGACTTCATCATTGCAATTATCAGCTGTATAATCAAAATAGTAGTAGGGATCTGGTATGCATTTGGTGCAAATGAAATTATGTTCTGCATTGGTAAGTTAGAAGTATTTGCTTTAAATTAGAGCAGCTAAACCTGCTCCAGAATGTGCTGTGGTTTCAGTGGGTCAGAAAATAGAGCACTCAGAAGTGTTTGCTCTAATTCTAAAACCAGAGCACATTCTGCAGCAATTTAGCTGCTCTAATTTAGATCTTTTCTCTTGCAACTTTATGTTTTGATATTGCTCATTATAAAAAAAATTGTCTTAAAGAAAATATAGAAAAGTCGGCATCCGTATTAGTATACCTTATACATATCTGATCAAACCATGAAGTAATCACTACTTCTTCCCAGTTACCCGAATACTTTTATTAATAATAACTATTTATACGTGCAATTGTCATTATTAAATATATGTTTTTTTTTTGTTTAGCTCCATTAATAAGTGTGTTCAGTGGATTATTTATAATATCCCTCCGTTCGGTAGTAACGAAAATAGTGAATCCTAACGAGATCGCCAAAGCACAAGCCTTATTCGCCGTTGCTGAGGCTCTTTGCCCAATCATCTACAACAAGATGTACGCCAACTTCTTGGCCTACACGAAGCCAGTCTTCTACGGAGCCTTCTATCTTCTCACTTCTGTTCTTATTATTATACCGCTAATTTTGTTATTGTAAGTATGTCATTATACAACGCGTAACACCAAAACCGACCATCGCCATTATTTTCTTTATTATTATAGCTACAAAAAAACAGAGAATTATTTTTTTTAATCAGTGGTTCTCAAGTAAAACACAAAGTTAATTTTTTTGAAATAGAATTATATACATTTTTTCCTATTCGAGAGCATATTTTTTAGCTAACTGTATATTATTAATAAAAATGAATATTTATTTAAATTTCAATCGCATTTTTTCCAATATTTTTATTATGTGAGGATATACATGGTTGAATCCAGAAATCCAGAAAAAAAAATTGTTGTAGAACAGTCAGAAAAAATATGTAAATCCATTTTAATTCTTGAATTTAAAATCAGAGCTGGGATTATCTTACAATAAAAGATGCTCAATAGTATCTAAGATACAAAAAGTTTCTAAGATAAAGTATCGTAGATTCTTTCTGTTTTATGTAAAATTTATCTTTTATTTTATCACTTTTCAATAGTATCTGTAGCTTTTATCTTAAAAAAGTATCTTTTATTTTAAAAAGTATCTGCCAAATACTTATGAAAAATTCGAAAATTAAAAATGGGTGTATATCTCTTAACTTGTTACCTATTTATAATTATCTAAGACACTGAAAAGTAACTAAGATTCTTTCATGTATCTTCAGTAATAATATTAGATATTTTTAAAAAGTATCTTTCCCAGCTCTGGTTAAAGTTTTGTGTTTGTGTTTATTATTATTAATGCCGTATTATAGTAACAATAATAACGTTTGTTTTAGGGGTATGTATCTACTTTATAAACATGATTTGGAACACCCTCAACCCGAAGAAGAACAACAAAACGGACATAAAAATGGAGTGAATCAACGAACTGATGACATAGAAATAGAAAAGTTCTAAGATATGTACATATGCGTTGTCCTTAAGAAGTGATTATTAACACAAGTGATAACATTATATTTAAACAGTGGCATGCGGTCGGATTCAAATTTGAATAAGCACAAAAAACCTAAACTTTTTAAGGGTACCAAACGAAGGAAAATAAATTTACTTGAAAATCATATCTTATTTGCATTTTTCTAATGCGCTTCGTTGCAAGCAGAGTTTTTTCTGCTTATAGCAAAGCTTAACGAATGGTTCTAATTTCATGTTTCCATGCCTTTGAGAAGCAGAGTTATTTCTGCTTACATTATGGTTCGGACCAATCACATATTTTTTTTTGTAAATTTTTAGATAATATTAAAGACAGATATATTCGGTACTACCAGTTGTAAGATGTTTAGGTTGGCCAACATATTTGTAACGACTACATTGGTTTGTTTTCATACGATGACAAATTAGAAATTAAAAAAAATTGATTCTGTAGATAACCTGACCGCATGTCACTATATTTGATTGCGATATATATTATATTTTTGTATAAATATTATTTTGTATAATAAAACTAAAATATATTTTTTATAATTATTATTTATAATGGTTAATTATTAGTTTTTCGATCACAGGAATATAATATGGGTACTATGTATAAGAAGTAAATTTTTGATTTTTGTGCTTACTTGCAATGAGGTCTTGGATTTTTTACTTTTAGTTTTAATCAATAGAATACTGAAAATTGTTAGACCCGTATTTTTTTTTTCTTCAAATTGACTTTTAATAATAAAAAAATTGCTATTAAAAATGATGTCCTTCAAAACGCGACTGAATTACCCCATTTCCTCCCTTGTCCAGTGACGTATCAAGGTTCTTATTTAACTTCACTTCGTTTAAAACGTCAAATATAATGTTTTAACTTCCAAACTGATAAATTAACTAATCTGGAAATATAGTGGCACACTAAAGCTTTACAATGCTTTAAATCATAGATTTTCAAACGCGCCAAACCACAAGATTTAGGATCTGGCATCTGCATGTGGACAACTTCACACCAGAATTTACATCACAATTTTTGCGACTTTTTTTTGTATGATACTGTAAAACGATATTAAATAACATAAAATGTAAACAAATAAGTATTACATCATATGGAGCAATAAATTAGATATTGTAGGTTCGATTCAAACAAAAAAAAATCACTTAATTTTTTTTGCAAGAATATATCATTTTTCCTACTAATTACACAATATATACCTACTATTATTTCAAAATAAGAAAATTTCTGACTCAATCTATGTGAAAGAAAATCAATAGAGCATTTATTTGGCTATATCTAATAGACACCATTCTGTTTTAAAATTTTGTGTATACTAAAGCGAAATGATTTTTCCATATCATTATTATTCAAACACACGTTCGATAGTCGAAATTTCAATTTTAGGAAACGTCGCGTTGGAATTTCTTTCTAGAGTTGAAGTGATTCTGTCCTATCGTTCAATCAGCAATTTACGATTTCGATCTGAGCGTCAGCAGGCGTATCGTTTCTGACACTCGGAGAAGTGAAATGCACGTTGTTTATCAACATCACAAATATAATTGAAAAATATATAACTGCGGCAGCTGCGCGGGCCAGGAAATTCGTCATCGCGACAGATCGCAACCGGAAACCAACATGGAGTTACTGTATTTTGACCACGAACGTATCCACAAGCAGAAACACGAGCGTAAAACAAACGCTCTTCTTATTAATTGAATTTCACATATTTTATTTTATATGTCCTTATTTGAAAAATAGTAAGTAGTTGTATTCAGTTCCACTCCTAAATACTGGACTTTAATTGTTTAAAAATTAATAATAAAAGAAATACGAGTATAACAAGAAAATTACATCTACAAGTAAATCATTAATAAGGTAGGTGAAATTGGCCTGTTAAGTCGGAGTTAATAAATCTATTTAAGGTGACCAATTGCGTCCTTTATGCGCTTCTATGTATCACCTTTACTTGTATGTATGTATGGCTTGATAATCATATCAATATGCACCAGTGTAAAATATTAATGAGCCAATCACGTTCAGGATATATATATATATATATATATATATATATATATATATATATATATATATATATATATAATTACAACTACACTTCCAGTTTTTCTTACACGCTCCTTATTTCTGCACTCCCAGATCAGTATATTAAATGGCAATACAGTTTTATAAGAAAATAAGTAATATTTTTTTCAATAATGTTTTTATATTTTTTATATTAAAAGCTTAATATCTTCTTCTTCAAAAAAAATTAAAACCTATTGTTAATTTTAATAACTTTAGTAGAATTAGAACATTTTCTGCAGTAAATATGAAAATCAACTATGACCATTACCACAAAAGAAAAAAAAATAATGAAGTTACTTTAATAATAATAACGGGTTAACATTACACAACTACACATCTTAAAATCACAATTATAAATTTATAATATTTATATTTAAAATAATTTAATACCTATACTGCCATCTCTATATAAACAGAATAAGTACTCTTTTTAACGATAGTACAGAGCACTACTAAAAATATGTTATCAGAAATGCATTGTCTTATTTTATTATATATATTAACAGCAAAAATATGACAGAAAAATCAAAAAATAATTTACCCGTAAAACAAAATAAAGTAGATATCTTTATGGAAGTAGAGGAGAAAGAAAGCGTGGGAGTATTAAATTCTCTATCGAACAACAGATGTCGCTACACTCTTCAATCCTATTTTGCTGTATAAAATTTAAATATTTAGTTCAAAATCTAATGATACAGAAATACTCAAAAATTTAGGGTCCTTTAATATTTCACATTCCGGGTCTCAACCAATACACTTCTTTTGCAGTACAATATATTGACCCACTAAATTAGATTTAATATTACATATGATTCACAACCAGCATAACTCTAGAACAGATATACTGCATATGTATATCATACATTTTCCGTAGTACACATTAAATATACTATATAATATCTTTATTTATGATATATTTTGTAATATTTCGGTACTAATGATAAATGTAGTGAAAATTCTATAGCAATCTACCGGAAGACAATTTAAAAATGACCATTGTATCGACAAAATTCAAAGCTAATTTTATATATTGAATATAGTTATAATTTATCATTTTCATTGTCATTTAATTTTATCAATTATTGATTAACTGCAAATTCAATTTTAATATTATTATAATGTGGATTATTTTACCATGAAACATACTACTATCGGAGAAATAATATAGTCAATTGGAAATAAACATCAATAACTTTTACAATAGGCTTTCGATTTTTAAAATTCATACATTACATTAAAGCCTGCATATTCCTTTTTAACATGTATAAAAATAATGGTTACATTATTAGTAAACTTAACATTGCTCTTAAACTATATGGCCAAAAATTGATTTTTACATATATTATTCTTTATATAGTATATTTTTAGACTACATTTATAATTGTATATTTGACATAATTATAAATAATGTCTATTCAGAAAACTATTGAAGGGTTCTACTTGAAATTAAAATATGTTATATCAAATCTAAGAATATTTTATTAATTCTACAAAAGAAAACAAAACTGTTTTAAAATTATTAATAATTTACACGGCCGGTGCGTTTAAAATGATACAATATAATTTTAAAAAATTATTATACATGTAAACCATGTATATTTTCTCATATTTTATATTTAAGTAACACAAAAATGTGCATATTAATCACGAACAATAAATGAAATGCTGTCTTTTTTTATTATTATATAAGCAATATTATGACACTTTTTTACTTTCTGTTTGTACATTCCTTTTCTAAGATGTATTTACAATATTTTATAATTTAAAAGTAATAGGACAACATTTTTATTAGTAATTTAAAGTTAAGCTTCCTCATATTCGAAGTCAAACAAAAAAATGCTATCTTTTCATACATTTATTCTATTATTTTTTAAATAGCTGTACTTACAAAATCATTATCTTTTATACATATCAACGAATGAATGATTATTATTTTAAAGTTTACCGCAATTTTGTATGGATAATTGTAGAATATATTCACGTTCAAAGTGAACTGACTATAATTATTTCTCCAATAGTAGATTTTTATACATTTTCTCTTGTCAGTTAATTTGTAGAATCAAAATCGTACACTGGTCTGAAATAGTATTATACCATATCATATACCTACCTATAAGCATATATATTTTTTATGCAGTTTTAATGAAATTAATAATGAGTTTTAATTTAAAAAATAGATGTTATGCTTTTAAGATAAAAGATTTATAAACATTTTTACAAAATATTGTGTATTTAATTTAATAAAGCAAGTACTTATAATATTGGATTTCCATTTATAATACTTACAAAATATTGTAACTGCTTCGGTAGTCCAAAAGTAAGGATTGTGTAAGAAAAATAGGAAGTATAGTTATAATAATAAATTTATTCTTTGTAAAAATTGTTGATTTATTCAATTGTTGCAATGTACAGTTCTATTGCTATAAATATTCACAAATAACACATTGGCTTGATATGTAGGTAACTATATTTGCTATCGGAGATGTTCAAGAGAATAAACAATGTGATTGTTATAAATATTATAATAAATTAATTATAATACTGAAATGAATTTGAAACAGATGCATAAGATTTTTTAACGTCCAAATGATTCACTATAACAATTCTTCAGCAATGCAATTGACTAGTTCTATAAAGGCTGTTATATAGTCCCTCACAACTTGCTACACACTTACAACTAAATGTGAATTTACACTCGGGATAGCAAATTAGAGATTCCTGACGGTTTAGTCATTACATTTCTTTTTCAAAATTATCACTGTATAATCGACATTGAATTACGTTACGCAGTAAGGAATCGGTCGTTTACAAATTTACAATTTAGTTAAACTTAAAATGAAAGCAACGATTACTATTAAATGCAAAACCTATTTTTGGTGAACAATTCCTCAAAGCATAACTTGGTCCAATTATAAGGCGTAACGTCTTCTAATCCATCGTTACATTGTATAGTTATAAAATTACAAGACCCACAGATCAACTGTAAGGCCAATCGACTCAATATGAGCCAAATACGAACATTTCAACTCATCTAAAACCTCAAAGACTAATTCAATTTAAATCGACAAAATAAAAGAAGAAGCACAATCCTATCACAAAGCCCACTACGCTGCGATGCGTCAGTGGTCAATTAGAACCAGGGACTGGCCAGTTACAAATTAAAACTACCACCATCTTCAAGGTTTCAGAAGTGAAAAGAAGCGAATTTACAGGCGCTGAACTAAGCTAACTAGTATGACTTGATATAGAACTAGTAATACTGCGTCCGTGCCTGGATCACTAGGGCGGCGGACGCACTGTACGTGTAAGAGTCAGTCTCGAGGGTACACCAGCGGTGGGCGTGGCACTAGCAGGGCCTAGTACACGTAGATCTGCTTGAGCTGCGGCTTGAGCTCGGCGGGGATGGTGTACACCTCCGTGGGAGGCTTCCTCTTCACCAGCCGGCGCCAGCGCCCGCCGAGGTTCTTGCGGAATCCGCGGCAGAAGCCCGGCCTTTCCGCGGGGAGGTTTTGTACCAGCGTGTCCTGCAAACAAACAACAAACATTAATATCATGTATTATATTTAACCAGGTTATTGCTACTAGTAGGGTTGTAGTAAGTAAAATTGGTTTTATTGACTGGATGTTATTAGAAGAAGGTCTTTTTTGGAGTTGCAGTCATTTCATATGAAGACTGATTTACAGTTGAAACGTTGGTGTATTAATGGATTTTACTAAATGAATGCAATTCCAAAAAGACCTTATTTTATTAACATCATATACTATAAGGTTTAGAGCAAAGGTCGTTGTAAAAAAAGTTTCAATGCAATAAACCAAAATACTGCACGGTATACAAAACTCTATAAGTTGAGGTACGACGCGTTTCTATCTTTCGATCATCTGCAGGTAACTGGAGAATAGGATTTAGGATTTGGGTTTTATAGTGTCAGGTCAGGAAAATCATGTTTGATTAGGTGTTTATTTGAATGTGTACTATTGATTTGTTAATTTTTCTTTAAAGATTTCTAAATTTTCCGCAATGTTTAGCCTGCTACTTTTATTTTATTGTTTACAAATTGTCATAATGTCCTCCATTTTACTCTCTGAATGTTTATTTTGTATTAGATAAGTCGCGTAATTTAATCTGTTTTGAAATTTTTAAATGAGTTTATATGTTCTTTATACCCGTCTTTAAATTTACGTCCCGTTTGACCGATGTATTTTTAGTTGGTGTTTCGGAAATTCAGATATTTTGAATAAAATTGTATATTGGCAGTGTAAATCAGGTTTTGAACGTGTAATTTTGAAGTGCATGTTGGGTAAAAAGAGCATGTACATTCCTCAGCTTCTTGGCGTCGAGGGGAACAAAAACAAAACGGCAGAAGAATGCCTCGGTCAACGAACAAGAAGCAGTTTCTCAACTCGCGACGTCTGATGTATTTCGAGTGAGCAGCCGAGCCGAGCGAGGGGAGCATGTGATAGGGGCGCCCCCTTTACATCGATTGGGGCAATGAACTTATATGCAAGCCATTTTCTAACAAACATTTTTATAACCGTTTTACAATACTTCCTTGACTAGTTTCAGTTTCACGCCAAAAATTCGCATATGTTACTTGGGCAACCCAAAAACTTTTCTGCTTTATTTTGTATTTATATACATAATTTTTAATTATATCAACATTAACACATAAGAAAAACAAAGATGATGCATTTCGAAGGGAAATAAGTTTAAATAAAGTGCAGCAAAAATATATATAATTTAGTGTACAAGGAAGGCATGTGATTTCCACATAAGTTTAAGTATAAAAATGGCATGTTTCCTTTGTGTGATACTGAACCATGTTTAGAAAACTTAAAATTTAGTTTTAAAACCAAGGCCATAGAAATATCATAAAACTTTATTTGAAAGAAAATATAACAAAAGATAAATGGGAAGTGTAGTCTGCAGTTAAATAGGTTAAGGCTACAGACCTCACCGAAAAGAGAAACTTTGGTTTTGTTTCTGAGAATGGTGTAATTTGGGGCTTGCAAGTAGAATTAGGATAGTGCGAATATTGAGGTTATCGTAGACATATGTAGTTTGAGACACGCGTGACTGTAAGCCTTGCGAGTATCACGTCTGGCGTCCGTGCCGACCGGAGACTCGAGCGGGGCGAGAGACGGGCGCCCCGCACCCCTGGGACAACCAAGTTCGTTCGCCTTCAACGGACGACCGACTCTTCTATTTTTAAAACAGCCCGGCCTTTTCGTTCCCACAACTCCGTAACTTCTTTTCACACAGGTATATGTTCTCAACACAAGGATATTGCTAACCGAACAGCTTTCTCTGCTGCACTTTCAAATGGAAACCGAACAATCGTTACGTGAATTACGCGACTTATTCCATATTTTTATTCTATAACTGCATCAAATTAATTATACATGATATTTGCTTTCTATTTAGATATATTTTTTGTAAAAAAACGATGTTGAAACTACAGTGTGTCAAGGAGAATAGAACGAAATCTATATATTGTTAAATGCACATTCATTCATTCAGTAGGTAGAAAATACATAAAAAGGAGGACATCTAAATAATGATATTAGCTTTGTTTAAAATTTTGTAATACCTTTTTTATTTGAGTAACCTACATCGGAAACAGTGCCGTACTTAAACATTTTTTTGAGCACCCATCACGCCAGATGAAAAAATATTTCATAACAAAACATTTATAACATAGAACAAAATAATGGAAGATTAATAAAAAATTAAGTAAGAACGAAGAAAAGAAAATATTTATGTAGCTAAGCTAACCTTTTAAAAAATAGCATTATTTCAAAAATTTTGTGTTAAAATTGAAGAATGAATATTACCTCATCAAACAATACAATAATTTTTAAGGTATTTTATATAGGAATTTACTTATTTCAATAAAAATGGTATTTGTATTGTATGGTATTTCCCGCTCAGTGTCCGAAATCTGTCGTTACTGTTTATTTATCTACATTGTGTTTGGCGCCCTGGACAGGTGCCCCTATGGCCCTGTCCTGGATACGCCACTGATCGGAAACAAGTAGCAGGAAACATTGTTAAAACATGTGATATAACGGTCGAAATTTTTAAGTAGAGCTGGGGTTTGGCTTTGCGTTCTGATAACGATAAAAACGGTTTGAAACGAATCACATGCCCTTGAATGACGTGGCTTGATATACTTTGAATGCTACACCTACATTTAATCAGATACAAATCAGGTTATCGGTGAAAATAGTAACAACTTTCAAAAAGCGACACGTTGGCTTCACAACCTCAATAAATCGCTGGTCTTTGTGACTTGAAAGGAATGAGTGAATAAGTAATTTTGAAAGGATTTGCTCGTTACAGTGGCGTAACTTTAGCGTTATTAAATCACAATAAATAGATAAACAAGCAGAAGCGACAATATGTCACCATTGACTTTTTATGTCTTCTCAACGCATACATACTGAGCGAGTTTGAAATCTGTCGCTGCCAATAATTAGAAGATTGTAGTGTCTGGGATACTAACTTTCATTAAACTGTAACATGATAGGGGTATGTAGCTATAGTCGAATTTCCATATGTAAATCATAAAATATAAAAACTAACCACTTTGCAGTAATGTAGTTATTACAAATTTAATGTTTTTGAGAAAGAACATGTGATGTCAACTTGGCAGTATCTTGGAAAAAGGCAGGCTTTCATTATTCTACCATGCTGAAGTTAAAATATATGTTCCCAAAAACTACAAATAATGAATTGTATTAAAAATTACGGGTATTTTATTTTGTCTCTATTGTGACTCTTTAACTATCACTGAGCAAATGAAAAATCATTAAAAAACAAATATTTAGCATTGTTTGATGTAAAATGTGTTCATACGTTTAATTTGAAAGTGTTTATTGCTAATTTTGCAAGAAAGAAAACATGAAAAGGTATTTTATTAAATTTCAAATGAGGATGATGTGTTTTTGTTTGGAACAGAGGTGGGCTTAAGTACGCCACTGCATAAATATGAAGTTTCGTAATTTAGTGTGGAGATGTAAGTGAAAAGATAGAAAGCGGTATATGGATTGACGTTTCCGGTAGTGGTATTTACCTGGTCAGTGCTGTACAAGGCGGGTAGTTGCGGGGGCGGCGGCGGGTACTGCCAGAAGAACTGGCCGGAGTAGTGGGCGGGGTCGGGCGGCACGGGCAGCGGCGCTTGAGGAGCGGGCGCCCCGACGCCCGGGGAGCCGGCCGTCTGCAGCACCACCTCGGCGGGGTGCACGCTGTTGCTGTGCTCCTCCCGCTTGCGGAGTTTGCTGCGAACAAGCCGGATGGCTATCATCGTGCCATTGCTTCCCACCATCTTAGTCTTGGGGCGCAACGACGAGAAGTTGAATATCGCTATGGTAAGGCCGGTGGTCTTCCAAACTCTCGCGAGTTCAGAAGGGCTTGTGATCACAATAATCCAAGGGAACTAACAGTAACAGTTTGATCGCTATCACAGTCACAGACGCACCAGTTAGCACGAGTACGTTGTCTGATTGCACTGTTCACTGCACGCAACACTAACAACTGCAGCGAGCACGTGATTGACTAGAATAACATCATTGGCTTCGAGGGCCTAGCTTTACAGAGGAGCTAAACGACCTCAGCGACTGTCGAGTGTCGACCGTTGTCTGAAGCCAAGGCGCCCGCCGCGCATGCTATTTATAAGCGCGGCCCCTCCAACGACGTAAAGTCCCGCGCGGTCTTTCCCACCAGCCTATTCTACGGATAAATCCGCAACCGATATAAATATGTAAAAAATATTCATCCTAACTGCTTACAACTGGTACTTAATTAGACTACCTATCTCGCTTCTACGTTGTCAAATATTATTACTATATATTCAAGTGCTCTCTAAATTAACGGCACGCTTCTCACGTCAACATATTTTTCAAGTATTGTTATTGTTTTTCTTCTACACGAGCCCCCAAGATTCAAACTTGTAAATAAATATGTCACAACTTATTTTGCCATTTACAACTACGTAATTAAATATTATTTCTAATTTCATTCACGAATTAAAATTGTATATCAAAAATCATCTTTCAGTTGGTGTTTTTACCTACATTTATAATTTGAAAAAGCTAAACATTTTTTTAATTAGCTACACTAAACAATGAGTAATTTCAAATATTATACTTAAAAAGCGGATTATATGCACTAAAAAGTATTAACAAAATTTGCATGATATATGTAGTAAAATTGTACATGCATAAAAATCATTTTCTTATTTCTATTTTTATATGCAGTGTCCTCTTTAGAACATTTCATGAAATGTATAAATACAATAAATATCAAAGGTAATTTTAATAAAAATTAAAAAAGCATATAGTGCTAATTAAAATTCACAAAAAGCTCCAAGTTCCTTCTTGGAACAAACACACAAAAATATATTTTAGGTGAAAGCTGCTATGAGTGTAGGATTTTATTCATTTTTAATACATTTTATTCAGCATTACTAATTTTGTTATAGTTTCAAGCACTATTCAGTATTTACTAAATTTACTTACAAAATAAGAATTACTTAAGCTCTAAACAGTTCTAAAACACTGATAAACAAACTTTTTTTTTTCTGACGAGAAGTGAAATATGATTGTAATTTTGTAATGTGTACATTTAATATGTATGCTCATTTTTCAAAAGTTCAATTAAATTCATATTTCTTGTAATGTACTGTTGAAAAAAAACAAAATGTATTCTAAAGTACATTTTCTAATTAAGTATAAAATAGCTAATATTTGTTCTTTTATGAATATAATGTAAGTGCATTATTAAGGAAGTTTCCTTACTGCATGTTTAGTTAAACATTCTGTTCTTTCTTTGTAAATTTCCTTATTTATTGTCTGCGTAAGTAATTAACAATATAACATAATTTCATCATTCGTTCTCCTGGAAAACAGTTCAATAAATAAAGCACTTACATATATTGTTAATATAAATTTTAAATATCAAAATGATAATTACTGAGAAATGCTTGAACATTTCAAAAATGTTATCGTTGGGTCACAACCTTACTCGCGAATTATAATCACTTAACTTGAATACTAAGTAAATTGTTTTAGAAAAACATACCTCATTCTTTTTTTCAACCACGTATAAAATATCAGAGACATAATTTCACAGCATAGTCTTCTTTTACACTACCTTCTATCTTCAGACACAAACATTCAAAACTGACGAGTTTGTCAAGTTAATAGCTACGTTTATACACGAAATCTGCGAATGAATAATTAGAAGACATTACAAGTCACAAAATATGTTGAATGTACACATACAGCAAAACGTACGTGATAGCAAATTGAGTATGCTATTTTACCACATATTAACAATATTTTACAAATATAATCATAGGATTGAGAAAAATGTAATGCACATTTTTAAAAATAATAACATATTAAACATATATTTTAGTATGTACAAATAACTATTACTCGCACATTATTTAACGACGAATTTGCTGCACTACTCAAAATTTATATTTCTCATACCGTTTTCGAAAAATTGGTATCAACTTTTAATTTTCATATGAGCCACAAAAAAGGCTGTAAGATTATTAAATTCAGTTTTTTTTTTCTTTTTTTCGTAACAACAGTATATATAGTTTTGCACGATTGTTATCAATTACTCATAACTTTTGCTAAATTTTACATTATTTCCTAAACAGAAAGGACATGACGTGTAGTAAACATCCTTTAAGACAAATGTAATCAGTAACCTATTATAGAAATATATGACAAAACTGATTACCACATTCAGTCATAGATAATAAATAAAATTATGCACTGACTATATGAAAAGTATAATAATAATTTTCAAAGTTATTTTTATTATTATTATTATTAATTTTAATTATTATTGATAAGGTAAATATAGTTTTTATACATATGTTCAATTTTGTAATGATATTTTTTTATATCTATAAAATACATTTTACAAACAATTAATAAAGTCAAAAGTACTACACTACACATACGTGATGATTACATCATAAAAATGTAGTTGTATCTGGCATATTAATGATATGACGTTCTGGTAAAGAATATCATTACAGATTTAATTGTCTTTATGACTCACTAATGCATTGATAGGAATTGTATTCATTAGTGATTAGAGATAATGCGCGTTTATATATGAAACAAATATTTTTATTCTATAATCAGATGTTTAACGTCATATCCAACGTAATAAGTAAATTATTTCTCAATTATTTTTAAAATTCTAGACGCAGTACACATTAATTAAACAATGCAAATTTACATTCAATTATCTTTTATTCATTTTTAATTTCATATGCTTGCTCCTAAATCCGTGACGTTTATTGTTAAATTAACAATAAAGATCCTTGATTAAATGAAATACTCCATGAAAACAAAAGACATAATAATTAATCATCAAAATGAACATGATTCTAACTTTAGTTTGTTTTTGTTTCGTCAAAAACATAAAGTATTAGTCTTGTGATTTTTTGGCTTCAGTCCATTTTATTTTAAGTTTTGCTCGATGTTCATACTCATAATTAAAATGTTACGGACTTTGTAGAATTTATAGAGTATTATAATGGTTTCACAGTTTTTCAAACAAGAAGCAAATTTAGAAGTCGTAAAATCTGTTTGACATAAATAAAACGGTAGTAAATATATATCATTTTCAGATTAACACATATTCATTTACAGTGATTTAATATCTTCTATTGAAAACATTATCTACAAGAATTTACTATTCTAGATTTTCACTTATTTTTGTTTCTATATTTAAAGAATTAATTATTTTAACACGTTTTATTTTTTAATAACATATTGTTTGTTTTACATGTTTTTATTACGGATTAGTAAATATTTGTGTTTTTGTTTTGAATAGAATAATATTTAGCAACTAATTCAGTTTCTACGTATAAAACAAACACACATAAATAAACAGTTTAACAAAATACTAAAAATGTTTTTAAAAATTCTATTGTTTTGAAACAAAGGATTTACTTTCTCATTGCAGTTGACTTTATTATTCGTTTTAACAGTTTCGGTATAGAATGAGTACTCAAAATTTTAAAAAACTTACATACTAGTGTCCGACCAAAACATAATTTTCAGCTGAAACTGAAACCGTAAAGGAATATTCGTTTTGAAATCGAAACTTTTGTAGTTTAGTTAAAATTTAATTAAATTTTTATTAAACGCGGAAATCTAATGTTTTTCTTATCTTTAATTTTTTAGAAAATCACGTTATTCTTGTAGAGATAATGGTACTTATTCCGAGCTCACTTCTTTCATAAAATCCCTTTTAGGAATGAGCCTGATTTTACATTATAATCTTATGAGACCAAATGCCACTTTTAATAAAAGCACTAAAAGTGAGCTCGGAATACGATGCAATATCTTCACTAAAGAAGTAAAGATATTATCTATCACCAACTTACAAATGCCAAAAATAATCACGATCAAATAAGAAGTCTTGTCAAGATGAATTTGTTACTAAATAACATGTTCTTTTATAATGTATGTTATTCTCTTAAAATAACGTTACTTATTTTTCGTTATCTTAATTCTACAAATTAAATTAATGAAATCTTGCCTTATTTTGCATTTGGCACATTTGTTTTAAGGGGGTCCACTGTCACTCTTAAACCATCTAAGATTTTGGAAGTGTAAAGGGCGACTTCTTAAAATAAACATTTAATTTATGATATACACTCCGCGGTTAAATAAATTTTAAGTGTAATACGACATTATTAAATTAAAACGTAACAGAGATTTCGGTAGGACACTATTTACAATGTGTTGTTGTTGTGATAACATATACAACGCACATCAATTTTATGACGTGTTTTTCTATAATTTCGGAACAAATTTTAGATAATAGTTTTATTTTCTTTAAAATCTGTTAATCAAACTGATTCGATTTTTTAATAAATGGGAAAAAATATTATTGTTTCTAATTTGTCTTATTTTTCGGTGAACTGTATGCCCTTAAATTTGAAACCTTTTTTCAATATATTGGTGAATTGAGATTATTACGCAGATATATTATATGTCACATTTTTTTAAACGTGCACATTATACCTGACGAGATAAACCAGTATAATATTTTCTATAAATAGAATATAGTTCTATAAATAGCCAAGTTCTAAACAAAGATGATAAAAATACAGTTATATTTATGATAAGCCGAGTTCTGCATTTGACTGGCAAGTTTATTGGTGGCCACCTACGCCTGGTGACATTGCGATTCTAGACACTACAGAAGAGTCTTTATGCCTGTCTGCTGCACCGTTGTGCACCGAAATAGCAACGGCTGGGCTGCCTTACATAACGTGGGATTGCCGAGCCAACATCTACTCCCAGGCAGTGGCAGTACTCTAACGACACTTTTCATTTTCACAATGTTTCCCTGTCTAACAATGATGGATGTTAAGGAAGGAAATAATGACTCACTTCAAAGAGTGAGAGGAAAATTAGAGTATAGTTCAGCAGAGTTTGTCACTTGTCAACAATTAGCCTAGAATCTAAATCATTTAAATTATGGTGTAAATTTAGCAATGCGGATGTTCTAAACTAGTAAAGAACTGAAGTGTACTTGACAGAATTACTTCAACTAGTTTACATTTGGTATTTTGGTGTGCCAATGTAGTTTTCCATGTTTCTTTTATTTTTATTATGTAGGTAGATTAATTGTTTAAGTGTACGTCTCTATTTTTAGTTCGTTAACAAACAATAATAAACTATAAGCACAATAGATGAAAAAGAAATAAAAGAATTGATGTCCTTTAAAGAATACAAGTGTAAGACAAACCGCTCTCTTGGCTAGGATTGGACCTCACAAGGACATGCATATTTTTTAAATTATATTATTTATTCATTTGTAAATATTCAATATTTTATAAAAAAAAATTGCATCAACTGTAAAAGTATTTTAAATTTTACTTGCTCTAACACAGGTATTGATATGAAGTAGGGTAAATGAGGAAGAGAGTAAGTCTCTCATAGGGATGTTAATTTTGTTGTTTAGAGAGTGTGTAAGTAACGGCTTGAAAATTAATAGAGTCTACACTAAATAACTTAAGATTTACTTAAAAAATTGCAAAAAAAAATTGTACCTTATGTACATAATTAGTTAATTACTACTTTGGTAGATTTAAACTAGACTTTAAAGTTTTTAAACTTGTGTATAAGACTTAACGTAACTTAAAACTGTGGTTCTATCTGTACACAGTAATAAATAATTTAGTGATTTATGTAACCTCTGCCCCGAAGATAGATGGATCACCTTTGCTAAGGAAAGATAGACCAGAAGATTTTTATTGTTAAAAAGGTCAATTCAACGGAAAACAGGAAAAAACGAATATGCGGGATGCAAGGAAAATTATAAAAAAAAAAACGATAAAGAAGGATGATTTGATAAATTCAGAATATAGTTTAAATATTTTCCTTATTCTTATAAGGAAATCTATATTATATGTTGTTATAAATAAATATTGTTTTTTAAATATTATTTAATATTACAGAGTAATTAAAAATGTGGTCCATCGCATCCCCACTTATCCTATTCTAGTTTATTTTATTTATAAATTTGATTATATTTATTGATATTATTTATTTTTCCGTATTAAATTAAATTAATTATGTATAGTACTTTTAAAAAATATTACTCAATTGATTTTTTTTACTTAAAAAATTATAATATATGTGTATTTGACGTTGTATTTATGAAATTCAATATAAAATACTCTTCTGCATAAAAAATTAAAATGTTATTTAAAAAAAATGTAATCCATATTTCGATAAACGCTACTCGAAAAATATTGTTAATAATATTGTAATATAAAGGATCTAGAAGCCTTAAAATTTTAACATTTTTATAATGTTGTCTACATTTCACTATACAAATAAAACTTTGAAAATTGGATAAAGAAATTAAATATTTTATAATTTTCATTGATTTTTTTTTTCATATAACATCCAAATTTTTAAGTAATTATTAAAAGTAAAATGATGCGCCAGATATTTTTTTATAATACATACATCCATGTGTCACACACATTAGATGGTAAGTTGAATTTATATTGGTAATTACGTAATTAAAATAGTTAAAGTTTAAATATAGAGTTGTTCGATGTGATCCAAATGACTTATATAATTAATATGTTCCACGATTTAAAAAGTCATAAAATTTTTATTTAAACTCCACAAACGATTTATTTTTGTCCCCAGCAACCACTTAAAATCACTCAATCGTGTTAACTTCTTTACAATAATATGGAAGTCGTAATAAAAATAAAGCAGCACATGTCTCCAACATTTGCCAAGATTTTGTACTCATATTTATATCACAGAAAATATTTCACCTACAACTACTGTTTACATAGATACTATCGCTAAAGATATAGTAAGATATATTATAGCAAAAACAACGCAAAACGCAATTTTAGAAGTAGAATTTGTCTTTATAATCAACAAACAATCTTACACGTGTCTGGTGATTAGAAAGAATACGTGTTATTTTGGATTTTTAACAATGTTTTGATGACGTACAGATGTACGCAACTATTACACATATTATTAGATGTTTATATTTGCGAAACGTTTAAACAAAAAAATTATTTACAAGAAAATTAGTTGTTTATTCAAATGTTCACGGAAACGAATTTTCGATGGAAATATTTAAATATTGTCACGAAGCAATTATGATATCGCATGAAAATTAGACAAAACAAAATTATATTCATTTTTACTTCAATGCACAGTTAATAACTTAGCCCTAAAAATGTATTTCGATTTTAAGGGATATACGCGAATAAAGGTCTCTATTCAATAATTTGAGGAAGATGTCGGACCTTTTCAATCTTAGTATTGATTAACTTCTGGTAAAAGTTTGTCAACCGGAAGTGACAGTCATGTAAAACACATAAAATTATGAAATTAATCAAAATAAAAATGTTGCTTTCTAACTCTATTTTCATGATTATGAGCTAGGTATAATAAATCAGACTATAAAACATGTGTTTAAGTTTTTTTTTCATTACTAGCCTAAACACCCACCATTATTTAACCTTTTCTACGACCATTAATGTAAATTGCTACAACCTATAGCTTATGTAAGTTTAACATTACGGCCAGGGTTGATTTTATTTAAATCATTTGATTTAAATTAACTCATTTTTTAAAAATAAAAATCATTGATTTTTATCAAAGATACAATAAAAAAAAATAAAAATTATAATAAAAATTTATATATTTATTGCAAAACTATTAAAAATAACTAAAATGCATTTTATATATAATAATATATTAAAATTAAATGATATTTTGTCACTTTAATTGTCATATAACAGAGGAAAAAAAATTCGTTATAAAACGGAGAGGTGCTTTTAAATTCGTCTTACATCCTTTAAAATCTGTTATACATTAGTAGACATTTAAATATATGGGACAATGAAGCATAAACTCTAAAAATAGCTATTAATTCGACTCAATTGAATTTAAGAGTCAGCACTGTACTTATAAATTAATTTTATTATTTGTTTTATACGCATATTGTCTTTGTACTATTACATTTACTTTCCTTTTTGATAACAATGTACAAGAAAAATTACTCTGGAAATTACTAATAGTTATTATTAACCTATTTTTGATAAAACTTTTATTTAAAAGCAGCCACAACGATAAGGCACAATAACTATACTTTGGCATTGTTATTTAAAATTGTGAAATTGCAAACAATAGATTCAATTCCGATTAAAGTACTTAAAATAATTAAAAAACTAGTTTCCGTCGGAACAGTATTGTATTGACAGAAATTTCCGAGAAGAATTATCTAAATAGCTAATAATAGTATATCTGATCTTCAAGAATAAGTGTTTTTCCGTACTTCATTATGTTATAATCAAAAGAAACCAAAATTACTATTGAGAATTATTGTTCTTTTTTCAGTTTTAGTTATAAATGCGGTTCACGGTCAGTTTTTTCAGCTACCGCAAATTTGACGATGATTTCATAGGTAAGATAAACATTTTTGACAGATCAAACAAACACGATTAACCTTCACAGATGAAACTTTCCGAACAGTGCATTATGAGCTACAGATTTAAAATATAATTTAAAGAATGCATTCTGATAAGACGATTGCATGCAGATGTTTTTAAAGAAATAAAAATACTTCACTGATTTGAAATTATTAGTCATACTCAAAGTTTAAGATAAGCTAATACGATATCTGGTTATGAAAACTTAAAACTAATAACCTTCAGAAATGCACAACTTCTGTATATACAGTTGCATTCTCCTAATTAGTAAGTTAATCTTTAGATAAGGCACGCTTGATTATGGGTTCTTTACCTTAGAAATTGAAATCACGTGTAGATATGAAAGTTCAAATGAATTAGTTATCAATATTTGAAAATAAGATTTTGTAAAAGCGTAAATCAAATATATTATTATCTGGATTACATTACAGAGTTTGAGTTCGATCAGGAGGTTAAATTGTGCATGATATATGCATATGCACCTTTGATAACTGTGACTTGCAAAATACAAATGCGTAATTGTTTTCTACAATTTGAAATATTAATAGGTACTTAATAAAGGTTAGACAAGTACGGTTTTTATTTTATATTTTTGTATTGTATTATATTGTAAACGAGGGTTTCGGCGTTTTATCGCTTTTGTCACAACGACCTAGAAGATCTATTGTGACACAGCCCTTAATTAGTTTGACGGAAACAGTTCCAGTTTTCTGATAAAGTCAATTATAAGTCCAGGAATCAAGTTCCGATCTCATCTACCGTAAGATACCTCTTACCTAGTTAATTGAGTCTCAGTGTGGTTATGGTTAGGCAATCACACAGAATATGTTTTGACGATTTTTTTTATTGGTGAATGTTATATTTAAATTTGCCTTTGTATGTAAACAATAAATATATATTTTAATAATAATCTAGTCATCAGTTTTGAATATCATAATTATGTACATTTTTTCGTGTCTGGCAATGCACGGTTTTAATGTTTTATAAATTTTATTAAACCTTGAGACATGTTTAAATTTAATATTATATACAGAAAATATGTACCAAATATAGAATTTAATTTACCAACAATATAAACGTATTTGTTGACAATTAGAACCATATTAATTTTTAAAGTTATATTGTATTTTAAAGAGTTTTTGTTTATAAATGAATTTGATTTAAATGGTTAAATTTTAGTTTTAGAAATGAAGTACCAAAATACATTTTAATGAAAAATTCTAATTAATCCAATTCACTAAACCTAATGTAAATATCAATTTTTTTATTATATTTTATTTTGTAAGCAATGATATATATGTAAGATGAACTAGTTTTTCATATTAAGAAATTAAATCGTAAATAATCTTCCATAACCTGACTAACATTCAAACTTGGGACCCTCCATCTATATGAAGAAGCAACACTAGTGCTGCTTTACCTGGGTCGGTACCTAACTTAAATACGTACTATTGTATAATTTTTTTTCGCTGAACTATTCTGTAAAATACCTGGATTCTACACTTTAACGGTATATATGTATGTAATAGTATTTCTTGCACATTTATCTATATACATATAGCATATGTATGTTTTAATTACCGTTATTTATAAATGCATTCGAATACATGAAATTATATTCGTTGCTATATGTCAATTTAGTTCTGCACAATATAAAATATAGTAGACCTTTACTTTCGAAAATACATTTTTTTGTTTATTTAAATGTAATTAAATATAGATTTCAGCAAAAAAAAATCCAAATAAATACAAATTATGCACGAAACTTTCATGATATTATTAATACAATTTAAATAATTAATTTAAATCAAGTGATTTAAATCAATACATTCATGGTCTAATTTATTAATTTATTAGTTGGTTGATAACTGTTAAGTTACATGTACGTGTGTTTGTTTTATTTATGTTTGACGAAAGATTTCTGTAAAATAATTTACATGATTTACTTCATTATATTAATATCATTTATTACACTGATGAAGACTGATTTACAATCGAAACGTTATTGTATTAGTGGATTTTATTGAATGACTGCAACTTCAAAAAGGACCTCAAATTTATTAAATCTATATGTCTCAATTTGGAAATTGCTATAATATAGCAATTAAAATGAACACCTGTATTTACTTTCCGTGAAACTAAAACAGTTCTGAATGAATGATGCATCTTTCCTGTGACTGTTCCCTTATTCACCAGACCGGCTGTTTTAGCTCATATGACTAGTTTTAATTTCCTCTAACTGCCAGTGTGAACATATGTCTATAGACGTTATACTCTCTTCTCATGTGAGCCATGAAATGTGCAACAGAACGGATGTATCCTAATGACATGACGTCATCGCTCTCCAGTTTTAATATATCACAATCATCGTGTGAGACTTTTCATTTAGGCATTTAGCCGTTATGCTCTTTTGAGTGCGAATTGGATAAATGATAAATAATCAAAAGCACGTGATTGTACTGTGATCTCAAGGATAATCATGAAAATTTTATTATTCCACGAAATTTAAACTCATTTCACCATTTTAACGTTAATTGATTCGTTCGCTCTGGATATTGTGGAAATTTAAAACTGTCAAAACTTAACAAAACGCAATTTCAAATTAAATTGTCATTAAAATTCTTCTCACATAAATTATACATTGGAAACACACATTTAAATAGTAAACCTCAAGCAACAAACATTTATATTATATTAGTATCACGTACTATTTGAATGCAATTTATACTAGATTAGTTTTTAAACACATATTTACATCATATAATTTAATTTTTAACAACATACTTAGTTATCTTGTAAATGTGCATGTTTTTATTCAATGTTAATTGCGAGACCAGACACACTTTTTTACCATATTGAGTTGCCGTCTAGACTAGAGAAGCACTACAGAACTGCAGCACCTCAAAATTTTCTCCATATATAAAAATATTTATTAATTTATTTATAATTGCATACAATAATTAATTTTATCATGAACAATTGTATATAGTTCTCTTATTTTGTATAAAAGATTATAAAAATACAGTGTCATATCATATAGCAAGATAGCTTACATCAATGCGCGGGCAAGTGAGAAGCATAATTCGGCACTGCAAAACAAGCAGTTCCTTTGCTAAATCAGTAGTGTAGCAACGTGCCCATATTAGTTATCGTGTTTGTTCCGTATCTTTACATATTTGGACATTACTATTAAACACATAAAATATTTCATATTTTATATATTTAGCACATTATTAGAATTGTGAACCTCAGAAATGCAACCTTAAGAAATAACAAATCAAAACTATGTACCTATGTATTTTTTTTTATGTTTATGATAATTTTAATATTATATCGAAACATATTTAAAGTGTCTTTGCAAATTTTGTAAGTTGCAACACGCTCATGATTTAAAAAAAAAACTGTCCAGAATTTCCTAGTCTTAATCTAGAATAAGAATGTTTTATCTTGATAATCTAGACAAGTAAGAAAAGAGTGTAGAAAATATAGATCAATGTAGATTCAAGCGATAAACAATTATTATTTCATTTAATACATTTTTTATAGGTATAACAATATTGATTCTTTAGTAGAATACAGAAAACGGATGTGTTTCATTATCTCCTGCCATTATATTTAATTTTATGTTTGCAAAAGACACAAACATTATCATAAAAATGTTAAAATTGGATTTTAATGACCTTGAAATGAGCTAATTTATATAAATATCGATATAAAATTTCTCATAAAATTCATATCTCTCACCTACATACAAAATAATTATTATTCTCATCTATTTTAAATTAATGATCAATTAAAAATAAAGTGGGTTCGACATTTAATTAGAAATGGATGACAGCCAAATCTTTGATTATGTGAACCAGAATAAAAATTCTATTAATATCTACGTATTACTATGTTTTCAATAAGATCTGACAAAAGACATACTCGTACATGACCTTTGTAGTCAAAATATCAATTATTTCAAATTGTTATACCAAACATCAATTTGAAATTATTTCGTAGTAAATAATTCTATTCAATCAACCCATTAGGATTGTCCTTGACATTACCGTTCCGATTCTAGATAATTCTGTGATTACTGAACGAAAAATTAGTTTGATTTATGTAATTGGTTATTGATTTTATTGATTATGACCGGATAAATAAAGTGACTAGCAAACTTGATTCATTAAAGTGTTGACTTATCACGCGAAAATATGTCTCACCGTAATAACCAGTAAAATCAACAAATAGTCACACATATTCGTAATTTATTTTTAGATGAAAATTGGTTCGTAGAAACTACTGGAGGTAAATAACGAACCAGTGAAATCTTAAATTAGCAAATAGCCGTTAATACGTTTTACGGTTAAATATAAAACATACACGATACCTATTCCTGTTCATCGTAATGCGATGTGTAGTTCTGTAAATAACTATTAAATTCAAATCCAGATGAAAATTTATTGTTACAAAAAAAAATTGAGCATTACAAAAATTATATTTTTCAGGATAATGAAAATTTACGAGGTGGAATACTTGATGAAATTCTATTACTATTAGATTACATTTAGTTTAGTACAGAGGGTAACTAAATTATCAAACAAATAAAATATACCGTGAGTTTCAGCTAAGATATAACATATTCGAATCCGCCATTAGTCATTACTATAGATACCAGTTGTTATATAATACCGTATCACTTCAGATAAAATACAACATAGGGGATATAGGTTGTTCATTAATAGTGAAATATATTTGGAACTATTACAAAATCAGATTATACCATATTTAAATAATTTGAATTTAAATATAGACGAAATATAGTTTCAGCACGATGGTTGTCCAGCTCACAACCAGCGAGTAATAAGAGAATATTTGGACGGAATATTTCCTCATCGCTGGATAGGACATCTTTTAATGGGGGTTTTTAAAATCTAAAGTTTATACGAGAGAAACAGAAAATTCAGAAGAACTTATATTCAACATTAGAGAAGGTTCATTTACAATAACTCACGATATATTACATTCTGTAATTGATAATTTTTATATTATATATGAAGTAAATATATTGCTTTTTTATCACTAATTCTAATTTACATTATTTATAAAACAGTAAATTATGATGACAACTGCATTTCATTATTGACAACCTATATTCCCTATGATGCATTTTATCTGGAACGATACGGTGCCATATAACAAGTAGTATCCATAGCAATGACTAATGACCAGTTGACTGATTTAAATTGATAACCTACAAAATGAAAGTCGTAGTAAGTAATAAATTATTTTTTAAAATATCTACATTTGAAAAATCCTTTTGTGTTGCTCGCAAACCAAACCGAGATCCCTAAATGTTATTTAAATTCAATTTAGTAAATTAACTAAAAAATGAGAAACTATAAAGTTTGTGTGTTATTCTTGCGATAAAACTGATTATAATTGCACTCTGATCTTATTTAAAAAGTACTGTAAAACCCGAAGCCGCTACAACCACAGTTATACAACATTCCCAAGTAAACTGATATTTCCCATTCCATCCAATCAGATTTAGTTCAAAGTTGTTGTGTGTGTAATCAAATTACAATTTTATGTGTCTGTACTAGTTACACAGCTATCAATACTCTACTTTTTATTTCATTACCTTCAACTATTTTGTTTAGTTTAACAAACGACATACCTATATATTTTAATTAATTTTACAAAAAGTATTTGATTCAAAATGGATAAGATAACAACTACTTCAAAATTTTCCGCTGTTTGAAACAATGGAATACCTAGATGTATAATTGGTGATACAATATATGATAGTCAATATTATAATGCAGGAGTAAGACACTAAAATTTCTGTATTATTATTTGGTCTGATAATGTGATAAATTATTATCGTTTTACATGTTTGTTGGAAAAAACTTTCAATAGATATATTAGCTAGGTATATACAATACCGTCATACCTGTCATTGATAAGTATATAGTTAACTACCATAACAATATATAAAATGACTTCGTTCTGTATAAATTAGCTAAAGATTACGGATTACGTATATGTATTTAATTTAATGACTTTTAACTGATGACGTATTAAGTCGCTAGTATCATGAACGACTACATACAATAAGTTTTATCTTAAAATTAGAAGTATCAAATATTCCTTCCTACATTCAATCCTATAGAAAAGTAGATATTTCTTTCATGGTAGTTATTTTTATTTATTTTAACTTTGTCCAGATGCAATCGAACTTAGTTTGAGTTACATTACGTGAACAATACGCGAATTATTATTCCTAGGGAAATTGTGATCACAAGCCTCGATGAGTAGATGAATCAAATCGATCATCTTTTGCATCTTTGCATAATGCATTTAGCGTATATCGCACGCTTGAACAAACGCTACCTGCATATAAAATTGCATCTAAAAGTGACATACATAGAACACTTACAAGTTACCTTCTGTATTTTCCCGCAATATTTTATATAACTTTTTATAATTTTTATTGATTCTTCTGAAAAGATAATAAATAGCTACTTCTTGGAAAAAAGTGAAGTGCGGAAGTATATTTTTTCATATGTTCTTTGATATCCGTGAGTAAATAAAAGATATATACTTCTTATGTAATGAAAAGTCATTTAAAATAAATATTTAATGTTTAGAGTAGTAAAATAATCTTCTGCAATAAAAACATAAATTCATAAAGAAAATACATGTAACTTATAAATATTCAAATGTATGACAAAAATAATTTTGAAAAGCATATATTATCTGAAATAAAATTGGGATGTATGATGATTTATTTATGAGATAAATACCTGATAATAGTGGCCAGGAGAATAATTATGAATCCCACCAAAATCATAGCTATCAGCATGCCGAAAATCATGTATAGATTTTCATTTGGAGCATCTGCAAATAGAGGAATAATTGTAGACATGTAATAGATGTAAATCAGGATGAACTATTATGTATGTATATTAGATGATAGTAAAGAAATCATATAAAAGTTAAAAAAAATCTATAAAAAAGAATACAATATTTATATTAAATAACTACTTTAATATGTAAGTACGAAAATATGAAATATATGTTATAGGTATGTTCTATGGTTGGTTAATTTAGGCATCATTACTACCCTATGATTCATTTTAAATGAAACTAACAAATTTAAATTGCTGTCAATCAAATATCAAGTTTTAACATTAGATATGATAAATTACATGTTTCACATTAAAAAATAGTCACAGTATGTATATTTATTAATTTCGTATTTTATAGATAATTTTTTAAGTCGACTTCTTGTTTTATGTTTATGATTTTTCGTTTTGTGTTTAGTTTTTTTAAAGTTTTTAACCTTATGCTTATCATGGAAATAACGTCAGCATATACATATATCTTCCATATTTACTAAAGTGCGTAAATTTTTGATGTTAAATACGTAGGAAATTACTAACAATGTAACTAATTTTAAGGAAATGATAATGAAATGAATATTTTTATGTATCGTTGGAAATAATATAATTAATATTCGCATACAAAAACGTTTTCAGAATATTCTTTTAATATACTTTCGTTAAATGCTTTTGGTAATGATTGTATTTAGTCTGAGAAATAACAGAGAACGTTCCATAGGTTATTTTATTTTTAATCCTTTGATGTTTAGAACCGTCAGCTATTTGTGAACTCTTTAATTATAAAAACAAATGAAAAATTTATTAAAAGCACCAAAAATGATTAACTAGCTTATTGCCATCGATTTACTTTTAAAATATTTATATTTGTGGTTTTTGGAGAAAACTAAATTCTATATATAGCCATCATTAATTTTAGCATTATTTACTAGTATTTTACATTACGATAAGTTCATTTGCACGGATCGAGTGCATTATGTACCTTTGTTGTTTTGAGATGATTCTAGGAGTCATTCATATCACAGCTGTGTGAGATAAAATCATAAAATGTGTAAACATACAATGTTCGTAGTAATAAAGTGGTCAAATTTCAAAGATATAATTTATCCTTCACCAAGGTTTGTTGTGTTTTGTTATTTCGATCCCTATAAACTTCACTCAATGTCAAGCTCAAGAGAAGTCGATAGCAGAGAATCTACGCGCCATTCTATGGATTTTTACCTGAATATTTCATTACGCACGTCAGATATCAATAAACAATAATTCAGAATCAATATAAATTCAAGTTTACGGTAATGAAAGAGTTGTATTTAATTACTATAATTGAAAGAAATTGGGCTGTTAATAATTTAGTACATTAAAGAAATTACAATTCGATGTTTCTAAGGTCATGGGCTCAACACAAACAAAAGAAATTTAATTTTAGTTTACCTATCAATAAATATTTAATGCAATAATTTGTTGATTGATTGAAATAATTCTTATAGATAATAATATATAAATTGAATTTACGAGTTCTTTATGGAATTATTTATTTAGTTTATTTTTTTATTTAATTTATGTTCTTTAAAGATACATTTGATGTGGCATACAAACATATCTATCATAGATTATATATATATATATATATATATATATATATATATATATATAATATTTTTGTCTACTATAGATGTCTATGTAAACAAAGGCTTAATATCCTTAAACCGGTAAACATTCTAACAATGCCAACTATAGGCATATAAGAACTACAACATGGAATATTGATATAAATATAGTATTTATTTACAAAAAAATAATTTTCCATGTTCAATTCCCAGGACAACTTACCTGGAAAATACGGTATAGTTTACACTTTAGATAGATTTATGTCGAGATAGATGTATTTAGCTTTGAGATAAAATACTTGTAAATAGCTTTGAAATTCATTCTGATCATTTCATGATACATATATGTATTTATATTATGCAATACATACTCTCATAAAATATCTGCATAATCAAATAAATATAATAAGGTAAACAATATTTGCCATTCAATGAAAACTGCATTATTAAATAATTTTTCTATTATTACTAATTAATAGCATATATGGTATCAAGCGCATTTCTCGAGTTAAAACCAGAAATGTACCTGAAGAAAAACTTCCGAGAAAATCACAAAAACGTAATTATCAAACAATACTTAACATGAGTAGCTAATGTAATTTTAAGGGTATTACATAAAATAATTAATGGTTTAGCTCACAATGATCGAATGTCAAGGATAAACAATCATTTGTTTTTGTCAGCATAAGTAGAATTACGTGCAGAGGTAAACACATTTTTAATGATTCTTTCTTCAAGTGGTTTTTATATAGCTAATAATACGTTTAGCCTGGAAAAAATAAAGACTAGTCTTTAATATTTAATATAAAAGATTTGTATTAATGTGCTCGTCAAAGATTTTGTAAAAAGGTATATCAATTGATGAATTAATGTAGATTTAATTTAAATGTGGTTTATATATATATATATATATATATATATATATATATATATATATATATATATATATAACCATATAGCTGGCAAATAGATTCTACCACAGGACCAATTTTTATGGGAAAAGTAATTGGTAAAGAAGAACCAGAACACATTCTGGAGCAGTTTTGGCTGCTCTGAATTGTGTTCTGGTTTCAGTGCGTCAGGAATTAGAGCACTTAGAAGTATTTGCTATAATTCTAGGTCTAGATCTAGAGCAGCCAGATCTGCTTCAAATTGTGCTCTGGTTTCAATGGGCCAAGAATTAGACCATTCTAAAAGCTTTGCTCTAGTTAAATTACAACAAATTTTGATAGTTTCCTCAAACATCTATGCACAGATATTAATAAGAAGAACAGTGCCTTCAATATTCTCTGTGCAGGTTGACAACCTGAGATGTCTTATAGCTTGGAATTTGTAAATAAATATTTTCAATTATAAGGTTTATTATGTGAAAATGCATATATCGCATGTTTGTATTTTTTGTTGACAGTTGTAACTATTGTAAAATAATGTCTTCGTATTGAAAAAGCTATAAAATTTATATTGGATAAAAAATATATAATTATATGAAACGGTGACTTGCACATAACTTTGCTCTTTTGCCTAGCGGTACAACATTTACAGTAACGTGATAATTGTACACATGTTAATGTTGTTATTCGTTACTGCGCTTCTATCATTAAATTAGACTTTCAAAGGACTATGTACAATTAAAAAATGTAAATTACGTGACTTTGAGAATGTTTCAAATAAAAAAGATTATTGGGAAAAAGAAAAAGAATAATGCGTTTCAGGCTAAAATCATTTCATGTAGGTACTTATAATAAAAATCAGAGAGAAGGGAGAAAATATATTTGAATTTAGTATACTATACACCAATATTTACAGCAGGTTATTTATCTTAATCAAAAAACGACTTTTTAAGTTTGTTTATTTAATTTATATTTGGTATTCATATTATTATATCTTTTCGTTACTATAGATGTATTTGTTATATATTGTAACGTTTATTTATTTAGGTGAAATGTGAAAATAAAAAAAAACACTAATATTTATATAATTAAGTTTAATGAACGAACAATAATTATAAAAAGATAATAAAAATAAGTAACATTATAAATAAACAAATATAAACACTAATTTAAGAATAACAATTATTAAAAAAAAAACACAAAGATTATTTATTTAAACATTTAACACTACGCACCATTTATTTATAAGCTATTTATTTCCACCAACTACTTATGTTCACTAGACTGTCCTCGGATCGCCTGCTCGGGGTTTATATAGTAGAACAATTAGTTTGAGGAATGTTCTAGTATCCTCCAGATATCAGGTCTGCTAGCGGCCATCGTCCGCAGCGCGAACTTTGGATCGCTACATTATATATATATATATATATATATATATATATATATATATATATATATATGTCATTAATGTAATTAATGGCATTTATGATGTTTGTTTTAAACGTGGACAATTTGTGCTTCATTGTGTATTGGTTGTTTCATTAGTTTACTCTTTTCGTATGTTTCATCCCTTGTTATATTTGTACATAATACTGTCATTTTCGTTATTTATTTAGTTCGAAAATCACATCAATCCCTCTTCACTCCAACGATTTGAATCTCATACAATTGATGACGTGAGGATCAACTGCAGGAAATAGAGTGTAGTTACTAATCTATGAAATGTTGACATGACTTTTTTTTTAATTTTATGATTCGATCAAATCAAAAAAGCACTTTCAAAAGCTTCTAGAAATGAACGAAAATATAAATTTAAGAAATAATTTTAAGAAGTAAATTATGTGATTCCTGAAGTATAAGTGATAAATAAAGTAATTTAACGATTAAGAAATGGTTTGTTATTTCGCTGACTACCTTTTTTTATTGTTCCATGTTCATAATACATTTATTTTGCAAAGCGAGGTAATTCGGAATATGATCTTCTCGTTTAGAATGAAGACTTATTAAACCATTCCAGGATACTCAAGGCTTATCGAAAAGAAGTACTAAATGGTACTGACAATTATACAAGAGTGTTTGACTTTTTTTTGGATAAAACAAAAGGAATAAAATTTGGTCATTTCTTAAGTATTATGTTAGTTAATTTAATAAACACTTTGTATCTTATTTACTATAAAACTGCATTTATATTTTATTTTCTTTTTATTAGCACAGTCTGCCAATCAATCTAGAAAAACATCCCAGTTGAAGTAAATAGAAACCTGGCTTAGTTGCATAAGAAACCTATGAAACTCTCGAGTGCAGTTTGACGTCAGAGAGCAATGCACCCTCGGTCTAGCCTAAGAAAGCGGGACAAGGTATATTTAGAGGCGACTTGAGCAACCCGAAGCTAATATCTGCCGAACGGAATATATTTAGCCACAAATTAAACGAGAGGTGGTATGCACACATAGATAACTGCTCTATATTTTTATAAGAGGATTAAATTCAACATGATAAGAGGAAATTATAAGCCTCTTATTTATTCCTTCTAGAAACTTTCTAGACGATGCGTAAAATGTTATTTTTATTTGTCGATGAACTTATTTATTTTGTGAGTCAACTTGTTAGTAGGTGACAAATAGAAATTTGTAAGTTAGTGCTATAAATAAATGAAAATAGTATTTCCCATTACTAATACTCATTTTTTTAATGTATTTATTACTAGACCTGATTATTTTACGCAAATGCTTTAATTTTGCTAGGAATATTTTCAAAATTTGTATATTTTTGTACAATTCATGTAAGAGGAAGTTTATATTTTGTATTTAAAAAGTAAAAATTTTGTCAGTCATGAACGGCTTAGAATTTTTAGACTCGTGAGATGAATATTGCTTGGAAAAATATGTAGTAATAACATGGGAAGTAATTTCCAGATTATTGACGCTGTATTTTTGCGTAAACCTGAAAATATTTGAAAATATCAATTTTTTTAGTTCGAAAATTTTCAAATTTTACAAAATTTTGTTTGAATTGTTTTTTAAAGAATTAGCTACGCTGATACCAAATTTACAAACAGAATGTAATTATCTCTTTTCCTTTCGGAGATATTTGCTCTCAAAGTTGTACCTCAAAAAATTGTGTTTTTTTAGTATATTTCAAAAATGAGTAGAGTTACAATCACAACTACTTTTTCATTCGATTCTACGAGAAAATTTATGTAAAGAAATGTTTTGTTCACATATACGTTCTTTGGAACGATAAGGTGAAAAATAAGGAAAACGAAAAAACCTAAATTAAAATTTTTCGCCTCGAAACTTTTCGTCTCGAAAACGTTTCATTTTCAAGACTTAAATAAAGATCGATGCGCTGATTTCAAATTTTCAAACCGAATTCAAATATCTCTTCCCGTTCTCGAGATATTTAAGTTCAAAAATATACCTAAAAAATCTGGTTTTTTAGGTGTATACCTGAAATGGTTAGGTTTACGGTTTCGGCGACCTCACCAATCGATTCTACGGGCAAAATTACATAAGTGTACCAATTTTCAGATTTTTATCTCGACAGATAGAATTTATAGAAGGAAAAAACTGAAAATAGCCAAAAATCGAAAAAATTGCCTGATGAACCCCTGACGATTTTTTCAGATTTTGCTATTTTCGTTTTTTCTTTCTAAAAATTGTATCCTTAGGAATAAAAATCTAAAAATTGGTATACTCATGTAATTTTGCCTGTAGAATCGATTGATGAGGTCGACGAAGTCGTAAACCTAACCCTTAAATGGCTATACCTAAAAAACCTGTTTTCTTAGGTATTGCCAAAACTCAACTTTGAACACAAATATCTCGAGAACGGTAAGAGATAATCAAATTCGGTTTGAAAATTTGAAATCAGCGCATCGATCCTTACTTAAGTCTAGAATATGAAATGTTTTGGAGAAAAAAAGTACCTTCGGGAAATTTTGAAATTTAGGTTTTTTCTATTTTCTCATTTTTCACCTAATCGTTCCAAAGAACGTATATGCGGAGAAAACATTTCTTTAAGTAACTTTTCCCGTAGAATCGACTGGTATAATCGTTGAGATTGTATCTCTACTAATTTTTGAGATACAGACAAAAAACTTATTTTTTTGAGGTGCAACTTACCCAGCAAATATCTCAGGAACGAAGAGAGATAATTCAATTCCGTTTGAAAATTTTAAATCAGCACGTCGATATCTATCAATTTACATTATTTCCGAAAATCAAAATTTTGGACACAAAATTGAGTATTTTTGGGATATTTCGCGTTTTTCAACACAATTTTTGGGTTAATACTGTTGTTTGATTCGTTTTAACTCTACACTACTTTGATATGGGGTTATAGGTTTTGAAAAAAAAAGTTGTATTATAATGCGACAGAATAAAACCGACAAAGCGTAATAGAATTGCATGTTTTGAAATTAAAAAAATCATGTTAGCTACCGATTATTGTGCGGCTGTTTTTAATATCTTAATTGAATATTGTTAATGTTGAAACATATTTTGAATGTTACAGTAGCACGAGATGATTATTTAGATTCATATTTTTCTAATTTTATTGTGCGTATTATGCGCAAATTATGCATATTTTTTGTGCATAAAACTATCAATTCCAGTTATTACTTTTTTGATACGCAAATAATAAAACATTAAATAAAAGTACATTTACATAAGATGTAGACATATTAATTAATAAATTATTATTACATTATGTAATTGTATGTACATTTCTGTAAAGTATTTTTTATGTAAGGATAAGTACATTTTAATGATAAAAGGAAATTTCGAAACTGGCATTTATTTATTAATTTTCACATTACCATTTATAATTATTCAATTATATAATTAACAAGTTGAGGAATTATGTACAAGGTAATATTTTTCTCTAGTACTATATTAATTGTGCCAGTTGATCTAAAATTACGTTATTGTAAAAATATTTATTATTACCGTGTATATAAAATGTCGAATTACATTTATTACTTTTAGAATTGGAAAACAGTAGGCTTTCGATTTTTAAAATTCATACATCACATTAAAGACTGAACATTCCTCTATAACATGTGTCAAAATAAATTATGATATAGAATAGAGTTTAATTTAAGTAACATGAATAAATATTCAAAATGATTATCACGTTATACATGCTTATTAAACTTAACATTGATCTTAAACTATATGGCCAAAATAGATTTTTACATATATTGTTTCTTTTACAGTATATTTTTAGACAGAATTTTTATAATTTTATACTTTATCATAATACTTTTTTATAAGACACAATAAATAATGTCTACTCGAGAAACTACTTAACGGTTTTACTTAAAATTAAAATATGTTATACAAAACATCAAATCTTAAAAATATTTTATTAATTTCACAAAAGAAAACAAAACTGTTTTAAAAATATCAATAATTTACACGGCAACGCCTTTAAAATGTTATATTATATTATATATATAAAACCGATATCACGAACAATAAATGAAATGTTGTGTTTTATTTTTATTATTATATAAACAATAATATAACACTTTTCTATAAGAAGATGTATTAATAATGTTCTAAAATTTCGAATTAATAGCTCAACATTTTCGTAAGTAATTTAATGTTAAACTTCCTTATATTCGAGTTCACTTAAAAAATGTGGTCCTTTTATACATTTATTCTATTATTTATTAAATAGGTTATATTATCTTCATATGTTATTAAGGGTATTCTATACGTAAAACCATTGATTTTATATGTTACTTTATAAAATCGATGTTAAAACCAATCATATCGGAGTTTATCATCATTTTTCATAAAAGCATATACATATAAAGCGTTATTAATGTGAACAACGGGGGATAGTTTTGAATAAATTTAGTATTATTAATGTGCATATTTAAAATTTTAGTACTATAATTTATAGTAGTAGTACATTCAATAGTACAAAAAAAAGTAATTTGAAACATGTTTATGGTACGGATTCGGTCTCAAATTATTGAAAAACATTTGATTACTAATAGTCTCAATAATAGCGACTAATAAACCTTGTAATAGATTACGAACTGTAACATTTGTTTTTATCGTTGTTAATCATTGTGGATAATATTGTGAAATATTTCGCAAAATCGTTTTTAGTTCATCGTATAAATTAAACCAATATGTATACAAGAAGTTAACGAACTTCCAGAGATCCGTTATTCGTAGTGTAAATATAAAGTCATTGTACAAGAATTAGTTTTAATAGTTTCATCACCGCCTACATATTAACGTAGTATTAACGCAATATCACAGTTCCATATTATTTATATCGTAGACAGTTTTTTATAGAATCCTTTTCACTGTTCATAAGCGAGTAAAAATTATTTTTGATCAGACAGCCTGGTATCTCGCGTGAAATTCAATGAGTCAGTTCTAAAAATGTTGTATTGATTTATAGTACAATTAAAGTGAAATTATATAACGTGAATATTGTAATATTTCACAATGCAAATCTTGAGAAATTGCACAAATGTTATGGATTTTTTCGTTATTAGAAACGAAATTGTTCTTTGTTAAAATTACTAAATAGTTCAGAACTATTTTTTCATGGTTAATGACTACGATTTGGAATTAGAAAATATTACAAATAAAAAAAAAACATATTTTTATTTCATCTTTAAAATATTTGCTAATGAGATAAAAGGATTATAATATTTAATTGTAAACAAAATGACCTACTATCGGTGAAATAATTATAGTCAATTCACTCTAAACGTGAATATATTCTATAAAAATAAATTTTGAATTAAATTTCCCAATTGTCAAATCGAGATCTGTATATAAAATTAGCGTCTTTACCTTTTAAATATCATCCACTCTTTCAAAAATAAAGACAATAAAAAATACTTACAATTTCCCGGCAAAGGTGCCTTATAAAGTAAAACTTCCGACATGTTCACAAAAAAATTCTAAAAGACTAAAATTAAAGATATGGTTGTGTAAGCTTTAAAATATTTATGACTGAGTTTTTCTTGGTTTTCCACATTGCTTTAGAAATTACTCAGATATACGAGTATAATCAAAAGTTATAAATTACAATATTTGTACAAACATCAAATAAAATTGACATATAACCTTGAGTAAGTGTACATTATTTAAATTACCTGATATTAGCTTTTCTTAAAAATGTCAATATAAAAAAATGATACAAGAAATAAATAGAATTAATCAGGCAGAGTTATTAACTCGAGAAGAAAACTAGAACGCATAAACTAATTTGCAAAATCACATATTGATTTAGATTTACGCTTATTTACTTAACGGAATATTAACAGAAAATCCCACATATGTTTGTTTTTATTAGGATAAATGTTTATATTAGGTTTTACACTCGTACAATGAATACAGCACATAACAAACTTTTATGAATATACGTTGAACCGAATATTCGTCTTTTATTTTCTAAAACTTGTTAACTAAATATTTCTTCTTGAAACAAATATAATGGAACACATAATACAAAGAAACAAAATTTTACAATATTCTCAGTTTTTTTAGTATAAGCTTTGTTTCTTTTTGGTAAAATAATATTAGATTTATTAATATACTAAAGAAGTAGTAGGTACACTTTAGATTTTTATCGATTGTCTCCGTTGGAATAAAAATAATTTTTTTATTGTTACAGCAATTTTCAAAAAAGTATCATTAAAATATACATTACGTTATCGAATAAAAAGGGCGCCAAAATTTATTTCGACCGGGGTGCTCGATATTCTAGATTTGGAATTGTGTAAAATATACTACTATCTATATGCAGTGAACCTTATTTTTATTTGTCACTAGTGGATTTTCAAAAACCATAAGTATTACAATGGGACGGTTTTATGCCCACTTGTCATATATATTTGAAATATTCGTCTATTGATGTAACAAAAAGTTGTGCTTTAGAAGACAAATATCTGAAATAGTAATCGCTGAAAGTCTGTGTTTTGCAAGTGCTGCAACAAATCGTGCATATTGGGTAAAGGAACAAGAGGTCTTGAGATAATGACGTGGGATGTAATTATAATTATTCCCAGGTTATGTCAAAGCAGGGGGAAATTCTCGTTTACGACGAGAATGTCCGACTCCTTGACACAGATTTGCAAATTTCAGAAAGTATCACAGGCGCCAATGACGACATCCCGATAACAACAGATTCATGCAAATCAGCACCCGCTACTATTAAGTAACCACAATGGTTTTACTCAGAAATCAGCAAATGTAAAGAACACTCACTTTATTTTGCATTGTTCTACATCTTTCTGTCCTGTATAATGAAATTCCTATTCATGTAGGTATATTTGGTAAACAACAATTTCTTTAACCACATAAAAAGTCAACTGGGTCTGAATTGTTTAAAACCCACTGTAAGCTGTACCTATCAAAGGCTGTAGGCTGGCAACATCACTATAATTCAAGTAAAACGGCCCAGTGGAATGATGGAATATACGGTAATATTATTACCATACTGACTTGCCAAAGTTACATGGGATACAATTATGACTTAGTTTCCCTGCTTACTTTTGTCTATGTAAACATATTAATATCCTGAAACCAGTAAAGAATATTTAACTAATTAATTGAACAATTTGACGTTATTACCATGGTTATGTTTAAACAATACATTATTGTCAAAATAAAACAATGCTTAAAGTTGTATAGTCAGACAATAGTGTTATATATAATTTCCTTTCTTTTTTTTTATTGTATTGTTAGGGCTACCTATATAAGTGATGAACCAAAGACGATTTTTAGCTTCTATGTTCAATGGAAGAACATAAGCATATATAAATATAATTCCTGACTCGATAATTCTTCAGAAGAAAAGTGCGTTTTAAAATGCATTGCTTTACGTATTTTAAGAATATATTATATATTGCATAAGCAAATGATCTTTGAAACATGTATTCGAATATTGTACTATAGTACCGGCGTAGTAAAATACAATTTAGAATACAATGCACTGCTAAGTCTTTGTATGTAAAAATAGACTTAAATGTCACATTGTTTAATAATAAAAATTAAAACAATAATCCAATAATATTTGCACCTATTAATAGAATAAATTGAAAAATACCTAAGATTTCATTAAGATTAAAGATAATAAATTATTTCCTTTCGCTTATTCCATTCGTATTTTTCTAAAAATATAACTAAATATGGAAAATCCATAACTTTTCCAAAACCTCATAAACTTTTTCGCAGAAGATAAAATTATCAACAACAACAATGTGGAAAGTTCTCAGAATTTCATAAAAATAAACAATAGTAAATTTACTTGCAAACTTATATCTCTTTTTCATTAAACATATACACACACAGTTCTTAACCTTTTTGAACATTTGGCATTTTATATTCCTCAAAGCATGATAATGTCATCATAATGTCAATTGTTATAACCTTTACCAATATTTCTAATAATAGAGAATCATTTTGTTGAAAGACCTACTAGTATCATTATTATATATTATAATACCTTTAATGCATGTGTATAAATATAAACTATTAAATATTACTATTTTTAAAAATATATTTATAGTTTTCTATATTAACTAAAGAAAAAAAAAATATGCATTAATTAATATTTTCCAAATTTTGTATTTTATTATCTCTATTACTTTTTTATTCTTTGTTTATTTATACTGTGCTCCTTTTCTGTCATTCATAGGATACCGTAATTCTTAATATGCATTTTTTAGAATGTTATTGTAACAATGAAAAAGTATACGTATAAATGTGGGAAAAAATTTCGTAACCCAAATGAGTACAGATCTTTGTTAATTTGAAAAGAATGCAAAGTTTGCAAAAGCGATGAACTAATATACATTGCCATTTACTTTTGCACTGGTATCTTAAAAATGTTAACAAGTTTTAGTGTAGGCGGTGAAAGTCGAAAAGTGTTCTGAAAAATGATTTTGTTCCTATTTTAATTATAATTACAGCTACATTAAACAGATGTCGAAGAGAAAGATAAAACAAAAATGATGAATATATGAATAAGTGATCACCTGATTTAATTTGGCTTACATTCACGTCACAGTTATTACATTATTAAAACCAATATTGTATTTTGCAAACGGAAACAATCATTACTTATCTCTAAAATTAAAACTTTCTCTACGGAGAATTAAGTTTATCTCTTATTGACTCATCAATATATTGATTAGCAAGTTAATTAAATATTTGCTCATCTGAACTAAGAGTGAAAATATACTTCATGATTCTCGCTAAAACGTAAAATCTGTTTATTGTTACTCCGCGTGATGTATTTGCGTACGTAAATTGTGTTTAAATAATTTTTTATCAATGAAGGAAAATAAAGATACTTTCAAAATATTTTTAAGAAAACGTAAGATATTTAGCAATATAAAAAGAGCAGTTATGATGATATGCTTTTTTGTTTGACTGATTTGTTTATAAACAAATAGTTTTTTCATTGTTTTGGCAGACTTAAATATAAGCAGTAGAGATTTTATTGTTCTTACAGAAGAAACATTGATATTTGTTTTGATAAAATACATCTTAGATTTTTGCAGAGCGGCACAAAGTACATAAATATATTTATTGTAAATCAGTTTTGACTACTTTCTTATCAACTTTTGGTAAAAAAACATTTGGGATAATAAAAATATTTATTCCATATTTTCATATTTTCGGAAAATGCATAAAAGCTTAAATTTTATTTGATAAAATATATTACTTCTTAGACTTGAATGATTTTGAAAACTCAATAATATTATTATCAATTTAATTGACTTACATATTGATTTACGTTAGAAAGATATTTTTCGTAACTCAGTTCGAAGAAATGAAAGTTTATCTTTTAATTTCCTGTTGATTTAAATAATTTTTGTGCAAAATTGCAAATCTAATTTTAAGTTGTTTAACAAACTATGAATAGCAAACTGTATGGTAATAAAATTAAAGGAAATTAACAATTTTGCATATTATGTATGTCTGTTTATGTTGTAGGCGATATTTTTATTTTCGTACTGATAATATATTTGCACTTTACTCATTATTAGAAAGGTCATGTTGGTATAAGAAACTGAAAAATAATCGGTGACACAAACATGGTAGTTCTTGGTTACAGCGTAAAATTTGTTTATTATTATTACTGTAACTAGTGAACTGTATCGTTATTTAATAAACTTTCCAAAGAACAGGCTTGTTATTTAATAACAAGATAATGTGGAAATCCTTCAAAACATTGAGGAACTTTTGGCTAATATTCTGAGAAATTAGTAGATCCATCTTCATTAGTTATTTCGGAGGAGGAATTAAAGCTGTTTTGATACTGACAAATGGGTTTTTCAAATTCTGTTTTTAACTTTTTATGTGTTTGGAGAAACAAAAACAAATGAATTAGCTATAACCAGGTGACGCAAACCGATTTGTAAACTGCGTTTGAAATTTGGAATTAATCATAATTTAAAAACGTTTTGCATTCAGAAGCGAAACAAAGGCTAATTATAAATATGACTTTACATTGCTAATTCGATTAATTTATTAATAATAGAACAATAGCAATATCGCTATTTTTATAGATTTATTGAAAATTACCTACTTTATGAATTATTTACTTATTCTATCTGCATTTTTATTATAATTTTAATACCTTTTCTAATTATTTTATTGATTAATAATATAAAAAAATCAATTGTTTATTATTAAAAAGTATATTATAAGTTTTATAAGACGGTATATTGTTCCATGAGTTTTATAAGACGGTATATTGTTCCTTGAGTTGTTTGGGACTCGACGAGTGCAGCGAGGAGTGTTCCAAAAATTCGAATGGAACAATACGTCATGTAAAAGGAGTATAAATATAAATACCATTTTAAAAGTTTGCTACACTTATTTAATAAAACTCTTAAAATTTTCAATTAAAAAAACAACAGAGTGTAATCTAGGAATATATATGTGAATTATGGTAACTCTGTTGAATAAAGTTGGGCACATTTATGTATTAATATGCATTTCAAATATTATGAAAATATTTATAAATCTATACCTTATTATTATAAAATTCCACTAAAATAATTTATAAAAGTATAATAATACATAAATTATTTTCCCAGAATTAATAATGTGAAATTTAAAAGCATTCTAGCATTCATGTGTTTAGTTTGCGATAAGATGTTCAGTAAAAAGTTGCTTTTTGTCACCATATGCATATCAGCTTACATAATATGTAAGGGACGTACCAAGGTGAATATAATAAAGTGATTGTTGCTATGTTCATAATCAAATCATTGTAGTGTTTAATATCTCACATACGAATGAGTTGATAGTAATATTATTTCAGCTTGACAAATGGATGAAATTTTTAGTTGAATTTGATGTAAAACTACAGATCAACTAAAATACATACAATATCTGGAATGTTAAATTTACAAAAAATAAGTCAAATAATAATAAAAAAAAACATTTGACGATATTTGTTTATATATCATTAGCATAGGATTATTCTAAATTCTCTCTTCTTCTTTGTAAATCCGAAAGTAAATTAGAGTGATATATCTCATAAGGAATATTCATTTTGTTATTTAGAGACAGTGTAAGTAGCCGCTTGAATATTAAAGTAATTAGTAATTTAGAGATCCATTTAACTTCTGCTCTGAGGACAGATGGACCACCTAATGCTGAGGAGAGATGGACCAGAAGATTTTTATTGTTAAAAAGATCAATTCAACCGATAAAAAGAAAAAAAATCTCACCTCCACTTACTCTATTATACAGAAACCAAAAATTAAATTGAGTCCACAGACAAAGTAGAGTAGAGGCAAATAATCTTCCCAAATAATTTACTCCTTATTGTACAAACTTTGGGGAAAATGCCAACCATTGTTGCTAAAAACGTCGTCATTGAATCTATTGATAACCTAGTTGGATTTTTACTGTTCAACAAAATTTTCAATAAAAGAAGGTCTTTTTGGAGTTGCAGTCATTTAATAAAATCCACTAATACACCTATTATTAGTAGTATTAGTGGATTTCATTAAATGAATGCAACTTCAAAAAGAACTTATTTTATTAACATCCCATCGATAAAACCAATCCTTTATTGAAAGTTTTCAATGTATGAACTTTGCTAGGAGATGATATAACATGCTTGGTCCAAACCGCATGACAATAATAAACGACGTATTTAAATAGTATAAAGTGTTCCATTTCTATTTCCAATCGGTACATATCAATTACACTGATTTGCACATCAAATAAATTAATCAATCTCACTTAACCCTCCAGCGTGGTCGTTGTAGGCTGATTTATCTGCTGGCGGTTTAGTTTTTTGTGGAGTGAGTCAGAGCAACGGGACAGCGAAGGTGAGCGGGATCACGACCTCTGCCCGCGAGGGGCGGAGGGGGGCACACGTGCCGCCCAGGCGAACAAACTTCGAATCCGACGCAGGGAAATTCTACACATGGGATTCTGAGGAGGCAACACGCCCACGACAGACTAAACTCACTTATCTCTGCTGAGTATGGGATAATATACCAATGTAGCGTCTGCAGCTTATCGTAATAATAATATTGTTTCAAGATATTGAATTCCATTAGTTTCTCTGCAGATGGTTTCTTCCAACTGCCAAATTTTATAAAATTGTACATTTTGTCGAAAATTTTAATTTCAAAACAATGTTAAATTAGTAAATTAACAAAGGCCTTAAAATGCTCTAATTCCTGATCCACTAAAACCAGATCACGATTCAGAGCAGCTAAATCTGCGCCAGAATGTGCTCTATTTTCAGCACCTAGAAGAAAAGCAAACACTTCTGCTCTTCTACTTCCTGACCCACTGAAACCAGATCACAATCCAGAGCATAATCTGCTTCAGAATGTGCTCTGGTTTCAGCAGGCCAAGAATTAGAGCAGACGCCAAAATGTGCTCTAATTCTCGGCCAGCTGAACTCTCAGAATCCTAGGTATATCTTGAGACACGCCTTATTATCAGTCATATAGATTCTTATTGGCTGATACTTTGATGCGAGGATTTCTTTGGTAATATTTTAAAGGGTGTAACTAACACCCATTTTAGGGTAGTAGTCAATTACTAAAAAAAGATGATGTAAAAAGTGGTACATTAAGGTAAATGTCTCCTTAGGGGCATTGCCCGTTCAAACTTTTTCCTCAGGCGCCCATATCTCTATAAATGTAACTATAATTATAATTAATGATTTTTTAAAAAAAAGGTGTATATTATTTCTTTATCATAAAAGAAAAAATATATGTACTGCCAATAAGAAAATAAAAAATTACTATTTAAATTTAAATTTGGGTTCATATTCTTAATTCAAATTTATTTAATTAATAATAATGTTGAATAAAGTAATAGAAGGTAAATAAATTCAAAAACATATTTATTCTTAAAAACTTTACATTTAACTAAATATTCAACTTACTAGACAAGTAAATTTAACTTGAGATTAAATTCGTTTATAATACCAAGCCTTCATTTAAAGATTACCTATCAAATGGCAAACTTTTACCTTTTATAGTAGCATTTTAAAATTTGCAATATTGTGAATGAAGAGCGTTACATGTTCAAATATTTAATATTTAGATACGATATTATATAATACCAAATATTTGTTCACTTATTATGTATAGATATCGTTACTGGCGCCATGAGATCATATTTTAAAATCGTTTTTCCTTATAGAATGGGGTAGGTGACCAAGGTAGAATTTTAATGAAAAAACTATTGAATTATAGAAAGTATATTTATTTACTAACGTTGACATTAAAAAAGTTAAATATTTATCAGCAATTGTTTAGTAATTTGCGTTAAATAGAAACAGCGTCCTTTACTATGACGTTCACTAAGTTAGCACTATCTCACTCACACCACCTATTTCCGTCTGTCTACCTTCGCCGCTCTCATGAACTTCGTTGACGTCATAGTCCCCTCCCAAGTATTATATTATTTATTTACTTCAAAACAACATATAATTAACAATTTTAAAAAAATACGGGTATATTATTTTTGTACAAGCTATCACATATACCAAATTTAGAAATTGGTCACCTACCCCATTAAAGGTTATTCAAGTTTCCTAAAAGTATAACAGTACTTTACATACATTACTTTGGACATATTCTTTTCGAGTGACTAAGCTTGAACTAAATTATTACTTCATTTTCATGTAACATAATGAAAGATTAATTATTTTAACTTTCTACATTTATTTGTTAAACAGTTTCAAAATTACACTGTGAAATTTATATGAAAATAGAAACAAAGTCTTATTTTTACACTAACGATTAGTCATTGTTTAGGTCAGTTCAGAAATTAACGAATATAAACCGTTGAGAATAAATAAATAAGTTTGATCTAATAAACAGATCATAGATTAAGTCAAAATATCTTCCTGGTCTTGCAATGATCATTTCACACATCTGTTGGGATAAGACGTCGTGAGATCTGGATCACTGAGACATCACACGTGGTGCTAAAACCATATGTTTCAATTCTAAATTCAAAAGATATCTCATGGTCGTATTTAGCAAAAAAAAGTATTAAATATGGTTTTCACTACTATAAAAATAAGGATAACATTTGCGAACTCTATTTACATTTAATTTTTTCAAGTATTATTTCTATCTCGAGAATTATAAGATCTACAAAGAAGATTAAATAGGCAAACAATTTCTATTTTACAAGACAAATTAATAAACGGAAAAAAAATTAAGTCACTTTAATTTTTTTTTTCTTCCTTAATCCTTGAACGATTCTACCTTTCGGTGTAAGGTTATTGGAGTAGAGCGGATTTAGGGTAGTTTCTTCCAAATGTCTTTCCACTGTTTTTTGTCCTTTGCCAACCTTAGTATATTTTTTCTGTTCCGTAAATTTGTCTTGTATAATATAAATTGTTAGTGTCTTTGTAACTCTTATAGTTTTGAAAACAACAATGGTAGCCTATTTAAAAGTATCACCCGGTATTTAAAATATGATTAATGACGCAATGACGAACATATTGTTTAGTAACCACAAGAAAATAAAAATATCTTTACGGATTTTAAAAGTAGGACTATATCGTAGACGAAACAAACGTGGTTATCACATGTTGACGAACAACGTATTTCCTTATCGTCTTCCTTAACCATATCCTGATTTGTAAACGTCCATCTTCGTGTGATAAATTCGGCTGTAAGTAAGCGTTGGAACTCAGACGTCAAAGGATGTTGAACATTCGTAGTGGAAACAGAAAAAAAACTGTTTCCTACTGCGTCAAAATCTCCCGATCGAACCAGGATAAAATAAACAGCTGGTTATTTACACGATAAATATTAGCTGCTGATTATTTTAAAATAGTATAACTGGACCATATAGGTCGTAATTAATATAGAAGAATGTGCTTCATACGTATACTACGTTAGTTCATACGTCGTGACGTCAATCGTAGAATGTTTTGTTATATTTTATAAATATACATTTCCATAACTAACTCACATAGAAACATCAATACGTTTCCTAATAATAAGTTTTCATTTTTTGAAATCATAATGGTTATTTACGTATTGAGAGAGTAACTAAATGGAAGAGGTAATAAACTACTGGAATTTCAGCTCTGACAGGGTTTGAACAACACTTGAATTTCACTTGGGTCTTCCTCATGGAGTGAAAGTCAAAATTGGAAATGAGTCAACAAAAAACCCAAAGCATGTCTGTGACTGACGATTTCGTGAAATATAATTTTAAGTGGTGAAAATTATTTCAAGATCTACATCTCTTAACACAAGTGAAATAGAGAAACCATAGTGATTTTTAAAACTAAGAATATTAATCTTAATGAATGGATTGCAAATTTGGAAAGTATGGCTTCCTATATGAAATATGTTGTAATTCTTTTCTTAGTTACTTGTTTACTTGCTTCGTTGTATTTGTCATTACCCTGAAGAAGGCAGCATTTATGCTGGGTTAAATAAAACTTACAGAACTAAAACTAAAAATATTTTTTTCAAAGTCCCTACACACGATAACACTCCTCGAAGTTTGCCAAAGTAGTAGCTAAAGTAAAACTTTACAGACCTATGTTATAATTTAACTTTTTGAACTCATCTGTCAAACTGAATTCACCTATATTTTAATAGTATTATATTTTTGCAGTTTATTTTAGCACTACCTGAAATAACAAATGTAGCATTCTATAATATTATTGGTGAATTTATTTATTATTTATCTTTGATAATAATATATCTGATTTCATGCAGAAGTCTAAGCAATTGTAAACATAAATGAAAATGATAAAGTAATATTTGACACCTTTACAGTACTTTTGTTATCAAAGCCAGAATTTTATAATACAATATTTATTAATAAAGTCTTCATTTTCTGAAACTCGTAACAATCTTAAATATGTTAATATCTTTTGCTTTATTTCTTTTATTGTGTAAATATAAGTTTTCCAAGTTTAAAAATATGTTATCATTTATACAATAATTTTAAAATAAACCTTGATAGTGACAGTATTGATCTAAAAATATAAAATATTCTATTTATTTCTCTCATGGTATCTGTGTTTTATTCTATCAAAAGGTTAAATACATTATAATGTTTACTTACGGAAATTTTAAAATAAATATTTAAGTACCTAGCAACAGATGTTAGTGTAAATGATGATTATAAATGAATTTTATAGCAATATTATCTCTGTACTTTAATAACAAAAAGAGCTCTTAAGTAATCTTAAGTGTTATACAGAAAAATAGATTATTGGATTAACATTTTATATGACTCAGTAATAAAATAATTCTTCAATAAAAAAATAAAATATTGAAAAGATATTTATTTTATTGAATTTAACATAAAATTCATTGTTTGTACAATAAACAATAACTTAAATATATGAATGTTTACCGGCATGTCTTACAACCAGGATTAATTTTTTTCAATAAATCAAATGGTTTTTTTTATTTTTTTTTTGTTTTTAAAGATATCTAAGTGTTACTTCACTTTTTATAAAAATGAATGATTTTAAAAGAATCAATGATTTTTATTTAAAATTGGAGTTGTATTTATTCAAAATTTAGCTGCTAAATCAAAAAGTTTAGTTCTTTTCAATCTTCTTATTTCTGAGGAATTGTCCAATAAATGCTAAGTTTCTATTAGTTCCTTAATATTTTTAACTTTTAAATACGAATGTATTGATTCATTTGTGACATACCACGGAACATTTAAATTTTAATTTAGGCGTAGTACACTAGAACATCATAATATTGCTGTAATATAAAATAAAAATATTTACTTAGATATGTTTGTTGAATAGAGGTACAATACAAGTATAGATACATATCTATATGTTATTGCTTATTGTAATGTAAAGTAAAATAATATAGATTAGATATTAGGTTGATGTACTTTTTATTAAAATATTGTTTGAATAAAACTGTAAAACATTTATCTTTTAATGAAAAATATAATAAAAAGAAAATCTTGTGGGAAAGTCCAGAAATTAAACTAAGTAAGTATAGTAAAGTATACTTTTTGTAATGTTTACCGTCTAGACAAAATAAGAAGATTGTTTTTTTTGTGTTAGTTATATGTACTTGGATAATATTTACTGAAATGAATTGTTTTTGTAGATTTCTAAGAATATTTTCAAATTTATTGCAGTTTACAACACTGTACTTTACTACGATAAAAGTATAGCTTCTTGTCCTTGGCAATATATTTCCAATTAAAAATGTTTAATTTATCATTCAGTAAACATTGTTCCACGATAAGAGTTTGAACCAATTTATTTTATCCCTCATATGGTTATCAACATTAACGTCATTCGTTAATGAAAATAAAGAAATTATGCATGCAGTAACTAGGTTGATTAGAATCCCCAGAAGACGAGTATACAAGAATAGACTAGAGTGACTAACGTATATGCAAATCCGATGGGAGTTTACATGTCGATTTGTGTAATAATCTGTGATTGGACGGTTGGTGTTACGTAAGACACCTACTATAATCACAACTTAGGCTGAGTCACATTGTGCAGAAAATAAACGGGACACACCTTTTCTTGTATTTATTTATAATAAGGTATTTCCAACAGCCTTCATAAACCAGAATTTTACACTCTCATTTTTTAAATTGTTACAATGTAATATGGAAAATAATTCTTGGTATACCGGTCAATTAAGTTTTCCCGGGGAATTTTCATATTTAATTTTCCATAACACTGATTATATCTTTCCTATAGTTAATTCGAAACAAAATAAGATAAAATCTTGAAATGTTCATCATAAAATTATATTATGTGCTATATATATATATATATATATATATATATATATATATATATATATATATATATATATATATAATCATGAACATTTGAAGGTTTTATCTTATTTTACTTTGAATTAACTATAGGAAAGATATAAACAGATATGAAATTTCCTCGGGAAAACTTAATTGACCGGTATAACAAGAATTATATAAAATTTGAGTGTAAAAAGGAAAACACATGTATATCAGAAAAAACCTTATTAATAGAACCAACTTTTGGTTTAATCTAATCGATTGTTGATGTTCAGTTAATCTTGTAGAAATATTTCTACCAGTCTGACCGATGTACATTTTTCCACAGACGCATGGAATCTAGTAAATCCCTGAAGACTGAAGAGGGATGACGTTTTTAACTTGTCTCAACATATGTCTTATTTTTATATATGGAGAAAACGATATTTTCATGATCTTCTTGCTCAGAATTCTAGCTATTTTTTCTGTGACGTTTTCAACATACGGAAGCGAAGCATACTACATCTTGTTTCTATCGTCAGCATTGCATGTAGGACTTTTGATTTAGATTTGCTTAAAGTTGATAAAAAAAAATGATTTTTTTTAATTCTTTTATAGCAGTTGTAATCTCATATAATAGAAAATATAATAAAGATTAGGATATTAACAGGATTTAATAAAGATATAGTTGTTTGTCGCTTTATATTTTTCAGAATAGATTGTTTTTGTAAGTGTGATGTACTTATATTTCTTTCAAAAGGTGACATACATGTTTGATAAAAAAAAAATAATTATTACCAAAGTCTACAACAATATTGCTTGAAATTTTCATAATCTACTCTAATTACATAGACCTCCTTTAAAAATAATCTTAATGTTAATAACATTTCCTTGTATCAAAACAAACATGTTGAATTATTATGTACTTTTATTTATTTTGAAAATAATGTTAGTGAGTTCAAAATTTTCTAATAAAAATATATTATTTTTCAAGGTTTTTGGATTAATGCCAATTTTTAAAAGATACAACATTAATAATTTTTAAAATCTTATCTTTAATTTACTTTTTGGCAAACATACTGCATAATGTTTTAATATGATTTATAAAGACATATCATGATCAAATAGCATGTTTCCATGTCTGTGGTTTCTTTTTTAAATCAAACATCAAAAAGAATATTAAGGCCAGTGTAATTTCCGGGTTTCATTAAACAGAAGAGGCTTGTCTATGGTTAAATCAAGATTAATTATCAGGCACCATATGGGAGGAACATGAATCCATCTCGCATTTAGATGAAAGCCTTAATTCTTGCTTACAATTATAAACGTCATAATTAATGGACTAAATATAAAGCACAGTATTTTAGAAACTGGAGCGGTATTATTACTAATATTAAATAAGTATTTCTGGAGACTATAACCCACAATATGTTTTGAATATTCATTATAGAACATGTAACCTAAATATTTGTCCTGTGATCTAAATATTGTTTGATGTATAAAAATAAGGTTTTAATTTAATGAAGTATGAAGACAGTATTGGGTTACTGTATACATTTATAACAATTTAAAATGTATTTATAGAATAATATAACCCAATTAAAATTTAGAATAACCTCGGAAATTCTGTAAAATAGAATTTAATCACAGTTTTGATCGATACATATTTAAAACTTTCTGAAAAATATTTTTCTAAATGAATTTGTACAGTTGATGATGCTGTATTTTCCCATAAACTTGATATTATGTAATTTAAAACAAAAAAAATATAAATTGAATGTACTGTTACCAAATATTTGTTAATATTTGTACTTTTGTAGTTTTTTAAAAATGAAAATCTTGTTACTCAAATTCATATGACAATGACTTGCTTACATAACACTTCAAAACCCACCAGCAGTAGTTGGAATTTTTACCATACTTTGCGGTTTTGTAGTAGTATGTAGTGTATTGGCAAATAAATGTGTATTTATAGTCTGTTGCATGAATTTTGAGGTACTATTTAAAAATATCGAATTTTTAGCTCGAAAATTCTCAAATTTTACAAAATTTTCTTTGTAATATTTTTTAAAGAATTAGGAATTTTTACCATACTTTGCGGTTTTGTAGTAGTATGTAGTGTATTGCCAAATAAATGTGTATTTATAGTCTGTTGCATGAATTTTGAGGTACTATTTAAAAATATCGAATTTTTAGCTCGAAAATTCTCAAATTTTAAAAAATTTTCTTTGTAATATTTTTTAAAGAATTAGGTACGCTGATACCAAATTTACAAACATAATTTATTTATCTCTTTTCGTTTCGCAGATATTTGCTCTCAACGCAGTACTTTAAAAAAGTCTGTTTTTTGAGTATATTTAAAAAATGAGTAGAGATGCAATATCAACTACATTATAATTCGATTCTACGGGAAAAGTTATATAAAGAAATGTTTTGTTAATATATACGTTCTTTGAAACGATTAGGTGAAAAATAAAAAAAAACGAAAAAAACCTAAATTTCAATTTTCCACCTCGAAACTTTTTGTCTTCGAAATTTTTCATTCTTTGGACTTAAGTAGATATCGATGTGCTGATTCCAAATTTTCAAACAGAATTCAATTATCTCTTCCCATTCTCGAGATATTTGAGTTCAAAGTTATACCTAAAATATTAGGTTTTTTAGGTATATACCTTAAATGGTTAGGTTTAAGGTTTCGGCGACCTCAGCATTCGATTCTACGCGCAAAATTACATAAGTGTACCAATTTTCAGATTTTTATCTCTACAGATAGAATTTCTACAAGGAAAAAACTGAAAATGGCCAAAAATCGAAAAAATTGCCTGATAAACCCCTGACAATTTTTTCACATTTTGCTATTTTCGTTTTTCCTTTCTAAAAATTGTATCCTTAGGAATAAAAATCTAAAAATTGGTATACTCATGTAATTTTGCCTGTAGAATCGATTGGTGAGGTCGTCGAAGTCGTAAACCTAACTCTTAAATGGCTATACCTAAAAAACCTGTTTTTTTAGGTATTGCCAAAACTCAACTTTGAACACAAATATCTCGAGAACGGTAACTGATAATCAAATTCGGTTTGAAAATTTGAAATCAGCGTATCGATCTTTACTTAAGTCTAGAAAATGAAAAGTTTTGGAGAAAAAAAGTTCCTCGGAGAAATTTTGAAATTTAGATTTTTCCAATAATCTCATTTTTCACCCAATCGTTCCAAAGAACATATATGCGGAGAAAACATTTCTTTATGTAACTTTTCTCGTAGAATCGACTGGTATAATCGTTGAGAATGTATCTCTATCCATTTTAGAGATATAGCAAAAAAACACACTTTTTTGAGGTGCAACTTCGACAGCAAATATCACAGGAACGAAAAGAGATAATTAAATTCCGTTTGAAAATTTGAAATCAGCGCATGGAGATCTATGGAAATATAATATTTCCCAAAATCAAAATTTTGGGCACAAAAATGAGTATTTTTGGAATATTTTACCTTTGTCAACACAATTTTTGCTTTAATACTGTTGTTTGGTTTATTTTAATTTTACACAACTTTGATTTAGGGCTACAGGTTTTGAAAATTAATAAAAGTTAGTTAATCAAGCGATAAAATAATATCGAAAAAGCGTAATAAGATTGCAGGTTTTAAAATCAGCACTATTGCTGGTGGGTTGACGAACTAAAAATTTCACTAAATCTGTTAATGAAATCCAACTTCACGCAATTCAGACCGTGTGTTAAACACGCTGCTAAACTCATCAAGTGAAAAGTAGAGTAGTAGTAAGTACCACAGTGAGGAGTATATACCGTTTATCGTTTATAGTTGTTAATATGGATGATTGTTTGATTTTATGTAGGTTAACATGTCAGTATGCAAAGTACCCACGTGTAGTACACTATGGCTAGTCAGCCATCACCTGATCTCCAGACTGAACCTCAGCTGTTGTTTGTGGCGGGTCACGGAGGACAGGCACTGGAAGCAACGGCCGTGCCTCGTGTCTGGACGGCCAGCGCACACTCAGCCGAAACCCGACACCAGCCACTCTGGTGGCTTGACCTCACAAAGGGTGCATTCAACAAACCAGATATTATATAATGATTGTTATTCTTTATAGCTAGCAATTTTATATTATTTCATATAGAGTTTCACCTTACAACAAGTCAATCTTGCCCTGAAATACAAAAGCTTAACTCCGCTTGTTTAAAATTAGTATTTAAAAAAAGCTTGGCTTCGGTTTTAAGCTTTTTAAAGTGATTTGATGATCTCTCTGTTCGTTGCAGATCTGCCTGAGATTAACCATTCTACGACTGTCTTACAAATTTTCTTTAATATTTAAGACCATTTAACAAAAGGTCATATGCAATTGAATGAGGATTATACGATGAGACGAGGAACATCATATCCTCATATTCAATTATGCATGTCTCCTGAATTCGAAGCTTGAGAATATTGTTCTAGTGCATTTTTGTAGGGATAGAATGATTTCCTCATATCAGTGCGCCAAAATTAAAGTTCTGTTGAAAGATGTAAAGTACGATCACAGAATAGTTACATACAGAAGCGACACTCTGTGTCTGTACCTTTCATGTAACCCTATTCAGTTCTATGACCTTGGAGCAGTGTGTACACCTATAAATTTGTTGACTTCCCATATCTCCCCTAAGATGCGACGAAACTTTCCGTCAGATGCATATAGTTATTCTAAGTGAAATATTATCAGATTTTTTTCTATTCTTTGAAAATATATTCATTTTAAGATACTTATCTTTATACTAACAGATATTAGAAGGTTCCAATAATACCTGTTTATCATTGTCTGGAAAAAATTACATAAATGTAGATTGTTATAAAGTTTTATACATTCTGTACCTTGACTATTTCCTGGCTTTATAAATGAAGATTTCTATTATCTGAGATTAGCAGAAGTTGTAAAAAAATTAACAAATAATAGAAATCAAAAGTTAATTAATGAAAAACCCATTTACTTATAAATATTGTAATATAATAGTAAAACCCATTGTACTATTAAATAATTGGAGAAAATATCTTTTAAAAATTATACAGCGTAAACAAGGGATTAACATTTTATCTACAAATAGAAACTGTGCTTATGATTGAATAGGAATTAAATAAACATATATTACGCTTAATAATATACAATATGTTATACGGAGAATACAAATATGAGTAATTTATAAACGTACATTATATTCAAAATATGACTAAGACAACAATTTTTTTATTACGTGTCTAACATAATTTTTCGAGAACTTAACAAGCATTTTAACTTAACGACTTAAATATATTTACTAATTATTATAGTTTTAAATATACGCAATGCAAAAATATATTTTTAAATACTTGAAATTACTAAAAAAAATAATGAGCGTAGTTTTTATAATTATTATTATTATAATATTAAAAACATTATTTTAGTTTTTTGACAATTATTTAAAACGAGTAAAATATCAAATAAAAAATTACAGGTCTAAAAATATGAAAATTATAATACCAACAATATTTTCGATATAACTTATGGCTTCTCTCGTATTTTTTATACTTTATCATTCTACTGCATACACTGTATAAATTACATCATTTAAAGTAAACAATGGAAGAAACAAAAAGAAAGAAAAATATTCAAATTGTCTAAATATTTTGATTCTAGTATATTTTATTTCGTAGTAATGGAGTAAATGTAACAAAAAATAGTGCAATGTTTACTTGACTTTTACTATTGTAATCTTACTTTTATCATTATTCTGTAAACGAAAATAATGTAATAAATATGTGTACAAGTTAAAGGCGCCGAAGATGTTTTTTGTTTAACTAATAAAGTTATTAATAATTGTCATCAATAAAACCCAAGAAGATGATTTTAATAAACATATAATCAAATAAAAATAATGGATCATAATAAATATGTTGAAAATAGATTGCAAAACTTTGCTATTTTCGATTGGAATGGAAAATTTACAAAATGATGTAAGAAACGACTAAGTGTCCTCTCTTAGATTTGTTTTCCTTGCAATTTATCATCTTAGTACTGTTACCAAGCACTGTTTCGTCAACGGGTGAACAGCAGATAACGTATCATTACTTTGCGTAAGTTCAATTTGGAAAATGAACCTACTCTAACTACACAGCGATAACTTTTTAACCTTTACGGCTATGAATGAAAACTTTTTTGATGACACGCCTTCTCGATAAGCCGAGAAGAGTTATCTGACATTCCAAGCACCTAATGGATTTGTTTCAAAAAGATAAAAATAAGGTCCAAAATGATAGTAACAGGAAAAGTACATCATCTAATTTTAAGGAATTAAAGAATTATTTGAAGATTAATGGATGATATGCTGTTCAAAAATTGATAGTAAATTTTCGGTGAACTATGGGTTTCAACTTGAACAAAAACTGTTCATAATGTAATAAATCTTACTAGCATTACTTTAAGATTTCGTCACATTAGAAAATAATTCAAACCAAATTATATGCATTGTTTTATAAACTTCCTTTAAACATTTTTATTTTCTTTTGTTTCGATGTATTGTCGAAAAACATAATTGATATGAAGAAACCAAGATTTCAAGAAATTAATAATGCCTTTGATGATTAAATGCAAAGACTGACAAACACCATGCTAAAAGAAGAAAAAAAAAACACTTCGAAATTTCCTGATGTTAAAATTATTGTTAATATAAGAAGTGTGTAAATTAAGTAATAATACTAATTAAAAAAAATAGTGCGAATAGATTTATAATTCAATAGTGTCGTCCTCAAAATAACTTCCTTGGGAAGCCACACAGTGCTGGAGATGGTTCTACCCATCTTCACAGCAATGCTGGAACTCGGATACTGGAATCATCTTCAGCTGGTCGGTTGCAGCCGTTTACATATTTTGAAGTGTCCCAAAATGAGTTCGCTTGAGGTGATTTTTCAATCTCGGGAAAATGAAAAAGTCACAAGAACTCAAGTCAGGTGAAAAAGGAAGATGAGGAGCCACAGTAATTTTTTTACTGGCCAAAATTTTTTAAACCATTTTTGCTCATATTTTCACATCCTCAATGAATTAGTCAAAGTCTGAAAAAGGGTGGTGTGAATCAAATTTATATCTTCCCCAATCATTAAGTACCGTCAAACGACGATCTGAATGCACAATGTCTGTCAACATTTTCATCAGTTCTTGAAGGCCTTCCGCTGTGTGTTTCATCTTCAATTGACTCTTTTCCTTCTGAAAATGGTCCCTTGAAATAATATTGTCTCCGTAGGTCTTCTTAAGTTTTGTAAAACTCTCCATAACACACAGTTGTTTGAAATTGATGTTACTCATTTTTAGAACGCACAAAAAAAACTGTGTCAAATATAACATTTTACCTGCCTTTTCTTCAAGTCCCGCATCCCAAGTATTACTAGATCGTTAAGTTAAAATAATAAAAACAATTGCAGAAAATATATAAATAGGTTACACGTTCGTTTCACCAATGCCACCAATTTTAGATAATGAAGATTAGGGTATTGTAATATGAACATACATTGCAACATCTTTTTAATGATGATTTAGATTCTCATAAAAAATAATTCAAGTAAAGTATCTGTTATAGCATGTGATTTATCATGTGGTTCGATAAGGTCTCACCAATTTCAATTGACTTGATCACATGTTTGAAATCACTTTTTAAATTCGTGTAGGACATAAAATACGAAAATATTTCACATGATACATACATGGACAGTCCCTAAATACAATAATTACATTTACAGATATAATATAGTTCACGGAAATATGGATATTTTATAATTTTAGTCGTAGAATCTATTAGTGGAATTACTTAAATTAGCTTAAGAAAGGATAAGTCAAGACAATATTTAGCTAGGTGGTTGTTTGAGAATTCCTTACTACTATAAAATAATAGCAAAAACAGTTTACGAAATAAAAAAATACTTAGATGAGTCGATTTTCTGGAATTTTCTGAGTTAAATGTTATATCCATTGCCTCGATCGTTAAACTAACTCGGTAATGGGATGTTGGCTATTTTTTCATGGCATAAATCATCCTCAATTGATGGTTGATTGTTGACATGATGTCCTTTTCAATTAGCAGGGTCTTTAAATGTGCATTGACGTTTTTATTTCATTACTTCAGCGCGTGATTAAATGTCCCTGAAACGTGGAAAGCAGACGCTATCGTTTTCATGTGAAATGTGTCACTTTCAAACACAAAAAGTTCGCTGGAACAAACGATGATTGTAAAGGAAGTTCGTATTAGATAACGAGGAAGTGTGTAAAAGTAATATACATAAAGATAAACATTTAGTTCATAGTACATTATTGCGAAAAGTATGCAGAAATATATTCATTAATAAGTCAACCGTATATTTCACTATATTTTTTCCTTTTTGTAAGTTATAATAATACATTTCAAATTGCAGCATTTTAATTTTTAAATTTATTTGAAAATATGTCAATTTAAGAATAACTGTCCCTACTTCATATTTTTTTTCTGTTAAACTAGATGTTAATTTAAAAATAATAAATTCACAATAATATAATAAAAAAATTTGATGTGTCCACATTACCTCCTCCCTTTAAAGTTATATATCCTATAATATGTTTTTGCACTACTACTCTAGTCAAAATATAATCAATTCCCTCTACTGTAACAAAACCTTTAAATTGATATTTTCTTTACTAAGAGATAAAACATATTTACAAAACAGGAATTAAAAACATTCAAGCATTGTTAACAAAAGGAAATGAAGAAACAAAAAACATGTTTTTCCCTTGTTGCGTTCTATCCGCGATATTGCTTTGTTTGTGTTTTATCTATTTGATAACTCTTAAAAACAAAATTTCCCAGAAAACAAATTTATATGCTGAGATGTGATAGTTCATTTACCCTACCAAAGACAAAAAACGATACAAAAACAATTCCGCAGAAGAAGATTTAACGAACTAACCTATCTCAGAAAAAGAATGAAATTACATAAAAACACTTCAATGAATTCGCAGTTTTGCTAATATATTTACAAGGTGAAGGGTTTACTACCTGCATGGATAATGATCTAAGCAAAGTTATTCTCGTTTAGCTGACAGGTTTCAAAGATGAAAGAATAGCGAAGGCTAGGTGCAGTTCAGTGAATCTGCAGCTGAAAAAAGAATGTTTCAACTAAGAAGATTTTGTCCAAAGAAAAGTATGAAAAAATAACAAAATAATAGTTAATTAAAAATTTACAGTAAAAATAATCAAATTTAAAAACAATATAAAAAATTACTACTCTTACTAATTTTATCGGAGGTAACAAAAAAATTGTAAAAAATATTTTAATTTTGTAATTATTCAAAACATATCCGGGAGTAAATGATAAAATATATCAAAACGGATCTGTTCTTTTTATGTAGGCTATTAATCTATATTAGACTACATTCATGTGCCGTCTCAGTAAATTATATATTCAAAAAAAAAAAAAAAAAAATTAAGCATATTCATTTGTTAATGTATACAATAAAAATCAAACTGACCTACACTCCCTGAGGAAGCCCCCAAGTGGGGTCGAAACCGGTAGGAGACGTTGTTTTCCAAAAATAAATTTTGACTGAATTCCAAAAATTTTATTCTTCACATCTTAGTTAATAATGATAAGGAAGGAGTGTTTTTCCTTATCATTATGTATTATTAAGTATTTTTAAAAATAAAATAAAAAAACATGTCTAATATTTTTATATGAAGATTAATATAAAAAATATTCTATTGTAATAAATTTAAATTTTAATTTCCAGAACATAATCTTAAGATCTGTTAAATTTAATATTGGAAATTCGTTTAAGTTATGAAACATAATAATTTAAAATATAAACGTTGCTATCCGAACGAATTCCCCTTATGCGAAACCAGCAGACTTACGCAGCTGTCGGTGCCAGGAACCACGAACCCGTGGCAGGTTCTCGACCTGGACAGGCGGACAGCGGCCACAAAGGAGCAGACACAAAGACCCAGGGAACGTGAGACGGCCAGGGTGGGTAAAATACGGCTCAGGCTGCGAGATATATGGCAGCTCCAAACTCTCAACACGAGGATGCTTGGAGACCACGTGGTGTTACACTAACGTACCAAATATGTACAGTACATTAACTTAAAATTAAAATTTTGCTCAAAGTGTATTGGGAAATTATTTTTTAAGATGTAATTTTAAAAATTTTAATCACAGACCTTGGACTCCACTTCTATTATCTAGTTTATTAACATTTCAAGTTAATTTGTAATTTAAGTAATAATACTTAAACACAATAATTTAAACAATAACAGAAATTCAGACCAGATACAGGTTGTTATTTTATCTATTATTACTCTATATTACAGCTTTGTACATTTACTTTTACATGATAAACAAAAAACAAGCATTATAAGCATTGTGATAACATTTTTTTTAAAATAAAAACCTTATTATTATTGTTGTGTGTATTATTTATGAAGCGAATTTAGTTATAACTAAAATAATCTGTTTAACAATACAAGTTACTTGCACACATTAAATAAAAAAAATATTTCAAATATAATGTGCATTTATGTGATATGAATGAAATAAGAAATTGGACATAACGACTGTTAATATTATTCTCTCGAACGATTGAATTACAGGTATATTATTTGACAGTTGTAGATAAAATGAATTATCTTGTCTTTTGTTTCAATGTAACATTCTACTTAAATGCTTAGATTAATTTTTTACGAATATTATTTGCTCATGGTTTTTGTTTTGGTTTCTTAGAATATTTTTTCGTAATGTTTTTAGTTTGCGGCTTTTCCACTATTACTAATAATAAATAATAAAAAAATAATACTGCTTAAATTTATAATAAAATATATAAACAAACCATTTACACACTTTTTTGATAATTATTCTAATCAGAAAGAAGGACATACAATAAAAACGCTAATAACCCCACCTGTGTAGGTCTTTTAAACAGAATTTCGTCATTAAAAAACCCGAGTTTATGGAAATGTAAAAATAATCTTTTTGAAGCCTAAGGAAAATAGTTTCTGTAAGACTTGTTGCTTTTGACCACTGGCCCTGACTTTTGTTTCTCGATTTTTGTTGGAGCTCTTGAACTTGACACGAATCATGAATGTAGATTAGTTCCGAGAAGTTAAATTGAAAAAGGATATAATAAAAAATAATAAGCTCTACCTACAAGGAGGTGTGGTATATTTAAAATCATTTTATTGTGCATTCATTTAAATTCAATTATATAATTATTTATGCATTGGAGAGCATTGAAAGAAAATACAATTACAAGCAAACTGATAAATAGTAATGGAGCGTGTAGTTTATCTAGCAGCTCCATGAAATGGATCAGTAATTCAATAATATTTGTTTATTATTTGATATTTTTATTTCTAAAGATTACATAACCAGTATATACAATTAGCTATTGTTTGGTTTTCCACGTGTCGTAAAAATATACGTAAAAACATAACCTTGTATTTTTGATAAAACTTAAAAATATTATGCATAAATATATTTGCTAATTATATTAAATTTAACACCAATGTTGTGTGTATGCGACAAAAATAACCGTCCTATTTTCTATTTACGTCTTCTAAATATAAGCTAGCCTGATTAAATTCTAATTTACTGATAATTTTAGTCGTATTTTGTGTCAGGGTATAGTTGGCTGTAACAAAACCTATTTATGTTTATTTATAATAAACAATAGAGTTAGTTTTAGAAAGCGTTTATCTTTTTGCTCATTAAAAACTATAAATAGATAATAAAACCGGAAAATTATGAATTTGAGGCCGAGGATAAAAATTATATTCATTTCAAATAATAACATAGAATAGGTTTGGTCCAGGCATGGACGCCGATTTTCAAAATTTCCATGGGGCAAAAATTCTTATAATGACTAAAATCAAAACATACATGAAAAAAGAAATACTAGTGGAAACAATTTTGTATGTTCTAATTCGTAACTTATTGAAACCAGAGTATATACAATCCAGTAATCCATTGCATCCATAACTACTTCAGAATGTGGTCTGGTTTCAGCAGGCCTAGGATTAGAGCAAACAATTCAGAATGCACTAATTCTTAACCCACTGACACCAGAGCACAATCCAGAGCAATAAAATCCGCTCCAGATTAAGCTCTGGTTTCAGCAGACTTAGAATTAGAGCAAACGATTCAGAATGCTCTAATTTTTGTCCCACTGAAAGCAGACCACAAACCGGAGCAGCCAAATCTGCTTCAGACTGTGCTCTGGTTTCAATGGACCTAGAATTAGAGCAAACTCTAAAGCGTGCTCCAATTCCCTCCAAGCCATGAGATGACCTGGAAGGCGGTCTAGGCAGACCACCAAGCGGACCAATGGTCCACTACCTTCCCGGCGCCCTGAATAAAGGGACCGTAAATTATACACTGACAGAAAACTAACCGTCAAAATATTTGACTGAAATTTTTTAGCCTAAAAGCATATCCAATTTAATTACTCTATTTGTGATCACGTATGTATACGAAACTAATCAATCAAAACACATGCACTTACACTGAAAACAGTCCTAAGACTCGTATCTCTCATATCATGAGGTTGCTACCAAAAATTAATTAATAGTTATGGAAATGAGAAAAAAAATGCAAAAAATAATTTGTTATTTTATGACAACTTCCTCAAGCTAAAATTATTGGGTAATTAGCAATGACCTAGGGATATTATAGCTGAAAACAATATCTCTCTAACTTTATAAAACACAAGCTAAAAAACAAAGTTAAATATCTTTGGGCTACGATCATTAAACATGGATTAGAATTAATAACATATAAATATTTTTGTTTCATTTTTGATGATAAGTATTAAAAAACATCCTAGCATTATTTATATTGCTAATAATATTTCTTCATTATTTTGATGTTGCAATAAATAATAAAATAGAATAAAAATGTGTGATAAAGTAGAATAACAAGAAACTAATCCGTTTTAAATTAGAAACATTGCCAAACAAATCTGGTACCCCCCAGCAACATAGAACATTATAGAATGTTTACAGTTTGGTCTGCGATGAAGAAAAACAAATAACATTGGTCTGATTTGCAATTTGGTTGTTGGATGTCATTTATTCAGAGCGGTTGAAGTTCAGGGCTACATGACGCAACGCAAGAACAGAAGCGTTGCTAAGACGACCACACACCACTTGGAACTTCTCAAGGTTTTCCTTTTGGCGCGAGCCGACGAGGTTATTCGCCCTCTGACCAACACACGGTAAAAAATACAAGAAGCGACACGAAAAAAGGGGTCCGGAAATTCTTTGACCTTCTTTTGTTGCTTGCCCGGTCTTCGCCCGACGAAGCGTTCTTTTGTTTAGAAAACAAAGAGTTGGCGAATGTTTTTTTTATCTTGTATGGCGGTCAGACCATGTGAATTCCGTAATGCAATTTCGAGGTTATGTAAGGGCGATCAAAACTGTACTGGTAATTTTACTTAACGAACAGTTACAGTTTTAAATGTTTTTATCTCGTAATCTGTATGTCGGAAATTTATTGTTTTTGTTTGTCAAATTTCTTTGTTATAAGTTTTTCATATACGTCTACTTAGGTTTTGAAAACTGTACTACTATTTTTATTTAGCGGATACATCCTGTTATTCCTTTTCGTTGAAAGTGTAAAATTACATGTTTATATGTTTTTATCTTTTAATATATAGTTAAGAAAGATATTGTTTTTGATTAATTTCTCTGTGCATAGAAAATTAAATTTCATATTTGTTGAATTTTAATTTTGTTCTACATCCGTAATAAAATTATAAAATATACATTTTTACCTCTCGTCATTTACTAAAAGAGATATTGGAATCAAGCTAAAAATCGAATAGTGAGTTCTCAATGAATAAGGATCTTTTCAAGTCCCTACAACACAATTTTAATATTTTTACGATGATGTCTATCTATGTGTGTGGATACTAGCAAATAAAAAAGTTGTAATTTTGGATACAACATTTTGACACCCTAAATTACATCTGATAAGATTTTGGTGTTAATCGTGCAACCTGAAGTAGTATTTTCATAAAGATGTGAAGTGTTTTTCTCAAATATTTTAATTAATTATGAATATATGAGAATTTTTGTAAATAATAATTTAATATTGTCATTAGCTAATATTTTATTAAAATTATTTTAAATTTTACCATAAGTATATGTTTATGTTTAAATTATAATACTTAAACTGTAGGACTTTAGCTTATACGAAATGTTGGGCACAATACATTTTTTTAAATTGTTTAGTACTTTATGCGGGAGGTAAAACACAAGGATTATACATTGTGTCGACTTGTAAAAATTATACAATGGGGTCAAGATTTCTTTGATGGCAAACTCTAATTAGAAATAATAATGACTACTCATTAGTAATGTACGCAAGTATGACTTCTTGCTAATAATCTTTTCTTGATTGGTGATGACATACATCACATGTCGAATTAAACATAATCATTACAGCAAATTACTAGTACAAAGGCAAGCACACTAAAAAAGGATAATTTTAATTTATTTACACAATAGGATTAAATACTTACTTTAAAACTTTTGCATTTAGTTACCAGTAAATAATTTGAATGTGAAAAATATAGTAATATTTTTAATGAGTACGTAACATGTGCTATTACTCATGAGAATGAAGTTTGCAAATTGCATTACGAGCGATAGCGAATTAATAAAATGAGCAACATTATAATTACATTTTTTAAGAGTTTTGGCAACGCAAGTTCTGTTTTATGTATATGTAGATATTTTAACAAAGATCACTTTTGTAAGAGTATTGTTCAAGGATTTTTGTGGGTCAGGACTTGATAAATGATGTAGGAAAATAGCTGTTATTTCCAAATACAGTTGTTAAAATTTTTTTGTGGTAACTGTTGATAAGATTATTCTTTAATAAAAAAATTAAATGCTGAAAAATTTTCATATATCTCCAATTATTATCAAAATAAGTCATTATAATTAATAGGAAAATATTTCAAAATATTATTGCTAGTTTTTGTTATAGAATCATAAATGATTTATTAGTGTTATCATATGTATCATAAGATTAATACAAAATATTATCTAAAATACGGCCTAAACTATCTAAAACATTTTTTTTTTGCAAATTGGGCTTTAATTATATATACTTACACGACAAAATTTTATCTTTGACGTATAAAATATTTATAAAAATGTAGTAGTCGACCTAATGACAAATGATTAGATTTTGAGAAAAATGATATCAAACAACCAATTAAAGTTAATGATTAAAATTTAACATTGTTACTTTTATGATTTTAATTGATTAAAAATTAATAATCAATTATGTTATAACTAGATTTTTTTTCACAAATCATGCCAAAAATAAATTATTCAGTCTACTTACAAATTACAATATATATTTATTTAAATGGCTCTTAAAATATAGGATACATTTAGAACATTTATTTTACTGAAACATTTTCATCTTAGTAAAAAGACATACTAACAGTGCAGAAAATCGCCTATTTGTGTGATCACACAAGGTAAGAAGTAGGTGATTATGCACGAGTGGCACACTATAATTTTTCTACGACGATATTCAAATATGTTCTACCATTATAATATTCATTTTAAGTAAAGATTTTGTTGATCCATTATTTTCAATATAAGTTGATGGCTTAATTCTCACATTCATTATTCGTTAACAATATTGATTTGGCACGTGAATGTATACCCATACAATGTGTCCGTCAGTTGACCTCTTATGTTCTATCCGCCATGATGTCCCGTCAGAGGTTAACACGGCTCCTCATTCGACAGCTGCTCATAGATACTTAATTATACGAATCCGATCCGATCGCTCGTCTCCTTATAACAACCGCTTTCAACTTGAACAGTTATTTACACTTGATGAAGTCGTTAAATCATACAACTCGAGGTTAAGGGAACAATTCCTAATTAACAATTGTGCTACACAATTAGGTTAAAATGTTTCTTTCTACTTTTTCTAGGAGACAATAGTTCTGGGAAAAATGAGAAAATGTAAATAAATAAGATATATGGAATATAATGTTTGCTTATTATCTAATGAAAAGATGTTTACTTTGCACACGTTTTCACCAAAATTTTCATTATAGCTTGCTAAATAAGTAATTAAAAATATCATCAGAGATTTGTCTGCTGATGAAATTTCTTTTTCTTTTAGAAATAGCTACTGCCCTACGATTGTGCTTGATAATAATTTTTTCGGTGTTCTTGTTATATACATCCTTTCTATATGCCCTAACCTAACGAAGTCTCTGTGCTTTTATTATTCCTGTTATATTTATTTCATTGTATAATTCTTTCAATTCTTCATTTGTTCTTCTTATCCATATGTCTTCGTCTTTTTTCCTTCAATTTTTTTTAGTGCCTTTCGTTCCCATACTTCTAATCTATTTTGTTCCGCCGTATTTAGCGTCCAGGTTTCACAGGCAAAAGTAGATATCGGTCTTATTTTTACCACCAATAAAATATTGGACAAGCATCCATTAATTGTATACAGCAAAATTACTAAAATGCTTTGAAAAATTTTATTGCTATACTGTGAAACTTCTACTGAGCGCCGAATTTTGTACTTGACAAAAAGTATTAAACGACTTAGTATGTTATATTATTATACATTGCATATCTTAAATATATACTTGTAAAATCTGCTTAGCAAATGAATATTATACGAAGTCACTTAAATTATTTACTTTGTAAAACACTATAAAGTACTTAACAAATAATTACAAGCTATCAAAAAATAATAATATTTAAGATAAAATAAAACTATTTCGATTGAAATCGAAGAAGAAATTTATTGCCTATAAGATCATTTACAATTACTTTCCTAAAGAGCAGGTCATACAGATAGTTTATTGGAAACAATACTTTCAAAAGTCTACTTTTAGTAATATTTTTAGCTAAATTAATATATTTTATTGTATATCCAGCATTACTAAATTCCCGTAATATTTACTTATTATGCAACCACAATGGTGACCCACAAAGTATTTCGCGGAAAATAAAGTGTTTAACTCATTCCAGTAATTCCTTAAAAACTGTACTTTGTGTTTTGCGTTACAAATATGATTTAAAATATGAGAAAAACAAGATTTAGTACTTAGTATATTTAACCATGTATTACGAACAGCTTAAACGTTTATAATACTTTATACTCTGAGCATATAAATAATAATAAATCAAATGAACAGAACGGAGGTGTGTTCTCTAGAAAAAATATACAATCTGGGATAAATTTAGATGAATTTTAAATTTAAACTGAATTTTCTAATGCGTAGTCGGCAGGTGAAATTACTTTCCTGTTATAAATTAAAGAGAAGTGTAAACAGATGATTTGATATTATTCTCTAGAAAGATAATACAATGTAGTTTCATTTAAGTTGTGCGCAGTTGATTATATTGCTATATCAACTATCGGCTCGATTGGTTCGCCCTTGCATTATCTGTTGTTCTAAATCACTAAAAGGCAATAAAGATCTCACTTATTGTTTAACACCTGACACTTCGCATATTTCATCACATTACAGCAATGTTTTCCTGCTTGTTGCATCAGTTTCACGTCCTTAAAAATTGAATAACTTTAATCAAAAATTTCCAATTCTCGGAAGATAGAATGTGATAAGATACTGCCAAAAATAATTGTATCTATTTTTAATTTCATCGAATTTTATTGATAATAAAATTTGTAATTAAAATTTATCTTCCTAATTCCTACTGATAAAAATTAAAATAGTTGAATATGATTTTGCAAACATTTTCAATTTTTTTTCTATTTTTTCTCTATATTTTGAAATATAAATTTTTACATGTCCATTTTCAGATCTTATAGTAAATACATAATTACAAGTTACCAAAAAAGTTTATATCGAAATTTTCTTTTCGGTACGATATTTTCAATTTAACAAATAACTAAGAATTTTCTAGATATTAAGGTTATCTTTTTTAACGAAAAAGTTATAAACTGTAAAGAAGCGTAAAAAATGTTTGCTATCTTAATAGTCTGCCACCTCTATTCAGACTAAATAAATACAAGTGCTACAGAAAGATGAAGGTCTGCTTATGTGTCCTTCGTACCTACTTTTCTTATTTAAAAATTAATAAAAAGCTTCGGGATCATTGAATGGAATCCAGAACAAATTTCAGAGCGATAAAGATGAGTTATAAATCTTTTACTAACATAAATAATTAATTTCATTTTAACCGGATTTTACTGTAACACAAAATAAATATAACAAAAAACCACACATTAGTGCAAAAAAGCATAATTTTGTGGTAACATTATCCACACGCTTTCTTTTTCCCCCAATTTTCGTAAATCTGGAATGTTAAATAACAATTGCAGAACAAGTGATTTAAATGTATAATTAAAAAAAAAATCATTGTGATTCCAATCTGACTTAAATCACTGATTTAAATAAAGTGATTTAAATCAATGCAACCCTGAAACAAATGCAGAAAAAGTGATTTAAATCAATGATTTAAAGAAAACCAATGATGGAGAATTTTTTTTCACACAATGGCGTTATTGAAAATAAAGACTGTAGATTTATTGGTTCATTTTGATATCTGCCTTTGTGTCATTTACCAAAATTAAGTATATTTTATGTATAATTAGTTTCTATATAACGAAGAAAATATCTTATTTAAACCAAATAACATATTTATTTTCCTAAATCACGAATTTATGTTGTTTTAACAGTAAAATATTGTTAAAAATTTAATTTTAGTTAATTTTTCAATTCTAAAATACATAAAGAATAGTAAATTACAGTTTTATTGTGGGAAGCCGTCACGAAAATTTTCTTTCTAGTTTTTTAATGTATAATCAATTTTCCAACTAATAATAGTAAAATAGGTTTTGCAATGACTACTACTTATATTGGTTCTAGTTCATAAACTGCAGAAAATACAACAGGTATTACTTTTTTAGTAAATATGCACCCTACCCTAATATCCACTTCACATTATCATTACAAGCATATAAGCCTAGATATTCCCGATAAAGCACTAGAGTATGTTGACCTTTCCATGACAAGTTATTGTGTGTAGCCAGATGGTACTCTATTGTATTACATAAATTTATGCATTATCGATCCAGCCTTGTTATATTTTACGCTAAATGTCACAAAATATTTACCTAACCTTGTCTATCATCTATTTTATAACACCAAGCTACTAAATTAACGCAAACTGGAAAAAATTTATGGTGTTTCTAATAATTTGTGGCATAAATATTATGAAGGAAAACAAATAATACCAACATGTGTAAAAACTTTTTAAAATACTTTCAAGAACATTATCCTAAGATTTTATATAAACGGTGTACAAATCCTTGAATACTCCTATAATTTTTTATTTTTACCTACAAGTATACCTGAAAACTAAACTGTAGAGGTTACAAACTTAAAATAATATACTTTCAGCATTGAAATAATTGTTCTTTAACAAAATCTGTTGCTAATTACTATGTACACACCCACAATTTATTTTAAAAGTACAAAATGCAATAGGGTATTAACCAAACAATTCACTATTTTTAAGATAGCAACTGTTATTTTTAGATTATTTTAGTTACGGCTAGGTCAAATCTAAAGCCAAGGTTATAATTTTCGTATTTTTTTACCTTGGTGAATTATTGCAAGATAAAACCAAAATAATTGTTTTGAACTTAAAAGCTTAAATGTTTAGATTAGATATATGAAAAACTTCCTGACAAATATTATAAAAGTAATAAATTATGAGACACGCCCATTATTTTAAACATGCACATTATAATGAATGTGCATGTATAGTATACTAATAAATCAATGTCTTTCAAAAGGTGATATATGTACAATGCATTTAGGGTTGGCACGATCTCTTAACTATTAACTTGCATTAGTTGTGCCAAAGAAATACATTCCTTCGAATATATACTTAAGTTATAATATCCAAACACTTATGTGTTCATATACATATACGGAATGGAACACCAAAACCAACCAACGCCATTATTTTCTTTATTATTATAGTTACAAAAAATTCTATAGATTAAATTTATAGGATACTAAGGGGTATATTGTATCAGAAAAAAAAATATTTATTAAAACATTAGTTCTCAACAACATACAACATAAAGTTATTTTTTTTAAAAGGAATTATACATATTTTTTACTTTATTCAATAGCACTTTTTTTTTCTAAATTAAACCATGTATTAGCTTTTATCCTTACATAAAAATAATGAAAAAATACAACTGAAATTTAAATAAATAATAAATTTTTATTATTAAGTATCATTTCCAGTTACTGCTTTAATTTCAATTTTAGTTTTAATTTTATGTTTTAGTCGCAAGAAAAGTATATCACAAGCCTATGTACCTAATCATTCCCTGCACATATTTTAGTATAAATTATAATTCTAGTTTTATTTCTTAGTTGCAAGAGTATGCAAACATCATACTTTCCAGAACTAAAGATTAAAACTGTCAGCTGTCGCAAAATGTCAAACCTTCATCTCCGAAAATGTAAAGAAAATTGATATTGTGTATCTTAAATAAATATTAATAATATTCAAAATCGACTTTACAATGGATTGTGCTATTTTGTACATAGAAATTGTGAAAAAAAGAAGAATTTGTGGTATTACTGCAGCTTGTAATATTAATGAAAAACGAACAATATAAAAAGAAAAATTTATCAATATAATGTGTTCACTCGATAAACCAACATTGTGTTCAAAAAAGGATGTTTTATAACCCCAATCATGAAATAGAATAAAAACGAAAAATACTGCTGTTTCGATCCTATACTGATATCAATATTTTGATTCAATATATTTTTTAAATTCAAGTATCGATATAAATGCGTTTTAAATTTGAAGATTATTTTAATCACAAATAGGTAAGTTACTAAAATATCGTCCAAGAAATTCATTCGAGAAATATGTTATTTTTATTTAACTGGCATAAGACCAAAAAGGTCTGTACATTATTCAGACGACCTTACCGTATGGTATACTGTAAAAATATCATATTTAAACGACATTTCAGGGCAAATGACAGATATTTATAAACGAGTAATTTGGAGATGATTGCCATAATTGATAGGAAAGTTTATTAATCCTCTGCCCTCTTGATCTATTCTCCTCTGGGCTCCTATCTCGCCGATGACGTCAATAACTCCCCGTGTCACTTCAAGTACGAACGTTACATATATTTTCACTTATCGAGAAGTTCACTTCAGCCCACTTTGTTGACAAGTCTCGTGACGCTGTAGCTATGACGTCGGCCTGGCAACAATATGCAGGAAAAGAAAAAGACGTTAAGAATTTTGTGGAAATTTTCCAACCGATTTATTATTAGACTTTTAAATGTAGCAAAGGTTATAGCAACACGTGATAATGATATTCTGGGATATTTTTAGGACTTGATAACCTAAAAATTGTGGGCTCGTCGAGAAACGGAAAGTTTAAAAATTAGCTTGTGAAAGATATATTGCACTACTATAATTTGTCTGTAGGAACTTAAATGCTTCCGTATTATTTTTCAGGATTACGAAATAAAATATATGATCTTCTCAATAATTGGAAACTGGAACAGGTACTTCTTTATTTTAATTAAATTTTTGCGAAGTTAAAACACATTAGATGCTAGCTAGGTTTCTAATTAAAAAAAAACTTTTCCAGAACTGATTCGAACTGTTATGTCTTGTGCTTCAAATCCCTCTTTTTAAATTAATCTAATGAAAAATGAATAACAAGAATTATTCTAATAATTAAAATTAATAAAATTATTTATTCTTTTTTTTAAGTTTTAAGAAAAAATATCCTGAATTGTCAAACTAACTCCAGTCCCAATTCATAAAAAGTGTTAAGTGTATTATTTAATTTCAAAGATAACTCCACTAATTTAGTGGAATTAGCAATATCTGTAAATGATTATCAGCATTTCTAAATGATACAGAGGAAGATTTGTGGTGCTATTTGACAACCTAGAAATAAAATACTTTGAATACGCATGCGCAATGCATTAATTGAAGTATGGTTATAATCTTTTTTTTATTATAGGTACTCGTATAACCTCGGACTGAGATAAAATTATTTCTGCAATATGGCTCTGGATAAAATCTCCCCTTGCTAAAAAACCTTGAATATTTAACCATCTGTCGAAATAACCAGAATAAAACTTGTTACCGCTATAAATATTTCTTTAAGGATTTTGATTAAATATTTGTACCTACATATTGAATGATGACTTGAACACCGGAATATAGGGATTTAACATGTAAACTCATATTATCACAATTTCTTGTTTCCTTAATTATTTTAGGTTAAAAGCTTTAGATAAAAGTTGTAGAACATAAAATTCTAAAGAAATAAGCGAAATTGATTTTGAAAGACTTGTAAAAAAATTAACAAGTGTTACGGTTTATCTGTCAAGTTATGCTAAAAATATATAGCAATTTTATTTTGTTTTAAAAAATAATCAAATAAACGAATGCAAAATAACTTATCATATAAAAAGTTTTCTGACAGATCAAACTAATAACTAGTACTAATACTAGTGACACAATCTACTTTTTGTATGACCATTAAAGTATTTGCTTGTTCTAAGTTTGTTATTACTACGGATACATAGTACATTGTACACACATTTTCATTTCCCACAGTAACCATAGACAACGTTAAGGTATAAATTCATATCTCAGAGTTCTGTCAAAAATAGTATTGTATATTTTTGTAGCTAGGAAGTAGTGAAATGAGACATCTTTATTAATAAAGGATAAATGAATCAGGAAATAATATCGTAGTCATAGAAAAAGTAATGAAAATAATGAGTACCATTCCATGCTTGTTCTACAATATAGGTACTATTATGATGTGTTCATTTTTTATGCCAGATAGCAACTAAATTATGTTTTCATATATTTTTTAGAACAAACATAATAGATATTCTAAAAATAACTGTTTATAAAAAATTAAATAAATTTCTAATGCATACGCTTTCTAATAAATGAAATATTAAATAAATTATGAAGATAAAAATATAAATGTCTATATTTGAGTGAGCAATATCAAATGCATTTTTTAATTTTTATATTAGGAAAACACGTGTTGGATATTGGAAGTAAATGATTCATGCAATATAAACATATAAATAATTAAATTGTTTATTAATTTGCTAGCACTTCTTATCTCGTAAAAATTCTGCTACAGATCTGTGACTCCAGCATAAACAGCGAAGGTCATGTAATAAATCTAAAATAGGCGTATCATGATGAAACACTATTTCTCTACAAATTACATTTGATTGAGCCACGGCTTTAGGCGCCAAATTTATTAATCTTTTGTGCTTGACGCAAATTATATAGGAAATAAGAGATTTGTTTGAAATGCGCAAGTAGAAAGAGAATATCTGATGTTCGTGTGCGCTGAATAAACAATCTCGACGACGGTAGGTGATCGGTTCTAGGAAGTGTCCAATGTCCTCTACCTTCAAGTGACCTAACGATTTCTATCAAGGCTAATACATGGATAGATCAAACGTGGGCATCTGCATGACAATGTGACTGTTCATTCATATTTTATATTCTTTCATGCAATATTAATTTCACTGTGTTTTATACTCTTTTTTTTTAATAACACAACATATGTTGCCTTATTAATAATAATAATAATCAAGAATATTACAACTCTAGCATAGTTTGTCCGCAAACTTGTATTTGATAATGCGTCTGCAAAGGGACATGTAGTGGTATTATTTTTATTTGAAAAAGTTGACGATTCTAGTACTTGAATCCTAGATCTTACACCGTATTTTGCCTATTATTATCATTATTTCGCTGTATTTTGTACTCTATTTTTAATAACAGAACATATGTTTTCTTATTATTAATAATAGTAATAATCATTAATATTATAACCCTAGCATAGTTTGCCACAAACTTGTATTTGCTAATGCTTCTGCAAAGGGACATACAGTGGTATTTTTTTAACTAGTTTGGTGGAATTAGCAATATTTGTAGATGATTAACCGAAGAAAACTGTACATAGATATTTCTTAAAGTTCAATACAATCTATTAGAACGATCTAATGTCATTATTTTACATAATTATTTTTATATGTTTCACACTTGAGTATATCAATTTTGTTTAAAAACTAAAGCCAATCATAGTTTCTTATCAAACTTATATGAAATGCTATAAAAATTACATGTTATCAAAAATGCACTAAATTACTGATAAAGTCACGCCACTACTTAACTTCGGTATCTGAATTATTATAACACACTTAAGTAGGTGGTAAAATATTATAATTAAACATATAATAACATTTATCATTACATATTTCATATGGTAGTTATTTAAATAGATATATTATATCTAAAATATGAAAAAAAGTTCTTTATTATATATTTATTACTTATTTTCATTCAACATCAAGAGTACCATAAACATGTTTTCATATATATTTATTTATTTACAAATATAGAATGAAGAAATCTGTGACAAAAATAACTCTACATGTTGAAAGTGTAACAAGCAAGTAGTAAATAGTCCATACCCCCGTTGTCATGGAAGACTTGATTACACATCAGTATTATTGAAATATTAATAACATATTACATGTTCATTATCCTTCACTGACGTCAGTGGATTTATATCAATAATTATTTAGTAATTTACTGAAACGAGATTCAAAACAACCGCAAACAAAATAATAAGACCTATTTAATTATTCGCAACAATTTGAAGCGTGACGTTCTCTTAAAGAATCTTCCGCATAGTAGAATGTTAAGCATTTTGACAGGTGTAGCAATTTTTAAATTAAAATATTTTAAACGTATCGCGAAATAATGAGAAAGTAAGTGTTGCAGATTGATTGGTAATTATTTAAAGTATTTCGCTTTCTCATTTCCCTAATTCTTTCGGTAGTACACATGACTAGCAAACCCAGAAAGGAAATGCTGAATGTGAACTAGATTATTTTTTTCTATCTACAGTTAGTTTATAGCTGTTTCATAAAGGAAATCATAATTATATCAACTTTGGCACACAAAATTGAAGACCACGACTGAAAAATATTTCATAAATGAAGCAATTGAAGCAATTTTTCTAATTATGATCTTCACCAAATTGAAGTAAATGTTTTAATTTCGTACGATGTTGCATTTCCATTTCTACAATTGTGATTTCAAATCGATAAATGAGACTTTACGGTATTATCTTTCTTTAGTTATAGGTCCCATAATAATTTTAAAATATTTGTATATGCTTATATTTTATTGTACAAATAAGACAAAGTTTCATAAAAAAAATTGTGGAGAACCTCAGTGTATGGAAAGTTTGTAATTGACATGTCATAAGTGACAGATGACAGCTATTACTATTCATAGATAGATTGTTCTCTTCTCTTTAATGATTTTTTTAATTACTGCTGACTAAAATAATGAAAGATACATATAAACTTCAGCTGGAGTCGAATCCGTAACAATGTCGTGAATCTTATGCACCAGTCACTAGCCTAATGGTATTCTTAAAAATGATAAATTAAAGTTGAAAGTAATGTAATTTTTTAGGTATACTTTCTTACGTGAAAATAGATTCATAGAAAAATAAGTTTTAAATTATTTTTCTCAACAAATAATTTCTGAAAATCTGGAAATTTCCAAAATTACTTAAAATATCTTGATAACTGATATTTTGAATTACGTATTGTTATTCTTTGAAATCCATGTTTTGAGTAAAGTAATAAGATTGTGAAATTAATATTTTTCGTTTTAAATTTCAAAACATTTTGGAAACGGATACACGTAGATACATTTGAAAATAAACGAAGTATAAATTTGAAACTATTCTGTTTTGACGTACGCACGTGTAAATCATGCAGGTAACTTGTGCTTATAATTCAGCATAAAAACAAACACGTGGAGCTAAAATATGTTAAACTACTCCTGCAATAATGCTTACAAGTCAATTTCCGATCACGTACAAAATTTGGTAATAACTAACGTCAATATTCTTATGAAACAGGTCAGGTTTTATATTTTGTTAACGCGCAGTTATTATACTTCCGTTTCTTCGCATTTGTAAATGACAAGAAAATAAACGAGGTAACTAACAACTTATTTAAAGCCCTTGTTTGTATAAGGAAGGTGTATAGTCAAGGCCTGAGTTAAAAATAGCCTACAATGATTAGGAAATGCATACGGAAGGAACATGGAACATTTCAATTTCGATACAAGCTTTGCAAATTAACAAGTGACTTAGAAGGATACATTACACATAGGCGTTTGTCAAGGCGTGCTTAAATGTCGTAAATATTATTGTTTTTATGTAATATTTAATTTCCTCATTGATTTGTATTGATATTAGTTTTACATTATATATAACTTAAACTAAATACGAATTACAAATTTTAAGGACATTCAATAAAGAAAATATGTGCATATACTAATGATAAAAACTCTTAATACATGAAGACGAACGATCTGTTAAAAAAAAACATGATTTTCTTTTCGATATTATTTTGTTTCATAAAAAAAATAGAGGACACACGTTTCTTAGTTTCGTATTGATATGGTCGCTTATATTTTTAACCTCTCGCTAATCAGTAAAAGAGATATTGGAATCATGCTAAAAATGGAATAGTGAGCTTTAAAAGGATAAGCACATTTTGATGTCCCTAGAACATAATTTTAATATTTTTACGATGATATCTGTCTATGTGTGTGGATGTATGGTTGGAAAATAAAATTGAAATTTTGGATATAACATTCCGATACCTAGATTAGATCTGATTAGATTTTGGTGTTAATCGTGCAACATGAAGTGGTGTTTTCATGAAAATCTGAAGTGTTTTTCTGAAATATCTTAATTAATATCTATACATGATAATTTTTGTAAATAATAATTTGTACACACCTATTTACGCTTTGTTTTTGAAATATATAAACCACCCTAAAACCTTCTGGAACTCAATAACTGTTTTAGATAAACCAAAATTAACCTTTCTGCATCTGATGGACTAATTATTGTTTGGAATAGGAAGAATGAACAAATTAAAACAAAAAAAAATATGCCCACTAGTGAAATATGGAGGAGGATCTGTGTATGTATGTGACTGTATGAGTGCAGAAGAAGTGAAAAACAAAAACCAAAACATATTACACGTAAAATGTTAGAGTAGTTACAATTGTAGACAAGAATTAAAAACTCCTCCATAGTCTTCAGATATGAATTCCAATGAATATTAAAGAACTACTACATTTATGGTAGAAGAATAGGGTAAAATTTGTTCCCAAACTCTAAGTGGGAAGTATGATAAACCGTTTAAGGGAAGTAATTCTAATGAATGGTGGTTTAAAAGATCATTGATTCTATATGATCTACAGGTATACGGCGAACTTAGTTGTTATAATAAATATATATTTTATTTTATTAAGAAAAATTGAGGAAGTCAATACGTTATTTTATTTAGCAATATAGTAAGTTACAATATAAAATGTTTTTCATGGATGTATATTTAATAAAAAAAATTAAAATAATAGAAAACTTTTTTCATTTACTGGTATACGAAGACTAGTTGGTTTGAGTGTATACTAAGAAATTAATATTTCAAGAAAGTAATGTTACTCGTTCATGATAGTTGGAGGACGTAGCGTATGCAAACGAATCATAGATTTATGCCCGCAGAGACAAGACACACGTCGGAAGTGCGTCTGATGAAATATGGCCGACTCCCGAAGGCATTACTACCTTATCAGGCTGCTCCTTGGTGTTAACTGATATTATAATCGATCACACTGTGAAATTACTAAAACCAGGCAATTACAAGTTCCGCGTGTTATTTTAAGAGATTTGTTGTTTTCCTGGTTCATATTCCTTTGAGTCGCAGGACATGCTAACGGTTCGCTCTTCTAAACTCATTTCCGTCCTACTATATTTATTACTTGTCAATGTTATTTAATTACTTTTCTTCCTTGTTTATTTATATTTTGTTTATGGTTTGTGTTGAAAACTACATCATTCACTCAATGTTATATGGTTTTTACAAGAATTCTAAATTTAAAACAACAACCACTAATGTTTGTTTTGTTGAAGTATGTCATGCTTTTCTTCAGAATATATGAATATACTTGTTGCTTATAATAGATGTAAACAATGTACTTAGTTACATGTAGTTATTTATAATATATTACTCTCTAAATAAAACAACTATGTAGCCACAGCAACATTAGGTGTTTTGCATTTTATACAAAATGTATTGGACAGATGACACACTCACAGAAAACATAGTTTTTTAGATTTTAAAAATTACAATGTTATGATTTAGAAAAAAATAGAACAACATTATAAGTGAGTTTTGTATCAGAGGAAATTATTTTGGGAACTTGTGTTTAATATTAAATATTAATAAAATATATTTAGAAACTGCTTAAGTGTGCTCAATTATTGTGTAAAATGTGTACATTTTATTTATGGTGTATTGTGAAAATGCCTTTAAATAAAATTTGGACTTCGGAAAAGGTGAGTAACTTATTAAAGTATCATGAATTATATTTTTACATTGTCAAATTGTTAAATGAATAAAATTATATGGATAATGTTTATTTGTTCTGTTCCCTTATTATGTACTTATTTTAATTTTTATCTACACATATAATTCACTCTGTATGCTAATTTGTCATCAAACCTTTTTCTTGAAATTTATATGGGAAATATATTTATAATCTAGCTGCTCTTTTTGTAGTTGAAGATAAAAAGTATAAGATCAAGAAAAAGTAAAAATAAGTCTCACATTTTCCTTTTCTCACATTTCACTAATATAATGGTGCTCTTTGTAATTAAATTTTTAAACGCAATTATATTTCTAGGTTATACTATCTAAATATAGTATTCATTATAATTACATGGAATTTTAATTGTTTTGTTGTAATGACAACTTTTCATCTTCATTACAGCATCCTTGCGAAGAAAAAGTAGAAATAATACCTCGAGATTTTAATCATACTGTAGCGAAACAAGGCCATGCACGAAATCAACCACGTTAAACTTTACAACTCATTATTTCGCAAAAAATGAGGAACAGCGCAGCCATCTTCTGCAGCCGAACCGCCAATAAAACCAGATAATTAAATCCGTTAAATATTTATGCGCTCAAATATAACGAAGTTCAACAACCTTAACCTTTTATTTCATATGTTAATCATCGTTAAGTGAATCGAACTGATCAGATTAGCCAAGTTTAACCTCGACGGCGACTAAAGATGAGTTTAGAACCAAAATATTTTATGTTTACGTTTGCCTTACTTACTAGTTCTCTCTTTTTATCAACGTAAGGTAAGTGTGGCAGAAGGGCATTAAAAATTTGGATTTTTTCGATTTGAAATCAGCGCATAGAGATCTATTAATACAAACTATTTCCCAAAATCAAAATTTTGGGCCCAAAAATGAGTATATTTGGGATATTTTGCGTTTGTCAACACAATTTTTGGTTTAATACTGTTGTTTAGTTTGTTTTAACTCTACACAACTTTGTTAGGGGATTATAAGTTTTGGAAATAAATAAAAATCAGATAATAAAAAAACACTTTAGAAATTTATATGAAATGCAAATGTTACCTTAGAGTATATGTTTTAGGAAGGATGTAGAAGCTAAAGGTACGTACCTGTAATAAAATAAAAAAAATATTAGCATATATTTCTTTAACCTTAAGAAATAATTAAATTAATTAATACTCTCAGTATTTGTATTTGTGTATAATACTGTCAGTTTTCACATGTATTTACTTCAATAATCTTACTATTTCACTCGGCAAGATGAGATTATCAATTATTTCTTACAATACATAATGATAAAAATTAAAATGTGACTAGATAAATTTCATGTGTAGCGACAGTAAGACAGAAACGACGTCTAGATTTAGACTTTTTAGACACTTGTCTTGTCTTGTCTTAATTATTAAAACAAGATTGAAATTAAAACAAGACAAGACTTTCTTATTCTAGATCGAGACAAAAATAATCTAGACAATTGTCAAGACTCCAGATTAATAAAAAAAATAATATTAATATTTCATGCGAAGCTTGTTCCATCCGAGATGAAACAGTGATTGTAAATTAGAAAAAGAACGCTGTCGAAGAATTATATGTTCCTGTTTAAATTGTATGCTCAGGTTAATGTAGAGTCTTAAAACAATCTAGAGTCTTGATATCTAGATAAAACTTTATAATGTATACTTAGACTCAGTAGCGACGACTTTTTATATTTGTCGGGTGCTCAAAACCTAAAAGTATATTTTATATAACCTAAAAATCCGAAATGCAATTAAATGTAAATAGAACTGTAATACAAATGGAATATTTTTATGTTTATTAATTTCTAGTATTAGCAATTAGTTTGTATATTTTAAAAAAATATATAATTTTGTCGTGTAATCCTGTCAGGTGCTCCGCGCCTCACTATTTCTCCTGTGGGGTGCTCGAACCCAGCAGCACCTACAGAGTTGGCGCCTATGCTTAGACTTAGTCAAGCCTTGTCTTGAAATTTCTAGACATGACAAAATTCTGCAAAGTTTTGTCTTGTCTTGTCTAGACGACAACAGAAGTATATTACATCGAACTAGTGAACATATTTATTTTATGGAATTGGCAAAATTTAATTTAAACTAACCTAACCTAATTTTTACCAGAACAGTGAAATCAAATAAAAAATTTGATTATGTCTTATTTCATGAAATCGAAAAGATACTTTCATAATACATGAATTCTACAAAAAGGTGTCGTATTTGTATCCAGATGTATGAGTGTATATTTTTTTGTATGAATGATTCACCTATGTCTACAACTCATTGAATCAAAGTTATTGTAATTCTTAAGCTTTCCTCTAGTGTAAATTCATTTATATTTAAAGTGGGCGAGGTCTTGATTATTGACTTTATTAGGCAAGTGATGTCACGACAACGTTGGCCATGTACCCAATAGAAGCAACAAAAGACACGAGCAGCTCTTCGCCTCACGTTTATGGCATTTGCTGCACGGCGCCATCAGGTTGCTCTGGGCCGGAAACCGCGGAGCCGGAGTTTTTAGGTCAACGCACAGTCAGGTCGCGGAGTCGCCAGACAGGCATGGCGGCGGACAGCTGCTCGGCTACACAACACCAGCAAAACGGCCATTCGCGAATCGATATTGCAGATTCTACCATTTACATACTTCTGTATGCATATATGGCAAGTCATAGACAATGCCACTTGGGTCACCGTCACGTTCAACTGGACAAATCATGAGCCTATTTTCAATTCAAAACAAACCTACTACATATGTTTACAATGTCTCGATGTTACGTGAAATCACAGAATAGGTTATACAGAAGCGACAGTAAGACAGAGAAATGAAAATTAAGAGATGGGGAAAGGCAACAAATTTAAAGGTCTCGTTGTTTAAAATCGGATAGTTTCGTCATATCTTAGGGAGAGATAGTGAAGTCAATAAATGTAAAGGTCTACGCAATGCTCCAAGGTCATAGAACTGAATAGGGTAACATCAAAGGTACCGATACGGAGTGTCGCTTCTGTATGTAACTATTGTCTGATGAAATAATATTATTATAAAGTTGCTTTTAATTTTTTAAGGACTGATATTTTCACATCTGTTTAAAGCGTCGGTTATAATAAAAAAGTATCGCGTCGAAATAGTAAATAACAATTTTCTACGACCACTAATGTAAGCAGCCATTATTGTACAACTTGTAGGTTATCTAAGTGTCATATTACGGAAAGCACAGTTTGGAAATGTTTGATTTATTGAAATTATATTAGTAGTATAAATAAGACAAATAATAATTAATTTAAAAGTTTACAACTAATGAAGAAATGAACAAGAAATATTCTAATATAGGATTGGTTTTATCGCCTGGATGATAATAATGGTCTTTTTGGAGTTGCAATCTTTTAATAAAATCCATTAATACACCAACGTTTCGACTGTAAATCAGTCTTCATCAGGGTGATAAATGGTATTAAAACATTATCAAATAAATCATGTAAATTATTTTCGGTAGTTGGCATTATTTACTAGTGATGTGTCAATTCTTTCAGTGTATTGTGTGATCGTCTTGTGATCGTAAAACAATCAAATAGAGCTCTTCGCGGCTCTTTTATACCTTTTCCAATTCTTGCGTAATATGTATCTTATACTCTTAATATATAATATACTATTACATAAACAAATATAAGTAGAGTAACTAAGTCATAATTGTATACTATGCAATAACGAGACAATTGTCGTATTATATGAAACCATACAGACTTGGTCACAAAAACGTTATTGACAAGAGAATTTTATAAAATAGTATTTATTAATAACGTGAAACCGGTAAACTATTGAACAAACTACGGATGTTATGAATCATACCAGGCCTTAGATGTCGTAAAATCCTCACTTTCGGAGCTCGAAATTCAATTGACAACTGCGACAGTTATGATACTCATAACTATCCTAGGTATGCTAATAGCTAATATATTTGAAAAGTTACATTACACTACATACAACAGAATTTGAACAAAAATATTATGTATTAAACAGCTTCAACTTTTATTTATGTATTACTAATTACAAATGGTAATAAACATGCAGATTTTTATGACAAGCGCAAAAGCCATATGTTGAGTTCCGTGTTGTGCATTGTCGTTAAATAATTGCACAACAATTTGCAAGGAAAAGAATGAATGAACTTTAGACACATTCATACTGTGCAGCGGTGGTTCAATTGTTATGTTTATTGTTTTGTTGTGTAATGAGTTTCATTCTCACTTGGAGATATTTAGGTCACTTAAACACAATATCCCATAAAATATTTATTACTAGAAACATTGTAGTAAAAATGCGTTCTAGAAATATGTTTTATATCCATTTTGATTTAGAAATATTTAAAGTATGCCGGTACTTATAAGTACAATAAATTTTAAAACATTAATAAATTGCCTTATCAATTATAAAATAGAAATAATAAAATTTATTACTACTCCATTCATTATGAATTAATAATTGGACTTTAATTTCCTCTAACGATAAGATTGACGGATTAGAATTTTAAATACGGAGAAATAGTAGATTTTATTTCGAACACATTTAAATGTGCGTAAATACAAATTATTTTGAAATTAGTACAAGATCATTTCCTATAGCTGTCATCATAATAAAAACAAGAAACACATTTTTAATAACTTGTCTTGCATATCATTATAATTAATTGCTCCAATTATAAATAAATCATTGGATATTAGGTTACTATTGCAACGTAACAATATTGTATTAATTATATGTAAATATTTCAAACTTGGAGAACCATTATTAGATGTATCACCTATAATAATGATTTATTTTTGGAGAAACTCGTAGAACTACATATAAACTGTAACATGAGATATGTTATGTTAATTCAAATATAAATGTTCATAAAAAATAATTAATAATTTTAGTGGAATTCAATCAAACACCTTTAAAGTCCACTGACTATAATTATTTCTCTGAAAGTAAAACTGAAGCTAAAGTTTTGATACTCTTTCAGAACATCGAGTGTGTACATAAAAACTTCGTCAAATGTAACATCTGTTTAAATTTTTTCTCGGAAAATTGTTGCATTTTAAATTTTATTTCAAAAACAAGTTCACATTTTTATTCCATCAATTTAATCGGTTGCCTCTATAGTCATATTTTGTTACATAAATCGTCTATAGTAAAATCCGTACCTTCAAAAGCTTGAAAATATAACAAATTTTGTTAAAAGTAAAAAGTTTTTATGTTTGAATTTGCAATAAAAATATTAAAACTAAAAACATTTTACGCTCTTTTCATTTGTTTAGTTTTTTGTTGAGTCGTGCGATTTGATCAATATTGCCCAATATTTCACAATTTACTTTGTGTTTATGTTGCTTATTATATAAGAAAAAATTCTAGAATAGTTTTAAATGTTGTTTCTAGACCGTGTCTTGTCAATCGACCAAAAACCAAACAAGATGTTTTTTGCGATATAAACAATAATTAACTAATAGATCCTTGAACCATGTTTATAGAGTAAAAGTACTAGCAAGGCCAAGGCTTGGACCCTAGCATTGTCATGTTTTATTATCTTTATATTTGCTTCAGTATTCCATGGAAAATTTATATAAGAAATTTAAAAATTCTATAACAAAACAACAATAATTGATCCGTGGTTTGTTGGGCAAAATGACAGGTTGAGATTCTAAAATTTCAGTCAGTATGGTGCGCTCTCTACGCCTATTGCGGTGCCCAGAAAATGTTCTCTAGATAACACTTTATACATTTATAATTATCGATATTTGCGTAAGGGTAACATCCAGCAGATGTAAAAAAAGATGGTAAAATCGTGAGGAATAAATTTAAATTGTAACGTAGGATTAGTTTTATCGACTGGATATTAATAAAATAAGGTCTTTTTTGGAGTTGCAGACATTTAATAAAACCCATTAATACACCAACGTTTCGACTGTAACTTAGTTTTCATCAGAGTGCTGATAACATACAAAACATACATACTGTATATTTGATTGTATGCTTTGTATGTTACAAGCACTCTGATGAAGACTAATTTACAGTCGAAACGTTGGTGTATTAATGGGTTTTATTAAATGACTGCAACTTCAAAAAAGACCTTTTAAATTGTAACATTTTCGAAAGAATACAAAATGAAATTCTATTGTTGATTGCGTCTACAATTTTTTTTCATATTTCTGTGCTTAATCTACATTGTTATAATAATTAAATTTTAATTTTTGTTAACATTCTTATCTAAATATAAATATTAAACTAATAAAAATGTAAATTGTAAACAGTAAAACAATGAAACAAAATACAGTGCACGTGTTTCAGATCTGAAGCAAGTATCAAGGGTTTTAGTAAAGAATAAAACAAGGGCACTGAATTGAATGCAGCATTGGCAATTCTCCACTTTTTATTTTCATGCGAACGGTTATTCGAAAACCGTTCTAATTCGTGTCTTCCTTCTTCGTACCGTTAAAACATGGCCTGTGAAATGTATGCCTTATACATTTATAAAAACAATGTAAATTATTACTGTACTAAATAATTTATTGTATTCGCGTCATCTTCACCCTCATGTAAAAATTTCAGCTTCACACACTTGCCACATAATATGCTATTTTAATTTTAAAGATTTTTTTTTTCACTTTTATGCTCTGTACACCTGTATGGCATTATTTCGTCGTAGATAAAAAATGAAATAGAATAAAAGAACGTCTTCTTATTCTAGATCCTGTAAACAAAATTTGTTCTCCACGGGACGAATACGAATGAGACGTAGAAACACATCACCTTTCGAACCAGTTTCGAGCAGTAAAATCCGTTTTATACAACGCGGACTTCACACCTTGTTGGAGTTATACCAACCGAACAAAAAACCTATTATTCATATTTTTCATTCACACATTATACCTGGTTGTTTCCGTTACAAATAAAAACTACATGCGGGAAATTTTTGCACAAAATTACTTCAACCGGAATATGCTTATTATTTGACGTATATGATACTATTTTTGTCGTGTTAATTAAAAATGATTTCATTTTTCTGTTTACGTAAGCCTGCCGAAGGTAATATGAATAAATTTAAAGAAATATTTCACTCAACTACATTTTTAATAAAGTAACAGTTGATAAAGAATATTTATTTCAAGATTATAATCAATAAATGTGGGAATATCTACCCACGCTGCATCAGTATCAATTCACTTCTGGACTATAAATAGTACACAATACGGAAATAGAAATGTTTTTTATAGCCTTTTCTAATTTCATTCGGTCATGGTTAAAACATCTAATCAATAATAAATTTTAATTACCTACCTATAAAAAAAGAAGTATATTTTTGGATAATTAGGCGTTTCTTTATTTTAAATGTTAAGAAGCATAAAATTTAAAATTTAACTATCGCCTCGTAGAATAAATTCCATATGTGTAATAAAAGATTATACTTCAGTCTCTTGATAAAAAAATAACTATTATTACTAACATTTTTATTGTATAGCATATATAATTGAACTTTTAAAATAATAAAAAAAATATCAAGTATTTTTGAATGGTATTTTTTTAAATTATATTTATAAAAAGTGTTAATAAAAGACCATAGCTACTTGAATATTTCTTTATTAGTTCAAATTAAAAGATTTTTTCGCTATATCTAGCGAGTTAATGAAACTATACTTAGTATTTTAATAAGTCTTTATAGTGTACTAAATGTTTGTCACGTAACTACAAGTAAAAGTTGTACTACAAGAGAAATTCAATTTATAGATAGACCTTAGTGTGTGCCGTTCTGCACGTTTCGATTGTCAAGTAACGATCAAAATTTTGAAAACAAGCAATTAATACATGTTTATTCATTTATTTAAAAGATCTGTTGTGTTGACACGTACTATAATTATGACATTTAATTACGATATATGTGAAACCGATGAAAACAAAATACTATTTTGAAGAGCACATAAATATAATTTTTAAACAGTCGTTTCATGAATAATATTTACACACAAAAGTCCGATATATGTTTATTTTGTGCGAAGTTCAAAATAGTCGTCAACATGCAGAAAATAAAAAAAATATGCACCATAAAATTAAATATTTAATCACATAAAGTAACAATAAACTATAAATTGAATATCTAAGACATTATTAGTACTTTATTTTTATTTCTAAGGGTTGAGAAATCCTTATTCAATGAAATTTATTTTATCAAATAGTACACTTGTCAGAAAAATATAGGTATAAATAAATACAAATAATAATTTATTATGCAACAAGTGCAGAAAGTCACTTATTTTCCATGAGACGAAGTTGAAATCATGTTTTTATGTTAGTAACTTTTCATTGTAACTTTAACAGTAGTGAAAATATATTAAACATTGCATAACAATAAAAAAAAAACCTGATTAGTTTAATGACTCATTCTCTTTGGTTTTATTTCACTTAGTACAATCAGTATAGAAAAATTTGAATAGTATCAGAACACATTGTAGTCATAACAACATTCTTAGTAATACAATTTATATCAACATTTTATTAGCTATAATGTATGAACATAATAAAAATTGTTAGCATATTTTGAATTTTTATTGTGAAGCAAATTACATCAACAATGTTAAGAAATTTTTATTTGTCCATATATTATAATAATATATTGAACATTTTTCTTCCTTATTTAATAGCTACATGGAAAAAAGCTAATTAAATTTTAAAAGCCAATAAAGATGAATAAAATTATTAAATATTATATGTTGCATATTTTTCTTAGAATTTTACGTCAAAGAATAATAAAAAATGATTTATGTTTAACTTTAAATTGATTATTATTTACCCTATTTAGTACTGTCTACAGCTTCTAAAATATTATTTTTAATTTCTATGTTGACCAATTATTGTTCTTGTTCGCTCTCCTGATAGCTATTAGGATTAACGTGGCCATGATCTTAGTGTTTTAATTTCATTTATTTTTCTTGTTGAATTAGTAATTAATAATAGTTTTTTGATATGTATTCAAAATTAAATCAATAACATCTGACAATTCCTTATAAACGTTCTTAATTATGACTAATAAAATATAATAGTAGGTTATTATGTTATCTTTAGATATGTGTATCCGTCCGGTATGATTAATACTAAGAAATGTATCATTGTTTATTTCTACGTCTAAATAGAATAGTTTTCAGGATATAATATATTTTTGTAGATATGTAAGTGAGTAACAATAGTAGTTCTAAGTAACTGATAGCTAAACCAAAGGATTTAGGACATAATTCCTTATACAAGTGTAATTCCATTAATGTTCTAAAATAAAAAAACTATGAAATATTTACGCCTTTAATTGTAATGTTTAAATATGTAAACATACGGAATAAATATATATTAAGAACACGCTGATACAGTACTGATTTAGCAAAGGAGCTGCTTGACTTACAGTGCCGAATAATGCTTCTCACTGCGAGTATAAATGCTTGCGCGCGCATCTATATAAGCCGTCTTGCTATATAATATGACAGTGTGTTAAACACAATGCTGCTAGCATTTATTGCCATTCTTAATGTTCCAAGGTTTATTTTTATAATCTTTTATATAAAATAAGAAAACTATATACAATTGTTCATGATAAATTAATTATTATAAACATATGTAAATAAATTAATAAACATATTTATATACCAACAAAACTGGAATATAAAATTCCTTATCACATTGTATACTGTCATACTAAAAATAAATATTTAAATAGTTTATAAATGATTGCAATTGTATTTTAAATACATGCGTTGTAATTCTTTTACGGAAGAATAAGTATCTAATATTGCTGTTCAGATTATCAAGAGGTATGCACATTAATATAGAATTTATAGAGAACTAAATCTTGTATATAGTATATGGCAATATTATCATACGTAGCTTTTATAGTTTCATATACATGTCATATCTTAAACTCCGTTTGAATAGTTTTAGAAATAATCTTCTACTTCCTCTAACCTTTAATGTACTAACAATACAATGGCTAATTTCACATGTACTTAATCTGTAAAACAACAGCTAGCGCTAAGTCGGTACCCAGCCTTCTATTTCGGTAGAGGCCGCGTTACGAAATGCTCGGATCTGTCATCGATTGTAGGTACAGCTCGCCAACCGAGGCGGCATTGCTGCTGCTGCACCTTGTACCATTGTAGTACTATACCCCGCACTATTATTACCCGCAGAATGGCTGCTATGTACTATGCTATTTCAGCTGACTCACAGAAATAGCAGGGAATTTGGTCTATGCTACTTGTTTTAATCATTTCACTCTACAATAGTAACATACATGTAATTACAAAGGGTTATTGAGGGATCTAATGAATGAGACAATTTTTAAATCATAGCGAGAATCTATCCTAGAAAATAGTAGGTAATAACTAGAAGTGATTTTAGGTAGGTTTTCTTTTATTTCTATGGCTGTGTGATTTTGAACGAAAATGTTACATTTTATATTTGATAAATCTCGTATTGTATATAGAGTTTTAATTTCGTACAACTTTGTACTCTTGCAGTTTTGTTCTAAATTTATCAGGAGAGAGAGTATTCGCAATTTTTTGACATCCTATGTTAAAATCTTTTGTATTAAGTATTTTCATAGACTCCAAGTGGAATTTTGTAATGGTTGTACTTATCATTTTAAAATTATTGAAAATATAATAGCATGTTGAAAACATTTTCACCAGGTCTAAAAAGCCAGCTTCAAATTTACAAAAAGAAATAAAATCCCAAATTAAAATAAAATACTTCCTAATAGTTAGCTTGCCAATTGTAAGATTGCAAGTCGATTTTTTGACACATATAAAATATAAATGTATTTTCTGAGCCAAAAATTAGGAAAATTAATTGAGAATAAAGTCAGTTGTTTTAAAAAGTTTCATGCCAAGCTTTTTTCCACTGAACAAATTTGAAACATAATTTTGACATCGGCGCCAAACTGCCAGTTAAACCAGTGATTAACGTCTAGAAACAATGAATTATTTTGATTGACAGAATTAGGACCCTTTCTACTCGTGTTTACGATGCGGGTGTCACATTATTCATATTTCAAGTTTCACAATCAAGACATTGATGTCTTAATGAAAAAAAATTATAAACTGATTTGGACTATTTTCCTTTTAATTTTTATTATTTATACAGGAATCATAACATTTGCACAATAATGACATTTTTTTCTTAAAATATAAAATGTTAATTTTTAATGTACAAAAAAAATTATATAAACCCTACTGACAATATTAATAAAGCTTTTAGGTTTATTCCCTTAAAGGCGAATTGTAGGTAGGTATATTAATTTTTTAAATACGAAATAATAAATAAGCTAATATAATAAGAAACATGAATTTATCGGGAATATTTAAGAGTAATTTTTTCCCGAGTTTCGTTACTTCGCCCGATTAAATGCATACTCGTAGCTCGAATTATATTTGCTTCATTATTTCATTTATTTTTCATATAAATGAATTGTAAATGTTTTATATCAATTTTTATCGCTGAAAGACTGCCTCATTCCATCAAATGAGGCATTTTGTTTATAAAAGTAATAAATCAGTGAAACAGGAAACCTTATCAAAATCAGATAAGGAAATTTGATTGTTCTTATTTATTTTTCGTAAATCTAAGATAAATCACATATTATATAAAAAAATATATAAACTCGGTAAATAATTGGTAGTGACTTTGAGAATCAGTCTTCTATATAAAAATAGGGTGTGTAATTTACTAATAAAAGCTCTTTATTAGATAAAACAGATAGACGCTTGGAATAGAATAATAAGTTGTAAGTTATTAAAATTATCCTTTATCACATTTTATTCTAAGTTATCATCAATTGCACAATATAAATTAAATTTTCCCTGAAATGGATAACATCATACCAAATTAAAATTTCAAATAAAATGTACAATACTGTTATTAAAATATCGATTAGCAATGTTCTTCAAATAGAAATTAAAATGTAAGTCTTGTTGGTGAATCCATAGGTAGTGATCGTTTATATTTTGAATTGGAAATGAATGTCCCCAGATGGTATAATGTGAGGACGTATTGATTGCCAGATGAATTGATGCTCACAAGGAAACGATTTGCGTTTGTTCCCGCTTTCAGACTCTCAAGTGTTCATGTGGGTTTAATGATTTTTGACATTGTTTGTTAATTATCTATGCACACATACTACATACTCGTATTTACATTAAACTAATTTTCAAGAGTGGTCAAAAACCAAGGTTCTATACACGTGGCAATTTAATTATACGGAGAAATAATTACTTCGAAAAAGTATTGCGTGTTGTTTTAATGAACAAATGTACCTAATGTACTAACAGTGCAAATATTATTTGTGAATAATAAAAACATATTTGGAAGGTCGTTATATTTATTAATATAATAACTTCAAAATAAGTACCATCTCATTAACAAATTTGAAAAAATGCAAATAAATTATAATTGCTGCGATAAAATACTATTTATATGGTATTTAAAAATGCAATACTAATAAAACAGTGTATTATTTACCAAGTAACTTTTTTTATTTATTTATATCTTTCTTTAAAACTAGTTAAGAAAAAACCAACAAGCACCAATGTGCAAGAAATAACTCCCATTGGAGGATAGGATAGTTTTTCGCCCATTCCACCACTTTATTTAAAATGCCGTTTAAAGATTTGTTGAAGCTTCCACTGGGTATTTATGAGATGCAAGTATTGCAGTATCATCTGCATATGTAGCTAGTGTAATCTTCTCCGGACAAGGTAGATCTGCCGTGTATATTAAATATAAGATTGGTCTTAGCATACTACCCTGCGGTACCCCAGATTTTATTTGGTAATATTTGGAGAAGCCGACTTCATACATACATTTGTCTGATATTAAATAAGATTTAAATAATAAATAATGTAGGTACCAAGTAACTAAAATAATTCTTTCTGTGGTAAATACCAAGTGATAAATCGGAAAGAGTAATAAATATTTTATGATTTATTCAAAAGACTAGGCATTATGAATAATGCACGTACAATAACATTTTCAATAAAATTTATTTATGGCCGTTTTAAAATACGTATACCCATATAAGTTGGTTCTAGTAACAGAACTATAATAACATTATGTAAATTTTTTAAAAGCTTATAAATATTATACTTGTTGCTACGGTAGCAGCTGTGGTCTTGCTCTAGTTTTTAAAAATGAAAATTAAATAAAGGCGCAATTGCAAAAATATTTAAAATTTCGTTATTTCCTTGCAATTGCATTTTAAAATAAAATTATGTATTGCAAATATTATATACAAACATAAGGTTACTATTATTTAATTATAATTAGTTTTCTCTATTTGTTTGTGTAAAATACCTATGAATACTTATGACTTTCTACTTTATATATTGTTTTTACCTCCCGCCTACCAATATATAGATAAGGGAGGTATTGTTTTTGGTCAAATATCTCGAGCATAAGTTTTTAACATATGAGCACGAATTAGTGTCCCAAGCATACGATTGTACTATTTGACAGTGGTGTCTGTATGTCAGATAGATGAGTAATTCATATGTTTACTTTTATTGTAAAATTAAAAAAGATGTAAGATATATATAAGGAATATATTTGCATGCATGTATTAAGGTAAGTTTCCGGATTTGGTAACGCCAAGTATAGCTATTTTTTTTTGGTCAAACAAATTTTATGAAGAAATTTTAGGCATGAAATGAATAAACTCTTAACTACAATAACAAACTAATTTTAAAACTACAAATTGAATGTACTGAAAAACATACAGAATATATTACTACAGTAGCAGATGATAATGTATTAAACACATGATTTTTTTATATTGGTGTCTGCATTATATTGATATATGACGGGAAATAAGATTCTCAGTAAAGTAGAAAATAAATATCAAATAATAGTTTGGAGATTGGAAACCAAATCATGTCGTTAGAATTGGCATCGGGTTACTTGATGAGATAAAATTAACCCGGCCTTGGTGAAAATGCTCGGTGTTTTCCACGTGACGCTCTCTCGCATTACGCGGTATTATATGAACTTTTGTAATAAAATACCAATAAAACAGAAGTGACATGTCTGGCACATTCGCTATGCTTGTTAAGCGTCTGTGGGACATATGTTCAGACCTATGACCATCCGATGTCGACTCATCAAATTCAAATTTAACTCAAATGGACGGAAATCGTGACTGCTGCTGTCTGGGGCATTGCACGGTCAATGTTCACGTGTTCATAACTACTTTCCAGTAATGTTTAGGTGCAAGTTTCTCTCGTCTTCTTCAAATAAATACTCCTACATGGTAACTGGTCAATATCCATCAAATCAAAGTAGGTAATCACCATATTATTCTTTTTATTCTATGATGATTTATTATATACGAGTATAGTTGAATGAGGGTAATATAATGGAATGATAAACATATATACTTCTGCGATATTAGAACTCATAAAACTTGGTTTGCTAACCACAATAATGATGTCGACATTATTCTTATTAGTGCATTAGTATATTGGGCTCCTCTTCTAGTTTCGGCCGAAAACGTAATTAAAACCGAAACTTATGTGCTTAAGTTAAAATACCTCAATTTATCAGAAAATCACTATAATTTGGAAGTGATAATGGCCCGTATTCTGAGTTCACTTTTATAAATGCTTTTGTTAAAAGAGACGTTGGTCTCATAAGGTTGTAATGTAAAATTAGGCTTCCTAAAGACGATTTTATTGTAAATGTGAGCTCGGAACTACTAACCACTATATTTAATAAAGAACAATTTTAATTATCTATTTTCATATTTTGACTTGATTGAAATGAAAATAATATTTTTTTTTTGCCAAAATCAGTTTTTCTATAGATAATTTAGAAATTTACAAATGTATTATAAATAGTACATTTTTTAACATTTTGAAAAACAATATTTTTTTCTTAGTCATGTAATTAAACGAGCATATTTTTTTATAATTATTAATAAACGTTATTTTTTAAGAATAAATAGGGCAATGAGATTATACTTACTGATAAATTTATGAGAGAAAATAATTTGTATGTCAGTTTCACCAAGCATTTTCCAATTTTCATTTAGAAATATTCACCTACTAATTGGTAACTTGTGTCGCATAAACTAACTATTTTATAAATATAAAAAGAAAAATATTAGATATTATATTAATGAGACTATGTAAAAAAAAAAGAAAAACATACAAATGATTTAAGATTAAGGAATTTCTAATTAAAAATTACCTATATGCTGTACGGAAACTGAAATGAGGAATTTTAATAACAAAATTGTAGCTGAAAAAAGAATTTTACCTTGTACTTTTATCGTGCTAATTAGAAGGTTAGACATTAAAACTAAAATACTTATGATAAATATTTTTAAATACTGTAATTTTCTATAATTTAGATATTGCAATAAATGCATTCAAAGAAGAATTAGTTGTTTGTTCAAGTTGACAAGTACAGTGCAAAGATGGGCATACTTTTTTTCCTTCTTTCGATTTTGACTTACGTTTCTAGGTTTAAAAATAAATAGTTTTCACAAGAAATATATTTTAATTTGAATTTTGTGTTATAGAATCTATGGAGACCAATGTGGTTTAACTACAGGAGGAGCAATTATTCAAGAAATTACAACTGGGTCAGTATGGTCTTCCAGTGGCTTATTTTACGACTCCGAAAATAATAAGCTGTATGTTGCTGAAAGAGACAAACCTGCCCTTTTGGTAATCGACGGAAAAACTGCAGCGGTTCAACGGTTTCCCATCTCTGGTAAATAATTATCTTCAACGTATTATGCAGAATTCAAAAGAATAATATTTCAATGCACTTATTAAAATCATTAAAAAGGAATAAAATATAGAAAAAAACGGTTAAAATGTGTTTAATTTTTTTGTAGGATTAGTACGTTTTGTAGCAGCAATACCAATTAAAAAAAATAAGGACAAACTTCTTGGTTTAGCTGATAATAAGATGGTGTATTTATTATTAGAACGTGATGAGAAAAACAACATTATATCCGTTAAAGTTGAAGATAATAAAGTTGTAGAATCAGATCCAACTATGATGATCACATATTCTAAAGTAGACAAAAATGGACGTCTTTTTATTGGTAAACCACTGCCTATATAAAATATATAATGTATATATATACTCTCTATTTTTGCAGACATTGGATTTAAAGGGGCATTCAAAACTAAACCAATTATTCAGGTTAATGGGAAAGTCATACAAATATTGAACGACCAACAAACTCCTTTGGGATTAACTAAATTAAAATATCCAGATGGTATTGGTTTTACGTCTAACTTTAAAAATATGTTCCAAGTAGATTCAAAGGAAAATATTATATGGAAGTATAAATATGATATTGATAAAGGAACTGTTGGTAAGATATAAATATTTAATTTTATTTTAACAAATCGGGTGGAATTCCACAACTTCGATTGCTATCATTTAGACTTGTTATGATATAAATTGCAAATATCAGCTACAATGTATACTTGCTACTCTATAACAGTAATGGTTATTTATGGTTGATACGTATTTACATTTTCTCGTACATACAAAGAATACTCTACAAGTCTACACTGATAAGGGAATATCTTAAATTCATTGCAAATTTGAATTTCCGCCTTGGTGACATTTGATATTTGTAATTGATATGTAATGTGTGATGAAAATGTCGACAGAATCTGGGATCTTGTACATTTAGATGGTCGGTTGATAATAGGGCTGGCGGTAGGTCATTTTTTTTTCTTTTTCTTGTTTCATATTTCGAATTGTTCTTTTACAACTTGTCGTTTTTATTCTATCGCTTTATTAACTTACTTTTAATTATTTGCAAAACCTATAACCCCATATAAAAGTTGTGTAGTGTTAAAACATACCAAACAACAGTATTAAACAAAAAATTGTGTCAACATTCGCAAAATATCCCAAAAATACTCATTTTTATGCCCAAAATTTTGATTTTGGGAAATAGTGTATATTGATAGAACGCGACGCTCTGATTTCAAATTTTCAAACGGAATTTAATTATCTCTTTTCATTCCTGAGATATTTGGTGTCAAAGTTGCACCTCAAAAAAGTGTGTTTTTTGCCTATATCTCAAAAATGTGTAGAGATACAATCTCGACGATTATACCAGTCGATTCTACGCGAAAAGTTACATAAGGAAATGTTTTCTCCGCATATACGTTCTTTGGAACGATTAGGTGAAAAATGAGAAAAATCGAAAAAACCTAAATTTCAAAATTTCTCCGAGGAACTTTTTTTCTCCAAAACTTTTCATTTTCTACACTTAAGTAAAGATCAATGCGATGATTTTAAATTTTCAAACCGAATTTGATTATCTCTTACCGTTCTCGAGATATTTGTGTTCAAAGTTGAGTTTTGGCAATACCTAAGAAAACAGGTTTTTTAGGTATAGCCATTTAAGGGTTAGGTTTACGACTTCGACGACCTCACCAATCGATTCTACAGGCAAAATTACATGAGCATTCCAATTTTTAGATTTTTATTCCTAAGGGTACAATTTTTAGAAAGGAAAAACGAAAATAGCAAAATCTGAAAAAATCGTCAGGGGTTCATCAGGCAATTTTTTCGATTTTTGGCCATTTTCAGTTTTTTCCTTGTAGAAATGCTATCTGTTGAGATAAAAATCTGAAAATTGGTACACTTATGTAATTTTGTGCGTAGAATCGAATGCTGAGGTCGCCGAAACCTTAAACCTAACCATTTAAGGTATATACCTAAAAAACCTAATTTTTTAGGTATAACTTTGAACTCAAATATCTCGAGAACGGAAAGAGATAATTGAATTCTGTTTGAAAATTTGGAATCAGCACATATCTACTTAAGACCAAAATATGAAAAATTTTGGAGACAAAAAGTTTCGAGGCGAAAAATTGAAATTTAGGTTTTTTCGTTTTTGTTATTTTTCACCAAATCGTTCCAAAGAACGTATATGTTGGCAAAACATATCTTTATATAACTTTTTCCGTAGAATCGAATGGTAATGTAGTTGAGACTGTATCGCTACCCATTTTTGGAATATTCTCAAAAACACACTTTTTTGAGGTACAACTTTGAGAGCAAATATCTCCAAAACGAAAAGAGATAATTAAATTCTGTTTGTAATTTTGGTATCAGCGCAGCTAATTCTTTAAAAAATATTTTGATCCAAATTTTATAAAATTTTAAAATTTCCGAGCTATAAATTCGATATTTTTAAATATTTTCGAGTTTACGCAAAAATACAGAATCAGCGGCTTTGGAAATTACTTCCTCTGTTGTTACCACATACGTAATCTATTTTTCCAAGTAACAATCATATTAAATTACATTATTAAAACGCGCAACTAATTCGGCAACTTTGCTCTAATTTAACCAGGGCATGTAATCGAAAAAAATACTGGTTAACGGTTAACCCCTATTGAGAACGTTAGAAAAATACAGGTTTTAGTTCGAAAACCGGTATTTAAAAATTGGATACCGGTTTAAACCGGTTAATATATTGGTTAATAAAAAAATAATTAAAAAAAATATAATGGACCAATGAAAAACTATTATGTTACGTACTGCCTACAAAATCAAACACAATTACTCACAAAAATTCTTATAATACCTTCATAGAATGGCAAGTCATTTTTCAATTGTAATCTTCATGCCTAAAGTTGACAAAGAGACTACCTATTTTATGACTATTCAATAAAATGTAAATTTGAAAAACTGTCATGACGGTTACAGTTCGCTAATTTTGTTTAAAATATCGGTTGCCGGCTTCTGTTAACCGGTTTTTTAACCGGTTACATGCCCCGAATTTAACCGACTTCGAATCTCTTACGGTTCTCGAGATCCCACTGGTTACCCTCTTAAAACGAACAGCCTGTATAGTTTTTCTGTAACTAATTAATTAATTGTATAGGTACCGGCAAGGTGGTGTTCAACATGTCCACTGAGACGTTGTTAGAGGGATGTATCTGTTCACTGACCGTTACGAAAGACGACGAACTGTGGATAGGACTGTGTGAATCAGGAACGGTGAGTTAACGTGTAGGATTATATATTGCATTCCTCGCCAGACTCTATTAACATTGCTCCGGTATCCGCTAACGGACTGACACTGAACTAATTGTGCAACTGTTTTGTTTATTTCAACATAATAACACCGTTTCTATTCTCGGATGCACGCATAAAAAGATAACCGAATTTACGGGCTACATTCATATTGTTTTTAATATCAGTGTCTGTAAAAATACAGATAGTACGCAGTTTTTCAATATTGCCACATATTTCATACTATTTCGGAATTTACTATCATATCAGATGAAATTATTACAATATCGTAACAATATTTATTATTATCAAGATAAAACACAGACTTTTTATATGACGCATAATAAATTTATAATATTCATTATGAGAAAAAAAATCTGATGTGGACACCACATGACTTCCTTGTATGCTAAATCAAATATATATTTTGCTGCTCTTCATTTTAACTGATTTCATGTGAAAGTGAGATCATTCTACGGCTAATCATTCTTCAACTTTAATTCCCTTCGAAATGGATCATGTTTTGAAAATTTTATTATTTTATTCCTTATTGCCTTACGCGAAATTATTTTAATCGCTCAAAATCTTGCAAAGAAGGCGATATTATTTTAATTTATTTCGTACATATTTCTCATGAAATATATTCTAACAGTTGTTAATATCAATTTATTAACAAGAAATTAAATGTTAGCCGCAAAAATAAGAAACTTTTTTTTAATTATTTATTATTTACAATCTGTACAATGCGCACAATAAGAAAATTTTATAGTTTACTGTGTTAGCATTACTTGAGATTAATGAAATTTAAATTAAAACCTATAAGGAATGTCTAGTGGTGTGTTTTTTAAATCTGTATATGTCTTGGCTATTATCCAGAAGGTTCATGGCATTGTGATTGGGGTGAATCTTTATTCTCGTCAGGTGCGCATGCGATTGAAGAAATAGTGTAAATAATATATTTCTCCTTTTTATGATAATACTATCATACTTTGTAGAAATAGTAACTTTATATAAAAAAGTTTCTTTGTTCAACATTGCTGTCATAACTTCGATTAGCACTTTTTTTGTAAATATACAAGTAGCTTTAAATTTTCTTATTATCTGTGCACATTATATTTAGTTAGTAACTCTTCATTTTTAGATACTTCTGTACAATTGGGAAAGGAAACAATATCAACAATTCCACCAAACTCCGGCCCGATATCCAATTTGGTTAGAAATGGGCGGTCCGGACATGACCACTCTGTTTGTGGGCACAGATGGGGCTTATCCTGAAGACACTCCGTCTAAAGGATCACTTTTCGCCATTTCAGGAACTGGGGTGAAGGGGCAACCAAGCTATAGGGTCGTCAGTGGCGCGTCGTAAATTTGTAAATTAAAAGTAAAATAAAATCTACTTTTAAATTATAAGTATAATATAATTAATTGAAGATATTTTGCTGTAGAATTTATGTAAACTTCATAAAACATACAGAATAAAATAAATGTGTGTTATTCTACAGGCACAGGAACGAAAGTAGGTATTTTTATTTATTTTTCTTTATTTTTTTCTTTACTATTATCCCTTGAAATATCTCAATTATATAAAATTCAATTGGTTATTCATATTATTTAAGATTGATTTTTTATTTTCTCTATTATATTAAAGTATGCAATATGTATCATAAATAGAAAAGTTATAAAAACCTTCCTATGCTCTTAACTAAACCAATGTTTTCATTTAATATTAGTTTTAATATACCTATTCAAAATGTTACAAACTATATTTTTTTCCAGAACAATACGTATGTGATTATATAAACAAATTAAAATTTATAGTTAGTAAAACATTGCAATAAACGATGCAACTAATGTATATGTTTAACCTCAAATACCAACAATATCCGGACAACATTTTAAAATTCCTTCTAATATCCTTGTGAAAATATAATTGCTAATTTATGAGATAAGAATTTATAAAAAATAAATTTAAAACTTAAAATGTATTGTAAAATTTAAGTATTATTAATATATATGTGTACGGTACAGTATTCATAGAAGTAGAACAGAGTCAAAATGACATTTGACTATTGGATATATTCTTGTTTTTATTTTTTGTAGTTCTATTTACTAATTATGAGTCAATTCCTTCAGTGTATTGAGTGATCGTGGTATGATCGAAAAACAGACAAGTAATAGTCATAGAAAAATTATAGTACATAATTCGAGTTTGAATGCACTTAATATGCCTAATATACATTCAACAACTCTTAATGTGTAATATACTGTTAGTTTAATAATTTTTGTCCTAAAATAAATAAAATTTAGTCGCAAAATCTACAGACTCCAAATTTTTAGTCTAAACAAATATTACGAAATAATGTTTCCCAATTTCCTTCGCTGATTGCATTTTCTATGCAAATGTGGGATGTATATAAATTATATTTATTTCATACAACACTGCACTACAGTAATGCTTTATTTTGCCAACAACAGTTGCACTGTAATACTCGTACAATTAATCAAATTTATAGTTCCGTAGGATATACGACTTAGACAATTATATAATTTTATATATTGTTTCTCGTATGAGTTTAATAAAAAATAAACAAATCAAAATGAGACGAAAATCACAAAAAATCTTACCAAGATGCGATAGCTTTGAAAGGTCGGAATCTGAAACAAAAAACAGATATTTACAAACAAATACTTAAACCAATTAAAAAGTCTTATTAATTTAATTACAATAGGTACTTAAATGTTTGGTTAATTGAATCAAAACAACTTGCAAATTTACTATAGGGCTATTATAAAGGTACTATCCTACCCAAGATCAAAGTCTCAAGTGCCAATTAAAAAAATATCATTCAAAAATGTATAAATAATTGGTTTTAACTACGCATTAAATCGGTCTCATCGCACTATAATGATAAAATTTTGCCAAAACACGTGCTGTGATGAAATCGACAAATTATTTGTAAAAATATTAATGTGCTGTTGGACGTCATTTTATAGGAGACATTTGAAAGATCTTTGTATGGTTTTTTTATTTTATCAGTAAATTTATATACTTAATACATTATTTAGGAATCACTTCCAAAGTACATTTATGTGAATTTTAATTTATAATTTGAAACTATAATGATTTTACAATGAATACTTGAATTAGATCAATATATATTAAAAAAAATGTTATATGATTTTGCTTCAATGTTTCAAAGGAATAGAATATCAGTTTTCTATGTAAGCAAAAAAAAATTACATATTTATTTTCACAAGGTATATCGTCACCTTAATAGAAAAAGTTTTAGTACAATGAGGAAACTTATAGTTGTTTATAAATCATTTTCTTATCATTTACTTATACATAACAAAGTTGTCTATTTTAAAATAATTCTAGAACATCATCTACATTAAAATATATTGGCAGACAATTAAATTTAGTCACTTTTATTTACGTATATAAATTTCTGAACATTATTCATCCAATATTTAAAACTAAACATCTAATAATGTAATGTAGAGAAGCGTACTTATTTTTAAAACTTGCAAAACATTTTGTAACAGAGTTCAATAAAGAGGCGTCAAAATTTACAGGTTATATTTTTAACATCGATGTAAGTTACTGTTGAACCATAATTCTTTTGTTTATCACTGGCTTGATAATATGTAACGAACCAAATAAAACTTGGAAACCAATTACAATATATAAAAAACAACAACAAAATCAGCCAATGGTACTTTTAGGTCGGAAAACGAGAAGAAGCATAGCAGACTGATCAGTTCTAAATCTTGATCACTAAAACTAGAGCAAAATCCAGAGCAGCTAATACCAAATCTATTCCAGAATGTGTTCTGGTTACAGCAGATGTAGAATTAGACCACATGCTGAAGCGTGTGTTCAGGGCATGTAGTTATTTTGTTTCCTGTATAATTTTAGTTTTTTTTTGTTCAATCCAATAATTACTTATTAAATAGGTATTTCATTATTTATGATTACCCAAAAAAAAAAAAGATAATTCATCTATCTCTAAAAAAGTTTCTGGATTCTGGAGATGTTATAAAGGAACATGTATACATCACATAACCAGATTGCTACGTAAGTCGAATTCGATCTGACACTTCCCTGAGTTTGATTAAAAAAAAATAATGAGTTATAGATGTCCATAATTTAGTTATTTATTACATTGTAATTTATAATAGTTCCTCAAGAATAAACCTATGTTGAACATGATATAGCAGTCTAGTCTCAACGTCATCACCGAGGGTCACCATCTGAAATTAACATATTCTCCTTCAAATATCCCATTACAGAAGCAAAAAATAAAAAATGCTTTTGTAATCGCGACAAAGTGGCGCTGGGCAGGTGTAACAGCGTTTGCCAAAAAAGACAACAAGTCGCAGATGCCAAGCATTCGAGCTTCGCATCGTTTGTTTTCTCCGGACAAGCCAATGTTTGTAAATAACTTAACGGCTTGGGATTCAATATGCGTTCCATTTGCGAACCTCCACTTGCGAAACACGAACTGACGCGAAGCGATGACTTGGTTTGTAATTCAATGCATACCACACCATGTTTAAGTAAATATAACCGAGGAAAACAAGTACTCATGTGATTTTCATTTTACTGGTTTACTGCAAACGTTGAACTTTAATAGTGTTTTTCGCAAACAGCCATACGACTGAGTTTATTTCTCTCATCTGAAGAGTTGATTGGCTTTGGCACAAACTCTTTTGTTACAATATTTTTATACCAGACATATTTAAATGTTTCTTATATAATTATTTGGAGGTAGTAGTTGATAGATCGCCCAATGACAGAAAAAATTCAGACTACTTTGTTTTCTTTGTTTTTAATTTTGTTTGTAAATAATACAAACACATCACAACAAATATTCAATGAAAAGTAAACAACAAACAACAAATAGTTGAGGAATTAATTAATGTTCCATAACACTTCCTATTAACCGTTCCAAAATATTTTAGTTTCATGTTTTTCCGCTCATGACAGTTTAAATTGAACAAACTAAATATAAAAGGTGTAATCTAATATAACATCAATAACTTGAGTTTTTCATGAAATAATCATTTATATGAACAATATTATTTTATTTTTTTATGAACTAATTTTCCATAGTTAGTATGTGTAACAAAATATTTTTATAAGAAATTAAGCAAATTTATATTATAATAACTTTTTGTTTCAAATGACGATTTCTGTGATACGTATTATTTAAAATTACCTCAAAAGAAATAATTTCTTATTGACTGTAACAACATACGATAAAACAGTAGTTTTTCGTATCAAGCAATACTATATAATAGTAATACGTTGTAAGAAATTCTGTAGTACACTCTTGTGCTTGTATAAAAATTAAGTTTATGAGTAAAAATACTGAAGTCTCTTAAAATCAAAATATTGTAGAAAAAGTATAATAAAGATATTGTTATTATATTGTATATATATATATATATATATATATATATATATATATATATTATATATACACTAAATAAATTATTCATATTTAAAATAATAACTGGACTAATTTTACGTTCGTGCATCATTATTTTCATATTTAAATGCAAGAATTATCTGCTAAATTTATAGAGCAAATTAATGTAATATATAGTGTTTTCCATTTAATAATATTTTGGGAAACGGCGTATATTGTTTTCACCAAACATCCTGTAGTCGTTAATTTAAATATAATTTACTAGTTCATTCACGGTTGTTAATTCTGTTCCTAAAGTAACCTTCGCAAATGAGTTGAACTATATTTAATATATCCGAAAAATCTATTCAATATACATAGATAAAACGTTAAAAGTTTTTATGTAGTATAAGAAATTTTAATTATCCACGTGTTGCGAAAACATGTAAGCATATGACGGTGTTCATTGTGCAGAGTGATTAATCTTCTAAAAATTATACGTTTACTTATAAAATTTATGTTTGGTAGCACGAGAAAAGCGTTACATACAAAGGTGATGTCAGAGTCACATGCACAATATACTGCATAGAAAATACTGCATAACGTTTAATCTTCTGTCATTAAATGCACTTTGTCCATAATTTCAATAAACATTCTCATATTTTAAAATATATTTTAAATATAGGCAATATTAACTTTATTGTCAGGAAAAAACTTACGTTATTGTTGTTGTAAAGATTACTCAAATAGTAGTGAATAAAACAAGTTGAAATTTGGACACATTCTGACACCCTAGATTAAATCTGATTACATTTTGGTGTAAATCGTGCAACGTTTCAATATAAGATTTTTACATTTCGCCACTCAAGAGAGGTATTGGATTTATGCTAAAAATCAGATAGTGAGTTTTCAATGGATATCAACGTTTTGAAGTCCCTAGAACAAGATTTTAATATTTTTACGATGATGTCTGTCCGTGTGTGTGGCTGGAAGGATGGATATTGTCGTAACGATTAGTAGTGAATAAAAAAACTTAATTTTGGATATAACACTCTGACACTCTAGATTCAAATCAGATCAAATACTAGTAAATCCTAGATTAATCGTGCAACTGGAAATGGTGTTTTCATGAAGATCTGAAGTGTTTTTCTGGAATATCATAATTAATTATGAATATATAACACTTTTTGTAAATAATAATTTAATATTTTGATATTAGCAAAAATGTTATAGTTAAATTTGTTTCTACCAAACCTCATTTAACTATTACAAGTATTTAATGATTCGATAAATTTGTTACAATTGCGGTTAATCTGTTTACCTATGTATATAAATTTTATAATATAATTTTCGTAAAAATCTAAAGTTAAATAGTTCAGGATTTCAAGAATCGTAAAATGACGACTAACGATTACGCAGTTGTAATGATTGAAAATATAAATAATCTTATTTTTCTTCCGAGTGTAAGAATGAATGAAAACATATATGTTTATTGTTTTTGTTAGGCGTTAGAATTCTGGAAAGCTTTTAATTTAATTAGTAATTAAAATGTAAGTAGGTGTATAATCCTGTTTATTCCAGAACAACGAAACAACGAAACCAGTTAAACGTAAAACTCCGGGAATTGTTTTGTTATTGATTTGCGTCAATGAGGTCCTCCTCCCGAACCGCAAGGCTCAAGTTCGCGTCGTGGACCCAAACAAACCCACACAAAACCGTGTGAAAGTCTAGAAATACTCTACGTACTCCTTTATCGCTATATTTACGCGCTCTTTTAATCTTGGCAGTGAAGAAGACTCCCGTGGCATCTCGTCCTTGTTGTGACATGTGACGCACTTGGACAGACTTGACACTTCAGTTGCAGCGTCATACAGTGGCATGATGTCACAGGATGGGAAGCCATGCTTGCCAGTTATTCTCAGAAGTACCTGAAGGACTTTTTCAACGAACCTTGGTTATTTTGACTTTTACTACATAGTGAAATATAAAAACATTTTTATTTGTATAGGCTGACGTAAAAATATTAAATATAAAATCATAACATGTCTTTCAAATTTTATTGTGGACTATAATTTTTTGTTCATTATTGCCTATTGTATTATATTTAAAAAGAAGTATACACTTTTACGACTGTTTTATAAAGTTTTAATGAACAAAGTAAAATAAGCATAGTATTGAAAACGCTACTGAAAAATATGCCGTGGTAAGCGAGATATCAATTTTAAAGTTAAATTTTTGGCCTCTGATATGTCTCCGCCATTGATAAATAAACTATTAGTTGTACAGGGTATTACTTATTTTCATATTCATGTAGCTAAACTATTTTTTTCTATATGAATGAAAAAAATATTATCAGGCATAAATAATACTACATTGTGCAACGAGTGCAAAAAGTCGTCTATTTACCATGAAGTGTGAAAGTTTCGGCCCGAGACGAAGTCGAGTGCTGGAATCACACAAGGTGGGAAATAGCTGATTCTGCACAAGTGGCACACTATAATTTTTCTAAATTTTCCATTGTTAGCAAATATTGTGAAAAATGATTTCTTACACTTTAATTGTAATTGTGGGAAATATGCAACTTTGAAGCATTATGCAATAAAAGAAAAGTGCTACTTTCCATAGAAGTCATAGAAAAAATTAAAAACATGCTTATCCATTGAAAACTCACCATCCGATTTTTAGCATGGTTCCAATACTTCTCTTACTGAATGGCGAGAGTTAAAAATCAGTAGGTTCAAAAGTACATAAATATTATAAGGTATTATTAAAAGAATGTAATTAGTTATTTGATAAGTAATTCTAGTACTTGAATGTAGTAGTACACGAATTTTTTCGTAATTTAAATCTACACTTATCTTGTTGTTTTTATAAAATTTTTATAGAAAAATTATTTCGAAATATTATGAAATTACTAAGTTTTAAGTAGGTATATCAGTTTTTTTTATCTTTTTGAGATGACATTATGAAGATTTTATAATGATAGTAAAAACGTGAAAATATGTCACTATCTATTTACTATTTTCTTTTTCGAAGAATACAATTTATCTTTCTATAATCTTAAATAAAATATCTTTTTCCATTTTCATTTTCGCAATAACAAATTATGTAATTCAAATACAAAACAAATAATATTTTGCTACACATGTATTTAAAACATGAGATTTAGTTCATAATTTTCTGACGTTACTATTTTACTACTTGCATAAGTACAGCAAATAGCAAGGTTCACAAATTAAGTAAATTTTCTTGGAAATGTTTTGAATTTACATTTAATATAAACAAACATAAATTTCTTAACTTATAATACTATAAGTAATTACTTATTTTACATAAGGTAGTAACATTGAAGTTGTCTGTTAATCTCGTCAAAATTCTTTGAAATAATTAAATCTGTAACTTCCACATAAATATGAATACAATGAATATTTATTTACTAAATAGTTACTATAAATATTTCTAGTAGACAAGATAAAACTTATATATTTGCTTATTAAAATCTATTTTAGTTTAACCAAAAATATAAATGTCGATGAGAACTAACCTATTATATTTAGTTTACGTTTAACCTCGTGCATTTAAATAATACTTCAAGATTTAACGTCATCTCAATATAAACGTACATTCATTTGTTCATTGTTTTATTAGATGTCGAATAACTTAAACAAAATAATGTTTTCATTGTCATTGATTGACATTTCTAAATGACGTCAATACTAGATGAGAACACACTCAATTGTAATATCGTTTGCTAATAATTTGTTAGCAAAAAATTGCAAATATTAACAATATCTTTTCAATTATTTGCGATGATTTAAATTTATAACATTAGAAAGGTGAATTTAAAAAGTTAGTATCTAAGTTCAGTGAACTGTTACTTACTGTAATTTGGTAATATCATTTTTGCAAGAGATAAAATGTCACATAAAAATAGAATTGGAATTACCCGAATCAACCACTCCACCCACGTCAATCAATTTTAATGCAAAATAAACAAGAATATAAATTTGGTAATGTGCTAATACTGATAACAGTAATATATCATTTGAAGACCTAGTTACTATGTAAATTTCTCTTAAACAAATCAAATTTAAAAAATTTTCGTATATTTTTCAACCCCAAGTATTTTTAAATGTTTTTTAAGACAATTTATATTATTTCTAAGTAGGAAAACCCGATAAACAAAACTAATTTAAAAGGATATTTATAAATATTTTCATAATATTTTAAATTCTTATGGACAACAGAGTTACCATATTTTACATTTATATATCCCTAGATTACAATCAGTTATTTTTGTAATTGAAATTTTAATATTTTTATTAAATAAGTGCAAAAAGTATACAAAATAGTATATTATATTCGTTTTATACGACGTATTGTTCCATTCGGGTTTTTGGAGCACTTCTCGCTGCGCTCGTCGAGTCCCAAACAACTCTACATATACCTATATACCTATAACTATACCGTCTTATTAAACCTGTATAATAATATACTATTAATTACACAAGAACTTTTATTTTTGCAATCAATTTCTGTTTGTAATGAAACCTTGTTAGTTAGCAACATGACGAGAAAAACTGATTTAATAAAATCATGACAGCATGGGTGAAGTGATTTTATTTATAAACACTTTTTCGAGTTGACAAGGTTAAGTCGTTAAACATAAATTTATTTGAAGCAAATAAAAAGCTCCAATGTATTTCGAAGCAATAATTTAATGAATTTCATTTTATTATATCAATTTATTTATAGAACTTATATTTTACAAATAAAACACTGCTGTATAAGCTGAATATTAAAATAAATTTGATTTTACTTGTTATAATTAAATAAAAAAAATTGCCTCTGTGACTTATTTTACGTTGGAATTGAATTATACATAGTTAAAATAAGTGAAATTGCTATGACATGTTCTACAAAGGAGAAAATGTTACGGACAACTTACACATTTCACATTGCAGTAAATAAATACCATTAACATGCTCTTTGTTCTATGTCTTTCCAACTGGGTCATTATTAATTCTGCATCTTGGAATTAACTATGTATTTTATACTATGCACTATAAGATATACGTATGGTTTCTAAGAAATGAATCCCATATGGAGCCAGATGAATTATATCAAGATGATAATGGGTTCATATCGATTTGTTTATTTTATCAACGATAAATAAAAATGTGTTTGCAATATAATCTATCGGGAATAACCACTTATATTTATCGATTTATTAATGAATAGCGAATAATTTTTGTTGATGTTTAAATGACCTGTCACAATAAGAAATTGTAAAGAATACATATAATCAAGGAGCAGGTTCAATGATTATTAGTTCAACTGTTTCATCACCCGCGTTGTCACGGACAGGTGATATGTGAATTATCATACCAGCATCATTATAAACCTCATTTCGATCACATAAAACACTGTCGTTCACTAATGGATCGTTAAAAAGAAATTTACAGCAAACCTTCGCAATGTATTACAGAAGGATAAAATTTGGAGCAGCTGAAAAAAATCGGCAAAAACTACCTTGAGTTCTGGTCAATGTCAGATGATTATAATAGCGAAATATTTTAGTTAATGTCGACTAAATACATTTTACTAAAGAATAGAATAATAAGGTAGACATGTTAAATTTTAATTAAATTGCAAATGCTGACCTCAGTAGTCTATAAAACCTCAAAGAAGCTGTTAACCTAAATGCATAAAATAATGTTAAACGCAAGTTTAACATCTTAATTATCAATGTTTAAGTATGATTTACACAAGCTACAAATGGGACTGCAGTATTTTTAAATGTATATTAATTACTTTTTCTGTTAATTTTTTTTTATAGACAATTTTGTAATATTTTTCCATTCTTCAGCGTTTTAATCTCTTGTTTAAGTATATAATCAGAATCAAATTAACAACAAGAATCTTAATTAATTTCTGATTACTTTGCATAAAAAAACTGTAAAGTGTAGATTCATGTAAAATTTTTAATTTAGTACAAATACATATAAAAGTTACTTTAGATAAAAAGTATTACGATAAATGGTTCTTATCAAACCACAGCATATGCTATTTCAGGAAAAAGCCATTCATATGCAGTGTAGTTAATTTGCAGACTAGATTAAAGTTATTAACATTGGAATAATAAAATGTCAACAATTTTCTAAAACAATAAATCACTTGAAAATATATGCTACAATATTTGAAAATATGTGTTATAATAATTTAAATGAAACTCCAGTTAAATATTTAGAAATAAAGAACAGGATACATTAATTTAAATTATGTTACACTAGTGTAATAATTTGATAAAAAAAAATAACTAAAAAAATATTTCAACATCATTTGCATACATTTACAATTTAAATTTAATCGATTTACTAGATTTATGAGAAGTAGTTATAAGAGGTGTATTATAATAAGTGGATATTTATTATCATTATAAAGTATCACATCTTATTTCAAATTATTATAATTACATCTCATTATAACACCATTAATATATAAAAAAAATCAGCAGCAATAAATTGTTGTTTATTCCAATTTTTTTTTGTTTTTGTTCCAATCAGCCTTTTCAAAGGGTAATTTTCTTTTTTCAGAAACTTAATAAAAATAATAATTTGTTGGCTTTTAATTTTTATAGGAAACATTTGATAATAAATTGACATTGACTTGACAACTGTTTTAAGAAACTGTTAAAAAATTTGTACTAAATAAATGAAAACCATATCTCTTTCTTTACAAGTTTTTAGCGATTAATAGTTGTTTGTATCACTAGTGTAAAAACTGTTAATTATGACAGCTTATTAAAGAAATATTATTGCTACTTAAAAATTTATAAACTATAAATTTTTTTGTTAGTAAATTAAGTACAGAAAAATATTTGGATAATTTAGCGTACAAGGAAGTCATATGGTGTCCACATTAGATTTTTTCTTAACTGCATAAAGAAGGTACAGTATACAGATGTATATACAAGTAGCTATTATGTACCTCAATAAGCTATATGTAACGATTATACATATTACTCTGTTACAAATTTTTACATTTTAATGTTTAATGTTTACTATGTTACTTTAAGGTGTCGTAAAGAATGCACCACGAAGATCAATTCTATGTGCGAAGAAATTCAAAATTGAATTATACGAATTAAACACAAACTTTTAGAATATCAATTTGATACCTGAATTTTCTAATAATAGTAGCTTATAATCCATATGGCAAAGATTTCCTTGAATATACAGATGAACCCGATGCTGAGGTCTAAATTTAGTAGTTTGCAGCTGATTTCCGCAATGTTTGCAAACAGAAGTGAATCCGACCGTTGGTGAAATGAACTCGGCCGCTGCAGCAGACAGGCGCCGAACTAGGCCAGGAGAAGTTACCCTTGAAGCCACAATGAACAATTACACGCCGTACCCACCATGTGCCACGCGAGGCTGGTACCATAGAAAGCGAATCCGGTTATGGAATGGCTACCATACTCTATTGCTTTCAAACAAATTAAAATGTTACATTGTCTCGTTGATTTTTTAAAATAACTAATTTGACTGAAATCAGAGCCTTGAAAATGAAGTTCCAATAAAATTTGTTTAGTTCTTCACTTCTTCATGTCTATAAGGTACGGGGAGGAGAGATGTACCTGTAAGAAAGATGGACTTTTGTTCTTAAAAGTACATTAGAAAGAAATGTATCACAGGCAATGTTAATTTTGTTGTTTAGGGACAGTGAAAGTAGCCGCTTGAAAATTAATGCAGTCAACACTATATAACCAAAGATTTACTGAAAAAAATGCCAAAAAAAATTATGCTCCTACCATATAAAAACAGTTAGTTATTTCGGTAGGTTTAAACTAATTATTTATGTACATACTTTATAAACAAAAGATTGCGGTTATATTTGTACACAATCATAAGTAATTTAGTTGTCCATATAACCTCTGCTCTGAGTATAATAGACCGTCTATGCAGAGGGGAAAAATACCAGAAGATTTTTAATGTTAAAAAGATCAATTCACCCGGTTACCAAAAAAAGAATTCGCCAGTAGAAAGGTAGACGATCTAGTTGCTGTTTCATGAGTTCTGAAGAGTTGTTGTTAAATGACTAATCAGGAGGTGATGAGATGATAATAAAGAAGCTGATGATTATGAAAACAAGTATGTGGAATGCAAGGAAATTTATTTTAAAAAACGATTAAGAAGGATAATTGGACAAAATGTGTAATTTCTGGTCACCGTTTGCATAATTGTACCACGTATAACAAATGACAACAATCTGTTAACCAGTTCATCTCCTCATAGCCTTGATCCGTCTCTCCTATAAAGTAGAGTTGGACTTTTCTGAACCCGAATAATGTTTCATGAGTCCTGATGAAACTCGAAATGAAACATATACGACACCGATCATAATAATAATTAGCCTCGATAAAAACTAGCAACCTCGCAAATATTCAATAAAAAAATATACATAGATAAAAGTGATAATATTTTATAAAAAGGGCTACGCCTTCGCTGCATTAGTATCCATGACTTACCACAAAGATTAAGACCTCTAACTGCTATACTGTTAATCAATTTCCTTTGCTTAGATCTCGTTAATTATAATTATACACTCGTACATTACAATGTGAATATGCGACCTTATTTAACGGTCAAAGTTATTTCAAAGAGCGGAATTCAGTAATTAATTTTGTGCAGTTATAAATTTATATAATTGAGGAGAGTGGATTATTTATTTTCTACTATTGCTACGAATACATAGTACATTGTAAAAACATTTTCATTTATCATAGTAACCGTAGAAAACGTTAAGGTATAAATTTATAATATAAATGAATTAGGAAATAATATCGTGGTATTAGAAAAAGTATAGTGTACAACTCGCTTGAAAGGTCTATTTTATGCTTGTTATACACTATACTATTTTACAATATACTGTATAAAATTAGTGTTACGAAATTTTAAGCTAGACAATAAATCTATTGTAGGTAATATAAATACAATTTTTTCTCACATACATTGTATATTTTAAGCAATGTTTACATACAATTTCCACAAACTTTTATTGCAATTCTTTACATTCTATGTCAATCGCATCGTTATTTCTTAAATGAGTTGTGGAAGTCCAAGTCTAAGTCAATAGCACCTATTAAAATTTTTATTTGGCAATTTATTATTATGGACCATTAATTTTGACAAAGTGTTTACAAATAATTTCTTCAAAAGTAACAAGAACAAGATATTTCTGTAAATATTCTTAAACATGGGATGAAGAATATATTGTTCTGTGTTCATACTACAACCATTTGATACATTACAAGATTGTTTCTTATATTATCTGTAAAAAAGAAAATACCAGATGTAAATACTTCACATTTTATATGCGGATAAGAAAAACAAACTCTTCTTTCAAAACCATGCTAACTGTTAGTGTGCTAAAAGAACTAACGGAAATGTATAAAAAGAACAAATTTGTTTTACTGACAACTTCCGCTCGCGTTTTCATCATGCATTCAGTTCACGGTTTATTTTCGCCATGTAATTACAGTACAATAATAGTATCCTTTGTTGTTACAGTAGTAATTTTTTCTAATTATTTTTTTAAGTAAGTTGAGTTTTTATTGCAATTTCTTTTATGGAAAATGAATTGCATCAATAATAATGAAACGGCTAAAATGATATCAATTACTTCACAACTTGAGTAATAATTTTGAAGGTGAAACTAAATATAGTTTTGTCAAGTTAATTTCTTTCACTACTTCCTTAATATTAAGTCAAATATAAATAACAAATATGTATCTGCACTATAAAGAAATTATATACCTGTATATTGTTGACATAATGTTCAAGATAAGTTAAACAAATGAACTTGTTAAGAACTATACAGGGTGAATACTGAAAACCTTGACATAGGGAAATAACATGGGAAAACAGTTTTTTGCTGTTTCCATCTGTCCCGCTAAATAAAATCGGATATATAAGGTATCGTTAGTTAGATTACTTAATTTTGCATCTAATAAAACCAAATGTTGTGTAATATGGCGTTTTCTAACTGAAATATTTGATAAAATAAATTGAATTTTGAAGGTTATCCTTCATATTTTCGAATAAGAAACGTCTAAAACAAAATGCTCCATAGCCGAGTGGATAAGAGGGCGGATTCATAATATAAATAATATTTTAAGCATAATTTAATTTAAAAAAAGTAGGGCCGAGGTGGTCTCGAACCAGATTTTGTAGATTATTTATATTATGAATCCGCCCTCTTATCCACTCGGCTATGGAGTGTAAAAGATACATTAGATAAGATCATACTTGATACTCCAGATTTATTAAATATATGTAATATTTTCGATTGAAATCAGATAGTCATGGAAATAAAAGAAACAAATTTGTGTGACTATTTAAGTAAGCTTTTCCTACAGTGTAATAATTATTTTCTCTTATTTTTCTTCAATATAACCCAATTTCTCTTTAATGGTACCGAGTAGTCATTTTAGATTTTACTTAATTAATAATGGCTCCAAAGTGTCGCGTTTTCATAACCGCTTTCTTCGTTATTATGTCAAATTTCCAAATGACAACTGACTCATACTACAATCCCATAAGAAATTTCCACTGACATTTTTTATGAAAAGAATTTTTGGAATCTGACAAAAAAAGTTCGAAAGAAACTCTAATCATTTCTATTTTTGGTTTTGGTGGCAAGGCAGACAAGTATAGGTCAAAAATGATAAAAATGTAAATGTATTTGCATTGTTAAATAAAAACACAATATGACGTCCGTGAAAATCGTGCAAAACTCCCAACTTGCTTGCTGTCGATGATGAAGAGCTCTTTAAATACGGACGTACGCAAATGCAAATGAATGATTAAACGTGAAATTTTAGTAAACACTACAAGGAAACGATTCAATAAATATTAACTATGATTTCATAACATTTTTTTCATATATTGAATAGCTTTTTAGCATCTTTATCTACTGAGAATTGGCGATGAAATCATTTAAGAAAAAAAATGTTTGTTACTTATTTTTTATTACTTTGGTATTATGTACACAATTTACCTTTTTTGTACATTCTATAAACATGATAAACAATAGTCTATGAAATTTACTTCTTTGAGATAAAGTGTATTGCATATATGGTTTTTTAAATTATTCTGCAAACATCATAAATTTTACATTATGTTTCCTTATTTTTATTCAGAACTGTTAGTAGGATTAAATTATATGTACTTCGTTTGCATTTTAAAGTAGTTAGTTTTAAATGGCTATATAAATGGTTTAATATAGAACTGGTGCTTCATGATTGGAAAATTTTTACTTCTTGGTGTTTATTAGTTTTCTAAGGAATTACAGAGCATTTTAATACACAGAAATATCTACAATGTAAAGTAATTTTTATGTGAAAAATAATAAAATATTTAAAAACGTAGAAAGACAATAATAATTAAAATTAATATGACAAATATAAATAAACTACATACAGACGTCAAAATTAAAATAGTATATAAATAAAATAAATTAAAAAAAGGTATCGTCAAAATAAAATAAAAACTAATATTATATACCCATCTGTTTAATATTTAATGTGCCGTGTAGTTTTCAATAAATTTATGCTACTATTTATTCATAAGAGAATAAGTGATGATAATTGGTTATAATAAACTTATAACAATAATAATAACAATATATTTACATTGCATATTATTTTAGTTGTTGCTTAACGTTCAAAATGTGATAAGGCATGTTGTTTAAAATTTTACATTATTTTTCTTTAGTATTGCCAATGCATTTGATACAAACCTAAATAGCTCTTTCTATAAAATTTGTTTCAGTTTAGATTAAGACATTAATTTTTAAGAAATACTAATCTGTAAATTCGTATTTATTTATTATATTTTTGTTCCATATTTTCTTAATTATATGAGAACATCGTTAAGCTAATGATTATTGTCCATTTTCCAAACTTCGCATTTCAGAATTATGAATGAATTCCTGTCTATGTGTTTCGTTTTCAATCCGTAGTATCACCCTCATTAGATACCTTATGATTATACGAGTATAAGCTGGAACGGATCCTTGGGTCAGACGTCGGTCTCTGCTCGGGCGCCAAATTTGTCATCCACACTTAGTAGAATTTAAAAATAACAAATTATGGAAAAAGTATTGACAAGAAATTTCATTATTATTTTTGTAGCTTTTTGGAAAAATCATGTAAGAAAAAATATTTATTGTTACTTTATATATATAGTACGTATACAAATGGCTATTTGTACAAATTCGTAAATGTTTAATAAAACATTGACGCTAGTTAATGACCGATGAATGTTTGATTGTAAATGAACTGGTTTGTTTGTGTTGAGTTGAAGGCAGAGGGCAGTGGCGTCCAGGTGCCGTGACCTCCACAAGGTCATTCGCTGACCTCTCGGCATTTCCGCTAAAAGCGGTACGAGCGACCTTCGTCGTCCTTCATCACACAGATTCGCTGATTATAAGATAATGCGGTTTGTTATTGTACAAGACTACCTTATAAGCGAATCGCAAACATTATTTTAAAGATAACACTTGTCTTAACTTTATTATTATTTTTATTTTATACTGATTACACACACTTGATATACACTTGAAATATGGTGCACAATTTGAATCTATAAAGCAATGGTTCTCAAAGTACCTTTTATTACTTGTAGGGGTAACGCGGGCGTGGTGTGAAATTTAGCATCTTAGGTATTTTAACAATTCTTGGATCTGAGTATTTAAAGTTCTTCATACTGATGTCAAATGGTTGTACGAATTAAAAGTAGAACTACCTACTCACTATTTTTAAACAAGAACACAAACTTGAATTTTATGAATTGTTGAAAAATGTATTTGAAAAAAAAGCATGGAAAAATAAGAGTCAAAAGTTTTGTTAAAATTTTCCTATAAAATTAGAACTTTTAAAGACAAGATAGAATTTGGGAAATTGAGACAAGTTGGAAATGTTTACAAGAAAACCTAAAACACTTGTTAAAAGTAAGAATAGTAACCTTTTCTAAAATATCTTTCTACAAATATCATTTAGATATGTCAAACAAGCTTTCATCCATTTTAAATAATAATATGTGCAATAAAATTCTGAAACCTATAACATATAAATAAGTCTTAAAAAGCTATATTGTTTATTGAGAGATTTTCACAATATTGGAATATAATACAATAGTAATAAAAATGATCTTTCCACGTGTTAGCTATTACCATTTTTGTTTGCTAATAAAAGAAATATTAATTATAATGTTCAGTTTGAAAGCTATGTAGGTATCTAAAACAATTAAATTATAATAGTACTTCAATAAATTAATGTTAACGTATATGAATTATTAACTTAACAAATAAGGAAGACATTAATAGCAACATGTACGCAAGTACCTATTACCAACAAAACAAGAAAGAGTGGAAAACGAAAATTTTATATCACCAATGTTAACAAAAAAATATCTAACATAAAACAAATGGGCCTTTAGGTTCCTGAAGATTTATAAAAAAAATATTTTCAGTCACAACAATGGTTTGGAAATTAGTAAAGCATAGCTTCCTCTATTAAATATGTTATAATTCGTTTCTTAGTTACTTGTTTACTTGTTTCGTTGTATTTGTCATTACCCTGAAGAAGGCAGCAGCAGTAGTTTATGCTGCCGAAACGTTGGGTTTAATAAATAAAAATTACAGAACTAAAATTTAAAAAAGTGTTTCATTCGTTTATTATTATTACGGAGTATTGTGTATATCAATATTAAATCTCTAACGCAAATATTTGAAATGACAATATATTTTTACCTTCGAAAAAGCAATAATGTACTATGTTCAGATGAATTTATACTTATTCATGCAATGACATTTAGAATTGAGAACAATATAATAAAATTTTATTAAAAAGGAAGGCCAATTTTGTAATAACATTTATACTTGCATCCAAAAATTAATATTCTCAATTTACTACAGCTAAAATCAAAAAATTAATGATAAAATGCGAAAGAGCAGTGGTGTTGCAGACTTGTGAAATGGCAGCGTGAAGTGAAGGAAAGGCCACGAGTTTCTCCGCTTTAGAGGGCGCCCCAGCCAAAAAACTCCGGCAGCCTTGTCTGCTAAATGTTACTTGAAAGTGGCCGAATACCTCGCGGATTAAGAAACGCAAGTAATTAAATCTTATTTTTAGAAATAAAAAGTTCACCTCCTGCGTTTTAGTCTAAACGAAAGCTGGCAGGAAGTTGCCTGTTAATAACGTACTTAAATAATATAATTACTTTACGCGCCATATCCACAGATTAACGGTTATGTCTTGTTTATGAACCTGAAAGAATTTCAACTACACACATTTTAATACCTAAAGCGAATAATACTAAAAATATCGCACAGGTCATGTTATATACGATTCAGATATTGTAATTAATTTTACAAGACTTATATTGCACCAGTTAATTGTGCAAACAAACACTAATTTAAATTATATTTGCGTAATTTTATAATTATATCAAATTAAAAATCACCAGCTAGTATAAAATATACATACATGATATAATGATAGTTTTGGTTGCAGTTTTAGTTTCGGACGCTATTAGGTTTTTTGTTTGTATAAAGTAAAAAAAGTATCGGCCTTTTCGTTTATGTTTGGCAGAAACTTAATAAAAATAATAAAGTTGCCTTCTAATTTTTGTAGGAAATATTTGATAATAAATTAACATTGATATGAAAAGAATGGAAGTTGAAGAATGGGTTCATTTTCAAGGGAAATAAGCTTAAATATAGTTTTTAATCTCAACTCAAAAATTGGATAATATTTCGGTGTCAATCAACATAGTCATCATTTGTAAACGATTTATTTTCAGTTACGCAAATGTAAATATTTTTTATTTGGGAAATAAAATATTTTAAACAAATTTTTAAATACTTTCTTTATTTCGAGGAAATTTTGAATCATTAAAAACATTTTCCTGAAATATTGAATGATAGTTTTGGCTGTACGTGCGTTTGATGTCTGGTAAACACAGATGTTAATGCACGTTGTCTTTTATTCAAAACGGTGTGTTTACGTATACTGTATCAACAAACATTTCGTATTTTTTTAAATCTGACTTCAATTACTCTTAATTCTGTTTTTGTTTACTGTCTATAAAATTTTCAGTTATTTCAATATCTAGGCTATTTCTAAATAAACAAGTAAATTATCTTAATTTTGTTGTTTTATATGCATTATAGTACCTACATTGGAAATTCTATGAATTTGTATACATTACATTAGGTATGAATAAAATTTCTAGTGAAATGAAGACATCTTTATTATTGAAATATAAATGAATTAGGAAATAATATCGTGGTCGTAGAAAAAGTATAGTGTACAACTCGTACTTGTATGAAGTGTATGTATGAAGTGCAATAAGGAAAAGTGATAAACATATTAATAAAATTTTCAAAAGTGAGGTACGAAGATATAAAAAGTATTGATGTTGAAGAATGAAAATTGTATCACATTTAGAAAAAAACTTGTATGAAACACGTTAGAAAAAACTATTTTGTGTAACTTGTGTGATAAATATCCCACCGTTAAACAGAATGAGGTATTTTTGAACTAGTTACATAAATAGCTATTGTTGAATGATTAATAACATTTTGTTGTTATTAGAATCATACAAAAGTACATCATCCATTAGACTCTAAAATATTTTCTTTCATTTTCATTAAAAATATGTTATCTCTGGACGTTCCCACAATTTCATTTAATGGATCTTCGTGCCATTTCTACACAGTAGAACGTAGTAAGTTATCATAGCATGGTATCAAGTGAAAATGAAGGAAAGTTGCCCATATCTTCTACGTCATAACAATCGCGTATCACAATTTAAAAATATAAAACACGTTAGTAAATTGCGTGCATATTTGATAAGAATAATAGTTTAATAAAAATACGCAATAAAAATTCGATAGTATAATATTTTTAATATTCAAAGATTTAGATCACCTTGCCTCGTGTTTTATATGCTAATCCCAAACAAAAGAAAACAAAGCATGCATATACCAGTGATAACTAGATTTTTTGCGTGTTTCTTACAGAGAGTTTTTCATCGAAAATTTAGGGATTCCTAACGGAAATATGCAGGAAACCACCGATTTCCTGCCATGAGATAACTAATCAAACTACACATGTTACTCGAATACATTTTTATCTGAAATATATATTTTTTGGTGTTTTTCGTGAAAAACAATGACTTTGAAAATAATATATAAATAAAGATAATTTCATATGTATTTAATTTAGTTTCACCTTGCAATGTTAGCGAAATGATTTATTCTGGGAAATACTGTGGTTGAAAATAATTGATATTGCTTTTAAGAAAAAGTTTATATCATACCACAAACAAGGCAAATATGTAAAAATAATACATCAAAAAATTATTTATATATAAGTATTATGATACTATTCTTCAAAGAAATGTATTGCTAATATGTCAATAGTGGCATACTAACAAAATATTCTTAACTTTTATATCCTTACAAAATAAAAATATTGAAAAAATCCGTTAGAAATTTGAATAAATTTTTATTTTAAAATTAATGTACAATAGTCTATGGATGAAAAACAAATTTTATTTTTAATATTACTTACATTGTAATTTTTTATTAAATATTTGAAATGCCAGTATGCATCAACAGACAAGGTTAATAAGATTTTGTGTGAGTCAAGTTGAACAACTGATAAAAGCATTAAATATTCCTGCAGAGAAATGAGATAAGTAGAGAACTACTTGACCGTCTTGTACAGATAATGTAAATGCAAATCATCGTTTTACGTTTTTAATGTTTTACTATGAAATCACTTATCATGCGGCACACTTCACTATTTCCTCTCATTGTTTCAATAAGAAGTTCTTGAAAAAGGAATCCTACTAGGAAGTTATGAAAGCTAACTTATTATAACAATCAGATTATTTTTAATTATTGACATTGAATGATATATATATATATATATATATATATATATATATATATATATATATAATTATGTTACCTATATGATTTTTAGTATAAATTGATTATTTTACGTATACGAATTCAATACCAGGTTTCTATCTGGGTTTGGGCTTCTATAAAGACATGAATTTGTCATATTTTTTTCTAATTCTGTCGCCTCGTAGAATAAATTCCATATGCTTTATACTTTAGTCCCTTGATATACATATAATTATTTTTTCCTTTTTCAATAAACAATGAGAATTTTGTTTCATTTGCATTTTTTACTCTTTAATGTTTTTTTTATTAATTTTAGGTTATTTGTTTTTTATTGTTTGAAGAAAAGTTTAGTTCGGATTCAAGCGTGGTATCCCTATAGATGTATTTGCTTTCAAAGATTTAAATTCATGTCATTTACTAACATATGTTTCAGCAACGTGTTCTGTATTAGATGTTGTCATATATTATTCTATACATGCGAGTACACCACGCTTGAATGAATGCAAATTTCATATTCCTGTTTCTAGCGGTTTTCAAATATTACTCCAACGGTAAAATCGCATATATTATAACCTGTCATTACCTTAGTTGATTTAACATGAGATACTTCAACATTTTTACAGTTTCATCAATCATTCATTTTATCGAGTAATTTATGTAAAACAAATTTGTCAAAAACAAACATGAAAAAAGAGCCAACACTGACCACAGTGTGAATAATTTAATAAGAAAAACCAGTTTGATATTTGCAGTTTTATTAAACATATGCAAGACTTGTAGTTCAAGGAAATGTTATGCAACATATATACCTATATAGTGAAATCATGCTTGTCTCTTAATGTTACCAATTATATACATAAGCATTATTTAATTCCTTTTTATATTTCCTCAAATAATAACACGCACCCAATGCTTTTATACTTATCTTGATACCAATATACAATATACGTCCTATATAACGTTGTGTTTCCAACATGTGTAACGTACTTTTTTGTGCCATCTCTTTCTACAATATGTGTATTAGTATCTTGTTATCTCTCTCGTATGTCTATTATCCTTCAAGTTCATATGACAATTCCTTATTATTATTTCAACCTAACGTAGCTGTTTTGTTAATGCTGTTCTAAGTTATCTAGAGTATTTCGACAGAATTGATGCATTGAAATATAAAGACAATGGTTAGAAAATGTTTGATATGTAAAACATCATAAGTGAAGGATTTAATGCTTTCATTTTACAGGTAAATTATAAAATATATTATAGAATTTGTTTATTCTGAGATGTCTAAAAATATGTAAAGAGCTCGTCAGATAATGGAAATTTTGAGGGCAGAAGTGTAACGTGCAACCAAAGAACAAATGTCCCACAAAGCTCCATATTAAGTCCAGGTCTTTGGAACAAATATTATGATGGACAATTGTGTACCCCCGATCACATGGTATTTGCAGACGACATTGCTATCAATAATAAATTTATGAAGATGTTATACTGACAGAATTTTAAATTTAGCGCATTTTTTTGAGATGTCAAAAGGTGACTGTAAGATATAACTATAGATCTAGATAAGTACAAAATCACTATACACTCTATTGTTGATTCAAATACTGGTTTATAAAAATTAAGAAATAATTTAATATTTATTGTTAAAACAAAAAAATAGATGTAGCCACTATATAATTATCTAACATCAAAGAATAAACATAGAAATGTTTTGTTGAAAAGTGACTTTTTTCAAAATATTTAGAAAAAATCAAAATAACATCCGGTTGCCTTCAAAATGAAATATCAGGAACACTTTTTTAGAACACACGGTATAAAGGCGACATTTCAATAGACCTACCAAGAATTCTATTTTAATATTTTGATTAATGTTTGCATGTTAGAATGCATGTTTTTTAATATAACGGATGAATTACAAATACATTTAAAATATTTCTTTTAAGTTTAAATTGACCGGAAATTCTATTTCAATTTTTTTTGAAAACATATATAAATTTTTATTCATATTTATAAATATAGCTAAATCAACATTTTTCTTGAATTTCTCATAGGAAATATCAAATATAAAAATTCTGAAAAAAAAACAATTTCATAACTTAACATTCTCCTCTAAAAAAAATCTGTAGGATAAATGAAATGTCAATGACAAATTATTAATAAAAATTAAATTAATATGTGCAACACAGCATGACCTGTTATTTTCAAACCTATATAATTTTTTACTATACATTATTATAAATCACCGGAGTATGGATGTGATTTTTATAAATAAAAGTAGTAAATTCCGCTTTGAAATGTTTGTGTTTGTAGTATGCCATATAGACGGTTCCCACAGTAACAAAGCGACATAGGCTTTGTGAAGAACAAAGCAATGGTAGCTCACCAAGGTTACCCAACAGGTGACATGAGCTGATACTTATCATATTTTATGAAATGTTCGTCAAACCTGAACTAAAGTCATCATGGTATCGGCTTCGCACTTGTATTTGTAACTAATAAGCAAAAGGGTTAGCAATTATTCATGCTTCATAGTTCGTATTATATAGTTCGGAGTATTCTATTTTAAATTTTATTATACATACATATGTATGTATATACTCAAACCAAATAGACTCTGTACACCAGTAAAGGAAAAAAATATTATATTCTTGTAAAGTTTTTTTTATTGAATATATATATATATATATATATATATATATATATATATATACAAAATAAATTTTATATTATACTTACTGTATTAATATGTAAAGTGATGTATTGACTTCTTAAATTTTTCTTAATGAAATCGAGAAAAAATATTATATTTATTATAACAACTATGCACACCAATTTAGTCTACGTACACCTGTATCTTATATAGAATCAGTAATCTTTTGAACCTCTATTGATGAGAATTACTTCCCTTAAACAGTTCGTCATATTTTCTACTAATTTTCTTGGAGTTTGGGAGTCAGTTTACCCCGTTTTTCTACTATAAATGTAGTAGTTTTCTTATACTGTTTAGGCGTCTTGATTTATACAGTTTTTTTAAAATAAATCACAGAGAAGTTCAATGTGATTCATATCTGGAGACTGGTTTTTAATTGTTGTCTACAATTGTACAATAACTATTTTAGCAGTTTACGTACATATGTGTGGGGTCATTATTTTGTTGAAAGATATGAGTCCCCAATTTTTCAGCACCCGGTATACTCTCTTATATGTTAATCCGGGAAATAAAATAATTTTATTGAAATTTAATTGTTGTACAACAGGATCTGATGGTATGTAACTAATCTCTGATATAATAAAATTATAATGAAGGAAGTTCTTAATGTGTGTTATTTAACATCAGTCCTAATGAGTAAATGCTATGTAGCAATAAATATTACTCATGTCAAATGTCAACATAACCTTCACTACAACATCTTTGTGAACTGTAAAGATAAATAACTAATTTCTTACAAGTACAATTTATACAGCTTTTATATTTACTTATAGCAGATTAAAATTAACCTGAGCATTTAATTTAACCATCTGGCATATAAATAGAAAAGTATAAACAAAATAATTAAAGTTTATTTTCAGGATATTTAAGATAATTATATTTTCATTATGCCGTAAAATCCTCCTAGATTGAATTAGTACCATGCCGTATATATTTCAAGCCCTAACTATCAATTTTCAGATATGTCTCAAAAGCCTTTAAATAGATTTTTTTTCTTTTTTCAATGATATAAAATACATGCATATTAAAAATAAAATAAGTTTAGGTTTTTTAATATTAATTCAAATGATTGTATTTATTTTTATTTTTTGTTGAAAATAATTGCTCTCGTTTAACGTTTGTAAATTTTAATAAATTTATCGATCGATTTGTAGTCCTACGATATAAAATACTTAAAAAAATTCTTGAAAACCGTATGAGAAATAAAAATTTTGAATATTGCAGAGATTTGGTCTTTAAAAAGTGCCTGAATAATGTGCAAGTTTAAATATTTTTTGTATTAAAATAAAAAACGAAAATTGAAAAATATGTACTTTTCTCTAGTCACCTATGAATTTTTGGGAAAAACAAAAACATATATAAAATAACCCGCAATTGAAGAACTTTTGTCTAATTTAACCAACTTCGTATATGTATAGTTCTCCATGCTTAAACAGTTTCATTGGTTACCCTATATTTAGATAGAGCAGTGCATATAAAATATACCTAATATATTCATAATTAATGTAAATAATGTTATTAGTACTAATATATCATTTTATAATTTAATACATAGTAACAAATTAATTAATTTACGTATGTTCAGATATGCCTTCCAAATATAAGTATTACTTAACTCAATTAACTAATAGAAAATTTGCAAGAGTTTATTTGAAAATTAATGTGCATACGATTTCTATTTAACTATTTGATTATTTAATAATTATGTTGGTACTCTATCTCTCACATATTATTTAACATTAATATTCATCTTTTATTTTTTAAGTTTTTTCTTCAACTTTTTATAGTCTAACTATTTTATAAGTAGTATAATTGTTTTTATTTCTCCATTAATAAAAAGTAGGTAATATAATTAATTACAACATATTACTTTTTCTGTCCTGGATTATGCAAATAATTAATTATTACTTTATTAGTATTCTTTATTAATTAATAGTAAATTGGAAAATATTAATTAATATAAACATAAAATTCCATATCCGAGAAAAACATTATTTTCATAAAATATGATACATGAAAAATATTTCTTCTTTTTTTTGTAATTACAAAAAATATATATTTTATATTATGTTTAGTTTGAAGTTTAACAAAAATCAATATTAAAAAACGTAGAAATGAAATGTTAATTAAAGTATGATAATTTTTTGATAAACAATAAATAATATGGTATCAATTAATGTTATGTTACAATATATTTCACAATTATTATTATTTTCCCTAATCATAATCGCAAAATATGTAATTGTGAGTCGTAAACATTTGTTCTTGAAGTCAGGGTCGCTTTTTATTGACTACAAGTAACCCTGACTGTGAAACAACCGCATTGCAGGAATCATTGATCCATTTCTAATACCAATAAATAATTAATCGCTTTTTATTACCACATACGACCAGCCCATTTCATAAACCTCTACGTGAGGAAAATATTTTATCAAAGATATCTACAATTATTAACCTTATTTGTAATTTAGTTATTCAATGACCACCAACATTACACTTTCATTATAAACATGTATTAATCATATCAGTTATATAAGGTAAATAAACACCACTATAACATATGGGTTTGTTTGTATAACATAATAACTGTATATTTTTTGTTTACGTATAGTAAATATGAATTTAGTGCATATTTGTTAAATATTATATAAAGTATCGATTGATAATATATTTATTTTATAATCGCTACAAATAATAAAATTCTATGGATATTAAAAATTTAATAAATTCCTAATTATTGTAATAAACGATAAACAATTTATTTTGAAACCACATTTTGCTTAATTCAATAATGTAATCCATGGGCTAATAATTTGTAATAGTAGTTATTTATTTGCAACTTCCATCTGTTGGTGATATTTAAAACTAAAATTTGTTATACATGTATAATTTTTTGTTTCTCTGTGGCATCTATCGGCAAGAAGCAGAACTATTTGCTTGTTAGCCTTGGTTGAAACAGCTACCTGTTTATATGACACTGAGTGCCACCTGTAAACGCAGTGTGGAACTAACAGGTACACAACCTGTGTCTACACCTAGCGGGGAGTAGCTAAACTGTTCTGCTGGAATGGTTCTACAGGTAGCCACATGTGAATAAACTATATTAGGCGTACGCGGCACAACATGAAATTTTAAGTAACTGCACAAACTACATGGTACATTAAATAGGATATATTTTTGTTAATCGTTTAGCATTTTCTTAAATTGTTTATAAACAATACAATAGATGTAATTAGTATTATTATAAATAATAAATCAAAATACTTGCATTTAAGAGAACTGTTCTATAGCACATATGTACATATTATAATAAATACATAGATATAACATGTAATAGTTAATCATTATACCTCTATTTTTAATTATTATAATATATAGCATAAGTATATTTATTTGCAATCAATTAACATTAAGATCAATGAGATATGAATTTATGAATATTTTTTTAGAATATGGTTAACTTTTTGTAAATATGAAATTATTGCTTTGTCGAATTATTTGGAATTTATAATTCCTATGTATAACAGATAATTATACTCTAGAAAAATACCGAATAGTAATAGAATGGCAAATAGTTTAACATTTATAATATCTACATTAATATCTATTGTTAAATTTTGTCGTTTTTGTTATTTTTATTAAGTTTACAATTTATATTTAAAAAATACATAAAAAAGTTAATTTGAGTGTGATCTGAAAGTATGTTTATTGTTATGCAGATCAACAGAAATTATTATTAGAAAAACAGTCCAATAGCGTAAATTTAATTTAATTTACAGTATATTTATGCTACACTATTCAAGACGAGTTAATGCAAATTTTAAACCAAAAATAGCAAATTTTATACAGTAATGTTAATAATATCATTTGATATTTTCAAATGCTACGGATATTAAAATGTAAGTAGTTTTTGTCTACTGTTGTATCCCTTTAAAAGTAAGACATTTGAAAATGTGAATCACTAGAGATCATTTTGCATTCAGAATTTAATATCCCATTTTAAAGCACTGAAAAAAGTTTGTCAACAGAAAACTTTTTACATAATATTTTATGTAATAAAAATGACATTTTTAGTTTTTAAAGTAATGGACCCATAATGTGTAAAAAAGAAAATGCATAATTCATTTAGTATTGATTCTAAATTGGAATTTTTTATTTATATCTATTTAACTTGTGTACCTATACTTTTAGCATATTGATACTAAAACTTATATTTCAAAGTAAATAACTTATTATTTTTTGTCCAAAATGTAAGACGGAGGTCTACTTTATTTCATAATACTAATAATGATAAATGGATATAAGTTTTAAATAATATACTTATCTACAAAAACCAGCAAGATAGAATAAGCTTCAATTTAAAACTTGATACTATTTGTGAACGTGCAATATATTTTTTATAGGACCGCTAAAAAAATGATATTAACGCTCTCATTTATCAACGTACAGTTCAACATTTTATCATTAGTTGCAATTAGAAACGCGCTGAAAGATTTAGTTACAGTAGATATAAATAAATAAGAATCTTTATTTAATTTTTTATTACACTAAAATAAATAACAAAAAATAATGTTTTACACATTTGTAGGAACCCTGTCTCCACTGCTTTCATATTCAACGCCATCAAAATTTCAATTTTTAGCATATCTGCTATTTTTTTTGTCATAGGAAAGTTTCTAATTAATTATAACAATAATAGTGATAATAGTTACTTCTAGAAAAAAGTGAAATGATTAATCAGTTTTAAAAGAAAGTAGGAATGACAAGGATAATAATGGGTCGTATGGAAGAGCATAATTATTAATTTGTGCGAAGGATTTTTTTAGTAAAATGAATGCGTCAATCAATGGGCTTGTTATGGACTTTCACATTTTTTTGCACCCGGTGGGGACTAAGATTTGCAAGTTGTAAACAAATTAAGAGTGGCATGTTTTTGCAACTTCTACCTTTATTTACTTAAAAAATTCCTGCACATAAACGTCAGGCAAGTGCTAAACTCAAGATTAAATTTACTGAATTTATTAGTAGCATAGTGAAAAAAAAATATTGCAAAAAGAGCACACATTCAAATGTTAAGCAACATTTACACTACACTTTTCTATGGTAAAAAATTACACAAATATAAGTTTTTGATTATTCAGAATTTTCAAATTAATTATAAAATAATAACATGTGAATATAACTAAATTTCTTTCCTCTTACGTTAAACGCGTATATGTAAATTATTTTTCAATTTTCAGGTTTTTCTTATAAAATGCTAAATTTATGGCATGTCTTATATACATACGTAACATGATTTATAATTTTTCTTTTACTAAATATTAATTTCACCAATAAATTAAATTGATTAAGGAAAATGTCAAGTGAAGTTGAAAAACATACAAGTACCTCACCTTCACTTATGACGTGAAGTGACATACAATAGTGTATTTTTGGTTGCTGATTCCATAGACGAACACAGTTAATGTCAGTCTTAACATACATAAAAGTATTATTCTGACGAATTTTACAATAATCTAAATTTTAATCATTTATAATAGCTATTAACATACATAGGATAGCTATGAGTATCATAATCGCCGCAGATGTCATTTGAATTTCGAGCTCAGAGAGCGAGGATATTAAGACATCTAAGGCCTGTATGATTCATAACATCTGTGGTTTGTTCAATAGTTTACCGGTTTCACATTATTAATGAATATTATTTTATAAAGATTCTGTACAATATTTTTACCATACTAACTTGTCAAAATTACATGGTGTACAATTTATGATATAGATACTCTGCATATTTATGTCTATGTAAATAAAAGATTAATAACCTGAAACCGGTAAAATAAAAAATATAAGTAGGCATATACATTTTCGATCAACTTAGGATTGGTTCCGTGACATTTGTTTAATTTTAACAAATAAAATAACATTTTTTTCGCTATGCTAATGATATATTTATTTACTCGTTTATTTTAATTTACACTGTCCAACAAACTAAAGTAACTGGACCTACAGTTTATAGTGGTTTCCATTTTCTGAACTAGTCTGATACATAGGTATTTTATTTTTGGTGATAGTTTTTTCGTCCTGGGATTTGAATCATACATCTTACAGCTCACATGAGTCGGAACGCACTAACTCAGTGAGACACCATTGCCCGATACATACATACTCGTAAAACATGTAAAAATATTATTTTTCAATCCTTATATCATTTGTTATTAGTAATACGAAAAATTAATTTTAGACTCCAAAAATGAAGACATATGCTGGTCTATTTATTTATTATTTTGAAAGTTTATTTAGTGCAACATGTGGTGTAAACTTAGCTTTACACGAAGTAACTGGGTTACTCGTACTACGTTGCATTTATATGTATGAACTCAGTCATTGAAATTGAAAATTTATTTTTATAATTCTGATTTGATTTTTACGAAATAGTTTAATATTAGTTCAAAACCTGTAAAACTAGTTTCTGATGTTCCTTTCTTTGATGAATAAAATATTAATTTTTATTTATATCTCAGAAATATAGATCAAGGTTATCATTAGATTTTTCTAGTTACACAACAGATGTGCTTATAATTTTTGCAAAATGTAGAAGTATTTACACTATTTGCTAAATATAATAATAATAGATACTAGATAGATAATATACGCGTGAAAATATGCATTCTGATTAATACTATCTTGATGTCAACTATATCACGTACCATGATTGTAGTTTTAGAAAAATAGTTTTATCAAAATTTATTGTCGTTTTTAAGCCAGGGATTAAAAGTGTAAATAAAACAATGTGACTACCGACTACACATATTATAGTAGTACTAAAATTTATGACAGGAAATTTCCCAGATTAACAGAGATTTTGTTAATGTCAGAATTTTTATATTTATAGAAATGTCATGCTCTTTAACACATCAAATATAACAAAGATAACATTCTTATATTTCAGTAATAACTTTACAACTTTAAGCTAACATGTTAATTATTGATAGATGACTATTCAAAACAGTAGCCTGATAACTACATAAAAATGCAAGTAAAATGTCGTCACAAGTATTTTCTAAGGTACTTGAGGTCTTGCTAAAATAAAATATAAATTGTATGGGTTATTAAACAGTAAGTATACAGATTAAATTGGATCCACTATACGTATACATATGTAAATAAAACATTAAAAAAATCTCGTTATATTTTTACACATATATAATGCATTATACTTATTTTAATGATTGTTATTAAATGAGTTACAGACAAATAAAATTTCTATAAAATCAAGGTTAGTAATACAAAATTTTCCATACATAATTTCATTTAAAACCACAATTATATAATTTTTATGATGTGGTTGGTTATACCATTTAGTGTTAATAATTTAAATACGTTATTGGTATTTGTTACTGTTGTGAAAAAGTACATTTCCCGTGAAGAGAGGAAGTGCGTTTTTCCAGTTTCCACAACTTACATCACATGACAATAACCAATTAATCCATTGCAAAGGTCACACCGGTTAAAAAATCAATTAACGATACTTCCTAACAAGACATGGTCATAAAAATGACATCACTTCCTACTTCACATGATAACAAGACAAATGGCAAATGTCCAGCAATTAAAGCTACGTATAAAGTAGTTTACTTCCAACTTCAACAGGAATGGTTATTGATTTTACTTCACATATTTAATACTAATTTTTATGTACATAAATTGTATTTTAATACGAGTATATAGATAGTGAATCAACCAAATAGTATATGACTAGCGAAGGTAAAGTGCTCCAAAAATAGGAATGGAACAATACGTCGTATAAAACGAGTATAATATACTGTTTTTTATACTTTGCTTCATTTATTTAATAAAAAATTTTAAATTTTCAATTAAAAAATGAACAGATTGTAATCTAGGAATATATAATTGTGAAATATGGTAACTCTGTTGAATGAAGTGGGGCACATTTATCTGCTACATGCATTTAAATATTATGAAAATATGTATAAATTAGTTTTATTTATTCGGTTTCCCTATTCAGAAATAATATAAATTGTATTAAGAAACATTTAAAAATATTTAAGGTTATCAATTTGACATTTAACGTGGGGTGCAGTAGTTAGAAGTACCAATTTTACAATAAAAATATCAAAAACAGTTTAAAAATATTTTATATTATTAAACTGTTTTCGATTTAATAATAGGGCAATTGTTAACGCAAAGTATAAATAGTTCTTTTGAAGATTATTAATAATTATCAGTGCTCTGTTTCGTCGATATTATGACACATACTCCGCATGACACATGACAATTGACAAACGGCTATAGCCATCCTTGACATTCCCATAGAAATGCCGTTGGAATTGACCTACGATTCGGTGTTAGATACAGAATCCTTGAGTGGTCTTAATCGTACAAATTTAACGGAGTGTTTCGATAATTTGCACTATGTAATTGTGTGTTATTGTGATTCATATGTGGTATTATCATGTGAAATTATCTGTACAAAGGTCACTTCTGACTATATATATTGACAGTTACGATAATATGAAATATGGTAATAAGATAGATTATAATTCACAAAAGTTTGCTACCTAGAGGTGTTGATAAATCAACTATGTTGGTAGTATGTATATAAATAAATAAATGTATTGTATTGCAGTTTCAATTTTATTTTTTTATAATTAATTTTAATATATATGTAAGTATCTATTCCATTCCCATTTATTTGAATTTGATATTTTAATAGCAATATTCTAATTCTAACATAGCATTTAAAACATTTTAAAACAAATACCCGATCATCGCGTTGTGGTATACAAGAAACAAGCTATTTGTGCTTTTTAAAATACAACACTACGTTTGGTCGTTTGCGATGTCGAAATCTCGAAGTGACAAAATATAAATTAAAACTGTCAAGTTTCATTGATGAATTTATTTAATTTTGGTAAAGCATATATATTAGAGGACGCCAAAATTATATATAGAGGTATAACACGAGTAACTCTTGAAAAGGTTTTATAAATAATTCACCCTGCATAAGGATCTCAAAAAATAACATACACTAAATAAATAAATCGATAAATATAGGAGAACATTATCTATTTCTTTACAAGCGCTAAGCAATACAGTTTCATTAACTTTTTTCCCAGAAGTAATAAAATGGTTAATGAAAATATGTTTACAATAAACTATATATCCGTAGCAATAACAAACATACAACGAGCAAATATCTTAATGGTCTTAGAAAAAGTATATTGTATAATACGTTTCAATACAACTACATTAAATAAATGTATGAGAAAAAACTTTTACATTAAAAAACATTTTTGGAAATAAACATGTATTAATAATCTTGAATGAAATGTCCCGTGGTTAAGTTCATTAAATGAAATGTTACAAAAAAGGTTTAATTTCGGCCATGAAACAAACTCATTTAAAAACCGGAAATATATACAAAGGAACAACAAATTATGTTTCCGTAGCAAATTATTATTCAATATACTTTTGAGTACATAATAAATTTGAAATTTTAATAACGCCAACAATTAAAACTTTCTCCAATTTTACTCGACATGTGTTTCAATCAGATACTATAAAATCGCAATTAAAATCATTTTACTGGTTGTTAAAATTAATGTGTGTCACTAATAAGTAAAGAAAATAATTATAAAAATGCATACATGACATTCTTAAAACAAATTAGATTGTTAAATGCAGAACGGTTTTTTGTGCTAATTCATATAAAAACATGTAAGTAGATAACAATCTATTGACCATTTTAATGGTTTTAAATTACTTTTTTATTATTACAATTTAAAAACTATTACATGGATCACTATTTCCTATTTTTGGTGATGTAGAAAAATAATAACTTATCTACATATGTAATTTGAAATTCTGTTGATCCTGTTCATGGGTCATCTCTTTTGAAATATAAGTAATTTTCAATAATGAGGTGTGTAAATTAAGTAATAAGACTGATTAAAAAAATATGCTCCAATAGAATTACAATTCAATATTGCCTCCCACAAAATAACTTCCTTGGGAGCCCCACAGTGTTGGAGACGGTTCTTCCTATTCTCATGACAGAGCTGGAACTTGGATACCGAATTCACCTTCAACTGGTCGGTTACAGACATTTAAATGTTTTGAAGTATCCCAAAATGAGTTACCTTGAGGTGGTTTTTCAACCTCGGGAAAAAGAAAAAGTGACAAGAACTTAAGTGAGGCGAATAAGGAGGCTGAGGAGCCACAGGAATGTTTTTACTGGCCAAAATCTATTTTTTTAAACTATTTTTGCAAATTTTTCTCGTCCCTAATGAATTAGTCAAAATCTGATGAACGGTGATGTGAATCAAATTTAACTTTTCCCATTTAGTATTGACAACTGACAAACTGAATGCACAAGATCCCAGATTCTGTCGATATTTTCATCAGCAATACCTGATGGCACACCATTGTTTAAAATTAACATTACTCATTTTTAGAAAGTACAAGAAAAAATGTTTTACGAAAAAAAAAACGCTGCGGATCGGAGTATGACAATAGCCCACCAAATATTTTTTTTTTTACAGAAGTGCACTAAATGAAACAAAATGTCGGAAATTACAACAGTCACAAATAGAGGAAAAGAAGCAATTATACATAAGGTTTGGTCTGGTTAGGTCAGGTTAGATTAGGTTAGGTTAGGTCGGGTTAGGATAGATTAGGATAGGTCAGGTTAGATTAGGTTAGGTCAGGTTAGATTAGGTTATTTTAGGTTAGGTTATGTTAGGTTAGGTCAGATTAGATCAGGTTAGGTTAGGTCTGGTTAGATTAGGTCAGATTAAGTTACATAAGATTAGATTAAGTAAGGTTAGGTTAGATTTGGGACAATAGAGGAAGACTTGGAGACATACCTCTGCGAGTATCTATTAAAAAGGTACTATTTGTGAGCGGAACAAATTCACACTACGTTGCCAATCTTATTACTTACTTTACACAACCAATGGACATATTTGTAAAGAATTTTAATCTGAAAAATTCTTTGATGTTCCCGGTCATCAACTGATACGTAAAATAACTTTTGAGATTGGTACAGGTAAACAAGTTTAACAAGTTACCATGTATAGCTCTATTATTCAAATGCAAGTTGTTATGAGTTTTGATTGACATTAATTACCACCTTAGGCACTATTTGTTATATTTGGAGTGACTCTGACTTACCGGTATCGTTGAGCAGGCCTTGTGGGTCCCCGTTGACGTCATCTGTTTCCGTTGACATGGCTGGAAACAAAATAATATGTCAGTGCGGAAATAACCTACAACTCAGTACTACACTTCAACTATACAACTACACCACAAAAGCAGAAATTAACGAATTGGAATTTTAACGAACGTGTTGGTATTTCGTGTGAAATTGTTGTGTGCTTAGCTCATATTTCGGAGTATTAAATGGATAAAATGTGAACTTAAACGGTTAATGACAAAAGTTTGTCTCAATGCCAAAAATGCAAAAATATAATTAGCTGATTTATATTGTCTAATCTAATGTTTTCCGCAGATAATATTTTCAGAAACATTCACGTGAATGTATAAAATGCCTTCTAAGGAAAACAAACAACTTCAAAATAATGACATGATGACAACGTTCAATTATGTTTATACGAAAATTATTTGCGTTTTACACATACTTATACCTATACGTATAGATAGAAAAATCTATATCTTTTCATGTGCAACCTACATAACTTTTTAACGTAAATGGTTGCATATCTTGAAATACAGCACGCGTTTTGTCAATACAAAATATAGTGCAGGTGTTCAGCCAGCTAACACAAAATGTATGATTTTTAATTGTGAACATAGATATCAGTATTCGTCATTTATTTGTAAATGCAATTTTTAATTTTTTATTCATTTTATTACCTATTTACAAAGAAAAATTAGTATTGTAATCACTAAAAATTTCAGTTTTCAGGTTTCAACAGAAATATACGTTTTAACCATCCCTGAATCCATTTTGACTAGTTTCGGTGTGACATCTGTACGTACATATCTCGCATAAATTTTGCTATAATATTTTTCTATGACCATTAAGATATTTGCATGTTTCATGTTTGTTATTGCTATAGATACATAGTATATTGTAAACTCATTTTCATGTCCCACGATAACAGTAGACAACGTTAAGATATAAATTCATATCTTACAGTTCCGTCAAAAGTAGTATTGTTTAAGTTTTGTTTTGTAGCTAGTTACTTGCAAGTAGTTAAATGATGACATCTTTATTATTAAAATATAAATAAATTAGGAAATAATATCGTGGTCGTAGAAAAAGTATAATGTACAACTCGCTTGGAGTGTTCATTATGCGAAGGTGTTTTTAGTAAGAGAGAACGTTACTTTTTTGATGGGTCTTGTATGTGTAAAATGCTGATCATATGGAATATTTATTTATGTAACGAAAAATTAAACTGCCTAACATACCATTGTTTTTACACATGTTAAAGAGGAATACTAGTTATTAGTTGAGTTACCCTGAAGGAAATTAATATAATAATTAAAACACTACTACAGAGTAGTACATCTTGTGAAAAATAAACTGTGATGAAGAAAAGGACTAGTGTTTTAATTATTATATTAAAGACGAATGTTCAGACTTGAATATGATGTATGAATTTTGAAAATCGGACTCCTACTGTAAAAGTTATTGATGTTTATTTCCGACTGACTATAATTATTTCTCCAAAAGTAGTCTATCGTCGAGAAATAGCCTTGTAAAATATAAATTTAATAAACTTTGCAACTCTTATAGTTCTCGTGATAATATTAGTGTACCACATGAAATGAACGGTGTATACATTTTATTAATTATTTTCTTGAATAATCAATACTGGTTAAATAGCCGCTATATATCGTAAAAATTGCAGTTGCACAACTGAAATATTGAGCACAAGTTCAACAATATAAATCATACAACAAATGAAATTCACCTCAATCCATACGGCACTTAATATGAGTCCTGCGTCTTTACATCGTGATTACAATATAAATGAACATTCCTCTCAATTAGCTCAACGGCCGATCGTGTTGCGCTGATCTGACGATCACAGTGACCTGGTAACACGAGACAAGAGACCTCGATGCTAGCCGAGAGATAGTGCCGAGCGTAACAATCAATTACTTACCAGCTAATATGTAATGTCTACTCAACATTATCGACTACAACTTTTCAATGAGTTGACATTTGCTCCAAAGATAATAGTTTTTTTAACGAGACTTACAATACGTAGTATGATTTTGGTTGACTGGAAATTCACTTTAAGAATAAGATAAATTACAGCATGTATATATCTTTTGTTTTGTAATCTTAAAATGTAAGTGTTGAAATGGTTATAAATAATAAACGTATGGGTATTAATTATTGCGTTATAAGAAGTAATGTATATTTCACACGCAAATTACAAAATTTATATAGACGGTACCAATCTGTCACAATAATATATTTTCTTATTTTCTAAAATTTATTCAACAATAATTATTTGTGCTATGTAATAAAAAGGAATAAAAATATACTGCTGAGGATTTGAAAAGTATTTAATTTATTGCCATTACATTGTAATGTATTGTAAATACTTATAACATAATATGCAAATAAAATAAAAGGTTTATTAGTTTCTTTTGACACGAGAGACGTAAGGTTAATTTTACGCATATCCAAGGCTAATACCATGTGATTAAATGTTTATAAAAATAATTATCACACATTCCATCTAAAGATAAGTATATTTGATTGTATAATATATGTAACAATTTGTTTGCTTTTCAAATAAGTACAATACTTTAACAAAAATATATAAGTTTGTTTTCCTTGAATTCTTCTTGCAATTGCAAAATATTTATTTAAGATAAATTATTTGTATTTCCTATTTTTTAATACAAAATTGATATTGTCTGGAAAATTAATATTATATTTAAAATGTGATTAATTTTTTTATATTTTTATCTAATATTTTCTGTTCAATATAGGAAATAAACTTATTGACCAAAAAAATATATTATTTAGATAATTTCGTCACTTTTTAAGATAAAGATGTATTAAACAATGAAATCAAAGTTATTAGAAGCTAATTACTACTTATCTGTATTTTATATATTGTTTACCTTATTGTTCTGATTAAGATATGTAAACTCTAGCTTTTTTTCATTCATAAATTAGTGTCAAGTCATACAAATAATTAGTTTACAAATGATTAGACATTTTTATTTCATTTATCTATATGAATGTATTATGTATTCCTATTTCCTGTATCATCCATAAAATACATTCGCAATAATGTCATAAATTTTAGAGCAGATAAGCAATTCACTGGGGCAATGGGATATAAAAATCTGATATTTGTAAGTATTATTTCAACAACCACAGTCTAATCATAGTACAGTTACATATACCTATGTAATTATGTATGACGCATTTAAATTTCAGATTTAATATGATTCTTCAAGTAGGTAAGTACTACATTACATTCCTTGAATGATCAACTGATTCAAGAATCATACACCAACTTGATTTACAGTTTTCTTATATTTTTGACAGTTCATTTTACTAGTGGGAATAATTTTTTTTTGTCATTTCTTGTTGATATGATTTATAATTATATATTTCATATCTGCAAAAAAATGGCAAAAAAGAAAGAAAAAGGGAGAAATTACATCGATTAATATAGATTTGAAAAAAAAATATTTAGATTAATCTTAACAGCCTAAATTTTGCGAACATAAATACATATGTCAAAACGAGCATCAAATCAGAAGACCAAAACTTAATTAATGGAATACGAAAAGAATCAGTTGATGTTTGATTTCTTTAATGGTGAATTGAATTGATTTATGGGTCAGAGTTGATCAGTGGATCGGAGTTGATCAGTGGATCAGAGTTGATCAGTGGATCAAGCCTTGATTAAGGAATGGTGAATTCGACTGTAGCATTATTTTTGAAAAAAAAACCAAAAAAGTTAAAAATATCTAGGTGGGTTGGGTGTTTTATATATGTATAATCCGAGTTTTCTCAACCCTAGTAGATATTGAAATTAATTAATCCATGTTTAGATATTTGTGATTAGAAAAAATATGCCCTTCCTATTCGCTATCGCGTTTTAGCTCATTACCATAAATTAGAAAGATATGCACTGATTAGATTAGACAAACGCTTGATTTTCATAAAAGACGCAAACACGTGTGTGACAATAGTATATTGTACAACAAGCAATAGTATATTGTACAACAAGCTTAGGGTACTAATTTCACACAAGTATGTATTGGACATTCCAAACGAGTTGTACACTATACTTTTTTTAGGACGACGATATTATTTCCTAGATCATATATTTTAATAATAAAGATATCTTCTTTTGACTACTTCCTAGTAACTACCTACAAAACAAAAATTAAATTATAGGTACTATTTTTGACAGAATTGTTAGATATGAATTTGTATCTCACGTTGTCTAGTAACCGTAAGATATGAAAATGTGTTTACTATATACTACATAAAACAAGCAAGTATCTTAATGGTAAAAAAAAGACAGTTGATACTTGTTAACAAGATAAAATTTTCACACTGGCAATGGAATAACTTGTTTTAAAATAAACGAAAAATAAAAAACAGATTTCATTGAGCAAATCTGGGCTAGCAACAATAATCTAAATTAAACGTTTTCAAATTTATCTACACTACGAAAAACAATGAAATATTTGTTTACCTGTAAAAAATTCAGTGCGTGCGATATCCGGACCATGGCCATGGTCCTTGTGTTTTTGTTCCAACAAATGTTTATCCAACATTTTTAAAATAATTCACTTCCACAAAACAAAACACTAAAGTCACTAAACTTAGTAAATATCACCTGACAGCTACGTCGGCAGCGGGCACCACCAAATAAGAGTTGTCAGAAAATTCTAATCTTAAAAATGAAGACATTCGTGGTAGAGAGAAAATAAAACAAGTGAACATGTGCACGTTGCTTGGTTTAGAACCAAACTGACAAGAATTGTGTATTACTAAGTTAAAATTCTCGAGATAAGAGATAAGTCAGTGCGATTTGTCGCACTTAGACAGATGAGCGGGTTTGTTTGATAACATTATTGGTAGCACATGTCTGATTGGAAATTAGATATTTGAGATAACAAGCGGGTTTTTCGCTAAATTTAAATATTTTATAGTATGCGATTAGTAAAATCAGGTTACGATAAAAAATACTTTTGTTTCAAAGATCACTAAAATGAAACGTGACTGAAAATATTTTTTCAATTACGTAGTTTCTTATTGCTTTTAAGTTTGTATACAATTAAAGATTACCAAGTTATATTTATACGTCTTTGTTCTTAAAATAGAGTTCAAAATAATATTTTTACTATAATATATTATCATTTCGGTTTAAAAAAATTATTTTGCTATTATGGTACTTTTTACCTCTTGCCACTCAGTAAGAGGGGTATTGTAATCATGCTAACATCGGATAGTAATTTTTAAGGTCCGTGTGTGTATGGATGGATGTTGTCGTAACGATTACTCAAATACTAGTCAATAAAAAATGTTGAAATTTTGGATATAACATTCTGACACCTATATTAGATTTTGGAAGTGGTGTTTTCATAAGGATTTGGAGAATTTTTCTGAAATATCTTAATTAATTATGAATAAATAAAAATTACTAACTGTGCTATATGACGTATTATCGCTTTAGGAAATGAGAGAGATGAGAGATTAATTAACGAATGGTTGTGGAAAAAGAGAAAGATAAATATATGAAATACGCAATGAACTTGACATTTTGAGTAAATAAGCAAGCATATCAACACAAATTTGAATTTAAAATAGGCTGATTATATCTAAATAAAGATATGAAATAATGTTTTAAAAAGTAGTGGAAAAGTCTATTCAAGTTGTTAATTTATAAAAACGTACAAATATTGAATAATATTTGACGATAGTTACTAACGAGTGAATTGCTTAAAAGTTTCTAACTAGATACCTAAAATTTGTATTATTAGCACAAAATAGCAGTATGACGAACATTTTTTTTTTTAGAATTTATTTATTTTTTATTAAATATTAAATATAATTATTACATCCTTTTAATATATTGTCTCATATATAAAGCAGTGATATTACTATGAGGTTGACTGTTTTAATATTCTTCAATATCCATATCCGGGATTCGAAAATAGTACATTTGAATATATTATATTTACAATTACATTTAAAAATTCTAAATATTCTAAATGTTGCCAATGGGAATTTCAAATATATTTAAAATATAAATGAGAAGAACAAAGGAAATATAAAGAATCTCAAAAACTCGACATGTTGACATAAACAAAATTGATTTACATATAAATTATTCACTACTAAGTATAAAAGAATTATCGTCGATAAAGAAATCTCAGAATTATTTCCAATCAAACCTCATGCAACTATAATGTTCTCCTTAGTGATTCTCTTTACTTTTCCGAATTTTATGTTTGACATTGTTCACTTAGTAAATATTTACGAAGCGGTTCAATATCAACTCGGAAAAACAAACACTGCACGACACTATCTAATTTTTATGAAAGTTCAAATAAAATTTCTTCAAAGTCAAAAACACTTCGGCTTAAGCCAATACCGATATCTATCAAGTGATTAATACAAAACTGTTTACAATATGATAAAGAAATATTAATAAAATGCAGTACACTGTACCGGTAAGAATTAGGTCAGAACAGTGGAAAAATGTAAGATAAAATCAAGGAAAGTTGTTTTTTCAAACATAAATCATGGGAAATATTCTAAGGCTTATAATGTCAAACAAATTGATAGATCGATTGAAAATACTAGAGAAATAAGTGTAAAGTATAAATATAATTACATTTGAGGAACTTATAATGTCAAAATTTTGATAGATTGATTCATAATAAAAATTTAAAAATACCGTTAGTCGAAACTTTTTTATATTACACTATTATTGCCATAATTTTTTTAAAAAGAATGTCATTATTAAGTACTATTTTTTAATATAATAATGAATTGAAAAACTCAAACTTGAAAATTAATTTTTCCAACATTTGATACTATAATAATATCCATGTTACACTGTTGATAATATTGTGAATTTTCATCTCTAGAGAGGGAATACTTATTAATATACCTAGGATTGTTATGACTATTATAAGCGCCGCAGATGTCAATTGAATTCCGAAATCGAAAACGAGGATTTTAAGACATCTAAGGCCTGGTATAATACATAACATCCGTGGTTTGTGCAATAGTTTACTGGTTTCACATTATTAATAAATATTATTTTATATAGTTCTTTCGTGAGGAACGCTTTCGTGATCAAGTCTGTATGGTTTCATATGATATGACAATTGTCCCAAGTTATTTTGACAATTCTGTACGGTAATATTTTTATTACATGGTACATAATTATGACATAGTTACCCTGTTTACTTTTGTCTATGTAACCGAAAGTTTAATACCCTGTAACCGGTAAAAGTAATTTTCCTCACTATTTCGTGATAAGAAAGTAAAGCTTTCTACGTATGTCGTTAAAAAAATAAATAATGTAAGTAATAGGTTAATCACCACTTCTTGTTTAATATTTTGAAATACTAATTAATAGCCTTTAATTTTTGTTATACTATATTTAAAGCCTGTTTGTAATTTTAAAATGAAATAAGAATTCATTTTTAGTCATTATTATTTGATTTGATTTTATGATCAATATTTACTAGCTATGTAAATTTTGAAATTACGAAGAATGTAATCACAATTCTTGGAATTTAAGTAACCTTTAACCTACGCAAGCCTTCACAAAACAGTGTACAGAATGATTATGAACAAACAGTCACTTTTAACAAATATTTGACGCCGATATATGATTTACGCACTATGTAAACTTCCGATTATTAGTAACGGGCGAAAGTGTGACTACTCAGCGTTAGTACTTCTCGTTACAAACTGCCTGGGCTAAGTATAATGGAGTTAAGTGGAACCTCCAAGCGCCCACATCTAATAAAGCGTTACAACTTACAACTATATAAATTAATAAGGTCTCATCAATCGTGAATTAAATTTACGTGGTCCAATTTGGTTCTTGGTGGTTACTCATACATTATATGGAATGTTCGCGAAAATAATTGAGCCGTGTAAGTGATGCAAGGAGTACTTTATATTACAATCTTGCAAGAGAAATTCCAAATAAAATGCAATTATGTTTATTAAAGAAGATATTAATTTACATTATTACTGTATTTCAGAGTATATGGAGACATTGGAAACTGTAATACAAATAACTTATATTATTTAGGATACGGCGTGAGATGGACTACTTTTTGGAAAATAATTATTGAATAATATTTAAAAAGCAAAAATTATATATATATATATATATATATATATATATATATATATATATATATATATATATATCAACTACAAAATAGTAATTTTTGTATTAAGTTCAAGAAGTTTGTTTTTTTAAACTGTCAATAAAATGTAAAATTCTATTGTTATTTAAAAAAACCGATAAATCGTCAACTTTATGCATTGTTATTAGAATAAAAATGATAATATTTTTTGTCAGTTATAGAAAAAATATTTTATTCGAGTTCAAAAAAGTCCAACTCTCCTTTATTATATAGGTGAGACGGACCAAGGCTATGAGATAAACTGGTTAACAGATTGTTGTCATTTGTCATATGATGTACACTCTTCGTACAAACAGCTGAAACAGCGATCAAAAATTACACATTTTATAAAATCATCCTTCTTTAGTGCTTTTTTAAAATAATTTTCCTTGCATCCCGCATTTTGTTGTCATAATCTTCAGATTCTTCAATATCATCACCCTCTGAATGACCATTTAAACAAGAGTTTATAAAGTATGCACATAAATAACTAGTTTAAATCTACCGAAGAAGCAATTAACTTGCTGTTATAAAGTACAATTTTTTTTTCTCTGAGCAACATAATGAGATATAGATAAAAAAATTGTTCTACTTTTCTACAATATTTTGATTTTAAAATGTTTTGTTTTATAATTTATTACATATTGAGACTTCCGTATTTATACTCATAAACTTAATTTTCGTAGAACCACAAGAGCGTACTATTGAATTTCTTACAACGCATGACTATTATTGCTTGACACGAAAAAACAGCTATTTTATCGTATGTTGTTAAAGTCATATTTCGAAGAAATATAATAAATAAACAATTTTTGTATACATATATACGAGATGAAGAAATTCCTTATGATGTAAATGTTAATCAAGTTTCTCATTTCGATCATTAGAGAGTAGAGATAAAGTTTCTTACTTAGTCATATTAAAAATAAACAAAATACGTATCATAAATAAACAAAATAATTACAAGTATTTTCATAAAATAGTTTAAAAAAAATATTCAGAAGAAATTATGTTTCTTTCTTAATTTTTTCATTATTATATAATTTATTTTCTAAAACTTTTTTTATTTTGTAAAACAAAACTAATTCATGTTTAGATAAAATAGGTCTTATCTTATTTAAATTTTCTTACTTTATTTATATAAATGGAGCCAATGAACTTTGTAAAATTCCTATAATTTGTATTCGTTTTGCCGAGTAATTTAAATAACCATTCAGCAATAAAATCATTATTAAACGACTATTACGTCTAACAAATCAAATAGACGTTTAAAGAAAGTCTAACAAGGCGAAATAAATTTAATAAACAAACATATGTCCTTAATGTGATTGACATAAAGGCAGATATAATTTATTATACAGAACTCAGTGTAGGAAGAAATTATACAACTACGTAGCATGTAGATGATATCATATATGTACAATGTACGTGTTCTAGAATGATTATTATTTATTATACTTTTATATTAAAAAGATAAGTTTATTTCTTTATTTGTTCCTGTCGTTAAAAAATACTGTGTGGTACCCTTTCCACAATAGATAGAATGTCCTCTTCAGTATATGTACGTCTTCATTATCAAAATTTCTAGCAAAAAATGCTTCATTGTGTGTAGGTAATTTCATTAGTTATAATATTTGTATTTAATCTCGTCACTTTTTACATTTATTTACTTAGGAAATTACACGATTTCACCCAAGAAGATGATGTTATCAATGTACCAAAATGATATGGAATGATATTCCAATTTGAATATCGATATGCAGATTATGATTAGTATGTTACGGTACGTAGTAACGTTGCAATAATAAACTTCCTAATAAAAGCAACGCCTGATTAGGAATCAAATGGGTCAAAGAAAGTTTCCTAACGACATCCTTGAACTAGACCTTCCACCAGCTGATATAGGTTACTCTTTACGACTTGAAGTACTAGTGTACACTGTCGTAACTTCACATCGTAACTTTCTTGGAATTAGTAGTAAAACTTCTACTACGAGTACTAGGAAGAAAGATAACATTCTTCAAATCAACAGTTTGGGTCATATGATAATTTGTTTCTTCCATTTTATGATTCTGTACAAAAAATACCTATATTTTTTTTAAATCGTTTAATTTTTGATAATTCTGCAGAAAGAGAATTTGAAGCCGTTCGATAAAAATTATCTATCATACAATAATCTACATTTGGCAGATTATCCAAGTTTCATTTTTAAAAAGATGTATGTAAACACTAAACAGCCTTCGAAAATCGTATGACTGATAATGTTGACATTTGATTTTTTAATGCCAACCAAATTTATAGCAAAACAATCTGTTGTGTAAATCAAAAATATTTTTATTTTATTCTATTGACATCTTATATCTTCTACATTGTCTCATTATAAGTTATGGCTAATTTATCATTAACAACATTTATTTGATATCATTAAGTAAAAAGTAGGTTAATTAAATTCCCACTTTTAGTATTGTAAACTGCTCTCTCATTGTCCTACGTGACGTCAGAGATATGGGGTCGTTACATAAATTTCAATTTCAAATGCTAATTTCAGTGAAATTATAAGGTAATATATATTTTTTATCATTATTGGTAGTCACAATGGTTAATTTAGAAATTTTATACTTTTTTTCTTTCAATTCGACAATGGTCACAATATATAGCCTTTTTCATACTTAGAAATAGCTGAAATTATATTTAAAAAATATTTGAACTTATCAATTCGACATTTATAAGGAAGGCAGTTCCTGGAAGAACTAATTTTGTGAATAAGAAATAATAATAATCATAAAAACATACAAAAATATTTTTCAGAACTCATAGTTATTGAATAAAGCAACTTAATTAAGCAATGCACAAAACCAAGAAGTCCTACAGGCAATGCTGACGATAGATTATGATCTTATGTAATGTAGAATTTAATTTTAAACAACTTTATATTGTTGTAGTTTTGCTCTAAATCTATTCGGAGAAAGAGTATCCGCATTTTTTGAAATCCCATGTTAAAGGATCTTAGGTTACAATAAAATAAATATTCTGTAATTAATAAATATATTAACTCATCCTTTTTTATCAGACTGATAAACAGATTGCAATCTATACATAAAGATAAATGTTGAAATTTGGGGTCGATAAGAAACTACGTGAGTTGCAGAAGAGTTATCAGCAGTAATTTGAAAACAATTGTACTGATACGCAATGCTCGACAACACTTGTACTTGTGTTCCGTTTAAACAACGAGCACTTTCTTTCCAAAGAAAGTTGTTGCATCGCAATTTTCCACTCTTAAAAATAAAACGACATCGTTATTGCCACAGATTTATAACCGAAATGGAGAGTTTCTAAATTATGCACATTATTAAAATAATTTAAGGGCAATGATTGCAATTTTTATTCTTGATTTACGCCAAACGTTGCACTGGATGGTTAACATCACACAACTTTCATTTATTTTATATCATTAACATATTTGTCACACCTATAGTACACGTATATAATAGAAAATAAATATATTAACATACTAACATATTAACAATAACCAATATTATTTAATAATGCTAATGTTTATTATAAATTCATACAACAAAGTACAATGTTAAATTCGAGAAGCACGAAAATATTATTGAATCCCGTGCCGGTAAATAGTAAACAATAAGTTTTTCTAAAGATTTTTATTGTTGACTTTTATGCCTCAATATTTAATATATTTTTTTTAATAAAATATAATAGTTATTTGTGTATCAAGGTTGTAAAAGTAATCTTTTTGGGCCGAAACCGAAGTTTGCAGCCGAGGCAAAGCCGAGGCTACAAATCAGATGAGGCCCAAAAAGAACTTTTAGCCGAGGTGCACACAACATTTTTTAGGCGATTACAACAAGAAATCATGAATTTTCATTCAAAATCAATTTTTGACATCTGTCAAAATTTTCTTTACGGCCGCATTTACTTTACGGCCGCATTTACCTTACGGCCGCATTTACTTTACGGCCGCTATTTTTACTCGCAAATTTATTACTTTTTCATTAATATTTGTGAAGGAATAGTTAAAATTTTACTTACATTTGTTATTATATTCTGAAATAATTAATCACATTAATATGAACTATGTAAATCAATAATGAACAAACTAGCGGCCAAAAATTTTGACTTTGACAGATGTCAAATAAAAATTGATACTTTAAGGTTGCCAGCAGATACGAAAAACAACAATTTATGTACCAGCCGCCTAAAAAAATATTTATAGTGGTATGTACCTATCTTGTTAATATGTAAATATATTTTATGTTATTTTATTGCAGATAAAATGACAAAACTAATAATAAAACTAGAAACTAATAATTTCTCATAGTGATTGCAGAGTTTTATGCCCCATATTTAAGTCAATATTTATAATAAAATATACAAAATTCATGCATATGGGGAAGTACCTATGTTCTAAGTACCTACGTAACTCAATGATATCGTATATTATTTTAGATTAATGTGACAAAAATAATTATAATTGATCTATAACAATTTGATAAATTTATTGATTAATTAAATTGTCTATGTGTAATATTCAATGAATTTTATGAAATATATAAAATATGTCGAAAGCTTGTACATCATCTCGTGTGTTTCATTATTATACATATAATATTTTAAGCCATATACAGTTTTGTCTATTTTATAATATATGTATATTAATTTATATTATTTAAAAGTTATATTTAATATTTCGATGTGTATTTTTTTGCAGGTATAGATTAAATACTTATCTACCTACGGTAGATGGAACGTAAAAAGTATTTTAGTAAAAACAATTCAGAGATAAGAAGTTTACGAATTATACTAATTCTCTGTGAAAATTAAATATCAGATAAAAATTGAATCAAAATCTAGACAGGCAATTGAATAAACTGATATTAATAGTTGTCGTCAATATTAAATTAAAGGTCGGATTTAAAAATAATAAGTTTTTCATGTGATATTGTGTACTGAATGTATAAATTGCAAATTTTCGCAATGTTGTCCAAAAGGACGTATTTTAAAGAAATTTATATTGCAAATTAAAATTTGAGTTAAATTATAAAATGTTAAATATTTATAAGAAAAATATGATAATTTAAAAATCTGATGTGAATACCACATGACTTCCTTGTACGCTAAATTATAAACATTTTTGCTGCACTACATTTGAACTTAGTACGCTTCTTTTTCAACTTCTATTCGTTTCGTATTTTTGAACTTTCATGCGGAATGCATCATCTGTTGAAAATTTTATTAAAATGTTTATCACCATTCTTTATTTCATTACACAAACTTATTTTAATCGCTAAAAAATTATAAATAAAGAGATATTTCGTACATATGTCTCAGAAATTTAATTTCACAGTTGTCAATGTTAATTTATTAACAAAAATTCACATGTTTTCGACCAAAATTAGAAACCTATTAAATTATTATTTTTGTTAAGTTTCTACTAAAATTAAACTAGCCTTTTAAAAAGGCCGATTGGACCCAAAATTGGAGGTACATTGATAGATATTATAGCAATTCCATAACCAAATTTCAACATTCTACGGCAAATCATTTTTGATTTATTATATACTACAAACATTTTCCAACATAAATAAAACGCATCCAAATTCGGCATACATTTCAAATCAAAACTAGGTTAAATCTTCTCATGAGTGAACAGATGCAGCGATGGAAATGTTTTGGTGTATGTCTGGTGTGAATGAACTGTGAAACTGAAAAACAGAATCGGAAGTGGCCAGACAGCGTTTCCCTCACACGAACACATATTTCACATTTCACTGACAATGCTCGGCGGCAACAATAGCAAATGACTTTCACCTTTGCGAGACTCGAGTGCTAATGAAGGTCGACGATGTTTGTGGCAGGTGATCACATCATAAATAGAAACCCACATTTTTAAAGATGATTACAAATCATTATCTGCGGCATATAATATTTCATGCGGGGTTCCACAGGGCTCTGTATTAGGGTCAGATCTATCGGACACTTAACTTTTATTATGATACTGTTAGTAGAGTGCTCAGCGCCACGAAAAGCGTAAAAAAATGCGTTTTGTGGGGGAATCATTGTTAAAAGCTGAAATTTTCACACATGATACTTAATGACCTAACAAATCTAAATTTCGAATTTGTAAAAATTTAAACCAGACAAATGGGCACTAGAATTAAAATTTGAGTTAGGCACATACCGTTGAAGAGAAGAAAATTCTGATTTTTTTCATATAAAAAAACTGTCAACTTTCGTGGCGGGTCTATTTATAATATTTTTTTATTTTTACTCAATGCATTGTGGCTTACGGGCTTAAGAAATTTTAAATTGAAATATTTCGCAAAGAATGTTGGAAAAAATCAAGCACAATTAACCAGTTTTTATGTTTCCACTGTATTATCTCCATAACTAAAGCTTAAATGAAAAAAAAGTATTCTTTATAAAAGTTTCTTTGGTCTTTTAGGAACATGGTGGTCTATATTTTATTGTGATATTACATATGGTAATCGAATTATTTTATTAATTATAAAATATCACATTTTAATGCCTTCCCGACGAGAGTTTGGCCCAGCGTCCCCACCCTTACAACGATGTTGTCTATCCTTACATTCTCCATAGCACCATCTCACTCTCTTGCATTGTACAGTTGCCAGCGCGAATTTATTTTTGATTTTTTAAGAAATAAAAAGTTATTAGAAATGTAGTTAATATTTATATTTATTAAAATTTATAAAATAATTTCAGGAAACATTCAGAATAATATTTTTTTTATAAAATAATTCTGTAGCAAATAGTATTTTTTCGAAATTGTCCAAATAAATTACAGTTTAGACATAAATCTTTATTACCACAACTTTGTCATGTGTTTTTAATAAATGAATAATAAATAATACAAATGTAACAAAAGATAATCTTTAAAATTCGGTGACTTTATTTTTAATTCTATTTATATTGTTTTTTCTCAGTACGCAATATTATTATAAATTAAATTAGAATGGGCAAATAAAATGTACTTGTATTCTTAAACATTTATTTAAAAAATAAAACAAAGGTGTCCATTGACTTAAAAACATTAATCTTCGTCAGAGGTTTCTGAACTGGTTTCAGCAATATTTAGCATCTGTAGTGTTCCAGCAACAGATGAGTTTCTGCACGGTTTGCCACTAATCATGCACTTACATGAAGCAATACATTTCATGTTATTTTTTCGGCAAGTACAGTTTTTGTATGCACAATCTATAAGAAATTAAGAAATTTGGATTAAAAATACCATAGGCGGAAATTTAATTATAATTACGTACCTTTTCTACATCCGCATGACGATAAAATTGTTAACTGGGTTGGAAACGGTGGAAGAGTTGTTAAAACTGGTGACACATTACCATCTTCGTTAATAACCCAGCCATACTGTTTAATATCTGGTAAGTCCAATACTGCCTGTAATGAATTCTTCCATACTTTTGTTTGAAAAAACGCACGTAAACAATGTTGTTTCAAGGCATCTTTGGTAGGAGGTAATTTAGAAACTGGCGTTGAAGCAGCCATAATTCCCCTTAAAGTGTCTATAGATTGTATATTTGGATGATTTGAGTACATTTTAATAACAAAGGTATGCATCTTTGAGAATATTTCTGCAGTAAAGTCTTGTTCGCCAACTTCGTTTAATTGATCATAATACTCTAAATAGGTTTTCCAACAAGTTTTCTTACCAATGCCTGTAAATTGGCTAGTTGTATCGCAACCTGTTATAGCATGAAACGCTGGTAAGTTCTTAATGAGATTTTCAGGCATATCTATTTCGTGAATAGGAATATATCTCTTAGAAACACCTTTTCCAACCTGCATCCATAATTCCGAGGTGAGATGTTCCCTAAAGTGCAATAATAATACTAAAACATCTGTATCGTTGCAATCAATAATACATCTAGAGTATCCAGATTGTTTAGCAGAAAGGATATGTAGGAGAATTCGCGTGTCCGCCTCTTCTTGATTCGATATAAGAAGTGTAGATGTACTAATTGGAAAATTGCTTCTATATTCAGTTATGCAGTTTAATCCTCCACTGGTAACAAATTCAAAAGATTTTTGGAAAAATAAATTTACCAGTTTTTCTGATAAGAAATTGGTTAACTGCTTCTTATTAAAAACTGAATGAATATAAAGATTCCAGCGCTGTGGAAGCGGTGTATCTTCATTTGTTAAAATTGTCTGAATTGCATTTTTTTGTCCTCGTTTCAAACGTGTAATTCCCTTAATGGAATCTTCTTTGTAGTGGTCAAATACTACATCAATTCTGTGTACACCTAACTTATTATTGCAAATATTATTAGCAAGAATCTGTGCGTATTCGCCAAATGTTTTACATTTTGTCGGCTTGCCTATACGCTGCACCATTGACATACCATCAATGATTAAACATGCTTTCATATTTTCAGAATCAGGTAATACATCTTTGGCGGTAGTGAAACTTTCGATAATTTGACCCAAAGCACTTTTATTCGATGGAGTGGCTAACTGACCGTTTACTGTTAAGGACATTGGGAAAGTTGTTAGCTCATGCTGAAAAATTTCATTGTAATTTATATTTCTTCCCATTTCCTTTACTGCTAGAATCTTTTGTAGAAACTGCTGACCTTCCACAGTTTGAGTTTGCTTGAAAGAGTATGTTGAAATTTTAGTAATGCTCGATTTTCCAAATATATTGTTTTTTTTTAAAGGTTTGTAAAATTGTGCTGTATCCATTGTTTCCATAAAAGATTTCAGTGATATCTCTCCAGTATGTTTTGCATTTAATCGAAACGTTTCCAATGTTTTGGGGTATATTTCTTTTGTTGATATAGATATTAAAGAATCCAATGTGTTTGTGAATACTCCATATTGTAAAAATTGATGTATTAATTTCAATACTGTTTTCTCATCTGCTATTATTCGTTGTTTTCCGATTTCAATATTTTGACTATGGAAGCATAAATTCAAATTTAAGGAAAACAAGAAGTTTTCTACCATTCTGCCAATGTCATTATAACTTAAATACCATTCGTCTAGACGAGTACTATTTTTTGTTAATCCAACAATTCCTCCAGCGTCTTTAGAAGTTTTATTTACATGTTCTAATGCTTGGTCGACTGAAATTCTGTTGAACCCACCCTTTAATCGTTTCACAACAAATTCGCCTTTACAGAATTCTGCATGTACTTCAGGAGCTTTTTGTGCCAAATCCAACATATCACAAAAATAAATAGAACCCCATCTAGCATAATTGTTGTGATCATATGCAAAAAACCATGGCAACATTTTTCTAAAACTCTGTAAATGTAAATCCCATTGACCGGTTCTTTCGCTGTACAGGAATTGTAATAAAACTTCCACCATTTCCATATATGTGCACCAAAACTGGAAGGTTTCAGACTGGGATTCTATAAACTCCGTGAATATATCAGACAACTCTTGAACATTTTTAACAAGGCTGAAGAAATTATATAAATTTCCGCGTTCTCTTATTGTTTTACAAATATCGTTAGCCATTAATCTGCTTAGATTCAAAACATGAATCTTATCGCTTTTACATTGTACTAACCAGTTTTCAAATATCGGAAGTAATATCCGTAGAAGACTTTCATATGTTAGTTTGTGAGCCCTAACAGCTTTATTCCATTTTTTACCCTCCAATATTCCCCCAACTGTGGAATCTCCGTATAAATTAGACTCTAGCCATACATCGCTTAAGCCAGAGTTTTCCATATGTTGACCAATTGCTTTTAAAAAATTCATCATTATATGAAATCCTCCCAATCGTATAATAAAATGTGAACATTCCTCAGGTTTCAACCATTGAATTTCTTTAGCTTTGTGATATATAGCTTGATCAAAAGTGATGACAGTGAAATTATTATTTAGTTTTGTAGCTATGCTGTTACACAATTTCATACTCGTCCAAACTGTATCATAATCTGTTGAAATATATGGTAATATGGGAAGATAACCGTACGTTGTAACATGAGACTTATCCTGGTGGACCAATTTACCAAATCCTGACCATTGTGGTACCTCCACCAAATTTATATTAACTTCATCACTTGTTGATGTTCTGCAAAGAATCCAAGCTAAATTATAGGAAAATATGAAATTTTGTGTTTCATATTCACAAAGAATATTTTTATTTGTCACTTTAGGTATGGGTTTATTAGATTTATTGTAATTTATCTTTTGTAACAAATGAAAGTTTTCAGGTATTTGAAGTTTAACTTTATAGGGTAAAATATTAGTGTAATTATTAGATTCCAAGTTTGGTGGTCCCTTCTGAAATGCTATCATTTGAGTTCCATGAAAAGTTGGAGATTTATCCAATGTATCTTCCAATATGTCAATATTATCCGCTGCGAATTGTACAAATCTATTTGGAACAAGTTGTCTAGGAACATAACAATTATCGTTTCGAATGTACCTATTTATTTCTTCTTGGGCAATTGTGTTTCTCAGCCTCAATACATCTTTATAAGATATGGAATGTCCACATGCATGCAAGGCTTCAATAATTTTTTTTGATCGTGTTTCCTGATGTATCATCATACCTAACCCGATGTGCTTGGGAGTAAATCTTTTACCTTTCCATCGATTATAAATAATGTCTTGACAAATGTTCAAAACATCAATGTTTTCCTTGTTTCCATCTGGTGATATCAATAAACTAATTATCCATTGAAGGCTCTGGGGTATGTATTTTTTATAATTAGATGTATCCATTTCTTTATAATCTACATATTGTGGTATTTTATCTATTTCTTCTCCAATATCAGAACAAATTTTCAAAATTTGAGATAACTCAGATGGTCCCAGACAAAAGATTGTATTTTTTTCTGAAGACGTAGAAGCAGCTTCAATGTAATTGTGTACAGTGTGAGATTTTGAGATGGATGGCATAAATATTGATGACTGATTTGGCTGCATCGGCTGTACTATTTCTATTTTAGAACCAAACTGATTTTTGATAAAATCTATAACAAATCGTTTCGATCTAGTTCCACCTAATTCTAAATATCTTTTAAATACTGATGTTACAGCAAATCCTTTTCCTTTATCTAATCCATTTTGCATTTCATGTATTATACATTTTAGAGCATCATTCTTTTCTTTTTCGCTTTCTGACAAAAATGAATCTACAGCTTGGTTTATTTGTGGTTTTGATTGTGACGATATTTTTTTATTTGTATTTCTCATCTCAATAACTAAACATCCCGGATGATACTTAACTTCCATTGCAATTAAATCATTGGCCCCAATTCTTTTTAAAATATCCATCTTCATATTAGCTATGTCACGAATTTTTTTTTGAATATTTTTGGACATAACTTGGCATAAACGTTTTCCAACTACATTTTTCTGACAAAACACACATCTATTAATATTAAAAATGTCTTTTCTCAACGTTTTTCCAACAGAAGGAGGTAACGTAATACCAAGTTCTTTATATTCTTGCTGCGCTTTCATTCTATTTCGTAAATTTTGAATGTTATGCTTACTTGTGTAACTTGCATAGCATTTGTTATGCCATTTCAAATTATGCCAATTTGCTAATTGTATTTTTGACACTATTTCTTTAATTTCTGGCTCGATAGTGTTAGTTATTTCACTTCGTAATTTAAATACCTTTATGAAAGTAGCGCAAGTCCTTTCTGTTAAAAATATTGTACCGCCTCGTTTTTTACAAAGTATACAACAAGATCCTTGTTGTATATCAAGTTTTAACACCGATTCAAGTTCACTGCTAGAACTTGTACTTTCAGTTCTTTCCATATCTATTAAATTAAAACAGTGAAATTAAATCAAAGTATAAGTAATAAATAAAAATAATAATTACCTTATTAAGGTATATTAAAATAATGTATCGTAATACTTGGCTTCACTCACTAGAAAATTATATTCACACAGTCTCACTGTTACAGAAACACTATTCATATGAACAGTAAATAAATACATAAATCCCAATGATTTTAGCCTGCTTGCATTTTAAAAAGATATAATAAATATTATCTCTGGAGAATAATACATACAAATCAGAAATAAGTGAGATGGTGCTATGGAGAATGTAAGGATAGACAACATCGTTGTAAGGGTGGGGACGCTGGGCCAGACTCTCGTCGGGAAGGCATTAAAATGTGATATTTTATAATTAATAAAATAATTCGATTACCATATGTAATATCACAATAAAATATAGACCACCATGTTCCTAAAAGACCAAAGAAACTTTTATAAAGAATACTTTTTTTTCATTTAAGCTTTAGTTATGGAGATAATACAGTGGAAACATAAAAACTGGTTAATTGTGCTTGATTTTTTCCAACATTCTTTGCGAAATATTTCAATTTAAAATTTCTTAAGCCCGTAAGCCACAATGCATTGAGTAAAAATAAAAAAAATATTATAAATAGACCCGCCACGAAAGTTGACAGTTTTTTTATATGAAAAAATTCAGAATTTTCTTCTCTTCAACGGTATGTGCCTAACTCAAATTTTGATTCTAGTGCCCATTTGTTTGGTTCAAATTTTTACAAATTCGAAATTTAGATTTGTTAGGTCATTAAGTATCATGTGTGAAAATTTCAGCTTTTAACAACGATTCCCCCACAAAAGTGATAATTTTAATTCTCTGGCACTCTACTATGTACCTCGTACCACAAATTGATGGCATTAGCAGATAACATCGCTGTTAATACTAATTTTATTTCCTTATGGAATCATAAACTTCTTTATACGCCCTCAAATGCGGGCATACTTTTTGGTTTTATCATCCAAGGGTATATAAAGTTGCTAACCAATAATTGCTCAAATAAATGAAAATTGTGGTTAATGAATAAATGTCAAACAATACAATAAAATTTATTAAGTAAGTATTTAGCATACCCAGAACTTTTCAAAATCTAAAATACTAACTAATAGTCTAACGCTATATATATATATATATATATATATATATATATATATATATATATATATACATATATAAAACTGTATGTGTTATTAACATTAACATCTGTTATAAGTTTAAAAAATGAAAAAGTTAATTCCTTGTTCTCCTTGGACAAAATTCCAATGATCGCATGCTTTCCCGTATAACTGGGAATCCCTTGCATAGGTAGTAAACACTTTATTTATTTTTATTAGATTGTAATTTATTATTGTTATCTTATTATGATATATTAGCGGAAAATATATTGAAATTCTATTTTAAACATTATTTCCTCTCAAAAATATTTTTTTGTATAAACGGCATATACCTCCATAAGTAATGTACGCATTATTAAAAAAAATATTTACCAGAAGAAGCTGAAAATGTAGTGAGGTTCCCATTTAAGTTTATATAATATTACCTACTTTTTATAAAACGAAGTTTAAATGTATTTTTCTGAAACAACATGTTGTTCTTAAAATGTATCATAAATATTATGTATAGGTAGTATTTTTTTACTACTTATGAATCATTTTACAAGGAAAAGTATAATATTACTTATTTTTAAAGAAAAAAATTGAGTAAGTTATAGATGTATTTTTCTTGAACAAAATGTAATTTTTGTAAATAAATCATAAATATTACGTATACTAATATTTTTTACTACTTATGAATCATTTTAAAAGGAAACATGAAAAATGATTTAAATGTATTATAAATATTGACTACTTCAGAAAAATAAACATAGAAGTACTTATCCAGACTAATATTTTATGCAAAATTAATTGGTCAGACATACCAACAAGCAAAACAAGTTGGGTTATTCCTGGTGCATTTCAAGAATAGTGCAAATAAATGATCGAATTTTTACAAAATATTTTTTTGTTATTTACGTCTTAAATTTTCCCCGTACAAGGATAACGAGTTTGTTATCTACATGTAATTTAATGCCGTTGTTGGGTATTCTGACCAACAAGATACTAAAAGCTGGTGACAAAAATAAAACATAGTTATTAGTTTGCAATAAAAGTGCACTCATTTCTCAATTAAAACTACTGCATTTTATTTACATAATTCATATTTATATGAAGTGCTAGAATAATTTTCAAATTAACATGTTATTAAAAAGAGAGAAACAAAGAAAATATTATTTGCATAGAAAATAAATTTATCAAGACAGGGAAGGTTAACTTTTTTTATAAGATTACTCGTATGTATATTTAATTAAAAGTTAAAACCATATAAATCATATAGAAATATATTACAATTTGATTTGTACACAAATTCAAAACTACTAACTCTAAACATATGTAGGTATAACTGAGAATTATTTTTCGTAACTAAAACAACATACAAACCGTGTGATCTAAAAAAGTGTGGTCATAGGCATTTAACATGGAAATATAATTTTTGGTAAATAAAAACAGTCCGGTTAACAACTAGTTCTCTATATTGTACAGGACAATACTACATCTATTTCTACATCTTATTTCAATTAGATTATTTGATATCAATATATAGGTAAAGAAGGTATTGTTTTTGGTCAAATTTCTCGAGTATGAGTTTTCTACATATCAGCACAAATAAACCTAGAATACTATTTTACAAATTTTATTGTGCTGTCTGTACGTCCGTGTATGTATGTGTTTGACAATTTTTCGTCCACGATAACTCGAATACGATACATGTAAAAAAAATATAATATTTGGTATTTAAGAGTTATATTCAAATATGTTGAACTGATTAGATTTTAATTACAATTGGTTAACTGGAAGTAATACTTTACATGAAGCATTAAACCGTTTTTCCTAAAAAAACGTCCCTAAAGTCCTTTTTTCACAAATTACTTTATTATTAAACAAAAATTATGTAATTTTCTTCCGGCCTGTATAATTACACTTTATATACAACTTTTGGCTAAACAGAAATAAAACTTTATACATCGTTAAAGCTGAGGAATTTCTATAAAACAGATGAGTTACTCATACATTTACAAAATTTGACATATAAGCTGTTATCAAATTTGATATAAATAATATTGAAAGATAAAATAAGTAAATATGATGTTTTTTATTGTAAAATACAAAAAGATACAAGAAACATACAAGGTATAGATTTTAGTTATGCCAAAAATAATTGTTTTCTTCTTCTTCTTCCGATACAGTATTAGAAATTTAAGGCAAAGAAATTTCAGGTATGAATTGAATTAAAAATTTTCTGAAAAAACTAATTTTAAAAGTAAATATTTCATGTACTAATATTTTTTTATAAAATATATTACTACAGTAGCGGGAGGTAATGCATTGGACGCATCAGATTTTTTTCTCAATATATGTAATTTTTTTTTACTATTATATTTCATTCTTATAAATATTCAATTTCAATGTTTTCCATTAAATTGTAATATCGTTAATGAAATTAAAAAAAAAATAGGTAACGAATAGAGGACAAATAAAAGTCATTTTGAGTTATTAAAACATTTATAGCACTGTAGGTAATAATTCCTAATGTAAAAATGCAATCAACAAATGAATCACGTTTGCGTGCCATCTTGAAATTTTCGCAGTCACGAAACGAAACACATGAAAGGTCATAACCAACTAAATTCCCCTGGGCGAAGCATTTACCATTGAGAGAATTGGATTCGCTCATCGTTCATCAATAGCATCACGTGAACCACTCTAAAGGTTGCATTGTTATTTTCAGATGCTTAAGAATTCGAAAAAACGTTCGCACGATCAACCCATAATGACGATTTAAATACCATAAAATTTATTGTATGAAGTGGCTACATTAACAGCAATAATATATATGGACAAATAATTATGTATCACACAAAAATTAACCTCGAAATAATAGCATTCAATACAAATTCTTTTACATATACTAAATCGTTTTTCTTGTAGTTATAAGTAAAGGTTTAAGTACTTCACTGTGTACAGTGAATATATCTTGAAATAAATAAAGTTTTTACTTGTGACTGACTTGTAAACTATCATTTATCTTAACTCTTTGTTGCCAGGTAAATTAATTTTTACAAGCTACTACATTGTAAAAATGACAGCTGTCAGATTTACTAGTACCTAGCATGTTAAGATGACACCTGTCAGTTTTACTGGCTAGTAGTTCCATTGTTTATTGTCTTCCAAGGCTTACGATATATCATTTAAAACAATTTTTGACACAAAATTAGTAACTGTCAAAATTTGGTTTTAATTTTAATTTTATTTACAAGTCAATAACAAGTAAACTATTGTACATTATACGCCAGGTAACAGTTTTTACTGGTTCAAGGAGATGACAGGCTCGCCTAAACGGCTCGCCAGTCAATTCCTCCTATCACCAGTAAAAACTGTTTTACCTGGCTAATATTGTAAAATACTATTCTTGAGAAAAGTAAAATATAATGACTGTGAAAATCAAGAACCTAATTTTCTTTTAAGTAGCATTGTAATAAAATAATTATTTAATTTTTAATAAAAGAAGTTTAGAAAAAAAGTTACATAATCTATAATTTGAATTCATCCTTGACCTATGGTTTATAAGTACCTACTTATTATAAATACTATGTATCCATAAACAACATTTAAAAATAAATCTTTAAGTAAATATTTTCCTTACTATGGGTGATTGAACGAAGATTCTATAAATACTAGTATCATTAAGGAAATAATAAACTGAAAATAAAATCCACAGGTTTTGATAGTATTATAGTACGTGCAGTGCAGTAAGGAAGTATTTGTACTTCTGGAAGATTTCTCCCATCCTTATTGTGATTATAAATCAATTTTTGGTAAAATGTGAAAGTGGCTATAAACCATTAAGATGAAAAGTAAATGATGATTTATTTCGATTTCATCGCTTTATTTTATTTGTGAAGAAACATTTATGCTCATCTCATCTTCAACTTTAATATTAAGCTTCGCTTAAACAGAAAATGTTAATCGAATTTGTGACAGCAATACTGAATGTTATTTGGCATTTTATTTTAATGATTTTGTAATTATCAGAACTTAAGACTTAAGTTAGGATAATGGAAGTATGTATTGGTGTCTCACTTAAGAATATTTAAAAGAACACTTAAAACAGTAAGAATATAAATTTACTACTATTTTCCAGATATATTATAGTTTCTGACTGGATAAGTCACTAATAAAATTTTCTGAATTTTCATTATGATCCTGTTGGATAATTATTCAGAAGAAATATCGCAATATAGGAGCCATAACATTTCGAGTATTAGTTCAATTTTCTACTATTTGAGTGAATATGACCCAAACATAAAGGAATTATGTAAATTACATGCAGCTCATGTGTCACATTTTGGTTACATGTTGTAGTAATTGACTTTTTATAATTATTTTTGCCAATTCTGCAAGTGAAATATTTGTGAGTAATATTTAATTTGAATCATATTTTAATCTTATCTAATATATAAATAGTCATGAAAATATTAGACAAAAAATTCAAACATTTATTATTTCACCGCCCAGGAAATGAGCGATACTAAATTTGATTATTTTATAGGTATATTTTGTTTACTCAAAGAAAAATATGTCGCACTGATAAATTTTTATTTCTATTGATTTTTTAATTACAGATATCGGCAATTTAAAATTCGTCATTGAATGAACAATAAATGTTAGAATCTTAATGACGTATAACAGGTGTGATCCAGTAATTATCTAAGAAGATATGAATTTTTCAAATATTAATAACCTTTGAAAAAAAATGAACCGCATTCTTGATCCACATCTTCTATTTGTTAAAAAATAATACCTTTTTTCCAATATGTAAATGTGAAGTATTTCTACAATCAGACATTGAAATTACAGTAAATATTTTCCAAAGATCTTGACATTTCTAAATAAACTCACATTGCTCGTTTAAATTGAAATGCATTAACTGAAATCCAACATAATGAATTCCTTTTAAAGAGAATCCAACTCGATTTGTGCATTGCCATTGCATAAATCATATCCGATTATTCAAAGAAAGGACATTAACCTGATTTCAATCTAGCAAAGTCAATCGAATCTTAAGAAATTAATATGCGACTTCTATCCAGTAGCAAAATTACATGTAAATACCTATACCTCATGCATTTTATAGCAAACATTGACATTACCTTACAAACTTACATAATCGCTAATTGAAGTTATAAAACATTGTTTACGCATGTAAGGTTTACATGTATTAGGAATATAAATTTTCCACTACTTGTTTATCTTTCAACTAAACTAATCAACTCATTCATTTCTCTAAATTGCTATTAAACGTTGTTTTTTTATTCGCTTACTCAGAAAACTGATTAGCATACAAAATATCTATCTTTATCACTAGTACACTACTTTTTATGTTACCCGAATTTGTATAATTACTTGTTGTAGGTATACACGTTTTTGCAGTTTCATTAAATAATTAGAAGTTTTTGTATTCCATTAAATTTATGAATTCTGAAAAACTTAGACAATTATACAACAAATATGGAATAGTTATCATTTCATACGAGTAAGAAATGGACATTCCAAGCGAGTTGTACACTATACTTTTTCTACAACCACGATATTATTTCCTAATTTATTTATATTTTAATGATACAGATGTCATCATTTCATTACTTCGTAGCAACTAGTTACAAAACAACAATTAAGCAATACGATTTTTGACAGAACTGTGGAATGTGAATTTATGTAGGTACGTATCTCGCATAACTCAAAAATGATTAGCAGCGAAAATTATGAAATTTTGTATATGGGACTGCTATAAAATTTAGTTGTATACCTGCCTTTTTCATTGCAGTTTGTAGTGCCAAAAGGGCACTTTACTTCTGGTGTTTTTTTTTTTTTTATTTTTCGCATAACTTAAAAACGGTTAGTCGTAGAATATTGAAATTTTATTTATGTAGTTATTGTAACATCTAGTTATGCACCTCCTTTTGGCCTTTTCAAAGATCGGTTACATTTGGCAGAAACTAAATAAAAGTAATAATTTAGTTGGCTTTTAGAATTTGATAAAATTTTTGAAAGATCAAGGAATTTCGAATGATTAGTCCTAGAATGATCTCACTTTTAAGTGTAATAAGTTTAAATTAAATTAAAAGTGTGTGGTATCTATATCAGAATTTTTTACTTTAACAAAAGAATTATCTTTATAAACAAATATAATTACTCATAAATTAAGGATCTGATTACAATTTCGATAAAAAACAATGATTATCATTATTATGAGTAATTTACATTCTTTTTTAATGTGTTCAGAATGACATGGAAATGTTTCTAATAAATATTAATAAGCTTTCCACAATAAAGAAAAAGCAATAAAAATCAAGTTTGATTTTGCATACCATAAATTTCTCTTTACCACGCAATAAACAATGTTTGTTACATAAAACGAACAAAACACCCAAGTCCGAATCTTCCTCATTTGCATGCTGGGATCGGACATCGGCAACTGACGACACAGTCGGCCTTGGAGGCTTGCGGGGGCGTACACAGTGCCCTGACATATTTCCACACTTGAACTTGACGTGTGATGTCAGACGGTCATACCTGGTGACACGAACAGATTCGGCGCAGCGGATCATTCGAGGAATACATTAAATACGCCTTACTACTGACGCACTGTATTCAGCTAAACGAAAGCATAATGGGACTTTTAGCCTTATATATAGTCTGAATTGAATTTTAATCAAGTGGGCGACAATTGTATTTTAAATTGTATTGTATAAAACATTGGTATTTCTATTGACTAATATTAAGATTTAGACCTGTGGTATTCCCTATTGATTGTTTCGTATTATTTTGCAATATTTTTCCGTAAAATTTTCTTCGATTTTTACATATTATTATATTTTAAATCCCTGGCATTAGGTCATCAATAACTTTAACCACAAATGGTACATCGTACAGAATCTATAGAAGTTGCAATTCTTAACCACTAGTATGCATCATATTAGTAGTACTTAAAAGTATTGCCTTTGAGAAAATTTTTTAGAATGCTCTAATTCTTGACACACTGAAACCCTAGCGCAATCCAGAATAGCCAAATCTGCTCCAAAATTTGCTCTGGTTTTAGTAGGCGAATAATAAGAGCAAACACTTCTGAGTGCCCTAATTCTTGATCCACTGAAATTAAAGCACAATCCAGAACAGCCAAAACTGCTCCAGAATGTGCTCTGGTTTCAGTAGGCCAAGAATTAGAGCAAACACTTCTGAGTTCCCTAATTCTTGACCCACTAAAACCAGAGCACAATCCAGAACAGCCAAAACTGCTCCAGAATGTGCTCTGGTTTCAGTAGGCCAAGAATTAGAGTAAACACTTCTGAGTTCCCTAATTCTTGACCCACTAAAACCAGAGCACAATCCAGAGCAGCCAAAACTGCTCCAGAATGTGCTCTGGTTTCAGCAAGTCAGGAATTAGAGCAAACACTTCTGAGTGTCCTAATTCTTGACCCACTGAAACCAGAGCACAATTCAGAGAAGCTAAAACTGCTCCAAAATGTGCCCTGATTTTAGCAGTCCAAGAATTAGAGCACACGCAAAAGCGTGCTCCAATTTCCGGCCGGCTGAACTAGATCACCTTCAGGGCATGAGATGCCCTGGAAGGCGGTCTAGCCAGACCACCAGGTGGGGCGGAGGCCCGAAGGCCCACTACCGCCCCGGCGCCCCGCAGAGCGGGACTGAGTGCTAGCGTCTCAGGATTCCCGGTATATCCTGAGACGCGCATTATTATCGGTCATATGGACTCCTATTGGCTGATATTAAATTTGAAATTGTCGCTGTACTAGTGGGAATTTTAAAATAAAAATTTGTATACACACATACTTTGATGCTAGGAATTCACTGATAATATTTTTAAGGATGTAACTCACATCTATTTTAGGGTAGCAGTCAGTTACTTAAAAATGGAAGGAGGAACAATAATTCTTTATTATTACTGATGTAAAAAAATGCTGTACAAAGAGAAATGTCGCCTTGGGGGAATGAACTTCGATGCCCCCATGTAGTCGGAGGCCAAGTCACAGAAAAGATATATAATTTTTATGTTTCGAAAATTGATTTCATGTAATTTAATAATGCTTTGCAACTAGAAGCTTTTCTACCTGGTTTCATTTAACCGATCTTTGGTGTCCATTGAATCTTGTAGAAAAATGGTAATTCATAGCTTACTTAGAACAAACATGCAAGATTTATGAAAAATGTACTTAATTAAACTTTAACTTATATCCAAAAGTACAGATAAAAAATTATTATCTTGACTTTTCTACAAAGTTTATGTGTCAAGACAACAATAAGTTTATGTGTTATTATAATCAATTATACACATCATCCCATGTCTTTAAAGTTGGCATATATAATTTAATTACACTTCCATTTAAATAATCGCAGTCGCAATAAAAGCACATGACTTGGTTACACAAATCTCCCATCTGATCTCATGTCCGTCGATGACGTAGCTACTCCGACATAAACGTAATGAATAACATAATTAAATGTAGTATAATTGAATGTCACGTTACAGCCATAAAGACAACTGTGTTAAGCTGCTGCACAATGTAGTTTCACGCCTCTATGACGTACTTCCTGCAAGCTACCGAGCTTTTAGTAGCCTCTCAAATACCTTATATGGATAGGTATCTCATGAAGAACATGTTTGCATGTTATGTAACTAATTTTATTATTCATATGGTAGATTTATTTTATTGATATTAGATGCGTGAAATTTATTCTTTACGGCTACACATATTTATATGTAAATTTTTACTAACATATTGACACTTTTGTTGTTATACATTTAAATTTTTTAATCATTGTATTTATTATGTTATTTTAAAACAATAGCTATATTTTTATGACATAGTACGTACAGAGGTTTGAGTAGGTTTTTAAATTTTTAGGAAAATCTATCGACCGCTATAAAAAGAAAAATATATTAACAGTTCGATGTTAAGATAACATGTAAGAATATGTGTGATTTTTTTATTGAAAATCCTTTACATGGAGCTATTAGAAAAGTACCACTTTTAATTAATTAAAACCATTTAAAAAAAAAAATGAAAAATAGTTCGATGTTATTATTATACTTTAAAAACTTTTTTGTCTTTTTGTAATAACATTTGGTTCATAAAATGTACCAACAATTAGATTTTAGGAAAGTACGTATGACACATTTGCTGTAGACAGACTATCCCCTAAAAAACACTAGGTTAGTTCTGTTATAAATTAAAATTATATTTTATTATTTCATCTCTAAACCAATACAATAGAAAACAAATTACAAATAGAAATATTTTACAATGATTCTCATAGATTCTTTATTACAAGTTTTGTTTCTTTTTGAATAAAAGTTAATAATATATAAGTTACTTGTTTCTTAATTATTATGATATATTTATTTCAATTTTTTTTTGTAAAAGTGAGATTTTTATATTAAACTAACATTTTTTAATAAAATATATTTCGTTTGTTTAAATTAAATTATTTATTATCTTTATAAACATTATTCTATTTTTTAGTAGTTTTTAAAGTTACTCTTGTTTTTATTTTCGAAACAGTATTATTATATTACACATTACGTAATCGGATAGAAAGGGCGCCAAAATTTATTTCTATTGGGACGCTCGAAATCCTAGATCTAGTATTGAATATAAGTACAGGTTTTTTTTAATGCAGTTTTTAAAAGCCATAGAAATGACTAATATTTTTCCAAGAAACTCTTCATGTGTCATAATTTATTTAATATATATATATAGTCTTCCGCAAAATTCATGGTTTTCTTTATTTGGTTAATCTGAAGATGGAATCTTGTACATGTATCCTCAACGTTCTGAATTAGGTTACCGAAACAAAGGGACGAGGTATATGTGTAAATGTAATTTTATATCTGACATGCTTGATGCGGTTATATGACCTTGCATTGTTAATTGTTTTTGTAATGTGAATAACACGAACTAGTACAAAATAAATTTGTATTAAGATGCTTATTTTGTATACAATGTAACAAGTGGGATGAATAAAGAGAAAATATTTTTACAAGTGCCGAATAACCTTCGTTCGTCTGACAAAAATGGTGTAAAGCGAAAACATTTTACAGTGTGTTATACATCTACATTTAAGATACTTATTTTGTATACAATGAAAACATGGAATGAAGAAAAGAGAAAATATTGTTCCTTTATTTTTTTGTACAAGTTTTATTAATATTTATATTTTATATGTATGACTATCCGTGCGTTGACTGCCATCACGGTATAATGAATTATTAAAATAATTAGTTACAGTATTAGTACAATTCCTTTTAGTCTATTCGATAATTATTTTGTAATATTTTCACTGTTTTTTATATTGATTGTCACTGTCAAATATAAAACATTATTTCCATAGGTAAACAGATTAACCGCAATTTTAACAATTTTACCGTATCATTAATTACTTGTAATAGTTAGATAAGGCTAGATAAAAACAAATTTGAATTATAAAATTTTTGCTAACGACATAATATTAAATTATTATTTATAAAAATTCCCATGTATTCAAAATTATATTTCAGAAAAACATCTAGATTTTCATCAAAACACCACAAAATCAGATCTAATCTAGAATCTCACAATGTTATATCCAAAATTTCAACTTTTTTTATTAACTAGTATTTGAGTAATCGTTACGATAACATCCATCCATTCATACACACACAAACGGACATACATCATCAGAGAAATATTAAAATCGTGTTCTGGGGACTTCAAAACGTAGTTGTCCGTTGAAGACTCACTACCCGATTTTAAAAATGATTCCAATACCTCTGCTAATAAGTAGCGACAGGTAAAAAATATTCATTTGTATGTATTTACGAAAGTAAAGAATCTCTGAAATTATAATTATTTTAATACATTGGTTAATTCATCTAAAACTATTTAATAATTATTACTAATCAGTAAATTGTTGTTATTATATATCGATATATCAGTTCCACTTATACGAGTATTGTTTCCCTGTTTTCCTTGTATGTTATCATTGGTTAAAGTAAAATTTATTAATTTTTTAATTTAATCTAAAATAAGAATCTCGTGTAACATACTTTTAAAAAGACAATGGCCCATATTACGAGAACACATTTATAGAGTGCTTTTTTGTGTCGTCTGACGTCATAAGATTATAATGTAAAAGCAGGCTTCCTAAAAGCGCTTTTATTATAGAAGTACGTTTGTAATATATAATACGGGCCAATAAATTTATGAAAACAAAATTTGTTTAGTAACCAAGAGATGCATGACTGGAAAGTGATAATTTATTTTTTACATTTCTAATTGCCCAATTTTGTTTTCCTTGTATAAATGATAGACAAATTGATATGTTAAGAATCAAAACACAATAAACAATAGAAATTCGTTATAATTCAACGACTCTTTCGTAGAAACAGTTTTTATTGACAATTAAAATCTAATTACAAGATAATTTTGAAAGTCAGATAAAATGATTTTTTGCGGAGTAAATAGATATAATAGCTGCGTATTAATGGCACTAATGATGTCGCGTATCCTGTGATTTAATTTATCGCTAGCATGAAAAATTACAATTATTTTATACATATAAATAACGTGATAGCATTCCATGGCAAGAGACAACTATGTTGAAATGTTAAGAGTGACATGTAAAATGTTTTATTAAAATGGTTCTTCGTAGATTATTTTCATAGTATAATTATAGAAGATTGTTATTAGAGGTCTTTTTACTCATTTAAGGTCAAAAATGTCAGGTATCAAAATGACTTTAATGGGATACTTGTTTTACAGTGTTTTTTATAAAATTTGAAATGAAGAAATCGAATTCCAATGTTTGTCAAACATGTACATTCGCTAGAATAATGCGATCTTTCTGTGCCATCTTGTGCACGATTAAATTAACTTTCTTTTACAAAGAGCAACAGCTGTAAGTTTGGATTCTGTGCATACTAATCAGAACTTTTGCTAAAACAGAAATCTGAAATGGCTCACGCTCGTCGTGATTTGCATATGAAAACTATAGAAACATTTATGCTATCATGTCGAAGAATCATTTCACTATTTCTACACTCTAATCTGTGGTGGATCCAGAAACTCGCTTAGAGACTGGCGAATCACTAGTTTTAAAATGAATCATAAACAATAAAATTAACTTTCTTATAATCCAAGTCCTTAAAGGAGTTTTAATATCCTTAACGTAAAATGTAAATATCAGCATCACATTGTTTTATTATTTTATTTGCACTGACATTAATACTAGAGATTTATGTTTTCTATCTATATGAAACCCCTTTCTTTTCACGATTTATTTATTATTATTTTTGAAATAAAAAAATCTGATGTGATCACCACATGACTTCCTTATACGCTAAATTATCAGCATTTTTTGCCGCACTTCATTTAAACTTATTTATTGAAAGTAATATCTTTCTACGGCTAATCATTCTTTAACTTCCATTCTTTTTTATACCTTTTTTCGAAATGGATCATCTTTTGAAAATTTTATTAAAATGTTTATCACTGTTCCTTATTGTATTACGAAATAGTATATAGTGCAACAAGTGCAGAAAGTCGCCTATTTCCCAGGAGGTGTGAAAGAAGCGAAGTTGAGTGCTGGAATCACGCATGGTGGAAAATAAGAGATTCTGCATGAGTGCCGTAATATACATTTTCTACGATGCACATGCGCAGTGTTGGGAAATACTATAAGAAATTAATTCTGATACTTTAACCCACTTTGAAGCTTTATATCGTATGAAGAAAGTGCCACTTTCCGTAGTGGTCCTAAAAATACCAAAACTGAAGGTGCTTAACTAGATGTTACAGTAACTACATAAATAGATTTTCAACATTCTACGGTTAATCGTTTATGAGTTATGCTAAAAATGAAAAATAAACACTACAAGCAAAGTGCACTTTTGACACTGTCAATTACAATGAAAAAGGGAAATACATAATTAGATATAATAGCAGCCCCATATACAAAATTTCAAAATTTACTGCTAATTATAATTAAAACATTTTTTTCCAGAAAATTTGTTCCATAACCTTTAATCGTTTCAGTGTTGGCATATGTGCAAATAGTGAGCGAAATGGGAAATTGATGCCAATGTTCTGTTTCATTGTACTTGCCTAAAATACCCGGCTCGATTACCTCAGCGAGTCAATGCATTTAATTGTCAATTATATATCTATTATCAGTAGGGTTTCGAAATATCTAAAATCCATGTGTCTCTAGTGTGCTATATAAACAAGTTTTTAATTAACTCGTGTTGCATTATGGCCTGAATTAGTCGCCCGTTCGCATGACTGGTTGGTTCAACGAACATCAACGGCAATGACTTCATCATTAAATGTAACACCTAAATTCTAACACATTTCTACATACACGGCCGAAAGCGCATACTTATTTACTACATTACAGTTTCTCTAAAACTTATTACTAGTCTTTAAAAAAATCTCTCAAGATCATGAGTGCATCCATTGAATATGTATTCAGTCAAAAGCAATGTGAAATATAATAAGTACTTTTTATTACTTTAGTTTTCTTAGTTTTCAATTTATATATCAGGCACACAGCTTCCAATATGAGTATGAATTAGGCATTTAATGTTTGTAAGTAACTAATTATAAAAAGCAAAAAATATGACGGCCTTGTATTATTTTTATAGTTCATTTACAATAAATCAATGTATTTAGTACAAGATAAAAATAAACCAAATGACTTATATGGACAGTGGTAATAACGAGAACAACAGAACAAGTTGTTTCGTAATGCTACACCAAATATTCTTCTTACTATCATTTCCTTACAAGGAAAGCCATTTAACTTTACAAAAAAAATATTTATTACTCATAATTAATATATAGTATATAAAAGGTGATGACTCTATTTTTGTCTAAATTATTTGAGATCCTTATGCAGCGTGGATTATTTATAAAACCTTTTCAAGAATTACACGCGTTATATCTTTATATATAAATTCAGCGCCCCCGAATATAAAGGTTCTACTAAAACTTAATTAAACGTACCAATGAAATTGGACAGTTTTATTTTATATACTTCGAGACTTCGACATCGCAAATGTCCACACTTTGTTTTGTATTTTAAAAAGCACCAAACGCGTTTTTCTTTTGTTCCACAATGCGCTAATGGGGTATTTGCATTAAAATATCAAATCCAACTAAATGGGAATAGATTAGATACTTTAGATAAAATCAGATCTTGGCGTATCGTTTGACTACAATAAATTACACAAAGGATATATTTTTTTCTTTATAAAAGTGAGTTTTAAATTACTAATTTTTATATGATAGCGACCTTACCGACAACCAATTTTAAATTTACAATTTATTTAAATAAATATTTAATTTTTGAAGCATTCCAAGCATATTTTTTTTCTTTTTTGAACATTACTTGAAAAATATTTTATGTATATGTAGTAACAATAGGGAATGTAATTTCCAAAGCCGTTGATATTGTATAAAATATTTAAAAATATCGAATTTTTACCTCGAAAATTTTCAAATTTTACAAAATTTTGTGTGAAATATATTTTAGAGAATAAGCTACGCTGATACCAAATTTACAAACAGAACTTTATTATTTCTTTTCGTTTTGTAGATATTTGCTCTCAAAGTAGTACCTCAAAAAGGTGTGTTTTCAAATATTGTCCTAAAATGAATAGAGATACAATCTAAACTACTTTACCATTCGATTCTACGAAAAAATTTATATAAAGAAATGTTTTGCCCACACATATGTTCTTTGGAACGATTAGGTGAAAAATAAGAAAAACGATAAAACCTAAAATTCAATTTTTCGCCCCGAAACTTTTTGTCTCCAAAATTTTTCATTTTTTGGACTTAAGTAGATGACGATACGCTGATTCCAAATTTTTAAACAGATTTCAATTATCTCTTCCCGTTTTCGAGATATTTAAGTTCAAAGTTATACCTAAAAATTCAGGTTTTTTAGGTATATACCTGAAATGGTTAGGTTTACAGTTTCGACAACCTCACCAATCGATTCTACGGACAAAATTACATAAGTGTACCAATTTTCAGATTTTTATCTCGACAGATAGAATTTATAGAAGGAAAAAACTGAAAATAGCCAAAAATCGAAAAAATTGCCTGATGAACCCCTGACGATTTTTTCAGATTTTGCTATTTTCGTTTTTTCTTTCTAAAAATTGTATCCTTAGGAATAAAAATCTAAAAATTGGTATACTCATGTAATTTTGCCTGTAGAATCGATTGATGAGGTCGCCGAAGTCGTAAACCTAACCATTAAAGGGGTATACCTAAATACCTGTTTTTTTAGGTATGGCAAAAACTCAACTTTGAATGCGAATATCTCGAGAACGGTCACAGATAATTCAATTCGGTTTGGAAATTTGAAATCAGTGCACCGATGTTTACCTAAGTCTAGAAAATGAAAAGTTTTAGAGAAAAAAAGTTCCTCGGAGAATTTTTGAAATTTAGGTTTTTTCGATTTCCTCATTTTTCACCTAATCGTTCCAAAGAACGTATATGCGAAGAAAACATTTCTTTATGTAACTTTTTCCGTAGAATCGACTGGTATAATCGTTGAGATTGAATCTCTACCCAATTTAGAGATATACCCAAAAAACACACTTTTTTGAGGTGCAACTTTGACAGCAAATAACTCAGGAACGGAAGGAGATAATTAAATTTCGTTTGAAAATTTGTAATCAGCCTGTTGAGATCTATCAAAGTACACTTATTCCCAAAATCAAAATTTTTGGCAAAAAAATGAGTATTTTTGTGATATTTTGCGTTTGTCAACACAAATTTTTGGTATAATACTGTTGTTTGGTTAGTTTTAACGCTATATAACTTTGGAAATGTATAAAAGTTCAATAATAAAGCGATAGAATTAATCGAAAAGGCGTAGTAGGATTGTAGATTTGAATTCAACGCATCGATATTAACTTAAGTCTAGAAAAATTTTGGAGAAAAAATCTCTGTACATGCAGAGAAAGCATTTCCTTACAAAAGATACATTTTTTTCTTTTTAAAATTTAGTTTATAAAATCAATAATTGTTGTATAATAATAGCGACCTTACTGACAACCAATTGTAAGTTTCTTTACAAGTTAATGAAATAATTGTTTATATTCGAAGAATTGGAAGCATACATTTTTTTTAATAAAACAGTCCAAAATACGAAAAAAAAAATCTAAAACGAGGCGTCATTTTATAAATGATTCTAAGTAGAACAACTACTGTGCCGCAGAAAAAGCACAGGATCATTTTACCTCAAGATATCATTTTAGCCACACACGAGAAGAAAGACATTTCCAAGTGGAGCATTAGTTTTCCGGGCTGTGTAAGCTTGTGACGTGACGGCGTGGAAAGCGAAAGCTCTGTGCAGGAGCGCGCGGTGACACGGACAATGACCTACGACATTGAACTTGAACCGGCACGAGCCACGGGAACAGTAGATAACACGCCACGCAACGCCTAGCGGCTTGAGGCATGGCTTATCACCTCAGAATACTGTTAGGAATTCCTCGGCAACAGGTGGCTGCTAGGCCTGATGTTTGTACGCAGAGGAAAGTGGTGGCTCATGTTGTTGGATCTAATGCAAGTGGACTCTTACGAACATGCTGTATTGAAGAGCATGTAAATAAAAATATATCATTCCTAGCTGAGGATTCCAGGTATACTTGATTGTAATTATCGATAATAACCTTTAAGAGATTCAATAAATAACAAAAATGGTAAATAATGAAGTAAGTATGTATATGCTAATACACTTTTCGCTCCAAAAAACATAGTTTTCAATAGAGAACCGTGATATTAAAACCGGATAACTAATGTATATGACATCATATGTATTGTTATAGTTACATAAACCTGAATTTAATGCAATATGAAAACTACTAATGAAATAATATTTAATTAATGTAGAGGAGTACATCCAGTTCATTTTTATAAAAGTTTTGATCGCCTATTTTCCATCAGGTGTGAAATCACACAAGGTGAGAGTGAGATATAGGTGATTCTGCACGAGTGGCACACTGTACACTATACACTTATTCTAAAACCACACTGCTAAACGTTACAGAATAAAAACACATGCACGAAAGCTATTTGACAATACGGCGCAGGTAACCTCAAAAAGTGTACCTTCACGCATGTGTAGTATTAGCAATTATTGTGAGAAATATACCTGCCGGCAATTAATTTCTAGAACATTCGGGAGTCTTCCAGATTCTATAAAATTCTTGAACAATAGCTGCGTCACTCCTATCCCACTTGACCTTTACGCGAATACCTTACTAGACAGGTCAGCCGTGATGATTCATCAGCGGTGAGTCTCTCGTTACGCTTTGTATAAGGAAATAATAATGGAAACTTAAATTAAAGAATGTTAGCACATTAAACAAATACAATTATTGTACTTCTTCGTACTCAAGAAATGTTTATTGACTATGGATTATAGATGTTTGCTGTATTATTTTCTTTTAAAAATACATCGCTTGACTGAAATAGAGTAAGAAAACAATCTTTACGTCAATTATTATAAAAATAAAACATTTTTCCGTTGACGTATAGATTGTTATTTTGTCACAAATTAAACTCAAGGTGATTAAATTAAATGGTTTATTACACACATAAACAACAACCGTGGTCATCTTTCATTCAAGAAGTAGATTTCTAAACCACAACTTACGTCAATCTTTATAGTATAAACTAATATAATGTTTTGATTACACAGATCTGAATATAAATTGCAGATTATTATTATTACGGTTTTCAACAAATATTATAAACATAAATTTGAACATGATACTAGTTGTTGACGAAGTCTATATTAAATTTGCGAATATTCATCGATTTAATGGCTATTTATAGCAATTATATACAAGATAAGTAGCACTATAAAACAAACTCAGAACATACATTTAACATCAATTTTATATTCCCAAGACCTATTATTCCTGAATGTCAAGAATCTCTCGCTTCATTAAATTTGCGGTTAAGTAAATTCGAATATCCTCGACTCCACCTGTGTAAAGTAGGTCGCATTTAAAATAAAACAAAACCACAAGAAATTCCCAGGGGTCTGGACCACGTGGCATCCCAAACTCTATAAAACCCTGGTTATATTTAACTAATGTAAACACATTAAGTCTCATATAGTTCCTTTCATTACCGTCCTCACACCAAACCTGATTTCGTAAAGAAGAATAAATGTACACTATAAAATCATGATGAAATTTAGGTTATAATTTTTATACCTACATATACATAGTCACAGTACAAAAATAGATTATTACAAGTTTATTTAATATCTGAGTAGACAAATATAGGAAAATAATAAATGTAGCATTTAGCATTATTCTATAAACAACAAAGGTAGGTTCCAGAAGTTTAAGAATCCGATGGTCGCCAAACTTCTACTCAAAGTTAAAGACTTAATACCTGGATACCTAGGACGTTATTTTTGAACGTAATGCAATACAAAAACAAAATCAACAAAATTTATCTTAATTACGACATTTTTTGATGTCAACTAAATTATTATGAGTTAGTGTCCCACCGAAGTTTTGGTTTCGTTTTCAGTTTCGGCCAGCCAAAAATGCCTCAATTAAATATCAAGATTCTAGATTAACCAGCGCATACGATTTAGACAAGGACAGGATGAAACAAGCTTCGCTTTACACATTTATATTTTTTTTTAATTAATCTGGACTCTTAAAAGCTGTCTAGAATTTTCTCGAAAGTCTTGTCTTGTCTTGAAACTTCAAGGTTGTAACTACAAATATGCCAAGTGCAAGATGAGAAAATATCTCATTAATTTAATATGTAGAATTAAGAAAAAAAAGTTATTTTAAGAGAATAGTATACATTATAGAAGAACCTGTTAGCTAGTACCAAATACTTCTTGAAAAGCTACTTCTTTGATGATGATTATTTGTGATATTTGTGAGGTGGTGATAGATAACTACAGGCTTTACTTCTTTAGTTTAATTTAATAATCGAATAATACATTAAAATGTAAGAAAAACACTAGATTTCTGTGTCTAATAAAAATTTAATTAAACTGTAATTTAATTCCATAAAGTTTCGGTTTCGTTTACGTTTTCGGCTGAAACTAAAGAGCGGACGGGCGTATCAACAGAATTCTTGCTAAAAATAGTCAAAATGGTAAATAGATCTTAATTCTTGGATGCCCGTTAAAAACAGTATTACAAATAATCTCTTCTTAAATGTGGCGGTCGATAAAAAGTACGCAATTGTTTAATAACCATTTATATTTATGAAGAATGACTATAATAATCAGTAACAACAATTGTATAACAAACTTCCTACTAGAACTAGCAATAAAAGTTTTAAAAATATGAGTGATGTGACAAGCACTCGATAGTATTGGTAATACGACAACCATTACGTTGTGAGTGTAAGTGGATTACAGCAATGGCTGCAGTCGTAGCGCAGTCTAATCGAATTAAAGGTTATAGAAGACTAGGTGATTCAGAAATACCCAGAAATACATGATTTAAATCCCTCGCAAACAAATCTAGGTCATCAGATAACGCTAACCTTCAAGCGTAATTGTAAAGTAATAGCTCTCCAATTCTTCCTTTTATTTTTCAATACTATTCATTATTGTTTGGAGTTGGGTGGGTCAGTTGACAGCTGTGATTAAGATTGTTTTAGGTTGCTGAATAATTAGGACATGAAAAATAAATCACTAAATTATACTCAACCTATCATTTTCTCATTGATTGAGAAACGCTTATTAGAGCTCATTATAATGTGACGCATACTTTTACTATTTTCGAGAAGTTTAAAATTGCTTTACATATATGTATGTATGTAGCAATAATTACTGATTGATAATATGTTATTTATGTATAATATATTTTTTTAAATTTATATATTTAATCATTCATTGTTGATCATGCATGAAAATACAATAGACTCTAAAATAATTTACCAGAGATAATTGATTCAACAAAAAATAATTCGACGAAATCAATAACAATAAGCATCACGACATTCCTAGAAGGTACCGTCACCTTTCACAAGTACTTATGCTTTGAAATTGTAGTATTTATATTTCAGCGACTGTTTTTTTTACTTCCTTGTACCAAGTACAAAGTCATGTGGTGTCCACATTAGATTTTTTCCTTATTTACCCAATATTAGAAAAAACATATCTAAAATACATATTTCCAGCATTTGATTCTCTTGCTGTAGATATATTTTATAGATTTCGAATATTTGGAATTGTCGATATCTAAAACTATAATAATGTGTTTGTGTCTGTCCATATAAAGATATTCGTGAAAAATTACGACTAATTATCTGGTACAAAGGATATTGTTTAGGTACTTACAAGCTTTATTCGTAAACAAGTCTCTATCTGTACTACATTTTTTTGTTTGATACATTCCGATTTGATTTTGTCAGGTACCTTTGATTTTTAAAGATAATTATTTGACATAGATAACAGAAACGATACAATAATAATAAATTACGTGGTTTCCTCTATGTACATTGACAGAACCTTGTGTGAATTTTAAAATACATACATAAACGTTACTGGTTGTACCAATCTGTTTTATTGCTGATCAAGGAAAAGTATATTTTTACTGTAGAAGGCGTTTGTCAGATGTCATCTTTCAAGAACTAATCTTGTGAGGAGTATGTACAAATTTGGTCCCTTTTGATGTATGAATTTGATTCGGAAGGACTCGTACTTACGAATTCTTATCTTTTGATTTATTTCATATTTGAATTTTTTATTTAGCCTACATGAAAATGTCATTATTTCTAATTTATTTGTTGACTCATGGTCAAAGTATGAAAATTATTTTTGCAATTGTATTCAACTATGAAAATCACTCCTACGAATAAAAAACAAAAATATTTGTGCTATTATTCGCTTTTTTATTCAGTCAATTTAATGATTTTACTAACAGATAATTTCACATTTCACTTATAATTATAAAAAATAAGATGTACAATTACATACAATTAAAAAACATGACAAATGTTTAATTGTAAAATTCCTCACGTCAGAAAATAATTACTAATCAATGATTTTTATCAATTATCATCATGTTTTTTTAAACAAAAAGTATTATTTAATACTCTTGTATAATAATCGATGTAGTATTTTTTCATTATTTTATAAGAAGTATCGAGTAATATTTGAAACATTCAATGACTTACTATGAATTTATTTAAAATTGTTTGTCTTTTCTCTCGAAGAAAATATATATACTTGTCCTTTGTAAGCTTGCTACAAATTGCTATATAATTTTTTATATTTGAAATGACATGTTCCCATCCATGTGTAGCTTAGACTTTTATAAAGACATTATAAAGTCATTATAAATAACGATCCAAAACATTTCGATGAAACAATTTTATCATCTTGACTAAGAAGAGATTATTTACAAAGAAACACAATTTTAAAAATATTTTTGTAATGAACAATGCAATTCTAATGATTCACATACTTTTTTATTATTTTGCAGAATTTATATTTATTTTGACGTAAATGTTATCATATCGTATCGTATATTACATGAATAAGCTCTAGGGATTAAAGATATATGATACAAGGTAAGAGGTACTTGTACAGAAAAGATTTTTTTATCTTGATTTGAGTACAAAAACAGACCTTTACATTTTATTACTTCTTAGCAATGAACGTTTTTATTTACAATATTTCTACAACAATAGTTACTAAATAATTATAAGAATAGAAGATAAAAACTGTTTTTTAAAGTAATGCAAAAGAAATGAAATTTCCTATAAAATGTCAAACAATCGAAGCTCGATATAAATATAAAGAAATGTACACTAATATAAATGTTTATATATAAAAAATATATAATTTTAATTTCGTGCTTTTTACAACTAAACTAAACCAAAAATACAGCTCAATAAAATGATAAACAATATATATTTAAAATTGGAATTTGGCAATTTAACAACCAATAAATATAATGGGGTCCTGCACTATTTAAAAAGAAATTATATGTAATTATTTAATTTGAAAGCGAGGTGTAGTTTCACATTTGTAAAGACGTAATATTTTTTAAGTGTTCTATGACGAAGATGTTAAGGTAACTCGGTTCTCAAACAGAGGGTTCACTTAAAATTTACATAAATTAATCTTCCTTGTAAATACGCATACATAATAAGCATTTGGATAAAATCATTTATAGATGATTATCTATGTATATCTAAAGACTAAAGTATTATTTTATTACTTACATGGTTTATTCTACTAGTCGATATCCGTAATAAAAAGTTATACTTTAGTCCCTTGATATACAAATAACTATTATTTAAAATTAATATTTTTTTGTAGTGTAAATAAAATGATCGCAAAAATGTGTTTTCGGGTTTGTAATCTAAAAGTTGAACCAGTAGTTATTATTTTTGTTAATTGTTTATCTAAGGTTGATTTTATCATGCTGTATAATTCTAAATACATATTTTGAGTACTGAATGCCTTATCTCCTCGTATATCTGTGTTCCTAATACCAGTTCAACCTCCAGAAAAATCTGAGACTGGTAACAAACAGCTATAAATCACCATAAATTCCACATTATCTCAAATATTCTCCAATATATTTCCTATCAGCTAATTAGTAAACAATCACTGGAAAACAAACACCAAATAAACTTCTCTCGGCCACCTACCATCAAAGGTCACCGTGTGCCTGTGACTCAGGACACGGTACAAGCTACGACTTACGTGCAATATATACCGTGATTGTGTCAATGTAACGAAGAGAGATAGTGAACGTAAGTGTAGTGTAAAGTGTGCGTAGTGTAGCCTTGTCTTGAGGCGATCACAAGGCGAGTACTTGATCTAATTTTTCGAGAGCGAGTGAGAAAACAGCAAAACAAGACCCTAGAGGACAGCGAAAACAATACGAGCTGTGCTAATTGCGGTTTAATGATATCTAATAGAGGAAAATCATACACTACTCTCTAATGAAGGGATACAAAAACTTGCCTTCCAATTAGGTATAAGTATGATGATACTGCTATGTCTTATAATATGAAGTTCCTAATGTTTTGCTGCTATACTTTCATAATTTGTTTCATAACAAATTATTTTGCATAAAAGTATTCATAATTAACACTACCTGTATAATTATCTGTAAATTAGAATTGCCAAAAGTTTCCACATTGGGTTATTTTTATTACTTTTTTAAACTCTCAAGATAAAAACACTTTCTAGGTAAAATCTGTGTTTCTAATATTAACTACACCCTTCCGTTCAACTCAAATCATGATAAATCAACTAATTTGTCTGAATAAAAATCAATGATTTTTATCAAAGATAAAGAAAGTACAAATTATAATAAAAATTTTATTATTTGCTACAAAACTATTACTAACAATCAAAATATGTTCTGTATATAATAGTATCTTATAGTTAAATGATATTTTATCAGTTTAATTGTCATATAATAGAAGACAAATATAAGTATTGAAATGTGTATCTAAAAGACAAAATTCTTTGTTACTCTTCCTAGTTTTGTTCAGATAAATCGTTTTGGTGTTATTACATATTTCGTTTTCGTTTATAAAATAAAATATTTATATTGCTTTTAAAACTCTGATTTCTTCCACCTTTTTATATTAAACATAAAAACATTTTAAACTAATTTAAACTTGATTAAACTAATTTAAATATTAAAGAGATCTGGTAACAATAATATTGGTTTTTGTTATCCTTCTGTGTTGATCAAATTCTTGTATTAATATTTTTTTCATTTTTTTGATGTTTACGTTTTGTTTCTAACGACTTTTTTCTACTACTGTATAAATATATCCCAATTATTTAATTTTTTTCCGATTAGTGCCTCCCCTTACCTAACTTAGGTTAGTGCCATCCTTTACTTAGGTTAGTACCTCCCCTAACTTAACTTAACCTTACTTTATGTTAGTTTTGGATCACCCTTCTTACGGCGACAGCTAAAGGTATAGTCGTTTTCTATTATTGACCTATTGAAATACAAATTTATGTTACTCTATAAATCTCTGTTGTTTAGGTATTTAAGATATTATGTTGTAAGAATTTCATTAGATATGTACGGTAGGATATTCTCACAAGATGACATTTAGGTCTTTGACACTGCGAAAGTGAAAACAAAAATAGTTTTATAATTGCACAATACCGCCAACATTTCGTAAACATCTTCACTGACATTTACCATTTAACCGGATTCGGTACGTGACTGTTATACTCACACGGTCGCATGAACATTCCGCTGCCAAAATAAATATAAATCATTTTACATTAATTAGTATTTCGTTTGGAAATCAATGATACTAGCATCAAAATATCTCAGTTACATACACGGTAATTAGAACTAGATTTTAGTTTCCTAATTTTCCAATTATTTTGCAATTTGACTTGGACGTTTAATGTCAAAGTAAAATAGGACATGCATGTCAAAATTAGAGAGATGTATCGTCATTGTATTGAAATATCATATGTTATATAAGTAGGTAATTATTAACACGGCTTAATGTGTAACACATTTACCAATATAATTTTTAGTAGCATGAAAAACTACTGTATCTATATTCACAAAACTATTTCACCATAGAATATGTGTAACTCTTCAAATATACTTGCAGTTTTAGTTTCATAAGTTTCATTTACAGTAAATTAATAAGTATAGATCTCAATTCTATAGATTAATAGGAATAGGTACTAATTGTCGATAAGTATATTATTTTATTTATTAACAACTTTTCAGATAGCATAATTTAGTTTGTTTTTCCTGAAAAATTATTTATATACATTTGAACTAATTTCGTATAGCAAGTCGTTGCTTTAAGATAAAACGTCGTATATCAGCTCACACGTGAGTGAAATTTCATTATACATTCGTGAGAATTTACCACCCTGGCTCTGAAGCGCTCGTGCGTTAAACATGTAACTCATGGATAAGGACTTATTTTTCACGTGTAATGTAGGTACTATTATTAATGAATTTATAATAATTCTTTATATCTATGAGTAATTAAGCAAAACGTAGAATGGAAAAATAATTATATTAATAATATTTAAATTTAAAATTTTCCTTAAATAGATAATATCACATCGGAATAAATTATTAAATGAACCATTGCTGTCAACATTTCGATTAGCATAGTAGCATAAACTAGCTGGTAGTTTATCCTTCTGTCAACTAAGAGTTATCCTCTTGATATCGCTAACAAGATGTTGAAAAAATTAATTATTTAATTAACAGAGACTTATCAGGAACATATCAGGACAAACCGGCCCTAATTGCTACTTAAAATTTAAGCCTTGTTGGAACCATAAGCATAACAGAATAATTCCCCAGACTTAACTAGGTTTAACTCTGCTATGTAACATCTACAAGTATATTGTATGTTTAGTAAAGTAAATAATTATATAGGACAATTAAAATAAATATGAAGTTAATTATGCTGAAATAATGTCGGTATAATTATATTAAAATTAGTTTTCCAATGAAGTGTATTTTTAACTCCAGATATAAAATTAATGGCTAAAAATACACAATAATTTATGGACTTGTATAATGTGCAAAAAACCTTCATCATTAATCTTATCGGTGTTAAAACATTCCTGCAAAAAGTCCCGTTTATGTTTACATTCGATCATTCAATCCACTTCCTCATATTTCGAAATATGTTAACTAGAGCGAAAAGCTTGCTTCGTAAAGTACGCATTAATCGGAAATTTTACTCAAGGTCGCACAGGCAAGTGCCGTTGCGAGGTGAAATTTAATTCCACCATAAAAAAAGTAAACTAATTACGAAATCAAATGAAATGATAATCTATAAGGACTAGTTAATACAAATATAATTAATTAGGATAATAACTTCCGATTTTTACATGGTTTTATTATTGATATAAAAAACAATTTACTTATAACAAATTATACTTTCCTTTTAAATAATAATCCAAACAAATTATGAATGTTATATTTTCTCTTATTCATCTCGATTTATTTATTTAAAGTATTGTATTTGTTTGAGATTCTTATGCAGGTGGATTATTTAAAAAATATTTTTAATAATATAATAATTTATATATGTAGTAATAACAGGGAAAGTAATTCCTAAAACCGCTGATGTTGTTTTTTTTGCGTAAACTCGAAAATATTTGAAAATATTGAATTTTTAGCTTGAAAATTTTCAAATTTTCATTTGTCAACATAATTTTTAGTTTAATACTGTTGTTTGGTTTGTTTTAACCCTACACAATTTCGATATGGACTTATAGATTTTGGAAATAAATGAAAGTTAGATAATAAAGCGACAAAATAAAATCGAAAAGACGTAATAGGATTACAGGTTTTGAAATCAGCGCAACGATATTTACTTAAGTCTGGAAAATGAAAAGTTTTGGAGAAAATAATATTTTAATGCAGTTAGAAAAGTAAATTATTAAAGTTGTTATTGATTGCTTTTCTAAAAAAAATTATAAAACTATAAAATATATAAATTTTCCATTGTTTCAAAGACCAAAACTTTGATTTATGATAAGAAATTTCAAGCATTATTTAATTTATGACAAAGAATTGTAAGATAAATAATTTTGAATAATACAAACTTATATGTGTAAAACACAATATTAGGTACTCCGTATATACAGGAAGATACTATTGAAGAATACAAGAGATACGGTTTATATCATTGACATAGGTCAGAAATTAATCCAGGTTATCTATAGTTCCAATATGAATTGCTTCACGAACCAATGTCATTTTAACGGTTGTTTATTGTGCTATGTAGAACAAACATACAGGTGTCTACATTTTTTCCATCAGTAGAAACTAAATATCTTGTAACAATGCGGTCTACGAAATTTATGACTCAAATCGGCCGTAAAACAATATATTTTAATAGATACACTTTCTTCAGACATAATTCAATTTAGATTTACTTTCGCCTGTAAACCGGAATCCTCAGTTCGTCTCCGATTTGAAGTCGCATCGGATTTGAGAAGACACTTTCTCACTGACTATGCATAAAAAAAATGAAAGTCAATGTCAGGAGGTCGCATCTCAGATGAAAAGTAAAATCCAAACAATCAGTGCTATTTTATTTGGAGCAGTGAGAGAAACTCGAAAATTGCATACAAATAAGATATTTTTAAGTATACCATAGAGGAAAGCTGGATAAATAGCTGCATGTAAATATCATTTTGTGTTAATTATTCGTACAAATTTAGGCTAATGAAATCTGTAAAGCAATTATAAATTGCTAAAATGCAATTAAAAATACATAATTGGTAAAAATTATAAGGTATAAAGAAATACCAGAGTGTTTCATTTAATTATAAGTTTCTTAATGTTTGGAAAACTGGTATAATTATTTCAAAATATAACTATTAATTTCTTTTATTCCATTGACCAATATTAACTTATTTCTGATCATAATGTGATTGTGATTTATTATTACTTGTTCTAGATATATTGCAATTAACATGTACATATTTGCCCCAAAGAAATAAGGATTAATATTTAGCAATATTTATGTGAAATGCAATCTGCTGAATATTTTTTGAATTAATACTATAGTAATTATTTGTGTCGTAAATATTCAGTAAATCGTAAAATTGTATAAAAAATATTTACTCAATAATTTTTATTAGTAACATATTTACAATTTATGAAGTAAATAATACGAATATGCATTATAAATCAAAATATTTATTACACCGTTATTACTAATATGGGATAAAATTAATCATAATAATTGTACATTCAGAACAATTGTATTTATTTATATTTTATCTATAATTCATAAGTTAAATTACAATCAATAATTTACCTCTAATTATTATATATATATATATATATATATATATATATATATATATCTATATATATATATATATAAATTTAAAAAAAATATGTAAAAACATGGGGTATAGTTACAATAGTATATACAGAAAAAAATTCTTAATTTTTACTATTAATATAACTTCAGTACGTCTTTATAAAGCAATACAATGGTCTTCTTTAGAGGCAAATGGAATAACTTGGAAATATATCCGTATAGGAGAATAAAACACAATTGAAAAAATATAAAAATATATAGCGTGTTCCATTTAAAAAAAGACAAACAATTCTCACCAAGCCGTAATGCAACACCCTGTTTATGAAAATTAATTTTACGTTATGTTCCTTGAGTAGACGAATAAATTCTGTTAATAAATATATGCTGTATTTCTAATGACAATGGAGATATCGAAGACGGGCATTTTTATGACTTTATAGATATCATATTCTTGTATTGTACGATTAATAATAATAGCGTGATCTTTATAATATAATTATACATAAAATATATTAATAAGTTCATCCTCTAAATTAATTTGAAGCTATCTTCCTTTGATGATCTTAACTCAGTATAGATATATTTCTTCAGGTCAAAATAAAAAAAAATCCTTAATTATATTTTGGTATTCAAAAACCTGTCAAAATTTGACATTCAGGTAGATAAGTTGTAATTAAGTAACAGGTAAAAAATCTGCAAAGTTTTAATAACAGTAATTCATTTAATTTACACGTCGATCTTCTTGAGCTCACGCTAAGGACTACCTGGCAATTTGGCCAAAAGCAACAAATATTCGTAGCGTGTACCGATATTAATGTTGGCATTTCTAAATTTCTAATTAAAATTTAACATTATCTGACAACCATAAATGTTTTGGATCAATGACAGACAAATTAAATTATAAATAATAACAATCCGTCATAATTAATTTACAAACAGTAGAAATCTTAACTGTACGCAGAATATAAACAGGCATTAAATTGGTACGTCAAATTTCACATCAATAGTCATTATCTTCACAACATAAAATTTTGAAATTAAACTTTAAGCAGATACTTTTCTGGTGTCAAGATTGACTTGCATTTTTTCTGTGTAGTTTATCACCTACCGATTCAACAAGAGACCGACAGTTTATAGTACATTATTATAAAATTACTATGATAGTTATTATTCATGAAGATGAAATCACCTGGTCAAGAACTAGACAAAAGCTACAAATTTCAAAGCAACACAAGGCAAGAAATTATCTTGCAAGAAATGTGATAAAAGACAAGCTAGACAACAAATATGCAAGAAAATGACGATCAAGACGAGAATTTTATATACAACAGAAGAAAAGACAAGATATACTTAAATTTATGTCGTACTTTTCGAGGCAAGACAAGAAATAACGAAACAACACAATAAATCTTGTCTTGTGAAACACTGATTAATTCTAATATAATCTAGCAAGTTTAAAAATATAAAATAATAAATATGAAATCAGTATCTTAATAAAGATCCAAATTAGCATATTACAAGTACAAATTTCTAATAAACTCGATGTAATCCTACTCTATACTAGGAAAATAATGTTGAAGTAATAATTATTGTATCATAAATTGTTTAGAAAATTATACATTTAAAAAAGGAACATTAGTTTTTATTACATTCGCAGTATATAATGCCTCATCAATACATCTATAAATACAGATATTAAATGAAATCAAAGATGCAAATATAGTAATTATTAGTTAGGAAAAAATAAAATTACAGTTTTGTTAATTAATGTAAGTATCTAATAGGCATTCTATATTAGTAGATAAGTATTTAAGTGTTAAAGGTGTGTTGGTTTAAACCGGTATAAATGAAGGAAAATAGCATTTTGCTTATTTGTTTATGCAGAATAAATACTTATATTTACATTCCGTATGTTATGTTACCTGAAAAACTAAATGTCTGTTTACCTTACGCCAAAAGTGTCGCCTAAAGATAAATATGATCACTTAACATATAAGCCGTTAACCGGTAGTAACACACAAAACAAAACCAAATACCCACACACCTGTAATTCACACCAATAAGAAAAAAAATCTACTCAACACTTGATCAATCATCTGGGTAAACACTTAATGACGATTGTCTGGTTAATGTAACTTATTTATACTTTCCTATAAAGCAAAAAAATAATGTTTACATTAAATAATCCAGAATTTTCCAGATCCTGTTTTAAGCAGCCAAAGAAACGGAGCATTCTCAATATTTCCTCTTATTTTCGGTGCACTGACACTGAGTTTTATTGCTCCAGAATGTGCTTTTATTTTAGAGAATAAGCTTTCGAATGCTCTAATTCTTGACCGATTGAAACCAGAACACAATCCATTGCATTCAAATCTACTCCAAAATATGCTCTATTTTCAGTACGTCAGGAATTAGAACAAACGCTTTAAAATGCTTTAATTCCTGACCCACTGCAACCAGAGCACAATCCAGAGCAGTCAAATATGCTCCAGAATATACTATGGTTTCAGCAGAACTGGAATTAATGCAAATAGTTCTGAGTGCTAACTCCTGACCCATTGAAACCAGAGCAGCCTAATCTGCTTCAGAATGTGCTCTGATTTCATCAAACTTAGAATTACAGCACACGCTGTAACGTGCTCCAATTCCCGGCCGGCTGAACTAGATCATCTTCAGGGCATAAAATGCCCTGGAAGATGGTATAGCCAGACGTCACAGGATCCGCGGTATATCTTGAGACGCTCAATATTACCGGTCATATGGATTCCTATTGGTTGATATTCAATCTCTAATTGTGACTGTACTAGTGGGAATATTAAAATGAAAATTTGTATGCATAGGAACTTTCATGCGAGGAATTCACTAATAATATTTTTAAGGATGTAACTCACCCATTTTAAAGTAGTAGTTAGGTACTAAAAAATGGAAACAAGTACAATAATTTTTAAAAATAATAACAAATCCAGGGCTTTATTACTGATGTAAAGTCCTATGTATTCAGCGCTCATACTGGCGATATATAAACTATATTGGTGGAATGGTTGTAAGATGTTTAAGTAAGCCAATTTATTTGTAACGCCTGGTAAGCCAATTAGATTTTCTCAGGGATGCGATTATAAAAATATGTACAGATTCATATGTAAAATAATTTACGTTAATTGAAAACAAAAAACAACAAAAAAACATAGTTACTCACAGTAACTTCTATTAAAAATACTTTATATTTAATTTAGTTAATTTTTTATTGTATTATTTTTATTGAAATTATATTTCATATTAATGAATATATTATTATTTTTCAATAAAATACAGGGTAATATATTATAGTTTTTTTAAGTAGCAAATAAATGACAATCGTCAAAACTTTTACCATGTAATGATAATAAATAGCTTAAATTTGGAACTAAAACTACATGTGAATTACAGTAGCTTGAACAGAAATTGCGAGTTCTTCATTTGCCACGTGTATCATAAAAAATAAATTATTTTAAACACATTATCGTAATGCTAAATAATTGTTGTGTGGAATGTGCATGTAGTACCAACTTAATAAAAAATCTTCGCGACATAAGAGAAATAGAACAACAATAACAACGTAATCTCGTCTATCTGACCTTCAGACACTTATTAAAGTACATAATTTTGCGTTTGTAGTCTTCTGCAGGTAAATACTACAACATTTAGATTTGAGATCAGTACGGAAATCTCAGTCATGTGAATCTGCGTATGAAGGGAAAAATATCTGATTCCCACGACCTTGGCAATAGCAACAAACACATCTCGGTAGACAAATAAATTATTTCGTCGCATGTTCACTTCTACAATTCAAATTGTTTTAATTGGAACCAATTTTGAACATGACAGATATATATTTCAGCGGGTATTTTTGTAAAGTGCAAATTTAAAAAATTCATCAATAAAACATGAAGTTAAGCAATCTTATTATAATTGTAAATAAGCCAAACAAGACTTGAGTAGTAAGAGAATTTATTATAATTTTAAATTATTCAACAATAACTACTTTTCGTAATTGACCGTAATTTGTAATTGAAATTAGTAAAATTTTTACTATTTTCCTTCTTTTTACAATGAAGCACTTATTTTATAATTCAATAATATAATTCTATCTATTTATGAAACTATACATATCTATATATAGTCTTTTTAAAATTATTATTTTAAGCAGCAATTGTATTTTAATGATAAAATAATTTTAAAAATATATCTAACACATTTATTTGAAATTTAATATAATTATTATCCATTCCTTAGTTTCCAAAGAAAATATATTTAAAAGCATAGTAGAATTACAAATCAAAAATTGATATTTTATTTTACACTTCACGGAGACGGATTAAGACTATATATTTTTAAAGCTAAAATTTTTTGTAATATTGTTACAAAATATAAACATAAAATGTTTTCCAAATAAAAAAAAAAATGAAAAAAGATGTTTTTTAAGAGTTGTGTATAAATAATTATATACTAATAAGTTACATTTTATTTTTCATTTAAAAAAACTATACAGTTTTTGTTTTTTTGATTTATTAAATTAATAAAATTTGATTCCAGCAAAAAAAATTCTCCCGATTTTCGAGATTTATGAATGCTGGCAATGAAATCTTCATTGTCTAGACAAGACAAGACTTGACTAAGAATAAGTCTAGTTTAAAAAGTCTTGTTTAGATATCAGGACTCTAGGTTGTTTCAAGACTCTACATTAACTTGCGCATGTGTTTTAGACTAGGACAGATTATTCGGCAGCCTTCTTTATCTATTTTACAATCATTGTTTCAACTTGGTTGGAACAAATTTTGCATAGTAGGTATATTTACTTTTCGAAAATTCAAAATTATTCATTTTATCATCCTAATCTAGTATAAGAAAGTCTTGATAATCTAGACAAGGCAAGACAAGAGTCTAGAATGTCTAAATCTAGAAGGCAACACTATGAACAGCCCGATAGAAAAAAAATAATCAATGAACTAATATTTGAATATCAAGTTGCACTAATAAGACTTCAATTTTAAGCAACACTGAAACAAAAATTTCTAAACGAAATTTTGATTGAAATGTTAAATAGTCCATTTGATATCTTATATCGTTGTGATTTTGCACATTTAAAGGTAACTTAAAATTCAAGTAATATTGGTGTAACCAGCCATAAGAAACAAATTATGGTAAATTTATTAATTTGTATTGTTTTTTTTAATTTTGTGGATTTTCTATGAAACTTTGTAATAAACCCACATTTAAAGAATGTTTTCGATCCATATAAATAAAAAATATTGCAGTGATTATATTTGATAATTTTTCATGTATGGTAGAAGTAGAAGTACGTACTTACTAGAAAAAGTAGAATAATAAGTCACTATTCACCACACTACACCACCGCTATTCGAAGGGAAATAAAGCAGAGCGCAAGTATTGGTTTTATTATATACAAGATCAAAGATTGGAGTAAAGGAGCCATAATTGTAATTAAAATAACGGTAGGATCTGAATGCATTGATTTCATCATAATTTATTCATGTCAGTGATCGAAGGATGTTAGAATGGAGGAAATTGGTGACAGCGCTAATTACAAATTAGCTCTACCGACTTCGTATGACAGTGTACGTGGAATTCTCATTAAATAAATACATACTAGTATGGTATTATTCCAATTCTGCATTGTGCTGCATTATAACTCTTTCTACTTCCTACCTAATTGCATAAATCTGAGCCAACAAAGTAAATAATCATGTTTTAATATTTCAAAATGTAACATGGCTGAATTTATTTGACTTTTTAAAAGTATGATACTTCAAAACGATATTATACACCCTTAAAATGTAAATAAATAAATTACATATACAACAACAAATTAGACTTTGTTGGGTCGATTTAAACAGAAAAAAGATTCACCTCTTCTACGACAGTTTTTCCATTTTAGTAGTACAGTGAGCCTAATCAATTTCTAAAAAATTAATGCAGCTTATATGAATTGCAATTTGATACATTGATGTGTAAATAGGAGTAACTATGACTCTGAAATGTATGCGGATTTTTTTTTTTTACAATTTGATTCAAGATGGTATTTTATGTAAATATAGTATATTTCATAATTTGATTGTAAACCATTTTGAAGTTAGAAGCGTTATCATAAAAAATTGAACTTAAAAAGGAAATATAAGTTTACACTTGCAGTTTATATAAAAATAAATTTTGGGATACATGTAATGTAAAAATAGAGAAAAAGTTTAAAAATATATGTTTATATACCGAGCATAAATTGTACTCAAATGATTTTTGATAAAATTATAAATGAGTGTAACTGTGACTATATATTTATGTAGTATACAGATTTAAGAACTTTTGGCAAAATATAACCTTACGTATAGCAATCAGTAAAATGATTTTCTACTTACGAATCCACGATCTTTTTAAGAAGGGACTCCAATAGTAAAGACACTTACCTAAAACAAAAATACAAGAAATTAGTGGATATGCATTTTTAATAAACAGAAAGGTTTGGTAAATATTTGATGATTCCGAAATACGATTATTTATAGATTTACATTACATATGTACATAATTTATATATTACTACGTAGATGTTTTTTGCGGAAATGTTTATTTTATTATATAAATGTTAATGGTATACATTAATTATATAGATTTTAATTCAGTACTAGTTCGTTTTTAAGGCGTGATATGTGTAACACATTTCGTTCATATGATTTTGTAGAAAAACTACTAAATCAAAGTTTCGTTATTAATGACTGGAAGTTTCAATTGACAAGCAATAATCAATATGTCAAATTTAAAATATAACATCGACAAACGTACAATCAATTATTCTCATTCAAAATGGTAAGTCATAATATATCGACGAAAGAATAAATACAGAACATATATGTTTTTACTTTCACATTTAAATAATACGTTTTAACTTATTTTGCAATTTATAAAAATATTTATAATTTTAAAATTAATTGGTAATAAATATAAGGTCGTAGTAATTTCACGATTTGAAACATTTTAAACGATACTAAATACTTCCTCAAGTAATTTAAAAAAATTGAAAGTGTTATTTATTAATTAACCAAAAGTATCCTTCATAATATTTAATACTTAGTGCTTAGAACTAATTTCACATAAATATAGGAAAATTAACATAAATAGTAATTTTAAATTACAACATTCACTGACAATGAGGTATACGAACTTGATTTAATATATTTATATGCTTCCATTTAAGTAATACAAATATAAAAATTGATCATTAGTGTTCAATAAATGACATTTTTCATTTTTTTTATTATACTTCCTACTTCAATTGCATTATAATACCGGCATTCATGTCATATTGTATTAATTCAATATTGAATGCATATTAAGGCAATTAAAACTATTGAATTAAATTCAAATGGCCGCCATAAAATTAACAGACGGACAATTTTACTGGTATTGATACCACTTATCTCTATATAACACCTGAATAGAGCACAGCATATGAAAATTTTTTTAATTTGATCTGTCTTAGTTATTTAACTTTGAATTCTTTAAGGTACTTATTTTTTTAATTAAAAGAATGATCACTTTAAAAAATATTCACAATATACATTTTCTTGATGTCACAAAATTATATTTTGTGGATAAATTATTTTTGATAAATGTTTTATTTACTTTTTAAATTTATTTTGTGATTCACCATTGTCTATATTTAGATTGCAATATATCTAATTCAAATATTTTTTTAAGTGAACAATATCGTTTCAAAATAAAATATCAAATGGACGTTTTATCATTAATACCACAATTTCGATTAGATTAAAATTTAAAATCTATTAATGCACCTGGTCATTAGTAATTAAATTTAAATTATATATTAAACTTTTATTACACAGAGTCTGAATCACTAACTAAAATAGTGTAATATATAGTTTATAACATCTTTCAATGGAAAATAATCATTTCTGAACAAATAACATAGCTGGTAATAATATGTATATGTTTTTCGTATCTCATACTTTCTAACAACAAATACATTACTGAAAGTAAAACTTTATATTCAAAATAAGAAAACTTATTGAAGAATAATGAAACTCATTTCCAGACAACATACAACACTTAACATTGAATACTTTCTTTATTAGTAAATGGGTACGATCTAAGCAAATATGCTCAAATTAAAAAAAAAGTATTTAGAGAGTTATTACGTCCAACATGTGTGTAATGGAAAATTTTCTCTTTCTTCGATAAGTGCGAAATACCATCATGTAAACATAGACCTTATGGATACAGAAAAGTCGGTTTACTTTCATTTTCATATCTCTGTTCAAATAGTTAATGCACTGGATATTTTCCAATGAATTTAATAATGCATTGGTATTGGTATCTTTTTTAAGTAAACAGTAAATATATATACATTCAAACTAATTAGTCTCCATACACACATCTTTACGCTTTTTTTTTAAATATATAAACCACCCTAAAACCTTCTAGAACTCAGTAATTTTTGCAGATAAAACAAAACAAACCTTTTTGAGTTAGATGGATCAATTATTGTTTGGAACAGAAAGAATGAATAAATGACAACAAAAAAATATGCCCAACAGTGTAATATGGAAGTGGTTCTTTGCTTGTATAGGGCTATAATATAAGTGCAGAATTTTTATTGATGGGAAAGTTGGTTATTTGAATATTTTAAAAGAGAATTTGCAAAAATGTGCTGAAAAATAGGATTGTACAATTGTAGACAACAATTAAAAACGCCTCCACATTCTCCAGATATGAATCCCATTGAACATCTCTGTGATTTATTTAAAAAAATGTGTACAACAATCCGGCCAAAGAATACAAAAGAACTATTACGTTTATGGTAGAAAAATGGCGTACAATTAACTCCCTATCTTCAACAAAATTAATGGAAAGTATGACAAACCGTTTAAGGGAAATAATTCTAATGAATGGCGGTTCAAAAGATCTTTGATTCTATATAATTTACAGGTGTACCGAGACTAAATTGGCGAACTTAGTTGTTATAATAATTATAATTTTTTTTCTTGAAAATATTTTTCAACAACGGTATAATATATAATTGGTTTGAGTGTATATATTTTCTCTCTTCATTGTTTTACAATATAAATAAATAAGAATAATTGCACAAACCTAGATATTCAGTTGCTTAAAGTGCCACCAGCAAAACTGCTCATAAATTAAAATAGTTTCTCATTGGCATATAGCAATATGTCACTTAGTATTACATAACGCAATCTTCGAATTATAATTAACGGTTATTTTATTTCTGCGCACGTGGTTATTTATCTTGCAGGTTTTGGATTCGTGACTATGTTTGCAATAAGGTGTATGTACGCTTGCCATTATGATCAATGCTCCACTGATAATACGGGAATTTCTACAAACTAGGAATGTAATTACACAAAGTCTTCGAGCTATCTGGTATTCATTACTGGAATTATTACCGAGTACGATTTGTATTTACAGTTTCATAAGGATTTATGTCCCTATGTTTTCTTTCTTTTTTGTAATAAAGTTTTGTAAAAAACTTTTATTTCCTATTTCATAATGTAAAGTGCTATAATACAATATGTTTGTCTTTTTGCTTTTTTACGATTTTATTCGATTTATACATGTATAAGCATACATATTAGCTATAGAACTGGGGATAGAATATGAATTTAAATATTATAATACATCCAACATAATAATAGAATTTAATAATGCCACAATTTTGAACATTTGAAAATAAAATACTGTTTTCCTAAAATGAAAATGTGACTAATTGTAAGAAAATTTTTACAGCTTAAAATTTTAAAGGATGTCCATGTTTCATATATTTAGAGTGATGTCTCTCAGTCCGTTCATAAATCCGTTAATCCATATACGAATTTGTTATGTAGATTAAAATTGAAGCTGAACAGATTTTAATATTCATATTTTATCTTACAATAGCGGGCGCCAACTTTTCAAAATTTCCTTGACCAATATTTATTACTGATGTAAAAAAAATGGCACGTTAAGAAAAATTTCTCCTTGGGGGCATTGTCCCTACAAAATTTTTCTTTGGATGCAGGAGCCCCGATGCCCCTATATAGTCGGCGCCCTTAGGTTTATGAGGTACTTTACATATTCATTATATTTTACTAAAAACATTATTCAGTAAATAAAATAAAATTAATAAATATATATATATATATATATATATATATATATATATATATATATATAAATAATACTATCAGTTTTACATGGCAATACCTAACATAATTATTCGTTGCAACTCATTTTTTAAATAGCATAACCAAAGGACCAAAGCAACCAAGTACTAATATTCTCTCCCTAAATTATTTTTGCTAAAACATCATTTTTTTATGTTAGAACTTATTTCATACAGCAAGCCGCCATTGTAAGATATATATAATTGAAAATTAAATTATATATTTTAAATGGATATTTGCATATGGGTTAGGATTTATGTAGATATTTTGAACTACAGACGATCTATACAATACAAGTATTTCACAAACAGCTTAGCTAAGAATACTGTATTACTGTCAACATTAATTTACAAATTGTAATGAATGATGAGAGTTGATAGAAAATGTTGTAGAGATGAAGGAATAGCAATCACACATGGACACATTACCTACATATCAGTTCGTGAGAATCCGTGTTTCACTGCCTAAGCAGAGTAGGTTAATGCGACACATGAACTGCTTCAGCTTCTGTACTCATCACTTTGATTCTGCAAGTTATTATTAGCTAGAAGATTAATCAAGGAGAATCACTATACTAAGCTCATCTCGAACAACTGTGGTTATGGTTACACATTATAGGCAAATTAAATCTATATTAATTGTATCAGCAATATTAAAAGAAGTAAACACCTCGTAAATAATTCATGCGTATCAGTTACAGGAAATGAGTAATATCAAAAAGATTTATTATTATAAACTGGAAAATTGTAAATAAACCTTTTTTAATTATAATAAACGTTAATAATAGTTAAACTATCGGTTAGTTACTGGACGGTTAAATTGCCATCTAAATTTTTGTAGTGTTGTAAAAAGCAAATTTAGTAATTGTTGATTAACTAATCCATGGTTCAACTTACCGACCGTATATCAAATTCAAGTATTGTACAATGTTGGTTCGAAACATAGAAGATACCTATTTCAAGAGTAAAAACGGTGTAGGCCTAATAACAATTAATAAAGAATATGTTAGAGGCTACATTTATAAGGACATACAAATTTTATTTTGTTTTAGAATTGTATTTGATATTGAATATAATCTTCTCCCGGCGAAGCCAAGAAATCGGTTACTCTGTAGTTAATTCTACAGACTCTCTTTTGTCGTCTTTTGAAAAAACTAACTCAATTGATGAAATGGTTTCTACTAACGACCACAATGATATGTTATAGATGACATGAAATCGATTTGTATATTTGTACTTTAAAAATTGATGCAAAATTTATAAACAAGAAATGCATTTTATAATTAATCTGCTATCCAGAATTACAATGAAACACTATTTAAATAGATATTGAATTATGTAGTGTGACTGCCACTGTCAATTAGACTCCCAACTAAAATTTAATATCTCACTTTTCCCCAGTAATCTGTAGATTTAGTCAGTAGGTTATTTTAACTAACGTTTATAGTACAGAAATAATTGAATTAATACAATTAAAATGCATGTGTTCTTGAATTAAAATTAGAATTTATAGTAGTAATGCTAATATGAATTTGTTGTTCATAAAGCACTTTTATAGCTGTTCTGAAATGAGAAGTAGAAATTTAATTAACATTTTCCGTATAAAAGAGTGAATAGATCTTGTTTTATGATCAGCAGTAATTGCAAACATAAATTAAAAACAAGCTGTAAAGCAAGTGTCTGGCAAATGCTTGAGATTCCAACATTTCTTATCCTCGCATCAAGAAAGTCTACGAGCACAAGTGCACGAGTCAATTGTACAAAATCAAACGTTCAGAAATAAAATTTTAGTAAAAACGTGGCTGAAAATTTTGCGTATGCCGAAACTGTTAAATGTACAGTATCTTTTATAGCTGCTCGCGAACGAATTAATATTTAAATAAAATATTTTTACTTATACTGCAAAATGGTAATATTTCTACAATGGTATAGGACCGTATTCATAAGTAGTCATTCTCTATAAAACAACAGCAGCAGATTTTGAAAGAATGTTGCAGATTTAAATAACGGATATACAAAATTATCTGTAACGTAACCGATAACATAGCATACAATCTTTTAAACTGCAACGTTAATGACGCTATTGGAACCCTGTAATTTCCATCTCATTTCCACTGTGGCTATGAGTTTCCCACATACGCTACACACGCTGGGATTGCGTGTAGTGTCTGGGACCGGTTTTCTCCGGCAGACAGCAGGACGCATGGGACGTACGCAAAAGATGCTGTGGCAATGGACAGCGGAACAGCATGTCAGGGTCGGACTTAACTACGGGGTAACTGGACTGCAGCCACCGGCCTCTACCAAACATTCCTTACACTTAATTCATAAAACTGTTTCTTAACCGAAAAAAACATTATTTTTAAGTATTGTTGCATTAAATATAAAAGAATTACAAAATAATTCATAAAATTACAGAAATGGAAAAAAAATGAACACCGGCAATTATGAAGTATTTTTTAATATTTTCGTCGAGATTTTTGTGGAACATTTTTTTTTTATTTGCAATAATTATGTTTACCTATTTTAAATAATTTTATTTAGATAGTACTGATATTAACAAGAATGTAATAAAACAAAAATGGAATGTAAATATTAAAATATATTCGATATGAAAAAGAGTTCATCGTCTGTCTTCCCGTTGAAATCATTGGTAGTTTGTATAAGAGAAAATCTAAATATTGAGATACATATACAAAAATGTAATACTTTAATTAAATTTATAATTATAATTCAATCATTGACATCATTTTTAATTAAGCAGACCCATACTACTGAATTTACATTTGGTATATGTAAAATAAGGCTTTGATTACACTTCGAGACTTCGACATCGCTAACGTCCACATTTAGTTTTGTATTTTAAAAGCACCAAAAATTTTTTTCTTTTATATCACAACGCGGTAATGGGGTATTTGTTAAAAATTCAAAACTATGTTAAAATATTTGCTATTAAAAATATTTGATTCAAATAAATGAGATGAGATTTTACTTAAATGTAAAAAATGAAAAGTTTTTGAGAAAAAAGTTGCTCAGAGAAATTTTAAAATTTAGGTTTTTTTTCGTTTTTTGTAGAGAAAAAACACTGCATCTATTAAAACTCAAATATACACATTTTTTGCTACATATTTCTGAGCTATTTAGCTAAAAAAAAGGAGGGATTCAATAACTGTATTTAATTACAGTTCTTTGTTGTTCATCAACTTATTGCTTTTAAACTAATATCTCTAATAGTTTCCTAGAATTTTAATTTACTTTTTATCTATCAAAAAAACCAATAAGAAGTAATTCTGAGTCTAAACAAATTTAATTTAATTAATTTTCATTTCCTAAACTGTAAAAGAGATAACAGATTGGAAATAAATTAAATGTTATTATTTCTCAAAATTTTAAAACGATTTAAGTATAAACTTTTATATTTAGTGCTTTGTAGGAACAGATTGGTAAAAAAATTAAATTGAAGTTTACTCTGGAAGAAAAAAACAAAACAAAATAATTTTTGACATACGTCAAAAATGGGTAACATTACATTTCAAGTATTTCACCGAAAATATGTCGGCAAGATGTTGTGTAAGCTTCCTTATTGGTTGTTCTACAGTAAAGTACGAGTTCCAATTGGAACAACATTAAAAAGAACAGAAATGTTGGATGAACTGGAACACGCAGATTTCATGGCAGATTTTCTTTGGAGAAAAGCAATAGAAAACGATCCTCATATTTGTTCGACACCTAAAAAGGTCAAATACTTCGAATCGAAGAAACAAGCAGAAGAAAAAGAGATGTTTGAAAATAAAGAGAGACGAAGATTAAGGTTATCGTTTAGTGAAGTATTGAAAGATATAGGAAAAGTGAAGCTCAGGCCGGTACCAAAGTCACCAGGAGGTACACCGAAATTAAAGAAAAAGAGAAGAATTTCAGAGTCAGATGGATTGAAAAAACTATTGAAACACAGATTTGAAGCTCTTCATTCACCCATAGCAGAAAGATCTTTGTGTGAAGGTGACAGTTACTCAGAGAAACTTGACGTATGTGTTACAGATAAATAAATATATTGTATTATGTACTAAATATAATTAGTTACAAATAAAAAAAATGCACTTTTTGCAAATTTTCTCTTGTGTTTCTTGTATTAACTCGGGTCACGAGCAATTACATTATTTTTACAAATGTTATAAAAAATAAACTAAAATAGATATTTTTATTATTAAATAGAATATCAAGTAAACAAGAGAACACGGAAATAGCATAATGTTTAATGTTGCAATTTAAAACTTATTTCTAAAAGTGATTATTTAATTGGCAAATACTTGTTAACGTATCACAAGATATTTGCTTAAAATTTAGCGTATGTCTGCATCATTGTTGTTACTACTATGCTAATTAGGAAAGTTGATAAATATATTAAACATATAAAGTAATTAGAATAAGCATAATACTACGCTTTTGAGATTAACTCAAGCAAAAACGACAAACAATTCTTTTAAATTTACAATTATTATTAGTTTTTCTGATTCAAATTTAATACGCATTATATTAATAATGTTACATAATTAAACTTGTGTTGTTGTTTTCATTTACTACTTATAACTGAATTTATTTACAAAAAATGTTGAAAATCAAAATGTACAATCAAAATCAAATATGTCATATGAAAATTAAAAAACTATTGCAGAGAATGTTATCAACATTTTTAAGAGCTTTTTCAATAAATAATCCAGATTCATATAAAACATTAGCCACTAACCCGAGTTAGTTATACCTCTTGTTAACATTCTGAAATATTAAACTAATTCCAGTCTCAATTTATAAAAAGAATTAGGTATATTATTTACTTCCAAAGATAACTCCACTAGTTTGATGGATTTAGCAATATTTGTACATGATTATCAGCACTTCTAAATGATACAGAGTTAGATTTGTGCTGATTTTGACAACTCAGAAGTAAAATACTTTTATTATTCATGCGCAAAGCATTCATTGAAATATGGTTTAAATATTTGTTTTCTTAAATTCGTATTACATGGAATAGAAACGTTAGAATAAATCTTTTTTATTTTATAATGTAGTAATTAAATATATGTATTTATTTATTTCAGTTCAAAATAATTTGATTTTTACAATGTACAGTAGAAAACATAGATGAAAGTTAAAAATCAGAAAAAATACCTACTACATTATAAAATAAAAAAGATTAACTTTAACGTTTCTGTTCTATGTAAAACAAATTTAATAAAAAAAATATTTAAAAAATTGATTATAGCGATATCATAATGAATGTTTTGCGCATGAGTGTAATTAAAGTATTTTACTTCTTATTGTCAAATATCAGCATAAATCTTCCTTTGCATCATTAGGAATCCTGATAATCATGTACAAATATTGCTGATTCCACCAATCTAGTGCAGTTATCTTTGCTACATAATAATATAGTTAATTCTTTATATGCATTGGGACTGAAGTTAAGTCAAGATGTTAACAATGGGTAAAACTAATCCAGGTTAGTGGTTATTTTTTTTATAAAAATATTTACATTTAGTATTTAGGAATGACATGATTTTTAATATTATATCGTTCTAAAATATATAATATTATTACTAAAATAATATAAGCGTATTAATGCTGTAGTTACATAAATACGTTAATAATTTAAAAACAAAATAAAATATCATTAAAAAAAGAAAATTGCTCAATAAAACTCGATAAAAAACAATGACATCGTGATAAGTATTATCATACTTTTAAATAAAAATATAAAATTATTAATACTAATAAATTTTGAATTGTTTTTCTGTAATCTCTTGTACTAATGACTTATTTTGTTTGAAAAATATTATATACCGTATTTTTAAATAATTCATTGAGTTGAATACGGTGTTTTAAAGAAAATTATAGATAAATATTTTATTGTAATCATAAGATTATTACTGCCTTCTTTATTTACTTTTGTATTAAAAAACATAACTATTGAAACTAAATTTTATAGGTGAAACCACATTAACATTGAGCAACACAATTTATTACTCTAGCATTAGTCAATAAATTTAAATTAATGATACTTTTTATAATGCATTATTAGTTGATAAACGTTTATATTTTTCCTGCCTCAATACATTCGATTTTTTTCTAATAAGTTTTAAATGTAGATATGTTGAAAATAATTTTTAACTGCAACAGTATGGACTTTTGTTGATTTCCTACGTCCATGTGACAACTATAAACTCGAATTCCAAACATTTTTCATTTAGTTATCAAGGTAGTTACATATTTACGTAAACAAAACATAATCACAATAAAGATAGACCGCAAGAGTGGGCAGCGAAACAACACAACAACGATACAGCAGAACAATGTCATATCGGCGAATAATTCTACCGTGAATTGTTTACGGCAATTATACACAAAAGTATGCAACCTTGGTTCGGCAGCTCAGGCTTATCGTCGTTACGTAATGCGGAATATCCAGGCTAGGAACCTATAGCAACCGCAGCTTCAATTAATGACATTCAGTTAAGTCGCGGTCGTTGCTCTAGCTAATCTGATGATTGCAGATTCTGCAGGCTTCATTATTCCTAATCATAGTATTGCAGATGTAATTTGATCAATATACACATTACATTATTATAGTTCAAAAACCTCATTCAAGCCTTTGAAGATAGACGCTCTACAAATTTAATATCAACATTAGGAATTAAAATTATTTATTAGTTCAGTACGAAATAATAATCAATTTAAAATTTACCGTTATATGTAAATTTTTTTACTGGCGCCGGGCGTCGATTTAAAAAAATAGTTTTATCAATTTATCAAAATATTAAATGTTTCATCAAACAAGTTAAGGTCTATTTAGAATCAAATTCATTTTTAGATATTTACATCGACTCTGAATTTCACTTAAACTCAAGTCTAGGAATTACGTTTTAGTACATTTTCCCGATAGAGGTGTTAGTATAGCATTTCGAATTTCAAAAGATTTGACAATATGTTCTTGTGTTTAAGTTTGATAGTAACCTAAAATTTATATTTAAAAATAGAATAAATTTACTTTCTTAATTTTTTAAATTCATCTTGTAATCAATATAATAAAAAACATAATGCAAATATATTTTATAATGTTACTCATAGATTCAAGTTTTTTTTTGAATAAATTACTAATTATAAAATAATATCTTTTTAATTCTCCAAGTTATTTCCAATCATAAATCAATTATAAATTAGTTTCCTATTGGATGATTTTTGATAACTATTAAATTTAAGCTCGTACCCCTTTAGCTTGGAAAATAATATGTATAAATCAGAAGCGATCCAGGGGGGGTTATGACCTCCTCCCCCCAGAATGCTTGTTTCCTTTACCATTTATCATTAAAAAATATTTTATCATAGCTAACCTTAGTAGTACGTTATACACAATGACTAGAACACAACTTCTAAATGTTTACCTCTGTAAAATTCGATTATATCCTATTGTCTTTTATTCGAGATTTTAAAATAATTTTCTAGAGTGTAATGTCCGCATAGAAGTGCTAATATGGTAATATAAATAGCATATGCATGATACAACTCAAGAATATTATTCAGCATATTTAAATGTTTAATTCAATACATGTTTATATCATAATTGCAATCATGTGGTAACATAACATCTCGTGATAATTTCATTGAAGCCATATTTCAATTAGCAAGCAATCTTACTTGTCTGTATAGATGCTGTTTACTTCCTACTCAACTAAAAAGTAAACATTGTAAGTTCTCACGCGACTGTATTGCAATGAATCATGATTATATGCCAAGTTACGTCTCTATATGACAAATACATACATAATAATTTAGTATCTTCAGACACATAAAAATATGTTTAAAATGACTGACCACAATCATAAACAATAACATGTAACATACAGAAACATAAAAAATATAGATGTTTGTTTTATTCAATTATTTCTCTTTTCTTAAAATGTATAAACATATGTACATATATCAAGAAGAATATTTCTGTACTTGATCTGTGATATATTATACTTATATGTATCATGTGAAAATAAAATAATTTCATATAAAGAGATAATATTATCAATGGTTTAGTATAACCTAAGATATACGATACGTAAGTATCATAAGTATTTTTTTTTATTTTAACACTACAAGTAGTTATTTAAAAATTTCTGTGATAAAGGAAATTTGTTATTAAAGATTTCTGTGAACAGGTATATTACTACCCCCAATAATAGGTTGTAAAGACCAAAATTTAAAAGAAATTTACAAAGAATTAATGTGTATTATTATATTATTTTATATATAATATAAATAAAGGATGTCGTTACTATAGAACATGATACGCACACATGACGTTAAGTTATGTAAATACAGGCAGTCAGGTATGACCTTGGCATTGAAAATATCATTGAAGTACAGCAGATCTGTTAGCAGTTTCATAAAGATATGACAATGTCGGATTACTCGAGATATATCACATATTCATACAGATAAGCTTCAATCTGATGATATGTTCTGAATTGCTCATGACAAAGATGATATTCTCAGATATAATCTAGAAATAAGTTATAAATTACGTGAATATACTTATATATATATATTATTATATAACAAAAGAACTACCGAAAGATGTAACGTTTGTTACCAGTAGTGTAAAGCAACTGAGTTGGACTAATCTGTTTAGGTTAGATTAGATAAGATTAGGTAGGTTTAGGTTAGGTTATTTTAAGTTGAATTAAGTTAGATTGGGTTAGGTTATTTTAGGTTAGGTTGGGTTAGGATAGGTTAGGTTAGATACGTGTGTGTTAATATACAACTGAGTCTGACCGCCATTATATATAATTTTTCCCATACTTGTCTAGGTTACTTGGAACTGTTTGCCAAATTTCATCAAAATCAAGTTGATAAAATTTTTACACAAACAGATTTGAATTTGATCATGACCTAAATAAATGTTCCAATAATTAAATAGTATTTAACTAATGAAATATTAATAACACGAACTGTTATATCTTAAAACTGTATTTTAATGTTATAAAAGTACCACATACAACAATTTTATTATCATGGGATACAATTGACGTCATTCAACAAGGTTTTTTATTACAAAATTTGTTTTTGTCATGCAAGTGCAGTTACACTTTCAATAAAATGTATACAATAATAATACAATTTGTTCATAAAGACTATGAATTTGTTCAATAACTTTATAAAATAATTGTAGTTCATTTTTTATAATTCTTAGTACTATCAACTACAATACAATATTATTGTATATTATTATGTTCCTACATACATGTTACATATAATAAACTTTTATTTATATTTATAAAGAGATAATGTTTAAAGATTAAAATTATAAATAATGTCACATGACTAATACATACAAAATATTTAATTGTAAAATAAAGATTAATGTTAATGAAAAATATTAAATATTTAAAAAACTTAAATTATTAAGTATTACGTGTTCATATACAAATAACACTTTACTTTGACTAAATCACAAATATAGAACTATTCTCTATGCTATAGATGTCATAACTCAAAATAATTATAATACATTTCAATAATTTCACACAAACAGTAATTATTTACTTAGCAGTATTCAAAATTATAGCTATTACCTTGAGACAACCAATGTCAAATGAACGAATTATTTATCTACATGATAAATAACAATAAAAAATCTTATTTATTCGTTTTTGTGTCTGAGAAGTGTGAGTTCAAGAAAAAAATCAATCAGCAGAGAATAATTGAATAAAAAATTTAAATGGATCATTGTTTTTTATCAACCTGTTTTATTGCAAAATCTATTATGTAACAAATCTTGCACTATTTTCAATTCCAAATAATTGTCGTTTTATTTAAACTTTATTTGATAATGTTTTAACTCAAATTGCAGAAAAAGTAATTGAAGTAATTATATTCAAACAAACTTAAACCGATTCTACCGTCCAATAATGATAGTTTAAGTTTAGATTAGCCACTGTTGCTTTAGTGTATTTCTAGAAAAACATATTTTACTTTATGCCATAATACTTTGTCTGCAGTGTATTAAAAAAACCCTATATATCACACTTTGTAGGTGACATTTATATAGGTTAGTGTTCTTTTAAATTATGTGTTCTAGATTTGTTATGTTGTTTTGTAGAATATCTTTTAGTGAGTGTATTCATTATGATTGGTTGGATATACTGTGGGTAGAGTTGTAGTAGGTGTTCAGTTGTCATCTGTGCATAACACGTGAGAGACAATTACATATACATATATCAATTAAATAAAAAGAGTTTAAATGCTACATACAGACACGGGCGCCGATTACATGGGGGCGAGAGGACTCCTGCCCCTAAAGAGACATATCCCTTAACGTACCATTTTGTTTTTAAATCAGTAATAAAGTCCTGAATTGTTATTTTTTTTTTAAAGAATTATTGTACCTCCTACTACCCTAAAATGGGTTTTAGTTACACCCTTGAAAATATTATCAGAGAAATCCCCGCATCAAAGTACCTGTGAATACAAATTTTTATTTTAAAATTCCCACTAGTACAGCCTCAATTACAGATTGAATATTAGCCAATAAGAATCTACATGATCGATAATAATGCGCGTCTCAGGTTATACCGAAGATCCTGAGACGTTAGCACTCAGCACATTTTAGAGCAGTTATAGCTTCTCTGGTTTGCTGAAATTTGCATACGAGTAACATTCTTAAAAAAAATATATTTTTTCTTTCTAGTTTAATTGGCAAGACGAAGAAAAGCTTTTGAAAATGAACCAAAAATTTGACTCGTGTAATAATAATTGTACTTTACTATTGTTATGATATAGGAAAAATAATTATACATGTATGAATTTTTATAAAAAAAAAACAATTTATTGAAAAAACTGATATCGAATAAAATGACAGATATTTGGCAAATATGTATTGGGCACCTTTTAGACAAACTTTACGGTCTCTAGAATGAAAGGTGGTGCCTTATAATCGCTCTCTATTTTATAAATCATTATCATCAGATTTATTATATTGTAGAATATTTTTTATAGATAGTACATCTAAATTTTTAGATATCAAATAAGAAAATGAAATATTCTCCTGTCGTATCATGGTATTTATAATATCAGATATTACTTATCTGTTCGGATATAAGTTTATATTTGGATTGGAACTTATATTTAGCATTGACCATGAAATTTCTTAAATCCATACACTATAAAATAAAATGATTCGTCAGAAATGATAATAATAGATAAGAACGATGTAGTACGAAGTGAAGGAGTTATGTTTACAAACGTAATATCCTTGTATTTCAGTTTTATAACTGTAATTACTTTTGGCCCCGCTAGATCAAGGCAGACGAGCGAAGAAAACACTTTCTGACACACGGTTTGTAGGAAAATTTATTTCCTGCATTGTTTCCATGTTTGCGCGATCACGTGCAGAAAGGAAAATATTTACCGCTAGCAAAGTGACAAGCTCAGGCGTTAATTCAACAATGTCATTGTCTCGGCGCTCGCCGGGCAAACACAAGAATGTTGCGATTTGTACAACTTTGTGCACGGTAATTGTGTAATGACAATTGTTTAGTAAACAGCGTAATACAACCTTTACAAACATACTATTTTTCACAATACTTACTTCTTATAATAATATATTTCCCTATATATTTTTTCTGTTTGATGACCGCGTATTGGCTAAACTACTAAATAAGCATTCAAATGAGGATAATACAATGGAATGGAAGATATATAATTATATATCCATACCTTTGCGGGATTAGAACCTATAACACTTAAACACTTAGTTCGCAGCCTTAGCTTTAACCTCTTGTCGAACAGTATTTTCAATTTACCTGTATTATTATAAGACTTTATCAATTATTTGCTAAGTATTTTATAGTGTTTTTCAAAGTAAATAAATTAAATTGCTATGTATAACATTAACTTGCTAAGTAGATTTTACAAGTATGTGTTCAAGATATGCAATGCATAATAATAAAACATTTTAAGTATTTTCATATTTTTGCTAAGTAGAAAAATTCGATGCTCACTAGAATTTTTCGCAAGGTAAAAAATTGCAATAGCTATTTTTAAAAGAAAGTAGAGCTTGGTTTAGGAACCTAACCAACCAAACCTAACCTAAACTAACCAATAGCAAAAGAATTAAAAAGAAACAAACGGTTCTTTTGCTAGATTAATAAACTTCGTAATATAAATTCCTATTGTTTGTGGAAAATATCATAAATATAGCTAAAAAATTTCTACTTGGCATATATTTATTCAACTGTGCATCTATTATATAAACTTGGCGTCTATTATTTTACTAAACATTCTATATATAAAACTAGTGCCTGATATTTCTACTTATCATCTAAGTAACATAGTAGGCGAATTAAACACTAAGACACATATTAAAAATACATAAATACATAGTTATAGAATTATTTACGAATTTTTTTACTTAGCACATATCTAATTTTAACATAGCAATAATTTTTTGTACTTAGCAATGTAACTTTGCAAAAAGAACATAATTTTAACGACTAATTTACTTAACAATCAAAATTTTGTTTTTATTGCAAATAGTTGCAATAAAATTTTAATTTTGCAATATGTTTACAAATTGTACATATTGATTAATATATTGAATATTATTTCTATTTACAATAGAAATAAATGATATTAGGGAAATACACTGTAATTTGAACAAAAAAAATTATGAAACACATAATTGTTCAAAATTTTCGATTATGAAACAATATTATTCACTTACTAAATGCTAGATGAAAACACATGTATGATAAAAAAGAATTATGATTAATGGTAACCTTGGCGCAATGGTTATCAAATTTAAACTCACGTGGATTTCATTAAAATATTTCTTAAAACGTGGCAAAAAATTTGTAACTCGAAATTTCACACATTAATTTGCCATTTATTATAGTTAAAATTTTATTTTTATTATATGAAATAAAATAGTTAAAAGTGACATTTTATGAGTGAGTGGGGAAGTTTGAAGCGAGGCGAAGCCTAGTGTAACAAACCTCACGAACGAAATAAAATCACTTTGAACACAAATATCAATCATTATTTTTCCTACGACGCTAGTTATATTTTAGTAAATAAAAAATATAGAATGACATCTATGACAGGTCATGATGTATTTGTTATGAACTACTGCATAAGTGCTGTTAAAAGTAATTTTTTTTTTTTTACTTTTAATTCGTTGTCAATGACAAGGTGTTAAAAGTATTAACTGTGTTATAAACTGTTATTTTTAACTTGCTAAGCACCCGTTAAAAAGACTAGTTTTAACAGTGGTCGTAGGAAAATATCTTTAACACATTGTTCATTGATTTATAAAGATTTATTAATAATAAATAACAATTAAAAAAAAATCTGATGTGGACACCAAATGAGTTCCTTGTATGCTAAATTATACACATTTTTGCTGCACTTCATTTAAACTTATTTCACTTGAAAGTGAGATCATTTTACGGTTAATCATTCTTCAATTTCCATTCGTTTCACATCTTTCAACTTCCCTTTGAAATGGATCATCTTTTTAAATTTTAGTACAATATTTATCACTATTCCTTATTGCATTACACAATACTATATTGTGCAACAAGTGCATAAAATCGCCTATTCTCTACGAATTGAATGATGGTCAAAATGGATATTTAATTAACTTTGTACAAGAAAGTAAAAATGATTGTCATTATTTAGAAACTTTTATATATTTACTGATAAACAATATCCTTGAAGGACACAATCAATTTCCTATTCATCAATGGTTACTCATATATGATTTCACTTGTTAAGTTGTCAGGTAGTTATTAAATAATAATATGTACTTATTCTAACCTCCATTAAAAATTCAGTACAAGTCAATAAACTACAATGTAGATCTAGCTTCTAGCATTGACTTTCATGGCAACGTACAGCTTTACCCACACAGTACCTTAGCCGGTATCTGCAGCTGATACGCTAACCTTCGCCAATCAGGCGAGACCTTGCCGGGCGTATTACGATACAACTATATGCTCTTTACTTTATAATATCACTATCATAACACTCATTACATACTTCTCATTTCCTTTTACAGTATATTATATCTACATAGAAAAGATTCAAATTTAAAAACAACGCTGTTCTTGTGTTTTTCTTGGTCTTGCCTCAGCCTTGCAAAAAATGTAAGAAAAGAACAAGACAAGAGTTACAAATTTCAAAGCAAGATAAGACAAGAAATTGCTGAGCAAGAAATGTGTAGGAATAGTAAGATTTTCTTTAATTTTTATACTCTCGCAATTTTTTTTTTGGCTCATTTTAAATCTAGATTTATTATAAGAGCCTACCTATAAATTAATAAAAGTACAAAAATATATAAGTATTAAAAAAATTAAAATATGTTTTTTTTATAAATGGATGTAAATTTCATTTTCAAAAATATATGAGTAACCAATAGTTAACACACACAATGCTTTCTAATAACGAGGGATACTTTGGCAAAAGCCTTTTGCTTACTATATACATAGTATGTGCAGCTATACAATTTTTTTTTTATAATATACATAATTTTATTATAAGAAATATATTATAAGAAATATATTTGATAATTGACATTGACAAACTAAAAAAATGTACGTGTGATACAAGATTATTTATACGTTCAAAGTCATTTGCAAATATTAAAATGCAAGACAAGAAATATGCAAGAAAATGACGATCAAGACAAGATTTTTATATACAAGAGTAATGAAAGACAAGAAATTACTAAACAAGACAAAAAATCTTGTGTTGTGAAACTCTATCCCAAATACTATAAGAACTTAGAGACAACATTCATTTATTGTTATTATAGTTAGTAAAATATCCAAGAGCAGAGAAATTTTCTGCGGCAAAATCAATCGCTAATGATATTAATAAAAATCCATAAATGGTGCAAAATAATTAGAATCAAATTAATTACAAGTCGGTCATTGGCCAATTTCTAATTTTGATTTTGAAAGCTGGCGTAAAAATACAAACCACGTTTCACATTTCACGATAAATGAGTTACATATTTTTTATAAGAATAATTGCATTATACATAACTGCACGTTTAATTTATTTCTTTTATTACAATTGCACTCTAATTTATGTGGTGCCGTACGTGAGAAATAAATTAAAGAGTATATATGAAAAAAATTTCACACTTTTATGAATTTTTCATCACGAAGAAACTGCAATACTAAGAATAAAATAGCTACATATATAATATAAAATACAATATTTTCGTTCAAAATCAGAAAGCCATAGAAATAAAGAAAAATATCTATGTGTCAGTTGTGACAGTTAATGACATATCATTATAAATATTTTTACATTTTTATAATATAGGTATATTATTCAAGAAAAAGAATCTAAATTCAAGTTAAAATAAAAATAATTTCTTATTTGAATTAAAAAAACTAAAAGATATATTATTAATGTTTATCGGACACATATCAAAAAAATATTATACTTTCATTATAATTAAGATTTTACTTATTAATTGCTTGAACAAATTCTATAATTATTAAGTAAAAAAGATTTGAGCAACATAAAAATTACCTTATAATTTTTTTTAATTTAATGTTCTTTCTAAAACCAAATCGAAATATCAGCAATAAAAATGTTATACCAAATAAGAAATCTTCCTTAAATGAAGAACAAACCGGTTTCTGATTTGATCCAAATTTAATTTTTGTAGTAGTCAGATGAAACTAGTTTGAAACTTTTTTTGGTGCGAATAAAAAAACAAATCCCAGAATAAGATTAAAATATAACTACTGAAAGTAGAATGTAACAAAAACAAATATACATTTTGTGCAAAATCATTGACAGCGTGGAAAATCTTGCTAATGTTATTAGGCAGAAGCAATTATAAACAAATAAAATAGTAACTTTCGTGGAGTTAAACGTACACGTTAAACTAGAATCAGGAAGTATTTAAATAATAAAATCATTTGTTTTTTCTTTAATTCTATAAAATTAATATAAATGTCTCAAGAAAAAACTGTTCAAGTACAAGTTTACTCAAATAATTTTTGATTCTTGACTTTCATTTTTCGCATACCTAAGATATTATGTATTTCTTAACATCTTAACATCTATAATATATTTAAGCAAACAAAAACGGTCTGAACCAAAAGTTTATAAAATTAAAATAAAAGGAAAAACATAATATATGGACAATAGTAGCTCACTAGTTAGCATACCTTGACTTCAATTTTGTAAAATATATGCACAGTTGACTATTTACTGGTTTCAACCCGGAAACTACAGGTTTCAATGCAAATTCCCGGATTTTGGTTTTATAGGATAAATCTCCGGGTTGAATAATAATTTAGTTTTTATAACATGATAATTAAAATATTGGCATTTTAAAACTGTCACTACAACTGTAAAGTTATTGTTTTTTATATGCAATTTAAATTTTTTCTTTACTATACTCGTAGGTTTTCAAAAATATACTGGATTTTTTTTCCAAATATTATTTCAATTTTTTCAGTCCAATTGCCAAGAAAAAATTATATGAATTTTAACCATAGTTTAACTTTTGTCTAAAAACAGGGAGTTGTTTAATGTTTATAAAAATTTAACAAATGTACAAATTCAATATCAATTTACAATAAATAAATGTTTTGATTAGTGTCCGACTAAAACTAAACTAAAACAGAATATTCGGCTCCTCTTGTTTCGGCCGAAAACGTAACCGACACTTATGTAGTTATTTAGTTAAATCTTTTTAAGAAGTTTTTGTTAATAACTAATACACTACAATTAGTCTTTGTCTTATTTCTACACATTAAATTAATGGAATTTTGCTTCATTTTGCACTTGGCACGTTTGTACTAACGGCCACAGAATATTGAAAATAAAACAAGAATTATAACTTATAAGAAAATTGAAATAACGTAAAAAAAAACATTAATTAACAAAAAAGGGCGAATAACCGTTTCAAACACGATTACTTTGGCCGAAATCAGCATTCTGACCGAATCTGGCCGAAACCGAAAATGAAACCGATCGGACACTAGTTTTGATATTTTAAGGAAATTCAACGTAAAATAACACGAGATAATATACCTACTGAATATATCAGTTTTTTTTATTTATTAATACCTTGTTCAATATTTTTAGATAGTTATCGATAAAGTATTTAATTTTAATAATAAAAACTTGTCATTACTTTCTCAAAAATAATATATTTAATTGCATTGATAAGAAACAAGACGAATGAATGAATGTAAATTGTAAATAAACTGCCTGCAAATTTAAATAATTAATGAATTGTGATTATTTTTGTGACGGGTTTCGTATCTGGGATAGATTTCGAACACGACTTGTTCCTCTTAATGAGGAATGCGCTGCAAAGAAAAGAGTTCAGCCTTTGAAAAGAGGTACCTACGTCAAGGACCGGTTTACACCAATCTGCGAAATTCAATCATTTTTTATTCAAAGCTACGTCAAAACAACTCGCAAATATTCAGAGCATCAAACAACAGTACACAACATAATTAATCAAAGTAAACGCTTGCACTAAAAGAACAAATTAGTTTCTGATTAAGTTTTCACGGAATTTTAGCAGGTTATGCAAGTTAAATGCTGAGCTTCTGCGTATTTTGTGAATAAGCGCTGCAAATTAACAATTTACCGTGAAACAAAAACTCATCTACACTTCAATAACAAATTTAATTTAAAATCTATTCTTTCAATTTTTTGTCATTATCTGGGAAAAACAAAAACCCGATGTCAAAGTTCAAAATAAAGGATATCAACAATATTAAATTGTTTTATAAAAAAATTAAATCGCCAAATGTGTATTTTGACAGCAATTTTCGCAAATTGCAATATACTCGGAATAATGAACTATAGTAGCTAGCCAGCTAGTACTATAGAACTCAAAATCGTCATAAACTCTCTGTTTCCGGCCTAGGTCGGCAAAATGTATGGATGCCAACTTAAATGTTTTAGCATTACATTGTGTAAAAAATTTTATTTCTCATATACTTGCGAAAAATATCAATTTACGTTTCATTTGTTGTATGCTGGTATTGCAATAAATGAACTAATTGAGATTATCGTCGAAATAAATATAAGCAACAAATAAAATTAGAATAAAACTTTTATTTCTTGCCTCTAAAGAGTAATTTCAATTACACATAATAAATTAATATGTATAATGAAATGTGACCATAAAATTTAAATGAATATTAAAAATATAACTGTAATACCTATTTTTATAAATATTTTATTGTTTTATATATAAACCATGGCGTACTAAAAACATGAAACAAAATAAAAATTTTCTTTGTATATACAGTCGTCAGTCTACAGCTTCTGCAGAATATATTTCACGGTTGCCATCTCTCAATTAATGTCGTAAAAAAATGGTAGTACAAAAACAAATAAGGTACAAAAAGTTCGTCCAAAAATACAACATAAAACTTACTAAAAAATTACAAATTAGGTACACAAGAATTACAGAATTACATAGTACTCGTATATTTTCAAAAAAATTATGTATTTTAATCTCAATATCATTTTTATGCTTTTTATGATGACTAATCTTTTTAATTTGCAACGAAATATTAAAAAAGTTGTTTCTTCATTAAATAAATATTAAATTAATTGAAACAAATAATGTATCATCGTGACAACGTGAATTTTCACATTTTGTACACTTAAATAAAATATTTTAATATAAATAGTAATACAAACAGAGGTTAAAAATTTTTCGACTATTAAATCTCATGACTGTCGAGACTTTTCTCATCCACACGTGAACTTTTTAGCTTGTAATTATAACTCTGCTGCGTCAGGTAAAATAAAAGTGTATTCCTCATATCGAAAGTAGCAATCAAACATTACTGCATGATTAATAATACACCAGCTTTAAACGAGTCATTACAGTATTTGAATTTTATGGTATGATGGTATTTCGAGCGATTATTCGCGCTACGACATTTTACGAGCAAGTAGTCATTGGGTCACAGATATCCAAGTGTTAAACTGTGGCATTTCCCAACGTTCAAGCATATCATGACAGGTGTTTTCAATAATGTTTTTATCTTTACATATTATTTTTATGCCGGTTTGAAATGATGACAAGTGCTTATGCCGAGTTGAACACATTTTACATTGACGTATGAGATTTATTTACAAGGAAAGAATTTTTGGAACATTTTCCTGACAAATTTTTCAATATCAAATATTGTAGGGAATCACACTTATTTTCTACCAGGAAACTTTTTGTTTTTTGACGTATCTTTTACAGACAGGTGCTAACCAAACGTGAATGATTTTTCAGTCATATATTAAGAAAGTCAAGTATTAAACTAATGAATAACATTTGATTTTCTGTCCAGGTGTTCGTCTTAAATCTGAGTAGCTTAAGCATATCTCATTGTCTGATAATTGCAGGTATCTATAATTGTGTTAATACTATACCAGTAGCTATGGTATTTACAGCCTTGGCCTTTCATAAGCTGTTTGTTATGCAGATGCAAAACAAAAATCAAAATCTACTTTAGAAAACTATTACAATTCCGAGACATTTACAGTAAATAGAAAAAAATATAGGATATGAAGGAGAAAGATAGAAGAATTTAAGAATTGCGTACAGAAAGTTAAGACAGAAGACAAAAGTTATCTAATTAATATTGGTAAGATAAGCAACGGTTTCGCTAAAATGGATGTTACCCCATACAATGCTTCTGTATGTGGCCAGAGTAGGCCACGAAGTATAATATAGATGGAGTAAGCACTTATTCAGAAAGATGGCTACTGAAATATGCTGTAAAAAGAGAGAGATGGCATATAGTGTCTATTATATAGAAAGAAACAAATTTTTACATTGTACAAAAACATAATTATTTTACGATCATTACAACGGAATTCAAATTTCCAAATTTCTATAATTATCAAAATTTTTTTTAGGTACACCTGATCGGTATGTTTAAATTCCATAAGGATTTTTTCTGCATGCATACAAAATTTAAATATATTAGTGCTTGGATATATTAATTGTAAGAAATCTATACTTTAATCTTTCTCTACATAAGTTAGTCAATTTTTTTTCCTCAGCAATTTATGTACAAAGAATTCAGTGATATAATATAATACGAAATCTTATACTTCTGGTTTATAATATTTGTGTCATAACCACTATGACAGAATGGAACAAAGTATCTTTTGTCTATGTTATATTTCATTATTTATAAAAATAATGCCGTGTTATACGAAGTTTATATTTGTTCTATACTATACTTCACTAACAACTTATATTGCTTATACACATATAAAATGTAAAGTATGTGAAGTCTGTGTTTTTATTAGAAATGTTATACAAAAAAAATTCACCCTACTAATCTAAATAACTAGAACCACTACTAGTAATTTGAAGTGAACCACACATCCTTGAATTAGTACGCGAAATTATATTTTGTTGCACTTCATTTAAACTCATTTCACTGGAATATGGCCATTATTCAACGGTTAATTCTTCTTCAATTCATTTCATATCATCTCTTAGAAATGGATCATCTTTCGTAAAATTTAATAAATTTTTATCACTATACCTATACTGCTATTATATTAAATAGGTCTTTTGAAGAGTCCCTTTGGAACAAAAAATGGAAGCGTATAATCAGACATCATAGCAATTGTATAAACAATATTTCAACATTCTACGGTTAATCTGTTTTGAGTTACGCGAAAAATTAAAAAAAGAACACTATTAGCAAAATGCCCTTTTGGTACTGGTGATTGCATTAGCAAAGGAAGGTGCACAATTAGATGTTGTAGCAGCGAGATACATATGTAAGTACGTACAGACATCACACCTAAACTAGCCAAAATGGCAATACCGTTGAAATCTGAAAACCGACATTTTTCGTCGTAGAAAGAAGTAAAAAATATGTTTTTGGAATGGAAGATTTCTTGACTGGACGTTGAATTAAAAGGATGAATTTCTGGGTTTCAGTCAGTAAAAAGGAATTGTTCACATTGACGTCCTGAGGATGATCCCGGGTAGGATCGAAACGTCGATGTGAATTATTCGTTTTTACTGACTGAAACCCAGCAATTCCTCCTTTTAAAATATGTTTGTGTAGGGAAATGGGACAATGATTGTTATGTTTTGAGTCCGGACAATGATTGTAAATGTAAGATTAGTTTGGTTTGTCGTGTTGACTCACAGTGAAAGGTGGTGTGCTCTCCGATATGCTGGTACTCCAGGTAATCCAGTTTGGGACACTCGGTACACATGGTGGCGAGAACAGCTACTACCCGAGCACAACAACAACACGCACTGCACAGCCACTCGCACTTCACACCTCACCAGCACTTGTGGGTCAATGACAAACGCAAATCTTGAACTTTTAATCAGGTGTCACGGGATCTGCTGCTATGAGACGCAGGTATGCAATTAATAAGTCATTCCGCTCGGCCGTGACTACTGCCTGCCGGTTATATGGGGCTGATTTCGGAATATTTATGAAGCGGTCGGTAGACGAATGCCACGCGAATTCCTTCAGCTCCAGGCCCGTGTCACTCGTACAATGCTCCGGTCGGCTTCCACTCCACGTACGCGGAATTCCACTTTTTGTGCTTCCAAACCCAGTGCTAGTTCACTGCCACCAACAGCGTATATTCTTCGTTCATTAATCAAATATTCTTCAGATCTTTCTTACAGTTTTGACAGAAAGAGAAGAATATTTCATATAAGTGTGTCAGAATAAATATACTTCATATATTTCATTCGACTTCTTATTTTGATAGGTTTTATTGGTAACCTCAATATTTATTTTGTCGCACCCAAAAATTCGTTACACGTACAATAAATGTTATGTAATAGCCGCACAAGATTATACTCTTGAAGCTATATGTTTCTAGCACCAAAGATTAGAATCAAATATTGTAAGTAGAACTAAATTTAAATATTAATACTACAAGTTATTAATTAACTATGTATCTATTACATGTATCGAATTTCTAATTAATCTTAAAACTTTGTAAATTGTAAATTTAATAGCACAAAGCCTTCGTTGAACTTCTATTAATTCACACTTTTAACAGTTCTATTACCACTTTCCTTTTTCTGGTAGTTCGCGCGTTTGTTCATTATGTCACTGTCACAACATGTGAAACTGGCACAAACTTCAAGCAAACATCTTAGTTATTCAATTAATAATGTATACTCCACTTTTCTTTTTAATAGTTTATGTGTTTGACATTCAAGTTCAACAGTTATGAACAATTATTTTCAAGTTAGGTAGTGGTAACTATACGCGACATTGTTTTTATCACAAAAAAATTATATCACGCACTTTTGTTTTTGAAATATTTCTTCTTGAGTTTGCACATGAATGACTGATTATTACACTTCACAAGTACACATTTGGCGAAGTTGAAAAGCGGTGTGTTTTGGCGGTGAACAATTATTTTCAAGTTAGGTCAAATTATATCACGCAATTTATTTAATTTTATAGATATTTCTTGTTGAGTTTGCACATGAATGACTGATTTGTACACTTCACAAGTACACATTTGCTGAAGTTGGAAAGCAATGTGTTTTGGCGGTGAACAATTATTTTCAAGTTAGGTCAAATTATATCACGCACTTTACTTAATTTGTTTTTACGATATATCTTGTTGACTTTGCACATGAATGACTGATGTTTTCACTTGACAAGTTCACGTTTGGCGATGTTTGTAGCGGTGTGTTTTGGCGGTGGACCTGCTTGTTTTCCGGAGGTCCGCGGGCGAGTTCTGGTCCGGCTCGCTTGTCCGGTGTCGGTGTGGAGCGACCTGGAGGTGCGCGCGCGCCTGCCATGTGATACCTGGTGCGGCGCGGCGAGAGGCATTGTTTACACCGGCCAATGTTTACCTCGACTCCCCGCAAACCAAGGAATTGGTGCAGTGTGCCCAGCACGTGAATGGATCTACACGTTCAGATCAACACTGTCTTATCTTAAAACATTTATTTTCAGCTACTTATAATATTCCTGAGACATTGATAATTTGCCTACAAACAGAGGCACACCCAGATATTTTTTTCGAAGCGGATTTTCAAATATAGATTGTTCATTTTAAGTTGTACACTATTGCGATCCACTGTATTCTACCTGATCTACCTTATCGTCTTGTATCTTATCATGATCTCTTATTTTTTCAACAATTTACAGGCTAATACTCTTTTTTGAGTAATATTTGCAAGCGTTCCTCTTCTTAGGTTCCTAAGTATTAAATTTTTTTCGCATATTTTTAACAAACTTGAGAAACTTATCATCAATAATTCCAACAAGGCTCACATCGATTTCCTGTAATTTTTTCCTTTTAAATGGAACTTCGAATGTTAAAATTTCCATATTTTTTTCAAAGTTTTCAACAAAGTTACTATACATTCCATTGGACTCCAAATTCATTTTGAGATGTAACGTTTCCAATTTTCAATGATTCATAATTTATTTGGCAGTTTAGAGCCTAATATTCCTTTTTGTTTAATATTTGCATGCTTTCCTCTTCTTAGGTAAGAATTAAATTTATGTCGCATATTTATAACAAACTTGAGCAATTCATTAAAAAGATCAATAACTTCAACAAGGCTCACTGCCATTTTCTGTAGTTTTTCCTGCCAAATGAAACTTCGGCAGTAAAAATTCTCATGTTATTTCCATGAACAAAATTACTATACGTTCCATTTAACTTCAAATTTTTTAGATGTGTTGATTCCTAAATATTTGCTTTGTAGTTTAAATGGTATCTTAAAATCCTGTTTTATGAATGAATATGTATTTTAATCTCTTATTTTTTCTCTTTATAGTTGTATATCATATCAAGTTGTACAACCAAATTTAGTTTCACTTACGTGATCATACTAATTTTGACATTTTGAGATTTTAACGAATGTTCACGACTTTACAAAGGACCTACAGCTAACAGTGGATTCCGAACCATTCAGACAGCGGAATTTTTATTTGGTTGAAGACTGACAAAGTTGGGATTTCAATGCCAGATCTCACGAGTCCACTGCTATATAAACTCTATACATACATAGGTACATATAATGTATGTATAAATGAAGGTGATGAAATAAAATGATAGTAAGAAAAGAAAAATATGTCTCATATATAAAACGAATACATTCAATTTTTTATTAATAAAAACCACACCACCACCTTATCACTATAATCATGTGTTAATATTACTAAGCATATAATTTATTTTATATGTTTGCTGTAAGTACCTACTTCTTTGTAAACCGGTCAAGATCAAAATAGGTACTACATTATTATTGTGAAATATTAATTTTGCAATACTATTTTTATATTAATTTTATTATATTACCATTAGACAAACACTGTGTTGAAATTTATAATATAATTAATGTTATCAATCATACAGCTACAAACATATGATAAAATTTTATTATTTTCCATTTAATTAGTCATTTAAAATAAACACCTACATTAATATTCTTTATTTTTAATTAACTTCTCTATTATTTTTACAGTGCGTATATTAATTGTTTTTAGTATGTTAAATCTACGTAAAGTAGTTTTACGATTGTAAGTATATTTTAACATACATAGTCAAGAAATTGTTTCTATGCGAGTAATACACAAGGTTTGTGTTTATTTATTTATAAATCTATTGAAATTAAATTTTAGTCATGGATATGATTTTTCAAAAAAATTTCCGAAGGATTTAGTTTACGTGGTTTATCGTAGGTAACTACGATATAACCGACCATGATAAAAAAAAATTATATACATATTTGGCATTGACCATTGACAGTGTCATCTGTGATGATGAATATTTACGATACAAGTGCGTAAAGCAAAAATTTAATCACGAACTCTGTGACTTAAGATAGAATTTAGGAAACTTATACTATATACCTAAAAACATCTTCATTAATCTGAATTAGTTTGTTTTGATTGCTGTGCGACTGTGTTTTTCTAAACATGTCAAATTTAGCGTGCTTTAAAATTTTAAAATAGAATAATTTTTTATGTTTTTATTTTCTCTGAAAGATTTGAAAATAATGATGAAAATTACTACATTATTTTAAGTTTGTAAAATTTTCTTACAGAACGGAGGTTCAAAATAATAAGGATGAAGTCGAGTGCTGGAATCAGACAAGATAGATAATAGATGATTTTCAGGACTTGTTACACAATATACTATTAAGTCCTCTTTTGAGAGAAACAAAAATACATGCACGGAAGCTATTTGACATAAGAAACAATATGACGGCGATAACCTCACAAAAAGTTCCTTCACGCATGAGTAGTGTGGGCAATTACTGTGGGAAATGATATTTCCCACACTGCACATGCGCAATGTTAGCAAATACTGTGAGAAATGATTTCTTACACTTTAACCCACGAGTGTGGGAAATACTCAACTTTGAAGCTTTATAAATTGTAAGAAACGTTCTACTTTTCTTAGTGGTTCTAGAGAAAATATGTACTTTACGCCCGGTTGTAGGAAAAATATATTTTAAATGATAATAAATGAAGCAGATATAATGTAAATTGCATTTCGTATTATTCATTTTCATTTATAGAATATCATTATGTTAACCAGTATTTTCCAGAAAATTAAAATGTCTATGTATAATGGTGATAACAGAAATATTCCATTGGTATTTATTTTTATATGTATATGAAACAATATAAGTGATATGTTTATTATATTTTTCCAAGGCAGGTAAACCAAACAATTTAATAAATCTTTATGGTATATTATTTGCGTACAAACATATAGTTCCACCGTCAACCATAGAGATTATTAGAGTCATGTGATGAACAAGTGAATGCACCTTCTGCAATAGCATTTGTTTGCAATTAAATGGATGATGATTGCAGAATGAGTCACGACCGGTGCGTAATATTCGCGGAAAATGCCTGACCTCTGGTCCGACGGTGGAGACCATCTGCGTAGGATTACCCGGGAGATAGGTGCATAAACACGAAATGATGTTAAGGCTACTCACGATACGCGCATCTCGGTGACGTCACAGAACACACACTTACCTGCAACAAAATAAACAAAGAATTCATATTCACTCCGACATGATTCATTGATGTTACAACACAAATTTACACATTTATTTTATGATGGACAGCTAGTAGTAAAAAAGATAAAAGAAGATTTTTCATGAATTTGGCAGCAAGGATGGAATAAATCTTAATAAGTACAAGTATATCTGTAAGATAAGGCAATCATTTCTGGATTTTATTATTTTTGAAAACTTTATTCTGGCTTTTTATTTCCAAATGATTTCGGTCTTCTTGTGTGCTTATAATACAATATCCAGGGCTTTTTATACCCTTTTTAGATCTTGTTTCGCAATTTTAACTATTTTATTAAAAAGAATGCTTTAAATATTATATTATTATTAACATTTAATTAACTAAATTATAAAGACATTTAAAATTGGTTGTCCGTAAAGTCGCTATTTAAAAAGAAGAAAATATATCTGTTGTAAAGAAATGCTTTCTCCGTATATGTATACGTTCTTTGGAACGATTAATTGAAAAATAAGAAAACCGAAAAAAACCTAAATTTCTCTTTTCATTTACAACATCTAGTTTTATTCTGTCGCTTTATTAACTAACTTGTAATTATTTTTAAAACCTATAACCTCATATCAAACTTGAGTAGAGTTGAAACGAACCAAACAACAGTATTAAACCAAAAATTGTGTTGACTAAAGCGAAATATCCCAAAAATAGGTTTTTTAGGTATACCCCTTTAAGGGTTAGGTTTAGAACTTCTGTGACATCACCAATCGACTCTACGGGCAAAATTACATAAGTACAGCAATTTTTAGATTTTTATTTCAAAGGATACAATTTGAAGAAACTACTGAGAAATAATAAAAATATATTCATCCATAATACTTTTTTAAAACATACTTTTATATTTTGAATGTTACAACGACTTTAAACTGTTATATTAAGCTAAAATAACCCAGTTTTTAATATATATTTATATAAGAACATTATTTTTTATATTCTTTATATTATGTTTAAATTGTGCAATATATGCAAATTAAAACATTATCCAGTTAACGTTTTTTAGGCCTTTTCTTTGAATGATAAATTCATGTATATATTTTATTCGGTACTTTTATCATATTTTGGAATATATAAACATAATAGTTGACATTTTTATTTTCGAAATTTCAATGAACTCAAATTGGCATGGATACTGTATGCATTATGAATAAAATATTTATATATAAATATAGACGTAAGAAAACCAGGATGGCATATTCACAATGCATATAAATTAAAGATAATGTAATTATAAATTAAACTGTAATGTTTTTTAATGCAAATATGCGTTCATTCTTATTACTCATAGAATGTTGTTTTGAGTATTTTTTGCTTCTTACAAAAAATTAATTTACGGACTTCTGAACTTGGGTTATGTGACATTAAAATTATCTCAAAGAACAAAAAAGGAACTAATTCTATTGTTTTTAGAATAATAGCATTAATTTGGCAAAAAATAATATAATGATGATACAAAAATTGCAAATTATATTTACACTGTCTTAAAAAAAAGTTTTAAATTAATTAATGAATGTTCTCCAAAATTATTACAACTCAGCAAAATATTTTGTATAGTTGTATATTACAAATACTTCTGAGTGTTCTAATTCCCACTGAAACCAGAGCACAATCCAGACCAGCCTAATCTGTTCTAGAATGTGTTCTGGTTTCAGCAGACCTAGTATTAGAGAAATCACTTCAGAGTGCACTAATTCCTGACCCACTGAAACCAGAGCACAATTCAGAGCAGCCAAATCTGCTCCCGAATGTGCTGTGGTTTTAGCAGATCTAGAATTATAGCAAACACTTCTGAGTCTAAGGACCATGACTTGAACAGAGGTTCACAAAACCTTTCCTCGTCATATTATCTACTCACTAGACAAAAAAAAAAAAATACACTCATAACCTATGATATTTGCACTGTATTCCATTCAATTGTGAGATTTATTATGAGAATATTTATTGGAAGAATGAGCAACATTTACATCTGGAGTTTTACAAATATCAGACTTTAGCTGAGTAATTTCCGAAGGAAGCCTGCGTACTTTTGACCATGACGTTTTACATTCACAGAAATAGTAAATTGAAATGTATGTATAGAAACAAAATCATCAAGTGTGAAGCGATCAAAGTCCATATGCCAAAGTGAACAAATACAAGTATGATGTATTTTCTCAACATCACGGAAGACAATAGACGAGACTTAATTATTATGACACTTCATTCTTCACTGCTTTTGGACATAGACGTGCTTTTATGCGATTCATTATAGTAAATAGATACTTGTCAAGAATTTATTTGTTAGAAGTATTAAACTAAATATCAATTCTAGATGAAAAGATAAAAATAAATAAATTGATAGAGGTAAAAATTAAAAATAGGTTTTATTTATTTACCTATGTATTGGATGCTTTATGAAAATGACATGGATATTCAGATTGATTATTTTGCATGCTGATATTTCTTTCTCAAAATAGTACTTATTTTATCATGTATAAATTTTATTTTAACATAAACAATATTACTCTTCGTATTTTTTGCAGTGTGAAAATATCTCAATTGTAATTTCTATCCATTATTCTATTTTTATTTTTTATTCCGAAAGGTATTTACTAATGATAGAAAATAATGGGTTGTGATCTCCACGGGAACCTAAGCCTATGATATCCGCTGCAAAAATTTTGCCATGTAACTACGCTGACCTTGTCAGGTGTCAGATAAAAAATCATCCATTATGTTGGATTCGTGACGAATTAGTTTCGCGATGCCGTTAATACAGAAATGTGAACACGTATATTACTTTTTCAATAACGTGTAATCGAAATACTATTTTAAAATATAGCACTATACGCATTTTCTAGTTTGACAAATAATAATATAAAAACACTTATCGATCTACGTACTTGTAAATAATGTGGGTTTGATTCGAAGTAGTAAAACAATACCTGTATTGTTTAACGACAAATTGGCTAGTACAAAAGGAACGTGTTATGCTTGAATGAAATATAATTAGTTTAAATGGAAGACGTCGTCATAAGATCATTCGCATTTTTTAAATAACTCTAAATTAATAGCAATTTTTTCTTTCTTTATTTTGTTATTATCTAAATAAACATATGTACCTACTTAAAGTTCTATAATTAACTATGGGTATCTATAAAATCATAGGATACATATTATTATTTTTTATAATAATAATTATAAAATGGAAACACAAACACAAATTTTTATTACCAATGTTATTCCATATAAAAAAATATGGCTATTAAAATATTTGCTTATTGTATGTTTGTTATTGTTACGGATACATAGTATATTGTAAACACATTTTCATTTCCTACGGTAACCATAGACAACGGTGAGGTATCAATTCAAATCTCAGTCAAGTCACACTTCTGTCAAAAATCGTATTATTTAATTTTTGTTTTGTAGCTAGTTGCTAGGAAGTAGTGAAATGAAGACATATTTTTTATTAAAATATAAATGAATTAAGAAATAATATGGTGGTCGTAGAAAAAGTATAGTGTACAACTCGCTTGGAATCTACATTTCATATTCTTATGAAATGAGTACCATTCCATGCTTGTTGTACAATATATTATAGTGTTTGTTAATATCATATTTTTCATCATTCTTTTCTGAGTTTATTTTTGCCTCCATAATCTGACGCTGTTGGATGAGTATAAAAAAATAAGGAAATATGTTTTCGTTTTAATTTAACTTATTAGTGTTTTTGTTGGAAAACTGAAAAAAAAATCTTAAAAATTGCCAAGCCGAAATAAAATTTTGAATACAATATAAATCTGAAGTTATCTTTTAAACTACTATGTAGTACTTACTTGGTTATTATATATTTTTGTATAATTTAACACTCTAGTAACGCTCGAAAGAACTAAACATGGAAATATCGCCAAATGCAACCAGAAACTAATCCCTTTTTAGAATTAAAAGTTATGGAGTTAAAGACTTAAAAAAAAATTAGCGAATAATCTTCGTTATGAATCTGTCTGTACTATATTATAGTATTAAAGAAATGAAAACATAATTTGTAAGTTTGTTAAATTGATTATTTATTATTAGTTATTATTCTAGAAATAAATAGGTATTTTATATATTTTTATATCACAAAAAACAGATACATATGAAAATAAAGAAAATTATAGATATAGCTTTACAACGCAAGACAAGAACGTAATCAATTTCTTATTATAAATATTTGAAACGAAAACTATAGTCGTTGAGGAAACTGATTGAATTGATATATAATTTAAGACAAAGCATACAGTTGGAAAAGGATGAAAATCAATATGAATCCCTAATACTTATGCTCATTTAATATGAGAAAGTAAAATTAAGATCAACTTGAATTGCAGAGTAGTTGATATTAGAATAAACAAATGAAGACTTCGATGACAATGACTTGTTTTTAGTCATGACTAAACAACAATGTGATGTATGTGTATGTGTGTGTTTTTCACAGTAGTGACTCATACATGTTACATATATTTCAACAAAAAAAAACATAAAGTGCTGTTTTTAGATATAGTTAAAATTATCAAGTGAAATAAATCATTCTTTATACCAACATAAAATATATAATAAATTATATTCAATAATAAACAGCATAAAAATAAGGCGAAAACAACCTATACTTATTATATAGGTATTTAATATTTAAACCAAAGATTCGCCAAATTTGGTTCCTTTAGTGAATTCTAAATTAATTTTTAAAAAGATATGATTAAAAATGTATTTGTACGCAAACAATATAAATTTCATAATAAAATAATTTGTTGGTAAACATAGCATTTCGTGAACTTCTTACAATTTTTGATTGTAAAATACTATTTTTTTAAATATATATACAGTATAATAATAATATACTTTACTCGTAGTATTATTTTTTTTATTTTTCGCGTAATCCAAATAATAGCTATAGAATGTTGAAATATTGTTTATGGAATTACTATACCATCTACTTATGCACTTTCATTTTTGGTTCCAAATGTCCTTTTCAAAAGGGCAGTTTACTTTTAGCAAAATTGTGAATAAATTAATATTGACAACTGTCAGAATACATTTTTTGAAATTAGTTCTTCAGGTTTATTTTTTCTCTTTTTTTTTAATCCTACGTACAAATATATGAAATATGATAAAGGTGATACTTCAAACTTGTATCCTTATATTTTCAACGAAGATATTTGTAATATTAATTCTATTTTATATAAATATAAAATCTCTTCATAATTCATGGAGCTAACTGAATTTAAGCGAATGAAGGCAAAATTAAAGAGTTTTAGAATCAATTAATAATTTAATAGCAACAATTTCGTAGAAAATAAACCGCAAGGTAGACATAATTTCGAGGTTGTAGATTATGTAGCTATTAAGGAAATAATTTGTATTAGCGGCAAGTATTTCGTGATGGTTGAATTTTAATAAGCAGTTTGATTTCTATACGAAACGAGATGAGTTATTTTGTGTCTCGCAAGAGATTTTGCACGGCCTTGTAAGTTACCGTTAGTTTAAATTAGTTGCCAGTCCGCAGTTTTTTTAATCTTCCACATAAATAATTGAAATATTGGCAACGCTTTATATATTGAGTTTTTATACCAAAACCGAACCTTGACTTGAAACAAGGTTTTCGTTCCAGTTTTTACTATTTCCGAATTATTGCGGTCTGGAATATTAATTTCATTACCATGAAAAAATCTGCATGCAGAATAATTTCATTACTATTTTTAATAATTCTTCATAAAAAGCATTCATGCAATAATCTCACTTTGAAATAACATGTAATTCAACAACTGCAACTATAAGAAATAATTTTTCGTTTAAAATTCTATTTTCATAAATTAATTAAAAAAAGTCATATGAATAAATGCGGTAGATTCGTATTATATTTCTGTCGACATACATACATACAATAACACCTAGTCAAAATTATATGCACGATCTCCCATTTTTTTTTTTTCGTATGTAGTAAAACAGAAAAGAAAGAAAAAACAGTTTCAACATAAAAAATGCATTATCTTACTCTTCCCTTAATACATAAAAATCTGATGTGGTCAGCACATAACCTCTCGCCTGTACTCTTTACACTTTTTATTATTTATATTTTCCGTGCGTTAACTACGGACATGGCAAAATGAATTATTAAAATAATTAGTACTTCCAGTATTAGTACAATTCCTTTTAGAGTATTCAATAATTATTAACATTTTCACTGTCAATCCTGTCAGTTATAATAATTGTCAATGTCAAATATAAAACATTTATTTTTATGGGTAAACAAATATACCGAATCATTAATTACCTACTTGTAATAGTTAAATGGGGCTAGGTCATTATTTCCTTAAAGCTTTTATTATATCTTTTTCTTAGATATCGGATGTTTTCTTATTTCTGTTTCCAGTTTTTACATAATATTTTCTAAGATATTTAATTAAGGGTCTTACGGATAAGATTTTATAACTTTGGACCAATTTTAGAATAACCAGTTTAACTTGATAAAATTTACAATTATCTTTTATTACTGATATTTCGTCATTTGTGGTAAATTAGATATTAAAATATTCAATTATATATGTCTGTTCATGTTACTTTTCATGAATGTTAAATTTTCTATCCCATTCCATTAAGCACTACAGTGTCTTTATTTTAACTCTTCATTCGTTTTTCTCCATATATTTATGCCGCAATCAGATACCATCAAAATATTACTGTCGCTTGTATTTTAAGGAAATCACCATAATTTGTGATGTTGTATCTACCATATTATTTTTTCTTGAATATGTAAAACACTCTGTAATAATCTAGCAACATTTTTCTTTGTAAAATAACTAAGTATATATGTTCATATAAAAACTCTTGTCATACAGTCGATTTTTCATTATTTTGAAATGTTTTCGATAACAGTTTTTCGTGTAGTGTTTATGAAATGAAGGTAACAATTACCGAATGATGTATTTGTTCCTCCAGGGACCTAACCTTGTCACTTTGATGTGTAGTTACATTAGAAACATTACATTACATTAGCTAGACTTGTTCTAGGAATCAACGAGCCTGTGAAGAATGACGCACAAGTTATAATGCTAACTCTGCTATTTTTATATTACTCTTCAACATTGGACTGGTGTATAATTATGCACCTGGAGAAAGAATTTTCAAATCACGAAATGATGACGTAAAGCTAAATCCGTTTATAGCGAGGGCAAAGTTCGAAATTATGGAATCACTGAGATATGAAAGATAAGTTCATATGCAAATACAAAGATAGTTTTATGTAAATTCTTGACTAACTAATGCTACGAAAATAACATTTAAAAGTAATTTAATACTAATTAAAATAGGGTAAGTGAGGGAAAGATAGACTTTTGGTCTTAAAAGTACATTAGAGTGGTATCTCTCAAGGGAATGTTAATTTTGTTGTATAGAGATAGTGTAAGTACTAAGTAGCCGCTTGAAAATTAATGCAGTCAATACTTAATAACCCAAGATATACTTAAAAATTGCCAAAAAATTAAGTACATTTTATACATAATTTGTTAATTACTACTTCGGTAGTGTACTTTTTTCAGATACTTTTTTTATAGTAAATTTACGGTGGTTCCTAATTTCTATGTTTTTTTTTACATTGTTTTCATCAATCGTTTATCAGTAGACACAACATCCTTAATAAAAATCAATTTGGCTTCAGGCCTAATCTTTCAACAGCAGATGCTATAACTGACATGTACGATAAAATTGTCTCTAAAATTGATAATAAACAAGTTGTTGTTGGTATATTTTGTGACATATCTAAAGCCTTTGATTGCTTAGACCATGAAAGGCTATTATATAAGTTAAACAAATACGGTATTAGAGGTATACCACTCGATTGGTTACACACCTTCTTAAGTAACAGAACCCAATTTGTTTCTTTAAAATTTAAAAACAACAATTCATATCATAATGTTCAGTCAAATACTCTGGAAATTAACATCGGGGCGCCGCAAGGTACGGTTCTCGCTCCAATTCTGTTTATTCTCTACGTAAACGACTTACTTGATGTTGTCAACAATGATTCCTCTCTCATACAATATGCGGATGACACTTCGATGGTAATCACCGGTAACAATGTAATTGAAGTGAAACAAAAATGTGAGATTGGCATGGAGCTAATTGCACAGTGGTTCAATGAAAATAAACTTTATCTCAATGGGTCGAAAACTACGTTTATTCATTTTAGGAACTACAAAAACATAAATGTTGTAAATTTAGACATTTATGTCAACGGTCAGCTAATGCAAAAATCACATAAAACGGTTTTTTTGGGTATCACAGTTGATGAATTCTCCCTATGGCGTCCTCATTGTGAAACACTCATTACCTCTGTGAATCGCTCTTGTTATTCTCTACGTTTTTTCAAAAATTACTTAGACGTATCACAACTACGTATGATTTATTTTGCTTTAATTGAATCTCGGTTACGGTACGGAATCTGTCTTTGGGGCACCTCGTCAGGGGCATCCCATGTTTTTGCTGCTCAAAAGCGTGCAGTGAGATGTATTTATAGAGTTAGCAATCAACACTCTTGCAAACAGTTATTTAAACAACTACAAATACTTACTTTACCTTGCCTTTATCTATTGGAATTATGTAAATATATTTATAAAAACAAACATAACTTTGTGACTAATGAAAGTTGTCATTCTTTTAATACAAGATCAAAAGATCAGTTCAGAATTCCATATGCCAAAACGCACATAGCTTCTAAAAATCCAAACGTTTTTGGTTTAAAAATTTTCAATTCCTTACCTAAGGAAATTTCTAGTATTCCTAAATACAATTCATTTAAATATAATTTAAAAGTCTATTTAATCGATAAGTGTTTTTACAACATTGATGAAGTTTTTGTGAAACCAATCATTAACAATCATTCATGAAGAACTTCTCTGGCATCTCAGGTGAGATCCCCAACACAAAATACTGTAATTTTGTCATTTTATATAACATTTTGATATTTTATATGTATATCTGTAACTGACGCTATCCATATGCATTTATGTATCACAGGATAAAAGAATGAAATAAATAAATAAATAAATAATAAATAAATAAATAAAAAAAGCAAATAAAATTAATTGTACCAATAAATACATAAACTGGGTTTTTTGAAAACACCAATTAGAATGGACAAATATTTATATAAAGAAACAGGGGTTATCCTTTGGGAATTCTGACAATTTACTATTTTTTATTTATATTGTTAAATTTCACAATAGCAATTATTATACCGGGTGTAGAAATGGAAAGTGGCGCATAGCGATTTCAATGTTATTTTTTTTCAACTGCTGTATCTCTTTACCTAATCATTTTAGCGCAAAAAGCGTAAGAGTATAAGTTGTTCTGAATTTAAAAACGCATCCTATAAAGTCAACTTACTTCCATAATTATTCATATTTAACGATTTATTAATTAAATAAAATTTAAAGTTTTTTAGAAAAACAATAAGACTGCCTTGATAAATGAAACAAATTTTGAAAATTAGTCATAGTGACATTTAATTTTTGAATAATTTCTGTTAATTATAGACCTTATAGTGACTGTTACTACACAAATACCATTCCAAGCATTGAATTTTCTCTTGGGTAGTCAAATTTGCCATTTTCAGAGTCAATCAAAATTTTCTATGACAAGTAATTGTCACTGTCAATAATTTATTAAAAAAATTTTTTCATTTATCAAGGCAATCTTAATTTTTTTTTCTAAAAAACTTTAAATTTATTTTATTAATAAATCGTTAAATATGAATAATTATGAAAGTAAGTTGACTTTATAGGATACCTTTTTAATTTTAGAACAACTTGTACTCTTACGCTTTTTGCGCTAAAATGATTAGGTAAAGAGATACAGCAGTTGAAAAAAAATAACATTGAAATCGCTATGCGCCACTTTCCATTTCTACACCCGGTATAGTGATTTTCAATTAATATTCTTTAATTCTGTGGAAATATCACGAGATTGACTATTATGAAATAAATAAATTCATAATTATTAAAAATCAATCTTACAGGTAATTTGCGGTGAATAAATTTTCCATTCAACCGCATATGCACTTCACATTCATCTCATTTGCATATGTAAAATTTATTAATTCAAACATTAATCTTAAGTTCAAGAACATCAAGCTGAAATCTGAATAAGTAAAAATGAGTTCAAACTTCCTGATATGAAAGCTGTAGTTGTGCAGGTGGTGCTGACAATGCGAGCCAAGGATGCGAAATCGCTGCTTAACATCACAAATTATGGAGACAAGAATCGTGATGCTACAGTCGTGCATTGTACGGACTATCCTTATTTATAACTACATGCATATACAGGGCAAGTCAGGGTTACTTCTCTTTATTTCAAATTATGGTATGAGTTGATATTAATATTCATTTTTATATATTGTAAATGAAAAACGCTTATTCAATATTCAACAGATAATCTATTGGAAAAATGTATATTTAGAACAGTTATAAACATTTCCAATCAAGAGAATTAAATTAAAGCTACCTAAAAAATAAATTGAGAAAACTAAGGTATTGCATTCTATCTGAGTTACATAGGAGGGTAAACAATTTTAAAAGAAATTTACATTGAAAATTCCAGTCACAATCTGTCATTCATTAAATCACAGAATTTTTGTAAATAGATGCAATCACATACGAATTGTACTGACAATTTTTACTAAAGTAAATTGCCGTGGTAATTTCACGACTAAGTAGACTTCTATTAAAATTATTTGAGTGACAAGTATTAATTGAAAATACATTTCAAATTTCGAATATAGAATATAGAAAACATCATTGATATTACTTATTAAATACATGTCGAATGTTTTATAATTTCTTTGAATAATTTTTATTCCAAAACTTCCACATTTAGCATATGTACCTATGTATATATACTGTACTTAATGCATAAGTAATTAGTAATTGTGCGTATAAATTAAATATTTATTGAACTTTTAATTGTTTCTTAGAATTCTGAATACATTTTATATTGTAATATTTTTATGACTTATATTTCCAAGAAATATTGTTTTATATCTCACGCTCATTCATTAGCATGATATTTATGAGTAAATTGCTATAATAATGTGACAATCACAAATTCATTTTTAAAATCACTTATATAACTAAGACATATTAATTATTATTTAAGCTGCAAAGAATGTAAGTACATTATAATCTTCGAAAAGGTATGAACTGAGGCGAACATTGCGAACTTAATGTATTGTTTCTGTTTGAAAAGAATGCTTTTTCTGCAAAACATTAAAAATTTTCTTTTCTTAAACTATAAATTATCTAATTAGTTTCTGATATTGCTAATTATGTTGCAGTTGTTGCATTTATTTCAGTGTTTTGCTATATTATTCGCTTCGTTCCCTTTAAATTTCAGTTATGTACATCTCTATATTCTAAAGCGTAATGTAGCCACCCCAAGGTTTGCGCGCTTCTATTGTTCTGTTATCTAGAAGTTACAAGAACATTCCCAAACTTAATTATTCTACTATATAAATCCCGAGCAGTAGATCGCGAGAACAGTCTGGTATTAATACGCGTGGTGATATAAATAAATAGTTGGTGGAAATAAACATCGTGTAATTAAATAGTGCGTAGTATTAAATGTTTAAATAAATAATCTTAGTATTTAAGTTTTTTTAATTTTATTAATAATTGTTATTCCTAAATTAGTGTCAATTATTTTTACACTTCACCTAAATAAATAAAATGTTACAATATTTTATTTAGTAGTCTTGAACTGTGCAAGTGAGTATTTAATTACATATATTACATGATTAGGTGGTACTTAGGTATTCAATAGCTATATATAAAATGTGTCTAATCTATTATCATTTTTATTTCATTAGTCATATATGTCCACCAGAATATAATCTAATCTGTCAAAGAAATTCTGTAGTTTAATTTTTGTTTTCATTTCTATAGAGTATAGAATAAAGCGCTTCTTAAATATTTAATAATAATACAGAAATACTGAAAGCAAATTAGCATTGATGATTTGTATTTTTATATTTCGATACAGCCTTTACAATAAACAATCATGTGCTGAGGCCACCTGACAATTACTCGTTTGAGCAATGCCGGCGAAGAGCAGGGAAGGCTACCCTGGCAGGGTAACGAACCTCGGTGTTTAGCAATGACATGGCACTGTATCATCACATATTTCATACCAACACCAGACGCACCAAAATTGGCTATACTTACAATTACAACTCATTTCATGCCTATCTTCAACGTTCAACGTGATTGACATGCGAACTTCAATATTTTTATTTCTTTTCATTTGAAGGTCACTCTTAATTTCATGTATTTTTTTACATACGTAAAGAAATCCCTTCATTTTTAACGACTTTTGAATTTATTGTTATTAGGAATTATACCTGTAACACTATATAACATGACATCTAATGTTATATAAGTGTGAAAAAATAAATGCGAAAAAAATCCTGCCCTCAGAATTGTTTATAATGTAATTTTCATTTATTTTTTGCTAAATAACATGCATTTATTACAAAATAAAATTGATTTTAAATACTTTTGGTGCCCACACAAATAAAATTGGCTGGGTATGTCACTAATAAGGTAGTTAGTATAATTTTCTTCAATAAGATTGCCCCAAATTTTAACGGGGTAAATATTGCCAGTTAAGTTCAAATTAAAATTTACATTAAAAGACCAATTGTCGGAATACATATAAGTTACATTGTCAAGAAATAAATTAAGAAAATTCCGAACACAAAAAATCTCTTAGACGTTTATACAAAATATAAAACATTTATAATTTTTGATGTATAATGTTTAAAGGTATATTACCATTATTTATACTATCGTCAAAAATAAATCCTGATTTTTCAAATAAAAATCAAAAAAATAAAGATTTATTTGATTTAAAGAAAATCAATGTTGTTTGATATTTTAAAATAAATCCAAATTTTTGCGAACTCTGAAATTTATATATATGTTCTTCAAGTTATATTTCACATCATTATTAATTAAATATTGCACCTCCAATATTTATTTGTATCACTAGTCTAAAAATTGAACTTTTGTGAGAGCAGGCTTATTTTGATTTTAATTTATAAAAGAAATATTATTACTACTTAAAATTTTATACACGATAGGTTTTTATGTTTATAAAATTTTCGATTTACTTGGATATAAAACAATTCATTTGTTTAATTCAAAAAAATTTAGTGACATTTGTTCTAACCGGAAAACTAAAACTAATAGGAATTGATATTATTCAACAATTAACGTAACCATAATCGTACTACACAAGTATAATATGAATAATAAATCTAGAATAGTTGTTTTACTTAACCCTTTACATTTCCTATAAAATAAAATTCAAAATTTTGTTGCGTCCTAGGCCGGCAAACACAGAGTTTCTGAACGATTTTGAGTTCTGTAATATCCGATTAATTAATTACTTATATTGTTCATATTTAAATAAAATATTAGAAACATCCAATAACGAAAATAAAAATATTTATTTCAAGTAAACCATCCTTAATTTTGCGAATTAAAAAAATCTTTTTGACTTGTTATCTGTATACTGTATTTCTATCTCGCATATTTTTTTGTCTGAAGTTGTAAAACATCTTTAAACAAATTTAATTTTGATCTGATTTTTGTCACAACTATAAATGAATACACAAATATTATGTAGGATATTCCCATAGAAATTATTTATCGATAAACGATTTTTAGAACCCTCATACAGGCAATAATTCCCTACTTAGCGTTTCATTTTGAATTTTGCTTGGTTGAATTTGGTTAAGTAGTACATGCGTATATTATATTTTTTATGTAGTCACACATACATGTTACATAACATGAAAATATTAATTCTGAGAGAGTATAAAATAAACCGTGACATTGGTATAATATTCCGTAATGAATTTAATTTTTAATATCAAGAGTAAGAAAATAATTAACACGTTGATATACATATAGTGATAATAGCACTAATAAAATGTGTAAGCTATACAGGTGACTTTACCAAGGCGACTTCAATTAAACTCAAAGTGTGACTTGCTTGCAAATTGCTCCGTTCAACAACGTTATATCACGGATTTCGTATATGTATATAAATAATTCATACTGCAATACCACCGCAATTAATATAACCGTAATGGATTTAATTTTCAAGTAAGGTGTCCTATATTAATATTGCCGGATTATACGTTATAATAACCAGTTTGTGGTATGGTATATAAAATGTGCACACCAACTGGTTTATGCAAAATATGCGGTATCAATTTCAACAAGTATAAAGACTTTTCGATCTGATATTTAAATAAAATATGAGACTCAGCGGGATAAAAATGCAAAAAGTCGTACAGTCCATATTTTTATATTGCAAGCAATATTCATACATTCATTTTTAAATATTGTGACACTGAGAAGTATAATATATTCTATAAAGATCTTTAGTACATTAAATATTTAGTTTTAAATTTTCTTTGTTCAGAATATTTTAAATTTAATTCATACCTGAAATTTTCTAGCATCAAATTTTTAATACTGTATTAAAAAATGAAGAAAACAATTATTTTTGGCATCACTAAAATCTGTTTCATGTATATTTTTCCATCTTTTTGTATTTTACAATAAACAAACTTCATATTTACTTATTCTTCTCTTTTTAGAAAAAACGGTTTAATGCTTCACGTAAAGTACTATTTCCGGGTATTCAATTGTAGTCAAAATCTAATCAGTTCATCATATTTGAATATAACTATTAAATACTAAATATTATATTTTTTACATGTAACGTATTGGAGTTATCGTGGCCGAAAAATCGTCCAGATACACATACATACACACGGACATACAGACACCACGATAAAAATAGTAAAATCGTTTTCTAGGGAGCCTAATTTGTGCTCAGAAATTTGACAAAAAACGGGAGGTAAAAATTGAAAAACATATGAAAATTGTGAGATTTCACATTTTAACTATATAAATTACCTAATAGAAACATAATATTTACATACCATTTTATCTCACCATATATAACATTTCAAAAACAAACATACTTATATACCTGTGTCTTATTTTAAATATTATTTGTAGAATAACTGTTTTACTCTTTAAAATCACAGCGCGAATGATAAAAGAATGCATAGAAATTGTAATCTGTTCTATTTTCTGCTATTTATTTAGCAAATGTATTCATTCGTATAAATATATTATAAATGTATAATTTTATTTGTTTATCAATTCAGTGACAATTGTGCTATTATTGACTACATAAATAAAGCATTAATTTTTTCAAGTATATAGATTTCCTAAACCATTATCATTACACATACACATATAATAATAGTTTACAATAACAATAGAATAGAATGTAAAATGATGCATAGTTTTCTTTTTTTAACAAATTATTGAAGCGAAATTTCCAAACCAGAATATCAGTTTTCCATTATTTTATTATAATCACGAATAAAAAATAATATCAACCACAAAATTTCCAGATTAAAGAACTGCATTTTTAATAATTTTCCTTGTAGTGTATTCCAAAACTACATATACATATAAATTATTTGCTAATTTTTGTTTGAATAATTATTACAAAATTTCCTCAAAATATCCTACCGGTTGGGTTTAGAACATATTATAGAAAATGTTACTCGTTTCAATTTACATTCAACCTGATGCAACATTTGTAGATAACATTAAAAAAAATATAAATGTACGAATAAGTTAAATATATTTTTTACGACCACTTTGGAAAGTGGTACATTTCTCAGACTTTATAGTTTCAAAGTAATAAAAAGGGGCGTTATTATATTTATTATTATTATTTATTAACAGGGGAAGTAACTTCTAAAACCGCTGATGCTTTATTTTTGCATAAACACGAAAATATTTGAAAATGTCGAATTTTTTGCTTCAAAATTTTCAAATATTACAAAATTTTGTTTCACATTTTTTTTTAAGAATTAGGTAAGCCGATATCAAATTTAAAAACAGAATTTAATTAGCTCTTTTCGTTTCGGAGATATTTGCTCTCAAAATTGTACTTCAAAAAAGGGTGTTTTTTGAGCGTATTCCAAAAATGAGTAGAGATACAATATCAACTACATTACCAATGGATTCTACGGGAAAAATTATATAAAGAAATGTTTTGTCTATATATACGTTCTTTGGAACGATAAGGTGAAAAATAAGAAAAACGAAAAAACCAAAATTTCAAATTTTTGCTTTGAAATTTTTTGTCTCCAAAATTTTTCATTTATTAGATTTAAGTAGATATCAATATTCTGATTCCAAATTTTCAAACAGAATTCAATTATCTCTTCCCGTTCTCGAGATATTTGAGTTCAAAGTTATACCTGAAAATTCAGGTTTTTTAGGTAAATACCTGAAATGGTTAGGTTTACTGTTTCGACGACCTCACCATTCGATTCTACGCGCAAAATTACATAAGTGTACCTATTTTCAAATTTTTATGTCAACAGATAGAATTTCTACAAGGAAAAAACTGAAAATAGCCAAAAATCGAAAATATTGCCTGATGAACCCCTTACGATTTTTCTCGATTCTGGCCATTTTCGTTTTTCCTTTCTACAAATTGTATCCCTTGGAATAAAAATCTAAAAATTAGTGTACTTATGTAATTTTGCCCGTAGAATCGATTGCTGATGTCGCCGAAGACGTAAACCTAACCCTTATAGGAGTATACCTAAAAAACCTGTTTTTTAGGTATGGCCAAAACTCAACTTTAAACACAAATATCTCGAGAACGGTAAGAGATAATCAAATTCGGTTTGAAAATTTGAAATCAGCGCATCGATCTTTACTTAAGTCTAGAAAACGAAATGTTTTGGTGAAAAAAAGTTCCTCGGAGAAATTTAGAAATTTAGGTTTTTTCGATTTTCTCATTTTTCACTTAATCGTTCCAAAGAACATATATGCAGAGAAAACATTTCTTTATGTAACTTTTCTCGTAAAATCGACTGGTATAATCGTTGTGATTGTATCTCTACCCATTTTAGAGATATACAGAAAAAACACACTTTTTTGAGGTGCAACTTTGACAGCAAATATCTCAAGAACAAAAAGAGATAATTAAATTCCGTCACAAAAATTATCATCAGCGCATTAAGATCTATTAAAGTACACTATTTCCCAAAATCAAAATATTGGGCACAAAAATTAATATTTTCGGGATATTTTGCGTTTGTCAACACAATTTATATGGGGTTATAGGATTTGAAAATAAATAAAAGTTAGTTATAAAGCGACAGAATAAAATGGAAAAGGCGTAATAGGATTGCAAGTTGTGAAATTAGCGTATCGATCTGTACGTAAGTCTAGAAAATGAAAAATTTTTGAGAAAAACCTAAAAGCTATTTAAAAAAATAACATACATATTTATGCAGTTAAAAAGTAAACTATTAAATTTGTTTGCTTGGTTGCTATTCTAAAAAAATTGTAAAACTATAAAATATATAATATTTCCATTGTTATAAAGACCAACAGTGGTATTCTACTGTCACTGTTAAATTTAGAGATCGTCTCTAACTGAATTTAGAGGTGATATCTATTCTACAGTCAAATTTTACCGCTGTTAGCGCTAACATTGTTTTGTAATACTAGAATAACATCACCTATAAAAACTAACAGTCACCTCTAGCAAAAGATCGTCTCTAAGCAACTTTAACAGTGACTGTAGAATACCAATGCAAAACTTTAATTTATGATAAGAAATTACAAGCATTATTTAATTTATGACACAGAATTTTTTAAGATGAATATAATAATTATGAATAATACCTATACTTACTTAAGTCTAGAAAATGAAAAGTTTTGGAGACAAAAGGTTTAATAGGATTGCAGATGATAATACATATATTATAATATGGTGAGTAAAGCCTAACCACTACTCAGCATTTCCATCGGCCATCAATCAATCCATGTATGAATGAGCTCTTCTCCGCGGTGGATAGAAAGTGTAGCGGCAATGACCCGCTTGTGCTCGGGTAGTTGGGCCGCCACGCTCGGACTGTCCAGCACTAACGCCAACAATTAACTCACTGTCACCTCTCAATTAACTGACCTCTTTCACGGTTCTCCCGTCTTTGTACTGACAAGGACTGACGATTTCCGGAAAATTTTATTGTTGTATGACAATTAGAATGACAAATGTTGTTTAAAAATGATGAGGCCAGTGTGTACCGCTGTAATGTGAATATTAATTGTAAATCGGAACACATGATCATGTAAAGCGCAACTACATTGTAACTTTGTTTACAGTAATATTTAAACAACAAATTTAATTATTAAAATACAAGAACTTATAAACGCTACATAGTGTGCTCTAATTCTTAGCCTACTGAAACCAGAGGATATTCTGAAGCAGATTTAGTTACTCTGGATTGTGATCTTGTTTCAGTGGATGTGGAATTAGAGTACACAGAAGTATTTCTCTAATTTTAGGTCTGCTGAAACCAGAGCACATTCTGGAGCAGATTTAGCTGCTCTGGATTTCGTTCTGGATTCAGTGGGTCAGGAATTGGAGCACTCAGAAGTGTTTGCTTTAATTCTAGGTCTCCTGAAACCTGGTACATTCAGGAGCAGATTTGGCTGCTTTAGATTGTGCTTTAGTTTTAGTAGATCTCTAATTATTCGCCTATACTCAGAACAGAACACATTCTAAAGTAAATTTGGCTACTCTGATTTGCTGAAACCTGAGCAAAAAATAAAATTAATTAATGTTTTTCCATTCCATTCCATTAAATTCGACTGCCACTTCTCGTTGAAACATATTGAAAAAATATTAAAGGAATTAAAAAATAATACTCAGTAAGTTTCAAAATCTTAAATGTCTATAGATACAATACGTATTTCGTTTTACTAGGTCAGCGACAGAAAAATATTTTCCTGACGTTGGCTATGATCAACGTACCCTGGTACCATTTGTTAAGGAATTGCAAGATTGTATTGTATATATTATCATGAAGAATTCCACAATAAATGTCAGTTTATTAGAAATACAACGTGACTAACATAATGGCAAATAAATCCGTAAAGACATTAAATCTTAAAGAGAAAATTCAAGTTCAGATGAATTTATTAAGATTGAATAAAAATGACGTGAAGCATCGCATGTCAAGTGCTTTTAAGAAAGTTAATATATTATTCAAGAAAACTTTCAGATATAAATCTGTTTGCAAACGTCTGCAGTCATTGACATTTGACACGAGATGTATACAGATCACGTAGAGGCAGGCCCATTTATTTCAATAGGTACCGCTGCCTTCAACCTAGAAATCAAATCTATTTCAAACTGCACGATGGCCGATAAACTTTAAAATTCATTCCAGTCTTTCGACACGTATAAGTAAGGCACAGATGTAATCTGTGCACGGCGAATATTTATCGTTCGTCCTTTGTTTTACTATTCTAATGTTCATTTATAATCATATTTCGCAATGACCATACGTGAATTACATCATTTGCCATGGTAACATACTAACATTGGGTTCTTTGTATTTTATTACTTTTGTATAAATCTACCGAAGATCTTCATAAAACAAATCTACATGTATAAATCTTCTCTTCAATATATTCATTGACATTTATTAATGATGTAAACACCTGGTCGGAATAATACATACTTGCAAATTATTTGTAAATATTGCTTTTATAGAATATTTAAACAAATACATTACATTGAAATTAAAACAACTTTTTTAATACGATATATGAAATATTTGTACTTATTCCATGAATAAACATAAATAACTTTAAAATATACCTGTTATTATGAGGTATTTAGTAATTTTATATTTTATACTTTTTTCTTATTTTCTTGTATTTTTAGAATTTAAACAGAAAAAAATTACAGATTAGATTAACTATTTAAATTCATATCTCCAAAACATGCAAAATTTGTAAAAAAAAAACCGGAAATATGGAATAATATCATTAATAGTTATTTTTGAACCAGCACATGGTGTTTTATTTATACATTTTTTAATATTACCGTTGATTGAGAAATCAATCAATTTTTTAATCAACGGTATTAAAAAAAATAAGTCTTTATACCAATGACAATCAAATATTTTACATTGATTACAAATCATAATTTGTTTAAAATGTCAAAGAAAATAAGCATTCCCTCGTACTATAATCATTTGATTATGCCCTTAATACATAAATAACCATAACTTAACTGTTTTATAGAAATTTCATGGATCGATTCTAGGCTTATGTTTCAAGTTAAGAACACAGTATAGCAAATTGCTTTATTTTGTAATATATTGTAGATTTTTAGTATTTTAACCAGGGCATGTAACCGGTTAAAAAAACCGGTTAATAAAAACCGGTAACCGATATTTTCAACGAAAATTGCGAACTTTAACCGTAATTTTAACCGATATTTTTCAGGCCGAAAATACCGGTAACCGTTAACCAAAAAAAAATAAACCGGTTTTAGCGAACATTAACCTTTATTTAATATCATTTAGCGAGAAAAAAAAGTAATATTTTTTTATATCTGTGTTTTCTATTTGTATTTGAACATGAGTCATGACAGTTTTTACAATTAACATTTTATTGGAGAGTCATAAATGTAGGTAGTCTCTTTGGCCGTTAAGGTTACTTAAAAAGTCCCAAATAAATACAGCCTTTGTCAACACAGGCAAGTTTAAAATTGAAAAGTGACCTGCGTTTTTCCAAAACTGCTTGAAATTAATCTCATACAATTTGGGATAATGTGTAACCTTGTAGAACTATCTAGAACATTGTTAATCCCTGTACAACTGTCTCATATGAATCCCAATTATCTTGGAACAGTGTTGAACCTGATACATCTATGTTACACCCTAAACAAGTTTCTAACTTTGTCCCAAACAATTTGGAACAAAGTGAAACATAGTGCAACTGTTTCTACTTACTCTAGAACACTTGGAACATCTTTCTGCATTCTACAACTGTCTTTTTAAGTCTTCCCAGTAATTTCCAATAATAGTTATACATTAAAACTTACAATTTATAATTTTTCACTCTAAAATTTTTCATATACAGCCAAAAAATCCAAAAAGACCCATTTTTAGGTCCAAAATTTTGATTTTTGAAATAATTCCAAATTGATAGTCGCCGATGCGCTGATTTCAAATTTTCAAACCGAATTCAATTATCTCTTTCCGTTCCTGAGATATTTGACCTCAAATTTGCACCTCAAAAAAGTGGGTTTTTTGGATATAACTCTAAAATGGGTAGGGACACAATCTCAACGACTATACCAGTGGATTCTACAGGCAAAGATACATAAAGAAATGTTTTCTCCGCATATACGTTCTTTGGAACGATTTGGTGAAAAATGAGAAAAACGAAAAAACCGGAATTTCAGTTTTTCGCTCGGAAACTTTTTGTCTCCAAAATTTTTTATATTCTGGACTTAAGTAAAGAAGAATGCGCTGATTCCAAATTTTCAAACCGATTTCAATTATCTCTTACCGTTCTGGAGATATTTGCGTTCAAAGTCAGACCTGAAAAAAATTGTTTTTCAGGAATAGTCCTGAAATGGTTCGAGATACGACCTCGGCGACCTCACCAATCGATTCTGCGGGCAAAATTACATAAGTATACAAATTTTCAGATATTTATTCAGGCGGATACAATTTTTAAAGCGAAAAAACGAAAATCGCAAAAATTGAAAAATCGCCTGATGAACCCCTTACGATTTTTTCCGATTTTTGGCCATTTTCGTTTTTTCGCTGTAAAAATAGTATCCATTAGAATATAAATCTGAAAATTGGTACAAAAATGTAATTTTGTCCGTAGAATCGATTGGTGAGGTCGCCGAGTTCGTATCTCAACCCATTTCATGACTATTCCTGAAAAACTGAATTTTTCAGGTCCAACTTTGAACTCAAATATCTCGAGAACGGTAAAAGATAATTGAAATCGGTTTGAAAATTTGGAATCAGCACATTCTTCTTTACTTAAGTCCAGAATATAAAAAATTTTGGAGACAAAAAGTTTCCGAGCGAAAAACTGAAATTCCGGTTTTTTCGTTTTTCTCATTTTTCACCAAATCGTTCCAAAGAACGTATATGAGGAGAAAACATTTCTTTATGTAACTTTCCGCGTAGAATCGACTGGTTTAATCGTTGAGAATGTATCTCTACCCATTTTAGAGATATGGTCAAAAAACACCCTTTTTTGAGGTGCAACTTTGAGAGCAAATATCTCAGGAATGGAAAGAGATAATTGAATTCGGTTTGAAAATTTGAAATCAGCGCATCGACGACTATCAAGTTAGACTAATTCCAAAAATCAAAATTTTGGACCCAAAAATGGGCATTTTTAAATTTTTTTGGCTGTATATGAAAAATTTTAGAGTGAAAAACAATAAATTGTAACTTTTCATGTATGTCTATTATTGGAAATTACTAGGAAGACTTAAAAAGAAAGTTTTAGAAGGCAGAAAGATGTTCCAAGTGTTCTGAAATAAGTAGAGAGACTTGCACTATGTTTCACTTTGTTCCAAATTGTTTGGGACAAAGTTAAGGCACTTGTTTAGGGTGTAACATAAATGTACTAGGTTCAACACTGTTCCAAGATAATTGGGAGTAAGATGAGACAGTTCTACAGGGTTTAACAATGTTCTAGATAGTTCAACAAGGTTTAAGTTGTTTTCGGAAAGAAGGTGGTTATTCCTGTGTTTGTACTGCTGGTTTTACCGGTTCAAATTGTGACATAACTTTAACTAAAGACGCATGTAAAAGAGGTATTTGTAAGAGTGGTTCAACTTGCACTCCCCTTAAAAAAGGAGGGTTTATTTGTGAAGACTGTTATCCCAATAATGGGTATGAACATTATACAGAATTATGTGAGCTTAAAAGTAGAAGCTTTGGAAAAAGCTCGTTTCTTACTTTTCCAAGTTTGAAACAGAGACATCGTCTACATTTGACTTTAAAGTAAGTACTAAACTAAAAGCTTTTTTGAATTTTTTTAATGGATTTCTCTGTTTTTTTATAAGACACATTTTTTATATTTTTACTTTAACTTGTACGGAACAGGTTTACCAAAATAAAACAACATGCAAAATTAATAAAATTAAGTTTTATAAGCTTATAACTCAAAAACTATTAAAGATATAGTCTTAAAATCAGAGCATGTAACCGGTTAATAAAAACCGGTAACCGATATTTTCAACGAAAATTGCGAACTTTAACCGTAATTTTAACCGATATTTTTCAGGCCGAAAATACCGGTAACCGTTAACCAAGAAAAAAAATAAACCGGTTTTAGCGAACTTTAACCTTTATTTTAATATCATTTAGCGACAAAAAATTTTAATGTTTTTTTTTATATCTGTGTTTTCTATTTGTATTTGAACATGAGTCATGACAGGTTTTACAATTAACATTTTATTGGAGAGTCATAAATGTAGGTAGTTTCTTTGACCGTTAAGGTTACTTAAAAAGTCCCAAATATATACGGCCTTTGTCAACACAGGCCAGTTTAAAATTGAAAAGTGACCTGCGTTTTTCTGAAGATATTAGGGGAATTTTTGTGAATATTCATTAATTAATTTGCTTTTTTTTAATTGTTATATTTTTCTCAGATGGTATTTTTTTATTATTTTTTTAAATTAATTATTCTGTAATTTTTTTTAATCAAATTTTTATAATTAATTTCTTTTAATTAATTTAATTATTTTTTTAACCGATATATTAACCGGTTTAAACCGGTTTCTAATTTTCAAAAACCGGTTTTCGAACTAAAACCGTTATTATTATAACGTTCTCTATAAGGGTTAACCGTTAACAAGTATTTTTTTCGGTTACATGCCCTGATTTTAACTAACTTAATCAAAATTGATTCATGTAACCAGTTAGAAAATAGAATGAACGAAGGATTTTATAAGGAATGACATTTACTGTATATAGCATCATCTTTTCACAATAGTATAATCTAGGTTTGGTTTAATTTTATTTGTTTACATAAATCATTTTCCAGCAGAAGGCCATCTTTAAATGTAAGGAAAATAAATAAATTTCTTCATTGTTCTGATATTTTAAAGCAGTCCAAGGTAAATTTATTTTGTATACTCTTGCGCGAACAGAGGTATAAATTACCGCTAAATATATGTTTATACGCTTTATTTCATACATTTGTTACGTATACACTGTGATAGAGTTATTATACTTTCTTCCTTTATTACATTGCGAAATTATTTTATGTTCATATTGTAATTGGATAAAATTGTGTAGAGAGTAAATATAAGGTCTGCGCAAACTGCTCATAAAAAAATATAAGATTTTACATAAATTTGACGTCATATCATAAATGTCATCATGATTAATGAATAAGTAAACAAATATTTTCTTATGATTTCGTAATTTCATATTATTTGTTTTATTAAGAAAATTTTATTATATATGCACTCTTCAAATTCTATTACTCTCTACTAACGTGAACATATAATTATGCAGCTTCGATTTCATCTACTAATATGACCATAAATAAAATAACAAAATATAATCTTATAATTAAGATGTATAGAATAAATTTTATACTATTTTTTACATTATAAAAATATACTAAGGTTACAAAAATTCTTATAAATTAATTCTTTGTAATGATCATAATTTTTGTTAAAATTTTACAAGAAATGATCCATTTTGAAGTGTAGTTCGAAAATATGAAACAAATGGAAGTTGAAAAACGATTAAAAAATTTATATAATTTAATAGACAAGGAAGTTTTGTGTTGCCCACACTAGAATTTTTAATTCTAAAATATATTTACTCAGTTACGCACAACTTTCGTAAGCATTTATACATTGACATATGCCCATTAAATTAATCATAAAATAATTTGTCATCGGTCATCGTTACTAATAATTAAAAATACTGGTTATTTAAATTGCTACAGCAGATTTCTTGATATTTTTTCCTACACCAAACAATATAACATTCTAATAACTACTCATATTTAAATATATTTTTATCGTAAACATTAAAAATACATGTTTTTATTCAATAATTTTAGCAAATCACAGGTTTAATTAATGTTTTTAGTGCAAGACAATAAAATGTTATAGTAGGTTAGTGATAATTATTCTGTCTGACACATTTCTAATCCTCAATAAATTCACCACACCTCATATTTCAAAAGGAGAAATTATAGACTGTTTTCTAACTGCTAACAATTGAATCAGCATCCTTTTTATTACGAAACTGATTTCAGAGCTTAATAATAAAAATAAGGTCATGAATACAGTGTGCAGTGTGTATTTAAGTCTGTATCATTATACAATTTTTAGTTTACAGAAGATTGCCAAATGAAAAGTACCTATGTACATATGTAAATGACGAAATAATTACGCTGAAAACTTCATTCTGTACAGCACATTAGATTTTATTTAGCTATCCAAGTATTGTTCAATGATGAAATTAAATGTCATAGATATTTTTTCTTGTATTTGAAATAAATACATGTCCGTGTTTAACATACTATATATTGCGTGATGTAACGATAATAAACATATTTCACAACGAGCTCGCATTACACAAGTTGATCGAAATTTCACTCAAACAAAAACGAAATTGGTGTAGCGGCTTCCAATTTTACATCATTTTCTATTGTTTAAAGTTTCCTCTGTGATGGTCGCATGTTTATAAATCAATAAATTCTTGTGTAAAACTTAATTTATGCAGTTAATTTATAGTTCTCGTTTAGTTCACTTTCCAATAATTTGAATTGCTAAGTACTTGCAAATTTATAATGACTTAGATAAAGTTCAAACGATGATGTTTCAAAATATTTACACATTTTTAAATTCACGGTTTTACAAATTTCTAAATTATGCGTGCTATAAAGATAACACATTTTTTGTGTTTTTTGATTTCTTCCTCATTTTAACAGAATTTTTTGCCGATCAGATGAAACAGTTGACATTTACAGTCTAGTACAATAAATATGAAAATTAAGTTTATACATATACATTCCCTAAATTTACTAATTATTCTCCTGCAAGTACATCTTAAAAAATAATTACCTGTAAAGTGTTTCTACCCACGGAAATTAAATTAATGTTAGTGCTACTTACATTTTATGGTATGTGTAACTTTTTGACTACAAACAGAAGCTCTTACCTGAAACAAAAACAAATATTAAATTAGAATTCATACAAAATAATACATTTATTATTAAAATCTACACAAGATTCTCTTTAAAAAGGCGTTTTACATCTATACTACTACTGTTAGCATAGATAATATCTTGCGAAATATAAACAATATAAACCTAAGAAGAACAATAATAATAAAATTTTGGCCATAATAATTTAGTACAATATAATTTTAACTATATAAAAATGATATATTTTATATTCATGACTACTTTTTTATCTTTTATAATAATTTAATATATATTTTTTGTAATACTTTTCTATTATCTATAACTTAATAGGTACCAAAATACATTCATGCAAAAATAAAATAATTATTTTTTGATAATGATTTCAAGGACATTCTCTTAATCGTTTTAGAAAAAATTTGTTACAGTTAAATAGAATAGTTTTCAAATATAAAATAATATCATACATACATATTAATTTTTTCACCATTACAGCGTAAAATATATTTTTTAATTATAAGTAATATACTCCGAGAATATTTTTATCGTGAAACATGGGGATTCATCATATCCATTTATTTATCACATTTAAAATTAAACATAAGGAATAAATTTGACAGAATTTTCAAAAATCCATCCATTAACTGCTAAGAGTGATTCAATCTGCTATAAAACTTTTGAATTACATACGACGATATTTGGACAATTGTAATATTTTGAGAATTATTTGGAACTTAAACTTCTAATTTATCTAAACTTTGAAAATTCCTTTAGTACAAACTTCTGATTTTAAAGATCGGGAGGCCTATAAGATAATTTTATAACCCAAAAAGCAAATGTCAAATTCGTATACTATATTTAATTTTATATGAGACAAGCATATATAGCTGTCAATCAAATATCAGATCGTAACTATGGATATGATAAATCCCATGTGTCACGTTAAAAAAATTGCGAATAGTTGTTGCGAAGTAACGGACAAACGAGTGTCAAAAATGACATTTAAATTTAAGAATCATTTTTGACCCGAGTTGTCGTTACTTCGCAGGATTTATGAGTAAATTTTACTTATTAATTTTACACTGAAAAAAAAATCAACATAGAATTAATCTTGAAAAAAAACTCTGAAAGAATATGTGCTAGACATTATTTTTTTATAAATAATTGTATATTAGAAGGACACGTAAAGATCATTGAAAAGAAATATTATTCTTAAGATAGATGACTACAACGTATAATTAAAGTATTGTAAAGATCAACTAGACTTCGACACCTTGAATTATCAGTGTAATTATTCATAAAATAGCACATATCGCACGTTTTTTCTCCGTAAATACTGTCACGAATTATAAATTATAGCTATAAATATTAGCTGGAACGAGCCTGAACTATACCTCTGCATAGAATTATGAACTTTTTCTCTTGTTTATTATTAGATGTAGTATGATAGCATATCGTGCAAAATATGTAATTTTCCTGCGCAATTGCATTGCAATTATTTCATTAATACCAAGCTATAGTAAGCAACACTGAAGGAAGAATATCATTATTTTTATTTTAACCTCAATTTATTAATACACAATCAAAATGCACACATAATTAAGTATATAATATCAATAAATATGTATTTCATGGATACTATATTGCTTATGGGATTTGTAAATCGTTCCTTGAATTATTAGCTACGATTTCTAATACTGTTTTCATTAATAACCAATAAATATTTTTTTGCAGTCATAAAATATTAATAAGTATCAGCGTGTTCCACAACTTACGATAAAAAAATTAAAGGGTATATATTGTACGACGTGCTGACAACTAGAGTAGTTATTAATTAAACAATACACATTTATTAGTATTAGATGTACACAATTATTTTCATTGAAGAAGATTTAAAAAAAATTATTAAAAATAACTACCGACCAATGGCAAAAAATGTTTACTTGAAATACGATGCAATAAAAATAAGTTAACAGTAAAATAGTAAGTACAAGTAATAATAAGTAAAATAATATTACGAACGACAAATTGCAAAAATGCAGTAATATCAGACTATAATATTTAATGTTTATTACTATAATAACTACTCGTATTTGTTCACAATAAAATTGTTCACATATAATCATATTATACATACTCTAATATGTACCCGTGATTTCTTAGAAACTTAATGTTCTGGCATAAAAAATAACGCGTTCTTCATAGACCTATTAAAATGCAATCCACTATGAATAATAACATTCAAATTACTTAATTCCACTCAGAAAAATATTTCCGCTATCAATTTTGCAATTAGTTCCGATTTCAAAACACGGAGGAAAAATATGCATATTTTTTCTACCACATATTTAAAATGCAAATTAGAAAGTGCAAACTGAAATAAATACAACGCAAAATACATAGCAAATAATTCAGTAATACCGTTGTAAAAACAATGATAGAAATGTGATAATTACTTTTAATTGTAAAGCAAGCTCCAACAAAGAGGAAGTTCCGGTGTCACATGTGCGCCATCGTGTCAGAGCAACTTCCGGTGCTCAGGTGCATCTGGTGCACCAACCTGGTACAGCACCAGTACATTCACAACTAGTTGGTGTTCACACTGGCTAATGTTATCACAGTAATAATGCACTAAGGTTCATAAAATATGAAAACATGTGATTTATTGGTTTCTTGTTTCTTATAAATAAATATTTCATGAGCTACTGTCAGATTTACGTGTGTACTTCAGGGCTAAGTATTAATTTTGAGGCTATACAAAATATTTTTATTAGGTATCCTTTTACCAATGATAATAAAATGTTTCCTTCAAAGCAATGACAATATATTTCGCGAATTAAAAAAAATAATTCTGTGGACAGCACACAACGTTTTGCCTGTCTTCTTTACACTTTTCAGGGTTCCATTGATTTAAATCAGATTTTAAAAATCGTTGATTTAAATCACTTGTTCTGCAATTCTTTTTTAACATTCCAGATTTACAAAAATTGGAAGAATAAGCGTATGGGTAATGTTACCATGTGGCAATACTTTCAAGAACTAGGTACTAAATCTGTTTAACGTCGTCGGTACAATGACTTTAGTGGTATATTATTTTTAATTGGTAACACAGAATTTTTTTGTACTACTGCGTGATTTTTTTATTCCATTTACTTTCAAATGTCTTATAGTAAAACCCGGTTATAACTAAATCAAAGGTATCGCAGAAATTTTGTCGCTGTAGTCGGAAGTTGTTATAACCAATATGTTTTTCTTATATTATTTTTTAAAAAAATTAAAAAAAACTGATTTAAATAAAAAATATCCGGTAATAATTTTTACTTACAGTATTAGTACAATTTCTTTTAGAATTTCTCAAAAATATTTTTATTGTCAACTATAATAATTATTTTTACTGTCAAGTATAAAATATTTATTTCCATAGATAAACAGATTAAACGCAATTGTAACAAATTTACCCAATCATAATTACATATAATAATTAAATAGTACAAATATTAAATTATTATTTAAAAAAATTGTCATATATTCATAATTAATTACGATATTTTAGAAAAACATTTCAGATCTTCAAGATCTGTTGCACGAATAACATCAAAATCTAACCAGATCTAATATAGGGTGTCAGAATGTTATATCCAAAATTTCAACATTTTTTATTCACTAGTATCGTATCGTTACGACAACATCCATACGTTCACACATTCAGACAGAAATCATCGAAAAATATTAAAATCTTGTTCTAGGAACATCAAAAGGTACTTATTCATTGAAAACTCACTCTCCGATATTTAGCACGATTCCTATACCTCTGTTACTGAGTGGCGACAGGTGAAAATATATTTTTTTTTGTGGTCATTACCAATACGTAAACTAATATACAAATGTATATCTAATAAATAGTAGTAAGAAATAACAGATTTATGTCTACAACAAAGATTAATCAAATGATATTTACAATATGATAAATAATTAATTTAATGTAAATATTTTGTTATCGCTTAATTTGAATTCGATTAATTATATGTCAAGGTTGGTGTCATTATCTTGTATCTTTAAAATTTCCTCATTGAAACCGCGCTTTAATCCAAATCATTCGCGTTTTGTTTAACTAGAAGTGAAATTACAATAACGCCACTTTCTATCATAATTTTCACCAGATGCATCGTCTCGTATTATGACCTTTAAGATCATTTTTAACAAATCACACAACTAATGATGAGCATTTTCTTAAAGAAAGGAACAAGGTACTTATTGTGAAAGAGTTATGGGAAAGTATTTCTTTCATTGTATTTAAATATGCACAGAAATTTAAATAATAAATACTTTATAAAATTCTGATGGCAGGACGAAATCGGAAGAGTGAAACCAGGAAGACAGTTCATCGTTTATAAACAATTACTTAAATTAAATGATGATATTATAATATTTATTATAAACAATTTACAATATTCGAAAGTATATAAGCATATAATCATGTATTATTAATATTATATTAATTTACAATAAACTTTCATAACTTTTAAACTTACAAAAGTTTAATTAGCATCTAAGCAATTGATATCTTTAATGATCATAAATTTTTAAAGTCCTAAAGAAAGCTAAATGAGAAAATGTAATGAAAACCAAAGGCATTTTATTTAAGTACGATTTTTAAAACAACTGGAAAACAAACATTCCTTTAATAGAATATTGTTAACATGTATATACTTCAAAATTATTGACGAATAACGTTTTGAACATTTTCCGCATGAGTTTATCAGTCAGAATGTCCTTCTAAAGATCCATCGTCGCATGTGAAGTGCTGGAAACTAAAGTTGAGCAGAGCGTCATTAGACATAGACATTTTTATCGGAAGCATAGTACAATGTGTTGTAAAAATCGATTTTAAAGAAAACTTCAATCTGTCTTACTGAGACTGATTTAAAAAAAATGTTCGAATAGAATTACAATTCAATATTGTCTCCTCCAAAAAAAAAACTTCCCTGGGAAGCCACATAATGGCGGTTCTCCTTATCCTCATGGCAGTGCTGGAACTCGGATACTGGAATCACCTTCAGCTGGTCGGTTACAGCCGATTTTTCTATATCGGGAAGAGGAAAAAATCGCAAGAACTCAAGTCAGGCGAATAAGGAGACGTTACGTTGCCGGTTTTATTTATTAATTTACACACCTCTTCTTTGAAAAAACAGTATGAAACGTACAGATAAATTATTAGTCTTGATTTTACAAACTTGTCAAGTGCTTCATATCTTACTAATAATAACAAACGTTACCTACATTCTTTCGATATCTCATCTCTTATTTCCAGCAGTATAAAACGAATTGGGCGTACCAATTTTTTTCGAAATTATATAAGCTTTTGATATTAATGGCACCATTTGTTTCACTTTTGGTAAAAAGGAAGAGGAAATTTATTTGTCATTTTCAGATTTTTTTGCGAATATTTTGCAATACAAAATATTATGACATTATTTAAAGAAAGTTGCTATAAAACATATGGGTAACAACTTTTACTTGAAAAATTTCTTGACTCATTGTACTGTACTGGCTTTATATTTTGTACTGAATTTTTCATCTTGAAATGTTAAATTTAGTTACCTATATCGTACGAGTACATTACTATTGGATCACATATCTCATAATAAAGCATATCAACAAATATTAAATTATATCTACTCGACTAAAGAACTAGCACAAATAATTCCATTATCTACTAAACACTAAAATTGCTTAAGAGTAAACAAATAAATCAAATTATACAATTTGATCGTGCAGTTTACTGTTTAAATTAAAACCGGTTAGATTTGATGTAATTTAATGCAATCATTCTAGAACATTCTAATTTGTAAATATTAAGTTTAACATTGATAAAATAATATGCAGCCAACAAATTTATTGCTTTCGTTTCAGTAGCAATATTTTCTTACAGATAAAAATTAAAGAACATAATAATAACAAATAAATTATATTTATAACTAACAAGACATAAAAATAAAAACAAATCTTTTTTTGTTGAAACGTGAACAACGAAATATAAAGATGTGAAAGTAAGATCCGTTTTGGATGGTTTAAACGTTCCATCATCATGATGTAAGGCTGTTTTAAACATACTGTAATACTAAAATTATGATTATAATACAAGTACCTAATTGCGTAATGCTGCAGAATACAATATAAATAATATTTTATATGAATCATCTACATCTACCTACACTACCATAATTGTTAATATAAATTTGTAGTGAATAAAATACACAATGTTTAAATTTTTTTAGTTCTTATCCTAAAAAAGGAAAAATTCATGCCCATATTTTTTCAACACATTACCTTCTAATATTGCATTTAACTCTTGTTTTATAATTATATTTCATTCATATTTTAAGTCTCCAAATGACAAATCTTTATATACATTATAAACACTAAAATTCGCTAATTCAACCTTAGAATTTTAAATCTACTATGTATGTATGTATGTATATAGATAAATATTGTTAACATTTATGATAAATTTATACAGATTGTTAAAAAAATGTAATAAATTTTGATTTTAATATATTTTTTTGCACTAACTCGCTCCTGAAATACATATATCATATGTTATATTTATATCAAGGGACTAAAGTATAATTTTTTATTATGCATATGTAATTTATTTTACGAGGTGATAGCCAAGGAGAATAAACTATGTGAATAATAAAAAATACTTTAGTCTTTAGATATACCTACATTATATTTTTTCCTAAATCGTTAAATTATTAATTAAAACTATAATTAAATAATATTAAGTGTTTGTAAAACGTCAACTAGCTATTGAGTGCTATCAAAGTGTCAAATATTTCTATATACATTTCATTTATATTACACCTGCTTAGACGTCTTCTGCATGAATTCAGATAAATCATTATTAAAGATAAATAATAAATAAAGTCCCAATAATATTACAGAATAAAATAAACTGCAAAAATATAATACTATTAAAATAGAGGTTAATTCAGTTTGACAGATGAGTCTGTAAAGTTTTATTTTAGCTCCTACTTTGGCTAACTTCGCTGAGTAATATCGTCTACTTTAGTATCAATTTTGAAAAAAATCACTTTTTCAACATCAACTTCATATTGTGTTCAAATTTCTACAGATTTTCATGAAATAAGTAGTTTTCTTCTCCATATATACAATATGATATACTGTATAGTTTAGTAGTAGGGAATAGAGTGTAGATGATAGAAGTAAGACAAACTAAACCGGACGGACATGGAATAATTGTCATTGCAGATTTAAGTGTAGAAGGCCAGTAATGGCTACACGCAGAGTTCTCTTACAATAAGGATACGATACATTACACTCAATTGAGGTGTCCAATCATCCAATAAAGGTGTCCTGTGACCGTGCCGACAAATAACATTGGCCTTGGCAGCACACACCACATGACCAAAACTCCTCCACTGTCATTCGCACTTACATTCTCTGTTTCTCTAAGATTTACGATAACTAAATTTAGTTTTATTATTCTAAATTTAAATGGCTTGGTAAATAAATATTAAGAATAGAGTAGCATAGTTGCACAAGAAAATAAATATTTACTTTGCTAATGTCAATGTCTACGAACAATTTATACTTAAAATTTAGCTTCAGTATACAAAATAAATAAAAATTATCACAGTAATCAAAATTATTTTATTTTAGACTTTAAAAATATTCTATAATACATGAAATAAATTTTATATTATACTTACTACATTCATAAATAAAATGATGTATTGATTGCTTAAATTTTTCGTAATGAAATCAAGAAAAAATAACATTTAAATTACATTTATTATAACAACTTAGTACGTCAATTTAGTTTCCGTACTCCTTTAAATTACATATATCGAATCAGTAATCTTTTAAACCGCCATTCATTAGAATTGCTTCCCTTAAACGGTTTGTCATATTTCCTACAAATTTGTTTGGAGTTTGAGAGTCAATTTTATCCCATTCTTCTACCATAAATGTAGTAGTTTTATATTGTTTGGGCGTCTTGTTTTACACATTTTTTTAAATAAATCACAGAGATGTCCAATGGGATTCATATCTGGAGACTATGGAGGCTTTTTTTATTGTTGTCTACAATTGTACAATAATTATTCTAGCAGTTTACGTGTAACATGTTAGGGGTTATTATCTTGTTGAAAGATATAATAATCCCTTAAAACCAAATTCTCTTTTAAAATTTTCAAATAACCAACTTTTAGTATAAATTTTAATCGTAATAGCATACTTAATACCAGTATTATTTTTACATTAAACATTCGTTGTTCGCATAAATTTACGAAGAGCAATTGTGTTTTAATTACTTAAAAATATGTATGTACAGTGGCTCACAAAATTATTCGTACACCTAAGTTTTATATTTAAAAAGTGAAAAATGGAGTACTTTCAAAAAAATATTGATGTGTTATTGACGGGATCAGATTCTCTTATTTTCCAGAAACAAAATTCAATAGCCAATTATGAAAAAAATATTATTTTTCATATGTTAATTAAATAAAAACAAAATGTGTACAAGAACTAGGTACACAAAATTATTCGTACACTTATGAAATCTTGCATATAACGAGTCAATATTTATATTTATAAACATGAAACATCTGTGATTGCATAATTATCATTTGTCTGAGTATTTTGTATAAGATTTTTTTAAAAATAGTTCACAAAAATAAGAAATTATGGTAGTTGAAAGGCGAATTTGCTTGAAATTACTTTGCCAGTGTAAATCTTTAAGGGCAGTTGACAAAATTAAACGAAGATCGGACTAAATGTTGAGAACCATATAAGTAAATATAAAAATGAGAACCAGTAGAAAAATATTCACAGTGGAGGCCTTAAATTATTTTTAAGTCATCAGAATAAACTATATATTGAGCGTTAAATGAAATCAAACCCTAAAAATCCCCTGAATAAATTAATATTAAGAATAACTAATTTTTTTTGAGGGTCTATTGGAACATAGACTATTCAAAGAACTTTAAGAAATTTTGGTTCTAATGGTCTTATAGTAAAAAGTGGCCCCTATAATTCCAAACAAAATAAAATAAAGAGACTCGCATCTGGAAATAGTACATTAGCACGGATTGTGTTTCTGGAAATTGATAATTTTGCGGATTTGAGTGGAATGGCAAGTCTTTTGATTGGAGAAATCCAAATTCTGAGCTTAATAACTGCAATTTATGTAGTACAGTGAAACACGGCGGGAGGATCATATTAGTTTGGGGATATGTAGGAGCTAGTTATGACTATATGGCCATTAAAATCAAAATGTCTTAGAGTTCTTCGAATAGTCTATGTTTCAATATATCCTCCAAATATTTCAGATATATTTTTTGTTAATTTATTCAGGAGTTTTTAGTATTTAATTTCATTTAATGCTCAATAACTCGTTCATTCTGCTGATTAAAAATTTTCTTACGGTCCCCACGGCAAATATTTTTCAACTACTCCTCATTTTTATATTTACTTCTAATGTTCTTAACAATATTCATACAATTTTGACAACCTCCCTTAAAGATTTATACTAGCAAAGTCATTTCACATAGATTCGTCTTTCAACTACCATAATTTCTTGTTTTTGCGACCCATTTTTGAAAAAACCTTTTACAAAATACTCAAACAAATGATAATTATGTAATCACAGATGTATTATACTTATAACTATTAATATTGACTCGTTATATGTAAGATTTCATAAGTGTACGAATAATTTTGTGTACCTGTTTTTTGTATGCATTTTGTTTTTATTTAATTTACATAAGAAAAATAATATTTTTTTCATAATTGGCTATTGCATTTTATTACTGGAATATGAGAGAATATAATCCCGTCAGTAATATATCAATATTATTTTTAAAAGTACTCTATTTATCACTTTTTAAATAGAAAACTTAGGTGTACGAATAATTCTGTGAGCCACTGTATATCATTCAGAGTTCTTACCCGTTACTGAGTGTACAATTTTATTTTTCAAAAATATTGGTAATAATACAGTTATATTTACATATATTAGTGATAGTGTTACCTAATACCAAACTATTAAAAACACATTAATTTTAATATAATATTATACATTGAATAACTCTTACCTATTTTGTAACACCCCTACCTTTATTCATTTATTTAAATGATAATTAACAACTCTGAAATCTTCAGTAGCTTTATAGCAGTCGTCTGGTGAGTATCTACCGTTGATATATTTTTTATTTTTTAACTTAAATTTAACAATTTATTATTACAGTATTCATATTTATTCATAATTATTAAAAATTATTTTGTTATAAATAAACTAATTTATATTTTTTATTGTTTCAGACATATCCATCTACTTTCTAGATATAAGATATATGTAGATATAAGGGGGGAAGCAGGTACTTCTTCAGTTTTTTTTCTTCACTGAAATATGTAAGTCCAATTTTAAGATTTAAGAGTAATGTCATCCCTGAATATTTAACAACTTTAATTGTTTTTCACTATTCTATTTAAATAAATTAAATTCTCTTAAGTACAGTTTTAATTTATATTATTCATGTAATTAATGAATTTTTGACTTTTTTCCCAGAAATGAATAAAACTTGACACATTAGGTATGAGATGAGATCTAGATATAAGGTGTGATGGTTAGATTAAAAGTGTGATTGTTAGATATATGGTATGATGATTAAATATAAGGTGTGTTATGATTAAATATAAGGTGTGATGATTGTGTTGATTAAATATACGGTATGATGATTAAATATAAGGTGTGATTATTAAATATAAGGTGTGATGATTAAATATATGGTATGCTAGTTATATATAAGGTGTGGTGGCTAGATTAAAGTATGATTGGTAGATATATGGTATGATGATTAAATATAAGGTGTGTGATGATTAAATATAATGTGTAATGATTAAATATAAGGTGTGATGCTTAAATATATATTATGCTAGTTATATATAAGGTGTGGTGGTTAGATTATAAGTATGATTGTTAGATATAAGGTATGATGATTATATATAAGGTGTGCTGGTTATATTATAAGGTGTGTTGGTTATATATAAAGTGTGATTGTTAGATATAAAGTACGGTATGGTGACTAAATATAAGGTGTGATAATTAAGTATAACGTGTGATGGTTTAGTTTAATAATGTGGCAAGTTTTATTCAGGTTTTTGCTTATTTACGAGTATGTTTAACAGAAAATGTTTCACATGAGATAGATGCAAACTATTTAAATGTTAACAAATCTTGATAGTACATACCTAAGTTTTAAATATTCCATATTTTGGGTAAATATTACTTGACTTACATTTTTAATATACCCAACTTAACCATTAATTTTTCCCTTACAAAAATATTAATTTATTTTACAAACCTTTTTTTCTATAATTATAATATTTGAATGCACCTTGTAGCAAAATTTATAAGTCGTGGCACTCCTTTCTCTGCTTACAGCATTCTGGTCGTTGGTATGGGTTGCACGGAAGGGTTGTGATACCGCCCTCGTATTAGCGTGTCTATAAGTTAGAGTTACGGATGTGCTTTGTGTATCTTGCTGCCCTTTTACCATTTTGGGCGTTAGTACTGGAGGGCCGGAAGTGTGTCTGACCGCTAGCGTGTTGAAATATCTAATTGTGGAGTGAGCTTGTACTTAGACTATATTCCCATCAACAATATTTTTTCGTTTATTTTTTTTTTCTTGGCTTTCATGCCAATTTCCCTGACCCTTTTCACTGGGAAGTACACTGTATTAGTTTAAGTTGCGCCAAAATAGTTTTAAGTTCGTTTAGATTTAAGTCGCAATAGTTTAAGTCATCCTCCTTTCCTTAAACCGAAAACTACCCTTTCCCCCCTTGCCGTCATGGAGAGACCTTGTCGTGGTGGCAGGGCTTAACCATCCTCTAAAGATCAAATGGAAATTCATAGAGGATGGAACCAACATCTCCACTTTAATATAATAATCATTTCATTTACAGATAAAGCAGTTTTGATAATATTTTTCTTCAGTTATTTTTAGGGAATAATAGATTATTTGCAGCAGGACTGCAGGACCTTTTTCAAATGGTATATTTGCTTACGGAAGCAGCAATCTTTAGTGGTGAGTGCAAAATACTTTCTACAAACAATAGCGAAGTAAATATTGTAAAAATTAAACTGAAAGAAGAAGAAATATTTAAACCGTGAAAGAATTATGAGATTATAAACATTGCCAGGAAGCTGGATGGAGCAAAACTTCAAAAATCGTAAGTGCTTTTTCATTACAATTTATAATTGTAACTACTAACCTAGACACACATTATAATTTATCTACATTTGATATAGAAAATTGTTTTACACTATATTTACTTGGTAACCGAATCTAACTCAAATTGTGATTTAAATTTAGTCGTGTGTGTCTTCATTTATCTGATATGCTAAACTCTTTTCTCATATGAATATTTTATAAGTTATTTGGATCAGTAGCCTAGAAACTGTACATTTGCGATTATGACTAAATTAAGGCTAAATGAAATTATAGGACAGTCGAATATTTCACAGATAACATTCTTTTTTTTCTACATTTAACAAATTTTTTGATGTATAGTTTAGTTCTTTTCAATCTCATTTTTTGTGAGGAATTGTGTAATTAGTTTAATACTAAATTATTAATATAGTTATGTAAGCGATTTCCATATCGACTAATGATGGATCTAATTTATTTATTTTAATTTAGCATTTTCATTAAAAATTTAGTTTCCTAAATTTATCCAATCAAAAGATATTACGTGATATTATATTTAGTTTTGATGTTTGACTGTTGGTTTGACATTTTATGAAGTGAAGTGAATTTGTTTTGCTACAAAATGAACTTCATGTCTGATATTAACTTAAAATATAAACGTCAATTCAATGCTTGTTTTTGATAGGCTGGATTTGGAATTTAGAATTTAAAATATAAAAATTGGTTATATTCCAAATTTACAATTAGATGTAGTCATTTATTTTGAAATCTGTATATAATTTTTAAATCTGATTTCTTATTGTACAATAATAATAAAGAGACACAACAAGACAGAAAGTGTAGTTAAAATAACTGCGTGTTATTTTTATTGTAAGGTGCATGTTGAAAGCCTACAGCCAATTGCTAAGTAGATGAGCAATAACCCACACAATTGCTTATTCCGATACACGTTGCTCTTACGCTGGTATTGCCTTGACCACACATCCATTATGGTCTTATAAAATTATAGCGAGATTGTTTTTCATAGGATTTATTGTTGTCCTCTAACAGTAGCAAATTACCGAATTAAGTATCTTTAATCTGTTGAATGTTACAGATAACAAACTAATAAATTCGGCCTTATAACTCATAGTTACACTCTGACGTGAATTATTCAATATGTGCGTTTCATATGAAAAGCAAAACATGACATTAAGTGAATTTGTCCTCATATCATGGTCTTCCATTGTTTACCTTACCTGTCAAACTTGCATACTGATTCTACACCTGACGAAAAACATACGATTGTCAAATCACAAACTAATTTCACCTGCTACAAATGATAATGAAATCAGTTCTCATGTTCCAATAGTATTAATACAGTTTGAGTGCTGTAATTAATTAGTTTATTTGATTCCACTGTCATATGAGGCCGGTATATATAATTCAATTAAGTGTTCCGACCCGAAAGAAAGTCTACTGTTGACAGAAGTCCAGCCTTCGCATTACAAATTGCGAGAGATAAAATATGACACGCAGTTTTGTTCTTATAAGATGGAATCCAACTCTCAAGGTTTATTTTGACAATGATTGATATTAGTACGAGGAGATGAGGTTGTACTTAAAAATATTCCTTTGTATTACTGCCGATTTATTTATTCTTTTATTACTTCATCTTAACGATTTAAATACATTTGCATATAGTTGCTTCCAATAATTTTCTTTGGCTTTACACATTTATCAATACAAACAACAACATAAAATACTATTAATTTTAATGTCCTTTCTTATCCTTTAAATTCCTTCATGTTGTAAAAACATACGATAATATAAAGTTTTGACATTTCATACAACAGTAAGTTAGGAAAAAATAACGATTCGACAATCTAAAATATTCGTTTCGTAACAAATCTGTAATTAAAAAAATAGTTCTCATAATTATAATGACGTTATGATAGATTTGGCCAACAAGACAGTTCTTAGAATAACGAACTGGTGTTGTATCTACGTATATAATGAGTTAATTGTAAATTTATACAGTCACTATTATTTATGCGTTCATTGATATTTTCTCTTGCTATCTATAGAGTAGGTTTAAAATATTTTATTTTATATACTTACTTACTTAAAAAATTACTGTATAAATTAGTTATTTATTTACACTATTGAAAATAATGAATAATTAAAATTATAATATATATTTTCATAGGCACAAGACTCATAACTGTACGTAATGAAACTAAAATTATCCAAAGTTAAAAATATAAAATTTGCTTTATTTTCACCGCTTCAAGTAAGGAAAATATTGTTTTTAGTTAAATTTCTTGATGGTGATTAAGAAATGTACATTTATCTGCTACGATAATGTCTGTTTTTATATCCGTATATGTGAAAGTGGTGAGCTGAAGGTTTTATCTTAGTAAATTTGAATTAATTTTATTATACAGAAATGATAAGTAGAGGCCTCCAGCAGGGGCGTAGCTTTTTTTGGGCGCCTGCAAAAATTTGGAAACTAACAAAAATTAGAATACTAATAATAATTAGAGTATTTTATAACCAAAACTAAAAGTGCTTGTAAGGAAATTAAGTATATTTTATTCTTTTCTGTCAAGTCAGATTTAGGTACACAATCAATAAATGATTAATGCGAATTCAATCTAATATAAGAAATTCAGCCGGACAAAAAAGACTTCATTCTTTAAATAATACGTTGAAGCTTATAAATTTGCTAACGAATCGGCACAGTGTATATTAGCATATGTATTATAAATAAATTTCGTCTAAAATACTAAACGTCTGCAAATCTGTAATCCTGGCTTCGCCATTGGTATCCAGGTGTATATAATAGCTGAACTGATAGAACAAAAAGAAATAAACTCAAAAGTTTCATTATTAAAACCAAAAAAAAATATATTTTTAAAATTTGCAAAATTAATGGTGCTTTACTTAAAATAATGACATAACTGAAGATAATCATCTGAATCAGACATTTGTGGCATTAGATAATTCATTGTATTATTAATATTTAAATAAAATATTGGACACCTCTCAAATCAGTGCCTCTAAAAATGTTTATTTAATTTATATATATATATATATATATATATATATATATATATATATACATTTTATGATATTTGATCTCTAAAGGATTCAAACTTGTCAGAATATTATGCAAGTATTTATAATACTCCAAACTCGAAAAGAAATAAATTATGAAGCAATATTTCTCACAATTATTTAGCAGAAAGTGTAAGAATGACTGTATACTAAATAGCAAATTCATTATAGATAGAAATGAGATGAATGTCAGCAAGAACGAATTTGAGCAGCAGCGTGACAAATCATAAAGCCCACTGAATAACACGGTCCGACCTTGCTGCTGGAAGCTCGGAGTCAGACCTCGGACAATAAAGTCGGTTGTCCGTGGATCGAGGTTCTGGGAACCATCGACACGAAGCGGTACTGCGCAATATGTACCGCTTGCTGCACCAACTATACTGCAAATGCAGGAAATAGTACCACTGTTATAAGATCTCTGATAAAAATTTTAAACTTTAAAAATATTATACAAATGATAATAAATAAATAGTATTTTAGTTTTACATTTGAACGTAAATTTTCCTTATAACAGAAATATTGAAAAACTTTAACCAAAATATTTATATAGTGTGATATATATTTAAAAATAAATTTAAAGTGTTAATTCATTAACATATTTTTATATCTTAATTTAATTTGTATGTGTCAAGTCTATTTTTAGGAATGTTATATGTAGACGTAATTTAGCAACCTTTATTTGGTTTCCAATGAATAGCAACAAACAATACAAATAAATTCAAAATATTTGTTTAATCTAATAAATTTGTCTAATAGTTATTTGTATATCAAGGAACTAAATTATAATTTTTTATTTTGCATTTGGAGAATAAGCCATGTAAGTAATAAAAAATACTTTAGTCCTTAAATATACATTATATTTTTTCGGAAATCGTTAAATTATTAATTAAAAACATAAATAAATAGATTCCAAAACCGTAAAAAAAAACAAGTATAATTTGAGAAAATTTTAAATAGGAAGTATTTTTAAATAAAAACTTATAACTTTTTGTTCATATGACTAATTAAAAAGGTTTCCCAGATTATAAATATGACTATTAAATATTTAAATTTACATGACTAAAATAGTTGTAAGCTATAATAAATGTCTCAGAAGTGACACTTATGTATAAGTTTTTATAGTGTCAGAAGAATCATGAGACATTGAGAGCTATAAATTTATTTATAAAAACGATGATGGTCTAATTAGTGTACGTGACAGGAATATAGAAATTATCATAAGAAACGAGGGTGTGCTAATTAAGTGTAATCTGCCATTAATTATTAATGAAATTGCTGTTATTATAGTACTCTTTATATGCAATTACCACTGTATGTGATACCATCTGTATATATAATTATTTACTCCTGCGATTTTTTCCGAGGTGCAATAAATGTCAGAATGATTTCTTCTGAAGATAACAAACACTGATTAGGATTACCTTCGCAGAGAGAATGCTGGTAGTCACCATATTTGCCGTCTCCTATTGTTATACAGAAGGAAGTATTAAATTTATTTCAAGAACTTGTATCCAAATATGAAACACAAATAAAATAATTGTTTAACATGCATAGCGAGAGTAATTGTATGAACATGACGTTGCATCATTTTAATTAAGCATGTAAATAGTTTTTTTTATATTTTAATTCAAATATTTTCATTCCTTATTCAATATATTAGTGTACCCAGTTTAAAGTGTATTCACAACCAGAAAAAATAGTTTTGTTAAAAAAAAATAAAAATAAATGTTACCAAATGAAGTAACTTGTTGTGTATCAAAAATATGAAATAATAAAATATATATTTGTTGTTTTTAGTACAAATAATGTTATTTATTAGTAAAAAATAACCAAGAGACACCAAAATTATAAAAATTTCAAGAGACCGTTTTTATTACAGCTAAAAACATCAGAAAATAAAAAAAAGTAAGATCGGTAAAGGATGTTATTTGCAAAATATATACAGTAGTGAACAAAAATATGGAAATTTGTTTTCTTGACCGAAAATAGCGAACTTTATCAGTAATTTTAAACAATAAAGCCGAAAATACCGGTAACCGTTAACAAAAAAACTAAAAACTAGTTTTAGCGAACATTAAAATTTATTTTGATATAATTTAGCGCGAAAAATGTTTTATATTTTTTATATCTGTGTTTTGTATTTGTTCTTACAATTTCAATTTTTTTGGAAATTCTTAAAAATATATAGTCCTTAGAGGTATTTTTTTTGTCAGCATTAGGCAAGTTTACAATTGAAAAGTGTTGAAGTTTTACGAATATTCGTTAATTAAATTGATTTTTTTTTTTGTTATATTTGATTTAGATGGTAATTTTTTATTAAATTTTTATAATTATTTTTTTAATTAATTTTTAACCGATTTACTAACTGGTTTAAACCGGTTTTCAATTTTTAAAAACTGGTTTTCGAACTAAAACTCTTAACTTGAAATGTCTTTATTGAAAAGACGACGTTTCGGTTCTGATTGGAACCATCGTCAGGTCTATGTTAACATCAATATTTGTGAAATTAATGTATAGTTATAGTTTAATTTCACAAATATTGATGTTAACATAGACCTGAAGATGGTTCCAATCAGAACCGAAACGTCGTCTTTTCAATAAAGAAATTTCAATTAAAACTTTTAACCAATATTTTTTTTTCGGTTACATGCCCTGATTATACTACATATTATATTATTAACAGTGCTACAGTGTGAAAAAATAATACATCTTTATTTCAACGAAATATATAGTTCTGCAGATTGATTTTTTTTTTAAGTTTCCATACTTTTGTGCACTACTTACCCAGAATAAATCTTTAAAAACAACTTCTGTTAAAATATTTTCCATGTTTTAATCTTATCAGTCAACAATTTCAGTTATTTTTACAATATATTTCGTAAATTTTACAATTAAAATTCCAATAACAGGTTGCTAAGATTTAAATTTTTATTTCTTGTCTTTAATTATGCTAATCTGAACCTACAGAGGAATCTCACATGAAGTTGGTATTTATAACATCACCAATGTATCGAGTCATTTGTCGTGTTTTCTCGAAGGCCAGGCATGTTTAAATATTTATAAAACTTGGCGCCTTCAGTTGGCAATTATCAACGGTAAATAATTTAACAAGAAGGAAATGAATCCCGTAGAATCGGACAATGCAACCTTGTTGTACGTTTTAATAGCCAAGTGAGAAGTTTAGCTTTCATACCGTAGTCAATACAAGATTTATCATTGTGTTTACATGATATTTGCAATCGTGTAACATGTCGCGTTTATTTGTTTCCTATTGTTTGTAACCTATTTAATAATTTCATGGTATGGAACAAGTCAGTAAGGAGGCGTGCATTTGTAATTTAATGTATGAATTCATGGCAGGAATAATCAAATACAACAATAAGAAAGTATTAAAACAAACATCTATCTTCTTGTTATGAAAGATTGCTAATTACTGATTCACGGCTTAGTATACAAATTCTAAACGAAACTAGTATCAATGTTTTTCACAAACAGATAATGAATTAAATAAGTGCATTAATGTTATTTGGAGAATTTTTTTTACATATTTTCGACTTATGTAAGTATCAAAGCGCTGAGTTTAATCTTGCAATCCTATTATGCCTTTTCGAATTTATTGTGTCACTTTATTACCTAACTTTTATTGACTTACAAAACCATCAACCTCATGTTAATGTTGTGTAGAGTTAAAACAAACCAAACAGCATTATTAATCCAAAAATTGTGCTGACAAACACGAATTATCCCAAATATTCTCAATTTTCTACCCAAAATTTTGCGAAATAGTTTAAATTGATAGACCTCGACGCGCTGATTTCAAATTTTTAAACGGAATTTAATTACCTCTTTTCGTTCCTGAGATATTTGTTGTCATATTTGCACCTCAAAAAAGTGTGTCTTTTGACTATATCTCAAAAATGGGTAGAGATTCAATCTCAGCGATTATACCAAGCGATTCTACGGGAAAAGTTACATAAAGATATGTTTTCTCTGAATATACGTTCTTTGGAACTATTAGATGAAAAATAAGAAAATCAAAAAAACCTACATTTCAAAATTTCTCCGAGAAACTTTTCTTCTCCAAAACTTTTCATTTTTTAGACCTAAGTAAATATCGATGCGCTGATTTCAAATTCTCAAACAGAATTGAATTATTTTTTACCGTTCTCGAGATATTCGTGCTCAAAAATGAGTTTTAGCAATACCTAAAAGACAGGTTTTTTAGGTATATCCATTTAAGGGTTAGGTTTACGTTTTCGACGACCTCACCAATCAATTCAACGATCTCGCCAGTCGATTCTACGGGCAAAATTACATAAGTATACCAATTTTCAGATTTTTATTCCAAAGGATAAAATTTATAGAAAGGAAAAACGAAAATAGCCAAAATCGAGAAAAATCGTAAGGGGTTCATCAGGCATTTTTTTTTCGATTTTTGGCCATTTTCAATTTTTTCTTTCTAGAAATTCTATCTGTTGAGTTAAAAATCTGAAAGTTGGTACACTTATGTAATTTTGTCCGTAGAATCGATTGGTTGGGTCACCGTAAACCTAACTATTTAAGGGGTATACCTAAAAAACCTAAATTTTTAGGTCTAACTTTGAACTCAAATATCTCGAGAACGGGAAGAGATAATTAAATTCTGTTTGAAAATTTGGAATCAGTGCATCGACATCTACTTAATCGCAAAATGAAAAATTTTGGTGACAATAAGTTTCGCGGCAAAAATTTGGAATTTAGGTTTTTTCGTTTTTCTCATTTTTCACCTAATCGGTCCAAAAGACGTATATATAGACAAAACATTTCTTTATATAAATTTTCCCGTAGAATCGTAGTTGAGATTGTATCTCTACTCATTTTTGAAATATATTCAAAAAAACAAACTTTTTTGAGGTACAACTTTCAGAGCAAATATCTCCGAAACGAAAAAAGATAAATAAATTCTGTTTGAAAATTTGGAGTCAGCATAACTAATTCTTTAAAAAATATTACAAACAAAATTTTGTAAAATTTTCCAGTTAAAAATTCGATATTTTCAAGAATTTTCGGGTTTACGCAAAAATACAGCATCACCGGCTATGGGAATTACTTCCCCTGTCGTTACTACATACATAGACAATTTTTTCAAGTAATATTCAAGTAATAATCAAGTTATTTTATCCTGTATAAATTGAAGTTAAAATAAATTATAAGATGTGTACATCAGAATTTAAATAAAATTAAATATTCACATTGTATCCTGAAATGGTCTAACAAGTCGAAATTTATTAAGAAAAAATAATTAATTGTTAAAAGTTATCTCTATAAATATTTTTTTACGAAAATTTGAGAAACACTGATATCGTAAACCACATACACCACACATGAAATTAAAAATATGTATCTCAAATACAGACAAAAAATACAGACCCGGATCATTTCTAACAATATAAGACATAATACCTTATAAAACATTTTAATAACAGAACATACACAGTAAAACTAAAAAAATATATGGTTTCCTTTATACCGCGAGGGCTGATTTAATATTAATACTGATACTAATCAAGTATACCATTTAATCCTACCGTTTTACATGAATCAAATTGCATTCCAATCAGTTGTAAATATATATTTGTCTATTTTTGTCTAATTTTCTTTTAACTTATTCAACCTGTAATGATTCGGTATAGATTAAAATAGTCTAGTCAGTGAGATACATAACTCCTGCTGCACTTTCATTCCAACATGAGAGCACGCGGGTCGCTCTCACGTGATACTGTTATGATAATGAAACTGGATTTACTTTTTCTCCGCCGGTAATGAGTGGAGTGTCCACAACAGAATGCAGGCCACAGGCCACTCACATCCAACAGCACCTCAGCGCACAAATGGGGTCGACTCTACATAGACTCCATCCGACTCATCATACTTCTAAATACTAACATATAAACCCTCAGTAATATGTAACAATGGTTACTTAATGTCACTTCTCGGGTATTCTTACTTGGAGAAACATTTTTGTATAATGAAAATAGTTGGTAAAGAATATCATCTCCGCGAAATTAAAACTCACATTCCATTTTTTGGGATGAGACCCATACAACAACTTCCCAAACCGTAACGAAACCTTTACCGAAAACCAAAACCTGTATTTTATTTCTTCAAAAAAGGAAATCGAAAACCGATACGAAAATAAATTTATTCTGTAACTGAACCGAAAAAAAACCGGTACAAGAATAATAATGATTAACTAGTTATATTTTAAAGCGCTATATTCATTTTTAGATCACAACTTAAAATTAAAGCAACTATACTTTTACTTAAAATAACTTACAATTTTAACCAAAACCGTAACGAAACCAAAATAAAAACCTATATAATATTTTCAAAAAACCGTTACCAATAACCGAAACGTAAACGTTAAACGTAACTGAAGCCCAAAATTTTTCGGTTCGAGTGCCTGGCTAATTCAATGCAATATTCAAAATGATTCTGATTTATTTCGTAGAAGTAAATAACATATATTTTGGTTTGAAGGGTCGATTAATATCTCGATGCATAATTGATGAGAGATGTAAAAATTGAGAAGTAAATACTTTGATTACAGGTCTCCACAAAATCCATTTCTTCCTGAGTATATTCATTGTTACATAATCTCAATTCCTTGACATAAATACGGATATGATAGCTAGCTACCAGTTCTAGTAAAGAGGAAGTAAAAACACTGCCTGAAGCACTGTTGATCCTATCATAAAATGATCTATTAACCAGTTGCCAATTTATTGTGATATATGCTAAACCTTTCGCTTTTTGCTCCAACTAAAATGTCGCTCCATCACAGAAAAAACTTTAATTAAAAATGTCAATGCGCACAATTACTTTAATTGCATCCAAGTAATAAATGCGATAATTCACACATTTAATAACAATTTTAAATTCAATGTTCTTCCTACTTTCATTTTTAATGCAACAATTATCACTAGAACCAGGTTAGTATGTAGGTAATTAATGTACCGCTCGGTTAAAAATACGTTGATTATAGTAAAAGTATTATGGATTCATTAACACAGAAATTATTAAAGTAAACCATACAATGTATAAAGTTAAGGTTATATACTTGCTTTCTCTCTACATTTACTTATATAAAATGCAATCACATGAACTAAATAAAAAATCTAATGTGGCCTGCACATAACCACTCGCCTGTCCTCTTTACACTTTTTATTAATATTTATATTTTATTCTTCTATTATAATCAGGATCATACCTGCTACATTTTTTTGCTTGACAAATTTTCTCTTGGTTCCCATTTTTGCAATAACTCGGTAAAATGAAATATTAAAATAAATAGTACTAAAGTATTAGAACAATTCCTTTTAAAGTATTTGATAATTATATTTAGAATATATTTACTGTCATTGTCAAATATAAAACATTTATTTCTATAGGTAAGCAGATTAACCGAAATTGTATAAAATTTACCGAATCATTATTACTTGAAATAGTTAAATGGGGCTAGGTAGAAACTAATTTGAACTGTAAAATTTTAGCTAATAACATAATATTAAAGTATTATATACAAAACTTTTCATATATTCATAATTAATTAAGATATTTCAAAAAAACACTTCAGATCGTAATAAAAGTACCACTTCCAGTTACACGATTAACACCAAAATCTAATCAAATTTAATCTAGGTTGTTAGTAGTATTTGAGTAATCGTTACAACATCCATCCATCAATCCACACACACGGAAATATTTCGCAAAAATATTAAAATCGTGTTCTAGGGACTTCAAAACGTGCTTATCCATTGAAAACTCACTATTTGATTTTTAGCATGATTCCAATACCTGTCTTACTGAGTGGCAAGAGTTAAAATTAAAAAATAATAATTTCAAATATTAAATCCCTCCAGAGAAATAAATATTTACAGAACCATCAAATTATCGCTAATGACATTGTATTAAATTATCATTTATAATAATTCTCATATATTCATAATTAATTAAAATATTTCAGAAAAACACTTCAGATCTTCATAAAAACACCATTTCCGATTGCACGATTAACACCAAAATCTAATCAGATCTACTAGGGTATCAGAATGTTATATTTAAAATGTCACCCATCCACACACATGAACAGAAATCATCGTAAAAATATTAAAATAGTTTTATAGGGACTTCAAAGCATGCTTATTCATTGAAAACTCACTATATGATTTCTAGCATGATTCCAATACCTATCTTACTTAGTGGCGACAGGTAAAAATGAACATATAATAAAATAAAAACATACGTTTGCTATTATTTTATGTAGGTAAACATATTTATTATATATTGTCATTATATTAAATACAATTACTTTTCATTCATTCTCTCCTCAATTTATATTTTTTAGTGATTTAAATATAAAACTCAATACAACAATCAAATAAATAAAATAAGTACTTCAATTTTATGATTAATGGAAAGATATGTTAAAAAGCAACAATAGAACTTCAAGGTTAATTTGTTTAGTATAATTAATTATTCCTGATGACAAAATAATTATGAATTTATATTAGTATTAGTATAATCTTTCAGTAAAAGCTGTTGATATAATTTACTTGCCTTGTATCTATCTCACTGCACCGCAGTAATATATTGTCATGTTGGTTTTTAAAGAACCACCATACTTCAAATTAAGTTTTTTATTATTGTAAATAATATTTATAAACTTATTCAAATTTTATTTCGCATTTTGACAGTTATTGATTATATATCATTAATTTATGACACAATATGTACAAATATTAATGAAGTTATTTGGGTATATTAAACATAATCTATTAAATTGAAGTAAATAAATAAATAAATAAAATAAATATTCTTTTAAAGTTTTTTATTGATTATATATACAATAAATAAATTATATAATAACTTTAAGTAATAATAAATAAAATGTATTGGCTTTTTTTTTATAATAACTAAGTTCGCCGTTAGTGTCCGTACACCTATAAATTATAAAAAATCAATTATGTTTTGAACTGTTATTCATAAGAATTACTTCCCTTACACGGTTTGTCATACTTCCCACTAATTTTCTTGGAGTGTGGGAGTCAATTTTATCCCATTCTTCCACCATAAATTCCTTCCTTTGTATTCTTTAGGCTTCTTGTTTTACACATTTTTTAAAATAATATAGAGATGTTCAATGGAATTCATATCTGGAGACTAGAAAGGTGTTTTTATTTTCATTTGTTCATTCTTCCTTTGCCAAACAATAATTCGTCCATCTAATATAAAAAGGTTTATTTTCGTTTATTTGAAACAATTACTGAGTTCCAGAAGGTTTCAGGGTGGTTTATATATTTCAAAAATAAAACGCAAAGATATGTGTACGAAGACTAGTTGGTTTCTGTGTAGGTACGATATTTTTGACCTTAGATACCATATACATTCAGACATTTGAATTGTGGACATTTATACGATTTTGCTTCATTATGTGATATGTAGAATGAAATGTGCGCATGTAGAATGATTCATTAGTAGCTTGAGATAATATTTATCCACCTATGAGATGGAACATTACTATATTTCTTAGTTTTATAGCATTTTTTTTAATTCAAAAATCGAGTAAGAAACTGTTAATATTGTTGCACTAATCTGAAAATATCTTAGCGACTCGTAATATAAAAAAATCGAATATAATGCGATATTGCAAATACGTGTTACATTATCATATCTTAGTATATGCAACACACACTTAGGAAGTGTCGAGTCGTTGAAGATACACATGATACCGTTTCATCACCATTAAAATTTAAATCGTGTTCACATGAGACATGACATGTCCAAATGAGTATCAATAAATTATTGATGCTTTCAAACAGAAACATTAACAGCCCAAGTGAGAAGCAAATTAAGTTTCAAAATAAAGTTTCAAGGTTATTTAACTGTTTTTCAACTTCCTATTTATTTATACTCATACTAACATGATTATATTATAAAGGTATTTCATTACTATTCGTAGAGGATTTTACTTTAAGCATTAAAACTCGATAGAATAACAAAATTCCAACAAACAGTATTACCACAAGAACGTGTAATTTTATTTTGTAATAAAATCAAGTTGTTATTACATTAAAATGTACATACATACATATTTTGTTCTTATTTGATATGATAATAGTAATTGATATGTTTTCACAAAAAAAGTGAAATCTAAACACTCAAAGTATGAAATTACATTTTAATTATTTTATGTTTACAAATTAAATGAATACCTTCTATTTATGCAAGCTAAAAAAAATAAATTAAATAATATTATATTTTTACTTATATACTTTTTGTCATAATTGACTATACAATGAAACACTAAACCAACACAATTTCTATTATAATTTATTGGTATTAAGAAGAAAAAGAAAAGATGTATAAAACAATCAAAACAAAATTGTTACACGTATGTATATCAAGGGAATAAAGTATATTTTTTTATTACGCATATAGAGTTTGAATCATGTGAGTAATAAAAAATACATTAGCCCTTACATATACATTATATTTTTTCCAAAATCGTTAAATTTTTAATTAAAAACATGAATAAATAGCATTATGTGTTTGAAAAAGGTCAGCTATAATAGCTATATGTATAGACTTTTTAATCTAGACTTAGACTTAGTCCAAGCAACGACAAATACTTACATAGAACATATCCACAAAGACAAATGGTTTTATTTTTTAATAAATAATTTAAAATTAATATTTAAAGATGTTTTCCATTCTTATTTAAAATAATTAGAGTATATTTACATTATTGAAATTAAAAATCTGTTGAATCTGGTGAATGACTTTCATTAAAATATAATTTACTTGCACTGTTCCGATGACTATTATTAAAGCAGGAAATGTCTAAATACGGTCCATATATGTTTATACGCTATTAATTATATATGTTAATAGATATTTGCGTTACATAATTTTGGCGAAATTAGATAATGCATAGATGAAATGTTAGTGGTGAATGAGCGACATAATGCATATGTATGCAATGGTCTATTTCATAATGACCGGCGTAGGTTTGAAGAGAAATGCCGTCTTCTCACGAATATCGATATGGCCTATACTTTCCAATGTTAAATTCGACGAACGTATGCATTTTCACTTATTCTGCTCTGACTAGCATCAAATTAAATATATTTATGACCGCCACGCAACTAGTTAAAAGTTTCATTCAAGATAGAACCATTACTTGTTAAAATTATACAGAATATTTTTATTAAAAATATGATGTGGACACCACATGACTCCCTTGTAGCTATATTTTATATATTTTGCTGGATGTGAGGGACAGTGGTGATCCAGAAATGTAATAACAAAGCGTAGTTGTGGCTCAGGATCATAAAACAATAAATGTGCAAATGTTTATTGTTTATTTTTTAGTACAATTGGACGTTTTGACGCTTAAAACAGCAATCATCATCAGCAAAAATATATAAATTAGTTACAGGTTACATATTACATGTGTATTGCAAGAAGTTAGAACTTACAATGTTACATTACATTTTGCTGGACTTCATTTAAACTTATTTTATCATTCTTCCATTCGTTCAATATCTTCGAACTACAGTTCAAAATGGATCAAAATATTTATCACTATTGCTTATTGCATTATAAAAATTATTTTAATCGCTCAAAAACTTGCAAAGAACGAAATATTGTCTTCATTTATTGCGTATATATTTCTCATTAAATATATACCGACAGTTCCTACAAAAATTAAAAGCCAACTAAATTAAATGGGTAAGTTGCCCTTTGAAATTACCAATTAGAACTAAAAATGGAGGTGCATAACTAGATGTTAGTAACTACACAAATATTTGGTATTACAAATTAGTATCTATATAAATATTTGTTTCCAAATTGGAGTACATTTTTGCCTCTTTATAAAATCATTTAATTTACTCGAAAACCATGATTAAAATAAGGCCGGCCCTGGAAATTAAACTGTTTTATGATCTGTGCGAACATTACATAACAAATTGCAATTTGTTTACTAAACACTTTTAAATAGGTAATTTTCAAATAATTCTGTCAGCACAATTTTTAAAGGTTATACATTGTACAGAACTTATGAGTCATGTAATATTTGCTTCTTTGCTATCTTGTAAATAATAAACAATCATATACCTGCTATAAATAGTAAGTAAATAGAGCATGGGACAGGAATTCCACGTGTTTCTTGACTTTTAAGTGAGAGTTACACACTATCACAATGAAAATTGTCGATATTTTGTAATTATTTACAAAGAATATACTACACATTACTCAGAAATATAGAAAACAGGCCAAGAAACCGATTTAAAAACCTGTTAATCGACATTTTATTACCAAAAAACCGGTCATTGTTAACCAAAACAAAATTATAAACTTGTTTTTAAAAACCTTTTTATTTACACAAAGTAAGTACATAGTTAAAAATTATATTATATAATTAAATTTTGTAAATATTATGTATGTATGTACAAAATAATTGAAAGTCACTTATTATTAATAACATGTTTATTTTTTTTTAACCAATGTTTTATTTATTTTACATATTTAATCTCACTGTAATTTATCTAAGCACTATTATTACAAAAAAATCCTAGAAAAAACACCTGCAAGTAAAAAAAACTCAAAACCTAACTCAACCTAACATACCTAACGTAATTAATTTTTATTAACAATGTAACAATCATAATTTTCTTATGGGTAATGTCCTCAATGAATTGTTATTATTTTAAAGAAGTATTGTACCTCCTTCCATTTTTAAGTAACTAACTACTACCCGAAAATGGGTATGAGTTACATCATCAAAGTACCTATCTATACAAATTTTCATTTAAAAATTGCCACTAGAACAGCCACAGTTACAAATTAAATATCAACCAATAGGAATCCATATGACCGATAATAATGCGCGTCGCAGGATATACACCGGCGATCCTGAGACGCTAGCACTCAGTCCCGCTCTGCGGAGCACCGGGGAAGCAGGCTAGACCGCCTTCCAGGTCAGGAATTGGAGCACAGTTTAGCGTGTGCTTTAATTCTTGGCCTACTGAAACCAGAGCACATTCTGGAGCAAAGTTAGCTGCTCTGAATTATGCTCTGGTTTCTGTGGGTCAAGAATTAGAGCATTTTAAAGTGTTTTTATTATTTCTTTTTTTGTATTATAAGTAATGCATATCATTATTAATTAAAATTAGACCTTTTCCAGTCAGCATTTAAAAAAATCACTACAAGACTTATTTCTCCGAAATGTATTTGGATTTCAGTAGGTAAAGATGGAATCCCAACTGTGGGTCTGTTACTAGCACCAACTATACACCTCATTACCAAGAAATGAAATAAAAAATAAGCATAAAAAGTAGAGCAATGTAGAAAGATGTTCCCACAGTGCAGTCCCATAGTGAAGTGTGTGGAGTACAGTATGTAACGGCGGCACGTCACCGCTTGCTACGTCACGTTGAGGCGTGACGTCACGAGAGAATTCTGTTACCGTTGGTAGCGGGCAGCAGACACCTGCGAGCCGCCAAATGCCAGCGTGGAGGTAAACATGACCGCGATTCGCATTCGGTCAACCAAGGTACAATGTGCAAAATTTCGCGAGTCCAACTCAGCTCCGGCTATGCCATTTATGTAGCTTTAAATGCTCAAACCAAAACTTACAACCCATGTGTACCTCTTACAAATTTTTGTACTTAGTACAAAATTTCTGAAATATTAAAAACAAAAACTGTACTAACATTTTGTTAGTAATATAAAATAGTATATTATAAAACAAGCATGGAATGGTACTCATCTTATAGTCTATAGAGTATGAAGTATATTATACTTTTTCTACGACCACGATATCATTTCTAATTCATTTATATTTTAATTATAAAGGTGTCTTGATTTCACTATTTCGTAGCAACAAGCTACAAAACAAAAATTAAACAATACGATTTTTGACAGAACTATGAGATATAAAGTTATATCCCGGTTACCATGGGAAATGAAAATGTGTTTACAATTTACTATGTATCGGTAGCAATAATTAACATACAACAAACAAATATCTTAATGGTCGTAGAAAATAGCATTTATTATAATACAAATAATGTATAAGCCAGCAGTTTAAAGATAGGAGTTCTTTAATAGCTGTAACACGTTTGTCATACGTTATTTTATTTATTACACATGCACAATATGCTGGAAAAACGGTTCTGAAATTTTGATTGAGCGTTTCATAATTTTATGTTATATGACATAACATCGTTTATTTGAAGATTGATAAGCTTTATTTGTTATTTTCATTACTTGAATTTGGATTATCTTATTGCTTAGAAACTTTAAAAACAACGTGTTTTAAGCTTTATTTTCACACGCTTTTCGGATAAGTAAACAAGGATTATGATACAGGTATAATAAAAAAATGTATTTCTGATTTTAGGGAATACGATAATCCGACATTATATTATGGCACTCACAAAAAAAAAAATGCTTTACGTACACTTTCTTACATGTCATGTACTATTTGATATAGGCATTACTAAACATTTTTTGTCTACATAAATATTGAATAGTTAGGATAATATTATTGTTTGTCAGTAAAATGTTTAAATAATAAAATAGCTACACTATGTTAAGGTAGGTTAACTTGTGTAGGTACCATATACTGAAATATATTTTACTGTAAAATATTTTCTGACCATTTATATTAATTGTTAAGTAAGTAAATAGCAGCCCCCTATTAAATGGAATAAATATTTTATAATTAAATTGTAGTCAATGTACTGACATATTTAATAATTACATTTTTTTTATTTTTGAAATATGTATATTTGTATCTTATTTAAATTAATAACTAAGAAAAGGAAAATTATTCTAACAATTTCCTTAATTAATTACACAATACCAGATGTGAGAAAATGAATAAATTATATTTTTGGAGAAAGTTTTAAATACAAAAAATAAAGAATAACCTTTTTCATAAAATACTGTCAGAATATACTTACTCATACATATGTGTACTTATAAAAAAAAGGAACATTTTGACCAAGAACTATAATTTCCTTATCTTTAAATCGGTTTCTAATATCATGCTAATTATATTTTGGAATCAATTATATATAAATTAAAAATAAGGTAATACTAAAAATATATATAATCTTGTAAGTTGATTTTTATGAACTTAGTCTAAAATATGAATATTAATTATATTGCATTACAATAAATAAATTTGCAATGTTAATAGTTATATGCATATAAATTACACTTGCATATGTTGGTAGTTAACGTAGATAAAGAAATGTAAAGAATTTGTTCTAGAAGAAAGCAAAGAACCAGTTTAGAACGTAACACTTTACGTGAATTCAAAGTAATATGATAAAATTACTAGAAGTCTTATAGAGTGGGTTTAGGTCTAGTTACAGATTCTACTAAGATAAAAATGTGGAACTATAAAATGTATTCAATCTTTAGAGAAAGTAATCCGCAAAAAGCTGTTTTCCTCATTCAGATTATCAGTATGTTTCCTCAAAAGGTTATATAAAACCAATAAGAATAATTTATTATAGGTTAGGATTTGCATATGATACGACGTTAAAGGAACTATAAACTCATCATTAATTGGGTACTTAATCAACTTTTATACAGAATGAGTAAACATTAACAATCTGTAAACATAATGTCAGCAAGTAATAATATTTAAATTGCTGTAAGAAAATACAAAAACAACACTTTACTAATATAACTACTACTGTAACAAATAAAAAAATAGTATTGCTTTTTTTACTTTTGGTGCTTGAACTTTTCTTAGTCTATATTTAGGTACTTCTTAAAAAGAACAAAAAAAAGGTTTTTTTTTGGACATTAGTTCATTTTATATGGTACACTATTGCTATCTCTAGAACTGTAAGGGTTTCGAAGACGGTTAAATTACCAAACAATTTCTATTTTACAAGACTATTTAATGAGCATAAAATTAAATACATCGCAGCTATTATAGTTCTTGAGAACAGCTTTGTAGAGTTAAAACAAACCAAACAATATATTAAACCAAAAATTATGTTGACCAACGCAAAATATCCCAAAGTTTTGATTTTGGGAAATAGTGCACTTTGATAGAACTCGGCGCGCTGATTTCAAATTTTCAAATGGAATTTAATTATCTCTTTTCATTCCTGAGATATTTCGTGTGTTTTTTGGCTATATCTCTAAAATGAGTAGAGATACAATCTCAACGATTATACCAATCGATTCTACGGGAAAAGTTACATAAAGAAATGGTTTCTCCGCATATACGTTCTTTGGAACGATTAGATGAAAAATGAGAAAATCGAAAATACCTAATTTTCAAAATTTCCCTGAGAACCTTTTTTTCTCCAAAACTTTTAATTTTGTAGATTTATCTAAAGATCGATAAGCTAATTTCAAATTTTCAAACCGAATTGAATTATCTCTTACCGTTCTCGAGATATTCCTCTTCAAAGTTGAGTTTTGGCAATAGCTAAAAAAACAGGTTTTTTAGGTATACCCCTTTAACGGTTAGGATTACGTCTTCGACGACCTCACCAATCAATTCTACGGGCAAAATTACATAAGTATACCAATTTTTAGATTTTTATTCCAAAGAATACAATTTTTAGAAAGGAAAAACGAAAATGGCCAAAATCGAAAAAAATGCCTGATGAACCCATGACGATTTTTTCGATTTTTGGCCATTTTCAGTTTCTTTTCTTCCAAAAATTCTATCTGTTGAGATATAAAGCTGAAAATTGGTACACTTATGTAATTTTGCCCGTAGAATCGAATGGTGAGGTCGCTGAAACCGTAAACCTCACCATTTAAGAGGTATACCTAAAAAAACAAATTTTTTAGGTCTAACTTTGAACTCAAATATCTCGAGAACGGGAAGAGATAATTGAATTCTGTTTGAAAATTTGGAATCAGCGCATCGACATCTACTTAATATAGCAAATATTTTCAAAACGAAAAGAGATAATTTAATTCTGTTTGAAAATTTGGTATCAGCGTAATTAATTCTTTAAAAAATATATGAAACAAAATTTTGTAAAATTTGAAAATTTTCAAGCAAAAATTCAATATTTTCAAATATTTTCGGGTTTACGCAAACATATAGCATCAGCGGCTTTAGAAACTACTTCCCCTGTGTTACTACATACATAAACTATTTTTCCAAGTATTATTCAAGTCGAAATAGCAATAGAGTATTACTTAAAATAAAATTATTCCTGAAGCCATTGAACGATGTACGAGTATTCTGTATTTCGAAATTAGTACTACATTTTGCTTTAAGAAGTTTCTAGAAAACTAAACAAAACATTTATAAATAAAACATCATACCAATGAATCATTTTGTAAACAAATATAGGTGTTTTAGTTTAAAATACAAAATTTAAATCAAAAAATAAAAACTACTTCACTACATCACTAATAAGTAAAATGAAATTTCATCTGTCTTATGTTCCTCACTGAAATAATGGGATACGATTTTCATCACCTCTAGTACAGGTTGCAGTATTTGTAGAAACTACGTTTAAAAACTAATAGTAGTAATTAATTATTATCTACTTAGACCAGATTTCTCGTAGGTAAATGAGCGTTTGATATGAAAGTATATATTACATGAAACGAAAGATTTTTATTGTGTGCTGTTTTCGCTGTTCTAAATTTTCACAAATTTGTTTTGCATTTCTTTACAAGAGAGCGTAAAAATCATACTTACCATCCATAAAATGGCACATATGATCATGTACAGTCATTTAATTATCAAAATAAATGCGGTAAGATTCACATTACAACTAAATTATTTTATTCATTTATTGTTGAACTAATTTTAACCTGAATCAATAAAACCAAAAAAAAATCTGATGTACGTGTAGAAATTTCAACAAAAGTTCAATGTCTTTTTCGTGAAATCGAATCATCCATAGTAAATTACAATGAAATGTCAAAGTAAAATATTTATTTGTAATAAAGAACCACAACTATGAGATGTAAATAATAAAAAATATACATTTAAAAAAAATCTACACAAGTTTTTTTTAATGCAAATAGAGATGTATTCGTTGCATAAGTTGATCAGCGAGTTTTTTTTAATAGAAACTAGAAACTGGAATTTGAATATTTATATCCTGGAGAACTTCTTTGTTCGAAACCAGAAAATCATGCGATCTTGTACATTTAAATAAATAAATATCTTCTTTAAACTATTGTGATTTCAAAATAATATTTTTACCAGTTATAAATTGTCAACGTAGAGATAAAGAAAATCCAATAAAATCAAATTAATTTTGCTCATAAAAATATGGTTTATATTTATAGTCAAATAAATATACACATGGAAAATTACTTGCAATAACATTGTTATTAAATGACACATAATTCCTTTTAAAGTATATAGTTTTTTTATGTTTAAATTGCTATAAATATTGCATAAAATATGTACTCATAAATAATATCATAGATGCTCAGCTAAATAATACAACAAATATAAAATTTAACATAATAGAGCAATAATATAAAATTATGTTTATGTTTGTTCAAAATGTTATTTTGTTTTGCTTATTGCTTATTAATTACTTTATTCATTTCAGTTCACTTCTGAAAATCAATCATTAGTTAAAATATGTTTGTTCTTAGTCATTCGCCTATTAATTTATTTATTTTACATTTGTTTCAGTAGAATCAATCAAAAGAAATTACACACTATGTTATTAATGTTTTGACAACACTAATTCGAAATAAGGAAAAAACAAACTGTTTAAATTTTAGCACTTTTACAAAAAAAAAAACCTTGCAAATAACGTAGTACAAATATGTGTTTTAACACATTAAAAACGAAGTTTGCGGTACATTAAAACATTTACACTTCTGCAAATAAATAAGAGTTTTGTGAAATATGCAAATATGCATATATTTTCAAGTACTTCTTTTCATACATTACTGTTTTAGAGTATACAGTTACAGTGAATTGTGGGTAAAAAAATATTTGAATATCAGGTTAAGTATGTTTTCTTTTAATTCCTTATTTGACTTTTGTCAAACAAATTTAATCAGATTTGAAAATATTATATTAGTTCTCATCAGTAAATATTATGTATTGGCAAGTCTCATTAGGCTTATTTAAGTAGTTTTAGGAAACAGAAAACCACAAGCGCCTTTCTCTATATTTCTCAATTGTAAAAGGTTTCTTTGTTGCTGTTCTATCCTTTAAATGTTTCTTGTTCTGAGAAGTAACTGTTGACAGAAAATTATTAGAGTATTTCTTATCAACATATTACTTATCAATTGTATTTTTCTTCATAGAAAACTTGACGACGCTGTTTCATTAGTACTTTCGGACTAACTTTTATTATTTTCGATAATTCTGGTTTACTCTACTGTTAAAGTTGGATATTACTGAATAAAGGTTTATATAAATCAGGGCATGTAACCGGTTAATAAAAACCGGTAACCGATATTTAGAACTAATTTTTTTACTTTAACCTTAATTTTAACCGATATATTTAAGGCCGAAAATACCGGTAACCGTTAACAAAAAAAATGAACCGGTTCTATATTTAAACATTATTTTAATGATATCATTTAGCGCAAAAAAAATAAATATTTTTTTTATATCTGCTATATTTTTATTTGAATATGACTATATGTGTCATGACAGTTTCTAGAATTTACATTTTATTGGAGAGTCATAAAATAGGTAGTGTCTTTGTCAGCTTTAGGCATGAAGTTTACAATTGAAAAATGACATACAATTCTCTGAATGTATTATAGGAATTTTTCATATTTGATTTTGTAAGCAGCAGGAAACAATCGCTTTTTTTATCCATAATATTTTTTTTTATTATTTTTTATGTAACCGGTTTAAACTGGTTTCCAATTTTTAAAAACCGTTTTAGCCAATATTTTTTTCTGTTACTTGCCCTGATATGAATACATTTTTGTTTCTTGTTTAATGTGTATTTATATTTTTTGTATTGAGATTTAGACCATAGTACATTGCTTTCATTTGTTGTCCAAAAGTACTCATATGCATTTGTAAGTACAAATACATTTTTGATTATTAAATTTTCGTTTCTTGTTTAATGTTTATTTAATTTTCTGTATTAAAATTTACATCATAATATTATCTTTTTATTTTGTTACCTCTACTTGACGGCATATGATTTTAATAAATTTAGATAGAATAATTTTAGAATAATAAATACAATATCTATAGTTTTTTAGTGGACACATTTTTTATAAAGATTGTTGTAAATATAATATAAATCACATAGTTAACCACATAAATAAAATTTAAATTAGTAAACATAACTATAAATTCTTATCATTATTGTATTTATAGTTATTAATTAGTACTTAAATTTATATTCTTTAACATACCTACAAAATTGGCGTATGACAAAAACGCACCAAAGTACGTTACTTAAGCGCGCCAGTATCTGTATAATAGAAGTGTTCATATATTAATAAATTTGATGTAACTATTTATTCAATGATGGAATAAAATAAGGTTAGGTCAGGTTAGATTATGCTAGTTTAGATAACTATAGGTTTGGTTAGGTTAGGTTAAGTTAGGTTAGTTTATATTAGTTTAGGTTTGCTGATATTTAAAAATCTGAACGGTGCATTTTTGTCATGCAGCCCTACAAAATGTTTTTATTTATACATTGCATCCAAATATATTGTTAAATGTAAATCTAAACTAATGTCTTATTTAGCTTACTAGTTAGTTACTTCTATTTTAGTTTTATGTTTTTACCTTGGTCATACAGATGATCGTTAGAATTTAACAGATAAGGAAAACATGCCCAAATATATGACAAACAATCTGGTTACCTTTCGTTAATGAACCAAAGCATCGCAAGAAAAACAAAAGCAATATGTCGTGACCTTACTAGAAACTCACTTTTGTGTGTCTAGGCCCGTTACACATCATACTTCTTATGAATCAATAAAAACCAAGCATTATAATTTAGGAAAATAAATAATTTCGTACTAGTCAAGGTTTGAATTTCACAACTTGTTGCTCGAAGGTTCGTATCTCGCCGTTTGCCGAATTCGCTAATGAAGTTTTGTTATTTTTGCAAACATGCGGGGAAATTCGCTACATAAGCCTTTCGCAACGAGCATAAACAAAACAACACTGTGTAGAATTGGCACACGCATGGTAAATACAAACATTAGTCCATATATCAAACCCAAATCGCACTAGAGAAATTTAAGTGATCTTGAATATAAAACTTTTACATTTGTTATATAATGCTTGGCATTTGCAATCAGTTTTCTACTTGCTGAACTCTATACATTTGAACATATCACTAGTTTCTTATTCAATTGCATACTTGTATTATTCATACCTGTATCCACAATTTTTTCCCAGTGATGTCATATAAAAAATAAACGTTTCGGAACGCAATAAATGTTGATATTGACGTATCCACTTAAATATTCACTGTTATCGTATGTGATATTTTTTTTAAAGGTTATAAATAAAAATACAAATTTAGAAAAAAATTATTTATAATCAAAATAAACAAAATAATTATACCAAGTGAAACACAATGTGTATGTATGTATAAAAGTAATATTAGTAGGTACATTTTTCAGCATCATTTTCCTTAACATATTGCAACAGAATATTGTTGTAAAATTTTACCACCTTTTAAATTTTAGCATTCTGATTTAAGAATGAAAAAAATCATATTTTTTATTTAAAGCAGACTTTTTGATTTAGAATAATTTCAAAAACGTGTTTCACAAAATAACATAATTGTGAAAAAGAAAACACATTTTAAAGAATAAATCAAAATTTAAAGAAATAATCAGGGAATTTAACAAAAATTCACACAGTACAAAAAATTCTGCGTTTTAAATTTAAAATAATATACCAGTAAAATCGTTTTACCAACGATTTTAAATAGATTTAGTAGTTCTTGAAAGTATTGCCACATGGTAACATTACCTACACTTTTTTCCCCAATTTTCATAAATCTTGAATATTAAATAACAATGCAGAATAAGTGATGATTTAAATCAATTCAATCCTGATGTACTATTATATTTAATTTAATCGTGTATAAAGCAGAATTATATTTGAAACAATCTTATATTATTATAGTTTTGTTCTAAACCTAACAGAAAACACTATATAATTGTTTTAAAGTCCATTTTCTTCAGTATTTATTTGTAATGAAGAGAAACTAGTTAATTATAGAAGAAAAAAATATTTTGGCCCGTATTCCAAGAAAACTTTTATTATACAATAGTTTTTAGAAAGCCAGATTCTACGTTATAATCTTATGATACCAAACGTCACTTTTAACAAAAGCTATAATAAAAGTGAGCTCGGAATATGTGCTCTAGCGGGGTAATATGAAAATGTTTAACTATAGAAAGTATTTAAATATAAAATAATCATAAATTTCATACTTGTTGCAAATAAAATTGAATGATCTAACAACCAATAAATTTGAATATCCAACTATGTCTTAAAAATATAAATAACTATTTATATTTAAATAAATATTAAATAATTTCGCAAACAAAATATTTACATTCGACTGTTGTTAATTGTATTTAATTTTCTATTTATAATAATTTTAAATATTTACTCTTAATTACAATATTTCCTATTTCACACTAAAAGAATAAATTTTCTTTGTATTTTAGCGTAATCATTTTGAATTTTTTATATTGCGCACCTCTTAACAGTGTATTTTCTGCTTTGAAAAGTTAATTCTGCAAAGCAATAAATTATTTTTATTACATTAAAATGTAGAACAACGAAATAAATTAAACGATGGCAAAAGTAATTCGGTATAACTGACGACATTTAGTTTCGTAAGAGAAGAGTGTAAGAGTAGCCTCAGCCTCCAAACGATAATCTTCGCTATAATGACGATGTCGGCCTCCAGACCGAATTGGATATAACTTAGCAAGAATAGTTTATATACTATATAATGTATTCACATCTATATAACTTATATAACAATAATAGAACAAAGATACGTTTACAAGTTATAAGGAATGGAACTTATTATAATAATACAGAAGTTGTTAGTTTGTATCCCGAAGAAGCAAGTGGTTATTTCACTAATCCATATCACCTTCATTTAACTGCTTATGGCCATACTAGTTGAGCGGTCTTTAAACGTTAAAGGAAAAGATATATAAACGTTATCGTCTCCAATTAAATTTAATATACAATTACTTAGACATTGAGGAGAATATAGTACAACAAAATAGAAGTCAGAAAATTTTAATAAATACGTCCACAAACTGTTTACAAATTATGAATTGTTTTTTACCTCTCACAACTCAAGTAAAGGGAGGTATTGAAATCATGATAAAAATCGGATATATAGTTTTCAATGTATAAGCACGTTTTGAAATCCGTAGAACATAATTTTAATATTTTTGATCACAAAAACGTTACTCACAAGAGTATTTTATAAAATAATATTTATTAATATCATGAAATCGATAAACTATTGAACAAACCACCGATGTTATGAAACATACCAGGCCTTAGATGTCTTAAAATTCGATCTCGCAATACAATTAACATCTGCAGCATTTATGATACTCATAACTATCCTAGGTACGTTAATACCTATTATTTCCATAAGTAAACAGATTAACTACAATTGTAACAAATTTACCGTATCATTAATTTACTTATAATAGTTAAATGTAGTAGGTAGGAACAAATTTTAAATGTAACATTTTAGCTATTGATATTATACTAAATCATTATTTACAAAAATTCTGTTACACTCATAATTAATTAAGATATTTTAGTAAACACTTCAGATCTTGATGAAAATACCAGTTCTGGTGATACGATTAACACCAAAATCTAATCAGATCTAATCTAGGGTATCAGAATTTTATATTCAAAATTTCTACTATTTTTATTCACTAGTATTTGAGTAATTCTTACGACAACATCCATTCAGACATACATCGTAAAAATATTTTACCGGTTTCAAAATATTAAGCCTGTGTTTACGTAGACAAAAGTAAGCAGATAACTAAGGCATCATTATATCCCATGTAATTTTGACAAGTCAGTATGGTAAAAATATTACCCTACAGATTTATAAAAATAACGTGGGACAATTGAATAATACTGACATACAGACTTGATCACGAAAACGTTACTAACAGGAGAACTTTATGAAATAATATTTATTAATAATGTGAACTGGTTAACTATTGAACAAACCACGGATGTTATGTATCATACCACGCCTTAGATGTCTTAAAATCCTCGCTCTCCGAGCGGTTATGATACTCATAACTATCCTAGGTATGTTCATAGCTAAAAATCGTATTCTATGGACTTTACGATTAACGATTTTTAGCATGACTATAATACTTCTCTTATTGAGTGGCGAGAGGTAAAACGGTATTAATTGCATTGTGTACAATGAAATTAGTCAATAATGAGACGTTCATTTATACATATGTATAGATTTTAACTAAGATTAATGATTTTCACAATAAATAAAAAAAAGTTATAAATAAAAAATGTTGATAGTTTTTTCAAACAAATGACGCAGAACATTGATATTATTATAAAGATATTTCCAATATAAATTACTTAGTGTTTACGAGTAATTACATACTATAATAAAACTCAATTTCATTCCCACTTTCCTAATGTGCTACATGTTTTCTCTATCTCAAAAACTAGTCCAATATCAACCAAAATCTCTAAACAAAATATAATTACTCTTAGTAACCACACCTGTACAGTTCAAACAAATGCTTATATAAAATATGGTGTATTACATGAAGATATTCTTTAAGGTTTTAGGAATAACAGCATATGTGGATGCAGCTACATTCTATTAAGTTTAAGAATGCATATTGACGTTAACGTGGTATAGAGAACCTTTCACAATTTGTGTTTGGAACAAATGCAATATTGTTTTGTTGTGTCCCACATTATGTAAATATTGCAACTTTGTATTGCATGTGTTTAATACCTGAGGCGAACTAAATTTAATATAATAATTTTAATATAAATATACAGTGCAGTACAATTAAGGTGAACACTTGAAAATGTGAACTACTCGATAGTTTTGACAAGATGTTTTCTAACATTGACTACCTTAGAACGTCAACATCCCAGCACTACTTGTGGACTTGGCCTATTTACTTGTAAATCGTAGGAACAGTGTCCTATGCGTTGTCAGTTGTGCTAATATTATAATTTGTCTAAATACAAAAGTGGTACGTCAGATGATGAAGCCGGACAAAAAGGCATTTTAAAATAAGCTGAAGCAGCATTTGGTTTCTTCAACAATGTAATACGTAATTAATAAATACACCCTATTTCCCGCAGTTGATCCCCACGGTAACAATTTCAGTTACTAGAAATATTAAACTTTTATCTAGCATATCATAGATGAGACTGAATCGCTATCTCATTATCGTACGTGTTACAGAGGGATACATATACATGTTATCTGCGTCCATTCAACGACAAGAATGAAATAGAAACAGTAGTGTTGCGAATCAAACGAATCCGCAAGACGAGTGACGATTTTCTAAAACAACAAGCAGGAGTAGGTTAAGCAAAAATTCTAGTTACGAATGGTATTCGGCATGACAATTCTTCAAAATATATTCAATTTTTTCATGTACTCGTAAATACTTGTCACAATTTTGATAGACGTTGTATCTAAGCAACACCTATTTAGTCTTGTGAATTCAATTGGTTCAATTCACCAAAATACTGTGATTTAATAGGATGACAAATTATGAGTGGAATTGTCAACTAAATCAACCAATTTTGCATTTTTACCTGAAATAAAAAAAAATTTAAAAGGTTAAAACTGAATTGGCCCTTTTGGAACATGCAAAAACTTTTATCAAGAATATATTTTTATTTTCTTTGCAACTCGATCCGTGGACATACTGTACAATACTGTCAATTTTGACATTTATTACTTCGGAAATCACTGTTTCTTCGTTCCACCATTGCATCAATCTTAAACCAAATTGAGTATTACATTTCAATATCAGCCAAAACTCTAAACAAAATACGATTTCAGTAGTAACCAAGTTACCGCACCTGTATAGTGGAACCGAATGCTATTTATAAAACATGAATGACGAATAGTATAGTGGGTAAGTCAGTTTCAAAACAAAGTTTGGTTATTTTGTACGGATGCAGGGTGTTGAATGTCATTGGGGCTCTTTCGCTACTGCAAGAAACTCCAAAGGCCGCTGCAGCTGAGTGAACGGAGAGTGGGCTTCCTTTCATTTACCTACATAGCAATTATCAAGAATGCTCTTCTGACAAACTGTGTCGATCAAACGTGTCGCGACTTTGCGATCCTTCTCGTTTTTATTGCGACAAAACAACCAAAACCGACATCCGCGGATTATTGAGAAATTATAACCGGTAGTGTTGTTACCGCAACGACCCATGGGAGCAATAACCGAAACCGGCAGAACGCATTCGAGTTACGAAACCAGCAAGACAACCCTACACATTAAAATTATACCATATTTTTTTACTTTACTCCTCCTTAACTGGATTTACATCGTTATTTATTTTAATTTACAGTAGTTACCTAATGTTCTTTTGTTAATTTTAGAAGGAAGTTTAATATATAAAATATTCCTTACCTTAAATATACAATTCCAAACTTTCTAGTATTTTTTGTGAATTATTTGGCAGATCAAATGATTTCATTTTTGTTTGTAAATATAATTATTATAATAGTTAAGGTCACTAACACAGAAAACAATGCAATAAGAATTAGGATAAGTACATTATTCAAAATTAAATTATCATTTTGCAATGAATTGCAAAACTGCATACCAACTAGAAATACTTATTTTACAATATTTAAATAAATTACTGAAGAAACAAAAACTAAAATATGGAATTATTAATAATTACAGTATTGCGAATTGTCCCTCCCGTCACTCAAGAATTATGCTAAAAATCGGATAGCGAGTTTTCAATGGATAAGCACGTTTTGAAATTCCTAGAACACGATGTTATTGTATTTACGATGATGTCTGTCCGTGTGTGTGGATGGATGGCTTGATATTGTCGTAATGATTACTCAAATACTACTGAATAATTTTTTTGTGGATGTAACAGTCTGACAACCTAGATTATATATGGATTTAGTGTTAATCGTACAAACGGATATGGTATTTTCATGAAGATCTGAAATATCTTAATCATGAATACATGAGAATTTTTGTAAATAATAATTTAATATAATGTCAATTTATGTATTATCTAGCCCTATTTAACTATTACATGTAATTAATGATAAATATTTTATATTTGACATTGACAACTATTATAATTGTCAGGATTGATAATGAAAATATTAATAATTATCGAATACTTTAAAAGGAATTGTGTTAATACTGTAAGTACTAATAATTTTAATAATTCATTTTACTATGTTCGCAGTCAATGCACGGATAATATAAATATTTAAAAAAAGTGTAAAGGCGAGAAGTTATGTGTTGGGCACATCATATTTTTATTATAGTTGTATATTGTGTACATTTAATGTTTTCCACTTTCCTATAACATCTATCAAAATTAATTTCTAAATTTCAAGTAGACATCCGGTTTACAGTTTATTGTGTAACTATTGTAAACTGATTCAATAAATACATTTTGTATAATAAGAGTATTGAGTAACCATATAAGTACATATAGCACTATTTAAACTGAATATTGTTGATTATTTGTTTCATTCATTTGATTAATTGTCAAGGAAATCATTGAACTGTGATTCAAAATAAAAATAGATATTTATCTTTCATTAAAATCTAAATGGTTTCATGTTTAATCGATTGAAATAAAAATAATGTAGCTATGAATATATACTTTACACGATAAACTAAAATATTGTACCTTGTAAAAATACATTAAAAAGTATATGGTTCAATCGATTGGTTAAAAAAAAAATTGCATGGCATTGAAGTATATTTATACGTTTGGATTGATATATTCGAAGGTAGCTGTCAGCTGCGATGAACTTACCATCCTCAACATGATGAGTCCCATGTTCCCGATGATGCAACTGTGCATAGTAATGGTGGTGGTGCAAAATGCACGCCAAATCCGTACAATTCAACATGGTTAGAGAGTAAATATCACTATGGACCTAACAATACAATGGTTCACTATATAACTATAGAGAAGCGAGGTAGTTATTACCCCATTTCACCAACACTGAGTAGAGTATACGTCACATACAAGCACTGACGTCACAAGCACTGATATGTCACAAGCACTGGTCTGCATTTGTCACTGCACAGCACTTCACCTGCAGAGTGTCCTTCCAGGCAGCGAGGTAACGAATGACTGGTGGTTCTGCAGTGATTGTAGACCACAGAAGTAGTGGGTCAGCGCTAGGCTAGGCTAACGTTCGCTCGCTGCAGGACTGAGCGCAGGAGAAGGTGATCGTGGCCAGTGCGCGCTTGGCCGACTACTCGCCGAGTCTCTCAGAAGGTTACTCGGGCTGCCGAGGTGGGCTCACCACGGCTGCGATGGCCGACTGCAGCGAGGAGGGAGAACTTTCTAGTGGACCCCATCTCCGGAGTTCACACACTCTAGGTGCATGCAACATGTCATCCAAATCCAAAATACTCAACATTTTTTACGGGCAGTGGTGGCTTAGTTGGTTAGCGCGCTTCGACTCGCTGAACGGAGTGTGAGATCTGGGGTTCAAATGTCAGTGACGACAAACATCTAACCAAAAATAAATACCGCTGTGTCCGAGTGGATCGGAACCCACTATAAGCTGTAGGTTCCCTGTCCTGTAATTGGACTTCGGTCTGTTGGACAGTGTAAATAAAGAAAAGTAAATAATCTAATCAAGGTTTCTCAAAATCGCCAAGTCACCACGATAATAAGGTACAGTAGAGGCATACATATATGAAATTCACTTTCGGATAAGTCGACTAGTGGTAATGGTTCATTTAGGCAGGTACTTTCTTCTGTCGTATGTTGTTAAGGGCCATAACAGAAATTTTCTTTCAAAATGTTTCCTAATTATGTACTTTTAAATCTAGATTAAAATATAAATAGAGGTAGCTCTGGCATGAAACAACCAACAGGACGGTAGTTAGAACTGTGGACGTAAATTATAATAAAAACAACATTCGGAAGAAATAGTTCAAGATTTAGCAGAAGATCAGCCGTCGTCGTCGAAAAACGGAGTCGCAAGTGATACCTTTGAGTTGGCATAATTTATAACTCCTAATCACAAAGCTTCCCATCCTTCCATAAAAGGCTGTAAAACCTACACAAATCAGTTTCATATACATCTATTTCTACATATTTCGCTAATTATTTGGATACGACTTTTTGTAGGACTGGTTTTATTGACTGGATGTTAATAAAAAGGTTTACTTTGGAGTTGCAGTCATTTAATAAGATCCATTAATACACCAACGTTTCGACTGTAGTCAGTCTTTATCAGGGTACTGATAATATATAAAACATACAATCAAATATACAGATACACATTCAACTCAGGTAACAGACTTACATAAATGGTATTTAAAAAATGATTTACTCATACCGTCCGATTTCGCTAAAAAAAACTATTTTGAAAATATTGTCCCTTAAATTAACCCCTCTTGACGTAGCAAAGGACAAAGACAATGCTATAGTCTGGCAAAACATTCAGGGCCGGTTTTTTAATTATCTAGTTAAGTTATGGTTAACTTAACCATGATTAGATTTATCCAGCACAAAGTGCGTTTTTCAATCATATAAACATATCTGGTTAAATTAACCATGATTATCAAGTATCTAGTTTAGATTGGTAAGAAAAATATAGGACTGCTCTCTTCATATTACTAGATAAGTCAGTTTATGAGTGCTTTTTATATTTTAAGATGAATATAATACAATATTTTAATAATGACAGAAATACGCAGGAGAAGTGCAAATTTTTCAAATGAAGCATACAATATTATGGTCAATTTGATAACAACATGATAAAAGTAGTAGTGAAAAAAACAGATGTAACAACAATTAAAAACAATGAAAATTGCTGGAAGAAAATTACAATTATGTTCAATGCAAAAAGAGGCATTCATAGAAGAACTTGCAAAGAATGAATACGAAGATAAATTAGGCTCTGTTTCATAGCCGCAACAGCATTATTTCTAGAAGAAATTTTAATATGCAATATAATTTATAATGAGACTACGACCACTATATATTCAAATTTATAATTGTTATACATATCTTTCTGTTGAATGAATTACCTAATCAATCAGTTCCAGACATATAGCATAAAAGATAGATCTGATTTCTTAAAATAGCCCAGTCTTTGTCGTACTGTATAGTGTTTTTAATTACTGATATGAGTAATTAATTCAAAATCTTTGTTAAAACTTATTTAATCCACCAATTTTAACCGGTTAAGAATTCACCATTTAACCATGATTAGCAATTGAAAAAGACATTTGCGCATTTTAACCATGATTATCTCTAACAGAATAAAAGGTAGATTTAAAAATACAAATCTATTTGAAATGTCTATAACACATATTTTGTACTTCCCCAGTGTAGTGACTTTTAAACGGAATAATGAATTTCCCCAATTTCCGTGCAAATGCGCATCGATGCAAAACATAGTACACAAGTAAAGTTAGTGAAATCCGTCTGCATTTATTAGATATGTGCATTCCTAATGTGTTTACTACTTCATTATACCAGTAATGACATTTACAATGTGTCTCTAGGCGGGAGCACAATCCACTATCTGCTGCCGGCATCAGGCATTCCGCACTGGTTTCACGAAAATCACTTTTCCGTTTTCCGGGAACTCGCTGCTACCAATACGTGCTCTAATCACTCATGACTGGACTGCACTACTTATAACAACACGTGCACTACCCTATCAGGACCGGATTGGTATCATTGTAAATGTACAACTTTGATTTCTCAAAAATATCGCCGGACCTGATATGAGACATAATTTATGACAGCACGTAATTCAATGTACAACTAATATATTATTCGAAAGTATCTTTACGTAATTTTTTCATGTTTTTATTTTCATTTTAACAAGAGATCAGGAGGGTTATTGGGGTCACCCTACACTTTCTTTTTACCTCCCACCTATCAATTTATAGATAAGGAAGTTATTGTTTTTGGTCAAAGTGAGTTTTCATCATATGAACACGAATTAGGGTCCCTAAAATAAGATTTTACTACGATAACTCCAATAGGATACATGTAAAAAATATAATTTTTCGTATTTAAAACATATATTTAAATATGATGAACTGAATAGATTTTGACTACAATTGGTTAACCGGAAGTAATACTTTACTTACTTTAAAATCTGGCCTGTCTTGCGTATCTAGTGATATATGATCTAAGCCATAGATAGTTTTTAGTAAAGAAATTTGATAATACCACAGTATCATAATCATGGTTACATTTTGTTCATATCAAATATTTTATGTTTGAACTGTTGTCATTCGTGATATAATCACGCAAATATAATTCTGGCAATGAATTTAACAGCTAAAATTTAAATGTAAAAAAATATATTAATGCCATTTCTGTACATTATTTTGTAGATGTAATTTGTTGAAAATAAGATTTTTTATTAAGAAAATATATATAAAAATATTTTTTGAAATAGTCCAAAATATGTAAATACGGCTCTGTATAGTGTATATTCTAACACTCAACACTAAACATATTGAACAATTTGTATCGATAACGATGTTTACTTTTACATATGCATTCTAACGGCTGCACATAGAAGATGAACATGGGAAATACGTATTTGATGTCATTTGATACAGATTTTTTTTATCTTCCTATTGGAACCACAACCATTATTGTCAGTTTAATTACCCTTGTTAATCTCCTATGTGCCCCTTGAAAAAACACCCGGTATATGTACTATTCATGTTACAAGTACAACGGTACTTTGCTTAACTATAATAATTTAAGTTATTAATAGTAATTACACCAACAGTACTAATTTATGTATATTTACACGTGTTTTATAACAATAAAAATTTATTGAAAATATTAGCGAACATATGTGAATAACGGCGCCTTTTTTTCATACACACATGTTCAGTACTGTTAAGGAACTTGTATTCCCAATACGTAAATAATTTTTGCTACAACCGCACTAAAAACATAACGACTAATGTATCTGCATAATTTTAATTTACACATTTCCAGGTATCGCATCTGTTTGTTTCAAAATACCAGATAACCTCACAGCTAAATCATTTTCTGCTAATCTTAAAATACACTTGTTACATACGCAATAAGTTCTTTCAGTACTAAAATGACTATCACTTATTATTATTACTATATTGTATTATATAGCTGTAAATAGTTTCAATTTATTATTTGGAGATTGACAATTTGACATAGTTGCTTTTTATATTCTATAGCTGGTGCTATTTACTAGTGATGTGTCAATTCTTTCATTGTCTTGTGTGATCGTGGTGTGATCGAAGAACAGTCATATAATGATCGAAGAAAAAGCATAGTACATAAGTCGAGTTGTAAAGCATATATGCTATTGTATACCTTTTCTACTTCGTCTGCAAATGCATCCTACAACTCTCGGTATGCAATAAATCATTTCAAAAAAATCAGTTTCGTGACATATTATTTCTACTATAAATAAATGCAATTTATGCGCTAATTCACGTATATACAAACCTTCATATATCGATTTAAACAAATAAATGATGTACTATTTTTATTTAAATAAGTTTTCCTAAACAGTGTAATGGAAAACATATCTATCTTCTCATTAGGTATATAAAAAAGTAGTCATTTTTATTTTGTAACAAAGAAATAATTAAGAATGTTGATAAATAACAAAATTTGTTAAAACAATAACAATTATTATAAAATATTGTGTGTCCATTAAATAATAATAACAATAATAATACTGACTATTTTATATCTTATTTTTTTATGGAACTTCTTGTGAAAACATATTTAAATAAAAATAAAAGAAAATTAATTTCCCATTTTTCTTTTAAAAAATATTTTATGGAGATATGAATATGTAATGTGGTTGAAATCAGGAAAAACTATATATCGAATGAGGGAATAAAAAATATACATATGTTGACATTTAAAATAAAAATTCTGATGTGGACACCACATGACTTCCTTGTATGCGAAATTGTACATATTTTTTGCTCACTTCATTTAAACTAATTTCACTTGGAAGTGAGATCATTCTAAGGCTAATCCTTTTTCAACTTCAATTCGTTTCATAACTTCGAACTTCCCTTCGAAATGGATCATGTTTTGAAAGTTTTATTAAAATTTTTATCACTCTTCCTTATTGCATTATACAAACCAATTTTTTTTTACAAACCTCTACGAGCAAAGTTCCCTTTTGGCACTACTGATTGAAATAGAAAAAGGAGGAGCACAACTAAATGTTATAGCAGACCCATATATAAAATTTCAAAATTTTACGGCTAATCAATTTTGAGTTATCTGAGATATGTACATACGTATGTACATACGTCACACCGAATCTAGTCAAAATAGATATTTCCTTTGAAATCTGAAAACCGATACTTACAATTATTCCTTTACTTCGTACAAGGAATTAAAAAAGAAGCTCGGATGTCACATGAAAACGTTTACTGTTCAATTTTGCTATGACATCTTTCATACAATACTAATAGGATGTAATGGCCTTATAAGCACGTGACGATGTAATTGCATTACAATTGGTATTGTCCAATCTTTAAGAAGATCCTCGGTTGTCACATGAAAACGTTTTAGGCTTTTTAATTTTACTATAATACAATAATAGACGTTGAAAGGCTAACTGCTGGTAATAGGACCAATAAGCACGTGACGAAATAACAACAACAATAAGAGTTCATGCCAAAATATCGACAAGACACAACATCGAAATTTTAATGTAATATCATTGCTTAAAATTATTTCTTTTCGATAATCACTTCTTTTTCACTAAATCTGAAATGTAGTAAGACTGGAAGAGAATCTGTCATCTATGATAACCTCTTGGAATCTTATTGTAAAATAAATGTATTTCAATATTTTCATTAAATATTGCACATAATGATACTATAAGTTTTGTTTCCATTTTGACTCAGATTATTTAAGCTAACTAGTAGGAATACATACAATGTTTTCTCGAAATAAATGTAATGAAAAATTATCCCCTTGCTTTCAAGACCATTCGTGAGAAGTACTTATTCAAAACAAACATTATTCTATAACTAATTATACTACATTTTAATTCAAAATTCCCTACAAATTTCAGGAAAGAATCATTGTTCTGATCCTAGTGAAGCATTTTTTTACATCAGTAATAAATCCCTGAATTCTTATTACTTCGAAGAATTATTGTACCTTTTTCCATGTTGAAGTAACTGACTACTACCTTAAAATAGATGTGAGTTACACCCTTAAAATTATTACCAGTAAATTCCTCGCATCAATGTACCTATGTATATAAAGTTTTATTTTAAAATTCCCACTAGTACAGGCACAATTACAAATTGAATATGAACCAATAGGAGTCCAGATGAGAAGGTTCTATGCGCGTGTGAGGATAAACCGGGGATCCTGCGACGCTAGCATTCAGTCTTGCTCGGTGGGGCGCCGGAGCGGTAGTGGGCCTTCGGACGTACGCCCTGCCTGGTGGTCTAGTTCAGCCGGCCGGGAATTGGAGCACATTTGGCTGCTCTGGATAGTATTTATAAAAAAAGAAATTCTAGAACCTATTTCAAACCTTCTCAGCACCAAAAATACCTTCATATGGCAAACAGCACAAGAAATGGCTTTCAAGAAAATTAAAGAAAAGCTCACATCTTCGCCATGTTTAGCCATGTATAATGCTTCAAAACCAACAATGATTTCCTGCGATGCGTCTATGAAAGGTCTAGGAGCTGTTCTTCTTCAAGGAGAAGGTAAAGAAAAGAGACCTGTAGCCTACATTTCATGTACACTGACTGATTCAGAAAAGAATTATACAAATATAGAACGCGAAGCACTTGCTTTAACTTGGGCTAGGGACAGATTAAAAAACTTTTTACTTGGTAAGCATTATATAATCGAAAGAGATCATAAACCTCTGTTACAAATTAACAAAACAAAATATTTAGATAATCTCTCTCCAAGACTACAACGATTCAGAATGAGAATAATGCGTTATGATTATGATATTGTATTTTAAAGGCTACGAATGGTGGTGGGGTATGGTAGTTTGGTAAGGTCGGCGCTAGGATTTGTCGGTATCGCAACGTGCGTTAACTAGAGCGCCGCGCGTCTTGTTCTTCCAGAACATTCTGCTGAGAGCAAAGGATCACGTGTTCTCCGCTACTCCTCTTGCTCATCTTCAACATCCGCCCATCAAGTGGGAACTCCGGACCAAAGTCCAACTTCAACTTTTGCAGTTCACAGAGAAGGACTAACTTTATTATCTAAACATTGACTACAAGCGATTATGAGGGATATCGAATACAAAGTGACTAGCTCCATTTCCTGCAATTGACAAAATGTAAAATTAAATTTTCTTCTTATAAAAAGAAACTCACTCTTGAATTTAAATATCAAACAATTTTTCTAGCAGTATAGTTTCGATGTCAAAAAAGAAAATTACCAGTCACGTGACTATCACTTGCGATTGATCACTGTGTATAATTATAGCTTAAACAATTTGAAGATAATTTAAATGGATTGAATTAAAAAGTCGAAGTAGAACATATAAGAAGAAGAAACAATAGTTTTCATGAAGAAATATTTGTCTGATAACTAATATTTGGTTCTGGGAAATAAATTCTACGACAAAATTTTATATTACAAAGAATACGTAAACTTTGAAATTTTCAACAATATGAAAATGAAGAAAAACTCGTCGATCAACGAAAATCAGATTCCCTGTGTTCATCTCACAAAACTTGTAGAATCCGAACTTTTTTCAGTGGGTGAAGAATTAGAGCTGTCTGGAGTGTTTGCTCTAATTCTTGATCTGCTGAAACCAGAGCACATTCTGGAGCAATTTTGGCTGCTCTGGTTTGAATGGGTCAAGAATTACAGAATTTAAAGTGTTTGTTTAGTACTTCTTTTTTATAGTAATTTAGGTTTTGATTTTGGGCTTTATACGACATTTTGTTTACTTGGTAATTTTAATATTTGGCGCCGGTGATCCAGATATTTACGTCTACAGTAGATGAGTTGTTAGGTTTTTTTAAAAGAGATTTTATTGCCTTCCAAAATTATCTTTGTTTTTTTACGTTGCCTAAAGTGTTTTTAAGGTTCTGTTGAATTTGTTTCTTTCTTGTACAATTTGGTTTCTATTTTTTTTCTTACTTGCAAGGTATATATTTTGCAAGTTCTTTTTATAATTTTTTTGACATTATTTGGTGTACCATGGTTTATTCAATGTTTTTGAGTTTCTCGGATTACAGTGTGACTGGAACCGTAACTCAGTTTAATCAAACCTACATATGCATAATAATAATAATAATAATAATAATAATGATAATAATAATAATAATAATAATAATAGGAATCTGTATATTTCAATTTGAATCGTTTTTCATTACTGATTTGTGTAATATAGTTTAAAATCATAAAAAACATACAGTCTCCAGTGATACAGTTCTAGGAAAAAGGTGGGTCTTGCAAGCAACATAATTTACTTGTACGTTACGTAATTTGATACTGAAAAAGTGTCACTCCTATTCAGATCACTTTTTTATTTATCAATTATTCTGCATGACACATTCAACCTAAAATAAATAATAGTACAATGCGGTTACCTGACACGAATCTATAATTAGACGGATCAATTCGATCGAATGGAAACACCTAATGTAATTATATGATATTCAATTTCTTATTTTAAAATGATACTAAATTATTGCACTGAAGTTTAACTACAACAAAATAACTTCGGAACTTCATAATGCGTACTGATGTTCTGAAAGCCTTTCTATCGATCAAAATAGATAATAAAAATTTTTTTTACATATTCATAAGAAAATACTGACTTAATAATTTGAAAACAAGGTTAGTTAGTTAGCTATAGTTAAATGTTGCACATCTATAAAGACATCGGTGCTATTTTACAATACAGGAGACTACAAATAAGAGAAATAAAATTGTAAAAAGAAAGTAAAATATGAATGCCCTATATTCAGTACATATGATACGCCTCTGTCGCAGATTCGAGATTTTACTGGTTTAAACCAGAACTGCAAGCAGGTTTCTCATTTTTTCCTTTTTCTTGTCACTGTTTTCATTCGCTCGATCGATGAACTTTACCATCAAAATGGTATTTAATTGTACTCATCATAACTGTAAGCACCTTTATCACTAAAGCTGGTTTACACACAATCTTATTCATGCAACCTGACCTATAGGTTTCTATAAATCGTTTAGCCCATGGGGTCTATGAACAGTTTAGTTCTAATATGAGTGTAATATAGTCCTCGACCCAATGGCTTCTGTTGGAGAATACAATCGTACTTTTTGCGCCAAATAGATGAAAGAATTTTAGGTTGAATAGAGTTAAAACAAACCAAACAACAATATTAAACCAAAAATTGTGTTGACAAAAGCAAAATATCCCAAAAATACTCATTTTTGTGCCCATAATTTTGATTTTGGGAAATAGTGTACATTGATAGATTCGACGCGCTGAGTTCAAATTTTCAAACGGAATTTAATTATCGCTTTTCGTTCCTGAGAACTTTGTTGTTAAAGTTACACCTCAAAAATGTTCTTTGGAACGATTAGGTGAAAAATTAGAAAATCGAAAAAACTTAAATTTGAAAAATTCTCCAACTAACCTTTTTTCTTCAAAATTATTCATTTTCTAGACTTGAGTAATTATCGACGCGCTGATTTCAAATTCTCAAACCGAATTGAATTATCTCTCACCTTTCTAGAGATATTCGTGTTCAAAGTTGAGTTTTGGCAATACCTAAAAAAACCGGTGTTTTCAATGGAAAAAAATCCTGATGTACCCCTTACGATTTTTGGCCATTTTCGGTTTTTTCTTTCTAGAAATTCTATCTGTTGAGATAAAAATCTGAAAATTGGTAGACTTATGTAATTTTTCCCGTAGAATCGAAATCGTAAACCTAACCATTTACGGGATATACCTAAAAATCCTCATTTTTTAGGTATAAGTTTGAACTCATATATCTCGAGAACGAGAAAAGATAATTGAATACTGAAAATTTAGAATCAGTGCCTCAATATCTACATAATTATTACATTAATTACAATAGAATTTTAGTTTAGTACAATATTTATATTTAAACTGGTTTTTAGTGTCGATATTTTTTCGGTTCGGTTATGTTTTCTGTTACAGAATAATTTTATTTTTCGTATCGATTTTCAGTTTCCATATTTGAAGAAATAAAATATAAATTTCGCTTTTCGGTTTTATAAAAAGTTAAATATCGGTACGCTTTTCGGTTACGGTGTTGTTACGGTTCGATTAATAAATAGTTGTTTCAATGATCTTTTTATAGTTACTCTGTAATTTTAATTTTAACAAGTAGAAACAATTTAAGAATGTTTAAACATTTATTATACTATTAACAATGATTCAAGTTTGTCAGAGACTTTAGATGAAGATTGTCGGATGTTAGAATAAGTTAAATTTGTTTTGAGTTGGTTACTGACACGTGAGTGTTTTTTCAGGCGTCGAGATCGGGTCCAGCGGCAGATCGGGCACAACAGTTGCCCGCACCGTACTAACAACCCCTCTTGCATGCTTCTATTTATTTTTAAATTGGCGCAAGTTTGTATGGTGTATGTAAATATTGTTCTAGGATGAAATAATTAGTGTTGAATTTGCACACACAATTTCTTTCAGTCTGTCCCATCTTTCCCATCCCTTCTCTGCGTAGTAAAGAGGCCTTGACGTGGCGGCAGGGCTTAACCGAGTCCTACAAGGGTTGGGACCAACGTCTTCACAATTTGTTTAACATTGTGCTTGTCTTTAACATTTTATGTTCACAGGAAACGAGTAAAACTAGTCATTATAATTTGCAGGAATGTAATGTAAATAAAAATAAAATATTTTAAAACCATTTGTTGTTTATTTATTCTCTACAGGTGCCCCGGGCACCTAAAAAAAAATTGAACCCTAAAATCGTCCACCGTCCCGTGCATATTTTTTTTTGAGAAAATTTGAAAGTACCACCCTGCGTACTAGTATTTCGTAGTGCTCTCTCCACTTTAGAACAACCTGGTGCGTAATTTATTCTATTTTTATGTATTTTACACGCGTTTATCGTTGATAGCTGTTCAAAAAATAAAGCCAGGTAGCTATCAACACCTGACGACATTTCCAGAGAATCATTTAGAAGTTGGACATTTCCGTAGCTGCGGCTCCAACCCATGGACATATCTTTGGTAAATTCTGCTGCAATATTTATTATTGTAATGCTAAATAATTAATTTATTTTGTGTATATTTTTTGACATTTATTTGAATTTGACACCTGCAACTCTAGTGCTACAACAATCTACATTTCTACAGTTGTTGTAGAATAATTACAATAAAGTTCTGGTTAAATTTCACTGCTTTTCAAATGTGTAAAGTTATATTTACCAGCGGTTAATACTACCAGTGACATCTTACTGGAAAACTCTGAACTAATTTCAGCGCCAAACCTTTGTGGAGACTCAAATAAGTTGTAGTTGTTCAGGTATATGCCGTGCGATGTCTCTAGGAGTCCATCACGCTGCTTTAACTGACATTTAAGTAATAAACGATGGTAATTCCGGGTTCATTTCCACAAATGCGATCTCTACGTGGCTTCCTACGTCTATAGTAGTTTAATTGTAAGTAGATAATTGTGTATTTATTCAGTTTTAAGAAAATAAAAAATGGAAACCTTATACGCCAAGTGAAATTAGTTTTTTGTTAATAATTCCTAATCTACTGCGAATTTCTTGGCGATTTTTGAATTGTTCATTCCTGTGGGAAGTTCTACGTTGATATTAGTTGATGCACTTTTGAATAATTGTTTTATTTTGGGTGTATTAAATGATATCAGGTAGGGAGTATATGAGGAACGTTTCGAAGAAAATAAGTAAATATATTTATAACTGTGTCTATTCTACAGATTTGTTAGGTAGTAGACAGCTGCCTGGAACTGCTGGGAAGGTGTCCACGCAGCCAGACATCACCCAACACCTGCAGAACATCTCCAGAGAATCGCTAAAGGATGGAACTCTACTTCAGCGGGTGACGCCACAACCGATGGTCATTCCGGGTTCATTTCTACAATCCTGATCTCTACGTGGCGTCCTACGTCTATATCAGTCTAATTGTAAGCAGATAATTGTGTATATATTTAGTTTTAAGGAAATCGAAAATGGCAACCTTATGCTTCATGTGAAGTTCTACGTTCATATATGGTGACGTAAATAGGAATAATTGTTTTATTTTGGGTATATTCAACATTTATTTAAAACAATAAGCGGATTGTATTTTTTTTTAAATGTAGGACTTAATATAGGATCCAGATACAAAATTTTAGATTTTTATCTACAGGGTGTAGGAATTAGAAATTATTTTCTGAAAATTCTTCAAATAAACTAGCTTTACAGGCTGTCCTAGAATTCTCGCAATTTTTTTTAATAAATGTAGGACTTAATATAGGATCCAGATACAAAATTTGAGATTTTTATCTACAGGGATGTAGGAAATAGAAATTATTTTCTGAGAATTCTTCAAGTAATCTAGTCTTACAGGGTGTCCCACAATTCTCGAATTTTTTTTATAAATGCAAGACTTAATATAGGATCCAGATACAAAAGTTGACGTTTTTATCTATTGGGGTGTAGGAAATAGAAATTATTTTCTGAAAATTCTCTAAGTAAACTAGCTTGCAGGGTGTCTCAGAATTCTCGCAATTTTTTTATAGATGTAGGACTTATTATAGGATCCAGATACAAAATTTGAGATTTTTATCTACAGGGATGTAAGAATTAGAAATTATATTCTGAATATTCTTTAGGTAAACCAGACTTATAGGTTGTCCCAGAATTCTCGTAATTGTTTTATAAATGCAGGACTTAATATAGGATCCAGATACAAAATCAAATTAGAGGTATACAACCAAAAAATCATCCCCTTAATAAGAACACCCCTACACATATATTAACTTCTAGATATTAAATTAGATATCTCAAGATATTGTTCTGTCTCCCTCACTTTACATGCCCAAAATATGTGTATATGTACTTCTTGCTGCGCAGATTCCAAATTTTTAAACATAATTTAAATATCTTTTTTCGTTCTCGAGATATGGACTCCTAAAGTTGAAAAGATTATTTGGACAAATATCTCAACTTACTGTTCGGTTCTTTCTTTAGTTTTTTGTTTATAACTTTTCAACAAGTAAAGATATCAACCTAAGACTTAAAAATTTAGAATGTACATTAAATTTTGAATAAAATACAAGCAGAACACAATACATTACATATTTATTACATGCATTTCACTTACATGAAACAAATAGTGTAGGAAACATTTTGCATTTTGTACCCATTGTGACTACCTCAAAATTTTAGTAATTTTTTTATAGATGCCCCTTAGTATCCACAACTCAGATACAAAGTTTTAATTTTTTCTCTAACTGGGTGTGAAAAATAGAATGATTTTTTTGAAAATTTTTCAAGTAAATTACATCTTTTAGCCACCCCTCAATTTTGGTAATTTTTTTATAGATGTCCCTTAGTATTCACAACTAAGATACAAAGTTTTAATTTTTTCCCTAGGTGGGTGTGAAAAATAGAATGAATTTTCTGAAAACTCTTCAAGTAAACTAACTCTTGTAGCCGCCCCTAACTTTTAATAATTTTTTTGTAGATGCCCCTTATTATTCACAACTTAGATACAGAGTTTTAATTTTTTCCCTAAGTGGGTGTGGAAAATAGAATGACTTTTCTAAAAAATTTTCAAGTAAACTAACTTTTGTAGCCACCCCTAAATTTTGAAATTTTTTTTATAGATAGAAGTCAGATACAAGGCGTCAATTTTTTCCTTTCTTTGGTTTGGGAGATAAAATTAATTTTCCGAAATTTGTGCTGTGTTCTAATCAAGTGTATAATGTGTGCAAGAGACGTCGGAACGAAGCACTAGCACTAAATAGAATTTTGGAAAACAGCTAATTTCACGCCATCTGTGGCAAACTGTACGACGTAATAATATGTATCGGTAATATAGATGACTTCATTTATGTATTACTCTTTATAAAACTATTTATTATTTTTAACGAATGTAGAGCATTTTCGAATTCCAGACATACTTATACATTTAATTTTATGTATTCTGTGCAAATATTTTGAGTTGTATATATTTAAGGGCAACTAAAAAAAAACTAAAAAAAATTGAGAAGTGGCTACAAGATGTAGGTTACTTGAAGATTTTTCAAAAAAATCAATCTATCTTCCACACCCATTCCGGGAAAAAATTCAAACTTGGTATTTGAGTTGTAAAAATCAAGGGGCATCTACAAAAAAATTACCAAAATTTAGGGGTGGCTACAAGATGTAGTTTACTTGAAGATTTTTCAGAAAAATCAATCTATCTCCCACATCCGTTAAGGGAAAAAATTCGAACGTGGTATTTGAGTTGTATATGCCAAGGGGCATCTATAAAAAAATTATCAAAATTTAGGGATGGCTACAAGATGTAGTTTACTTAAAGATTTTTCAGAAAAATCAATCTATCTCCCACACCCATGTACAGAACAAAATCCAAACTTGGTATTTAAGTTGTATATACCAAGAGGCATCTATAAAAATATTACCAAAATTTAGGGGTGGCTACAAGATGTAGGTTACTTGAAGATTTTTCAAAAAAATCAATCTATCTTCCACACCCATTTCGGGAAAAAATTCAAACTTGGTATTTGAGTTGTAAAAATCAAGGGGCATCTACAAAAAAATTACCAAAATTTAGGGGTGGCTACAAGATGTAGTTTACTTAAAGATTTTTCAGAAAAATCAATCTATCTCCCACACCCATTTAGGGAAAAAATTCAAACTTGGTATTTGAGTTGTATATACCAAGGGGCATCTACAAAAAAATTACCAAAATTTAGGGGTGGCTACAAGATGTAGTTTATTTGAAGATTTTTCAGAAAAATCAATATACCTCCCACACCCATTTAGGGAAAAAATTCAAACTTGGTATTTGCGTTGTACATACCAACGGGCATCTATAAAAAAATTACCAAAATTTAGGGGTGGCTACAAGATGTAGTTTACTTAAAGATTTTTAGGAAAAATCAATCTATCTCCCACACCCATTTAGGGAAAAAATTAAAACTTGGTATTTGAGTTGTATGTACTAAGGGGCATCTATAAAAAAATTACCAAAATTTAGGGGTAGCTACAAAATGTAGTTTACTTGAAGATTTTTCAGAAAAATCAATTTATCTCCCACACCCATTTTGGGAAAAAATTCAAACTTGGCGTTTAAATTGCATATACCAAGGGGCATCTATAAAAAAATTACTAAACTTTAGGGTTGGCTACAAGATGTAGTTTACTTGAAGATTTTTCAGAAAAATCAATCTATCTCCCACACCCATTTTGGGTAAAATTCAAACTTGGCATTTGAGGTGTATATACCAAGGGGCATCTATAAAAAAATTACTAAACTTTAGGGTTGGCTACAAGATGTAGTTTACTTGAAGATTTTTCAGAAAAATCAATGTATCTCCCACACCCATTTAGAAAAAAAATTCAAACTTGGTATTTGATTTGTATATACCAAGGGGCATCTTTAAAAAAATTATCAAAATTTAAGGGTGGCTACAACATGTAGTTTACTTGAAGATTTTTCAGAAAAATCAATCTATCTCCCACACCCATTTTGGGTAAAATTCAAACTTGGCATTTGAGTTGTATATACCAAGGGGCATCTATAAAAAAATTACCAAACTTTAGGGTTGGCTACAAGATGTAGTTTACTTGAAGATTTTTTAGAAAAATCAATCTATCTCTCACACCCATCTAGGGAAAAAATTCAAACTTGGTATTTTAGTTGTATATACCAAGGGGCATCTACAAGAAAACTACCAAAATTTAGGGGTGTCTACAAGATGTAGTTTACTTGAAGATTTTTCAGAAAAATCAATCTATCTCTCACACCTGTTTCGGGAAAAAATTCAAACTTGGCATTTGAGTTGTATATACCAAGGGGCATCTATAAAAAAATTACCAAACTTTAGGGTTGGCTACAAGATGTAGTTTACTTGAAGATTTTTCAGAAAAATCAATCTATCTCTCACACCTGTTTTGGGAAAAAATTCAAACTTGGTATTTTAGTTGTATATACCAAGGGGCATCTACAAGAAAATTTACCAAAATTTAGGGGTGTCTACAAGATGTAGTTTACTTAAAGATTTTTCAGAAAAATCAATCTATCTCCCACACTCATTTTGGGAAAAAATTCAAACTTGGCGTTTGAGTTGCATATACCAAGGGGCATCTATAACAAAATTACTAAACTTTAAGGTTGGCTACAAGATGTAGTTTACATGAAGATTTTTCAGAAAAATCAATCTATCTCTCACACCTGTTTTGGGAAAAAATTCAAACTTGGCATTTGAGTTGTATATACCAAGGGGCATCTATAAAAAAATTACCAAACTTTAGGGTTGGCTACAAGATGTAGTTTACTTGAAGATTTTTCAGAAAAATCAATCTATCTCTCACACCCGTTTAGGGAAAAAATTCAAACTTGGTATTTTAGTTGTATATACCAAGGGGCATCTACAAGAAAATTTACCAAAATTTAGGGGTGTCTACAAGATGTAGTTTACTTAAAGATTTTTCAGAAAAATCAATCTATCTCCCACACTCATTTTGGGAAAAAATTCAAACTTGGCGTTTGAGTTGCATATACCAAGGGGCATCTATAACAAAATTACTAAACTTTAAGGTTGGCTACAAGATGTAGTTTACATGAAGATTTTTCAGAAAAATCAATCTATCTCTCACACCTGTTTTGGGAAAAAATTCAAACTTGGCATTTGAGTTGTATATACCAAGGGGCATCTATAAAAAAATTACCAAACTTTAGGGTTGGCTACAAGATGTAGTTTACTTGAAGATTTTTCAGAAAAATCAATCTATCTCTCACACCTGTTTTGGGAAAAAATTCAAACTTGGCATTTGAGTTGTATATACCAAGGGGCATCTATAAAAAAATTACCAAACTTTAGGGTTGGCTACAAGATGTAGTTTACTTAAAGATTTTTCAGAAAAATCAATCTATCTCTCACACCCGTGTAGGGAAAAAATTCAAACTTGGTATTTTAGTTGTATATACCAAGGGGCATCTATAAAAAAATTACCAAAATTTAGGGGTGGCTACAACATGTAGTTTCTTGAAGATTTTTTAGAAAAATCAATCTATCTCCCACACCCATTTAGGGAAAAAATTCAACCTTAGTATTTTAGTTGTATATACCAAGGGGCATCTATAAGAAAATTACCAAACTTTAGGGTTGGCTACAAGATGTAGTTTACTTGAAGATTTTTCAGAAAAATCAATCTATCTCTCACACCTGTTTTGGGAAAAAATTCAAACTTGGCATTTGAGTTGTATATACCGAGGGGCATCTATAAAAAAATTACCAAACTTTAGGGTTGGCTACAAGATGTAGTTTACTTAAAGATTTTTCAGAAAAATCAATCTATTTCCCACACCCATTTTAGGAAAAAATTTAAACTTGGCATTTGAGTTGTATAAACCAAGGGGCATCTATAAAAAAATTACCAAACTTTAGGGTTAGCTACAAGATGTAGTTTACTTGAAGATTTTTCAGAAAAATCAATCTATCTCCTACACCTATTTAGGGAAAAAATTCAAACTTTGTATTTGCGTTGTATATACCAAGAAGCATCTATCAAAAAATTACCAAAATTTAGGGGTGGCTACAAGATGTAGTTTACTTAAAGATTTTTCAGAAAAATCAATCTATCTCCCACACCCATTTAGTGAAAAAATTCAAACTTGGTATTTGAGTTGTATATACCAAGGGGCATCTACAAAAAAATTACCAAAATTAAGGGGTGGCTACAAGATGTAGTTTACTTAAAGATTTTTCAGAAAAATCAATCTATCTCCCACACCCATTTAGGGAAAAATTTGAAACTTGGTATTTGAGTTGTATATACCAAGGGGCATCTATAAAAAAATTACTAAAATTTAGGGGTGGCTACAAGATGTAGTATACTTGAAGATTTTTCAAATAAATCAATCTGTCTCCCACACCCATTTAGGGAAAAAATTTAAACTTGGTATTTGTGTTGTATATACCAAGGGGCCATCTATAAAAAAATACCAAAATTTAGGAGTAATTAGAAAAAGTAGTTTACTTCATGATTAACGTATGTTTTGCCAGATGTGACACCATTTTTGCTGCTTTTTTATGTTTTGGTAGGAACTATTTAACTAACCTAACATTTGACAAGTATGACGTGCCTTAACTAAGTGAGGTTAGAAAAGGAATTAACCTGGCTTTTGACAGGTTAAAGAGGCACTAACCTAAGAAATGTTAAGAAAGGCACTAACCTTACATTTGACAGGTTAGATAGGCACTAACCTAAGTTAGGTTGAGAGAGGCACTAACCTAACATTTGACAGGTTTGACAAGAACTAACCTAAGTTAGGTTAAGGGAGGCACTAACCTAACATTTGAGAGGTATTAACCTAAGTTAGGTTAAGGGAGGCACTAACCTAACATTTGAGAGGTACTAACCTAAGTTAGGTTAAGGGAGGCACTAACCTAACATTTGAGAGGTACTAACCTAAGTTAGGTTATGGGAGGCAATAACCTAACATTTGACAGGCACTAACCTAAGTTAGGTTAAGAGAGGCACTAACCTAACATTTGACAGGTTTGACAAGCACTAACCTAAGTTAGGTTAAGGGAGGCACTAACCTAACATTTGAGAGGTACTAACCTAAGTTAGGTTATAGAAGACACTAACCTAACATTTGACAGGTTAGACAGTCATTAACCTAAGTTAGGTTAAGGAAGGCACTAACCTAACATTTGACACGCACTAACCTAAGTTAGGTTAAGGGAGGCACTAACCTAACATTTGACAGGTTTGAAAAGCACTAACCTAAGTTAGGTTAAGGGAGGCACTAACCTAACATTTGAGAGGCACTAACCTAACATTTGCAAGCAACTAACCTAAATTAGGTTAGGAGAGGCACTAACCTAACATTTGCAAGCCACTAACCTAAATTAGGTTAGGAGAGGCACTAACCTAACATTTGCCAGCCACTAACCTAAGTTAGGTTAGGGGAAGCACTAACCTAACATTTGCGAGGCACTAACCTGAGTTAGGTTAGGGGAGACACTAACCTAACATTTGACAGGCACAAACCTAACATTTGCGAGGCACTAACCTAAGTTATGTTAGAAGAGGCACCAACCTAACATTTGCGAGGCATTAACCTAAGTTAGGTTAGGGGAGGCACCAACCTAACATTTGCGAGGCACTAACCTAAGTTAGGTTAGGAGAGGCACTAACCTAACATTTGCGAGGCACTAACCTAAGTTAGGTTAGGGGAGGCACTAACCTAACATTTGCGAGGCACTAACCTAAGTTAGGTTAGGGGAGGCACTAATCTAACATTTGCGAGGCACTAACCTAAGTTAGGTTAGGAGAGGCACTAACCTAACATTTGCGAGGCACTAACCTAAGTTAGGTTAGGGGAGACACTAACCTAACATTTGACAGGCACAAACCTAACATTTGCGAGGCACTAACCTAAGTTAGGTTAGGGGAGGCACCAACCTAATATTTGCGAGGCACTAACCTAAGTTAGGTTAAGAGAGGCACTAACCTAACATTTGCGAGGCACTAACCTAAGTTAGGTTAGGGGAGGCACTAACCTAACATTTGCGAGGCACTAACCTAAGTTAGGTTAGGGGAGGCACTAACCTAACATTTGCGAGGCACTAACCTAAGTTAGGTTAGGGGAGGCACTAACCTAACATTTGCGAGGCACTAACCTAAGTTAGGTTAGGGGAGGCACCAACCTAACATTTGCGAGGCACTAACCTAAGTTAGGTTAGGAGAGGCACTAACCTAACATTTGCGAGGCACTAACCTAAGTTAGGTTAGGGGAGGCACTAACCTAACATTTGCGAGGCACTAACCTAAGTTAGGTTAGGGGAGGCACTAATCTAACATTTGCGAGGCACTAACCTAAGTTAGGTTAGGAGAGGCACTAACCTAACATTTGCGAGGCACTAACCTAAGTTAGGTTAGGGGAGACACTAACCTAACATTTGACAGGCACAAACCTAACATTTGCGAGGCACTAACCTAAGTTAGGTTAGGGGAGGCACCAACCTAATATTTGCGAGGCACTAACCTAAGTTAGGTTAAGAGAGGCACTAACCTAACATTTGCGAGGCACTAACCTAAGTTAGGTTAGGGGAGGCAGTAACCTAACATTTGCGAGGCACTAACCTAAGTTAGGTTAGGGGAGGCACTAACCTAACATTTGCGAGGCACTAACCTAAGTTAGGTTAGGGGAGGCACTAACCTAACATTTGCGAGGCACTAACCTAAGTTAGGTTAGGTTAGGTTAGGTTAGGTTAGGTTAGGTTAGGTTAGGTTAGGTTAGGTTAGGTTAGGTTAGGTTAGGTTAGGTTAGGTTAGGTTAGGTTAGGTTAGGTTAGGTTAGGTTAGGTTAGGTTAGGTTAGGTTAGGTTAGGTTAGGTTAGGTTAGGTTAGGTTAGGTTAGGTTAGGTTAGGTTAGGTTAGGTTAGGTTAGGTTAGGTTAGGTTAGGTTAGGTTAGGTTAGGTTAGGTTAGGTTAGGTTAGGTTAGGTTAGGTTAGGTTAGGTTAGGTTAGGTTAGGTTAGGTTAGGTTAGGTTAGGTTAGGTTAGGTTAGGTTAGGTTAGGTTAGGTTAGGTTAGGTTAGGTTAGGTTAGGTTAGGTTAGGTTAGGTTAGGTTAGGTTAGGTTAGGTTAGGTTAGGTTAGGTTAGGTTAGGTTAGGTTAGGTTAGGTTAGGTTAGGTTAGGTTAGGTTAGGTTAGGTTAGGTTAGGTTAGGTTAGGTTAGGTTAGGTTAGGTTAGGTTAGGTTAGGTTAGGTTAGGTTAGGTTAGGTTAGGTTAGGTTAGGTTAGGTTAGGTTAGGTTAGGTTAGGTTAGGTTAGGTTAGGTTAGGTTAGGTTAGGTTAGGTTAGGTTAGGTTAGGTTAGGTTAGGTTAGGTTAGGTTAGGTTAGGTTAGGTTAGGTTAGGTTAGGTTAGGTTAGGTTAGGTTAGGTTAGGTTAGGTTAGGTTAGGTTAGGTTAGGTTAGGTTAGGTTAGGTTAGGTTAGGTTAGGTTAGGTTAGGTTAGGTTAGGTTAGGTTAGGTTAGGTTAGGTTAGGTTAGGTTAGGTTAGGTTAGGTTAGGTTAGGTTAGGTTAGGTTAGGTTAGGTTAGGTTAGGTTAGGTTAGGTTAGGTTAGGTTAGGTTAGGTTAGGTTAGGTTAGGTTAGGTTAGGTTAGGTTAGGTTAGGTTAGGTTAGGTTAGGTTAGGTTAGGTTAGGTTAGGTTAGGTTAGGTTTATTTGTTCCGGTGAGTGGTTTAATTTTTATAAGAAATCAAAAAAATGTCATTTTTGTTATATGTACAAATTTTTCATTTTGACTTGTCACTCCTACACGGTTAAAGATAAAGCCTTTCTGTTTGAAAATTTGAACTCTACATTAAAATTTTTTCTGTGTGTTACGTAGATTTAAATTTTTATTTTTCTGTTTATTTAGAGGGCGGAAAAAGGGCACTTCATCCTTGGATGCGGCAGTTTCAGTGCCAGAAGGGTGCAACTAAAAATAATTAATAAATAATATGTATTTGTTTATTGTATTGTAATAGTAATATAATTATGTGTATTTATTGTTATATATGTAAGAATATTTTTAATTTTGAATCTCGCGCCAGTGTGTGCACGAACTGGCAGGGGAAGAAGAAGTCCTGGTTCGGCGGGAGAAGTTGTTATGATATGTTGTCAAGTACTGTTTTATGTAAGATTTTGTGTGTTTTTGAGAAAAGAAATGAATAAACGTTGTGTTCTGAAGAAATATTATTTTATTTACGCCCACAAAGCTATCATTCTACATATAATAAAGGGATAATTAATTTATATTTTATCTATCAGTACTTTACCCTTTCAACAATATCCCAACTCTCTCTTGCAGCTCATCGCTTATTGAAAGGTTAGTAACGTAACGAAGGGTCGTAGGACAAATCTTATTCGTGATCTAGGGGTTCAAATTAGTCTAATAAATCTTGTCTGCCCTTTCCAGCCCTTATTGTTCCCGAGTTCTTTAGCGCCCTTTCTGAGAATTTAGGGATGAATATCTTGTGAACTAGAGGATGTAGAGAAATTCTGTAAACGCCAATCAAAAGAGGGGGTTGAACTTACCCCGATACCTAATTTTCAACATTAGACAGCCGGCCGGAGTCCTAGACAACAGGTAAGTGGAGAAATCACAACTTAAATAGTAGGAAATATAGTGAAAAAATTCCCAGACCGATAGTTTTTGAGTTAGGCCCTTTTTAAGTTGGATAGATTTTTCTAAAATTTAAGTATCCGTAATATTTTTTAAAAGATTTCTCCTACAATTTTGTGTATACATGTATGTATTCCAACATATTGTTTGGTTTTCCTCGGTGGCTACAAGATGTAGTTTACTTAAAGATTTTTCAGAAAAATCATTCTATCTCCCACACCCATTTAGGGAAAAAATTCAAACTTTGTATTTGAGTTGCATATACCAAGGGACATCTATAAAAAAATTACCAAAATTTAGGGGTAGCAACAAGATGTAGTTTACTTTAAGATTTTTCAGAAAAATCAATCTATCTCCCACACCCATTTCGGGAAAAAATTGAAACTTTGCATTTGAGTTGCATATACCAAGAAGCATCTACAAAAAAATTACCAAAATTTAGGGGTGGCAACAAGATGTAGTTTATTTGAAGTTTTTTCAGAAAAATCAATCAATCTCTCACATCCATTTAGAGAAAAAAATCAAACTTTGTATTTGAGTTGTATATACCAAGGGGCATCTACAAAAAAATTACCAAAATTTAGGGGTGGCTACAAGATGTAGTTTACTTAAAGATTTTTCAGAAAAATCAATCTATCTCCCACACCCATTTAGCGAAAAAAATCAAACTTGGTATTTTAGTTGTATATACCAAGGGGCATCTATAAAAAAAATACGAAAATTTAGGGGTGGCTACAAGATAAAGTTTACTTGAAGATTTTTCAGAAAAATCTATCTATCTCCCACACCCATTAGAAGAAAAAATTCAAACTTGGTATTTGAGTTGTATATACCAAGGGGCATCTAAAAAAAATTACGAAAATTTAGGGGTGGCAACAAGATGTAGTTTACTTAAAGATTTTTCAGAAAAATCAATCTATCTCCCACACCCATTTAGGGAAAAAAGTCAAACTTGGTATTTGAGTTGTAAATACCAAGGGACATCTATAAAAAAATTACCAAAATTCAGGGGTGGCTACAAAATGTAGTTTACTTGAAGATTTTTCAGAAAAATCAATCTATCTCCCACACCCATTTAGAGAAAAAATTCAAACTTGGTATTTGAGTTGTATATACCAAGGGGATTTATAAAAAAAATACGAAAATTTAGAGGTGGCTACAACATGTAGTTCACTTGAAAATTTTTCAGAAAAATCAATCTATCTTCCACACCCATTTAGGGAAAAAATTCAAACTTGGTATTTGAGTTGTATATACCAAGGGGCATCTATAAAAAAATTATCAAAATTTAGGCGTGACTACAAGATGTAGTTTACATGAAGATTTTTCAGAAAAAATTTTTTATGTCCCACACCCATTTAGGGAAAAAATTCAAACTTGGTATTTGATTTGTATATACTAAGGGGCATCTATAAAAAAATTACCAAAATTTTGGGGTGGCTACAAGATGTAGTTTACTAGAAGATTTTTCAGATAAATCAATCTATCTCCCACACCCATTTAGGGAAAAAATTCAAACTTGGTATTTGAGTTGTATATACCAAGGGGCATCTATAAAAAAATTACCAAAATTTTGGGGTGGCTACAAGATGTAGTTTACTTGAAGACTTTTCAGAAAAATCAAACTATTCCACATCCATTTAGGGAAAAAATTCAAACTTGGTATTTGAGTTGTATATACCAAGGGGCATCTAAAAAAAAATACCAAAATTTAGGAGTAATTAGAAAATGTAGTTTACTTCATGATTAACGTAAGTTTTGCCAGATGTGACACCATTTTTGCTGCTTTTTTTATGTTTTGGTAGGAACTATTTAACTAACCTAACATTTGACATCTATGGCAGGCACTTAACTAAGTGAGGTTGGAAACGGAACTAACCTGGCTTTTGACATGTTAAAGAGGCACTAACCTAACCTAACCTAACCTAAGAAATGTTAAGAAAGGCACTAACCTAACATTTGACAGGTTAGATAGGCACTAACCTAAGATAGGTTAAGAGAGGCACTAACCTAACATTTGACAGGTTTGACAAGCACTAACCTAAGTTAGGTTAAGGGAGGCACTAACCTAACATTTGAGAGGTACTAACCTAAGTTAGGTTATGGGAGGCACGAACCTAACATTTGACAGGTTAGACAGGCATTAACCTAAGTTAGGTTAAGGGAGGCACTAACCTAACATTTGACACGCACTAACCTAAGTTAGGTTAAGGGAGGCACTAACCTAACATTAGACAGGTTTGAAAAGCACTAACCTAAGTTAGGTTAAGGGAGGCACTAACGTAACATTTGAGAGGCACTAACCTAACATTTGTGAGCCACTAACCTAAATTAGGTTAGGAGAGGCACTAACCTAACATTTGCCAGCCACTAACCTAAGTTAGGTTAGGGGAAGCACTAACCTAACATTTGCGAGGCACTAACCTGAGTTAGGTTAGGGGAGGCACAAACCTAACATTTGCGAGGCACTAACCTAACTTAGGTTAGGGGAGGCACTAACCTAACATTAGCGAGGCACTAACCTAACATTTCCGAGGCACTAACCTAAGTTAGGTTAGGGGAGGCAATAACCTAACATTTGCGAGGCACTAACCTAAGTTAGGTTAGGAGAGGCATTAACCTAACATTTGCGAGGCACTAACCTAAGTTAGGTTAGGGGAGGTACTAACCTAACATTTGCGAGGCACTAACCTAAGTTAGGTTAGGGGAGGCACTAACCTAACATTTGCGAGGCACTAACCTAAGTTAGGTTAGGGGAGGCACTAACCTAACATTTGCGAGGCACTAACCTAACATTTGCGAGGCACTAACCTAACATTTGCGAGGCACTAACCTAAGTTAGGTTAGGGGAGGCAATAACCTAACATTTGCGAGGCACTAACCTAAGTTAGGTTAGGAGAGGCATTAACCTAACATTTGCGAGGCACTAACCTAAGTTAGGTTAGGGGAGGCAATAACCTAACATTTGCGAGGCACTAACCTAAGTTAGGTTAGGAGAGGCATTAACCTAACATTTGCGAGGCACTAACCTAAGTTAGGTTAGGGGAGGTACTAACCTAACATTTGCGAGGCACTAACCTAAGTTAGGTTAGAGGAGGCACTAACCTAACATTTGCGAGGCACTAACCTAAGTTAGGTTAGGGGAGGCACTAACCTAACATTTGCGAGGCACTAACCTAAGTTAGGTTAGGGGAGGCACTAACCTAACATTTGCGAGGCACTAACCTAAGTTAGGTTAGGGGAGGCACTAACCTAACATTTGAGAGGCACTAACCTAAGTTAGGTTAGGGGAGGCACTAACCTAACATTTGCGAGGCACTAACCTAACATTTGCGAGGCACTAACCTAACATTTGCGAGGCACTAACCTAACATTTGCGAGGCACTAACCTAAGTTAGGTTAGGGGAGGCAATAACCTAACATTTGCGAGGCACTAACCTAAGTTAGGTTAGGGGAGGCACTAACCTAACATTTGCGAGGCACTAACCTAAGTTAGGTTAGGGGAGGCACTAACCTAACATTTGCGAGGCACTAACCTAAGTTAGGTTAGGGGAGGCACTAACCTAACATTTGCGAGGCACTAACCTAACATTTGCGAGGCACTAACCTAACATTTGCGAGGCACTAACCTAACATTTGCGAGGCACTAACCTAACATTTGCGAGGCACTAACCTAACATTTGCGAGGCACTAACCTAACATTTGCGAGGCACTAACCTAACATTTGCGAGGCACTAACCTAACATTTGCGAGGCACTAACCTAACATTTGCGAGGCACTAACCTAACATTTGCGAGGTTAGGTTAGGTTAGGTTAGGTTAGGTTAGGTTAGGTTAGGTTAGGTTTAGGTTAGGTTAGGTTAGGTTAGGTTAGGTTAGGTTAGGTTAGGTTAGGTTAGGTTAGGTTAGGTTAGGTTAGGTTAGGTTAGGTTAGGTTAGGTTAGGTTAGGTTTAGGTTAGGTTAGGTTAGGTTAGGTTAGGTTAGGTTAGGTTAGGTTAGGTTAGGTTAGGTTAGGTTAGGTTAGGTTAGGTTAGGTTTAGGTTAGGTTAGGTTAGGTTAGGTTAGGTTTAGGTTAGGTTAGGTTAGGTTAGGTTAGGTTAGGTTAGGTTTAGGTTAGGTTAGGTTAGGTTAGGTTAGGTTAGGTTTAGGTTAGGTTAGGTTAGGTTTAGGTTAGGTTAGGTTAGGTTAGGTTAGGTTAGGTTAGGTTAGGTTAGGTTAGGTTAGGTTAGGTTAGGTTAGGTTAGGTTAGGTTAGGTTAGGTTAGGTTAGGTTAGGTTAGGTTTAGGTTAGGTTAGGTTAGGTTAGGTTTAGGTTAGGTTAGGTTAGGTTAGGTTAGGTTAGGTTAGGTTAGGTTAGGTTAGGTTAGGTTAGGTTAGGTTAGGTTAGGTTAGGTTTGGTTAGGTTAGGTTAGGTTAGGTTAGGTTAGGTTAGGTTAGGTTAGGTTAGGTTAGGTTTAGGTTTAGGTTAGGTTAGGTTAGGTTAGGTTAGGTTAGGTTAGGTTAGGTTAGGTTAGGTTAGGTTAGGTTAGGTTAGGTTTAGGTTAGGTTAGGTTAGGTTAGGTTAGGTTAGGTTAGGTTAGGTTAGGTTAGGTTAGGTTAGGTTAGGTTAGGTTAGGTTAGGTTAGGTTAGGTTAGGTTAGGTTAGGTTAGGTTAGGTTAGGTTAGGTTAGGTTAGGTTAGGTTTATTTGTTCCGGTGAGTGGTTTAATTTTTATAAGAAATCAAAAAAAATGTCATTTTTGTTATATGTACAAATTTTTCATTTTGACTTGTCACTCCTACACGGTTAAAGATAAAGCCTTTCTGTTTGAAAATTTGAACTCTACATTAAAATTTTTTCTGTGTGTTACGTAGATTTAAATTTTTATTTTTTCTGTTTATTTAGAGGGCGGAAAAAGGGCACTTCATCCTTGGATGCGGCAGTTTCAGTGCCAGAAGGGTGCAACTAAAAATAATTAATAAATAATATGTATTTGTTTATTGTATTGTAATAGTAATATAATTATGTGTATTTATTGTTATATATGTAAGAATATTTTTAATTTTGAATCTCGCGCCAGTGTGTGCACGAACTGGCAGGGGAAGAAGAAGTCCTGGTTCGGCGGGAGAAGTTGTTATGATATGTTGTCAAGTACTGTTTTATGTAAGATTTTGTGTGTTTTTGAGAAAAGAAATGAATAAACGTTGTGTTCTGAAGAAATATTATTTTATTTACGCCCACAAAGCTATCATTCTACATATAATAAAGGGATAATTAATTTATATTTTATCTATCAGTACTTTACCCTTTCAACAATATCCCAACTCTCTCTTGCAGCTCATCGCTTATTGAAAGGTTAGTAACGTAACGAAGGGTCGTAGGACAAATCTTATTCGTGATCTAGGGGTTCAAATTAGTCTAATAAATCTTGTCTGCCCTTTCCAGCCCTTATTGTTCCCGAGTTCTTTAGCGCCCTTTCTGAGAATTTAGGGATGAATATCTTGTGAACTAGAGGATGTAGAGAAATTCTGTAAACGCCAATCAAAAGAGGGGGTTGAACTTACCCCGATACCTAATTTTCAACATTAGACAGCCGGCCGGAGTCCTAGACAACAGGTAAGTGGAGAAATCACAACTTAAATAGTAGGAAATATAGTGAAAAAAATTCCCAGACCGATAGTTTTTGAGTTAGGCCCTTTTTAAGTTGGATAGATTTTTTCTAAAATTTAAGTATCCGTAATATTTTTTAAAAGATTTCTCCTACAATTTTTGTGTATACATGTATGTATTCCAACATATTGTTTGGTTTTCCTCGGTGGCTACAAGATGTAGTTTACTTAAAGATTTTTCAGAAAAATCATTCTATCTCCCACACCCATTTAGGGAAAAAATTCAAACTTTGTATTTGAGTTGCATATACCAAGGGACATCTATAAAAAAATTACCAAAATTTAGGGGTAGCAACAAGATGTAGTTTACTTTAAGATTTTTCAGAAAAATCAATCTATCTCCCACACCCATTTCGGGAAAAAATTGAAACTTTGCATTTGAGTTGCATATACCAAGAAGCATCTACAAAAAAAATTACCAAAATTTAGGGGTGGCAACAAGATGTAGTTTATTTGAAGTTTTTTTCAGAAAAATCAATCAATCTCTCACATCCATTTAGAGAAAAAAATCAAACTTTGTATTTGAGTTGTATATACCAAGGGGCATCTACAAAAAAAATTACCAAAATTTAGGGGTGGCTACAAGATGTAGTTTACTTAAAGATTTTTTCAGAAAAATCAATCTATCTCCCACACCCATTTAGCGAAAAAAAATCAAACTTGGTATTTTAGTTGTATATACCAAGGGGGCATCTATAAAAAAAAATACGAAAATTTAGGGGTGGCTACAAGATAAAGTTTACTTGAAGATTTTTTCAGAAAAAATCTATCTATCTCCCACACCCATTAGAAGAAAAAATTCAAACTTGGTATTTGAGTTGTATATACCAAGGGGCATCTAAAAAAAAATTACGAAAATTTAGGGGTGGCAACAAGATGTAGTTTACTTAAAGATTTTTCAGAAAAATCAATCTATCTCCCACACCCATTTAGGGAAAAAAAGTCAAACTTGGTATTTGAGTTGTAAATACCAAGGGACATCTATAAAAAAAATTACCAAAATTCAGGGGTGGCTACAAAATGTAGTTTACTTGAAGATTTTTCAGAAAAATCAATCTATCTCCCACACCCATTTAGAGAAAAAATTCAAACTTGGTATTTGAGTTGTATATACCAAGGGGATTTATAAAAAAAATACGAAAATTTAGAGGTGGCTACAACATGTAGTTCACTTGAAAATTTTTCAGAAAAATCAATCTATCTTCCACACCCATTTAGGGAAAAAATTCAAACTTGGTATTTGAGTTGTATATACCAAGGGGCATCTATAAAAAAAATTATCAAAATTTAGGCGTGACTACAAGATGTAGTTTACATGAAGATTTTTCAGAAAAAAATTTTTTTATGTCCCACACCCATTTAGGGAAAAAATTCAAACTTGGTATTTGATTTGTATATACTAAGGGGCATCTATAAAAAAAATTACCAAAATTTTGGGGTGGCTACAAGATGTAGTTTACTAGAAGATTTTTCAGATAAATCAATCTATCTCCCACACCCATTTAGGGAAAAAATTCAAACTTGGTATTTGAGTTGTATATACCCAAGGGGCATCTATAAAAAAAATTACCAAAATTTTACTCTGAGATAGCGCGT